>JAVHNS010000006.1:0-2473961 GCA_036872755.1 Orbilia blumenaviensis | reverse complement strand
ATATTAAATAAAAAATTAATTTTGTAATTATTTTTAATAAAATTTTATAAAAATTTAAAAAATACTATAATAATATTTATTATTTAAAAAATTTATTTTATAATTTAAATTATATAATAAATTTAATAATTAAATTAAATTTTTATTTAAATTTAAATTAAAATATTAATAAAAATAAAATAATATATAAAAATACTTATAAAAATAAAATTTTTATTTTTTATATTTAGCAATATATTAAATATAAAAAAAATAAAAAAAAAAATTTAATTTTAAAATTTTAAATATAATTATTTAAAAATAATAATTTAATTTTAATAATTTTACTAATATTTTTAATATTAATTTTTTTTTTAAATTTTTTAATTAAAATATTTAAATTTTAAAACTAAATAAAATAAAACAATTTTTAAAAAAAAAAATTAAAAAAATTTAAAAAAAAAATATTTTATTTTTATAATAATAATAAAAAATATTTTAATAATATTAATTATTTTAATAAATTTTGAAAAAATATTTAATAAAGTTAAAAATATTATTATTTATTAATAAAATTATTTTTAATTTAATATTATTTAATAAAATATAATTAATTAATTTTAATAATAAAAACAAAAAAAATATTTTTTAAATTATTTATTTAAAAAAAAATTTAAATTAAAACAAAAAATTTTAAATAATAAAATAATATTAAATAAAATAATTAAAATTTTTGAAAATAAAGAAAAAAAAAATATGAAAATAATAAATATAATTTTAAAATAAAAATTAATAAAAAAATTATTTATAAAAAAAAAAAAAAAATAGGTTTAAAATAAAAAAACATACTTTAATTTTAATTTAAAAATTATTTATTAAAAAATTTAAAATATAAAATAAAATTATTTATTTAATATATTTTATATATTTTTTAATTTAAAATAAATTAATATATTAATTTATTAAAATTATAATAATAGATATTACTATTTTTATTTATAATAAATATTATTATTTTTGTTTATAATAAATATTACCATTTTTATTTATAATGAATATTACCATTTTTATTATTATTATTTTAAAAATATTAATAAAATATTTATTAAATATATTTATAAATTTTAGTAATTTTAATAATTAATGTCATATAATATAATATTTCTATAATAATTTATTTTTAATAAGTTCATAAAATTTCATAAACTTAAAATAATTTGAGATTTTCAAATCCACTAAATCATATAAAACAATTTAATAAAAATTTCAAGTTCATGGAATAGTTGATGGATTTGATTTTTCAAGTTTATAGTTTATGTGGTTTGAACTTACAAACTTGTTAAACTGCTTCAAACCGCTCCATCCCCTCACTAACAATATATTTTTTGTTAGATCTGGTATGGATTGTGCTTTCGTGCACTGGTTCAATTTTAACCCTCCTGCAACGCAGTTGGGCATTTTTAAATAACTTTATTTTAATTAAAAAGTTTTTAAAATAATTAAAAAAAAAAAAGTTTAAATTTTTTATAAATCTAAAATTAATATAAAAAGAATTTAATAAATTATATATAAAATTAATTTATATGTTTTATTTAATTTATAAAAATATTAATTAAATAGTTTATTTATAAATTATATTAAAAAATATATTAAAATTGTATATTATTTTTTAAAATTAATATTAAATTAATTAATAAAATTAAATAATAATATTAAAATTTTAATTATTAGGAATTTATTAAATAATTTAATAAATTTTTATTATAATATAATAAATATTACCAAATTCACTAATTTATTTAAAAAACTGATTTTAAACATTTTGAAATTAATTTTTAAAAATCTATTATAAATTAATAAAATATTAAAATTAATTTAGGATTTTATAGAAAATAAATTAGTAGAATATAATTTATTAAAAAATTAATTTATAATTTTAATTATAATTATAAATAATAAAATTAATCTAGTTTTTATTAATATGTTTCTACATTTTAATACAAATATTTTAATTTAATTAGTTTATTATAAAAATTTGAAGATTATATATTTTATAATTGTTTTATATAAAACTAAAAAAGTAGATTTATTATTTTTAATTTATTAGTTATAATTTTTTTGCTTTAAATTCTATTTAATAAAATAAAATTATCATCAGGAAAAAACTAAGCAAATTGGGAATATATAAAGTGCTGGGAAATAGGCAAAAACCTTAAAAAACAATTGGTAAATATTGAGAATTTATTAACTTAAGCAAACTAATTAAAACCATATTAAAAATCTTAATAACAATTAAAATTATTTTAAATAGTCTATAATTAAAGATTAATTTATAACAAACATACAACATCAAAAATTTATTATCAATAATTTAAAATAATTATTATACTTAGTAATATATATGATTATATTTATGTTTTTAATGGTTAAGTTGGTATTCAAATACAAACAAACTCTAACAATCCACAATAAAATTTCTAGAGGAAAATAGTAGAATCTATTAATTATATTTTTAAATAAACTATAAAATCTTTAAAAAAAAAAAAAAAAAAAAAAAATTAATATTAATCCTATTGTAGTTTTTATTCTCTTATTCCAAACTTTTACTATCTATTTTTTTTTTATCATAATAATATATATCATAGTTATTAATATTTTTGTTAAAAATTTTTTTATTTTTCATATTATTTTTTTTAAAATTTTAATTCACCTTCTAATGTTTATTATTTATTTTTTAATTTTTACTATTTATTATTAAATTTTTAAAAATTTTAATTTATTTAAAATAATCAAAATTTTTTTAATTTTTTTTTATATTTAAATTTTTTTTTTTTTTAATATAAATTTTAAAAATTTAATAACTTTACCTTTACCCTTATCCCCACCAATATTTCCATTAATTATTATTAGACAATAATTAGTATTTAATTAAATATTTTTTTTAAAAAATATATATTATTTATAAATCTTTATATAAAATTATATAAAATTTAAATAACTTATAAATTCTAATACCCCCTCTATCCACTAACAATTTTTCACAATCTTTAATCCAATTTTTTAAATCTTAATTAAAATATAAAATAATATAATTTCTAAAATTCTTATATATAATATCAAATAAATAATAAATATATAATAAATTATTTAAACTAAAACAAAAATTATTAATATTATTTAAAATAATTTAAAAACAATTTATATAATAATAATCATTCAAAATTATTTACTAAATAATATTAAATTTATTATTTTAAATTAAATATATATTATTGTTTAAAATATTTATAATAATATTTTTAAAAATAAAAATTAATTTATTATTTAAAAATAAATAATAAATTTTTAAAATAATTTTCTTAAAAATAATATTTAATATTAAAAATTTGGTAATAATTAATAAAAAAATTAAAATAAATAAAATAGATATTTTATTTATTAAAAAAATATATATTAAATAATACTTAGTAAAAATTATTAATATATTTATAAATATAGAAAAAATTTAAAATATATAAATTTATTTAATATAATATTTTTAATAATTTTAATTTTAATATTATTTTTTATTTTTTTTTTAAAAACTTTTTTTAAATACTTAATATTTATAATTATTTTTATATAATTTATAATTTTTTTATTTTTAAAAATTATAATTTTTTAATAAATATTAAAATAATATAATTTTCTTATATTTTTCTTTATTTTTTTAAAATAATTTAAAATAAAATTTTTAATAACACAAAAAATATTAATAATTAAATTATTATTATTAATTATAAAATAATCAATGTTTTTTTACTCTCCAAAAATCATTAAAATTTTAATAAAATCAAATTAAAAATTATAAATTCCAAAATTAATAAATTTATATTTTTTTTTATTTATATTTATTTATTTTTTTTAATTTTATTGATTAAAAATATTTTATATAATTTTTTATTTTTTATTTAAAAAATTATTTTTATTTTTTAAAATATTACTAGGAGGCTGCTGTGCAGCACTCAAACCCGACTGCAACATAGGTATCTTCAATATCAAATCAAGTTATACGCAAAAGTGATAATAGCACATATTCTCTCATAGACTAAAAAAATTAAAATTTTATATACAAAACCAGCAAACCCAGTCCCAATCTCGATAAAACCACAAAAATATTAAAACCAATTTTTTTACCAAGACTTTTAAAATCCTATATAAATTTATATAAGAAAAAAAAAAAAATTTTTTTCTTTAAGTCAGTTAAAAACAATATATTTTTTATTAGATTTGGTATGGATCATGTTTTCACGCAGAGGTTCAACTTTAACCCTCCTGCAACGCAGTCGGGCATTTTTATTTTTTTTATTATTTAAAATATTTAAATTATTATTTTTATTATTTAGAATATTTAATTTATTTTTATTATTTTTTAAATTATTATTGTTTATTTTTGTAATATTAATTAATTTTATAAATTTATTATTTTAATTATTAAATATTTTTTTATTTTAAAATTTATTAATAAAAGGGTTAATTTTATAAAATTTAATAAAATTTATTAAAATAATATTTATTAATTAAAAAATTTTAAATATTTAAAAATTATTTAATAATATATTTTTGTTTTTAATTTAAATTTAAAATATTTAATGTTATTATTTATATAAATTATTAAAATTATTAATTTATTTAAAAATTTCCTTATTTTAAATTTAAATTTTAAAATTATTATTTATTATAAAATATATTAATAAATATTTTTAATTTTTTTTTATATATTTAATAATTTATTAAAATTATTATAAAGATTATTGAAATTAAATTATATATTATTAAATTTATTTTTGATAAAAATAATATTATTATTATGTTTATTGTATTTATATTTTTAATTTTTTAAGATAATAACTAGGAGGCTGCTGCACAACACTCAAACCCGACTGCCGCATCTTGATTAGAAATTAATAATATTAAGTATAATAAAATTTTATATATATCACATGACAATTTTCGATGTTAAAACTATTTTTATTTAATTTTTATTTAATTTTATTTTAATTTAATTTAATATTAAAAATTTGGTAACATCATTTTAAATATGTGTCATGTGACTATTTTACATACAAAAACTAAATTAAATTAAATAAAAATTAAATAAAATTAAATAAAAATTAAATAAAAATAGTTTTGACGTTGAAAATTATCACATGACCTGATGTTCACTAAAAGTGACAAAATTTAAAAAAATAAAAAAAATAGAAAAAATGAAAACGGATGTGCGGTGGTTTGTGAAAAGTTAGATAATTAATTAAAGAAAGTTAAATTAAAATACTAGAGATGGAAAATTAAAAAAACAAAAATGGTGAAGATTTTTATCAGAATCAATTTTCAAAATTTCTTAGTAATTTTTTGTTAAGACTTGAAAATAATGCTAAGATCTGCTAAGACTTTCAAAATCCCATACAAATTTGTATGGTAAAAATAAGTTTTGAAAATTTTTAAGTCAGCCAAAAACAACACATTTTTTGTCAGATCTGGTATGGATCGCGCCGTCGCGCGCTGGTTCAACTTTAACCCTCCTGCAACGCAGTCGGGCATTAATTTAAATTATTAATAAATAATTAAAATTTGATATAGGATTTAAGATGTATTAAGTTGAAATATTAAATTTTTTATTTATTTTATTTAAGTTGGTTTTGAAAATTTAATTTTTTTTTTTTAATGGTATTTTTAATTTTAAATTTTAATAACATAAAATTTATTTTAAAAATTAAAAAATAAATAAGTTTTTTATTAATAATTTTTAATTAATTTGAAAATAATAAAAAAAAGTTAAAAAATAATGAAAATTTTATATAATTTTTAAAATAATTAATATTTTATATAATTTTTAAAATAATTAATAATTTTTAAAATTTATTTTAAAATTAATAAAATATATAAAATTATATTATGATGATGTTTAAGGGATTAATATAATAATAATTAATGATTAACATTTTAAAATTTATTATTTATAATAATATTAAATTTATTTTAATTTGAAAATTTTTAAAATTTATATTATTTAATAAATTTAAAAAATTTAAAAAAAAATAAAATAAAAAAAAAGATTTAATAAATTTATATTAAAAAAATATAATAAATATATAAATATTAAATTTTTAATTTTATTTTAAATATATAAATATAAAATAGTTATAAATAATAATTAATTATAAATAAATTTTATAAATTTATTTTACATATATAAGTATAAATATAAAATAATTATAAATAATAATTAATTATAAATAAATTTTTAAAATTTGTTTTAAATATATAAAAATAAAATAATTATAAATAATAATTAGTTATAAATAAAATTTTTATAAAATATTTATTTTATATAAAAAAAAATGTAATTAAAAAATAAGTAAATTTTAATTTATTTTATATAATATTATTAAATAAAATAAAAAAGATTTTAAATATTATAGTAATTATTATATATATAATAATATTATATGATTAGTTTATAACAGATGGTTATTAATAATTTTATATTTATAATTTTAAATTCAATCTTTAATACATTTTTAATATTATAATTTTAAATATTTTATATAAAATTTTATATTATTAATTTTTTGTATTTGTTAAAAATTATTATTAAATAGTAATAATATGTTTTAAACAAATTATTAATTAATAAAATTTTTATATATATACCATTTTTTCTTTTTTTAATTATAATTTATTTTATTTTATATACTTTATTAAAATTATTTTATATACTCCATCAAAAAAAAATTTTATATTAAAATATTACAATTAATTTAGATTTATTATTAATAAAAAATAAATATAATTATTATAATAATATATTAATTTTTTATTAGCCATAAAAATAATTTTATATTATTAATATTATTTTTATAATTTTAATAAATAATTAAAATTTATTAAATAATTATAAAATACTAAATATTTATTAAAATCTTTTAGTATTTTTTATATAAAAATAAATAAATTTATAAAAAATTTTATAATTAATATATAATAAAAAAATATATTAATAAATAAATATAATTTAATAATAATATTAATTGTTAATTAATATTTAATAAAAATTATAAAATGTTGATAAATATTTAAAAATTTAATATATTAATTAAAGAATGTGTTAAATAAAAATATTATATAAATATTAAATATTTATTATAAAATAATTTTATATATATGAATTTTTTTAATATATTTTATTATTTATTTAAAAATAAATAAAAATATAATTTAATAAATTAATTTATTTAAAATAAATTTATAAAATTTAAAATTAATAAATATTTTAATAATAATTTTTTAATATCTAATATTAATTTTTTTTTATTAAGTTATATTTTTAAAAAATTATTAAATATTATAAATAGTAATTTATAATTAAATTTTTAAAAATTTATTTATGATTTTAAAATTTTTAAATTATTAATAATTTTATATTTTTAAAAAATTTTAATTAATTATATTTATTATCTTTTTTATTAATTAATATACATTAAATATTTAATAATTATATTTTATAAAAAATATAATAATAAAAGTAAATATATATATAATAAAATTAAATTAAAAAATTAATAATAAAATATATAAATTAAATATATTATAAATATATTTATACTTTATTATTAATTATTTAATAAAAAAGTTTTTTAATTAATATAATATTTGTTTTATATATTTTTGTATTTAATATTATATATTTAATAAATTTTTTTAAACATAAAAAAATTTAGTTAATATATATAATTATTATTAATTTATTATTAATTGTTTATTTATAATTATTATATTATTTATAAAAATTTTGTATATTATTATTAATTTTTTTAAAAAAAATTTCTTTATTCAAAAATTAAAAATTATTAATTAATCAAATTATTTAAAATTTTATTTTTAAATTCTTAAAATTATTAAATAATCTTCAACATTTATTAAATAATATTCAAAATTTTTTAAAATATATTTTTAATTTTTTTTTAAAAAATAAAAAAATATAAAAGTATTATTTTAAATTAATTAATTAAATTATAAATTATATAAAATATATTAAATTATTTAATATTAAAATAAAATTTTATTTAATTTATAAAATAAATATTTAAAATCTAAAAATATATAATTTTCAAAATTTTAAACATAATTATAAATAATATAAAAATATTAAAAACAAATTTTAAATTTATCACGGCCAGCCATATTAGGTATGTCTTGGTGTGTTAAACATGAGCTTGTTTGGCTTTGGGTTCAACTCACAAATTAGATTTACAATATAAATATTTGGGTTATAAATTTGGGAGTGAATTAGGTTAAAATTAGATTATTTGCAAATATATTATATTAATAATATATTTTTAAAATAAACCATATATAAAATATTATATATAACTTAACACATTATATATATATAATATTTATTTAGGTATATAATATTTAAATTTATAAATAATTTATATTTATATAAATAACACTTATATATATAAAAATCTTTAAATAATAATAATTTTAAAATTTTTTTTTAAATTTTATTAATTAATTTATTAATATTTAATATATTTTGTTTATTATTTTTATTTATTAAATTTAGTATTTTTATATTAGGAATTATATTATTTAATATTTTTATATTTAATTTAATTTATTTTAAAAAAATAATTTAAATATTTTAAATTAAGAATATAATTAATTAAAAAATATTAAACTATTTTAAAAAATTTTTATTTAGAAAATATTTGGGATAAATGTAATATTTTAATTAATTTAATTTTTAACAATAAAATAAAAATCATATATCAAATAATAATAATAATATTAAATATTATAATTTTCATAATATTATTTATAAAATAAAAGACAATTTTTTTAATAAAATAATATATTTATTAATTATAATTTAAGATTAATAAATGTAAATAAAAAAATCATTTATAAAATAAATTAAATTATTTTTTTTAAAATTAATTATTGATAGTAAAAATTTAGAATTAATATAAATTAATATTTTATTTAAATAATATAAAAATATTAAATATATTAATATTATGATTAAAATATAATTAATATTAAATTATTTTTAAAAATATAAATGATTATTTAATATAATATTAAATTTACTTAATGCAATAATTAATATAAAAAAATTTTTAAAAAAATAAATTTTATTATTTATTATAAAAAAACTTATTAAAAAATTAATTATTTTAGAAAATAAATATAAATAAAGTTTTGTAAAAAAAGAAGATGTATTTATGTAAAAATAATTAAAATATAAATTTTTTAAAATAAATTATAATAAAAAAAAAATTAAAATTAATATTAATAAAGTATTTAAAATTGGAGATTTAATAAAATATTTTAACAAATTTAAAAAATTAATTATTTTCTTTATTAATTTTCAATTTATTTTAAAATATAGAAAAATAGATTCCTAAATAATAAATTTAAAATTATTTTTATAAAAATATATTTAAAAAATCTAATTTTTTAAATATTTATTAACTATAATAATTATTATATTAAAAATAAAATTAATTTTGATATTTATATTTTTAAAATTATGATAAATTATATAAAATTTATTATATTTTTTAAATAATAATATAAAAAAAATAATAAATTAATAAGGTTTATAAGGATTTTGAAGGATTTAAGTAGATTAATTTAGTTTATAAATATTTTTATAAGTTTAATTAGATTATTTTTTTTATTAAATAGAATAAATCTAATATTATTTATTAAACTCAAGAAGAATTAAAATTAGAATTAAAAATTTAAATTTTTTTTAGAGAATAATAACTCAAAATTTTTTTTGAATATATAAAAATATAAAAAATGATCATCAAAATTAATGATATTTATTAGTATAATAAATATAATTAAGGAAAAAAGAATTTCTATAATTATAGTTTTAAAAAAAATAAAAACAAAAAAAAAATATTTTAAAATCAAAATAATAAAAAAAACAAGAATTAATATAAAAATAAAAATGGAAATTTTATTTTAAATAAAATTTTTAACCTAATTCCTATAAATTTCAATATAATTTAATATAATTATTTGTATAATAAAAAATTTAAAAAATTAAAATTTAATAGTTTTATTTGTTATAATTGTAATAAATTAGAATATATTATTAAAAATTATAAAGAATTACAATAAAATAATATATTTTAATAATATAAAAATATTAAATTTATAAATATTAATTTTTTATTATTATTTGTTATAAAAAAAATTTAAATAATATATTAATTTATTTTTTAGGAAATTAAATAATTTTAATAGTAAATTTTTAAGTAAGTTTTAAATTATTTAATTATTTTTAATTAATTTATAAATATTTTTAAATTTATTATTTAAAAAAAAGAAATTAAATTAGAAATTATTTTAATTATTTATAATTTAATTTTTTAAAAATATTATTAATTTTGGAATAATTTAATATTTAAAATTTATTTAAATTATAAAAAGTGTTTTAATAAATAATTTATTTAAAAATATATATTTAAAAAATTTTATTATATTTGTTTAATTTATATTAATTTTATATTATAAAATTTTAAAATTTATTTATAATTTATTAATATAATAAAAAATTTTTTTATTAAAATAAATTTATTATTTATTTATAATTAAATTTTTTATAAATAAAAAAATCTTTTTATAAAATATTTAAATAATAAAAAAGAAATTTATAAAAAAGTTTTTTTTAATTTTTTGATTATATTTTATAAAAATTGGGATAATAATAAAATTTTTATTTTTAAAATTTATATTAATAATATAATTTTTATAAAATTTAAAAAAAAATAAGTTTAATATATGGATTGTTAAAAAGAAATTTATAATTAATATAAAAGTTATAATTATATAATTTAAAGTTAATTAAATTATAAATATTTAAATTATTATATTATTTTTATTATTAAATATATTAAATATAGATATATTAAAAATTAAAAATATTTTTTTTTTAAAAAATATTAAAATGTTTTTTTTTATATTAATAGTGATTTTTATAAAGTTAATTTTGTAAAAAATTAGAAAATTTATTATAAAAAAATTAAAAATATTAATTTTTTTATTATTTATAAATAGATTAATAAAATTAGATGTATTATTTTAGAA
This sequence comes from Orbilia blumenaviensis, assembly GCA_036872755.1. NCBI lineage: Eukaryota > Fungi > Ascomycota > Orbiliomycetes > Orbiliales > Orbiliaceae > Orbilia > Orbilia blumenaviensis. Next base: position 2,462,831 of record JAVHNS010000006.1, on the reverse strand, counting down.
TATTGGAAAATTATTTTTAATTGTTATTTATATAAAAATTAATTTTTAAATATAAAATTTTATAATTATATTTTTTATTTTTATAATTTTTGTTATAATAAATGAAATTTATATATTAAATATTTTAATTTTATTTAATTTATTTTTTATAATTTTAATATTTTTTTTAATTATAAGAAATGTTTTTGTTAATATTTTTTTTAAATTATTATTTAATTTTTAATTTATTAAGATATTTATATTATTTAATTTAATATTGATTATAAAGAAAAAATTATAAAATATTATTAAAAAAATAAATATTATTATATAGTTAATATTAAATATATTATTAAGTATAGTTTAATAAAAAAAAAAAATTGTTAATATTAATTTTATAAAAAATTAGTTATTTATTTATTTTATAAAAAATATAATTTTTGTATTAATTATATTTAAAAATATGTTATTTTTATTGAAAATTTTTATATTTTAAAAATTAAATTAAATGTTTAAAATATAAAATAATAATATATGTACTACTAAAACTTTATTTTTAATATTTAATTTAATTTTAAATATTATTTTTAAAAAGATTATTTTAATTATAAATAAAATAATTTTATTTTATTTTATTATTAATTTAAAATTATTGATTTTAAATAAAATTATTTTAAATTAAAATTTAATAAAATTTTTTATATTAATAAAATTAAATTTATTAATATTTATAAAAAAATAAATATAAAAAAAAAAAATTAAATGAATTTTAAGATTTAATATTATTTAAAAAGTTTAAATTATATATTATTAAAAATAAATTATTTAAATAATTTTTTTTATAATTAATTAAAAATTATTTTTTTTTATTAATTAATATTAATAAAAATTTTAATATGTTTTTATTAAATTATAAAATAGAAAATTTATTGATTTATTTTGAAATTATTAAATGATTTAATTTATTTTATATTTAAAAATTTTAAAAAATATATATTACTATTTTTAATAATAATTTTTTTAAAATAATTATTTATAAAATTATTTTTATATTTTTTATAAATAATTATTTATAAAACTATTTTTATATTTTTTATAAATAAATATTTAAAAATAATTATGATAAATATTTTAAAAATTTTTTATAAATTAATTTTTAAATTTTTTTAATTGGAAAAATATAATTTTAATATTAATTAAAAAATTTGTTATTTTAAATTTTTAAAATATAATTATAAAAAAATTTATTTTAAAATTTGATTAAATAATTAATTTTTAAAAAAAATTTATTATTAATTTATTTAATATATATTATAAAAAAAAATTAATAATTACTTTTAAAATAAATCTTATTTTATAAAATATATTTTTTATAAAATATAAAAAATTAATAAAGAAAAAAAAGAGATTTTAGATTAAATTTTTGAAAATAATAAATTGGTTTTTTAATTTTTAAATAAAAAAAATTTTTTATTAAAAATTAATTAATTTATATATTATATTTTTTTAAAGAAAAGAATTTAATTAAAATTTTTATTTATATATATATATATATAAAAAAAATTATAATTTTATATAAATATATTAATAAAAATTTTTATAATAAATTTATATAATTTTTTAATTTGTTTATAAGATATTTTATATTATTTATATTAAAATTTAATAAAAAACTATAAATATATATTAATTATAAAAATTTAAATAATATTATAATTAAAAATATTAAATTTTTATTATTAATAAATAAATTTTTTAATTATTTAATAAAAATAAATTATTTTATTAAATTAAATATTATTAATATTTATTATAATATCAAAATAAATTTAAAAAAAAAATAAAAAATAAATTTTTAATATTATTATAATTTATTTAAATATTTAATTATATTATTTAAATTAATTAATATATTAGTTTTTTTTTAAATTTTTATAAATTATATACTTTAAAAATATATAAATATTATTTATATTATCTATTTAAATAATATTTTAATTTTTAATAAAATATTAAAAAAATATAAAAAAAATATTAATATAATATTAAAATTTTTTTAAAATTATAATTTATATATAATATTAAATAAATTAAAATTTACTATTATTAAATATAAATTTTTAAAAATTATAATTATTTTAAATAAAATTAAAATAAACTTAAAAAAAATTTAAATTATTTAAAATTAATTTTTTTTTAAAAATATCAAAAAAATATAATTATTTTTTAAATTTTATAATTATTATTAATAATTTATTTGAAAATATAATTTTATATTAGTAGTATTTTTTAAATTTATTAAAAAATAATTAAAATTTAAAATAATACTGGACGGCTGCTTCGCAGCACGCAAACCCGACTGACCGTTCATATATTTATTCAGTCCTTTTCTTTTTTATATAATAATAATTTTTTATTATATAATTAATAAAAAATTGTATATATTATAATATTTAATATATTTAAATATTTATAATATATAAAAGTAATTATAATTATATATATATTTTATTAATATATAAAATTAATTATATATAATAAAATTAAAACAAACTTATAAAATACTTAATAAAAATAAAAATAAATTATTATAATTTTAAAATATAAAATACAATATTATTAAGAATTTAATTAAAAATAAATAAATAAATAAAAATATATAATTATCAAATAATATAATTAAAATACTCTTTTATTAAATTCTTAAATTTATTTAAATTTATTTATATTAAATTATTTATTTTATAATTTATATTAAATTATTTATTTTATAATTTATATTAAATTTATAATTAAAAAGTATTGTTAGTTTAAATAAAAATTCTGAAAAAAATTCATTAATAATATAATTATATTCTAAATTTATAATTATTATTTTTTTTTATATTTTATTTCATTTTAATTTAATTTAATTTATTTTATTTTATTTTATTTTATCTTATTTTATTTCATTTTATTTTATTTTATTTTATTTTATTTTATTTTATTTTATTTTATTTTATTTTATTTTATTTTATCTTATTTTATTTTATTTTATTTTATTTTATTTTAATTTTTTTTTTTTTTTTTTTTTACAAAATCACGTAATCATATTTACATGTAAGACTGATTTTTAATTTTAATTAATTTAATTTTCAATTTTTGAATTTTATAAAGTCACATGATAATTTTCGCCTTCAAAACTATTTTATTATTATTATTATTATTATTATTATTATTATTATTATTATTATTATTATTATTATTATTATTATTATTATTATTATTATTATTTTCTGCTGAGTGTGCCAAGACTTAAAAATCCTTATATAAATTTATATGGGCGAAAATTGTCGAAAATTTTTAAGTATGTTAAAAACAACACATTTTTTAAATCGACTCTATAGGAAATTTCATCTAACCCTCGCACTCAGGAGTTCAATTTCAACCCTCCTTGTCAGTCAGGCATTATAATTTTTTTTAAATTTTATAAATTTTTATTATTAATTTTTTATAAAATATAATATTATAATAAAACTAATTATAAAATTTTTATTAAAAAAAAAAATATAAAAATAAGATAAGAAATAGTAAATTATATTTAAATATATTAAAAAAAAATTTATAATTAAAATAATATTACTATATTATAATTAGAAATAATATATTATAATTAAAATTAATATTTTTAAATTCAAAATTAAAATCTATTTTTTATAACAAAATAAAAAAAATTACTAATACCTTATCTATTTTTAAAATAAAAAAATATTAAAAACAAAAAAAAAATTACAAAATTTTTAATCAAAAAATATTAATAATAATTAAAATATTATAATATTAAATAATATATTTAAAAAAAATTTAATTTTAAATTATTATTTATAATAATTATTAAAATTTAATTTATTTTATAATTTTAAAATAACTTAATATAAAATAAATTAAATAATCTAAAAAATTAATAAATTATGATTTTATAATTTAATATTATTTAAAAAAAAATAATATAATAGTAAATACATTATTTTATTAAATAAAATATATAAAAAAATATAATAAGTTATTACCATTTTTATTCTTAAAAATAAAATAATTAATTATAATAATATATAATAGATTATTTAATATTTTAATATTAATATTTATTAAATTTTTATAAAATATTAATAATATTAAAAAAACATATTTTAAAAATAAAAAAATAAAATATATTATTAATATTATATAATAAAATAATATAATATATATAATAAATTATATATTAAAAAAAACAATATATTATAATTCAAAAATAAATTATATATATTTAATATTTTAAAATTATATAAAAATATAATATATTATATATATAATACTTTTTTAATAAATTATTTTAATTATTATAAAATATAAAAATTATTTTTTAAAAATTATTATTTTTTGAAATATATTAAATTTATTTATAAATATATTACAAAATATAATATTTATTAATAAAATAAAATAATTAAAAAATTAAAAAAAAAAATTATTATTATTCTTAATATTAAATATATTATAATATAATATTTTTATAAATTTTATTATTAAATTACTTTTATTATAAGATTTTATATTAAAAAATATAAATTTAAAATTTAATATAATTTAAATAATAATAAATAAATTAATTAAATTTATATATTTTATATTATTTCATAATAAGTTGCAAACAAAAAAATTAATATAAATTTATATAAAATATTTAATTTATAATAATTTTTTAAATAATTTTATATTTGATTAAAAATAAATTTTTATTTTTAAATTTATTATAAATTTTTATAAAACAATAAATATTATAAGAAAATAATTTATTATATTTTATTTTAAAATAAATAATTAAATAAAAAAAATTAATTAAATTTTAAAATAATTAATAAAAAATTATTATAATTATAAATAAAATAACTAAATTAATTTATTTTTATTTATAATATTTATATATAATAATATTTATTAAATAATAATTAAAATAATCTTATTTTTTATTAAATATAATTATTATTTATAATTTAAAATAAATTATCTTATAAAAAATAAAATACTAATTATAAAAAAATATATTAAAAAATTAAAATTATTATGCCCGACTGCTTTGCAGGAGGATTAAAGTTGAACCAGCGCGCGAGGGCGCGATCCATACCAGATCTGGCAAAAAATATGTTATTTTTAACTGACTTAAAGATTTTCAAAACTCATTTTTGCCATACAAATTTGTATGGGATTTTGCAAATCTTAGCAATCTTGGCACTAATTTTTCAAGTTTTGGCAAAAAGTTGCTAAAAAAATTGTAAAATTGAGTTCAAAATTTATAATCACCATTTTTGTTTTTTTAAATCTTTATCTCTAAAATTTTAATATGATTTTCTTTAACCATTTATCTAACTTTTTACAAACCACCGTATATCTATTTTCATTTTTTGTATTTTTTTTATTTTTTTTAATTTTATCACTTTTAGTGAAAATCAGATCACATAAAAATTTTCGACATCAAAACTATTTTTATTTAATTTTTATTTAATTTAATTTAGTTTTTGCATACAAAATGGTCACATGACACACATTAAAATAACGTCACTAAATTTTTAAAATTACATTAAATTAAAATAAAATTAAATAAAAATTAAATAAAAATAGTTTTGACCTCGAAAATTATCACATAATCACATACAAAGGTCACATCAAAATTATATTAATTATTATATTAATTATTATATTAATTATTACATTAATTATTATATTATATATTATATTAAATATTATATTTGTTATTATATTATATATTATATTAAGTATTATATTTGTTATTATATTAGTTTTTATTTATAATCAAGATGCGGCAGTCGGGTTTGAGTGCTGCGCAGCAGCCTCCTAGTATTAAATTTATAAATTAAAAATAAAATAAATTTAAAATAATTAAATTAAATATAATAACTTAAAACAAAACAAAATATTAAAATATAAAATTAAATAAAAAATTATATTTTTTAATAAAAATATAAATATTAAATAATTTTTTATAAAACTTAAAACTATATTTTTAAGATTATATAAAATTATAATTTATATTAACATATATATTTATAAGTTAATATTATTTAAAAAAATAAGATAATATAATATTTTTTATATATTATTTCTAAAATTATATATTATAAATAAAATTTATTTAATATTTTTTAAATTATAACATATTAAAATAAAAAAAAAAAAATAAAAAATAAAAAAAATATTAATAAAAAATAATTTTAAAAAAAATATACAAAATTATATTAAAACAAAATACTATTTAATCAAATAAAAAAATTAATTATTAATAAATATATTATAAAAATTTGAAAAATATTTATTATATATTAAAACTAAAATTAAAAATTTTAAAAAAATATTTTAAAAAATTTTATAAGTTATAATAATTTATAAAAAAATTTAAAATTATTATTAAAATTTTAAAATTATAATAAATTAATTTAATAAAATTATTAAAAATAAGATAAAAATTTTTATAGAAAATTAAAAAAATTAATAAAAATAAATATAATAATATGTAAAAAACTTATTTAAAATATAACTAAATAAAATAATTTGTTTTTTTTTAAAGATTTTATATTTATAAATTTTTCTATTTTTACCCTTTTTTTTTTTTGGTTTTTAATGAAAATTATGGTGATTTGCAAATTTTTTATAATAGTAGAAAATAAATTTTTTATTATTATTAGTATTTTTATTATTTTTTTTATTATTTTTACTAGTTTTATCATTTTTTTATTTTTTATATTATTATTATTTATAAAAAAGGAAGTTTTATTATTCCTATTTTTTTATTATTATTTTTATTATTACTTTTTATAATATTATTTCTATTATTATTTCTTTTATTATTTTTAATAATTATTAAAAAATTTTTAATCTTATAATTATAAAAAACAAAAAAACTTAATATATTTTTTAATATAATAATATATAAAACTAAAAAATTTAATTTAAAAATTATAAAAAAATTTTTTTAAAATAATAAATACTTTAAAATTATAATTTATTATAAAAAAATATTAAAATTAAAAATATTATTAAAATAATTTAATATAATATTTATAATAATTAAAATAATTTTAAAAAAACTAACTTTTTATTAATTATAACAAATTATTATATTAATAAAAATTTTTATAATTAAAATAATTAAATAAATAAAATAATTTTTATAAATTACAATAAATTAAATAATAAAATCAATAATTATAAAATTTATATTTTTAAATTAACAAAACCAAATTATACTAAATCATCTTTTTCAATAATAAAAATAAATATTATAATTATTAAAAAAAAAATAATAAACAAACTAGGAGGCTGCTGCGCAGCACTCAAACCCGACTGCCACATCTTAATCATATCTAGTACTTTCTATAATATATTTTTATGATAAAATAAAAATTAATTTGTATTAAATTCATTTATGTTATTATTATACAATAATATTAATTTATAATTTTAAAATAAAAATATTTAAAAAATAATAATTGAATAAATTTTGATTAATTCGATAGATTTGCAAATAATATTAAATATTATTTAATAATTTTATTAATAATTATTATTTTATTTTGAATTAATAATTATTATTTTATTTTGAATTATAATATTAAATAATTACCCATAAATCCACTTAAAACTATCATAAAAATATTTTTATAATAAATATTTATAAATATCAAAATATTATTGATTAAAAAACAATTATAATTAGAAATTTTAAAAAAGTACATATAATTATTATATTAATTAATATAATATATATTAACTAAAATACTAATTTTTATTATAATATACAATAATTTATTAAATTATTGATATATATTATAATTAAGATAGTATTATATATTTGTTTATAATATTAATTAAATAATAATTAATATAATAATTAAGTAATATTAAAAGTAATAAATATAATTAATATAATAATTAATATAATACTTAATTAATATTAAAATTAAGAATTAATATTAAAATTAATATATAATAAATATAATTATTAATATAATAATAAAGATTATATAATAATTATTAATATAATAATAAACATTATATAATAATTACTAATAATTAAATTAATAATTAAATTAATAATTAAAAGAATTATAAAAAATATTCTAATTAATTTTATATATAAAAATATATATAATTAAAAATTTAAATTTAAATTAAATAATTAAAAATAAATATAATAATAAAAATAAAAATAGAATTAAAAATAAAATTAAAAATAAAAATAAAAATAAAAATAAAAATAAAAATAAAATTAAAATTAAAATTAAAATTAAAATTAAAATTAAAATTAAAATTAAAATTAAAATTAAAATTAAAAATAAAATTAAAAATAAAAATAAAAATAAAAATAAAAATAAAAATAAAATTAAAATTAAAATTAAAATTAAAATTAAAATTAAAATTAAAATTAAAATTAAAATTAAAATTAAAATTAAAAATAAAATTAAAAATAAAAATAAAAATAAAAATAAAAATAAAAATAAAAATAAAAATAAAAATAAAAACAAAAATAACAATAAAAATAACAATAAATATAAAGATATATATATATATAGTTTTTGTATCTATTATGTGACTATTTTACATTCAAAAACTAAAAATTAAATTAAAATAATCAAAAAATTAAATTAAATTAAAAATTAATTTTTAAATTTTAAAGTCAGACTTTATATATGTCACGTAACAATTTTACATACAAAAACTAAAAATTTAATAAAAATAATTAAAATAATTTAAAAAGAATTTTAAATTTTAAAATCAAATTTTTATATATATCACATAACCATTTTAACAACAAAAAATCAATATATATATATGTATATATAAATTTAAATAAAAAAATTAATTTATACCTATAATTTTGACTAAAAGTAACTTAATAAAAAAAAATAAAAAAAATAAAAAAAATATATTTATAAATCTATATACTTAATCAAATCTAAATAAAAAATTAAAAAAAACTATATTAAAATTTTAAAAACTTAAACTTAAAAAAACAAAAATAATAAAAACTTTTATCAAAATCAATTTTCAAAAATTTTTAACAACTTTTTACCAAAACTTGAAAATCAACACCAAAATTGCCAAGATTACAAAAATTTTATACAAATTTATATAGCAAAAATCCGAAAAATTTTTCTCTAAATTCATTAAAAACAACACATTTTTTAACAAGTCTGGTATGGATCGCGCCTCACGCTGGTTCAACTCTAACCTTCCTGCAATACTGCAGTCGGGCAATCTATAATTTAATATTAATTATATATAATATATAATAAAAAATTAAAATTAATATAAATTATTTTCATAATATTAATAATATATATATTAAATTAATTAATTATTTTTTCAAATAAAAAAAAGTAAGATAAAATAAAAAAAAATTAATATATATTTTATAAAATAAAATAAAATAAAAAAAAAAAATTATAAATTGTTAATTTAAAAATTTTAAAATATTTTAAAATTATTAATCCAAAAAAACTATTTATTAAAAGATTTTAAAATAAAAAAAAAAAAAATAAAATAAAAAAATATAAAATATAATATTATATATTAAATTTCAATCTTTTTTAAAATTTTAAAAGCTAAAATTTATATAATTTATAATTATATTTTTATATTATAAATTATAAAATATAAATTTTAAAATTATAAATTATAAAATATGCTTACTAAAAATCACAATTTATAAAATATAAATTTTATAATAATGTAAATTTATAAATCAATATATAATATAACAAATTTAATTTTATATAATTAATTATTTATATTATATTAAAAATTTTTAAAATATAACATATTATAAACTATTATAAAACAAATTTAAAATTTTTTATACAATTTTATAATATATAATCTTTTATAAAATTATAATATATAAATAAAATTTTTAATATATATAAAGTTTTATTTTAAATTTATAATTAATATATTATTTTTATTATATATTATTTTTATATATTTAAATTTAATAATTAAATTTAAAACTTCTAAAATACTTACACAAAATTATAATAATATAATAATATTAATAAATTAAAATTTAAAATTAATATCCTAAAATATTCTTTAAATTATATAAAAGAATTATAACTTCAACATAAATTATAATAATAAGGTTTTATTTAATTTTTAACAAATAAACTTCAAAAATTATTAAAAAAAAATAATATTAAATTATATATTTATATAATAATATACAAAATATAACAAAATTAATACAATAATTAAAATTACCTAATCTAAATAATATAAATATGTAGTAATTTATCCAAAAACCCATCTAAACAACTTCAATCCTTAGACTAATATTAATTCAATTTCCTTAATTTAGAAATAATAGAGAATTATAGTCTAATATTATAATATATATATTTTTCAGTATATAAAACATAAATAATAATTATATATATAGTTTTTTATCTTTTAATTTATAACCATAATTAAGATTATATTTTTAACCGTCGTAACACGCACACTCTCGCATATATAACCTTACAATTTTAATTAAAAAACTTTAAAAAAAATTTATTTTTCTATATTATAATTATTTAATTTATAATAATTTTAAAATTAATTATATTTAAAAACTTATTATAAAAACTTATTTTTAATTTTAAATAAAAAAATAAATTAAAAAATATATTAAAACTTATAATTTTTATTATAAAAACAAATTTAATTAATATAAATTTTATAAAATTTTTTAATTACATAATATATTAAATATATTTTTTAAAATTATTATTTATAATTTTATATAAAAAATATTTTTAATACAAGATTTCTTTACTAATAAATTATATAATAAAATATTAATTATTATAAATAAATTAATAAAAATTATTATTTTTATTTTATAAAATAATTAATAAAAAATTAAAAAATTATAACAAATTTATTACAATTATATTTTCTTTAAATATAAAATCTAATAAAAATATATTTTTAATTACAATTTTTTTTTTATAAATAAATATTAATAATTAATTATAAATTAAATTAATATTAAATTAAATATTATAATTAAAAATTATATTTAAATGGATGGAGTTTTTAAAAATTTTATTTTTAAAATTTTTTTAATTATATTTAAAATAATTAAATATTTTTTTTATTTATAATAAAATTTATTTACAACATTTTTTAATATTTAATTATTAGATATATTTTATATAAAGTATTAAAAAAATAAATATTTAAAATTATTTTTTTTTTTTTATATTAAAAAAAATTATTTTTAAAATTGAAAAATATATATAATTAATAAAAAATATTTATAATATTCTTATAAAAAATTTTTAATTTTTATAAAAAAAAATAAATTATTATTACAATAAATAATAAAAAAAAAATTTTAAATTTTAAAAAAAAAATTAAAATATATTTATTTATATAAAATTTAAAAATTAAATAATTTAATAAAAAATTTAATTTTGAAAAATTTAATTTATATATAATTAAGAAAAAATTTAAAAAATATTATTTTAAATTTAATATATTTAAATTAATACAAATACATAAAGTATTTTATATTTTAATTTTAAAAATTTTTTTTTTAAAATTTAAAAAAAATTTGAATAAAATTAAAATTAAATATAACAATTATATAAAATATAAAATTGAAAAAATTTTTAATAAATTTAATAATAATAATAAATATTTTATTTATTAGATTACTTTTTATAAATTAAAAAACAATTTTTAATAATTAAAAAAAAATATTTTATTATAAATTATATAAAATTATTTTAAAAATAAAAATCCATCCCATTAATTTAATATTCTTATATTAAAATAAAAATAAAGAAAATTTAAAAAAAATAAAAATTAATATATTTTATAAATTTTTAATTTATAAAAATATAATTTTTTTATGCCCGACTGCAGTATTGCAGGAGGGTTAGAGTTGAACTTGCGCGAGGCGCGATCCATACCAGATCTGCTAAAAAATGTGTTGTTTTTGGCCGACTTAGAGAAAAAAATTTTGAAATTTTGCCATACAAATTTGTATGGCGTTTTTCAAGTCTTGGCACTTTTTTCGGTCTTGGCAGTCTCGTTTACAAGAGTGGTGGGTGTCTATAAACTGAGTTTCGTTTACAAACTGGGTTTTATCTTTAATATTTAAACATCTTTTTGTAATGAGTGAAAATGCGCTATTATTTGGATGGTCAGATATGATCTAGATGCTGCAGTCGGGTTTGAGTGCTGCGCAGCGGCCTCCTAGTTTAATTAATTTTTTTATTTATAAATTTTTTTTATAAATATTTATTTTTATAAATATACAGTTTAAATAAATATTTATAATATTATTTATTTAATTATTTTTTGATTTTTTTTAAATATTTTATTTCTTTAAATAATAAAATTTTATATTTTAGCAATATTAACAAATAATTATATAAAAATTATATTAATAAAATAATATTATAAATTATTAAAATTAATAATTTAACATAAATTATAATAAAATAACAAAATATAATTTAATTTAAAAATAAGAAATTACAAATATATAATAAAAAATCAATTAAAATTTTAAATAATATTTTAAAAAAAATCTTTTATAAAAAATATAAAATAACTTTTATTTTATTTAATAAAAAAATCCATTACATCCATTAAAATATTATAAAAAAAATTAAATATTTTATTAAATATTAACAAACCTTTATTAACCCCCTTTTCAACAATTAAATCATTTTTAAATATTATATTATTTTTTATAATTTTTTATTCTTTATAAAAAAAAAATTTTCAATATTTTTACACAATTATTAAAACTTTAATAAATTAATATTTTAATTTAATTATAATAATATTAAATTTAATTAAAAACTTTATAAATTTTATTTAATTTTTAATAATTTTTTAATATATTATTTCATATTAAATAAAATTTTTTTCTAATTTTTTAAATTTTTTATTTTAAATTTTTATAATATAATTTATTAAAAATTTTAAATTAAAAATATTTTATAAAATAAAGAAAAATAAAATTATTTATAAAAAATTATATTATATTTTTTTATTTTATTTTATTTATAATAGATTTTATATTTAACATTTTTTTTTAATATAATATAAATATAATTATTTATAATGTAGTATAAATATAAAATTATAATTTTTAAATTTTTTAATTTAAATTATTTAAAAAAAATAGCTTTTTTTTAATTTAAATTATTTAAAAAAAATAGCTTTTTTTTAATTTAAATTATTTAAAGAAAATAGCTTTTTTTTATTTTATTTAAATATAATTTTTTAATTTTTTTTTAAATTTTTAAATAATATTTTATTATATAATCAAAATAAAAAATTTAATATTATTTTATATATATAAAAAAATATTTTATAATTTAAATTTTAAAATTTAATTATAATATAAATTATAATTATTTATATTTAATTTTATTTATATAAATATATAATATAATTTTAAAAAATTATATTTTTAAATATATAATTTTTTATATATAAAATTTTTTTAAATAATTTTTTTATATAATAAAATTTTATAAATAAATTTTATATAAAAATTTTTTATTTAATTTTATTATATCTTTTATATATAAAAAATTTTATATAAAATTTTTTTTTTTAAAATTTTTTTTTTTAAAAAAAAATAATATTATAATTAATTATATTAAATATATTTTAATATATTAAATATAAATTTATTTAACTTTAAATTTAATTTATAAATTAAATTTACAATATAAATATTTGGATTATAAATTTAAAAATAAATTAAATTAAAATTAGATTATTTATAAATATATTATATTAATAATATATTTTTAAAATAAATTATGTATAAAATATTATATGTAGTTTAATATATTATATATATATAATGTTTATTTAAGTATATAATGTTTAACTTTATAAATAATTTATATTTATATAAATAATATTTATATATATAAAAATTTTTGAATAATAGTAATTTTAAAATTTTTTTTTAAATTTTATTAATTAATTTATTAATATTTAATATATTTTATTTATTATTTTTATTTATTAAATTTAGTATTTTTATATTAAAAATTATATTATTTAATATTTTTATATTTAATTTAATTTATTTTAAAAAAATAATTTAAATATTTTAAATTAAAAATATAATTAATTAAAAAATATTAGGCTATTTTAGGAATTTCTTATTTGGGAAATACCTGGGATAGGTGTAACAAAATTATAATTAATAAAATAAAGAAAAAAAATATATTAATAAAATAAATATATAATATTTTTGTAATACAAACATAATTTTCTATCAACTATTTTTTATTTAACCATTATAAATATTTAAATTTAATTTATTATATAAAATTTACTTTAAAATTTTTAAAAATATTTTAATATAATTAATAATATTTATAAAAATTGATAAATATATTAATAAATTTAATAAAACTTAAATTAAATTTTATTATATTTTAATTTTTTTAGATTTTGAAAATTTTTTAATTAAATTACATAATAACAAAAAAAAAAGTTAAAAATAATTAAATAAATTTTTTTATATATATTTATAATTATTTTTTAATATTTAATAATTAATTAATATTTAATATTTAATAATTTTTTTTAACATATTTAATAATTTTTTTTAATATATTTAAAATTATTTTAAATTTTATTTATTTATATAATATTATAGTTATATTAAAATAATAATAAAATATTTTAAACTAGGAGGCTACTGCACAGCACTCAAACCTAACTGCAACATCTTCAAGACCAGTGTTGGTTTGAGTTGTACACTCAAGTAATAACAGCACATATTCTCTTATAGAAAAAAAAAAAAATTTAAAATTTTATAAACAACCAACAAATCTACAATTTTGACTAATCCACAAAACTACCAAAACCCATTTTTTTGCCAAAATTTTTAAAATCCTATACAAATTTGTATAAGAAAAAAAAAAAAAAAATTTCTTTAAGTCAGTTAAAAACAATATATTTTTTTTCAGATTTGGTATGGATCGCGCTCTCGCGCGCTAGTTCAACTTTAACCCTCCTGCAACGCAGTCGGGCATATTTTTAAAAATATTTTTATTTATATAATAATATATTTTATATTTATTATAATTTTAAATTAAAAAAAAAAATTAAAAAAAATTATACTGGACGGCTGCTTCGCAGCACGCAAACCCGACTGACCGTTCATATATTTATTCAGTCCTTTTCTTTTTTACAAAATATCAATTATTTAAATTAATTAATTTTCATTATTATATTAATTAGTTTTTAATTTTTAATTTATAATAATAATTTTTTATTATATAATTAACAAAAATTTTAGATATTATACTTAAGTAATATTTAATATATTTAAATATTTATAACATATAAAACTAATTATAATTATATATATATTTTATTAATATATAAAATTAATTATAATTATACAATAAAATTAAAGCAAATTTATAAAATATTTAATAAAAATAAAAATAAATTATTGTAATTTTAAAATATAAAATACAATATTGTTAAGAATTTAATTGACAATAAATAAATAAATAAAATTAAATAATTAAGTATTAAATAATATAATTGAAATATTCTTTTATTAAATTCTCAAGTTTATTTAATTTTATTTATATTAAAATATACAATATAATTTATATTAAATTTATAATTAAAAAGTATTTTTAATGTAAATAAAAATTCTCAAAAAAAATTTGTTAATAAATAGTATAATTATATTTTAACTGTATAATTATTGTTTTTTTTTTATATTTTATTTTATTTTAATTTAATTTAATTTAATTTATTTTAATTTATTTTATTTTATTTTATCTTATTTCATTTTATTTTATTTTATCTTATTTTATTTTATTTTATTTTATTTTATTTTATTTTATTTTATTTTATTTTACTTTATTTTACTTTATTTTATTTTATTTTATTTTATTTTATTTTCTTTTATTCTATTTTGTTTTGTTTTATTTTATTTCATTTGATTTTATTTTATCTTATTTTATTTTATTTTATTTTATATTATTTTATTTTGTTTTGTTTTGTTTTGTTTTGTTTTATTTTATATTGTTTTATTTTGTTTTGATTTTTTTTTTTTTGCAAAGTCACGTGATCATATTCGCATGCAAAACTAATTTTTAATTTTATTTAATTTAATTTTCAATTTTTGAATTTTGTAAGGTCACGTGATAATTTTCGCCTTCAAAACTATTTCTTTATTATTATTGTTATTATTATTATTATTATTATTATTATTATTATTATTATTATTATTTTCTGCCGAGCGCGCCAAGACTTGAAAATCCTTATACAAATTTGTATAGGCGAAAACCGTCGAAAATTTTTAAGTACGCCAAAAACAACACATTTTTTGAATCGACTTTATAGGAAATCTCACCCAACCCTCGCACTCGGGAGTTCAATTTCAACCCTCCTTGTCAGTCGGGCATTTTATAATAAATTATATAAATAAACAAAATATATATTTATAATTATAAACAAAATTATTAAAATAAAATAAATATATATTTTTTATATAAAAAAATAAATATTAAATCTATTTTATATAATTTATTATATAAATAAAAAAGAATTTTAATTTTAATTTTAAAATTATAATTATATAAATAAATAATATAAAAAAGTTTTTATAAATAAAAATTTAAGAATTTTATTTTAAATATAATATAAAAATTTAAGAATTTTATTTTAAATATAATATAAAAATTAAAATTTTTGTTTTATATATATATAAATAAAATAAAATTATAAAATATATAATTAAAATTATATAAAAATTAGTATTTATTATATTTATAAAATTAAAATTATTTAAAATCTTTTAATTTAAAATATTTTCTATAGTTTATATTATAAATAATTAATTAATTATTTTAAAATTTATATTTTTATATAAATAATTTATTAATTTAAAAATAAAATATAATTACTTATATTTATTTAAATATTTTATATATATTATTATATTTAAAAAATAAAAGTAAAAACTTTTTAGTTAATATTATATATAAAAAAATATTTTTTTAAATTATATAATAATTTTTAAGTAATATAAAATTTAAAATCTATAAAAATGTATGGTTTTAATTATATAAAATATTATATTTATTAAAAATTTTATATTTATAAAAAAAAATTTTGATATATATTTTATTAATAAACAATATTAAAAAAAATTTAATATTAATATTAATTTATTAACTTTAATATTTTCAGATTTTAAAAATATAATATTAATAAAAAATTTAAAAAAAAAAAAATTATATAATAATTAAAAAAAATATTTTAATATTTTACTTATTAAAAATTTTATATTTATATAACTAAATTTTTTAATTTTTATTAATAATTTT
Source organism: Orbilia blumenaviensis (assembly GCA_036872755.1). Taxonomy (NCBI): domain Eukaryota; kingdom Fungi; phylum Ascomycota; class Orbiliomycetes; order Orbiliales; family Orbiliaceae; genus Orbilia; species Orbilia blumenaviensis. The sequence goes on along the minus strand of JAVHNS010000006.1, from coordinate 2,445,429 downwards.
ATATTTAATACTTAAAATTTTAAAAAAAACAATAAAAATATTATAATTTTTATAAATAAAATTATAAAAAAATAAATTATTTTATAAAAAAATAATAAATTATAAAAAATTAATATAATTATAAAAATATTTATAAATTTTTGTAAATTTAAAATTATATATATATTTTATATAATTATAATTAAATATTTTAATAATAAAAATTTAATAACTATAATTATTATATTTATAATAATAGATAATATAATAATTAATTTTAATTTATTTTAATTTTATAAAAAAATTATAGTTTTAATTAAAATAAAAAAATAAAATAAAATTATATATAAAAAAATTAATTTATTATATAAAAATAAAATATAATATAAGTTTTTAAAAATATTATTTAAAATAAAATTGATAAATATATATTAAATTTTTATTTATAAATATACAAAAAATAGAATTTTACATAAAATAAAATTTATAATAAAAAGATATGAATAAGAATTTAATATATATTATATAAATACTTATACTCCAATAATAAATTTTATATTTATATAATAATAATTTATATAATATTTTTTTAAATAAAAATTTTTTGTTTAAAATAAAAATAAATTTAATAAATAAATATTTTTATATTATAAACAATATAATAATTATTATTTATATTAATAATTTTTTTATAATTGTAAAAAACTTTTTTATAATATATAAAGTAAAAAAGATTTTTATACTATAATATAAAATTAAAAATATAAATAAAATTAAATAATTTTTGGGATTACAAATTATATATAATTATATTAATAAAATTATATAAATTAATTAAAAAAAATATTGTAAAAATATATTTAATTAATTTAATATATTTAATTAAAAAATAAAATCAAATTTTATAAATTTAAATATATAATTATTAAAAAATAATAAATAATTGTTATTAAAAAAAAAAATATACAATTTTATTAAAATATACTAAAGTTTTTTATATATATTATTTAAAATAATAAAACTAATTTAACTTATATTATAATTAAACTAAAACAATACTCTTATATATTTATTAAAAAATATTAAAAAATTATAATATAAGTATATTAATATTTAAATATAATTTATAAATATATTTTATATTATAATTAAAATAATATTAAAAAAAATAATTACCATTAATATTTGAAAAATATAATAATATAAATTAAATATAAATTTATAATTTAAAATTAATAATTTATAAATGTATTTTAAAATATGTATATTATCTAACAAATAATATTATTTTATAATTAAATAAATTATAAAAATTTATTGTAAAATCATTTACTAAAATTAAAATAATTATTTTAAATTATATAAATTATATAAATATATAATTATAAAAATTATTAAAATTTATATTTATATAATTTATACTTAATATATCTATATTTTTATTTTTTATAATATTATATATAAATAATATTTTAATTATAATTATAAATATTATAAATAAAAATTAATAATAATTTAAACATTATAATATCTAAGACTTCTAAATATATAATAAACTTAAAAAATATATTTTTAAATTTATATATTTAAAATTTAAAAATTTTATAACTAATATTATAATAAAATCTTTATATTTATAAATATATAATTATTTATTTAGTAATATAAAATTATTTTAAAATTAAAAAAATAAAAATTTCTAAATTTTAAAATAAATAAAATTAATAAAAATAAAATAAAAAATAAATTTTTATAAAAATTAAGTAAAATTTGAAATTATTTTAAATATAATATAAAAGTTTTATAATTTATATATTATAATTAATAATAATTTATTTATAAAATTATAAAATAACTTATATATTTATTTTTATATAAATATAAATAATAATATTTTATAAATTTTATAAAGTTGGTTTTTTATTTACTATATTTAATGAAACTTATATTATATTAAATATATTAATGATTTGTTAATTAATAATAAAAATAATTAAAATAATTAATATAATTATAATTATAATAAATATAATAATAAAAATAAAAAAAAATTATTATAAATAAAATAATAAAAGTAAATATTCTAAAAGTAGGTATTAAATTAGTATTTAAAATTATTATATTTAAATATATAAATAAATAAAAAAACTAAAATATTATTATATTTATAATATTAATAAGTTTTTATAAAATCTTAATTATAATATAATTATTATTAAAAAAAAAAATTATTAAATATTATATTATAAATTATATTAATTAACATATAAAATATATAAGTATAAATTTATAAAATAATAATTTAATAATACTATATATTATTATATATAATAATAAATTAAAAAAAATTATAAATTATATAATTATATTTAGGATTTTTATTTATTATAAAATCTCTAATATTATAATTTTATAAAATTTAATTAATTATATTTATAAAATTATAATATAAAAAATAATAATTTATTTTAAATATATTTTATATTTATTTTTGTATAGTAAGTATATTTTTTAAATTTTATAATAAATATTATTATATATATATAATTTAAATTATAATAATATTGGTATTATATTATATAAATATAATGATTAAAATTATTAATAATTATATTAAAATATAATAATTTATTTAAATTATTGGTTATTACTGAGGTTGTAGAAATATTAATATTAATAATTATATTATTATTATTAGTATTATTTACAATATTATTAATATATAAAATATTTATAATTTTAAAAATATTATTAATATTTTTTATATTATTAATACTATTATTACTATATTTGCATTTATTAATAATAATAATTATAATAATTAAATAATATAAAAAATAAAAATAAAAATTATTTTAATAAAAACTAAAATTATAAATGTAAAAAATTTATATTAATATAAAATAATAAAGGAAAAAAAGATTTTATAAATATAAAAATAAAAATTATTAATTAAATATTTACTTTTATATATATTCCAAAAGTCTAAAATATATTATATTAATTATAAAATTATATAACTTAAAATTATAAGTAATATTTATAAAATTTATATTATATAAATTATAAAAACTATAAAATTGTATAATTTCATAAATATAAGTATTAATATTTATAATATAAATTATATAAAATTATATAATAATTTATATAATAATTTATATATATAATTTTTATAATATATAAATAATTAATATTAGTTATAATATATAATATTTATATAATTTATATTAATAATATTATAATTATATTAATTATTAAAATTTTAAAATACTTTTTTTATATATAACCTAATATTTTATAATTTATAATATACAAAATACATATAAATATAAAATTATTAAAATTAAAATTTAAAAATTTAATAAATCTAGTAAAATTTTTTATTATTTATAAATTTTTTTACATTTTTCTAAAACAATTATAAAATTGTAGAAATATAAGTTAATATCATACTTTATAATAATAATAATTTTATAATAAAAAAATTAATTATTTAATTTCATTAATATAATTTGAATTCATATTATAAAATTAATTAATTTATATATTTTATAAATTATATATTTGAATATTATATTATTTATAATTATTATAATAAATTAAAATATAAAGAATATATGTAACAAATTTATAATTAAATTTGTTTGTATTGTTTTATAAATAAAAAATACAATATATTATTATCTATATATATAATTAATTATTAATCATATAAACACAAACTTATATATATATTGGTACACATATATATGTATAGTACTGAGCTTATATCATTACAATTATAAATAAAATAAAAAATCTTTTATTAAATAATAAAAAACAAATTATAAACAAGAATTAAAATTTAAAATTTAAAATTAAAAATTTAGATAATGATATTAAAAATTTAAATCTCAATATTAAAAATAATAAAGTTTAATTATTTTTATATTAAAGAAAAAGTCAATAAATTAATATTTAAAATATTAAATTAAATAAATAATTTTTAAATTTTTTAATTATTAATTTAAATATTATTTAAAAAATTTTACCAAACATCAAATATTATATTTTTACAAATTTTTGATTTATTATCAAAAATAATAAATAATTTATTTAAAAAATTTTTAATATTTATTTTTTATTTTATTTTAATTAATTAATATTTAAATATATATATAATTAATAATATTAAACAATATTTTAAGATTTTATATTGGATGTTAAATAATAACTATTATTTTTAAAAATTATATATAAAAAATTTTAATTTTTAAATTATTAATTAATTAAAAATTAAGATTCTAAACTTTAATAATTTTTTAATAAATATTAAATATTTAATATATTTAACTAATTTTTTTTTTTTTAAAAAAGGGTTTGTTTTGTTAAGATTTTATTTTTTATAATAAAAAAAAAATATATAAAATTTTTTAAAAATATCAACTATTTTTTATTAAATTATTATTAAAAATTTAAAATTTTTATATAATAAAAATATTGAGAATTGTAGTAATTACAAAATTTTAAATTAATTATAATAATTAAATATATGATGTTTATAATTTAATATTAATTATTTATTAATTGTTAAATTATAATTATTATAAAATTATTTTAATTATTAATATTATTTATATAATATAATTAATTTTAGATTTTATATTAATAAATTTTTAAATTAATAATTATATAAATTATAATAAATAATAATTATTAATTATTTATTATTCAATTTTATTTTAATGGAAATAAATTTAAAATATTGAAATATAATTTTATTTCTTTTTTAAAATTTATATTTTAAAATAGATTTTTTTTTTTTTTGTTTATTTTTTTTTATTTTTTTTTTTTATTTATAATAAAACTAGGAGGCTGCTGCGCAGCACTCAAACCCGACTGCAGCATCTTGATTTTAAACCAATAATATATAATAATCAATATAATTATTAATATAATAATTAACATAATTAATATAATAACTAATATTAATATAACAATTAATATAATTAATATAATAACTAATATTAATATAACAATTAATATAATAATTAAGATAATATACTAATTAATAAAATAATTATAATACAATAACTAATATAATAATTAATATAACAATTAATATAATAATTAATAAGTATAATAATTAATGTAATTTTGATTTAATTTTTGTATGTGATTACGTGATCATTTTCGATGTTAAAGCTATTTTTTATTTAATTTTTGTTTAATTTTATTTTTATGTTGAAAATTTTATGATGTTATTTTGAAGAGGTGTTACATAACCATTTTACATGCAAAAACTAAATTAAATTAAAATAAAATTAAATAAAAAATAGTTTTGATATGGAAAATAGTTATGTGATCATATTTTCGCTATAAGTGACTTAATTAAAAAAAATAAAAAAAATATAAAAATAATAGTTAGAGATTTATTTGTTTAATGAAAGGTAAATAAATAGTTAAAGAAGAATATATTAAAATTCTAGAGTTATAGACTTAAAAATAAAAAAACGGTGAAGATTTTTATCAAAATCAATTTTCAAGTTTATTAAAAACTTTTTACTAACATTTCAAAATAATATTAAGACTTTCAAAATCCCATACAAATTTTATATAACAAAATTTCAAAAAAAAAAATCTCTAAATTCGCCAAAAACAATATATTTTTTTGCGGATCTGGGTAGGATCGCGCCTCGCGCTGGTTCAACTTTAACCCTCCTGCATAAATGCAGTCGGGCATAATTATTTGTTAATTTGAAGTAATGGATAATAATTAAAAATTAATAATATTATATTTTGTAATGTGTTGAGAATTTAAAAATTTAAAAATACTTTTTTTAATAATATATATAATAATGAAATTAATTAATAATATATTAAAAATATATTTAATAAATAATAAAAAAAATAATAAATTACAATAATAATATTAAAATTTTTTAATGTATTTATAGAAAATTATATTTTTTTTTAAAGAAAATTAATATTTATAAAAAATATTAAAATTAATATTTTTTTTGAATAATTTCAAAATATATTATTCCCTTTTAATAAAAATATTTAAAAATATATTTAAAATTTTCCAATAAATTTTAAAAAACAATTAAATTATCAATATATAAAATATTTTATAAAATTATTTAATTTTAATTTTAATTATTTTATCAATACTACCAAAAAGATTATAAAAATATTTATTATTTAAAAATATTATGCCTGACTGCTTTGCAGGAGGGTTAAAGTTGAACCTCCACGCGAGAGTACAATCCATACCAGATCTGGCAAAAAATATATTATTTTTAACCAACTTAAAAATTTTCAAAATTTATTTTTACAAATTTATATAACATTTTTAAAATCTTAACAATCTTAACATTAATTTTAAATCTTAACAAAAAATTACTAAGAAAATCACAAAATTAAACTCAAAATTTATAATCACCATTTTTATTTCTTTAAATCTCTATCTCTAAAATTTTAATATAATTTTCTTTAATCATTTATTTAACTTTTCATAAATTACTATTCTTTCATTTTCTTTCTTTATATTTTTTTTATTTTTTTTAATTTTATCACTTTTAATGAAAATCAAGTTATATAACAACTTTTAATTTCAAAACTATTTTTTATTTAATTTTTATTTAATTTTATTTTAATTTAATTTAATTTTTGCATGCAAAATAGTTATGTGATCAGATAATTAAATAACATCACAAAATTTTCAAAATTAAATTAAATTAAATAAAAATTAAATAAAAATTAAATAAAAAGTAGTTTTGACGTCAAAAATCGTCACGTAATACATACAAAAATTATATTAATTATTATATTAATTATTATATTAATTATTATATTAATTATTATATTAGTTATTATATTAATTATTATATTAATTATTATATTAATTATTATATTAATTATTATATTAGTTATTATATTAGTTATCATATTTTATATTAATTATTATATCAGTATATTAATGCCTATATTGATTATGATATATTCATTTAAAATCAAGATGCTGCAGTCGGGTTTGAGTGCTGCGCAGCAGCCTCCTAGTTAAATATTATAAAACTTAAATATAAAATTTATTAACCAAAAATTAATATTTTATTTATAAAAATCTTACAATAAAAATAAATTTATTTTTTTATAACTTCAAACAAAAAACATCTAATAACTAATAATAATAAAATATAAATATATTATTTATATATCTTATTATTTTTATAATATTAATTAAATAATATTAAAAAATTTTTATAAATTAAAAATTTTTTAATTTAAAATTAATAAATATAATAGATATAAAATTAATAATTTAAATCATAACAACAATATTTATTACACTAAAATAATAAAAGATTGAAATTCAAAATATAAATATAATTATAATAATCATAATTAATAAAAATATAATATTTATTATTTTATAATTAATATATTTTATAAATTAATAAATATTAATAATTTATAAAAAACATTTTAAATTTTTATAAACTTATTAATTTATATAAAAAAATATTTTACAAATCATTTAATATTTATTTAATATAAATTATTTTTAAAAAAATAATTTAATTAAAAAAAAAAACTTAAAATTTAGACTAGGAGGCTGCTGCGCAGCACTCAAACCCGACTGCAGCATCTTGATTTTAAATGAATATATCATAATCAATATAGGCATTAATATACTGATATAATAATTAATATAAAATATGATAACTAATATAATAACTAATATAATAATTAATATAATAATTAATATCATAATTAATATCATAATTAATATAATAACTGATATAATCATTAATATAATAATTAATATAATAACTAATATAATAATTAATATAATAATTAATATAATAACTAATATAATAATTAATATAATAATTAATATAATAACTAATATAATAATTAATATAATTTTTGTATGTATCACGTGACGATTTTCGACGTCAAAACTACTTTTTATTTAATTTTTATTTAATTCTTATTTAATTTAATTTAATTTTGAAAATTTTGTGACGTCACTTAATTATCTGATCACGTGACTATTTTGCATGCAAAAACTAAATTAAATTAAAATAAAATTGAATAAAAATTAAATAAAAAATAGTTTTGAAATCGAAAGTTGTCACGTGACCTGATTTTCATCAAAAGTGACAAAATTAAAAAAAATAAAAAAAATATAAAGAAACAAAATGAAAGAACGGCGGTTTGTGAAAAGCTAGATAAATGATTAAAGAAAATTATATTAAAATTTTAGAGATAGAGACTTAAAGAAACAAAAACGGTGACTATAAATTTTGAACTCAATTTTGTGATTTTCTTAGCAACTTTTTGCTAAGACTTGAAAATTAGTGCCAAGACTGCCAAGATTTCAAAAATGCCATACAAATTTGTATGGTAAAAATGAGTTTTGAAAATCTTTAAGTCGGCTAAAAACAACACATTTTTTGCCAGATCTGGTATGGATCGCGCCCTCGCGCGGAGGTTCAACTTTAACCCTCCTGCAAAGCAGTCGGGCATTTAATATTATTAATAATAAAAGAAAAAACAAATCTCAATAATCTTTTTATTAATATTTAATAAACAATTATTATCTTATTTTTATTTATTACAAATAATATATATTTATATTAAAATTATATTAATAATAATAATAATTTTAAATTATAAAAATAAATTATAAAAATAAATTTATTTATATTATATTTAATTATTAATAATAATTATTTATAAATTATTATAAAAAAAATTATTTTATATTAAATTTTTGGAAGTATAAATTTTATTAATATTTTAGATCATAATATTTATACGATAATTAAAATAATTTAAACTTTCTAATATTTATAAAATTTAAAGAATATTATTTAATAGATGGTTGTTTTATGACTTCCAAAAAATAAATAAAAATTCTGACTTCCAGATAATGTTTTAAGTCAAGAGGCTTCCCAGCTTATTGGCTTCAGAAGCCTGGGAAGCCAACACTTTTTTTTGCTGATGATTAAATTAAAAACTTTTTAATTTTAAAATATATATATATATATATATATATAAAAATTAAATAAAATTTATTTTTGTTTTATATAAAAATTTTTTAAATCAATTAAAATTTATATTAAGTTTTATTATAATTATATTAAAAAATAAAAGATTTTATTATTTTTAACTTATTATTTTTATGATAATTTTTAATATTAAAATTTATATTATTTATTTAAAATTAATTCAATATGCCCGACTACATTTATGCAGGAAGATTAAAGATGAACCAGCACGTGAGGCGTTGTCTATACTAAGGGGTCCCAAAAAAATATGTTGTTTTTAGCTGATTTAAAAATTTTTATTTTTTTATTTTTGCTATATAAATTTATATGACATTTTAAAAATCTTAACATTACTTTCAAGTCTTAACAAAAAATTGTTAAAAAATTTTAAAAAATTTTAACAATTACCTTTGACAAAAATCTTCATCATTTTTGTATTTTTAAGTTTATAACTTTAGAATTTTAATATACTCTTTTTTAACTATTTATCTAATTTCCTATAAGTAGACAAATCTCTAGCTATTATTTTTATATTTTTATATTTTTTTTTAATTTAGTTACTTTTAATGAAAAGGTCATTACATGACTATTTTCGATGTTAAAACTATTTTTATTTAATTTTTATTTAATTTTATTTTAATTTAATGTAGTTTTTGCATGCAAATTTTTCATGTGACACAGAATAAAAATGACGTCACAAAATTTTTAAAATTAAATTAAATGAAATAAAATTGAATAAAAAATAGTTTTAACATCGAAAATGGTCACGTGATCACACACACAAAAGTTATATTGAAATTATATTAATTATTATATTAATTATAATATTAGTTATTATATTAATTATTTTATTATTTATAATACTAATTATTATATTAGTTATTATATTAATGATTATATTGATTATTATATATTATTCATTTAAAATCAAGATGCTGCAGTCGGGTTTGAGTGCTGCGCAGCAGCCTCCTAGTTATTATATTTTTTTATAAAAATAATTATTAATTTTAAATATCAAATATATATATATATTTTTTTTTAATTTTATTTTTAATAAAGTTTTTATTTTTTTTATATAAATTTATTTATAATAGTTTAATATTAAACATCTTTATTATTTATCTAAATTTTTTTCTAAGATTTTATTTTTATTAAAATAAATATATATTAAATTTGAATAAATTTATAATATAACTAAAAAAATTAAAATTATAAAAATTATTAAAAAATAAATATAATTTTAAATAAAAATTATTTATTAAAATTTTAAATTTATTTTTATTATATTTTTAATTATTTTTATAAAATTATATAATTTTATAGTTTTTATAATTTATATAATATAAATTTTATAAATATTATTTATAATTTTAAATTATATAATTTTATAATTAATATAATATGTTTTAGATTTTTATAATATATATAAAAATAAATATTTAATTAATAATTTTTATTTTTATATTTATGAAATTTTTTTTTTTTTTATTATTTTATATTAATATAAATTTTTTATATTTATAATTTTAATTTTTATTAAAATAATTTTTATTTTTATTTTTTATATTGTTTAATTATTATAATTATTGTTGTTAATAAGTATAAATATGGTAGTAATAATATTAGTAATATAAAAAATATTAATAGTATTTTTAAAATTATAAATATTTTATATGTTAATAATGTTATAAATAATATTAATAATAATAGTATAAGTATTAATATTAGTATTTTTATAATTTTAATAGTAATTAATAATTTAGATAAATTAGCATATTTTAATATAATTATTAATAATTTTAATTATTATATTTATATAATATAATATTAGTATTGTTATGATTTAAATTGTATATATATAGTAATATTTATTATAAAATTTAAAAAATATATTTATTAGATAAAAGTAAATATAAAATATATTTAAAATAAATTATTATTTTTTATATTATAATTTTATAAATATAATTAATTAAATTTTATAAAGTTGTAATATTAAAGATTTTGTAATAAATAAGAATTTTAAATATAATTATATAGTTTGTAATTTTTTTTAATTTGTTATTATATGTAATAATATATAATATTATTAAATTATTATTTTATAAATTTATATTTATATATTTTATATATTAATTAATATAATTTATAATATAATATTTAATAATTTTTTTTTTATTAATAATAATTATATTATAATTAGAATTTTATAAAAATTTATTAATGTTATAAATATAATAATATTTTAACTTTTTTATTTGTTTATATATTTAAATATAATAATTTTAAATATTAATTTAATATTTATTTTTATAATATTTATTTTTATTATTTTATTTATAATAATTTTTTTTTTTATTTTTGTTATTATATTTATTATAATTATAATTGTATTAATTATTTTAATTGTTTTTGTTGTTAATTAATAAATTATTAATATATTTAATGTAATATAAATTTTGTTAAATATAATAAATAAAGGATTAATTTTGTAAAATTTGTAAAATAATATTGTTTATATTTATATAAAAATAAATATATAAATTATTTTATAATTTTATAAATAAATTATTATTAATTATAATATATAAATTATAAAATTTTTATATTATATTTAAAATAATTTTAAGTTTTATTTAATTTTTATAAAAGTTTATTTTTTATTTTATTTTTATTAATTTTATTTATTTTAAAATTTAAAAATTTTAATTTTCTTAATTTTATATATATAAAAATAAAATTTATTTTTATTTTTTTAATTTTAAAATAGTTTTATATTATTAAATAAATAATCATATATTTGTAAATATAAAAATTTTATTATAATATTAATTATAAAATTTTTAAATTTTAAATATATAAATTTAAAAATATATTTTTTAAATTTATTATATATTTAAAGGTATTAAATATTATAATATTTAAATTGTTATTAATTTTTATTTATAATTAAAATATTGTTTATATATAATATTATGAAAAATAAAAATATAAATATATTAAATATAAATTATATAAATATAAATTTTAATAATTTTTATAATTATATATTTTTATAATTTGCATAATTTAAAATAATTATTTTAATTTTAATAGAAAATTTTATAAAAAATTTTTATAATTTTTTTAATTATAAAATATTATTATTTATTAAATAATATATATATTTTAAAATAGATTTATAAATTATTAATTTTAAATTATAAATTTATATTTAATTTATATTATTATATTTTTTAAATATTAATGGTAATTATTTTTTTTAATATTATTTTAATTATAATATAAAAAATATTTATAAATTATATTTAAATATTAATATATTTATATTATAATTCTTTAATATTTTTTAATAAGTATATAAAAATATTATTTTAATTTAATTATAATATAAATTAAATTAGTTTTATTATTTTAAATAATATATATAAAAAATTTTAATATATTTTAATAAAATTATATATTTTTTTTTTTTTTTAATAATAATTATTTATTATTTTTTAATAATTATATATTTAAATTTATAAAATTTAATTTTATTTTTTAATTAAATATATTAAATTAATTAAATATACTTTTATAATATTTTTTTTAATTAATTTATATAATTTTATTAATATAATTATATATAATTTATAATTTTAAAAATTATTTAATTTTATTTATATTTTTAATTTTATATTATAATATAAAAATTTCTTTTGTTTTATATATTACAAAAAAATTTTTTATAATTATAAAAAAATTATTAATATAAATAATAATTATTATATTATTTATAATATAGAAATATTTATTTGTTAGATTTACTTTTATTTTAAATAAAAAATTTTTATTTAAAAAAATATTACATAAATTATTATTTTATAAATTTAGAATTTATTTTAATTTATATAAAAATTTAAATAATAAAAATATTTTTATTTTATCTTTAACTATATACCTTTTTAATATAATTATAATAATTTATTTTAATTTAAATAAAATAATATTAAAAAAAACTATTTTAATATTTAATTAATAAATTTTTAAATTTAAAATTATAATTAAAGTTAATAATATATATATTATATATAAATTTATTATTAAAATATAAATATTTATATAATATATATTAAATTTTTATTTATATTTTTTTATTATAAATTTTATTTTATATAAAATCTTATTTTTTATATATTTATAAATAAAAATTTATATTATATTTTATTTTTATATAATAAATTAATTTTTTGTATATAGTTTTATTTTATTTTTTTATTTTAATTAAAATTATAGTTTTTTTATAAAATTAAAATAAATTAAAATTAATTATTATATTATCTATTATTATAAATATAATAATTATATTTATTAAATTTTTATTATTAAAATATTTAATTATAATTATATAAAATATATATACAATTTTAAATTTATAAAAATTTATAAATATTTTTATAATTATATTAATTTTTTATAATTTATTATTTTTTCATAAAATAATTTATTTTTTTATAATTTTATTTATAAAAATTATAATATTTTTATTATTTTTTTTAAAATTTTAAATATTAAACATAAAATTATTAATAAAAATTAAAAAATTTAATTATATAAATATAAAATTTTTAATAAATAAAATATTAAAATATTTTTTTTAATTATTATATAATTTTTTTTTTTAAATTTTTTATTAATATTATATTTTTAAAATTTAAAAATATTAAAATTAGTAAGTTAATATTAATATTAAATTTTTTTTAATATTATTTATTAATAAAATATATATTAAAATTTTTTTTTATAAATATAAAATTTTTAATAAATATAATATTTTATATAATTAAAATTATATATTTTTGTAAATTTTAAATTTTATATTATTTAAGAACTAGGAGGCTGCTGCGCAGCACTCAAACCCGACTGCCACATCTTAATCATATCTAGATAATACTTTCTATAATATATTTTATAATAAAATAGAAATTAATTTATATTAGATTAATTTATGTTATTATTATAAAATAATATTAACTTATAATAAAAATAATTAAGGAACAATAATTAAATAAATTTTGATTCACTTAATAAAATACTAATTATTATTTAATAACTTTATTAATAATGAGTATTTTATTTTAAATTGATTATAACAATAAATAAATTTATTATTATAATTATCATTTTTATTATTATAATTATTATTATTATATTATTTTTATTTTATAATTATATACTTAATAATAATTAAATAAAAATTTAAATAAACTGAAATTTAAAATTAAATTTTTAAATTTCAATAATTATATTATAATCATTAAAATAATCAAAATACTATAATTAAATTAATAACATTATGATTTTTAAAACTTTTATAATAATAATAACAATTAATTATTTATTTATAAATTAATCTAAAAGTATTATAAAAATATTTATATAATAAATATTAAATATTTATAAATTTATAATTTAATAAATATAAATTTAATAAATATAAAAATATTAAGTTATTTATTAAAAAACTTGAACAATTATATAAAGTTTAAATTAATATTATATAATTAATATTTATTTAATATTTAACTTTGTATTAAAAAAGTATATATAATTATCATATTAATTAATATAATATAAAATAATTAAAATAATAATTTTTATTATTATAATTTATATAATAATTAATTAAATTATTGATATAATTAAAATAGTATTTTATATTTATTTATAATGTTAATTAAATAATAATTAATATAGTAATTGATATTAAATTAAATATATTTAATATAGTTATTAATATAATATTTAATTGATATTAAAATTAAGATATATAATTAATATAATTATTAATATAATATAATAATTAAAATTATATAATAATCATTAATAATTAAATTAATAATTAAAGTAATGATAAAAAAGTTTTTAATTAATTTTATCTTTATTCAATTTATACATATATAAAAATATATATAATTAAAAAAATAAATTTAACTTAAATTCAAGGAAATAAGATTAAGTGAAATTAAATTAAATTAGATTAAATTAATATAGATTGAATTGAATTGAATTGAATTGAATTAGATTAAATTAAATGAAATTAAATTAAATAATTAAAAATAAAAATAAAAATAAAAATAAAAATAAAAATAAAAATAAAAATAAAAATAAAAGTAAAAAAGAAAATAAAAATAAAAAAGAAAATAAAAATAAAAAAGAAAATAAAAATAAGATATATATAAATAGTTTTTGTGTTGATTATGTGATTATTTTGTATACAAAAACTAAGAATATAATAAAAATAATATAAAAATGAAAATAAATTGAAAATAATTTTTGAATTTTGAAGTTAGATTTTGTATGTGTTACGTGACAATTTTGCATGCAAAAACTAAAATTTTAATCAAAATAATTAAAATAATTAAAAATAACCAAAAAATACTTTTTGAATTTTGAAGTTAGATTTTGTATGTGTCATGTGACTATTTTGCATGCAAAAATTAAATTAAATTAAAATTATATTTAAAATTTAAATAAAAAAATTGTTTTATGTTTATGATTTTAGCTAAAAGTGATTTAATAAAAAAAAATAAAAAAAATATTAAAAAAGTAATTATAGATCTGTGTATTTAATCAATTTTAGATAAAAGGTTAAAGAAAATGATATTAAAATTTTAGGAACGTAGACTTAAAGAAACAAAAATGGGAAAGACTTTTGTCAGAGTTAATTTTTTTTAATTTCTTAGCAACTTTTTGCCAAGACTTGAAAATAATGCCAAGATCTGCCAAGATTGCAAAAATCCCATAGAAATTTGTATGGCAAAAATCAAAAAAAATTTTGTCTAAGTTCGCCAAAAACAACACATTTTTTGGCAGATCTCATATGGATCGCGCCTCGCGCTGGTTCAACTCTAACCCTCCTGCAATACTGCAGTCGGGCATTATTATATAATTTAAAAAAATATTTTTTTATATATAATATTAATTAAAAAATTTTTATTCTTATTTTTTAAATATAATAATATATATAAAATATTTAAATAAATATAAATAATTATATTTTATTTTTAAATTAATAAATTATTTATATAAAGATATAAATTTTAAAATAATTAATTAATTATTTATAATATAAATTATAAAAAATATTTTAAATTAAAAAATTTTAAATAATTTTAATTTTATAAATATAGTAAATATTAATTTTTATATAATTTTAATTATATATTTTATAATTTTATTTTATTTATATATATATAAAATAGAAATTTCAATTTTTATATTATATTTAAAATAAAATTTTTAAATTTTTATTTATAAAAATTTTTTTATATTATTTATTTATATAGCCATAATTTTAAAACTAAAATTAAATTTTTTTTTTATTTATATAATAAATTATATAAAGTAAATTTAATATTTATTTTTTTATATAAAAAAATATATTTATTTTATTTTAATAATTTTATTTATAATTATAAATATATATTTTATTTATTTATACAATTTATTTATAAAATTTAAATATTATTTATATAAAAATATAATTTTAAATAAATTTATTATATTTATATAAATATATTTAAAAAATTATATTTTTTTATTAATAAAAAAATTTATATTTTAATATATAATATTTTTTTTAAAATATAGGGTTTATATATTAAATTGTTTTATTTATTAAATAATAATATTATTTTAATTTAAATTATAATTTTATATATTATTTCTTAGTTTATATAATTTAATTTTTTATATTATTATAACTAGGAGGCTGCTGCGCAGCACTCAAACCCGACTGCCACATCTTAATCATATCTAGATAATACTTTCTATAATATATTTTATAATAAAATAGAAATTAATTTATATTAGATTAATTTATGTTATTATTATAAAATAATATTAACTTATAATAAAAATAATTAAGGAACAATAATTAAATAAATTTTGATTCACTTAATAAAATACTAATTATTATTTAATAACTTTATTAATAATGAGTATTTTATTTTAAATTGATTATAACAATAAATAAATTTATTATTATTATAATTATCATTTTTATTATTATAATTATTATTATTATATTATTTTTATTTTATAATTATATACTTAATAATAATTAAATAAAAATTTAAATAAACTGAAATTTAAAATTAAATTTTTAAATTTCAATAATTATATTATAATCATTAAAATAATCAAAATACTATAATTAAATTAATAACATTATGATTTTTAAAACTTTTATAATAATAATAACAATTAATTATTTATTTATAAATTAATCTAAAAGTATTATAAAAATATTTATATAATAAATATTAAATATTTATAAATTTATAATTTAATAAATATAAATTTAATAAATATAAAAATATTAAGTTATTTATTAAAAAACTTGAACAATTATATAAAGTTTAAATTAATATTATATAATTAATATTTATTTAATATTTAACTTTGTATTAAAAAAGTATATATAATTATTATATTAATTAATATAATATAAAATAATTAAAATAATAATTTTTATTATTATAATTTATATAATAATTAATTAAATTATTGATATAATTAAAATAGTATTTTATATTTATTTATAATGTTAATTAAATAATAATTAATATAGTAATTGATATTAAATTAAATATATTTAATATAGTTATTAATATAATATTTAATTGATATTAAAATTAAGATATATAATTAATATAATTATTAATATAATATAATAATTAAAATTATATAATAATCATTAATAATTAAATTAATAATTAAAGTAATGATAAAAAAGTTTTTAATTAATTTTATCTTTATTCAATTTATACATATATAAAAATATATATAATTAAAAAAATAAATTTAACTTAAATTCAAGGAAATAAGATTAAGTGAAATTAAATTAAATTAGATTAAATTAATATAGATTGAATTGAATTGAATTGAATTGAATTAGATTAAATTAAATGAAATTAAATTAAATAATTAAAAATAAAAATAAAAATAAAAATAAAAATAAAAATAAAAAAGAAAATAAAAATAAAAAAGAAAATAAAAATAAAAAAGAAAACAAAAACAAAAAAGAAAATAAAAATAAGATATATATAAATAGTTTTTGTGTGGATCACGTGACCATTTTGCATACAAAAACTAAGAATATAATAAAAATAATATAAAAATGAAAATAAATTGAAAATAATTTTTGAATTTTGAAGTCAGATTTTGTATGTGTCACGTGACCATTTTGCATGCAAAAACTAAATTAAATTAAAATTATATTTAAAATTTAAATAAAAAAATTGTTTTATGCCTATGATTTTAGCTAAAAGTGACTTAATAAAAAAAAATAAAAAAAATATTAAAAAAGTAATTATAGATCTGTGTATTTAATCAATCCTAGATAAAAGGCTAAAGAAAATGATATTAAAATTTTAGGAACGTAGACTTAAAGAAACAAAAATGGGAAAGACTTTTGTCAGAGTTAATTTTTTTAATTTCTTAGCAACTTTTTGCCAAGACTTGAAAATAATGCCAAGATCTGCCAAGATTGCAAAAATCCCATAGAAATTTGTATGGCAAAAATCAAAAAAAATTTTGTCTAAGTTCGCCAAAAACAACACATTTTTTGGCAGATCTCATATGGATCGCGCCTCGCGCTGGTTCAACTCTAACCCTCCTGCAATACTGCAGTCGGGCATATGTTTATTATTTTAATTGTAAAAATAATAATTGAAAGGTTTTAAAATCTTATTATTATTATTAAAATTAAAACTTTAAAAAGAAAAGTATTATTTTATTTTTTTATTATAAATTTAATAATATTTTTTAATATATAGAATTTTATATTAAAATTAAAAAAAAATTTTATTATTAAGTAATTTTTTTTTTTAATAAAAATTTTATAAAATTTAAATTATATATTTATATTTTTATTTATTAATTTTATAATAAAATAAAAATTTAATATTATTTAAAATATATAAAAATTTTTTTATATATTTAAAATAATAATAAAAGTTATAATTATAATTTATTTATATTTTTTAATTAATATAATAAAATTATTTTTTAATTATATATTTTTTTTTTTTAAAAAAAATATATATATATTTTTAATAAATAAAATTAGATTTTTATAAAACCAATTATTTATTTTTAAATTTAAATATTATATAAATAAAATAATATTATTTATTATTTTATTTATAATATTTATAATATAAAAAATATATATATTATATAATATTTATAATATAAAAAATATATATATTATATAATATTTATAATATAAAAAATATATATATTATATAATATTTATAATATAAAAAATATATATATTATATAATTTTTATATAACAAAATAAATATTAATTTTAATTTTAATTTTATAATTTTAAAATTTTAAATATATATATTTTATTTAATATTTTTTTTTTAAATAATTAATTTTATTATCAATAAAATATAAAAAATATATAATTTTTTTTTATTTAAATTTAAAATATAATTTATTTTTAAAATTTAAAATTTATTAATTATTATTAATATAAATTTTTTTATTTATTTAATTTAAATTTAATTATATATTTAAATTTATAATATATTTATATATTTAAATTTATAATATATTTATATATATATATTTTTTTTTAATATTAAATATTATAATTATTATTAAATTTAATATTTTTAATATATTTTAAAAAATATTAATTTTTTATTTTAATTTAATAATATTTTTTTAAATATTTTTTATATTTTTTTTTATAAATAAATTATAAAATAATAAGATTTTAAAATTATTAAAAATTTATTTTATTTTTTTATTAAAAAATATAATATTAATAAATAACCAAATAAAAAATTTAATAATTATATTTAAAATTATATAAAAAATATTAAGTATTATGTTTATGAGGATAGAATTTTTAAATTTTTTAATTATAAATTTATAATATTTTTTTTATATATTTATAATGTTTTTAAAGTATTTTTGTATAGTTATATATATATTAAAATTTTTAATTTTAATAAAAAAATATTAAAAACATATTTTTAGTATATTTATAATAATATAATTATTAAATTTAAAATATATTTTAATATTTTACATCATTTTTATAAATTTAAATCTAAAAATTATTAAATAAATAATTTTATATATAAATTATTATATATATTATTTAATTATAATTTTAGTTATCTTATACTTTTTAATAAAAATTAAAAAATAATTATTTACAGTTTTAATTATAAAAACTAAATTAATAAAATTAAAAACTTCAATCAAGAATAAAATTATAAAAGTATTAATTAAAAATTTTAATATATTTATAATAAAATTTGATAAAATATAATTGTATTTTGATTAAGAGTATAAGAATAGTATAATTTGTTTATATTAATTATAATAATTGTTATTCTTAAATAGTAGTTTATGTTTTAAAAAATAAATATTTATATTTATAAATAAATTCTTTAAATAAAAATAAATTTTAAAAATTAAATGTATTTTAAATTAATATTTACAATAAAATTTAAAATATATAATAATATATATTATAAAGATTTTTTTAATGATTTAAAAATAATATTGATAATATATAATAATATAAGTTTAATATTATATATATATATATATTAATATATATGTAAATTTGTATTTATATAGTTAATAATTAATTATATATATAAATAGTAATACATTGTATTTTTTATTTATAAAGTGGTACGAACAAACTTGGCTATGAGCCTGTTACGTATATCCCTTACAAAAATTAATATTTATTACTAAAAATTAATAAAATTTTAAATTAATTAAAAAAAATTAAATATTTTATTTATTTATATATTTATAAAATTTATAATTATATTAAAATAATAAAAAAAAATAAAAAAAAAATAATATTTTAAATAAAATATAAATATTTTAAATTTTAAATAATATATTTTAAATTAATTAATATTTTAACTATTTTTTAAATATATATTAATAAAACATTATAATTTTTTTTAAATAAATTTTATATAATTTATTTAAATAATATTTATATATATAATAATTTAAAGGAAGAATATATTTAATATATTAGAAAAATTATTAAAATTTTATAAAAAATAAAATTATATATTAAATTTTTTAAATATAAATTTTTTATCAAAAAAATTAAATTATATATTAAATTTTTTAAATATAAATTTTTTATCAAAAAAATTAAATTTTTAAAATATATTATAAATAATGATAATATTAAAATAGATTTTATTAAAATTTAAGATATATTTAATTAAAAAGAATTAAAAATGGTTAAAAATATTTAATTTTTTTTAGAATTTGTAAATTTTTATAAATAATTTATTAAAGATTGTAGAAAAATAGCCAAATTATTTTATAATTTAATTAAAAAAGAAAAAATATTTTATTAAAGTGAATTAAAAAGGGAGTTTTTCCAAATTTTCCAATAAATTTTCATAATAAAACTAATTTTTAAATATTAAAATTTAATTTTGGAAATAAAAATAAAAATAAATATTTTAAATTATATATACATTATAATATTTTTTTAAAAATACAAAAATGAATTATAACATTTTATTACTTATAAATTAAAAAAAATAACTTTAGTAAAATATAATTACAACATTTATAATAAAGAATTTTTATTTGTTATTTAAACATTTAAAGAATAAAATTAATACTTAATAAATATATATATTTAAATTTATATTTTAATAAATTATAAAAATTTAAAATATTTTATAATTAAACAATATTTAAAATAAAAATAAATAAAATATTTATTTTAATATAATTTTAAAATATACTTTATTCCAAAAAAAATTATTACTAAAATTAATATTTTAACCAAAAAATTAAAAATTTTTTTTTTTAAAAAAAAAAAATAAATGTATCAAAAATTAAATTCAAATATTTTTATTATTTAAAAAAATTTAATAAATCAATACTATAATAATATAAAGAATAAAAAATAACTATCTTAAAAAATTGTTACATACAAAACATTATAAATTTTTTTAAAAAAAAAATAAATAATATTTCAAAATTAAAATATTAAAAATAAAAAAATAATAAAAAAAATTATATTATAATAAAAAAAAAATAATATTAAATAATAAAAAAATTTATAAAAAATTTTTAAAACAATATTATGATTATTTTATAGCAAAATATCCAAAAAAAATAAAAAATATTAAAATTAATCCAAAAACATTATATATAAATTAATATATAAAAAAATATCAACTATTATATAAATAATTATTATATTTATAAATATATTAAAATTTTTAAAAATATATTTTAAAAATTATTATAATTATTTTAAATTATAAAAAAAAATTAATAAAGTATTTTTTTTAATTTAATTATTAAATTATTAAAATTTAAAAAATATAATATAATTTTAATTATTATAAATAAATTTTTTAAAATAATATATTTAATTTTAATTTTTAAAAAATTTAATATAAAAAAATTTGTTAAAATATTTTTTAAAAATATATAAAAGTTTTATAAATTGTTTAAAAAAATTATATTAAATAAAAAAAAAATTTTTTTAAATAAATTTTAAAATAAAATTAATAATTAATTAAAAATTTATTATTAATTTAATATTATATATTATTTTTAAATTAATAAATAAATAGAATATATTAATTTTATTATAAAATAATATTTTAAAATTTATATTAAGTATTAATAAAATAATTAAGTTAAATAATTATTTTTAATTAAATATTTATATAATAATAAAATATTAAATATTATTAAAATTTTTTTATTTATTATAAATTATAAATAAAATTTAATTATATTTAAATTTTAAAAATTTAATAAATTTATTAAAAATTAAAAAATTATAAAATTTATTTAATAAATTTATTAAAAATTAAAAAATTATAAAATTTATTTAATAAATATTAAAATTATAAAAAAAACTTTTAAATAAAAATTAATTATATTATATAAATTTAATAAAAATAAATAAATAAATAAAAATGATTTATATTTATATATAAAAAAAAAAATTATATTTAATTAAATATGTAAAATATTAAAATAATATATTTTTATTTTAAATTATTTAATAAATTAAAAAATTTATTTTAAATTTTTAAATTTATTAAAAAATAAGTATATAAATTAAAATTTTTTTTTTTTATAAAAATTTATTTAATATTTTATCTTAATTTATTTTATTTAATATTAAAAAATGTATTTATTAATCAAAATTATAAAAAAAAATTTTTATTAATTATTATTAATAATGAAAAAAAATATAAAATTAAAAAAATTTTAAATTTATAAACTAGGAGGCTGCTGCGCAGCACTCAAACCCGACTGCCGCATCTTGATTATAAATCAATAATAACTAATATAATAATTAATATAATAATTAATATTATTTTGATGTGACTTTTGTAACTGATCACGTGACCATTTTCGACGTCAAAACTATTTTTATTTCATTTTTATTTAATTTTATTTTAATTTAATTTAATTTTAAAAATTTTGTGACGTCATTTTAATGTATATCACGTGACCATTTTGCATGCAAAAACTAAATCAAATTAAATAAAAATTAAATAAAGATAGATAAAAATTGAATAAAAATAGTTTTGAGGTCAAAAATAATCACGTGACCTGATTTTCACTAAAAGTGACAAAATTAAAAAAAATTAAAAAAATAGAAAAAATGAAAATAGACATGCGGCGGCTCGTGAAAAGCTAGATAATTACTTAAAAAAAGTCATATTAAAATACTAGAGATGGAGAATCAAAAAAACAAAAACGGTGAAGATTTTTGTCAGAGTCAATTTTGAAAATTTCTTAGCAACTTTTTGCCAAGACTTAAAAAGAATGCCAAGACCCGCCAAGATTTGCAAAATCCCATACAAATTTATATGGCAAAAATCAAAAATTTTTTTCTCTAAGTCAGCCAAAAACAACACATTTTTTGCCAGATTTAGTATGGATCGCGCCCTCGCGCGGAGGTTCAACTTTAACCCTCCTGCAACGCAGTCGGGCATTTATTATTATAAGTTTTAATATTTTATTTAATAAAAAAATTAAAATAAACTTATTTAATAATCCATATTTAATATTATTTATATTTAAACATTATTTAATAAATTTTATTAATTTTATTTTAATTAATTTAATTTTCTTATTTAATATAATAAATTTCATATTTTTATTTTTATATTAATTTAAAAAATTAAATAAATTAATCAATATTTTTTAATACCCTAACCTAAATTAAAATATTTTTTTAATATTAAATTTTCTTAATATATAAATATTAAAACTTAGATATATCAGCCTATATTATAAAATTATATAACTACAACTTAAATTAACCAAAACTAAATAAAACACTATTTTAAAAATTTTTTCCATATCCTAAAACAAAAAACAATTTAAATTTACCAAAAATAAAAAATCCATTTACATAACAAATTAATTTTTTAATAAAATTATAACTCTGATCAATAATATCCAACTAAAGAAAAAAGATAATGAAATAAGGGAAATCTTTAAAAATAATTATAAAAAATCAATTTTATGTAATTAAAACTAAAAATTAACAAATTTAAAAAAATCAAAAATCTAAAATTTAAAATTATGAAATTTAGAAAAAATCAGAAACCCACAGATATAATCACTCAAAAAAACCCTTCATAAAAGCAACTATCAAAGATTTATGTTATTTAAAATCAGTAAGTGATACTGTCGCAACAAGGAACCTACTACTGTCCTAAACATCAGATCAGAGTATTGACGGAATATTAATGCTAAAGAAGGAGATTATATAACAAAACTTTTTTAGTATAATAAACTTTAAGTAAAAATCTAATTAGTTAAAGAAGCCCTTAAAATGATTATAAAAAATATTTAGGCAATATTATAATTAAAAAAAAAATCATATAATATAACATAAATTGTAGATTTAAAATAAGAAAATATCTAGATTTAAATTTTAAAATTTATAAATTTAAATTAATAATATTATTTTAGTATATATAATAAAAAATTTATTTAAATTTTTATTTTATATAAATTTTAAAATTATTAAGAAATAATTTTTGTTTAATTTAATATTTTATATATTTAAATATTTAATTTAGATTTATCTTTTATTTAGTTTAATATTTTATATATTTAAATGTTTAATTTAAATTTATTTTTTATTTAATTTAATATTAAATTTTTATATATTTATTTTATTATTTTATTTTTTATTTAATTTACTTTATTATTTTCTTTATTATTTATTTATTTAAACCACTGTATTCGCTATTATATATTTAGAAATCAAATAATAATTTAAGTATTAATTTATATATACACTAGTATTTTCTTACTTTATAACATTTATGTATTACCTTGATATCTTGACTAGTATATACGATTTCTTACAAATTTTAATATACTCTTTTTTAACTATTTATCTAATTTTTTATCAGTAAACAAATCTTTAACTACTATTTTTATATTTTTTTTATTTTTTTTAATTAAGTCACTTTTAGCGAAATCAGGTCACGTAACAATTTTCGACATCAAAACTATTTTTATTTAATTTTTATTTTAATTTTATTTAGTTTTAACATGCAAAATAGTCACGTAACACATCTTCAAAATGACATCACAAAATTTTCAAAGTTACATTCAATTAAAATAAAATAAAGTAAAAATTAATAAAAATATAGTTTTGAGGTCGAAAATGGTCACGTGACACACACACAAAATTGTATTATACACAATATCATTGATTTCTAATCAAGATGCGGCAGTCGGGTTTGAGTGCTGCGCGGCAGCCTCCTAGTAATAAATGCCCGACTGACAAGGAAGATTGAAATTGAACTTCCGAGTGCGAGGGTTGTGTGGAGTTTTCCTATAAAATCAATCAAAGAAATATATTGTTTTTAGTATACTTAAAAATTTTCAACAATTTTTATTTATACAAATTTGTATAAAAATTTTCAAATCTTAATATATTTAGCAGTTTTATTTTCAATAATCTAAATTCAAAATTATATTTTAAGTAATGTATTATAATAATTTAAATTAATTAATTCAAAATAATTAGTAAAATTTAAAAAAAAAAGGAGAATAAAATTATAGATAGTTAGTTAGGTTTGTGTGTTGTGAAGTAGTTATTTAATAATTTTTATTATTATATTAATAATATTAATAATTATATTAATTATATTTATTATTTTTAATATTATTTAATTATTATATTAATTATTATTTAATTATTATATTAATTATTATTTAATTATTATATTAATTATTATTTAATTAATATTATAAACAAATATAAAATACTATCTTAATTATAATATATATTAATAATTTAATTAATTATTGTATAAATTATTATAATAAAAATTAGTATTTTATTTCATATATATTATATTAATTAATATAATAATTATATATATTTTTTTAAAATTTTTAATTATAATTGTTTTTTAGTAAATAAATTAATAATATTTTTATATTTGTAAATCTATAAATATTTATTATAAAAATATTTTTATAATAATTTTAAATAAATTTATACTTAATCATTTAATAATTATTATTATTATAAACATTTTAAAAATTATAATTTTATTAATTTAATAATATTATTTTTGATTATTTTGATTATAATATAATTATTTTTATTTAAAAATTTAATTGTATATTTGAGTTTATTTAAATTTTGATTTATTATATAATTTTAGAATAAAATAATATAATAGTTATAATAACTATAATAATAAAAATAATTATATAATTATTATTTTATAATTATTTAATTATTATAATTTTAATAATAAAAATTATTATTATAAATTTATTAAGTTAATTAAAGTTATTTAATTATTATTTTTTAATTATTTTTATTTTAAAATTATAAGTTAATATTATTATATAATAAATTTAATATGAATCAATTTTTATTTTATTATTAAAATATATTATAATATTAAATATGATTAAGATATAGTAATTGGATTTAAATATTATATAATAATTTTTTAGTATAATATATTAAATTTTATTTTTTTTAATTTATTTTATTTTTTTTTAAAAAATTTGGTAGTAATTAAATTATAATTTGTTTTAAAAGTTTTTTTAAAAAATAAAAAATAAAAAAGATTAAATTATTTTTATATTTATATTTTAATATTATATTTTTTTTAATTTTTTTTTTTTTATATTTTTTTTTTTAAAAATTTTTTTAATTATATTATTATATTTTTAATATAAAATTTTTTGAAATTTTTAAGTAGATTTTTTAAATTAAAAAGTTTATTTAATCAAAGTTTTAAAATAGATTAAATAAAGTTTTTAAATATATTATAATTTTTTAGAAAATATATTTAAATTTTTTTAATTTTATATTATAAATTTTATAAATTAATATTATAAATTTTATAAATTAATATTTTTTTATATAAAATTAATTATAAATTATAAGAAAAATATATTAAATAAATTTTTTATTTTAATTTTTTTAAAATAAAAATTTTTGTTTTATTATGTTTGGTTTATTTTTTTTTTAAATTTAAAAATATAATATTTTAAAAAAATAATTTTTATTAAAATAAATTTTTTTATATTTATTAATTTTTTTATTATATATTTTTTTATTAGAGGATAATATAATTAGTTTTATTAATTTATTTGTAAAAGTATTTTTTTTTATATAATTAAAATATATTAAAAAAAGTATAGTTTTTTGAAATATTTTAATAATTTTTTATAAAATTTATATTTAATAATATTGTTTTTTATTTCTAAATTTAAATTAAGATATATATATTTTTAGTTAATTAATGTAAATTTATAAATTATTTTTAAAAAAAATGTAATTCTTTTATAAATAATTTTGTTTATTTAAATTATATTGTAAATAATAATAATAATTAATATATTATTAATATATTTTTTATAATTAAAAATATTATTATTAAAAAAAAAAAAATTTTTTTATTTAACTAATATAAAAGTTTATTAAATTTAATATATAATTTATTTTTATTATAAATTTAAATTCGTATTTAAAGTAATATAAATTATTATTAATATTTATATATATAAATATTATAAATTTATTAATAATTATATATAATTTTTATTTTAATTTAATTTTAATTAAAATTATAAATAATAAATTAAAAATATATTTTAAAATTATATTTTTTATTATTTTTAATAAAAATATTTAATTAATAAAAAAAATTAAAATTAAACTCCCAAATATAAAAATTATATGGAATTTTTTTATAAAATTAATTAAAAAAATATATTATTTTTAATATATTTAAAAATTTTTGATAATTTTTATTTATATAAATTTATATAAGAATTTTCAAATTTTAATATATTTAATAATCTTGTTTTTTATGTAAAAATTGTTTAAATAATATATTACAATAATTTGAGTAAATTAATTCAAAATGATTGACAAGATCCAAAAGAAAATTAAGACAAAATATGTATGTAAGCAGTCAGTCGGGTTTGCGTGCTGCGAAGCAGCCGTCTAGTTTTTAAATTATAATTTTTGTAATAAAATATAATAAATTAAATCTTCAAATTACTTTATCTACTATAATAAATTAATATATTTATTAATTTTATTTTAAATTAATAAAATTAAAAAAAATTAAAATATTTTTGAATATATTTTATAATTATAAAATATAATATAATATTTTTAATAAAACTCAATTAATATATATTTTTAATTATTAAAAAAAAGTAGTAGATTTTTAAGAAATTTTAAATATTTTTGATATTATTAAAAAATAGCATTTATTTTAAATAATATAATAATTTTAATTATATTTATTTTATTAATTATAAATATATTTTTTATTTTTCATATTTCTAAATTTACTACAATTATAATAAATTAAATAATTATTATAATATTCATACTAAAATCATTAAATTAATTAATTAATAATTGTATTAATATATTAAATATAATGTGTATTATCAAATTAATTATATTAATAATTATCATATTAATTAAAACTAAAAATTTAAGATAGTTAAACTTATTCATAATTATAAATAATAATTTAATAATTTTAATAATTTAAGTTTTTTTAGTTTTATTTTTATTAAAAAAGTATATAATAAATCAATTATTTTTTTAAAATTTTTTCATAATTATAACAATTATTATTAATATTTAAAATTGTTTTTATTTAATATTAACAATTCAATAATTTAAACGATTGTTTGGATTTAAAAAAGACTGATAATTGGGATTAACTCAACACCTAATTTAAAAAAAAGTTAATTTTTTTAATTATTCTATAATAAAATGTTTATTTTTTAAAATATTATTTTAAATTTTTATCTTAAAATTTAAAAAATCTTATATTTCTTATATTAAAACTTGATTCCAATAATAAATAAATTATAATAATATAAAAATTTATATAAAAAAATTTAATTATTTAATAATATCTGTTATATAAATTTTATATTATTTTTTATATAATAATTTAAATATTTATAAAATTGATTAGAAATTCAATTTTAATATTATTAAAAAAATTTTTATTTAATTAATTTTGGAAAATTAGGAATATTTTTTTATTTTAATTTTTTTATTTAATTATAATAAATATTTTATATTTTTTATTTTTTTTTTAAAAAAAAATTTTAAAAAATTAAAAATATTATTATTAAAAACATATTCTTTTATTAAATTCTAAATATAAACATCATTATATTTTTTTAAACAATATTAGTTTTTTATTAATTAAAAGAAAATTATAATATTATTAAAGTTTTTTTTATAATATAAAAAATTTTAGTAGAATAGTATAATATCTGTAGTATAATTAATATTAAATAATAAAAATAAGAGAATTGAAGAAGAATTGTAAAATTATTTATTATATATTTTTATACAGGAAAAAAATTTATTTAAACATAAAATAGTATAATAAATAATATTAAAAAAATAATTAAAAACTTATTATTTTTCTTTTTTAAAATCATTTATATTAAATAATAATATAACTTTAAATATATAAAAAATATTATAAAATTTTTTAGGAAATAATTTTTAAATATATTTATTACAATTTTTATATTTTTTATTAAAAAGAATATTTTTGTAAAGTTTTTTTTAAAAATATTAAACATATAATATTATAAATTCATAATTATATAAATTTATATTTTTAAATTAATAATTATAATATTAATAATTTTCTAATTAATTAAAAACCATTTTTTTAGTAATACATAAATAAATCGTATTTTTTTTTTTTTTTATTTTATTATTTACATTATTAATAATACTGAAGTTAATTTTCAACTTCCATTTTATAATTTAAGAAATTATTAAATAATTAAATATATTATGAATTTTATAAAAAATTATTTAATAAATAATTAATTTAAAAATTATTAAACAATATTTTTCAAATTAATTTAATATAATAAAAAATATTTTTAATTTGGAAAGTTTTTGAAAAATACTTAAATTATTATATAATTTTTATATTAAATTTTAGAAAAAAATCTTTTTCATATTCTCATTCTTATCCACCATTTTATTAATATAAAATAAAATATTTTAAAAATAATAATAAATTAATTATTAAACTTTTATTATATAATTAATAATATAATAAATTAAAACTAAATATTTAATTTTCATAACTAAATATACAATATTATAATTATAATAATACATAATAATAATTATAATATTCTAAATATTTATATATTTTTTAATATATTAAATTTCAATAATATTATTATCATTAATAATACTCTCTTTAATAATTTTCCAGAATATTTTGAAATAATATTTTATTTATTTATATTTATATTTATAATAATTAAAATTATATTTATATTAATTAATTAATTTAATTATTATAGTATTTTTATAAAAAATATTATTTTTAAAAATATTTTTAATTTTAAAATTATTATCAAAAAAGTTGGATTCCAAAAAATTATTAATTATATAATAATTAAAAATTATTAATTTAATAAAATTTATAATTTTCCAACTGTATTCCTAATTTATTTTTAATTAGATTTTAATATTTAATAAACAAACATTTTCTTATATTTAAATTAAATAATAAATATAAAAAATATTTTAATTATTTATTTTTATAATATTAAAATAAAAATTAATTTTATTAGATATACTAAATTTTAATGCTCTATTTATAAACATTAAATAAATAAAATTATTAAAAAATTTTTTTACAATAATGTGAAAAGGTTTGGCTAAAACAACTAAATTGTTAATAATATTAACTTGTAACATTTATTTTTAAATTTTTTTAATTAAATTAAAATCAATAATTTTCCTAATTAACTTACAAATTATAAAACTACTTAAATTTCTTAAATTAAATATTAATTATATTATAAACACATTATATTTAATATTTAAAAACAAAATTTTCTTTTTTATATTTATCCTTTTTTTACTTAAAAACAAAATATATCTTATTAAAATATTAATTTTAAACATTAATTATTATATTATTAAATTTAAAATTTATTTTATATTTTTTAATTTCTAAATAACTTTTTTAAAATTAAAAATATTTAAAATAAACAATATTTTCTTAATATATATTTAATCATAACATTTTATTATTAACAAAATTTAATTCTTATTTTACTACTTTAAAAAATATTAAATATTAAATATATAGAAATAAAATATATTATCTAATAATAATTATAATAACAAAAGAAATATTAAATTCAAAATTTTAATTTTATTTAAAAATAATTTTTATTAAAGTAATTATTAATCCTTTACTAAAATAAAATAAAAAATATTTTAATAAAATAATCTTTTATAATATTAAAATTTAACAACTTATTTATATAAATATATCAAATTTAAAAAACTACAAATAAAATAATATTATCATCCAAATTGTTAATTTTCAAAAACTTTTTTATTAATCTAACATTAACAACAATTTTTATAAATTTTATATTATCAAACAAAAATTTAAACATTTAAATAATAATTTCATAAAAAAAATTAACTTCACCACTTTTTTTAATTTGACCAATTTAAATAATAATTGTATTAATTTATTAATCTAATCAAATTAATTTTTTTAAGGAATACTATTTTATTTTATTTTAAATTTTGTAAAAAATAATACTATTTTTATATAATTTATAAATAAACATAAATTAATATATATAACAAATTTATTATATTTTTTCTCTTTAAATACCTAATATCAAATAAAATAATTAAAAAACTTAAAATAATTTAAATTAAAAAATTATTCATATACAAATTTATATAATAATTTTTTATTATTTAAATTTTATAATAAAAATTTATTTTTTAAATAAACAATTATAATTATAACTTTTTTTAAAAAAATACTAATAAATTTATTTTATACAATAATATTATAATTATAAAAATTAATATATTTATTTATTTTTTAATTATACCATTAAAATTTTAATATTATAATAAAAAATATTTAATTTTTATTGTTTTTAATTAAAAGTAATTCATTTGATAAGTTATTATAAATTTTTTTTAAAATATTTTATATTTAAATTAAATATTATTATAATTAAAATTAATTTTTTTTTAATTTATATATAAATTTAATAGATTAATAAATTTTTTTTAAAAATTAATTTAATTAAAATTTTTTTATTAATTTTTACTAAATATAATATAAAATATAATTAAATTTATTATATTATTTTATGAAAAATTTAAGTATTAAATTATTTTAAAATTAATAATATTTTTAAAAGATTAAATTATAAATAATTAAAATAATTTTAAATTTAATTTTTTTTTCCAAATAATAAATTTAAAAATATTTATAAATTAATTAAAAATAATTAAATAATTCAAAATTTAGTTAAAAATTTACTATTAAAATTATTTAATTTTTTAAAAAGTAAATTAATATATTATGCCCGACTGCAGTATTGCAGGAGGGTTAGAGTTGAACCAGCGCGAGGCGCGATCCATATGAGATCTGCCAAAAAATGTGTTGTTTTTGGCGAACTTAGACAAAATTTTTTTTGATTTTTGCCATACAAATTTCTATGGGATTTTTGCAATCTTGGCAGATCTTGGCATTATTTTCAAGTCTTGGCAAAAAGTTGCTAAGAAATTAAAAAAATTAACTCTGACAAAAGTCTTTCCCATTTTTGTTTCTTTAAGTCTACGTTCCTAAAATTTTAATATCATTTTCTTTAGCCTTTTATCTAGGATTGATTAAATACACAGATCTATAATTACTTTTTTAATATTTTTTTTATTTTTTTTTATTAAGTCACTTTTAGCTAAAATCATAGGCATAAAACAATTTTTTTATTTAAATTTTAAATATAATTTTAATTTAATTTAGTTTTTGCATGCAAAATGGTCACGTGACACATACAAAATCTGACTTCAAAATTCAAAAATTATTTTCAATTTATTTTCATTTTTATATTATTTTTATTATATTCTTAGTTTTTGTATGCAAAATGGTCACGTGATCCACACAAAAACTATTTATATATATCTTATTTTTATTTTCTTTTTTGTTTTTGTTTTCTTTTTTATTTTTATTTTCTTTTTTATTTTTATTTTCTTTTTTATTTTTATTTTTATTTTTATTTTTATTTTTATTTTTAATTATTTAATTTAATTTCATTTAATTTAATCTAATTCAATTCAATTCAATTCAATTCAATCTATATTAATTTAATCTAATTTAATTTAATTTCACTTAATCTTATTTCCTTGAATTTAAGTTAAATTTATTTTTTTAATTATATATATTTTTATATATGTATAAATTGAATAAAGATAAAATTAATTAAAAACTTTTTTATCATTACTTTAATTATTAATTTAATTATTAATGATTATTATATAATTTTAATTATTATATTATATTAATAATTATATTAATTATATATCTTAATTTTAATATCAATTAAATATTATATTAATAACTATATTAAATATATTTAATTTAATATCAATTACTATATTAATTATTATTTAATTAACATTATAAATAAATATAAAATACTATTTTAATTATATCAATAATTTAATTAATTATTATATAAATTATAATAATAAAAATTATTATTTTAATTATTTTATATTATATTAATTAATATAATAATTATATATACTTTTTTAATACAAAGTTAAATATTAAATAAATATTAATTATATAATATTAATTTAAACTTTATATAATTGTTCAAGTTTTTTAATAAATAACTTAATATTTTTATATTTATTAAATTTATATTTATTAAATTATAAATTTATAAATATTTAATATTTATTATATAAATATTTTTATAATACTTTTAGATTAATTTATAAATAAATAATTAATTGTTATTATTATTATAAAAGTTTTAAAAATCATAATGTTATTAATTTAATTATAGTATTTTGATTATTTTAATGATTATAATATAATTATTGAAATTTAAAAATTTAATTTTAAATTTCAGTTTATTTAAATTTTTATTTAATTATTATTAAGTATATAATTATAAAATAAAAATAATATAATAATAATAATTATAATAATAAAAATGATAATTATAATAATAATAAATTTATTTATTGTTATAATCAATTTAAAATAAAATACTCATTATTAATAAAGTTATTAAATAATAATTAGTATTTTATTAAGTGAATCAAAATTTATTTAATTATTGTTCCTTAATTATTTTTATTATAAGTTAATATTATTTTATAATAATAACATAAATTAATCTAATATAAATTAATTTCTATTTTATTATAAAATATATTATAGAAAGTATTATCTAGATATGATTAAGATGTGGCAGTCGGGTTTGAGTGCTGCGCAGCAGCCTCCTAGTTTAAATTTTTTTTATAATAAATAATAATAAAAAGTTGATATTTATAAATTTAATATTTTTACATTATTAAAATATATCATTTTATTATAAATTTTTGTAATTTTTAATAATATATTTAGATTTATTATAATTATAATAAATAAAATTATTAAATTTTGATTTTTTAAATTTTTTATTATATAAGTAATTGTGTTAAGTTATATTAAGATTTATAAAAATTAAATTAAAAATTTTATTTAAAATAAAATTCTTATTTTTATTTTTATATTAATTTTTATTTTTTTTATTATTTTGATTTTAAAGTGTTTTTTTTTTTTTTTTTTATTTGTTTTAGAATTATAATTATAAAAATTCTTTTTTTTTTAATTATATTTATTATATTAATAAATATTATTAATTTTAATAATTATTTTTTATATTTTTATTTATTTTAAAAATTTTCTAAATTATTATTTTTTAAG
This sequence comes from Orbilia blumenaviensis, assembly GCA_036872755.1. Taxonomy (NCBI): domain Eukaryota; kingdom Fungi; phylum Ascomycota; class Orbiliomycetes; order Orbiliales; family Orbiliaceae; genus Orbilia; species Orbilia blumenaviensis. Next base: position 2,410,036 of record JAVHNS010000006.1, on the reverse strand, counting down.
AAAAATTTAAATTTTTAATTTTAATTTCAATTTTTTTTAAATTTAATAGATAATATTAAATTTATTTTATTTAATAAAAAAAACAATTTAATAGATAATATCAAATTTATTTTGTTTAATAAAAAAAACAATTTAATTAAATTTATAGAAGTATTTATAAACTAAATTAATTTATTTAAATTCTTTAAAATTTTTATAAACTTTATTAACCTTATTATTTTTTCTATATTATTATTTAAAAAAAATAATAAATTTTCTGTAATTTATTATGATTTTAAAAATATGGGTGTTAAAATCAATTCCATTTTTAATATAATAATTATTATAATTAATAAATACTTAAAAAATTAAATCTTCTAAATACATTTTCACAAAAATAATTTTTAAATTTATTGTTTAAAAATTTATTACATTATATTTTAAAATAAATTAAAAATTAATAAAAAAAATAATTAATTTTTTCAAATTTATTAAAGTATTTTATTAAATTTTTAATTTTAAATACTTTGTTAATATTAATTTTAACTTTTTTTTTATTATAATCTATTTTAAAAATATTATATTTTAATTATTTTTATAAAAATATATTTTTTTATTTATAATAATTTACTTATATTTATTTTTTATATTAACTATTTTTTTAATAAAATTTTTTATAAGTAATAAAATTTATCCACTTAAAAAATTTTTTATATTAATTATTATATTAAATAAATTTAAAATTATCTTAAATAATTATTTATATTTTCAAAAATAATTTAACATCAACTTTACACTAATTATAATATTAATATATTTAATATTTTTATATTATTTAGATAAAATATTAATTTATATTAATTTTAAATTTTTATTATTAGTAATTAATTTTAAAAAAAATAATTTATTTTATTTTATAAATAATTTTTTTGTTTATATTAGTTTTAAATTGTAATTAATAAATATATTATTTTATTAAAAAGATTATTTCCTATTTTATAAGTAATATTGTAAAAATTATAATATTTAGTATTATTATTATTATTTAATATATAATTTTTATTTTATTATTAAAAATTAAATCAATCAAAATATTATATTTATTTTAAATATTTTTTAAATAAAAAATTTTTAAAATAATTTAATATTTTTTAATTAATTTTATTTTTAATTTAAAATATTTAAATTATTTTTTTAAAATAAACTAAATTAAATATAAAAATATTAAATAATATAACTCCTAATAAAAAAATACTAAATTTAATAAATAAGAATACTAAATAAAGTGTATTAAATATTAATAAATTAACAAATAAAATCTAAAAACAATTTTTAAAATTATTATTATTTAAAAATTTTTATATATATAAATATTTTTTATATAAAAATAAATTATTTATAACTTAAATATTATATATTTAAAAAAATATTATATATATATATATATTAAATTATATATAATATTTTTTATATAATTTGTTTTAAAAATTATATTATTAATATAATATAATTTATTTTATTTTTTTTTAATTTAATTTTTTTTTACTAAATATTTATAATAAAAATCATTTTAGTAAAAAAAATAGCTTACAAAAACAAACTTATGTTTGACACACCAAGACATACCTAGTATGGCTGGCCATGACAATTATTAAATTAATTATTATATTAGTTATTATATTAGCTATTAGATTAATCAATATATTATATTAATTATTATAATAATTATTATATTAATCATCATATTAATTATTATATTATTTCTTTTGTTAATTATTATATTAATTATTATATTAGTTATTATATTACTTGTTATATCAGATGTTATATATATAAATTATTATCTCAATTGTTATATTAATTAATATCTTGCAATTGATAATTTTTATAAATTATAATTCTTATTTTCTTTAACAAAATATATATTATTGTAGACGATATTATTGACTTATAATCAAGATGCGGCAGTCGGGTTTGAGTGCTGCGCAGCAGCCTCCTCAGGCTAGTTTAATTTATTTGAATTATATTATTTTATTTTTTATTAAAAACAAATTTATTTTTCAATATAAAATCTTATATAATCTCTTATATTTGATAACAAAACTAAATTTTAATTTTTTTATTAATAAATTTAAACACAATTAATAATAATTAATAACCTTAATTTTAATTTTATTAAATATTAATTTTTAATTATTTTATTATTTATTTTATAAATAATATTAAATAATTTGATTTAAAATATTTTAAATTTTTTTAATTATTTTATATATTTTTTTTTTTAAAAATAATTTTATTTTATAAAAATTAATATAAAAGTTAAAAATAATTATTAAGTTTTTAATCAACATAAAAACTTTTATTAAACCTTTTTATAAAATAGATATAATTATTAATTTAATATAAATTTATTAAAAAATATTATTTATATAATAAATTAAAGTAATATAAATTTTTTTCTTTTGTTTTTTTTAATTAATATATTTTAAATTTAATTAAATATTAAAATAATTTTAATCAAAATTATATTTTATTATAATAGTTTTAATAGATATTTTATTAATTACTCTTGAGACAAAGCTGGAGGTTGAACAACTAATAGACAACGGTTGGGTGGTTTGTCGCTAGTTCAGTCACTGTGAATTCACGGTCATAATAACATAACAGATTTATTCATAGTTTTGTAATAGTTACTAAACCATGAATTAATAGTATGAAAACTATTTGAAAATTATATTAATAATTGATAGCAATCTATTAAAAAAAACATTTTTTTAATCGTTTTTTATTAGTTTGGCAGTCGTTTTATAATAATTATATAACAATTTTAATTATTAATTTTTATTAGTTTTTGCTATTATAAAATTATAGTTTTCTGATGGTTGCCGTTATGGTTCTTAAAATGGTTTTTTATATTATTTTAATTATTTTAATTTTTTTAATTATTTTATTTTTTTTAATTGTGAATTTTATTAGCTACGTGATTGTTTTCGGTAATAAAACTCTTTTTTTGATTTAATTTTAATTTAATTTAGTTTTTGCATGCAAATTGGTTACGTGACACACATATAAAAAATAACTTTGAAATTTATTTTTGAAATTACTCCCAATTTATTATTTGACTTTCGACTTTTCTTTTAATTTATCATCATTCTACCGTCTCATAAGCCAGCTATCTTACTAATTAGCTGCCGTGCTAGCTGCTAACTTGTTAAGTACTCTACTAGCCGCCTCACTAGCTGCTTTGCTAACTGCTATCTTAGCTGCCGTGCTAGCTGCCGTGCTAGCTGCCATAATAGCTACCGTACTAGCTGTCATGCTAGCCGTCCAACTTGCTAAGTACTCCACTAGCTGCCTCACTAGCTGCTTTGCTAACTGCTGTCTTAGCTGCCGTGCTAGCTGTTCTACTAGCTGTTCTACTAACTAGCTGTTCTATTAACTGTTCTATTAATCTATTAAGTGATCTGCTGTAAATTTTGTGTTGTGATTGCCGTAAATTAATAAAATTGTGCAATAATAGTGCAACAATCGTGCAATGTGTTATAATTATATAGCAACTGTTTAATAATTGTAGCAGTAATTACTTTGATAGTTTGTTAATGGTTTATAATGGTTGTTTAATGGTGTAATTTGGTTGTTCAATTATTAAATGATAGCTGAAATCGGTAGCTTACAGAAGATTAACTGTCCTATAACCGTTGAAAACCGAAAAAATGGTTTGCTGGTTTTGCAACGGTTGTTTTACAGTTGCCCTGCACCACTCTTTTCCTCAAGAGTATATACAAAATAAATTTAAATTTATTAACTAAAATTTATTATTAATTTTTTTTTTTAAATTAATTAATTTTATTTAAATAACTTTAAATTAAAAATTTATTTTCAAAAATTTTGTTTTTTAAATTTATTTTTATAAAATTTAATTTAATAATAATAATTTTTATATAAATTAATTTTTAAATTTTTTTGATTTTAATTAATTTTAAATTAATATTATAAAAATTATTAAACAATAGACATAATTTATAAATTTAAAAAATCGGTTTTTTTAATTATAATAATTATTATTATTAAAATATATATAAATATTATATTTATATTTATAATAAGTTATAAATAAATATTTTTTAAAATTATTGAAATTAAATATTTTAATTAATTTAAAAATAAATAATAATTACATAATAAAAATAGATTATATATAAAATAATTCATAAATTATTTATATAAAAAATAATTTGGGTATATAAAGGATTAAAATTATTTTAGTTGCAAAACCATGTAAAAGATTAGAGAGATTATATATAAGATGGCTTACCTAACTACCCTAAACATAGTATTCTGACATATAATATTTTTAAAAAATTATTATAAAAAAGTATTTAAAAAATTTAAAAACTTAATTTTATATTTTAAATATATAATTTATATTAAATATTTAAAATTTAAAATATAAATATTAATATTTTTTTTAAAAAATTTAGTTTTATATTATATAAAAATAATAAAAATTTATATATTAATTAAAATAATAATATTATAAATTTTTTTTATATACATAATTTATTTATAGTAATTATTATATTAGTTTTAATAATTAAAATTAAAAAAATAATTAAAGTTAAATATAAAATAATTGATATTTGTAAGGAATATACGTAACAGGCTCATAGCCGGGTTTGTCCATACCACTTTATAAATAAAAAGTATAATATATTATTATTTATATATATAATTAATTATTAATTATATAAATATAAATTTATATATATACTAATATATATATATATATGTAATATTAAATATATATTATTATATATTATTAATATTATTTTTAAATTATTAAAAAAAATTTTATAATATATATTATTATATATTTTAAATTTTATTATAAGTATGAATTTAAAATGTATTTAATTTTTGAAATTTATTTTTATTTAAAAAATTTATTTATATATATATTTATTTTTTAAAATATAGGTTATTATTTAATAATAATAATTATTATAATTAATATAAATAAATTATATTGTTTTTATATTTTTAATTAAAATATAATTATATTTTATTAAATTTTATTATAAATATATTAGTAAAATTTTTAATTAATATTTTTGTAATTTTATTTTTAATTAAAATTTTTAATTTTGTTAGTTTAGTTTTTATAATTGAAGTTATAGATAATTATTTTTTAATTTTTATTAAAAAGTATAAGATAATTAAAATTATAGTTAAATAATATATATAATAATTTATATATAAAATTATTTATTTAATAATTTTTAAATTTAAGTTTGTAGAAATAATATAAAATATTAAAATATGTTTTAAATTTAATAATCATATTATTATAAATATATTGGAGATATATTTTTAATATCTTTTTATTAAAATTAAAAGTTTTAATATATATATAAATATATAAAAATATTTTGAAAATATTATAAATATATAAAAAAAAATATTATAAATTTATAATTAAAAAATTTAAAAATTCTATTTTTATAAATATAATACTTAATATTTTTTATATAATTTTAAATATAATTATTAAATTTTTTTTTTAATTATTTATTGATATTGTATTTTTTAATAAAAAAATAAAATGAATTTTTAATAATTTTAAAATTTTATTATTTTATAATTTATTTATAAAAAAAAATATAAAAAATATTTAAAAAAATATTATTAAATTAAAATAAAAGGTTAATATTTTTTAAAATATATTAAAAATATTAAATTTAATAATAATTATAATATTTAATATTAAAGAAAAAAAAAGTATAAATATATTATAAATTTAAATATATAATTAAATTTAAATTAAATAAATAAAAAAGTTTATATTATTAATAATTAATAAATTTTAAATTTTAAAAATAGACTATGTTTTGAATTTAAATAAGAAAAAAATTATATATCTTTTATATTTTATTTATAGTAAAATTAATTATTTAAAAAAAAAATATTAAATAAAACATATATATTTAAAATTTTAAAATTATAAAATTAAAATTAAGATTAATATTTATTCTATTATATAAAAATTATATAATATATATATTTTTTATATTATAAATATTATAAATAAAATAATAAATAATATTATTTTATTTATATAATATTTAGATTTAAAAATAAATAATTAATTTTATAAAAATTTAATTTTATTTATTAAAAATATATAATTAAAAAATAATTTTATTATATTAATTAAAAAATATAAATAAATTATAATTATAATTTTTATTATTATTTTAAATATATAAAAAAATTTTTATATATTTTAAATAATATTAAATTTTTATTTTATTATAAAATTAATAAATAAAAATATAAATATATAATTTAAATTTTATAAAATTTTTATTAAAAAAAAAAACTATTTAATAATAAAAATTTTTTTTAATTTTAATATAAGATTTTATATATTGGAAAATATTATTAAATTTATAATAAAGAAATAAAACAATACTTTTCTTTTTAAAACTTTAATTTTAATAATAATAATAAGATTTTAGAATTTTTCAATTATTATTTTTATAATTAAAATAATAAATATATTATAATAATATAAAAAATTAAATTATATAAATTAAAAAATAAATAAAATATATATTTATAATTATAAATAAAATTATTAAAATAAAATGAATATATTTTTTTATATAAAAAAATAAATATTAAATTTATTTTATATAATTTATTATATAAATAAAAAGAAAATTTAACTTTAATTTTAAAATTATAATTATATGAATGTAAAAAGATTTTTATAAATAAAGATTTAAAAATTCTGTTTTAAATATAATATAAAAATTAAAACTTTTATTTTATATATATATAAATAAAATAGAATTATAAAATATATAATTAGAATTGTATAAAAATTAATATTTATTATATTTATAAAATTAAGATTATTTAAAGTTTTTTAATTTAAAATATTTTTTATAATTTATATTATAAATAATTAATTAATTATGTTAAAATTTATGTTTTTATACAAATAATTTATTAATTTAAAAATAAAATATAATTGTTTATATTTATTTAAATATTTTATATATATTATTATATTTAAGAAATAAAGATAAAAGCTTTTTAATTAATATTATATATAAAAAAATATCTTTTTAAATTATATAATAATTTTTAAATAATATAAAATTTAAAATTTATAAAAATATATAATTTTAATTATATAAAATATTATATTTATTAAAAACTTTATATTTATAAAAAAAGATTTTAATATATATTTTATTAATAGGTAATATTAAAAAAAACCTAATATTAATATTAATTTATTAATTTTAGTACTTTTAAATTTTAAAAATATAATATTAATAAAAAATTTAAAAAAGAAGAAATTATATAATAATTAAAAAAAATATTTTAATATTTTATTTATTAAAAACTTTATATTTATACAGTTAAGTTTTTTAATTTTTATTAATAATCTTATATTTAATATTTAAAATTTTTAAAAAAATAATAAAAATACTACAATTTTTATAAATAAAATTATAAAAAAACAAATTATTTATAAAAAAATAATAAATTATAAAAAATTAATAAAATTACAAAAATATTTACAAATTTTTATAAATTTAAAATTATATATACATTTCATATAATTATAATTAAATATTTTAATAATAAAAATTTAATAAATATAATTATTATATTTATAACAATAGATAATATAATAATTAATTTTAATTTATTTTAATCTTATAAAAAAATTATAATCTTAATTAAAACAAAAAAATAAAATAAAATTATATATAAAAAAATTAATTCATTATATAAAAATAAAATATGGTATAAATTTTCAAAAATATTATTTAAAATAAAATTAATAAATATATATTAAATTTTTACTTATAAATATATAAAAAATAAAATTTTATATAAAATAAAATTTATAATAAAAAAATATAAATAAAAATTTAATATACATTATATAAATATTTATATTTTAATAATAAATTTATATATAATATATATATTATTAATTTTAACTACAATTTTAAATTTAAAAATTTATTAATTAAATATTAAAATAATTTTTTTTAATATTATTTTATTTAAATTAAACTAGATTATTATAATTATATTAGACGATTATATAATTAAAAACAAAATAAAAATATTTTTATTATTTAAATTTTTATACAAATTAAAATAAATTTTATATTTATGAAACAATAATTTATATAATATTTTTTTAAACAAAAATTTTCTATTTAAAATAGAAATAAATTTAATAAACAAATATTTCTATATTACAAACAATATAATAATTATTATTTATATTAATAACTTCTTTATAATCATAAAAAATTTTTTATAATATATAAAATAAAAGAAATTTTTATATTACAATATAAAATTAAAAATATAAATAAAATTAAATAATTTTTAAAATTATAAATTATATATAATTATATTAATAAAATTATATAAATTAATTAAAAAAAATATTACAAAAATATATTTAATCAATTTAATATATTTAATCAAAAAATAAAATTAAATTTTATAAATCTAAATATATAATTATTAAAAAATAATAAATAACTATTATTAAAAAAAAAAATATATAATTTTATTAAAATATATTAAAGTTTCTTATATATACTATTTAAAATAATAAAACTAATTTAATTTATATTATAATTAAACTAAAATAATATTTTTATATATTTATTAAAAAATATTAAAAAATTATAATATAAATATATTAATATTTAAATATAACTTACAAATATTTTCTATATTATAATTAAAATAATATTAAAAAAAAATAATTATTATTAATATTTAAAAAATATAATAATACAAATTAAATATAAATCTATAATTTAAAATTAATAATTCACAAATTTATTTTAAAATATATATATTATTTAATAAATAATATTATTTTATAATTAAGTAAATTATAAAAATTTATTACAAAATTTTTTATTAAAATTAAAATAATTATTTTAAATTATATAAATTATAAAAATATATAATTATAAAAATTATTAAAATTTATATTTATATAATTTATATTTAATATATTTATATTTTTATTTTTTATAATATTATATATAAACAATATTTTAATTATAATTATGAATATTATAAATAAAAATTAATAATAATTTAAATATTATAATATTTAATATTTTTAAATATATAATAAATTTAAAAAATATATTTTTAAACTTATATATTTAAAATTTAAAAATTTTATAATTAATGTTATAATAAAGTTTTTATATTTATAAATGTATAATTGTTTATTTAGCAATATAAAACTATTTTAAAATTAAAAAAATAAAAATAAATTTTATTTTTATATATATAAAATTAAAAAAATTAAAGTTTTTAAATTTTAAAATAAATAAAATTAATAAAAATAAAATAAAAAATATATTTTTATAAGAATTAAGTAAAATTTAAAATTATTTTAAATATAATATAAAAATTTTACAATTTATATATTATAATTAATAATAATTTATTTATAAAATTATAAAATAATTTATATATTTATTTTTATATAAATATAAATAATATTATTTTATAAATTTTATAAAATTAACTTTTTATTTATTATATTTAATAAAACTTATATTATATTAAATATATTAATAATTTATTAATTAATAATAAAAATAATTAAAGTAATTAATATAATTATAATTATAATAAATATAATAACAAAAATAAAAAAAAAACTGCTGTAAGTAAAATAATAAAAGTAGGTATTATAAAAATAAATATTAAATTAATATTTAAAGTTATTATATTTAGGTAAATAAAAAAATTAAAATATTATTATATTTATAATATTAATAAATTTTTATAAAATTTTAATTATAATATAATTATTATTAATAAAAAAAAATTATTAAATATTATATTATAAATTATATTAATTAATGTATAAGATATATAAATATAAATTTATAAAATAATAATTTAATAATATTATATATTATTATATATAATAATAAATTAAAAAAAATTGTAAATTATATAATTATATTTAAAATTTTTATTTGTTATAAGATTTTTAATATTATAATTTTATAAAATTTAATTAATTATATTTATAAAATTATAATATAAAAAATAATGATTTATTTTAAATATACTTTATATTTATTTTTATATAATAAATATATTTTTTAAACCTTATAATAAACATTATTATATATATATAATATAATTTAAATTATAATAATATTAATATTATATTATATAAATATAACAATTAAAATTATTTTAATAAAAATTAAAATTACAAATATAAAAGATTTATATTAATATAAAATAATAAAAAAAAAAAAAACTTTATAAATATAAAAATAAAAATTATTAATTAAATATTTATTTTCATATATATTATAAAAATTTAAAATATATTATATTAATTATAAAATTATATAATTTAAAATTATAAACAATATTTATAAAATTTATATTATATAAATTATAAAAATTATAAAATTATATAATTTTATATATATAATTATTAATATTTATAATATAAATTACATAAAATTATATAATAATCTATATAATAATCTATATATATAATTTTTATAATATATAAATAATTAATATTAATTATAATATATAAAATTTATATATATAAATATATAATTTATATTAATAATATTATAATTATATTAATTATTAAAATTTTAAAATATTTTTTTTATATATAATTATATAATTTAATATTTTATAATTTATAATATATAAAATATATATAAATATAAAATTATTAAAATTAAAATTTAAAAATTTAATAAATTTAATAAAAATTTTTATTATTTATAAATTTTTTTATATTTTTTCAAAAAAATTATAAAATTATAAAAATATAAATTAATATTATATTTCATAATAATAATAATTTTATAATAAAAAAATTAATTATTTAATTTTATTAATATAATTTAAATTTATATTATAAAACTAATTAATTTATATATTTTATAAATTATATATTTAAATATTACACTACTTATAATTATTATAATAAATTAAAATATAAAAAATATATATAATAAATTTATAATTAAATTTATCTATACTATAAATAAAAAATATAATATATTACTATTTACACATATAATCAATTATTAACTATATAAACATAAATTTACATACATACTAATACACATATAATACTAAATATATATCATTACAATATTAAAAAGTTTTTGGGAATTTTTATTAAAAAAAATAAATAAATAAAAATAATTATTATTTTTTCATAAATATCTATTAAATTTATTTTTATTTATTATAATATAAATTAATATAATATTATAAAAATTTTAATAAAATAAAACTTTATTATTAAGAATAATATATTATTAATAAACAATAAAATTTATTAATGTTGATAATTAAATAAATAATTTATATATTTAATAATTTATATAAAACTAAATTTAGTTTATATAATGAAATAATTGATTAAATATAATTTAAAATTAATAATAATATATATTAAAATAATATACAAATTATTAAGATATTTTAATAATATAAGAATTTTAAGATTTGAATTAAAAAATATAGAAAATAAACAATAAAAATTATTAAAAAAATACTTAAATTCTAATTAAATTAATAATATAAATAATAGAAAAGTAATTAAAGATTACTTATAATTTTATAATTAAAATTTAATAATTTGAAAATTTAAAAAGTAAATTATAATAGTTAATAATATACAATATATTAAACATATAATTATAGTATAATTAAAAACATAGTTTAATTAAAATATTGAATAAAAGTTATAAAAGTTAAATTATTTATATTATTATTATTTTATTTTGATTATATAATTATTTAATAATTTATAATTAATTTTAAATAGTATAATTAAATAAAGTATATAAATATTAAATATTAAAACAAATTATATTTGTTAATAATTTGGTTAATTTTTTAATTAAATTTTTTGTCACAGCCAACCATACTAAGTATATCTTGGCATGTTAAATATGAGTTTATTTTTGTAAGCTATTTTTTTCACCAAAATAATTTTTATTATAAATATTTGGTGAAAAAGATTATATTAAAAAAAAATGGGTTGGATTGTGTTATATTAATAATATAATTTCTAGAATAAATTATATAAAAAATATTATGTGTGATTTGGTATATTATATGTATATAATATTTCTTTAAATATATAATATTTAAATTTATAAATAATTTATTTTTATATAGAAAATATTTATATATATAAGAATTTTTGAATAATAATAATCTTAAAATTTTTTTTTAGATTTTATTAATTAATTTATTAATATTTAATATATTTTGTTTATTATTTTTATTTATTAAGTTTATTATATTTTTATTAAAAATTATATTATTTAATATTTTTATATTTAATTTAGTTTATTTTGAAAAAGTAATTTAAATATTTTAAATTAAAAATATAATTAGTTAAAAAATATTAAATTATTTTAAAAATTTTTTATTTAAAAAATATTTAAAATAAATATAATATTTTAATTAATTTGATTTTTAGTAGTAAAATGAGAATTATATATTAAGTAATAATAATAATATTAAATATTATGATTTTTATAATATTATTTACAAAATAAAAAATAATCTTTTTGATAAAATAATAAATTTATTAATTATAATTTAAAATTAATAAATATAAATAAAAAAGTTATTTGTAAAATAAATTAAATTATTTTTTTTAAAACTAATTATTAATAATAAAGATTTAGAATTAATATAAATTAATATTTTATTTAAATAATATAAAAATATTAAATATATTAATATTATAATTAAAATATAATTAATATTAAATTATTTTTAAAAATGTAAATAATTATTTAATATAACATTAACTTTATTTAATATAATAATTAATATAAGAAGATTTTTAAATAAATAAATTTTATTATTAATTATAAAAAATTTTATTATAAAAATAATTATTTTAAAAATAAAATATAAATAAATTATTATAAATAAAAAAAAAATATTTTTATAAAAATAATTAGAATATAATATTTTTAAAATAAATTATAATAAGGAAAAAATTAGAATTAATATTAATAAAATATTTAAAATTAAAAATTTAATAAAATATTTTGGTAAATTTAAAAAAATTAATTATTTTTTTTATTAATTTTTAATTTATTTTAAAAGATAAAATAATAAATTTTTAAATAATAAATTTAAAATTATTTTTATAAAAATGTATTTAAAAAATTTAATTTTTTAAATATTTATTAATTATAATAACTATTATATTAAAAATAAAATTAATTTTGATATTTATATTTTTAAAATTATGATGAATTATAAAAAATTTATTATATTTTTTAAATAATAATACAAAAAAAATAATAAAATTAACAAAATTTATAAAAATTTTAAAAATTTTAAATAGATTAATTTAGTTTGTAAATATTTTTATAAATTTAATTAAATTATTTTTTTTATTAAATAAAATAAATCCAATATTATTTACTAAACCCAAAAAAATTAAAATTAAAATTGAAAATTTAAATTTTTCTCCAAAAATAATAATTTAATAAATTTTTTAAATAAATAGAAATATAAAAAATAATCATTAAAATTAATAATATTTATTAATATAATAAATATGATTTAAAAAAAAAGAATTTTTATAATTATAATTTTAAAAAAAATAAAAATAAGAAGAAAATATTTTAAAATTAAAATAATAAAAAAAATAAGAATTAATATAAGAATAAAAATAAGAATTTTATTTTAAATAAAATTTTTAATTTAGTTTTTATAAATTTTAATATAATTTAATATAATTATTTATATAATAAAACATTTAAAAAATTAAAATTTAATAATTTTATTTATTATAATTATAATAAATTTAAATATATTGTTAAAAATTCTAAAAAATTATAATAAAATAATATATTTTAATAATATAAAAATGTTAGATTTATGAATATTAATTTTTTATTATTTATTATTTATTATAAAAAAAATTAAATAATTTTAATAATAAATTTTTAAATAAGTTTTAAATTATTTAATTATTTTTAATTAATTTATAAATATTTTTAAATTTATTACTTAAAAAAAAGAAATTAAATTTAAAATTATCTTAATTATTTATAATTTAATTTTTTAAAAATATTATTAATTTTAAAATAATTTAATATTTAAAATTTATTTAAATTATAAAAAATGTTTTAACAAATAATTTATTTAAAAATATATATTTAAAAAATTTTATTATATCTATCTAATTTATATTAATTTTATATTATAAAATTTTAAAATTTATTTATAATTTATTAATATAATAAAAAATTTTTTTATTAAAATAAATTTATTATTTATTTATAATTAAATTTTTTATAAATCAAAAGATTTTTTTATAAAATATTTAAATAATAAAAAAAAATTTATAAAAAAAAAATTTTAATTTTTTAATTATATTTTATAAAAATCAAAATAATAATAAAATTTTTACTTCTAAAACCTATATTAATAATATAATTTTTATAAAATTTTTAAAAAAAAAATTTAATATATAAATTATTAATAAAGAATTTATAATTGATATAATAATTATAATTATATAATTTAAAATTAATTAAATTTTAGATATTTAGATTATTATATTATTTTTATTATTAAATATATTAGATATAGATATATTAAAAATTAAAAATAATTTTTTTTTAAAAAATATTAAAATATCTTTTTTTATATTAATAATAATTTTTATAAAATTAATTTTATAAAAAATTAAAAAATTTATTATAAAAAAATTAAAAATATTAATTTTTTTTTTATTTACAAATAAATTAATAAAATTAAATATATTATTTTAAAATATTAAAAAATTGTTTTTGATTATTATTTATATAAAAATTAATTTTTAAATATAAAATTTTACAACTACATTTTTTATTTTTATAATTTTTGTTATAATAGATAGAATTTATATATTGGATATTTTAATTTTATTTAATTTATTTTTTATAATTTTAATATTTTTTTTAATCATAAAAAATGTTTTTATTAATATTTTTTTTGAATTATTATTTAATTTTTAATTTATTAAGATATTTGTATTATTTAATTTAATGTTAATTATTAAAAAAAAAATTATAAAATATTATTAAAAAAATAAATATTATTATATAATTGGTATTAAATATATTATTAAATATAATTTAATTAAAAAAAAAATTGTTAATATTGATTTTATAAAAAATTAATTATTTATTTATTTTATAAAAAATATAATTTTTATATTAATTATATTTAAAAATATATTATTTTTATTAAAAATTTTTATATTTTAGAAATTAAATCAAATACTCAAAATATAAAATAATAATATATATATTATTGAGATTTTATCTTTGGCATTTAACTTAGTTTTAAATATTATTTTTAAAATAATTATTTTAATTATAAATAAAATAATTTTATCTTATTTTATTATTAATTTAAAATTATTAATTTTAAATAAAATTATTTTAAATTAAAATTTAATAAATTCCTTTATATTAATAAAATTAAATTTATTAATATTTATAAAAAAATAAATATAGAAAAAAAAAATTAAAAAAATTTTAAAATTTAATGTTATTTAAAAAATTTAAATTATATATTATTAAAAATAAAGTATTTAAATAATTTTTTTTATAATCAATCAAAAATTATTTTTTTTTTATTTACCAACATTAATAAAAATTTTAATATATTTTTATTAAATTATAAAATAAAAAATTTATTTATTTATTTTAAAATTATTAAATAATTTAATTTATTTTATATTTAGAAATTTTAAAAAATATATATTATTATTTTTAATAATAATTTTTTTAGAATAATTATTTATAAAATTATTAATTTTTTTTTATAATATATATTAAATAAATTAATAATTATTTTTAAAATAAATTTTATTTAATAAAATATATTTTTTTTAAAATATAAAAAATTAATAAAAAAAAAAAAAAAATTTTTAAATTAAATTTTTATTAAAAATTAATTAATTTATATATTATATTTTTTTGAAAAAAGGAATTTAACCAAAATTTTTATAAAAATATATTAATAAAAATTTTTATAATAAATTTATTTAATTTTTTAATTCATTTATAAAATATTTTATATTATTTATATTAAAATTTAATCAAAAATTATAAATATATATTAATTATAAAAATTTAAATAATATTATAATTAAAAATATTAAATTTTTATTATTAATAAGTAAATTTTTTAATTATTTAATAAATATAAATTATTTTATTAAATTAAATATTCTTAATATTTATTATAATATTAAAATGAATTTAAAAAAAAAATAAAAAATAATTTTTTAATATTATTATAATTTATTTAAATATTTAATTATATTATTTAAATTAATTAATATATTAATTTTTTTTTAAATTTTTATAAATGCCCGACTGCATTTATGCAGGAGGGTTAAAGATGAACCAGCGCGTGAGGCGTTGTCCATGCTAGGGGGTCTTGAAAAAATGTGTCGTTTTTAGCTGACTTAGAAATTTTTATTTTTTATTTTTGCCATATAAATTTGTATGGTATTTTGAGAGTCTTGACATTACTTTTAAGTTTTGGCAAAAAATTGTTAAAAAATTTTAAAAAATTTTAAAAATTACCTCTGACAAAAATCTTTATTGTTTTTATATTTTTAAGTTTATGATTTTAGAATTTTAATATACTCTCTTCTAATTATTTATCTAACTTCTTATAAGCAGACAAATCTCTAACTATTATTTTTATATTTTTTTTATTTTTTTTAATTAAATCACTTTTAGCGAAAATGTCATCACGTGACTATTTTCGACGTTAAAACTATTTTTATTTAATTTTTATTTAATTTTATTTTAATTTAATTTAGTTTTTCCAGGCAAAATTGTCACGTGACACATAATAAAAGTGACGTCACAAAATTTTAAAATTAAATAAAAAATAGTTTTAACGTCGAAAATGGTCACGTGATCACACACACACAAAAGTTATATTAAAATTATATTAATTATTATATTAATTGTTATATTAATTATATTATTAATTATTATATTAGTTATTATATTAATGATTATATTGATTATTATATATTATTCATTTAAAATCAAGATGCTGCAGTCGGGTTTGAGTGCTGCGCAGCAGCCTCCTAGTTATATATTTTAAAAATATATAAATATTATTTATATTATTTATTTAAATAATATTTTAATTTTTAATAAAATATTAAAAAAATATAAAGAAAATATTAATATAATATTAAAATTTTTTTTAAAATTATAATTTATATATAATATTAAATAAATTAAAATTTATTATTATTAAATACAAATTTTTAAAAATTATAATTATTTTAAATAAAATTAAAATAGATTTTAAAAAAATTTAAATTATTTAAAATTAGTTTTTTTTTAAAAATATTAAAAAAATATAATTATTTTTTAAATTTTATAATTATTATTAATAATTTATTTAAAAATATAATTTTATATTAATAATATTTTTTAAATTAATTAAAAATAATTAAAGTTTAAAATAATATTTAAAAGAATTTAAATTTTTGAAATTTTTAAGAAATTTTTTATTTTTATTTTATTTTTAAATTTTATAATTTAAAATTGTTTATTAAAATTGAAATTAATATTTTTATAATAATATTAGAATTTTATTTATTTTAATTTTATAAAAATAAATAATAATATTTTATTATTTATATTTTTTATAAATTTAATATAATATTGTTACACCTGTCCTGGGTATTTCCCAAATAGGAAATTCCTAAAACAGCCTAGTGTTTTTTAACTAATTATATTTTTAATTTAAAATATTCAGATTATTTTCTTAAAATAAATTAAATTAAATATAAAAATATTAAATAATATAATTTTTAATATAGGAATATTAAATTTAATAAATAAAGATAATAAATAAAGTATATTAGATATTAATAAATTAATTAACAAAATTTAAGAAAAAACTTTAAAATTATTATTATTTAAAAATCCTTATATATATAAATATTATCCATATAAATATAAATTATTTATAAATATAAATATTAAATATTAAAATAATATTAAATATATTTTTATTTATTTAATATATTAAATAAATTTAATAATTAAATATATTATCAAAATAATATATTTGCAAACAATCTAATTTTAATCTAATTTATTTTTAAATTTATTTTCTAAATATTTATATTATAAATTTAATTTATAAATTAAATCTAAAATTAAATAAACTTATATTTAATATATTAAAATATATTTAATATAATTGATTATAATATTATTTTTTTTTTTTTCAAGAAAATTTTTAAAAAAAAAAATTTTATATAAAATTTTGTTATAAAAAAAAAATATAATAAAATTTAATATAAAATTTTTATATAAAATTTGTTTATAAAATTTTATTATATAAAAAAATTATTTAAAAAAAATTTATATATAAGAATTTTTGTATTTAAAAGTTTAATTTTTATAATTATGTTATATAATTATATAATTAAAATTAAATATAAATAATTATAATTTATATTATAATTAAATTTTAAAATTTAAATTATAAAATATTTTTTAATTTATATAACCAAATATTTTTATTTTATTTTGTTTTTTAATTATATAATAAAATTGATTATTTGTTTTTATTAAAAAATTAAAAAATTATATTATTATAAAATAAAAGTAAAATATTTTTTTTAAATATTTTAAATTAAAAAATATTTCTATTATAAATATATATTTTTTCTATAAAAAAAATAATTATAATTATATCATATTAAAAAATACTATTAAATATAAAATTTATTATTGATAAAGTTGAATAGAAAGGTGTAATGTAGTTTTATGTAAGTAATTTTAATTTTTTTTTGCTTTGTATGGGTTTTAATTTAAAATTTTTAATAGATTATATTATGGAAATCTAAAATAAAAAGTTTAAAAAATTAAAAGAAATTTTTATTTATTATGAAGTAGTATATTAAAAAATTATTGAAAGTTAGGTAAAATTTTTAAAATTTTTAATTAAATTTAATATAATTATAGTTAAGTTTAAATATTAATTAATTAAGATATCAGTGATTATATGTAAATATTGTAAATTTTTTTTTTATGAAGAATAAAGAATTATTAAAAATGATATATTGTTCAAAAATAATTTGATTTTTAAAAAAAAAATTAATAAAGGTTTATTAATACTTAATGAAATGGTTAACTTTTTCTACAATATTTTAACAGATATAATAAATTTTTTTGTTAAATAAGATAAAAATTATTTCATATTTTTTATAAAAGATTTTCTTTAAAATATTATTTAAAATTTTAACTAATTTCTTGTTATATATTTATAATTTCTTATTTTTAAATTAAATTATATTTTATTATCTTATTATAATTTATATTAAATTATTAACTTTAATAATTTATGGTATTATTTTATTAATATAATTTTTATATAATTACTTATTAATATTATTAAAATATAAAATTTTGTTAATTAAAAAAATAAAATATTTAAAAAAAATTAAAAAATAATTAAATAAATAATATTATAAATATCTATTTAAATTATATATTTATAAAAATAAATATTTATAAAAAAAATTTATAAATATAAAAATTAATTAAATAAAAAAATTATATTTTTATAAATCAAAAATCTACAAAATATATTAATTTTTATTTTTTTTAAATTTTTTTTATTTTTATTTAAATATAAAAATATCAAATTAATAAAATAAATTTTTATTTTTAAAATAATTTTATATAATTTATAATAAAATATTTTTTTTTAATTACCAAAAATCATCTTTTAATTTATAAAAAATAATTTAATAAATAAAATATTTATTATTATTATTAAATTTATTAAAAATTTTTTTAACTTTATATTTTATATAATTATTATATTTAATTTCAATCTTATTTAAATTTTTTTTAAATCCTAAAAAAGTTTTTTTTAAAACTAAAATATAAAACATTTTATATATTTATATTAATTTAAATATATTAAATTTAAAATAATATTTTTTAATTTTTTTTTTAATTACATATAAATTAAATTTTTAAAAATTAAATTTTTTATTAAATTATTTAATTTTTAAGTTTTATATAAACAAATATATTTTATTTTTTTTTTTAAAATCTAAAATTTTTTCCTATTATTTATCATAATAATAATTTATTTTTTTTTATAAAAATTAAAAATTTTTTATAAAAATATTATAAACATTTTTTATTAATTTCATATATTCTTTAGTTTTAGAAACAACTTTTTTTAACATAAAAAAAAAAAAATAGTTTTAAATATTTATTTTTTTAATACTTTATACAAAATATACTTAATAATTAAATATTAAAAAATATTATAAATAAATTTTATTATAAATAAAAAAAATATTTAATTATTTTAAATATAATTAAGAAAATTTCAAAAATAAATCTCAAAGATTTAAATAAGTTTTTTAAAAATTTTATTTATTTAAATATAACTTTTAATTATAATATTTAATTTAATACCAATTTAATTTATAATTAACTATTAATATTTACTTATAAAAAAAAAATTATAATTAAAAATATATTTTTATTAAATTTTATATTTAAAAAAAATATAATTATAATAAATTTATTATAATTTTTTAGTTTTTTATTAATTATTTTATAAAACAAAAATAGTAATTTTTATTAATTTATTTATAATAATTAATATTTTATTATATAATTTATTAATAAAAAAATTTTATACTAAAAATATTTCTTATATAAAGTCATAAATAATAATTTTGAAAAATATATTTAATACATTATATAATTAAAAAATTTTATAAAATTTATATTAATTAAATTTATTTTTATAATAAAAATTATAAGTTTTAATATATTTTTTAATTTATTTTCTTATTTAAAATTAAAAATAAATTTTTATAATAAGTTTTTAAATATAATTAATTTTAAAATAATTATAAATTAAATAATTATAATATAAAAAAATAAATTTTTCTTAAAATTTTTTAATTAAAATATAAAACAAGTTTTAAAATATAATAATTCTATTAATTAATTTAAAATAAAAAAATATGTTTTTTGTTTTTAAAATTTATTATATAATAGAATTTTGTTTATAAATTTTAAAGACTTTTTATTAAAAATTATTTTTAATATTATATTCTATTAAATTTAAAAATTTATTAATAAGAATTTAATTTTTAATATTATTATATTTAAGAATTATTTTTTTATTAAACTCAATATTTTTAATAAAATCTAATTTTTTATTTATTATATTTATAAAAATATTTTTTTTTCTTTTAAAATATATTATTTTCATATTATATTTATTAAAAAATTTTTATTATTAAATTTATTATTTATTAAATTTTTTTATAATTAAAAAATAAATAAGATTTTTATAATTAAATAAAATTATAAAAAATTCTTTATTTTAGAAATAAATATATTATTTTTAATAAATTTTTATAATAATTATTAATTTTTTATTATAAATAGTATATTATAGTTATATTATATTAAATTTATAAAAAATATAAATAATAAAATATTATTATTTATTTTTATAAAATTAAAATAAATAAACTTTTAACACTACTATAAAAATATTGATTTTAATTTTAATAAAAAATTTCAAATCATAAAATTTAAAAATAAAAATAAAAATAAATAATTTCTTAAAAATTTTAAAAATTTAAATTCTTTTAAATATTATTTTAAATTTTAATTATTTTTTAATAAATTTAAAAAATATTGTTAATATAAAATTATATTTTTAAATAAATTATTAATAATAATTATAAAATTTAAAAAATAATTATATTTCTTTAATATTTTTAGGTAGAGGTTAATTTTAAATAATTTAAATTTTTTTAAAATTTATTTTAATTTTATTTAAGATAATTATAATTTTTAAAAATTCACATTTAGTAATAGCAAATTTTGATTTATCTAATACCACATATAAATTATAGTTTTAAAAAAATTTTAATATTACATTAATATTTTTTTTATATTTTTCTAATATTTTGCTAAAAATTAAAATATTATTTAAATAAATAATATAAATAATATTTATATATTTTTGAAGTATATAATTTATAAAAATTTAAAAAAAAACTAATATATTAATTAACTTAAATAATATAATTAAATATTTAAATAAATTATAACAGCATTAAAAAATTATTTTCTATTCTTTTTTTAAATTTATTTTAATATTATAATAAATATTAATAATATTTAATTTAATAAAATAATTTGTATTTATTAAGTAATTAAAAAATTTGTTTATTAATAATAAAGATTTAGTGTTTTTAATTGTAATATTATTTAAGTTTTTATAATTAATATATATTTGTAATTTTTTATTAAATTTTAGTATAAATAATATAAAATATTTTATAAATAAGTTAAAAAATTGAATAAATTTATTATAAAAATTTTTATTAATATATTTTTGTAAAATTGTAATTTTTTTTTTTATATATGCATATATAAATAGAGATTTTGGTTAAATTTTTTTTTTTAAAAAAATATAATATATAAATTAATTAATTTTTAATAAAAAATTTTGTTTATTTAAAAATTAAAAAATTAATTTATTATTTTTAAAAATTTAATCTAAAATCTCCTTCTTTTTTTTATTAATTTTTTATATTTTAAGAAAAATATATCTTATAAAATAAAGTTTGTTTTAGAGGTGGTTGTTAACTTTTTTTTATAACATATATTAAGTAAATTAATAATGAATTTTTTTTAAAAATTGATTATCCAATCAAATTTTAGAATAAATTTTTTTATAATTATATTTTAAAAATTTAAAATAACAAATTCTCCAATTAATACTTAAGTTATATTTTTCTAATTAAAGAAATTTGAAAATTAATTTATAAAAAGTTTTTAGAATATTTATTGTAATTGTTTTTAAATATTTATTTATAAAAAAAATAAAAATAATTTCGTAAATAATTATTTTAAAAAGATTATTATTAAAAATAATAATATATATTTTTTAAAATTTCTAAATATAAAATAAATTAAATCATTTAATAATTTTAAAATAAATAAATAAATTTTTTATTTTATAATTTAATAAAAATATATTAAAATTTCTGTTAATATTAATTAATAAAAAGAAATAATTTTTAGTTAACTATAAAAAAAGTTATTTAAATAATTTATTTTTAATAATACATAATTTGGATTCTTCAAACAACATCAAATCTTAAAATTTTTTTAATTTTTTTCTTCCATATTCATTCTTCCATAAATATTGGTAAATTTAATTTTGTTAATATAAAAAAATCTATTAAATCTCAATTTAAAATAACCTTATTTAAAATCAATAATTTTAAATTAATAATAAAATAAGACAAAATTATTCTATCCATAATTAAAATAATTGTTTTAGAAATAATATTTGAAATTAAATTAAATATCAAAAATAAAATTTTAATAATATATACATCACCATCCCATATTTCAAGTATTTAATTTGATTTTTAGAACATAAAAATTTCTAATAAAAATAATATATTTTCAAATATAATTAATATAAAAATTATATCCTTCATAAAATAAATAAATAGTTAATTTTTTATAAAGTTGGTATTAATAATTTTTTTTTTTAATTAAATCATATTTAATAATATATTTAATACTAATTATATAATAATATTTATTTTTTTAATAATATTTTATAATTTTTTCTTTATAATTAATATTAAATTAAATAATATAAATATTTTAATAAATTAAAAATTAAATAATAATTTAAAAAAAATATTAATAAAAATATTTTTTATAATTAAAAAAAATATTAAAATTATAAAAAATAAATTAGATAAAATTAAAATATTTAATATATAAATTTTATTTATTATAATAAAAATTGTAAAAATAAAGAATATATTTATAAAATCTTACATCTAAAAGTTAATTCTTATATAAATAGTAATTAAAAATAATTTCCTAATATTCTAAAATAATATATTTAATTTTATTAATTTATTTGTAAATAAAAAGAAAATTAATATTTTTAATTTTTTTATAATAAATTTCCTAATTTTTTGTAAAATTAATTTCATAAAAATTACTATTAATATAAAAAAAAATATTTTAATATTTTTTAAAAAAAAATTATTTTTAATTTTTAATATATCTATATCTAATATATTTAATAATAAAAATAATATAATAATTTAAATATTTAAAGTTTAATTAATTTTAAATTATATAATTATAATTTTTGTATTAATTATAAATTTCTTTTTAATAATTTATATATTAAATTTATTTTTTTTTAAATTTTATAAAGATTATATTATCAATATAAATTTTAAAAACAAAAACTTCATCATCATTTTAACTTTTATAAAATATAATTAAAAAATTAAAAAAAAATTTTTTATAAATTTTCTTTTTATTATTTAAATATTTTATAAAAAAATTTTCTTATTTATAAAAGATTTAATTATAAATAAATAATAAATTTATTTTAATAAAAAAATCCTCTACTACATTAATAAATCATAAATAAATTTTAGGATTTCATAATATAAAATTAATATAAATTAAGTAAATATAATGAATTTTTTTAAACATATACTCTTAAATAAATTATCCATTAGAACATTTTTCATAATTTAAATGAATTCCAAACATCAAATTATTCCAAAGTTAATAATATTTTTAAAAAATTAAATCATAAGTAATTAAAATAATTTCAAATCCAGTTTTTTCTTCTTAAATAATAAATTCAAAAGTGGTTAAGTAATTTGAAGCTTACTCAAGAATTTACTGCTGAAGTTATTCAATCTTCTAAGGAGTAAATTAATATATTATTTGAATTTTCTTCATAACAAGTAGTAATAAAAAATTAATATTTATAAATCTAATATTTTTACATTATTAAAATATGTTATTTTATTATGGCTTTTTATAATTTTTAATAATATATTTTGATTTATTGTAATTATAATAAATAAGATTATTAGATTTTGATTTTTTAAATTTTTTATTATATAGATGATTATGTTAAATTATATTGAAATTTATAAAAACTAGTCTAAAAATCTTATTTAAAATAAAATTTCTATTTTTATTTTTATATTAATTTTTATTTTTTTTATTATTCTGGTTTTAGAATATTTTTTTTTTGTTTTTGTTTTTTTTAAAATTATAATTATAAAAATTTTTTTTTTTTAATTATATTTATTATATTAATAAATATTATTGATTTTAATAATTATTTTTTATATTTTTATTTGTTTTAGGGGTTTTTTAAGTTATTATTTTTTAAAAAAAATTTAAATTTTTAATTTTGGTTTTAATTTTTTTTAAATTTAATAGGTGATATTGGATTTATTCTATTTAATAAAAAAAATAATTTGGTTAAATTTATAAAAATATTTATAAATTAAGTTAATTTATTTAAGTTTTTTAAAATTTTTATAAGTTTTGTTGATTTTATTATTTTTTTTATATTATTATTTAAAAAATATGATAAATTTTTTATAATTTATTATAATTTTAAGAATATAAATATTAAAGTTAATTTTATTTTTAATATAATAATTATTGTAATTAATAAATATTTAAAAAATTAAATTTTTTAAGTATATTTTTATAAAAATAATTTTAATTTTATTATTTAAAAATTTATTATTTTATATTTTAAAATAAATTAAAAATTAATAAAAAAAATAATTAATTTTTTTAAATTTATTAAAATACTTTATTAAATTTTTGATTTTAAATATCTTATTAATATTAGTTTTAATTTTTTTTTTATTATAATTTATTTTAAAAGTGTCATATTTTAACTATTTGTGTAGGAATATTTTTTCTTTATTTGTAATAATTTATTTATATTTATTTTTTATATTAATTATTTTTTTAATAAGATTTTCTATAATTAATAATAAAATTTGTTTATTTAAAAGTTTTTTTATACTAATTATTATATTAAATAAGTTTAATATTATGTTAAGTAATTATTTATATTTTTAAAAATAATTTAATATTGGTTGTATTTTAGTTGTAATATTAATATATTTAATATTTTTATATTATTTAAATAAATTATTAATTTATATTAATTTTAAATTTTTATTGTTAATGATTAGTTTTAAAAGAGGTAATTTAATTTATTTTATAAATAATTTTTTTATTTATATCTGTTAATTTTAAATTGTAATTAGTAGATGTATTATTTTATTAAAGAAATTATTTTTTATTTTATAAATAATATTATGAAAATTGTGATATTTGGTGTTATTATTATTATTTAATATATAATTTTTATTTTATTATTAAAAATTAAATTGGTTAAAGTGTTATATTTATTTTAAATATTTTTTAAATAAAAAATTCTTAAAATAATTTAATATTTTTTGGTTAATTATATTTTTAATTTAAAATATTTAAATTATTTTTTTAAAGTAAATTAAATTAAATATAAAAATATTAAATAATATAACTTTTAATATAGGAGTATTAGGTTTAATAAATAAAGGTAGTAAACAAAATATATTAAATATTAATAAGTTGATTAATGGAATTTAAGAAAAAATCTTAAGATTATTATTATTTAAAAATTCTTATATATATGAATATTATTTATATAAATGTAAATTGTTTATAAACATGAGCATTAAATGCTAAAATAGTATTAAATATGCTTTTATTCATTTAATATATTAAATAAACTTAACAATCAAATATATTATTAGAATAATATATCTATAAATAATCTAGTTTTGGCTTAATTTATTTTTAAACTCATCTTCCAAATATTTATACTATAAATCTAATCTATAAACTGAACCCAAAGCTAAATGAACTCATGTTTAACATGCCAAGACATACCTAGTATGGCTGGCCATGACAAATATAATTATAATATATTATTTATAATAAAAAATTAATAATTATTATAAAAATATATTAAAAATAATATATTTACTTTTAAAATAAAAAATTCTTTATAATTTTATTTAATTATAAAAATTTCATTTACTTTTTAATTATAAAAAAATTTAATAAATAATAAATTTAATAATAAAAATTTTTTAATAAATATAATATAAAAATAATATATTTTAAAAAAAAAAAATATTTTTATAAATATAATAAATAAAAAATTAAATTTTATTAAAAATTTTAAATTTAATAAAAAAGTAATTTTTAAATATAATAATATTAAAAATTAAATCTTTATTAACAAATTTTTAAATTTAATAAAATATAATATTAAAAATAATTTTTAATAAAAAATTTTTAAAATTTATAAACAAAATTTTATTATATAATAAATTTTTAAAAAAAAAATATATATTTTTTTATCTTAAATTAATTAATAAAATTATTATATTTCAAAATTTATTTTATATTTTGATTAAGAAATTTTAAAAAAAAATTATTTTTTTATATTATAATTATTTAATTTATAGTTATTTAAAAATTAATTGTATTTAAGAGTTTATTATAAAAATTTATTTTTAATTTTAAATAAAAAAGTAAATTAAAAAATATATTAAAATTTATAATTTTTATTTTATAAAATAATTAATAAAAAATTAAAAAATTATAATAAATTTATTATCATTATATTTTTTTTAAATATGGAATTTAACAAAAATATATTTTTCATTATAATTCTTTTTTTACAAACAAATATTAATAATTAATTATAAATTAAATTAATATTAAATTAAATATTATAATTAAAAATTATATTTAAATAAATGAAGTTTTTAAAAAATTTATTTTTAAAATTTTTTTAATTATATTTAAAATAATTAAATATTTTTTTTATTTATAATAAAATTTATTTATAATATTTTTTAATATTTAATTATTAAATATATTTTGTATAAAATATTAAAAAAATGGATATTTAAAACTATTTTTTTGTTTTGCCCGACTAACAAGGAGGGTTGAAATTGAACTCCCGAGTACAAGGATTGAGTAAAATTTCCTATAAAATCAATTTAAAAAATATATTATTTTTGGTGTACTTAAAAATTTTCAACAATTTTCACTTATATAAATTTATATAAAGATTTTCAAGTCTTGGCGCGCTTGGTAGAAAATAATAATAATAATAATAATAATAATAATAATAATAATAATAATAATAATAATAATAATAATAATAATAATAATAATAAAATAGTTTTAAAGGCGAAAATCATCACGTGATTTTACAAAATTCAAAAATTAAAAATTAAATTAATTAAAACTAAAAATTAATTTTATATGCAAATATAATTATATAATTTTAAAAAAAAAAAAAAAAAAAAAAATCAAAACAAAATAAAACAATATAAAATAAAACAAAACAAAATAAAACAAAACAAAATAAAATAAAATAAAATAAAATAAAATAAAATAAAATAAAATAAATAAAATAAAATAAAATAAAATAAAATAAAATAAAATAAAATAAAATAAAATAAAATAAAATAAATAAAATAAAATAAAATAAAATAAAATAAAATAAAATAAAATAAAATAAAATAAAAAATAAAATAAAATAAAATAAAATAAATAAAATAAAATAAAATAAAATAAAATAAAATAAAATAAAATAAAATAAAATAAATAAAATAAAATAAATAAAATAAAATAAAATAAAAAAATAAAATAAAATAAAATAAAATAAATAAAATAAAATAAAATAAAATAAAATAAAATAAAATAAAATAAAATAAAATAAAATAAAATAAAATAAAATAAAATAAAATAAAATAAAATAAAATAAAATAAAATAAAATAAAATAAAATAAAATAAAATAAAATGAAATAAAATAAGATAAAATAAAATACAATAAAATAAAATAAATTAAATTAAATTACAATGAAATAAAATATAAAAAAAAACAATAATTATAAATTTAGAATATAATTATATTATTAATAAATTTTTTTCAAAATTTTTATTTAAATTAACAATACTTTTTAATTATAAATTTAATATAAATTATAAAATAAATAATTTAATATAAATTATAAAATAAATAATTTAATATAAATTATAAAATAAATAATTTAATATAAATTATAAAATAAATAATTTAATATAAATTATAAAATAAATAATTTAATATAAATAAACTTAAATAAACTTAAAAATTTAATAAAAGAGTATTTCAATTATATTATTTAATAATTATATATTTTTATTTATTTATTTATTTTCAATTAAATTCTTAACAATATTGTATTTTATATTTTAAAATTACAATAATTTATTTTTATTTTTATTAAATATTTTATAAGTTTGTTTTAATTTTATTATATATAATTAATTTTATATATTAATAAAATATATATATAATTATAATTACTTTTATATATTATAAATATTTAAATATATTAAATATTATAATATATACAATTTTTTATTAATTATATAATAAAAAATTATTATTATATAAAACAGAAAAGGACTGAATAAATATATGAACGGTCAGTCGGGTTTGCGTGCTGCGAAGCAGCCGTCCAGTTTATATTAAAAAAAAAAATTATTTTTAAAATTGAAAAATATATAAAATTAATAAAAAATACTTATAATATTTTTATAAAAAACTTTTAATTTTTATAAAAAAAAAATGAATTATTATTATAATAAATAATAAAAGGAAGCTTTAAATTTTAAAGAAAAAGATAAAATATATTTTTTTATATAAAATTTAAAAATTAAGTATTTTAATAAAAAATTTGATTTTTAAAAATTTAGTTTATATATAATTAAAAAAAATTTTAAAAAATATTATTTTAAATTTAATATATTTGAATTAATATGGATATATAAAATATTTTATATTTTAATTTTAAAAAAAATTTAAATAAAATTTAAAAAAAATTTAAATAAAATTAAAATTAAATATAATGATTATATAGAATATAAAATTAAAAAAATTTTAATAAATTTAATAATAATAATAAATATTTTATTTATTAAATTGTTTTTTATAAATTAAAAAATAATTTTTAATAATTAGAAAAAAATATTTTATTATAAATTAAAAAATAATTTTTAATAATTAGAAAAAAATATTTTATTATAAATTATATAAGATTATTTTAAAAATAAAAATTTATTTTATTAATTTAATATTTTTATATTTAAATGAAAATGAGGAAGATTTAAGAAAATAAAGATTAATATATTTTATAAATTTTTGATTTACAAAAATATAGTTTTTTTATTTAATTAATTTTTATATTTATAAATATTTATAATATTATTTATTTAATTACTTTTTAATTTTTTTAGATATTTTATTTTCTTAATTAATAAAATTTTATATTTTAATAATGTTAATGAACAATTATATAAAAATTATATTAATAAAATGATATTATAAATTCTTGAAATTAACAATTTAATATAAATTATAATAAAATAATAAAATATAATGTAATTTAAAAATAAAAAATTATAAATATATGATAAAAAATCAATTAAAGTTTTAAATAATATTTTCAAAAAAATGTTTTATAAAAAATATAAAATAATTTTTATTTTATTTAGTAAAAAAATTTATTGTATTTAGTAAAAAAATTTATTGTATTTGTTAAAATATTATAAAAAAAGTTAAATCTTTTATTAAATATTAATAAATTTTTATTAATTTCTTTTTTAATAATTAAATTATTTTTAAATATTATATTATTTTTTATGATTTTTTATTTTTTATAAAAAAGAGATTTTCAATATTTTTCTGTAATTATTGAAACTTTAATAAATTAATGTTTTAATTTAATTATAATAATGTTGAATTTAATTAGAAGTTTTGTAAGTTTTGTCTGATTTTTAATAATTTTTTAATATATTATTTTATATTAAACAAAAATTTTTTTTAATTTGAATTATTTAAAAAAAATAAATTTTTTTTGTTTTATTTAGATATAATTTTTTAACTTTTTTTTAAATTTTTAAATTATACTTTATTATATAATTAAAATAAAACATTTGATATTTATTTATATGCATGAAAAAATATTTTATAATTTAAATTTTAAAATTTAATTATAATATAAATTGTAGTTATTTATATTTAATTTTATTTATATAAATATATCATATAATTATAAAAAATTATATTTTCAAATATATAATTTTTTATATACAAATTTCTTTCAAATAATTTTTTTATATAATAAAATTTTATAAATAAATTTTATATAAAAATTTTTTATTTAATTTTATTATATTTTTTATATATAAAAAAGTTTTATATAAAAATTTCCTTTTTAAAATTTTTTTTAAAAAAAGAGATAATATTATAATTAACTATATTAAATATATTTTAACATATTAAATATAAATTGATTTTCACAAATTATTTTTTTTACCAAAATAATTTTTATTATAAATATTTAATAAAAATAAATTATATAAAAAATATTATATATAGTTTAACACGTTATATATATATAATATTTTTTTAAATATATAATATTTAAACTAGGAGGCTGCTGCGCAGCACTCAAACCCAACTGCAGCATCTTGAACATAAATAATGTTATATATAATAATATATATTTTTTTAAAATAAAATAATAATTATAAATTATAAAAAAATTGTTAATTGTAATACAATAATCATAATATAATAATTAATATAATAAACAATATAATTAATATAATAATTAATATAATAATTAATATAATTTTAAAAACCAATTTTGCTGTAATTTTTGTATATATCACATAATTATTTTGGATGTCAAAACTATATTTTATTTTATTTTAAATTAAATTTTCAAAAATCTGTGACGTTATTTTATTTCTTTGTGTGATCACGTGACTATTTTACATACAAAAACTAAATTAAATTAAATTAAAATTAATAAAAATTAATTAAAAATATAGTTTTGATGTTGAAAATAGTTATGTGATTATATTTTTGTTAAAAGTGACTTAATTTAAAAAAATAAAAAAAATAAAAAAATAACAACTATAAAGCTGTTCGTTTATAGGAAGTTAAATAATAAGATAAAGAAGAGTATATTAAATTTTTAAAGATATAAAGGCAAAAAAGCAAAAACGGTAAAGACTTTTATCAGAATCAATTTTCAAATTTTGTTAGCAACTCTTTGCCAAAACCTCAAAATAATACCAAGATTTAAAAAATCCCATACAAATTTGTATAACAAAAATCCAAAAAATTTTTCTTTAAGTTCGCCAAAAACAACACATTTTTTGGCAGGTTTGGGCAGGATCGCCCCTCGCGCTGGTTCAACTTTAACCCTCCTGCATAAATGCAGTCGGGCATTTATAAATAATTTATTTTTATATAAAAAATATTTATATATATAAAAACTTTTAAATAATAATAGTTTTAGAATTTTTTTTTAAATTTTATTAATTAATTTATTAATATTTAATATACTTTATTTACTATTTTTATTTATTAAACCTAGTATATTTTTACTAAAAATTACATTATTTAATATTTTTATATTTAATTTAATTTATTTTAAAAAAATAATTTAAATACTTTACATTAAAAATATAATTAACCAAAAAATGTTAAACTATTTTAGGAATTTTTTATTCAAAAAATACCCAGAACAAATATAACATTTTTAATAAAAACTAAATATTAAAAATATTTAATTATAATAAATTTATATTTATTATAGTTTATATATATATCTTTTTTAAATTAAGTAATTTTTTTATTTATAAAAATAATTTGCCCGACTGCTTTACAGGAGGATTAAAATTGAACCAGCACAAAACACAATCCTAGATCAACCAAAAAATATGTTATTTTTAGTTAACTTAAAAAAAAAAATTTCAAAATTTTTCATACAAATTTATATAAAATTTTGCAAATTTTAACATTTTTTTTAAATTTTAACTAAAAAATTCTCAAAATTATTTTTAATAAAAATCTTCACCATTTTTATATTTTTAACTTTATAATTTTAAAATTTTAATATATTCTTCTTTAACTATTTATCTAATTTTAATTAAGCAAATAAATTTTTAATTATTATTTTTATATTTTTTTTATTTTTTCTAATTAAATCATTTTTAACAAAATCATAATTATATAACCATTTTCAATATTAAATTATTTTTTATTTAATTTTATTTTAATTTAATTTAGTTTTTACATGCAAAGTAATCACGTGATATCTCTTTAAAAATATCACACAATTTTCAATATTAAATTAAATTAAATAAAAATAAATAAAAAATAATTTTGATATCAAAAATAGTTACATACAAAAGTTCAATCAAAATTATATTAATTATTATATTAGTTATTATATTATTTATTATATTAGTATATTAATTATTATATTAGTTATTATATTATTTTTTATATCAATTATTATATTAATTATTATATATTCATTTAAAATCAAGATGCTGCAGTCGGGTTTGAGTGCTGCGCAGCAGCCTCCTAGTTTTTAATTTAAATCTTTTTTTAAATATAATTAATTTTTTTTATGTCTTTTAAAAATTAGCTTAATTTTAAATAAATTTAATATTCTTTTAAAAAAACATTATCTCTAAAACCTACTTCTATTACTTTACTAACCAAAAAAACTAATTATAATATAAAAATATAATAATTAAAATTAAATAATTTAATTTTTATTTAATTTTATAAAATATATATTTATTTAATTTTTTAAATAAACTTATCATATACAAAATCAAATAAATTTTTATTATATTTTTAAAAATACAAATAATTTAATCTTTTATTAAGTAATTTTTTAAATATCCAATAAAATATTAATTTTTTTTAAAACATATACTAAATTAATTTATTTTTAAATTAAAATATTTAATTTTAATTTTTTAATAATTTTTTCTTTAAATATATTTAAGATAGAATTTGGAATATAATAAAAAATTATTAATTTTTTGTTTTTTTAACTTTTAATAATAATTATTTTTTTTCTTATTTTTTCTTTTTATTTTTTTTAATAATTTTTGTTTTAAAAAAATCTTATAATTTTATTTGGACTCTTCCTAAGCGAAGCGAAGCGTAGCGAGGAAGAGGACTTTATAAAAAAGAATAAAAATAATAAATCTGAAATATATTCTATAAAATCCTTATAATTCTCTATATTTCTAAAGAAAATAAATTTTATTATTAGTATAATTCTTTAAAGGGGAATACATACTTTTTTATAAAAGATTTAATTATTTTTAACTGAAAACAACCACCTAAGGTTACCTAAACAAGTAATTAACTTAAATTTTTTAAAAATAATATTAAGATTTTATTTATTATAAAATTTATTTTTATTATATTGCTTTTTTTAAAAAAATTAACAACCTATATAAATTAAAAAATAAAATATACATATACATTATACAACTAATTTTTTAATATACATAATAAATACCACATTAATTTTTTCTTTTTTAAAAAATCTAGTAAATAATTAAGCCACAACCCTACTTGGAAACCTCCTTAAAAGATAGAAAAATTGAAGAAAATTAAATTAATTTTTTTATTAATAATATAATAAACCATTTTATATTAATAAAATAAATATTAGGAGGATTTTTTAATTATTTTATTATATTAATAAAAAATTATTTAAAATTTTTATTGAGAAAATTTTTTATTAAAAAAATTTTTCTTAATAAAAGTTTAAAAATATTATATAAAAAAAAATCAAATATAAATATATTTATTTTTATATTAAAAAAATAATAATATATAATTTAAATTTCTCTAATTTTTTTTCAGATACTTTTTAATTTAATATTATTTTAAATTTAATTAATTATAAATATTAAAAATTAAATATCAATAAAATTTTTAATTATTTTAATATTTTTAGTATTAATTTTCCAATTTTATTATTTAATTGTATATTTCTTAATTTATAAATTTAAAATTTTTAGAAAATAATTTTTTTTATTATAAATATAATTATAAAAATTAACTTTTTCAATATAAATCCTCTTATCAAAAGATAATATAATAAATTAAAAAGTTTTTTAATAAAAATACTTTTTTTTATATATAAAAAATATTATAATTTGAAATAAAGTTTTTTAAAATAATTTAATAATTTTTTATAAAAACAATATATTATTTTATTATTTTTATTTTAAAATTAATATTAAGAAATATAATTTTTTAACTAAAAAAACTATATATATAAATTATTTTTAATAAAAACTACACTTTTTTTTAATAATTTTATTAATAATTTTAAAATTAAAAATTATAATAATAATTTAAATATTATTTATATATTTGTTATATAAAATTAATTTATTATTTAGTTCAAATTTTTTAATTTAAAATATATAGATATTGGTTAAATTAAGAATTATAATTATTCCTATAACTAACCCAAAGATTTATTTAAAAAACATAATTTTGTTATTAAAATTTTTAAATTTAAAAATTATATAATTATTAATTATTTTATATAATTTTAATATAAAATAAATTTTAGTAAATATAGTGTTTATAAATATAAATATATATTTAATAATACTTTTTATTATTATTTTGGGTAGTAGTATAATTAAAATATTTAAATAACAAACAACCACATCAATAATAATAAATTATATTCTTAATTAACTATTAACTAAAGATTTGAATAATTTATTAGTTTTTTTAATTATTTACTTATTATTAATATATAGGAATAATAAATTGACTATAATTGATTTAAATAATCAAAATAATATAATAGTAATAGATTTAAAAATCATATTATAACAAAAAATAATAAAGTAAATCTTCTATAAAAATTTATATATTTTTAATAATTCTTTAAATTTAAAATATAAATATTTATTTTTATATTAAATAAAAAACTTTTTTTAAATATAATCAATAAAATAAATAAAAAACTTTTTATAAAAAAAATTATTAATTATTTTATTGCGACCTTGAGCGAAGCAAAGGGGAGCGTATATAAAAAAATGAAATAATAAAAAAAAATTTTTGTATTCTATATTAAACACTTTATTCTTACTTTATAAAATAAAAAAAATTTGTTATTAAATTACAATTTTTTAATAAAAATATTTAACTTTTATATATATATATATAAACTTGTATATGTGTATATAAAGATAATTAAAATGCTTTTTCTAATATTTTATATATTTATTTTTAATTAACTTGATATTTTTAGATTATTTTATATATTATGTAATAAGTATATAAAATTATTTTTATTATTAAATTATTATTCTTAGATAGTTAGTTTAATAAATTATTTTAATAAAAAAAAATAAAATATATATATATATGTTAAATTTTTTAATTATATATAATATAATATATTGGATTTTATTTTTTTAATTTATTTTATTTTTTTTAAAAAAATTTAGTAATAATTAAATTATAGTTTGTTTTGGAGGTTTTTTTAAAAAGTAAAAGGTGGAGAAGATTGAATTATTTTTATATTTATATTTTAGTATTATGTTTTTTAATTTATTTTTTTTATAGTTTTTTATTAAAAAAATTTTTTAATTATATTATTATATTTTTAATATAAAATTTTAAAATAAATTAAATAAAATTTTTAAAGATATTATAATTTTTTGAAAAATATGTTTAAATTTTTTTGATTTTATATTATAAATTTTATAAATTAATATTTTTTTATATAAAATTAATTATAAATTATAGGAAGAATATGTTAGATAAACTTTTTATTTTAACTTTTTTAAAATAAAAATCTTTATTTTATTATTTTTAATTTATTTTTTTTTTAATTTAAAAATATAATATTTTAGAAAAATAGTTTTTATTAAAGTAAATTTTTTATATTTATTAACTTACTTATTATATATTTTTTTATTAAAGAATAATCTAATTAATTTTGTTAATTTATTTATAAATATATTTTTTTTTATATAATTAAAATATATTGAAGAAAAGTATAATTTTTTAAAATAATTTAATAATTTTTTATAAAATTTATATTTAATAATATTATCCTCTATTTATAAATTTAAATTAAAATATATATATTTTTAGTTAATTAATATAAATTTATAGATTATTTTTAATAAAAATTTAATTCTTTTATAAACAATTTTATTTATATAAATTATATTTTAAATAATAATAATAATTAATATATTAATATATTTTTTATAATTAAAAATATTATTATTAAGAATATTTTTTTTTATTTAATTAATATAAAAATTTATTAAGTCTAATATATAATTTACTTTTATTATAAATTTAAATTTTTATTTAAAATAATATAAATTATTATTAATGTTTATATATGTAAATATTATAAATTAATTAATAATTATATATAATTTCTATATTAATTTAATTTTAATTAAAATTATAAATAATCAATTAAAAATATATTTTAAAATTATATTTTTTATTATTTTTAATAAAAATTATATAAATATATTTAGGTAATATATTATTATATTTATTATAATAAAATAGATTTTTTTTTTAAATTAAAAGTTAGTTTACTAATTTTTTTTATTTTTTATATTATTTAATTATTAATAATATAGAAGTAAAATAATTTAAAAATTATTAATTTTAAAAATTTTAATAATATAATAGTATAAAATTTAAATATTATATTATAATAAAAAATAATTAATTTAATTTTTTAAAAGTTTTTATAAATTATTTTAAATTTTAAAAGCTTTTTGATTATTTTTTTTATAAATTTTTTATAATAGAATTAAGTAAAAACTTTTTTTTTAAATTTATTAATTTAATAAAAAGTAATTTTTTTTTTTTTGAAATAAATTTATTATTTTATATATTTTTTAATATATATATAGAAGATTATTTTATTATAATTTTTAATTATTTTTTTAATATTTAAATTAAAATATAAAAATTTTAAACAATTTTTATTATATTATTTATTAAAAATACTCTTGAGACAAAGGGTGGGGTTGCAAGACCGGCGGCAAACGGGGTGAAAACGGTTTGCGGGTTGCCACACCGTTTTCAAAACCGTTTTTCAATTTTTTCACTATTTTACAAACAGTTTGGCAACGGTTTGCTAGTTTTTTCATAATTTTTTTACTATTCTCAAAACCGTTTTTCAAATAATAGAAAGACTGTTTTTATAACGGTTTTCTGCCGGTTTTTTAACGATTTTATTGCAGTTTTGTTACGGTTTTGTTGCAGTTTCAATAATTGTTTTAATAATAATTTACAAATTGTTTTATAATAATTTGCAGATTATTTTCACAACCATCACATTATTATAATTTTAATAATTAATTCAATTAAATAAATTAAATAAATTAAAACAATAATCACGTAACCATTTTTACTATTTTAACTTTCTTTCTATTTAATTTAAATTTAATTTTGTTTTCGCATATAAATTGGTCACGTGACACATACAAAAAATAATTTTGAAAAATTTTTTAAAATTACTTTTAACTAATTAATTATTTTACATTCAACTTTTTTTTTAATCTATTATTCTACTATTTTACTAACTAATTGCCTTATTAGCTAACTACCTCACTAATTAACTGCCTTACTAGCTACTGTACTAGCTGCTGTGCTAGCTGCTAACTTGCTGAGTACTCCACTAACTACCTCACTAACTGCTTTACTAACTGCCATACTAACTGCCATACTAGCTACCATACTAACTACCATACTAGCTACCAACTTACTAAGTCCTCCACTAACCACCTCACTAACCGCCTCACTAACTGCTTTACTAACTACCGTACTAGCTGCCGTACTAGCTGCTGTATTAGCTGCCATGCTAACTGCCAACTTGCTAAGTGCTCCACTAGCTGCCTCACTAACTACTTTGCTAACTGTTGTATTAGCTGCCATATTAGTTGTCTCACTAGCTGTCTCACTAGCTGTCTCCCTAGCTGTTTTACTAGCTATCTCACTAGCTGTCTCCCTAACTGCCATACTAGCTGTTCTACTAGCTATTTTATTAGTTGTTCTACTAGTTATTTTATTAACTATTCTATTAATTACATCACCTATATAGCTAGCTCTTAATCTATTAAGTGATCTGCTGTGAATTTTATGTTGTGATCAGCATAAATCAATAAAACCACAACAAAACTGTCAAAAAACTATCAGAAAACCGTTAAAAACTGTTAGAAAACTATTAAGAAAAACCGTTTATCCATCG
Source organism: Orbilia blumenaviensis (assembly GCA_036872755.1). Taxonomy (NCBI): domain Eukaryota; kingdom Fungi; phylum Ascomycota; class Orbiliomycetes; order Orbiliales; family Orbiliaceae; genus Orbilia; species Orbilia blumenaviensis. The sequence continues at coordinate 2,370,839 of JAVHNS010000006.1, read as the reverse complement.
TTTTTAAATAATATGATGGTTGCGCCACCATTATACCACTGTAATATAGTTGTTATACAGCCGTCATACAACCACCATACAACCATCATACAATTGTTATATAACCACCATATAACCATCATATAATTATTATATAACTGCCATATAACCACCATATCACTGTCTTGCAACTACGAAACTATTTGCTGGTTTTCTGACCGTTTTGCAACCGTCTTGCTAGAACATGCTTTTCCTCAAGAGTAATTATAATCTTTAAATTTTTATCAAAAATTAGGAAAATTTTTTTTTTTTTAAATAATTTTTATTTAATTTTTAATTAATTTATTTTCTTTTTAATAATAATTAATTTAAATACTAAGTATTGATAGTTTAATATTTTTTATATTAAAATTTTTTTTTAATATTTTTAAATATAATAAATATTTTAAAATAATTTTTAATATAATAATTTAAATTAAATAATATATAAATATTTTTATTTTTAAAAATATAAGTTTAATAAATTTTTTTATTAAATTTATTAAATATTTTAATTAATAAATCTAAATTATATTTATAAAAATATAAATAATTTAATTTTTTAAATAATTTTATTTATAAATTTATAAAAATTTTAATTTTTTTTAAAATATATACTAAATTTTTTTATAAAAATTTAATAAAAATATTTAATATTAGTAATTATATAACTATTTATTTAAATAATTTTAAAATTAAATTTAGAATATAATAAAAATTTATTAATTTTTTTTGGTAAAACCTTTTTGATTTTATTTTTTAAATAGTGATTTCATTTTTTTTTTTTTTATTATTTTTTTTATTTAATTTTTTTAAGTTTTTCAATATTTTTATTTTTTAATATTTTAGAAGTGGATTTATTAAGTTTCTTTATTATTAATAATAATATTAATTTTATAAATTTATTAAATTTAATATTTTTTATAAATTTTTAATATCATATTTTTAAAATATTAATTTTATTAAAAATTATTTCATCAATTTTATTTTTAAATAAGAATTTGTTAAAAATTTTTTTTTAATTATAATTATTTTTTTATTATAAATAATTTAAATAATATAAAATATAAGATTATAATAATTTATTTTAATTGTATGAAATTTTTTTATAATTTAATTAGTAGCTATTTTTTTGTAATTTACAAATTTCCTAAATTTAATAAAAATTAGAAATTTTTTATTTTTTAAAAATTTAAAAGTTTTAAAAAATTTGATTTTATTAAAATTTTTAAATAAAATTATATTACTTTTAAAAAATCTGTTTATATAAAATTTATAAAAATTTTTAAAAATTTTAATTAAAATATTATTAATATATACTAATTTTATCTAAAAAAAATTTTTTTATATGAAATTTTTATTCTACTAATTTAATAATAATAATAAAAGTAAGATACTTTTTTTTAAAAAAAATTTTTTTATTTTTTAATAAATTAAAATTTATATTAATAATTAAAATATTTTCTATATCTTCAAAAAATATTTTTGAAAATTAAAAATTTAATTAATATATTACTTTAATTTAAAATAAATATATATTTTTATTTAAATAATATTTTAAAATTTTAATTTATTTAATAAAATTATAAAATTTAAATATATAATTTTTTATTTTTTTAAATAAAGATTTAATATGTTTTTTATAATAAAATGTAATTATATTTATGTAATTTTTAACTATATTTAAATATATAAATACCAAAAATCTTTTTTCCAAATTTATAAAATCCACAATTAATATAACTAACAAAATAAAAAAAAAAAATATTAAATATTTTTTAAAATAAGAAAATTAAGATATATTTTTTTTTAAAAAAATTAAAATAAAAAAAGTTTTTTTATTAAAAAAATTATAATTTTAAATAAAGTAAAAAAAATATATATAAAAGAATAATATAATAAAAAAAAAAATTTATATTCTATACCAAATACTTTATTTTTATTTTATAAAATAAAAAAATTTTATTGTTAAATTATAATTTTTTAATAAAAATACTTAACCTTTATATAAATATACAGACTTATATGCGCATGTGTAGAGGTGACTAAGGTGCTTTTTCCAACATTAAAGCTATTTTTATTATTATTATTATTATTATTATTATTATTATTATTATTATTATTATTCTTGTTATTATTATTCTTATTATTATTATTATTATTATTATTATTATTATTATTATTATTATTATTATTATTATTATTATTATTATTATTATTATTATTATTATTATTATTATTATTATTATTATTATTATTATTATTATTATTATTATTATTATTATTATTATTATTATTATTATTATTATTATTATTATTATTATTATTATTATTATTATTATTATTATTTTCTGCCGAGCGTGCCAAAACTTGAAAAACCCTATACAAATTTATATAAATGAAAATTGTCGAAAATTTCTAAATACGCCAAAAACAACACATTTCTTGAATCGATTTTATAAGAAATCTCACCCAACCCTCGCACTCGGGAGTTCAATTTCAACCCTCCTTGTCAGTCGGGCAATTATATTTAAACAAAATAAAAAAAAATTATCTTTTTTAAATAATTTAAATTAAAAAATTTAAAAACTATAATTCCATATTTATATTACATCATGAATAATTATATTTATATTACATTATACTTAAGTAAATAATTATATTTATATTATATTCAAAAAAAAGACATTAAATATAAAATTTATTATAAATAAAATAAAATAAAAAAATATAACACAATTTTTTTTATAAAAAACAAAAAAATAAGAAAAAATAATATAATATTCAAAAATAATTCAATTATTAAAAAAAAAACTAAAAAAAATTCATTAATACCTAATAAAATATTTAACTTCTTCTATAACATTTTAATAAATATAATAAATTTTTTTATTAAATAAATAAAAATTATTTTATATTTTCCATAAAAAGTTTTATTTAAAATATTATTTAAAACTTTAATTAATTTTTTATTATATATTTATAATTTTTTATTTTTTAAATTAAATTATATTTTATTATTTTATTATAATTTATACTGAATTATTGATTTTCATAATTCATAATATCGCTCTATCAATATAATTTTTATATAATTATTTATTAATATTATTAAAATATAAAATTTTATTAAGTACAAAAATAAAATATTTAAAAAAAATTAAAAAATAATTAAATAAACAATATTATAATTATCTATTTAAACTATATATTGATAAAAATAAATATTTATAAAAAAAACTATAAATATAAAAATTAATTGAATAAAAAAATTATATTTTTATGAATTAAAAATTTATAAAATATATCAATTTTAATTTTTTTTAAACTTATAAAATATATTTATTTTTATTTTTAAAATATTTTTATATAATTTATAATAAAATATTTTTTTTAAATTACCAAAAATAATTTTTTAATTTTTAAAAAGTCATTTAATAAATAAAATATTTATTATTATTATTAAATTTATTAAAAGAAATTTTAATTTTATATTTTGTATAATTATTATATTTAATTTTAAATTTTAAAAAAACTTTTTTTAAATTAAAATATAAAATATTTTATATATTTATATTAATTTAAAGATATTAAATTTAAAATAATATTTTTTAAAATTTTTTTTAATTACATATAAACTAGGAGGCTGCTGCGCAGCACTCAAATCCGACTGCCACATCTTAATCATATAGAAATGATAATTTCTATAATTTATTATAATGAGATAAATTTTAATTTGTATTATAATTCATATTATTATTGTAAAATTATATTAACTTATAGTTCTAAAGTAGAAATAATCAAAGTACAATAATTGAATAAATTCATAGATTTGCAATTATAATGATTATGATTTAATAACTTCATTAATAATCATAATTTTGTTTTCGATTAATTATACAAATAAATAAGTTTATTATCATTATAATTATTATTATTATTATTATTATTATTATTATTATTATTATTATTATTATTATTATTATTATTATTATTATTATATTTATAATGCCTAAATAGTTATGAAATAGTATATATCTGTTATACTATTATTATTATTATATTATATGATTATTATATTATTTTAATATTATCATTTTATAATCATATAATAAGTAAATTAAAAGTTAAATAAATTTAAATACAAAATTAAAATTTTAAATAAAAATAATTATATTATACTTTAAAATAATTAAAACAATCAAAATAATTAAATTCAATTAATAAAATTATAATTATTAATGTATTTATTATAATAATTATTTATAAATATGTTTAAATTTATTGTAAAGTATATTTTTATAATAAATATTTTTAAATTAATAAACTTGAATATAAAAATATTATGATGTTAAATAATAATTATATTTATAAGAATTAAATTAATATTATATAATAATATATATTAATTGATAATTAATTTTATTTTAAAAATATTTTATAATTAATATATAATTATTAACATATATTAATTAATATGCCCGACTGACAAGGAGGATTGAAATTGAACTTCCGAATACGAGGGTTGTGTGGAGTTTTCCTATAAAACCAATTGAAAGAATGTGTTGTTTTTGATGTACTTAAAAATTTTCAATAGTTTTTGCTTATACAAATTTGTATGGGGATTTTCAGGTTTTAGCATGCTCAAGTTTCAAACAATGTATTGCAATAATTTAAATCAATTAATTTGAAGAAATTGACAAAATCCCAAAAAACCCAGAATAAAATTGTGGGTAGTCAGTCGGGTTTGCGTGCTGTGAAGCAGCCGTCTAGTATAATATATAATAATTGAAATAATTATAATATTCAATATAAATAATAAAAATTAAGAAATAAATTAATAATTAAAATAATTATGAAAAATATTTTGATTAATTTGATTTTTATTATAAATTTAATCATATATATAAAAATATATAATATTAAAAAAATGAAGTTAAATTAAATTAAATTAAATTAAACAATTAAAAATAAAAATAAAAATAAAAATAAAAATAAAAATAAAAATAAAAATAAAAATAAAAATAAAAATAAAAATAAAAATAAAAATAAAAATAAAAATAAAAATAAAAATAAAAATAAAAATAAAAATAAAAATAAAAATAAAAATAAAAATAAAAATAAAAATAAAAATAAAAATAAAACCAAAAATAAGAATAAATATATATATATATAGTTTTTGTGTCTATTATGTGACTATTTTGCATGCAAAAATTAAAAATTAAATTAAAATAATCAAAAATTAAATTAAATTAAAATTAATTTTTGAATTTTAAAGTTAGATTTTGTATGTGTCATGTGACGATTTTGCATGTAAAAACTAAAAATAATTGAAATAATTTAAAAAGAATTTTGAATTTTGAAGTTAGATTTTGTATCTGTTATGTGACTATTTTAGCGGTAAAAATTAAATAAATTGAAATATATTTATTATATATATATATATATATAAATTTAAATAAGAAAATTGGTTTATACCTATAATTTTGGTTAAAAGTGATTTAATAAAAAAAAATAAAAAAAATAAAAAAAATGTATTCATAAACCTGTGTGCTTAATCAAATTTAAATAAAGGGTTAAAAAAAACTATATTAAAATTTTAAAAAGTTAGACTTAAAGAAACAAAAATAATAAAGACTTTTGTCAAAGTCAATTTTCAAAAGTTCTTAACAATTTTTTACCAAGACTTGAAAAATTAGTGCCAAGACTGCCAAGATTGCAAAAATCCTATACAAATTTGTATAGCAAAAATCTGAAAAATATTTCTTTAAGTTTGCTAAAAACAATATATTTTTTGGCAGATTTCATATGGATCGCGCCTTGGTTCAACTCTAACCCTCCTGCAATACTGCAGTCGGGCATAAGTATTATATTAAAATTAATATTAACATTTTATAATTAAAAAATTATTTAATTTTTTAAATAAAATTAAAATAAATATCTAATTAGAAATCAATTTTTAAATTATATTAAAATATTAATTTTTATATAAAAAATATAATTTATATAATATTTATATTTTTTTTATACTATTTAATAATAATATTAAATTAATTAAATTAAAAATTTAATTAATTAATAAAAAAGATGGAAAAAAAAGTAAAATTATTAAATTAAATAATTTAATTAAAAATTTAATAATAATTAATTCTTTAATTATTAAAGTAATAATTACTATAAATAAAAAATATTTAAAATCAATTCTTGTTAATAAAAATAATTAATATTATAATAAAAAAAATATTAATAATTAAATAAATTTTAAATTATATAAATAAAAATATATTATTAAGTTTATGAATTTAAAATTAAAAAAAAAATTTTAAAAAAAATTTAGATAGTAATTATATTTTATTTATTATTATATTAAAAAATATAAAATTATCTATAAATAATTTAAAAAAGATTTAATTTTTAAAATAATTTAAAATAATTGAATTATTAATATTATAAAAATATAAATATTTATTATATTTTAAGATAAAATTATTTTTAATTGAAAATTATAAAATTATAAAAAAATTATAAATTATATTAAAAAAAATTATTAATATAAAATTATTTAAGAGAAATTAAATTTATATAAGATTAATAAGTTTTTTGAATTAATAAAATTATTATTTAAATATAAAACTTTTATATTAAAATAAATATTTAAAATAAAAATTTAAAATAATCTACTTTGGTATAAAATTAAATTAATAATTTATAAAAATTTTTAACCCAACATTAATTTAAATCCATACACTTTTGTAGTTAAATTAACAACTTTTAAATTATTTTTAATATTAATTATTTTTAAAAATTAAAAATAGCATATTATGAATAAATACTAAAATTTATTACTCTTGAGGAAAAGGGTGCTCTGGAGCAACCATTTAACAACCATTAAGAAACCAGTAAATTGTTTTCTGGTTTTTAATGGTTGGGTTATGTGAGCCAATTAACCTAATAATTTTTATTTAATAGTTGAATAATTAAGATTTTGTTATAAAACAATTGTTGAAAATTAGTAAGTTAGTTATTATTATAATTATTACTACAGTTGTTGTTATAGTTATTGCATAATTATTTTTTATTAATAGTTTTATTGATTTATGATGATTATAATATAAAAGTCTTAGCGTTTAGTAGATTACTTAATAGATTAAGAGTTAATAGAATAATAAATAGAATAGTTAGTAGAATAGTTAGTTAGTAGAATAGTTAGTAGAATAGCTAGTAAAATAACTAGTAGAATAGTTAGTAGAACAGTTAGTAGAACAATTAGTAAGTTAGTAGAATAGTTAGTACAGCAGTTAGTGAGGCAGTTAGTGAGGCAGTTAGTGAAGCATAGTATGGCAGTTAATATAAAAATTAGTAAAGTAGTTAATAAGGTAGTTAATGAAAGACTTAGCAAAATAGCAGTTAGTAAAACAGCTAGCTAGAAAGGCAACTAATACGGCAGCTAATATAGCAGCTAGTACGGCTAATATGGCAGCTAATACAGCAGCTAATACAGCAGTTAGCAAAGCAGCTAGTGAGGTAGCTAGTGAAGTACTTAGCAAGATAACAGCTAGCACGGCAGCTAATAAAGCAGCTAGTAAGGCAGCTAGCTAGTTAGTGAGGCAGCTAGCTAGTTAGTGAGGTGGTAGAATGATGATAAATTAAAAGAGAAGTTGAACGTAAATTAATAAATTAGTTGAAAGTAATTTCAAAAATAAATTTCAAAATCATTTTTATATATATCATATGACTAATTTGCATGCAAAAACTAATTTAAATTAAATTAAATAAAAAAAATTAATTAAATTAACGAAAATGATTATATAATAAATAAAATTTTTCAATTAAAATAATAAAAATAATAAAAATAATAAAAATAAAAATAATAAAAAAATAATAAAAAAAAAAAATAATAAAAAAATAAAAATAACAACAAGTTAATTATTTAAAAACAATCTGTAAATAATTTAAAAAATAATTGTTATAATTGTAACACAACTATAATAGTAATTATTAAATAATTATTCTAAAACTAATTTAAAATAATTGTAAAAATTATTTTTATAATAGATTGAAATTAATTATTAATATAATTTTAAAATAATTATTATATTATTATTTTATAGTTTAATAATTATTAAAAGATCATTAATAAAGCTGCTAAATAATAGTTATCACAATCGTAAATTTATAGTAGCCAAACCAGCATCAAACCACCTAACCATTGTCTAATAGTTGTCCAACCCCCAGCTTTGTCTCAAGAGTAATATTAACAATTAAATAAATAATTTATATATTTAATAATTTATGTAAAATTAGACTTAATTTATATAATAAAATAGTTAATTAAATACAATTTAAAGTTAATGATAGTGTATGCCCGACTGCTTTGCAGGACGGTTAAAGTTGAACCAGCGCGAGGCGTAATCTTACCCAGATTAGCCAAAAATATGTTATTTTTGGCTGACTTAAAGAAAAAATTTTTAAAATTTCTTATACAAATTTATATAAGATTTTGCAAATTTTAATAAATCTTGACATTTTTTTTAAATCTTAACTAAGAAATTCTAAAAATTATTTTTAACAAAAATTTTTATTGTTTTTATATTTTCAAATTCATGATTTTAAAATTTTAATATATTCTTTTTGAATTATTTATTTAATTTTAAGCAAACAGATTTTTAGTTATTATTTTGATATTTTTTTTATTTTTTTTAATTAAGTCATTTTTAATGAAATCATAATCATATGACTATTTTTGATGTTAAATTATTTTTTATTTAATTTTATTTTAATTTAATTTAGTTTTTGCATGTAAAATAATTATGTGATATTTTTTTAAAAATGATGTTATACAATTTTCAATATTAAAGTAAATTAAATAAAAATTAAATAAAGAATAGTTTTGACGTCGAAAATGGTCATGTGATCACATACAAAAATTAGATTAAAATTATATTAATTATTATATTATTTATTATATTATTTATTATATTATTTATTATATTATTTATTATATTATTTATTATATTAGTATATTAATTATTATATTAGTTATTATATTATTTTTTATATTAATGATTATATTAATTATTATATATTCATTTAAAATCAAGATGCTGCAGTCGGGTTTGACTGCTGCGCAGCAGCCTCCTAGTATTAAAATAGTATATAAAATATTAAAATATTTTAATAATATAAAAATCTTAAGATTTATGTTAAAAAATATAAAAAATAAATAATAAAAACTATTAAAAACTATTAAAAAATATTTAAATTTTGATTTAATTAATAATATAAAGAATAAAAACTTAATTAAAAATTATTTATGGTTTTACAACCAAAATTTAATAATCTAAAAATTTAAAAAATAAATTATAATAAATAATAACATATAATATATTAAATATATAATTATAATAAAAATAATTAAAAATATAATTTAATTAAAATATTTAATAAAAATTATGACAATTAAATTATTTACATTATTATCATTTTATTTTAACTACACAATTATTTAATAACTTATAATTAATTTTAAATAATATAATTAAATAAAATATATAAATATTAAATATTATATAATCAAAAATTTTTATATAAAAAATTTTAAATATTAAAAAAATTATATTTATTAATAATTTAATTAACTTTTTAATTAAATTTTTAATAAAAATTAAATATTAAAAATATTTAATTATAATAAATTTATATTTGTTATAATTTATATATATATTTTTTTGAGGTTAAATAATTTTTATTTATAAAAATAATTTTATAATTTAATTACAGTTTTTAATAAAATATAATATTTTCTTTTAACAATATAATTATTTATAATAATTTAATTACATATATAAACAATTTTATTATTTTATATATTTAATTTTTTTTTTTTTTTTTTTACGTTTTAATTTTAATTTATATATTTAAAATAATTTAATATAAATTTTAATTATTTAAAATTATTTTATATTAGATTATACATTTTTATATATTTTTTTTATATATTTTATAATTTAACATATTATTCAAAATATAAAATATAATATACTTATTAAATTTATTATTTATATTATATTAATTTTGTTAATATAATAAATAATTATAATTATAATTATATAAATAAAAAAAAAGTTTTAAAAAACAAATTATAATAATAATTATAAAATTTAATAAAAATATTAAAATATTATATTTAAAATAATTAAGTAAGTTATTTTATATATGATTTTTTTAATTTCTTTTATAGTTTTTTAACTAAAATAATTTTGATTTCTTATATACTTAAATTATTTTATATATATATATATACTTATATATATAAATTTTGATTAAAGATATTATTAAATTTAGTAGATTTTGTTTAATATACTTTACTTAACCCCATCAATTCTGACAAATTTTATAAATGTTTTTATAATATTAAAAGTATAATTTTATTAAAATACTATTTTTTTTCAATTTTAAAAATAATAAAGTATCAAAAATAAATAATTTTAAAAATGTAAATTAAAATGTATTTATTAATAAATTTTAAAAAAAGGAATTATAAAAATTGTAAGGGATATACGTAACAAGCTCATAGCCGGGTTTGTCCGTACCGCTCTATAAATAGAAAATATGATATATTACTATTTACACATATAATTGATCATCAATCATATAGATATAAACTTATATATATATATATAGCATTAAACTTACATTATTATATATTATCAATATTATTTCTAAATTATTAAAAGAATTTTTATAATATATGTTATTATATGTTTTAAGCTTTACTACAAATACTAATTTAGAATATATCTAATTTTAAGATTTATCTTTATTTAAAGGATTTATTTATATATATATAAATATAAACATGTATTTTTTAAAATATAAATTACTATTTAACAATAGCAATTATTATAATTAATATAAATAAATTATACTGTTTTTATATTTTTAATTAAAATATAATTATATTTTATTAAATTTTATTGTAAATATACTAACTAGGAGGCTGCTGTGCAGCACTCAAACCCGACTGCAAGACCTTGATCGCATACGAAACTTGAAAGTGATAATAGTGTAAATTCTCTTATATTAAAATGAAGATATTACAGATGAAATTTAGTTTTGACGAGATCATAAGAGTGTCAAGATTTAAAAACAATAGCACAATTTGTTAAGACTTGAAAATTTTATATAAATTTGTATGGGAAAAATTTTTTTAAGTTAGTCAAAAACAATACATTTTTTTGGGACCCCCTAGCATGGACAACGCCTCGCGCGCTGGTTCATCTTTAACCCTCCTGCATAAATGCAGTCGGGCATAAAATCTTCAATATCTCCACAACCTTATCTCTAATTAAAATTTTTAGTTTTATTAGCCTAATTCTTATAATTAAAATTATAAATAGCTATTGTTGAACTTCTATTAAAAAATATAAAATAATTAAAACTATAATTAAATAGTATATATAATAATTTATATATAAAATTATTTATTTAACAATTTTTAAATTTAAATTTATAAAAATAATATAAAATATTAAAACACATTTTACATTTAATAATTATATTATTATAAATATATTAAAAATATATTTTTATTATTTTTTTATTAAAATTAAAAATTTTAATATATATATAAATATATAAAAACTAGGAGGCTGCTGCGCAGCACTCAAACCCGACTGCCGCATCTTGATTATAAATCAATAAAAACTAATATAATAACAAATATAATAATTAATATAATAAATAATATAATAACTAATATAATAATTAATATAATAATTAATATAATTTTAATGTAACTTTTGTATGTGATCACGTGACAATTTTTGACATCAAAACTATTTTTATTTAATTTTATTTTAATTTAATTTAATTTTAAAAATTTAGTGACATCATTTTAATGTGTATCACATGACCATTTTACATGCAGAAACTAAATTAAATTAAATAAAAATTAAATAAAAATTAAATAAAAATAGTTTTAACGTCGAAAATTGTCACGTAACCTGATTTTCACTAAAAATAACAAAATTAAAAAAAATAAAAAAAATAGAAAAAATGAAAATAGATATGCGGCGGCTTGTGAAAAGCTAAATAATTAATTAAAAAAAGTCATATTAAAATACTAAAAACAGAAATTCAAAGAAATAACAATGGTGAGTATAAATTCTGAACTCAATTTTGCAATTTTTTTAGCAACTTTTTGCCAAAACTTGAAAATTAATGTTAAGACCACCAAAATTCTCAAAAATTTATATAAGAAAATTTAAAAATTTTTTTGTCTAAGTTCACCAAAAACAACACATCTTTTGCCAGATCTGGTATGGATCACGCCCTCGCGCACTAGTGCAAATTTAACCCTCCTGCAAAGCAGTCGGGCATATTTTAAAAATATATAAAAAAATATTATAAACTTATAACTAAAAAATTTAAAAATTTTATTTTTATAAATGTAATATTTAATATTTTTTTATATAATCTCAGATATAATTATTAAATTTTTTATTTAATTATTTATTAATATTATACTTTTTAATAAGAAAATAAAATAAAATTTTAATAATTTTAAAACCTTACTACTTTATAATATATTTATAAAAAAAAAATATAAAAAATATTTAAAAAAATATCATTGAATTAAAATAAAAAATTAATATTTTTTAAAATATATTAAAAATATTAAATTTAATAATAATTATAATATTTAATATTAAAAAATATATATATATAAATATATTATAAATTTAAATATTTAATTAAATTTAAATTAAATAAATAAAAAAACTCATATTAATAGTAATCAACAAATTTTAAATTTTAAATAAACTATATTTTAAATTTAAGTAGAAAAAAAGTATATATTTTTTATATTCTATAATAAAATTAATTATTTAAAAAAAAAGTATTGCATAAAATATATACATTTAAAATTTTAAAATTATAAAATTAAAATTAAAATTAATATTTATTTTGTTATATAAAACTTATATAATATACATATTTTTTTATATTATAAATATTATAAATAAAATAATATTATTTATTATTTTATTTATATAATATTTAAATTTAAAAATAAATAATTAATTTTATAAAAATTTAATTTCATTTATTAAAAATATATAATTAAAAAATATAAATAAATTACTTATAATTTTAATTTTTATTTTTATTTTAAACATATATAAAATCTTTTATACATTTCAAATAATATTAAATTTTTATTAAAAAAAAAATTATTTAATAATAAAAAATTTTTTAATTTTAATATAGAATTTTATATATTAAAAAATATTATTAAATTTATAATAAAAAAATAAAATAATATTTTTTTAAAAAAAATTTTTAATTTTAATAATACTGTTGAGGAAAAGGGTGGTGCAGGGCAACTGTGAAACAACCGTTGCAAAACCAGCAAACCGTTTTTTGGTTTTCAGCGGTTGTACCACAGTTAGCCTTCTGTGAGTTAACTGATTTCAACTATCATTTAATAGTTGAACAACCAGATTTTATTGTAGAATAACTGTTGTAAACTGTTGACAAATTATTAAGTTGGTTGTTGCTATGGTCGCTGCTATAATTGTTAAACGGTTGTTAAACAGTTGTCAAACAATTGTCGCACTATTAGTGCACGATTTTATAGCGATCACAACACAAAATTCACAGCATTTGGTAGATTACTTAATATATTAATAGTGAATAGAACAGCTAATAGAACAGTTAATAGAATAGCTAATAGAACAGTTAATAGAACAGCTAATAGAACAGCTGATAGAATAGTTAATAGAATAGCTAGTGTAGTAGAACAGCTAGTATGGTAACTAGTATGGTAGCTAGCTAGTATGATAGCTAGTATGGTAGCTAATACAGTAGTTAGCAAAGCAGTTAAGAAGGTAGTTATTGAAGTATTTAGTATGTTGGCAGCTAGTGTGGCAGCTAGTATGGCAGTTAGCAGAATAGCTAGTACGGCAGCTAGTATGGCAGCTAGTATGGCAGCTAGCACGGTAGTTAATACAGCAGTTAGCAAAGTAGCTAGTAAGGTAGCTAGTAAAGGACTTAGCAAGATAGTAGCTAGTGAGGCAGCTAGTTAGAGAGTTAGTACAGCAGTTAATATGGTAGCTAGTATGGCAGCTAATACAGCAGTTAACAAAGCAGCTAGTAAGACAGTTAGTAAAGTATTTAGCAAAATAACAACTAGTATGGTAGCTAATAAAGCAGCTAAATAGTTAACTAGTTAGTGAGGTAGTAAAATAATAACAGATTAAAAAAGAAGTTAAAAATAAAATAATAATTAAAAATCATTTCAAAAATAAATTTCAAAATCATTTTTTATATGTGTCACATAACCAATTTGCATACGCAGACTAATTTAAATTAAATTAAATAGAAAAAATTTAATTAAATTGACGAAAATAGTCACATAACAAATGAAATTTTTTAATTAAAATAATAAAAATAATAAAAATAATAATTTAATAAAAATGATAGTAGGTTAACTGTTTGAAAATGATCTGCAAATAATTTGAAAAATGATTATCACTGCAATATAATTGTTACAGCAACCGTCAAACAACTGTTATAAAATTAATTTAAAATGGTTGTAAAAATTGCTTTTATAATAGATTGAAATTAATTATTAATATAGTTCTAAAATAATTGTCATATTATTATTTCATAATTTGGTAACTATTGGAAGATTATTGATAAAGCTGCTAAATAATAGTTATCATAATTGTGAATTCATAGTAGCCAAACTAGCATTAAACCACCTAACTGTTGTCTAATAGTTGTCCAACTCCCAGCTTTGTCTCAAGAGTAATAATAAATTTTTTCAATTACTATTTTTATAATTAAAGTAATAGATATGTTATAATAATATAAAAAATTAAATTATATAAATTAAAAAATAGTATATAAGATTATAATTTAAATTAAAATAGCATTATTATTTAATAAATAAAACAATTTAATTTGTAACTGTTATATTTTAAAAAAAAAAATATTATATATTAAAATATAAATTTTTTTATTAATAAAAAAATATAATTTTTTAAATATATAAATATAATAAATTTATTTAAAATTATATTTTTATATAAATAATATTGAGATTTTATAAATAAATTATATAAATAATATTTGAATTTTATAAATAAATTATCTAAATAAATAAAATATATATTTATAATTATAAATAAAGTTATTGGAGTGAAATAAATATGTTTTTTTATATAAAAAAATAAATATTAAATTTGTTTTATATAATTTATTATATGGATAGAGGAAAAGGTTGGTTTTGGTTTTAAAATTATAATTATATAAATAAATAATATAAAAGAATTTTTATAAATAAAAATTTAAAAATTTTATTTTAAATATGATATAAAAATTAAAATTTCTGTTTTATATATATATAAATAAAATAAAATTATATAAAAATTAACTGTAAGGTTATATATGCGAGGATATATGTGTTACAATGGTTAAAAATATGACCTTAGTTATAGTTATAAATTAAAAGATAAAAAGTTATATACATGATTATTATCTATACTTTATATATTAAAGAATATGTGTATTATAATATTAGATTACAGCTTTTTATTGTTTTCAAATTAAAAAAACAGAATTAATGTTGGTTTAAAAATTAAAATTATTCAAGTAAATCTCCAAATAGGTTGTCATATATTTATATTATTTAAATCAAATAATTTTAATTATTATATTAATTTTATTATATTTTATATATTATTATATAAATATATAATTTAATATTATTTTTTTTTTATAATTTTTATAATTTATTTATTAAAATTAAATAAAATTTTATTACAGTTTATATTAGAGTTGTAGTTTTTTTATATAATTTAAAAAGTATTTTAAAAAATTAATTTTAAATTTTAATTTATTAATATTATCATATTGTTATAATTTTATATAAATATTTTAAAAATTTTAAATTTATTTTATAATAATCTATAATTTATTGTAATTTAAGAATTTTTAATATAATATAAATAATTGATTGTATAAAATTGAATTTATTATATTATGTATTGATTTGTAAATTTATATTATTATAAAATCTATATTTTATAAATTATAATTTTTAGTAATTATATTTTATAAATTATAATTTTTAGTAATTATATTTTATGGTTTGTAGTTTTAAAGTTTACATTTTATAGCTCATAATATAAAAATATAATTATAAATTATATAAATTTTAGTATTTAGAATTTTAAAAAAAACTAAAATTTAATATATAATACTTTATTTTTTATTTTTTTTTTTCTTTATTTTAAATATTTTAATAAATAATTCTTTTAAATTAATAGTTTTAAAATATTTTAAAATTTTTAAATTAATAATGTATAATTTTTTTTTTTATTTTACTTTACTTTACAAAATATATAATAACTTTTTTTTATTTTATTTTATTTTATTTTACTTTAAGTATTTAAAAAAAATAATTAATTACTTTAATATATGTATTATTAATATTATAACAATAATTTATATTAATTTTAATTTTTTATTATATATTATATATAATTAATATCAAATTATAAATTTTATTTATTATTTTTTTTTTAATAATTATAACATTTATTTCTATTATTAAAAAAATAATTTAGTATAATTTAGTTTTATTAATTTAGAAATATAAATTTTGTAATTATTAATTTTATCATTTGATTTGTTATAATTTATAAAAATTATTTTATTTACTTAATTATTTTAATTATAAAAATTTTTGTTAATATAATAATTTATTGTAATTAGTAAAAAACTAATTTTTTTAAAATTTTAATTATTATAAATGTTATATTAAATTATTTTAATAATATTTTTGATTTTAATATTCTTTTATAATAAATTGTAATTTTAAAACATTTACTATTTTAAAAAGATTTTTTTATAATTTTTTTATTAAATTTTTTAGTTTTATATATTATTATATTAAAGAATATATTAAATTTTTTTATTTTTTATATTATAAAATTAAAAGTTTTTTAATAATTATTAAAAATAATAAAAATAATAATAAAAATAATATTATAAAAGATAATAATAGAAATAATAATAAAAATAATAAAAATACTAAAAAAATTTTTTTTTATAAATAATAACAATACAGAAAATAAAAAAGATAATAAAATTAATAAAAAAAATAAAAAAAATAATAAAAATATTAATAATAATAAAAAATTTACTTTTTATTATTATAAAAGATTTATAAATTATTGTAATTTTTATTAAAGATTAAAAAAAAAAGTTATCTTATTTAATTATATTTTAAATAAAATTTTTATGTGTTATTGTGTTTATTTTTATTAATTTTTTTTTAATTTTTTGTAGAAATTTTTTATTTTTTTAAATTTATTTTGTTTTTAATAATTTTAAAATTTTATTAATAATTTCAAATTTTTCTATAAATTATTATAATTTGTAAAGTTTTTTAAAATATTTGTTTAAATTTTTTAATTTTAATTTTAATATATAATAAATAATTTTTTTATTTAATTAAATAATACTTTACTTTAATATAAATTTATACACCCTTTTTAAAATTATTTTTTATTAATATTTTTTCTATTTTTTATTTTTCTTTTTTTTTACCTCAATATATTATAGTTTAAAAAATATTAAATAAATTTTATTTATAATACATAATTTTAAAAATAATATATAAAAAATATTATATTATTTTATTTTTTTAAATAATATTAATTTATAAGTGCCCGACTGTGTTGCAGGAGGGTTAAAGTTGAACTTTCGTGCAAAAACGCGATCCATATTAGATCTGGCAAAAAATATATTGTCTTTAATTAACTTAAAGATTTTCAAAATTTATTTTTATTATACAAATTTGTATAAAATTTTGTAAATTTTGGTAAATTTTGACATTATTTTTAAATTTTAATAAAAAGTTATTAATAAAATTATAAAATTGATTTTGATAAAAATCTTTACTATTTTTATTTTTTTTTTATTTATGTTTTTAATATTTTAATATAAATTTTTTTAATTAATTATTTAATTTTTTATAAGTTATTATATTTCTATATTATTTTTTTATATTTTTTTTATTTTTTTTAATGAAGTTATTTTTAGTGAAAATATAATTATGTGATTATTTTTGATGTTAAAATTATTTTTATTTAATTTTTATTTAATTTTTATTAAATTTTATTTTAATTTAATTTAATTTTAACATGCAAAATGGTTATGTAACACTTATAAAAATAATATAATAACTCTTTTAAAATTAAATTAAATTAAAATAAAATTAAATAAAAATTAAATAAAAAATAGTTTTGACATTGAAAATAGTCACATAATTATATATAAAATTCATCTTAAATTTATGTTAATTATTATATTAATTATTATATTAATTATTATTTAATTATTGTTAATTTATAATCAAGATGCAGCAGTCAGGTTTAAGTGCTGCGCAGCAGCCTCCTAGTATATATTTTAATACAAATTATAATTTTATATAAATTTAAAAATTTAACTTTAAATTTTATAAAAAATTATTTAATATTTATATTTTTATTAGAAAATATAATTTTTTATTTAATTTCATATTTTGATATTTTATTTTACTTTAAATTACTATATTTAATTTAATTGTTTTAAATTTGTTTCATTTTTAGTTTATAAATCTAATATAATAATTTTAATTTTTTAATATATTTTTTTATAGTTGGTAGTTTATTTTTTATAAAGTGGTTTATTTTAAAATATAAGTAGTAATTATGTTTAATAAAAAATAAAACTATTTTAATTATTACTTAATAAATATTATTATATGCAAATATAAATAAAAATCAATTAATTTAATTATTTTATTTATAATTGTAATAACTTTTTATTAATTATTTTAAAATTTAATTAATTTTTTTTATTTAATTATTTATTTTAAGATATAGTAAATTGTTTTTTTATAATATTTATTGTTTTACAGAAATTTATAATAAATTTAAAAGTGAAAATTTATTTTTAATGAAATACAAAGTTGTTTAGAAAATTATTATAAATTAAATATTTTATATAAGTTTCTATTAATTCTTTTATTTATAATTTATTGTAAAATAGTATAAAATATATAAATTTAATTAATTTATTTAGTATTATTTAAATTATATTAAATTTTAAGGTTATGTTTTTTAATATAAAATTTTGTGATAAAAATAATTTAATAATAAAAGTTATAAAAATATTATATTATAATATATTATTGAAAATAATAATAATTTCTTTTTTTTAGTTTTTTACTTGTTCTGTTTTATTAATAAATATTATATTTTATAATAATTAAAATAATTTACTAACTAGGAGGCCGCTGCGCAGCACTCAAACCCGACTGCAGCATTTAAATCATATCTGACCATTTAAATAATAACATATTTTCATTTATAATAAAAAGATGTTTAAATATTAAAGATAAAATCCAGTTTGTAAATAAAACTCAGTTTATAAATATATAAATTTAGTCTCAACAAAATTACAAGAAGACCAAAACCGAAAAAAGTGCTAAAACTTGAAAAACCCTATACAAATTTATATGACAAAATTTCAAAAATTTTTTCTCTAAATCAGCCAAAAACAACACATTTTTTAGCAGATCTGGTATGGATCGCGCCTCGCGCAAGTTCAACTCTAACCCTCCTACAATACTGCAGTCGGGCAAAACATGTTATATAATATATTATATTTTTATATAATTTTAAAATATTAAATATATATAATTTATTTTCAAATTATAATATATATATTTTTTTTAATATATAGTTTGTTATATATGTTATATTATTTTATTATATAATACTAATAATCCATTTTATTTTTTTATTTTTAAAATATGTTTTTTTAATATTATTAATGTTTTATAAAAATTTAGTAAATATTAATATTAAAATATTAAATAATTTATTATATATTATTATAATTAATTGTTTTATTTTTAATAATAAAAATAATAATAATTTATTATATTTTTTTATATATATTTTATTTAACAAAATAATATATTTACTATTATATTATCTTTTTTTGAATAATATTAAATAATAAAATTATAATTTATTAATTTTTTAGATTATTTAATTTGTTTTGTATTAAATTATTTTAAATTATAAAATAAATTAAATTTTAATAATTATTACAAATAATAATTTGAAATTAGATTTTTTTTAAATATACTATTTAATATTATAATATTTTAACTATTATTAATATTTTTTGATTAAAAACTTTATAATTCCTTTTTGTTCTTAATATTTTTTTGTTTTAAAAATAGATAAAATATTAATAAATTTTTTTATTTTACTATAAAAAGCAAATTTCAATTTTGAATTTAAAAATATTAATTTTAATCATAATATATTATTTTTAGTTATAATATTATTTTAGTTATAAATTTTTTTTAATATATTTAAATATAATTTATTATTTTTTATTTTATTTTTATATTTTTTTTTTAATAAAAGTTTTATAATTGGTTTTATTATAATATTATGTTTTATAAAGAATTAATAATAAAAATTTATAAAATTTAAAAAAAATTGTAGTTACTTAGATATTTTATATTTTGAAAAACTTTTTTATTAATATATAATGTTTATTTTATTTTTATTTCTTAAAATATTATAAATTAATATAATGAAATTTAAAAACTTTTTTTTTTTTTTATAAAATTTGTATTTTTTTATTTTAATATATAATAATATTGTCTTAAATTATTATAATATAATATATATATTTTATATAAAATTTATCATTTTTAGAAAAAATTAAAATATTATTTAAATAAATAATAATAAAAATATTTAATAAATTACAAAATAATGTATTTAATAATGATTAAAAAATTATTAATATATTTATTAATTTAAATGGTATTATTAAATATTTATAAAAGTTATATTTTGTTTTAAATATTATTTTTTTTTTTTTTTTTTACTATAATATGTATTAAATTATAAGTTTCTTTTAAATTTAATTTAATAAATATTCTAATATTTCACAACTAATTAAGCAGTTTGTTTATTAAAAGTAATAAATATTGGTGTTTTATTGTTATATTATTAAATATTTAATAATTTATATAGAATTGTGATGAATTATTTTTTTTTTTAATAAAAAAAATAAATGTTCTTATTAATAAAAAGAATTTATAAGTAAAATTTTTTAATTTTATTTTTTTTATATATAATTTTAATATTTTATTTTGAATTAAAAAAGGTTATAAATTAATTTAAAGAAAAATGTAATGTTTTATATTAATAAAACTTTATAATCTTAAAATTAGTGTTTTAGTAATTTATTTATTATTCTTCTTTTTTTTAGATTTGCAAAATTGGTGTATTTCTTTAATATATATTATATTAATTTATTTTAAAACAAATTTTTTTAAAATTATTATTTTTATTAATATAAATTTTTTTAATAAAAAATTAAATTGTTTTATTTTAATTAAATTTATAATAATAATGTAAGATTTTATAATTTATTATATTAAAAAATAATTTACATTTTAATTAATATTTAAATTATTTTTATATAATTATATAAGTTTTAATATAGAATTAAATAATTTAATTTTTTAATATTAAAAGAAATAAATTTTTTAAAATTATTTATTCTTATTTTTAACTTTTTTGTTTTATATATAATATTATAATTTAATAAAGTATTATTTATGCCCGACTGCATTTATGCAGGAGGGTTAAAGTTGAACCAGCGCGAGGGCGCGATCCTACCCAGATCCGCAAAAAAATGTGTTGTTTTTGGCTGACTTAGAGAAAATATTTTTTTGATTTTTGCCATATAAATTTATATGGGATTTTGAAAGTCTTGGTATTATTTTGAAGTTTTGGCAAAAAATTGCTAAAAAACTTTTAAAATCATCTCTGATAAAAGTCTTTATTGTTTTTATTTTTTTGAATCTATGTTTTTAAAATTTTAATATGTTTTTTATTAATTTTTTATTTAATTTTTTATAAGTGAATAGGTTTTTAGCTACTATTTTTATATTTTTTATATTTTTTTTAATTAAGTTATTTTTAGCGAAAATGTAATTATGTGATTATTTTCAACATCAAAACTATTTTTTAATTAATTTTTTATTTAATTTTGTTTTAATTTAATTTAGTTTTTGCATGCAAAATGGTTATATAATCACAATTTTAAAATGACGTCATAGATTTTTTTAAATTAAATAAAAATTAAATAAAAATTAAATACAAAATAATTTTAACGTTGAAAATAGTCACATGATTATATATAAAAGCTATATTAAAATTATATTAATTATCATATTAATTATTATATTAAGTATTATATTAATTATTACATTATTTATTATATCAATTATTATATTAATATCAATTATAATATTAATTATTATAGTATTATATTAGTTATTATATATTATAATTATTCATTTAAAATCAAGATGCTGCAGTCGGGTTTGAGTGCTGCGCAGCAGCCTTCTAGTTTTTTTAAATAAAATAAATTTTTTTTTTTTTTAAAAAATATATTATATTTTATTGTGAATTGTGTTATTATAAAATTGTTATATATATTATAGTTTATTAATATTTTAATTTATATTACTTTATTATTTTATACCAATATTATTTTTATTATTAAATAATTAAAATATTTTTTTAATAATTTTATTTTATATATTGTAGTTAATATAATATTATATATAACATAAATATTTTTTTTAAATAATAAAAATTTTATTATTTTTATTATTTTTTTGATTTTTTATATTATATATTATTATAGTATTATTTTATTATATAGTTAAACTTTTTATATTTAAAATAAAAATTATTTATTTTATAATATTTATATCTATTAAAAAATAAATTTTTTTATTGAAAAATATTTATTTTTATAAAATTTAATTAATTTAATATTAATCTAATTTATTATAATATAATTTAAATCTATAAATTATAAAATAAATTATTTTAAATTTGATGATTTTTAATATATAAACTTTATAATTTTTTAATACAAATTATTAATTATATAAAATTTTATAAATTTTTGGATCTTTTTAATATATTATTCATTATAATAAAGATAATTTTTTAAATTTTTTTTCTAAAATTTTTATAGTAAAAAATATATAAAATATTTTTATATTATAAAAATAATTTAATTTATAACATATCAAAATAAATTATGTAATTAATAATTTTTTTATTATATTCAAGTTTTTAAAATAATAAACTTAATTAATTTTTTTTTATTTAAATTTCTAAAATAAATTATAATAATTTATTTACTAGGAGACTGCTGCGCAGCACTCAAACCTGACTGTAGCATCTTAATTTTAAATTAATAATATATAATAATTAATATAATAAATAATATAATAATTAATCTAATAATTAATATAATTTTTGAAAATAATTTTAATGTAACTTTTTTATATATAATTATATAACAATTTTTAATATTAAAACTATTCTTATTTATTTTTTATTTAATTTAATTTAATTTTAAAAATTTTATAATATTATTTTAAAAATATATTATATAATTATTTTATATATAAAAATTAAATAAAATTAAAATAAAAAATAATAAAAAAATATAATTTTAATTTTGAAAATAATTATATAATCTTAATTTTGTTAAAAATAATTTAATTAAAAAAATAATAATAATATAAAAATAATAATTATAAATTTATTTGTTTAATTAAAGTTAGATAATAGATTAAAAAAGATTATACTAAAATATTAAAATTATAAATTAAAAAATATAAAAATGATAAAGACTTTTGTTAGAGGTAATTTTTAAAATTTTTTAAAATTTTTTAGCAATTTTTTGCTAAAATTTGAAAATAATATTAAGATTTGAAAAAATTTATATAAATTTATATGGTAAAAATTAAAAAAAAAAATCTTTAAATTTGTCAAAAACAATATATTTTTTGGTAGGTTTGGGTAAAATCGCGCTTTGCGCTGGTTCAACTTTAATCCTCCTGTAAAGCAGTCAGGGAAACACTTTCTATATTACTAACTTTAAAAAATTTTTATTTATGTTTATTAAAATTATTAAAAATTTGAATTACTTAATTATAATATTTTATAATTAGTTAAAAATAAAATTAATTTTCCATTTTTTATTATTTTTAAATATTTAATAATTAAAATTAAAAAATAATTTTATTAAATAAATAAAAATTTATCTTTTATTACAATTATTTATAAATTTATTTAATTTACTAATTAATTTTATAAATTATATAATTATAATTAAATTATTATTTTTAAATTGTAAAATGAGTTATTATATTTTATTATTTTTTAAAAATTTAAAATCTAAAGATTTAAAATTTGTTAAATTTTATAAAATATTTTATATTAACTTATTTTTTTTAATAAATGGTATAAATAATTATAAAATATTTACAATAATAAATTCCAAAATAAATTTTTAATATATAAAATTATATATATAAAAATATATATATTATAATAATTAAAAATATAATTTTAATTATAATTATAAATTAAAAAATAAAAAATTATATATATAATTATTATTTATACTTTATATATTAAAAAATATACATATTATAGTATTAAACTATAATTTTTTATTACTTTCAAATTAAAAAAATAAAACTGATATTAACTTAAAAATCAAAATTGTTTAAATAAATTTCTAAATGGGTTATTATGTATTTATATTATTTAAATTAGGTAGTTTTAACTGTTGTATTGATTTTGTTATATTTTGCGCACCACCGCGTAGGTGCGCGGCCTAACATTAACATTTATTATATTTATAAAATTAAAATTATTTAAAGTTTTTTCGTTTAAAATATTTTTTATAACTTGAATTTATATTATAAATAATTAATTAATTATTTTAAAATTTATATTTTTATATAAATAATTTATTAATTTAAAGATAAAATATAATTACTTATATTTATTTGAATATTTTATATATATTATCATATTTAAAAAATAAAAATAAAAACTTTTTAACTAATATTATACATAAAAAAATATTTTTTTAAATTACATAATAATTTTTAAATAATATAAAATTTAAAATTTATAAAAATATATAATTTCAATTATACAGAATGTTATATTTATCGAAAATTTTACACCTACAAAAAAAAACTTTAATACATATTTTATTAATAGATAATATTTAAAAAAATTAAATATTAATACTAACTTATTAACCTTAATATTTTTAAAATTTAAAAATATAATATTAATAAAAAACTTAAAAAAAAAAATTATATAATAATTAAAAAAAATATTTTAATATTTTATTTATTAAAAATTTTATATTTAATTAAATTTTTTTAATTTTTATTAATAATTTTATATTCAATATTTAAAAATTTTAAAAGAAATAATAAAAATATTACAATTTTTGTAAATAAAATTATAAAAAAATAAATTATTTTATAAAAAAACAATAAATTATAAAAAATTAATACAATTATAAAAATATTTATAAATTTTTATAAATTTAAGATCATATATATATTATAATTAAATATTTTAATAATAAAAATTTAATAAATATAATTATTATATTTATAATAATAAATAATGTAATAATTAATCTTAATTTATTTTAATTTTACAAAAAAGTTATAATTTTAATTAAAACAAAAAAATAAAATAAAATTGTATATAAAAAAGTTAATTTATTATATAAAAATAAAACATAATATAAACTTTCAAAAATATTATTTAAAACAAAACTAATAAATATATATTAAATCTTTTTCTATAAAAAATAAAAATTTTATATAAAACAAAATTTATAATAAAAAAATATAACCAAAAATTTAATATATATTATACAAATATTTATAATAAATTTATATATAATACATATATTATTAATTTTAATTATAATTTTAAATTTAAAAATTTATTAATTAAATATTAAAATAATTTTTTTAAATTTTATTTTATTTAATATTATTTTATTTAAATTAAAATAAATTATTATAATTATATTAAAAAATTGTATAATTAAAAATAACATAAAAATGTTTTTATTATTTAGATTTTTATATAAATTAAAATAAGTTTTATATTTATAAAATAATAATTTATATAATATTTTTTTAAATAAAGATTTTTTATTTAAAATAAAAATAAATTTAATAAATAAATATTTTTATATTATAAATAATATAATAATTATTATTTATATGAATAATTTTTTTATACTTATAAAAGACTCCTTTATAATATATAACATAAAAAAAACTTTTATATTATAATATACAATTAAAAATATAAATAAAATTAAATAATTTTTAAAATTATAAATTATATATAATTATATTAATAAAATTATATAAACTAATTAAAAAAAATATTATAAAAATATATTTAATTAATTTGATATACTTAATTAAAAAATAAAATCAAGTTTTATAAATCTAAATATATAATTATTAAAAAATAATAAATGGTTATTATTAAAAAGAAAAAATATATAACTTTATTAAAACATATTAAAATCTTTTATATATACTATTTAAAATAATAAAATTAACTTAATTTATATTATAATTAAATTAAGATAATATTTTTATATATCTATAAAAAATATTAAAAAATTCCAATATAAATATATTAATATTTAAATACAACTTATAAATATATTTTATATTATAATTAAATTAAGATAATATTTTTATATAAAATATCAAAAAATTATAATATAAATATATTAATATTTAAATACAACTTATAAATATATTTTATATTATAATTAAAATAATATTAAAAAAGAATAATTATTATTAATACTTAAAAAATACAATAATATAAATTACATATAAATCTATGATTTAGAATTAATAATTTGTAAATTTATTTTAATATATATATTATTTAATAAATAATATTATTTCATAATTAAATAAATTATAAAAATTTATTATAAAACTTTTTATTAAAATTAAAATAATTACCTTGAATTATATAAATTATAAAAATATATAATTACAAAAATTATTAAAATTCATATTTATATAATTCATACCTAACATATTTATACTTTTATCTTCTATAATATTATATATAAATAATATTTTAATTATACTTATATAAATAAAAATTAACAATAATTTAAATACTATAATATTCAATATCTTTAAATTTATATACTTAAAATCCAAAAATTTTATAATTAATATTATAATAAAATTTTATATTTATAAATATACAATCATTTATTTAACAATATAAAACTATTTTAAAATCAAAAAAATAAAAACAAACTTTATTTTTATATATATATAATTAAAAAACTCAAAATTTTTAAATCTTAAAACAAATAAAATTAATAAAAATAAAACAAAAAACAAATTTTTATAAAAAAACTTGAAATTATTTTTAAATATAATATAAAAATTCTATAATTTATATTACAATCAATAATAGTTTATTTATAAAATTATAAAATAATTTATATATTTATTTTTATATAAATATAAGCAATATTATTTTGTAAATTTTATAAAATTAACTTGTTATTTTACTATATAATAATAAAATCCATATTATATTAAACATATTAATAACTTATTAATTAACAATAAAAGCAATTAAAGTAATTAATATAACTACAATTATAATAAATATAATAACAAAAATCAAAAAAAAATTATTATAAACAAAATAATAAAAGTAGATATTATAAATATAAATACTAAATTATTATTTAAAACCATTCTATTTAAATATACAAACAAATAAAAAAACTAAAATATTATTATACTATTAATAAACTTTTATAAAATTTTAATTATAATATAATTATTATTAAAAAAGAAAAATTATTAAGTATTATATTATAAATTATATTAATTAATATATTAATTATAAATTTATAAAATAATAATTTAATAATACTATATATTATTATATATAATAATAAATTAAAGAAAATTACAAATTATATAATTATATTTAGGACTTTTATTTACTACAAAATCCCTAATATTACAACTTTACAGAACTTAATTAATTATATTTATAAAATTATAATATAAAAAATAATAATTTCTTTTAAATATATTTTATATTTATTTTTATATAATAAATATATTCTTTAAATTTTATAATAAATATTATATTATAATAATTAAGATTATTAATAATTATATTAAAATATATTAATTTATTTAAATTATTAATTATTATTAAAATTATAAAAATATTAATACTAATGATTATATTGTTATTGTTAATATTATAATATTATTAGTATATAAAATATTTAAAAGTATTATTAATATTTTTTGTATTATTAGTACTATTATTACTATATTTATACTTATTATATATAATAATAATTATAATAACTAAATAATATAAAAAATAAAAATTAAAATTATTTTAATAAAAATTAAGGTTATAATATAAAAGATTTGTACTCTTGAGGAAAAGGCTATTCCACAGCAACTATCAAACAACGGTTGGAAAATTAGTAAACCGTTTTTCAGTTTTCAATGGTTGGGTTATATAAATTAACTGACTTAATAATTTTCATTTAATAATTAAATAATTAGGATTTTATTATAAAATAATTGTTAGAAATTAATAAATTAATTATTGTTATGGTTGTTGTTATAGTTGTTGTTATGATTATTATTATGATTGTTGTTGTATGGTTGTTATATGATTGTTTTAATAATTTTATTGATTTATGGTGATTATAACATAAAATTTACAATATTTAGTAAATTATTTAATAGAATAATTAATAAAATGGCTAGTAGAATAATTAGTAGAATAATTAATAAAACAATTAGTAGAATAGTTAGTAAAATAGTTAATAGAATAGTTAGTATAGCAGTTAGTATAATAATTAGTAAGATATAGTATGATAGCTAGTGAGATATAATATGGTAACTAATATAATAATTAATAAAGTAATTAGTAAGTAAAAAATTTAACAAAATAGTAGTTAATAAGGTAGTTAATTAGTGAAATAGTTAATTAAAGAAATAGTTAATATGGTAACTAGTATGGTAGTTAATATGGTAGTTAGTATAGTAGTTAATACAGTAATTAATAAAATAATTAGTAAGGTAATTAATAAAGTATTTAATAAATTAATAGTTAGTATAACTGTAAATATATTAATTAGCAAAATAATTAATATAATAGTAATAAAATAGTTAATATAGTAGTTAGCAAAATAACTAGTATAACAGCTAATAAAATACTTAATAAGTTGGTAATTAGCATAATAGTTAGTACAGTAGTTAGCACAGCAGTTAATATGGCAGCTAAGATAGTTAGCAAAACAACTAGTGAAGTAGTTAGTAAAATACTTAGCAATTAATAGCTAGAAAGATAATTAACTAAAGAAATAGTTATCTAAAAAAACAGCTAACTATTAAAATGGTAAAATGATAATAGATGAAAAGAGAAGTTGAATGTAAAATCAGAAATTATTTAAAATTAATTTTAAAAATAAATTTCAAAATCATTTTTTGTCACATAATTAATTTGTATGTAAAAACTAAATTAAATTGAAATTAAATAAAAAAAAAGAGTTTTATTACCAAAAACGATTATGTGACTAGCTAATAAAATTCACAATTAAAAAAATTAAAAAAATTAAAAAAATTAAAATAATTAAAATAATTAAAATAATTAAAATAATAAAAATAATAAAAAAAACCATTTTAAAAACCGTAACGGCAACCGTCAGAAAACTAAAATTTTATAATAACAAAAACTAATAGAAATTAATAATTAAAATTATTGTATAATTATTGTAAAATGACTGTTAAACTAATAAAAAACAATTAAAAAAATGGTTTTTTTAATAGATTGCTATTAGTTATTAATATAGTTTTTAAATAGTTTTTATATTATTAATTTATGGTTTAATAACTATTACAAAACTATTAATAAATCTGCTATGTAGCAGTTATCACAACCATAGATTCACAATGGCTAAACTAGCAACAAACCACCTAACCGTTGTCTATTAGTTCAACCTCCAGCTTTGTCTCAAGAGTATTAATATAAAATAATAAAAAAAAAAAAAAATTTATAAATATAAAAGTAAAAATTATTAGTTAAATATTTATTTTTATATATATTATAAAAATTTAAAATATATTATATTAATTATAAAATTATATAATTTAAAATTATAAATAATATTTACAAAATTTATATTATATAAACCAAAAATAATAAAATTATATAATTTTATAAATATAATTATTAATATTTATAATATAAACTATATAAAATTATATAATAATTTATATAATATATATAATTTTTATAATATATAAATAATTAATATTAATTATAATATATAAAATTTATATATATAATTTATATTAATAATATTATAATTATATTAATTATTAAAATTTTAAAAAATTTTTTTTATATATAATTTAATATTTTATAATTTGTAATATATAAAATGTATATAAATATAAAATTATTAAAATTAAGGTTTAAAGGTTTAATAAATTTAATAAAGTTTTTTATTATTTATAAATTTTTTTATATTTTTTTAAAAAAGTTATAAAATTATAAAAACATAACTTAATACTATATCTTACAATAATAATAGTTTTATAATAAAAAAGTTAATTATTTAATTTTATTAATATAATTTAAGTTTATATTATAAAACTAACTAATTTATATATTTTATAAATTATATATTTAAATATTATATTATTTATAATTATCATAATAAATTGGGATATAAGAGATATATATAATAAATTTATAATTAGATTTGTTTGTATTACTTTATAAATAGAAAATATAATATATTACTATTTATATATATGATTGATTATTAATTATATAGACACAAATTTATATATATATTGGTATATATATATATATGCACTAAGCTTATATTATTACAAAAATAAATTATATTGTTATGTGTTTTGTCAGGCCGCGCACTCACGCGGTGATACGCAAAATACAACAAGGTTAACATAATAACTAGAGCTACCCAGCCCAGGCAACATAAACATATAATGACCTATCTGGAAATCTATTTGGGTAACTTCAGTTTTTAAATTAATATCAATTTAGTTTTTTTAATTTAAAAGTAATAAAAAGTTATGATTTAATATTATAATATATATATTTTTTAATATATAAAATATAAATAATAGTTATATATATAATTTTTTATTTTTTAATTTATAATTATAATTAAAATTATATTTTTAATTATTATAATATATATATTTTTATATATATAATTTTATATATTAAAAAAATTATTTTTTAATTTATTATTATAAATATTTTGTAAGTATTTGTAATATTTACTAAAAAAAATAAATTAATATAAAATATTTTATAAAACTTAATAGATTTTGGACTTTTAAATTTTAAACTTTTAAAAAATAATAAAATATAGTAATTTATTTTATAATCTAAAAATAACAATTTAATTATAATTATTTAATTTATAAAATTAATTAATAAATTAAATAAATTTATAAATAATTATAATAAGATATAAGTTTTTATTTATTAAATAAAATTATTTTTTAATTTTAATTATTAAATATTTAAAAATAATAAAAATATAAAATTAATTTTATTTTTAATTAATTATAAAATATTATAGTTAAATAATTTAAATTTTTAATAATTTTAATAAATATAAATAAAATCTTTTTAAAATTAATAATATAGGAAATATTCAAGTAAATTATTATAATTTATTTTAAAAATTTGAATAAAAAAAAAATAATTAAATTTATTATTTTAAAAATATAATAAAAAAATAAAATTATTAATTATATAATTTATTTTAATATATTATAAATTAAATTATTTTTATAATATAAAAATATTTTATATATTCTTTATTATAAAAATTTTAAAAAAAAAATTTAAAAAATTATTTTTATTATAATTAATAATATATTAAAAAAATCTAAAAATCTATAAAAACTTATATAATTAATAGTTTATATTAAAGAATTATAAAATTTATATATTAAAAATTATTAAATTTAAAATAATTTATTTTATAATTTATAAATTTAAATTATATTATAATAAATTATATTAATATTAAATTAATTAAATTTTATAAAAATAAATGTTTTTTAATAAAAAAAATTATTTTTTAACAAATATAAATATTATAAAATAAATAATTTTTATTTTAAATATAAAAAATCTAATTATATGATAAGATAGTGCTATAATAATATGTAATATAAAAAATCAAAAAAATAATAAAAATAATAAAATTTCTATTATTTAAAAAAAAAAATACTTATATTATATACAATATTATATTAATTATAATATATAAAATAAAACTATTAAAAAAATATTTTAAATGGTAGTAAAAATAATATTATTATAAAATAATAAAATAATATAAATTAAAGTATTAATAAATTATAATATATTTAACAATTTTATAACAATATAATTTATAATAAAATACTTATAATATATTTTTAATAAAAAAAAATAAAATTATTTTATTTAAAAAAATAAATAATATTTTACTAGATTATAGTATTATATATAAAACAAAAAATTTAAAAATAAAAATAAACAATTTTAAAAAATCTATTTTTTTTAATATTATAAAAATTAAATTATTTAATTTTATATTAAAATTTACATAATTATACAAAAATAATCTAAATATTAATTAAAATACAAACTATTTTTTAATATAATAAATTGTAAAACTTTATATTATTATTATAAAATTAATTAAAATAAAATAATTTAACTTTTTATTAAAAAACTTTATATTAATAAAAATAATAATTTTAAAAAAAACTACTTTTTAAAATAAATTAATATAGCACATATTAAAAAAATATATTAATTTTATAAATTTAAAAAAAAAAAAAATAATAAATAAGTTATTAAAATATTAATTCGAAAATTATAAAATTTTATTAATATAAAATATTATATTTTCTTTCAAATTAATTTATAAATTTTTTTTAATTAAAAATAAAATATTAAAATTATATATAAAAAAAATAAAATTAAAAAATTTTATTTATAAATTTTTTTTACTAATAAAAATATTTATTTTTTTTATAAAAAAAAAAATAGTTTACTATAATTTTATATAAATTATTAAATATTTAATAATATAATAATAAAAAATCAATATTTATTATCTTTAATAAATAAATTTTTTAATTAGTTATAAAATATTAAAATATTTATTAAATTAAATTTAAAAAAAATTTATAATTTAATATATATTATAGTAAAAAAAAATAAAAAATAATATTTAAAATAAAATATAATTTTTATAAATATTTAATAATATTATTTAAATTAATAAATACATTAATAATTTTTTAATTGCTATTAAATATATTATTTTATAATTTATTAAATATTTTCATTATTATTTATTTAAATAATATTTTAATTTTTTCTAAAAATTATAAATCTTATATAGAATATATATATATTATATTACAGTAATTTAAAATAATATTATTATATATTAAAATAAAAAATATAAATTTTATAAAAAAAAAAAAATTTTTTAAATTTTATTATATTAATTTACAATATTTTAATAAATAAAAACAAAATAAAAATTATATATTAATAAAAAATTTTTTAAAATATAAAATAATTATAATTTTTTTTAAATTTTATAAATTTTTATTATTAATTTTTTATAAAATATAGTATTATAATAAAATTAATTATAAAATTTTTATTAAAAAAAAAAATATAAAAATAAAATAAAAAATAATAAATTATATTTAAATATATTAAAAAAAAATTTACAATTAAAAT
This sequence comes from Orbilia blumenaviensis, assembly GCA_036872755.1. NCBI lineage: Eukaryota > Fungi > Ascomycota > Orbiliomycetes > Orbiliales > Orbiliaceae > Orbilia > Orbilia blumenaviensis. The sequence continues at coordinate 2,336,967 of JAVHNS010000006.1, read as the reverse complement.
AATATTATTATATTATAATTAAAAATAATATATTATAATCAAAATCAATATTTTTAAATTCAAAATTAAAATTTACTTTTTGTAGTAAAACAAAAAAAATTATTAATATTTTATTTATTTTTAAAATAAAAAAATATTAAAAATAAAAAAAAATTATAAAATTTTTAATTAAAAAATACTAATAATGATCAAAATATTATAATATTAAATAATATATTTAAAAAAAATTTAATTTTAAATTATTATTTATAGTAATTATTAAAGTTTAATTTATTTTACAATTTTAAAACAATTTAATATAAAACAAATTAAATAATCTAAAAAATTAATAAATTATAATTTTATAATTCAATATCATCCAAAAAAAAATAATATAATAATAAACACATTATTTTATTAAATAAAATATATAAAAAAATATGATAAATTATTACCATCTCCATTATTAAAAATAAAATAACTAATTATAATAATATATAATAAATTATTTAATACTTTAGTACTAATATTTATTAAATTTTTATAAAATATTAATAACATTAAGAAAACATATCTCAAAAATAAGAAAATAAAATATATTATTAGTGTTATATAGTGAGATAATATAATATATATAATAAATTATATATTAAAAAAAAATAATATATTATAATTTAAAAATAGATTATATATATTTAATATTTTAAAATTATATAAAAATATAATATATTATGTATACAATATTTTTTTAACAAATTATTTTAATTATCATAAAATATAAAAATTATTTTTTAAAAATTATTATTTTTTAAAATATATTAAATTTATTTATAAATATATTGTGGGATATAATATTTATTAATAAAATAAAATAATTAAAAAATTAAAGAAAAAAAAATTATTATTATTCCTAATATTAAACATATTATAATATAATATTTTTATAAATTTTATTATTAAATTATTTTTATTGTAAAATCTTACATTAGAAAATATAAATTTAAAATTTAATATAATTTGAGTAAATAAATTAATTAAATTTATATATTTTATATTATTTTATAATAAATCATAAATAAAAAAATTAATATAAATTTATATAAAATATTTAATTTATAACAATCTTTTAAATGATTTTGTATTTAATCAAAAATAAATTTTTATTTTTAAATTTATTATAAATTTTTATAAAACAACAAATATTATAAGAAAATAATTTATTATATTTTATTTTAAAATAAATAATTAGATAAAAAAGGTTAATTAAATTTTAGAATAATTAATAAAAAATTATTATAATTATAAGTAAAATAATTAAATCAATTTATTTTTATTTATAATATTTATATATAATAATACTTATTAAATAATAATTAAAATAATCCTATTTTTTACTAAATATAGTTACCATTTATAATTCAAAACAAACCACCTTATAAAAAATAAAATATTAATTATAAAAAAATATATTAAAAAATTAAAATTATTATATTAAACTTGTAAATTAAAAATAAAATAAATTTAAAATAATTAAATTAAATATAGTAATTTAAGGTAAAACAAAATATTAGAATATAAGGGTAAAAAATTATATTTTTTAGTAAGAATATAAATATTAAGTAATTTTTTGTAAAATTTAAAATTAAATTCTTAAAATTATATAAAATTATAATTTGTATTAAAACATATGTTTATAAATTAATATTATTTAAAAAGATGAGATAATATAATATTTTTTATATATTATTTTTAAAGTTATATATTATAAATAAAATTCACTTAGTATTTTTTAAATTATAATATATTAAAATAAAGGGAAAAAAAAAATAAAAAATAAAAAAAATATTAATAAAGAATAATTTTTAAAAAAAATGTATAAAACTATATTGAGATAAAATATTATTTGGTTAAATAAAAAAGTTAGTTACTAGTAAACATATTATAAAAGTTTGAAAAATATTTACTATATACTAAGATTAAAATTAAAAATTTTAAAAAAATATTTTAAAAGATTTTATAAATTATAATAATTTATAAAAAAACTTAAAATTATTATTAAAATTTTAGAATTATAATAAGTTAATTTAATAAAATTATTAAAAATAAAATAAAAATTTTTATAAAAAATTAAAAAAATTAATAAAAATAAATATAATAATATATAAAAAACTTATTTAAAATATAATTAAATAAAATAATTTTTTTTTTAGAAATTTTATATTTATAAATTTTTCTATTTTTATTTTTTTTTTTTTTAATTTTTAATAAGAATTGTGATAATTTATAAGTTTTTTATAGTAATAAAAAATAAATTTTTTATTATTATTAATATTTTTATTATTTTTTTTATTATTTTTATTAGTTTTATTATTTTTTTTATTTTTTATATTATTGTTATTTGTAGGAGTTTTATTATTTTTATTTTTTTTATTATTATTTTTATTATTATTTTTTATAATATTATTTTTATTATTATTTTTTTTATTATTTTTAATAATTATTAAAGAATTTCTAATCTTATAATTATAAAAAATAAAAAAACTTAATACGTTTTTTAATGTAGTAACATATAAAATTAAAAAATTTGGTTTAAAAATTATAAAAAAACCTTTTTAAAATAATAAATATTTTAAAATTACAATTTATTATAAAAAAATATTAAAATTAAAAATATTATTAAAGTAATTTAATATGGTATTTATAGTAATTAAAATAATTTTAAAAAAACCAATCTTTTATTAATTATAATAAATTATTATATTAACAAGAATTTTTATAATTAGAATAATTGGACGAATAAAATAATTTCTGTAAATCATAATAAATCAAATAATAAAGTTAATAATTATAAAATTTATATTTTTAAATTGATAAAACCAAGTTATATTAAGTTATTTTTTTTAATAATGAGAATAAGCATTATGATTATTAGAAGAAAAATAGTAAACAAAATCTGTAATTTAATATTAATTATATGTAATATACAGTAAAAAACCAAAATTAATATAAACTACTTCCACAATATTAATAATATATATATTAAATTAATTAACCATTTTTTTAAATAAAAAAAAGTAAAACAAAGTAAAAAAAAATTGATATATATTTTATAAAGTAAAATAAAACAAAAAAAAAAAAAATTATAAATTATTAATTTAAAAATTTTAAAATATTTTAAAATTGTTAATTTAGAAAAATTATTTATTAAAAAATTTTAAAATAAAAAATGAAAAAATATAAAATACAATATTATATGTTAAATTTTAATTTTTTTTTAAAATTCTAAAAATTAAATTTTATATAATTTATAATCATATTTTCACACTATAAATTATAAAATACAAATTTTAAAACTATGAATTATAAAGTATAATTATTGAAAATTATAATTTATAAAATATAAATTTTATAATAATATAAATTTATAAATTAATATATAATATAATAAATTTAATTTTATATAATTAATTATTTATATTATATTAAAAATTTTTAAAATATAATATATTATAAATTATTATAAAATAAATTTAAAATTTTTTATATAATTTTATAATATATAATTTTTTATAAAATTATAATATATAAATAGAATTTTTAATATATATAAAATTTTATTTTAAATTTATAATTAGTATATTATTTTTATTATATATTATTTTTATATACTTAAATTTAGTAGTTAAGTTTAAAACCTTCAAAATATTTATATAAAATTATAGTAATATAATAATATTAATAAATTGGAGTTTAAAATTAATTTTTTAAAACATTTTTTAAATTATATAAAAAAACTATAATTTCAATATAAGTTACAACAACAAAATTTTATTTAATTTTTAATAAACAAATTTCAAAAATTATTAAAAAAAAAATAATGTTAAACTACACATTTACATAATAATATACAAAATATAATAAAATTAACATAATAATTAGAATTATTTAACTCAAATAACACAAATATATGATAATTCACTTAAAAATTTATTTAAATAATTTTAATCTTTAAACCAACATTAATTTAATTTTTTTAATTTAAAAATAATAAAAAATTATAATCTAATATTATAATACGTATATCCTTTAATATATAAAACATAGATAACAGTCATATATATAATTCCTTATCTTTTAATCTATAACCATAACTAAGGTCATATTCTCAACCGTCGTGACACGCACACTCTCACATATATAACCTTACATGTTTGTTTTATTTTAATATTATATTCATAGAATTATTAAAATAGAAGATTGATTATTTATTTAATAAAAATTAAAATATTGTAAATAGTAAAATTTAGTTATTTTTTAAGAATTATATAATTATATTTATTTTTAGATATGTTAATATTATTTAAATAACAAAATTTTATAACTTATTGATTAAAATTTATATAAAAGTTATTAATAATGGATATAATTTACGATTTTATAATTTTTATCAATTACTTTTTATTTAACCTTTATAAGTAATAAAACTTTTTAAAATTCTTTTTTAAAAAACATATAATAAAAATCTTCAAATTTTTAATATTTAAATATAATAGGGTTAGTTTATGTAAAATACAATAATACTAAAAAAATTACATTAATTATATACAATAAAAATAATATAATAAAATTAGATTAATTTAATAAAATTTAAATAAATGAAAAATAAATATATAATATATTTATTATAAACTTTTATTTTAAAATATTTAAAATAATTAATTATATTATTTATAATTAGTTAATTATTTATTTTAAAGAATTTTTTTTATTAATTAATATTATAAATATTTCTTATTATAATTACTATTTTTAAATTTTATTATAATAAATTAATGTTAAAATTTAAAATTATTATTTTGGAAATTTATGAAAAGATTTTTGTTTTTTAATTATACGATACTTTAAATAAGCTTTTATTGTTTTGGAATTAATTCATAATTATAGTTTAAAAAAATAATAATTAATAATTATTTTTTATTATTAAAATGTTTTAATGATAAAGTAAATAAATAATTACAATGCCTGCTAACAATGTGGCAGAATTTGTATGAAAAAATAGGTTGATGATTTTTTGGTTTATTGGATTTTATAAAGTCTTTTTATTTGTTGTCGTAAAAATTAATTTTATCTTTTTTATTATTATAATTAGTTTTTTTAATGATAGTATCTATATTTAAACTAGGAGGCTACTGCACAGCACTTAAACCTGACTGCAACATCTTTAGTATTAATTCAAATTACACGCAAAAATAATAATAGTGCATATTTTCTCATAAAAAATTGAGATTTTATAAATAAAATTAATAGACCTTAATTTTGACAAGACTATAAGAATGCCAAGACCATTTCTTTTACCAAAACTTTCAAAATCCCATACAAATTTGTATGGAAAAAAAATTCTTTTTTAAGTCAGCCAAAAACAACATACTAGTACTTTTTGCCAGATTTGGTATGGATCGCGCCCTCGCGCGCTGGTTCAACTTTAACCCTCCTGCAACGCAGTCGGGCATGTTTATTAAAAATAATAAATAATAGCAATTTTTAAGGTATTCAATTTATTAAATTTTGGAAATTTAAAAGATATTGTATTGATAAGTAATAATGTAATTTAGATGTAATTAGAATAATAAATAACAATAAAATTAATAATAAAATGGAGATAGATAATCTCATTGAAGATAAAAAACTCTAGTTACAGCTTACAAACATATAGATTTTGTGTTAACAGGTAGATCAATAATGGGGGTCCCCGTCGCTAAACTAAAGGTCCCCTGATAAATTCCCTTAATTAAATAGTATATTTTAATTAAATTTAAATTTACATTTTTTTTTATAAATTAAATAATTTTATCATTTTTTATATAATTCATAAATAAATATGAATTAATATATATAATAAATTTATTATATTTCTTTTCTTTAAATATTCAATATTAAGTAAGATAATTAAACAGCTTATAATAATTTTTTATTATTTAAGTTTTATAATAATTTTTTATCATGATTATTTAATTATAATTATAGTTTTTTTAAAAAAAATATTAATAAATCTAACTTATATAATAATGTTATAACTATAAAAATTAATAATTTTATTTATTTTTCAACTACATTATTTAAATTTTAATACCATAATAAAAAGTATTTAAATTTAATTTTATATTATAATGAAAAATTTAAAAATCTTTAATTATTGTACTTTTTTATTTCATTATTTAAATAAAAGTTAAAGGCCTTATACAATTTCCTATATCAATTTTATTTTTTCATTTTAGTAATAAATAATTTGAAATTATTATTTATATTTTTATTTATTTAAAATCATTATTTATAAAAATAACAAAATGATTTTTATTTTTTTCTATTAACAATAATTTATTTAATAAATTATTATAAATCTTGTCTAAAATATCTTATATCTAAATTATATATTATTATAATTAAAATTTTTTCTTTTTTAATTTATATATAAATTTAATAAATAAATATTTTTTTTTACAAAACTAACCTAATTTTAACTTTTTTATTAATTTTTATTAAATATAATATAAAATATACTTAAATTTATTATACTATTTTATAAAAAATTTAATATTTTTATTTAATTTTATTTTAATTTTTAATTTAAATTTACTTTTTTTATTAAATTTAAATTAAAAACATCAATTTTTATATCAAATTTTTATTTAATAAATATTTATGATTAAAAATATTAACTAATATAACTTTTACATTGATATTAATAAATATTGTTAAATTTTTGATTTTTTAATTAATTTCTATTTTATAATCATATTTAATAAAAATATAAATAAAAAATAATTTTCTAAAAATTTTAAAAATTAATAATTTAAATATTAATTAAATATTAATTATATTGATTTTAAAAATATAAGTAAGTTATTTATTTATTATTTTAATTTTAAATTTATTTAATATATAAATATTAAAAATATTAAAATTAATAATTTATTAATTATTTATTATAAATTTTTTTTAAATATTATAATTATTATACTAAGTATTTATTTTAAATTTTATATAAACTTTAAAATTAATATTTAATATTACTTTTTATTTGAAGTAAATTTAGTTTGATTTATAATAAAAAACTTTTTAATTTTTTTAATTTATTATTTATAATTATATTTATTTTTTATTAATTTTTCTCTTTTTTTTTTTTTTTTATTTATTTCATTTTATTTTTATTTATTCTCAATTTTTTAATAAAATAGTTTTTAATTTAATAAATAAATTTATTATCATAATTAATATAAAAATCATATTTTTATTTATTATAATTTAAATTAATATAATATTATTTTAAATTAATATATATTATTTTTTAAATTTTAAAATGATTGTTGATTAACATCTTAAAATAATATTATAACATTAACATTAATATTAATTAAATACAAGTTAGAAATTTTGAAATTTTTAAAAAAAATTAAATCTTAAAAATATTTTAATATTAATAATCAAAAAAAATAGTATCAAGTTAATAAAAACCACTAATATTAAAAAAATTAATATGAAACTTATAAAATTTAATAATAAATTAACTCAAACCAATAAGAAACTTACTAAATTTTTATAAATTAATAAAAGTTAATATAAATCTTTTTTATTTATTAAATTAATATAAAAATTTTTTATTTAAAATTTAAAATTTTTATTTTTATAATAATTATAATAATAATATAATAAAATAATGTTGTAATTTTATATATATTTTTTTTAATTTTTAAAATATATATTGATAGAATTGGGGATTTTAAATATTTAAAAAAAAATTAATTTATTTTAAATTTTTAAAATTATTATATTATTTTTTAAGTTAATTTTATATTAATATTTAATTTTTTTTAATAAATAATATTTTATAAAATAGAAATTTCTTTATAAGATAAAAATTTATTTATAAGATAAAAATTTCTTTATAAGATAAAAAATTGTTTATAAAATAAAAATCTATTTCTAAAATAAAAATTTGTTTTTAAGATTAAAATTTACTTTCAAAATAAAATTTTTTTAATATAATAAAGTTTATTTTATTAGATGGAATAAATTTTAAAAATTAAATATGTTTTGAATTGATCATTGTAATAAAATAATATTAAAATTTAGGATGTATAATAATATATAATATAAAAAATTTTCTAATAATTTAAAAATAATATTAATAATATATAATGATATAAATTTAATATTATATATATAAATCTATATTTATATAATTAATAATCAATTATATATCATAATAACAACACATCATACTCTCTATTTATAGAGTAGTACGGACAAACCCGGCTATGAGCATGTTACGTGTATCTTCTATAATATTAAACATTAAAATAATATTAAATATACTTTTGTTTATTCAACACATTAAGTAAATCTAACAATTAAATATATTATTAAAATAATATATTTATAAATAATTTAATTTTAACCTAATTCACTCCCAAACTCATTTTTTAAATATTTATATAATAAATTTATTCTGTAGGCTAAACCCAGAGTCAAAACACATTCATGTTTAACACACCAAAACATACCTAGTATAGCCGGTCGTGACAATCAAACTATATAATAATATATAAAATATAATATAATTAATATAACAATTAAAATTATTTAATCCAATATAAACATATAATAACCCATTTAAAAACTTATTTAGACAATTTTAATCCTTCAACTGATATTAATCCAATTTTTTAATTTAAATATAATTAAAAACTATAATTTAATATAATAATATACATATCTTTTAATATACAAAATATAAATAACAATCATATATATAACTCCTTATTTTTTGATTTATATAACTAAAATTATCTTCTCAACCATCATGACACACGGTCACACACCCTTGCACATATAATCTTACCAGTATTATTTTTATTATTATTATTTTAAAAATACCAATACAATATCTCTTAAATATAGTATCTATAAATTTATATTCTCAAAAAACTTAATAGCTAATATTATACAATAAAATATTTTTAATATAGTATTCTATTTTTAATAAGTTTATAGAGTTTTAGGGACTTAAAATAATTTATTATTTTCAAATTTACTAAACCGCATAAAGTAGTTTAACAAAAAATTTTAAATTCATGGAGCAATTTATGGACTTAGTTTTTTAAATCTATAATCCATGCGGTTTGGACTTACAGACTTGTCAAACCGCTCTAAACCACTCCATCCCCTCACTAGAGCTTCCTGTATAAGCAATTTCTAGTGTGTGGACGGTGTTCTGGTCAAGGAGCATCCCTTGACACTTTATTTTTCCTAATCTACAGTTTATATCCTACTGTATAGATTTTTTTCCAACCACAATATCAGATGTTCAAGTTTGTTATGATCATTCCGAGGCCAACTGGATTTCTACTTGGAGCTCATTATGCTGGGAGAGCTCCGTTACATATAAGCACATTAATGAATATAATCCCCTAGCTAAATTAAAAAGAGGATAATGATAATTAACTAATCAAATGAACCCGTCTAGATCGTATTTGAGGTAAGCTTGGGCGAAACAACGATTACTAATTTACACGACTTTTTGACCTGGGCACTATGCCCAGAAACCTTGGCACAGGTTTGTCCAGTTTCAGTTCTAGGATGGAGGTGTTTTAGGTTGCACATGTTTTTGCGTTTTACCATTGCATCACCGAGACATCACGTCCTAAATAATACACCCCACCATAGATGCCATCAACCTGCGCCCCTCATCTCTGACCTTTCACGGCCCTTCAACGACATCGACGGCAATGTTCATGATCAGGAATGTCTCAAAACTCCTCTTTGGAGAAACTTCCAAGCAGGATCTCTTACAGATCGACAGTGGCCAGTTGTATCTTATCCGCCCCAGGAGCCCCAAAGGTTATTCCGAGTGCATGTAAGATACCCTCTCCCTCTAAAATAAACGTTATGAAATACTGAGTCCAAAACCTCGTTTTACCTTTTCGGCACATATCACAGCTTCAAAGAATCTGCTGCTTTCATTCGCAGAACCTCCACCCCGCACCATTATCAGCTTGTAATCCAGCGCGTTTTCGAGGAAGGCGAAGAAGCCCTCCAGGAAGATAGCGGAGATGAGGATGAGGGGGGAAATGACAGAGCATTTCTTCTTGATGAGAGCCTTCACTTTCGTTCTGTCTTTAGAGACGGCCAGGCTGTCTTTGCCTGGGATGATCTCCTCGGTGTGAGTTATTCCTTCTCGAACCGACTTTCAGCTATCTGACCACACGCGCTGCCTGGTGAACAGGATCCCGATGATACCTTCCAATTTGTTTGTGATACAGCGACACAACCTGGTCAAGTCAATACATTCGAAATTGTGGCGATGCAATGTCAGTTCGAACGCAAATATAAACGGTCCTACGAAGATGCAACCGATGCAGACCTTGAACAGTTCTCCTTCTCGTAAGTCTGAGAGCGGCTCCTATAGCAGATACCACCGCATTGACACATTAGTAGTACCCCACCAATCCCGCCAATTGTCCGACCAACACTCCGAAAGGCAACACAGGAGCCGAATGCAAAGCCCCCAACCACACACGACACCACACATCCACATAGCGGTTTAAGGAGCGTCGGAAAGTCGACCGAGGAACCGGAGAAAGACCACACTGAGCAAGAGCAAGAGCAAGAGCAAGAGCAAGAGGAAGAGGAAGAGGAGGAGGAAGAGCAAGAGCAAGAGCATGAGCAAAAAGACATGCTTATATTAGCCAAGGAAACCGTTGAACTCCACTTATACGATCTAGATTCAGGCACCTTTATTCTTCAAGAATGCGATTTAGAAGCCTCCGTTGTTGACAACGGTGGATGGCAATGTGAGCATCAGGATCCTTCGCGTAGACGCTACTATTTTCACACACTAATCCAATGCCCTTGGTTCGGTCAGATACACTCAAAGTCACGGCCCCAGGAGTGAAACGCTGGGTGACCCAAGCGGTAGTTCCTGACATATCACCTGTTTTTAATTTCGACTATCTCTCCTTCATATTTAATGCATATCAGGAAGACCACCAACCTCTATCCTGGCTCCTTCGTTTTCGTGATATGCCATCTCTTGAACGATTCCAGGAAGGCCTTATGCGTGGCTTGTGGGAACACCTTAATCAAACTAGCTGGCTTAAAGCAAAATCTGATGACCGAGACTATATCGTTGAGGCGTTCCAGGATATAACAATGACCGATGTTTCAGATGATGATGAAACGGAATCCGGGGCCGGAGATGAAAGCGACGATGATGAAGACCCGGATTCTCTATCAGATGAAAACACGCAGTTCCATGAAGACGGGACTCAAGAAGAAAACAGCCAGCTTGCTGTTGGCACCAAATCTGACCGTTCTTTTGTCATAAGAGGAAATCGAATAGGGGTGTTTAAGCACACGCCTGCAAACCAACTTGAATTTTCCACTACAATAAACAAGGTCCAAACTCCAAAAGGAAAGATTTTTGAGCCCAAGAAGGTACAGTCACAACATCTAGGGACTCTGGGTGTTGCATGCTAATAAACACTAATTAGGTTATGTTACATGCTGGAGATTCCTCTATGCTTCTGCAAGACCAATCCAACGCACATAGTGTATTTAGGATGGATATAGAATCCGGTAAAATTGTTGATGAGTGGAAAGTCCATGATGACATACCCATCATTAACTATGTTCCAGAAAACGTAAGTGGACCTCTCCGCCAAACGGCCTACAGTAGTATATCGTAAACTAATAATGATTTTCAAGAAATTCGCGCAACTGACCCATGAACAAACATTCATCGGGCATTCCAAGAATGCTATCTTCAGGGTGGATCCTAGAATCAGCGGTAATAAATTAGTGGACTCGCAGCTCAAGCAATATGTTTCGAAGAATGAATTTTCGGCGGCGGCAACGACAGAAAAAGGATACATCGCTGTGGCATCGAACAAAGGCGATATACGTCTTTTTGATAGGCTTGGGATCAACGCTAAATCACATTTACCTGCCCTTGGTGATCCGATTGTTGGGATAGATGTATCGGCCGATGGACGGTGGATTCTAGCTACATGCAGAACATACCTCCTTCTCGTAGACGCACAACAAGAAACTGGCAAAAATGCGGGGAAGTTGGGATTTGAGAAGTCGTTTGGGAAAGACTCGAAACCGAAACCTCGAAGGCTGGCCCTCGCACCTAGTCACGTTGCACAGTTCCAACACGAAACCAAAATGCCTCTTAGCTTCACGATTGCAAAATTCAATACTGGTTTAAACGCTGAGGAGACATCAATTGTAGCCTCTACCGGTCCGTTCATCATTACATGGGACTTAAAGAAGGTCTTGAGGGGTGCGAAAGAGCCTTATTCTATTCGCCGTTATTCGGAAGAAGTCAAGGCGGATAATTTCCGGTTTGGGAGCGACAAAAGCGTCATCGTCGCTTTGCCACAACAAGTTGATATGGTTGCGAAAGGGTCCTTCAAAAAGGCCACTAGACAATCCATCGCAACACCGGTGAAGCAACTACGATCGAGAAGTTCGATTGTCAATTCTCCCTATTAGGCTCACTAATTAACCACGTTGCCGGACAGCCTTTTAATTAGTCCGCACTTTCATCGCAGCGGTTTTATACCGATAATTAGATAATTTGAAATATCATGGGGAGTTTTTTTTTTACCGTCATTTTGGGAAGCGACAGGTGTGTGGCGCTATTTTGTTGGTTTAGTACTATACTTTATGTATGTACCCACAGGTCTATAATAGATATTCGACGCGGATCGTGGCGGGGCATCGGTGATAATACTGCGCGCGGTTTCAGTAGCTAACTTCTAGTCCACTGCCTGCTCAGACGCTGGCTGTCAGGGGACACAGGCTTCCTGGAAACTCCCGTAGATGTTCGTTTGAACTGAATATTTTATGATACTTGCACATTAATGTTGGTAATTACCTAAATACTTTTAACAACCACGGTCGAATCCCTTTGGATAGGTTAACTCATTTAATTGGGATATATTTTAGCACCAACACAAGGTTCGCGTAGGATCATACTGCATCGTAACAATAGATGACACTCCCACACATGTGAACCTAGGTAAGTACCCAATCGCGCCAATCGCGCCCTTTTGGCAATACTCATAGAAGAGCCTTTCCGTTCAGTAAGGCACAGGAACAAAAGGAACTGGTTTATTGTTTCTTGGGAACTTAGGCGCACACCTAATGCAATGTCGGATCTTGACGATTACCAACAATTGAGACAAAAGCACCCTGGCTGGTGCACTATCGAGTCCGAACCGGTATCTACAAAACCAATGGCTTTCAAAGGCAGTGAATCACCAAGCTAAGTTTGTGGCCCTAAGGCAATATTCAATCAAATTTTACGTGATGCAGGGGCCCCGAACGTGCGTGTTGTTGAACTTTACTCTCTCGATGAGAGTATACTCGACGAGCCTGAGTGTGTACCCTTCCCTGTTCTTATTGTCTGAAGGCTAACGTGCACGCCCCAGTCCGATAATTGGGCTGATATTCCTTTGCCGCTGGAGACAAGATGCAAAGGAGGTTAGCAGTGAAAGCCATATCCTATTCTACATGTATTGACATTAAGCCTAGATCCAAGAAACAGAACCCGACTGCTCCAGTAGTGTCTGGTTCGCCAACCAAGTCTGTTTTCTAGCAATCCCTCCGACCATCCGGGTTTCTCTCGGCGAACTAAGTGATAATTTACTTAGATATCCGAAAATAGTTGCGGCTCCCTGGCTATGATCAATATTTTGTTTAATGCGGAGTCTTTGGTACTCGGAGAAGAGTTAACTCAACTGAAATCTTTTACGGAGTGCCTCACCCCCCCATTGAGAGGACTTTGTTTGCAAAATTCAGAGTTTTTGCGCAAAATCCATAACTCCTTTGCAAGGTATAAAAATTCAAAGTCTTGCGAGTGGGTAGGGGCTAAAGCATAGCCCCCGTAGGCGGTCAGAGATACTGCAGAACAACCTAGACGTAATCGATGCTTGCAAGAATACCAAAGCTCCAGCGAACGAAAACAGCGCCAACCCGGAGTCAGCATATCATTTTCTAGCATACGTTCCCTCTGGCGGTTCTGTTTGGGAGCTAGATGGTCTCAAGAGACAACCAGTTAGACTTGGGGGTGGGTAAATAAAAATTGGCTATCCATCCTTATTGCTAACTGTTAACTTAGAAGACGACGGTGAACACCGTTGGCTTCTCACCGCAATGCCAAGGGTCCAGCTTCAGATTTCAAAATATTCAGAAGGCGAATTAATGTTCACCTTACTCGCACTGACACAAGCCACTGCAAATACCTCCACAAACCAGGCATTCGATGCGAGTGCTGTTAGAGCCGTGCAAGTGGAAACCTTAGAAGACAGTAAGTTGACCATCTTCATGCATTTTCTTGGCATCTTATCTGGTCCGATTCTAACAAATAAGACGGTTCTTTTCCATATGCGACTCGCGCAAGACATCCCTATGTCGCTTTTATGCGTCACTATATTCGTGTATTGGCGGGAAAGGGCATCCAGGTCGGGCACTCATGAGGAACTTGCACTCCCCTAAAAAAAAAAAGAAAAAGAAGAAAAAAAAGAAAAAAAGAAGAAAATCCAGTGGTTTGTTTACTCTGTTCCGTCTGAAGCTTTTGTTTTGGGGGGTTTTGTGAATCTGGATGTCTTTATTGGTATATGAAACTCGATTCGGGTACATGATTCGAGACCGAGGAGCCTAGCCAACCTGCTGGTTGTCCGCGTAATATATGTGAACCCGTTCAATCATCCGGGTATTCTTCTTTCATGTTGGAGACGAAGCGACCATCCGAGGCGTTGAATCTCTGGAAGTACTTCCCAGCCAAAATATTGTTCAATCGACCCGCAGATAACGGGCGCTGTTCTAAGATATTTTCTTGTGCTACGTACCGCATGGACAAGTCGTCCACCATTACTCTATAAAAAGGTTGCATAAGTCCTTTCTGAAGGTCACCCTCCTCTACGTCCAAACCCTCGTACGTCATATTGACTGTCCATCCTGTTATGACTGCTTGGTAGCCGTATCTTCTGTGCTTGAATATCGTACCGATTCGGAACTAGAGAGTTTTAGTATGCAATGTAGTCTAAATAATTGGATAAGTTCGATCTTACAAGGACTCCACGGTTTTCCGTTAGGGACCGCAGCTTTGGCCTCCGGACCATTCCATCTTCATTCCGTAGTGCGATGCAAATAGTTTGTAGGAGACGAGCTGGTCGTGACCCAGGGCCGGCTAAGGGTACGATGTATTTTTCAATGAGACCAACATCAAGGGGGAAGGACTCTTGGAGGCAGCGGCACAACGGTTCTAATATCCTAGTTGTCCAGGTATTCGATAGCAATGCAACGGCAAATAAGGCGGCATATTCGGCAGCATCGATGTTAATGCCTGGGTCTTGTCGGTCGTCGAGAAAGTGACGCCGCGCGCGTGGCGTATTTCTAAGGATATTCCTAGCATTGCGCAAGACAAGTTCTTTTGTTGTTGCAGGATGCAGGTACTTGTTGATGGTTTCCGGCGATACAGTTATTCCGATATCTTCAAGCCTGCTTTCAAGGTCTAGCTGGAGTACTACCTCTGTACTTTCATGTGGATTGACGTAGAAATGCGAAGATTCTGTTTCGCGGACGAGAGCGTAGACGTGATAAGGGTAGGCACAAGGGTGCGTCTCCAACCCAAGCCTTCCAGCTAACGAACAGAAGATGCTGCAAGATGTTATTGGCAATGTACTTTTCGTGGTTCTCATGGAGATGCCAATGAAACAATTTATTAGATCGTGAAATCTTTCTTGGGGGCATCCGAGAAACCCTAAGGATCGCATATGGCTAACTATTCCGATGGCCTTTTCCTGGACAGACTGAACCTGAAAATCTCTCTGTGAATGGAGGATGTCATCGCGCATGACGGTGAGCGACTGTTGAATCTAAGAAGGATCAGATGGTCTATTTTAGATATTTTGCCATTCCAATTTGTTTGCATTCACAATGGATACCCGGGTATCAATTTGGAGGGGATCACACCTGTTCAACATCAAAGGTGAAATCATCTAAGGTGAAAAGATCAAAACTAGAGATGGCAATTTCTAGGCACGTTGGCTGAGTCGTCAAGAGTGTGGACCAGCTGCGGATAGCCCGCTGCCTATGAATGTAGGATAAGGTTGAGCTGGCATGGAAGCTATCAACATTTGGAGTCAGTACGTGGCACAAGTAGGGTCGCGAGGTAGGAACTGTACCGCCTTGCTAACCAATCTGTGGCAGATTCTGTTGTCTCCAACTGCTTGATAAGGTAATCTTTGACATCATACCCATACACTGCAATTTTTTCCGTGTATTCGATGCGTTTCGAGGGGCTAACAACGATCTTCCCTAGGAGCTTCTGGGCCTCTTGATCAAGCTTTATCCTTCTATAGAAAACCCTCTTCCAAGTTTGAAGGGCCTGGTGATGGCCATCGGGACCCTTGTCGTAGGGGTGCCAATTGTCTTCCCAATATGTGAAGCGACGACATCGCCCCCGCCAGAGTAACGGGTCATTGGTTAAGCGACGCAATTCTTGGGAGACACTTTCAAGTGCCGTCAAATCATGGTCGGGGACGAACTCGATGATGTGCTGTGTAATTTCTGCAATCCGCGACGAATGTATTAGTAAGATATCTTATACATTCTAAACCTATAAAGTTATATTGGGTGTGGGTATCGGAATATATGGGGAATTCAGTAAGGTGGGGCAGATCTGGATGTACCTTGGGGAAGATGGAGAAGGTGCATGGTTAGGAACAGGCGTCCAGCGACAAATACTCAACATGTTCCCAAGAAGTCCAAATGGTAGATGCAAGGTTCTTGATGTGGGCGTGAAGCTTTTGCAGAGTTTCCGATACGTTATGGCTCTATCCATACAACTGTAGTTGCAGCCAAGAGCTAGTCTCGATGGTTGCCGAGGCTGATTACATAATCCAAACAGAGATGGACATCCCTGCAAGGTAAAATCTTGGCTGTCGCGTGTTTCCAGGCCCGAACGACCAACTTATAAACATTTCGTCTTTTGTCGAAGAGCGACCACCGTTTGATTATTCTCACGGCAGGTATTATAGCCCAATACAACATCCTTAGCCGTGGTCACACCCATCATATACGTCCAGGTATTCTCATCAACCATCAAATCTACCGCCTCTTCTGGGACTCGGATCCCGAATCAAAAAGCCTTCAGATGAATTCCTAATTCAAAGTGAGCCCACGCGTTTTTACTCCGTCGATCAACCTCGATAGATAAAAAAAAAAAAAAAAAAAATGGATACCCCTCGCTTACCGGCCTCTTTCCCTAAAACGCCTACGTCTATTCGTCCTCGGGGCCCCGAAAGGCATGCCGACCAGCCCTTACGATCATTATCCAGAACAAAACCGAGCACTCCAGAGACCCCAGTGCGCGTAGCGCAAGAAATACCTAAGCTTGATACACCAGCGGGACCTTACATCCCCGTTAGCGTCATAGATGCTCCTACACAAAGACTCTATGCCTGCTCCATATTCATATTGATACAAGCATATAAGTTTATCGAGATTGGGAGGCTCTATTCAGCGGATGATGATTCGGTATCAGAATTATGGTTGATCCTAAAATGGGTCGCCGTAGATGGCGTGTTCTTGCGTTTGCTGCCATTACTGCGGATTCCCTGGCTTACTTTCAGCACATACGCGACTGTCATACAAATCATTCTGATATCGATGGTCGATATTTTTTTCTGTTTGAGATATCAGGTATACCCTTTACTCCAATTCTACTATAATACACCTTTCAGCGACTGACATCACCAGGACGCCTTGGTTTTATTTGCGCTATCACTTTGGAAACGTAGGTATACGATGATTGGCCTGTATTCTTTTAATTCTGTTTGGAAATGATCTCACTCCAATGGTAGATTTTTTTAGCCATGAGCTTAGTCTTTCCGAGCGACCAATTAAAGTCCACAATGTGCTTGCCGATAAATCGCCCATCCTCGGAAAGCACACAGTACATTATCTTCCAGAAGGGTATAGTATCAAACCTTCCATATTTTCGAATAAAACATCGACCAACACAGCTGACATTCTATTTACTCAGGTCGGCTATGCTTAATCCATCGAATTTTGAACTTTGCTATAATAATCTTAGGAAGGATCTAACGACTCTCCCGATAATGGTGAACTCCTCGATACCTGCCTTGATACAACTCTCCGTTCGAGACTTTGAGAACACGGAACCATCAACAATTAATATAACGCAAAAAGAAATAAAAAGGCTTTTAAAATCGACTGTGTCGAAACCCGGGGACCCCAAAATCCACCATATATACTACCCAATCAAGAACCCAGGGTTGTATCGGCTCGAGCGGGTGGTCGACGTTACTCAACTGGTAGTTAGGATCCGGAAGGCAGAGCTTCTCGTCGCAGCCTGTCCTTCAGCTTCTTTTACCGGTGGGCAACCTAATGCGCCTTCCTCTGATAGATGCAAAGGGGAACTATCAGATCTTACTCTTGAGGTTGTTGGGCTCCCCCCCCTTCAGGTACGGTACGGCCGCTCTATAAATAAAGATGAAAAGGATGTTACAATACAGAGCATAAGTCCTGTTGGGTATAGCTCTCCTCTTCTTCGTTTAGGCGATTCTCCCCCAAAATCTCTTTTAGACCGAGATCTAAGCTGGGCAAAGCCTCAAAAGATTTCGATACCACTCAATGAGTCACTAGCGTCACAGGGTGAATGGAGCTATGTGGTTGAGGAGGTCGTTGATGGAGTCGGCAACGTTGTCAAATACAATGCACGTGGGACAGTGCCACAGTTCCAACTACAAAGAAGCTTTCGTGTCCATGAACGTCCCTTGGTGAAGTACCGCGGCTGTTCCCCCCAGAACCCGCTGATGGTAGCACGCGGAAAAAGAGGAGCGCTTCCTATCGAAATCAGTCGAGATATGGATTCTGCGCCATATGAAGTGCATTACTCATTTAACCCTCACGTTGCTTCCCAGGGCGAAGCGAATGCTGAGCAAAGCACGGAATTGCGGAGTGCATCATTGAAAACTTCCGGGCAGCTGGTGACAGTTTCGGCCCCCGGTCTGTATACGTTGAAGTCCATATCCAGCCGTTTCTGCGCGGGTGAGGTTCTGGAACCGTCAACTTGCTTGTTTCTAACGCCCCCAGACCCGAGCCTCTCTATTTCCTTCGACGAGATCGTGGATAGGTGTGCAGGATCTTCGATTGGACTAACCGTCGATATGGACCTCACTGGCTCGCCCCCTTTCACCGTGTATTACCGTACTCTAAAGGACAAACATGATGTGACGGTCAATACGATCGAGGTCACAGGGACCCGGCATCAATTACGGCTCACCCCTTCCGCGGCGGGGCATTATACTTACGAGTTCTACGCTATTAATGACCAGGTATATGATGGTGTCAGTCTGGATTTCAAAAAGCTTAGTGTCAATCAAAGGATAATTCCCATGGCTGGTGCTAGATTTTCACCGCCATCAGCAAGTCGGCGTTGTTGTATCGGCGAAGCGGCTACGTTTTCTGTCGATATGCAAGGATCTGGGCCCTGGAATCTTGAATACGAGCTTGTTCACGGTGGAAAACGGACTAAATTCCAAGACGTTAACATAACTAAGAGCTCACATCTCATTACGACTCCGAAGCTCGTGTCGGGAGGCGACTATTCTCTTGTTCTAACTACTATACAGGATTCACATGGTTGTAAAGTTTTTCTAGAGAGCGAGGCGCGGATTGACGTTCGACGACAACGCCCTTCTGCATCCTTCGCAGAGATAGATGGGAGCCGTGTAGCTAACTCCCTAGAAGCCGAGACCGTATCACTGCCACTGCGTTTGGTTGGAGAAAAGGTGGGGTTTCTCCCTTTGAAGCCTTATGGTGGGATATATACTGATTTGGCTTTAGCCTTTCCGGATCAAATATCGATTTACGGACGAAAAAGGGACCCATTCAGAACATGACATTGTTGCTAAGGATTTTAATAGCTTTCTCCCAGCGAACAAACGGGGCCGTTATCAACTGATATCCGTTAACGATGCCATCTGCCCTGGGTCCGTTGTTGAAACGGCCAATACATTCGATATCGACTGGATTCCAAGACCATTCGCACAAGTGGTTCAGAGCACCTCCACAACGGTGAAAGGCGATCTGCATATCAGGAATCCCATTTGCGAAGGGGACGAAGATGCCGTGGAACTTAGCCTTGAAGGTACGATACGATTAAGTGATTCTAAATACGAAGTATACTAACATGGTAGGATAGGCCTTCCTCCTTTCATTGCTTCGTTTGAACAATATTGGGCTGGGGAAAAGGGCGAGCCGAAACCTATCAAGTCGATCGATCTTAAGGCTGGAACAGCACGCTCGAGCATTCGAATGGATACCTCTAGACCTGGGAAGTACAAATACGTGCTTAGGAGTATTTCTGATCGTTCATACATACAACCAAGCCCCCCATCAAGGTCCCTATCTATGGAGCAGATAGTCCATGCGCGCCCGTCCGCCAAGTTTCGGACACCAGGAAAAGTACATAAATATTGCTTGGAGACCGGGACTGGCGATGACACGATCCCGATCATCCTAGAAGGCGTTGCCCCTTTCTTTCTTTCGATCGGGGTAAAGCATTACTCGACCGGGAAGGAAGAAATTGTCAACATCCCAAACATCGATACAGCGAATTATGTTTTCCGGGTCCCGCGCCATGCACTAACCCTAGGCGGTCACGTTGTTCGGATCCATAAGGTCCGCGACTCTCGGGGCTGCTCACAGAAATATGGGCTTGAGCTCCCATCTGTTAGTGTTTCTGTAGCCGAGCCCCCATCCATTACATCGCTGGATTCCAAACCATACTATTGTGTTGGTGATAGAATCAGCTACTCCTTGGCGGGTTCGCCGCCGTTTACTCTGGAATATACATTTTCTGGGAAAAAGGAGAAGATATCGACGCCATCGACTTTTCAAAGAATTGCCGAAAGGCCTGGGACTCTCACATTTGATAGGATTAAGGACTCCGCGAGCGATTGCGAGGTAGATGTCAATATAACAAAAGTAGTCCACGGTATACCCAGCGTTCGCGTGAGTGAAGGTTCTCAAGTTATTGAGGGGATTCATGAAGGAGAACATGTTGAGATCCATTTCCAACTTGATGGGACACCGCCGTTTACCTTCACGTAAGCCTAACCCCTCGTCGCCTCATGAGTAATCAAAACGACTAAATGATCCTACAGGTACATTAGAAGCGAAATCCCCAAGAAGGGTGCCAAACCAAAAATACTCGAAATGCACACACAAACCACCGAGGAATACAAGCATACTATTGTGGCTTCCCTAGAGGGCACATATGAGGTGGTATCTATTCACGACCGATACTGTGGATATTCCTCACCGAAATCTCACGAATTTACCACGAAGCAATCCGATTACAAAGTTTAAGATCAGAGAATGGCCGGCCACTCGTAATCCACTATTTTAGCATGTAATATAATATCAATTCTATTATAACTTTTCTCAAAATCCCCAATGTATGAGCATGGCTCCCGGGTTGTTGTAGATCTTTACCTCGGCACCTGTATCCGATCTACTAAGCCACGACCAAGCTCCATTATTAAACCTAGTACTGCTGTTTTATTCGGCACCTGTATGTATTATCGTTAAGTTTGTCTGCACTCTCTCGCTTTCTTCATGTGAGTTTAGGTCTGCGTACCGTATTTCCAGGATTGCGTGGAACGACTTTGACCCCTGATTCCTTCTCCGGCTTCCACAGAACACCAATGAGCAGGCTATCTGGGGATGGGAACAATAGAATGTACTCATCGGTTTGTGCCTATATGACCACACAGTTATTCAGGCGTTCTTCGATTATTATTATCATTATTATTGCTTTTTTTTTTGTTAATAAAAGGGAGCTTTCTCAACAATACCCTTAATTCCCTAATGAAGCTTGCATAGAGGCTTGATGAGACATTTGTTTTTGGAAGCATTACTACGTTGCTATATCGCCTATCGCTGTCGCAAAGCTCGTATTTTTGGTTTAGCACAATCACAAAATCGAAAAAGGCCATATCGGTGTCGAAAACAGCCTTCGAGAGTTACATTAGGAACGGTTAATTTCAATTATTATTAACTTGGGTACGAAGGAGAATACTCACATTGAATGGCGTAGAAACGTCTGAAAGCCTAGAATGTGTTTCTCGTGCAAGCTGAGTCATCCTGATTGCGACCAAGCGTGGGATCCGGTGTCGTATCCAATCAACTCGCCCGTCTTCGCTGGCCAGGACAACTGACAAGCAAGCTTCAGAGCCTTGGTTAGTCCATGAATCCGCTCTGAACTCCTTCAAAATCTGTGTCCTTTCGCCATCAGTAAATTGCCGTAAAACATCAACTTCGAGAGGCGTCCTACGCCAATCCCAGCAAGATAGGTAGGCAATAACCCTCCTAAAACCACAGTATGTGCTACTTGGGATTGCAACAGGAAAGTATGGGCTAAAGACAGCCGCAACAAATAGTTCTAGTATTGCGTTCCCGAAAAACAACCCGAGGTAGTGCGACTGGATCCATTTCCCTAGAATTCGTAGACTTGGTGCAAAAAACTGGTGCTGGTGGCACTTTTGCACAGCGCTCTCTTGTAAATTGAAGGTTTGCTTTGTATTTATGAGCCTTTCATTTCGTGTATCTAGACTGGGGCCAATTTGCGGATTTATGTTGAGTCCATTCGGCGTTATATCCATGGCATCCTTCAGCCGGAAGCGAAAATAGTACCGACTTTTGGTGAGAAGGTCCAGGAAACAATATGTATTATCGGAATTCCTAGTGGTAGTTATGCCAACGCGAGCGGTAAGAAAACGCCCGCTTGCTTCAAGTTCAGCCCTAAGTTTCAGGAGGAGTCCGAATTCACTCCTTCTCCTTTGCTCCGGGTCTACTGGCCACATAGAAGAACTCTCAAGATCTAACTCGCCCTCCAGAGGGGCCTCGAGATATCTAGAGCATGAAAGGGGTGGTTTGACTGAAGTGAGACTTAGAGCTGGGGAAATCCCTGTTATTTTCCTAAATCCCAATGGAAAATCGTTGACCTGACGAATAGAATTTACCACCGTCTGGAATTCGGAGATGGCTGTTTCATAGAGGTCACCAGGAGGCTGGATCAAAGGTGGTGTTGTCAAATATATTTCCGAATCACAGCCGTGGAATATTGGGGGTTGCTTTGTTTGGAACGGAGATGTTAGTTTTCGATGCAGAAAGCCTAGGATCTGTTCCGTGGGTGACGGGGTAGCGTCCCATTTGACCGTTTCCATCACTCGCCCATCCTTGAACCTCCGGAGCTCAGCCATATCCCCCCAAAACTCCCGGAAGTCGGTGGATCCACGAGTGTCCTGTACACCAGGACCATATTCCAAGATACGCATGCATGTTTTTTCGTCGAGTGTAAAAGAGATGCATAGATTGTATGGGTCGTGGTCCGGTTTTTCAGAGCCCAACACGTTTTCTAGATGCCGAAGAGGCGGTTTGGGGACGCAAAAAACCATTGTCTTATATCTGTCCCCAAGGCCTTTCGACAGTATATCGTAGCAGTAATCATTTATGGAGTGCTGAAGATTCCACCTCCTGGCTGTAGTTGAGGGTAGCTTCTCCATGATTTGGAGGGTATCTATCCGAAAACTATGGTCGCACAGAGTAAGCAATGGTCATACAGTTTATATAAATGTGTGTTAATAAATACCTTGCGGTAATATCATAAATCTGGCAGAACGGATTCTGAAATATCCGGTGGAACTGACTCAGCGAGGAAAGTCCCGATCTTTCCAATGATACCACGGCAGACGAGTGGTGCCTTAGCTAAAACCACCAGCTCAAGCTATTAGGTCTAGAAATACGATAAAGTGAAAAAAGAGGAATTTTCCTAACCGCTAAGAATGACCAACGACTCATCTTAAAAAGAATATTGTACTGAGTATACGTCTGGCAGAGTGTCGGGGTACCAGTCTGAGGGTGGAGCCTTGTATTTATGATAAGGTTCAATACGGATTTGAATATCTGGAATGGGTCGGAGGAAGCTGCATATTTGGAACTGGAATGTGTGTCTACGTTGCCTTCGACGAGGTGTAGCTGCAATAATGCCCATTCTTTTTTTCCAAATCCTCCGTCGAGCATGTGACTTGAAAAGCCGAGACGAGAAAGCCATGTGCTGCCGAGAACGAGAGCTCCCTTGAACTCTTCATTAGAGGTGATATGCTGTCTCAGGAGCTCAAAATTCCCCAAATGATGTGCATCATCTACAAGGGATGAGTTGTACATGGGCGTCGGTACTCCCGACAATCTATCTGCCCAACAAGCGTTCGGGGAAAGCCTATCAATTGGGAAAAGATCGTGAGGTATAGCTGGTATCAGACGAATTCTGCACTTCGAATGAACGACTGTTTCAATTAGAACGACATAAACAAGACGCGGGTAGCGAATTGAGGATGTAAAACTTACCGTGGAGACAATCAACTAGTACGGTGGGGCGTAATTCGTCCCCGTCCAAGAAATCGTGAGAGAAAGAGTATCCTTGGGTTTCTGTGGAGCCTCTTAGTGCTACTGTGAGATATGAAAGATATAGAATGCGCTTCCGGAGATAGCGATACTCCAAATAGTCTTTAGGATGAAAGGTAATCTGTACAATTTATTAGCTTGGTAAGAGGACTAACAAGAAAAGTTTGGAGCATTAATTTATGTTTACTGGAGGAACTTGGATGATCAGGTCGACAACAACAGCGTCGTCATGGCCTGGCTTGCGCAAGATGTGGTGCCCTAAGTTCAATTCTGATTCTATTCGAGCTGGCGGTGAGAGGAAAACTGGGGCGCCATAGATGTCGTCACCACATTCAGGGTACGGAATATGCGCCCCATGGCTGCAAAAAGCCGCTTTGGCATCTTGTATCTAAATTGATAAGGCAGTTAGGTCAAAATCTTATGTTCCGTAAACTGAGGGCTTACATACGGAGTCGAATTTAGTCTCTTCAGCACAGACTAAAACTTGCTTTATATTATTGACGGTTTGTGTGATTTGGGCGGCCTCTTTTGCGCTGCACTTTTGGTATTTTATGAAATCTGTTATGGATAACGGTAGACTATGGGCGTCATTTAGACCGGACTCGAAGAGCTTCCTCTTTCTAGGATTGCTAGACTGTATTTCAGGCTTCATTCTGGGCTTGGGTTCTAAAATGGAAGAGGTTGGTGAGATTTTGAGTGGCGATATTCTGCGACGAATGATGGCGGATGATGGCGTCGGATAGTGATGCCTGTAAAAAATCAATTGAAGGAAAATTACAACGCGTTGTTTCAAGTGACACGGATGTCTTGAATTACCGTTTTGGGACCACTCTGGCCAAGCCCGTGAGGCCTGTGCCTTTGCCGAAATCGCAGCATGCCCATTTCGGCCGCCTTGAATACTTACATGCTGAGACCCAATCCCTGATCCTTGCCGCTGTAGTTCGACGGCCGTTTAACTTTAACGTTGACATAGTATAACATGTTAACATGATTTTCATAAAATCTATTAACCGGAACCAGTTTCTTCCAATACAAGTATTCCCATATATCTAGAGTTACATGTGCCGGATCATAACACAGCCGTTTAAATATGGATTCCATTCTCGGTGCTGACCTTGGGGAGTCAATCCCCAGCAACACTGAGCATGTCTGTCAAAGCTCCTACACCCTCTTGTCTATCAAGTTTCTAACACCTTCGATATGATTTGTCCCTAGGCAATTAGTGTTTCCTTACCCACCTGGAGATCTAATGTTGGCTACGAAGAGAATGAAAAATGGGTCGTTAGTAAAATGCGATCTGGTTATCCTCGGTATGATCTCTATTCACAAAGTCGGAGCTATATTCGAGATTGACGGAGAAATCCTTTCCTGGGGGATAGATTCTTCATACATCCAGAGATTGTAGCCTTGGAACAATCGATATCCGATATCTACGGCCGGGCTCAGGAACGGTGTATGATGTTCCCCTCTGCAGCCATTGCTACAGCCTGCCAGAGCTTCATCGTCCAGAGACTCCAGTCGCCCAAGGATGGACTTAAAACCGCCGACCACAATATCCGCATCATTCACTTAACATCAATTTCGTGGAGAGAAAGCACATTGCACCCTCGAGCCGATGTCTGGGTTGTCTTCTTACCGGACTTATTGTATCCCATCGCGAGAGAATTTTGGCAACATACAGGAGAAGGGATTTCGAGCCGCCGGGCAGTTTTCGTTCATAAGGTACTCAAAGAAGGCGGCCTGTCCCTAGAGGAGTCTTCAGGCTTGCCTGTGCTAAACGACGCACGACACCGCGGTCCATCCCGTTACGCAAAACATTACGGAGGGAGCGCAGTTACCTTTCTGAACCCGAGAAAACAGCCCGACAGCCCCGGCTCCGAAGGGACATCCACTAATGATTTTGTAGAGATGCGTTACGGTCGAAACCTTGAGGCGGACTCAGTTCAACAGGCAAAGCTTGCGATCAAGCAGCGGATATCGGGGAGCATCGCCACCTGTGCAGATCCAATTGCTCAGACTTCTACTCAGGGCAGATTCCAAAAAATATCCCCTGAGGATGTTTTTCTTTTCCCGACTGGGATGAGTGCCATCTACAATACACACCGTCTGCTCCGCTCACTCTTTGGACGGGGTATAATGGTTGAATTTGGGTGAGCCGAAATTCATGCTTCCTGGTCAAACAATAAACCCGCCCTAACAAGGGATTTTTTAATAGGTTCCCATATTTAGATACCCTCAAAGTCTTGGAGAAGTTCGGAGATGGCTGTTTGTTTTTGGGAAACGGAAATGATGCCGACTTAGACGAACTGGAGCAAACTCTGACTGACGGCAAAAGGATCTCGGCTTTGTTTTGCGAGTTTCCCTCCAACCCGCTATTGAGATCACCAAATTTGAGACGCCTCCGCGACTTGGCTACTCAGCACCAATTTGTTATTGTTGTGGATGAAACAATCGGCAATTTCGTTAACGTAGACGTTCTCCCTTATGCTGACATACTTGTCAGTAGCCTCACAAAGGTTTTTAGTGGCGATAGCAACGTTATGGGTGGCAGGTATGTTCCGAATTTGGAAACAAAATGACTCCTTTATTATGACTACCTACTAAACAGCTTGCTTTGCGTAGTTGTGTGATTAACCCTAAGATGCCCTTTTACAAAGAAATTTCGGCATTGGCGGCGAAACTCTTCGCAGATGATTACTGGGGCGAGGATGCTATATTCATGGAACGAAACAGTCGAGATTTTGTGTCCCGGGTTTTGAGAATCAATGAGAACGCCGACGGATTAGCTGGACTATTCCTTACATGGCCTACAATTAGTTAGGAGCCCGCACCGGCGTATCAGGAGCTGTGAGACTAACACCAACCTTTTACTCTAGTAAAACGCGTATATTACCCTAAATATGATGATTCTCGGGGTTACTACGACGATTGTAAGTGCGTGGAGGGGGGGTATGGTGGGCTCCTTTCCATTACTTTTCATTCCCAGGAGCTTGCGGTTAGGTTTTACGATACGATAAAGACGGCAAAGGGGCCAAGCCTTGGTACGAATTTTACGTTGACCTCGCCATATGCTCTCCTTGCTCATTACAAGGAACTCGATTGGGTAAATGCATAATTATACTCCCCATCCGCCGAAAAATTGCTTGCTAACTACTGGCTTATAGATTGCCCAATACGGTGTCGAAAGCCACCTGATCCGGATTAGCGTTGGTCTGGAAGAAAAGGCTAATCTTTTACAAATGTTTGAGAAGGCGCTTTTGGAAGTGGCATCATTTGGAAATTCAACCTAGTGTACATAAATTACAATAGTTTGGGGACCTGCTCTGCAACTGATACTTGGTCCGTTAAATTTGTGAGCATGTCACTAATCGATAATGCTCTGGTCAGGCCAGCACTCTGGCAGATCAGGGAAGCGCTGCGATAGGATTAGTGTCGTTGTAATGTAAGTATGTACCAAAGGCATTTCAGGCACTGCATAAAGGGGTTTTGGCAGGGGTAGCACAAGAAAAAAAGGTGTCGTGGTGATTGAAAATTCCATTTTATAGAAATTTTGTAACAGCTCCATGCCAGCCCTCCCCCCCGCATTATGCTGGACTTCCTTCTCTGTTTAGGTGGGTTTGATTTGTAGGCAGTATATTGGACTGCGGAAGAGGGTGTATAAACTAAGCATTTTGTGAAGTTTGGGGGGTTCCTTCCGTCCCGTGCCCATTGTCATTACGACGGCCATAGCTTTGGTGATGGCCGTATCCCCTTTGCGAACCCCGACCACCTCGATAACTTTGTCCCATGGAATGGTTTCCGCGGGGTTTGTTATTTCGTACGCCCTGAGGTTGTGTAGGATGTGGGCTGCGTGCGTCTGAACGGCCAGTAGTTTGAGATATAGCATTAGCAGCAACGGGGGGTTGCGTTGAACGCGTGGGATTCTGGGCCGCTGGCGGACGAGGAATGCTCTCTGGGGAGTCATAGACATAGAGTTTCTTGTCTATCTGTGCGGGTATAGGCTGTATTTCAGTTCCGAGTTCTTGCTCGATTTTGTAGAGGTTAAACCTAAAACGGCAGCCGGGATTAAGCTTGTGTTAGCCGGAATTTCACGCTGGTTCTTACAAGAGATGACTGCGTATGGTCATCGGTTGGGGTAAAGGGGACCACGGGGCTCTTGCCTGTCGTCCCAATTGATGAGGTTAATAGCAAGACCAAGGTGGCCAAAACGGCCCGAACGACCGATGCGGTGCAAGTAGGTCTCTGCGTTTTTGGGGAAATCAAAATTGATAACGACATTGACGGCCTGGATATCAATGCCTCGAGTCAGGAGATCTGAACACACCAAGTTCCTGCAGACGCCGTTTCTAAAGTCGTGGAACACACGGTTCCTGTGATTCTGAAGCATTTTTGCATGACTGTAGAAGCAGGAGTACCCAAGTTCCGTGATCTTCTTGGCTAGGAGTTCAACCCGATTTGTGGAATTACAGAATATTATGGATTGGTTGATTTGGAGCTATGCAAAAAAGTTAGAAAAACTTAAGATGATAAACAACCCGATTCGTCCAAGGTAAATACCTTAGAAAACAAAGTATTTAGACAATGGACTTTCTGCTTCTCCTCGACAAAGGCGTAATATTGTGTAACGCCGCGAAGGGTCAGCTCATCCATAAGGTTGATCTCGTAGGGCTGTTTTAGGTGCTTGTCCTATATCACGATTAGTTTTCTGTGATATCACATCGGCCTTGTAGAGCCTGGAGTATAACTCTTCTCCGAATTGTAGAGAAGGTTGATTGGACCGGACTAACCATGAAGCTTTTTACTACCAGGGGGAAAGTAGCAGAAAACAGCATTATCTGGCGATCGCTGGGGAAATAAGCTAAAAGCTGTTCAATGATGGGGGTGAATTCGGGGCTGAGAAGCTTGTCTGCTTCATCCATGATGAAGGTCGGGCATTCGCTAAAGTCTGCAACTCCCTTCCCGGCCAGATCCAAAATTCTTCCAGGGGTTCCGACAAGCACATGAACAGCTTCGTTTAAACGTATGATATCATCCTTTAGACCTGTACCTCCTGTCGTGACCATCACATTGATGCC
The DNA here is from genome assembly GCA_036872755.1 of Orbilia blumenaviensis. Classification (NCBI taxonomy): domain Eukaryota; kingdom Fungi; phylum Ascomycota; class Orbiliomycetes; order Orbiliales; family Orbiliaceae; genus Orbilia; species Orbilia blumenaviensis. The sequence continues at coordinate 2,307,349 of JAVHNS010000006.1, read as the reverse complement.
AAGGTGTTTGCCCAAGGTTTTGCAAACTTGCGATGTTTGGAGGGCAAGCTCTCGAGTGGGCACTAGGATTAGAGCCTGCGTCTTAGGGCTCTTCGAATTTACCCTCTCTAGTGCTGGGATAACAAAGGCTGCCGTTTTCCCAGTGCCGTTTTTGGCTCTGGCGAGAATATCCCGCCCTGTCAAAGCAACGGGAATAGTTTCTTCTTGGATTGGGGACGGTTTCTCGAAGCCTGCCTCAAATATACCCATGAGGAGCTCTCTCTTGATATAAAGCTCTTCAAAATCAAGGCCCTTTGTAGCTGTCACATCCTGTTGACATGTTAGAATTGGTTCAAAAATATGAGCATAAAAGGATGCACCGTCATAATAGGAACCAGGTTGTTAACATACCTCAGTTTGAGGGCGAAGATCTTTCACAGGAGCCTTTAACTGGGCCCTCCAATCCGCATCACTTGGGGTTACCATTAGCATGGGAGTATAAAGGGAATGAGTATATACCAAAAAAACCCTACTTACCTTAAGGTTGTAGATTCAAGTCTTTCTGTTAATGATGACGCCATTTCTGAAAGAGAGAAAAAGAAGAAGGAGAGGAGGAAAGGGAAAAAAAAGGGAAGGAGAAGAGGGAAAGAAGGTGATGGGCGAGAGAACAAGGCAATGCTTTGGAGCAGGTTTGAGATTATGGGGAGTCGCTAATTTGCAAATACAAAAACCGCTGGCTGTGGGGTTTCCAAGTCTGTAGAGGAACTGTTGAGGCTTTCTGAGAGAGGGTATGAAGTTTTTGATTGGAGAACTAAGGCGTCGAGGGTGTAGGGTGTCTGTATGGATTAAAGGACGGTCTTGCTGCGGTATAGGGTTCTAGTGGAGCTTTCAAGGCCATACAAAGGCGATCTGAATTCTTTGTTCCTCTGCTTTCTCCCCTCGCTCGAAAAAAAATAAAAATAAAAATAAAAATAAAAATAAAAGATAGAGAGATAGAGAAATAGTGGAGAGGAGAGGAGACGGTAGAGGAGAGGAGAGGAGGGCAGAAAAAAAAAAGGGAAAAGGAATATAAAAAAGGCCAAAGGGGGAGGTTCAAGCAATGATGCAAGATGTTCGAGGGTGGTTTGCGCGTGTCGTAAGACAAAATAGTTGGAGTTCGAGTAGTTATTCTAAATGTACAATGATGAAGATTAGTTATGTGTGCTCTCTCAGAGGGAGCTCGCTGTGGATGGATGGGTGGATGGATGGATGAATATGTCGAGCGATACCTTAGTGGAAAGGGTTTGATGAGGGTGAAACGTAGGTGTTGGTCGCCGGGGGAGAAGATTGGGGGATAGTAGCGAAAGCTAGAAACGACACTGGAATTCGATAACAGGGACCGGCAGTTGGTACAACGGAATGATTTCGATGGCAATGGTAGGAAGCGTGTAAGATCTGATGGTGAGTTTTTTTTTTTTTGGAGGTGCTTTATTGGTTGTGGCGATGATGGCTCGTGGCTCGTGGCTCGTGGTGACGATGGTGATGATGATGGTGGGTGGTGTTGTTTGTTTCTGGGGGCGGCGGGTGATATGTGTGAGTGTGAGTGTGAGTGTGTGTGTGTGTGTGTGTGTGGGTGTGGGTGTGTTTGGATGGTTTGATGGTGAAGCATCAGAGGTTGACCTTTTTGTGGGGGAGTCTCTCTCTGTCTGTCTGTCTGTCTGTCTGTCTGTCTCTCCCTCCCTCTCCCTAGGTTAGGTAAGTACCTAACAGGTATATTACTTACGAAAAGTCTCTTTATTTAGGTATTTATTATTATTATTATTATCATCATCTATAGGTAGCTACCTACCCGAGGCTTTGAAACCAGATACCCAAGCATATAAGTCAGTACCTAGGTACATACCTATTTGTGCAATTGTGTGGGCTCAAGCCACTCAAGATCACCGGCACTGCACTGGATTATATAACATATACCGAGTAAGTCTCTGTGCATGGAGTGATACCTTATACCCAGTACCTACCTAGTATCCAGAATAGAGTAGAATAGAAATAGAATGGAATGGAATGGAATAAGGCAACATACCTCAATTACTTTAACTTCTTAAGCCTAGGTAGGCACTTAGGTACCTTACATCCGCTTGCTTAAACCGATCCAATCAATCATACCAAGTTGATGGTTCAGGTTTTCGGTGTTGGTTTTGGTTGCTGGATTGGATCCATCATGGAGGCTCATCGCCTGCCCTGTCCCATTGCACATACATGTAGGTACTTACCCAGTCCCCTGTTCGTCTTTTTTTTTTTTTTTTTTTCTCTCAAACCTTCTTTCCCTTCCCAGACCAGAAAAATAAAATAAAATAAAAAACCGTAAAAAAAAAAACTCTATAAAATCACATCCCGCTGCTACTTACTAGTTGATTACTCAAATAGCCCACCTCACAAGCATCCAACTCTTCACGATCAAGATCTTCCTTTGTTCAAGAACTGCCTACCGTGCATAGGCACTGAGCTCACGTATCTGTCGATCTGTTATAGGTGCGTACATACCGCCTACGCAACCAATCCCTGGGGCCTTTTGTTTTCGAACACAATTGCTAATGCGAAACACTTCAGGCTCTACCCAGACTTCCCGTACCCCACCATGATGGCCCGGCCCTACCTCGCCCTTGGTCGTGCAATACGATCGCAGGCAATCCATCGAAGCACCAATCTCGTCGCACGGCCTTTCGCCAATCTAAGCCACGCTCCCCGAAGACATCTCGCTCCAATTTTTCTTGCTGCCCGGGCCCCCTCGCGATTGTTTTCGTCCACTACCATCTTCTCGAGACCTTCTGGCACAGGTAATCAAGCCCAGTTGTCACCATTTCATCCCAAAGCTAAGTACGAACATCATCATCATAGTGGACGAAGAGTTATTTGCGAAACTTCAACATGAGATAAATGTCGAAACCGAACTGGGCGAGCATGAACAGATTCCTGAAAACCTCCAGGAGTTCCTCGATACCTCCCAATTCAAGGTCTGTGGGCTGTAAATAAGATAGCCATCCGGAGCAACGCTCCACTACCTCATGATTTTGTATAGGTCTGCCTGCTAACGCTCCCGCCCACCGATAGTTGAATGACAAAGATGGCATGGAAGAGGTGGAGTTGGTCCGGAGGTTTGGTGACGAGACGTAAGACCCCAAACAGCTTCAATCGGTCGGGCTTTTGGAATCGGCTGACTCATGATCAACAGGGTCCGTGTTATTTTCTCTATTGCAGACCTAAATGCTATTGACGAAAAACTCGACGACCCTTCTTTGTATGACCAGGAGGACATTCCGGAACCAGGCGAGTTGGAAAGCTCCACCAAAAGAGGGGCCAATACCGAGGCAAGATCCGTGGAAGAAGACGAGCCAGAGTATGAGGAGGCCAGCGAACCAGCGTATCCTGCCAGGCTAAACATCACCATTGAGAAGGTAAGTTAGAACCTTGTTGGTGCGCGCTTCAAGAGCCTGTTCACCCGTTATTCTATCCACCTCGTATAGAATCTCACTAAAATATTCGCTGCTTCAAAGTCTACCTCCGGAGCGTTGCAAGTTGAAGCCGTTGCACAAGATGGGATGATCATCGTCGAAAATGTTCATTACCACCCTTCCGTGGAGTTGGCCACAGCGCAGACAGCGGAAGCAGACTGGGAGAGGAGAGGCCGCTATGTTGGACCTCCTTTTGGAAATCTCGACGAAGACCTACAAGTTCTCCTCGAACGCTACTTAGACGAAAGAGGGATTAACACCGCCCTCGCTTTGTTTGTCCCAGACTACATCGACTATAAGGAACAAAAGGAATACGTTTCCTGGCTGAAAAGTACGTCCTATTCTAACACTAGCATATTTATTTCTTCCTCTCCTTTTCTGTGTTATTTTTCTTTTATTTTATTGAATAAGCTGACAGATTATGCGTAGACGTGAAATCCTTTGTCCAGGCGTAAGCTCGGTGCTCGTGTGAGGAGCAGGGTGCACCGATGTGAGAAGTGATCCAGTAGTTGTTATTATAAAGGTACGGATCAAGGATAGGGTTCTTGAATTGATGATCGGTAGTAGAGGGGTATCGACCTGACCTGTCCTAAGATGCCTGGTTTGGGGGCTTTGTAGATCAAGCTCCCGGAACCCGTATATGGGTATACCTGGCTAGTGAGATGGCCGATTTTGTACATACACAGAGAGCCCGAGGCAATTAAATGCCAGGCATGATGGTAATTCGGAAAAGCAAAAAAAAGAAATCTCCTTTCTTAACCAATATAACTTTGACGGCTCATGATATATTAAACTATGTGTGTGGCGCTGCTTAGAGCCAGCTTGCGATTGTAGTCCATCATCCTCCGCGTGGTCGCCATGTGCATGAATGCCATAATTTTATGCATGTCAGCCCGGCCCAAGATAACCTTCTTATCACTTTTTTAGGCCATCGGAGGTACCCCCGCATTCGCTCTATTTTCGGGGGTTTGCCAACAAAGCACACCTCTTGGCCGACAGCTCTCACAATACCACATGCGATTATCGACCCAGCTGCCCAGATCGGTATATTACTTCGAGATTGGTCGGGCTGAGGACGTCCTGATCCTGATACTGTAAGACCAACCCTACACATACAACTCCTTGACCAAAGCTAACATCCATTGTGCTGAAAAGCCTGGATATTTACACGTACGCGTGAACCTGTGCAGAATGCTCGTATCCTTGACCGTTGGCAAAGTCGATGCCGGGCTGGCCATCCTTCTGACGAAAGACAAACGTCTGATTGAGTTTCCATCGGTTCTTCTCCCGCCTGGTGTTTCAAGCGGTAGTATCATAGATATTCAAGTTTCTCGCAACAATCGAGCTGAGGACGCGGCACGCCAGGCATTTGAGACCCTCCAAACCGAAATTTATTCCTTGTTTGGCCAGAGATCACCTTCGAAGCCTATCCTAAGAATTCGCAATGCCACACAAACTTCCGTTGTCTTGGAGTGGGACCCAATCGACCTTGCAACTGCATCTTTAAGGTCCTTGTCACTTTATAGGAACAACTCCAAGGCTGGAAATATACCCAATCCGACCACTCACCACTCTACGAAGATATCGGGTCTTGCCGTGGACACCGAGTATTCCTTTCATCTGATACTGCGTACCTCAGCCGGCACCTATGCGAGTGAGAAAGTTACCACGAGAACCCACAAAATGACCGATCTGTCCGGTATCACGATATGCCCAGGAGTTATGTCCCCCTCTGAGAAGGAAAGGCTGAGAGTGGTCATCGATCGGATAGGTGCTAAACCGCTTCAGGACCATGTGAGAATTGATACAACTCATTTCGTTTGCACTGAGGGCCGCGGACATGGTTGGGAGCGAGCCCAAGAAATGAATATTCCCATTGTTCGACCGGAGTGGCTTGAGGCGTGCGAACACGAGGGACGTATCGTGGGCGTACGTAACTACTACCTCAGCGCAGATCCATCCCTTCGCAGCCAAAGGGCACGGCCAGTATCGCACATCCAACAGGTGCAGGGGGCATCGACCGATAGACGCGATTCGGTTACGGATGCGAACGTGAGTAAGCCTGTACCACAAACCGCCGACAATGTTGCCCCCACCCTCGAAGCCGAGGAGGCTACTACAGCGGCCGAGCCAGAGCCACCATCACTTCCAGATAAAGAAAAAATCTCATCAGAAGCTGCTCATAGCGATGCCCCACCGGTGGTGCCAACAGCACATGAAAGCCCGCCGACAAATACAGAGGCGAAGAACGATCGACCTTCCCAAGATGATGCGGACTTTACCTCAGTTCCCTTATAAAAGAGCAGGATGTGATATTTACATGAGGAGGGGGGGTTCTCCCTCTCCCCCTTCTTATTTTGTGCCCCATAATACTCATGGGTGAAATTTCAAGCCAGATAGTTGAGTGATGTAATGGAGAGAGAGAAGGCGGGGGTGTGAAAAGAGAAAACAAAAAGCAGGATACAATGGCATGCACATGACGCCCTACTCGAAATAGCCTAGACATTTCTACTAGAAATACCACAACAAAAAAGTATTATTTTGAATACGACATTGAGTCTTGATAGGTCTCGGGATCGAAACCCGGAGATAGGGGGCTTCGAAAATAAAGATAACTACGAAAAGCAAGGCGTTATAGGCGTAGGAATACGACTTAGCGTCGGGCCTGGAGGCGTGTTTGGTTACGCTCGGGGTCGGGCATTCTGTAAAGCGGTGGTATTAGCCAATGTGCAGTTCTTCTCCGCGCAGTCGTATGCATACCTCACGATTCGGACATCCGCAGTTTCATCAATCCCTTTAGTGCTTACATCCTATGACCTTTCTTAGTACGGTTCTCCTAGACAGAAGCATCGGTGCGGAGATACTAACCTGAGGCGTGATCAGAATGAATTGCTTCCCAACTGAGTTGCGGGCTGCTTTAATCTAGTTCACTATTAGAAATACTGGGGGTAGGTTCCTTCGGGGTAAATGAAAACTAACAATCAGGCCCATAGAAACGCCTCGATTCACCGCATCCATAAAGACATCACTGTACCTGTATTAGAAAAAAAATCGTTTATTTTGGGATGGGGCACATACAACTCGTCTAGGCACCTGAAAGGTGAGCCCATGGCTTCCCATAATGCGAGGAGCAAGCATATTTGCGAAAATGACTTCTCTCCACCGGAAAGCGTTTTGGCATTGCGTTGGGTGTCTGTTGCCTGCTGGCTGGGTTGGACCTGTCCGAATTGTGAGCGCAACGGGTCGGCTTGTTGAAAATTCGGATTGCATCTTACCCTAAGCTGAAGGACCCCTCTTTTATGGTCGAATGCGAGTTTCCCATCAAATTCTCTTTCGCTCATTAGAAAACGAAACTGGTATCTAGATTGGACACTGATGTATTTTCGGAAATAGCTCCATCTTTCCATGCGTTCTTCAAACGCCTGCTGTAACGCCTGGTGAACTTTCTCTAAATCGACCACTTCCTCTCTTGCCGCGTTGTACTTTTCAGTTTTGTCTCCATAATCTCTCGCAATCTTCTCGGTTGACGCTCCAATTCTAGCATCCTTTTTTTTAATTTCAGCATCTAATTGATTTAATCGAGCCTCGATGTTCGTCGTCGTGTCATTTCCCTCTAGCTCAGGCATCGGGCCGACCCTCTGGGCGTCTATCCTCAAAGCTTTAAGGTTCTCCTCCTCTTCCTTAACTGACGCGGTGAATTTTAATATTTCTGCATTTTGTTGTTCTAATTTTTCGAGGATACTCGCGTTTGTGAGGACAGCCTGTTCTCTCTGTTGGATTGCAGAATTATGGGCGGCTTGGAGCCTATCAGAGTGACTATCAAATTCGTTGATTTTGGCGTTTAATGCCTCCATTTCGATCTCCAGCCCAGTTTGCACTTCTGTAAGTCGTTGTCGCTCAGCTAAATTGTCCTCTTGTTGTTTTGCATATTGCTCGTAAAATTCTTCTTGGGCCTATTCAAACAGTGATTATCAGTAGGTGATCTCAACTCTAGCAAATCGTGGTTTCTCTCTTTCTCTTGCGTACTGTGACAACTTCTTCCAAGCGATTGAGTTCACGGTTGCTGTTGTCCTGTTCCAATTTCTGATCCAAATCCTCGATTTGGTCTTCGACCCTCTGTAGATCGGTTGATGCTTTTTGTTTTTCTCCCTGTGCGATCTCCGGTTAGCCACCTCTGTATTGTGAAATATCTGGTACCAGGGCTTTCGCTGATTTAAGTACCATGAGTCTTGCAAGATTGTTTTTATAGGTACTATTTGCATTTTCCAACTCTGCGTATTTGTTACGTGCTTCTGCAAGTTCTATTTTTTTTGTGGCAATATCTGCTTCTGCGAGCCTACGCCACGTCAGGTCTGGGTCCAATTTGGATGGATGTATCTACTGACCTCGTTTGCTCCTCGATGCTGGTTGCCATTCGAGGACGCCCTGTCCACCCAACAATAGGATCCACACCTCCAGATCCTTGTCTATTTCCGGCAGTTAGTATAGGCATACGCGTTGCCGTTAGGGTGTCATTTACTTACCCCATTTTGATATTGAACCCATTCCCGTTTGTATTTTTGTTTATAGAATAGCAGAATCGAACATTATCAGGAGACCTTTCCATTATCCTTCTCCCCTCTGTGTGGTCTTCAACCAGTATAGTCTGCTCAACCTGGTTCATCATTACGAGTGTTCTTCGTATGTCGTCATTATCAATCTACTCGATTTTAGTAAGTTATCAATGGGCCCGACATAGGAGGCTAGTTAGTGTTTATTACCTCTAACGCTCTCAACACAGTAAGATACTCGGACGGGGGCTCTTTCAACTGGAAGGGGATACGGCTCGTATAAAACACATTATTTTGGCCACTGAATCAAAAGTGTTAGCTCTGAGCCCTACAAAGGGTCTACGGATACCTACCACGAATGTGCCCGTGTTAGGCTCATCAGGCGATCCTTATCTTCAAGACTTAGAGCAATAAAGCCCGTTAACACCCGAGTAAGCTGGCGCTCGATAATAGTCGACCATTTCCTATCCTTAAGTTTAACAAAAAGTCCCACCGGCCCTATTGGCTTCCCAGCTTTCCACTGGGTGCGGTCGATTTCTTCCAGTAGTTTAGGTATGTTTCTTCCGTAGACGCTGAGATTTGCAGAGCGATTCGTGGTAAGCTGCTCCAAATGGCCTCTGGCGTTGCGAAGGTTATTTTCCGTTTCCCGTACTTTATTCCGACATTCTTCTAGCTTCGTCTTGTTTTCGCTATTGGCGGCTTGCTCAGTCTTAATGGAATCCTCGAGATTATCAACTTTGAGCCGGAGCCTGCTTTTTTCAGCTTCAAGACGTTCCTTTTCTTCGACCAGGCCCGCATGCTTGCCGTTATCTGCTTCAGCTAACCTCTTTTTTTCGGTGCTGACATCTCGCTGTGCCTTCTCGAGTTTCTCTCGAGCCTTCACCATATGCCCATGAACGCCTCGTCCATCTGTCTACAATCACATTAGAAACTGGAGATAGCAACTGTCCCGGGTACAGTGGTATACCTGATTCCTCATCAATTTGCTATTGTTAGTATTCATGCGGTCTTCCAACTCTTTTTGCTCGTCCTTCAGGGGATTGGTAGAGCTGGACGAGCTTTCCACGGCCGCGCGGGCTTGCGACACCCTCTGATCCCAGGACTCGATAACAGCACCTGCTTTTTCGAGCTCCGCGTCCAACCCTTCTTTTACCTTCTGGCTATCATGAAGCTGCTCCCTCGTTGCGTCGAGGTGCTAGTATTCCCGGCGTTGAAATTAGTAAACAATGGTAGTGTTATTTGGGTAGACTGGACAAACCGTTTTCGATTCGGAGACCTGCGCCCAAGCATGCTTTAATAGTAGCTCCTGAACGCTGTTGCGGAGATCTTCAGTTTGCTTCACGAGTTTGAACTTTTTTTCCGCTGCCTCTTTGTCTTCTTTTAGTTCTCTGATATCTTCGGCCTTGCCTTCAAGGACAGTGTCGATAACTGCCTGTTGTGACTTCATGGTCTGGTAGAGTGCATATAGATCGTCAAGCTGCACACCTTTCATGAAGAATTTATATTTATCCTCATCAGTAGAATTGCTCAAGAACTGTCTTGCGAGATCTTGAGACAGAACAGTCATTGGGTTGTCAACTTGTAGGGACATGTAATCGATTATATCTGAAAGCTCCTTCTTCGTCGAGGACACAATTTTACCGGATTTTGCTTTGATTTTGTAAGAGTTAACACCGTCCCGATTGAACGTGCGTTGTACGATGATAGTTTCACCGTAAATATCTTTTTTGAACCCATCTCCGCGGTTCCGAAGATGAACTTCAACAACAGCCACGTGTTCGCCTTCTTTGATAAAGCTCTTGATATTGCCTCCTCGGTTTGTCACAGCAGCTTTAGCTCCAAGGCAAAGTGTGAGAGCGGTAAGTACAGCACTCTTTCCGCTTCCATTCTGGCCTACAACGAAATTCATGAAAGGTCCGAATTTCATTTCAAGGCAAGGGTGACACTTAGGATAGGGATGGAGGATTAGCAACTGTAAAACTGGCTGTAGGGTTAGAATATCACCAACCATGAAGTTTTCAAGTCGTATCAATTCGATAGTACCATAGTCGGCAGGCTCGCTCTCTTTTGGAGCTGTACTATTCGCAGTGAGGAGCTGAGACTGTTCAAAGAACATTTCTTCTTCCTCAGAGTCCAAATCGGTACTTTCATCTTCAACGGTTTTGCGTTTCTTGTGTGGCTGAATCATAAGATATATTTTAGCACTTCAAACAATAGAAATATGGAATGTGGGTAGCCAGGCAGACCTGAAGGTCTCCATCTTGAACCCCATGTCGCTCTGAAGGGGCCCCGTTTTGAAGCTTTGACCTTGGCCGTTTAGCCGACATGACGTGTTCTGCTATTTATTTGAGAAAGACACGAGGCTGCAGGCTTTAGGAGCACCCAGGCCTGATAAATAGTCGGACTGGGTGTCACAGCTGGGTTGCAGGTTGACGACGATATGAAGTCTGGAAACTTCGAACCCTAGTGAAGATTTTGGTTGGGCTAACGAAGAAATCCTTCTTAGAATAATGACAATTTCTAGCTGGATTAGTGGCTGGCGGCGGTGGGGAAGAGATGGTGAAACTTGAAACTTAGGCTCCGAAGTAGGCTACTTACTTGTTTGCCTGTTGGAGGTTAGGATGGAAACTTGTCCGCAGGAGTTTAGCTATAATGGCGCTGGTAGCTCTATACCTAGTTAGCTGGTATGTTCACCTGCTGGTATAGAAGATAAATGCCTGGTCTTTAACAGAAGCTTGAAGAGTATTTGTAGTCGGGTATTTATAGTTGGAGAAACGACTTTTATATTAGAGAGTATATATTGTATGCCTAGGCAAATATATATATAGGTATATAAACACACACACAAGATATCTCGCGATGTCGGTTGATCGTAGCTTAGCTTGGACAAAGAGTAGGATTTGGGAGTGTGCTGCCTTCAAAGAGAGCCGCGTGATCACGTGGTAGACAAATATGGCAATTGTTGTGTTGGGCAAAACACGTTAATTAGAAATTATTGTTGCAGCCAACGCGTTTTCTGAGCATGCCATTAGGTACCTACTTACTACCTAGGTACCTAGGGTAGATGCATTCTCTTTATATTAGGTATACAATTCCATGTATACCGACCCGGTCTAGGCAACGTGACCAGGTACTTACCCAATCTCCCCTTTCCACTAACATCAATCGAGGATTGACCTATAACTCACCTTGTGACCGAAGCATTGTATGAGTACCTATCTACCTACCTGGGTACTTACCTACCTACTGACTTAGGCACTCAACCACTTACTAAACCCTTCGTACCCAGGGTGCTTAGTTGGTAAGAATAGAATTGATTCTGCCCACCCGGCTTGTATTCAACCGGTCCTTGATCATAATAGGGTCCTACATATCTGTCAACGGCGATGATCCGGACTAATACCAATCCTCCTTAGGTCCAACATCAATTGGCTTTGCATCATGGGGATTAACGGGCTACTTCCTTTCCTCAAATCCATTCAGCAGCCCACACATATCAAAAACTGGACAGGAAAAAGGGTGGCGGTTGATGCATATGGCTGGCTCCACCGGGGGACTATATCATGCGCTGTCGACCTTGCTCTCGAGAAGCCTACTACAAAGTATATGCGCCACGATGCCCCATTCGTTGAGTCTCATCCGGGCTAACCGTACCACCTACCTCTAGATACGTTGACTATGCTATGCACCGAGTGCGAATGCTCCAACACTACGGTGTTACCCCATACCTTGTATTCGATGGCGATTATTTACCAGGAAAAAAGCGGACGGAGCTGGATCGCGAAAAGTACGTGATAGCCTGATGCGCATATACCAGAGCACATCGGCCCCAGGACACATCTATCCTGTCCCTATTCACCTAATTTATTAACGTGGGCCTATCTATAGGCGTCGAAAGTCTTCCCGGGAAACAGGGCTAGAGTTACTTCGCCTCGGACGCACGTCACAAGCCCATGCAGAGCTACAAAAATCTATCGATGTAACACCTCTAATGGCACGTCGGCTTATCGAAGAGCTTAAAAAAGCCGATATTCCCTATGTTGTTGCACCTTACGAAGCGGATGCACAAATGGCCTATCTTGAACGCATCGGCGAAGTTTCTGCAATACTTTCTGAGGACTCTGACCTTCTTGTCTTTGGGGCAAAATGCCTACTGACAAAACTCGACCAATACGGGGAATGTATAGCCATACACCGGGCTGACTTTGCCAAGGTATCGGAGGCTTGTATGACTGGCTGGTCGGATTCGGAATTTTGCCGGATGGCTATATTGAGTGGATGTGACTATCTTGTGAACATACCTAAAATGGGGATCAAAACTGCCTATAGATATGTTCGTAAGTACAAGTCCGCTGATAAGGTGATGTTTCTTAGATCTTTCCCTCAGAGATATCCAACCTAATAATGCGAGACAGTAGATTATTAGAGCAATCCGTATGGATGGTTCTTTTGTCGTCCCAGCTTCCTATGAGAAGTCATTTGTTACCGCAGAAATGACATTCCGCTACCAGCGAGTATACTGCCCGATTTCGCGCCAATTAATATCATGCAACGGGGACATGACGCTTCCAGACGGCATAGAAGCAGAACAAGCACTGAACTTTGGAAGGTCTGTTCTACCATCCCAAATTGGAAAACAAACACTAAGGTGTCATGCTTCTTAAAAATAGTATTTATGACTCAAAAGTCGCACACAAGGTCGCATCTGGTGATCTCGATCCCATGACCAAGCTCGACCTTCGACTGGATCAAGTCTCTATGCCTGCCTCATCCAAAGCGCGTGTACCTGCAACTTCAGCACCGAGTTTTAAGTGTACTAGTCATTTGAACTCTCTACAGAAAAAGGAGCGCATTACTAGCTTTTTTGGTATGATCTTCATCTTCCTGTTTCTGCAATGTTTAGACGTTTATTGACCATTCCCATGAATGCAGCTCCGCGTACAGCCTTAGCTGAACTGGGTCCCCGTAGCGTTTTATCTCCGCGCCAATCCCCAATCATTTCTAATGCGCCTAAAAACGACATGGTACAATCTACAAGCTTAGAGAGAGGGAATAAGAGACGTAGACTATGTATGGATGTCGATAATGACGCCACTCTGAGCACCGAACAAAGTCCCTTTTTCACAAGGTCGCTGAAGCCTACGAAGAAGCTTATCAAGCACACCGTAACTACTTCAAGGAACCCCAACAATCTCCAAAAAGGCCGGGGGGGCGGTTTTCCAAACCGACTTGACTCTGATTCGCTGCCCCAGTCGCCAAGGCTGGGAGTGGCTAGAGTGATCCATCCACGAAACCAAGTTCCAAAAAAAGATCAGCAAGGCGTAAAATCGCAAGAAACACAGAGCCTCAAGATGGCTTCTTTAGCCTCGTTCCGCTTCCAAAAGGGCACTGCTATCTCTGGTAGCAACTCAGTGCACCCTGCTGCGGACCTCAACAACATGAACAAAGAAAACGAAGCGCCCACCTGTTCGGACCAGTAGCAAAAAATGCTACCCTGTGCGGTTTTGCGAACGCCTTTCTACAGGCAATCCGTATCTGCACAATTATGTCAAGGCTGGAAGGCAACCATTAAAGCCCTGTAAAATTATGATTAGTCTCTGCTTTTTGCTCCTTCATTTTATGTTGGCTTTAGCGGGTGTCATGTTGAATTATTGTTCGCTTAAAAGCATTCTCATCATCTTCTGCAAGAATGCTTGTTTTTTCTTGTCTTTTTGAGATTACTCTAGCCGCTATTTATTGCTCTTAGGATGCAAGGTTCAAATTGTAATCGTCCGTTTAGCAAATGAGCCAGCTTCTGTCTCAGACATCGCTAATAAAAGAACCAACGCTAGTTTTCCGCAGTGTCTAGATCCTTAAACACAGTTCCGTCATCTATAGAATACAAAAATGTGGCTATATGTACTTTTTTCCCGGGTCCACCCAGTTGAAAAACTCCATCGACTTCTCATACCTGTCACACTCCATAGGTTAGTGGTGTGTCGCTATGGACAACAGAACGAAATGCAACTCACAAAGTGAAGACAATTCCACCGCTCATCTACAATTACAGAATGCCATTGTTAGCCTAGGAGAGGTTTGATTGTTGCGAGATAAATACGTACCATTAGCCTTGCAAGCCTTGGCACTGCGCCAGACCACAATGCTCGTATTCCCTCTTCAGTTGCAATCCGATAAAAGCATTCCACCGAGTTCCTGTACTGACTGGCGTGCAGAGATTGCATTCTGTGAAACTATTTAGTATCAAGGCATGTGCGCGAAATGGATTGGAATGGCAGTTCGATCTACCTTGATTTTACCACATCGATGGGCATCGTCACATAGACCTAGTTGAGTAACATTAGCTTGGAAAACCAACCCCAAAAAGGATTCACAAGGCCAGCAGGCTGTAACTTCTTACGGTTATTGTTCCAGCCATAGCGCCAATGCCAAATGTCGCAGCAGAGCCGAGTTTCTCTCCCGGAGGTATATAGCTCTGAGCCAACTGTTTCATTGTCATATATGACCCGAATCGTACAGCAGAACTAGACGCTTGTCGTACAGTTGTCGGGAGAAGACCATTAAAGAGGGCCCGTACACCCTGTTCTCGCAATATAACACTGGTACCGTGAACAAGCCCTCTCATCCTTGGATTCGGGCTTTTCTTATCGTCAATACTATATGAGCTATCAGTGGGCACGCTCGATCTCGGGTATCCCCAGGGTCCAATACATATATTGGGTGGTCTTACAGCTTAACCTTGACGCTCTCAGATGGTGTGACCGCAAGCACAGATTCAGAAACGCCTGTGGATTGAATTAGCGGAAATTGAACAAAATATAGCTTAGGGATTATCAAAGAGGTACGCTGAAGAAACGTACCTGCGCCCAGCCCAGCAAGGACGGTTCGGGGTCCTGATATGTTGCCATTTTCATCTGATAACAGACTTTTAAACGTATCGAACGCCAGAAAACCTAAAAATAGTCTTTTAAGCATATAAACCCGAAATTAGGTGATATAGATTCTCATTTTCACCTACGGACAGCCGCCTTGAATGAATTCCCCGCGATATTTGTTGTACATCCTGTATACCACTGGCGCCCAAAAGGCGGCCAGGGAAGCTTCTGCCCGTCAGGAAGCCGTTTATTTAGCTGTGTGCGGACCTTCGCAACTTGTTTCAATTCAGCCATTGCTCCCCTCTAAAAAAAAAAAAAAAAAAAAAAAAAAAAGGAGGGAGAGCATCGATGATCGCATATGCAGGTCGCCGACAGCGCTGTCTTTTGTACTGTGGGCTACTTACATTCCGCTGGATAGGTGACAGCTGTAGAGATATTCGAATTAACAAAGGTGATGCAGTATTAAGGGCAGCATGAGGGTTGTTCATTCGACTCGAACAAGGAGCGGGCTGTCTATACCGATCTCAATTGCCCCGGCAGTCGCCCCTGCAATGATGGACCTGAGAGCGCTGGGCTAAATCCAGAAGAGATACCGTTAATTAATAATAACAACTCCCAACAGAATGCAAATTGCTCGTTTATATCGGAATCATACCTTCTCTTTTGTGGTAGCAGCAGACATTTTCAGGGTGAAAATATCGAAATACAAGTCCGCGAAAGCGAAACCTCTGGCTTGGCCGGTTTGACTATTTTGGTATAGGGCAATCAGCACTCTGTTTAACCGAGGACCTCAGAACCAGGCGTTAATATAATGACATGTCGCAAGCTCTCGATCAGCGACCGGGACTGATATCCTTAGCCCAACCAGGCCGGCCATAACAGGTATCAATGCCCAGATTCGATTGGTCGGGGTTCTAAATCACCGAATTATGAATGGTACTCGGTAGTTAATAAACAACAACAACAACAACGACAACGACAACAACAGCATCAGCAGCAGCAGCAACAACAACAAGAATAAGAACAACAACAATAATAATAATAACAGTAATAATTAAAAACAAGAAGAATGAGAAATAAAGAACTAAAAATGGGAATTATGGAAATTGAAATAAGGTAGAATAAAAATGAGTTAGGTATTCAAGAGGTATGCTATGCAGCCAGTCTAGGTACTTAGTTAGGCCTGGGATACCTTGCACTTACCTAAGTGTCTATCAGTGCAGTGCAGTAACTGGGCGAGCATACGTACTATGGTACTTAACGTACTTAAGCACCTAGTTAAAATATGCAACCGTAAGTACAGTAATGTAATCTTAAGCGACTTAAGTTGCATACTTGAGAAGCAGGGAGGGAAGTTGGCTTAGATGATATCAAACCCGGGCCAAATAACGTAACGCAGCGTAACGCAATGTAACGCAACACAACACAGCACAACGTAACGCAACATGCATACACCGATTGAGGCTGCCTACTAACTAGGTACCTAGGTATCTAGGCAGGTACTACTTAGGTACTTACCTCTTAAGTAGGTACCTACTTACCTAGCTATTGTGGATGAGAGGGATATATATGCTCGGTGAACTGGCGACGACGAATATGTACTAACATGAACATGAACATTAATATCAACAGAGGTAGATCCCAATTGCAATCGCATGACAGCATGCAAATTTAAACTAATGTTAGGTGTCCACAGCGCGCTTGGGCGTCTGATACGCGCATTGTTCCGATGTCGGCGCAGGTCAGCCAGACGCAATTGCTAACCAAATTAGGCATGTTTGCCAAATTTTAAGCACTTACTCAAATAGGTAGTTAAGCTTTCAGGCAAAAATTTCTGCAATGCTGTGCTGAGCCGAGGGCATGTAGGTACCTATTCCTGGAGTATATGTACATGTACATACACATGTATTTATACCTACTAAGGTACCTAACTTAAGCTAAGATACTTAGTTATTTACCTCTTACGTGCCTAAACCTGGTAAGTAAATACACACTTGAGTAGTTACACATTCCATTGCGCCCATCCATATAATTTGATATATCTATCGTAGTACTAATTCTAGATATACCTATTAAGGACTTACGCATAAGTACCTAGGCACCTAGGTACCTACCTACTTCCCATACCACGGCATAGCTATCTCAATATCGATCATCAACCCCTTAATCAGAATTATAGTCAGCGCCCCCTTGCCTATCACTCTAGGTAGTTAGTCCAAGATGCCGAGGTCACTCCGGAAAATACAATCACAGATCAAGAAGAAACGAGGTGCATCGTCAACAGCCCTCGTTGAAGATAGTCGCGATGCTCGACGACTCCGTCGAGGGATGCTAAGGAATGAAAAACTGGCGCGATCAGGAACTCTCAGACAGAAGGCGCTTCTACCAAAAAGTATACAACTTATCCCTAAGCCACGCAAACTCCTACCTATCCACCATATTAAATAGCACCCGTTACCTCAAGGAGCTAACAATCGGATTAGTAACAAGATGCCGGCATTTTCAGCAACTTGTATGCGCTGAGCAGATTTCAGTAGTAGATATCCTTCAACATATCGAGAAGTACGTGCTACCTAAACTTTCTATTCCGGCCGTCATGAAATTTGATTGCATCTGGTGCTAACGGAAAATATCGACAGCTTTCTTTCTAATCTCGACGAGGAGATTAAATTATTGTCTGGGGAGAGGAGGCTTGGTCGGCCACGGTCGTCACAAGAGGATCGATTGCGTAATTCTCTTGAGAAGGAGCTGGCAGAGTTTGATGTTGGCTATGGTGGGTCTTGGTTTTTGCTTTGAATTTCGCATAGACGTACCGTGGCTAAAGAAGCACCCGCATGAATGGGTTTGATAGAGATACCTGATTTATTTGATGCGGAGACCCGAAAGCTCCTATCGGGTTGGAAAGGCGATGGGCAGGGACTGGCGCAGATGAAGACGATAAGGATTACTAAGGAAGGGAAAGTAATTCGGATGGCGTAATTGAGAAGTACACTTGTCCGGTATGGCGAAGCCACTCGGTACTGCAGCTGGCAGGAGTCCTTTGCATATGGCCCAAGTGGCTTGCACTTTAACCTTCCGATCCTCTGGTTATCGGCTGGTTACGTTGCAACTTGGGCCTGGTTTTGCGCTTGGAGTTGCCCGTGGTTTGCTGCATCTCCAAACTACCTGATAATGGGACATGCATGCTTACAAGCACTTATCTTTCCATACGTGTAATAAGCTACCCACCGGTGGGTACCGCCTTGGAGTAATATATGGCCGTATGTTGGGACAAAGACGTATGTGTATGCATCTCATACACATACACATGCGCGCATATGCGGGAGTTGGGCAAGTTATGTATTTGCAAGGCCACGGTCCGGATCAGTTTGACTGTATACCCGGTCGAGGTGCCGGGTCGCTAACAAAGTTTAGTTAGCTGGGTAAATGAACTGTCAACATGTCCTCCCCCAGAGTCCAACAGACTAGTAAGACTTCATGGCATTCGATGCATATGCGCGCATATGCATTCGGGAACTCTAGTAGTATTAATTTCTAATGTATATGAGGTACAGTTAACATAATATAATGTTATGACGGCCGCTATATCCAGCTAAGTACCTACCTAGGTACCTGCTGTGCTTGAAATCGGGGTGATATTGATACAAAATCCATCCGGCATTTAATGTCGCAATGCATATCAGAATGGTGTTGATACGGTATTGCACGAAAAATGACGACATATATTTCATATTACGACGGTATTGAAACAGCGTACTTTTGCTAGGCTACAATCCAACACAGCCTCGCATTTGTATAGTCACGTGATACACGCCTCAAAGTTCTTGCCAAGGTGCATCGTGCCTGTGTCAACCTAGGTTGCCGTGCCAACTCATCAGCCCCACGATACACCGGCGCAACACCACTGTTTACGCTGGCAGACGAAGCCATCCGAGCTTTAAACACCATGTTTCCTCATCGCGACAGGCTTTACCCACCTCTCAAGCCTTTCCAATTGATAACAACTTCCTCCAGAAATATCAAAACGAGGTTGCGGGAGCCGATATCCTCAACACTCTACGAAGTCACGCCCCCAGCCATCGCCTGAGTACCTCAATTCCTAAACCTGCAGCCGTGTGTAATCAGTCATTCAACACTCGCACGCCAGCTTTCCAGTATTTAAAAAAACCCTCCATAGACACAAGAGCGACATTTTTGTGCTCGGCAGCCAACCAAGTTTTCACTCCTTGACTCTACGGCGGAGACTTTTGAACCGGTAAAGAGGGAACGACTGAGTTAGATCAGCGAATATGGCTTTGATAGAAGTTCGCCGGATGATCCGGTTACGGTTGACTTTTGAAAGTATGCTTGGAAACTGTCGACATTCACTCTCCATGCGAAATTATTACTAACAGGATGATGCTGGCAGGGCTGGTCCCTTTACTCGGTTACCATGTACGTTGCCGCCTAGACCGAATCGAAATACCAAACCCATTATCTTCATCATAGAAAGCACAGACTGACATGCATCTACCAAACTACAGCATATTTTGATGATATTCATTATCCTTGCCATTATATTACTCTGTAAGTCACTCCCTGAGATTAGTCAAATCCGAAGCACCGCTGACAACTTCAATAGCACTTTTACTTGCAGGGTGTTCATCTTCGAGTCCACTGATACCATCAATATTCCTCATAAACCTGTTCTACAATCACTATGCTCCTGTCTATTCGACAGCGCAAGTAGACCCCGAAGCAGCTCGAGCGATAGGAAATATAGTTGCAAATGCTATGCTCGAAGCTCGAGTAGGGTAGGTTCCTAGCTCTGTGATTGATGGAGTTCCTTTCCTCGGCAGCTAACGTGCCAAATTCCTCTTTAATAGCTATTTCGGAATTTGCATCAACCCTGATGGTGGTTCTTGGCTCTGTAGCGGCAATGCATCCTCCCTCGCAGCTCAAGTAAGTGTGGACCAAGATCCCCTTAATCTTATTTGGGTGTCAGATACTTTCCGGGACAGCATTGTATTCCCTTATCTACTGTAAGTTATGGTTTTGCAACCGAAAATTTGATCTCGTTGATCGTATCTTTTTTTTAACATTTATGGTAGTATCGTTGCAATTCTACTCGCGACGATTGTTCTAGTTATGTTGGCAACGTTCCCGACATACAATAGCGAAGAAGAAAGGATGCCGAGCCGGTTTGTGTCACAAATCGCGCTCGCGATCATTTTTATATCTGCGATATTCGTTCTGGTTTCGGTTCTATGGCAGGTCCGTATATTTTGACCCCTCCATTGATATTCTGCATGCTGACCAATATCCTACCGCCCTCTAGCATACTGCATCCATTGCCGCGGCTACAATCGCCGAAAACTTAGGAAACGGATCAATCCAAACTGGCGTCGGGGTAGGTCCTCTAAACAGGATATTTGATAAGATTTTTGAGCTAACGGGTGATATTCCAGGTCACTGCGCTTGTTCTAGGCTGGTTCGGGTTTGCTCTGCTCATTTTGGTGACCATTGGGCTATTAGTGATGTAAGCGCTGTGTTTCTCCCTTATAGACTTGGAGCGGTTAACTGACGCTAAGCTGCGTTTTCTAGGATACTTTCTCGAAATCTCGTCGACAAACAAATCGTCGATGACGAAGAATAGGCTCTTAAAGCGGCCTGTGCACTGGTTCTACCACTCGCCATAATATAGGCTTTATTCATTCGATAAGTTACTTGCAAATTGATTCGCGGGTAACAAAGGCATCTTGGCGCTCTGGGTTTACTTTGTCTTTTTATACATGGTCGTTTAATGCGTTTATATGAGGGGGGACTATGAAATGTCATGCATGAGAGGGGCTGATTTTCCCTGTTATCTTTTATTCCAAAGGGGCCATTTTTTATGATTCTGTGGGGCCTATTTCCTTTATGCTTGAGTACTTCTAAGTATTTTAACGCCTGTTTGTTACCCTTTTGTCTCCGGCCACCTCATGGATCCGTACATATTTTGTAGATATCTGAATTTAGCTCCTGTGGTATTTAATACTTACCAGATACCCGGATTGCAAGAGCCACCACAAACTCGTACCATACGAAATAGCAGCTTTGCGCAACTAAATTTACACTACATTATCAATCATAAACAAACTACCTAGGTTCTTGTTAGTCTGTGAGGTGATTCGTACCCTTTTTGCGGTATGGTAGGTTCAATGTTTCGGGGATTAAAAGATATAAAAAAATAATAGAAAAGGGGGCAAATTCTGCTGACTATTCGTATATATATATATATATATTACGGCTACCCGAAATTATTTTTTACGATACAAACCGCAAAAAAAACAGAGGCGGGGGATGAAAGGAAGAGAAGGAATTGAGATGCAGAATATTGTCGGGGAGGGAGGAGAGGGAAAAAAAAAAGCAAAGTCTACATCTGTGGGAACACCAATCAAGCTTGTGGTTTACTCAAAGTCCTTTGATTGAACGAAAGTCGTCCGTGGCCGTCCAATAGTCTCAACTTTAAACCCGATTTGTGAGACCTTCTTCGCATCCAGAATAAGGCGACCATCGAAGATAAAAGCAGGTTTTTTCATGCTTGCATAAATTTTCTCATAGTCGAGAACGGTCTCTTTGAAATCGTTCCATTCGGTACAGATTACAATCGCGTCTGCGCCAGCGGCAGCTTCGTAAGGGTCCGCCGCAATTGACACTTGCTTCTTGACAGCCTCGGTCTCGTCTACAACGCCTGGCTCCGTAAGGTCCATCCAAACTTGCGATTCTTCGACCTTTGGGTCATAGATCGAGATATACGCCTTTTCCTCGCGGAAGTAGTTGACCAAAGTGATGGCAGGCGATTCACGTGTGTCACCGGTGTCTTTTTTGAACGCGAACCCGAAAATTGCGATCTTTTTCGCAGTTAAGGTATTGAAAAGGGAGGATATCACACGATTGGTGAACCGGCGTTTCTGGTATTCGTTCATCTCGACGACCTAGGCGGAAAATTAGTATATATTCCCTCTAAATCTTTTCCCTGTCTCCCGACCTGGGGGGGGAGGGGCTTGCTCGGCTTCACACTTACCTGTTTCCAATAAGCAGCGACCTCTGGGAGATGTAAGCTTTCGCTTAGATATACTAAATTCAATATATCTTTTTGGAAGCAGCTCCCACCGAACCCTACACTAGCTTTTAAGAATTTGGGACCGATTCTAGAATCCAGTCCGCAAGCGTAGCTAACTTCATCGATATCTGCGCCAGTTGCTTCACAGATTGCACTCAAAGCATTGATACTCGAGATGCGTTGAGCCAGAAGGGCATTAGCAGCCAATTTTGACAGCTCCGAAGACCAGAGGTTCATGGTGATGATTTGATCACGGGTAACCCATCCCGCGTAAACATCTGCAAGAGACGCGGCTGCGGAACGGCCCCTCTCGGTATCCAGCGATCCAATCAATACACGGTCTGGGTAGAAAAGATCTGATATGGCAGTTCCCTCAGCCAGGAATTCTGGGTTCGAGAGGATATCGAAGTGAATGTCTGGCTTGGCATTCGCCTCGAGCTAAATTTACTCAGGGTTTATAATCAGCATGCGCACCGAGTGATATCGTTGACAAGAGAGACCGAGAGGGAGGGGGCTTACGATGTATCTCATAGACTGGGCGGTTCTGCATGGAACTGTGCTCTTCTCGACGACGATCTTGTCGGATTTTGCGACCTCGGCGATTTTCCGGGTAGCGCTTTCGACATAACCCAAGTCCGCGGCGAATCCTGCACCGACTCCCTTGATTTTAGTAGGGGTATTGACGGAGACGAAAATGAGGTCAGCTTCGAGGATTCCCCCATCGACATCGGTCGAAAAGAAAAGATTTTTCCCTCTGGTTGATTTGACAACATCATCCAGACCGGGTTCGTAGATTGGCAGCTCATCGGAGTTCCAAGCCGCAATGCGGGCAGCATTTAAGTCAACGATTGTGACTTTGATATGTGGGTTTTTATAGGCAATGACGGCGCATGTTGGTCCACCTAGTCGTTGTTAGTTGTAATGCCGTCAATGGTGTTGAAACAATTGGGGAAGTTGGAAGGGGGAAGGAAGGGGGGGTTGTGTGTGTGTTTAGCTTTAAGTAGCTACCTAGGTAGGTACCTAACTACCCAGGTACCTAGCCTAGCTATGCGAAAACGGCACCATCACGATAATTATAAGCACTTACCAACGTATCCAGCACCAATGCAGCATATGGACTTAATTGTGATATGGGGGATATCAATTGATCCCAGAGGACGGGAGAGGCGCTTGATGCCGGGCGTAACAGCCCCCTCTCTCGGAGGCTCCTCACCAGGTGAGAGCTGGTTAGCAGCACTAACGGCTAAAGATTCGAGCTTGGGGACAATGGAGGCCATGGCTTGTTATTCTAGGCTCTAGTTCTTTTTATACGGATGGAAAAAAAGTTAGAAAAAGAAAAAAGAAAACTGAAAGCAAAATAAAGTAAGAAAACGGACAATGGGAAAGTGTAGCACACAACGAGAAAAATCGAGGGATCCGAAGCAAAGGAGGGGGGATCAAGACGCGTGTCTGTCTGCCTGTCTCTCTCTCTGTGTGTTTGTGTGTGTGAGAGTGAGGGAGTGAGGGAGATAGAGAGAGAGAGAGAGAGAGGGAGAGGAAGGAAGAATGTTTGACCTGTCGGAAGGGCGAATGGGTAAAGCTAAGCTACTAGGTAGGTAGGTAGGTACCAACTGGAGCACTCAGGTAGATAGGTAGATACCTCCTCCTAAGAAGTGCTTACCCAGCTTGAGTATAGCTGTAGCAAGCTCGGAGAGGGGCTTTTGGGAGGTAGTGGGTGGAGCAAAAGGGTGGGGAGGTTGGGTGCTCTGCTCCCTGCTCCCTGCTCCCTGCTCCCTGCTGCTCTCCCCCTCCTACTCAAGTATGTGCTTCCTTCCGTTGGGTGGATAGGTAGGTATTCAGTGCCTCTTATAGGTGGGTACATACCTACTGTGCAGCCTTCTTACATCATCATCATCATCATCATCATCATCATCATCACAACTACCACCACTGTTTCCAAAATACACGTGAAATACCTAACTCCAAGTTGATATTTTAATACCTGCCAATGCAATGTGAATAAAGTATTCAAGCAACTTGATACGTTACCTATATATATACCTAGCCTAGCTACCTAGCCTCGTGCATGCTACACGGCGTGAATGCGAAGAGGTGCGCTTCAAACCCATCGAATCTCAACCAACACCACCGGGATCTGCCCAGGTAACATGTGCCAACTTCCTTAGGTAGCACTTAGGTAACTACCTACCTACCTACCTACCCGCCTAGGTACCGGGTGGTTTGCTTCGATATAAGTCCTATTTGACACCTCCGTGCGTATCCCTGAAGCCCCTGCCCGCCATGGTTCGACTATCACATACCGCGGCCTCACGACAGGCCGTCCTGGCCTATTCCGCCGTCACGGGGAACGCGCCACCAGCTGGGTCTGAACCGGATTCGAAGTATATTGACCATACTGGAATCGCCCGAATTGCTAGAGAATGTCGTTCCCGTGACCCCCGTTGCGCCTTGGATCTCCTACTTCGTGGAACGGACATATATCTGCCCAAAAGGGCCTCGAAGCCACAGCCCGTACGTCTGCCATCATCATTGTCTGTTATTATGATTGAATACCGTCCGCAGATCTATCTACCTTGCTGACGGCGTTTCTCTTCCTCTTCTAGTCCGCCGAGTACGTGGCTTTTATGGAGAAACTGCGACACGAGCAAGCTGAAAAGTCGTACGCTTCAATGCTCAACATTCCGGAGAAACACGACTCCCCCCATTCGATCGCAAAGGATATTTCGGACCAAATATCTGTGATCCTCAATATCCTCTTTAGCGCCGTCTTCACTGGCCTCGCAATATGGTATGCCACGGCAAACCTTACGACCTATAAGCACAGGCAACCTTTTCGTGTTGGCGCCTCCATCACGGTTGCCGTTATCGTCGCCGTGGCTGAGGTCGTTCTCTTTAATAGCTATCTACGCAAGATGGATG
Source organism: Orbilia blumenaviensis (assembly GCA_036872755.1). Lineage (NCBI taxonomy): Eukaryota > Fungi > Ascomycota > Orbiliomycetes > Orbiliales > Orbiliaceae > Orbilia > Orbilia blumenaviensis. The sequence continues at coordinate 2,282,454 of JAVHNS010000006.1, read as the reverse complement.
ACGCTAGGTCGAGGGCACGGCAGCAGCCGGAGGTAAAGAGTATCATTCCTTTAGCAGATCCTTCGAATGCCGAAGGCTCGCAGGAAACATAGCGTCGGACCTCAACCTAATCTGCTAATATATATTTCTTCCCGTTTCTTATTCTCTCCCGCCATCGCCCAAATATGACCGAATCTCCCCCCTCTCCCTCTCCTTTTTTTTTTACCTTTAATTACATAAAGCGTTGTGTCGACGATATCACCTATTTTTATAAAAGCTATACCGATTGGCCGGTACATTCTCGATCAAATTATCCTGTGCGATGGTATGGCATTTGTATTGGACAGGCTGAGGTACTCGTTCCAGTCCTCGAATGTGACGTTAGAACTATTTAGATGCCTTCAAAGTCACCATCGTCATCGTCCCGATCCCCGCTTTGAATCTCTTTTACGAGTTCCCTCTCCCGTTCACGCGCCTCCTGCGCGTTTTTAAGTTCGAGGCGGTGTTGATTCATCGGGAACCGCATCGCCTAGCATGATAAGATAATTAGGAGAGTGCTCAGGAGTAAAGATTATCGGGCTCACATACCGTAACGCACTCGTTGTGCAACTGCATACAAAACTTGATACGGTCGTGGAATTGATCCTGAGGTTCCTTCGTGGCGTATATATCGGTCAATTCCTTGCTCTGCATGTAGCCCCTTTCGTTGTTCAAGTTTGCTTCGATCACTCCATCTCGGATGGCCTTCGCGACGATGTATTCCGCACTTTCCTCGGAATCCAGTCGAAGACGGACACAGATATCACGAAGAGATATCTTGGAATAAGCGATGCTCATCATCCGGATTCCAGTCTTGATGACATTCTGGCGCAGGCGTGAGATTAATGTGTACGTCCCATCTCGTTTGAATGTATCCGCATGCAGGTTCACAGTGTTCTGGAAGGCGTCCAGCTCGCCAACTCTCACCGCCCGCACCAGAGCCAGGTATGGACGTAGAGGCTTCTCGAGCATGGGCTGCCGGAATATGCTCCTTTCGGGGATGTCCCCCATCAAAAGTTCAACAACGATATTCAGCTTGTTGGCCGCTTGCACGAATCCAGCGGCTACGGCGACCTGGGGGGCCTTCCGAGTTGCACTGATAAGATATTCGTGGGCACTTGAGTAATCGAGCTGTATGGCTCGGATACGGCCTAGGTAGTACGAGTAGCGGGCGAAAAGGTTGTTGGCGGCGGCCTCAGGGAACGCTGCATGTGTAACCAGCAGATCGGCCTGGCTGATGTGAGATGTTGATAGATAATTTCTTAGAAGAAGCACAATGATAGTGGCTTGTGTGTCAATGTCTTTCCGTAGTGTCGCGGTACGAAGGGAAGCCAGAAGCTGAGCACGTATTGATATTAAAGCCTCCGACCCAGGCAGGGATTCGTTAAACATTGAGTAATAGAAGTAAGCCTTCGCAGCCAAAGAATCGAGCGTTCTCCTGTTCATCCCATGCATGCGTTTGACGAGATCATCTGAGAACTTCGCACCTTTCTCATATTGCCCTTGATCAAGGAGGTAGACCTGAACGGCGAGGTGAAGGTATATGTCGACCTCGGGGAGTATGAGATCGGGAGACCTTGTGTCGCTATCGACATCCATGGCAATGTCATCATCTCTAGCACTAGATGAGTCGGCTAGTAAGGATCCTAAGGAGACCAAGGCCGGATGCGAAGGGGGGAAGGTCTTCTTTACAACATCAGCGAGGATCGAGGCGGTAAACCGTTTCCGAAGAGTGTTTAGAGACCGCAAGACTCTCAAAGTATATCTTGCATCGAAATTAGCGACTGCTCGCTCCAGGAGAGCGAAGTTTGCCGTGATATCTAGCCGGATCGAAGACGGGAATGACGTTACCATGTCGGTTCTGATATCAGCTATCTATCAGAGTGTAGGGAGTCTTACCGGCAATAACCGCGTTTCTCTCTTTCAGCGATTTATCCAAGTCATCAGACTGGACTTCAGGCACTGTAGTAATTCCCTCCATGGGGTCTTCATCCCCAACAGCCTTTCGGATAACGTTGATAACCTGCTCCCCTACCATGATGGAGGGTGCGCGTCGGTACTGGAGATCTAAAGCGAGCTGATAGAACCACGGGGTGGGAGAAAAGGCGAGTAGACTCTAAGGTAGGCGTTACAATACTCTCTGGAGCTTGGCTATATCTTGTAGACGCTATTTTTCCCGGGAAGTACACGATGGCGGTTGGTGATGGTGTGGTGATGGTAGTTGATGTGGGGTGGTGGTTGAAGTTGGGAGGTTGTGTACGCGGTCGGGGTAGCTTAAAGCTCACCCAACGCAGACCAACGAACCCGAACTTATTAATATTACCCAAGCAAGTGCTTATTTAAGTACTGAGAAACAGGTATGTACTGTGCACTTCAGTAATTGCGAGGTGCGTAATTGGATATCTACTGAGGTAGGTACTTATAGTATGTACATCAATACTTACTTAAGTACATACCTAGGAGGGGAACTTATGATACCAACCCAACTTTGAACTCACAGGTGGCGACTTTCGAATTGAAGATATTTAATGAAGATCTAAGCTACAAAAGACACCGTCTTCATATCAGACTGGTGAATGGCAAACTTCTGGCACAGCTGCTAGCGTGTAAAGCGCCCTGACTGGCCTGGGCATAAACATAGGCTATGCTTGCCCTCCCGTGGCTCCCGAACCGCCCTGGTCTGCCGTAACTGGGTAAGTAAGCAGTAGGCGATGCCTAAGCCGCATAAAAATAACATAGATATTACACATTGGCCCTTTACAAAATGCCGCCACTGGTTACCTTGCTGAGTGTTCGGATGGATGTTTCCCAGTCTCAGGCCCCAAGCTACGACTATATCACAAGTTCAAGATTGTCGCTTAACACCCGCATTACACTGGCTCTCTGTGATCACCATCACCCCAGTAATCATGCGCAGGCGCATGACTTGCCCTTCGCGCTCGATCTGTTTGCGGCTTCCTCTCGGTCCCCGATTTCCCGATGGACTTCCTATCCGGCATCGCCGACATCTCTTGGTCCAGTGTTTCGTTCCGTGTGTTTCTCAGGCGCAACAGCTCCTGGTCTTCGTTTGGTTCTTTCCAACCGGAATATAGTATGACGGAAAGGGTCAAGAGCACCGGTAGATATCCGAGGCAGTATATATATGCCGGTGTCGCCTGATACCGAAGCTGGCTGATCGAGTAGTTAAAGGCACTTCCGATGTTGAAAGCAATACGTATAAGTATCAATACAAGGCAAACCGGGATCTTCCACGGGATTGACTTCGGTCGATAATAGTGTCGAGCGATAAAATGGGCTACGACGATAGTTCCCCATGCTAGAAATGAGAACACGGAAGATGCCTGGAAGCGCGCATCCGTTATCACATGTGAATTCGAACGGGCGATGGGATTCCAGGCTCTGAGTATCGACAAGAAGAAGCTCTAGTGGAAACGATGAGTATCTGTTGTCCAGATTGGGGGATGCTTCGACGGACTTACTAAGAAATTGAAAAGATAGAAAATGAGAGGTTCGTAGAATTCGATTTTGGACCTGAGGTCGTCCTGTCTGTACATGGTGAAGTCTTCGTCCACACCCTTCCTTTCTTCAAAAGATGCCCTGCAGATGGGGTTCATCAGGAATCTGGGCTCGGAGTTTTCTTTATTTGGCTCGGGGAGGGGAACTTACCAATTACGAGTCATTTCCCAAACTGCAGCTAGACAGGTAGGCAATGTAACGAGATAAAATATGAAGTGGAATATGGCAGCAGTGCCCAAAACCCAGACCCGGTCCACGTCTACGGCTGTGAAACCACTGACCAAGCCAACACTTGCAGTGATAATGCACCAATACCAAGGCCATCTCCGTCCGACAAGTCGAAATCGTTTTTCTGCTGGGAGAAAAGATTTCCCGTGTTTGTTCAAGGCGACCAAGGAGAGGACGAGCGCAATCCCGAAGATTATGGCAGTCACGATCCCGATTGTGCCTCGCGTACGGATCGGACGCACTGGCGTGTCGCACCCCGTCGAGTTATACCAGGACCCATTGCTGATTACCGTAGGGATATAACCACCAAATGCGAGAACACAGCTAGAATAGTTCGAGATCGTATTGTTAGGGTAGATGATATATCCGTATTGTTGAAGGGTGGTGGCATTGAAGCGTTGGCGGCCTGCGCGAACCACATAGCGTAAGTAAGCACTTTAGTGTTAGGTCTAAATTGAGAATGCGAACGTGCAGGACGGAGCAAGGACGGAACAAGGACGAAGTTTTAATATAATGGGGAGGGACGGAACCAGACTATATAGACTAACCACCATCCGAGTAGAGCCATTCATCACCCATCCTGGGATCAGTTAAGTTTGACTTTGAGAGATGTCGAAGTCCCGGCCAAGTTTATCGTCACTGATACATTTCGAATGGTTGACGGATTGAAATTAATATATTTTAACGATCCTCTTTTTCTTTTTTCTTTTTTAAAATTACCTACCTCCTGCTATTCACATTCCTCCACAGCCTGCAGAGAAGGGAGAAAAGGGAAGAGAGAAAAAAAAAAGCGAAAGAAACAAAGAAACAAAGAAGGAAGGAAACGTTACAGGCAGCTGGTAATTATAAAGGCGCTGGGGATCTCTTTATTAAGAGCGCAGAGCGCAGGTGAAGCGCAGTGCAGTGCAGCGGCGGGAGTCTCGGCACGGCCAAGTCTTCGCACCGGCCGGAAGTCTTCGGCAGAAGTACCAGTAATATTTTATAACTAATTGGCTCTGGATCTGTATTTAATTGTCTCGGGTGACATGACATATGCGTCGATTCGATTCGTGGGTCTGACATCAGGTCACGTCCTGGACTGGCCATTCGCGTGGAGGCTGCTTGACCCGCTAGTCAGTCCTGGCCTGAGCTTCCAATGACATGCATATCGCATGTACCGACTTACTTGTACGCATATTGCATCTGGAGTGGTTTTGTTTTACTGACTAACTAACGTCACTAACGAGATAGGTACTTACCTATTGCTTGCTTCCGTTGATATCTTAACACCTTCCCGTTCAATTCTAGAATCGGTATTCTGAGGTCCACCAGGCCGAGAACCAGACCGCAGACCAGCGGATTCGAAGTTGACCCGAGCCAGTACCCGGTGATATATTATTATTATTATTACCATACCAGCACATGCCAGCCTCCTGCGTAAATTTACGTAAAGGAAATGAACCATGCCCGGTGCAATATCATTTCAGCAACCGCAGTTGCGGTAACGGCTACGTCCGTACTGTTAGCCTATGCTTATACCATGGGTCGCTTCTCAGAGCTATTACTTCCGACAACCCTTGTTCTCATGGCTACCAACGTTAATGGAGCCAGTGCCTCAAATGCAGCATCATGGGCCGACTGGTATCCCCCGACAGCGACCTGGATCAATAACTTAACTGGCATTCTCGGTGACTATGGCGTCCACGGCTTCATATTTAATGGTTCGACGCTGCCGGATGGGGTCGAACCTGACCGGTACAATTGGTGCAACATGCCTCATGTACACCCCAAAACATATACGACTCCATCTAAAATATTCGAACTTGTGTATGTAGAGGTGGTTAGTCTCCATCCTATCGGTTCTAATCTCCAAAACACCCACCTGCCCGTCCCTCTGCCGTCGACCATGTTACTGATGCAATCGAATCGCCTGGCCAGATTCAACGCCACCACAAGCGCACACCGTACCAAGATAACACCTTCCCCAAAGAAAGATATGCATGGGAGTGCTCTGACCAAGGGCTGTATTCCTACGGGGAGCCACTGGGGACAAAATCCAATTCATCCGCGCGAGTCTACTGGAAGGTCGAGGCTCACTCGGCGAATCCATTTGCCGCACCTGGGTTTCCGGGAGACTGCCAGTTTCCCCAGATTACCCGTGGAGGCCTCGACGACTCCTGGCAACATGGAAAGGATTTATACGATGTATACGGCGCCATGTTGAATTTCTTGCCGCCAAAATACGACCAAACAATATCCTACCGGGTCACCAGCAACCCCATAACGAGCCAAGTCGCGGGCATGCTTATCAATGGTATGTTTGGCTTTGCGCATGTAGATCGGGTCCCGCTTTCAACCCAGCCAGGGTTGATTGATTCTTTACAGCCTGCGTACAGTTGCCCTAAAGCTTCCCTGTTGTATCAAGAATATGGCGTGGGCGGTACGGACCCGAAATGGCGTCTCCATCTGGACAAAACAAAGCAATTGTTTCGGGATCTGGATCTAATCTCCGGAGTATCAGCCGACAACGATGGGTTCCACAAATCCTTTGATCATTACTATGATAATTTATCCTCACGCCTCTGCCACCAAAAACTGCTGCCTTGTGCTGCAGAAAACTCGAGCCACTGTATAACACAGCTCCAAGCAGACACTGTTTTTCGGTTAGGTCAGTATGAATACTCTTATATCTATCGAGACTCGCCTCAATCGCTAGAAGCAGCCGCCGGATCGTTTGGTGTTTGGATTGCAGAGTTGGTCCACAATATCCGGCGCAGCGTTTCCAAAAAGAGCAGTATCAGATATAGGCACAACGTTGCGCATGATGGCTCTATTGCTCGACTACTTTCCATACTACAACTCAATATTATGGTGTGGCCAGGGATGGGCTCTGAAGTTGTTTTTGAAATATACAAACATGCAAGTAATGGTGCCTTCTACGTGAGGGTTTTGTGGGGGGGACGGGTCTTTGAGAGTTCACACTCAAGGCTGGGTAGGATCGATATGCTAGAACTCGATATTTTCCTGGACTATCTCGAGGGATTGGTCGGCCCTAATGCAGAACAAGTTTTTGCATATTGCACGGGATAGAAGTACCGAAGGCGCTATTCCATTACTCTTCTTTCTTTCCCCCCCTTCATGTCCTTGATACCTACAAAGTACCTATGTAATTGTAACCTGGAGTAACTCTTATTTACTTAATATTATAACTACTTCAGTAATAAGTGCCTAGGTACCTAGGTACTTAGGTCTTTATTTACTAATATACTCCTTACCTACCTAAGTCTAGGTAAGTACTTATGTACCGCTGAGTAAGCTAGCTGGATGTTGGCCAGGTCGCACGTCGTCGTTTATCGATATCCCGCGTAAGTTTAAAGGGAAAAACACCAAAAACAACCGAGTTTTACCAACGGGCTTGGCACGCATGATGCAACATCTCGCATTTTCCGAGGCACGATTGGCAACTGAACTGGGTACTAAACAGGTACCTACCTGGTACTAGACTTAACAATTATCACAGCATATGGTCCACCTCAAAGCCTCACGCCCGGGTCAGGCACTAGTTGTGCTTATGTAACACTAACTCAGTGCCCTAGTCATAGCTACCTACCTATAACCCAGCTGGATTGAGTGAACACCGGAGCAGTGCATCGTGCAATATTGAACAGTCTTGGCTTTATACTATCGAAGTGCATTTCCCTTGCACGTACTGGAGCCGCATATGCTCATCACTGCCTGGTCTCATCAATTTGCTTACAAGGTTACACATCTACCACGGCGCCTACCAAGCCTCTTAATTGCCGGGTAGATGATATGGGAGTAAGGTATCCTTTTCTCCCTCAATGCATCTATGTCTTGCCTACCGCATATGTTTCTAATACCTACTAACCCTCCCCAAATAGTAGAAACGCGTAGCATATTCTATCTTCAAAAAAAAATCAACCTGCTAAATTATTATTTCTTTAGGCTACCAAAGTTTTCTAGGATCGGTGGCCTTGGTCAATTCCGATTCCCTACAGTTTCAACCTTCTGCGTTCATGGGCATCAAGGTCAAGGCTTCTTGTATCACCCAAAAAGCAACAGTGGAAAAATACGAGCTATGAGTTCCCCAGGACCATCAGAAGATGACGCCGCCATCCTGGCTTGGTCCATCGCAGCCCCGCAGGCTCCCCTTCCAACTCCGGACCTGGTCAAACGTATATGCATTATCGACTTCGATAACAGTGAGCAATGCCCTAAGAGCAACATAACGGCCACCGTACTAATTTAGATACACCGAACCCCATAGCCCTATATCGGTCTCCAGTCCCAAGCAATATATGGGACGGCCCCTCGATCGGTATCCTCAGAGACAAGGATCGTTTATTGGGAGGAGGTATGCTCTAGCTTAGAGCGGTTATTTCTGTCTTACAGGCTCTAGAAAACACTGGTTAACGAAATCCTAGGTTGGTGGCAGACCCCTTCTATTCTCGATGCTACGATATATAAGCCTGTCGAAGGTTTAGATGTTGGATCTGAAGTCGATCGGGAGCGCCGATATCCTAACCGTTGGAACGGACCAATTGTGAGTGCTCGAGGCGATAGTTCTAAAACCTACACTATAAAACAGGGGGTGTTTATAGATCCTAATCTGCTTATAAAGGTTGATATCGCCCGGAGAACCAAGCAAAGCCCACACACCTTAAACGTCTTATTGACGGGTCGGAACAGGAAACTGTTTTCGAAGACAATGCTTCGGCTATTGGAGAGTGCCGGTTTTAACTTTGATCTTGTTGTTCTAAAGCAAAATCACCCGCAGCTTGGATACGAGTTCGCAACAACTATGGAGTTCAAGCAGTGCTTCATCTCGACGCTTTTGAATCATTATCGACAGACAGACAGGATCAGCATTTACGAGGATAGACCTGGTCATTCGAGGCAGTTTAGGGATTTCGGCGACGAATTCAACAAAACATCCATCCGCAATTCATTCGTACAGCCAAGGGTGAGATTTGATGTTATTCAAGTTCAGCCAGCTCACAGAGATTTGGACCCTCTTGAAGAGATCAAGCAGGTCAAATTCATGCTCCAGAGACACAACAGGATGGCTCAAAATATGGATGCCGGTATGCGGCCACCACCAGCCAAATTGTTCAAACGGGTTTGTCATACCAGCTATATGCTAGACCCTACTACTACGCATACGCTCCTATCGAAGTTCAACCTAAGACCAAGACGATATCCTCGTGAGGTGGACTCGTTCGGGAGGTATATTCCTATCAGGATGGGGAGATGCGAGCCGGCGGAGATAGAAAGGCTGGGAGGGATGGGGGCACGGATTGAGTTCGAGACTGTCAGTTTCGGGAGCTACAATGATGATATTTGGGCTGTTAGGGTAAAGCCCGTGGGTGTTGGAGTGAGTGTCTCGACAATGAATCCGACGCCAACGGTAGTTCTGGCTAAGAGGATAGATGTCGCCGATATTTTTCTTCAGAGAATTAGTAGGTGGGAGGATATACGCCCAGGGGATGCTAGGTATTTGAGGTTTTCTGCGACAGTGGGTGAACAACTGCGATTACAAATATTAGCCCCCAAAATTATACCTCGGAGTACAGTATTGGACTAACTTGACGGGGAGTCGTTTCCGGATATGCTGCGCGGGGTTGATATGGACTGTTCATCATCAAATATGAAGATTTTCCAGGCCTAGTAGAGTAATATTTCATTATAGAAGGAACCTAGCATATGTACTTAATTGACCAACGTCCTGCGGGTCTGGCGAATTAGACAGTGTATCATTAAAAGGCACCGGAAGATAGCGACCCCGTTAATTTACGGTCCAGCTCTCTAATTTCGGATTCCATTTCGAATTTCCTAGCTTCGAGCTGCCGTATTGCCATTTCTTCGGCCTGAATGTCGGATTTCATAAGAGTGTGCTGCGTGGGTTTGGTTTCCTTGGGCTGGCGGATGAAATCGTCTTTGCTTGCCCCCCTCTGGAGGTCCAACTGTGTCCTTTGAGCGGCAACAAGTTCCTCATGCAATGATACACTGGAGATAAGATCTTGGTACCTTGCTCGAAGTCGTTCGATTCTGTCGTCTAAGCCAGGTACCGGGCTGCCATCTAGTGAGACCATGTATTGAGGTCGAGCATACGGGCCATCTCAACTTACTATATTCTGGCCAAATCCTCTGCACCGCGCAGCAACAGCTCAACATCGATATCTCCTTTGAGCTGGGCTATCCTGACGGTGCTCTGCACCTGGTGAACCAAATTGCCATCTAACAGGGATCCGAGAAGGCCAGGTTTGGTAGAGAGCGTTGACGGACGCTCTGCGAATCCGTCGTTCGAGGGCGAAGAAAATAGAACACGTTCATAGGGAGAGGTGTCCCTGATCAAGGATGTGATCGGTGGGCGAGCAACCTGGGACTGTTTTGGGGGGGTTCCAACGGGAAGCGGGTCAGCAAGGTCGGTATGTATAGATGGCTAGAGAACCGCTAAGGAAGGAACCAGTGTGAGCCTACATTTGTAAATATTCCGGGTTTGCTGAAACTCATTGAAGAGATATCGTTCGCAGCCTCCTCGATTTGGTGTAGGTGACGCTCGAACCTGGTACTGACCGCCATGGCTGTAGCGGTTGGTCACGTTTGGGATGTTTTTGGTGATTAATGACGCTCTCTTAAGCTCTTTAGCTTAGCTTAGGCTCTTCCTGAGTAACCAGTAAGTAGCCGCTCGACCGTTGAACCATCAAGATCATTGAGTACCGGGTGATTCCTTTCCTTTTCGTGATGGGGTTTGTTGTTTGATGTTTGATATCGATGCAATGTTTGAACGTTTGACGTCTGATGTCTTCCCGGGGGTTACCGGGTGCCTGGGCAGGCGCTCTGTTGGTTCGAAAACCCCCGGGATCCGCCCGCTATCAACAGTCTCCCACACTCTCATACTACCTCCTCATTCATCAACCGGATCGCGGAAACAACCTCCAACTCCGCCATCAAGACTCGCTCCTAGCTCCTAATATCCATCAACCATCTGACTCATCACCATCACCACCACCACCACCATTGCCATCTTCATCATTATCTCTGTTGTTGTCATTGTCATCGTCATCGTCATCGTCATTGTAGTCAATGCTGTAGCCAGTCATCGTAGTAACCGCGGTTAGGATCCAAAAGTCGCGTCCTCCAGATGCGATCCGCCCAGCTATAAAAAAAACTCGATGCCCTGTAATCGCTGCTCGCCACAAACACTCGAACAGCTTCAATGCTAAAGCAGAAACGACCTCACGAAGACGAAGAATACCAGCTGCAGCAAATATCTATCCCACCATATATATCAAATCATAACTCTCTCCCCAGATCGCCAAAATTATCAAAGCCCGCTTATACATCGGATATTAGCGCCGGCAACCACAGTCATATACAATCGTCGACAGCTCCTACTTTGAGCCATAATATATCAACAATGCTTCCGAACGGCCAGCAGAACCAGCCGACGCCTGGTGCTTCTCAGCAGCCCTCAAGCACTATGGAGGAAACCCGAGCCAAATATATACAAATCCAACAAGGCCTCAAGAATGAAATCCAGCAGTTTGGCCAAAACCACCCTCGAGGAGTAGCTGCCATGAAGAAACTTGAGCAGTTCAACCAGCACATGGCCAGCCTAAGGAACCAACAAGCAAATCAAAGAGCAGCCGCAGCGGCCGCAAATCAACACCCCCAGGCCCAACCGCCGGCTATGATTCCTTTGGCTGCTCAAGCGGCAGCACAACCTCGCCCAGCTCAAGCTGTTAATCAGGCGATGGCTAGTCGCCCGGTCTCGAATGTTGGACCCGCCACCCAACTCACAAACACACCGTCAGGTGGCAATAATGGGGCCTCGCAGCCGATGAAATTGCTGGTTCCTAGTCATATCGACCCTGAAAATGCAGATAACTGGCGAAGGGAAGCAGAATCTCGCCTACGGACCGCGTATGCCTCGATGGTATCTTTTAGAACAACCATACAGTCACTCCAGGCCGCTATAAATAATCCTGAGAAGCCTCTCTCGGCAGAGGAGATGAATGACAAACGAACGCAGCTCGAGCAAATCCAGAAACAGAACAAAAAGTGCGAAGACTTCATTAATGCCTTTCGCATGCAGCAGTCAACACTAGTCCGTAATGCGGCAGCGACCAGCGCGTCAAGTGCCGAACAAATCTCTGGAACCAATCCGACAGCCGACAACCCTCCTACTACATCCATTGACGCACCAGGCAACGTTGTCGCGTCAGCTGCACCAACCGTTCCGAAAGTAAGCTTAACACCAATTTTCTCAGACCCTTGTATCTCGTGGTTCGTTTGAAGTTCCATAGACTAAATAAACCCTAGGCTGCTGTTTCTGTAAAGGCTCCGGTGCTTCAACAGGCCTTGCCGAACATAGGGTCCGTCGGGAATGCTCTCGCCGCTGCCAATGCGCAGAACTCAGTGCACGCGAATGTCCCTCAACCTGGCTCCCAGAAATCACCAACTTCTGCAACCCCGCTCAGGACTCCAGCTGGGCAGACTACCTTTCCTCCCGGCGCAACCACTCAAGTGCCTGTTCAAACGCCCCCCAGCGCTACCCCTCGATCATCATCTGTGAGCGGGCCAGCTGCACCGCACGCCCTACAGCAAGCTATTTCTCAGCAGAGTGTCCAGGATCCAGCCTCTAAAGTTCAGGGGGCTGCCAACCCCCCCGTCCTACAAAGAGAAGGTGTCTCAGGTCATCGACTCCCGATCCCTAAAAGCTTAACGATGCCAGCCCCAACTGCTGTTCCGGTGCCTCCATCCCGACCTACTCTGCCAGGTGGGACGCATGCTCCATCCGGGAGCCAAGTAGTTGGAGCGCCCGCAATTGCCAAGGCTCCGCAGTTTGAACTCGATGAAGCTAGTGGGGGGCTGCTTAGTAAACGCAAGCTTCAGGAACTTGTTCGACAAATTGATCCAGACGAGAGCCTAGACCCGGAAGTCGAAGAGGTAAGAATACAGTCCCCGGACGTGATTGTACTTAACTAACTGTGAGCGAAACCTTAAACGATCAGAGTGTTTTGGAGTTAACCGACGACTTTGTTGACACCCTCCTCACTTATGCCTGCCGGATGGCAAAACACCGCGGAAGCGATGCCCTTGATATCCGCGATGTCCAAATGATTCTAGAAAGGAACTGGAACATCCGAATACCTGGATATTCGATGGATGACATTCGCACAGTTCGAAAGTTTAATCCCACGGCATCTTACCAACAGAAACTACAAGCACTACAAGCTGGGAAGGCATTGAATCAAAGTGAAATCACCAAAGACGCTTAAAGGTGTGATTTTTATACATGTTTTCATTACTTTCCCGTAATTATTATCTCAAATACTTCTCAGCCCTCCCTCTGTTGGCGCTGGCTGCGCATCTCGTTCTTTGTTTAGCATTTTTGGTGTTCGGTCTGGAGGCACGGAATTGGAGTTTCGGGCTCTTTTTTTTTAGAAAAAAAACCTTAGTTCCTATTTTTTTTTTTTAGAATTAGCTGTTCCAACCTTTTCTTGTTTTTCTTCTCTTTCTTTAGGAGCTGTAATTCAAGTTGTTCATGAAAAATATTTTTAAAACTATCAAAGAGATTCCCTATATATATAAAAAAAAAAAACTACACACTATACGCCGGGGCCAGAGCTCTAAAAAGACCAGCAAATTGGATAGATACCAGGGCCGTGTAAACGAAACATGGACTTTTGAGCAGCCAAAATTCACACATCAGAAATTCTCCTTGCCCCAAACAAACGACATCCCAGGTTCTGAATGCTCATTACATTTGACATGGAGCTGTGAGCCAAGTCCTTTAGGGCCGCAGAAGAAGACTCCAACTTCGGCAGGGGAGTGAATCGATTTGACACCCTTGAAGATGGAATTCCAATTCGGTCTACCAAAATTCGTGGGTGCACGAAGGCCAGTAATTGCGTCTCTCTCAGCATTGGCATCATTGATCATGATGTTGGTGGCATCATCAACCTTAATTTTAGCGGTGATATACTAGCGAAGGGAAAAAAAGGTATTAGTTCGAAAGCCACTTTGATAGAATGCCAAAACAGGATACTTACCGTGTGAACTTCAATTAAATGGGAAATATCTTGGGCCTCGATCGCCATGAGTAACGATCTAAACCATTCGAAGGAACCAAAATCACGGCTATTCTAAATCAGTAACTCTTGGTACTAAGGTCACCAGGATGAATTAACAGCTTACCAAATCCAAAAGAAGTAGACTTTGGATAGCCTAGTACGCTTCTGGGGGTAGTTGACACGGTACCAGATGCTCTTCAAGATGGAAGCGAAAGGCGTCACTCCGATACCGGCCCCGACAAGCATGGCAACTTCGTATTTGAAAACGTCCTCCGAAGCAGACCCAAAGGGACCGTCAATATACACTAATCCACACGTTAGGTTAGTTCCATCGCTGAAAATGGCACTTCAAAGCTTCGTAACGAACCTCGAGGTAGGACCCTTCTCAAAGCAGGGTCAACATCACCAGTAGTAGATTCTTTGTTGACTCCAATGACACGAGACATCCGTTTGTCGCCCTTCTCAGATTTCTCGGAAGCTGGTGCCCTGTCCCCGCCTTTCTTGTCGAGGGTACATCCGAGTGTTTTTGCAAGTGCCTTTGTAAAGTCTCCGACACATCTGATATGAACAGATATATAATCTTCTTCGGGAGCGCTCGTCAGAGTAAATGGGTGGTATTGCCAAATAGACACCTCGGGACAGCACAAAAAGATATATTGACCAGCCTTTGTGACAGTGTGGTCTTTTTTGATCTGGATTTCGACAACGTTACTTGGGTGCTCGATGACCTTGCTAATTAGTAATATACGGATTAGCGCATCAGAACAATAACCAGTTAGGGGCTAAACCTAAAAACCCACCTGATGTATGTCTTGTGCTTGCCACGAATCTCTCGAGCAAGCCTTTCGCAGAGGTAAAGGAAACCCCCAAGCAGCCAGTATTTCCAGAAGACACCAATGCCGACACACTGTGGTTCTCGGTCGTTCTTGATCATGCAGAAGGCGCCATGGAACGACCAGAAAAAGAAAAAGACGATGAAGAGATGATGGGTATACCAAAATCTTTCGAAGTTTGCCCGACGATATTTCTCAACAGCAGTCCATGCCATCGCAATAAGGGCAATCAACATGATATAACCGGTCCAACCCGGGCCGGTAAGGAAATTAGCCATCAAGAAACCTTTAAATCCAAGCCCAGTTTTCGCCGCTAGTTGGGCGAAATTGTTCCAGTGGGCAACTGTATGCACGACGGAAAAGAATACAATCGACCATGCCGTTACTTTGGCGAGGAGAAATTAGGAGGGAGGTTAGACAGATATATACCAAATTAACCGACGGGGCAGATTACTTACACATGTGGAATGTGATATTCTTGTCGAATGGGATAATTGTATTTAGCGGCGTTCGGCGGAGCAATGAGATGCAGTTACGACAAACGGCTTCGGAAATCGATTAATACATTGTACCCGGCTGGTAGGAATCCCGGAATGACTTACGAAGAAGAACCAAGGCAACATCCACATGCAAAACCAGCGCAGCGGATCTAGCAATTCGGTAAGTCATACCAAAAGTTTCTCTTGCTACGAAAAGGTTATCCTAAGAGACATTCGGGATCAGAAAGATTCGCTATACCACCAGATTTTGAATTGTTAATATAGCATAGACATACCTTGAGCGAAAAGTTGACGAATGCGAATGCGAAAACCATCAAATGAAGGAGAATAAAGATAAACACGAATCTAGAAGAGGGAAAAAGAAAGAAGAAATAACGTTAGATATACAAGGGCATCAATAAAAAAAGGTATGCACGCCTTTAAACTAACATTCTTCTTTGGCCCTCGTTTACCATCCTGCGAAGTTGTTAGCGTTAGCAGAGAGAACCTATTGCATTGGATGTGTTGAGACTGTTGTATTTCCCCGTACCATTTGTCGAACTTCTGTTTCAGGGTGAGAATCTTGGCGTCGTCCCTTGTATGAAGCGTATAGTTGCCCATAACCTTGGACAGCGCAGGCCATCTCGCCCGCTCCGATGAGATCGAACTTCTAACCGGCATCGTTTCTCAGTTCTGGGCCGAGTCGCCTTTTCTGTTCGTTTCCTTTTCCTTTCCTATTCCCTTTTTTCCTGTTCCTTTTTTCCCTTTCGTTTCCGAGTTTGTCGGTGTTTTTGGGGCCCTTCAGCTCGCAACTGGGCCGGCCAGTTCAGCTACTTCAAGACTTTAATTTCTGTCCCTAGCCACGTTTTGGTGTTTATAAACGTGCCACAAGCGATTCAATTGGGCCTTCTTAGTTAAGTAATTATGTCTAAATCCAGAAAATGGTGCGCCCGTAGTGCAAAGAGAGTGTGCTGGGCCAAGGTACCGTCAAATGAATGGATAGGTAAGTGGGCAGGCAGAACGGTGACTGAAGGAAAGGGGAAAAACGAAGATAAGCTGGGAGGATCCCAAGAAATCTGGGTCTGAAGGGCAGATATGGGTTTTAAGGGATCATGGAGAGTGATTCCAGATGTCATTATCAGGCCACGGCGGTGAGCGCCTGTCGAGGGGATGAGGGGTGGTGTTCATACCATCGTGAAACGACACCTGTTGCAGCTGGAAGGCCCCCGATCCAGATACTCCGGATGCTAGATTCGGACCAAACCAACAAGCGACCCGGCCGTTTGGGCAGTTACTTCAGATATTTGGTCGAATACGCATCCGAGAGTTAAATGTGGAGCAGGTCTACTCGGTCATGACGGCTTGCGAGCAGGTGCAGCCGAAGTCGAACTTGTTGGTCTTTGTCTATAGCTGGTCTACGGGCGCATCCACTCACATTTGGACGGATGCGGATGCCTGCTTGGTAAGTCAACACGACCAAACCAAGCGTCGCGGTCAATATTTACCCCCAAGTGGGTCTTATAAGTACTCAGTACTTTAGTATTTCCCTAGATAATTAACCGGGTATGCTCAATTCCATTCAGGAGTAAGTACCGACTTATATATATATACTGATCTAAACACTAATATTGGCCCAGCCGACATACCAGATCTAAGGGCTTAACGAGCCTTGAGGGGCACGATATTAATATACATCTAAGGTACCTCAGTAAGTAAGTAAGTAAGTGCTTGTGCATATTATATTCTTTGACCTTTAAAGCTTTGTCGGGCTACAGTCGGTTCAACAAATACACCGCTGTTGTAAGTATAATATTACCATAACGATGCGTTCATATAAAATCTGGGGGGGGTCTGTCTTGTCCGTGAAATAAACTTTACGAAACCAGTAACCCCCCCCCCAAGTTATCTCGCACTCCAAGTTGTGCTGCGAATATGCCGCGAATACATTCAGGGGAAAGCAGATTTTCTATATGTCGTGACTGATACTCGCTTTGGCTCGGGGTCCTATGGTTAACGGTAGGTGGGTAGCATTGTGTTTTATAATTTTCGCAGGAAAAGAAAGATGCATTAGCTATAGTTCGGGGGTTAGATGATATTGTAAAAATGAGCACCAGTATACGCATATACTGGTATACATCATCAGAAGTTTAATAGAAACATACGCTTGGTATGGTAGTGATAACCCTGGAAAACTTTGACGTTGAATGGCGAATAGGTGCATCGATGCGCATCTCTTCAAGAAACCTAGACAGTGAAGCCAACAGGCACAGCTAATAGCAGCCTCTGCTCTGGAGTACCCAAGACTGTGTTTAGAAGCACTGACTTCTTCAGTAACTAAGTACTTCTGAGGTTTGGCGCTTAAGCCGCATTGACACCTGATCAACCCGGGATCGGGTTATCAGCTGTGACAGAAAACAGGCAAGCAAGGCTTCAGGGCACCACACTCTAGATAAATACCAAGTGCTCAGTGTAATATCTTATATATATATATAGTATCGCATGTGTATCCTGATTATCGATGGATCCCGGTGCCGCGCCTCGCTGCCATGCTTTGCGATATATGGACATACACTTTGCTCAACCCAAGCAAGTACAGTAAATAAGTATATATTCTTAAAAAGTATTCACAAAACAATGCCTTGTCCTGCCTTGCCAGACTTGGCTCTGGGGCCAGTCCGAGTGGCCATGGCCGTGCTGCAGAATCTGCCCGTGCATGCAGTGGGGTGTACTCGAGACACGAACGAGACACATGCGTAAGCCTCCAGGCGCTGCTGTCAGCACCAGGCGGGACAGGACTACCGCTTCTAGACATTAGAAGGCATACTTCAGTATTGGCAAATATCTAGGTATATACTAGAGAGGGCTAGATTCGAGAGAAGTTAGACGGTATATACAGGTGCTTGATTTGGGGCAGTTCAAATAAATTCGAAATGCTTACCTAAATACTCAAGCAGTACCTATAGCTAGGTACCTACCTAGGTACTTAGGAAGTTACCTCTTAGTTGATATATGTGTACGGGGTAAGTATGGACATGTAAGTACTTCGCCAGCACTCTTTGTAATTGGTCAGGACCAAGGCTGTCCTGCCCCTCAGTATCAATATTACATTATATTAATAGATCAACACACATATGTAAGTAGGTAGGTACCTACCTCAAGCTCGAGTCGAGTCTTAGCAAAATCCCGAATTCAAGCCTTCCTGGCATTGCCTGGCCTGGTTGGTCACGTCGGCAACATCACAACCCCATAACAACTCCATCACAACCCCATCACAACCCTGTGCGCCCTGCCAAGCCCCCGTCCCCCTCCTCTCTCTCTCCCTCTTTCCCTCCTTCCAAATCTCCAGACACCCCACACCCTCTGCAGATATACTATAATATTCAAATCTTCGACTGGGCAAAAAGATATAATCCCCCCTCCTTCTCCTCAATCTTAAGCGCTCTTAAACATACTTGACCGAGCTATCCAAAGTACCGAACTAAAACACCGAGAGTACATACATGCACCTATCCTCCTGACCTTTTGCGACTCCTCCGAAACGAGTAGAGAACCCGGACGCCTCCAACCTTGTTTCGAAACTAACCTGAAACCGTCCCCGAGATATCTCGATATCCCACGCGGCCCCACGTTAAAACAATCAAAATATTAATCGCCGCTCCACCATTGTGACACTCTCCAAAGCCTTCGGTCGCACATCGTGGTCGCTATGTCTCAGGGCTACGGCTCTTATGGCCCTCATGGCCACAACAACTATGGCTATGACCAAAACTGGGGAGGTCAAACCGGTAGCTACCAGGATCAACCTCAAAGTATTTCCACCTTCTAACCCCTACTAAATTCGCAGACATTGCTCTTCGGAATGCTAACTAATGCGATGGATCGCGACCTACAGACTACCACCAACCCGCCCCGTACAGCGGTGGTTTGGATCAGTCCGGTTTACCAGTGATGCCTAGCATGAGTGCTACCTTCATACCTGGCAAAGACGATGACTGGACGATGCCAGCTCCTGAGTTAATATCACCGGCACCTCAGAGGTGTGACGCAATCACACCTAAATAACTGGCTATGGTAGATTTAAGCTAATGGCTATGGTAGGCTCATGCCTGAAGTCCCCACAAATATTGCAGACTCGATTGGGACAATGGAGAGCAAAGCTACGACACAGATAGGCAGCCAGCATCCTGCACCCGTCGAAGCTCCCACCCATCGTGATTTATTCGAAGAGCCCTCCTGGACTCCATTCCCAAAGCTTGAGAATCCAGGCCCAAACATCCCCCCTACCGATGACGAGAAGGAACGGTATTTGGAATCCGCACGGCTGGCAGTCCTGGCGTCGGATGACCCCGACACTCAGTTAGCATGGGCGCAAGATTCCTTGAACTTTGTGGATACGTCACTACAGTACCTTGCTAGAACTTCGGAAGACGGTCGACCACAAACGCCAGCCGTGGAATACCAGCTTAGAAACGACGCTCTCAATATTGTCAATTTTCTAGCAGAGCAACATCATCCAAAGGCGGAATTTATGAAAGGCACATGGCTAGAATTCGGAAAATTGGGATTTAGGATAGATCGAAGGGAAGCTTTCAGATGCTATTCCCGTGCTGCTGAGCGGGGGTATGCAAGAGCAGAGTATAGAATGGGGATGCAATACGAAAATTCAAACGAGCCGATGAAAGCTATCAAGCATTATACACAGGGAGCAGCTCTCAATGACTCTGCCTCTAACTATGTTTGTTAGCCCCCCTCTGTTCTTTCATCGGGTGCTTGCTAACCTTTTATTGAAGCGGCTCGGTATGATGACGCTGCTAGGCCAGCACGGCCAAACCCAGGACTATAACCGCGGTATAATGCTTGTCAGACAAGCGGCCGAGACCGCGGACGAAAATGCACCACAAGGGGCATATGTCTATGGTTTGATGTTGGCGAGAGACCTGCCGGGTCTTTCAATCCCCGAGATATTCCTCAGCTTAGACTTAAGCCAAGCGAAGGTCATGATCGAAAAGGCTGCATTTTTAGGTTTCGCAAAAGCGCAGGTTAAAATGGCTCAAGCGTACGAGCTGTGTCAGCTTGGGTGCTCGTTTGACCCAGCATTGTCTTTACACTATAATTCCTTAGCTTCAAGGCAGGGGGAGCCTGAAGCCGATATGGCAATCAGCAAGTGGTTTCTTTGTGGGCATGAAGGTGTTTTTGGCAAAAATGAAGAGTTGGCGTTCAAATACGCCAAACAGGCAGCAAAGAGTGGACTTCCCACTGCGGAGTTTGCCATGGGTAAGTTGCAGCGATGCATAGCCATAAAGCCAGGTCTAACTTTTGGGGCATTTAGGTTACTTCTACGAAATCGGGATGCAGGTCCCCGTCGATCTCGCTGAGGCTAGGAATTGGTATAATAAGGTAATATCCTTTATAAGCGTAGTTCTTGTAACCCTCGTAGGCTAAATGCTTTGACTTTTAGGCTGCAACCCATGGCAATAAAGACGCAAAAGGTCGTTTAGATGGAATATCAAGATCTAGAACACTATCTCGCCATGACCACGAGCGGGTAGCTCTCCCAAAAATCCGAGCCAGCCGCTCAGTGCGCGTACCGAATAGACCTATGTCAACGGCTGTGGATATGCCTAACCCGGTAATACCAACTGTTGGGGCACCCCAGGTTCAGTTCCCCCAAGTCAATAGCAATACCATACGATCATCCACACCTGGTTTCATTAACCCTGCTACAGGGGGTATACAACCTTTCGTGACAGAGCAAGGAGCAGCGCTCCCACTTCGAACGAGTTCTATCACCCCTTATCCGACAAGTCCAACCATGTCCGGTAATTCTGGAGCTGGCGTAGGCCGCCCATTAAGCGCTATGGGGCCTTCGAATCGGCCAGCGTCTGCAAATCCCCACGTTGGGCTCCTAGCGCGGCCTCAAACTGCGGTTCCCGCAGGCGTCCTCGTTCCGGCTGGCACGTATCCCGCACAAGGCGGGCGAGGCGGACCAGTGCAGAGGCCGGCATCCGCTTTTTCGATCCCGAACCCGAATAAACCAGCATTCCCGACGAGCCAACCCCTACGCCCCCATGGTCAAGGTAGGGGTGCAACAGTTGGGAATATACCATACCCAGGCTTCGAAGCGCCATTACCAGCCCCGAAGGTCGAAAAGCCAGTCTCCAAACCAACTGTCCCAAGCGACAAAGGACGAAAGCAATCATTCACCCCACAGCCACAATCTATTCCTGCCACTACGACTCCACGCCCGGCTCCGACCCCAAAACCCCAGATTCAAGCATCCCTCCCCGCGACCCCGCAATCCAAGCCCGCCGCTCCGCCCACGCCCGCTCCGCAAACCCCGATCCAATATAACCCTCCCCCTCCTATTCAAACACAGCCACCCCAAACAAAGCCAGACACAGTTCCTCCGCCTTCCCCTATCAAACCCTCACGTACAGATTCCATGCCACCCAGATCCCCCACCCAATCGGGCAACAATCCAAGTGGAAAGAAGCGATTCGAAGATTACGAATGGCTCCCGCCCGTGCAAAAGGAACAAGAATGTGTAAGGGCTCTATGGTTCCATCCTAGAATAACAGTTAAAGCTAACATACCAAATTCCCGGTAGATTGTTATGTAATACGTGTTCATCGATCTGATATCACATTTTGGGGACATCATCCGGCCGCTTATCCGCGATTCTTACGGTGTATTCAATTCAGGTGGCGTTAAATGGGCGTAAGTTTAGCTATTTCTGGTATAAATATGAAAGTTAGACTTCCGGCATTCGTATGGAAATAGATAGCATGTAATTTCTCTATGCGTATACAAAAAAAGAAAAACGACTTGCACCTGCATAATCACGAATGCTAGACAGCAGGCCAATCCTGCCCACGTTTATCGAGGTAGCTAGGCCGTTTTGTTACCCAGGTGGGCCTACGCGCCATACTTCAACTCCTAGGATGGTGAACTTGTCTCCTTCTTCAGAAAGAGGTTCATTTCCAAATGTTGGACATGTGGACGAGACGCCAGCATATAAATTACCATCAACCCATAGGCCATAGTGACCATCGCTGTAACATGAGATTAGTTGAGTAACCACGATAACCGGGGCCAACATAGACTTACCCGCCGCCAAAGGATATGAAGTCACGATCACACAAAATCATGTAGTCGTTCACCCCGCTATAGGGAAATGCTTTAAAGCGTATATTATCGGGGGACCTGCTAGGAGCCCGGTCGGACAAAGATAACGATGGGACACTGACGCTCCCGGGTAGTGTAGATGCCTTCCATAAGAAGCATTCACCGGTCCCGTAATATCTTCCGGCGGACGGCTGTATGGATTCATTTGCGAATGCACCGAAAATGCCATCACTCGTGTCCTTGACGACGAAAACAAAGGCACCCTTTCCAAGCCTTTGGTACAATGTTGACAGGCTGACGCCATGTTCCTCAAGGCTGTACATCAATGTCCATGTTTCGTGCAGCTGTAACCGGGCCGGTATCAAAAGCCTTATCTCTTCTGCTATCGCCTTGGTGAGGAGCGGGGAATTGGTGGAGGAAGTGAGGATAAGAGATGATAAAGCGGGAGGCAGGTATGGGGACGGTTGTCTCGGGGGTGCTCTTGGCACATTTGACCGAGAATGCAGACTATTCTTATCGCCATTTTGACTGTCCCGACGGTGGCTGTTGAACTCTTCCTCACCAGTAACTTCAGAAGATAGCCGTTGTAGAGTCCGGATTACAGAATTGGAGAGGAAAGACACCAGGGAAGGCGCCGGGGACGATGACCGAGAGTTGGGCGATGACGACATAGTTGCATGGTTCACTTCGAACGGCTGATGTTGCTGAAGCTGTATATTAGGTCCCACAGGTTAATGCGCAAGGAAAAGAAAATATATCGCGGATATATATAAGTAGAAGGCAAAGCGTCGAGTGTGATCCAGGCCCATGCCAGTGTGGTTTAGGCACCGTAGTGTGCTGGCATACAGACGTCAATCCCAGGTATACACTTAGGTAAGTAAGTATATAAGGTATTTAAATCAAAGCACTGGGAGCTCGATGGGCGACGACATTGAGGGGCTGAAGTTGTCACCGTGTAATATATCCCAACCACATGTGTTAATAGTCGCGAGGGCTTCAGGTAGGTGGTGGGTAGTCGGGGGTAAACGTAAGGGCTCTGTCGTAGATGTCTATGGTTTGAGGGACAGCCAGGGAAGGTTCGGTGGTTAATCTAATGCAGGTTGTTGTGTGTGATCTGGCCTATATAATAGCCTATGGTGGGTCAAATACGAATCTGTCGCTGCTACTGTTGGGGGCTTTAGAATTAGAGCCAGGACTTTGCGATGCGCCAAAAACCAGTCGGCGTCAGATGTCAGCAGCTTCATGCACGGCGGGCGCCTGTGAATTCCTTTGAGTGTTTTATACTGGTACGTTGTATCCTCGCGAATTCACACATGTGGCTGCTTAAATACTCAGTTCTACTTCACAAAAGATAAAAAATAAAGGGAAAAGAAGGTTCGAGGAGAAGACCTAGCCGAGGCTTAAAGGTCGACTGCATATGTAGAAGTCGCGAGAAGAGCTGGTCATAAACAAAATGTATACATATAGCACCTCCAGAGCAATACGAGTCCATTTCTTTGCTTCGTCACAGAGTTTGGGTTTAAGCAAGGTACGGCAATACGCGGAGAAAGAAAAGCGAGAGGAAAGAAATAAAAGCAGAATAAAGAAACCAACAGTCTGGCTGTATCCATAGGCCTGTGAATTAACAGTATAAGATCTCGTTAAGACAGGAGAGACGCAAAAAAGGATGGAAGACACTGAAAAGAACGCCGCCTGAATGATTGTACCGAGGTCTTTAAAATTGACATCATGGGTCGTTCTAGATAGCGTACTTGCGGGTCCACTCTCTGGCAGTCGCTTCATATCTGGCTCTGTCGGTCTTGTAAACATGAGCTATCTCCGGTACGAGGGGATCATCCGGGTTCGGATCTGTGAGCATCGAGCATATGGATAGCAGAACTAACAGTCATCATAAGTTAGAATTCCATATTAGCAACAGAGATTATACCAATCGACAAAAAAGTGCGTACCCTTTGAGATGGTCAATGCGGGCGACCATTGGTCACGGAGAATATCAAGACAAATGCTTCCGTTGGAGTTGATATTTGGGTGGTAGATACGAGTTGTAAAGTTAACCTTGGGAGGCTTGAAGGGATAGTCGGTAGGGAAGGTGATAGCAAGGAAAAAAACACCAGAAGCATACGGGCTGTCGGCCTATTTGAAGATATAGGTCAGTCAGCCTGACACGGCTTACGTGGGTGGTTACAAATTGGGGAGTTCTTACTGGGCCCATTATTGTTGCTTGCCAGTGAAACTAAAGATAGGTCAATTAGCTGGAAAAATTCTTTGAAGAGCAGAAACAACAGTCATGTCGTAGTCCATTTTTGTCCCGGGAAAGTAATTTCTCTAGCCTATATGCACCTCTTTCTCATTGATATGCAACTTACCAAGTCATCACCGATGGGACCGGCGCTGCATGAGGAGGGCGGGTCACTTGGGGGGGAAAAAAGGGAAATCAAGTCAGCTAGGAGAACAAGACCAAGGAGTAGAGCACCACCATAGGAGGGGAGGCCTAGATAGCAAATTTGGGAGAGGGGCTTACATACCGTCCAAGATCCGTGAGCTCCTTGTTAATGCGTTTAAGAGCCATATCTAATTTGTTTGTATGAAGGCCTTTGTGAGAGGCAAGGGACAGGGGGGGAGCTTCGGGACTGTTATGAAGCTCTACGGAAGGAAAGAAACAAGAACAAAAAGGGATTGGAAGTTAGCTTTGAGAGACAAGGAGAGGTCAGAATACAACCAGGGGGATGAGGTGGGTGAATAAGGGAACAAGATCGTGTGGGTCAAGCTAGAGCCTGACGCAGATGTCACATACATGGTAGATAGAATAGCAGCTGGATAAGCCCTAGGTGTCGATGATGATGATAGAGGGCGAGTGGGGCTTTTGAAGTAGAGTTGTGGTTGTGGTCGGATTTAGATGTCAAGCGGAAGTAGGTGACGGGTAGAAGAGGAGGGGAGGAGGAAGAAGATGGAGGAAGAAAGAGGCTCGGGATCAGTTGGCAAGCAGTAATCCTACTTTGTTCTGTCGAAGGCCAAAGAAGGCAACAGAATGTCCGACAAACACCAACACACAACACACGATATCCAACAACAACGCGAACAATATCTACGGACCACCCCCAAAACCACAAACACATACACAATCTCTTTTTCATAATTCATAAACTTATCATACCGATCCTCGCACCTAGATGCTTTTAGACATACTAAACCAAGTATTCATTGAATATCAGTTATCTAGATAGTACTCAGGTAAATACAATTAGGTAAGTATCTAAACACGCAGGTACTTAACAACTGTGTCCACAAGTGATCCCGATTATTATAATTAAGCAACTAGATATATATCAAATATGTATATATTTAGTCACTAGTATAACTTCCACCTGGGCTACATAGGCTAGGTAGACTAAGTCAGCTGCGCGTGCATGCGCATCTGGAAAGTATACTAAGTATGTAAATCCATTTATAAAGAATTAATACCTCTGAAATTGCTACCTAGGGTAAGTGCTGGCCTAGTTAAGTGCTTAAAAGTTAATTCATCGACGTATAATAAAGTGACTTAGGTAAGATGTCGTTTAAGAACAGGAATACATGTTCAATCTATGTAAGGTACCCGGTATATACCTACCTTGGTACTCCAGGTATCTAACAGAATGCCTGGACCCCAGTGATAGCCCTTCCCAGTATCACTACATGCACAATTAATTCTAGCTGTTAGTGATTATGTACTTAAGAGGTACGAATAGCAGACTTAACCGGAGTATTGGTGCTTTCCACTCACAACTATGGATATCGCTCTGCCCTTCGTAGGTCTGGGCTACAAACAAGTTCGCTACGTGCCGTCCAATGTGATACTCGTCTGCCACTGCATTCCCCCCAAAGATTTCTTGTAGGCTATATGTATTTACCAGTTTTGAATCAGTTTATGGCCTTTACCGGGTAGATTACGAGGCCGGGTAGACCCTTCAACTTACCATCTCGCATGGACTAGCGAGCGGTCGCAATTTTGCCTTTTGATCATAGATATCATCTCGGGGACTATGAGCCCTTGCCCCTTTAGCCTTCCAACTTGAACACATCTATTATTTATCGCCAGCCCCGCGTTAGCATGTCCAGATCACATGTCATCCTTGACATATTTGGGCTGCTTACGCCAGAAGCCCGAACGTCGCGTCGGTCACCGCATCAGCAAGCTTCTTTTGAATAAGTTGATACTTCGCTAATGGGTTGCCTTTGAATTGTTTGCGTGACAATGCATATTCGCGGGCTCTTTCGATACAATCTTCCAATGCTCCCATGGTACCCCAGGCAATCCCATAACGCGCATTATTGAGACAGGCGAATGGACCCCTGAGTCCCTCGACGTCTGGAAACATAAATTCTTTCGGCACGGGCACATTGTCCATGTGTACCATCCCGGTAATTGATGCTCGAAGACCAGTCTTATTTTTGATCGCTGGGGTTTCTAGGGTTCCAGGAGGGCATCTGGACCTCTCAACCAAGAACCCTCGGATTTTGCCATCGAGCTTGGCCCAAACGATAAGAACATCGGCTAATCGGTTCAACATACGTGGTCATCAGCACCGGATCTCCATGTTGGCTGTTTGGGACGAGGGGCTAGGGTCGGAACTAACGGACCTATTGGTGAATTGGTAATCCAAGTTTTTGAGCCCGATAGTAAATACATCCCCTCGCGATTAGGGTCGACTCTTGCAATGGTTTCCATCCTAGCGTGCGGGTTGCATTTTATTTAAATTAGGACTATACATAATCTGGTTACCCTCCATTCCATTGGACTTACGATCCTGGATCAGAACCGTGATTTGCTAGGAATCGGATTGTAAGGTTAGGTAAGTTAATTTATCAAATGCAGGAACCAAAACGGCTAAAGGATTCACGGAAGCCTTACGCTCTGTCAACCCAAAACACCCCACAATCGCCCCTCTTGCCATCTCCGGCAAAAACTGTTCCTTGAGCTCCTCGGTTCCGAAGTCGTGAATCGCCCCCATAGATAAGGAACTCTGGACAGACAATGCGCTTCGGTATCCGCTGTCAACCCTATACTCTCCTTCCAAAACGGCAATGCATTAGTCTTCCCAGCCACACAGGGAACCGGAACATATGTCTCACGACATGCCTTTCAACTTCTCTCGTTATCAACTATGTTCACATGTCAGCCACACATCGATCCCGGCTCTTTCGAAACAAGCCATCTCTACATATAAAGTTAAACAAGTTTTATAACATACCCCCATAGCCACATCGCTAACACCAGCACAGCCGTACCCGGTGATTGTTGCACCAAGGAAACCTGCCTCTCCCATTTCCTTAAGAATATTCTTGTCGAAATCTTCATCCCTATATGCCGCTATACAAAGGTGTCAGACCGCAAGCTAGCGATTTCCATCCTCATATCCCCTTTCTTATATATAAGGCTTGGGCCCTTGATTCTCGCCAATATATATTGTAGAGACTGTGAAGGGTTTGGCTGACGTGGGTATTTAAGAATAATACCCACCCAAAACTCGAGGGAGTAACTTCTGAGAAGAGTACTCCTGTGCGGTTTCTGCGATCGCAATTTCCTCGTCCTCCAGTAGATTCCGGAGCAACAAAGGATCTTTGTAGTCGAAAGTCGAAGCCGACCGAAACTGCCCCCGGAGCAATTGATTCCCAGAGCGGTGGCGATTCTGTCGCAAGTTACTCGCTAGGCGAAGGTGCGAGCGGATGGCGATTCGTAACATGCTTGGAAGTAAAATCAGTTTTGGTGACAATATGATAGACACTTAAGCTATAAGTAAGAAAGTATGGGGGCAGGTACATACTTTATATGCATATATACGGATCACTTATGGTGCAGTAATATTAATATAGGCTGGGAAGATATGTATATTGGTACTGATGTAGCATGTAGCTCGAGCGGTGCAAATTTTTAAATAACTTTAGAATAATAGAATGCGCAAAGTAAAAAATATCTCAATCAAACCAAATTAAATTCTGGTGGTGGTGGTGGATCTGAAATCCAATGTCGCCAGAGGTCGCTGTATATATATACTTAAGTACTTGCTTGGTTGAGCTGAGCTAAGTGCGAAGTGGTACAGCTGTGGGCCTCGGCGAGAGCTTGCAGTGATAGCGGGGCGCCGGGGAGCTGCCGCAGAGATCTCGGGCTAATCTAGCCAATTGGCGGGGTGGACCGCGGCAGAATAGAAATAGGTCGCGTCAACCCAAAACTCAAAATCTAAGCTTGGAATCTTGATCTGGTAACGTTAACACGCGCCATCAACCACGCTTACCTTCGAACCCTTCAGTGCTTCACCTGGTACCACCGCTTACCCCAAGCAGCAATATACTTTCGAGATGGGTATTAAACGTATGTAAATAATCAGTAACTTATGGTTCGTTATGCTATGTTCTAAGCTGACTCCTTCTAAGAGCTTTACCAGGTCATCTCAGAGGCAGCACCTGATGCCATTAAAAATAGCGAGATCAAGAATCATTTTGGCCGCAAAGTTGCCATAGTAGGTCTTTGCGCTTTTTAAAATTATAGCTATAGTTTTGCCAACATTTTTGCTAATATAAATATCCGCCACTAGGACGCATCGATGAGCATCTACAGCTTTCTGATTGCTGTCAGATCTGAGGGACAAGTCCTTACTTCTGAAACTGGAGAAACTACCTCCCACCTCATGGGAATGTTCTACCGCACATTACGGATGGTCGATAACGGCATAAAACCACTCTATGTTTTTGACGGCAAGCCGCCAACTCTAAAGTCCGGCGAACTCGCGAAACGCACAGCCCGAAAATTCGAAGCCCAAGAGGCGCATGAGGAGGCTAAAGAAGTTGGTACCGCCGAAGAGATCGAGAAATTCTCTCGAAGGACCGTTAGGGTTACAAGGGAGCATAATGAAGAGTGCAAAAGATTGCTGAAGCTCATGGGGATCCCATACATTGATGCTCCCTGTGAGGCTGAAGCCCAATGTGCGATTTTAGCAAAGGCTGGGAAGGTATATATATTTCAAAAGCCTTTAAGGGGACATACACCACACTCCCGCTTTACTGACAGCTTCTTCTTCTTCTTCTCGCATCCAGGTCTACGCAGCTGCATCCGAGGATATGGATACCCTCTGTTTCGAGACACCTATTTTACTTCGCCATCTGACATTTAGCGAGCAACGAAAGCAGCCTATTCAGGAAATTCACTTGGAAAGAGTCATGGCGGGCCTAGACATGACAAGGGACCAATTCATCGACCTCTGTATTCTTCTTGGGTGTGACTACTGCGATACGATACCCAAGATCGGTCCCACCACTGCTTTGAAGCTAATCCGCCAACACAAGTCGATTGAGAAAGTCATCGAGAATCTCGACAAAGACAAATATAAGGTCCCGGAATATTTCCCCTATCAGGATGCTCGCGAGTTATTGACAAATCCTGAAGTCGTATCTGCAGACGAGTGCGATTTTAAATGGGATGCGCCAGATACGGATGGTCTTGTTAAATTTTTAGTTGGGGAAAAGGGCTTCAACGAAGACCGCGTCCGGAGCGGAGCTGCTCGATTATCAAAAAATCAGACAACTGCCCAACAGTGTAAGGTTCCGCAAACTCCATACGGCTCAATCTATGGTAGACTAATTGTTTTATAGCACGACTAGAGGGATTTTTTAAAGTTATTCCTAAAACTGAGGAAGAACTAGCAAATCTCAAGCGTAAGAATGAAGAAAAGGTTGCTGAGAAGAAGAAAAAGGCAAAGCTTGATGCGAAAGCGAAAAAGGACTCTAAAAAGGCCCCGAGAGGTGCAAACTAGTTATCGCATACGACTCAATGCTACGACTCAATGTTACGAAGCCTAGGCTCACCTCAAAGCTCTAAGGATGCCAGCGTTATTCCTAAGGTGTATTCGGAGTTTGTGTTTTTCACGGTATATTGGCCTGTAATATAACGGTTAGAGTGAGGTGCCGTCATTTTGAGGCTTTCACGATCATGCAATTGATTAATGAATGATTGAATCACCATTCCTCAATTTAGAATACAACAATCAGAACCCCCCCCCGAAACGCCACGAATAGGTAATTCGATGATGAAATGTTATGGAAAAAAAAAAAAAAAGAAAAAAACCGAAAAAAACTGCGCAGAATCACAAAGGACTCTTCCGTGTTTTTTTGTTTGTTTTTTTGTTGTTTCAAGCTCTCGATTAGATATATGCACATTAGAAAATAAGGAAAACTTTTGTAGGTCCAAGGGGAGACTACTGTGCTGCCTTGAGCTCTGCGATCTTGGCCTTGACCTTCTCGGCCTTCTCTTCCTTAGTCAGCTTCTTCTTCTTGTACTTCAGGCTCTCAGCCTTCCATTCCTCAGCGGTCTTGGTGTCCTTGTCAGGATCTTCAAGGAAAGGATCCTCACGGATCTTAGCGTGCGCCTCGGTGTAGAGGTCCTCCAACCCATCGGCCTCGATGTCGTCGTCAATATATTTCTGGAATTGCGACTTGTATCTCTCTTCATCATCGTCGGCAAGGGTCTCCATATATTCAGCAACGTGTCCACCGAAGATGTACTTCCTGAGGGTTTCAGCATCGAGCTCCTTGGTTTCGATATCGTAACCGGGGAAACGGCTGGGAGAGTGGGGGATGTATAGGCCACCATCAGAAGCACCTTTCAAAGCACCGAAAACACGAGCACCGGTGGAGGTTCTGGCAAGACCGACATCCAAGAAGCACTTGAATGGACGACGACTTTCACCATCATCACCCTCGGCGGCTTCTGTGAGTGTGAACTCGCCGCTGACATCCTCGACACCAGCAAATGTTTCATCAAGGTTCAGCTTCTTCAGTGCGCGGCGGGCGACGAGAAGCCCGGTGGCGTATGCGGCAGCCCAGTTAGTCAGGCCGTGGTTGATGCCGTATCTCTTCAATTCGTGCGCATAAGCAGCCACAAAGACCTTGTCGCCAGTAAGCTCGGATCTTATGATTTGGCAGACAATGTCTCGGTTGGTGACTGTAAATTGTTGTCTCAAGTTAGCGATTAAATTTCTATCGCAGGAACTTGTTGTTTAATTTTGGGACATACATCGGACAACCAGTCGGTATTTTGGAGCGGCATATTTGTTCTTAGCCTGGGTGATCAACCTCTTACGGGCATAGTAATCGGTCTTTCCTTCACGTCGTCGACGATATTTCGTCTGGAAGCGGCTGTTGTGCGGGTGGAAGAGTCAGTTTTACTTTGATTCCTTGTATCTGCCCTTTACTGGACAGATATGATGCTATCGTATCGGGTCCGATGGAAGCGAGGAGGCGGAACGATTAGGACATAAGGAAAAATTCCTCATGGAACTCCGTTCGAATGGTCCCTCGCCCTCTCTTCCTCTCGGAAGGGAGACATGCGGTAAGGGGACTTTAAAACACACCTATAATAGGCAGAGTTCTTGACAAGTTTTGTGAAAGGCTACGAGACAAGATTATTAGTGCCGTAATTCCAACGGAAGAAAAGGGAGCAGATGTGGATGAAACTTTGAAGACTTACCATCTTGGTCGAGATGTATTGATGATTACCTCTTCGTTATGGTTGACGCTGAGATTTTGGTGGGTGATGGTGGTGGTGATGGTGGTGGTGGTGGTCGGGTGGGAGTGCTGGATCGTCAAATTCTCGAAGGTAAATTTTAATGTGGGTGGTTCAAATCGCTGGTGTGGGCAAGCAGCCCTAACTCTTGTCACGTGGATACCGACAAAATATATAATCTATAAGATCTTATCTAATCACATCTAATCAGACCATCGGCTAGTTAGATCTAGGTTAGGAACATCAAAAATGCCAAGACAAGCCAGGCGAACAAATTTTTGTTTGTAACAATCCACTCTGGAATAGAACATCTACTAGTTGAAGAAATTTACGAAAACCATGATTCGAAGAACTGCGCGCCAGCGGAGAGAGTATCTCTATCGCAAACAACTTGCTGTGCAGGATGCTGCAGTCGCCGATCGTCGCGCCAAACTGAAGGCATCTCTCGCATCCGGCAAACCCCTTTCGAAGGATGTCGCAAACGATGAACAACTTCGCAAAGACTTCAAATTCGACGAGTCGAGGGTCGCAGGGCAGCAAGATGATGAATCCCTAGTTGACGACGAATATGCCGCCCTCAGCGGGGTAGCTGAGCCAAAGCTTCTAATAACGACAAGCCGAGACCCAAGCAGTCGTCTGATGCAGTTCGCTAAGGTTTGCCCGCGATCATTTCTATCTCATTAGCACCTTGCTTGCATCTCTAACCTTTTACCGTCTATTCAGGAAATGAGGCTGCTATTCCCAACGTCAATACGGCTCAATCGTGGTAACACGGTGCTGCCTCAGCTAGCCGCCTCTTGCTTAGCAACCTCGATTTCCGACTTGCTACTCCTTCACGAACATAGAGGCGTTCCCACTGCTCTAACCGTCTCGCATTTCCCGCATGGGCCTACTGCCATGTTTTCTTTGCATAATGTCGTCTTAAGACATGACATCGATAATTCTGCCCGGGGCACTGTCTCCGAAGCCTATCCGCATTTGGTGTTTGAAGGATTCTCCACGCCTCTCGGTAAAAGGGTTGTCACGATCTTGAAGCACATGTTTCCGCCGGGGGTCAAGAAGGATAGCGCAAGGGTTGTAACATTCGCCCTAACAGAAGGTGACTACATTAGTGTACGTCACCACGTATACGTCAAAACTGGGCCGAAGAGTGTTGAACTGGCGGAGGTTGGGCCGAGAATGGAGATGAAAGTGAGTTTTTCGGAATGGAAACAACTTTGGTGTCTAGAAACTTATACATGGTACCACTAGCTCTTCGAAATTAGGTTAGGAACGGCGGATAATCGTGACGCGGATACTGAATGGCGACTCAACCAATATACTCGAACCGCAAAGAAGAAGGATCTTCTATGAATCTGGAGTGGGAATCCATTGGCCTCGCGACCATCCAGAACAAGACCCATGTTCAAATGTTCAATAAAGGTTGAACACCAAATCGCATCGAACTAGACTACGAATGCTTTCTCAAGGAAGCAGCTTATTTTCACCCGTTGCGAGCTCATGGTACGGCACGATTATTAAGTCACACATGTGAAGTGACTTGTTATTTGCTAGAATGTCGGATGAATCAACGGACTCCGGTGGCTAATGAGCGAAACAACAATGAGCGGACCCGCTAGCCTAACTCCATGAGATGCAAACATGCCTGGGAGCAAAAGAAAAAAAAAGAGAACATAGTATCTATATTTACAGAACCGGGTATCTTGCAACCAACAAATAAAACTTTTTCGTTTCACAAATTAACTCCTCAACAACAACAGACCAAGGAAGAACTTTGCTCGAAGGATATCAAACTGCCAAAATATTCAAACGTCGCTGAAATGCTTGAAAAATGAAGGGAAGGCAAAATAAAGAAAAGAATGAAGGGTTTGGGAAGAGCTTTCGCTCGCCTGGTTTGGTCTCACTCATCGTCGTACTCTTCTTCGTCTTCTTCGTCTTCCTCTTCTTCACAATCCGAATCTTCCTCTTTGAACTCAAAGCTCTCTTCAAGCTTCAAACCCCGCCCCAGGCTAGGGCAACTTGAGTATAGCTCTCCTGGAGTTTTATATTCACTTGCGAGTTCCGGACAGTCATATAACCCGAGCCCCTGCAGTACCTCATCCCCCGCATCACCCAATGGATATTCAGCATTTGTTTCTGGGTCCCTTCCATCCCACTGGGGTTCATATGGAGGTGAGAGCGACGCTACGGAAGGCTCTGGTGGTGACCAGGCTGCCTGTGGATGCGATGAGATGTTGATGCTGACATCATCCGGCGACGGGTTTTCAGGAGAAAAACCAGGGAGAAATCCTGAGTTGCTTTGAATCCCAGTATTGAACTCATGTTCCATGATGTGATACTTCGCCATGAATAGTAATGCGGTTTCGTCATAGGAATGTCCAACAACGTGTTGTTCCTGAAGGATCTGATGGTGGGGGAGGTAGTATGTATCTGTTGCAACCCCTGTCCAGTTCGGGTAGGCGTTACTTAGGAAAGGCTCGAAGTGGATGGAGGATGTAGGAAGGAAATGTTTCTGGGGAGGGGCTTGATTGAAGGTGTAGCTCGTGTAGTCATCTGGATAGGCATATCTTGACTCCGCGGGTGAGAATTCGTATGCAATCTCGTCATATCGAGCCGGCATCGACACCATGGCGGCTGAAGTCTCAACGTCGTACGTAATAAATGGTCGGTTGGTTATTTCTGCTTGTAGCCGATAGAGGCGTTTTAGAAAATTTTATCAATAGCTTATATTCGAAGAGGCTATGGGTAGTCTTGTGCGTTGATATTGGAGATTGGAGAGTAAGATTGGAGGTTTTTGTCGAATGGGGGGCGGAGAGGAGTGGAGTTCTATATGGTCTGTTGAGCAAGAGGGGAAGGAAACCAGAAAACAAGAATGAGTACTTTTGTACTCCGTAAGTTGGGACCTAATATGCAAGCACTAGCTTATAATACGATTTGAGTAAGGATTGAAATGGAAAAGCTATTGGGAATGAGCGAGAAATCAAACCATTGTGATCCACTGCGCCTCCCTGCAGACTTCTTTTACCCAAGTAGACACCTCTGGGTAGGTAGGTACCTGGTGGAGTTCTTACAAGCAGGAGGCCTCTTGTGTAAGAGGAATCTCCATTGCACCGGCAGGGGTCCCATGTACCGGTATTACAATGTACATACGGACATTGCATCTGTAAGTATCGTATCGTAGGTAAGGAAGTTAATTCTGAGGTAGCATGTACATGATGGGCCGGGACACGAACATCCACCCAGAGAGACAACCATCCGAACCCCAGTGGGGGAATAGAAGGAAAAAAGAAAAGAAAAGAAAGAAAAAAAAGAAAGAAAGGAAGAAAGAAAGAAAAAAACGAACATGACAGGGTTGTGGAATGCGAGCTAAGAAGCTTAACCTTAACTTCTGCTCTTAATGCAGGCAATCACCGAAGGATTCGCCTGGGGAAGTCTATCACTAACATACTTTTGTCAGAGCCCTGGCGCTTCACGGATGATACATACATGTTGCATGTTTGCTGCATGGCATTCCGACAAAGAAGCTAGTTACATGTACATGTATATATTAGGTACGCACATGTGTGTATGTGTAGCTTTCTCGTACAGGCTAAGTTAAGTTGAGTTACCTCCCCCCCGGACTGGGCTGCCCACATCGTCTGTGAGCAAGCAAGCATAAGTATGCGCATCACCATGATGAACAGCTTACCCGAATTCAAATTTCCCCAAGTTTGGCTCCGTAAATTCCAAAACCGAGCCTTGCCAAAACAATGCCCATCAGTGGTGTGCCCGCTGCAAGCTTGCAGGCACTGTCACAATGATTGGCTGTGAAACAGTTGCTCGGGTCTCCGGACAGTTTCATGACCCAGAAGCATGGAATCAGGACAGCGGCTGGGAACTTTTTTAGTGGCTCCGTTCACCATTTTTGCCTGACAGATTGGTACATCCGAGCAAGACCGCTCATGCATGTGCTGCAGTAGCATGGACTCCTCTGCTTATTGGCCCCGGGGTACCAGGGTCTGGGTTACTCGCTTCAAACGAGCATTTTAGGGCTCTAAACGAGTAGAAAAAGAAAAAAGGAAGCATTGGAAGGAAGAAAATATTCCGTGAGAGTTGGTGAAGGCGCCCATACGTTGGTGTCAAATATGTGAGTGCCCACCTCCATGTCCGGAGTAGGTGTATGAATGTTCCCTGACCATGTACGTACATACATACATACCTAGATACTTATGCACCAACTATTTGAGTAATTACTTTATACGGCAAGCATCTACATGGTGCAATGTACTCCACAACGGCGGGGAGGGGGCGCGAAAAAAAGAAATGCCAGCATGCCTGAGATCATCTTTTTTTTTTTTTTTTTTTTTTTTTTTTTTTTTTTTTTCCTTCTCTTTCCCACCGAGCTCTCCAGAAGACCAAGTGGCTAACTAACTGCATTGGTACATTGAATCCCCAGGCTCCCATGCCATCGAGGGAATGATGGGAGGTGAGTAGGTACCTAAGTACTTAGGTATAATGTGTACTGTATTTTGTATTACCGTCTACATTTGTAGGTACATGTACGTATTCATTAGCTTAGAGTAGCTCAAGTAAGTACCTAGGTATAGACCGTGCATGGACTTGTGCATTGTACCATTGCATTGCCATTGCATTTATACAACCACCCCCCGAACACAATTGCGTCGTCTCATATTGCTCGTGGACCCATTGATCCCTGAGGCACACAGGCCTAGGTGGTAAGTACATGTACTCTACCTGTACTTACTGAGCCACATCTCTTTCTGGAAGGAACATTCGATGGCTAAAATATGTCGCACCTGAGTGATGTACTTATGTACCATGTACTCGAATATTTACTACATACATACTAAGTAGCATACTACACTACCACCACTACCAAAACCAAAAAAAAAGTGAAAGTGAAAAGGGAAAAGAAAAAAAAAAGCAAAGTCGTCACAATCGGTTTTTTGATCAAGAACAAAATATATCCTTAGCGTATCGGCAGCATGTACATATGTATGAACCGCCTAATTGGCTGATCCACCCTTGGAAGAAATCGCCCCGCCTGAGACACCAGGTCAACGTCCTTTCGAAGCTTGGGACTCGCCAGGACCTCATGCAGGCAAGCATTTGATTCTAAATCAGCTCACAATTATAATCTTGATGATGGGGGGAGTGAAAGGTCCTCGCCTAGCATGTCCTCGAGCTGCCGAACTGCATTCTGAACATCGTGAAGTGGAACCTTGATTGTTCTTAGGCCCATCTCCTTAGCCGCCCGCAGGTTCCCACCAAGGTCGTCCAGAAAAACGATTTGAGAAGGGTTTTCAACACCCATGGCTCTGATTGCATGTTCGAAAATCCTAAATATGGGTCAATCAATTTGCTTTTATTTTCCATTTTGGTCTATAACATCGTCTGAAGCTTACCGGTGTTCTGGTTTTCTCATACCCACTTCGACGCTCGCTATATATATATCGAAGAGAGCCCTGGTACTGCCATCATCTCGATATGGATGGTTTTCCGGGAAAACGTAGTTGTTTGTTAAGGCGCCAATTTTATACCTTCCACTTTGCCGCAATTTTTCGATTGCAGTTAAAACAGGCGGGTTGTATTCTCGAGAAACCCTACCAATCGTGCTCACATACGGCCGGTTAAGTTCGCTAGATCCACCATATACGAATTCTACTTGTAGAGGCTTATCGTGACAGGTAGAAACCCACCTCATCATCTCCCAAAAAAGCCACTTCCCATCTATTTGAGGTACGGGTGGTGGCACCAAGACTTTCTCTTCATGGTATCGAGCCCACATATTCGGCTCGTTGAGCTCAGCCTGAAATTTATTGAAAAAGGCGTCGTCCATGCTGATTTCATTTCTTTCCAGTCTTTTCCAGGCCGAACCCGGCCCACCATGGTAGATGTTCCAGTTGATGTAGCCCAATGGTATCTTCTTTTCGATCTCGTATGCCTCAACTAATTGGGTGTCATTGGGTTATTACTCATTCGGCCACCCAATACTTTTCATTGATAACTTCCAAGGTTGTGCTTACTTGCAAGAAGTGGCGACCGTACCTTTTTGGTCAGGGCACCATTGTCAGCTCATGCTTCGCGGCTTGATAATTCGGGGTATGTATGCATCGGGCAAGGGGGGATTTAGAATATTACCACAACACCCCCAATATCGAAGAGGACGGCAGTTATAGGAAGAGCCATAATGTAGTAAAAAGTGTAAGCGATGCTAGGACACCTAATCTGAGAGCGAAGCGAACAAGTACTCTGACCTAGTTAGCGAATTTTCTCAGTTGATGAATCACCAGATACCTTGTACCTCAAGCAATTATATTACAATTCTTTCCTGGCCGCGGACGTTCTGGTGCTGGCGCTGGCGCATGTATGTAGATAGGAGGCCTTGCCGTAACCTCGGCAGAAACTTCGAGTATTTGCCTAGATATGCCGTCCATGGCAAAACGGCCATCGTATACCCGGGTTAGTTACGAAGTACCTCACTTGCAAGCAATAAGTAAGCAGCTAAGAAAGTACCTAGCTCCTCCGGCTTCTGCACTTGTCAAGCAAATATGTACAGAACATTTACTTTGCACAAAACACATGTAGGTAGGGGCTAGGACCCAGCACTGCATTGAAACAATTCCTTTTAGGGCTACAGTTAAACAGATATTCGGGTCACGGGGATCTCCATTTGTATGCTCCTTGAACACGTTCCGAGGCCTGGTTCTACTTAAGCTTTTGTCAACTGTCTCGGTTGCACGGCACGCCCACAAACGATCACAAGTGGCAGCTGAATTCACCATCCAAGATGCATTGAGGCATGATGGGATTTGGTTCGCTTGGCGCATTCGTCAGCCACGGGGTTCCCTGGCATGGAATTGTGCATGGCTCTCGGCTTGAATTTTTTGGAATGCCCCGCAAGAAGTGCGACCTGTGCACATAACATACATCGTAGTATATGCTCAAGCAATTGCTACAATCACACTGCTCTGAGTCACCACACATATGTATGATGCGCGGGATAGCATTGAGTTTATGTATACAAGTATGAGCGAATATACATACGTACCTGTGTACGTGTTGATTGTACGAGCTGGCAAGATAGATGCATACGAAGAGGCGCCTGATGGAAAGAGCGGGTGTGGCGAGGGGCTGAACGTTGCAATGCATCGATCAGGATCATGATGCCGTTGTTGTATCAAAGATCCTAACCCGTCCCGTTTCCGTCCTAATTCGATTTCGTTTCTCGGTCTCCAGTTCCGAGGCGCCTTAGGGTCTGCCTTTCCACGTAATATTCAGGAAGGACAAGAAAGGGAGGTTCGTTTGCTGGGCCAAGGCAATCGTCTGGATTCAATCCGTTTGGTTCGGTTGAGCTTAAAACGGTTTAGCTGCCTTGGGGTGCTTTGGTGTTTTCTGTGACTTCTGACGTTGGCGTGGGGTCGCTCGCATGCTCACACCACCTCTTTCCTTTCTCTCTTCCAGATTGGTCTTGGTCGTGTCGTCTGCTTTTCGGCACGTCCAGCCCCCCCTGTGGCATTTTCGGAATTATATGCATCTGCCTTTCTGCTGACTGTGACAAGCTTAGCTCGAGCTGAGATCTTTGATTATCAATTCGAAAAAAAGAGTTAGCTCTGGTCTGTCGACTTTGCATCGTGATTCGCGGCCGAGTCTGTTCGGGATGGAGGAGGGATTGCCTCATAGGGACAGATGACTATAGTACCCAGTTCGCCCTAAAGTGCGTCCGTCACACAGAGGAATACTAAGAAGTACTTAACATGTACTTACTATGGTATATATAGATCCTGGAAACCTGCTACTGAATAGCACGCCCGCGACTCAGGTCCTTTTCTTCTCCCGTAAGATTGAAGAATCATCAACATGCTTTATACCCAACGCCCCGTCTCGGACGCGGCCGACTCTCATCTCAAGTGAGAGAGAGGACCGTGGCTAGCTCCACTGGTCGTTTCCATATTCATAATCGCGGTGTTCAACAAGCCGGCTTCAGCCTGGTTCTCAAGACCTTAGTTTACAACAACTGGCAGCTACCACTACCACTACTGCTGTTACTTCTACTGCTATACTTATTGATACATTGCCGGCTTAAGGCTTCTACACCCCCGGATACTTTGAGGATTCTTACCGCTATCGCTTCCAATTGCCTTCTATTACCTCGCGTTTCAATCCCCAATACTAATACTCTGCAAATCGAGACGTTGCTACTATACTGTAAACGATATTCTGCAACACTAAATTCAGTAACAACAACAACAACGACGACAAATCGACTTGTGTAAACCCGTATGGGGACAACTGTCATTAGATTTGTGAAAAGGTATGTCTTTTTTGGCATGTAAAAAAGTACATATGTGCGTATGTACATATATGTTTAAAGGGGAAAAAAGAAGAGGAAGGGGAAGGGGAAGGGGGAAGAAGAATAAGGACAACGAGAATGTTTATATTTTATACGATGAATGCTGACAAGTTTGGTAGCGCCCATATCAGTCTTTACTGTTCCCACACTGTCTCTAGCATCATCTACAGCCCGGTGTCGAAGGCGGTTTGGGCTGTTTTATACGAGCGGGTTTATAAAATACCTCCCAGTCAAATTACCTAAAATAGGAGGGAGGCATACCAGGTGGCCATTCCGCCATGGAAACACACATGTCAGTCCCTCGTGCGTCAATGATCATCGGATCTCCTAGATTCCCACCGAATACACAGCAACCGCCTGCGCAGGGCGCTGCTGTATCATCAACAGCTCAATCAAGCGACAAACCCGTCCAGGAGAAGCAAAAGGAGAAGCAAAAAGAGAAGGAAAAACCTCAAAGTCGGCCCCCGTCTTTGAATGCGCCTCCATTATCACTAACGTCAAATGCGTCTGTTGAGCCTTTGCGGCCTCGAACATATTCGGCTCCTGTGTTTTCGACGCTATCTCTGCCCCCTGGTACAAGCACTGTGACCGATGTCTTAAGCTCGAGCGGTTCCACCAGACCAAACATCATACGCAGACTCTCTCGTGGCGCGGCCAATAAACTATCAAGACGCCGTTCTGGCTCTATTCACGAACGTGACGAAACCCACGGCCCGGTTATCATGAGGCATCGAAGTAGTAGCAATGCCAGTGAATCGGATCCATTTCTTGCCGACCAGGACTTAAAAGAGTATGCCATGACGAGCCCGCCCACCGAGGCTCCCGGAGAACTACGCCATCGGAGGTCCAGCAGTTTAGTTGATCTGCTGGAAGCCATCCCACCAGACGAGGGGCCGCCTGAAATACCCATGCTGCTACAAACGGGCACGCCGATGACCCGTGTAACCAAAAGAAAAAAGACCCTTCGGTATTTCGTTTTGGAGGGAAACACCGCCCGTGTTACTTGGGATCCGCTAAAGCCGTCCGCTAGGTTCTACCTGGATGATGTCAAGGAAATCAGAACTGGCGAAAATGCTAGGAATTATCGTGAGGGCTTTCAGGTTACCTCGGAGTTCGAGGATCGTTGGATCACTATCATCTATTCGGAACATATTGAAAATGGCCGGCTAAGAACTCTTCACCTTGTCGCCCCCACAAGGGAGCTATTTCAGCTCTGGACGCAAACTCTGGAAGCGTTGTTGAACTATCGAACGGCATTAATGGCTGGAATTGCGACTCAAGGTGACAAGGTTTTGGGTACCCATTGGAAGCGTGAGATATCCAGTCAAACGACATCCGCAACCTCTGATAAGAAGGACGAGAAACTCTCCTTCGATGAAGTAGAACGGCTGTGCCGACGACTTCAAGTCAACTGTTCAAAGCAATACCTCCGCGCAAGATTCGATCGTGCAGATATCGACAAGACGGGGTTCCTAACTTTTGGACAATTCCAAAGCTTTGTGAGAATATTAAAGGAAAGAACCGATATCCATCGTGTGTGGGAGGGCGCTGTCGAGGATCCAAAGCGGGGAATGAGAGAAGATGAGTTCTGCAAGTTCTTAAAGGGTGTACAAAAGGAGTCGAGCGAGCAAGACGAGCCGCGAATCTCAGCCCTTTTCCATAAACTTGTTAAACGCTCTCGGAATGCGAGCGAGAAGACCGGCGATGTTTTAGAACCCGAACGGATATCACTCTTAGGGTTTACTGACTATCTCCAGTCTCCAATTTACAACCCCCCACTGAAATTACCAACAGACTCGGAAAAATCACTTGACCGGCCTCTGAACGAGTACTTCATCTCGAGTTCCCATAATACGTATCTTCTCGAACGACAGGTTGCAGGGGAATCCTCGATCGAAGGATATATACGAACACTCCAGCGCGGTTGTCGTTGTGTGGAGATCGATTGTTGGGATGGGGACGACGGGAAACCGGTTGTCACCCACGGACGAACCCTAACATCCAAAGTGCTTTTCTCGGACGTGGTTAAAACCATAAGCAAGTATGCGTTCGTGGCTAGCCAATACCCTGTTATCCTTTCACTAGAAGTGCATTGTGGAGTTGAACAACAGATTGTTATGGCGGAGACCCTCAAGGTGATGCTTGGTGATAAATTAGTAGTTGCTCCTTCGATTTCGAACCCGATGACCCTGCCCTCGCCACAAGAGCTGAAAAATAAGATTTTGGTGAAGGTCAAGGGGCACGATGATTTGATTTTATTCAGCTCTGAAATATCCGATACAATGCCTGGGTCATCTTCTGTGTCCCAGACGGCAGCTGCTAAGGGGAGAGTGCACAAAGATCCGGCAGGGGCAGCCACAACGAGTAGCAGCAACTCTACAGAGGATAGTGATGAACTAGGAACAACTTCAGGCGGGAGCCAACAAAATGATAAATTCAGGAAGGCTCCACGAACAATTAGTAAAATTGCAAAAGAGCTAGGCGAACTTGGGGTCTACACTCGAGGCCAAAAATTCAAGAACTTCTCACTGCCTGGTAAGGAAAATCCTAAGAGGACTGCTGCTTACCAATGCTAACACCCACCCTAGAAAGCAAAAGCTTCAACCATGTATTCTCACTTGCTGAGAGAACGTTTACCAGTCTCTGCAAAGATAAAGAAAAAAAGGCGCAGTTAGAAAAACACAATCTGCGATATCTTATGAGGGTATATCCTTCGGGGTGGCGCATTACCTCCCGAAATTTTGACCCGCTCACATTTTGGCGCCGCGGTGTTCAAATGGTAGCCTTAAACTGGCAAACATATGACACCGGTGTGCAGCTGAATGATGCTATGTTTGCTTCGATATCTGACCGCGCAGGGTACGTCCTCAAGCCTTCAGAACTACGAAGCAACAGGCTTCTCGATTCTACACACTCAGACAGCGCTGCCGCGAAGTTAGCTCGAAAGCTAGTTAGCTTCTCCGTAGAAATTATTTCAGCACAACAGCTGCCGAGAGTTGGGAAAGATCGCGACTGTCTTGATTCATATGTCGAGATAGAAGTTTTTAGCGCTGATGATAAGGCGCGGGGTTTAGTCACGGCGAACGGTGGCATTGACAAAAGTGGCTCCGGGGGAATGTCTGGCCTCGGCGCCCCTCAGAGGCGTAGAACAAAAACCGTAAAGGGGAATCTCTTCGCCCCTACCTGGAATGAGCGTTTGACCTTTAGCGTCGAGACTCGTTTTGAGAGTTTGGTGTTTCTTCGTTTTGTCGTCTATAACGATGACGGGAATGGGGATAGGACCTTGAAGGCTAGCTACTGTCTGAAGCTAGTCAACGCGGCGCAAGGTAGATATCCCCTTATCGAGAACATATACATGTGTACGTGTGCTTACGAATGTTTAGGGTTTAGACATCTGCCTTTGTACGACACCGGAGGGGAGCAATTTTTGTTTAGCAGCTTGTTCGTTAAGATAGATGTTGAACCCCTTCGTGCAGCCCTCCCTGCCGCTATAAAAC
This sequence comes from Orbilia blumenaviensis, assembly GCA_036872755.1. Lineage (NCBI taxonomy): Eukaryota > Fungi > Ascomycota > Orbiliomycetes > Orbiliales > Orbiliaceae > Orbilia > Orbilia blumenaviensis. The sequence continues at coordinate 2,238,791 of JAVHNS010000006.1, read as the reverse complement.
AGTCCACTGTTGATGCACTCAAGTCTGCAGCTAAGAATATGCTTCGTATCTCGTCGGATATCCTTCATGGCAGCACCTCTGGGGATGCCCATGGTACTAGTGAAAAAGAAAGATAATATTGGGCTGGAAGGGAGGAAGGAAAGAAAGGTAGGCATTTCGACGGTTTGTTTTGATATCATAAAAGCTAGTTAGCGGGCCGAGTGGGGTTTGTAATTCATCGTCACACAGTGTTGTTTTTTACGCTATGTACTGTATGCTACCTATGCTCCACCACGGACTTACTGATCAACAGTTAAATATATATATATGTGTGTGTGTGTGTGTGTGTGTGTGTGGTTGCCGGTGCCTAAAGGGTTTCCGTTTGCAACATCTAAGATAGTTCTGGATGGGTTGGGTCACGGAATCAATATGGGAACTTTCAAAAAAATGCATTATCTCGCTCAAAGTACAAAGTATTTGCAGGGTTTCTATTTATTCTTCCTCGTCATCCGTGGAGGCAATAAGTTTCTGTATCATCCTCGCTTGCACCACAACCTTCATAGCAAGCTTGCTGCTCCCATCCTTCGTATCTTGGAGAAGGGAGTCCTCCTCCACACTTGTGGCGACCAAAACCTTAGCAAGCCACGCTCTGTGACTAACGATTTGTTCGCAGGCAGTGTCTAGAGACCGCACCCTATTCATAATTTCGTCGCCTGGAGACGACCCCATCCGATCTAATAGAATCAAGATCGCTGAGAGATCTGTCACTTCCTCCAAGTGTGACAAAGCAACGTATTCTGGTTTACTAAGGTACGTTATTGACGAAAGAATTTGTCGGTTGAATGAGCGCAGAAACATTGCGATTTCCGGGGCGATACGCTTCTTGAGAGCGAATAAGACGTTCAGGAGCAGTGGGAGAAACCCCTTGGCCCAAATATTATGTAGACGAGGGGTGGTGGTCGGAAGCAACTGACCGGCTTGAATCTTCATCGCGAGGTCACCTTCGCTTAGTGAATTGAAAACAGAGTTCAAGGCAATCTGTTCGGCGAATACTGGCAACGTGGACACTTTGACGAGGAACATGATGCTAATTTCGCCATAAAGTGGATCGGGAACCGAATTCGCTTCCGTAGGTGTATCCGTCAGCTTCGACGCCCATGTGAAAAGTATTGTGGCCACTCGGATTGTGCCATGGTTAGCGATATGATTCACAAGGTGCTCATACACCGGCTCAAGCCCACTGAATGAGAGAATCGACTGTAGAATGCCAATCACTATGAGCATATCGCCAGCAATTGTCGGTGCCGAATTTTCGTAGGCAGCGTTAGCCAGGACTTTAAATGCCCTTGCTACAGCATGCTCGAAGATTCCGACGAGTAAATATACCATACGAGGGGATGGCTCTTCTTTAGACTCTAGGCAAATATTGAGGGCTAAATAGAGGAGTCGCAGAAGGTTGCGAGAGTTTTCGCACCCGCCATTATTTAGACCTTCCAAGAAATTTGACTCCGCAGCCGCGGTAACCTCCCAGGTCGTTTCAAGGATTTTAAAGCAAGAACCATCTGAATGGTTTTGGCTATGATTCATGGCCCCGAGTCTTCGGAAAAGCGAAAAAACGAAGCTGGTGCGCTTAGTATTTAAAATAGGTGATATAGTGGGAGGCGTAGATTCTCCGGTCGTAGCCTTCAAAGTCTCAAGACCCACACTGGACAAAGTGGCGAATCCGTCGGCGGTTTGGAAGGCCTTGTGGCAGGTTAACTCTAGGGCGAGATTTGCCCACATATCAAAGAGAAACTATGAACTAACAGTTAGTATAAGTTCACATGGTGCAGAATCGTTTAGAATACACCTACCACTTGAGAATCAATCAATGCCAGATTGAGGTTTACTGCTTCAACATCGATTTTAAATCCTGTTCTGACTTCGACGACCTTATGGCTGGCGCGTCGGGTTATCACGCTGTCCCAGCCACGATCCCATCTCAGAATGTGTTCGGCTAACTTGATATCATAAAAGTAATTCACACCATAGCGCCGTTCGCGCATTGAACTCTTTCGAAGGTTCTCAAGGTGGCAGTTTGGCCATTTATTTTGCAGATTTAGAGAGAGAAGGCCATGCATACTTGGCTTATAGCCCCGGATAACTGCGCCGTGGTCGATATAGAACTTTAGTTTTGAGAGAAGAGACGCGAGAAAATCCTTCGTCTTCGGATCAGAGGATTTATTCGTTCGTATTTGATAAAGATGCATCGTGAGGATGTGTGCTACGTAGGCAGCGGCGGCAGTCTTGTTGCAAGTTTCTGTAATTGCTGGTGGTGTTTTTGCAGAGTAGTTGACCACCACTTTTTCGATATAACCAGTAATTGCTTTGAGAAACTCTGGATAATCCGGAAGATTGCTAATAATAGGGCCCCAGAAATCTTGAGCGATGGAAACAGCTTGTAGGGTGGATATTAGAAGCGGGCCCGGTAAAGACTCGATTTTAACGAGAATTTCCAATGCTGAAGCAAGCATGGACTTTCCATGCTTCGGCAACCTCACTGGCACACCTTGGCTCGGGTTGGGGATCTCGAGGTTGTTGCCAGTCACCAACTTGATGGAAAGGCCTTGCTGTTTATTTGCGATGACAGTGCAAAAGAATTTCCAGATAGAGACTTCGAGTTCCTCATCACCTAGTCTTCCGCCTAGTCTTTGAATTAACTCAACGAGATGGTTCGCACCGGATGAACCTATATACCCGAGAATTGAAGGTGGCTCCCCTACCCAAAGTTCAGAACCGCCGAGTAGGCTGTCCAATACTTCTATAACTGGTCGTCGATAGGCTTCATCGACTTCGTAGAGCGCAATAAGGTCCAGAGACCGTTCGTAAAGTTTGACTTCAAGATAGCTTGGGGGCTTCTTCTGGAGATGCTGCACCTTGAGGGCCGTAGCGCTGAACTCCAAGGAGGCCGTCACACTGGTAATCCAATCCAAGGTAAACATGTTGTTTATTAAGGCAAGTTTGGTGTCTAAGCCTTCGTTGATAGCTAGAAGAAGGGGGTCAGCTGCCTGTGTGCTGGCTGTGTTAAAGAATGTGCTGCAGATTGTTGATGCGGAGGATGCCAGTCCTTCGAACAGGCCATAGCCTTCATTTTCATCGGATTCTACACCGTACACAGTATTGAGGATCCGAGAAAAGGTTGTGCAGAGTTTAAAGTTGAGTGCTAGACGTTCGTCAACTTGAAGATATTTCCAGGTGGTAAAGCTCTCAAAGATTGAGCACCAGAACCTGGTCCAATCCTGGAGAATCGCGGTTTGCATCTCCTTGCTGATTCCGGACCCCACGCCTGCGCCAGATACTATGCTACCCGGGGAACCAATTGTGCCACTGAAGACCACACCGGCGATTGCATCCGAGAGCAATGCCTCATACATTGAAAATGTTGTTAAAAGGAATGTATATTTTCCTTGCACTATCTCCACGGACTCCAGGATCTTGCCCAAAAGACCCCCTCGCCCATTTCTTTCCAGAAGGGACGAGCGACCGAGCAGAGGCCATATTCTCCCAGGGACAACCGAGATCAATGTAATGATAATGCGAAGGCAAGCCGAAGCGAGTTCTACCGATTTTGAGGTAACAGAAAACGGCAAAGACGCCTCGAAGAGATCCAGTATGACACTAATTATGTCGCTATTCGGTGCCAGAATGTTACTTGCTCCCTCCAGAAAACTTGTCGCACTAAATCTGTCCTCTAGATCACCCAAATCACTTGGTTTGTCTCTATATGATACTAAGATGTTATCGAAGATTCCTAGTATTTCAATTGCGAGGAAAGGATCATGCAATGTTCCATCCAGGAGTGTCTTTTCCAGAAGTCGCCCAAGAAACTCGATGCCGGAATAACGATAATCCCACCGAACAACCGGGGGACTAACCCCGTTGCTGATGATCTTTCCGAATATACCAGCTGGTAAAATGAAGGCGCCACCACCGTCCTCTCTCCGCCCTTCAAGCACCATGAGGTCTTCAAGGAGGACAATTTTACTGGCATCGTTCTCATCCACTTCCGTACCACGGAAATTTTGGGGTAAAGTATATGTAAAGGAGTCAACATGGTCCTCCAGGTACTTGAAGCCGAGGTTGTAGGGCTCGTCAATAATTTTCCGCGGTGTAGTCGCATTTAAGATGGCGCAAAATGGAACAGATTCATACGGGAAACGGGCCCTTGCTACGTGGATGGTTCTCTCGATAACCAGCCTGTCCGCCCATACATTTCGAGAAAGTGCCACTTCTGCACCTTTGGTGAGTTCCTGGCCCACTGAAGGAACCTCTTCTCCATCAAGGCCCTCTTCTCCGTTATCGGCGTCCCGCTCCCGGGCTTCTCTGAACAAGCGTGGTCCGGGTGATCTTTCGTGTGTGGCGACAAAAGCCTCTATTGCTCCGAGATCCCAGTCGAGTAAATCCATCCCATTCCGTATAAGCCCAGCAAGAACATGCCGCATCTTTTCGCCGTCCTCCTCAATCTGAAGCGACCATCCGCCTCCTGGCAGACCGTGGACGAGATTTTCAACCGTCTTTAAAACGTTGGCTTTTAGTGCCTTCTTCGCCAGGTATAATGCTGGTCCTTCAGCCTGGGTCGAAGCTGCCATGATATTCGCCATTATTTTGTGAATACGCTGCAAAGGTGTCCCTGACTGCTTGGCTCCCTTATTCGAAAGCTCGAATTCGTCTTCCGGGATATCGTTGTAAGTCCGCAATATAATTGCCCATGCCCAGCCGGCAAGAGATGCAGGGAGGTAGCACCTTTCTCCCACATATTCGAGTAGAACTTCATGGACCAAACCGACCGCCTCGGCCTCCTCGAGGTATAATGAAACAGACGGGTCTATCTCCCGGGTTACAGACGAGAATGTGCCTGTGATCCGAGCTTCCAATGAATCCACTGAAAGCATCGCAAAGGATATTATTGCCCCCAATGGAATGATACCATTAAGGAAATCTTGGAGGGAAGAATTAAGCGGTTTGCTTAGCTAAAGAGAGCAAAGTTAGCTGAGTGTGGCGTTAGGTGAAATGGGGTAGATATACAAATTTCAAGTCTGTTAGAAAGGCAGTCGAACCCATGCACTGATACCAAGCGGAGACAATTGCACCAGAGGGGGATATGGGTCCATAGATTAGGAGGAAAAGGAATCGGAGGCAGAGGTATATGTTGCTTAGGACCTAATCGTACCCGGAGTAATTAGCCAATATTTTGTGAATTTTTCGACTCCACTTTAGATTAGAACCCTTACCTGTCGTTCCCATAACTCGCGGTCCCGTAAAATTTGAGCCTGTGACTTTGCTCCTGAGAATGACTTCGGAATTTTGGTCGTACCAACAACCTTGCCGATATCGTTAATCAGGTCCTCGACAAACCCTCCCCTGCCATCCTTTTTACCTTCTTCAACCATTTTCTTGAGTATCTTTTTCGCCGTCTCATAGAATGGGGTTTTCCGAGGTATTCTTGGATCATAGTCAACCACACTCCGTACAAGCGATGTCGCGACCTCAACTTTATATCGCCTTTCAGAGAAATAAAGTAACTTTTGACGCTCCCTTCTTTGTCCTTCCGGGGTATGGGTTCCCAATTCGGCGTCCGATCTATTGGTAGATCTAGTAAACATCGACATTGAAAGAAGTGTCTGTTGATTCTCGGTAGAGACATCGAGCTCAGAAGCAAGAGCAGGACTTCTCTCTTGGTATTCCAAAATGCATATTCTCAGCGCTTCCAGCTCGTCCAACTCAATGCTTTTGCTAAGTTGCAAAGCATCCTCCTTTATATCAGCGATTGGAAGCAGGGTATCAGCAGTAATGTTGATCATGGAGGTTTTAGTCTCGAATGCCTGTTTGCTCGTAGCGCTAGGCGGAGGAATGACGGCATAGGAGCTAGTTAGAGATAACAATTGGGGGGACGACAATAGCCAGCTTTTTAAGTTTCGAACAGCGACGGATGAGCGCGATGGCGTATTCAGACGATGCAAGGCAGATTTCCAGGATCTTAGAAGAGGAAGAGGGAAGGGAAAGAGAAAACGGAGTTAGTCAGGAATTACATATAATTGGGGGGGACGAAGAGGACGAAGGGTATCTAACAATAGAGGAGCGTTAGTTTTGAGAGCATCCTCGAGCGCAGAATCGAAGGCTTTGCTAGATAGGTGCCTAGTCGCCGGGGATGCTCCGTTGGAAGCCATCCTAAAGTGTATAATTGGCTAGACGACCGGTGGGAAACAATTCGAAGACTTCGTTGCAATAGTTATAACGTGGAGGGAAGCATGGGTGAGTAACAACTGTGGTCTGGTTGAGGCTGGCGAGGATTGGAGATGCTGGAGACGCGTGAGAGTTTGAAGTTTTAATCAAGTGAAGGCGACTGCTATTACTACGGGCTTAGTGTTAGTAAGTTGGTGGTGGTGGTGGTGAATAGGAAAATGGCAGCGGCAGGGGTTCCAAGCCGCCGCTGGACCACCAGCATCGCATTTGACGCGCGCGACAGGCCTCCCACCACACCAACAACCCAACTCGGTTGCTAGATGGCACCCGAGTCTATGAGTCTGTCGGTACGTACATAGGTCAGGTCCCTTGCTAGCATCGATCCAGGTTCACATCTTCAAGGCACTAGCAGTGCCGATTACCTGAGTGCTACGTCGGTACCTCCCAGTACTGAATCCAGTAGGTAAAGCATCCAGCTACAACAATACCGTAACATGCAATACAGTCATATGATGCCCTCAGACTCTTGCAGGTCTAGAGTGTATAAATTAAGTATATACCTAGGTAGGTGTCTGGGTAAGTAGGTACCTATAGCCATCTGTGAAACCCTACATCGATCGAGAGGGACGATACCAATGCCTCCGGTCAAGGAGCTTTTATCCGGCTGGCGGTCCGATCTTTTTAGCTTTCCCCCACCCCCAGTCATTTCCAACATTCTTCAAGCGACAGTCGGCGACCTTTTCAATTGACTCAACCTTCCTAAACATCTACCAATCACCTTCACTTCCGCATCACCCGCATCCCCATCTCTGCTCTTATATCGCCGGTTACCTACTTAGCTAGTGACTTAGCAGACTAGAGTAGTAGCATTAGTAGCAGCAGTAGTGCTCAAGGAAACGGCTGACCAAACCGATATTCTCAACATGACGTCGTTCCAGGCCACCGTCCTAAGTCACGACGACCCACAGCCTAAACTTGACCATGCCTCAAACCTCATTCTCATTGACAATTACGATTCCTTCACATATAATGTTTCTCAATACCTCGTTCTCGAAGGAGCTACGGTTCAGGTCGTTCGAAATGATAAAATAACCTTGGAGGAACTAATTTCCAGAAAGCCAACCCAATTGGTTGTGTCACCTGGGCCTGGCCACCCATTGACTGACTCTGGAGTCAGCAGTGAAGCCATAAAGTACTTTACTGGCAGAATCCCGATCCTCGGGGTCTGTATGGGGCAGTAAGTCTATTGGATTCGCTCGCGAAATCTTCCCTCGAGGCTCTATCTATTGATGGTAACTAATTGTGCTATATATTCATAAAGGCAGTGCATGTACACCACGTTCGGTGGAACCGTGGCCTCGGCCAACGAAATTCTTCACGGAAAGACCTCCGACATCCTCCACGATCGTATCGGTGTCTACAAAGATGTGGAACAGTCTATTCCCGTCACCCGGTACCATTCTCTCGCTGGAACATACGAGACACTGCCGTCATGTCTTGAAGTCACGTCTTGGACTGGTGATCGGGGTGTTATAATGGGTGTTCGCCATAAAGAGTTTGTCGTCGAGGGCGTCCAGTACCACCCCGAGAGCATCTTGACACTTGCTGGCCGCCAATTGTTCAGAAATTTCTTAAAATGGAAGGGAGGGAAATGGTCGGACAATGACCCAAATTTGACGGGTGACGTCGGACATAGCATGGCATATGAAGAGTGGAGAAGGACTCATGAGGCAGCGATTATAGCCAACCCATCTGCGCCGTCGATACTGGATACGATCTATGCAGACCGAAAGCGAAAGGTTGCAGCCCAGAAGCGGATACCCGGCCAACGGCCCGAAGATTTGCTGCAGATTCTCAAAATGGATCTTGCTCCACCCCTAATAGATTTCGCTCAACGGCTGAAAAACTCACCATACCCTTTAGCTCTACTAGCGGAAGTCAAAAGAGCTTCTCCATCCAAGGGGACCATAGACATCAACACCAACGCAGCGGCCCAAGCCCGCCGGTATGCCCTCTCAGGTGCTGCGGCTATTTCGGTTCTTACCGAACCAGAATGGTTCAAGGGTTCCCTTGAAGATATGAGGAATGCCCGAGCTTCCGTTGATAGCTTAACTAATCGACCCGCTATTCTACGCAAAGAATTCATATTCGATGAATATCAAATTCTTGAAGCTCGGGTTGCAGGCGCAGACACCGTGCTCCTCATCGTTAAAATGCTGTCTGACGACCTGCTTGAGCGACTTTATAAATACTGCTTGAGTTTGTCCATGGAGCCACTTGTCGAAGTCAGCAGTGCTGCAGAGATGACGAGGGCACTCAAATTGAACGCCAAGGTAATTGGCGTCAATAATCGTGACCTTCATTCTTTCAATGTCGATCTTGGGACTACCAGCTCGCTGGTTTCCATGGTTCCAAGCGATACCATCCTCATTGCTCTAAGCGGTATTTCAGAACGCAAGGATGTAGAAAGATATGAAAAGGACGGCGCCCACGCGGTACTGGTTGGTGAGAGCTTGATGAGGGCCGGAGAGAACCCCAAACTTTTCATCGAAAAACTTATGTCCACCGGGCCCTCTGGCATATCGCCAGTCCCACGGAGGAACTTACTAGTTAAAGTCTGCGGTATAAGGACACAGGAAGCAGCCAGGGTTGCAGCAGAACACGGTGCTGACCTTGTTGGAGTAATTCTTGTCAAAGGATCCAAGAGATGCATCGACCTCACGACAGCATCCGGAATTTCCGAGGTCCTTAAGAACACGCCGAAAGGCGGCGCCCCATCAACTATCCAGCAAACTGGAGCTGGTCAAGACACAATTACGGAGGACTTTTTTGAATATCACCTCCGCAATTCGCTTTCTCACCCAGTACGGACCTTGCTAGTTGGCGTCTTCCAAAACCAGCCGCTCTCTTACATTCTCCATGCTGTCCGCGCAGCTTCGTTAGATGTTGTACAGTTACATGGGCAGGAGCCAATTGAGTGGGCGAAACTAATACCAGTACCGGTTGTGCATGTCTTCAAACCTGGTCAGGCTGGTCTTGGAACCCGTGGGTATCACATCGCCTCGATGTTAGATGCTGGTAGTGGTGGCTCGGGTAGTTCCTTGGAGATTTCTGAAGTTCAAGCTACATTGGATGCTGGAATACCTGCGATTCTAGCTGGTGGGCTATCACCAGAGAATGTCAAGGATGTTATAGATAGACTAGGTGGGGTGGAGGGTATTCTAGGAGGGGTTGATGTTAGCAGTGGCGTAGAAACTGACGGCCAGAAAGACCTCGAGAAGATCAAGAAGTTCATAACTGAGGCTAGGAGCTGATTAATTTTGTTCTGAAGTGACCTAAAGTACTGCTTACTCTTATGAAAGATAGAATTAAATCTAAGGCATCTACCAGCATCACACACATGTATAACTTGCAAACTTTGTGGTTTTATCGAACACAATAATTTAGAGCACGAGAACTCTCATATTTACCTCCCCTGCAAGCAGGTTGTAGGGCTAGACCACGGAATTGAGGCTACTAGATAGCTACTTGGTCTTGGTCCGGATTAGGAGCCAGATAGAATGATATATCGTGTAAACCCATACAAAGCGGAAAACAACAAAGAACCAAGTCCAAGCTTGAAAGCTTTGATTGCCACCGAATAGGAAAATATTTTAAACACCACGCTAGCAGAGGACAAAAGAGATAAATGGGGAAAGGTAGAGACAGTGTGGGGAGCATGAAGGAGGGGGGTAGACAATGATAGGAACAGCCAAAGAAACCAGGGAGATTCCGTCTGAAAATGAGATTATGATGTCTATGTACAAGGGTATGGGTGCTGGCCATGCTTCATCTACCAAAGCCTCAGGATTGGCTGCTCTAGACGACTGTGCCAAATGCGGGAATCAAGGTCTGGGCCAACCAGAATGAAAAGACGAGCTTGGGTCCGGTCATTAGAAGCTTTGGCGTTAGGCCCTTGAAAAATGCAGTCGGGCCTAGAATAAAGTCAACTTTTTGGTTCATATTTATAGGGAATCCAAGGCTTCAGAATTTTACCTTCGTTCTTAATCATGCTTCCCACAATTCTAAACCCACTCTCTGGGTTCTCGAAATTCCTATTCTGAATTCTAGTCTTAATGACATCGAGGGGTGCAGAGACGATGAGAGAAGCCGCAGCACCAGATATCGAGGCGACAAAGTTCTGTCCCCATGTCGCCTTGTTGTAGTCCTTAAGATCAAAGAGGAATTCTTTGGCGAATGCACTACCACCAAACAACTACAACAGGGTCAGCGGCCATTTTAACTTCTGGGAAAGCGGTTAGTATTTTTGACGTACTGCAAAGCTACCAGGTGCGTTTCTAGCGGCAGTCCAACCCCAACCACGGTAAAGGCCGAATCCTTCGTCCTTGATAATTCGGAATAACCCTCGTCCACGGAAGGCCTCGGGGTTTGTCTGTCGCTTAATTTTCAAGACATCGAGTGGAAGTAGTACGATCTCGCCGATTCCAATAAGACTTAAAAAGGTTGAATAAGTAAGTAAGCCATTGTTGAAATTAGGGCAAAGGAAAATGGTTTTAACATACCTTCCAGCTGTCGCATACATAATAGCCTTTCCAGTACCCTTTCCAAATGTCCTATCGAATTTGTCCCCGTGGTGCTTGGAGAGGTAGTCCTTCATGTAGGGTTGGCCACCATATTTGTATATCCTTTGTGAGACCTTGTATCCAGCTGCGTACCCCAGACCCGGGAAGAGCGAGATCAACTTTCTTCCGAAAGATGCACTGGCAAAGTCCTTGAAGATAACAGTATTGAGCTGCGATGTTGAGGCAATTTTTCCATGGTTTGACATTAGACGTTTGGCGATGGTATCGACCTGTGCACTCGCGGTTGACATTGTAAGTCCATAGATCCAATAACCGAACAGTAGCTTAGAAGGCGTACCGGGTGGAAGATAGCCAATTCAGCGATTCCAGCAGTCCCTATTGATGGGCCCCCCAAATGTTGTTTAGTATTTTGCAAATGATGGATAGCATAAAATAAAAATAGCCTTCGAGGTTTTATAGAATTTACCTGACCCCAAGATACGGGCAGTGCCAGATTCCCGTTGAACCTGCTTGGCAGAGGTCCCACTCGAATGAAGTACTGGAGACATGTTGCTAGACCAGTGTATCAAATGCAATGTATGCGTAGACTTAAAGGCCGGCTGTTCGTTGATGGTTGCACAGATGGCGGACGACGACGACGACGGCAATTGAAGAAGCTCCCACGAGTGCTCGGTTTAAGTACGTAAGTCAATAAATTGGCCAAGTACTTGTTTATTAGGCTTGTTTGATTGATTGAATTTATCGATTCAATTCGATTTGATATTGTTATCTCAATTAAATTTGCGATTGCAAAGACGAAATCAATCAAACCCGGGAATCCAGCTCTATGGACAAGCGCCTTCTATGAACTCGAATTCGAAAGCACAGCAATTGTTAGAAACAAAAGGTCCAATTTGGGTCACAGCAGAATACAAGGAAAAGAAGAAGGGAGGAGGAGGAGGAGGAAGAGGAAGAAGAAGATATAGAGAGAGAAGGGAAAAAAAAAAAGAAAGGCTCTGAATCGAACCAGAGGGCGGAAAGGTTTGATCGATGGAGGGGCCGGCCGTGTGCATACCACTGGAAGTTTTTTTTTTTTTTTTCTTTCTGCTTCCCTTCTTTGCGCGATCAGGCGGCATGCGATTGGACCGAATTTTCTTTCCCGTTTCCTTTCAAGGGCATTTCCCAGTCGAGAGCGGAATCGGATGGGTGCTGGCTGCGGCAGGTTTAGCCGGCTCAACCACATTCCTGACAACAGAAGTGCGGGTGCAGGTGCCATGGCATGCAGTGCGGTGCAGACCAGTGCAGACGAGACAAGACCCAAGACCAAGACCAGACCAGACCAGACCAGCTCTGACATACCTGTTACTTGCAATCAACTTGTATCTTCCACGATAAGTGGTCGTTGCTCGGGCATTTGGTAGCTATCGAGTATCCACCACCTCCACCCTTCCTCCATCTTCATCAGCAACCGAGTCTTTACGACGTAGCCACGCGCACCACCCGTCTCTACAACTCTTACTCACTTGATTTACTTGCCCCAATCACATACTTCCCCACCTCTATCCCTCCTCCTCCTCCTCCTCCTCCTCCTCCTCCTCCTCCTCCTCCTCACCCTCACCCTCCATCATCGCCATCAACATCATCACCATCAACATCACTGTCACCTCCTTCATCCCCATCTACAATTCAAGATACGCTTGTCGCGTCCTGTTCCGGGAGTTTGCTTTGCCCTGCTAACTTTGACAGGATCTAACGACTATCACCCATTGCCTTGCGAGTATGGCCCCCTCGTCGTCGTCGTCGTCGTCCCCCATTGCCGTTTAAGGATTATGCTGATCTCACCTGATCCAGGAAACGTCGTTCTCGCAATCCATTCCTCGTCTCTCTGCCGAGCGATCCAGTCAATCGACAAAAAAAGCATCCTGCCTGTCCGGGAATCATCTATCACCTCCCGGGAATCCCGGTGCTCAGTGTTGTTTGCTGTACTCGCCGTTCGGAAGAGACTGCTGGCACCCCTGTCGCGTCTTGACTCGCTTTCTTGTGTGGTCTGTTTTTTTTTTCTCCCTACTAGGGGGGATTACTTATTCATAGTTGAAGTCGTAGTTACGTTGCCGTACCATAAAGAAGGGGAAAGAAGAAAGAAAAAATCCCGGGAGGGTCTTCAGTACAGTTTTCAAACACTGATAGTCCCAGATTGTTTGGGGGTTGGGAAGTCTGTTCTTTCGTAGTGGCGTATTGGACTCTCGATACATTAGATAGTAACTTTCTTATATGTCTCCAATAACATCGTATCTTCCGCCTTCTGCTATCTGAAAGACTAATCAGTGAGCTGTCTCTCTTGCCATCGCACGCAAAAAGGGCCATAAGGGAAGAAGCCGAGAAAGAGGAGGACCCTGAAGATCCAAAAAGAAACGAGAAACGGAACAAATAAAAAAAAAAAAAAAAAAAGGAACGAAAGAAAGAAAGAAAGAAAGAAAGAAAATAAAAGAAATAAAAGAAAAAGCAATAAAATCAAGAAAGAGGAGAATAGCAATAAAGAAAGAAAGGAAAAGAGAGAGAGAGAGAGAAAGACAGAAAGAGAAAGGGACATATCTATTAATCGCAAGGGAGCAACGACCGGAAATACAAGAATCTGGAGCGAAGTGAGCAAAGACTGACAGCCCGAGGGATAGTGCGAGAGAACGGCCTTTGAGCATTGGCCTACGAGCCCAGCGAAATTGCACAAACCTCAGCGACAATATCCAAAATTTATTTTCGCGACTTCTTCAACAAAAGATTTCAACCTTCCCTTATAGTTAACATCGTTCGCCGGCAAAGGGGTGTAGTAGGGCATTATCTCATCCATCCCCCCCTCTGCCTTCGTGATACTATTTGCTGGCGTCAAAAGACGACAATCCCACAAGCGATTGAGGCTCCCTCCTAGCCTCTTCTAAATCTGCTAAAGATGTCTTTTAACGACGATGTCCCCTCTCCTGAGGAGCTCGCTGAAGACTACAGGTCCTCTCTCGAAGACCTGTCTGTCAACTCCAGGTGGGAGATTACCAATCTAACGGTCATTGCTAAAGAAAACATACACGCTGCCCAAGCCATATCTAAAGTGATCGAAGAGCATATCCAAAAGGTGAGTAGTGAGGACAGTATCTACCCAGATTGTTTACCATAGGCCTACCCTAACCATCATCCTGAAACCTTAGACATCGCCTTTGCGCAAACTGCCCGCCTTGTACCTATTAGACTCGATCGCAAAGAATGTTGGGACGCCCTACACACTATTCTTTGGCCGGAACCTGTATAGAACGTTCATGGATGCGTATAGCCTCGTGGAAGGTCCTGTTCGTCGGAAGCTTGAGGAAATGCTTCAGACATGGAAACAACCAGTCCCTGGCTCGACATCCTCCAATCCGCTCTTCCCTGCAGAGACCACCAGAAAGATAGACAATGCGTTGATAAAAGCGAGAACTGCTGCGGTTCAGCAGCAGCAGAAGCAAATGAAACAAGATAGTGCTAGGTTTGGGGTCGGGCAGCAGCCTGGTACTGTCGCTACAAATCCTGGTCCATATCGATCTACCCCGACACCCCCCACAAATGGCCATGGTCAGACAGGTCCATACAACCCTCCACCACCCCAGAATTTCGACGGAAGGGTAGAGCCACTTGTGAATAAGCCAACTGTAGGTTCTAACAGTACTCTCGGGCCAAAGATACCACCGGTTGCTAATTGTTACTTGCAGCCCCAACCTACTGTTTCTCAGGACGCGGCCCCCCTCCAGGGGACGCAACACCCTAATTACCAACAGCTGGCAGCGCAATTGGGCCTCACTGCGCCTAACATATTAGCAAATATCCCTACAACAGATGCCCTATTGAACGATATACGGCCCCTGATTGCCACCACACAAACCAGATTCGCTGAGAATCCATGGGACACCGAGATCCAAAAACGGCTTAAGGCATTGCTTGATCTCCAGACGATTCTCAGCACTCAGCAGCTGCCAACGGACCAGCTGTCACAGATTCGGGACCAACTTTCCAGGATTGCCATTTCAGTGCATGTGCCTCCCCCTCCCCCGCCTCATCCACCCGTCGCCGCGCAGCCACGCCAGCTTGCTTCCCTTCAACCAGGGCCGCCTCCGCATACACAGCTCGGCCTAGGCCAGGGTCCTAACTTGGCGAGCCTCTTAACTCAGTTCTCCAATGCCCAACCCCCCGTGGCCAACAATGCTAGAAACCCGGCCCGGCCGAATATTCCTGGATCCGCCCCACCCGGTGCAAAAGATTTATTCGAATCTCTCATATCTGCAGGCTTATTGAAAGCCGGCTCAACTCCACCGTCAACATCGGGAACAAAACCAAGTACACCCTTGAATCCAAGCTACTTCCAAAAGACACCCACGCCGAGTGCGATTTCAACTGCAGCCGGACTCAGTGTACACTGGGAAACACTGCCTGTGGAACTCAACTCCGCGTCACTCAAGATGTAAGTGCTTCAGAAACTCGCTCGTTTAGTACAGAACTCACACATCACAAAAACTATAGTCCCCGTCCACATTTTGTTTCAATTTTAAATGAAAGCCTCCCAAATAAGTGTGGCTCTTGTGCTAGGAGATTCACGAATAACGATCAGGGTAAAAAGGACAAGGCGGCCCATCTGGATTGGCATTTCCGTGTTCACCAGAGAATAGCCGACAGTTCTAAGCATGCTCAGTTTAGGAGCTGGTATGTTGGAGAGGAGGTAAGATATGAGCCTTCGGATAGTCTGTGTTAGAATAATCTACTGACAACTTTTTCCCTTTAGGAATGGATAAAATTCCGCGAGGACGAGGATGATTCTAATGCAACAATGGCTGGACAAACTCATCAAGGAGCAGACCCCGACGCATCAACTCAGGAAGCCAGCAGCCAGAACTACATTCCTGCCCCCAATGACGCGGCACTTTCCAATCTAACATGCCCGGTCTGCAAAGAAAAATTCAATACTGTGTGGCACCCAGATGCTGAAGATTGGGTCCTTATGGATGCGATACAATCTGGTAACCGTATATACCACGCCAGCTGCTTCGCAGAAATCTCTAAAGAGAGCGCAGGGCCAGTCAGTCGTGGCTCTACACCAGATACTTCCATTAGTAAAGGAAAGCGGAAGGCAGACGTACGTATATCACCTCCAAATACTCTGTCCAGCTGGCCGAGCTAACATTCTATACAGCAAGATTTAGCGTCGATTATCAGCAAAATCAACAAGAAGGAGAAATAAATACTTGCAAAATAAACGATTCGCTCCCAAAAATAATGAATACGGGACGAACTAACGGCATAAAAACACCGGCGTCAATTCGTGCGAGCCGCTCGGGCTCTTTTTTCCTTCCCTCTTTTCTGTGTCCGAAAATTCAATCTTGCGTTTTAGCATTGCATAGGATCAAAGTGATCTTTCACGAAAATAAGCGCTAACTTTTACGATGGGCGGCCGTCTACAATATCAAACGATTCAGCATTCCCAGCTCTCACTCACATGATGATTCACTTTTCCATGTCTATACTTTTTTTTTTTTGCTGCTCTTTTTTTCTCCTCAGCGATCTACGAGCTGGCGGTCATGGCTTTTGCGATGTATACTAGAGAGATGTAGCAAGATCAATCGCTGGGAAACCACAATTCCCATTACGTTTAATTCCGATGATTGAACTGTAAACAATAAAATGCTAAGCACCAAGCCGCCTGGGTAAGGTACCTAATTGCACAAATAGGTAGCTCTCCAAACCTTTTCGGATCAAATACAGATAGGTAATATTAGAAATTGGGTATATGCCTCGGCCCATGCATGACCAATGAGAATACATATTATCTAAGAGAACTATGTCCCTTTTTTTTGTATGCGATCCGAACGCGCTCATGTCAGCCCCAGTCCAGCGGACATGCGATCAATATAAAAAAGGTAGTTACAATGAAAAACGCAACGACTACCAGTACTTCAGTAGTAGGTATGTACTTCTTAATTGAGAAAAAAAAAGTATGTATATAGAAAAGTGATTAGAAAGGTTCTGACAACCCTTTGCCAATAATCGATCCTGTTTGGTTTTTGGTTTTTTTTTTTGGTTTTTTTACAGAGAGATAAAGATTTCATACAGCGAAGAAGATGAATGGCCACATGGAAAAAAGTCATCACATCGTCCTTTCATGATACACATCCCGAGTCATTCTACGGGAATCACCCCGACCCTTAACATTCTCTCTCTCTCTTTCTCTCCATCTTCCAATCTTATTTGGGAGAGGAAAGGCCGACCTGGCTCAATATCGAACTCTTTGACTTATCCTCGTCAAAGATTCCCAAAAGTGTCTTCCAAACAGTGGATGGTGGCTGCGACGCATCAACGCCGGTCCAGATGCCCTTCTTCTTATAGTAATCGACTACTGGCGCCGTCTGAGCGTGATAGGTCCCCAATCTCTTCTTCAAGGTCTCCTCGTTGTCGTCGGAACGCTGTATTAACGGTTCACCGGTGACGTCATCGGTCATAGCAACCTTCGGGGGGTTGAAGATCTTGTGGTAGGAGCGGCCGGAAGCCGGGTGGACGAGACGACCGGTGATACGGGCGACTAATAGGGCATCGTCAATCTCGAGCTGTACGACGTGGTTGAGTTTCTCCTTGCGGTCGTCGAGCATCTGGTCGAGGCGTTCGGCTTGTGGTACTGTTCGCGGGAATCCGTCAAGGATGAATCTATAATCCTACAGTCAGCTACCCTTTCCTCCTCCTTCTTCCTCATCCGCCATATCACTTTATCCATATAGGACACTTGTTGATTTGGGATTGGTATCGGGGTGGGGACGAACCCTGATTTGCATTCCTCGTTGTGCTCAAGTTCGTGCTTGATCATGTTTACCATGATCTCATCGCTGACGAGGCCGCCGGCATCCATGATCTTTTTTGCCTCTTTCCCGAGTGGTGTCTTCTTAGCAACCTGCGAGCGAAGCATGTCACCGGTGGCCTAAGCATCGTTTGTGGTTAGCGAAACGGCTTTTTACTCGTGTTTCACACCAATGTATGTATATATATATATATATATATATGTTTTTTCCGAACTCGGCAAATATATATAAAAATGGTGATTTAAAACGGAGATAGAGATAGAGGGAAAAACCATACCAGGTGGCAGATGCAGTATTTGTCTTTAATCCTCGGTGCCTGAGTTCCCTTTCCTGTACGTCGGATAGTCTTTTGTAAGCCCCACTGTCGCTCGACCTCCCCGAGTCCCACTTCCCCGCCGTTTCCATTTGATAACGGGCCGACTAATTATTGATTTTTTTTTTTTTTTTTTCTCTTTCCTCTTTTTCTTTTTGTTATTCTTTCGTTCTATATTTTCGTAGTATATACGTATACTTGCATATACACGTGCACTGTATATGTATATATATACGTAATATAGATGTATGGGTATGTGTATTTCATGTATTCGCGCGAATGGATAAAAGTTATAGTTGTCCCTTACCGGCACCGGGAGGACCCATCAGGATCATTCGTAGTTGTTCGGCAGGCGACAGGGCCTGACCGCCTTCGAGCTGTGATATCCGCTGTTCCAGGCCAGCTACCAGCTGTTTCAGATAGCTCACTTCATCGTTTGTTGGTGGCATTTTGTTGGGGGATGTAGAGAGGGGCGGGTTGGATTCAAAGAGGGTAATAGTAGTAGTTAGTGAGACCGGCGGATGTTGGTTTGTGGTCGTTTCTTTCGGGGAGGATTGCGACTGAGTCTGAGTCTGGAAGATTTTAATATGGTTTTTTGTTAGCGTTTCCGTGTGTGGGAAATAATGGACGGGTATGCCGCCGTCGCTCGGTAAAATTTATTGGGGTGGGAGATTTGTTCCTCCCTCCCTCCCAGGAACGACAGAGACTTTTTTTCTTTAAAAAGGGCAGCTGACGTAGTAGAGGGGGGGGGGGGGGAAAGGGAGAAGTGGAAGGGTGTCGCGCTTACAGGTCAGGTGGGAAGTTCGACAATTGAGGGAGATAGAGAAGGGGAGGGAGAGGGAGAGGAAGGGGCAGAGAACGAATATATATATATATATATATATATATATATGTGCGTGTGTGTGTGTGCAAGATATGAGTTTGGACGTGGATGGTGGTGGTGGTGGGGGATAGGTAGGTCGGTTATGAGGTAGAATAAGCTGCCGTGTCCACAGGCAGAAGCCCAGCAGCTGCCCGGAGAAACCACCAAAAAATGAAAATGAAAATACAAATAAAAATTTTTTTTAAAAAAAAAAATAAAAAATAAGGTCTATCTGGGGGTATCGAAGTGAACGGAATTGAATAGGACGACGCTCATAAAAAAACTCACGGAATGTAGAATATAACACTATGATATAATAACAAGCAGTAGTGGTCTAAGTATCTCAAATAGCAAGATCTGATGGAACCGATAGATAGATAGATAGATAGTGTAGATGTGTGTGTGTATATATATAATATATGTATATACAGAGAGCAAATGTAAATGTAAAAAAGAATTTGTATATAAAAAATAAATAAATTTTTCTACAAAAGAAGAGAGAGGTTTCCAAATCGAAAGAATCACAGAACGGACGAGTCAAAGGCGGCCTATAACTAATATATATATATACATATATACTGATCGCGAAGTGGGCAAGCACTTGCAAATGGTCAGGTTAGGATTTATGTATTTCGGGATCAGACTCGAACGACGACGTGAACGGGCGACGGAGCTCACGCGAAAGAGACGGGTAGCCAGCCTCGATCCAATTTGCTTTGCTTCGGGGTCCAATCTCGAGTTCCCGATTCTTATTCTTCCTCCGCGACCAGCTCTGCTTCTGCAGGTACTGTACTTACATCCTATTATTATTAGCACTAGCCTAGCACTATCATCTACCTTCATCACGGACCACGCACGTACTTACATACATACATGCATGGCCGCATCGGCCTTTTTTTTCTTTCTTTCTTCCCTGGTAATTAGGCACATAGTTTTTTTGGATTTCTGTTTGGGGAACAAAGGTCCGAAAATCACCATGCCAAATACGAGAAGCCGAGTGTGATATCATGGGAAGCGGGCTTCCTCGGCCAGCAGTTGGAATGTTTGAAGCCGGAGCAAAGGAGCTCATCACAAGAGCCGACCAGCATGCGCGACGGAAAGCCGGAAGCCGTGGGGTGGCTACCGCCTGCCCGTGCGTCTAGTCTCTGTTTTATTTCTACAACGTACGTTGCATACCCAGCTGGTAGCTAGTTCCGGGATTGATATTATATAACTACCAGTATCGAATGGGATAAGTAGGCAGGGTCTCTTCCGATTTAAATACGTTTGATCCGTCGTCGATGTCCCATATGCGTAGTACGTCCTGACGTTGGTCGCATCTGCACCTTCTTGTTCCATCGTCTTTTTTTTTTTTTTTTTTTTTTTTGTCTCCCCTTAAATACAAGTATATAGATACCTAGGTAGGTATACCTAATATATACTATTCCTCCCGAATTCACCTCCGTGCATTAACATCCCATCTTGAATACTTCCTCGGTATATTTATATTATATATATAGGCAGTAGACAATAGATATAAATACTAGAGCGGTAGAAACACAGAGATATTAAAAGCCGATTCGAGATCAAACCCCGTTCAATCTCGGATTCCCATATATATATATCAATATCCACTTGCTTGCTTACTTAAGTACTTAGATGTAGAGTCGCCCGTCCACCTAGGTGCTTCCTGGTAGACTTCCTTCAGTGCTTACGCAGGAAACTGCATGTATGAGATAAGCTGTACCTGGTTGCCCATCGAACTATACCAACCTGGCATAGGTATCTAGGTAGATAAGTGCCTAGGTACGCGGATAGAGTGAGGCGGTCTTGTTCTAGAATTCTGCGTTGGGAATGCGGCGTTTTATATGATTTTTTTCTATATGCGCGGTCCGGCTGGAGGAAGAACCTTCTATCTTCAGATCAAACCTCCAGGTTTTTTTATGTCTTCTCGAGATCGATACCGATAGTTATCCACGCCCATATTGATATTCAATCGAGCTTCACCATATAACCGGAAGGAAAGACATCGTCGGCATAATCGAGGATATAATCACAATTGATTATTTGAATTCACATCATGGCTGCCGCGACTACTGTTCCCTTCCTGATATCCAAGTACGTGAAAACCCTCCACACCACACCATGCATGTCCAGCGCACTATACACTCTATACATAGTCTTTATCTGGGTACTACGTATAAACTGCATTATATATACCCACCAATTGGCTATCTATATTGCAATATCCACATATCTTCATACGCAGATATGCCTTTAAAATAATATTTAGGAAAAAAAAAAAAAAAAACTCAATTGATTGGGGAGAGAGCTAATGAGCCGGACCTGGGCTTCTTTTTTCGCAGAGTCGGCGACCCGATTTTCGCCGCCTTCATCGGCTCGACCGCTGCCTTCCTCAGGATCAGGAGGGAGGAGAAAGAAAAGGGTGTCGCCTTCGACCAGTTGTGGCCCACTCTTCGCAGGTAAGCCAGCATTCCTCCTCCCCCTCCTCCTCCCTATTTCTTCTTTTTCTTATCATTCTCAGTACTCTTTTATTTCTTCCTTTCACTGACCTCAAGTGATCAATTCCCTGCCATTTCCCTCTGTTCAGGCGTGCCGGCTTGATCTTTCAATAGAAGAAGAAGAAGAAGATTGCGAATGAACCAATCAATAAGTCAATCAATCAGTCGCAATCAGTTGCAATCAGGAACTTTGAACTCGAGTCCTCTGCGGTTCAATTTCAGCCGAATTGAACCTGCACCCCTGGACATCCAGGTCAAGACCTTTTTTTGACGGCGGGTATTATGTGTGTGCTAAAGCATTCTGTACCTGAGTACGGATCACTTGCTCTACATACCTGCCCTACATACCCGTCACACTATAACTTAACCGCTGAGCTCTTCATGCCTGGTGAATGCACTAAATAGATCTAATACACGCCCGGAACTTGAGGCTGCTCCAATGCAATGCAATAAGTGATAATGACGGTGATAACGGCTGCATATATATACAGTAGTACTAATGAGTATATATCTTTATGATGAACAAATTTGACAGTCGCGACCTAGATGGATAAATCGTAGTTTTATTTGACATTAGATCTATTCAGATCCAGATCCAGATCCAGATCTAGAGCTTCAGGATAAGATGATAATTAGGAGGTATGAATCTGAAAAAGATGAACGTGAAGAATGAACCTCGGCTGTTTTGTCGCCCAGAACGCAGGCTGGGATTTTGAGCCTTTCGAATTCCCCTTTCCTGTTCCTTTCCTCTTTCTTTTCTCGCCCTTCCCGTTTCAACCAATTTGCGCCAGCCTTTCCCTCTCCTCAAACCTCCCCCCATCTTCCTATATTACCATTCCCCCCCTCAACCTCAAGGAACCACCCCCGTCCAAACCCTTACACGGCCTTCAAACCCCCCCACACTCACGCCTTCTCCGCGTTTTTCATCGATCTGCCACGGCTTTCGTAGACTACCAAACTATCCTTTTCCCCGTCGAACGTAGACACCGAGCCGGCTTTGTTGTTTACCTCTCGCGTCGCTTACGTCAAACAAACAACCAACCACACACACTCTTACACATACACCACCACAGTCAGGTACCACTAGTACTTCTTTTACTACCGACCAGCACCCACCGTCAACATGGAGGAAGAACATGAAAGATCCGATCACTCCGGCAGCGACAGCGCCTTGAGTATGCCCAAGAAATGGCTTTCTCTATACGAAGACTTCGTTACAAAGAATGCCGGCGCCGTATCGCAGATTGAATCCTCGCTTCGGTCCCTGACCTACATCGTGCCTGGTATGCGGCTTCACACAACATGTCCCTAATCCGGCGGTAATATGCTAACCTAGCGCGTTTCATCGCTCTATAGCCCGATTCAAGGACGCGGAGATAGCTTCAGAGTCGAGTAAGCGCCTTCACCATTAAACATTCTAAATAGCTATCTATCCACCCTGACCCTCATCTAACTTCGAATCGCAGTCCACAGTGGTATCCAACTACTATCCCTCTATCACGATTCGCTGCTTTCGAAGGCCATGAGGGCCCTTCCGGCCTCCATCCAAAGACCACCTCAGACCCCTCACGCTCGTTACACAAAATTCTGGACCCAGAAGAGCTCGGCTTACAAGAACATCGCATTGATGGTCACGATGATCCAATACACCGAATTATTGTGGGAAATGGCCGCCAGGAGGAAAGGTCAGAAGATTAGATGGAGGGTTGTCGTCATTCTGGAAGCGATCAAGGCTGTCTGCCGGTTGCTGCTATTGCATCTTACGAAATCGAGACCGATAGTCAGCCCTCCACTCCCAGAACGTGAGGTTGATCCGGCGCAGTTGGAGGACGCGGAATCAATCGGCAGTCCACCACCAGAACCCGAATCCTGGACGATGCCAAGAACTGGACAGAGGCTGCCATCCATTCCAGCGACTGATATTCCGAACTTTCTTCTTACCAAGGTCCTGACAGCCGAAGATATCAAGCCGCCTGCCCAACTCCTGCACAAGTTGAAGGGGACTGGAATGCTTGCCGAAATACTCTGGGTAGTCAGGCCTGTACTATATGCCATGGCAATGCAGAAATGGCGACATGACAAGAAGAGCTGGAGGCCTTGGTTGATCGGGTTTGGTCTTGAATATGCTGCACGCCAGCTAGCGAAGAGAGATATGTCTGAGACGATTCCCGGAGGGCTCAGGGGCCTCACCGGCCTCGAGAAGGAAGAACTCAAGCGACGAGCCATGTCGAT
This sequence comes from Orbilia blumenaviensis, assembly GCA_036872755.1. NCBI lineage: Eukaryota > Fungi > Ascomycota > Orbiliomycetes > Orbiliales > Orbiliaceae > Orbilia > Orbilia blumenaviensis. The sequence continues at coordinate 2,215,263 of JAVHNS010000006.1, read as the reverse complement.
GGGATGGTGGGCTCTACGTGGTGCCGCATATGAGAATATCACCAGGTAATATATCCCTTAACCTTAATTCTTCTCTATATATAGACTGGGACTTTCTAACATGACATCAACGTATAGGGCATGGTTTACCTATGTCGCCCAAAAGCTCAAAGACAAACCACTCATCGGGCTTCTCGGCGGCCTCGTTGAGGACTACCAATACCTCTGGGACCACTATTATTTCTCGAGTATGTGATTGATAACCACTTATATATTCAAGAATCATCGTCCCTCGCATCGTATCTTTTCTTTCTTCTTTTCCCCTCATAAACATTCTGTCACGTGGAATGACAGCAGACTGATTCGGACTTCCTTTTCTCTTCTCTCTCTTCTTTATAACACAGCTGCGACTTGAACAAACCTTTTCGATTCTCAATCCGCCGGACGGGGCGAAAAATTCCAACCACCCCCTTGCTTCTCTCTTACGACCATTGCTTTTTCCAGCCAACCTTCAGAGCGATTCTTATTACATATGGTATAGGGTAATTTCGGTTTCCTTTTTTTTTATATTCTTCCTTTCCTTTTTTTGCCTTCCTTCTTTCTTAGTGTTTGTCTTTTGTGGGCGCTTATCATCATGTACATTATTATGTTGGGATCAATCTTCGGGCGACATTCCTTCGGGGTTTTTGGCTTTCAGAAATGGATTAAGTATAGTAGTTTATACCGGACACTGCGCTCCCAACTCCCAAGTTTTTAGGATGCGAAATGACTCCGGAAGCATCGTCAACATCGGGAGCTTTATATAAGGGTGTGTATGTATATGTATATAACAACCAGGAATATCGAGACTGTATATGGTTCCACCGACAACCGTCCGCTCTCAATTTAACTTGACACGAATCCTACTCTAATTAGGTAAGAACAGAAGAGTCAAATCAGACTACTGAGGAAAGTTCGATGTCCGAAGGGACAAGAAGATAACCCCCCAAATTCACCCAACTTGTCGAACTTTGTACCCAGGTAGATACCCCATTACATACCCATAAGAGTACAGGTACATTAGACCCTCTCTAGACGCAAAATTTTTGGCTTTTCGGCGGCATAAATAAGCCTGCCATGCAAATGACCAATCTCGTGCAAGCCTCTCCCGTGGCCGGGGAGGATACCTGACCCGTATAATATACCCAGGCCTTGATCCACCCCCATATATCGAAGAAGATAAGTCAATATTCACCTCTTTCTTTTCTTTCTTTTTTCTTCCTTTTTTGTAAATTTAAGAAGATGCCATAATATGACGTTTTTTATGAAAAGAAAATAATACTTAGACATCCGTCATATTAAGAAGAAATAACATCGACAAGAAGATCATCATCTCCAGCTGTCATAGATACCCCCATATCCACCGGTAGGTTCACTTTCATCGACACACATCCATGACACTCAGCACAAAACAATTCCCACATACTATGGCATCTTCCCTTTTCAAATACATTCCATATTTCGATTACCCTACATGTAGAGGATGACCGACAGATTCACTCACCAAAGTAGGAAACAAAAGCGAACATGAAAAGCGGGTCTTCTACCTGGCTGCCTTACTGCCTCTTGAGTACTGAAGTACTTAAGTAGGTAAGCGTGTGGGTCCCACATATGCACAGCGGATCGAGATCGTCTACATCGTACAAAACCGGTTTTAGCTTGACTATCAAATATCAAACATCAAATAGAAGCCATGGACTACTTTTGGTCCATGAAAAAGGAAGAAAAAAACGGATCAACACGCTCGGCGCGCAAGAAACGTTATGTAGGAGAGACGCCACACGGCCCGGATGGGAGCTGCTTCTCGAATCCATTGCGAGAGTTCCTTCCTACGCTCTACAATATAGTAATAATTAGTGTCTGAATACAGTGTAGACTTCAATTGCTGTTGGCTGCCAATGGTGCTACTTCTTCGAGGGACGTATTGTGATTAATTTTTTTTAATTTATTTATTTGCATTTATCATTACCACTACAAACAAAAATCGCACTATGGGGTTTAAAGCACTATGGGGGATGAGAAAGGGACGGCTGGTTCTCTGTTGGTAGGTAGGTAGGTAGGGGGTAGCAGCAGTGCGGTCTTTGGGCAAAGAAATTCTTTTTCTTTCTCATTCTTCCATTCCGTAATTCCAAGAAACGAGAGAACGTGTGAATATTCTTTCTATACAAGAAGAGAAAAAACACTGGAACAAGAACCTTTGCTTGCTTGATTACACACCGTATTGGCAAAAGAGGGAACAAACAATCACTTCTCCACCATATAACGAGAAGCCACTGGTGCGAACAATTAATATTAATACAGGAAACACCAACACGATCTATAAAAGAGGCTTTTATGCGTTCTTCTCGTGTTGTGTCGAGACACGTTGCATAGAAACAACTAAATAAATACGTTAGCATGTGATCAATTGAGAATGTGTATGTGTAGATGGAATATATAAACTTACCGAAATCTTCCAAACTCCTCTGCTTCTGCTTCTGCTTGGGCGACTTGCCGTGCATAAGATTGTCGAATCCAATCGAGCCCTGGAGCAAGTAGTAGACACCACCCATGACGCAGAAGATACCGAAGGAGAAAATCCAGATACGGACAACGGCGACGATGGAAGTGCGGGAGTCCTCAAACCAACCGAAGATGGTGAAGAGAGTAGCAATGATGTCGACAAGCAAGATAGCACCGCTCAATTCCCAGGATGGGATGGAAGACCAGAATGGACCGTTGGCACGGGTGATGAAGATGAGCCAGTTCTCAGTCAAGGAGATTTCCAAGAAGAGGACCTCGTCACGGTTACCAAAGTTCTGGACAATACCTCCGAAGTTGTTACCGCCAGATCCATCGTTGTGGACAAGCATGGTGGTGAGAGTAATCCAGGTACCGATGGCGAGGACGACACCGAGAAGGACGGACATACCCCAGAGTTTGGGCAAGTTCCACTTAACGGGGGTCTTGGAGAATGGAGCGTTATCGTAGGCAATGGCCAAGGTGGCGATATCGGCGAAGATAGCAATGAAGACGACGAGGTTAAGGTTGAGGGATTCGTTCAAGATGGCGATCCAGAGACCCAAGAAGATTTCCAAGTGGAGGGACAAGGCAATACGGTAGACGACGTAGGCGTACATACGATGGAAAATTTGACGGGAAGTCTTGAGAGCGTCGATGATAGCAGAGAGACCAGGAGCCAAGAAGACGATATCGGCGGCGGAACGGGCAGCATCAGAGGCACCCTCGACGGCAATACCAGTATCGGCTTTCTTGAGGGAAGGAGCATCGTTGACACCGTCACCAGTCATGGCAACAAGGTAACCACGCTGTTGGAGAATCTCGACGACATTGTACTTGTGTTGGGGGAAAACCTCAGCGAAACCGTCAGCAGCCTCGACGAAATCATAGACCTCAGAGCCGGGCATTTCACCACCGCCACCGAGACCGAGACGTTCAGCATTGTAGACATTGGTTCCGAGACCGAGTTGGCGAGAAGTTTCACGAGCAATACCGACAGCGTCACCAGTCAACATCTTGATGGAGAGACCGAGAGTCTTGGCTTCATTGATAGTGCGGGCAGTATCGTGACGTGGAGGATCAGAGCAGGGCATGATACCGAGAATTTCCCAGTGACCTTCACCACGCTTGCGGGCAACACCAAGAGAACGGAAACCACGTGTGGCGAATTCAGCGACCTTGTTCTTGTAGTCCATAGCGATCTCCTCCGGGATGGGGTGGTCTTCCTCGACAGTGCGGAGGACGAAGAGAGGGGCACCCTTAACGCAGATTATACGTTCACCTTGGGGAGATTCGACAACAGCGGTAACCTTCTTTGAAACGGGATCGAAGGGGTGGAACTGCAAGACCTTGTAGCGGGAGAGGACAGACTTGGCACGTGGGTAGAACTTGAGAGACTTCAAGAAAGCCTTGTCGATAGCGTCAAGACCCTTCTTCTTGCGGGAGGCAGCCAAGCAGGCAGTAAGCATGAGATCATCAGGCTCAACACCCTCGACAGTGTATGGCTCAGCGAGAGAGAGCTTGTTCTTGGTCAAGGTACCGGTCTTGTCAGAGCAGAGGATTTCGACACCAGCGAGGGATTCGATAGCAGAGAGCTTCTGGACGATGGCCTTCTTCTTGGCGAGGTAGGCGGCACCGACAGCCATGGTAGTGGTGACGACGGCTGGAAGACCGACTGGGACACCGATGATAGTGATAGCGAGGGTGAATTCCAAGATGTGGACAATTGGGTTGGATCGGTAGAAGGAGGCAACCCAGACGACGAGGAGGGTAAAGATGACGAGAATCAACAAAACAGTACCAATACCGTTCAAGACCTCAGTGAAGTGACCAGTACCGGCGGAAGCACGAGAGACGAGAGCAGCGGCACGACCGACGAAGGTGTTGTCACCAGTGGCAGTGACGACCATGAAGGCCTCACCACGCTTGATCGAGGAGGAAGCATACATGTTGTCGCCCTTGTGCTTGTCGACAGCGAGAGATTCACCAGTGATGGCGGACTGATCGACCTGGAGGAAAGCATCGTCGGTGACTATACGACCGTCTGCTGGAACAATGGTACCTTCTTCAATCTGGAGAATGTCACCGGGAACGACCTGTGGGGCTTCAATCTCGAAGAGACGGCCATCACGGAGGACGACAGCCTTGAGAGCGAGAGTTTTCTTGAGTTCATCGACAATGGAGCCAGCTTGGAATTCTTGGAAGAAACCGACGCAAGCGTTAAGGAGCAAGAGACCACAGATAACACCGAAATCAACCCAGTCCTCGAGACCGGCAGCGAGAATAGCCGCAGCCTGATTGGTTGAAAGAAGATGCAAGTTAGCCTTGGCTGTGTCACCTAAGGGTCAAACAAGCTCTTTCTGGAGCCGACCGAGACCCGAAGCGATGTGATAGGGCAGAAATGGAACGGAAAAAACTCACCTCCATGACGAACTGAATGGGACCGACGAAGTACATGAAAAATTTCAAAACAAGATTTTCCTTCTCCTCTTTCATCTGATTGAGACCGTATCGCTTTCTTCGTTGGTCAACCTCAGCGGAAGTCAAACCAGTGCGGGTATCCGTCTTAAGGAGGTCCTCAGGAACGGGACGAGCACTGGCACCGGCCTCGGCCTCATCATCCTCCTCGATCTGATGTTCATCTTCAGATTCGAGGTCATCGATCAAGGCATCGATGTCTTCGATTTCCTCGTCATCGTCGTCGAGTGGTACGCCTTCCGACTTCTCGGCAGCTGGAGCCTGCTTTTCGGGATCAAGTGCTCCACTTGGGATGGAGTGCTTGAGGTGATCCGGCTCTGTCGAGCCGGCACCTGTTGCGTGAGGAGCCGACATGGTGTTGTATCCGTCCGTAGACTAAAAGTCCACTGTGAGAAATAAAGAGAGAGATGTTAGTATTCCAGGTATCAACGCGTGTGTATAATTCAATCTAATTTATTTTCCTTTTCCAGTATGCGAAAGAAAATGTGTTGGGGAAAAGATGGGAAGGAAGAAGGCCAGCAGACAGTTAGGTAGGCAATCCAAACTGAGAAGTAATGAGTGAGGCAGATAGAAGGACGAAAGAAGGAGCGGAGCCTCCAAAAAATCAAGTCAAGTCAAAGTCAAAGCGAAGCAGCAGCAGCAGCAGCAGCATTCAACAGCAAAGCCAAGAGCAATTCTTGGATAGGATGCAATGGCAGCAGTGACGACAAAGGGCTAGACTGGATTGGGAGGGGTGAGGTGGTGGCGGTGATGGCGATGGTGTTTGATGATAAGAGGGATAGATAGAGGGAGTAAGAGAGTCAGGGCAGGGCAGGATTGGCGTAGACGGGCAGCGGCGTCAGTGGCAGCGACGGTGTGGTAATAATAACAACAATTTGCGGGAGAATTGCTGTTGCATCACTTCAACCACATGCCAGACACACTACAACTACACTCTCGCTCTTCGGCCTCAGCCTGACTAGGACCAGACCCGAGTTTGCCCTCGACCTTTCCCGGAAACGAGAGGGAATTAAGATTCCAGCCCGTCTCCGTCCTCGTCCTCGTTTGACTCCTCGCTGTTAACCGCGCTTTCGTTCTCCATGCTTTGCGCCGGTTTCGCGAGAAGTGAGAGAGAGGGAGAGAGGTAACAAAGGTCGACTCGAGGGCAACGAGTCCGATGCCGCCAAGACTCGGAATACCCTCTATGCAATTCCTCTTCGACGCGCAGAGGAATGGTGAAAGACAAGCCGTTCTTTCCTTAGTCTATTTCCGATCGGGGAATGGCTAGGCAAGGTACGGCATGGTCTTCACACATGTCTCCGTGGGAAGGAGGAAAGGATAGCCAGCCAGCCAGCCTTATTCATCATTGCATGATAACGCTCGTGCGTGAAGAGGAAAAGGCTTGAACAAAAAAGTCCATTATCCTTCTTCTTTGCATTTCCCATTTCAATCTCTCACTTTCCAGAAGCAAAATGCAGATGCATATGTAAAAGAAAATGCAAGTGATGAAGGGCATGGAGCAGGGGCCATGTACGGATTTTTCCTCACATGACGGAGGGTAAGGGTACATTATAATGCAATGGCTGGGAAGGGGCGCGAGATTGTGTGTGTGTGTGTGTGTGTGTCTTAATTTCCTTTTTTCTTCAAAATCCTTTTTTTTTTTTTTTTTTTTTTTTTTTTTTTGCTTTGCTGCAAGATGACGGACGGCGGCGACAAACGGAAACAAGGCCGATGGCAGCCATCCATTGCGCTAAAACACGTCTTCCACCACTCGCTTTCTTATCAATGCAACAACAGAAAGAAAGAAGAAAACCAAGAGAGAACAAGAGAACAGGGCTCAAACACTACTCCCCACAACCAACCACCACAAAGCTGAATTTTATCGATAGGGAAACCCGAGAAGGACCAGACCGTTTTTTATTGCGTGTTTGCGCACGAACCGGTCCTTCTCGGTACCGCTTCAGCGAAATGATGATGACGAGTGAGTGAGTGAGTGAGTGTGAGAGAGAGTCTGTTCTCTGAACCCTGGACGGTTTCTTGGTTTCCTCCAATCGAATTGAACGAGAGGGCGTAGTAGTCTCTGATAGTGCAACGCCAATTGTGCCTTGTCGCCATTCTTCCACCATCAATTGCAAAGAGATAACGGCTGATAGCCTTTCTTTTTTCTTGGTTTCTTTCTTGCGTGTCGGAGTGTGCCAATTGTATAATATATGTGTGTGCGTGCGTGTATGTGTGTGTAGTAATAAAGAGCTTACCTTAGACTAAAGACTGATCACTGTAGTTGGAGTATTTTGGAGGATGACGAGAAGGATGAAGAAGAGGGATGGAGGGAAGAGGGATGAAAGGGAGGAGAGAGAGAGGAAGAGAGGATGAAGAGAGAAGAGGAGAAGGAGTTGGGGGAGTGTGGAATAGAAAAGAAGGGTCGGGAGGAGGAAGGATGGAGGGTTTTGTACTCGAAGAGGTCCTCCCAGCTGCAGTCTGTGATGGGATGCTGCTGCTGCTGCTAATACTGCTGCACGCCTAAATTTTCCCACGCTCGATTTTGCTGTGGACTGGGTGGATGGGGGGCCAACCTCGCAAAACCTCGACCTCGCAGGCCCGGACAGGACAATAACCACCGGCGAAGCGAGCGGTTTTAGCGTCCCCGACAGGGGTCTTCGACTACGTGCAGGCAGCTGCAGGCCTGCACGAAAGGATGTCTGTCTGAAAAACTGGGATTTCCTCTGCTTTGCTTTTGTCTGATACTGCCCACACTTCTCGTGCTTGGCACGCTGGATCTCGTAGGTAATGGAAAATGCCACCGACTAGCGTCACTCACGTTTGGGATGTCTGTTTTGTCTGTCTGTCTGTCTGTCTGGATGCAACGGGGTAAAGTAGTAAAGAAGTAAGTAGGTAAGTAGGTACCTGTGGTATCTGCGCTCTCTCCAAGGAGAAAGAAAAAGAAAAAAAAAAACAAATCTCGTTTTCTTTAATTCTCGCGCGAATCGATCCCGGTACGCTTCCGGTCTTTGCTCCCTTCGATTCGAAGCGGCTATGGAGTAATTAAAAAAGTAAATAAAAATTAAAAAGAATAAGCCTGGCGAGCCCGATTAAAAAAGTAATGTATGCGAATGTATTAAATCCCGTCAATGGGGTTTGGTGATATAGGGAGTAGGTAGGATTAGATATTACTAAGTGGTACTGTGTATGGTAAACTGTTGTATATAGAGGTAACGAGATAAGAAATGGAGGTATCGAGATCGAAGGTGCCGAACTGTATTATCGTCGAAGTCGCTGCTCTGACCCGGCTTTTTCCTCTTGCAATTGCTAGCTTGCGATCTTGTCCGTCTCCAAAAAAAAAAAAAAAAAAAAAAAAAGAACCAGGCGCTGAACCTCAATACTTATGCTTCTCCAGTGCTTCACTATCGTCCCTTCATCTTCACGATCAAGCTTAAGAGAGTGAGATAAATCAAAAATTCATAAAATAAAAAAATAAAAAATAAAAATTCACAAAATTGAAGCTTTTCTGTTTTGTCTTCTCCCTTCTTAGCTTGATCGCTTCGCAATTTGATCTGATACATGTACTTACATAGTACATGTACCTACATCCGAAATCTCCTGCTCATAATTAATGCAATCCCACGTCCTTGTAGTAGTTTGCTATTCAACCTCAGTTATCGCATACACGGGGGCCCTCTGGGAGTAGAAGGAACCAAAGATTGCACCCTTTTTGGACTGTCCACCTGCACGATGCATTGCAATTGGGTCCGGTCCTGAGATGGGGCCAATCTGAGCGCCAGCGATGAAAATCGGCAGGCTAGCCACAAAAAAGAAACAGCAGTTCAGATGCTGCATGGGTCCTCTTAGCAGGGCTCCCTCCCTGCTCCGTTCCAGTTCAGAAAATCCTCGGCCTGGCCAACTCTCTTTTCGAAAAAAGAACTCACGACGCCAAAAGACAGAAAAAAGAAAGACAGCCTAAACAAGTTGTCTCCGCGGGTTGGCCGGCATGGGTTCGGGAGCGCTCTCTACCCTTCTCATCCAACGGCCGCTCTCCAATTGGAAATCGATTCTGAACCACCCTCGAAATTCAGAAAGCCGTCAGGACAGATGACGCCAATGAGAGGCGAGGCGAGCGCCCCGTGCGACCCCAAGCTTCCCCGTCTTGAGCTTGCTTATGACATGCCTCATCCCGGGATTTGCGTGCCTCGGCGTCGATGCATATGAGCTACATGCGCAGGCTATATGTACAGTTACCTAAAATTCTTCATCGTGGGTATGTCGCGTGCTCTGATAGTACTGCGTATCTACCTCCACAACGTTCAAAAAGTCGTAACGTCTTGACTCCCGCGATTTGCCTAAAATCCTCTCGAGCTCTTCAGATGGCTTGGAGCATGATATCATGCTTTTCATGTCACGTAAAGCTTATGAAGCGCTAACGAAGAAACAGCATAAACACCTCCACTAGATGAAGTACCATTGGCAATGCATGGCCTGGTCAACAAAAATACCCTCAACGCAGCGTGGATTGGGACTGCAGATTGCATGGCATTGCTGGCGAGAGTTATTACAGTACACTCCCAATCTAAGGTCCACTGGACGCATTTGAGATCTTTAGTCGCTCTAGACGCATGTGTATACCAGTTAAAGCGCCATATCAGTCGCAAAGAGGAAGCTTCCATCGATCAGGACGGGAAGGAACGCAGCTCGCCAAGCATAACCGACCCAGACGCCAGAACCAAATCGAACAAGATGGGGAATAATCTTATCACTATAAAGGGTTTTTCCAAGACGATAAGTTAGCCCGCAGAATTCATCTCGGTCAGCTTTGTGAATTGATCATCCTTTTTTTTTCAGGCAGCTACACCAAGACGCGGGTTTAAATGTAAATGTAGACATGTAGTATTCAACGACGACGCCGAACTGGGCGTTCGAGCAAAACGTACCGCTGGAACGCCGATAGCTGGTAACCAGACGTTGCTCAAGAATGCAAGTATTACAATTATCTATTGCGTCTACCGCCCTATCGCACAAAATTTGATTATCACACATACAAGCCAAGAGTATGGCCATCAACGGCGATTTCTTTCCAATTTCAAGAATGCAAAACGCCGCAGTTCCAGAGCAAACGTTTTCAACCCAGAATATTAGGATGTGATGTTCTGCTTCGACGATCAAATCTCCAGGATTGCTGGGCAATGTGAGGTTCACCAGATGCTCTGAAAGGAGAAATTGCCAAGTCCCTATCAAGGGACCACTGATGTACATCAAGCAGCTGGCATCTTATGCAAATTTCAGCAATCCCATGGAGTGCAAGGAGACCCTTCTTGGCCGATTCCCTTCGGGCAGATGAAGTCAAGCTACCTTCTCAATCCTCAGGGTCCAACACAACATGCCAAGCGCTTGTTCCCCAGCGGCCTTCCTGTGAAATGCTGTTACAATTGCGCAGAAGTCGTGTGAGATCGGTTTTCTCTGGAGCTCTTCTAGTTCAGACAAACTTGTTCCTTCGAGAAAAGTTGTCGCTCTTTCGGAGCTTTTTCTTCAGGATCTGAAACAATCTTCATTTTGCACCTATGCCTGCATGCATGACAATACACTACAATGCAAACCATGATTATCAGCAACTCGTGAGTTAATTCAGCAGACAACATATCAGAGCAATGATTTGTCCATGCCTCTGAATCAATAGCGTTGACTCCTAGGCAAATTCCCGCCTGCGAAACCTTGTTCTTCCTCCCGCTTCTGTCCGGGAGCCCCCCCTCCTCCATCATGGTCTCGGGAGGGCGCTCAGGTTTCAGTGTGGAGAACCAGGCCAGTTTCGAAAGATGGGATGACATTACACTCGCCACGCCGCATTTTCCTAGTAAAGTAAGGGAGCATATACGACAAATACCTGGAAACAATGGCTAAGCATTCCAAATCTATCGAGCGGATATTAAAACGTTACCTTAGTATGCTTCTACACTGTTAGCAGGGGATACGAGTAATACGCTAAATAAAGGCATATTTTCAATCAGTAACGTCTTCTCCTGGCCTCAAGAGAGGGCTGATTGATCATTGACTATGCATGTATCGGACCGCAACAGGAATGCCCCGAGCTGAACAGGAGTGAATAGTTTTGCTGCAGTGAAACCGAGCACATCAGGAGTTTTTATCTTGGTATCGGATGCCTAAGTTCCAAGGACATCTAGGCTTTGGCAAAACGATTGATATTGACTTCTCAATATTCCGGATTCTGTCATCCCTCATTAGCGCTGCCCTGCCTCGTCCTCGCGCCAAGCGACCGGAGCAAGAGGGGAAGTCGCACAAATTTCGATCAGCAAAATGCGGCCTGCCGATAAACGTTGAGAGGGTGTGTGCGACGAGGCACATTGTTGGAATTGAGAATGCATGGCATGGCGCGGCTCTGACAGGCCGTCGACGGCAAGCACGTTACACACAACACTGTAAGTACCAATACCACCGCCAATGCTCTCGGGGTCGTTCAGATCACGGCGAGCCCATTTTTTGTCATCTCCGGGGACCCCTTCCAAATAATCAAGTCTGCTAATGCTAATCACAAATTGACCTATTCCACACCCCCCAAAAAAAAACCAAATTTTTTCCTACACGAAAATGATATCAATTCTGAGTCTTAAGATGCCTCCTGAAAAAAAAATACCTCTACACACTACGTTTCATCCGAATTGTTCCTGCTCGCACGATACACTGACACCGACACCGAGTCCCGGCTTGTTAGTCAGGTCCCGGCTGAGGCGAATGCGCGAAAATTCGCATAAGGCGGAGACGTCATCGTGCAGCCCGAGCTTTTCGCGGGAGACGTTAGCGAAAAATATGATCCCGGCTGCACCCATCGGGATTTCGAGGCTCGTTGCATTTGGCTTCAACGCGGCAAATTTGCCACAAACATTCCTTACTTCACAGACGTAAGAAATTCAAACAATCAATGCAATATTAGTATGAGCGTTAAAGATTTTTTTGATTTTTTTCTTAAGGCGTGTCACTAAGGGATCCTCAAACATTACTGATGGGCAAAAGCTAAGGGATTACGTCGGCCCGCCCACGGTAGACCCTTTTCCATTCAAATCCTCCAGTGCCGACAGCCGAAATGGCAAGACTTGCCAAACTGAAGCTAAAGTCGCCGCTACGGTTGCCGAATGAAATGGAAAAAGCCGCATCTCATGTCCCGTGTCGATGCTCGAAGGCTGGTGTACCTTGGTCCAATCGGACAGAACTGGCATAGCTGTTCAGGCACTCGAAAGCTTGTCTTCTGTCAGAAAAGCTTCATATCACGAGTATCCACATATTCGAGGAAGGATGTTTAGCATCAGCGAATAGGATCCATGGGCAAGATCCCAGGAACCCCTTTTTTGCATTTCAGCATAATCATTAATATGCACCTCGTTAATCTGGAGAACATTTTCCACGGTCCAAAGACCTCGTCAACGGCTGAAGGTGGAAGCTCCGTGTGAAACCACCTGGATGTTCTCATCAGAATGCCTTAAACGATCATAAGACAGGAACGTGAGCATTTCCTCTATTCTGCTTTATGCCTCCGAAGCCATCGTTGCAACATTACCAAATATTTGTTTCTCTTTTTTCCTTTTACGAAATTTATAGGGTAAAAACCCCGTTTTCCCTAAATTTTCCCGTCGTGTGACGTGGGTTTGTGCCCCGAGATAAATTACGAAGGAACGAGGCCCGACTAATTCCCGTGATATCAGGCAGGTGGATACAAAAAAAAATTATATTGGAACGAACATGCTCAAGGCCTTCCATTTGCGCCAAACGGAGAAACTACATTGAAAAATAATGCCCGCCTAGGAAAAATAACTTAGAATGGTTCTCTAGCACATAATTCCAACCTACAGTAGGCAACATTGACGCAAATGGTTTAGCTACGGACCGGTACGTAGTCCAAAGTAGACGAGCTCCCAGCTTCGAGAACAGAGCTAGGAAGCTTTAGCTTCCTTTCGAATCGAACATTCTGAGACCTCCGAACAACAAACCGTTCTGGCGGTAGGGGTGTTTTTCCTGAACCATTTCCCAGCCGGGTCGCGATACGGTAGGATTCCCCGTACGAAACACGTCCTCTTGATAAACGCCTGAACTTTGACTTGCAATACATATGACAAAGGGCAACGGAAATTAAGAGGTGGGTAGCCAATTTCAGTAAGGTCGGCTTGCGAAGCCAAAGAATGGAGTAATATTCGTTGAGGCAAGAAAACCCCCACGCCAAATTGGGCTTAATGGCGCAAACCTCGGAGCCAAAAGAAACCAGCCAACCACTCGGCTGGTAGAATCGGCGTCGGCGATGACTTCCTCGGAATTGGCCAGTGCTGTTCGATGTTGGTTGGGGTCAAAAAAAAAAAAAAAAAAAAAGAGGTTACAAGCCTCAGTGCCTGAGGCACTCAAGAAAATTTTGTAAAAAAAAACTGCATACAAGCCACGATCGATCTTAACAAGAAAAAAAAATTAAAAATTTTTTTGCGATTGAGGGCCTGATGAAAATTTCGAATTTGTCGCCTTCAATAACCATTTGCGGTGATCAAAAGCTGGGGAACCAATCGAGTCCAAGGAACATCGCGGTCATGACCGAACCTTCGTGTGGGAAATGATGCATTCCGTGCACGAACACCGACTCGATGACATGCGAAGAACAAAAAATCGCGCGTTTCAATACTATTCTGGCGAGCTTACTTACTATACTTTTCTAGGAGTTCAGCCCAGCACAGGCCAAAGGAAAGAGACCAAAGAGTTGGAGGAAGAGTTCCTTCGAGCTCTGTGTATGTAATGCAACCACCCAAACGGATGCCACGGGTAAGAGAGACGAGGTCCCTTTCATTCCCCTTCTATGGCCCAAAAACGTGGGGAGCCTGGCCCGAGTTTTGGGTATAGTTTGATAACATCAAGGAACAGTCGCGTGCATCTAGCCTGCAGCCTTTCTGTCTGGCCGTTCCTCGTACGGCGGTTATCGGGACTGGGTGACCTGCATACATAGTACACCCTAGGAAAGCTATTCCAGCAACCGGAGGCTAGTCTGAAGGACGGTTGGCCGTTGCTTCCGGCCGGCGGAAGATTAACAGGAGCACCGGGATATCTCAGCTGGTCATTAAAGTACGTATACACAAACGCAGCATATCAGCTAAGGATATATTCGAAAGTGCCCATGAGAGGAATGGCCCCGGGTCGTGATCCAGTCTGTTTCCATCCAACAGGATCCCGACATTGGTTCTATACATCCCTCGAGCTTAGCTATATCAAGAAAGCTAAAAGCTGTCGGAGCCCCTTCCTCGCCCCATGCCCATTTAGAGCTAAACCCGCACACCCCAGCTCACGCGAGATCATGAGAGAGAGCTCGATCGAGACCCTCGAGAGAGGCAAAAAATGAGGCGGGTATCGTGTTTGAGCCTTTGAGCGATTTCTCGTGAACTCGCACCGTTTCATGTACACACGTCGGCTCCGGGCCCGCAAACTGGGTCCGGCAGGATGATTCAACTCATCCCGATTGTGGAAGCCAATGGGATGGCGAGCAATGTGCGATCATGAACCCGATGAGGAATTGCCAATTGACCTTCGAACGACTTCATCATGCATGTGCGTTTACTTTTATGTCCCATACATTTAAACAACTCAACGTGGGGAATCCTAGGCTGTCATGATTATTACATATGATTTACCGGTAAGCAAAAAGCCCGCAAGGAAGCTATTTTAATATCTTCAAATAAATTACCAATGGGCGTGTGATATAAACCCCGTTTTGGAACTCCCATTGAGTGATTTTTTTATATCTGTCATTTGATCAAATCCCATCATTTCCTCGCTTGAGGCCTCAGCATCTCCGCCATGCCAGCCATGCCAGCGTGTTGGATCCATGGAGCTCGTCTACGTCGTCAGACAAGGATATCTTCTAACCCACAAATTTTGCCCTAGACTTTAAGTACTTCGAGTTTCGTCGGTATATCGCTTTTTTAGATACAAAAATGTCAGGCCAGGGAAGCATAAACAGTCCCGACACAAGCACCGAATTGCCGGTATCAACGATATCTCAACCCCGAAATATTATCTTCAAATCCCGAACTGCATTCCCAATAAACTGTTCTCCCCCAAGTCTGTAGATTGTGACCCCCATGCCAATATATTAATACCGGATCGATCATGAGGCCGACGAGGTTCCTTTATGCACCCCATATCCCCACAATTCCCGATTCGATTTTCGTATATACGTATATCCCTCAATCACGATTAAATTTCCCCATGTATGCATTCACGGAGTAAGTACTTCGACACACGGGAACGTCTAACCTGGGTCCCAAGGAACTCGGTGCGCATGTTCCTGCACAGGCTTTCAACGTCTTGAACGAAGAGGGAAAAAAAAATGAAATAAATAATAATAAATAATAAAAAATAAAAAAAACCAACCTCCCATCAGCCAATCAAAAACCAGTTACTGCTTGCAACTTCCTAGACCGTATAAGCCTATTTACCAAACGGTCTTCTATGATAGACGGTATTACCAACATATCAAAAGGATACCCCGGACTCACTTTACCTAGTATACCAAACTAGAACACTTAGAACATTCTGGGGGAAAGAGAGGCAATAAAATAAATAGCGGTTATCCTCCTTCCGTTCTGCGTTAAACACCTTTGGGGGAAACTAAAAAAAAAATCTTGTGTGCGGCGAACGGGGAGGAGCTGTCAAAAAAAAACCTTGTATGCGGCCAATAATCCTGCACCTGCATATTCTCCGCATTGGCATTTCTTGGGACTGGATCGAATATGGATGGTAGATCTCCCGCGCCAACGGAACATTTTCCTTCCTGTATTTGATAACTACTTAAGTATGTAGTAGCATTTTACGCTAGATACGATACTGGGAAAACTGATATCAAAACCCGGTTCGTGCATACGAAGGGAACTAGAAACAAACTATATTGTTCGAATCGAGGCCGGAAGAATCCACTAAATAGTATTGGCTTATCCAGTTAATGGAGCCGTTCCATCGCTAACTTCTGTATTTATCGTTATCATCGGACGAATTCCAAATTTGATAAAACCCATATATGCACACAAAATCCGTATATGAGAAGGTCGACTTATTTTGCGTAAGCGCCCCTATACTAGTTTTGTTAGTTCGCTCGCTGCTCTTAATTGCTTTCTATGGTTCTGGGCTTCTATGGCGTGCTCTGTGCAGGTAATCAATGCCAGTAAGGGCTCTTCAGTTTATTTTAACTTTTGGGTTTTCCGTTAGGTGCATATGCACCGTCGGTGGGGTTCAAGTTTTCGAGGTATTTTATAGGTACAAGTGAGGGGTATAGCATGTGTGAATTCAAACATGTGGTATTTTGGCGGAAATAGCCGGCCATATCTACACGCCGGAAATATCAGAGGCAGGTATATACTTGGATACCTAGTCAGGTAGCACAACGGTGATAGCTGCCGCCTATCTAATCAATTATTGATCACAGCTAATTCCTTGATTAAGAAACTAGGAAGGGATGTATAAGCCTAAATTGCGACGATCTTAGTCACTTGGTGCAGTTGCCGGTCCACATGCTGTGTATATGTATACTTGTTATTCTTCGATCGATCCCGTGCGGTACTTGTGATTTTACCATCCGAAGAAAAATACCGCGACATGTGCATGTTGCATGGCCATGTGGTCAGAATACTGAAGTCTGTCAGATACGTGGATTCATGGAGGGTTGTAGCGTTAGTCTTCTTGCCGCGATGTTATAGCCACGGAAAGACGTTGTATTACTATTACAAACAAGGTGGTTTCACTTATTTTACTTTCTAGCCATTAAGATGCATTCATTAAACCCTCGACAGTACTAGGAATTGTTTGATTATCTAGACTTTCAACAATTGACAGCCTGCGTTGGTATCGATATCTATCGATATCACATTAGGCGCGCTATACTAATTTTGTATGGCTTTATTACTTCCCGGGTTTGTAATATTTATCCCAATATTTGATTTATCTTCTTGCCTAAGTATCTAGGTATTTATCTTGCGACTGCATTGTGATTTTTGCATAAGTCGACATGTATAATAGCCCAGGCACTAATTCGAAGAGACCTCCACCGCATGCTGCAGGGCCACTGGTTTAGCTAAATTTAGTCATAACTTCTAAGAATTTGACGATAGACTGCGATTATATTACAATGGCTCAGACCTTTGAGAATACACGCAGTTAAGTTATTATGGTCATGATAGTATGCTTCAAGAGTGGCTGGATTATTTGAAAATTTTCTCTACAGTGCATTTGTGTTATTCGTATATGCTATATATAGACATCGCCAACCTTTCACTTGCCCGCAATATATATATATATTTTTAAAATTATAAGTAATATTAATATTATTATTGTAATTTGTTTTTAGGTTCATTCTACATGAGTTATTCATGCACAATTATGGACGGGTCACTACTTAATATGCCTTTCATATCGCTATATACTGGTTCTAGAGAGTGGAGGATAGATATGTATACATTGATCTAGACATGTGATTACTAGCTTGCCAACGATTAGTATGATTGTTTTAGATACATTAGCGTACACCCCGTATCCCGAGATAGTTTTAAAAGTATGTGTATTGGTGTTTAGCGCTCCAAGGGATCTTGAAAACCACTTCTACAAAAGTATCACAGAAAGTTGTTCATTGAAATTATACCTACAGTTTAAACTGCAGTAGGTCGAATTAACATATTTGATGCAATTGGGTTGCTTATGACTTTGTTATAAAATACAACTGCATACAGGCTTTGGGAACTTGCGAAGACCGGGCCGCGGGACTATTGCGATACTGTTTCATACGATACGATCGGAACGAACATTCTTATTCAAACGAGGGGGAAAAAACGTCGAATTATATTCAGAGTAGGTAGTTAGGTAGCATAACATTGGAACGGGACAAAACGGATACAGGGCTACGTGATAACGATCATAGAAGCAATTAACGCAAGGACCACCCTTAATGACAGGAACTTAAAAGCCCGATTAAAAGACTAGCAGTTGAACAATTTATCTTAACCCCATGCCCACCGCCTGGACCCAGCGCTCTTCTGCGTTCCAGGGGACAAACTCTGGGTTTTAACCGGGAGCGAATAAAGGACAGAATTTATCTTTGGAAGCCCATCATAGGAGCTTCGCTGAAAAGAGTAGGAATATAAAGATTCCACTGTCGGGTCTGGGTTCCGCTGTTTTCCACCACCCCGAGCATAGGCTATAGATACACGTCATTTGTGACAAGGAAAGAAATGAAGAGAGCAGAAACGCCGGATAAACGCCACCATGAAATTTATAAGACAGTCAGAAAAAAAAATAAACAGAAAAAGGTATGTATGTTTCGTTAAGAAGAATGGACAGGGGAAAGAAATCGTGGCCACTGGGTTTCTTGAGATAACGTCAAGGAAGTTACGTGGATCGCTTGAAGGCATTACAAAGACGAGTTAGGTGCTGGAGGAAAGAAGGAAAAAAAAAAAGGCCTCGCACACATGATTAACAGAAATTCGAGGTGGGACTGGGACAATCACTGTTGACCAGGTTGCTGGTAGATGAGAGGAGCATAGCCGCCTCCGAAACCCCCGAAACCTGGAACAGAAGCCGTGATTGGAACCTCAGTATTGATGTCCCTGTCGGGCCCACCGTTGTAGTCCCGCCTGTTTCCGTTGTCGTAGTTGTTCGAATTGTCACGGTCGTATCGCTGGAACGAGGATTTTGGTCCTCGAGCGCCGGCGTGGTCAGTTTGCATACGTCGGCTGATTGCTTTGGACGAGACACCTTGTCCGATTTCGATATCAGGTTCTTCGAGAACGAGACCTCCTTCGATTGGTCGGTCACCGATACCGCCGTACTCGGCGGTTTGAAGCCATCTGCGATCTGCGTCGGTTAATCTGTCGAGCGCGATCTCACTGATACCGGTGGCATAATCGCAGCAGTCGCGCGGTCCGAAACCGACGCCCCATCTTGTCTAAATTGATTCGTTAGTAAAAATAATAATGAAACGGATAGTAACGATAGGGAACATACACGAAGAACGCTGTGAGGAAGCCGATGGGTTTCAAGGGCCTCCTTAGCCCTGACTGCATCGCCTCTGGTCTTCATCTTGATGAATGCATGTCGTTTCTCGAAATTAACAATGCAAGACTGAACTTCACCATGTTGCTGGAAAAGCTGTCTCAACTCTTGCTCGGATGATCTATATGACACAGCACATGCGTTAGTGTCTGCGGATTATATTTATGACCCTGACTTGAAGGTTACTTACGAAACGCCTCCGACAAAAAGTGTTCGGCTGTAGACACGAATCTTGTCTGGCTTAAGGGACTCGTCGTATTCGACAAACTTCTGGCCGGGTGGAGGGTGGGATCGGGTATCCCAAAGATCTTGCTGTCGCTGTGGGCTGGCGGAACGATCTCGTCGATAGCCTCCCCTGGCAGAATTGCCACCTCCACGATTACCCCTGCCTCCACGCTTACTATAATCCCGTTCTCGGCCATCGTTACCTCCGTTACCTGAGTATTCACCGTAGACGGGACTTCTACGCCTGACTGGCGGCTCATCACCATAGACTGGAGAGCGGGAGCGGGAACGCCGAAACCTGTCCCGTCCAGGCGAGAATGGATCACCACGGCGGTCATCATACCTCTCGTAAGGGTTCGGTGGAGCGGGCTGCTGCCAGGTTTGGTTGTATGGTTGTCCTGGAAGTTTAGCTTGCTCTAATGCCTGTGCAAGCTGATTCTGGCCGAGCCCCTGTGTGAGCATCTGGAGAAGAGCAAGCTGTGTCATAACATTTGGATCCTGCGGGGGCAAACCAAGATTCTGGAAAGAAGGCTGTTGAGCTGGAGGTGTCGGCTGGGGAGGAGCGCCGAAATTTCCACCAAGGAGACCAGGGAGAAGACTCTGGAGGTTTGTAGCAGCTGTAGCAGTTGGCTGTGGCTGAGCCCCAAAATTGGCGAGTGAGACGGGAAGAGCAGATGGAGCGGGTGTAGCTGATGCGCTGGTCAGGCCAGCAAAATTGGGAATCTGGGACGGTGGCTGTGAGGTTATGGGAGCTGCAGCCGGGGTCGGCGTCGAGGTTGCATTAGATTTCGACATCTGGGCAAGAGCCTGCAAGATTGCAGCAGTATTTGGAGCGCTGGCGGGATCAGACTGGGCCGCCGGCTGTGAAGCGAGAGGGTTGGAGAAGGGGAGAGATGCATTTGGGACTAACGTCGCGAAGGATTTTGGTTAGAAGGGTAGTCCGTAAGAGGTTGATGCATTGCAGGTATATAGTTTGGATATCCGGTATCATAGGGATTGAGACTTACAGGTGTTGTCAGTGGCAGGCGACTGCTGTGGTGACGACGAAAAGTGCTTAGAGCGGATGGAATTGATGAGGTCGGCTGGGAAGGTAGACCCCCGCTGCCAAATATCCATCAACTTCTTGATTTTTTCCTATACGTTTACGAAGGGTCTATGTAAGCAATTCTGGTTCGGGATGAGTTTATGTAGAATGTTCAGTAGTAGCAGTAGCAACGGCGGTAACGTTAACGGCAACGGAAGCGACGATTTTAACGGAAACGGCACAGCGCCGTCCTCAATCCACCGCAAGGCTGAAACATAGCGCGAAGAAAGAGGAGAAGAATATATGGCACAGCACGAGGACCGGCGCGTATTACTTCGCTTGGACGGGACTATGTTTCATTCGGGTAACAATAGTTGGCAATGCGGCGTAGAAGTTGGAAACTTCATGGAGTTATCCCGTGATAAGCTTATAGTCTTAAGAAAGAAACCACGTCCTAGCATTGAGAAGAATAGAGAAAAGTTGCCCGCCGCGCAAGATGTTATAGTAGATTGCATGCGTCTATGATAATCGTAGCTTAGTCGCAAATATTTCAGGCTTACCTTTGTGTCTTCGGGAGCATGTATCATTATGTCGTTCATTAAACTTGATAGGAGGCCAGTGATCCTATGGACGCCAGCGCTAAAAGTACCATCGGGTCCTTCCTGTGTGGGATCCTGACCGGCTTTACGGGCCTCATCTATGTATGCTCGAACAATGGAATCTACGGCATACAGCACGCCTAGCTTGTGTGTACCAGGTGTCTTCTTGAAATGGGTGTAGAGCTTCTGGATGAGGATGGATTCGGACTGGAAGATGCAACAAATTATATGTTAGTTTTGCTGTGCCGTTCTAACAGAGATAGAATAGACGCTATCTGCAAGCAATTGTAGAGTAACAATTGCAAATGCACGGGAACCCGCACGTAGTACTATTTATATATTTATATATATATGGATCGGATGGATATATAAATAAACGGGACGGGAGGGAAAGGAAAGGGAAGGGATGCAGCAGCAAGGGATGGATTGGACCCACCTGGACATTTTCGACACTGATCTCAGTCAGCGACTTTATCTTAGAACCAGAAACACCGGGGGGTTTCAGGCCCGACATCTGGGCTAGAACATTCCCGAATTCCTCGACAGCCTTGTTCTCTGCCATGATGGGACGTGACAGATGTTGGCTTGGATAAGCCAGGGTTTTCTTTTTTTTCTTTTTAGAATTTCCTTTCTCGGGATTTTATTCGAATGCAACCGCCGTTAGGAGAGCTGCGATATCGGTTACGACGGGCGACAAAAAGATGGCGGTGGTGTCTTATACAGTACGTATTTCAGTACCAGATTGTGATATCTCTCTTGTTTTCTTGGATTCTAACGACAGCGTCTTCCTAGGGGCTCGAATTCCACGATACAAGCCTGATTCGTGACTCGAGGTTTTCAGATCAACTTCTCACTTTCTCGGGTTTATATAAACTCGAGCACGTATGAAATCCAGAAGGCTTAAAGAATACGCGTTGGTTTAGAGCGTTATCAAATACGGCTCCTCTCAGATGATTCTGGATACCACGAGGATGATTTTAATGATAATGACGTGTGGCGTGTAAAAATTTTTTGGCGACTGATATCAGAACTTGAATTTTTAGAATCTCGATGTCACTCAACCTTACAAGCGGGAGTTTCGTTCGAGGATAGCTCTTGTGGGCTACACAAGAGACGCGAAATACTTTAGCTTTTCTTTTCTTTTCTTTTCTTTTCTCTTAGGGAACGGTCGGAGATGCTGTGAGTCCGAGAAGCAGAGTCTCTCCCTCTTAGCTATCAGTTATATCTGGAGAAAAAGAGGAGTCTCTTTTTTAGTTTTAGTTCAATTTCTTCTGCGTAGTTGATGATTAACAACAGGCAACGAAAAAAAGACGCGATTCCGAATTGACGAGCTAGCCTCCTTTCTTCCGAAGAGTGCTTTTTTTGACAAGAAAAAACCAGCCGAAAGCAAATCAGAAGGAGGAGTGGAGTATCGATAGGCGAGGGAAAAACCAAGAAAAAACAAAAGGATGAGGAAGATGGAGTTGGCGAAGCGCGGGTGATGTTGGAGAGTCGGGAGAAGAGTCGGGAGATAGAGTCGATGAAGATGGCGCGAGGAGAAGCTGGAGGATGTTGATGGGAGGCGATTAGAAGGAACGAAGGATGGACGGACGGTGATGACAGGATGATGTGAAGAGGAGAAGGGGAAGTGGAAATGAGGGGGAAGGGCGAAATAATTTTTGTACTCATTTTTTGTGGCCATTTTTGTGTGGCTGACTCAGCTGGACAACGCAACAACGCAACAACGCATAATAGCACTCAACGCATTCATCACCTCCACCTTCACCTTCACATTCACATAAATCACTATCACTATCACATCGAATCACGTGCCGGGGACATGCATAATATCTATGTGAGATTGAGATATAAAATGAAAAAGAAATAGAATACAATAAAATATAATATAGATCTCGATCTAAATACATCACGGACCTCCTCACTTACTTTTCCTTACCGACTTAGTGCCTTATTTAATTGATAGTAGGATTCCACTTAGACTACGAACATCCGACCATGTTTGTTACTTTCAGGTAAACAATCCACAGACCCGAACGGCCGTCTTCCAGCCGTGGCAGCTGCAACGGACAGGACCAGCAAGACTAAACCCCAACCGACCGGCTGTCCGTTGGGCCAGCGGTACTTCAGGTGGGCCCCCCACTCGGCCTGCCCTGCTTGGTGCTCTTCCCTGCCCGTTTTCCGAGCCGACGACAGGCCTAAGAAAAATTTCACAGGCCGGTCTGCGAGGTTTTTCCTGCGGTCCAAAAAAAATAATATTCCCCAATCCCGGAGAGAAATGGGCCGCTGAATGCGATCGAAACGTAGGTACCTATTGTATGTATCGGTACATGTACTGGTACATGCGTCGGTACGCATACATGTCTGTAAAAGCCGTAAGCCGTAGAATCGAGCCTAGGGAAATGCCAACGGTACCGGTACTGCCCAATTGATCGAGCTTGTGCTAGGCCGTGCAGGCCATGTCCCCTTCGAACGAATTCTGGCTCCTTCAAAACCTTCCTGTTCGCCAACAATTTTTTAAATTCTCTCACGCCCGTCCCTTTGAATTCTCTTCTCTTTTTCGCAGGTTACTATCACACCACTCCTCTCCTCTCCCCTCTATCTCATATCCACACACACACACACATAATGGCGTCCCTAAGGATTGCATCTTCCGCCCTACGCGGAGTCGCTAGACCAGCGTTCTCCTCCACTCGTTCTGCTGGTTTCACAGCCATTCGGTGTCTTAGCAGCAAGGTACGACGTCATTGATATCTGTTTTGTCCAAATCGTCAAACATCGGACGAACTTGCAGTAGTACTTGCTGCGTATGAGGAATAAAACAAAACAAAAACAAAAAGGATAGCGAGAGAAAGAAGGAAGGAAGGAACTGAAATAAACTGACTCCATCTCTATTGTGAACATTGTAGTCGCTCAAAGACACCTTCGCTGAAAAGATCCCCCAAGAGATTGAGAAGATCAAGAAGCTGAAGAAGTATGTTCTGCCTCCACTCAATTGGTTTATGACACGTTGGAATGCTGACCACGCCCTCCAATCTAGAGAATACGGAAGCAAGGTTCTTGGTGAGGTCACCCTCGAGCAGGTCTACGGTGGTGCCCGTGGCATCAAGAGCTTGGTTTGGGAAGTAAGTAGCAACCTCTATTAGTAGATATATAGTACCCACCACATATATCTTCAGGTTTTCATGGTATTAACAAACTGTGACTAGGGTTCCGTCTTGGACGCTGAGGAGGGTATCCGATTCCGAGGAAAGACTGTATGTACCCGTATTCTACCGTTGAGTACTAGCTTGCTCGCATCGGCGTCTAATAATCGATTCGATAGATCCCAGAATGCCAGGAGATCCTGCCCAAGGCCGAGGGTGGCGAGGAGCCGCTCCCAGAAGGTCTTTTCTGGTTGCTCTTGACTGGCGAGGTCCCAACCACTGAACAGGTTCGCGGCTTGTCCGCTGAATGGGCCGCTCGTGCTGAGCTTCCCAAGTTCATTGAGGAACTCATTGACCGATGCCCTACTGATCTCCACCCAATGGCTCAGTTCTCCCTCGCTGTCACCGCCCTTGAGCACCAGTCTTCTTTCGCCCAGGCCTATGCTAAGGGTATCAACAAGAAGGACTACTGGACCTACTACTTCGAGGACTCCATGGACCTCATTGCCAAGCTCCCAACCATCGCTGCCAGGATCTACCAGAACGTCTTCAAGGGCGGAAAGGTTGTCGCTGTCCAGAAGGACAAGGACTATGGTTTCAACTTGGCCAACATGCTTGGATATGGCGAGAACAAGGACTTCGTTGAACTCATGAGATTGTATCTTACCATCCACTCTGACCACGAGGGTGGCAACGTCTCTGCCCACACCACTCACTTGGTTGGCAGTGCTTTGAGCTCTCCAATGTTGTCTTTCGCTGCTGGCCTCAACGGTTTGGCTGGTCCTCTCCACGGCCTCGCTAACCAGGAAGTCTTGAACTGGCTCTTCAAGATGAAGGAGAAGATCGGAAACGATCTCAGCGACGAGGCTATCAGGAAGTACCTCTGGGACACCTTGAATGGCGGTCAAGTCGTTCCTGGATACGGCCACGCCGTCCTCCGAAAGACTGATCCACGATACGTCTCTCAACGTGAATTCGCCCTCAAGAAGCTCCCAGAAGACCCCATGTTCAAGTTGGTCAGCCAGGTTTACAAGATCGCCCCAGTTGTCTTGACCGAGCACGGAAAGACCAAGAACCCATACCCCAACGTTGATGCCCACTCTGGTGTCCTCCTCCAGTACTACGGCTTGACTGAGTCTAGCTTCTACACCGTCCTCTTCGGTGTCTCCCGTGCATTGGGAGTCTTGCCACAGCTGATCATTGACCGTGCCGTTGGCATGCCAATTGAGAGGCCAAAGTCATTCAGCACCGAGCACTACGCCAAGCTCGTTGGTGCTACCCTCTAAACGCCTTCCCACCTTTTTTTTCTATGCCTACCTAAATAATATACCCAATCTCATCGATACCGCAACATTCTCCACTATCCTCACGAATTGATAACACCCTTCCTATGATTAGAATCCTTAGCTAGCTTTGCTATGCGCTGTTTTCCCTTGAGATGAAAGCCGCCAAAAGTTATTCCTTTCCTTCATAACGATCCCTTGTTTTTTGTAAAAAGGGAGGACTTTTCTACTTTCTTCTTGTTTTTTACTACTTATGATCTAATAATAAGACGGGTGTATCATTCTCTCACAAAATTCACTTTTTTTTTTTCAATCCAGCTGTGAATTCTATTTACGTGTCTGATGACAAAAACTTCTCAATGTTTTTTGGTGTATTGTCCAATGATCAAAATGTGAGAGTGTGAGAAGTTTCTATTCGTGGTTGAATAAAGGTCACGGAGACTCCTTTTGAAGCTTAGGCATCAACTGGTCTGGATGTGAAATATCGTCGTCATTATAATAGAATATATAGGGTATATATAGATATATTTCACTAATATCGATAGATAAATCAAAGCTACAAGCGCTCAAAGCATATATAGACAATGGTGTAAAAAAGGTATGTCGAAACCATCGGTAAGGAACAATTGATCTCATCGCGCAGACTCCCGAAATGGGACGCCTACACTGACCCGCTCCAGCTATGGCTCGAATTCTCAATTCTTTTAGAAAAAAAAACAAAGAAATTGCTCTCGGATACGAAGTAGAGTAGAAGTCGTTGGTAGAAAAAAAGGTATCTTCTACTACAATAAATACTGTTATAGTTGATATTCGTGTCCTGAAAATGAGTGAAGAGAGAAGAAGAGGAAAGGGAAACGAAGTTTTGGTGGGCGGACGAAATTTTTTATAGGCGTGGCAGAACAACACAAGTGGTCAGCGGGCTGCTGTTGGCAGGGGTTTGCTTTTAACGACCTTCGGATTTCGATATAAAATGCATTTATGAGAGAACCATGAACAGAGCCTCAGGTGCTATCGACCACGTGAACAGTACTTCTGGCGGTCATTCGGATTTTAGACTACCTTAGTTTAACATTACATTAGACAGGTAATGCTCAATGTCTTCTATATAGTGATATAGACCTATTAATCTACACCAAAAAAAGGGTCGCTAACTATTATGGCAATTACTTCTTCTCAGCCTTTGAACTCGACTTCTCGCCTTCCTTGGCATCCTTCCCCTCTTCCTTTTTCTTTTCACCTTCACCTTCCTCCTTCTTGCCTTCTTTCTCCTTTTCATTCTCCTCCGCTAATTGCCTATTCATGATCTTGTTATCAATCAAATCATGGAATGCAATGATTGCTCGGATCAGGCCGCTCAGATAAATAGCCATCAACTGGTCATTTGTCTTCACGCTCATCGCCCTAGCAAGCTCATTGCTCTCACCATAGCTACCCTCGCCCTCGACATCGATATCTGTCGGTGTCGATAGATTTGGTAACAGGTTGAACACATCCTGTAGATGGCCGAGTATACTATGATTTGGCTGCAGCTGACCATCGATAACTTTATCGAGGTATGCGGCAATCCCGCCGAGGCGGTGGTGCATACCTTGGAGGGATTTCAGCTGGGCGTTGATACGGGCTGTGAGGGTTCCCTGGGCTACATCTCGAATGTCACGGAGGAGATGCTCAACACCGATTTCTTCGGCTTCCTCTGCTTCGATGATAGATGGAGTATGGACAAATGTTTTGGTTGTCGTTGTTCCATCCTAGTTTTTAAAAAACCCGTGTTAGCATCATATTCACACTTATCCACTTGAAGATTGTAGATATATTATCTGAGTGAAGTATAAAAGAGAAGCATACATCCTTGATTTCCTCCACCGCAAAGTACGCATCCGTGGGTACTCCGACTCCCTGCAAGTCCACATCTACAATAACCAACAACGGATTCGGCGTATACCGCTTAAAAAGCTCGTTGATCTGTAAATCCGAAGCTCGTAGCTTAGGTCCACTGTGATACCATCCAATAAGCTTCTCACGAGCGTTGACCTTCTTGAACATATCGTTCATGCTCTCGACGTAGTCGTGGTCGAGGAACCATACTGATGGATCCTTATCGTCTTCCTCAAACGGGACGGCGAACGAATTTGTGACACGGACGAGACGGCCTTCACCGACATTCTGGCCTAGGAGGACACCGACGACGCGGTTTTTGGTGCCCTTTGCTGTACGGCCATAGTGGTCGCAGACGGAGAGGAGGACAAGTGGGGCGACGGAGACGGTGGATTGCGAGACTATGGAGATGGTTTCGGTAGTTGTTGTAGCCGGCATCTTGGATATTGTATTCGGTAGATAGATAAATGGATGGGATACGGAGCGAGAGGGGACCGGTGTTAGAAGGGGGAGATGCCTGCAACCTGAGCTGGTGATGCCTGCCTGGGTGAAGCTCGAGCCGGTTGGTTGTCGTAATCTGAGGGCTGGAAAGGTGTAGCCAGCCGCACACGTCGGATTTTAGCAGATATTCTTCGGCCTATCTATTTTAAAGCTATTTTGATATCGGTGCCTGTATCCTTGATGGCAGATGCACGGGTTCTAGATGGTAGTTGGCGGTGGTGGGGATGAGGTTTGAAAGGTGGTTGTGGAACTGTGAGAGAGCCAGGCGTCGTTGGGAGCTCGTTAGCAAGCTGCCTCCCACAGCTCCAACGCGTCACATAAATGACCTTGCCGCAACGTTCTTCCAAGATCTTGCTTACTTGACATAGAGGCGCCCAAGCAGCGAGCTGCTATTTGCTGAGGGGCTTTTATACTCGGCCTTATTATAGAAACCGTATGCGACTTTTAAGTTATATAATATGTATGCAGGCAAGCAGGTATATAACATCGGTTATTATGGGGCGTATATTTCAAAGCCCAGGCACACGTCTACGGGAATATCGATCTCGGGGAAATTGTTATTAATACAAGTTCTGGGGGGACGGAGAGCTTGTCATCAATATTGGTAATTCTGCAATTTGGAGAAAAGAAACCCTTGTTATTTGCATATTTTTTTTATCAAGTTTATATCTCCTCGAACGCCTTTCCCGGTTTTCACGATTATTACAAGTTTCGTGATGGTCAGAAAAAACTCCAAAGTAGCAGTTGAAGGAGAGGTGAAAAAACGAAAGCAAATGAAGAATAAGACCCCAGGGGACAGCCGAACAAAAAAACACACGGCGGGACACAGGTTAACGTTGTCGTATACATAAAAGTTACAAAAAAGGCAATGGCGAAGAATAACAAATCCAGGCAAAACCCCCAATATTCCCCGCTATTCCCGTTGCATCCGTGGACCCTCCCGGTTGATTCCCAAACAAAACCGACGTTATATCATTAACACGTTCTTTCCCTTTCGCACCCGCTCGGTTGGATACCGGAGTTGGAAGATTTAGGCAAGGTACTCGTCGCCGAAGGTGTTTTCGCCGGAATATCTAGAGAGCATGTTAGTCGCTTATCGCATTAAAACTTTCCCGGATGGGAGTGATGATGATGACTCATGGAACATACGTTATGTAGAGGAACCCGTCTTCGTCCTTGTGCTCTTCGTAGATGGAGCTCATCAGAGCAGCAGTAGGAGGTAGAACCTCATCGACGAAGATGAAGATGGCCTTCTCGGGAGACAGCTTGATACGCTTGCGAATTACGTATACAAACTGGCCGACCGTGAGGTCGGCAGGCACCAAATACTTCTTCTTATCGATGGTGGCGATGTCGGACTTCTCTACCTTCTCACAGATAACCTGTGTTGGGTTGGTGTCGGTTAGAGGAGGATCCAAAGGTAAAATGGGGGATGATGTCAATACATACAGGAATACGATCGGTGTACTTCTGCCTTATGCGCTCGGCCTCTGCCTTACGCTTTTCAAAGGTGTGCTCATCCTTAAACTTTGATCGGGCCATTTTTGAGAGGTTGATTGAAAGGCTTGGGGGTTCTCGGAGGTTTGGGGTGGTTGGAAGTTTGGAGTCTTATGGGTTGAGATGGTAGCTGTCGAGTTAGCACAAAAAACGGTCGGAGGTATTTTGATGTATTTTCTATTTGTTATTTTTAAATTTGGAGAGAGGGAAGGAAGGAAAGGTAGGAAACCTGGGAAAGGGGAAAGGAAGGGGAAAGGAAGGGTAGAAAAGGGCTGGCGGCGAAAGAGATGATGGATAATCAGGGAATGATGTAGGCAGCGGAATTAGTCATGGGTGGTGGATTGGTGGACGGGTGGATTATGGGGGGGAGGGGAGGAGAGGAGGAGGCGGGGTCGGCCACAGCTCTGCTCTGCTCTGCTCGCCAGAGAGCCAGCCCTGCCTTGCCTGTCCGTCTGCCAGACTCATCTCGGGGACTGCAGGGCGGGCTGGTTGTCTAGCTGACTGGCTACTACTAGGTTTGGCTGGGCTGGGCTGCGTAAGTCGAGCAAACGCGCCCGGGGATCATAAGTGGAACCCCCCAGCTGGTCCGATCCTCAGTCGAGTCACCGCACAAAACGGCAATGCACTTGACGATGACGGAGCTTATGACAGGAGAGCCCAGGCATTTTACCAGCTCCTAAGCTGAGTACTAGGTATGCACTACTCAAGTAGTTTGGTAGTATCATCTGGCTGGCTGGAACTTACTGGAAAGGTGTGGCTGTTGCTGCTGCTGCTGCTGATGACGATGATGAAGAAGATAATATACTATTTACCTACTTAGTAAGTACCTGTCGACGGTGGTGCTGAGCGATGGTCTTGTCTTGGAAGGAATATGTAAGGGAGCAGGAGCTGGCCGGCAGGGAGAGGGTTTTGGGGGAGCTTGCTTTATTAAGAACCAGCAAGCGTGATACGTAATCACGGGGACACTCCGCTAATCACACACTCACTCACACACTCACACTCACACTCATTCACAATCCAACCACCCCAACGCACAGATCTAGCTCCAATAATTACTAGTACTCTTACAAAATATCTATCTAACCCCTTCAGGCTCTCCAGGTGCACAGCTGTGTGCAACTGCACCTGTGGCGTCCTAATTGTGCTTAGCAACTAGCCGTTCGATTTTGATCTTCCGAGCTTTGTGGTATCTGGCCCAATTTGCAAACCTATGCTGATCTGGCGGAAGAGTCCCCTTTTGACGCCACAAGTTGCGGTCAAAGCCTATATTTAGAAGTTTTGTCTATAGATACCGAAATTTCTTTCTAAGCACTTACTTAAGTAAATACTCATCTACTTCGAATTTGTAGAAACCGATGTAAAGTATTTTAATCTATACGTAGCCCCAACCGCCAGGAGAAAAGTATATCTGTCACATCTTGAACCCGCCAGTTGTATTGATAGCTAGCTATTGAGGACTGTCAGACTCTCGGTTCAACATATCTCTTGACCCGTTCTCGTAGTATATACTTCAAGCATAAGCTTTTTCGTAGAAACAATATCGGCACGGCTAACGTTGTGCACGTATAACGCCTTTGTTTAAAGTTGGTACCACCCATCTAAACGTTTCAAGTTCAAATTCTCGTCCGAAAGGTATTTACGGTTCATCAACCAAACCGCAAGTACAGGGCAGGATAACAGGGCTAGACAAGACTCGGTTGAGCAATCCTTGCATGCTACGAGTGAGTGTTGCAATTTTTTACATGCGTTATCGTGATATATCAGAGTCTGTCGTGCTGCAGGGGTGTTGGATTAATCCAACAAGTGTTACACAAAACGTTGTAAACTACTGATAACAACATAGATACCGACTTTGAGGCTTTGTGATAAACAAATGAGATGTTTACCGGAAGGTTGAGGTCTAGTACCTATTATTTGTGTTTATATGTGTGGAACGCCTTCCCGAATGACTTATCGCTGTCGATATTCTCTTTCCTGGCACAATTGCAGATTAATGGGATTCGTACCACATCGCTTGGATTACGTATATTAATGTAAAAATCCAAAATGTAAATACCATGCATGCGTGTGTTACACGAGCCGTTGGGGTAGAGTAGTGTGCATACAATGAGATATATTTGAATGCGGTTGAAATTGTGCGCTGGAATCGAGGTGATATTAATACAGAATCAGTCTAGCATTAACGTAGTAATGCGTATTATGGCGGTATTGATACAATATTACGCAGAAACGATCCCATATATTCCGTATTACAACAGCCCAGCACAGTACCTGGATTTGCTTAAGCATATATATACAGCCAATATCAATATGATTTCCCCCTAGGTGGCGTCCCTCAATGCTCAGTTCAAATATTGCAAAGGCGAAGACAAAGGTTATCAGTATTTTGAGATTTGAGGCGCTTTTTGATATAGGTAAAATGCAAAGATCGTACCGTCAAGGCTATTTTGAGTCATAATGTCAATGACAATATGGCATATAGCCCTGTGTAGGCCTGGATTCCCAATATACCCAATAAAATGCAACACGAACAACAACTTGTTGGAATGGCCGGCATCTAAATATGAATTTATCGTTTCGAATTCGAATCAATGTTTCTGTAGCTGTACAGATCTGTCCCGGGCCAAAGGAAAAAATTTCATACTATCGTAGCTGAGAAATGAGGGTGGTCGCTAAAGTGACTCTAGCGCTCTCAGAATAATTGTCACGATCACCATAATTCTCCTAGCGTTTAAGGGTATTGGAAGCGGCACAACTCGATGCGTCGATGCCTAAACTGTGGGTTTACTAGAAGGCAACATTACGAAAGATCCTGGCCTCAATTGAGGTTTTTTTAGTTAAATCACTCTATTGAAGGCAAGATACTAGTTACAACACTATAGCACTAAATGTCGAAGAAAGTAGAGAGGATAGCAAGAAGATAGGGCTAAAGGGGACCGAGCCATCGACATTAGCCACTAGAGAGAGATCCAGATAGTACATCGCCCATCAGCGACGAAAACCAAGGTTTTGATGGCCAAATTATCTCCTCGGAACTTCCTTATTTGCGAAGGATCGGTTGCTTCGTAGCTGATTCCAAGTAATACAATCTACACAACTGAAGAATCCTAAAAGCTACCTAGCACTAGCTGGGCCTGTAGGGTAGAGACTATCATTCGTTTTTCGAGACTATGTCAAGAGTGGATACGAGCAGTGTACCATACTAAAATTCTGATACTTGTCGATACCGTCTATATACTAACAAGGATCAGGTGGTAAAAGACCCCGGTCAGCCCTGCAGTACCTACGCATCTGGTGTAAATCTAACAAGTACTTGCAGTCGAGAAACGGCGTCTGGAGTTCAGTCGGCGTTCCGATCCTACCACTATTCGAAGCCCTGGCACCAATAAGCAGACTCTTATTCGGCATTCTTCTGATCGATTGTAGATGCGTGGATGAGATAATCGATCCACGCAAAAGGCTTACAATTGCGCAAGAGATGTAGTAGCGGAGGATTCTCAACCAACATGCTCCCGGATTAAACCCCCGAGGCTTTCAGCTCCAGCCCTCATGTTATATTAAGAAGGCGGTAGCGATGCCATGACATCAAGTAGTCGGCTTTAGGGGCTTATTGCTAGGATGTGCGAGCTCTACTACGTCAAGCAGACGGGTCCTTTTTTCGGAATTGATAAGCGTGAAGAGCTTGATGTTTGGGTTTGAAACACCTGCTACATATTTAGGACTCAAATCGGGATAAGGCAAAGCGATCCGTTGAAAGGATATCTAACCATTAGATCTCTGATTTATTCTACAGGATATACATACTCTAGAGAGTAGAAATGATGTTCGGATAAAATATTTGCCGGTGTACACTAGTGTTGAATTTGTTGTATTGTGAGATTAATTGTATTTATAATAGCTTCGATTTAGAATCTTGACCAGAGGTTCCACTCGTCAACTTGTATATATACTTAAGTACGTACCTGCACATTCTTGTACAATAACGTTATAGCCTTTAAAGTTACTGAAGGCCAGTAGTTGGGCGTTTTTCGAGGCCACATGAGCACCAAGCCCAATTGACTAAATAATTTAGTCAAAAGATGTTCTTAACCCGGCTCTGTCGACTTGTTTTCTAGGGGTTAACCGGTTATCAGATTTAGATTCCGATGACAGAATGTTCCAAACGGCCATGTCTAAGATCCTAAGATCTTTGAAGACAACCAGATGAGTGGTTGGCCAATCAGCCAATCGAACGAGTATGTATGTGTAATAACCGTATCCAAATAATGCTCGGCTGGATTTACTCCACGTCAAGTGTCGTGTCCGCCAGCAGGAACACTATGCCTAAATTGACAGACATGCTTTTGACACTTCATAAATGTTGGTTTGCGATATAGATTTATTTAGATAAGACAAGGGGAAAAGGGAAAAAAAAGTAAATAGGAGGGAGGGGAAAAAGGACAACCGACCGGGTAGCGGAATTTCGGAGAATCATGATGTCGACGTCTTCTGGTTTTGGGCTACATCTACACTATGTCCTATAGTATTTTTTTTTCTACATCCATGATAATTACGGTTCGGCCGCGCCTATTCTATATTCGATATATCTTTTAGTCACGTAAACTGTATCTAGGGAGCAATTATAATGTATCTAACAAAGGTGAATGAATTCTATCTATCCTAGGGTCCTCTATAGTACATTGATCATTCCTAAGGTTCGCCGTGATCAGTTGAAGAAAGAGAACTACCGAAAAACTGCCAAACAACTAAAATACACTTGTTTGCTATGATGCTATAATGCTAAGTTAATGAGTAGACGTCTAAACAACTGATGAATAATAAATAAGCCGATAGGGTGTGCAGGATCTGTATAAATTGAACAGATGGACCAACAACTGGTAAAAACATGAACAATATTGTTGCACCCACAAGAATATCTAACAAAGGTGAATGAATCTATTCATTACACCTTTGTTTTGAACTGGCGGCCGATATCAATATTAGCAAACCACCCGTTTGAACAGCCCGGGGGAGATCCGGACTCCACTACGGATCTCCCCCCACCGGAGCACACTACCCTCAAGATTTCTCGTCACGAAAAAGAAACCCTGATAGAAAAGAGACCGCCGTGCCAGAACATGGTACAATCCGCTTTTCCACGTCATCGCCGAGTGGATATCACCGTCCTCTCAAGAATAATGATGATGACAAAAGAAAAGGAAATAAAAAAGGAAAAAGCTCAGGGCAGCTTTACTCCAAAGCTGCTCCAAATGCTTCGCAACCCGGCCAATATACATAAAGTATATTGGCCTGGTGCCGGATTGTAAAATTCTGACGGTGGGGCCGTCGAACAGCCAACCAGGATTGTTTTGCCGGCTGACGTTGGCACTTGCACACCGTAGCATGCACAGTCGCGGGCTTCGCTTTCGAACGATGCCCGGCCCAGACCAGATCCTGTGTGCCACAGGACTAAAAACCCCCAACCATCAGGATGGGGGTTGTATGAGAGTTAATCCCGGTTTTCTGGCGAAAACAGGATCTTTAAAAAATTGAAAGTCTCTAGACGACAGTCTAGAGGTTTCAGGCAGGATGGGGTTTATGTGAGAGTTTGAGGTTGGAGTGGGCGGTAGACGCCGCAGTTTTCGACGTCGCATTTTTATAGACTTGTATTTGATGATTAGGAGGATGAGGATGAGGATGAGGATGGAGATGAAGAGAGGAGGGAGATTAATTGAGTACTACTGGATAAGTAGATACTTGATTTTGTATATAGTATAATAGCAATAATTTAGATGTATATGTGATATAATGTTTGTGTGTGTGTGTGTGTGTGTGGCTTTCTTGATACTTGGAGGCTTGGGGTTTTGGATTCAGTCGGCTACAATATAGAGGAGGAAAATAAAAAAGATCGTATATTTCAAAGGCTGCTTCATCCGATATTTATATTCGCCGCCGTTACACAGAAAGAATATTAATCCCTCGTACAACAACGTCCGACCTGCCTTTACATGTGTGTCTCAACTGGAATCTATTTGTGCGGGGTTGGAAAAATCCTCGCAATCGCTCGCAGCCTCGTATCAAAATGGCCTGCATGATTGACGCATAGATGTATGCATAATATGTGTGCCAATAGCCAGAGATCTTGCCGAAGCACAGCCAATTGGGCTTGGACGGGTGTCGTTTTATTGAATCGAATGCATTCTTTATTCCATGGTATCCATCATCGTACAGCACAGTACGTAGAGTACCAGGCCTGGACCCTTTTTCATGCGATAAGTATTCGAACTCCTCGGACTCAAATTATACTAGCCTGGATTGTCTCATGTAGCATGATTCCTTGCATCGAAAAGTACCCATTCAGAACTCGCAAAAACCGAAAAACTTGGAACACTAAATCGCCTAACCGATCAGACTGAATCTACCCAGCCTCGATTCCTTTTCTCTCGCTTTTTTTTTACTAAAAATTTCCAGGGAAAAACAAGCGGGATATCCTTTTGTAAATCTCTCGAGTTCTGTCGCAGGATTTCCAAGTACAAGTACTTACTCCTGTGTGAGCGAGGGGGTGGACGCTGCAGGACAATTCATGCACAGTTTGATATGGTAAGGACCCATCTGCATCTAGCCAGAGAATTTGAAAGCTGGAGTCCCACAGCGGCACGGGCCTCTGGCCTTTCGGCTTAGCCTTAGCCTTAACGTGAACCTGGAGCCGTTCACCAATGGTTAACGTATTGGCCCCGTTAAGAATTGCACTTTGCAGTGTTTGCCGCCTGCCAGAACCCCCCGGCCGGGAAACCGAACGTGAACGCGAGCCGGATCGAATCGAATCGAATCGGCCGGATTAACATTGCATTGCCAGTGAAATTTCCGTTCCCACGGAGAAAGAAAAGTGTTGCGACGTGTTGGAGATCGCCGCCACCTCCCAAAATGTCACGCGATTCACACGACACTCAACGCGCCGGTTCTGGCCGAAGCTCTTTAGCTGAAGCTTGTCGGCCGTAGTCTCAAACCTGCATATAAAACCTGCACCACATCTTGCATTCGCATTCCGATCCAAAACTTGGAAACGAAAAAAAATAAAATAAAAAAATTAGAAAGAGTCTAATTTAACCCCGACCGTTCTACCAGCGGCACTCTGTTCCTTGGATCGATCCCATTGTCTTCGTCCTTTCTATTTGCGGAATATCCGTACCTGCGATCGAGGGGAAAAAAAAGGATTCAGAGATCCTGGTATCTGGGAATTGAATCCAAGGACCCGAAACACAATGAAGCCATTTCGGTCCTCCTCCTCGACAGTCCTACTCCGGAATGCACAGAATCCTCTTCGACGTTCGATCCCGAGGATCCCCGGGCGTAGACTAAACTCGACGTGGTCGCAGGGTACTCTCAATCCCTCTCAATTGTCGAAACTAGCGGTCGTTGGCGCTGCTGGTGCGACTGCTCTGGGATTGAGCTATTGGCAATATGTAAGGGAAAAGCATATATACCTCGATTCGGCCAATTGCCTAACCTGCTTGTTGTTCTGTCTAGTCCGCACCAAGGATACAATGCGATTCGAAGAAGAACCCGGTTCCGATCAATCAACAGGACCAGAAGACGGTAGCACTCCCCCCTCCTCTATATCCAATTACCCCGCAATAATCAAATTCCCATCCCTCTGTCCGAAACCTGGTCGCTCACACCCTCTCTCGCTCGCTAGTAGAAATACGACAATGGCGTAACTCCAGACTCTCCCATGCGCCTGCGCATGGAGCAATTCATTAAGGACCAACAGTCCCAGATAATCGCTACCCTGGGCGCCGTTGATGGGAAACCCTTCCAAGTTGACACCTGGGAGCGTTCCCACGGCGGCGGTGGTATAAGCTGCATCCTCCAGGACGGAAACGTCTTTGAGAAGGCTGGCGTAAACATCTCAATTGTTTACGGCAAGTTGCCTCCAGCCGCTGTTGAGAAGATGAGAGTAGACCATAAGAACATTGCTTCGCCTACTGGCGACCCGCTGGATTTCTTTGCGGCCGGGTTAAGCATGGTTCTACATCCCCATAACCCCAATGCGCCAACCGTCCACCTGAATTACCGCTACTTCGAAACCATGAACCCAGACGGAACTTCCCAGTCCTGGTGGTTCGGTGGTGGCACCGATCTCACCCCTTCCTACCTCTTCGATGAGGATGCGATCCACTTCCACAAAACCATCAAAGAAGCTTGCGACAAGCACGACAAGGATTACTACCCCAAATTCAAGAAATGGTGCGACGAGTACTTTTTCGTCAAACACAGGGAAGAATGCCGTGGCGTCGGTGGCATCTTCTTCGATGACCTTGATGACAAGGATCCCGAGCAACTGTTTTCGTTCGTCCAGGATTGCTTGAAGGCGTTTTTACCAAGCTATGTGCCTGTGATCGAAAGAAGGAAGGATATGCCGTTTACGGACGCCGAGAAGCAGTGGCAGCAGTTGAGGAGGGGTCGGTATGTGGAATTTAATCTGGTCCACGATCGTGGTACTAGCTTTGGTCTCAATACCCCTGGCGCAAGAGTCGAGTCGTAAGTCACTTCTCTCTCTCTCTCTCTCTCTCTCTCTCTTTCTTTCCTTTTTTTCCCCAGAGAGTCCATTCCAGATCGAGTCATGGCCTTCTTTCGCTTACTAACAGTATGTATCTATGACATATAGGATATTGATGTCTTTGCCATTAACGGCGAGATGGCAGTACATGCATGAGCCCACACCCGGTAGCCGGGAGGAGCGTCTGCTCAAGGTTCTCAAAGAACCGGTGGAATGGGTGTAGTTTCACAGCCTATACGCCCACCACTTCACTTCACCTACCCAATAGCGTATCTTACCAAATACCGGGGACGAAATCTTTTTTTTTTTTTTTTTTTTTAAATGAAGCAAAAAAAGTTTGATCACACGCTACCTAATCTATACTATAATATTACAAATCCATTATAAATGTAAAATAAATCGTCTTTCAACGGAAGGGAAAAGAAGAAGAAAAAAGTTTATCATAGTAAAGGAAGGGGGTTAAATGTTTTGGAAAAGCGGGAATTATTTGTTTATGAAAAGGAAGGGAAATTTGAAAAGATGAAAAATGTATATAATAGTAGGTATATATATATATATACCAGAAAAGCATCTAAAAGAAAAATTAAAAAAAGAGAAAAGAGTGAAAGTAATTAGAAAGATATGGTAGGGGGGGTATTTCGGTCATAATCTACTCTCTAATTCGGACTGGGCCTTTGTTCATAAAAAGTAAACGAGAAGACCTGGTAAAATAGGAAAAAAGGAAGGAAACGAGAACATGATGGTAAACGCTGCTAGTACTTTCAAGAAACTCCAAAACCCATGCCAACGTGATAACAGCTTCACATCAAAAATAACAGGAGGGAATGAAAGAAAAGAATATAATGACAGGCATATAAGAAGATAAAAGAGGCTACAAGATTGGTATGAAGCAGGAGGGGGGGCGAGTAGAGGGGACATTCACATCATGAAAAGAAAAAAGAAAAACAGAGGTCTTTTTTTTTTAATTCAAAAATTTAAATGACCTACCGTCTCTGCAGCACTGTTAGCTTCGCCAGGCCAACTGCGCGATACCTAGAATAATAGAGGGTTGACTCACGGGGAAATTGGCGACTGCCTGCCTCTGCTTCCCCAGCCAACTCACGGGTGCTTCCTTCCTCCTCCCCAACGTAACGGTATTTGACTGCAACCGCGACGTGATATCATACCAAGCGCTTGTCATCAAATCCATCTCTTTCATAAGGGTTTCTTTTTGCGCGACCAGGGTTTCATATGCTGGACCGCCCTTCTTGCCCGCACCGCCTGAGGTCTTTGCGGTGTCGAGCTCATCTTGAAGCTCCTTGATGGATGTGTTTTGCTTCTTTATGTGCTGTTATTCACCCCCAAGTAATCTCAAGTTAGTAAAAAAAGCTCTCCAGGATATTATCCATTCTCCAAAACCCCCAATCTACTGAATGATGTATTGAACCGGGGGGGATCTTGAACATACCTCACGTAATTTAATCGCCTTCTCCCGTCTATCCTCAAGCTTATCCTGCAACTGCAGAACTCGCTTCTCCAGCTCTCCATAACTACCTTCCCTCGATCCTCCAATAGCCGCCAGAGTAGCCTTGAGTTCTCCATTACCCTTCTCGGAATCCAAGAGGGTGTCCTTGAGTTCAGCTATTGTTCGCTGGAGCTCGTCCTTTTCATTAATTAGCCTGTTGATAGAGGCATCTCCAGTGCTAACCGAGAGCGGTGGTCTGTCGTCTAGCTGTTTGCGGGTTTCCTGGATGATCCGGTCTCTTTCTTCAATGTTCTTTCGGAGTTGGATGACAATCGGTGAACTGTGGAGGTGCGAGATTCCAAAAGAGGGAACATGTAAGCCTTTCTTGGTACTTTTTGAAGATTAAAAAAAAACAAAACAACCATTTTACGTAAAAGGGGATCGGTAATAAGTATTCTTACCCTTCATCGATTTCCCCGCCATGCTTAAAGGAGGCTAGTTCTGCTTCGAGCGCCAACTTGTCACTGTTCGTGATGAGCACATCCTGCTCTAGTCTGTGCCTGGCTTTCTCCTTATCCTCCAACAGATTTTGCAGTACCACCGAATCTGCCGATTTCAAACCAGTTTCCTTAAGTTGCTGGTTTTCCCTTTCCAACTTGTTGATTCTTAGCTTGAGATCCGTCTTCGTAACCCCTCTAAAGTTCATTTCGGAATCCAAGTCTCCCTGGATAGACTCCGACGCCTGGCCGATGAGTCCGTTTTCCAGCTCTTGGACTTTGACCTCCAGAGTTTGGATGTGTTCTGTATCTTTGCTCCTTTGACCCTCTGCACCGGCTACTACCTCCCTCATGCTCGCGTTCTCAAGCTCAAGTCTCTGTTTTTCCTTAAGCAATTCAGCGTGCTCGGCTTCGTAGCGTTCAATTTGCTTCTTATAGGTTCCGATCAACTTCTTGTCTCCAGTATTCGACCTTATCGCCTCTTCCATCTGTACATTCTCCCTCTGCATAGTCGTATTCTCCTCCTCAAGGAACTTAAGCCTCTTCTCCAACTCAGGCATACTTTCAAGTTTCTTCTTGTAGTGCTGCATGACGTTTTGTTCCTTTCGAAGCTTTTCAACAGTATGGCGGGCGGTGTCTAGGTCGTCCTTGAGTTTTTCGACATGGTCCGAGGCGCGGGTTAGGTCTTCAACCTTGCGGTTTAGAAGCTTGATCGTGTTCTCATTGCCGGCAATAGTGGCATCGCGCTCACTGATCGTATCTTCCATTTTATGGCTATAGCCGAATACATATGTATATGTATTAGTAAACCCCGAAACAAGAATCACTTCATGCGTGTGTATGTGAGAAATCGGAGTTCTTACACATCGGCCTGTAGCTGATCAAGCTGTATCTGCAGCACCATATCGG
This sequence comes from Orbilia blumenaviensis, assembly GCA_036872755.1. Lineage (NCBI taxonomy): Eukaryota > Fungi > Ascomycota > Orbiliomycetes > Orbiliales > Orbiliaceae > Orbilia > Orbilia blumenaviensis. The sequence continues at coordinate 2,174,692 of JAVHNS010000006.1, read as the reverse complement.
CCTTCGACTGTGCCGTACTAGAAACCGGCCCATCAGTCAACCGATCCTGCAAATGCTGTATCTCCGCGCGAAGCTCCTCATTCGCCGACTGTGATTTGTTAAAGCGGTCAAGGAGCTGCTTATGCTCGTTCTCCAGCGATTCCTTCTCAGTCACTAGACGACTGATTTCCTCTTCCATCTGGAACTCCGTTTCGGAACTAGTATCCATGCAATATCTACGGTTAGCATGGAACAGCTGCCCCGGTGTGTTTCCTAAGAAGGAGGAGAAGGAAGGGCCGTACGTGTGTAAAACGTGTTTATCGACATCATCGGCATTATCCTCGTCCAGCTTCATCATCTGGTCGATAACCAGCATGAATTCATTTTGTGAGGTCGAGCTTAATTTCTGGATTTGGGTGATATAGTGCTCTCGACGTTCGGATTCTATCGCGACGATGACAACCAGTTTGATGAGCTGCAATATGGAAAGAAAGAAAGAAAAATCTCATATCGTCAATAATTCCGCCGCTTCATGTGAATATTCTCTATTTTTGCGAAAAAGAAGGGGTGGAACCACCTTGATGAGCTCCCGCTGCGACCCCTCCCGCGCAATTGCCAGCAGATCCGGAGCATATTTCGATGATGTAGGCGCACGACGTTGTAGACTCGAGGTGTAGTAGTGTACCAGCGCTTTATGGATCTTCTTGACTGTACGAAACGGTTAGCTCCCCAAAACCAAAATATAACGATAAAGACCAAAGGCGGGGTAATTTTTGGCTAGAAACTCACGATTTTGAAACCGAACGACCCACTGCTCCGACGGTGTGATCTTGCTAATGTCCTCATGAAATGCATAGTAGTCGATGTCAACTATTCAAATCCCAACCCCCGCCCGTCACATACCTCACACACACAATCGTCAGCATATCTAAAATCCCTGAAAGGAGATAAAACAAAAGCAAAAATGAAAATAGTGAAAAACGGGGGGGATGACAGGCAATCGAAAAAGTTGCTGTTATTACTATCTGCGATTTATTTGGGGGGGCCCACATACGTAGTAGTTTGCATATAACCGTTCCGTCCGCCAGGTCGTTTAGATTGGATATATCGGCTTCGATCGGGAAGAGCTTGATCTATTCATATTTTAACAAAAAAGTGACAAGATTAGTAAGTTAAAAAAAGACACGACAAAATAACTCCTCGCCATTGACCGAATGGTAAAGCGGAATATACCCAGTCAAGCAGTGCAGCGCCAGCTGCAGCATTGGAACTCATGAGGGACGGCTATTTGTATTGTATAATATATATAATAAAGTAAAGAGAGAGCGAAAAAAAAAAGTGGTCCAATCGACCCACCCCCCAGGAGATCACAAAAAAAGGGCCCTGGATTCCGGTTGTTGGCAGGTAGTAGGGAAGGATAGTATAATATCGGGTTATGCCGTGGAACTCCGAAAAATCCGCAAAAGGGAAGAAAAAATAAAATAAAAAAGGACGCTGTGTTTTATAAGGATTGTAGACAAGTTGCAGTAGTTGCGCCCCTGGTTGTGTATCTACAGCATGTTACGGTTTTTCTGCGCCGTCGGTGTCGGGAGCTACCAATTCAGGTACGTTGTTTTTCTTTTCCTTCTGGAGCTAACTGACAAGTAGCTACCTGGCAAGGCGGGCGGTGGTAGAGAAAATGGGTTTCGTGTTACAAACGGGGTCGGGTGCGTATGTAACGTCTAACGTACTGTAAGCTGATGCGAATTGCGACCGTTCCGTTACTACGGAGTGTGTGTGTGTGTGTGTGTGTGCCTGTGAATTGAGAGAAAGAGAGGGAGAGAGAGAGAGGGAGAGAGATTGGTTTTCCAATTCGGCGGGATTGAGTGGCGTGTGTGTGTGTATATATATATGTGTGTATGACCCGGGATATACTGTATGTCGAAGTAGTGGCAATAGTGGCAGTAGTAGTAGCAGTAGTAGCAGTATACTAGGTAGAGGTACCTATTAGTTGCAGGATGTGTGGATAGGTATATATTGGAAAGGGGAGGGATGGTGTGAGAGGAGGGGTGGTTGTTTGGCTGCCTGCTGCTAGGAGACCCAGGGCAATAGTGTGTCGTGGTCTGGTCTGTCTGGTTTGAGGCGTTCTGGAAATCCAAAGCTTTATTCTCGAACGTAGCTCACTAAAAAGGCCGAAAAAGTGTGTTTGTCCCGCTAGAAATTGCCTGTTCTGGGAGTAATTATATTAATACCTGCCAAAACGCCAACAACACTCAACGCGCCATCATTGGCTGTTTCCCCTTGATGCATGATAGATTAGTACTTCTTACGTCGGCGGCTCAGATTGAATAGAATGATTGAGTAAATATGGGGCTTGTGTTTTTTTATTTTGCTTTCCACCCGATTCCATACCTTACCAGTATGAGGGTAGCCAGTAGACGCAAGGCCTAGGTAACTACCCGTGTTTTATCTTCTACCGAGATAGATTAATTTGCGACACACGGTGGTACCTGAATGATGTCTAGATCACGTCACATGTTATGATATGATATGAGCAGATGAGGCGGTTCGGAAATTTAGATTGCGATTGAGCGCTTGATAAACAACTTGACTAAGTACTTTTTTATACCACCGTCTATTTCGAGTCCCGCCACCCCGCTCCAGCCTGGCTAAGCTAAAAACCCTCATTAAAAGCATATCAAAATGGGGGGAAAGAGAAAAAAGAGGAATATATAGACAGAAAAAAGGTAGCATGAAGAGGTAGGTGAAGAAGAGGAAGAAGAGGAAGAGGAAAAGGACATAAAAAATCCGAAACGCTGCTACGACATTGATCATATGTATATGCAACCCATTCCTCGATACCTAGTAAACGGGCCTGTCCAGGGTACCAAGGGTAGAATACACTATATACCGACAAAAACATCCAAAAATCTCGCCCCAAAGACCTATATAATTTCGCCGCGCACACTTTAAGTAGGCAGATATCGGAGATGTAGTAATCCGAATAGGAATGGTTGATTTGTTTGTTTCAGGTAATTATCGATTTAGTGTTTCGCGGTAACCTTCTCGCCGGTGAGCTTCTCGACGGCTTCCTTGGCCCTGTAGTTTTGTGTCGGGTTAGTAACAACAACAAAAAAAAACTATTATCGATAGATAACCGAAGGTAATATTTGGAAACTCACATATCACCAAGACCGACCATGCACACTGTCTGCCAGATACCAAGACCTATTCTGGGTGTGACACCGCGGTACAGGCCCTTAAGACCGTTGTTGGAGTAGATATAGCTAAATTCCGCATGTTAGCAAGTAGGCTCCAACAATAACCTCGGGTATCCGATAATATGACGGAAAAAAACAAAAACACCAAAAAACTCACTTGAAAGCCTTGGCCACAGTCAAGTTCTTAGGCCGGTTCGGATCAACGGTCTTGCTCTGCATTTCTACTCTGATAACCTCGATGGGCTGATTCCAGGCGCTCAACCCACCACCGACGGCCGATGCCGCAATCTTCTCAACGGCCGTCAAGGAATCCTTCTCGCCTTTGCCTCTGATATCTCTGATCCCTTGCTCCGCCAGCCGACTCAATCCGAATCTGCTACCCCAGTTCGTCATCTGTCTGATTGCGACGGCATTGACACCTCGGTTGATGCCGCGAATACCCTCGCGACGGTAGATGTCCATGAAGACGGCCATGGAGGATTGTGGCTTCGCACCGGCAGCAGCCTGCTTGTGACGGGTGATCTCGACTGTCTTCATGCAGGTGCAGAAACCCATGGTGGCATAGGCCTGTGCGACACCACCGACGACACCACCAGTGATACCTGCTAAGAATGGCGCGGCGCCAGCTGTGCGGGCGTAGTACCTGCGTGTAGCTCGTTAGGATATGGTTCGTATATAAATTATTGTATAGGCAACATACTCGGCTTCAGAGGAAACGAATAACAGGACAGCGCCCTTGGTGGAAGCCTCAATCCAGGCCTAGTATCATCATAATTAGTATATTCCCAATCGCTGGACCTAAAATGGTATGTAGCACGAACCCATGGTATTAAACCCTGGTAGAAACCGAAGGGACCACCTCTGGCCCAAATCTTAGGAATAGCAGCAGGCAGCGAATCTCCTCTGTTGGCGGCCATGTGCGTCTGTCGAACGGGAGTATTAGTGATCCTGCCTTAAAATATAATCATTCCCCGATTGAGATCGAATGTACCTTGATAACTTCTAAGGGCTATTCAAATCGTTAGTCTACGTCATTTATTCAAAGATATAACAGTTGTCTGAGAACATACCTGGCCCAATGTTGTAACTCTTCATATCATAACAATCTCAAGTCAGCTTCTGGTGATTCTATGCCATCTCCATCCCACGCCTTCATAATGAATCTATGCCACTTACTCAAACATGTTTAATCCAGCACCAACTATAACACAGAAACAACAGTCAGCTATGCCTCGGAACTCCACACCCGAAAAGTGTGAACGCAGATATCAGATTGAGGTGGGAAAACCTACGTAATAGATTGCTAAAAGAAACTGGCTTCTTCTTGACAGAAGGAGCAGCGGGAAGCGCCGCCGGGCTATCCACTACGGCACCGGACATTGTATCGGATGTGAAAGAACGAAAGAAAAAGGGAGGGTAAAAAAAGAGAAGGAAGACTGTCGTCTAGACGTTCAGAGAAGCGAACGAGCTGGTATTTCGAAATATCCGAGGGATCGAATGTATAAAAGATTCAACGTCCGGTCGTAGGAAGCCGTTTGAGGAGAGGTTGAGAGGTTGAGAGAGAGGGAGACGAGAGGAAGAAAAAACTCGAGAGAAGTTAAGAGGTAGAGGATAGGAAGAAGAAGCAGGAGGTTAAGTAACTCCAAGCAGGGATTCCGAAATCTATCGCGCGAGAAGGATATGGGGGCTTTTTTCTGGCTTGTGACAGAAGGCAAGCAACGACTTATATACTCTGATAGAAAAAAGCAGTCAGTTAACCAAGTTATCATAACAGAAGCTTGCTTGCTTGGGGGGCCAGGCCAGAAGAGACAGAGACAGAAAGAGACCCCTGGCCCAGAATCAGGTGCCGAAAAGGTACCTGCCGCTAACAGAGCTACCCAGCTTTTTTTTTTTTTTAACTGACCAGCTCGGTAACACAGCGACACAGCGACGGGTAACCCTTTCACATTTCGCACGGGTGCATTGGACACGTACTGGTACAGATACCTGTACGTACATGTACATGTAAATGTACATACCACGATGATGAAGACAGATATGTCGGTCGGTATCGTATAGTATCGTATCTGCTGTTTTCCCAGTGCAATTGGATTGAATGGAATGAGGGGAAAGGGCAGGGTAGTAGATATGGAGAATTGGTATACAATTACTTACAAACAGAGGTCGTGAGAGAGAGTGAGAGCTAAAGATGAATAGAAGAAGAAGAAGAAGAAAACTCTGCGAGGGGGGGAGAAGTTCTAGTAATAATTATTATTATAAGAGTACCGCAGTGAACGAGCGCGTTTTCCACTGGTCGGCGGGTGGTCGCTGCTTTCGGCGAGATTTCGTTGGGGGACTTCTTTTTCCAAGCTCTCCGTTAAATTATAGGTAGCTCTGGAACGAGGCCGCGGGGCGAGTTTAAGATAACTCCTCAGCGTTTTTTATCTTTCAGGGTCACAGGTTATATAGATGTAAATTTATATAAATAAAAGTCAAAATAGTAGCCTTTGCAAGATATATTAGTAGAAAGACAGGATCTATCCGGAAGATACAAGAAAGATCTAGAGAAGAATAAAAATAAAATAAAATAAAATAAAAAAATTCAGGGAGAACGGAATCTCATATACACATACATGAAAAAGTATATATTGGATTGAGGGAAGGGACAGGAAGGGACCCCTGACTGATCTTTCCAATCGCCCTGCCACGATTACACACCGAGCTCATAAGCATTGCATTGGGAGATGTTGAGAACCACCCCGACAACAGCTGGGCTGGGCCGCAATTAATCTCGGAGCCCGGCCTGGTTGATTTCATGGTTGGGACCACGCTAAAAATTTTTGGGTGGTGACACCAAGCCATGCAATGCTCATTACATGCATCCACCAACCTATTGAGCTAAGAAACTCTAGTAATTGGCTAAATACCTAGGCCCAAGCTCGGGTACCTATTTACCTACCGACTACCTCATCCTTAGGTAAGAAAGAGAGCTTAAGTTAAGGTCGGGTCAAAGAATCTACTAATACATAATTAGTAGTGGTGGTGGTGGTCAGATCGGGGAGCTCTCGTTATTAATATAATTGCCATTCATTATCAGTATCATCGTGATCATGCTAACGCCCGCGATATCGATCGCCCAGAAATGCGACTGTAGCCATCTCACAGCATATTGTACATACACGTGTAGTCCAGTTCTTATATAATTTTTTAAGCCCTTTCCCCCTCTCATGTTGGAAGAGGAGAAGAAAGGGGAAAAGAAAAGCAGGGAGGGGGAATATATAAAAATACTCGAGAGGGAAAGGGGTGGGAGGAGGAGACAATGCGTGTTTTAAGAAGCTAAAGGTTATATAGATAGTCAATCATCAGTCGTCATGGGCACCATTCGTATACCCTTCAAGGTCCGGATCTTCGACACATCCTTCCTCCGCTGCTTTCTCCAGAATATCCAACCTTGTCGAGGCTATCTGAAGCTCCAGTTCTCCCTTATCCCACTCGATTAAACTCTTTCGGAGTTTCTCACGAGCAGTCCGAACTTCATCATCCAGCTTCACCTGGTCAATGCGCAATCGGTGTAATCTCTCCGATGCCTCGGCATTGATAGGTGGGAGAAGTTGCCCGCCTTTGATTATTGGCGGCCCGACGATGAGAGGTGGTGGCTGCTGTGGTGGACGGGGTGGAGGTGGAACATGGGAGGCCGAGTTTCCGTGATACCCGCCACGATACGGCGTGTGATGATGATAACCTCCTGCGCGTGGCCCGGTAGGAACGACCATATTCTTAGGTCCGGTCGGCGGGGCGAAGCTGCTATCAGAGGTGTTGACTGAGACGGGTGTAGAAGTATTGGGAGTGGTAGTGATAGGTATAGACGATGGACCACGGGGTCCCGCTCTCGGTCCCAGCGGGGTTATAGGCGCTTTAACTTGGTGGTCGCTTGGTCGGGATGGTGTGTCTCTAGGGACGGGCTCCTTAGGATCGATTTGCATTGGGCTTCTATCGCGTGGTGGTAAGGCTCGCGGCTGCCGAGGAGGGCTATGCTTTCGGTCAGCGGCTGGCCCGCGTGGAGGGGTCCTGATTCTTCCGGCCGGTGCACGAGCAGGACTCTGTGGACGATAAGCTCTCGGGTCCGAGTTGTTTCTATGGTCGTCCATTGAAGAATGGTGAGGTCTTGCTGGAGAAAGTGGCCGTTTGGGAGTACTATCCCTAGGACCACGGGGTGGTATGTCGCGGCTTCTATTGTTGGGGATTGGAGAACGGTCTCGAGGTGACTTGGGAGGAGGAGAACGGGGACGAGGTGTGCGAGTAAGAGGAGAGTCCGGTTTCGATCTGATCAAGGTGGCACGTTCTGGCGATGGCCGTCTCGCACTAAGTTTAGGAAGAGGTGAACGGGGTCTAGAAGGAGCTTTGAGTGTAGGCGAAAGAGGACGGGAGGTTGAAGCAAACGGCGCAATTGGTTGACGAGAAGGACGGGGAGATGGTGATCGAGCAGGCCGCGTCGGTCGAGCTGATGATGATGGTGCTGCGGGGATAGATGGTGGAGGTGGTTTCCTTTCAGAATGAGGAAGAGGAGAGGCTGGTGTATCTTTATCCTGTCTTTTAGGGTCACCAGGCTTCGCTACTGGTGTCCTGGCAGGTGGGAGAGCGGCATCCTTCGCCTTCTCGGGAGATCTAGATACCCTTCTGTAGCCTGGCGAGCGGGCCCCTCTGGGGCTAGGAGATCTATACCGGCGACCATGTCGAGGAGAAGGTGACCTGAGTCTCGGGGATCGTGGGCGTCGAAGATGAGGAGGTGTTCTAGACCTTGGTCTTCTTATAGGACTTCTAGACCTACTGAACCTCCTACGAGATCTAGACCTTGGCCTTCCGAACAGCGGACTCCTCGATCTCCTTCGCGATCTCAATGGTGAACGATCCCCAGGTCTCCAGCTCCCGCCACCAGAGGATGAAGGCACGTAGCAATCAGCCCTCGGGGGCGGAGGTGTACGACTGAGTCTCCTACGCGCGAAACCACCTCCGTTCCCACCACCACCAGGTGTATACGAATCGATGCCTCTCCTTGGGGACGGCGACCTGAGTCTCCTGGTGGATGGAGAACGGCTGGCCGGTCGACGTCTCGGAGAGGGTGATCTGTATCGTCGTTCACGCTCCCGCTCCCGCTCCCTATCGCGATCCCGGTCCCGGTCCCGTTCTCGGTCTCGATCCCGTTCCCTGGACGGAGACCTTCGATCTCTGTCTCTTCGGTCATCACGGTAGCTAGGTGCGTACCGATTCATTATCGCGACGGGCGTGGGATGGTACCCAGCAGGAAGGGTCGGCTGTTTTCGAAGCTACCCTTTGTTCGCATGCACTGAGTTGCAAATATCTTCGATTGATTATAATACCCCGGGACCGTCGAGTAGTAGGAGATAGAAATTCGCCAGCGGGCCTTCCGGGAGCAAGTTTTTCGCGGGATGCGTATATAGGTGTTTGTAGGTGTATTCGTGAATCAACGAATCAACATAATACAATCTATTCTTGGAAGGTTAGGAGAGGGAGAGAGAGAGGGAGAGGGAGAGATGTGAGATAAGTTAGGACGAAGGGAGAGAGGGAGGAGTGGAGCGAGATGATGAGCAAGCACACGGTAGGCCGGATAGAAAACGCGCCGGTGAGAGGGAGGAGAAGTGTGAATTGAATGTTGGTTGGTTGGTGATGAATTAGGAACTGGAAAAACCGACCGGGGTGAAGTTTTGAAGGGACAAAACTCTCCACCCTGGTCCTGCCAAGACAGCCTCGCATTGGGCCTGCAGCTACTCTCGGGACCAGGGGGATAGCTCTTTCCAGAACATGGATTCGACATGATAGCGATTCGTGATTACATTGTGAGATGGATGGACAGATAGATGTATAGATGGATGGGATGGATATGCGCATGCAAGGTATGAATCAATGGAGTGCCTGAGGGGGTTATAGGTAGGTATTATAGATTACGGCTGCATCGGAATCCATCATACCTTCCTGACGCAGTAATTACCAGCGTTACCTACACAGGTGTGCTCCAGACAGCTTGAAATCATAGCAGATGTAGAGAGCGGTATACGTATATGGCGCCATAACCCAGTGACCAGGCAACTACCTTGGTAACTAGGTATGTAGAACCACACAACCTGACTCCCCTCAGATACATTAAGCAAAGCACTTATAAGTCCCTACCCGGCTACAGGATGGTTTGCTACCTACCTAAGTAAAGCTTTTTATTCGGCCTGGTGGGGCCAGGTCAGGTCAGTCGTAACTGGCGCCCGGGAGCAGGGCTGCTGTTGGTGTGATCTGTCTGGGAAGTCGCAGCCCAAAACGTAACCATGTTCCCACTTATTATTATAAAACAGGTCCCTCTCTCCCATCCGCCCGCTCGCCTCGAGCTGGCGTTCCTTTCATCATCATCATCAATCACCAACTATCAACTTAAACTTGACAGTACAAACAACCCTCAACGTTTAACCTCCGGGAAAGAACTCCTCAAAGGAAATACATACAGTAAAGGGATATTACAGCTAGATCACCGATAAGAAATAGTAAAACCAAGATGCAGTTCAAACTCTTCTCCGTCCTGCTCTGCCTCTTCATCACCTTCGTCTCGGCAGCCGCCATCCTCACCGGCAGGGAAGAAAAGGTCGGCTATGTCGTCAGTTTTAAGGACGGCACCCCGAGCTCCATCATCGACTTCACCATCAAGAAGCTCAAAGAAGCCGGTGCCGAAATCACCCATGAATTTTGTACGTCCCTCCCTCTTTATGTGGTTTTTATTTTATTTTAAAATTACTTCTTTTATTCTTTCGAAATGTGTATGCTGTACGATGTATCGCACAGGTACCGTACCGTCTGAAAAATAGAAGATATGTTGGTCACACAGCGCTAACAGAGTAACTCCTGCCGACTTGTAGCTATCATCAAGTAACAACCCCCCGGCCCCACTCTGCCATACTATTCACTCTAAAGCCCCAGGCCTCGACTAAGTAATTAATTAATCCGATATCTAACCATTGTTATTACCACAAAAAACAGGGGTTTCGCCATGAGGGCCACCGAGACTGCCGTGTAAGTCTTCAATTTTGTTTAGAATTATTACCACTTTGAAGCACCAGCTCACAGAATTATTTATCATACAATAGAACCGAGTTCGAAACTCTCAAGGACTATGCTGCGATCCAATCCGACTGGAAACCAATCATTGAGAAAGACGGCCCGGTAAGAGACTATTCTACTACATTCCCGGCCTTTATCTTCCTTTTCTAACAAATACATTTTTGAAAAAATATAGGTCGGTATTAATGCCGTGGGAGGTGGTCTCAAGGCCGAATAGATGGCTACACTTCCAATGTCTCTTTAATATTGGCGCTATCAACTCGCGCTACGGACACCAAATGGAGAAGAGAAAACCGATCATAGGAGTTTAACTGAACGAACCCTTTCATTCATTTCTGAATACCCAAAAAAATGATCAAACGAATAAAAAGACAAAAAAAAAAAAGGAGAAGAGAAACGGGTTTTATGTCGGCGTTTAAGTTGTTTTCTTTCAAAGATCGTAGTACTGTTTAGAATACCCTCCTCGCTCTGGAACTACGCGCAGGTTTTTGAAGACAAAAAATATGAGAGTCTGGGGGATCCAAAACAAAAAAAGAGGCCCTGAACTCTCTTTTGTTTAAAATCTTTTGTTTCCTTTCTGGAAATTTGATGTGTATTATTTTGATATATAAGAGGCGCTCCACCGAAAGTCATACTTTAGTACTTGCTCGATGCTTGGTTATACTGCCTGACTTATAATGGCTCTAATAATGACGGCTAACCCAGCGCTGTGCGCAAATGGGCGTCGGGCAGCGGTTGGGGACAAGGTGGATAGTTATTATTCTGACAAGGAATGTGCCATTCGTGATCAATAAAATACCGAATACTCAGTATCGCACACTTATCGGGGAGCGTTATGTAAATGAATTACAAATTCACAGAAGCGGCAGGGTTACTCCAAAAATCTCGAGAAGATAGAGGCGTCTTTGGTATAATATTCTTTGCGTTATCGTAAGAAGTGTGTGTCTATTCCAAGCTAGTACCTCTTCTTGTAACAAAGACCTGAGCGCTGGTTACTAGACCCTGGCTATACGTTACCGTGATCTAAAAAATGTTATCTACTTTTTATTATAAAAATGAATGAATGGAAGGAATCATGTATCAATCTATAAACTAACTATGCCCTGGCGTAATTTAAATCCTGGGAGTCATATCTTGTACTTACATATATCACACTGCCAGCGTTGATAGCCTCCAGCGTTAAACTATTGAAGGAAGCCATGGAAAGCCAATGGAAATTTAAGACCCATAACATGCTTTACTGAGCTCATGAGATCTGGGTACTAGTGTAGCAAGCGTAATAGACCATGCAAAAGTTGAAGAAACAGCAGCTGGAGGGGTACTTCAGATTTGAATGATTGATAGGAAGCCTGGGCGGCAGGCCGTGCTGTAACATGGATATATAACTCCCCTATCCCATGAAGATACAATCTCAGAATAGACCATTGTTCTGTGGGATCAATACTACTCGTTCCAGTAGTAACAACCAGACTCCCGCGCAAGAGCGTTAATAGACCGCTCTAGAAGGATATGCAACCTGAACTCAATCCCAAGCGAGGGAAAAGCTTTTCTTGGGGGGTCTCCGATGTAGTCCACCTCCGTCTATATTCAGAGAAACTAATCCCAAAATGTTTAAAAATGAGCAAGAACAAGTAAAAATTCATACATCCCTCAAGGAACCCACCAGCATGAAACCGTATACTGCAGAATAAGGGACAGAAGAAATAAAGAAGAAAAGGAAGAACAAAAACAAAGTAAAACCCATGACCGTTCGACTTTTAACACCTTGTCTCTTTCTAATAAAAATCCCTTGAAGTAATGACGATAATAATAAAAAAAAGGGGAGGATGCCATACCAAAAGCAACATGAATGCGGGTACCATGATTTTTTTCGTGGGAAAAACAAGAAAGGTCTATGACACATAATTATCATTAATGATAGCTCAGGACCCCTCTCCATGGCCAGCGAGAAAGAACAAAAGCCCACAAAGAACTTTGTTGTAAAGGATTTGCCCGTTAGAATAAATAAAGAGAGAGAAAGAAAAAAAAAAAAAAACCAAAAGCCCATTTGAAGAAAGGGAGAAAAAGTCATTAAAAAAAAGACTAAAAGAGAAAAAGCTTTGGAAGTATCTATGCCACAATCCCATTCGTTTTCACAGTAACCCCATTTGCCCAAACCTCGTTAGGCTTCCATGTACTCTCCTGCTTCGTTCCAGGCAACAGTCCGCCGTTTTCGTTAACGCTACCAAGTCCAGAATACCCATTCACCGTTGCAGCCTTCTTTTCGGCCACAGCAGAGTTGGCATTCGCTGACCCGTTGCTCACGCTGCCCCTTCGTGCATGGTAGGTTCCACCGTTGATGGGCGTGTTCACAGCGCTGCTGTGCTGGGATGAATAAGACGGTGGAGCAGGAGATGTCCTGATCTTGGAGTCCACAGATAATGGTAGAAGATTTGGTCGTGGATCGATCTTGGCCTTTTCCCGACGGTCGAGATCTTTGGCTTTATCGTACAGGTAAAGTCCCAGGAAGCTATAGACGTAAATTAATATCAGCTATTGCTAGTTTCGGTAGTTTCGGCTAGATTTTGTAGGATACGTACGTCAACGTAATACCAAATCCCTGTATCTTCGTGGGCATATTGCCGAACCAGACTATGGCCATCACAATCACAAAAATCCGCTTGATCAAACTGGCGACAGAGTAGGTGACCGGCTCAACCATGCTAAGAATTGCGAATGCGATGATATTCTGCCCGAAATGCGATGTGCCGTTGAAGACGAATTCCCAGAACAGCGCCATGCCACTGAGCTTGTTCTCGCCTTCGAGAATGAGCTTTTCGCCGGCGGAGTACCTGCGCATCAACGAGAATCCCTCGGATGTCACCCACAATGGCGTCGTCAGGATGAGCGCCAGTCCCGAAGAGTAGGCAAGCAAATTAAGCTTGTCCAATTTGACACCCTGGCTTCGATCCCAGTCCGTTCGCGCTGAGTTGTTGAAGATCTTCTTTGAAACAATGTTCTGTGTGACAAAGATGATGGTACCGGCGAGAGCGCTGATGATCCCGATAAAATTTCCACGGAATTCGAAGGAGCAGGCGAGCATGACGCCGACGGTGAGAGGGATAAGGGAGATGTAGACATCGCGAGGATAGTTGACTCTGTAGAATATACGATACGCAAATACCGTGAAGAGTGGTGTTAGGCCCTAGACATTGGTTGCATTGTTAGTAAGTTGTGATTCCTAACAGAAATTCTGGCTTGCTTGCTTGCGCATTATTACCTTTATGGTATGGACTAGCGATACAGGGATCCTGCTTGTCGCAAAACTGGATGTAATGTGGCCGCCAACCTGGAAAAACGCCAGGGGAGCTGTGGTTCTGATAATCTCCCTTGTTGGCCATTTAAGGCCACCTTGGATTCCCGGTATGACCGTTCCAGGCAGCCAATGGCCAGCGAGCGACAACAGGAGACACCATCCTGTTACGAATGCGAATTGGACGATTGTCAAAGTGACCGGTTGCTTGAAAGCGTTGAGGATCGATTTCGATGATGTATTGGTTAGGGCTGACGAAAAGTACCTAAACAAGCGGACTCTCAGTATGAGCGATTCGGGGCTCCGGACGTAAAAGATGGATGAATAGTAAACCGTACCAACATATACAAATTGCCTATACAGAACAGCCAAAAGTAAAAGAAGTTAGCAAACACCTCACAATTGGACACAGCCCGTCGTGCCATCGTTTCGAAAGCGAAGCGACAGGTTTCAAGTTTTTTTTTTTTTTTTTTTGGTGGAACGTACCACTAATCTATACGATATCGGAGCTTTGAGATTCTCTACTATCTCAGCAGTCGAACCACTTCGTTTCCTGACATTCTTAATGACCTGTGATATCGAATTCGTGCGGGTGTGGAGCTTCCTATTGTTGGGAGAGATCTCTCGCGCCGATGACGAGTTTCCATTGGGTAATATGTGGCCGTTGGAATCGCTGCTTCCAGGAGGAGGGAAGTTGAAAGCAACGGATTTGCCAGACGATGCGCTTTGCGGTGATCGCATGGCCTGTGGAAGACCGGACGAGCGAGGCTCGAGGTTTGAGGATATAGGAGGGGTGCTTGGGTGGTATTGGTGGTGGTTGTGGCGGTGGTATTAGTAGTAGTGATGGTGGTTGTAGCGGTGATGGTTGCTTAGTCGTCGCCGTGGGGGCGTGGGTCCTGTTTAGTAAAGGGGGTGGGCGGCCGAATCTATTGGTGGAACGGAGGACAGCCAGATGGAGTTGAAGGTGATGTACGTATATGATAGTACTAACTGGGTAGTACAGTATGTATATGTATAAACCAACCGTAAAGGCGTGGAAGCAAGGAAAGGGAAATAAAAGGATGAGCGAACGGAGAAGGGGAACTTGTGAATATGAGATTCCAGGTTTGATTACTTAAGTACCCGTCGAGTATGTAGTTTTAATAGTAACAGAAGGTAGCAATAGCAGTCCGTAACAATGAAGAGGGGGAATGGATTGAATATCGAATGTAACGAGAACTCAAATGCAAAAGAAAAGGGAACCGGAGAAGGAGGTTGGTCGGTCTGAGGCAAGTGGATCAGGTCAATGTTGCATTCGCCGGCCGGTCAGAACGGAACGAGAACAAGAACAAGAATAAGAACGGAACGTCAACAGGACCCCGGATTGGATATCCTGCATGTATATTTTATGTATAAGTGAAGTATTTAAGTAGTGTCTACCTATGTATGTTGGAATACGGCCACGGTCAACTGATTAGTGATAAGTGACGATACTGCATGCTGTTACGACTAAAAAGAAGAAGAAGAGAAGGAAGCGGAAGAGAAAGACCGATGACGGTGGTGGTGGTAATAATAGCAACAGCACTAATGGTACCGAGTAATAAAGAACGAAGGACGGAGGTTGGATTAGAATAGGATAGAATAGAAAGAGGATGGATGGGTGGATGGATGGACGGATGAGGCTGTAAGTGTTAGGTACTTAGCAGTCCAGCCAGCACCAGGCCGGGTCAGAAAGGTTAACCAGCAGGTAGGCCAGGACCGGGTAATTCCAGGTCGGAAACAAGAAGGCTCGAGGGCAGTCAGCCCAGCCCAGCCCAGCCCAGCCCAGACAACCCGGTCCAGGCCAGCTGGAGTAACCATCCGGGCAGCCTGCTCTCGTTGGCTTTTCGGCCGCAAGGCACCTCCCGAGCAGTGGTTTGCTTCGGTTTGTTATTTTCCACAACTCATTCTGAGTATTCATCGTTCACAGTCAGTCACAAGTCCTGAGAAGAAAGGCTTGATCAGACAAACACCCCACGACACATCATCCGCTATAATTCACACAACTATTGCCGCTGCCATCGACGACGACGGCAACAACAACAACATCGTCATTGGCATCGCCCGTCGACTTGCTATTATATTATCGGTGAACCGACGATAGTTGGCGAAGGGGGACTGCAAAAAGGTCTCTGCCAACCACACGATGACCGAAGTTATCAATGGCACAGCCGTTCTTCCTGAGCCTGTCTCAGCGTCGGCTCCTACCGCGAATGGGTCTGCCGTCACCGCGTCTTCCACCGATGGGAAACCTCGCAAGTTGACCAAAAACCAGTTAAAACGCGAGAGGAAGAAGCATAAGAAGGAAATCGCGCGGAAACAGAACTCCTCCAACGTCGCCGACTCTGATACCGAATCCGTACGTCCTCTGTCTCTCGCGTTTTTTTTTTTTTTTTTTTTTTTTTGTTCCCCTTGTCGCACGACATCACCTCTGATACGGGTGAAAATCAAAAAACTAACAATTGGATATGGATGTATCTACGGTGAATTATAGGTCGCATCTACGGCTACCATCGTGTCTTCAAGTTCTTTCGCTCTTGCACCTGGTCAGAAGCAGCAACAAGTCCAGTTATCGCTTGTTCCTGAAGTGACGCCTAACTTTGACCTTAGCGATCTGAATCTCGACCAAGATGACGCTGCCTTCGCCGATTATCAGAGGATCATGCAAAAGTTCTCTGCAGTACGTGCCAACCCACCGTATACCCGTTTGTTTGATAGGATAGGATAGGGACATGTACTGACGGGGCAATAACTTCCAGGACGATAACAAAGACAACGTCGAAGACAAGAAGGGCGAAGTCTTCTATGACGAGGACGATATCCCGGACGAAGAAGCAGAGCAGGTTGATGTCGAAGCTAAATTGAGCAAGAAGGCCAGGAAGGCCAGGGACAAACTCAGTGTCGCTGAACTCAAGGTGCGCTACCTCAACCTTCATTTTTCCAACGGCAACGGCAAATACTAATTATAATTCCTCTTATCTTCTTATCTCCAGACGCTAGTCAAGAGGCCCGAAATTGTAGAATGGACCGACACATCCTCCTCCGACCCTCGACTTCTGGTCCACCTCAAATCGTACCGTAACTGCGTCCCCGTTCCTAGCCACTGGTCCCTAAAACGCGAATATCTTTCCTCGAAGCGTGGTGTCGAGAAGCCGCCATTCGACTTGCCTGCATTCATCAAAGCCACGGGAATCATGGAAATGAGAGATAATACTAAGGAGGACGAGCGCTCGCTGAAACAAAAGCAGAGAGAACGTGTTCAACCGAAGATGGGCAAATTGGATATCGACTACCAGAAGTTGCACGACGCATTTTTCAGATTTCAGGTCAAGCCAACGCTGACCATGTACGGGGAGGTGTACTACGAAGGAAAGGAAATGGAAACCAATCTTAAGGATAGACGACCTGGTGAACTGTCGGATGAATTGAAGGAAGCACTGAATATGCCGCCGAACGCACCGCCCCCATGGCTTATCAACATGCAAAGAGTGGGCCCGCCGCCGAGTTACCCGTCTATGAAAGTTCCTGGTTTAAATGCGCCAATCCCGGCCGGCGCAGCGTGGGGGTTTCATCCAGGTGGTTGGGGAAAACCTCCAACCGACGAGTTCAATAGGCCACTATATGGTGACGTTTTCGGCGTCTTGCAACCCCAGGAGTCAGCTGAGAACCAGGAGCCAGTGGACAGGACAATATGGGGCGAGCTTCAGGAGATCGAATCGGAAGAAGAGGATGAAGATGAAGATGAGGAGGAAGACGAAGACGATGAGGAAGATGGCGCAGGATTGCAGACTCCATCGGGCATGGCTACGCCGTCAGGAATGGTCAGCTCAGTACCGAGTGAATTCGACGCACCCGAACATCTTGATCTGCGGAAGGCGAGGCCGGATAGGGACGAGGACGAGGGGCCCAAATCTCTTTACTCTGTTCTGCCAGAACAAGAGATCAGATCACGTGGCTTGTTTGGTGGACAGCATGCCTACGATATCAAGTCTGGCCAGATGCCTGTTCTTGGCCAAGAAGATAGAAAGGTTCGTCAAATAACTATATTTTTCCCTTCTCTGGATGAGCATATACTAACATACTATGTTACAGCGCAAGAAACCTGGTGACATTGAGGTTTCTATCGATGCTTCTACTCTTGAAGCCGACGACGGCCTCAGCAAGGAGGCCATCAAGGCTAAATACGAACGTGAGATGGAGCAGCAGAGGCGCGATAAGCAAGGCTTCCAGGAGGATCTTTCGGATCTTATCGCCTCCGAGAGTCGGAAACGACAGAAGCGTGAGGAAGACAATGCCAGGAAGAAGAAGGAAAGCAAGTTTAGATTCTAGATGGCTCAAGCTCGCGGCAATTGGCGTGAAAGCCCTTTTTTTTACCACACACTTTTGTGTTCTGTTATACAACCAATGCTTTTTAATGAATAGGGGAAAAAAAGAAAACCCAAGACTCAGACACACTTGCTGGGAGGGGTTCTTTTGATAGTCGGAGTCATAAATACTGCGATGGCGGTAGGGGTTCTAACTAACCTCTTTCTTTTTTTTTTGTTGATTTCTCATTTTAGTTCGCGGTTTTTTTCTCTCTTCTAACTTTGTTGCTGTTGTGCATTGTTCATGGGAGTTAGTGAGCTTTTTTCTCTCTAAAAAGATTGTATATACTCCTTACCCTTTTAATGCGATAACGTCTGGAGAAACCACTTTGAATATATACATGAAGTTCGGGATGCTGCTAGAATAGTGTCGCACTTACGACGTCATAGCAATGATAGGTCTAGAGAGCCAATAAGTTTATAAGATGCAGCAGCTCTACAAGAATAGGAGTATACTACACTTTTTATAATATCAACTTCAGTGTCCCTCGAGATTTCGTAAAATAGTTATTATAAAACTTCTTGGTTCACTGGTACTAAAAAATGGCGAACCAAAGGTCTCAGATCTCAATCGAAAAGCACCAAATCCCTCGTCACAAGCTCATCCCAAATACCTCGTTACATGGGATCCCGTTTATGCACTATAAGTCTGCGTTTCCGAAGGATACTGACGCCGGGCTTGTTGAAGAGGTACCTATCCTGTTCTACATACTCCCACAAATACACCATTCCCTATAGCATGATAGTTTCATAAAAAATTACTACATTTACTTACTCGTATAACTACATTTTATCTTAATATTGATAATTATATAGACTCTACGCACAAACTCCTGGAACCCATCATGGCGCTACACAATGTATACAAAATCACACTTCCACAGCACCACCCACGAAGCTCTAGTCGTAATCTCAGGCTCAGCCGAAATCCTTCTCGGTGGAGATGATAATCCGGATAACATCAAAATCGTAGTTGATACCGGTGATGCGATGTTTATACCTGTTGGGGTGGCTCATCGTTTGGTTAAGGATATCGGAGGGAGGGGGTGGGGCGCTGGAGAGGGGTTTACGATGGTTGGAGCTTATCCTGTTGGTGGGGAGGGGTGGGATATGTGTTATGGGAAAGAAGGGGGGGAAGATGGGGATGGGGTTGATGAGAGGGTGGAAAGGATTGCGGGGGTGAAGGTTGAGGATCCGGTTCTGGGAGGTGGGTTGGGGGAAGAGTAGGTAGATTTATATCATTTGATGCTGTGTGGGATTTATATGCACGGTAACTAGCATTCTTTTTATCCAACCAGGTTATCATCCTTGAAGGTTTAAAAGCGATAGTACTTGATAATGTGTGGTACTCAATACGCTGTAATACAATATAAACAAGGTCCTCCTTTTTCCCCTCTCGATCACTTCCGCTTCGAACCATTGCCGGATTTTGGCTGGGGTTTGCTGGAAGACCCGGCCAGGTATCCAGCCATATCGAAGCTTTGTAGAGGATTGTTCTGACCACCTGAGAGCACTGAGTTCTGCTGCTGCTTTTCGAACTCTGCGCGGGTTTCAGGGTCCACTGTGATAAAAAAAAATATCATTAGTATATACGGTTACATATCAAGTTATATATATAAAAGATTAAGATGGCTTACTGTTCTCGACCATCTTTGGCATCAACGTCATTCCTCCGATAGCTACGATCGCAATAAGGATCATAGGATTGCTGAGGAGTTTCATGGGATTGAAGCCCTCACGGACAATGTAGAACTCAGAGCCCCGGACGGGGGAGATATCCTATAAAACCCCACCACAATCAGAGCCTTGTCAGCTTTACCATTCCTTCATCATCACCATCATCCATTCCTATCTTTCTCTTTTTTTTGTTTCACCGGTAGGTTGGGTTGGGCGATATGGATGTTTACTAACGATAGGATGAGGCCTCCTCTCGCCCTTATTATCCCACTCATTCCCTCTGAAGGTGCCGTACACCTCCACGAGACCGTCGGAGCTGACATCGACGCGTAACGAAGGGAACAGATGAGTTCTGCAGTTGACCTCAAGCAGGTAAGAACCCGGTTTCACGTCTTGGAATTTGAAGGCGCCGCTGGAGTAGACGTGGGAGGTGCGGGAGTCGGCCAGATTTCCAGCGGACAGGGATACGGACGTCGATGGCGGGAGGAGGGTGAGGGACTGGAGGATGTTGTTCGGTTTGATGCTTCCGATGACATTGACGGCGGAGATGAGGGATGGGAAGAGGATGGTGAGCAGGAAGAGGCTTGTGAGCCGGAGTAGGAACGGTGGAGCCATCGCCGTTGTTGTTGTCGTCGTCGTCGTTCCCTTTGCTGCTGCTGCTGCTAGTGTGTCGTGGTTTGGAGAGGTGTTCGTGCTAGCTAACGCACTTAGTAACGGTGGGATATAGGTTATAGTATAGCACAATCAGCGTTGCGTCAAACAGACCAAGGCCAGCCAGCCAGCGTTACAAAAAAAGACCCAACCAGCAGCCGGGCCAAGCCGAGAGAAAAAATGGCCGGGCCAAAAAAGGACCAGCGAACAGCGACCCAGGCCCGCATTCTGGCCACGGACGAAGCTACCACTACGAGCTAGCGGTGAAATAGGCGCACTGCATCATGCAAAGCACCAATCACCGGAGCGTCGCAGAATTTCAGCTGGCGTCATGCGCATGCCCGTTGAACGTGTGCAGTGGCATGACATGACATGCACTATAACAGTGCTGTTCGGACCCATACTTATAATATAATAGTTCCTGCTGCTGCTGCTTCACAATGCAGTGCGACGGTCTATAAGTATGTCAAGTATGATAGTAATGTGCGTCGACAGCAGTGCAGAAGAAGCAGTTAACCCCCAAGCCCTTCTAGCTAGGGCTGGGGGATGTGATGTATCATTTTTTTTTTGTTTACTTGGGACATGGGCCGTACTGGCCCCAAGAAAAAAGAAAGGTTGCCGTGCGGAAAATAATTTTGTAAACAAACCCAGCAGGGCCGGGTTGCGTCGCAGCAAACCTACAGCGCTGAGCTACCCAGGTATATATCTACACACCTATCTTCCCGCCCCCACCATCTCTTATCTAGCCTTCATCCACCTGCACATACACATCGACATCCCATCGACATCCCATCCATCCCATTCCTCTCTCCTTCTTCTCCTTCTGCCATCACCACGACCATCACCACCACCAACCAATCATACCCTTCTAGATCGAAAGCGATACTCACGATGCCTCCACACGGGGAGCGAGAACGAAAGCGAAAGCTCGCTGAAACAGGATCGGGGATGGTGCCACCGGGCCCACAGCATGGGCATGAGCACCAGCACCAGCACCAACATCAACATCAACATCAACACCAGCATCATCACCACTGTCGTCACCATCCCAACCGAGGGCAGCACACTGTTGTGGAAGCCCCTCTGCCTCCCCCACCCACCCAAGACCCAAGATCCCTCTACGGCGGCCATGTACAGTACACATCCGGCGAGTCACCAGTACCCGTCCGTCACTCGTACCATGCAATGCATGGCCATCGACGACAACGAAGCCACCAAGAGGTACGGTACAGTCTCTTCTCCCTTCCTCCCCGCCTTTCTTTCTCTCTCCCTCCCCCAATTGAATAGCATCCATCTGATGACTCTTATCTTATGAAAGGGTCCAAGCCGTGGCTTCAACAATCACCATCATGAGGTCTCTGACCGTCCAGGCAAGCGACACCAATCCAAAAGAAACGACACTCTGGAGGAAATCCTTTCCGATGGCGAATTATCTGACACTGGCGCAGACGTTGGCGAGGTTCCTTCGGACGCTCCGGCAGACCAGCTTAGTCGCACCTTCAATGCTTTTAATGCTGGTCTATCAAACCTTCTGTCCATCGTAGATCCAAAGTCCAAGTCAGACCCACTTCTCGACCGGGTCCTCGGGAGGGAGCGTTCCAGCTTCGTCAAGACAATGAAAGCCATGGAGATCGAAGGCACGCTCCCATGGCTTGCTAAACCCAGACTACCCTCTCCAGAAAAAGTATCTGAGCCATCCCAGATTATTTACACCACTAGTGGCATCACATTGGAACCCATCAAGCCCCGCCAGCGTGCTGCCGTCCCGGAACCAATTCCAAAGAAGGGATCGGGAGCGGTTAGTGTCCGTTCCGTATCTAGTCCCGCTGCGGTTCCACCGGTTCCATTTTCCGCGCAACCAATTGACCCGGTCAAGCGTGCCAAAATCTGGCCCCCAGAGCTCCCCTCAATCAAGAACGAAGACATTCGCAAGCAGGTATTCTCTCACAAGTCTGTCATCGATGGCGCTTCCTCTATGATTGGGGAAGCAGGGTTGCACAACGAACGTCTCGAGTTCCTCGGAGACAGTTATCTCGGAGCGATTGTCACTCGCTACATCTTTGCCCGATTCCCAACCTTCCGAGAAGGGGCAATGACTAATATTCGATCTAGCATCGTTGGCAATAAGAACCTTTACGAGTGGTGCGTCATGTACAAGTTAGAGAAACACCTGATTACCGGAGAGGGCAAACACTCTGAAGTGGTCAACCGAACTAAAACCCTTGCCGACCTTTTCGAGGCTTATGTTGGAGGCTTGCTTCTCGACAGTGGTCCTCAAGTCGTGGATGAGTGGCTCAAGGATCTGATTGAACCAATGATCAAAGACTTTACCGATCAGTACAGCAAGGAGAAACCGCTCGACAAGTCTGCAAAGAATGAACTTCAAAGGTTGATTTCGGGTAAAGATGCCCGACTCACGTACGAATGGGAAAGTGGTGCAGGCGGAAACCAGGGAGGATACGTGTTCGCCGTTCATTTCACGGGATGGGGTATCAATAACAAAGTCCTTGGGAAGGGATGGGGACCTAACAAGACGTAAGTATCATGATACCAGCAAGTTATGATAGATGAGAGCTAATGTTTCTTGTTTTTTATATAATCTAGTGATGCGACTATCCGTGCTGCTATGAACGTTCTCGCAGAGGGCACAGCTGTGGCTGAAGTCAAGCGAGCTAAGCAACGATGGTACGATCAGAACCCATCCGCCGGCTCCCAAGCCTATGATGCCGGGCCTGGCCCTCGATACGATCTTTAAGGCTCCCGCCTGCCTTTCGATCAAACGACCGAAGTTGCTCCAATACTGGGATTAATTTTTAATGCTCTAATTTCTCGTTCTGTGAGAGAACTTTTGATTATGATTGACTTTCCTGTTTTGTCTTTGCATACTGCCTCTTGTTTTTGGAGGATATTCGAAAGGCAGCCTATTGTTTTTCTGGACTATTTTTGGCGTTTCTGAGGCGGGTTATGGCGCTATGGATATTTGATTTCTTTGCATGTTTTGCATACTGTTATGGGTGGTTATCTTGGGCATGCGACCATTCTTGTACTATTACTTTAAAGAGATAGATCATCGTGTGTCCCCCACGGATCTTCTTCTTTCAACCTCCCTGCAACACATAATATCTCACAAAATCCAACACTGTGCCATCGGTCACCAAAGTTTTTCACGTACATCCAAAGGATTACACAAGACACTAATTAATATCGTAAATAGATGGTATTGATTTTTTGGGAAAACCGACCGACCCCTTCCGAATATGCACCCCAATATGGTAAGAGAATATATACAATTCCACAGATGGGAACACAACACAAAAACAAATGTGGTATCTATGTACAGAGAGATTGGAAACCAGGCTTTCAGAGCAATAGAAAGTCGGATCCGGGTTCAAGTTCTTTTCAGGTTGAGAGACTTGAGAGGTTATTAGATAATTATTTATGGGGCGCACTGGGAGTAGTAGGCGTTGATCTCCTTGCAGGTATAGCCGGAGACGCAGCTAGTTGGGCCAGTCCAGCTGATACCGCCGCACTGTTTTGTGAGAGATAAGTTAGTATATTTGTTTTTTTTTTTTAAGAGGGAATTAATAGAAGGAATTTTGATCTTACCTGTCCCCAAGCGGCTTGCTGACCGCCACCGCTTCCACCACCAGTAGTGGTAGCAGCACGGGTGGTGGTTGTGGCGGTGGTGGTAGCACGAGTAGTGGCAGCAGGAGTTGTGGTCCTGGCAGCGGTGGTGGTCTGTGGCTGAGTGCCACCGCAGGTAACTGGACGAGGTCCAGGGATGACATAGTTGATTGGGCTCTGGTAGAGGTTGAACTTGATTCCGGGGTCAGATCCGGAGTAAGCACCTGGGAAGTTAACGGTAGCGGGGCTCAAAGAACCACCACCGGTGATGTTGATCTGAGCGCACTCCATGTACAGCTGGGCACCTGGGTAGTTTCCAGCAGCGTGGAGAGCGATGAGCTCAACACGCATCAAGTAGTTTCCTGGGGCGACACAGGATGGGATTCTGAACTTGTATCCACGGTCAGCGATCAAACGATCGACGGCCCACTTTCCGGAAGCCGAATCGTAACCCTCCTCGTGGATCTTGAACCATCCGCCGGATGGGATGGCGGCGGTGGCGGCGTTGGAGACCTTGGAGAGGTAGACCATGATTGGTCCCTTGTGGGAGGCATCAATGATCAGACCGGTGCGCCAGTCGGTGTCAAGGGTGTGGATCCATCTGGCGGTGATTTCGGCGCCAGCTGGGACGTCGATGACGTTAGGGGAGAACTTGACGAGAGGGTTTGGTCCTCCGTTGCAGGCGACGGCGGAGCTGGTGACATCCTCGATTGGGCCGTCGTAGGTTGGCAGTCTTAGACCGTTCTCCTTTCCGGCGCTGACACCGTTGACTTCGAATTCCTATATTCACAACAAAATCAATTGTTAGAAATCTTGTATTATGCATGCACACATGTATATCCATTATATGGTATAATTAAGGTATAAAGACTTACAGCGAAGATGGAGTGGCCAGCAACAACGGATGCAAGGGCCGCGGCGGCAGCAAGTCTAGCGACGTTCTTCATATTTGCTATAAAACCTTAAAAAAGAACAATAAAGATATCTAGTATCGTCAAAAAGAAATATTATGGGATCGTTCTACAATCCTAACGAGAGCAAGTTTGAGCAAGATATTGAAACCGCTAGACTTTTGGGATGGGAAAGGTGTGGAGAGGATGTGGATATAAGATGGGCTGCAGGATGGGCTATATATACCCCTTCTTCTCGCACTTCTTATGCTGAAAGTAGAGGACTGAAAGCTACCCTGGTAAAAGACACTCGATCTCATATTCCTTGTTTGATGGGAATAACAGACATCTACTATAGGATCAGGACAAAAAGGTACGTATCCTCTTTTTTTTTGTTTTTGCAGTCAGTCATGTTGTTTCATAAATTTCATGAGCAAGTGCTTTGAAATCCGTGTAGAGTAGGCGAGACACTCGAATAAACGCCCAGGGGGGGGTATGTGGACGAGGTCACCAGAGCAAGGCGGACCCAGGTTGTTGCTTGCATCGGAACAATATAGTCTTGTCCCGCCTACCAAAGTCTTGTGTCGCGTTTGAAAACGTGCCCATATGTCAGAAGGATATTATATTGCTTGCTTGCTGGGGGGCTGGGCAAAGTCCTTGGTTAACTCGGCGGAAGCGAGTAACAGTAGAGGAAATCTGGTGGCCAAATCTGTAGCTAACAGTTGGGCAAGGAATACGGTCTGGCTTCCCATGGTTGGACTGCCTCGCGCCAATGCAATGGCCAAGAGCAAAACATGGTAGAGAGTACTTTGGATATATTGAATGATTACCCTCCCACCCCCTTGCTAGGGTGCAATCTGTTAGCCGCAGAGCTTTTTTTTTTTTTTTTCTATTTCTATTTGATTTCTGCGGTTTCAATTTTCGAAAAAAAGATGGGACCAGGCCAGGGTAACAGAACCTTGTCGGGTCTAAATAGGTGTGTTGCCCTTGTTGGAATGCGGGCGGCTTTCTTGGCGTCTACGGCTATTGGGTGACCGCGACACCAAGCTGTGAGCACGGCGGGGCTTGGATGCAGCATTGGCACAGCTCGGACGCATGGTCCGTGTGTTTCAGCGTCGTCTGCCCGGACCGCATTCCCACCAGCATCTTACCTACTTGCTTTGATACGCAGTCGATTGTGTCAGGGCAGGTTCTCTTGGAGGTGGTGCTTTTCCCAAAAAACCTAAAATACATTACTAGAAGCATTGGCAGAAATCGCCCAGTCTTCTGTAGCTCGTAGCAATGTAGATGACTTCAAACCCAAGACTTCACAAGACGGCTTAACATTTAAATTTTATAAGGGAAGTCTACGTATATAAAACTTCCTAGGAGCTTGAAGCAGCAGGGAAGATATTTACTTCCCCCTTCCCTCTTCCTTGCTTGAAAGTTGAATTTTTTTAATATCTACTGCTAGCTGGTCTCTATCAACGACGTATCTCGAGTCGCTATCTATTGGACTGCCGCTGCTCCTCGGTTTTGGAAAGATTGTCTTTCTAGAAGATCGATCTATTTAGGCTCATTTTGTCCGAGGTATTCAGCCAAGCGGGATTGCTTGTCGGCCCCCTCCCCTTGAGTTTTTCCCTCCCTCCCTACATGGGACCTGTCTTTGGTCCTCGGATGACCTGCGATCACGACCAGGTGTTAGGGCAAAGAGCTAGCCTGATAGCTGTGGTTTGCTATTGGTATTTTTGCATGGGGTTGAAGGGAAGGGAAGGGTAAGATCAGAACACGTTCGGCATTGAAGCCGGGAATTCGAATCGAAGGGCTGCAGGTTGGGACTGCAGATTTCGCAGAATCAACTAAATGGTCCATTCATGGTTGCCAAAAATAAAGTAGAAAAATAAATATTAAGTAATTAGAAAGATATTGTTAAAAAAAAAAAAAAAAGAAAGCATCCTTTTCCCCAACCCTAGAAAAAATTCCTGTATTCAAACGCCCCAGAAAGGATATGTAACAAGCCGAATAATAACCCTACAATCAAAGGGGTCGTGGCAGTGGAGGTGGTGGAGGTGGTGGTAGGGGGGTTGCGAGAATCCAATGTGACCTGACACCACCTCGATAGTTTCCTTTTACAAGGACCAAATAAAAAAAAATGGTTCAAAAAACAAAAACGTCATCTTTCTTTCGGCTGGCATCCACCCCCTTCTCGTTCACGAGGACGACAAGGTACCCGTTCTTTTTAGAATATTCTTGGCGTGTTCTACACTGTCCTAGTTTAAGCCTCGGAGGCAATGGGTGCGAGCATAGTTCTATCCTGCACAAATGGTTCTGGCGGACCGTGTCGCCCCATATATGATAATAAAGTAGCCTTGCCGGTCGTTTCGCCAATCATCAAGCAATCGCCATCTGGCGAGAAAGCGCCGGTCATCACGGGATCGTCGAAGGTAGCCAAGTCGTACAAGAACGGCTCAGCTCTCGCCGGATCCCATACCTTCACAATGCCATCCGAACTTCCCGTCACAAACAAACCCCCATCTGCTACCCAAGAAGCAAAAGTGACGCCTGTGTCCACGTCTTCGCGGTCCTTATCCGGACTAAGAGGTGTTCTTGAGTCTAAAAAACACAACATGCATCGACATTAGTCATTGCCTGGGCTGAAGCTGATATTTTTGGTCTGAGTTACATACCGCCATGTCCAAGCTCATGGAGTGGTTCTGCTTCTCTTCGAACATCCCAGAGATAGCTTTGTCCATTCGTTCCGGACGAAGTCACGTATCTCCTGCAGGGGCTGTAAAGGACGACAACATGTTAATTGGAGCAAAATCATACATATCTTCCATTGGGTTTTGACATACCTCATTGTAACGTTGTTGATATCCCTATGTCGGCAACTGAATTCCAACGTCTTGCGAGGCGACCTTTCTATATCGAACACTCGAACGAAGGAGTGCGTATCCGGGGTCGGCGCCCTGGCCGGGCCCACGATCGACGCAGTAATAAGAAATGAACCACTTTCATCTAAACTGATATCGAACTGCCTCGTCGAGCCCGGTCTGATTTCCTGGACGTCCTTGCCATGTTCTGCATCGAAAAGCCTTAGATCACCTTGATACGCATTTAGTTGGCGCTTGTCACTTTCTTTGTTCTCATATCCAACGAACACCCAGCCTTTCCGCGCTCCCGCCCCGTTCACCCACACTACGGAGGCGGGCTCTAGGTGATCCTGCCGGGCAGGGAGGACGTGGCATGAGTAAGGTTCGTCGCTGGACCGAAAGATAACGACATTGCCATTCTGAAGGCAAACTGTACCAACGTTGGGGGAAAGGCCGCTCATCTTCATACGCACTACAGGGGCTCCGAAGGCTAGGGATTTCCGTAATAGTCTATCCTTCTTGCCCCATACTTTGACGGTATTGTCGAAGCTGCTGGAGAAGAGCTGGTCACCAGAGAAGTCGACAGAGGACACGGTACTATGCAGGTAGGGATCGAGGATTGCAACGTTGTCCTGGTTAGGAGAGCGTATGGTCTTGTGCCCACAAAGAAATTTGATGGTGCCATCGACACTCCCTAGCATAAGATTCCCTACCCTATTGTACATGTCATTATATGTTGTGCAAGCTAGCGCGAAATCCTGACCACTGGAATCCCACGCACAATCTACAACATCACTCGATCCTTCAGCAAAAGTTCGAAAGGGTTGTAGAAGCCGGAGGCATTTCCGAGATCCGATTCTTTGAACATGTGCATGACTCGCGGGACGACTACGGCCCCACATGCCCTCTGCGCACTGTCGAGCGAGAATGAGTGATGACCATGACGCCCTGCTATTAGGCTGACTCTTACTAACAATGCCAATATTGTGCGGTTGGAATAGAGGGCCATCACTTCCACTGATAACCTCTGTTATATACCGATATATGTCTTCTTCTGATCTCCTAGGAAGCTCTAGGACGACCTCCGAGGCGATGGATGAAAGAGTCTCATATTTTTCGTTGCGGGTGAACCCTGAAGATTCCAGAAATCCCCGTAAAGCTTTTATACCAGTATCAACTGAGAAATCCCCTTTTGCGAAGCTAAGGCAGATTATATATGCCGTACGCCAGACCCTTCGTGCTTCTTGTTCTGAGAATGATACATGAAGCTGATGTCCAACTAAAGCCGGATGTTAGATTTAGATACTATTTAGCTATTTTGACTGTGCACTTACCCATTGAATCAAGATGAGGAATGTTTCCATTTCGGAAATATGACCTTGCTGCTGATGATAGGTAAGGCCGTCGAGATTCATCGGGCCGGGCTTTTATATATTTCTCAGCCAGCTTATGCTCCGTGTTACTGGAAACCGTGAGTCGGTCTGCACCCTTCGTCTTTTCCTGCTTTTCTAGAGCTTCACGTAGATCAGAAACATCATCAAAAGGATCGTATTCCTCGAAACAGTCGCTATCGCAATCACTTTCGCCGTTCTGTTCGCCATCCTTAGGGTGCCTTCGACATGTTGGAACGGGGCCTCTCTTAGATTGTGCATGTGATTTTGGCAGTGATTGTGGTTTTGCGGTCACAACGGGGGACCGCGTTCTTTTGTCGGAGTGCTTCTGTTGTTCCTGCGTGTGGGTAGGTATAGTCGGAGCCCCAACGTGATATTTGCCCTGTGGTAAAGGCCAAAGCGGCATTGTAGCTTCCTTTCCTCTTCCAAGCGGTGGGGGCCCCAACGAGCCGTTTATCAGTCCATCACTGCCCCCTATAGTTATAGGTTCAATATCACTTCGTCTCGATGTAAACGGCCGCGATGTAATTGATTGGGATGTAATAGACGTCTGATCTGAAGGGGGTTGTGCAGTTTCTGGCAAAGTAATCGGCGACGTATTTGGATTCGTTGTAGATGGCGTTTTAACTCTAGGGTTTGTTATAAATTGGCGGAATACTGGTGTGTCTGTCAAGGTAGGCAATGGGACTTGCAGAGGGGAGGATGGGAGGGGCACGGGTAGTGATATCGATGTTGTGGAGGCCTCACGCTGGACAGGAAGCCGTGAAGAGGTTGTAGGGACGCGATTGGCTGGGCCCGAACCAAGCGCAACAGGTGCATGTTGTGTATGCGAGGCACTAGCTGCATGCCGATTTCGTGATGCATTTCCTGTTATTGCTTCGTGCTTGCGCTTCAACCTCGCCGAATGTGAAGCGCTTTCGATACTTGTAGTTCTATCTGAAGTAGAGCTTCCGGAACCCGAGGATGTGCTAACAACCCGCCACCTATCTTTGAACTCCTTCGGCAGCGGGCTTGCAAGAGAAGGTGGGTTGTAGAAATGAGTTGTATCACTGTTGTTGGTGATTTGGGTAGCCGGTGATGAAAACCTCGAAGGTAGACTTTGAATCCCGGACTGCGATGCTGGAGACTGGAATCTAGAATGCCGGCCTACTGGCTGCTGGGCTTGGGGTTGGCTTGACGCGCGGATAATTGGACGCCTGTCGTCTTTCTCGGGATTTGAATTCATTGGGGTTGGAATCAATATATCTTCAAGTTTGGGCCTAGATCTGATGGCTGTTGGAGACGTGCTTTCCTATTTGATACGAGCTTAGACCGTGTCTTCCTATAAGATCGGTGGAACTTGAGAACCCATGGAGCTCTGATAGCTGAACATCTGGAGAATAAGCACGAGCTCAGCTCAGCTCAGCTACGGGGAACGATCGCGATATCGTTATTGGATTTTGAAGCTGTTGCTGTGCATCGCAGCCCGTTTGAACGGGTTGTTGCCAAACAAAGAAGGGACGGTTTTCTCGCCCGACAACGCAAGTCGTAGGTCTGATGCCTCTGAAGGAAGAGAGAAAAAAAAAAAAAAGAAGGCTTGGCGTCAAATTCAACCTCACGTTCAACTCCTGGAAGTCGTCTACAACGAACGCTATATCCGGGTATACTGCATGCGCTAGACGCCACTCTACCTCCCCGCCAAATCGCGATGGCGACCCCGCGAGCTAGAATATTAGACCTCATGCGTGTGTCATGTCGGCTCTTCAATACACACTTCAATCCTACCGGAGAACGGACCGGAAACAAGATCCTGCGAGAGCGGTTAAAGGGTCCAAGCCTTCTGGAGTACTATCCGAAAGAACAATTCTCGATTAAACAATTCATGCGAGCTTTCCCGGATCTCTCCATGTCGGACGAAAAGGAGGAAATTCGATTGCAATCCGTCGAAGAGTATGTTGCCCGTAATATCTCAAGTATTGAAACGAACCCTATTCTAATCTATTAATTTTAGCCACAAACTGCGAGGAAAGGGCAAACCCAAGAAATACAAGCTGGGACGAGAGAGGACGGCTGGAAAGAAGAAGTCCAAGAGGAAGTAGATGTAGCTTCAAAGGCGAAGGTTCAACTGTGGGTATTGTGGGCATCAATCTTCTAGGGCGTATGGTTCGGGTTTGGGATGATTTCCTAGGACTTTTTTTTATAGTTCTGCCGTATGGGTACCTCAGACCTTTCTGTAAATACGGAATCAAGGAGGCTCCAGCCTTCTATGTATATAAGATATTGAGGTTCTATCTAGATCCGCCAGTTTAAGTTCCATTTGAACTTCAATTCTGTATATCCACTATATGATGATATACTTTAATATCAACGAGTGCTATAGAATTGAAACTTAGATCCAAGCGAGAAAGCAAAAAAAAAAAAAAACATAGAATTATTTAAGTGTCCTAAAACGAAGTACTTGGTTGCGTATAGATAGAACCCGATATCGTGCCCATAGGTTGTCATGTCATGATGTGTTGGCCAATCAGGTTGCATGGATTTGGAAACCTGCCGCTAAACCGTTGACTGCGGACTTAATTTGGCTGGACGACATCATAGACTTCACCACTCCCACCACCGGCCTCTACACCCCACAATCATCCCGCATCGATTGTTCGTAGTCCTCGGACGCTCCACTACCGGTAGAACCGATACACCATTGCAGGCTGCCGGAGGCCTCACAACCATGCTTCGACAAACCCTTCGGCGGACGGCCAGGTCCCACCTCAATAGCGTCAGAGCATTCTCCGCCACGCCTCGTCGGAGCGCGACTCAAGATGTCGAGATTACCATTGGTAAGAGAACCAATTGTCTTGTATCGGAGGAGTTTAGTGTGGCTGTATGACTGATATATCTGCGGTATATAGATGGAATCAAAGTTAGCGTCCCCGCCGGGTCTGCGCTGATCCAGGCCTGCGAGAAAGTCGGCGTTACGGTACCGAGGTATGGCCAATCCAAAGGGCTAGGTTGTTAGGTCAATATCGTTGGCAATAGCTAATACATAGGGGATATCTAGATATTGCTATCATGAAAGACTGTCGATAGCCGGTAACTGCAGAATGTGCCTCGTGGAGGTTGAGAGGTCGCCGAAGCCTGTTGCAAGCTGTGCATGGCCTGTAACTGTATGTTTCCGGAATATTACTCGGGAATCTCGCGAACGATATGCTGACTTAATGATAGCCGGGAATGGTCGTTAAAACCAATACTCCGCTCGTCCACAAAGCTCGGGAGGGTATTATGGAATTTCTGCTGGCGGTACGTACACCTTAAATTCCTGCGGAAGTATTTTATATACTAACTTTGATTTAGAACCACCCTCTTGATTGCCGTATGTTCAATAAAACAATTCTATATGAATTGAGACGGTGCTAATATGTATTTTAGCAATTTGCGATCAGGGAGGAGAATGCGATCTTCAAGATCAATCCATGAGATACGGAGCTGATAGAGGACGATTCCACGAAGTTGGGGGCAAGCGTGGTGTTGAAGACAAGAACATCGGACCCCTCGTCAAGGTAAGGATGCAAATAGAACTAATAATGAGATATAATCTAACTCTGTAGACTTCGATGAATCGTTGTATTCATTGCACAAGATGTGTCAGATTCGCGAACGACGTCGCAGGTGCACCCGAGTTTGGGTCAACTGGTCGTGGTAATGACCTCCAGATTGGCACATACCTCGAGAGAAACTTGAATTCAGAACTTTCCGGCAACGTCATTGATCTTTGCCCCGTTGGTGCTCTTACCTCCAAGCCTTACGCATTCCGTGCCCGTCCATGGGAGCTAAAGAATACCGAAACTATCGACGTACATAACGCAATGGGTTCGGCTATTCGTGTCGACACAAGAGGGCTTGAGGTTATGAGAGTTCTTCCTCGATTGAACGAGGAGATCAACATCGAATGGATTGACGACAAGACTAGGTTCGCCTGTGATGGATTGAAAACACAAAGACTCACAACACCGTTGATTAAGAGAGAGAACAAATTCTATCCGGCAACATGGGAACAAGCGCTCTCTGAGGTCGCATCTGCTTACGAGAAGATCCAACCAAATGGAGAAGAAATGAAGGCAATTGTTGGACATCTAGCAGATGCCGAGTCCATGGTTGCTCTTAAAGATCTGTTCAACTCCCTAGGATCAGAACAGCTTTCAGTCGACCAACCTCAAGGACATCTCCCCCCAGCCCACGGCGTCGATATCCGGTCGAACTACCTGTTCAATTCTACGATCCAGGGAATCGACGAGGCGGATGCCATTCTCTTAGTTGGAACTAACCCAAGACTTGAAGCAGCTGTTCTTAACGCCCGAATCCGTAAGAGGTGGCTCTACTCTGATCTCGAAATTGCACTCGTTGGTGAAAATTTTGAGAGCACCTTTGAGTACGAGCACCTCGGCGAGACTGCTGCCCAGCTCAAGAAGGCCCTCACTGGACCTTTCGGAAAGAAACTCGCTGGCGCCAAGCGGCCTATGATTATTGTTGGTAGCGCTATTACAGAGCACCTTGACGCTAAGTCCATCTACGAAACAGTGGGTGCCTTCGTGGACAAGAATGCTGCCACCTTCCTAACACCAGAGTGGAACGGGTATAACATCCTTCAGCGAGCAGCAGGGCGTGGTGCTGCTTATGATATTGGATTCGTACCTCACTCGTCTTCACAGTCCAAGTCGATTCCCAAATTTATCTATCTACTCGGTGCAGATGAAGTCACATCCCAGGACATTCCTCCTGGTGCCTTTGTTGTTTACCAAGGACACCACGGAGATACTGGTGCCCAATACGCGGACGTTATACTACCTGGTGCGGCTTACACAGAGAAGAATGCCACATATGTGAACACGGAGGGGCGGACTCAGGTCACAAGGGCGGCCACTTCGCTACCTGGTGCGGCCAGGGAGGACTGGAAGATTGTCAGAGCTGTCAGCGAGTTCTTGCGGAGACCACTAGAATACGAGGATCTGCCATCCCTAAGGGAAAGGATGTCAGAAATCAGCCCGACTCTCGTTGTCTATGACGTCTTGGAGGGGCCTAGCAAGGAAATTGCAGGGTTGGGCGTCAAGACATCTCTCGTAGAAGCAAACAAGGGATCAAAGGCTCTTGGCGGCCCTCTCAAGCGGGTTATCCAGGACTTCTACTTTACAGATGTCATTTCAAGGAGGTCAGTACTTTCGCAGCCCTATCTACTAATTTATGATTACGCTAACTTTTATCGATAGCTCCCCGACCATGGCGAGATGTTCTGCAGCCAAATTAGCGCCAGGAAGCGAATCCAAAGCCGTGGCTTCGTTTGCCTAATGGTTTCTAATTTTCGGCTTTGTACAAAAAAACAAAAATTATTTCCTTTTTTTTCTAGATGCGGTTTACAGCCGCATTTGCGATACAGTGGATGGGTGTATTTTTTTTGAGCGCTTCTTCCGAGTCCCATTTTGTAGTGACTTGGTAAATGTCTATATTTCAAGTAATTCAGTTGTACATTCTATATACCTGAACTCACACAGGTGTGACATGATTGCCGGACGCATGAAGGACTAGAAGCCCCTCTTTGATTTTGCGTCAAGCTTTCTGGCGGCGGTCCGAACCGCTTTGTGCATCAGGTTTTTATAACCTTCTGCACAGACGACCCAGAGCATTGGTAACGCTTCGAAAGTATCATCGATTTTGTTTTGTCGTCGACAACCCACCTGGGGCCTGATTTTCGAAGTGCACCCACTTACCACTGAGCTTGAGGGGCTATAGGCTATTCTAGCAACGCCATTCCCGATGTACCGAGCCCAGCTCATACGATTTTCATGTCAAAATGTGTGTTGCTGCTTTGGAGGCATTTTAGGCGCCGTCCCTTGTCAGTCGCACTCACCACGTTTTTTGGCCAGCCAATCGAACGCGAGAAGCAGCCGGACCTGCCTAACCGCCCAGATCTTACCGAAAAAGTCATCCTGCATGTTCTACACTATTTATAGAAGCTGGCAAGTGTTTGAGTCGGTACGTTATTCCCATCGATTCAACTCGATTTTTTTTGATATCAGGAATTGAAATGCTCTGTCAAGTAGATGAGGAGAGCCGCGAATTGGAAGATATCCGCGACCGCGGAAGACTACAGGTTGATACACAGCCGTCGTTTCTTGCAGAAGGAACGACATGCGCCTAAAGCATTGGACTTGCACGAAACTGCTGCTCATCACACCTGTAGGTGTGGCGCACCTAAAAATAACCATGTCCATCAAGGATTTCCTCGTTCAAGGACCCATGCAGAATACCGCATGTGAAGGTACAGGCGAGCCAATACACATTCACCAGCGAGCACGTCGCCCAGAGCTTTCCACGATAGTTGGGGAATCCATGCTGGGCGCTAACGTGCATAGGACCTGCATGGAATGACTTCCTCTTTGTGATACGGGCCAGAAGCTTAATGTCGATATGCTGTGGAAGCAAAGTCCCAAAGCCCTCGGGCCAATAGAACGGCGCGGCGCGAGTGCACAAGTATCATGCTCCACGACATTAGGATGCCGCTTCGAGGAAGGTCCTCGACTACTATGCGATTTACGCTATGGGCCGTTAATCGACCAGAGTTATGCTTACCAGAAAGATGTCGTGGTCTATGGAAAACGCCATTGTTCGACGGCATGGCAGGCATGAATGCTCGAAACGGTCAGTTGCTCTGGGCCTGTGGGTGGAGACAACCAGACCCCTGGTATTCCCAGAAGTAGTCGCAGCCCCACCCCCGAAAAAAATGTAAAAGGATTGGAACACAGATGGACGGGAGAGGGACTGTTAACAGGTACTTCCTCATCTGACCAATCAGTGCCTCGAACACCAAGCCAGAGGTCCCCAGAGACCGGGAGCCTTTGGGTGGAGTCAACGATTGGCTGCGGGCTCGTCAATCATTGGTGGTGCCAACGCCTCTAGCTGGTCAATCTAAACGTCCCTCTTTCTTTTCTCCAGCATGCCTTCCCATCTTCTTGGGACTCTTGTCTTTGACAATATCTGACTTCTTCACTGCTCTCCCAAGCAAAGCGATTCCCTTCCCTCTTTTCGTCAGCACCTGCAGTCTGTTGTGTGCGTGGGTCAGGTTTTCTTGCTTGGGACCAGCGACCGAGATTCCACCTGGAGGTGTGTGTTTCCCGCTCCGACTAGTATCCTTTTTTTTCTTTTATGGTCCCCTCTTTTGGCGTTGTATGTTTGCTTACTCCTTCAAATGTTGGTTCCTCGATAGGTGCTCGTCGCTGAATTCCAGACCAGTCACTCGAGAGGAACTTGAGCTTTGCCTTTCAAACAGGCACGCTTCGAGTTGTAGTCGTTGCCGGGAAATTGCGGGACATCTTCGAAGTTCTGTAGGCATCTTTTGTTGACGTCCTCGACGAGACAAAGCTACAAGCGACAGCCGTCGCAGAACTGAGACCTCAGCCATTGCTCCCAGACCGTGGAGTACTCTTCGAACTGTCCGGAAAGCCTCGGGGTCTGGATCTCTCAACTAGTCACAGAACGGCGATACAATATATACTTCACTGCTCCGACACAAGCGACACCACAAAGACATCGCCAAAAGCATCACAATCCTATAAACTATTGTCTTGGCATGCTTTTCGATATTTTGGGTTGACAGAAATAGAGGCGCAGAAGAAAGATATTTCGAACATTTCAGTTGATAGAACCATCTTCTTGACTGATGCATTGAGATACAACGAAGTAGTCGAGTCAACGTCGTCATCTTCAGGTGTCAGATATCAGTCGCAGATATGTCGACACCACAGTATTATCCCCCACCGAGCGGCTATGCGCCGCGCCCACAGGCTGGACAACGGCAGACCATGCAGTACAATCCAGCGGGCTATAATCCGGCAGCATATCATCCCTCTCAAGCACCTCCCTCACCTCCAGTCAACTCTCAGCAAGCTCATCCTGGGTATAATCCCAATGTTTACATACCCGCGCACCCAGTTGGGCCACCTGGACGAATGACTCCGCAACCAGTTGTTGGAGCTGGGGGATATGTACCGTATGCAAACCTTCAAGGTGTAATCGGTGGCGTGAATAGAAGTGCTGCACTAGACCAAGAGAGTCAACAAGAAGGTTAGTCCACTAGAAGCATATATCTCAAAAACGGGCGAAGGGTTCTAGGGCCATTTTTTCGCCTGGCACCAGAGTCATGTAATTGAGTGTCTTGCTCTTTATATCTTGTTTCAGAAAGGATATCATCTAAATATCATAGAGACCAAAGCTAACATTGTCATATAAAAGCTCCGCCTCCATATTCCCCTCCACAGCGTCCTTTCAATAGGCAGATGCAACCACCCAATCTACAAGTTCCAGGTAGCTTATCTCTCGTACTATATCATGCCTGGGCGTTCTTGCTGACTCAAAGCTGTATAGTCAATGTCCAAAACAACATGTACACGCCAATTACACCGAGCAATTCCTATCAGCCTCACACTCAGTCACCACTAAATGCATCGAATCCAAGGCAAATGGGCCCGCCCGCCCAGCCCCCACCTGCGCAGCAGCAACAGCAGCAACCCCCGCCACCGCCTCAGACACAACCGCCAGCCGCTGCATATCCTGTTCAAGATCAAAGGAGGACCTCCAATCAACCAGCAGCTTATAACCATCAGGTAGCGCAGGCTCCAGCACAACAGATAGCGGCGCAGCCTTCGCAGAATGTGCAATATGCGCCCCAGAGGCATTCGACAATACAGTCGCAACAAGGGTTCGCACCAGCAGCTCCCTCCCAACGCCCAGTAGCCGTCCCAAACTCCGCTCCGGCGAGGTCTCCAGATGATCTGGAACCGACATCCCCGCCATCTCAACCATATCTTCCTACGGGGCCCGCGCGAGAGCGTGATTCGTTGCCATTGCGACGGGTCCCTCCTCCAGCTGCTGCGAATACGAGTGAAAATCCGGCTCCGAGTCGGCGGTCAACAATGCCAATTCCACCACCTCCTCCCTCAATACCGCCACCCCCAAGCGGCCCACCACCTTCAACCACAGTTACACGACGGCAAACCATGGACAGCGTACCAATCAGCGGCCCTAAGGTGCAACCAAGCAGCTCCAGTGGTGGTGCTGCCCCTCCTACCCAGACTCCAACAACTGGACAAGGGCAATTATCGGTTGGGGCACCTCTTCCCCCTCCCCCAAGCCGCCCACCACCAAAAACGGTTATCCTACAGCCTGCCCCTCTTGGGAAAAAGAAAGGAAAGAGCATATTAAGGGATGATGATACATCCGATACCGTCAGCGAACGTGGAATCACAAGCCCCCCTCTTTCTGCCCCGTACAGTGCTGGAACATTACCATTTCGTAGGAACTCGCCACCAAACTCTGGTACTACTCCACATAGTTCCGGATTCCCGGGCTCTGCAAGCATTCATCCACAGTCTATTATGAGATCTCAGAAATCTTCTGGTGATCTAGCATCAGGTGGACTTAGGACTACAACGCCCAAGGATGTACGATTCGTGATACCCGACGATGAAAGTGAATATGAAAGCACGGCGGATGGTGAGTCGCAGAGGAATAGTGGTGTCGAGCCAAGCCCCGGATTTGTGGCAGCAGCGGCCCCAACGACGCCGAGGACTCCAGTGACACCAGGCCGTCTTCGGATCAGCTCTCAGCAGATTCCACCATTCGCATCAATCGCGGAAGAGGATGGGCCAAATGATGACTTGAAAACTAAGAGGATATCAACGACGAATTGGACAGAACAAAAAGAGGTTATATTTAATAAGCCTACGCCTTCCAGTGCATCAGCTGCAGAGACACGGTTCCATGTAGCTCAGACCCCGCCCTTTTCACCAGAGTCACAGAAAGTAGAGGAAAAGATGATGAACATGAATGGACAGACAAATGGCCAGAAAATCCAGGCTATAACACCCCCGATGCATTCGGGCCCGATACCGGAATCAAAGGCTGGATCATCATCCGCAAGAGTTTTCCCCGACGACGAGCCGGAGGATTTAGACCTCCCACCCTTCTACCATGAGGCGATAGAGCGTCACACCGACATGATTCTCACGGAAGCATCAGCAGCGACAGATGAGAAGAGGCTGAACGTTTTCGTAGATTACGTGCTGGAAGAAGCTCGGATAAGAGGTGAAGCCTACAACAGTGCACTGGGCGTCCTTGGCCCAGGTCTGGCTCTCTTCCCAACCGACGACCCGGAACATATGACGCCAGAGCAGCAAGTTGCGGAGTTCGAACGACGAGAGTATGAGAAGAGGGTAATGAATCAGTTTGCATCGGGTTCGGGTTCGGGTCCCGGTCCTAGCAGCGGTGGCTCGTTGAAACGGAGGCAGACCATTAAGGAACAAAAGGCTCGCGCTGGTGAATACCTCGAGAACCGGCGCTCAAGATCTAACCCTACCACCCCGAGAGAACCAAAGAGGGCGAGCTGGTTCGAAAACGCCGCAGTAGATACGCTCGAGAAAGCGGACAGAATTTCGCCTACCGTCGAACCCTTTCTTCTTGATATTCAACCCTTATTGGCTATTGTCCCACCATATCCTCGACAATTTCCAGCAAGTGATAACTCACATCCAAGTTTACAAAAGACAAGGAAGGCAATTACCGACTTGAAGGACCTGAGGGTGATCCATAAGCTC
This sequence comes from Orbilia blumenaviensis, assembly GCA_036872755.1. Lineage (NCBI taxonomy): Eukaryota > Fungi > Ascomycota > Orbiliomycetes > Orbiliales > Orbiliaceae > Orbilia > Orbilia blumenaviensis. The sequence goes on along the minus strand of JAVHNS010000006.1, from coordinate 2,135,043 downwards.
AAATTCGACTTTACAACGTCTCTCCCACGAATCCAGGACGAATATGCAGCAGAGGCGAGAGCTAGAAAGGTGGCACACCAGGATTATATCCAGCGGCTTTTTAACGAAGGCAGGGTCACGTATGAGGAGATGGATAGGCTTACCGCGGAATTCGAGCGGAGAGAAGGGGATGCCAAAGCTGATGAACTACAGAAGGAATTCGACCGATTCCAGAAGGAAGTTGTCACACCGAGCCATACTGAATTAATGGATCGGATTGACAAGGCTACTTCCCTTATGGAAACAATTCAAACCGACATATCCTCCTCTGCGAAAGCGAATATCAGCATTAGGGAAGGACCGGAGCTCTTGGAGAAGCTGAACATTATGAGAAGTATCTTCGAAACACGAGAACTTCTCTATGGCGAAATCAATACATTAATCGCCGACAGAGACAGCCGATATAAGGAAGTTACAATTGCACCGTTCCTCAATGAAGGGGATACTGACGGCATCAGGGAGGCAGAGGAATTTTTCTCAGACGCCGCTAAGCAAACCCAGGTAACGGCGGATAAGGATGCTGTAGAGAGGGCCAAGTCTTTCCTCGATAAGGTAGAGAAGGATGTTATTGTCGGGGTGGAAAGTGAGGTCTCAAACTTCTGGGATGTCGCACCAACCCTCACTGGGCTTCTGGAAAAGATCCCCACGGATCTCTCGAACTTTAGACCCATTATCCCAGACGAGGAGTTCTATTCAAATGCCAACTACGCGCAATTCCCCTTGCTATATCTCAAGAAGAAGCTGGATTACGTGGGTAATTCCATATACCAACACGCACAGGCTCAAATGCGTCTGCTGAACTTCTCGGTGGATATCACGCTTCTTTGGACGAATACCAAATGGGCTCTGGGAGACAGCGAGAGAATTCTAGCCGGGGAAGAGGAACAGCGAGCTGTCTGGCAAGTTGAAAGGCAGAAGAAAGAGGAGGAAGTAAAACAAACCAAGAACTGGGAGGAGAAAGTCAAGATCGTTCAAGAAGAGTGGTCCCAGAGCGTTGGGAATAAACTCTCCGAGATCAAAAAGAGAATTATAGACCAGCTGGCGCAACAAGAAGGCTGGAGTAACGAGGTTAGTATCTTATCAACCATGCCTACCGATTAAGAAACATTGCTGATATCCGTATAGTTACTTTAAGGCATTGATCTCCAATGTCATTCATTCTTTTCACACTACCATTTCCTTATTGATTTAATATCCTTGAGCGGTATACGGTTTGAACGAGTTTCCTTAAATATTTCTCCCATTTCTTTTCTTTCCTTGTTATCACTATTATCTTTTTTCTTTCTTATTTTTTTTTTTTTTTTTTTTTTCCCTCATGACAAAAGCTTGAGCGTCGTCCACTGGCTTTTTAATGGTTTCTTCTCATTCCCTTGACCACCGAATACATCGGGTAGGACTAGATTCTATACGGCCGTCCCTTCCCCGGTTTTATATATTATACCTCTCCATTACATTTCATAATATATCTGTCTACCTCGGCTAGGCACATCTTTGGAGATCAAACAGGCTGTTACTTTTTTTATTTTATTTTTCCTTGTTATTTTACTAAGTACCAAGCGGGGCCTTTACTTTCTTGAGTATTGAATTTCTAAGCAGGCGTATATCATGGCTACAGCGTCCTCTAGCTTCACTTTACTTACCAATTATTTTTTTGTATATAAAACCTTTCTTCGCTTCACACATTTATCTTCTGGTTTACGAGACAGCTTTGAATCCGAGCCACAGCTCTACCGTGGCTTCCAAAGCAGAATTTCTTTTGCAACATTGGTCCCTTAAACTCGGCTAATATTTCGTATCTGGAGGTTCCAATATTGTAGAATTTGGGGGTCTAAAATCCCACAGTAGCTGGTACCTATGTAGGCTCCCTTTCAATGCGACACTGCAATATTTTCCTGCCTTGCGCATGCACGATATTGTCGGCAGACATCTTTCTCCATTTGAGGCCAGCCCCCCCACCCTGGTACTAAGTTGCGGGAACTAAGCCTTTAAGGTCCCCAAGAAGGCCGAAAATGTTTCTTTGCGCGATTTTTCCGAAACGCCCAAAGGAAAAAAGTGTTCACCGGCATTACCAGTAATAAAGAAATAAAATACAAAATTGGATGGCGACCTGTGAGAATACGATGTTGGTTTGAATTTGTTTTTTAAAAAAAACGCAAGCATTTGCTTTTTTCTCACTGCAAAAAGCGGGCTTAGCCAGGTCCCCATCGCCACAAGCGTGGTGGTGGTTATTGTCCCGAGTTCTTCCGATAGCCAGTCAGCTAGTGTAAACAGGATCTCGTGGATTTTGTCGAGGCCTAGTAAATGTAGACATGGACTTGTGAACTTGTCCCCTTAGCATGTCTCGATTCTTCATGTGTAACCCAGGTTAACAGGTATGCAGTGAGCATAACCAAGGTAAAAATCGGTTGAGCGTTGCAACTGAGTCACTCAACCAGTCCGATTATCGGGGCGACTAAACGCTCTACTGATATCTGATACGTAAGTACCTGTAGACGGGTAAGCAGGCTCCCTTCGGAAACCTAAAAACGACGGGACTATATCTATTTCGTATATGTAACGTCTGTAGGTAGGACAAACGGATGTAGGATGTTCATGTGAAATGTGCAGGACCAAGAGATTTGCCCGGTTATCAGAAATGATCAATCGCCGCTCCAATTGTAGTAACTGCAGTTACCCGATTAACCGAAAGACTCGGACATATTCGATGCATGCAGTCGTATATCGGCGGGCAAAATTCTGCCCAGTATGTGCAGTTGGGTTTTGTGAACGCCGGGATAGATGGATTATTTCGCAATTACATGTTATTGTGGAGCAGAAATGGGATGAAAAATTTTCTTCCAAAATTAATATCTCGAAATAAACAAGTTTGGTATATATTAGTAAATATTACGCCGGTGAAATTCCCGCGGCTTCTAGAATAGCCAGAAGTGAAAAAACACGAAACGGGATACTTTTCGGGGTATCTTCATGGGGACGACATGAAGATGGCGATGTAAGCGAAAAGACAATTGAAGATGTTAAGACATGGATTCGGCGAGGCTAAAGTTTCATGTTGCTTCTGCGCAATTGAAACAAACGAGCCAATATTGTGACATTTGCATGAGTTGGTTAGTGAAAGTGAAAGTGAAAATGTGGATACGTAATGGAGGTCCGATTGTCAGGCCCTCGACACGAGCTTCCAGCCTGTTTGCATACCATTAGTTAGATTAGCTGTTACGTTCGCCTGTTCTGTAAAAGCTAACAACAGACCATCGGCAGGACGGCGAGGCCAAAAAGGGGATCCAAGGCAACTTCATCATAAACGTAGGCCTCGATCTCAACGTTGAGCTGCAAGCTGGAGAACTTCTGGTATTCTGTTACATAAAATTTGAGACGAAGTGTGACGGTCAGATGGATCAGGACCTGTTCACGGCCACTCAGAAGGCCAGATGCATTTGTTTGCGCTATCCAGTTTTAGGCTCGTCTATGCTAATCCCTTGCAGGCATCGGCTGTAAAGCGCCCGGAGCAGGCAATTGGCCTAACCAAACTTTGGGGTGTTTGTGCATGAATTCACACTTGCAGCTGTCGTTCGAACGTTCGTTCGGCCGGCCGTATGTACGTTTGTAGCTGAAAATGGTGATGGGCGGAAAAAGGAAATAGCTTTGGGGTCAAGTCCTGTTTGACGACGGCGAGTAAGCTGGCTGGGTAGCGCTGTTGAGTAGAACATAATCAAAAAAATAAAAAAAAATAGAAAGACAGTCGACGTTGTGTCGTAAAACTTATTGACGGCGAGTGGGGTAATTATTCAGGTAGAGTTGCTGACGCTCTCTCTCTTTCCTTCTCTTCCTCTCTCTCTCGACACTCTTCTCTCTCTCCTAGCTTTCTGGCTTCACCCTTTTCCATCAAACCTCATCAACCTACTTCCTACGGCTCTTTAAAGCACCCTTTGACCCTCCGAGGCTTTTTAAAAACCTCCAAGTTCTAGATTTTACCGGCATCCTAAACTTTCCTGGTTTGTACCTTTTTGCTCTTCTCCCATAGCTTCGGTACGAAGAACACCTGCTGCTAGCGTGACGTCCTTGAAAACCAAGACGCCAACCGTTAATATCTCAATTCAAGCACGAGCACAAAAGCTCCACGGTGCAGGCAAGGTTTGTGGCCTCCCCACCCTGGCCCTTCCTTCCGCCCTTTGAAATTTTTCGGAATCCATCCAGCCAGCGTCGGAGATCTAGCTTGACCCCCAGACCAATATCACATTCCAGCAACGAGGAAAAAGCAATTGCTGACTAGATGTTCCATTCGCCATTGATCCCTTTGATATCTCATAGGTTTTAGTCACTCTGTCTTCCGAAACACCCTTGCAAGGATTGAGGACTTTCCACGCGGGTTTTTTTTTGTTCTTTTGATCCACTGTTCTCAAGAGGTAAGCAGGTACCTTGAACCATCGGAACAGTTCGCAATCGAACCCTTCGGTCTTTCCTAGTTTCTAGTTTCTCCTTGCAGCACGACTCACAAGTTCCTTAGAACAACCAGCTCTTTCGGACAAATCGCATCTCAACGAAAATTTTTTTAAATAGTTCCCGTCTGCCTGACCGATCAAAAAATGCCTCTTGGTCTCACCCTTCCAGCTGCTCTAAGCAGAAGTCCTTCTACTCAAGACCTTATCAAGTATAGTAGTGCCGACGCTATCGACGGTATCGCTCGTGTAAGGACCCAATAACCTCTGCTGTTTCTCAATTGACAGTTTGAATCTGTTGAGATCCTGTCAACTGATAGTTACTTGATGTTATAGAATCCTTCTCAGGAACATCAAAAGAAGGTCACCGCTTCCTTGCCACAGAACACTGTTCCGAAGAACCCCATCACGTAAGTCCTTCATTCCTATTCATTCAAACTTGTGTCGAAGTCTATTGCCGTAGCTGGATGAGAGACGAGAGCTTGGTGACGCTGACTTTATTGACCTCGCAGCATGTCGACCCGCTTCGATACTTCGTATGAACCCGAATTGAGGGAACACCTCCATATCAGTGGACTCGTTCCTCCAGGTAAGTCGATTTGAGACCATCAAAAATAGTTTCCAGCGTAAAGTCTAAGACGACTTGAATTCTAGTCGTTGAGACCCACGACATCCAAATCAAGAGATGCTTGAAAGCTCTGGATTCTAAGAAATCCGGACTTGACAAGTATGTCTACTTGTCGCACCTCAGAAACTCGAATTTCAACCTCTTTTACCGTCTCCTCATCGGACATATGAAGGTATTGTAAAATTCAAAATCCCCCATCAAAAAAAAAAAAAACACCAGTTCGAGCCGCTCGGTGAAAGTCAATGTGACTTGGTTGGGAAGCAGACCGAGAGCCGAATTGGAAAGGAGGGTGTCGGTTCTTTTTAAATCCAGTTCTCGGCAAGGGTATCGGGATGAACCCGCATATGCTTCTTTACCGAATCCTCGGAAAAATGGAAGCCGTACCACAGATTTGAACGGGAAGGCTAATTTAGTCTCGGGTACACTGCAGGAAATCACTCCCCTGGTTTACACGCCCGTCGTAAGTGCATACATTCCGATTCAGCCTATCGTGAAAATATGGATCCGATTTGCTAACAGATATCCTAATAGGTTGGTGAGGCCTGTGAAAATTGGAGCCACATCTTTGCTGAACCTGAAGGTGAGCTCCCCCGCTCTTTAAGTTCTCGGCATCCCGATCGGGTTTGTGAGGTTGGTGATTGTTACACGGGCTCCAACGACCCCGGCCACAGCTAATCATCTCGGGCCGACCTCACTTGGTCAAACGTGTCTCAACACACAGACCTATCCTCAACACACACCTTGAATATGGTCAAAGCTCGTGTGACTATATGGTGTTATGCTACCAGCCTACTTGGCTTACATACACTTTCGCTGATGCAATACCTTTAACTTAATGATGGCCTGACTGACTGATTGCTGTGTTTAGGTCTTTACCTTCCATGGAAGGAGCGTGGCAACCTCGCTGAGACCATCAAGAATTGGCCTGAGAAGGAAGTCGACATTTGCGTCGTCACTGACGGATCTCGGTATAGTTCACTCTTATGGTTCTACTTGTAAAGAGTGTCACACTAATATTTGTTATTAGTATCCTTGGGCTTGGTGACTTGGGTGTTGGAGGTATAGGAATCTCCATCGGCAAACTCGCCTTGTATACCGCCTGTGCTGGTATTCACCCAACCAAGACTTTGCCCATCGTCGTTGATCTGGTGAGTCCCTAGTCCCCTAGTACTAGCCGATACCCAAAGGAGCTATGACTAATGCTTATTATAGGGTACTGACAATGAGCGGCTCCTTAATGACGAGCTCTACCTTGGCACCCGAATGAAGCGTGTCGGTGAGAAGGATATGATGAGGTTCTTGGATGAGATGATGATCGCCTTGAAGGCTCGCTGGCCAAGTATCATCATTCAGTTCGAGGATTTCAAGAATCCATTCCCATCTCTTGCCAAATACCAGAACATGTACACATGCTTCAACGATGACATCCAGGGAACTGGTGCTGTCGTCCTTGCTGGTGTCATCAATGCTGTCCGTGATACTGGGATTGCACCAAAGGATCAACGTTTGGTCTTCCTCGGTGCTGGATCCGCTGGTGTCGGTGTTGCTCGACAGATCATGGAGATGTTCAAAAAAGAGGGTGGTCTCTCTGAAGAGGAGGCAAGGAAGCTATTCTACCTTGTCGACTCTAAGGGTCTTGTTACCAATGATCGCGGTGACAAGTTGCAAGAACATAAACTTATCTTCTCTCGCAGTGATAACAACGGTCAGCAGTACAGGACACTCGACGATGTTCTTGACTATGTCAAGCCAACTATCTTGATGGGTCTCTCTACCATCGGTGGTGCATTCACTGAAGGCATCATCAAGAAGATGGCCAGCTACAGCGAGCGTCCAATCATCTTCCCTCTTTCGAATCCAGTTTCGAAGTCGGAGTGTACCTTCGACGAAGCGATGAAGCACACCAATGAGAAGGTCTTGTTCGCTTCCGGCAGCCCCTTCCCTACTTATGAGGGTAAGGATGGCAAGTTGCATGAGCCTGGTCAAGGGAACAACATGTATGTTTTCCCAGGTATTGGAATGGGAACTATCATTTCCCAGGCCAGTTTGATCAACCAGGACATGATCTACGCCTCTGCTGAGTACCTTGCCTCTTCTTTGACCCAAGAAGAGCGTGACGATGGTCTTATCTACCCAAGAATTAATAGAATTCGGGATGTTAGCGCCAGAGTTGCTCTCGGTGTTGTTCGCGCTGCACAACGCAATGTAAGTGTCCATAAAAGTGATGCAACTGCTATTGAAGGGTACTAACTTGCGAAACAGCATCTTGCTCGCAACCCAGAAATCGTCGGCATGGATGACGACACTTTGGTTGAGTACATTAAGGGGAAGATGTATGATCCTACTGCTGTCCCCACAGAGGTTGAGGAGACCGATCCTGGCGTAAGTTTCAGACACACGAACCCATCTCTCTATACATAGATACTAACGATTATCATAGATGTGGACATGGCTCACATCCAAGCTCTCACTCCCATGGAGCGCCGCCAAGTTGTAGTAAACTTGCTGGATCTCTACCTTAGTATTTTGGCTCGACTATCGCGCGTAGTTCTTTCTTGCCCGGACTTCCTTTTCTCATATCCCATTTAATATGTTCCGCCTGTTGCTCAACGAATTTTCCCTTTAGCCTTTTAGACACCCAGGACTCGTTTATATGGTCGCAAAAGCGGGGCGATTTTGTTTCCTGTTTTTCCTTACTGTTTTAGAGGGGTCACGGAATCGGCTGTTTTTTTTTTTTCGCATTAATGATTTTATCGTACGCATGCATGTTAATTTCCTTTTTACTCTGTTTCCTTCTGTGTTTTTTTACTTTTAGCTTCGTCGGTTTTTTGTGTTAGGTTTTGTCTAAGGACAAATCCGCTATGCACCTCGTATCCGACATCCAGCGAATACACTACTTACGACATGAGCTATGAATTTTAATAGCGCAGAATTATCGTACCAAACAAGCAAGTAACAATGCAATATTTTCGTTTTAAAAAAAAAAAAATAGGTGCGATTAGATTCGTAAAGCTTTAATACCGTGATGGAACTCTAAGGTGATTTGTTGTAGGCGATCACCTTTGATGTGTTACAAAACGCCTAGAGGGAATAGATTAAAGAGTACATGGAATTTGCAATGACAAAGGCTCTACCTAAGTAATGGCTGATAATGCTAGACAAGATAACGACGGGATGTAGTGGATGCGAATGTAACGTAGTACAGGGAAAAACGAAGTTATTGGGGGAAAGTCGAAGAAGATCCGTCCGCATACGCCTCCCATGCTATTCCATGAACCCTTGCAATAAAATTGACCAAATCAGATAATACTAGCTTTAAAGTGCTCTAAGGCCATTCAAAACTCGTTGGTTCATAATCTAGAAATATAAACAACTGTTAGAATTCAGATCAACTGAGGTCTTCTTTTTGTAGGGGAGGGTGGAGATTAAGAAGGGAACCACTGACTGAGCACTCTACCAATGCCCCATTTCTTTCTTGCAGAGATGGTTCATGTGGTAATCCAAGGGATCAATAGTACCATCTAAGTACGGCAAGATCACTTATCAAGACTTTTAGGATGGACGATGGTCCTGTGGCCTAGTAACAGTGGTTACTGCGACTGGGTTCCAGGGTCCAGTTGTCTCCTGCATGGTTAGCCACTCCTCCGTTGCGGACGGGGCTTTAGCAGACTTAACATACTCGATATGCTTGATGTGCTCGGTGTTCTCGGCAGGGTCAATCAACTCGGCTGGTCGTTGAGCGATCTGGAAACTTGGAGATTGCTGTTGTCCATGACTTTCCATACGTTGGCGAGGGGCCCTTGGGTGTCGTCGAGCAGATGGAGAAGCTGTGAAGGGGGTAGTGAGCCCCGACTTTCCGGCACTTCCTTGAATCCCAGTGTTACCACTCTTCTTCTCAGAATTGTTGAATCGTCTTGGTGTTTGTTTCGATGGCGTTTCAAGCTGTTGAGACCCGGAAAGTCGGTCCCTAAACCTTTGGCTAGCGTTGGTCTGGCCCTGGAGCCGGGCTGGGCTGCCTTGGGAAGAAAATGGTCTTCTCAATTGCGACCTTGGTATATCAGGCGTCTCAAGGCCTCGCGGGAGTGGCCTTGGAGTTTTGGCGGGCGTTTGAGTCTGGTGCTTAGGCGCTGGACTCTTGGGGGTAGCCCGTCTTGGTGTCTGAGGTTTGGGTTTTTGGACCTTTGGAGTTTGGAGCCTAGAATCCCCTTGACCAAGAGCGTTTGTAGCAACTGAATGGACACTATTTTCTTGATGATGGGGGGCTTCTGCTACATAAGCTTTTTGTCCAAGTTTTTTTTTTAATGTGCTTAATAGTTATCGAGATAGAAGATGGGGAGGTATATACCTTGTTCACAACGACTCTCGTCAAAAGCAACTGACTTCTCTTGCTTCCCTTCGAGAACAGCTGGTTTATTATGGCCATTTTTAGGAGTAGCAACTGGTTGAAGATCTAGCTCACTGATACGGACGCCTCCTTGATCAGAGCTGTTGTCATCAAGTTGAACTGAAGCAAGTGACTTTTCCAGGTCCTCTTGAACATTGCTGTCATCGACACGCTGGGAGCGACGGCGACGGCGACGGCGACGTCTTCGACGAATAGTGGCACTTGGGGGGCTGGAGGAACCCGATTCAATCGTTTCATCCAACTTTTCGAGCGTGTTAGCCATGTTTGGTATTTCAATCCCTTCTCTCTGGGCGTTGCTCTCGCCTGAAGCGGGTTTGAGTTGCTTATGTTGTATTTTAGAGGCCGACATGATCAATGGTTCGAAAAATAAATGATTGAAGATGGTGAAGGTGATGATTATTTGGGGGTCAAGAAAAGGGGATAGAGACGTAGAGGGTGTATTGTGAAGAGTGAGCTGGTGTAAAGGTGATAGTGATAGAATTATATTACGGAGTCGGTGGGTGGATTAAATAGTTTTGTTCAAGAGCAACGTCTATAGAAGTAGGAGTTTCTATATCAACGAAAGGGAATAATATAATATAAGTACTCAATCGAACCAGCGTGCTCCTCATTGTGCGTACACGAGCTTGCCATAACGGGTTTGAATACTGATATCAGCAAATCTATATACAAAAAAGACCGATACACAAGAAGCAAGGACACCATTGAGAAATCAGATATGTAGGCGTGATGAACGCCTCCCCTGCGCATGCTTCCAGAAACCTTCGTTCGAACTCCTTCCCCACCCCCCTAAAAAAAGATATAAAATACATCGGTACAATGTTGAAAGAGGACCCGTGCATATAATAAATGCTAGATCAAGAAAGAAAGAAGAAATAGAGAAAAAGGAAGAAACAGAAGACAAATCCAAGAACTTTTTTGGTTTCCGACACCGGAAGACGGAGGCTTGGAGAATGACTGCGAGGCCTTTGTTATACATAATTCGTAAATCCTCTTTTGGGTCGACTTGTAGCCAGCTCTTGCATGCCCTCTTTCTATAATGTTGAATGTAAAGCAATATAACATCGTACACCCCCAGCTCCGTGATATCTCAAAGGATGCGATGAAGTTATAAAAAAAAATAACGTAGAAAGTACCGCCCAATGTTGAAACCGGCTTTGCGAAAACATCAAAATGGGAATAAAATGAGAAAAAGAAAAAGGCTCGTTAATAAAAACACCACGCCTTGAGATGGCCTTTAGCCGTCTGAAGTAGCCGCTAAAACAGAGTGCAACGATGCTTTCCCGAGGTTTATCTACCTCTTGATTAAGTTCAGGAATTCCTCTCTAGTCTTGGCTGCCTGTCGCATCTTTCCGAGCATGCAGCTGGTGGTTGTGACAGCGCCAGACTTCTGAACACCGCGCATAACCATGCACATGTGTGTGCTCTCCATGACTACAGCCACGCCCTGGGGCTTGAGAATCTCCGAGATAGCGAGGGCGACTTGCTTTGTGAGGCGCTCTTGGACTTGGAGTCTGCGAGAGTACATTTCTGCGATACGAGCGAGCTTGGAGAGACCGATGACTTGGTTGTTGGGTATATAGCCGATGTGCATCTAGAAGAAGATATTATTAGAACCGTTGTTTGCGTCGCAGGTTTTATATATCGAGCATATGTACCTTTCCGGTGAATGGAACCAAGTGGTGCTCGCACAAGCTGTAAATGTCGATATCCTTGACAATAACTATTCGGTAATAATTAGAGACCGTGCGATTTTAATTCGGAGCTTTAAGTTCCAGCATACCTAACTCATCCGCATCCTCCGTAAAGACGGCGTTGTTAACAACGTCCCTAAGGTTCTCTTCATAACCTTTTGTGAAGTATAGCATAGCCTTGGCGTATCGCTCTGGTGTCGCGAGAAGGCCCTCCCTCGATGGGTCTTCGCCAATGCACTCAAGGAGAGTCTGGATACTATGTCCCAATTAAGATGTTGTTAGAGTTGGCTCTAAGAACTATCTACCAGCGTTGCGCTTGATAGGTAAAACTCACGCTCCGGCCATCTTCTTGATCCGTGCGGCTTTCTCCTCCTCAGACTCGTCCAACCTCGCCCTGGTTCCGGTACCTGGTGTAACCTAATTAGTCGGGAGTCCTAAAATAGAAATAGAACCAATGATGTTTCGTGTAACATACTCGGCCAGCTTAATCCATCGTAGTCTACTGGTGTCGCCAGCCGAAAAGGGCTTTCCGGTCTAGAAACAGCAGGTGTGTGAGCGCCATAGGCATTCAAAGCGCCCGAGGACTCATGGCCACTGATCTGGAACCTCGTCTGAGGTTGTACTGGAACAATAGCGTTTTTGATTTCCACCGGAGGATCTTGTAGCGGACGAGGGTGTAAATGTGGATAAACGGATGTGCTTGCCGCTATCGATCTGAACAACGGGTTTGCCTCGAGATGTGGTGGCGGATGTGGAATTGCCGAAGCTTCCTGCTGTTGCTCCGGAGCTGATGCAGAGGAAAAGACACCGTTCTGGGTCATTGTGATTGTGGATTGGAGTGCAGGTGAGGTATTGGAGTCGCTGGGGGATTCTGTGGTCTGAATGGTATGGTGTGGTTGTTGTTGGTGGGGTGTATAGTCCATTGCCCAAAGATACTTTTTTTTTTCGAAGAGAAAGTTTTTTAGATATGAATCAGGGACACTAAAGGTATTTAAAAGGAACGAGAAGAAGCGGTTAATAGGCTGTATAGGATAGGAATATTGAGGATCTTAGCCCGAAGCAAGACCTCTTCGGGGGTGGAATATTTATAAGCTCGAAAGCTCAAAGAGAGCGCTGTTCGAGGCAAAGGGTCCTTCGAGATTAGCCTTACCTTGCTCAATGTTCAACTGGTGTACACAGCTACGTAACAGAGCTCTGGGTAAGTTGGTTTGAAGAAAAAGCAGCGTTTGGGTAATTAATCCATCATGAGGCTCCCGGCCATCGATATTGCCACACGTTACTTCTACTACTCGAGAACGGGAAGGGAATTGCGGTGGAAGGAAAGTCTACAGAAGCCCGGAAAGCAAGTGTCCACTTTTGAAGTTTCCATTACTCTTCGGTCGCCTGCGAAATCGCAACATGATGAGCAAGCATGGCCTCTCATTCGCCCGTCCGGGATGCCTGCATCTGGACCCAGTCCGAAAAGAATTTTTTTGGCCAGGCTCCTTCGGACGAACGTTGCCCTAGCCGGAACACAAGCTACCACTAAGTAACACGCGCTAAGACGCCATTGCGGAGGAGGGCGGCGCTAGCTCGTTAGTAGTCGGTTATAAGACTGCAGGGACTCCAGTACCGATGTCGCATTCTAGCTTCCATGCCATCTTGGATATTTCAAGGTTATTGTGTCCCGTTGAAGCTTCAAAAGGCACCTTCCGACTTGCGTCGCTACCTGGCCCGCTCTTCGCGAAGTGCCGTGCATTCCGCCCGCGGAAACTTCAAGACACTACTCCACTTCAGTTCTGTAGGTATCCGGCCCTTGATGCATGATTATCGCTGTTTTATACTTAGTTAAGCTTAGCAGTCAAGGTACCTACGCGGTAGTTTGCCGTTTTATATAAACGGTTAAAACGTAGTGGGGTTCCGGAAGGGCCTTCGGTTCTCGATCTCACTGATATAGAATTTAAAAAAGCTTATACCTCTAATTGGATTGAAGCTAGGTTTGATGTAACGAACAATGGAAAGTGTATTTCTCTTGCCTGCTAATGAACAAGTGATTGTGTGCAATAGACCCATCGAAGTATGTACATGCACATAGCTAAACCGTGTACAAGCTATGTTATGCATTGTATTTACCTCTTAAACTAGAAAAAACAAAATAGAACAGATACTAGTGCGCGACAAGATCTGAGGGAGTGTTATATAAAAACAAAAAGCTCGAGAAGAGCAAACTGATTCGGGGTAGAGTAGGGTGGGTTATAACCCACAGTAGCGGCGGTGCGCAAAAGCAATCTGGGCATCCATACCATGTGTAAGGAGCAAAGGGAAACGAAACCAAGTAACATGCCCTGTTTCGAAGTCAAGCCGTTCCGAATTAGAATTCGTGATAGCCGATGTTCTTCCCCAGTGGGCCATTCCAGTCTTCACGCTCGTAGTACCTAAATACGAGGTCGTAGCCCTCCAAGTCGTGGACGATTCGGTCGACTCGTCTATAACCCTTGATCTTATCCATTCTGTTGGATCGCTTGAGGGTTGATACGTCCTGGAATCGTGGGTCGAATAAAGGACGGGCTTCGAATAGAGTTACAGAGAATTTCCCTGGCTTGAAGATGTCGACAACGTGCTGGATAACGTCTACGGTCTCACGACCGGTTTGGTTTCCAGGGACGTTGGTCTCGAACGAAGCATAAGAGCAGTGTGGCTCAGGGGTGACATGGACAGTCCAATAATGGGTATCCGTTTCTGTCGGGATGACCGCATTAGCGGAGAAACCGCAAGGTGTGAAAAGGTACGAGTCGATGCGAGCTTCTGTAAATTTGCTTTTTGGGTAGACGTCGACCAGTCCACAGGCTTCAGCGACGACGGTTCCCAGGGCATGGCCCTCCGTCGTCAATTCCTCGGGACACTCCAATTCAAGCTCGGAGTCGGAGCTGTCACTGTCTCCGAGACGAGCGGACGCTGGTCCGTATCTTTCAGCGACATATCCATTGTTCCCTGAACCGTTCATACCAAAGAATTGTTTATGCGCGACCGCACTCGCGTTTTCCAGGTAGAACTGTTTGGCCTTGACAGGGTCAAGGTCGGTCATCAAGACTTCCAAGGTCTCATCTTCTCCCCTGATGCTGTTTGGAAAGTACATCATTTTAGTTTCGGTGCCATTGGTGCCATGCTCGACCTCGATTGGTGATGCAGGAGGAGTCAGCTCTTGGTTCGGAGATGTGGTATAAAGATACCAATGTTCACCATTCATCTTCCCGATCATATAAGCGCTCCCCTTGACGAACATATTATCAAGACATGCGATTTCATCGTTCCAGCTCCGGTGAGGGTGAAGCTGTTTGGTAGGGAACATGAACGCCTTACGAGAGTAAAACACTCTGTAGGTGGTGGCTGCAGCTCGCTTGCCTGATCTAGAAGGGGTATAGGCGAAACCGGCTTCAAGAGCAGCAATCTCCAGGATATCAGGAAGGCCTTGCAGAAGAGTCGTGGTGCCACAAGTCTTAAGGATGAGCTTGTGTGGGAAAACGAACATGCTGCTCTCGCTGAGAAGATAGGCATCTACGTCTTCTGATGCAACAACCGACAAGACCTTGCACTTCACCAAGTCCAGCATATCTTTCCATCGCTGTTCATGGACAGCCTTGAGGCCACCAGGGGCGCAGGTAGATGGAAGTTCTGCTGGTGAAGCAGCAAACCAAACCTCTAGGAGCTTTTCAGGGCCTATGCGTGGGAGGAATGTTAGCCAGGCTCTTTCCTCAGTGTGGAAATTCTACCACATTCAACACGAAAGCGATGTTGTAATATACCTTCAAAAGCATTGGTGGAGTCAAGACCAACAGTTGCCTCATGGTTGATTGACAGGTGAGTAGACTCGTTATGGTAATCCTCGGGGTTGAATTGGACCATTTTGTAGGGAGTAGAGAAGTTGTTAAACTAGAAGGCGGGAGGAGAGTTTTTGGTCGAAGGGTTAAGAGGAGAGAGGGCTCTTTGACAAGTTGTTGGGGGGAGCTGAGGCAAATGGATAAGTGGAAGGCAGAGGAGACGATGAAAATGATGGGATGACCCTTAGGATAGATAATGCGGTATCTAACCTAAGAGGGGGAAAGGAGAAGTTGTTCAGCGAATATTGTTGGCGATTAGGCTGCCCCGTCCTCGCCGTCAAGAAGCCGATATCGTGGGAAAGCGATACCGGTCAAGAGCAGACGAGGAGGTCCTCGTTCAGGTTACAAAAAATATTTTGATGGTCAGAAGATAAGTTGATGTGATGATAGACGTCCTTCGACGGGTGTTATCTGGGCCTATATTCATTATTAACATTTGGTTCTTTGCTGACGAGAGAACTGACAGCCATACTTAGCGGGCTTAGAGAGGTATCGTAGTAGGTCCTTCGGGCTCATATGAGGCGGACGCTGGACAATTGGGGTTTGTAGTTCACGAGTCCCAGTCCAATGGATTGTAGACTCGTTGATTGTGGGTTTGCGGCTTTACAGCCTTTGGAAATCAGGAACGGTGTAAGGTCGCCAGAACTGTAGCTGACAGAGCTGACCGGTTTTACGGGTCAGATACTGAGAGCAAATTTATTGTTTTATACTTTGAAGTCTTGATCGAGCTTTCTCTGGGTCTGTATTCCACCCGTGGAAGTCGTTAGTATATTTATATATGATACGTATGGCCTTGTTGTATATATGCAATGTACTCCGCATACGTATGCATATAGAGTCTTGTGTTTTTGCTGTTGGAAAGCTCAATCTGGCAACAGGTCGAGTGTAGACGAGGGAAAGGACGATTTGAAAGATAGAGGGGCCACCTACACAAATCCAAAGAAAAGCTACCTAAGCAGAATTACAGATGATTGAAGAAGTGAAGTGTTCACCAGAAGAATGGAAGATTAGAAGAAAAAAAAGCGGTTTGGCAGATTTAAGTTCGAGACAGCTCGCTAGCCAGCCGCTCCTTTTTTATTTCTTGTCAGAAACTCCAACCAACAACAATACAACTTGAAGAGACAAGAGGGTGTTTCTGGATTGAGACAGCAGATGCAGTGAACCGTGGACTGAAATGGGGCCAAAAGACAGCTTGGGTTTGTGCGGGAAAAAGTTTTATATGCGGTATTTTTCCAGATGGCGGTGAGAAGGAATATAACCAGGCCAGGTCGGACACACATTCGCATTCACACTAACGCTCTTTGACTTCTAGAATGGCAAGATAAAAAAAGAACAGAATTTTTTCTCTCTCTTTTCCCAGACATCCGCGGGTGGTGACGCATGGGTATAGCTACAGCCCTCTTACATACGAAGGCCACAAGACTCACAAAAAAATTTTGCAGTCCGGTGCTGTCCAAACAAGGCAAATTTGGTACCTGGTCGCTTGGGAAAATTCTGCCTTTTGCCGAGGGACCGAGTCCTGCTGCGTCCAGGGCAAGCCAACCAAGATGTCCTTCCACTGGCAAGGGATCTGATTAGTCCAGGCCAACCAGTAAGCTGTCGAGGAAGTCAAGGTAGCTTTGGTTTCGTCGTCATGCATGCTATGAGGTGGGACAAGACATCATCTCCGTTCTCCTTCGCCCACCGGTTCAGACTTCTCCACAAGATCCGTCCTGGAACTGTGCAGCTTGTCACACTTTTTATGCGCGCAATGCAAACTGTAATCGAAGGAGGAAACGCCAGATGGCTTCCGGCTTCTGGTTTTTCGGGTTGCACACATGTAAAGAACTGGCATGTCTGCAGTTTCCAGAGCTCATGAATCGAACATACGACAGCGGGTGCCGGTGTCGAAAAGCTGCGGGGTTCTCAACATTTGCCAATCACAGCCTCTGTATGCATTTTAAGCTCACCCTTGTGCATCACAGAATGCAGACCCTGGCACATTCCGAGCCCGCTTGGGTGAAGATGCAGTGCAGTGTGCGTCTGTGTGGGTGCGGAATTTCCACACTATCGGGAGCTGGTTGATCTTATCAAACACCAAAAAATTATATCACTCAAGGAGTAGAGAGCTAGGAAGATTTAGTCAGGTGGGTGCTGGTTTCCTGAATTTAACGTTGGGCGTCTGAGCTGTTTGGATCTCAAGGGATCCTGACAGGCTCCTTTCAATCTGCATTAACTGCAGATATAGAACCCAGACTATAGCAGCTGCACTGCCGACCTTGAATTTTATATCGATCAGAAGCAGATGTCGTGATCGCTGTTGTATCGTCTATGGAATATCCCTCACAGTTGCATTCTGGACCTTGTCACAGAAAACAAGCTCGCTTTTGGAAATACTGCGGGTAAACGTTTTTAAACTACCTCTGAGAGGACAGTAATACTTTTAAATTCAATTTCATTTGAACGTGGGGATCAACAGTCCTGTGTACACTAGTATACTGTCTCAGTTACTAAGGGCTCTGGGGAATCAGTTAACTGCGATCGGAGCTTTGGGTTCCATTGCAGGTTTTATGCTATCCGGAATATCATAGCACTATAGTGTTCCACTTGCATGTCATCTGCTGCAGAGCCTGCGATTCGGAGGCATGCACAATGCACAATGCACAGTTCGAGACCTCAAACCTATTCGGGCGTCCGATGGGTTGTCTATCCTGCTGTTCAGCACGTTGAGCAACGCAATATCCTCTCCTGTGTGTTGATGCCCACATGTACCGGAAAAGAGTCATGACTTCCATCAGCCGCCCACTTGGCGCAATGGTTAGCGCACCTGACTTCTATTCAAGGAGTTCCATCAGGAGGCTGCAAGTTCGAGTCTTGCAGTGGGTGAATTCGACTATTCTTTTTGCATTTTTTTGGTTTCGCTGGTGCCTGCCTTGTTAGGCAGGTGTGCTCTTTTGTCGGTGCTAACAAACAACAAACGTGTGGAAGTCGGTAGGGGTTGTAGCTATAGCAAGCAGCCTCTCTTCTCGGTATGTGTCGTTCTATATGCCAGTATACAATTCGTGTCGATAGTAATATAGGCGTTTATCAATACTATTTCGCTTCGTTTTATCTTTAATTCACCCATCTCATCCCAGCGTTCATTTCCATTTAATTTTTATAGGCTACCATGGTTAACAAGTAATAGGCAGAATCGGGTTCCCGGAGTTTGCGTTGTGCGTCGTCCAAGCTCCGGCGCCACAGCTTCCCTTCCCTGAAAGCCAAAACCCCCAAGCTCACCCCAGCAATTTCCCAGAGCAATCGCCAAACCCCGAAACCAATTCGACCTCGATGGGTCGCGCAAGCAGCTCTCTGCACACCTCGCGTTTGATCGATGGACGATTGGGCAACAAGCTCTCCTTGGGCTGAGACTACGAACGATGACGACGACTTTGATGATTTTCAATCGTCGGTGCCCACAACCTCTAACGGCCAGAAAGGGGTGACGACGACGAATGGAGGCGAAGTCGCCTTGGAGGGTGGGGATGTCAACGGGTTCACCCCCTTTAAAGTGAATAAGGAGTCTTTCAGCAACGGCTGGGGTTTCGACGACCATGATACCTCACATGCACATCATGCGGATATACGCGGCGACGACGGGTGGAAAGTGGAGGAGGGAGCTTCTGGAACGGACGGGAATGGGATTGCGGTGGCCCACCCACCGGATCACGACGACGATAAATTGAAGCCTGGCAAGGCCAATTGGACATACAAGAATGAATGGGCGAAATCAGAGGAAAGTCTGGCCCCTTCAGATACTTCGAATGTTTGGAACAAGCCGGACGACTGGGGCAAATCTGAGACGAACCCGCCGGAACCAGAGGAACAGGCAATCAAAGAAAGAAACGATGCAGAACCAATTAATATTGAGGTCCAGCCTGTCCAAGGTATCCCTTCGCCAATTGTGCATAGTACAGAACCAACAGAAGAACCAACAGAACGACCGATAGAAGAACCAACCAATGATCCAATGGAGGTACAAACGTTGCGAGTAGACGGGATCACGCACGAGGATAAAGTGGGCCCGGATACACAAGTAACGGAAAAATCACCCCCTCCTGTACTTGTGGAACCGGAGAAACTGAGTCTCACGGTACCTGAAACAGTACCGTCTCGATCTACTTCCCCTATATCGATGGGGTCTGACTTTGGGGACTTTGAAGATGAGGATAAATCAGCTTTTATCGAGGCAGAAGCTCCAATACCCAGTGCTCCGGTGCTCCCACCATTTGACATAAGGAATATTGATGTTGATGACTTCGCCATCGGTAACCTTGGGAAATTAGATGCACTTTATAGCGCAAGCTCCCTTAAGCTCCCTGCCTCTGATGTTTCCGATATCATCTCTACAACATCACAGTATGTAATCCTGCTTTTTTTTTTTTTTTTTTTTTTTATAGCGTGCTGTTGCTAAATTTTCGGTTTATAGACGGAAAGCGTGGTACAAGCTCATACGTAAGGAGTCAGCTCGTAACAGCATCCAGGGTGAGGATGTGTTAAGGGTCAGGTGGACCGGGTCTGAAACCCAGAAGAAAGTTCATGATATCGTGAAGCGGTGGATCTCTGAAGACCGTATAGGCGGCAGAACCATGCTGGGAAGAAACGCAAGCGGTGCCGGAATGTTCGACTGGAATTCTAGCTCACCGCGCTCTAGCATGATGAGCCCCACAAAATCGAGTTTCCAGCCCCCCAAGTCCCGCTTCGAGCCGGCCAAACGAAGATCAACCGGCGTGGCTTCGCCCTCTTCGCCTCAGTCTCCAAGTTTTGGATGGAGTTCTGCGCAGAGCCCCCGCAATCCGAGTTTTGGCTGGTCAAGTGGAAGCCCTTCGACGAGTTCGAAGGCTTCAACTACTTCCCCAAAGTTTGCTAGTCCGCCCGGGGTAAGCAGTCCGGTTGGTAACTCAGCATTCCCGCCAATAGCATCCTTGGGGCAGCAAATCACATCGTCAAGGCATACTGCAAGCAGTTCTGTGGATATCCCACGTCCTAGGCCGGCCCCGTCCACAAGTCGTCCAACGTCCATGTTCATTGAATCAGGCTCAAAAAATCTATTTGGGGAGTTATCAGTTGCTGGAATGAAAGCACCTCCGGCCCGCGCACCCATTCCGTCAAAGACTCATTCAGCTTCGCCAAGTATGGATCTCTCGTTTTTCGATAATCCTGCTCCAAAGCCAGCAGAGACCACAGCTGATACCTCATTTGATGATGACTTTGGTGATTTCGAGGGTCCTGAATTTCAGGCCGCTCCGTCGTCTTCAAGAGCTGCCCCTCAACCTGTTCCCACAGCGCCTCCGCCATATGTAGAGGTCACCCCGCAAACCTCCCAGCCTAAACCACCAACATTAGCGGCCATGAAATCCATGATACCTTCTAAGCCAACGGCACAACCCCAAATTTCGGCGCCAACCCCATCAGTCGACATTGTTTCTCAGCAGCCTGTTCGAAGTTCCCTTGATATTGCGACGAAATCAAACCAGTCCGATCTAATAGTCGCCCAGAAACCTAAAGCCTCGATTCCGCCTCCAATAATTGTAGCACAACAAGCTGCCACTGACCCTTGGGGTTCGTTTGATATATTTGATGCTCCTCCGCAGGCTCAAGCGCCAGCACCTCAGCCAGCACCCCCTAGGACCCCGAGGACCCCCTTAGGTCGTCCTGTCCTCCCCCCGCTCTCGCATAAGTCCACTGGGAAATCTCAGGCGAAGGCACCTGCTTTGCCGATTCTATCGCCTCCTATAATAACAAAAACAGGCAATGAGTCTGCCATCGCCGATGATGATTTTGACGATTGGGGTGAGATGGTATCAACCCCATCTACCGAACAAAAGGCGGTTGAATGGCCAGCGTCCCAAGCACCTAAGCTATCTGTCTCTAGCGAGCCCGCGCCAACTGTTCGTCGCCGGTCGTGGACGTTGGATATGTTTGGGGCACCATCTGAAGAAAATATTACGAGTGCCAATCCCCAAGATATTCTCCCGACTCCAAAGCCTCAACCAACAAAGCGGGTTCCCTCTCCGATATCCATTCAGAAAATCAATAACATGCCAACGATACCCGGGACTCCATCCCCAGGTGCTAATTCACTATTCTCGCCGAACACTCTAGTTCCTAGCCGAGTCTCCACCCCAACTATTGCTACACATCCACCTTCAGTAAAGGACTCTCCCGAAGTGGCCCAGCAACAATCATCATCGGCTCGCAATGGTTCAATCTCCTCGCTAAGCTCCATGAATTCACTGAGCGTGAAGAAGGATGAGACTGTGAATAAGAGGTATTCAACGCCGATTCTACCAACCCAGCAGTTTGTTCAGCCCGCGCCTCCAAGGCCAACAGCATCGCCACAGCCAAACATATCATCGCCGCTTGCGTCGGAATGGGGCGATATGGATTTTGGGGCATTCGAGGATGCTACACCTAAAGTTGCTGAAAAGAAGCCAATTCCTCCAAAACCTCTTGGTATCAAGGGCGTCGGACACAGACCCACCGCCTCCATGGGGAACATTGGAGCCCAATTTCCACCAACCGGACAATCGAAGCATGTGTCGAGAGGAAGTGTCACAATGTCTCCTATTGTTGGCAAAAAGGACGAAGATTCAGTCTTTAACGAGATTATCGGTTTATTACCAGATCTAAGCTATATGCTGAAGTGATATCGGTATTTTGGACTCTTTATTTCTTGGATGTATTAAATATATTACCTACCAGTTGCTTTATCCAGGTATATTATGGATATGTACTGTTATCATTCGTTCACAGGTCAGAATATTTAGCGAAGCGTTTATTTGGTTTGGCGAGACTGAATGTTTAGATAGAGTTACGCATGTCGCGACTATCCTTCCCGATATTCAGATTTTTAGTACTCGTATGGAAGGGTTTGTACTTGTACTGTAGAATATACAATTTTAGATAATATATATGTACAAAAGAAGCGGCATAAGAGTGCACCGCCTAATATATCTTCTTAACGTCTACCCCTTCCCATAAGCTTTCTAAACTCATCTTCCTCCTTCGCCCGCTTCTCATACTCCTTGTGTCTCTTCTCTTCCGTGCTGTTCCTCATCTGCTCCTTAACTCCATCGATGAGTCCACCCTTGGTTCCCATCGCTGTGGCTAACATTCCACCCCTTGACTCTCTCATCCGCCTATCTTTCTCTGTTTGAACAATAGTCTCATCGGCTTTGATTCTTGCCAAAGCTTCGGCAGAGAGGTTAGAGCTGTCGAGTGGCTTTGCGAGGACTTCTCTTCTCAAGGGGTATATTCCCAGCCAGGCTCTAACTTTTTCATTACGCATGATCGCGGCTTGAATAAAGGAGACGACAGAAGTGGTAAGGAAGTATAAGGTTAGGATCTGTTTTTTCAAGGTATCAGCATGCGAGATAGATAGATAATATATATATGGGGGAGGTCTTACAGAAGGCATAGTGCACGTAATCCCCAAACTGAGCAATGGCAAACCTATCCTGACATACTTCATCATTGGCCCATGTTGGGTGGGCATGTCTATAGCTCCCAGTCTCATACTCAAATACAGGAAGAAACTGGACGTGATTGGTAGTATGAAGAATGGATCGGCGCTGGTCAAATCCTGGAACCAGAGGACGCCGGAGTTCTCCAATCCGGGAACTGGGAGGTATGCCATCTGTCTAAGAATCATGAAGGAACCGAATTGAAATGGGATCTGGAAGATTGTCGTTAACGATCTAAATGGGGATACACCGGAACGTTTATACAGTGCCATGATTTCGGTTCTGATCTGTTGCTGCGCTTGGAGGTCCTGGTTTTTGATTGCGATTCTTTGACGCTCCATGTATGGTAGTAGGAGGGGCTGGAGTTCCTTCATTCTGGCGGTGTTGTCGGAGACTCGGACGAAGAGAGGTACGAAGAGGATACGCATGGCGATGGTAGCCATGACTGCGGTGGCCCACCAAGGTGCACCGGTGGCTACATGGAGGGCTTCGAAGGCGTTCTGCATGATAGTGGTGGGGCCCCAGCCGTTATCTAGACCGAGGGCATGGAGGTAACCCATTGTGTCGGGTGGGTGGTCGGTGACGCCATGGGCATTTGGAACGGCGGGGAGGAAACGGTCGACAAAGGAAGTAGAATGGGTTTCGACCTCTTGGGTGAAGTTGGAGAGGTCAATGTCGGGTGGTGGTGGGGTGCCTGTGGAAGGAGCGGCGGCACCGGTGGATGCGAAGCGGATGGAAGGAATCGTGGACGCTTTAAGAGCGATTGACGACCGCGAGGTCAGAGAAGTCGGTCTTGACGGGGCCCATCTTGAGGTGGGATGACTTGCAGATGATAGCTGCGAGAACTGGACGAATGGAAAGCATGTTAGTTCATGGGATGGCAATGAAGCTTCTATACATCTGTAACCCGACGGAGCGAAGTACCTGCCTGGGACTCGATAGCAGTCCGGAATCCACTCTTATCGAAGGCCTTGGAAGCTTTGCCGACAGCGGCCGACGGACGACCCTTGACAGCATTGTGGATGGTTGTGGATTTTGGCGGTGGTGGAGGAGTTTGCGGTCAAAATTTTTGCTTTTCGGCTCGCTTGAAAGGTTGAGGTTTTAGTTTGTATTGCGGGTACACACTTGATCTCGCGACAGCTGGACTCGATGACAAGGATGCGAGGAAGATGCATCATAAAAAAAAACAATTTTTATTATAGGCTACCTAGATGCCTTTTGGGAAAATACCAATTTGAAGATGAGGAGGGAAAGCGACATAAGATCAATCGTAGCTGAGAGGATAAGCAGCATGCCAGTCTATCGATATCCCGAAATCAAACCCCCAATAACGCCGTCGCAATGCATGTATAGAATAGTGCCGGCATAGGATAAAAAAAAAAGAACCAATGTCCAATGGTAATGGGGCCTCTATGAAAGGGCGACTGGACCCTTGCGGATATTACTTGAAGAGCTTCCCACCCATCCCGCCGACGACGTTCCTCCTGTTGCCATTTTCCATCGCTGCGACATGATCTCCCGCTGTCTTCCCGTTTTCCAGTCTCCATCGCCTGGCCGCTTCTCTAATATGCTCCGGGAGCAAGGGGGCACCAGGCTTGTCGTCCCCCCAAGCCTTTTGAATCTCTTTAGCTCGCTCAACCATCTCTCCAGCAAATATCTTTGAGAAGCCACCAATAGCAGATGCGACATTGGCGCTAATGGATTGCCCCAGAACGAGATTGGCTACCTTTTTGACGGCGGATTTCTGTAGGGTCCCACGGCGATAAGCTTCGTAACGGGCCATCTGATCTTCGTCGAAGCGATCCATAAGAAGACTTAATTTAAGTACCTGTTAGCAAGCCTCCAATTCTGCTAGACGCTAGTTTTTATTTGAATGAGACCGGCAGTATCATACTTTAGGCGCCTTTGTTCCTCCTCCTTTTGCTCTTCCAGCTCTGCCATATCCCCGACCCTCATGATGGTTAAGAGGTCGTCTCCAACGTCCTCGTCGCTGCCGTCGCCGTCATCCTCCCCTCCCTTACCTGCAGCGCCGCCAGCAGCATCGTCCTTGCCATTCCCAGGTGGCGGAACAAGCACTCGATCGACACTATTCCCTCGAGTGAAGCTTGTCGTTGCGTTCGAAGTGACACTGGCACTTCTTCGGCGTCGCGAAGCTGCATCGGCACTCTCTGGTGGGAAAGAGGTTTGTCGCAAGGGATGGGACTTCGAGGCTGCAGCCGCAATCGATGATTTACGTGAAAGCGAAGGGGTCCCGGAAACCTTAGATTTCTTCGAGGAAGGGCCACCTGGTGTCGACGCGCCCGGTGTGGAGGGATTGGATGATATGCGACGCTTGTTCTGGGGCATGGAAAGCGAGCCACTGGCTGGCGGGGAACCTGCCGGTGTCGACATTGCTGCTGCTACCACTTATATATAACCTGGAGGGTGATGTCGTCAAGATACCTAAGTAGGTAGCGATGTATTTCGGAATGTGGAGAATGAGCTGCCAGCCGGTTAATTAGCTAGTAGTAGTGCTTGAGTTAAGCAGCTGTCTGTCGCGTTCTGGGCTGGTCCAATGAGATCTAGGCTGGGAACCGTATTTACCAGCGGTACTTGTGGTGGTGGTGGAATTGGAGTGACATCAAACCGAGCCGACAGCCAATGCCGCTCCAGCCTGCTTTGCCCCCAACAAACCACTTCTTTAGCCTTTTACCTCATCCTGCCCTTCACCACTCTCCATCGACAACAAGCTCAACCTACCTACCTAACTCACGAGAACAGACGAAAACGAAAACGACGACGACGACGACGATAATATTCCTCAAAATTTGAATCTCATATGTGCCACTAGTCATCATCTTTTTATTTCGTCATGTCCGACGACAAGTCCACGAAATCCCCAGACACGACTAACAGCCCCTCCGCCTCTCAACCTCGCCAACAGGAAGACTTCATCGCCTCTGTCCGCCGTTTCGCCGACGAGCGCATCTCTGCCGCTCTCCACTCAGTTTTCGGGATCCCGAGTATCTTGCAAACACCTCCGAGCTCGAATTGGATGAGAGAAGAAGCAGAACGAAGCCGATTCGAGAATATGAACCGTCGTGAAGGCGGTAATGGAGGAGATGAACCAAGGAGCAGCACCAGTCGTGATGGTGACAACGGGAAAAATAATGAAGGGAGCAGTGGATCTGGTGTTTCTGGGTTTGGAGGCAGCTCCGGTAGTTCCGGACAAAACCCTTCCACGCCCTCATCATCTGACACCTCTTCAAACAAAGATCGTGATGATGAAATTATCTTCACGATCACTCTCCCAAATATAAATGTACCAATGCCGCCACAGGTATTGCTCCCAGAACCCTTATTTAACATAGGGTTACGAGCTATCGACTCATTAGATCGCAACGTTAGTGGCCATATCACGCAGCTTGAGAAGCTGATCGACGAAGAAATGCAAAGGCAAAAGGAAATCGCGACGGCTAGACAGCGGAGGGACTATGGGATTTTCCAAACCGATTTTGAAAGATTACTTGATATGGAGGCTAGGGTGAAGGAAGCGAGGGCTTCAAGGCTGAAGGATGGGATGACTTCGGAAACAGTGATAATCAAGGGAACTCAAATCAACGGCGGGGAACCGAAGTTTTCCGTCACACGACACACAGGCCAAGAAAGGCCGTCAATATTGAAAGAATTATTCGGCGAGGACATGTATGGAGCGCAACGAAAGCATCCTCTATTTACAAGTTTCTTTGACGAATTCCTTCCCGATGGGCGCTATAACGAACGGGAACAGCCACCTCCAGAAGTTGTTGGTGGCTGGAGGGCGTCCACTCAATCTAATATACCACCAATTTTCCCTTTGCAAGAAAATCCTTTTGGGCAAATATTCAAAATGATGATGGCTCCTTGGATCCAGAAAATCTATGAGAGTACGGAGCCAGCCCAGTTCGATGTGAAGGACAGGGTCATGAGCCGGGTGAATAACGATATATGGAACGAAAAACGAGAGGAAAATCCATCCTTTGAGGAATTTCAGAAATTAATGCACGAAGAGAGGACCAGGGTAGCGAAAGAGCGGATGCAACAATTGATGGAAAAGCGACAGGAACTCGATAAGGTCTTAAAGGAGCACGGAGAGCCGGATGGCAAAACAAGCAAGGCGGGCAAAACACCAGAAGGAGTCGAATCCCCCGCTCCTAACCAAATGAATGGAACGAAAGGCGAACGGGAACCAAATACGGAACTAGATTTGCATAATTTCTTTGCGGAATTGGCGGACAAAGATAAGCCAAAAACTTCCGGAAAGAAGTTGATTTCAGAGTCGACATCAACAAGTGCTACTGTAGGTTCGGATAATATTACGAGGGTGAGGGAGGTCCGGGAGAGGAGATACTCGGATGGGACTGTGGAGAGAGAAGTGCATACTGGGGAGGGAGCACCAGGCGATCGCTTTTTCGCGCAAAATTTTATTGCCCAGAGGCGTCGAAGCAGAGATAGCAACAGCCACCCGGTCATACGTGCGATTGAGGAACATAAGAAGCAGAGCAAAACGGATCCAACTGTGACTAAGGTGCCCCCGCCTGCTGCCCCAGAGAACAAGAACAATGACGACGATGGTAAGAGCGGGGGCTTGGGGAGTTGGCTATGGGCTTCCGGTAAAAAGAAGGACTAAGGCAAGAACCTAAGATGGTTGTTTCACTCTAGTTCGCCTCGTGAATTTTAGCCATTGTTCTCCCTCTCTTGCGGGTCCTATTTTCTTGTACAACCTTTCGCTCGCTCTGCTATTTTTTCTTTCTTTTTTTTAAGCCTCTTTTCAGGTGTTTATGGCGAAAACGAAATGGTTTACAACGGTCTCATGGTTTTATTTGTCCTGTATATTTTTCCATGCTGAGAAGGGCGCGCTTCTCCTCTCATTCTTTGAAGATATCTCCTGCGTTCAACTTTCAATATGGTACGATACGTGCATTTTCAGAGGGAAAGGAAAGGAAAGGAAAGGAAAGGGGGGGCTTTCTGATGGGCAAAGGTGCTCAATGAGATAGTGTTTTTATTTATGTACATAGTTTTTAAGTGGTTGAATGCGACAGTCTCGCTGATAAGACAAGTCGAGAAGATTGAAATACAATCGCGCTTTTTGCTTGATACCTCCTACATAGGTTAGGTATTTCGTATATACCTTGTATAACACTTCCTGATATCGTATTTAGCCCGGGATAGCTCTCCCTATCTAATATAACACTATTCACAATTAGTTTAGCAACCATGACCTCTTCAAAACCACCGTATTCAACCCGGCCCTGGTGGCCGATCCAATCATTCCAGGCTCGTCAAATCCCGTAGTTCCCCGCCTCCCCTCCTCCGTTTCTCGAATGAATTTTCGACGACCTCTACGCCAGGGGCAGCAACATGTGATTGTCTCCGGGAAAGAGGGAAAACCTAAGTTAGGGTATCTTGAGTTAGTTCTCTGATATATTTCTTTATTTGTTCGATATCAAGTAAATAAGAGTTATTGATCGGATGGAAATTTACATTGGTACGACTCCACCCGAGTCTAAACGCAATCTCATGAGCAAATAGCTCGCCAAATCCCAGCATCAGACCATTCACGAACGGTAGGAAAAGGTTGATAGCTGCCGAGCGGATGATGGAGATAAATGTGGGTGGATTGTAGAGGATTAACGGAGCCGAGCTTGTGGAGGGAGAAGTAGTCGTGTTTGGATTGGTGGATTCCGGGTCGGATGGAGCAGAGAGGACAGCGGAGGAGGAAAGGGAGGCGGTTTGAGGCGGTTGGTTGGTCGACATCTTTTTGGGTTTGGAGGTGAATTTTTTGGTAGTTGGAGAGGGAGGGAAGTTGGAGATGGAGATTCTGGAGGAGGAAGAAGAGACGCCCTGGTCAGAGGTGCTCTCTCTGGAGTTGGTGATGCTTGCTGCGGGTGAGTCCGTACTGCCGACGACGCAACACGGCCGGGTGTTGCAGATAGCTTCGCCAGCTTTGAATCCCAGCTGCCGGCCAGTTAAAAAGGTAAACTCGAAATGCAAGATAGAATTGAAAAAAATATAGATAACAATTATATGAAATCAGATACACTTGAATTACCCGTATAGGGTACCAGCAGAGCCGGTAATCAAACCTGGGCCGGAAGTTTAGCTATTGCAGCATGTGCATGTTAACAACGTCATGATGCTTCTTCTCTGTTCTTGTTCTTCGATCCTCGCTTAGTCAGAACTGCTCTTTGGACCTATCTTCTTCTACGCGTCACCTCTGTCTATGTTAGGTAACCTCGACTCTACTCTATCCACTTAAGTACTTGTAAGTACTGTACCGCGACTTGAACACCTTTCACCACTCCTAACCAAACGACGCCGGGTTAGAATACTTGGGAGCACGGCATCTATCTAGGACGAATAGCTATATTACGATCCAACCTTTTCAGCTGAACTATTTGAGACCCCGCTACCCCGCCATCGAGCCGAAATCTTTCCTCGTATCACACCACAATATGGCTGATCGCGACGAAACAGTTGCTCGGTTTGTCGAGTTGACACAGGCTGCTCCGGATGCCGTTCGTCTTCCTCATGCAGCAGCTTTCACTCCAAGCTAACATCAGAAATCTAGGCAAGGAATATCCTCGAGTCCTCGAACTGGCAGCTTGAAGTATGAATCTCTTTATTTTTAAATTTCTCCTAGATCACTGATCGTTTTAACACTTATGGATTTTTAGGAAGCCCTGAACCTCTTTTACGCTGCTCCCGAGATTGGTAACGCCAGACCAAGTGCTCCACAAGCTCAGGATCTCGACGAAGACGACTGGGAAGCTCCACAGACCCTCCGTAAAGCTACACCGCCCCCTGCTGGAGCTTCTTCTGGCGCTGGAAGGACCTTAGGTGGAGAGTCTTCCGGTGAACCGGCCCAATCATCGGCCCAACCGTCCATTCAGCCCCCTAGGAGGCGAGGAGGGTATGTTGATTATCCTTAGTTCTGAATAACTTGGTGGAACTGACAAGGTTGTAGAATGATGACTCTGGGAGATATTGGCCGTTCATCGGCACCCGGACAGGGAAGCGCTCCTGGAGATGATAGCGATGAGGAGGGTGGTCAGGATATGTTCGCTGGTGGGGAGAAATCGTGGGTCTACCGGCATATTATCTTGCTTGCACAGGATAGCTAACTTTTTTTTTTGGCCCAGTGGTCTTGCCGTTGAGAACCCAAATCGTCCAGGCCAACGGGGTCTAGATAGCGTTCGGAACATCCTTAAGCAAGCACAAGAGTGCGTAAAAGGATACTTCCGTATTATCACCTGCTTTGCTAATATCCTACTTATTCTAGGGGGACTAGAGCTCGCCAAGAACAACAGGATGATGACGACGAAGATGAAACTCCACCATCGCACTTTACCGGCCGTGGCATGACTCTCGGATCCGACGATGCTCCGTCTCAGTTGGTTGAGGATCCTAACTCCAACATTCGTAGGGCACCACCTAAAGTCACCAGGAACCTTTACTTCTGGCGTGACGGGTTCTCCGTTGAGGATGGTCCTCTCATGCGATATGATGATCCTGCCCATCAAGAAACTCTCCGCGGAATTGAAGCCGGCCGTGCACCTTTGCATCTCATGAATGTACTACCGGGACAACCAACCGACGTAAATGTTCACCGAAAGATGGATGAGGATTACGTCGCACCCAAGAAAAAGTTTGTACCATTCAGTGGGTCTGGTCAGAGACTAGGTGCTCCAACACCAGGTTTCGATAGCGCCCCTGTTTCCTCTTCTGCTTCTGCTTCTGCTGCTGTTACAGCTCCGGCTCAACCGCCTCCGCAGACCGTTACTGTCGACTCTTCCGCGCCGACGACGAGCTTACAGATCAGACTTGGGGATGGAACAAGGCTTGTCAGCAGGTTTAACCATACGCATACCGTTGGTGACATCTATGCTTTTGTAAATGCGTCTAATACAGCCAGCCGGTCGAGGAATTATGTCTTGCAAACAACATTCCCACCAAAGGAACTTAAGGATATGGGGCAGATTCTTAAGGATGCTGGACTGTTGAATGCAGTTGTCGTTCAGAAATGGACTTAGAACTATATTAGTCTGTTTTTTATTATTCTTTTTTTATTAGAAAGTGGATGTTTTTTGTATCGTTCTGGGTCAGTTTGCAGCATAGGTGGTTCTCGGCATCAACATGGGATGAATAGGGATCCGTCATTTTTATCATTTTTGGATACAGGTAACCTAAAAGAACTAGGCTAAGGGGCTTTAAGCAGTAGCCGGAGGTTTTCGAGAACAACATACGGGTTTCTTTAGTGCTTTGCATACATGGGGGGTAGAGAGCATATCGGGCATACCCAGTACTTTAAAATAGAATGACATTCTAGGGTCCCGAAAAAATTCTGCTAATTGCTTCCCTGGCTTCGGCGGGCTGTGGTTACAGACGAAGGACTCTTTTCTGAAGCAAAATGACCTCATAGAACGACGTCCGTCTACCATTTTTCAACGGAACTTAAGTGTAATTAGTCACCTAGTATATTCGAGAGCGATGAGGCAGGGCTGTAATAGGGAAGAATCGAAACCAACGCCGTCAGCCTCTCCTATAAAGAGAATAATAAAAAAAAGAAGGCTAGTAATACAGGGTCATCCTCTCGAAGTTCCGCTTCTCCATTCATAATCCTAAGCATATATGGTGTTTATCAAAACATTTATCAAAACATTTTTGCTGCAGAAAAATCGTTTTGACCTTTACTGCAGTTCTTCGTCGGGTATTTCTTCGTCATCTTTTCCGACGATGGCACCGGCGACGCGCCAGATCTGAAGAAGATTGTCTTCGGCAGCGGAAGCCATGACCCATGGGTCATGAGGGTTCCAGGCGAAGTCTGAGACACGGTTGGTGTGGCCTCCGTGCATGAATAACCTAGTTTAGTAGTGAAATATTAGCATATGATTGAGTGGTTATTAGGCAATCCTGAGTGTTTGACTTACAATTCGGGTGGCCCGTCTTCCTGGTCCTCTGGTGTCTGTTCTTCTCCAATTTTAGTAATATCCCAGAAAATTATTCTGCGATCAGTACTGCTACTGGCTAGGATTGGGTCCTCCTGTGGGTGCCATTGCAAGTTTAAGACATCGCCCTGATGGCCATCGAGGGAGTGGAGTTGATGCTTGAAGTTGCGCAAGTCCCAAAGAGCGACCGACTTGTCGGCAGAACCGGTGGCGATGATGTACTGGCTCTTTGGGTGGAATGCAAGACTGTTGACGGCGTCTGTGTGCGCGACAACGCTGTAACCTGCAGTACCAGTACGAGTGTCGGTGACCTTCAAAGTGCGGTCGTCGGATACAGAGCCGAAAAGAGACGAATGGATTGGATGCCAGCGGACATCATTCACGATGGATTGATGGAGCGTATAAGTTCTGGTTGGTCGGATCGTGGTATTGCCGCGGCTGTAGGATGTGATATCCCACTGACAAATGGTGGTGTCCTCAGAACCAGTGAGTAGGTGTCCTTCGATTTTCGGACTCCAATCAAGACCATATCCTTCCTTTTCGTGGCCTTGAAGTTGTATCTGTGGTTTAAATTTGGTACTTTCAAGTTCATGCTTCGTCCTGTCAAAGACGTAAACATTGCCTGAAACGGACATAGTGGCAATGACATCGGGCTTTTGGGGCATATATCGGGCCTTGTTGACCTCGCCTTCGTGGTAAATTCGCTGCTTGATGGCAAATCTAGCTTCATCACTGCCGGTATAACCTCCGATTTCCTCTCTGGCTTCATCGTAATCCTTGGGATCGATGTCACCCATCGGTTTCGGGAGCTGAACATCGGCGATCTGCAGGAAATTAGACCGTTCGCCAGAAGTATGTGTGCCAATCAGCAGCCTGTGCGTGCAATAGTTCTTTCCATCATGCCTAGACGAAGGTATATATCAGGATATGCGAGTTATATAAAGAGGATGTATGCTATGAACATACTCTTGCTTGTCAGGGAACCATTGCGTAGTGAGGGTAGGCCACTCGAGGGCCGTGCTATATGATCTCTGTTAGATTATTCGATCAAGTGGTCAATCAATGGATACTTAGCATACCTCATAATGATATCGTAAAGGAAGGGGGCGTTCTTCTTCCATGTTTTGTACTCTGGGATTTTGCATCAAAAAAGTTAGCCTCAACTATCCCACGCTAGCAACACTGAATTCGATGAAAGGGAAGAGGTCATGGCAGCCAAGGCTAATGATAGCGATGACGGTGGAATTGATGATAATGTACCTTCATTGATCAGCTTCTCCGTGACAATCTGTTCCTCTGCGCTGGCTGGTTCAACTTCAACTGTAGATGCCGTTAGTAATTGAGCGTAGATGCTGTTTTAGGTACGGAAACAACTAACTTTCATCATCATCCATAAGATCTTCATCTTCAGAACGAGGCATCTTGAGGAACTCTAATGGAGGATATGTATAAGATAGTAATGTAAGTGGTCGGGAGTAGGGTTGCTTTCGGAGCTGCAAAAGGCTTTGCGACAGTGTCTGAGGTGCTTTGGTCGATGACCTAGAGGGTGTATGGGAAGAGCGACAGGTTTGAAGCGAAGCACGCGTTCATGGTTGAAAAGGCGCGCAGAGAGGTCGCACAGCACGGGGCAGCACAGGGCTCAAGGGGACAGAGGCTCGGCAAGGAAAGCGTGTGTTGGAAGGCCAATTTAGGCTAGTTTGACAAAACCAAACTGCGTTGTGTTCCTATTAGGGCTAGTGTAGCACAACACATTGATGAGGCTTGGTAACACATGGTGCCAAGATAGCGGGGCAAACATTTTTAAAGACCGGGCACACTAAGTGGCCAGGCCCGAACAACCACCCTGCGGGAACAGGTATGAATCAGTCCTCGCTGCTATCTTAAGCAACCTTCTCGAATCACCAACCCTGTCCCATCTCTCTTCCCTTTCCTCTCCTCCTCCTTCCTCTTCCTTCACTTGTCAACTTTCGCGATAACTACTTCAGTACTTCCCTTCTCACACAGGTATGATCCCCCAAACTGCTTCATCAACATCCTTGCTGCTCGACTCTGCTTCGAACTGCTTAGGTGCTCCTTCAAACAGCAAAGGTGTTCGCTCTGGACTGTCGGCTGACCCCATTGCTGCAAACTTCCGAAGATAGTCTCTGTTCACACTCCTAACCCCCTCCGGGACACTTCATAGTCGGATTTCAACGACTTCATTATCATCGTAATCAATCACCACCATGGGTGTCCCAAAGTTCTTCCGATGGATGTCCGAAAGGTAGGTCCCAGTTCAGCTGCTGCTCTCTTCCACGTGTCCCAGAGCTTCCTACTAACGCTTCGAGCTTTCCAGGTATCCTGCTATCTCACAACTTATCGCCGAAAACCGAATACCGGAATTCGACGCCCTATATCTCGACATGAACGGGATCATCCATAACTGCACACACAAGGACTCGGATAGTCCAACATTCCGAATGACTGAAGAGAAAATGTTCATTGCAATCTTTAATTACATAGAACATCTGTTCGGCAAGATAAAACCGAAGAAACTGTTCTTCATGGCCATCGACGGTGTCGCTCCTCGTGCCAAGATGAACCAGCAGAGAGCTCGTAGATTCAGGACTGCCTTGGATAACGAGAGAGCCTATCAAAAGGCGATTAAAGAGGGTGTGGAAATGCCCAAAGAAGATCCTTTTGACAGCAATTGCATTACGCCAGGAACGCCTTTTATGGCGAGGTTGTCTAATCAACTGAAATATTTTGTGAATAAGAAGGTGTCTGAGGACGTGGACTGGCAGGGAGTTGATATCATTCTTTCGGGCCACGAGGTTCCCGGCGAAGGCGAACACAAGATCATGGAGTACATCCGGCTGGCGAAAGCTCAGCCCGGGTATGACCCCAATCTCAGGCATTGCCTTTACGGTCTGGACGCAGACCTTATCATGCTCGGTCTGCTCAGCCACGACCCTCATTTTTGTCTTCTCCGAGAGGAGGTCACTTTTGGTCGCAACAATCAAAAGAAGTCAAAGGAACTGGAGCACCAAAATTTCTACTTGATGCACCTTAGTATTGTGCGCGAATACCTAGAATTGGAGTTCCAGGAACTGAAACAGCCGGGGATTTTAACATTCCCTTACGACTTCGAGCGCATTCTTGACGACTTTGTTTTGCTTGCTTTCTTTGTGGGGAACGACTTTTTACCCCATCTACCTGGGCTCCATATTAACGAAGGAGCCCTATCACTCATGTTTAAAATATACAAGAAGGTCTTAACCAAGGCTAAGGGGTACATCAATGACCATGGCCAGGTCAACCTTGAATCGCTGGGCTTGGTTCTTGACGAGATGGAAGAGCATGAATACAAAATTTTTGAGATGGAAACAGCCGACGCTGGTTGGCTCCGAGGGAAGCAAATGAAAGAACTGGAGGCAGCATCGAAGCCGAAGAAGCACGGAAAGGTGGTCATGACCACTATCGAAAAGCAACTATATCAACGCGTCCGACAATTCATTGAGGATCGAAAGAACGAGGAAAGCCAAACCCAATTGGAGCTCAGGGGACTTACCGCCTCTCAGAAGAAATTCGTGGAGGGTCTTGCCCAGAGTCTTCGATTACAATTCGTGATTGTCCCCAATGAGGACGGTTCTGACAAGTTTCCGCGCTTGTCATTCTATCCCTCCCTCGAAAGCGACGGGGAATTTGAGGATGAAGAAGGCGACGCTGCTCTGCAGCGTGTCTTCAGGGCTTTTGAAAAAGCGAGCATCGTTGATATCAGTGCTGATGAGGCTAAGGCGGAGATGGAACGTCTCTATCAAGATAAATTCAAAGGATGGAGAGACACATACTATAAGGTATGTTGATTAATTGCCCCGCAACTAATGTGCTTGACTAATAAAATGCTATAGACAAAGTTCGGATTCAGTTTGGATGATGAGGAACAGATCAGGGGTCTGACCGAAAACTACATTGAAGGTATCCAATGGGTCCTATTTTACTATTATCGTGGTGTCGCCTCATGGGGTTGGTTCTTCCGCTACCACTATGCACCAAAAATTTCCGGTACGTCCCCTTAAACTGCCGTTTACTTCTGCGCCGCCCTAATCGTCAGGATAGATGTCAAGAAAGGTTTACGTGCGAACTTGAACTTCCGCCTGGGTTCGCCTTTCCGTCCGTTTGAGCAGCTCATGGGTGTGCTTCCAGACCGAAGCAAGAAGATTGTCCCTGAGCCATATCACGTAAGGAAACAGCGACCCAAGTCGTTACTACGGCCTGAAAACTGACAATAGTGTAGATACTTATGACAAGTCCGGACTCCCCAATTCTCGACTTCTATCCACGCGATTTCGAGCTGGATATGAACGGAAAGAAGCAAGACTGGGAAGCCGTTGTGAAGATCCCATTCATTCAAGAAGATCGTCTACTCGCCGCAATGAGGACAAGGGAACACCTGTTGACAGCTGACGAGATTCGCAGAAACGACTTTGGTATCACACTCAAATTCACATATTCGGAATCGATCGAAACTGTTTACCCCTCGTCTATGCAGGGCGTCTTTCCTGACATAAACCATTGTCATTGTATCATGAACGAGTTTGAGCTACCAACTCTTGATGGAGGGTTGAACTTAATTCAAGGCTTGTGCGACGGTGTTAGGATTGGACGCAATGCTTTGGCTGGATTTCCCAGTCTAAAGTCCTTGGATCATACGGGGCAATTGCTCCATCATAGTGTGAATGTGTTCCAGCAGGACAGCAAGAACGAAAGCATGGTCGTCTCTCTTGTTCATCCAGAAAAACCTAGTACGGTTGAAGCGATCGCACAAACCAAAATCAACCAGCGAGTCCACGTTGGCTACCCATTCTTAGGCGAGGCTCAGGTTACTGGCGTATCAGATGAACTTTTTGTCTATACGCTTGACGCGCAGGGTCATGTTCAAAAGATTTCGCACTCTGACAAGGAACGAGATATGTGGCGGACTCGAGCTGATCGTATCGAGAATACGTACAGCAAGCGGATGGGTATGATTATAGGCACCGTTGACGTTTTACTTCAGGTCAATCACCTGAAAGGACTCCGCCGAACCGACGAAGGAGCGATGGTTAAAGAGTTTGAAAACATCGCCGGGCAAGACACCGAATATGCATTTCAAACAGCTGTGGATTCGGGGATGGTCTCCGAGGATGAGAGATTCATTGAAAGGGCGGCTGTCGATATTGCAACAGAATTTCCTATAGGGTCGCGGTGTTTCTTCTTGGGCGATTATAATTATGGTCGTCCCCTCGAAGTTACTGGCCACCGTGAGGACAAAGCTGACATATGGATCTCTATATTTGTAAGCCTGACAACTTCCCCCATAGTGCTGGTGTAGTTACTAATAATCTCTCTAGAAGGGCAAAGAGCCAGATTTTGGAACGCGTGTTTCATACCTTATAGATCAAGTTCTGCAATACACGCCATCTTACACTGTAGCTAGAACCCTGGGGCTCACCAACCTTGTTCTGAGCAAGATTACTTCCAGTTTTCAAGTCCAAGTGGATGATACCCGTCAGAACCTTGGATTGAACCTCAAGTTCGAAGCGAAAAAGATGAAAGTTCTTGGGTACTCTCGAAAGACGGGCTCGGGATGGGAGTTCAGTCAAAAGGCAGTTGAACTCATACAAGCGTACAGGAACAAATTTCCAGACTTTTTCCGCGGGATTGAGCGTCGACCTACTGCCGATAACTATTCAGCGGAAGATTTTTACCCAGCGAATGTTGCTAAAACGAAGATCAAAGAGATACAGACGTGGTTGAAGGAAATTGAAGCTAAGAGCTTTGAGAAGGTGCCTCTAGAGGCAGAGCAGTTAGACGCTGAGTCTTGCAGAATAATTGAAAGCGAAGCCGACAAGCACGTCGAACAGCTCGGTGGCACTCAAGATGCTAAGCCGATCCGTAGTGTTCCTAGGAGAGCACTTCTAAAGCCATCAGATGCAGAGCACCGTCTTCATAACCAAAGATTCCACCTTGGAGACCGTATCGTTTATGTCCAGGACTCAGGGAAGGTACCAATCGCTACCAAAGGAACTGTTGTCGGGATTACGAAAACCGCAAGAACCACACTACTAGATGTCGTCTTTGACGTTTCTTTTATGAGTGGAAGCACACTGGGAGACCGGTGTAGCCCATTCCGCGGAATGACAGTCCCGTATTCATCAGTTTTAAATCTGACACACCGTCAGGTTGTCGCGATATCGAAAGCCAGTGCTCAAGCGGCTACACCAAATGGGGCTCCTCAGGCCGTCAATGGAGTTCAATTTGTCCCTGCAGCTACCCCTCCTCCCTTGAGGGGATCCTTCAGCCGTGCTCTTGGCCGTGGAAATGGTAATGGGGGGCGTCAAAACAATGTCCCACATGGGCCAGGCCCACGTGGAAACCATAATAACCGTGGGCGAGGAAACCAGACCCGTGAAAACGCTGTTCATCAGCCAAATGGTGGTGGGCCACCTACCCAACCTCAAACTTTCAATAGGGGTGGTTTCCAGAACGGACAGCCAGTCATTCTTCAACGGCGGCCACACAACGGGCTAGGACACCAGCCACCCCGCCAACAACAACAGCAGCCCCCTCAAGGACACCATGCTGTTCCACCCCCGGCGAGTCTCAATAATAATCGAGGACGCGGGCGCGGACGTGGCGGCAGAGGTAGGGCAGCACCAGCACAGCCAGTTGCTGAGCAGTAGACCTGGCAGCAGAAAATGGCCATGCAGGCGCAGCCAGTTGACCTACATAACAACGTCTCACAGGCTATCGCCCCACACGCTACCGGCCAACAGCTTTCCCGTAACAGAAATTTTCACCCACCATTTACTTATACCACGACTTTTTCTGGCAATCACCAGCCTCACAACCCGCGCGCAAATACTTATCAACAACAAAATCGTGCACCATATCATCAACAGCAAAATCATACACAAAATCACCGTCAACAAAACCATCGCCAGCATAACCCCCGCCCAGGTCATCTTTATAGAGCTCAAGCCCCGCAAGTCGCTCACCCCCTGACCCCGCAGGTCGCCTATAATCCCGCTAATGCCAGCGCTCTGGTTAACTCCCAAGCCAATGGGCAACAGTATCTCAGGCGTCGCCAATATCATTAAGAGAGCAATATTTATGAAACGCTCTTAATTCGCGTGTATGCTTTTTTGTTTTTTTTGTTTAAGGTTTTGCTGTTTTTCTTAACTACAATGCTGTATCTTTTTGTTTTATCTTGATCTCTACGGCGACACCTGCCATTTTATCACTGAAGGGGCTGAATCAGCTATGCGTGAATCCTGGCGTGATATCCCTTGCATTGATTATGACATGGCACAGGCGTTCGTTTAGATGGGTCCTAGGCCTTACACCAGGTTGATGTTTATATCTGGGCTAAATATCTGAAAGAAACGTTTGCATAGATGCTGCCGACTTTTCTAAATTTCTTTTTCCCTTATAAAGCCTCGATATCATGTATTATAACGCGCACAGGCAAGACTCCAATATTTGTAAAAGAAGTCTTGAATCCCAAGCGTGTTTTTAGATGCGGGCAGTGGGTTGGAGGGTTGTGTACTACTCTACGGTTATATAAAAGAACTTTATACTCCGTAGCTTCTAGGTTTATACCTGGTGCCCCAAAATAGCCGATACCTTGCAGTTTTGAAATTAGCCGTAGTCTCCCAAAGTGCAATGAATGAATGCTGATGGCGGTTGTATTATAACTATAAATTTCTTTTACGAACCATAGCACTAACTTTTCGCTTCTTACAACCAAATATTTTGCAGAATATTATTAATAGAGCAATTACCATATGTTAGCTTATATTTTATACGGCATTCCGAGCCTTCTCACTTGGGAAAGTGAAGCTCTTGGTTAGGCTCTCTCCCACACCACCCCACATTAAGATACCGACATGAGGCTGTACGTTCCAAGAAAGCTTCAATGTAGCATTCCTATGCGCATATTCACCAGTGATATCGTGGATGTTGTATTTGGCTTTGATGTTTTTTAGGGTCAGTTTTTTCGAGGGAGCGGCAGCGGGGATGATTTTGTCCCAGATAACGGCTTCGTTTGCCGGCTATAATTCTTATTAGGCATTGAATTTGTGTGATGGGGGATATGGGGTGGGCTTACGAATCTGTCACCGCCGTATGTTGCAGAGATCCAGACGAAGATTTGTTTTGTGTTCCAGTTGTAGAGGGATTCGAAGTCTATAGTTCATTTCTTTTAGTCGTTTCCTCCATGAATTTATACCAATCGCGAAAAGTAGAGTAGAAGCATACCAGCGTCCAAATCGAATTTTATATTCGCATACTCGTTCTGTCTTGTCGAGTAGTATCCACCGGAACGTCGTTTGACACTATTATAAGAGTCCGCTTGTTAGTTTCGGTGTATTCTGCAGTTTCTGGGAAACAGAGATCGATTGGATGACGTACACAGCAACATCGTTAACCCGTATCGACGCTGTCGGGCTCATGGGGTACATATACGACGTCAGCGCGATTAGGGCCGCCAGCGCGAAGCTGACGGTGGTAAGGAAGCCGAAGACCTGCTGGAGGCGGACGAGACTGTTTTTGTTTGCAAATAGTTGTTAGTGAGCAAATTGGACACTAGGATTGAATCGACAGGATATGGGCTTACGAGCTATGCATTTTGGCGGGGTTTTGTGAAGGGTATTTTGGGGGGCGGGTTTGGGGAGTGGTGGATTTTTGTTGACGCCCTCGGGTCGAGATGGGGGATATACTACGAGCGAGTTGGTTTATCGTGAGCTTGTCGACTTGTCCTTTTGGGAGAGCTGGGTGTGCCACATTTGGTTATTGTGGCGGGGGACGCGCGATAGAGCTTGGCGCCACAAAGCGTTGGCTCGAATCTAAGTCTGGGCTTATAAAACAGACGCCCGGTCTATCGGTTTTAGCTGGACTGTTCAGATATTTAACAGGTTTAAGATTACTATTATTTTACGTATTTTTATTGGTAAAGGACTTAGAGTATGCTTGGGGTATCAGGATGCAATTGTTATCGGAGTATAAGTATATACAGACAAAGTCCTCCTCCCCAGAAAGTTGACGCCTAATGATCCACTCGGGGTTCGGATCCTCGAGCTTGAGGCCTCTGACCTATGCATATACATTCGAGAGAAAAAACCCTGACAATGAGGATGACATGAGCAGTGGAATATTTTATGAGAGCAGAAAACAAAAAGAAAAAAAAAAGAAAAAGAATAGTGAGTAAAAAAAGATGAACGCCAGAGTTGAGCATGATTTCGATGATCCTTTTTTTGGGTCCATGGTAGGGATGATGCTGTATGTGGTTTTTGTAGACAATGAAATAAAAAAAATGCCAATGAGTTTTTTGCAATGTAATTGAAATAGAAAGGGAACATGTTTTTGTGTCATTGAGAAGGAAATAGACATTAGCAAAGGTGTAAATAGAAAACGCTACTTTTATGCTATGATGTACATTACCCTCGAAAACGCTGAAGGAAAAAACATAAGAAAGAAATAGGAAGAGAAAAGGGTGGCGATAGATCGGGTGCGGCTCGCATTGGTCGGTGGTTTAGAATTGAAGGGCTGACATCGCCCTCTCAATATTATCCTCGGTCACCATGACAGTGCCAGCTCGGGCGGTACTGAGGTAGGACATTTCAACTGGATCGGATCGTTCCAAGAAGCCTCTAGTTTCTCCACATAGTCTACCTGCGATTCCACACACGATACCAGTCGATTCAACTGGTAAGTCTCGAAGGTCTAGGGTGATTGGGATGAGAATTTCGTGTTTGTTTCCCAATAAAGTATCCTCAGGACCGAAAAGTCGGAGCATATGTCTTTCTAGAAGAAAGGATGGTGGTTCCGTGTCTGTGAGAGTCACGGATAAGAAGTCGGGTTTGCTGATAAGACATTGCACGAGTCCTAAGTGCATCGTTTCGTCAGGTGTTAGACTGGTGCTTCGGCGACCTGCGCAGAGCAGAAGCTCAGAGTTTCGGCTGACTTGAGGGCATATGTTGTGCTGTTTGAGTGAGTTGAACGTGCGTTCCTGAAGTTCAGGGATGGTTATTGTTGGTGGAGGCGTGGGTGGTTGGGATTCACTGGGAGCACGATGGTGAGTGACATAAGCGTCGACATGCTTTTCAAATGCAAACCCTCGTCGTTGGAGGGCTTTTGTTACGTTAGAACGATTACGGGCCGGGACAAGGATATAATCTGAAAAATATGTCGTGATAAAGAAGATTGACCTATATAGAAATTAGTAGCCGTATAGAGACCGGCATGTTGAATCGCCAAAACTTACACTCCAGCCATCGCCAACGGGTTAGTCAATTCGAGAACTCTTTGGCCGGCATCGAATCCTTCGCCGTCAACTTGGATGACCACATAGTCATCCTCGGATATCACAACGGTTTCCCTGCGTTCTGGTTCCAGGGCATCCAGCAGGGGCTTAAATAGTTCCTGGGCGGTGTCGTGGGCACACACGACAGAACACTCGACCGGTGTTATCGAAACATTGACGAATACTTGTCCGACATCTGTACTTCCGTTACTCGGCTGATATCCACTCTCTGTCATCGAATAATATCTATCCTCCTCGTCGACGGTCGGAAGCTGTCCATTTTCGTCTTTTCTGGAATCCTGAAGCGGCAGGACAAGCTTTAAGATCGGTTGCAAGAAATGCGGATACAACTCGCGTGGGATGTGGATAAGGCTAAGTCGACAGTCCTGTGAGAAGCGCACGGTAGTTCGTAAGCTATCCACACTGTCGTTGACACTGGAAAATGCGGAATTGACGCTGCCGTTCATACGCTTCGCTCTCCATTCGACATCTGAAGATGTAGTGGATCCCGCGCCCGCAGAAGCGGAGTTGAATGAGGATGGAGAGGCGGGTGGAGTGGTTTCATAGATGGTTCCATGAACGGATCTTAACGATAGCTTCCGTAGGGACATGGGAGGTCTACTCATTGGGATGGGTTGGGAGCCTCCATCGTGTGAGGAACCGGGCATGCTGCCTCTGTCGCTTCGTGAACTCCATTGGTACAATTCAGATAGACGACTTGGTGAAGATGAAGGCATGACAGGTGGGAATGATAGAGTGGGGATAATGATGTGAAGGGCCCGGGAAGAATAAAAAAGGAATATATACGATTGGGGTATGTGAAAAAGAGAAAGACGGGGGCAACGCTTAACTGAGAAAAACCTGGGGGTGGGAAGTGGGGGCCAAGGGATCAGATACAGTATCCAGCCCGTGCAGGGGGGTGGTCAGAAGTAAAGGGATCCAGGAAGGGTATTATATGTCAGGCTTGTATAGGTATGGGAGGGTGGAGTAATGGTATATGGGGGGGAAGCAATTGGACAAATCAAAGCAGTGGCCTACTAACAAGGAACCGGATAGACATGTTCAAACCAGGACGCCGATACCACTGGCTCGCGCGCTATACCTTGCACAAAAAGTTTAAAGAGATCTAAGAGCGAATAAAGGGATAGAAGGAGAGGGATGGGTGTTTTGTAGATATGAAAATATGGTTGTTTGCTGCAAGAGAAGAAGAAGAAAAAAGGAATATTCGACGGGTTGCAGTCGACGTCGAGGAAGAAACGTGTTGACCTCGTTGGAAAGGACGTTCCCGTTCGAGTTCGACGTTCGCTAAAGCTTAGGCAAAGCTAACCGCTTACCAGCCCGGCCCAGCTGTCGCCCTTCAACTGCTCTAACGTACTAACGTTACTCTCAGAGCTAAACAGGCCACCCCGTCGAATTTACCCCGTCTATCTCACTATGATGCAGCAAAGTAACACCACCCTCTTCTTCTTCTTCTTCTTCTTCTTCTTCTTCTTCTAAAAGCTCTCGGGTCTTTCCACTCAATGAGACGGCGGACGGAAAGCGGCCAGTGTAATTTCGGTGACCTGAAAACCCCGTCCGATAAGAGGGCAGCTTAGCACCGCTCGCAAAATAGTACTTGGTTTCGACAGCCAGTGGCTTCCCCACGAAATGCAAGAAGTCAGCAAAAGATCAACAGCAAAAGCGAAAAATGGATATCTGTTCGTGCAGGAAGAAAAAACGGGGAAGAAGAAAAATCTGGGGAAAGGATGGGAAGGTATAATGAGGAAGAATTACTTAATCGAATTTTGCAAGACTCGTTCCTTTGCGATTGGAGCAAAACGAACAGGAGGGTAGGTAGGGAAAATGAGACTGTGCTGTTTTTGGGGGTCTCTTATGGTCAGTCAGTCTCGATCTGGGGAAAAAAGGTTGTCAGAAGATCATTGGCTTTTTAGCGCCAAAACGAGCGAGCGTGTGTTAATGGGTCAGAATCCTTTAGTCTCCATGAAGGCCATGTGTCTGTGCTGTGGGTATTCTGCTGCGACATGATGCAGGCCAACCGGCTTCGATAGTCGAAGCAGCTCTTTGTAGCCTAGTCCGGGCTCGTGAGAGGGACAACGAGTCTTGTCTGCTTTTGGAGAGCAGGTGGATGTAATGCAATGGCATCCCACACCCTCAAAGTCCTGAACGTTGAAAAAAAAAAAAAAAAAAAACAAGAACAACCATGTCCACCTATTCTCCGCCTTTTCCATTTTGGAAAGGTGGGGAAAATCGAAGAAAACATCAGTACCATAGGTACCGGAATCTTGGATCGCACAAGGGAATAGGAGGGATGGCTGTCGTCGTGACGAAGGCTGTACACAAAGTTGGGGGGCGCCGCTACCAGCTGTGGTGGACAAAAGTTACCTGGCGCAACCCTTTGTCCAGATATGTCTGTGCGGGTTTAAAGGCATGCTTTAACAAGCCCCGGAACTTTCGTGTCGAAAACGAGCAGGAAAAAAGCCCAAATATGCTGCAATACGCAATCTGCGAAGCCAAAAAACTTGTGCAGGGAGGAGATACGTAAAGTGATGGATGGGTTTGTTTCAATAAAACAACCTTGAAACCTCGATATTTTGCAACAGAAAGGTTTCTCTTGCGGATATGCACGAGATATGCAGGTCCTGTCAGTGTCACCTCTTGTTAAGAAATGCTGACCAACACGGACGGCTCACGGCTCACCATTGCCAACGAAAATGTAGAC
Source organism: Orbilia blumenaviensis (assembly GCA_036872755.1). Lineage (NCBI taxonomy): Eukaryota > Fungi > Ascomycota > Orbiliomycetes > Orbiliales > Orbiliaceae > Orbilia > Orbilia blumenaviensis. The sequence continues at coordinate 2,090,491 of JAVHNS010000006.1, read as the reverse complement.
TAAGACAAAGGGAAAAGAAGAAAAGAAGTGGTGTTGAAAGTGCAACTGTCATGGATTAGGTTTGTGTATGCATATTGATCTACTTACCAAGAACTTCCTACCGCACGGCCAAAAAAGCTGATGTCGTTCGTGTATGGGTTGATTGATGGTGATGCAGAAGTCGCATTGAAGACCAGCACAAAATATACGGAAATTGTATGACTCTTTCACTTGCAAGCGCTCCGAGCTCGCACGCTGCGGAATTTGATAACATTTTATTCCTTTATCAAGACAATTTTTTTCCTTCGTAGGCCAACTAAACTTCAGGGACTAACCTAAGCGATAACCTTGATAACGGGTCCTGATAAGCTTCTCCCAAACCAAAAAAATTTCCATCCGAAAATGCTATATTTTAGCAGCAAAGAAAAGGCGCTAAAGAGGGCCTTGCCTTCCGTATTCACGGAGCGGGTTTCACGGGTAGCAATTCTACGGCTATCCAGATTACCAACAAGGGCCCGGATATAGTGATGGACGGATATTCTCGCTTTAATTCGTGGGGGCCACGACGAACCTCGCCGGGTTGGAAGCTCAAGCCAACGGGCACACGTTGGGATAACCTTTCATGCCTCAAAAATACCCCATTCATTTGCATCGTCGACGAATTTGGAACTCTTTATGCTTATGGGTAAATAAGATCCATGTGTGGGTAAGGTTGCGATTCGGATATTGCCCGGGATGTGCATTTAATGGCTTGCGAAACGAGGTGCTTTGAAGTACACCAGTGGGGGCCTTTGATGGAGACGTTCTCCACAACTGTGCATACAGCTTCGATCACAAGTGTGTAGTGACTCGCATGTCTTCGCACAGCCCTTTAAAATCGGGACCTCTTGCGCCTTTTTCTTCTCCAACTATTTCTGTGCCGGGATGAGCTTACAATCTTAGTTAGAATTTGTCTTAGATCGTGCGAGTTGAGTTATGTGATGTGACGAAATGACATCCACCAGAATTGAGATGTGGTGTCGACATATTCTGATGAGATCTCTCGGGACTTTTGTGTGATTATCACGATAGAGCAGGGTGTTGATTGCGACTTTCCCCCCAACGTGCGCCAATTAGACTGATACCTAAGCTGCTCACCTTCCTGCTGTATCCTGGTTTGTTCGAGCTAAGACCCACGCTAACGTATTGGGCGTTGCCGTCGATACATATAGTCTCAGGCGATTCGAGAAATTCTTTTTTGCTGCCGAACGCCGATTAGCTTAGCGCGAAACCCAGTGGCTTGAAACCTTTTTTTTTTTAGGGGAGAAAGAGAGAATATTTGATATTGATATTTGGTACAAGATTTAATCGCGACGGATGTTATCCCATGCTCCTATTCTAGAGGTTGATCCTTGAAGATGGTAACCTAGCTTAGCCGTTGTAGACCTTCCCTCGAATACCCGCAATCAATATGTGGGGGCGGAGACTGTACTGCCCCCGTCTTGCTCTGCAGAGCTTGTTTTTTTTTTTGGTGTTGGCTTGTGTGCCTTTTTTTTTTTTGGTTCGTTCATTATCGCTGCGTATGCAGTGCATGTTTGATGCAATAGCGGCCACGAAGAAAATTAAAGCCAATTAATGGTTGGGATACTAAGATAATTCGAGAAGGTCATATAATCAGTAATGTAGCATTGCGTATCTATCCTATATATTTTTCCGATTGATAATGCAGATAAAGGACCCGTAAAGCTTGTTAGAAAGCCATTGACCAATTCCCCGAGAGCATTACCAACGCTACAGCCCTAATGTTGACACACACATATTTGGTTGACATTTCTATCGAGGTTACACAATTGAGTTGTTGGGTAGATTCAACTGGCTCGCAATCGAGCTTAACGAATTCCAATTATGTGTTTGTAACGTGTGGACGGCTACTGTGACCGTATTTTCTATGACGATTGTATTTTTTCCGGCTCCGAGATCGCCCGACTAACGGTGAATGGTACGTGCATACAACCAGTTTATGTATGTGACCTTTTTTTTGCTGCATGCCAGGTGAAGTTGGTATTACGCAGAATATATATGCGCCAGACCAAACTTTAGTGAGCGCAATGCCCTTACAGGCAAATAGACGTATAACACGACTACTCTTATGAATCTGAAGGGATGGATTTTTGTGTGTTTACGCGCCGATCGATCCTTGGAGGGGTATCCGGGATTCGGCATTGCCTCCTACTTTGCGGAGTTCTCCAGGGGATCTATCTGAGACAGGAGATAGACATCCCGAGCCCGTATCGCCTTTTGGGGATGAAGCTAGCGCACTGGCACAGAAAAAAAAATTTTTTTGTCTTGTTTGAAGAGCTCATTGCGAATGCCTACTGCATTTGCATTCTCGGTTGCACAGCGCTATCTCAACGTCATGGGAATTCTCTCTCTCTCTCTCTCTTTTTTTTTTAGGGTGCAGTGCAGGGCTGGTGGGAATTCCTTGCTGTTGAGTATATCGTTATGAATAGGTTGGGACACAGGGGCATCCTGGCCAACTTGAAATCAAAACGGTTCGAAATAGTAGAAATTTATCGGTTGGTCGCACAAGACCGAAAGGGCTTCAGACGTACACGTTAGATCGTCACTGGGATGGTGGGTTACACAAGAATGTGGAGAGAGTGTCACCACGTCAGGTTAGCTAAAATGGGGCGGTCGTGTGGTGAACGTATGCCCGGGGGGGTATGGGTCTTTGGATTCCCTGGTCCGCGTCGTGGTCATGTATATAGCGCGGGAATTAATTGCTTGATATTGTGGGCTCGAGACTTCGAAGATAGAGAATTAGGAATGGAGGTTTAGGTACCGTTTATAGTCCGATCGGCAGGACGGTTGGGTGTCTATGAACCCCCTACCCCCCAAGTTCGCTCCTATCTATCTTGATGCAAGATACTATCCAATTCCTCGTTAGTGATTCCAGATGCTTAAGTAGTGTGATACTAACTATTTGCTAAGACAGAAACCTGTAGTTGCTTAAAGTACTCGGTATTCGCTACTACTAAATAATAGGCGTGGAACCAAGGCTAAGGAATAGCTACCAAGACCTTAAACATTAACATCCAAGCACGTGAAAGCCATATCTAATCCTCGCTGCCATGCGGACCAGCCTTAACTAAAGCTCGCTTCGCCGTAAAAGGCAATTCGCCACAAAAGGTAAAGATGATGGGATGTTTAAGATGCAACGTAGCAATTGTGTTGTGGATACCAATCAGTCATTTGGGAGTAGACTAGCGACACGATATCGAGATACTATGGAAAGTAAACTAATAGCGGTTTGTGTTATCGACGGATAAGATAGGAAAATAGACTTATTGGCTTTGGTATATGTTGCGTGTAAGCCGAAGGGTAGCCGATTGGGCCTAAAGCTCCCGAGGAAGAGAGTACCAATCGTATACCTATGAGTTTTCCGAGATTTCAGCGCCATGGAGCGACGAGACGGCAATATAATTTGATATAAAGAGAGGTGGATTATTTTAATGTGTGTAGGTTTAGGAAGGTTGTCGGGATTGGACGCCCCGTTTTTGGTAGGGTCCGGTCAGCTGGCGTTGCTTAGCACGGGATCGATAGTACCCTCACAAGGCCAATATACTAAATATTTTTATCAGGGTGCAATTGGCGAATACGAGGGCCTGGCAGCGGTAGTAGCGGTAGTAGCAGTGACGGCGACAGCAGCAGCAGTAGTTAGGGATAGACGAATGTGCGTGAATGAATAAATAGAAGAATAGGATGTGTTGAGAGGGAAGGGCGTTGCTAGGGGGAGGGGGTAGAGGGGTATCATGCGTTGAGGACGGTCGACGGCTTTCACAATATTTTATTTAATTTTTCAGTCGTAATTCATAATTCTTTCAGAAATAATCCATCACCACCACCACGCTCCGTCTCCGTACCACCCTCCATCTCCTCTCCATCATCGTAATCCCCTCCGTATCCCACCTCATCTCATCTCCCGTTCCCTGTCCCCGGTCCCATCATCTTCTCCTTACTACATCTGCTTCATCCATCCCCATAACGTTTCCCTCGATATCAAGCTCTGATCCCATCAATTCTTCTTCTCATCGACAATTTCCAAAGTTAATTGACGTTCTGTCACCAAGTTCCTCTTAAGAAACACAACTCGAGGTCCTCATCCCCATCACCTCCTCACTTCCCTACCTACCAGCGATATCTAAGTTCATCTTTTCTAACCCTCCTGTTGCTATAGCTTCGATCAATCAAACCTCCTCAGTTACATGAGCCTCACGGATAAATAACTTCTAGTAAGTTACCCTGCTGAGTACCTCGTGGTCATTGTCGTCGTTCCTGCAGCCGTTGCACTGTCCTCTGGACGACTACCTGTATTATTTCCTGTATCCATCTCCATCTCCATCTCTCTGTCCCTCTCTGTCTCCTCCTGTTCATTCCTTCCTCCTCTCCTCTTCTTTTCATCTCCCTTCAAACCATCTCGGCTTCATCGGGCTGCTTATAGCCTCCTCGAAGTGCTCCTGGAATTGGTTTCTTCCATCATTGCAACGTCTCTTTGGATGCTAGATCACGAGCAAGTATCGCCGAGGTTTATCTATCTGGGTTGGACGTGAAGGCAAGCTGAATCTATTTTTCATCTCCATATCTCCTCGTTCTATCCCGAGTTTACAAGCATCCCAAACTGCTTTTTCATTTTCTGTTCGGGTTCTAACAAGGTCAGTAGACTTTATCAAGATCGTTTCTTGAATATCAATCACAATGCATCATACAGAAGGACTTCCACCCAAACCAATGGGGGGAAGACGATTCCCTGATCGCGAGCCACAGAATGAACGGCTCATGATCCATATTGCCGGCATCCCTCCAATGATGCCTGAGGATGTTGTTAAACAGGCCGCTACCCAGTTCGGTAGGATTTTTTTGTCCCCCTTTGTGGCGTCCAAACTGCTAATCCGTCTCTTCAGGTCCCGTCAAGGAATTTTTCAAGGTCAGCCGACACTACGAAAAGGCTTACGAATACGCACCATGTTTTGGGTTCTTGACTTTTGAGCACGAAGACTCCGTTGCACGTGCTCTTGATGCTGGGTGGATGATTGCTGGGGACTCTAAATTGTAAGTATAGTCTCACCGCCATCGGGATATATGTGTGGCTGGCTAACATTTCGTTAGGAGCCTTAACGCTCGCCGCCCAAGGGAGCACCGAAACCAACGTCCTAATGGTGACTTCCGACCCACGAACCTTCCGGGAGGTCCTGGAGTCTTGCCAGACCGTCCTCCACCAGTTCGTGGCCAGGCGCAAGCACCTGTTCATAGCCGAAAGCAATCAAATGGTTCTCAGTTTGAGAACAAGGGTTCCTTCCCAGGCCCAAATCGAGGCACCCGCCCATCGAGTTCTACCTGCACAATTTACGGACTTCCTGAGACCTTCGTAGTCCAAGATTTAACGGAACGTGGAAGTTCTTTCGGACGTGTTATCAATGCCCATATCTTTGAATACAAGGATCGTGACGGCCGCCGTTTTGGAACAATCAATTTTGATTCCTCCAGTGTTGCTGAAGAGGTTAGGATGCCCAATCACCATCTCCCGGATTCGGAGAATGATGCTAAATGTGAATATAGTTCCACAATAAAGAAAACGGTCAGATTTGGAATGGATGTACCGTCAAGATCACCTTCGAGCCATTCAATATCGCTCGTCGTAACAATGCGCCTCCTATTCGCTCAGGTAATTCGGGCTCACAAAATTTCCATCGCCATGAACAGCGTTCTTTCGAAGGACCAAAACGCTTCCCTAGCGGAAACAGAGGACCTAGATACCCGCCTAACAATGGTATGGGTCGTTTCAACAATCGTGGGCCATTCCAACCCCATGGAAGCGGTTATCAACCCCAATTCCAGGGACCAAACCAGCAACATTATCCACAAGAGCACCAGTTCTATGATCCTCAGATGGTAGCTTACCAACAGCAGCAATATCAACTTCAATACCCCCAAGCTATGGGTCCTCACCCAATGGCTAATCAGGTTCAGTATGGCTCTGGTGTTGTATCCCCCCCAATGCCTTATGGTCAGCAAATGGCTGCCCATGGCATCCAGGGCCAATATCATTCCCCACCCCCCGTTGACCAAACTGGAATGCTCCCTATGCACAGTGGCCATGTTCCTTATCCTGGTACTGCTGGGTACCCGCAAGGTTATGGTGCCCACAGAAACGTCATTGTTGGCGATTCCCCGAACAGTAAGCATAGCTCTGGTTCGACTGATACCATCGGTAACCACCACAAGGCATCCGGTGAAACTTCTCTCACGGCCCCCAATTCTCATCCTGATATGCACCAAGGACGCTTCATCGTTCCACCAGAGAATTACCGCCATGCCGGGTATGCTTACCCCGGCCATATCTCTGAGAATGTTCACCCCTTGACGGGTCCATCCGAACCAGCCATGTTGCCAGCGACAGTTCCAGAAACAAAGGACCCGGAAGATCCATCGAATATCTTCATCAAGAACATCGATGACGATGTCATCTCGAAACCAGAGCATCTCGAAGAATATTGCAAGAAGTTCGGAGAAGTAGTTTCTATTTCTTTACCAGCCTACGGTAACGGCCTTATCAAGGGGTTTGGCTTTGTCAAGTTCACGACACCAGAGGCGGCCCTGAAGGCGAAAGAAGAGCTCAATCTTCAGATCGTCGGCCGTAGACGTCTTTTTGTATCATTTGCAGAGACAAGTGACCACCGTCAGTCTCGCCTCGCGAAGTTTTATGACCAAGGTGCTCGCAGCGATCGTGAACTGTCACCTCCAGATCCGCTTATTCACATTAATGATAAGAACAAAACGCCGGAGAAGAAGAAACAGATTGACGAGGAAGTTAAGGGAAGGTCCAGTATTGCCCAAACAGATGGCGATGCCACTATCGATATTCCAGCTGGAAAGCCAGCGGATGAACAACCTGATAAGAAGGTAAGCTAAACTGTTCAAAACTATAACAAATTAATAGTAGTAACTAATCGCACTAGAAACCCGAGGATTTAAAGGATGCCCTCGCTGTTGAAAAGATCATCAAGCCACAGGTCGAAACCGCCCCTACAGTCGAAAAACCCGCAGAGGTTAAGACATTGAAAGGGCCAGCTTCAGAGGTTACTTCAGCCTCACAGAAGCAGGAGAAAAAAACTGAGGTATGTCGTTCCACCAAAATTAAAATCCATCCCGTGTAGTCTAACTTTTAATATCCACAACGATACAGGGCATTGAGAAAGCTGAAAAAGTAGAGAAGGAAGGCAACATTTCCGCAAAGCAAGATGAAGCTCAAGATATTCCAGTAAGTCATTATCGGTACTTGAAGCTATTTTGTAGCTAACTGGATATTCTAGGATGCTGAGACGAACGGTACAAAGGGAAAGTCTATTGGCCGAAAGCTCACACCAGAAGAGGCCATGAAGCGTGTACGTACTCTATTTCCTTTTATTTGTGGCTCGCACTAACTTTTAATAGGACCCGGCCATCGTTTCTGTCGAGAGGCCGGAAAGTACTGACGTTTCGAAAGGATCGTCAACATCACATACCGCTTCTGTCTCAGGCGCTCATCCAAAGGAGCTAAAGGTAAGCTAAGGAATCTCGTGACTGCCCTGATGGATGGCTAACATAAGGTGTAGGACGACCGTCTTAAATTAGTCTTGAAGGGTCTGCAGAATACTAATTTGGATGGCGTCGAATCTAAGGATGGAACACAGAAGGACCCTCCCGATAGTGGGCAGTCTGCAGTCCCCGAGACTCAACGTTCAAATAATAGTGAAAGAAAAGAACTTGGCGAGGGGGTCGTTAAGGCCTTAAGAGATACTGGAAATAAATCGCAGGGGTTGGACAATGAATGTGTGCCACATCCACCTACTCGATCCGACACTCGCAACTCGACTAGTTCTTCGGGTTCTCGAGTTAGCCAGGAGGAATTCTCTGAGGCTTTAAAGGAAAAATTTGGTCCAAAAATCCCCTCCACCATTCGCGCAGCGGATGTAATGGATGCTGTCGACAAGTACGTCGAATCCCGCAATGGTACTCGCGAGCCATCCCCAGCTACGAAGAATGATGAATCCCTGGTGAAAAAGGACGACGACCAGGCGGAAGCTGGAATGAGTAATATTGTTGCTCCGGCACCATCACGAAAGGTATCTATCCGGAAGATAACGCCTTCCGACGCTGCGGAGAGCAAAACAGCATCAGAAGAAGAAGGCAAGGTCGAAGTTGATGAGATAAAGATAATTGCGGTGGCTCAGGGATCCGAGGAAAACACGACGAAAAAGGAGACCCAGACAGCCAAACCACAATCACCAGCTCCTGCCGCCATCTCTTCAGAGGTTCCTACTACTATTTCCACTGAAGCTCCAGTTGCTGTCAGCACTCAAGCCCCAACCGTCTCAACAGATATTCCTAGGACTGAACAAACCACACACCCCAGCACCACACAAAGCATCCCAACTTTGAAGACCGACGAGCGAAGTGCTTACCACAGCGAAACTGGAAGCAGCAGCAAGCAAAGTGGCTCCGGCGTCCAGCAGAAGAATGTTTTCGGTGGGTCCCTGAACCATCCACGCAGCTATTCACAGGGTCCAATAGATTCAAACCATCGACAGGATCATAGCAATGGTAGCATGACCTCCTCTCCTCATTCAAAATACAGCCGTGGTTCGGAATATCCACAACAATATCCAGGCTTCCATGGTCACCACAACGACCAATACAACCCTCACATTAACTTTGGGCCCCACTCGCCAGGTCCCCATCCTCCAACTATGATCTGTAATGACCCATGCCCACAGCCCCAGTGCCAGCCGCCCTTTTCTTTTGTTCCGATCCCCGATATGTCACATATGTTCCAGGGCCATATCAACGCACGCATGCAACAAATGGGACAGATGCCATTCTATGACCCAGCCATGTATCACGGTCAGTACGGGTATCCGGCAGACAACAATGGATTCCATCCTCAATTCTTTGGAGGTACACCACCCGCAATGCATGTCCAACCTCAACCCCAACCACAATGGTCCAATACTGGTAATACTAGTAATGGTAACAATGGCCCGGTTTTAGGACCACACTCACAAGGAGGGTTTGTATATCCCCCACCTCATCCATATTCACCGCCACATTTCCATCAACCAACCTCTCCTCCACGCATGGGACATATGGATCAATCTCAAACAAACCGCGGGTTCCAAGAGCACGGCCATCCTCAGATGCACCAGCAATTCGGAGGCCCCTTCCCAGACCAAGGGATGCAGGGTAGTCCACAACCACCATTCCATGGGCAAGGACAATACCGCCCACCACCACATGGTGGTGTTCCCTCCTTTTAATGGCGGCATCCTTCTCTCTTTGGTTGCATGGTTGACATCCATCTTGACTGAAGGAATAACTGCGAGCATCTTAAAACGGTCCTGCAGAGTGAGATTTTATTAAAACAAAAAGGAAAAAAAAAAAACACGAAATAAACGAAATAAAAAAAACGAAATAAAAAAAAAGAAATAAAACAAAGAAATAAGAAAGAAGAAATAAAAGATAAGAGCGGTTTATATTTTTCGGGTTGTTCCCTCACTTGTGAGACGCCTCCCTTTTCACTTATGGCTTTACGGTGGGTTTCACTACTATTATTATTACTTTTCTGGTTCCCAGCGTGTTGTTCGGAGTACCGGTGCATAGGGCAGCGGTTGGACAGAGGGCAGGTCAGTGGCGTTACTGTTTTCGGTATTTTCTTCTCTCATGCATAGGGATATATGGCGTTTACTAGAATGTGGTGAGCATGGTGGAATGGCGTTTGGTGATGGTTTTTTCATCTACAAGACATGGATTCATGTATAATCACCATGTCCTGTTTGTGATCGAATCATCTCGTTTCCTTTATATTGCATAGCGTAGTGGTAATTTCGGCGTTACGTGGCGAGAGAGAGCTTTCTGTGTGCTTTTACATTTTCCCGTTCTGGCCTATCAGGTCTTGCATGTATATTCGACGAGGGTGATTACACGCTAAAGAGGGAAAAGGAAGGAATGCAAGACAATGAACTGTTTTACTATTATACTAGGTTCCATAGTATTAATTCGAAAAACGTAATCGACTGTCAGAGGCCGGCGCCGTCGGGGCGTAAGACTTATAGGCGAGTTCCAAATTTCATCTAGGTATATCCCTAACCTCAAATCGAGGTGCTAGAGGCAAGGCAAACTGTATTACATCTGAAAAATCTACAAGCCCCCTGAAGAAAACACTTAGAGTACTTTGGAACTCGGTGGTAAGCTAAAGATGCTCATATGCATATCATAAATAAGTGTTTCTTGATGATTCTCCTCGTAAGAGTGTATCGAGAGTACTAACACTATCGGGTATTATTCCCAATATATACTAAAAGAAGCTCCCCGAACAGATAGATTTCCCAATAATAATAAACTCCCTATTCCAATCCAGTGTAATGATAATGATAACAATGATAACAGTAAGAACATGTAAACCTGCAAAAGCGAATTCGGAGGTTTCTAGTGAATGCCGCCCTGGCCCCACTTATCCATTATTTTGCCTTCGATCAAATGTAATGCAGTGCAATCCATCTCACGGCAACCTTCCAGGCTAATTTTGTGTCCACGTGAAGGACTACTTTGTAATCAGAAAGAATGAAAGAAAAGGAATCATGAATTCTTTAAACTCTTTCAGGCCCGCTTTGTTCCTGCAAAGTTCCGTACCCTCTAACGCCTCCGGTATTTACTCTATGCGAATACACTCCGGGAGCATCTCGTTGCGGTATTGCGCCTGCCAAAGCGGCTTCTTTACGTTCGTAGTAGACGTATATTATGTAGAATGCGTGGATATGGCCGGGGAGGTAGCCGAGGATCGTAAGGCAGATGTCTGATATCTTCGTTAGAATAGCGGCTTTTTTTTTCTTGTTGGAAGGTATTAAGGGAAGATAATACTCACTAATTAGGAAATCTGCACCACAGCCGGCGACAGCCCAGACGCCGATTGGAGGGACTGTCAAAAAAGCGTGTTAGCAGCGAGTTTCTGGGAGTAGCACTGTAGCTGTGACGTCAGGCAGGTTCGCGTTTCTTACAGAGGATGGTGATTAGGATGAGAAAGACAGCGGATATGACGCCCATTTTGTCTGTTTGATCTTAATTATTGGATGGTGGAGACTAAGTACGTATCGTACGTTCGGCGATGTTTCTGAGTTATGGCGCTTCTTTTCGATACTCCTTCGCGGTGGTAGTTACGTTGTGTTAAAATTACTTTCTACCCAAGAAATGTTAAAGCGATCGATCGAAGTTGAGTGTTTCAAAAGACGGAGTCGCAAAAGGATGAAAGATGTGGTTTTTATGTTTTTGGTGGGTATAGCGCAGCGCGGTGACTAACAGTAGTGGACGTCGCTATGCTATATATGCTATATATAAAAGGAAATATGGAAAAATGATATGGAATTCCTCCGATTACGTGTCCCCCCCTGCTATCATGAGAGAAAGAGAATATTTGGTTAGACAGCTATCGTCATACCATACAGGCAAATACGAAAGAAAGAGGATGAGGGAAGACCCGCCTCTTTTTAAATTCCCCTAGTTAGTTGCTTTCGGCAGGCGCAAATATATGTGGGTCGGGCCTGTCCAGCCAGCTGACGTCACGGAATGGCAGGCATCGCATGTGCTTGGGCCCAGGGTGGAGCCCAACAAATCGGAGGTGAGAACGGCACAGCTCAGTTATGTGGCGGGTGCTGTGGCACGAAGTTGAGTCGATGGCTTAGTAATAATATTTTGGCTGAAACCCCGGATAGTTATCAAATTTATGTATGTGAGATCTTAAATTGGAAATGATTCTAAATCTCAGGGTACCAGTTCCGATATCTTGAACAGCCGCTCCGATCATAGCCCTAGAATTACAGCTATAAATACGAGTGGCATCGCCGCGCCGCAGTACCTGGCCTGGCATTTAGCCCGTATGCATACTGGGAGCCTCAACCTAAAATCCAACAACTTCTAAATTTAAAGTTTAGCCTCTGTAAACTCGATCCTCATAATTACGATGATGGTCAAATAAATCGTAAAGCATAGTTTGGGTTTCGCACAAATATTTAAGAGCGACATGCCATTTTACAAGCGCAGAATTTTTCTTCCGATGAATATAAGTAATCCCAAGGGAAACAAAACAGCACGGGTACAGGGCTGCAACTGAACGATAATGACAGTAGAAAAGAAAGGTAACAGTACTACAACACCAAGCAGTACTATAACCCTCATTTAAGTAAAAACCAGTGCCAAAATGAATATGCGCCGTCCCCAAGACCACCACTTACAAAATCAAAAGAAACAATCTGCGTAACCCACAAGAAAAAAAGACCCAAAACGATATCTTAAAGGTTTCAGTTCCAACATCAGGGCGCTCGTCAACTAGAAACGACAGCATTTGACCAAAATTAAGAACGGGAGGCGAAAGCCTCGCGGTTGCGTAGTCCGACTTTCTCCATTTCCAACGACTCATCCTCCAATCTATTCTGCATGGTCTCCCTGTATAGTGTATTCAGCCAGACGATTGCATGGGCCTCGTTGTTTAGATTTTCATACATTCTCCTCATTTCCTCCAAATCTTCATCGATGTCCTGGTCGTCTCGCGAACACTCAAATTCAAGGGCGGCATATAATGGTCTCTTACCCAAATTTCTAACCACCTCCATCCGTCCCTTCGGATTTTTCATGAAGTATTCGGCACGTGCTTTTTTTTGTTGCAAGAAATCGCACCAAGTAACTTCTCCCCATGATTGAATCTTGGGTTCCTTTGGATCCCACGGGAAAGTGCCATCGGCAGCGAAATTATTAGCTTCTTCACTCCTGCAGTCTTGATAGAGCTCGTGTTCATATTCCCGGATTCTGTCAACGACAAACTTGCTATGTCGTTTATTGAACCCGAGTTTGTGGCTGTCCCAAATCGACTGGAGTGGGTTTGGCGGGTAAACTATTGGCATAACTGCTGGGGGCTGTTCAGCTTCCATCGGAATACTACCATACGAGCGAGAAGTTATGCTCTCTTGGAAGTAAAAGGTATGAGATCCCTGCTCCCCGTTCCCCGTAAAATACTGGAAGCGTTCTGCCGTGATTTCTATAGTGATATAGCAATGTCCCGATGGATCTTCTGAAATCTTGTGGTCATGTGGAATGACTCCTCGAAAGTAAAGGCCCTCCGAGTCCCAGCAGAGCCACCCAGAATCTTTGCCAACTGAAAACCGGGGAGCGGAATTAGTGTCGGGAAATGCAAGATGGGGATGCCAAATAATTGGTCTAATTGTACATTCAAATTCATTGTTGACCCGTTCGATCAAACAATAGGCCTGAATGTAAGGTGGAGAAATTTGAAGTTTGTACCGTCCATATTCCGTTTTTTTGCATGTAAGGAAATAGCCGCAGCCGCTCTGGTTGTCCGTGAAATCGATTGATGGCTTCCGCAAGTAGGACATGGATTTGACTTCGAGTTGGGTTTCGATAAATCGTGATAGGTCAAGGCCGAACTCGGCTCGAAGGGCCTCAATAGTTTCATCACTCCATTTTAATGTCTCTTTCATATCATCTATAAGCATAATAGGGGGGACGCATATTTCTATCCACCCTGAAGGTGTTGAAACAATTGACTCCGAACCTACAACTTTCAACACTGCAAGGACATTTCTGAGGGCCGCATAGAATGCGCAATGGAGGTCGCGGAGGAGGTGGCTATCTGATTTGGTACAATTTTTCCACCGTTGCCGAAGCGTGACTGGACGATTGGCGATAGCAGGGGTGAACCATGAATCATAGCTTGCTGTTGGTAGGCTGTCGAACTTGACGCATCGCTCTTTGTATAGTTCATGGAGCTGGATTATATGGCCCCATTGAAGTGGGTTATCGAAGTTAATGGCCCCGTGAAGATCGAAAGCCTCATCATTCGAGAGAAAGGATAACTTTTGAGGGGTATCTGTTATTTTCGGTAGCATAGAGCCTCGAGGCGCCTTCTGTGAAAAATATTAGATACATGGAGCAAGTTGTGAACAGGAAGTAAATGCTTACAGATTCAGGAAGAGGCAAGAAGTCACCCTGAGGTGTACACTGGGGAAGTGGTTGGGCCTCTAGAAATCGAAAAAAATAAGCATCCCGAATATTCGAATGAGGACTATGAGGGGCGCTATGTCAATACTTACCAATTTTCCCAGTCGTAAAGTCTGCAGCCGGAGGGGTATCTGCCTCCGGAGGAATTAAAAACGCTGGTGGGTCATCCTCATTTTTCCCTCCCTTATCGGCCTTCCTCGTATACAAGAGGAGTGAGTCTTTAAGCCAGGCATCATCACATTGTAGCTCCTCATCCTCATCCTCTTCGTCGTCCCCTTCTACATCATAATCTTCTTCTTCTTCATCCCCATTCTCCTCCTCTTCATTGTTCACTTCAAATTCAAACTTGAAAGGAGGACTGGATGGGATGTCTGAATGTCCTACTGTGGGATGGGCAAGTTGTTTTAATGAATCTCTTCTGTTTTCATCGACTCCTTCGAACCTAGATTTGGGAAGCGGGCCTGGAACGAATCTCGACCGGTCAAGTTGACTGGATGTGGCTAACTCATGCTGAGTTTCACTGTTTTCGACATGGAGATTTGGAATTTGTTGCAAATTACCAGTATTTAGTGCCCCAAGGGGAGGCCTTGCTGGAGGCTGAGACGTGGTAATATTGAGATACAGGGTTGTTTGCCTGGCCCGTCTGTCAGACGTAGATGCAGTATCTTGTCGACTATTTCTCAACGAATTAAGTAAAGTAATGAGCCCAGATATTCCTATCAAGATATGGAGAAGACAGAAAAAAATTCTACTTACTGGAAACTTGGGGTCCGGGTCCGGGACACCGTCGGACTCCGAGATCTAGACTTGGGAGTACTTGCTAGAGAAGACGGAGGCCTGTAGATATTCGCTTCTTTACCCTTAGAGCTCTGCTTAGGGCCAGAGCTCTTAGGAGTCTTGATAGAGGAATCAGGAGACTTGGCTCCTTTGCTGTCATCTTCCTTCAGTGAAGGCATTGAGATGCGATTTCTGATTTGCTTGCGTTCCTTCGTGCCTTCAGCTCCACCATTGCCCCCAAGAGGGCTTGAATTGATATGAGGACTAGATGCACGATCCCGAAGCTTACCGCGGGAATCTGGGGTAACGTTTCTCGTCGCCATTGCTCGACGTAGTAATTGTATGGTAGTGTTAGCGGTAAACTAGATCGATGGAAGAATGAAATTTACGGATCATGCACCATGTCCAGACGTCTTTGGGGGTACATAACTGTCTGAAATACGAATAGACTATTATGTTTCGACTCTCGGAGGGGGTACATTTTATTATGGTCTAATTTTCGTGAAGTTCGGTCTATCAATGGTCTACATAGGTAGCTATAATAGATCCAGCCTAGTTAAGGCCGATAAAGGCGTTGTTTCTGTTGCACTTTTGCCCACCAACAAACAAGATGCCAAGCCTTTATGTTCCCCAGACCGTTGCTAACCTGAGCATTACTTGGTACTTTATGCAATCAAAAGGCACCACCGGGCCTTCCTCCCTCCATCCGCACGACACTATTCGCTAACGACACTATTCGCTACCGACATATCCGCTGCCGACAATCATCCCCCATATCATTTCAAGCATCCAACATGGCAGCTAGCCATGGGACCGCAATCGCGAAGGCGGCCTTGTCCGCCTCTCTCCTACGCGCCGACCCTACTGCCGTTCCCGGCGATGAGATCGCGCGTCTTCATAGCCTCCTTGACAAATGCCTCACCATTTGCACGCCCGAGAATATCAAGGTACCGTTTCAAACGTGAACTCAGTCCTTCGTGGATGCAATCTTTCTATTCTACTCCCGAGTGGCCGTCAAAAACCCTATCCTACTTGGTTCCCGGACGGCTTCCAATATGGGACCCATTCAAAAAAAACCATATATACAGAAAATCTATAATTGGGAAGACTGTTTACTTATATTGATGGATCTCTTTTCGGAACCATATATGAATAGACTTGCAAGCATTGGCTTCTAGAGCACTTGGTTCAGTCGAACCGTAGAGTCACGGCATTTGGAAAATATCTAGTCGCCTTATCATCCTCCTTGAAGTCGCAGTCCGCCGATGTGATGAAACCCAGCAGCCTGAGACGGAGGCTATACATCCTATACCTACTAAATGATACAATCCACCACACAACATTCTACTCCAGCCCCTCGATCCCATTCGGGAAGGGTGTGGAGCAGTATATGAAAGAGCTATTCGGGCTCGCCCAAGACCCGACGAGGAAGAAGCAGCGAGCAAGATTAGAGGACCTACTATCAATATGGTTAACAAAGGGCTACTATTCCGAAGCTAGGATATCAGAGTGGAAGGACGAAATTGGCAAGTCATTCCTAGAATCGACGAAACCTCAAGAACCAGTCTCAGATAGCAAGGATGCCAAGCCAAAGGACCAACAGGTTTCGCTACCGGCGTTACATGGGGACCCGAATGCACCGTACCATGACCTCCCGGCGACCACCATGCTGCCGTTGATGCGCCCGAACTCGCCGACACCGATAAATACTCGTTCGGTAAAGCCGATTGCGATGAAAGCCGGCCCTCCGCCAAAACAGTTAGTAGAAGCAGTGGATGTATTTGTCAAGAGCGTGGATAAAATGTGGTATGGTGGGGATATGAGGATACTACCCGACGTGGATGAACTTGGTGTCGATATAACCAAACCGCTGGACACACAAGACGAGGACTTATTAGATGATCCGGAGGGGATCAGGAACAAGGAGGAAGGTTACTATGGCTGGTCACGGGGATTTGCCATTCAGATGACGAAGAGGCAGAAAGGAGAATCTGGGAAAGCAAGGACAAGTTCAGGAGAACGTGGAAGGCCGCAAACTTATAGTAGAAGTTTGAGCCGCAGCAGAAGCCGATCAAGAAGCCGAACTAGCAGCGGGAGCAGAAGCCGGAGTCGAGGAGACCACGGTAGAAGCAGGAGTAGAAGCGGAAGCCGTGGTCGAGGCAGATACCAAACGCGATCGAGATCCAGGTCTAGGTCTAGGTCGAGGTCAAGATCTCATTATCGGTCGTCAAGGAGACGGAGAAGGAGTTACTCCCGGTCATACAGCTCCCGAAGCCGCTCCAGATCGCACACAAGGCGGAGACTAAACTCTTCGGGGTCTTCCCAGCCATACTCGCCGAAGCTTGAAGCTGCAGCTTCTCCAAAAGGAAAGCTTCAACAACCTCCTCCGCCTCCGCCTCCGCAGCCTCCGCAGCCTATGCAACAGCCACAGTTGCAGCAACAAATGAACATCCCGCCACAGTTCCCATTTAACCAGCAATTCCCGGTGCCGATGCACATGCCGCCAGAGATGGCACAGTTCTTCCAGTCGGCAATGCCCCAGGCAGCGATGGGTGCCACTCCGCAACCCTGGGCTATGAATATGCAGTTCAACAAGATGCCAGCACCTGGAACTCAGAATAACTTTAATCAGTGGGGAAATCAGGGACAAGGAAATATGTATAATAGCCAACCACCGCCACCGCCACCGCCGCCACCCGGCGGGAATCATGGATACGGTAACCAACCGTATGGCCGAGGAGGGTACAACCAGGGCCGTGGAGGCTGGAACAATCGAGGCGGGGGTGGAGGAGGTTGGTAATTCTGTAGATTGAAATTGGGAGTTCCTTGTAAATAGTATACATTGCAGATGCATGGTTCACATCTTAGCGATTTCTTTGTTTCTGGGCGGTTCTTTTTCCGGCAGCTTTCATCCGAGCTAAAATGCGCTAAGAAATGCCCCTCCAACTCAAAAACCGCAATGCCCATTCCACCGTTATCTTTGCGCCGTTATATCTATAAAGGGTCTCGATCCTCCTTGCAATTTTTCTCTAGACCTGTTCACAATCGCATAGAAAACAAACAATATTTCTCTCTCAAAATGGTATCATCATCAGATCCTCTCCGTGTGGGCTACGTCCCAGGTAAACCTCACCACCGATAGAATTGAAACCTTAGCAATATGATATTAGTAATAGCTAATTTATTGTCGCAGAGCACTTCTCAACACCCCTTCACCTCGCTCAAACCCACTCCTATTATCAAGATCTCAATGTGACCTTCCACCCATTCCCATCGGGGACAGGCCATATGATTCAATCCCTCAGATCCCACGATATAGACGTTGCGATCGGCCTAACGGAAGGTTGGATCGCGGGGATTAAGGGTTCTTTGAAAGCAGACTGGTATAAGGTCATCGGCCAATACGTCGATTCGCCACTCTGCTGGGCCATATCCGCCGGCGCAACCAGAGACACGACAGTAGACAGCCTAAAAGATGGCGGAAAAGTCGGTATCAGCCGGATTGGTAGCGGAAGCTACATTATGAGCTTTGTCCTCGCCAGGCAGAAGGGCTGGATCCCACCTGCCGGACAAAAGGAGCCGTTCGACTTCAAGGTCTTAGACAATTTTAAGAATTTGAGGGATGCAGTTAATAATGGGGCAGCCGACGCTTTCATGTGGGAGCATTTTACGTCGAAGAAGTTTTATGATTCTGGAGAGATCAAGCGGATTGGGGAAATTTATACACCTTGGCCATCGTGGTTGATTACTGCGCATGAGTCTTTGCTGGAAGCTAAGGACCCAAGGTTAAGCGCTTTTCTAGATGGTGTGAATAAGGGTATTGCACATTTTAGGGACAACACTGAGGAGAGCACCAAGTGGATCACCAGTAATTTGGAATACAGCGATGAGGATGCGAGGGAATGGCGGAAGGGAGTGAGGTTCGTTGATGATGTGAGGAGAGTCGATTTAGGCATGGTGGAGAATGTTATTGAAATATTGAAGGAGGCGGGAGTGGTCGAAAAAAGCGAGAACACAGACGGTGTAGTTGTCAGTATCGAGCCGTGAAGTTTTATAAAGGGTCGTTTTCCAGATTATAGAGGATATAGACTTGTGTGGACAAAGTGCCAAATTAAAGGGTACTTCGGCCTCATAATGATATTATGGTATCAATTGCGTCATTACCTAAAATGAAACTAACGGCGAGGTCCACCGCCTCCAAACATCGATGCCATCTGCGACATCATCTTGTTCATATCCATACCCCCCGCGCCACCAGGACCACCCAGTGCCCGCATCATAGACGCCATATCCATACCGCCGGGCCCTGGTGCACCAGCCCCCATAGCCTGCATCCTCTTCTGCATTGCAGCGAGTTGCTGAGGATTCGGTGCCCCTCTTCCCATGCCTCCTTGTTGCATTGCTTTCATGCCTCCCTTCATCTTCTTGGCCATCTGCGCCATCATCTTGTGCTGTGTTAGCACATCCTCCACTTCTCTTACTGATGTACCGGATCCACGTGCTATTCTTGTCATCCTCTCAGGTTGCTGTACAAATACTTTGCCGTCTGAGTCCAGCTCTTTGGTTGTCATGCTGTCCATAATATACATCATGCGCTTTAATTTCGAGCTTCCTTCCTCGTCTCCAACCTCACCCATCAAGTTTGACAAGCCAGGAATCATGCCAGCCATTTTAGAGAGCGGACCCATTTTCATTATATTATTGAGTTGATCTCGAAGGTCACGGACAGCTGTTCCAGAGAGGTTAGAACCCTTGGCGTAAGATAGATAAGAGATGGGGAAAACATACTGAATATACCCTCCGCAATGTGCTTCATTGTATCTTTCTGGTCTAGTTTTAATGACTGAACGTGCTCTACTAAGCCCTGCATGTCACCCATGCCCAACAATTTCGAGATGTATCTCTGCGGCTCAAACTTTTCCATATCTAACATGTGTTCACCGGTACCGATGAAGACAATCGGTGTTTTTGTAGCAGCGACACTATTATAACGGGTTAGCACTGATGATACAAACATTGGCGTTATACATGGGTACTTACGCAGATATAGCGCCACCACCTGCAGCGTGACCATCTGTTTTTGTGATAACAATGGCTCCAAAATCTGCACTCTCTTTAAACGCTTTACTCTGTGCTTCTGCCTGCTGTCCAATACTCGCGTCCAGCACCATGATGGTTTGATCTGGTTTCACGGCCTCCTGGATCTGCACCATTTCTGCGAACAGTTCTGTTTCTTGGCGATGTCTTCCAGATGTATCTACTATGATAATCTCGAATCGCTCTTTCTTGAACTTGTCCACACCAGCCTTTGCTACTTTCACAGGATCGTTCTCTGTGTACGATCCGTAATATGGTACCTTGGCCTTTGTTGCATTCTGCTTCAATTGATCAAAAGCACCAGCTCTGAACGTATCGGCACAAACCAAACATGCCTTAAAACCTCGTGCATGATACCATCTCGCCAACTTCGTACACGTTGTTGTCTTTCCGGAACCCTGTAACCCCACAAACATGATAACATTCGACTTCCCCTTCTTCGGCTTGTAAGGCTCCGAATGCGAGTCCACCAGTCTACATAATTCATCGAAAACTGCTTTTTGAATTATCCTCTTTTTGTTGACACCCTGTCCGAGCTCTTTGAAGTTGACGGTTTGTCGGATGGATTTACGTAGGTTTGCGACGAGTTTTACGTTGACATCGGCTTCTACGAGAGCGTTACCGATTTCTTTGATCATGCCATCGAAGGCCTGGATATTATTGCAAAAAAAGCACGGTCAGAATTGGTCCATAAGACGTTGAAAGATGAATTGGGTGGCCAGACCTTCTCATCGACTACATTCGAGCGTGTGAGGTCCTGGACAGCGGAATTGATCCGCCGTCCCAAATCAGCGAGAACCATGGTGGGAAAATGTCGTCCTCAGTAAGTGAATCGGATTGTAGGGGGAATGCGCGGAATCGAGGCTGTCAGATTTTGTGGTTGTGCGGATGGGAGAGCTAAGCCGAACCCTGTAACGAAAGTGTATACCTGGTATAGATGAGGTCGTAATAGTTAGTGGCCATGGCAAGTGCAAGCTGTCGCAGACTGGATAGCAAAGGGCCTTGGCGTTGAGTACGCTCACCAGTGATTGCTTGTGCGTTGCTACTAATGATGTTCGTCGTGTCAGAAAGTTACTATTTTGGGATCGATCACCTTGGAAAAACAACGCAGAAAACCCAACAAGTCCAAACCGGCCGCCATTTCAAGTTGCGATGGCCGTTTACCATGAAAACTATTTACGTCGCAGCACAACCAATCCTTTATCAAATTGCTTAATTTTTAGTTTAATCAAGCGGTCTAGTCAAGATCTATATTTGCTGAACTAGGTTAAGATACGGCTTACATTTTGGATACAAATTTAATCACGTGTGAATTTTCCCAATGTTGTCGAGATGAGACGTTATAGCGCATCAGCCACAAAGTGAGGCTAAACCAAATTACCAGCCAAATCCGAGAAAAATCTCAACCTCGAAACTAACACCGCCACACCGTCCTCGTTGCGGAAAACCACAGACGACCCACTGACATCCCGGGAAAATGCAGAACTTATAGCTTCTCGACACCCCGATCAGTTAATAGAGCGAACTTCAGCCTGTAGGCGGTCCATTGGCCGCAACCCTTCATAATGGCATCCTCGATATCGATATGCCGCGCCTGCCTCACACGGCCCTCCACATTCGTTGCCGGCAAGGCCCCACGTTTCCTTCGACCGACCACTGATATCTACCGACTGCTCCCTACAACATCAGTTCTTCCGTCTCTAATACTCACTTCTGCATTCTCGACAACTCCTTCCCTCCCAGCTGGTGGTGGCGCCGTCAACCGCGCCAAACTTAAGTCGTCGAAACTAAAGCAGACGAAAAAGAAGAAGCCAAAAACCCACTTCAAGATCTGGAATCATGCCGAACTTCCCAAATACGCTCTTACCGAGGCAATGCGATATATTCGTGCCTTTGAGGTTGGAAAGGATGTGCGACAGGCGAAATATGATCTTGCTGTGAAGATATATACTGTCAAGAACGGTCCTGCGGTCAAGAATAGGATACAGCTGCCGAAAGCTGTAAACACCGATATCAGGATTTGTGTGTTCGCAAGTGGGAAGAAGGCTGAGGCTGCTAAAGAGGCCGGTGCGGTGGTCGTAGGAACGAAGGAAGTCTGGGAACAGGTATGATATTCCTTTTGTTTAGGTCCTATTCTCCAGAAGTCAGTATGCTAACTACGATATACAACTACTAGATTAAAGCAGGAGTCATCAACTTCGATCGAGTCATCTGTGCCAGTGACGTCTTTCAAGAATTCCAGAAAACCGGATTGGGTCGTGTCCTCGGTCCGAGAGGCCTTATGCCATCCGCGCGTACGGGTACCGTAGTTACCAACCCCGCCGCTATCATTTCTGCTATGATTGGCGCGTCCGAATACCGTGAACGTCAAGGTGTTGTGAGAATTGCTATCGGGCAATTGGGATTTACACCGGATGAGTTGAGGGATAACATTAAAGTTTTTATGGACCAGTTGGCTAAGGACTTGGCTAGAATCGAGGACTTTGATAAGAGGATTAATGAGGTTGTGCTGGGTAGTACACATAGCCCTTCATTCAGTCTGAGCGGTGAGTTTAGGAACATTGGACGTGAAGAGGACATCGAAGCTGCAGCGGAAGTAGTTGAAGGTGCTGTAGCGGAAGAGGCACCAGTGGCAGCGGTTGCGTAGAGTCTTCATTTGTATCATTATATGCTATATATTGTCTATATTGGGGTATCAGAGATTGTACATATTACAGAAAAATGGATGCCGCTTCCATCAAACGCACGCTGAAAGTCCTCGAAAACGTGAGAGATAGCATTTATTTCTTCCCTTTTAGCGTTTTGACAGCATCCTTAGCTTCCCCTACTTCGCTCCAGAGCTTTAGTATCTCCACTAGGCGGCCTTCGAGCTCTTTCCTCTCATCCTCCCCGAGGTCTTCGTCTTTCAATTCCGCCCTACACTCTTTCAATGCCCTGGAAAGATCATCTGAAAGCGTTTGTTTGGCTTCTCTCAACCGTTTCCCCTGCGCTTTTATGAACGGATGGCTTGGTGGAATCTTCGAAAGCACATGTTTAAGGCATAGATATGACGTCACAAGCTTCTGGAGGCGTGGCAGGGAGGTGAGCGAGGAGTTTGAGGTTTCGTCCAGATCCAGAGTTAGAATATAATGATCATCAGCCTCCTGTTGGTCCTTTATCAGCAGAAGGGATTCAAGTTGCGACAGACGGATGTCGAAGGTCAATAGATTTCTGGCGAGAGCCTGGGGACGAGTCAGTTGCATTGATCGCACTATGCAGCGCCCGATCATTAATTGGGTGCAAGCAAAAGAGAAAATCAGACCTTCTTTTTTGTAACCTCCTTCTTGACTGTCATATCCTTCTCCATCTCGTTCGCAACCTTAACAACCTTCTCCTTGACACCTTCAATCTCCCTTGCAAACCCCATGACCCCGAGCTTCAAATCATTGACCTTCCCTTCGCCACCTCTCAGGCTGCTACCCAAGCCTACAAAGTCCGCATAGTCGCGATTTACAAGCTCTACAAGCTCCCGTTCAAGATCCTTCGACCGCGTTCGCAGCTCGGCACGAAGATCCTCAAGTGTTTGGTGCCGGTGCAAGCTAGCAAGGTAGCTCGATGCAGAGAAGTCCGTGGTTATGAAGGCTGATCGCGGAAGAGGCTGCGGGAAAGGGAGGGATGAGAAGTCATCCTCAGGGTCGGAGTCGGAGGCGGAGGTAGCTAGGAGGAGTGTGGGCTTGGAACGCGTGGTCATGATGCTTAACGTAGAGGTGGAATGCTAGGGAATGCTAGTGGTGGGATGTCCAGTTAGGGTGGCCTCTCACAACACCGAAATTACAACATTTACATTGGCCAACTGGCGGAAGATAGCTCATGGATCTATAGAGATGCGGCTTGGATTATACAACTTTACATCGATGCAGCCCCTCCCCCTTTTTTTTACCTTTAAAAGAAAGCTCTATTTAATCTACGAGAAATAATTAAAGGAGGATAGCTCAGCAAGCAGGATTTGTCACGGTATATGAATTGTATATTATCCATTAATTATAATTATTATCTGCTAAGCGGAAAGCCTGATCTCGTGAAGAAAGATACCCTGGTACATGAATCGACAGCACCCCAAAACGGAACTCCAGCAAATTAATATCCGATTTACGCCTATTCAGGGAGGCACAAGATAGTAAGGGGACCGACGCCAGCAAAAGGGGCCCAGTTATTATTTGGAACCCCCATCTGCATCGTAAAACCTTCGCCCGTCAAACCAAACTCGCTGTACGTAGCTGACGCGCATGTAACCACGGATAAGGACGATACAGTGCAGAAAATAGGGTAGGTATCAGCAGGTTGATGGTCCTTGAAAATATAGCTTACTTTATTGAAACTGCCCAGTCGGTACGTAGTCAAAGTGCCGCCATCAGCAAGGGATAGCCTTCCATCAGGGCTGATGATAAACTTCGTAGCATCCGAGCGTAGAGTCGTAAATCGCGGGATGGTGAACCCAGGGTGAAGGTCCGAAGTAAATCTAAACTGAACGTACTGCCCGGGAAGGCCATTCTGGAGTTGCCAGATGCACGCAGTTGCCCGCGCGGTTTCAACCTCGGTTTTTGTTGTCGATATCGTGGAAGTTTGCGTTTCAGTCATATCAGTGGTAGTTATGGTAGCATCAACTCGGATAGTCTCGACAAGTGTCACGGTCTCGCTAACTGTTTCTATAACGGTTGTAGATGGTGCGTCAAGAGTGATCGTGGTTGCGACAACACCAATGCAAGAGCAAGCGCTCGAGTAGGCAGCTGCGTTGGGGCATGGTGATGCATAAGCCGGAATATTAGAGGGAATGGCGGTCTCCTGGCGTTTGACTTTGGCAGGCGGTGTTGGAGGTGCGACAGTGATGGTCGTAGTTGTTTTTTCGGTGGATATGTCCGTAATATACAATTGTTCAGTCAAGGTCGCGAATTCGGTTTCCGTTTCGGTCAAGTAGATCGCCTCCTCTTCCGTGAACGTGACAGTCGTAAAGTCAGTGTGTGTACTGCGCTCATGTTAGAATATAATGCTAATATATGTTATAATATTCTATGTTTATGTAGACTCTTTGCGTACATCGTAGCAGGCGTGACAGTCGTCTTGAAGTAGGAGGAACAATCCAAAGTACGGGATGGGGAGTTGGTGGCCCTTACGGCTAGTCATCCACGATCGTTAGCTGGACATACTGGTAAGGAAAATTATAGCCAGTTATCTTAAGTGGGAATACAAACCTCGGAGACAGTTGTTTGCATTACATGCTACAAGCGTAGTAGTCAGTCTTGTAGTTGTGCTTGATGTACACGCGATGACCGAAGCCACGAAAAGGGAAAAAATTAAAGACTTCATCTTGAATTATATGGGCCTTAACAATAAAATGACTAATGGTTGAGAACCTTGGTAACGGATTTGGGCCCTATGCACGAGGACCTGCGGCTTGAATCTATCAAGTCCAACCCTGGGGAAGGCTGTCCATTTTTATACATAAAGACCCGTCCCTATTGTGGCAAAATATAGATATTCCAGGCCGTGCGAAATGCCAGGGTCTAAGCATATGGCACAACGGCTCACCTCGAGACCCCTATACATAGCAAACAGTGAAGCCGCTGTGTGAGAGGTATATCGGCCTTGAGCGTAGAATTCTCAAATAAGGCGGTTAGCGTAGCTTGGCCAGCGGGTTGGCAGTACTGGCGGGATTTGGGGCTTGAAATTTCGTATAGTCCGTGCTCGGCGTGCAGGTTCCAGCGGGAGAGTCTGCATCTGAGCATATGCGCATATTGAGGACCTGGCTAACGGGATAGCAAATTGACGAGGGTCCATACCAAACTTCACCGATGCATGTTGCGGCTGCACAAGTATACCTCGTGCTTGAATATTTATCATATCCTGATCGAATTTGTTCCTGGTAACAAAAGAGAATATATGTGCTGTTGCGGTTTGTCTTCCATATCCAATAACCCACGATTACCTTTTCCAAAGTTTGCTTACCATTTGCACTTTGTTCAATAACATTTTTCAGAGCCGGGCTACATTGATTTTGGAGGGGTGCACTGCCGCTGCGCCATCCCTTCACAAAAGGGTCTAGCTACCCAAGAGGTTAAGGGGGTGACTATTAACTGATGTAATATTATGCATTACTTAAGTAAAAATCAGTACTGATATCGTGAATTTTTGGGTTGAAGCCAAGGGAGTTAAGCTATACACTTTGCAGGGTACCGGCCACCACGAGTCGGCTGTGACGAGACCTGATAGGTCCATATTGGTATTGTGAAGCTGAAATATCCGAGAGACATAGCCATGCGCATGCATGGTTCTTAATTCCAGTGCCATCAGATCATATGGCGATTGCTGGCTTGTGGTCATGCTACCATTTTGAAGTCGAGCTCTCTGATCAGCCCTAAAATACCAAGCAATTTGCTAAACAGGTCAAGGGAGCAAGGCGAGCTATTAGGCTGCTTTGCCTGTCCCTGGCCTGGCTATAGCCTGAAGGAATCGACTCTCAAGGAAGTATCGGTCGTTCGTTGCTGCAGACGTGATCGAATTTGAGGGATCTGATTAGGATCTGATGTTGGAATTTAGTCGCACTCGGTGCCATTGATTTAAGCTTAAAAGTCAAGGGTTTTATAATGACCATTCGGCTTTGGATGTGGGACACCTAGCCTGCTGTGCAGTGTAGCGGCGTACGCCATCAACGGTCGGCGAGCTGACTCGAGATTCGGCACCCGGCAAGTTCGGTTTGTTCCGTGCTAACAACACAAGTCTGATCTACCATGCAGCCCTTCACTCGAGATCAATGCAATGACGTATTAAAATATTCGAAATATGGCCTGACCCGACACCCAGTTATTCAAGCCTTAGTAAAACAGGCACCTGCTTTGCGAAGGCATTATTATGGAGATGTGAGACATACGAAAGTTTTGGGATCAGGTGTTCAGTTGGCGCCAGGGTCCAAGTGGTACTGGGTTCTCAAACAGAGAATATCGAACCGACAGCCGGCAAAGTGTGGAAAGCAATCTAAGGCTTCTAGAATATCGATACAACTGACACAAACTAGACGCTTGAATACAAGAGAACCAAAAGAAGGAGGGGGGTGGGGAGTAAATAATAAATAAAAGTAAAAATGAAGGCTAAAACTAAAGTGCTCGAGACCCAGACACATCCAAAGGAATCGAATCATCTAGAGGTACAATATAGTGATGATCTATTTGGTATTAAAGGACGAAACAGGTACAGAAGGGACAAGAAAGACGGGCGTGAAAAGCAATAAGTCTATACCAAACTGAACTACGGGAACAAATTTCACTGTGATATATAGCGGTGATAGAATAAGGATATCGAATCCGAAAAGGAAGAAGAGGAGAAGCCAAAGAAAACATCAGACGACCGGAAAGCCATGCAAACCCCCAATCTATTCCTATAGTGAAAATGCCATGCCGGAAAAAAAAAAAAAGAGAACCCGAAAAACACCTTATCATAATGGCCCGAAAAACGGAGGATATCTTATAAACGAAAAAAAATTGCGCCTTGATAATGTTCGGGCTCCGGGATCCAGTAGGAATTCGTCAGGTTATGCGGCGGATATGCGTCCTTCGGCGGGTCATAACGTAACCTTTGCAGAGACAGCATAAATAGCCCGCTCACCCTTCGAGATTCTCCGATGGATCTGGCCTCGTGGTGGAAGTCGCGAATCCAGCGGCTGCGTCTACCTCATTTGGTCGTGCCCACCAACGACCACCCATTGGGTCGGGCGTACCAAATTCTGTAAGAAACCTGATAAGTGAGCCGTAATTCTCCTAGTATTAGGGGATAGGTTCTAGGGGAAACAAAATTTTCTCTCGAAATATTTTGCCCCTCTTGGAATTCTTGAAGATGCATGCAATTTTTATAACTCTGTTGCTTCGCAAATACAAGATCGCGTAACAAGGCAGTAAAGCATAAAAAGGACTTCATAACTTCAAAACGACCAAAGGAATTCGCAAAATATTAATCAAGACAAAAAGACAACGGTGTCTGTTCTTGCTTGTAACCCGGACAGAGCGGTTTAGAGAAACTAACCTTGAAACTCAAAATTCTTTGCGTCGCCAACCCAGTTTCTCAGCTTCTGCTTGACAAAGTGATCAAAATCCCACTCAGCATCCTCGAGATACTGGATTCCCTCTGTCCAAATATAAGTTCCTGCCATGACAGTCTCTCCGGTTTCCCGCCCAGTGTGGCTAATATCCAAAGCCTTCTCATCGGTCAAGAGGGAAACTTTAACTTGTCTCCTCTCATACTCATGGCCCTCGAAGCTATCCAAGCGCTCAATATCCATTTTAGAAAGGCCTTCTACGACAGTTCCACGAACGGAATTGCCTGTTTGGGCAACTACACCGGGATAGTCTACGTTCTTAACGCGGTGGCGACAGTGGTCGTGCAAGATCCCTGGGCGGATACGCAAACGGTCCCGCTGCCATGGATCTGGATTCTGGGTGCCGTAGATGACTCGGCTGAGGATTGGGAAGGCCATGAGGGTTCCTACGACCTTGTTAGCTTGGCATTTATGAAAATCCATGCATATGAAGAGATTGTTACCGTAGAAGAAGCAGGTGTAGGTTTCCTCTTCCATGTTAGTCATAGTCGTAGTTTTGGTTGTGTTGTAGATAAAGTATATAATTAAGCTTAGAGTTTGAATATAAATGTTTCCAAAATTGGGTTTATGATTGAGAGAATAACTTTCTGGGGCCTCAATGGCTTTGAGAGGGCAAGTTCAAAGACTTATGAAAGTAAAGCAGAGCTGGATATAAGTTGGTCTAGTGGTGGGTGGGTAGTGAAGTATGAGATGGGAGGGAAAAAGGGAGCGAAAAGCTAGGAGCTTTATATTGGCGGCCGTGGGTGGTCGGAGTATGGCCAGCACCAAGGGATTTAACTTTTGGGTTTTTGACTCAGGGCAGCACAGCGTAGTTCCTTTGGTTGATTTCGCGCCGTACCCGGGTCATGGCAGAAGCAAAGAAGAAACGAGGGAAACTAACGGGAAGCTGGAACTTCTGGAAAAAAAGAAGCCGGAGCTTTTACCTTTTCGTCCGGGATCGAGGAAAAGAAAAATTGTGGGCCTATGATATCAACGGGGGACAAATTGCATTAATCGCTACCATGGATGGCCTGGCCTGGTCATGGTCCCAGCCATGGCTAGTAACTCGCGAGCTGTGATCCGGTGACCGGCCTTATCGTCGCAGAATTCGATTCAATTCGGTCTTCCTGCAGGCCTGCTACTCCGCCCTTAAGCTGGTGCTTATCGGCCCACAAGATGGGTGCCTCCATTGGCCGACGAGTATCTCTCTTGATATCACGCATACATGCAAACTACGTAAACTGGCGTTGGAGAGACAATACGGTTTCAGATGGACCCAACTGAAAGAACTGCTCCTGTCCAACAGTGCTATCCATGAGATTGCATGCTGCCAAAGAGAGAGATACCATATTCGGCCGCACGTTTCGAAAGGCTTGTGTCAGACCGGGCTAACCCATGTTTAGTGAACCTGTCCCTCATAGACGATACGTTGGTAAAACACCGCCATCACATTAATCATCCATCGCATCGCATTCCTCGTTCTCGTCTTAGTACGCACGCCCAACAGGTTAGCTGGCACTCGGCGCCCAATCAAGCTTCAGAAACATCCCCGAGAGCCAGGAACAGGCCGGATCATGCACACGTTTTCCCCTCTTCCTCTTCCTGTACTACTCAAATTTTGCACACTATTTTATGCGTGCATACCTGCTTCGTAGGTAAATAATAAGTAGTACTGTCATCCAGATTATTATCTGTGCTTATTCGAATCGAGCAACCGCATCCCCACATTTGGAAACAAGGCTTTTTTTTCTTCTTCTTCGTTTTTCCTTTCAATGCAGAATCTCGGTCTTTTTTTAATAGTATTAAGACCCACCGCACAAGCTATATTTATTTGAGGAAGGATCGGACGTCTTGTCATTCAAATATTCGAAACGCAGCCCTAAAACCGTTTACGATTACTCTACCTAAGCGATCGTCCCAAACGACTGGCTTTAGTAAGGATCTCGTGTATGATAACCGTCTGATCCGGTGGTATCGACGTACAAAGCGGGCAGTATATTTTTGCTCTTGGCTGGAAGGAGGGAACAATTGCACAACCAATTTGACTCGGGAAATGCACAGAATGGGAAAACCTAGCCTCAAATCCAGGGAAAACCTTGGCTGTACAGTTGTTTATTTAGCAGTGCAGTAGCCTGCAGCATCCAGCCCCGGATAGCTACTCGGTAGTATAGGGGTGTAATCGTGATATTGCTCATTTCGCATGTATATTTATAAAATATTAACTTTTGTGTCATAGTACATATGCTGAAGATCGCGTGCCTGCTTGTGTGCACATGCCCTACCTAGGTCTTTTGCGCAGCTATATCAGACCCTGAATATATGCCGCATCAAATAGCTACCTGGAGCTTCAGTAACTGCAGGCCTGAGTAAGACGGCAAACCGGCAGCAGAAAGAAGAAAGGGACAGGTTGCATAAGCTCGAGCTTGTTTCGAGAAGATTTCTGGCTGTACAAGGTGGTCGAGCAACCTCCGCTCTGCATTGGTTCTCTACTTACTGACTGGGTATGGATTCATCATGATTCACAGCTGTTCCGATCAATGCTGATTCTAGAGTTCATAAATGATCGCCTGAGCTGAGAAAGATTGATAATATATGTAGTCTGCGCACACCAGCGATGACGGAGCGTTGACTGGCAACGTGTGGAAGCCGGACACGTGCACATGTATACGTGGAGCTTTTCGAAGAGTATTATTACTTGTTAGAAATTTCGAAAGGTCTCAAGAGAATGCTGGATGCTACTGAGCTAGATAGTTGTCGCTAGTTTGCTCCAGATCAGAGAGCTAAAGGATCCCGAGGCGCTCTGCTTTGGAATGCGACATCACCCGCCCCAAACTGGCGACCGAAACCACGCGCGACCAAAAATAACCTGTTGAGAAATATTTGGGATGGGTGCATTGAAGCATGGCTTAGGCTTAGGCTGATGTATCCATTCCTCTTTGACAAAGAGCCCAAAGCCGAGATAGTTGGCCGACGGGAGGCCAATGGACGGGACCGGAAATGAAAAATTCTGCATGCCGGCGAAACCCTGCCTGAGCTGAGGCCGCAAGAAAGAGACAAGGATGAGGGGGTTATTGGGTTTGTGTGACCAGCTGCATGCGGCATAATGTGCGGCCTGGTGCCCGATTTGGAAATCGCCGAGGTTGCTGTGGAGACCCGCAACACAGCGGTTTGTTGTGGGTCCTGCGATCTATCAACCGACCTCATATGCTGGTTACCAGCCCCGATTCGAGTATAGCGACGCCTTGTTGACTTCATTATCAACACAAGATCTCACCCCCCATCCCATCTATATCTATCTAGCTATCCGCCTATCTTTTATCACCATCCTGGCCGGATCTTCCCATCTCTACTTGAGATATTCTATACGTCTACGCCTACCCGACACTTTCGATCCAAGTCGATTCGATTGCTTCGATGCTTCGTTAATGCGACGACGAGGCAAGATTAGTCACAAGTCATCATTCTATATCCTTCGTTACGAGATATCGATCATCTGTCGCAAGTAAAAAAAGGAGGGGAACTGCTTTTTTAGGCCTGCAGTGCCCATACGACCTTCTCAATCTTATCATTCGTCCGTTGCCTCACTACCTGTTGATCGCACCAGTACCGTCCGATTTATTGGGTGTATGCTTCCGATATCGCTGCTGCATAAAGCCTAATCGATCTTATAATGCCTGGCGTCCAGCCTCAAACACTGCCGACGCAGTTTCCATGCTGGGTTAAAGCTATCTATTCATGGGGCGGAGAGGTATGACGGAGCCGTGCATTCATGTCTTGCTTACTTCACTAATCATGCATCGCTAATCGCCTCTTATCTGTAAATAGACGAAACGAGATTTGGGCTTCGTCGAGGGCGATCTCATTGAATGCCTCAATGCTGGTGACGGCTCATGGTGGATGGGTAGGCTGAAAAGGGACCGCCGTCAGATCGGACTCTTCCCAAGTAATTTCGTCGAGCTCGTCACCGACAACCGCCCAGTTACACCTGTTGCGTCGCCGGTCAAGCAGCAGCCGCAATATGAATACTCGAATCAAAGACCCGGATCACAGGCGTCCTACCACAGCAATGCCGATGCATATGGGAATAGGGGCGCATCCCCAAATCCATATCAACAGCAGAGGGGTATTTCCCCGAACCCATACCAACAGAATAGAGGGGTCTCTCCGAATCCCTATCAGCACAACCGAGCAGTTTCCCCAAATCCGCTTCAGCACCAACAAAATCGAGCAGTTTCACCGAACCCGTATGGTCAACAACGAGCCGTCTCACCAAACCCGTATGCCCAAGCCCGTGGGGCCTCTCCTAATCCGTATGCTCAGAATCGTGCCGTCTCCCCCAATCCATATGCACAAAATCGAGCTGTATCTCCGAATCCGTATGCGCAAGCCCGTGGGGTTTCTCCGAATCCATATCAACAACAACATATGGCTGTGTCACCAAGGGCTGGTCATAACCAATTTAGAGCCGTCTCTCCAAGACTGTCCTCTGGTAACCGTGCCGTTTCTCCAAACCCATACCAACAAAACCACGGGTACCAACAAGCTGCTCGTCCCACAACTCCAAATACACAAATGCATCAGCGCACGCCCGTGTCTCCTAATCATCCAATATCCCGATCCGGGACTCCGAATCCTTACCAAAACTCTATGGGCCAAGGCCCGTCTCCTTCTCCGTTCCATATGCCCCAGAGAGCAAAATCACCGGCTCAATTTCGGGCTGTGTCACCATCACCGGGAAGACCTGTCACACCTTCTGGTTACAACCAAGAAACGCCCCCGCCTCCACCCCCTGCACATTCCAATAACTACTACCAAAGGGCTGCCTCACCAGCCCCTTCTTTCCACAATATGAACGGCGCAAGGTCACCAATTCCATCCAGAGGCCCAACTCCACAACCTTCACCGAATAGAATGGCTCATACTCCGAGTCCGCTACGGAGTGCAATGGACGACGTCATGTCCAGTTTGGAAGAAATGAGCGTAGTTGATAGTGGGAAAAAGTCGCCTATTCCATTTAGTGCAGATGATTATGACAATCATAGTGGGTCGTCAGCTACTGCAGTGAGATCTCACACTTCGCAGGGATTTCGAGGCGATGCATTTGGAAGATTTGGAAGTTTCGACGGCATTGAAATTGGAGCAAACCCGCAGCGTAATCACGGTATATCGAATTTTGTAGAGCGAATGGAGGCCAGTCTTAGGGATCAGGGTCCTTCATCATATTATAGCTCTACTGATGAGACTTTTGATCAGATCAGGCAGCTCAAACAACAGCAGAACATGGGACGCCCTAATTCTGTTATGATGACTGCACGGCCTGACCTGCTACAAAATTCGGATGTAAACCCCAATCTAAACGCAAAGCGAAGATCTGTCTGGGACATCGATAGACGCCCGAATCTGTCACGGCAAAGCACCCTGCAGTCAAATAGCTCGTCCGCGGTGTTCTCCACAACAAGTAACTCTACGGCCGCTACTAGCGCTAGTATCATGAGTGGAATGAGCGCTGGAGGATTCAGTGCGACAAGCGCAGGAAGTTTTATCAGACATAAACAACGGGCTGCAATGGCAATACCAGAGAATGCCCCGCATCCATTGTCACATCAACTTGCACCACAACAGGCTGGCCCATTCTCGGCGTTGTCACCAATGGAGTCGCAGATGGTGACCAATAGCGGCATTGTTTTCCATTCCGCGAATGTAGTTCCCCAATCAGTGCCAAGAGCGCAGACTTGGGGAAACAATGTGAATTCCGGAAACGGGCTAGGGGGGCTATCGTCAATGAATATGGGTCCAATAAAAAAGAAGGGGGGGTTCTTCAAAAAAATTTTAGCTACAGCGAAGGCATCAACTGCTACTGCCAGATCGATGGCCGCTTCACCGACGCCGGAGTCAGACTCTGGGTACGGAACCCTCGGAATGAGTGGTATTGCTGGTGGAAACATTTCTATAGCGTCTCAATCACAGGATTGGGTTCAGGTGCGCAGGGATGTTGCCCGATCAAATACCATATCTCGGAATGAGAGACTGGAAAGGCAAGAGAAGCAAGAAATGATGGACCAGTTTACACTACGACCAATCGACTTCATGGAGGAAGAGTGTGAAGGAGATGAGGCACTGGACGGCGGTATTGTGGAACTGCCAGCTGATTTTACAAGTGTTAATATGACGCAAGTAGACAAAGCAGCACGTTTCATTGGGTCTCTACCATCCGGCACTACACCCGCTATATTGGCCAACTCGCACATATGTAGACCTCATAGATCAGATGTGCAAAGATTAAGAGCAATGTTTACGTGGGTTGCAGAGAAGCTGTCTTGGGAACGCCCAACAGGTCTTGGGAATGACTCGCCATCGGATAATATCGATTATAATAAAGACTGTCGACGTGTTATTCAAAGCCTTAAGGCGACAACAGAAGAGGTGGCCATAATGTTCATGCAAATGTGTCATTCGGTGGGGATAGGCTGTGAAATTATCCGCGGCTACCTAAAAGTTCCAGGCGAAACGGCCGAGACTGTTGATGCTGTTCCACGCCCAAATCATTTCTGGAATGCGGTTGTTATCGACAACGAGTGGAGGATAATTGACGCCTCACTTGCCAGCCCGACACATCCGAAAAGAGGGCTGTATAGCTCTGCACCTAACAATATGGCTGATTCTCATTACTTTTTGATGAGGCCGTTGCACGCGTGCTTTACACATATCCCCTTAAACATGCAGCAACAACACCTGGTACCGCCAATGCCACATTCAGTCCTGATGGCTTTGCCGTGTGCTAGTCCTGGTTTTTTTAAGAGTGGGATACAGTTGATAAATTTCGACACCTCTCTGCTGCGAGTGGAGGACCTAGAAATCGTCCAGATAGATTTCCAAGTTCCCATAGATGTAGAGTGTGTGGCTGAAGTCGAGGCGAAGGGATTTGCAGTCGACGCGGATGGTGATATCTTCGAGAGTGGTGATATCGTGAAAAAGGGGGCATTGGCACAGGTTGCCTGGGAAGGTCCGCTGGGGAATATTCAGAAGACGTACCGAGTTAAGGCTGTTTTGCCCGGTGATGAAGGGCATGGTATCCTAAAGATTTATGCGGGCCCTCGAGGATTGATGGTAGGTTCTATTGCGCATACCAATCAAATTATAACAAGAGACTTTTTGCTAACATTTTCTTTTTTTGTAATTTAAGCATTCGATAAAGGACAACCCTCACCCGGTCGCCTTTTCGTTGCCGATCTTCCATACAGGGACCAATCCAACCTACAATTTTGTAACCCGGCATCCAACTCCTCATGCCCAAAGGCATGATTTGTATATCGTCCAACCGCAGAATTTGAGGTTGGCATTCGATAATTCCTACGTCTTCTCAATTAGACAACATTCGTCTACCGTGTTAACAAACTCGGAGATGCAAGCATTCAAGGGGGCTAAACTAGCCATCCAAACACCTACAGGAAAGATAATGAAGATCGGGCGGAGGGCCGATAGTTTAGGCAGCGAGCACGGTCAAGTCTTTGAACAATCTATCAAGGTTTCAGAGCGTGGGCCTTGGAGAGGATTGATTCTTGCTGATAGGAGTGCTAGATGGTGTGTTTTTGCGGAGTGGCATTGTGTGTGATTTAATGCCTAAGGATATGATTATGCCTTATGACGGTATTAGAGTAGATGAGAGCTATGTTTTTGATGCATGTTGGGTGGCGTTCGGGTTTGTGATATTTTGATTCCAGGGAGGTTTCGATTCATTTGTACAGATTCATCTGCATATTGCACCTGTGATACCTACTGAGCTAGCGTTTTTGATTTTTCTTTGAAACGTCCTCGTTCCCATACCTGTGGCTTTTTCTGTTTTTGCCTACAATGTGCTTGAATATCTGCTTTTCTTTTCCTACCATGTTGCGACGATAGTGTGAGCGCGATCCCCCGATATTTGTATACTTCCACATACGAATCTTACGGCCGGCTTAAGATTTTGTAATCACCATTCATATACATATTCTATTAAAATTTTTTAGTTCACATGACGCATCTGTAATATAGACTGCCGCTTGTGTAACATTTATATGAAACTACCCTTCATACATGTATCCTGAAAGCTCGATAGTATTGTAGGATTTAATTTTTTTATTATTATATACATCTCAAGGACAGCAATAGATACCCATCTCCCGGATGGACTTGTATAATTCCATCACTATAAAGGAAATTTTTCAGGCGCCGCTACTAGTAAAATAAATAAGCAAATAGCATAATTCACCCCCACTTTTTTTGGTATAGATGGGGAAGGCATGTGAAAAAAAAGGTGCCTTTCCCGGAAAAATCGCAAAAAGAAATCCATGAAAATAAGAATACAAACCCTCCGATACTCCTCTTTTTTTTATCTATCATCGCTCGTATTTTTCTTCTCTATTCCGTAGCTTACAATCCTAGGCCACCGTCTACACTACCCTTTCTTGACTCATTATTTTGGAATGACTCGAGAGCCTCAAGATATTCGAGTACTTGTTTAACGCTAGAGACTTCGACTCCAAGACCGCTGGTGTTTAGTTTCTTCACGACGGTTCCGAGGTCGGCGTCCATGAAGCGTTTGTGGCGGGAAAGACCTGATCATCAGAGTTTAATAAAGGAACAGATGAAACGGGCTTGCCTGAAAGAAGCTTACTTAGATATGCATCGCTGCATGGGATGTATGTCCCTCGAGGCTCTACGACGCCTACAGAGGGAGAATCTTGCATCTCTGTATCCTGGTCATCGTTGCTCCTAGCAAGGGGGGATGAAGTTCCCGGGTTCCTTCCGCATGCGGTACCGCCACAGCATACGAAGGCGGGTTTGTCGTCTGATCGCGGTGTGGAACTACCCCGTCTGCTTGAGGAAAATGGCTTTTTCTTTGTTGCTAGTGTCCGGCAGAATAAGGTGCTCATAGGGTCGGTTTGACATTGTGCACAGCTACCGGGTTCACCTGTGCATCCTGCCGGTTTTCCCGAAGAGGATGTGGGGTCCGGGAGTGTTCTACTGCTATTGCTTAACCGCATGAAGGCCTCTCTAGCGATGTTTTGTTGTCGGAGACGTTCTGTCTCCCGTTCCATCGATTTCATCTCTGCGCATACGCAGGCTGTTCCTTCGGAGCAAAAGCCGCAAGATTCGTCTGGGTGGTTAGAAAGTGTAGATAGCGGAGCCGGAGAAGTGGCTACCGATGGTGTAGTGGTGCTTTCTCGAGTGTGACCGCTATCCCTAAGGCTGACAGTGTTGTTGTTATTATTTCGTCGACTACTGCTGAACATGTTGGTGAAATCGATTTCCATTTCAAGATGTTGAGATTCCCGGCGTGAAAGTGGTACAGGTGAGAGTGTGGATACTGTGTCGAGATTGTTGCGACATGAAGTACCTCCACAGCATTTCCGACCGAATGCTTCCTCAAAGCATGGAACGGCTTCCGACCGTGGACTGGGTGCCGGACTGGCCATTTGGCTAACCGCACATCCAACGAATGGTTGTGCAAAACTCGGAGCTGTTGAAGTGCTGCTGAAACTTCCATGGCTTGTGTGAGTTGGTGTCGATAATCCGATTCGTTCAGCGTCCCGACGTTGCAAGGCTTCGATATCACGACGGAGTTCAGCGACAGTGGCACGAAGGACGTTGTTCTCGACGGTGATTTTAGAGACTTGGTCCATAAGGACATTGTCCTTACTATCATCTTTGTGTTTGATCTGTTCTTCGAGCTCTGTAAGACGTGCAGCACGACGCTCACGGAAGGCTCGTTGAGCTGCACGGTTTTGGGCCTTGCGTTTCTATAGAAGTTGCATACTAAGAATGGGATCGCAAGGAGCATATCATGAAGAGTAAGAGGCAACATACGGATGGTGGAGTGTCGGTTGCAGGTTTCCGTCCAGGCTAGGGAGTAGGAAAATAGGTTAGTACTCAGTTGGGAAAGCGCTCACGTGTGTGCGGGGAAATCGGTCTACCTTTGGTCTGGGAGGGATAACCCAATCCTTCTGCGTCACTCCATTTGTGCTAGTCGGTGAGAATTGTGCCTGAGACTCTTCAGCCATGGCCTTGGGGGCTATCGCGATGGTCGTCGGTCGAGGAGCTAAGGACTGAGTCGGAGTAGGAGTGCCCCCTGTGGATGGGGATGGGGAAAGGACTGTTCGAGGCTAGTGTGTCAGTATCCCAGGACAAAGACAAGTTGTATGTATGTATGCATGCAGTTGCTTGTAATCAATAATCCGTCGAGCGTCAGGCTTGTAAAAGCGTTCCTGCAGACGAAAGCGGCATCGACGTCGTCCGTTCGATATATCGATATTGTGGCAAAACGATATCGACAGCATTATCGTAAGATCTCGGAAACAAGGGTGGGATTGTGCGTTGTCAGTGTTGGATTTTGTACCTTGACCCGAGGCTATGCCGCCCGCCATCTTTGCAGTGAGTGCATGCGCATTAAACCGCAGCAGCTAAAGGGCACCAGGGCCAGTTATTTCTGCTGTGTCCTCTCACAGGAAGAAAAAAAAGAGACAGGATCGATTGGTTGATTGTTCCGCCCCAGCTACATCTCCAGAATACCTCATTCTTAGTTTCCTCTTTCATTCATGTTCAAGCCTGGACCGGCTTACAAAAAAACATACCTATTCGTATGGGCGGGCTGCAGGCAGGCGGAAAATATCCTCGCAGTCTGATTTGTAGGGCGGGAATAAAGTGGGAATGGGTGGGAAAGAGAGGGAAGAGAGATCTAATCTCTGGGTCTTGATCAATCTGATAAAAACCTTTCTCTTGGCTCGCTTTTGGTGGTCTGATAAAGCCAGGGCTCATAGTTTGTGATTGGTCCGATACCGGGCATCCTGTTTCTGGCAGGACGCTTGCCATCTTCGGTATCGCATTCGCCTTTTGGAGGGCCTCAACTGGCTAATCTCCGCATCTCTGGTCGGCCCACCGGTGACTCGGCACAGAAGCGTCCGAAGTGCGAGAGCTAAGTACTTACCTAGGTAACTAAGGGTTTTGCCATTACTCGTGTGCAAGTTGTTGCTGGTTGCTATTACCATTTTGCCCATTGCCTTTGCCATTGTCATTACTTTAGACGAAAAAAGCATGTTTACGAGAACGAAGGAACACCGGGGTGGTCAGTAATTAAGTAATCGAGTGGGTAAAAGGCCACAATCCGTATAATTATTTATAATGCAATAGTGAAGAAGCGCGGCTATGCCCCCCACGGTCTCATGCATTCGTAACCTCGCCTTTTCTAGGCCCCCGTTCCTTCTTGTTCATTAGGTACACCCGAATGTCCACATCAATACCCTTCCACCATTCCCAGAGACTATTTACATAAAAAATTTCCTCTGCGCCACATTCTGCGTTAGGCCCGTCGTGCGGTATCGAAACCATCTGCTGCCGCCCGTCCGGCGCCCTCCTAGGCCGCCAGAGTTTCCAGCCAGAGGTCATAGTGGAGAACCCGCAGCGTTGATTATCCTGGCTCTTTATTTTAATGTCTCTAAGCAATATAACATCCCCAGGCTTGACAGTCTTCGGAAGAGCCGCTTGATACGGTCTTTTCAAGATTACTAGCACAGGTTTACCGCTACTGCAAGAGGGGTCGATCACCCATACTTTTAGCTCGAAGAAGTTCGGCGGATTTTTATACTGTGTTACCTCCCCTTCACGAAGATTGACAGCCAATATATCGACATTCTTCTCCCACTCAATCCTCAATAATTTCTGTACCGAAACAAACTCAGAGAGTGGCGTAATGATACCGCCCGAAATTCCACAAGCTGCATTATATTCTCTGAATTTTCTAATCGCGTCTGGGTTTATATCCAGCTTCGGCTTTAGGATTGGTTTCCTCGTCGAATCTTGGGATCGGAGCTTCCTTGCCGCTTCGACCATTTCCTTTAAGGCGATTTTAGTGTCGGCTGCAGGTGTTCGCAGCTTATTAGGAGCCGTATTAGGTCCGAGTATGTCATCATGATGCTTGTGCTTGGGCGCTACTTGCGGTGTCAGCCATGGTAGCGTTCGTTTTTGCTTCATCTGGCTTGAGGTGTCATTGTGGACCCCGATAGCTGGAGAAACCGTGTGATGCACAGGGCCTTCGACAAACTCGAAGCCGTTATCTTCGAGCGTTGGCGTCCGAGTACGACTCGGTTTCGTCTGCGGTAGATTTGGCGTGCGAGGTTGTGACGGAGGTGAGGATGGCGATTGGGGGACGTATGGCTCAGGCGAACCGGGTGCCTGAGGGCTCGTTTCCGTGTGAGAAAGAAGCCTTTGATTCGCGGTTGGGGTAGTCGGAGTAGGCGATTCCGAAGAAGTGTACTGTTGAGGATGCGAAAACACAGCGCCATGAAGTGCAGGGGCGCTTGGGGTTGCAAATGTCCCCTGTCTATGTTCCGAGGGGCGCGATATGGCCGTTTTAATACCAACTGTTCTGTGTGATGCTGAGATGTAAGAAATTGAACCACGACTGGATATTAGGGATTCTCCCACTTTTGGCGATCTATACTCCCGGGCTGGCTCATCATCATCGGACACAAATGGGGATTCTCGTTCCTCTATATCAGGCGAGGGTGTAGGTTGATGGTATTTATACTCTACGGTCACGTTTAGCAGGCATCAGATTAGAATCTAGCATGGGCTCAATGCTAGGGCTAGTGTGACCAAAGGAACTTACCCATCTCGTCCTCATCTATAGGGGTTTGACCTGGATCCCTCTGTTGTAGGGACTCATCTGCCGGTGGATACCCGTCCTCTTCGACATAATAATCTTCTTCGTCATTCTCGGCTGCAAGTCCTTCCTCGTAATGTTCCAATGGGCCGCGTCCCCCCTGTCCTGGTTCTCCATTGTATTCCTCTTCATATTCATCCTCCTCCTCATAGTATTCTCCTCCATCCTCACCCTCGTCATCATCATCGTCGTCATCATCATCCTCATCCTCCTCCTCATCCTCCTCCTCTTCTTCTTCACCCTCCTCCTCTTCTTCATCGCTAGAGTCTAAGATCTCAATGACTTCTGGTTGAGAGGCTTTGGCAGTATGTCGGCTTTCTTTAGTTTTAGGCTCTTCGGCCTTTAAAACTTCATGTTGCTGCGGGCTCTCCGGGTCAACAAGTGAAACCCCATGTTTAACCACAGTAATTGTATCCCGCTTTATTTCTAAAACCTTTTCAACTGCCGTATCCGCTTTCTGGCCTGACGACACCATATCTTCTGATTCAGACTTGATGCCTTCTACCAAGGACCTTTCCTCCAAGTGTCCAAAGGCTGCTTTAACTGTTTCTGGGCCGACGGCGTGCGCTTCCGTTTGTTCACTCTCACTCTTTACTGGAGCGTCTTCGGTTTCTGAGCTGGCAAAGCTTTGTGAGAGCCTGCTCGGGAAGAAAGAGACTGTACCTTTTTCGAGTGCAGAGCTTGGGAAAGGAGACGGAAGTGGGAGAGCCGGAGAAGCCGTTGGTTTTAATACTGGGGTTATGGGGTCAGATCGCCCCGAAAACAAAGTATCGAGGCGTGGGACAGAGTGCGGTTGCGAAGCCGGTGGGGGCATCTCATTTGCTATGGGCCGGGAAGCCTGTGAAGCATCTAGTGTGAAACTACTCATTGGCTGGGAGTCTACTTCCGTTGGGCGTAGGGTCTCAGGGAATGGGGGCGTAAATGATCTTTCTGTCGTGAATTGGGGAGCAGTAAACTGCTGTGGTGGGAATGGAGGGGTAGTAGATTGCTCTGAAGGATACGGAGGGGTGGTTGACCTTTCAGTTAGAGGGTCAGCGGAGATATGGGTGCTTGAGATACCTTGCGACTCGAGTGGCAGCCGTGTTGGGAAAGTATCCTGGCTTGTAAATTCAGTCAAGGACCGACTGAAAATCTCGTCCTCGTCGGTCTGTGGCGCAGCCGCCTGTGGTTCCGCCTGCTCGCCAAATATGATTTGGAAGATTTCATGATTTATTTCCGTCGCTTCCCGCTTAGTTCCCCGCTCCCCTATGGCCTGTGGTGTTATAGAATGTGCTGGTGACCCAGAGATATCATCGGGCTGCGGTTTATCGGGTCGAACATATAGCTTAGTCCCGCGCGACTTATCTCCTAGAGAAGCCTTGTGGGACTGGCCCTCCACCGATATATCTCCAGCGTCATCCGGCCGAACATAGAGCTTTGGAGTTGGTGCCGACTCTCCTCCCCGGAAACTGTCCCTGAAACTGTTCTCATCGAAAAACTGATTCTCAGTTTGCTTCGAAAACTGGTGCTCGTCTTCCCTTTCCTCCTCTGCATTTTCGGGTGAATCGGACACATATCGAAAGCTCTGGTGGGGCTCAAATATCCTTGGCTTTTTTCGCATCCGGTCCGCATCGATATCATCTTCTTCGTCATCACTGTCAAGGGAGAACAGACGGCGTCGCCCTTGCGCAAATATGTTTATCGGTGTCTGCGAGCCTCCTCGTATGCTATCACGGAACGAGGTGGACCACGATGCCGGAAGCTGAGAATGTTTTAGAGGGGTCTTTGTTCCGAAGTCCTCCTCGTTTTGCTCATGTTGAGATTCGTTTATAATAGCTTCCGCAGCGGCAATTCTATCAAGTATACCAGATCGGTGCGCTTGATCAAAAGTCCCGTCGACCTCAATTTTCGGATCTGTGGCAGATATGTCTTTGAAGATCTACCCAATACTATTAGAAGCAAGTCAAATAGTTGAGGAACGGGCTTACTCTTACCCTAACCCGGAGCCGCTTCTCCCACTTCAATTGCCAAGGCACATCTCTTTCTTCAGGTTCAGGAAGTTCCTCCCATGTAGCGCCTTCCAATGATATCTTCACTACATCTCCAATTGCAAGTGCCTTAAGACTTTCGGCGGCATATCCATGAAATGAAACTTTCAGCTCTCCGCGATTCTCACGCTTTCTGTAGTCCAGTTCCACTATAATCGCAGTAAGTTTAAGCGCGGAACTACTATAAGGCCACAAGGATGCGACGGTTGCTGTTATCTCGCTTTTGGGATTGATGGATGGTTCTAACGATGCAAGAGATACGGGTTCAAGTTCGACAAGGCCTGGTATGGCTTGCATCTTGTATATGCTGCGACCGGAGGTCTGGGAGACCTTCAACGGAAATGATTGTTGTTGATGTTGTTTGCATGGATGTTGGTTGTAGTTGGTGTGGTTGACACTTTATCAAAGGATGTAGAAGGCGCGTGGGTATCACAAGCTCGGGCAACGCGACTGCACGGCGTCATAACTTTCCCATGACAACAACCTGCCCCAAGTCCGGATACGACTTGTTAACCGTACCTTAACGGGATTAAAGAAGGAACTTCGCCAATTCGGCCTCATAGAGAAAATATGAGACCTACCAGGGGGCCCCTTTCTTCTGCTCTCAGAATTCGTATATTAGCTGCGGGTAGTCGTTGAAAATGCACCTAGGTACTACCGTCATCATGCGTCTACAAAATGATACAATTGGGAAAACTCCCAGGGAAAACTTTAAACCGAAAACAGATACTAGTCCCTTTAGAATATCTATTTTATAGAAGTACAAATTTCAAGCTTTCTGAAAATAGCGGTCTTCATGCTACCTTTATTTGAGAGATATTGCAAAGTTGTGGCAGTACATGAAACCTGCATACCACGCTGCGATTCTGGCCCAATAATATGATTTCTGTTCAACGTGAAGGAGCTTCTCAAGATGGAGATACCAACTACTAGTAGAAGGCTTTTTATATGCCTTGCACATGTCTTTTTACAAAACCCGTTCACATCGCCGCCGAACAAGTCAGGGTATCTCTCTGGGACTGCGAATTATATCTCGAACAAAATGCGCACATCCTTAGGAGTATTCTCTAAGAAGCCGGGGTGTTCAAGACCGCTTGACAAGCCAATTGCGCCGTTGGTGGCCCGGACGATCCAGAGAATTTAATGTCCCTGTACTATTCTACCGAAACCCTGTATATTGCCTTAACAGGGTTTCGAAGCGTAATATCGAGCGCAGTTAACGCAGCTCTTGCTAGGTCAGATACTTCTCGAAGATTTCGGATACGAGGATATTCGTAATGCAACAGTGTTTATGTGGAGGCT
Organism: Orbilia blumenaviensis; assembly: GCA_036872755.1. Taxonomy (NCBI): domain Eukaryota; kingdom Fungi; phylum Ascomycota; class Orbiliomycetes; order Orbiliales; family Orbiliaceae; genus Orbilia; species Orbilia blumenaviensis. The sequence continues at coordinate 2,046,432 of JAVHNS010000006.1, read as the reverse complement.
CGAGATGACGGTCGGGGTCTACCAAGAGGCGATAGCAAGCTTTCTAAAGTGGAGAGCTTATGGGTGCCTTCCCGAGCGTAGGATACCCCACACAGGCTGGTAATCACGATATCTGTGCCTTGGCCCGGTTCATAGAAGGAACCATTCTACCGGGTGCTAACATCGGAGCCTATGTCAAATCCGCCTCAACTCGCCGCTGGTTAAATATGATGGAAAGGAAGTTGCGAAAGTGCTTTGGCCAGAGGGCGGAGAATCTAGAATATCAGAAGAAAGGCTGGATGCTGCACGACAGCAAAATGGGTAGTAAAATGAATATCTGAGCGGTAACATTGCATTGAACACAATAGGGCAACTACTATAAACAAACGATGCCGGAACTAGGTACCCTGTAACATTTTTGGCATGCATCTTAGGTGCATGAAATGAGAACCAATTAATTGGGGCGTAGGGCCAATACACAGTCAAGGTATGATTGAATACCTTCAAAAGACTCAAGTTTGGAGCAGGCTAGTGCTATAGCACCACAGTCTCTATCCGGCAAGTTTATGCCTGGCGGGGTAATAAAACTTATATTTCCCCACGGGATCCTCTATATATCATCATAATGCCCCGAGGTCGATTCTCAGGGCCCGTTATTTGGGCATATAAATTCTTGAGCACTCGAGTACTTAGCAAATATGGTTGGTATCCAAGCCTGTCCAGAATCAACTTTGACCTTAAAATATCTCGAGCGTAAATTTAAGCCTGACCCCCTTTGCAATATAGGCATCTGATCTTACCTCCAGACTTTGGGAATCCCCACAGTTCGTACTAGCCGGCCTCGATCTGGTAGAACCACTTGTAGTCCCATCTCCTTCAGGCAATAATGAGGGGAGTCAATGCCGGAACCTCGGCCAACACAAGTGGGCTAACGTCTCAAGGACAACTGAAAGGGAGAGCAACTGGCCAATTTTGAACCATCTTGCAGCCGCTTGTAAGGTCTTCAAAATATATGCCTGTAACAAGGCCGAGTGTGTGCGGAACCTCAAGCATCTAGAGGAGAAGAATGTCGTTCCAGAAACCCAATGGGGTCCATTCCGTGATTGGGTTTTACAAGTTATCGCTTGTCAGCAGTCTGTGGCCCTGGAGGATAGAGATACCGCTGCCTTCAACAACCTTTCAAGTGCTATACATTGCTTCTATTGGATTTTGGATAGTACCATGCGGGCAAATCTAATTCCTGTCACTGGCACTTATTTCACTGACGATGATTTTAATCATACGAATACCATCGACCTCTTCCCGATCTGCGAAATCATGTACTGGGCCGTTACAGTCCAGATACATTTCGGGAAAAACCCGGATATATTTGGTGAAGGATGGAGGAAAGGGATCATACCTACCAAGATTGCAGCCGGAGCAGTTGCGGACGCGATCAAGAAGGCGTCAGGCAACATCTGTTTGAATCGGTTATGGAATATCAGTCTAGTGAGCGAGAGAGCGGAGCAAGATATACCTTCTCTTATCGCCTTATCTCGGGGTGAACGACACCCTCAACTTCAGCATCCCGGCCACGAAAGCTGCACCCCGGAGCAGTGCGATTTTATTTCACTTGACGCTACGAGAGTGAAACAGCATCATAAATGTCCTGAATCAGACACCGACTGTAGGATGACTAAACTGTATTTTGAACCATCACTTCTTGAGGCATCGATAGAATCTGGGAGTGGCACCGTGTGGTCCATTGATACGCCGTTCCAGGTTCTTAGAGATGCAAAGTATATCGCAATATCCCACGTTTGGTCAGATGGTACTGGCATTGGGCTGGAGCCCGTTGGGAGGGTCAACCGTTGTCTATTTGAGTACTTCGCCAGAATAGCGAGAAGGCTTGAATGTCAAGGCATATGGTGGGATACCATCTCGATTCCTACTAACCCTGAATTCCGGCGCGTGGCTATTAACGATATGCACAATAATTATTCTCATGCCCAGTATACTGTTCTCCACGACAGGTACTTGGCCGGCTTCGAATGGGCAGATGATGGCACCCCATGCCTCGCGGTAATTCTTTCGCCTTGGTTCACTCGTGGCTGGACGGCACTAGAGTGTATTATGTCGCGGAAGATCAAAGTGATATTTAAGAAACCTGGGAGCGATACCTATGAGCCAATTCTTAAGGACCTTGACGAAGAAGTACTTGCAAAGGATCCGGCTAAGTGTTCCCGAGGCCATTGGATTGCGTCAACTATCATTCGTCGCCTTCGCCAGCCCGTTAAGAGGGCGGGTGATATGGGGTTTGTCGAAAATACAGATATCATTCAGAACGTTAGCGATCTTTTAGCGGTCTTACAACCGCGAAGTACATCCTGGTCTCGAGATCGCATGATTATTGCTGGACTGCTCGCTGGCGTTGAGGTCAAATACACTGAAACTGCGGCAGACATCACTAAAAAGATCTGCCAGAAGCTAAAATATATTAATCCCGTCAGTCTGGTGCATGATAAAACGCCAATGGAGGAATCAGGGCCTTGGTCTTGGTGCCCGAAATTTCTTTACGATATGCCAGCTTCTCCACCGAGTGATTTCCACGAGAAAACACACCAGGCTATTATCAATAATGGCACGCTGAAATTATCATCACTCACATGGTATCGGAGGGTTACCAAAGAAGATATTCTTCAGCACCGTATCATACCATCCTCGACTCATCCTTCTAGATCGTTCAAAATTGAGGCTACGCTTGAAAAAGCATGGCAAAATTGCCTCCTTTTGGAGTTAACGCCCACAGTTGCCTTACTGGTAGCAACTGTTGGGGAGAACGAGCCTGTTGCCTCTGCAGCTGCTTCCCTTGAGAATCATTCTGTGGGTGAAGTTTTAGCATGCCGTTATATTGGTAGCGTTCGAGTGGTGGGCGACAGGAATTTCCATGAGAAGCACATTCTTTCAAAAAGTAACATGGCATCGTTCATTATAGGATCCCTTGATGACTTCCCCGAGTCTAATACGTCAACCAACTTGCGACCCCTCGCTCATGTTCCCAGATCCCAACGTGTCATACAGGATATATTGAACTGGAATGAGCAGGTTTGGATAGCGGACCGCATCAATGGTGAATTATTTGTTCCCAAGCGGATCAAGGAGCGGGTTTCTTTTGGGCACTTCCTTGAAGTCGCCATGCATACGGTTGAGGTAACCTACGATCCAGAGAGTGAGAGAGTAAAAGGTGCCTTGAAGACGACACCTTGCTTCGTGATCTCTAGTAAAGGGCTCATTGCGAATGTCTCTAAAGAGTGGTCACTGGAGACACCATTATATAGCCGTATCGGTGTGGGGCAACGTTGGCCTCCTCCATCAATACCTTCTACGGAAAGAGTAGAACGCCGCAGTAGAGCTACTCAACGGAAGGCAATTGAATATCCAGAACACTCATTCCTGCTGGAATTTAGCAACGATACGTTCACCTACTCAGGGATTAGCAAAGAAAATATCGAATCGAACGACACTCGTCCTTACCAGGGGATATGGGCTTGTAAGTGCTAATTTGGGAGCTTGAAGCCACCGGGATGATTGATGGTATGGCTCTAATTGCAGAAACTAATTCCCTTAACACGATTTTATTTTCTTAGGCATATTCCCGAATGGGCAATATGAACTTCATCTCTTCCACCAGCCAGAACAGGTCGAAATAATGGCAACTAGACTCACAAGAGCTCAGGGAGGGCTACCCGCTGGTTCTCCCGTATTTCGTGCCGAGGATATAGAGAATCAATTGTCACAATATTCTAACCGCGAGATTGATTGTGATATAGTCCGAGAGCTTAATGGTATATTAGTACATTTCTTCACCACTACGTACAAAATATGAATGCCTCGCTGACATTTGGCCTAGTTGACGATTCTCCTAAATGGAAATCTAGGTATTTCCACTTTGTGGATAATAATACGATTGACATGGTTCCAGATCCGGACCTTGATGAAGAAGATGATGTTGATGTGCCTTGGAAATACCGTCGCGTTCCAACAGCGGTGTTCTTCCCACCAGAAAACACCAGATGCCGGACTCCGCCTCCGCGGCATCCTTTGCATTCAAGATACCAGTAGAGGTGGTTGAGGTGATTGGTGTAATAGAATTATATCTTGGTCTATTATATTTGAATTTGATATTATTGTTTATTCAATGCCCCCAACTTTTACAATTTTGGTCGTGGTACTTACTTTGATATTACTCTGTGCCTGCTTATAAGCTGTAAATCATAGAAACTAAACGTTACTCCTAACTATTTCTTCACTAGATGGAGGCTAGTCCTCGGCTATCCGAAGCAGCTAGTTATGTTCCATAGCGTGGTGGTGGGACAGTATCAATGCTCAGGCCCGCTTTCGTTCGCCGCGATGTAGCACGCAATGCAACCAGGTTTGTTGCAAATTATATTAACAACTGTTGAAATCTAGCTATGCGCTTGTAGATTGATAACTTGATTATTCTCTCGAACCGCAGTACGGCTTCAATCCTGTCTATTATATATAAGAAGATAACTAGTATTCCTTTGATAGAGGTTTAATTCTTTGCAGAGTTTTTACTTTGATTGATGAGTTTTCGTAAATATGAAACTAGCGGTTATGTGCTATTGGACCCACTGTATGAGGCTTACAATGGTGGCTAGTGATCTTTATATTTTGATATTCTCATTAAACCAGGTTGCTTTAATTTTGTATATTAATTAGCTTTTTTGCTGGTTTTAATTTCATATTTTTAAATCAATTTTTAATTAATTTAAAGTGTTGATCTGGAGAGGGCCCTTTAGGGGGGTATATAAATAATTCTTTGTTGAGCCGAATTCAATTTTTTTTTTTTTTCTTTATAATTTTATTAACTAGTTAACTATCAATTTTCTTAAATAACTAAATATGTCTTTGGTGACCGCATATTTACCCGGTTATACGTTAGACATTATTAAAATCTTTAAATAGTTTAAAATGACTTTTTTGTATGTGTGTTAGTTGTATAGTTATCTTATTGCGAAGATAATGCCATTTAAATGCTTTGGGTCGGCTTTTGAGGCTTTTAGTGCTAAGAAGGTGAAAAAACCTACTCCATGCTGGGAGCTGATTCACTGGCTGGGGTGCAAGTTTAGTGAGAAGGAGCTTGAGTTGTTGTTTTAGATAAAAGGTTATTTTTGAGTGTATTTTCGTGAAAATATTTCTTATGGCTAGCTATGTTAGTGATTATATGATATGTTTGTCAAGCAGGGTAAGTAATTAAATTTGTTTTTTGATTAATTGGTTTGTTAATTATTTTTTTAACTTGGTTAATTCAAATGATGGGGTCAAAAGCTATTATTGCTTGTTAGGTTTGTTTTGAGGGTAAAGGTTTTTTTAATTTATGTAAAGATTTTTTTGAGGAGAGTGATAAAGTTTGTGGTAATTGTATTTATGATTGTAGAATGTGTAATGATGTGATTATCTGGGTTTATTTTTATTTTAAATCAAAAAGATTCTGTTGTGCCTAAAAAGTAAAAAGTTTGATTGAATAATTGTTTGAGTGTGATAGTGATTGTTTTCTTTCTAAGTACGAAAATTCAACCAATAAGAAGTTTCATTAAAAAACCTTAGTAGTTTGTAATTTAAAAAAAAAGTTTTTTAGAAAGATTACTTTAAAGACTGCTAAGAAGATGATTAAGAAAATGGTTGGGAAAATGGTTTTAAAAATTTCTGGTATTGAAGAAGAGTTTAGCTCTGAATTTTCTTTTGACACCAGCTTAGAGTCTAGTTCAGGATCCAGTTCTGATTCTAGTTTTGATTCTGATTTTGAGTCTGAGGATGTTACTATGATTGTATCTAATTTTTGTTCTGAAGTTGATACTTAGCCAGAGGAGATTAAGGGTCTAGTTCAGAATGTTATTAGTGAAGAGTTTGATTTTGAATCTAGTTTTGAAGCTTAACTGAAGGATTTTTATCTTAAAAATAATAAAACAAAAAATGAATTTAATAAAAATCAATTGTTTAAGTTTCTATCGAATGAGAAGTATGATACTAAGGTTAATTTTATTTTTGACAATAAAAAAACTTTAGTTAAAATGTCTGGGATTTTTAACCAATCAGAGTTTGAAGATACCGTAACTAATAATAATTCTGATTTTGATAAAAAAAAAGTCTTCGGTAGAGAGAGGATTGATGTTGTAAAAGTTGTTATACTAACCATAATTTCTACTTGGTTGAAATCTATTAAATTGAAATGGTGATTTAATGATAACTAGATTGTTGATTATAATACTTAGACTACCTATAATGATAATGATATTGACGGTAGGTTGAGTGATGGTAGCACAGTCATAATTTCTAATTCAGATTAAATTTTTGGTGTATATGTTTTTCAATTAAATTTTTTTGTTGGTTTTTTTTATTTTGTTTTTGGTATTTTTAATTTTATATGTTTAATTTGAGGTGGTTGGAGATTTTTTTGTTTTTTTCATAGTTTTGGTTGCATAATTTGTGTAATTAAATATTAAATAGAAATTAAAAATTTTTGATTTATAATATTTCGTTTTATCATAGTGATCGTAATTCTTCTCCCACTAAGTGTTATGATTGTAGATTTTCTTAAGCAATCTTATTAAAAACTTTTTTAATTTATAAAAAAAACACCTTCTTAAATAAAAATAATAGTTAATTTAGAAAAAAAATACTACCTATTCTTAATAAAAATTAAGAAAAAATAAATAAAATTAAAATAGTGGTTTTTTTAATAATTTAGTAAGTATGTTTGCTGTATTATCAACTAAAATTACGTACTTGACTGTAAAGTATTTTCAGTTATATAGATTTTTAATTATATGAAAACAAACATCAACATACTTCATTTGATTATGATTTTTAAAATTCGTTATCAGGCATTTAGCTGCTTTGTTGTTTATGTAAAAATTAATCTATATATCTGATCGTATACCTAATGCAGTCAGGACCCGTTTAACCCATATTATATCCTTAACAGTTTTAAATGCAACTATATATTCAGCATATTAAGTGCCTATAACCACCATAGTTTATTTTTTAGATTTCTACATTAGAAAATTTTTTCCTAGGAATCATAAGTAACCTCCAGTAGATTTACAATCATCAATATTTTTTATCTAATCTAAATCTAAATATTTTATCAATTCAAATTTTACTTTTCCTCCCAACATTAAATAGAAATCTTTAATTCCTTCAAAATATTTTATGACATAGCAAACAGCTTCAGCATATCCCATTTTCAATACTAAACTAAATTATAAAAATCTACCGACAACAAATACTAAATCAAATCTAATAAAAACCATCAAATACATATATTAACCAATTAATTGTTAATACCAATTTTTAACTACTTCAATCAAATCTTCGCCGCAATCTTTAAAAATATTATTTTCTATAAAAGTTTTAACAACATTACAACCAGTTATTTCATATCTCTTTAATATAATTTCAATACTAGCCCATTAATATAATTTAACCATTCACTCTTTGCAATTACATTCAATTAAAATTCCTAGAAAGAATTTAACTTCTCCCAAATCAATTATTTTATAATTAATTTTCAAATTTCATTTAATCTATTCTACAATTTTAATAATTAATACAACTATTAATATATCATCAATATATAATAATATCATTGCATTCAACATTCAATTAATAAATAAATTTTTATTATTTACACAAAGTTCAAAACCCAATTTTCTTAATTTTTGACTTATATCAATATACCAAGTTTTTGGTGATTATCTTAAACCATATAAAGTTTTATATAGTTTTAGGTAAGATCTTTTCATACTAATTAGTATTTTACCTTTATAATCTTTCAATAATTATATATAAACTTTTTTTTTTAAACAGATGTATAAGAAAATAGTTTTAATATTTAATTAATATAATTCTAAATTAAGAAATGTGATAATTATAATAAATATTTAAAATATAATTAATTTAATTATTAATATGTATATATCTAGATCTTAGCCAAATTAAAAATCTCTTTTTATTATTAATTTTGTTTTGTATCTGATTATACTTTGTTTTCAATTATTTATTAACTTTTTAATTTTAAAAACCCATTTACTTACTAATGTTTTTACCTATTCTAATAATTTTACCAACAAAAATAATTTATTGGTTTGGTGAGATTTTAATTCTTTTTTAATAACCTATTTTTATTGCTATTAATCTTCTCTTTTTATAATTTTGTTATAAAATTTTAAATCTTATTTTAAATTTATCTTGCCTGCTTATGCTAGATTAATTTATTTTTTTGTTATTTTAATTATATAGCCATATCTAGTCTAAACAAATTTTATAATTAATTTTAAAGACCTAAATTTTTTCTTTATTATAAAAATTTTTTATTTATTTTATTGGGTTTGTAAGTTTGAGTTTTTAGTTATGCCTTTCTTTTTCTTTAAAAAAATAATTTTTGTTGTAAGTTCAAATATAATTATTAATGTGTTACTTCCATTGACTGCCTGTACTAATAAGTTTTCGACCAATTTTGCTAAGGGCAGGCTTTTTATTAACACTACCTTATTTTATATTGAAGGATCTTTTTCCAGTTTTTTAGTTAAGCTATTTTTTTTTGGCTCAGTTATTTCAAAAAATAAGTTATTAGTTAGCTTTATGTTTTCTATTCCCAAACCTAATTATACATCTAATATTTAATTTTCTAAAACTATGAATTATTTAATTTTTTAATTTTATCAAAAATCATACTTAGTTAAAACCAAAGTTTTTAATTTTTTTAAATTAGGAAAAATATTTTTTTTTTAATCTAGGTTTTTTATTATTTTAACTTCTACCCCATCATATACTTTATATAAAATAATACTTTTTTTAGTATAGTTTAAAAATACAATTAATATAGTTCTATTATTGAATTTACCATACCTTAATTTTTTTAACACTCTATACCAGCAAAAATAATTGAAAAATTTTAAATATAAAAAATTTAATTTCTTTCCATTTATAACTTCCCAAGAAGATACCCCATTAAATGCCCCTTTTAAAAGGAGTCTATTCTTAATATATGCAGCTGTAATTATAACTTTCCTTCAAAAAGTAACTAATAATTTTAATTAATGAAGTATTACAGTTGTAATTACTACTAATATGTTAATTTATCATTCTGAGGTGTTGTTGGAGTTTTGATTATACAGAAATAACAGTTTAAAGCTGATACCTTTTATTTTTAACAAGTTTTTGAACTTTTTACTGTTGTAAACTAAGCCATTATCACTCCTAAATTTTCTCATTCTTAAAGGTTTGTCTTACTATTTTATAACTGCTATTTTAATTAATAATAAATTAAAACAATTATATATTTTAATTATAAACTTAATTATTTTAATTCAAATTTATTGTAAATAATCATCAATGAAAATTATGAAATATTTGATTTCTTTTATAATAATTAGTAATATGCCTAAATAATCAAAATAAATTATTTTCTAGGGTTGATTACCTTTAACTATTTTTTTATTTTAATAATATTTTCTCTTTTTTTTTACCATTATACAGATTTAACATTACAATATTTTTTTTAAATCTATTTTTAAAATTGAGTTTATTAAGGTTAATAAATTGATTAAAATTTAATAATTTATATAATTTAAAGTGTTATACCACCATATAAATCTTGCAATTATAGTAAATTTTTTTAAAATTATTTCTAAATTTTTTAAATCTTCTAACATGAATAGGTTAAGATCTGGATCTTCGGTTTTATTTGATTTACTAATCAATGTTTCAGTTATGTGTAAAGCTTGAACTCCACCGTTTATTGAATACATTTCAATTATTAGGTTACCTTCAGAGTTTATAATTTGTGAGGTTTTGCCAAAAATGATTATATATCTTTTTCAAACTAAAATTATAATTAATAACAGTTTTTAAACTAGTTTGAATACCCAGTATACCTTTATTTTTAAATCTAATATAATTTATGCTTCACCTTAACCATAAGTATTTATCATTAATCCATTAACCACAATTATAATTATAAAATTTTTAAACAAAATATATCCCGTTAAATCTTTCTTATCCATAGTAAAGTAGATAAAGGTTTCTGAGTCTAATATCCAAAAAACTAAATTAGTTGATTAGTTAATAATTACCATATTAATTAATAAATTATTTATTTTATTATCATTAAAAAAACCTTCAAAAAAATCATCTCTTAAGCTTAAAATATCATCTTAAATATTATCCATTTCTACAAGTACCATACTCACTTAATAATTTTATTCTAATTTTCTTAACTATTCAACTACCTTTCTAAACCTACATTCTCTTATAATATACCCAAGTTTAGTGCAATAATAACAATTCTTAATTACTTTTAACTACATACTACTTTCAATTATTAATCATTATTTATTATTTTTATTTCTATCTCTACTACCTCCTCCTTATCTGTTTCCTCTACCACCTTCTTTTCCACCTCTACCTCTGCCCTTACCTCTACCGCCACCTCATTTAAAATTTTTGGTTAACCAATAACCGATAAAAGTCAAGTTAACTAAAATATTAAAAACATTATTATCAAAATACAACCTAATATCTACCTAAAATAATTAATCTATTATTTCTTCAATAATATATTCTAATTACTTCACTAATTAAATCCAAATTAATTTAATAGTTATATCATAATAATTTTAAATTTTATTAAGTAATTTATCTTTAAAAATTTTATTATTAATAATATACAATATACTTTCTAATTATTTTTAAATAAATCTAAGTTTATTAATTTATTATTAAATATTTTCCTTTTTTCCCATTTAAAAATTTATAAATTGGAAGTATAAATTACTAGCTATATTGTAATTAATTTTTAGTCTGTAAGAATTATAAATTACCTCCTAGATTGCCTTTATTGTACCATAATAGTTCAAGACTTACTAGGCTATTTAGCTTAGACTATTCATAAAAATCATATATACTTCTCCAACTCGTTTCATCCAGGCTTAATACTTGAAATTAAGTTCTTCCAACCAAATCCTTCATTCAGCGTCAACCCTTACAACCATACCTTATACTAAATTGCCTCCTTCATCAACCATATATAATTCACTACTAAGTCCAATTTTAATTCCCACACCTAACCATACTTGTTCTTCAATATAAACAATTCTAAAAATAATTATATTAATTTATAATTCACAATCATATTCATCATTAATTACCAACCCATACAAATTGACAACTTTCAACATTCTAACTATTTAAAACTTCCAAATCAAATAATTAACTTCATTCAATTAAACACAACTTCTGTACTTACTATAAATATAAATTTTACCGTAATCAATATTTACTTAAAACTATAACTTCTGTATTTTTATAAAAAAAAATTCTTAAGAAAAAAAAATTTATATATATAATATAAAAATATTAATTTTGTTATATATTTACTTCATAATTTAATAAGCTAAACCAAACTCATAACCTGTTAAAATCTAACTATACACTTATAAATTAATAACTTAATTATTCTTTCAAACTATAATATGGCTTCAGTCCTATTTATTATATATAAAAAGATAATTAGTATTTTTTTAACAGAAGTTTAATCCTTTGCAAAATTTTCACTCTGACTGATAAGCTCTCGCAAATATGAAACTAGTGGTCACGTGCCACCGGACCCACCGTATGAGGCTTGCGGTGGTGGCTAGTGACCTCTATATTTTGACAACAACACGGCGGGCCACGTGGGTGCCAAATCCTCTAGTCCGTCATACATACCCCCACCAATATCATGTCGATAGCCAGAGTACTCCCCAAGATCAAGAGAGTAGCCGTTCTAGGAGGAGGCCCCTCCGGGGTAGTGGCCGCTAAATGCCTTCTATCAGAAGGCCTAATCCCGGTGATATACGAACAGCGGCCTACCTTCGGTGGGGTCTGGAATTATACCCCAGAGACAAAATCCCGTTTACAACATATCCCTCAAGAAGACCCCAACCTTGACGATGAACCGGTTCCAGATGCGCAAGGTTCTGGAAAACCCGTGTTTATAAGCCCGATATACGACGAACTGGAAACCAATATTCCAAAGGACCTCATGACTTTTAACCAAACGCCTTTTGGCCGGGGCCTACAACTCTTTCCAACACATGAAGACACAAAATTATATGTTCAGGAATTCTCCAAGGGTCTTGAGGAATATACAAAATTCAACCGAAGAGTTATAAGACTTGTCCGGCAGGATGGCCTGAAATGGGAAGTTGAGACACGGGAAGTTGTGTCAGCGGAGACCGAGAAGGAAACATTCGATGCGGTTGTTATTGCAACAGGTCATTATAATGTTCCTTATATCCCACCAATATCCGGGATAGAGGAGTTTGAACGAAGACACCCAGGGTCTATATTGCATTCTAAATATTTTAGAGCCGCAGACGGATACACCGGAAAGGTACCCTCCTTTACTATTTTTTCATTTTTTTTAAAAAAAGTATTATTTATTGAAATCTAAAACCCTTCCATAAGAGAGTCATTGTAGTAGGGAATTCTGCTAGCGGTATTGATATCTCAACCCAAATATCTGAAGTCTCGCAAATTCCACTTTATCAATCTTGCAGAAGTGTGGGGGCACATAAAGACTTTCCTTTGCTGGCCCCCGAGAAGATCAAAGTCGTTCCCACAATTGAAAGGTTCGTGCCTGAAGGTAGGACTATCATTTTTTCAGATGGAACAATCGAGAAGGATATTGATATAATACTTTTTTGCACGTAAGTTCTTCAATTTATCGGGTTCGGCTCAAGACGAACCAAAAAATGTTGAAACAGATACTAATCGACACCGATTTTAGGGGATACTTACACTCTTTCCCATTTTTGGAGGAGTCGACGAAGCCATCCGAGCGGATGGTTACAGATGGCTTCTATATCCATCGCCTGTATCAGCATATATTCTATATCCCATACCCTACCCTGTCAGTTGTTGGACTACCTACCAAGATCATACCATTCCCATTCGTAGAGACACAAGCAGCGGTTATATCGGGAGTATATTCGGGGCGTTTGAATCTCCCTTCAGAGGGAGATATGGATATCTGGGAGAAGGACCTTCTTCAAAAGAAACCTGCCGACAGACATTTCCATTTTCTAGGCTTTCCACAGGATGCTGATTATATGGACATGCTGAACAACTGGAACGAAGAAGAGGCAGACAAAAACGGAACGCTTTACAAACCGAGCCAATGGAGGGACAAAGAAAGGTGGATTCGTAAGAATATCCCGAAAATAAAGGCTGCTTTCCTGGTGGCAAAGGCGGAAGGGCGTATTGTCAAGACTATGGGGGAACTAGGATTTCATTATGATGGGGAAGGTAAAGCCGAGACCAGTGCCATTTAATGTAAATGGAAGAGCTAGCTAGAGGACAGCAATCAACATGTTTTAAGTATTGATTGGTGTATATATTATATGAGTTCCTTTTTACTCTTCAGCCCAATAGGGCTAAGCTTATTTCAATACATCTATGAGGTTTATTTATTAAGTACTGAAGTAGCTATATCTAGAAGCGATAGAAAGTCTTGGGGTCAGATCTAGGTGCCAGCGTCTTTCTCACCGCCCTAACGCAGCTAACCGACATCACTTGAGTAGACAAAGATATATTGACATGCAGCTCCTAGGATCCTTCGATTCCCCCAAACCCGAAACAAATTCTTATCAACAAATCCGTAATTTGAACTACCTCCCGCTTATCTACTAAGGGCCCGCGTAGTCTTTTTATTGCTCACAATTTTCACAAACCCGATATCAAACCGGATTGACATTCGGCTGTGTACCGGTCCTGCGTTGGAAACTGGTTCGATTCTGTTGTTGTTTGGCGAAGCCAATTTTCCCCATTACTTGGGCAGCTGGCTAGCGAAAAAGGTAGTAGAATTTCCCCTAGCTTTGGCCATTTGGCCAGTCGACGGAGACGTAAATTACTTACTTGCGCAGTCAATCAGCAGGTGGCACGAGCTCCGCTACGAAGATACTTCGTCTTACGACCATCGAGTGGTTCACACCCTCGTTCTCTCCCCGCGCCCCCAAGCACCTTGCATCGTTGCATTGGAAGAGCCGAACGTTCAAACCTGACCCTAATTGCTTTGCATAAGGACAAACTAGACGATGGCGCGCAGGGCGACTGCTGTACCACAGAGTCAGGCTCCTTACCGACCCAGTAGGGTCTCCACCACGCCCAACACAGAACCACACGAATTGCGAGACAAGCCAGCAGTTGAATATAACACCGCGGATGAGAATGAGTCGCCACCAGCAACTCAATCAAGTGAAGGGGATGGAATATGGTGGGAAGTTAGACAAATAACTGCCGAAAGGCGGAGGAAAGGAAAAAAAGAGTATAGAGTGGAGTGGGAAGGCAATAACAAAGAGACCGGCCAACCGTGGCCACAGGAATGGGTGAGTACTTCTATAACTATATCTCTGGCATCTTTTGCAATGTTATCTGTTGATATACTTTGTACTAACACTTTTTGAATGACAGAAACCATGCCATTGGGTTACAAGTGCTCTTGTGGAAAATTGGGAAGAACGCAAAGCTAGGAAAAAGAGAGGAAGGATATCGTCTAGTCCTAGCCCGCCCCCTCTATCTCAAGTCGGGATATGCGAACCGGTGCAGATCTCAAAAACGGATATCAAGAGATACCGGCAAGGTCGAAAAAGACAAAGGTCGACAAAGGAGAACCCAATTTTAATGTCCCCTTCAGAAGAGGAGCTCGAAACCACAGGGAGAAAGTCTTCGCTACCTTCTGGTGAAGAACGTGAAAGGGTAGAAGCAGGAGAAGGAACAATTACATGGAATCAAGAGGAAGAGGTACAGGTAGAAGATGATGGGGGATCTGAAGATGATGTTGGGCCTCTTGTGACCAAATCCCACCGAAGAAAAATTATAGAGTCAAGCCAAAGCAGCGGAAATAGAACACAAGCCTCTGTGAACGAAGGAAACTCCCAACCGTTGTCTCAGAGGCTAGTTGCAGTCGAGATACCAGTCCGGAGTGATCTAGATTCGTCGCTCTACGTCTCATTCCCCAGGTCGGCATCCGCGGCAGCCGATACGGAAGACCAGGAAGTTCATGATCCTCTAGTTATATCTAGCATTGACGATGGACTCGGTCAAATAGAGAACACGGGAGAAGGGTTCGGAGAGATTACAATCTTTGGTATGTCTGATGAGGATGAAGATCATGCTACTGCTCATGTACAGGTGCCTCAGACACAAATTTCAGTAAAAGACCGAAGAGAAATCCCCGACTCGCAATCGTCTGGGATTACATACTTCCATTTAACGCCAGCAGACCAGAAACCGGTGCCCGAGACTCCTCTACCTTTACATCCTAACCCAACTATGATTCCTCCCTTAGCTGAACAGTTGCGGCTAGTCGAGGAGGTTGATTCTGGAGAAGCCGCTTCGAGTCCTTCATGTCCTCAACCCGAAGTCGAATACGGCTTTGAAAACATCCCGGACTCTTCAAGTCGAGTGTTCTCTCAAGATGTGCGAGAGCTAAAGAGCCAGGAAGCGCAGAGCCAAAGCTCGAGGGAGTCTCAACTAACTTCGAGTACCTCTCGTTCTCAGCAGTCACAGGTTTCTTTGCCATCTGCACAACTCAGCTTTGGAAAAGTGGGCGTAACACCATCCTTTCAAAGCTTCCCGGATAGTGGAAGGTCGAAAACACTTCATGATGTAGAACAGAAGGTCGGGGGAAAAGGTGGATCGAATTTCATGGCTTCTGAAGCATTAAATGTGCAGGCTGTAAAAAGTGTTGCGGGTGAGGCTTCGTCCTTCTCACGCCCAGATCAACCTTTCATATCCCACGCCCACCAATTGCAACCCACACCATCCACCAACCTTGAACCATTAACTGCAACCAACATACCACGCCATACCCAGCAAAGCCCTTCTGTCACTGATAAAGATTCATTTGTTACCCCTAATAGTTATCCTAAAGACAGTATCGATGACGTCCAGGAGCTAGCGACAGCTCTAGAACATACAGCTAAATCACTTGCGCCTCGCAGACTTAATACCATCCGAATTCTACAGGAAGCTGTAGAATCGCGTCCTGAAGACATCGTGGATTCGGATCCGGGTCATCCTATAAAGCCAGCTCCGGTAAGTTCGTTTCTAACTATTCCGTAAAATACCACATTTTAGTGCTAACACCAAAAACTCGTGACGGCGCAGCTGGAAAACGCCTCGTCGCACGATCAGGGACAAGGTGAAGTTGCCGAACTGGGCAGTTTACCACAACTTCGCAACCTAGATTCCTGCGAGCCTTTGCCTACTGGTCTTAAACCTGACCTTTTGCATCCATCACTGGACGTCTTATCCCCTAGGACGCCAGTTCAAGAGGAAGATCCCCTTCAAGGCGGCCGTTCTGCTTCATCGACTCCTTGTGGCCCAATACCCGCGAGTGCTCGGCCCACTCCTGTGACGGTATTGGGCTACTTTCAATCACAGAGACCCACTCAAACCTCTGGAGAGAGCGAAGGTCCTTCATCCAAAAGCATCATTGGCAGCAGCGTAGCCCTTCATCAAGCTATCTCGGAAGAATCTCTAGAGAAAGCCCCTCTACCGTTGACAACTCCACGTTCAGACGCACAAGAACAAACCAGTGCACCATCAGACGAAGCTACGATGTCTGCAGGTCCAGTTTCTCCGCTTCTAAAAATCGTCGACATTGCTGTTGCGCCTGAGCATCTTCTGGGCTCCCAAAGCGAGGTCATCACTACGAACTTGTCCGGCTTGATGCCTTCGTTGCCAGAGCATATGACGGAAACCCAAAATACACAAAAGTCCGCACCGGCGGCTGTCGAAGCCAAGGGCGCTAGAATGAAGACACCGACTACTGATGGCCCAACCGATATTGATGATGAATATCTCGCAGGGTCACAGGCTCTTAAATTGCTACAGGAATCCCCTCGTGTAGCCTCGGATGAGGTCTTCCTTGCGATACCACTTACGGAAAACCAACAGCGAGTTTATCGGGGGGTTATTTTAAATAGGTATCGTGAGATTGAAGCCTTCTATGGCATCAACAATACCCAGAATCAAACCGTCAATATCAAATTGGACACTATCGAGAAGATCGTTCGCGATCTTGATCAGGTTTGCAGCCATTGGGAACTCCCTGGGGGTCGGAAATATACAAACGAAGAAGAAGGCCCCAAGCTCCTCAAATGGTTTCGCAAGCAGTCGTCGAAATTCGATTTCCTCTTCAAGTTGCTTAAGAAGCTTCGGGACGAGTCCTATTCCGTCGCTGTCGTCCTACAGACTGGACCCCTTATGGTACGGCGTCAAAGACCACCAAAAAAAAAAAAAAAGATCGAAGAAAGTTTTGGGGTCGGTAGCTAACGATTCGCTAGGATTATACCGATATCTTCTTGAGGTCTGCGGGCTATCAGTTTACCCGTTTCACAGCAAGAAACGGAGCCGAAGTCGTGACTCCGACACCTGAAGCTCAAAGACTCCGCCTCTTCCTATTGCCATCCTGTGAAATGGCCATAGGAACTACTACTGTAACGATCCATTGCATCTGATTATCTACTTTGAGTCGCATTTTGCTAACTATTAGTTGCTAGCCATCGGTAAATCTCGTCATTGCCATGGATTCATCCTTGGATCCCTCTCGTCCGCATATTCAACAGCTTCGGAGTCTCGAGCCCTCCACTCAAGCGCTAGTTTTGCATCCAGTCTCAATAAATACAGTCGCTCATATCCGTCAATATCTCCCGGAGTGTTCCGCCGCGTCTGGCAGTGATGCTCTACGCGATTATCTCAATCCCGTTTTGTATGCCGCGATTCTCGTGCGTGACCACGTCGGGGTCCTCCCGCAAGATCTCCAGCATCACTTAGATGCTTTATCGAACACAGATGTGTTTTCATGGTTAGAGAATTTGCGAGGAGAAAACAACCTCCTCCCACCTCTACCCATAAAGATATCAACCAGCCAAAAGGAAGTACCCGCCACACAAGGTGTAACTCTTCGCAGTAGCCCTGGACGAAAGAGGATCCTCGTAAGTCTCCCAACAGCTACAAAATGAATTTATGCTTCCATTTCCCTATTCGATATACTAAATGCCTCTTATTTGACAGTCCCAAAGTGGTGCACCCGGTGCTACAAGCATTAAGCATAAGAGGGCCAGAATCGAGGTTGAGCAAGCATCTCCCGAAGATGGTGGAGACACTCCCACGCTTGACCCTAATGGGATTTCTACGAAAACTGGAAGCGATAGCGAAGTTTCCACGACTAAGAAGTCTAAGACCACCCCGAGTATTGATCCAGAGCCCGAAATTATAAGTGCCACCACGCCTACCCCAAGTACAGGGCCCACTGAGCCACATCAGGTAGCTGAAGAGCCACCAGCTGCCCCAGAGCTGGTCGATAAGGATGCCACCGTTGAGAACCAAGGTCCGGCCCCGAAATCTAGCGAAGAAGCGGTAAATGAACCTGGTGAAGCCGAGGAGGAGGAATCTGAGAAAGACATGTTGAACCAGCTCGTAAGTATTCCTGCCCGATGTTTAAGTCCTCGGCCGTTAGCTAACCCCCTAAATAACCCACTAGACCAAAGATGAAGTAGTCTCTCTTGTTCTCGAGTACCAGGAGGCTCTTTGGCAGAGTAAACTCCAAGCAGACGAGTTCGAGAGACATACTTCAGCAAGGGAGATCGACTATCAGACTCAGCGCGACAAAGTCCTTGGGTTGAAGAACATGATTAACCGCCAACGGACCCAAATTGAGAATTTGACCAGGGACAAAGATAAATACCAGACTGCAATGGAACAAGCGATAAAAGAACGAGACCTTGCCCGTGGAGAATTAAAGCGCTTTCAAGAAGCACTAAATGAATCTGCGGAGGAGGGATCTGCGCCTGCAAAGGTCGTACTTGAAAATGCAAAACTCGCGTCTCAGGTTGAAAGCCTTAAACATAAGTTGGAGACCGCGACAAGTGACTCGGGTTTCATTCGGAACCAGTATCAAATTGCTTCGCAGGGAACGACTCTTCTCCAGGCTGAGAAGAAACAATTAGAAAACCAGGTTGAGACTCTTACCCGCCAAGCCGACGGGGTCAAGGTCCAATTGAAAAAGTTGAATATGGACCGCGAGCGGGCAAAGTACCAACATAAAATCAGCGAGCTGACTGCGAAGCTGGATAGAGCCGGCAAGCAGATTACTTCGTTGGACGTTGAGAAGAAGCGAATAGAGAAAACACGCGGGGTCCAAACGAGGTCATCTAGTATCCCACCTCGAGGCACCCAATCGAGTCCAGTCCCAACTCGCCCCGGGAGCCCAACCATCACAGCCCGTAGCTTGCGGAGCAGCGAGAGTGCCTAGAAGGCCGATCGCGATCGCCCACAAACCAGAAGCACACGAGGCAGAGGCAGAGGCAGAGGCAAAACCAAATAGCCAAATCCTCCCCTCACCCATTTGCATGCGTGCAGCTATAGAGTCCTTTGTTTTGAGACTCTTTGGCTAGCACCTTCACTCTTCCCTTTTAACGTTCTTCTATCGATACATAAAGCGCTTCTTTATATTATCTTCAATCACCCTATTCTGTATCCCTCGGAGTTAATAAACAGGCGGCGCATTAATGTTTTCCCTCTCTCCCCTTTATCTTCATGTTTCTAATGGGTTTATGATTCGAATTCTTGTGTGTGTGTTTATTTTCCTTCGTTTTTTAATCATGTTGTTTTAACCCCCACAAAATTGAAACCCATTTAGGTTTCAATTACCCCCAATCCCCAGCATCGATGAACCCTTTTCTTTTGTTCATGTACTTACTGTGCGGCCTACTGAGTAGGCGAAAGATATTTGCGAAATGGAAATAGCCCCTATTGCTATATATTGTTATGGCAGTGGTTACATAATTTTAATAATTTTGTCCCTCGATTTGTAGAATAGTAAATCACCCATCGTGACTTAAAAAATCACGTTTAAATAGTCTCTTTGCACACAATTGTGTAGTAAATCTAGTGTCTGAGACCGAGACTAGATTTGCGAATGTTTTCTTGTAGTAAATTATATTTCCTATTCAAATTGCAAATAAAGTCTATGAACAGCGATTGAACAGGAAAAAATGCTTAAGGGCTACCCAAAAGGAATCGTGAAAAAAGAAAACTAGTATACACTTTGTTTGCAGCTTTTTTTTGTCTCTCACCCTCCCTGTCCTACATAGATTTCTCTTATCCGAGATATGAACATCCCCTGGAGTTTGCAGAGTACTTCATACATTAAAGAAGGGGGAGTTTGGAAAGAGTAAAAGCCCGATAAAAAAAAAAGACCCACATAAATAACCATAATAATAATACGATAGAGAGAAAAGGAAATAGATACCCAGATATAGCGAAAGACGAGGTTAAGAAAAAGTGAAAGGGTATTTTGTTATTCAACGACCAAGGCCGAAAGAAAGAAAGAAAGAGGAAAAGAAGGCTAAATACTAAAATTGATAGATAATCCAAAGCACTTATAATATACCGCGCGGAGAAAGACACCAGTAAAAAATAGTTTGAGGAGTCAAGAGGATAAGGTTGGCCGGAGGTTTGTATTTTACCCCTCGGCGACGAAGTTGGTGATGATAGAGATGGAGATGAAAATCCAGTGATTTTGAATTTTTGGGGTTATGTTCCAGTAGATTTGATCTCATCTTTTTCGCGCAGCCAGATGTGTGTGTTCGGTATTTTGTTTTCAAAGAAGACGCACCGCTAAAGTCGGAAAAGGAAAACGTATGTTGGGAGATAATTATAAAAGGAAAAATAGTGGTAGTCGTGACAATCGTTATAGAAGAGAAGAGTTTGAAGGGGGGGACGTAAAGCTGGAGTTGGATCGTAGAGGTAGAGATATTTAAACACTCGAAATAGGGAAGATGGTGGTAGTGATAGTGATCATAGTTTAGGTTTTATACAAACAGTCGGATAAACCTATAAGTGTTATAGGAGTGGAAGGAAGCGGGGAAAACTGATTTCATTTTCGAGAGGAAGTGGGAGGAGGGAAGGAGGAAATAGTTATGATTTTCTCAGGATTTCTTTCAATTTGATGCAGCAGCTGCAGTGAGCTGCGGTGGGTAATGATCCATAGACAATGTCCCTCTCGACTGTGCGTCCTGTGCAAACCTCTCCATTTGCTTCATAGTATGTTCATAAAGTATTCTAGCGTACTCTTGTCGTGAGGCCGATGAAGCGGGATCATGGCCGTGATGAGCATGTACTGAGTGATCTGTATATGGTGGTGGCGATGTGGGTGTGTGATACCCGTTTGTGTATTCTGTTGTGGATGAAGATGTGGTGGTTCTGGAGAAAGCCATTTTGTTTGCTGCGGCTGATGCGGCCGAAGTTCGAGATTCTTCGACGGTATGAGATGGGGTGGGAAGGGTTAGATGGATGGTTGGGATTTGTGGGAATTTGGGATTGGAGTTATTATTAATATTACTCTTTCGCTTGAATCGAAGTTTCTTAAGATAGGTTCCTAGAATCATATGATTTTATCGGAATAGATGTAGATGTTTATGTAGATACGTGAACTAGTATGGGATAGAAGGTGAGAAGAATATAAAGACGAGATGAGATGAAGGTTCGCGAGAAGGTTGGCTTGTGATCTTTGGAATGTCGTTTAAAATTAAACGACCAAGTCGAGTCAAGAGTCGAAGAATACCGATACTATACTTTGATAAATGTATATACGCTAGATAGAATGCTGGAAGGAAAATAATCAGAGAAAAAGGGCGTTCGCTGATTTCTTATATCCACATTTGATCCACACTAAAGGTAAATAGTGTTATGCAAGGCGGAGTACAAGGAACAAGCAGGCAACCAGAGACTAGAACAAGTCTACGATCCGAGGGAAATATGATATCAGACACGGGCCACAAGATTCCCAGTTGTTTTGAGTAAGGGAGAAGAAGAAAGGTACATACGATAAACAGGGCCACCAAAAGCAAAAGACCCCAGTTCGTCAGCGTGGAGGCGATATTAAGCTCACATCCCAAAAACCTTAACTCTAAGAAGTCCTGTCTTCGATTGTCATGGAGATCCTCAGAGAGCGCCCTCAAAGCTGGCTTTCTTGGACTTATTCTGTTCTCTTCTCCATTAGGCCACTGGCGTTAGATATTAGCTGTTTCCGCATATCCCTACTACGAAAAAGGGTGAGAAAGAGGAAAATCATCCATTTGTTACAAAACGGTAGCTCCTCTTTTCCTTTTCCTTTTTTTTCTCTTGGGTTTTCTGGTTTCCATTCCCCCGCACGGCCCAAAAGGTTTCTTTTCCAAGAAGGCCCACCGCCGTTTGGCTATTACGTCTGGAGGAGACGGCTCATTTCGCCCGGGGTCTAGCTGTCGATCTTTCTACTTCTCGTGAAGATCAGAGGACAAGCCAATCTTTTGAAGACGGGGTGGTTTGTTGTCGGCTCGTAAGACTTGCAGGGGGCGGCATGGGCAGGTCTGCCACCTTGAATGTCGTGAGGACTTCGTAGGGAAAAAAAAGAAATAAAAAAGCGGCATCATGGTCAGACCGATGAGGCCATGATGACGGCGGGCGGTTTTAATTGGGCCACAGGCTAGCTAGTAGCTTGACAAAAGTCGAACGCCACAAGTTGTTTCTGGGGGAAGGATCTAAGGGAGCATAACAGACTCAAAAATTCATATTTCGTCGGGGGGTTGTAGAGACACGGCCTGTTTTCTGTTTTGATCTGTCATACCGAACAGGGACAGGGTCCTATCCGGAAGCCTGCATATAGCAAAAGAGTCTAGACACCGGTGCTGTCATATTTCCCAGTAACCTCCGATCATTTCTGGGGAGTCGTTGCAATGGTCGACCTATAGGCCGTTTTTGTGTCAACAGTTGCTGTCACGATAACAACATAATTCAGATGTTTTTTCAAGTTTTTGAAAATCGGAAACAGAAAAAAAGTCTCGATGGTGTTATAGATTTCAAGCTTTTTTGGCCGCATTGCCGTCACTAAAACCACTCATCCTAGCTCACAATGCCGTAATCTGTGAGGTCAGTCTTCCTAACCCATCCCTCCCGGTCAGAAGAAAACAACATCTAGACTTTGACGATAAAAGCAACTTCTTAGCTCTTTTCTCAAGTTGGTGATGGTGAAGGTTTTGGGCAGATTTTCGTTAAACCCCCCCGTATCCAGGTTCGGGTTCGGCCAGTTCAAGGAAACGGACGTTTCGCAGACGGGGCATGCATTCCAATGTTGCGCAGCTATTTTTTGTTAGCAGTTGTTTGTTGCATATGAACAGCAGCTGCACGGTTTGCCCCATATGCCGTCATACCCCCCAAATACCTTGGCGGGATTTCGAGGGTGTTGGTACTGCCGTGCGTGCGTGGTGAGAAGGCGGCTCCCCGCTAAGGTGTAAGCGTCGGAATTCCTTGGTTGGACGCCCCCTGCCAGCCCTTTCGTCAGGATATGCATGAGGAGATTCAGGGTCCCGACCAGGATTCGGAATTTCGACACTGGTTCGAATCAAAGGATTTCGATGCATAGGGGTGGGCTCGCCTCTTGCCTAACCATTAAGATCGGGGTGATAAGTTCCCATATATCGTTTGACAGTATTTCCCGAGTATTACCCAAAAACAAACCTGGGAAAAGAAAAACAACTAAAAAGAAGTTCATGATTTTCGATCGATGATATCAAAAAAATTATGATTAAGGGTTCACAATGGGTAAATTGCACATTCGCTGATGTTGCCATGATGGTATTTCTGGAGTTTCCCATTTTCACACCACTTGCATATTCCCCTCCCCTTAAGCGTTACCCGAAGTCAGGGCAAGATAGGGAAAATGGAAAAGCAAGATATCGATCCCCACTCCACTCCACTCCACTCTTTCCCCTCCCCCCCAGCCCTGCCAGGTTCACATCTCCCATGAAGAGGAAGACAGATTGATTTGCAAAAGACGAGTCCTTTCGCTTTCTCGTGATCTTGTCTTTTTCTTCCAAGTTTCTTGTTCGTTTCACCTTGCTTGCTGCATGTAGGTACTACCCCTCCCTTCACCTGTTGGCATGCATACATACATACATATCCGCATGCATGCTATATATCAAGGCAGCTGGGGTTATGGGGGGAAGTTGGGAAGAGAGAGCAGGAGGGGGGTTTTCTTTTCGGAACTTACATTTCCGACCATACAGAGAGAGTTTTTGACAGCTGTCTTTTTTTTCCCAGGACGACGACGAACAGCTAACCTTAGCCGCCTGGGCTTGGTCTGGATAGCTCTAACTAAGGCGGGAATTGCGTGCGGCGTTATCCTTCCATGCCGTATGACGTCTTTTCCGTTCGCGAGCGGAGTGTTCCTTTTTTCTTTCTTCTGTTTTTGTTTTTTTTCTTCTAGGATTTTGAGAGGGAAAGAAAGCTAAGGAAGGGAAGTGAGGGAAAGAGGTTGAGATTACAACAGACCAACGCAATTAACATGCACTTTTCGTCTTTAATGGACTCCATATGCTGCGATGTTACATTACATCCAGTTAATTCTAGCGGCAAGTTCCAATTAATTCATGAATACATAACATATACCGAATAAAAACCCTAATCGAGTAAAAAAAAAAAAAAAAAAAACAATCTCAATGATCTAAACGAGGCAAATCTTGAAAACACAAACATGCAGGTAGAAAATCATATGGAATGCCGCATCAACGAGTTGTTTTTTTGACGGGGACACCCGGGCGGCGTGGAAGTAATGAACCAGGTAAAAAATAAATCACAGCAACTACAAAACCGTCGATGCTTCACACTCGCCGCCCTAGATATTAACATACCCGGTCCTCTAACTATGAGACAGTTTAAACAGCTGACACAATAGTAATATAAAAAGCAAATCCTAAGTATGATGCATGTATTTTTGCTTTTTCTTTCTTTCTTTCTTCTTTTTTTAAACATGTATACATGTATATGTACGTTACCCGCCGCTATAAGCATTATCAAGGCCTAGAGGTATATACGTATCACCATTAATACTATAAACTTTTCAAAAAAAACCATAACTGAACCTCGCATTAATCGATTAATGCATCGTCAGGCGACTTTTTTTGATTAGCTACGTACAATTGCCGTACTGTCGACCATCAATATAATTCCCGAAACAATCGATATCATCGACAGTTCACCGACCAAGTGATCTTTATAAAAGCAAAAACAAAAAACAAAAAACAAAAAACAAAATTCAATAAACCCGTTATATATACACATATCAAATGATCGCATTAGTTTTCTCCTTCCCGCCCACATAACGTAGTGTATAACCTAAGCTACCCGCATGCGCGCACAAATTGCCTCAAAACATAGGATTATGGCGTTAATCCTCCCTGGGGGCAAAAGGGCTTTCCCATCAGATCCGACCCTACACCCCTCCCCCTCGAAAAGAATCAAGAACAATCGACACCAAAGAAAACCAGAGAAGAATACTCTAAAATTTGAACGTAGATAAAAACCAAACCGTATTTGAAAACGAAAGGGAAACGGTAGGGGGGTTTCTAAAGAATGAACTCACTCTTTTCTTTAATTGCCATTCCTACAAGATTTCTATATCTGCTTCGTTGACGCTGGTTTACGAGACCACTAGAGTCCCGATTTACCTCCGTTACTTTTTTTTTTTTAAAAAAAATTTTTGATTATCTGTTTACAGTTCCAATTTCGTGGCCACGGCGAGGATTACAAAACTTCGATCCTGAGCCTCCCTTAGGTCTCCAAGGAAATCGCCCACGCAAATAGACTCCCCCATCCGCCCGAAGCTTCCCCCCAAAAGTTCTATACGATCAGTCAGGCATCTACAGATATTCACTCTCAAAAACCTCATCATTATGAATGCATAATCCCCCCCTTCTCTCAACAAAAGACTGTTAATTAACCTCAATTTCCAACCCCTCGCCTTTACATAACATGTATATGACAATCAATCAATCAAAAAAGTAGCTCAAAAATCCAATCCAATCGGGGGAGGCAAAACCCAATCGCCACCCCGCCTCAAACTCACCCCGGGGCCTCTCCAAAAAAACCGGGTTAGCAATATCAAAAGGGGAGCTCAAAGACTCAGGATAGGCAAAAGAGCGTAAAAGGTTATATATATATAAAAGTAAGTATCTATAGGACTATCTCATGCAGTAGCCGGTATACAAAAGAAAAATGAGTCGGGTGGGAGGGACTGCCTATAATCCCTTCCTCCTTCACTCACGAAAAAATAAAATAAAAAGGATGTATGCTACATGAAAATACTGCCGCTCCCCCCAATAAGCCGCGGGAAAGGTCGGGATAATGTAATAATAGTCGATCCCTGACCACCCTTCGTTTCAATAATAACGCTGAAAGATGAAAAAAAAAAAGAGGGAAAGAAGGAGAGGGAGAAAAAGAGAGCTCTGATCATAAAGGTAGAAAGCTGTACGGAATGCTGAAATGTGAACATTGAGAAGAACAAAACGGAACGGTATAAAAAAAAGGGAACGCCGGGCTAAAAGTGCCAAATATGATATAATAAAATAAAAACAGAACAAAATCCCCTATAGCAGTCGAGTTCATTAAAAGACCCGTTATCTGCGTTGAAAGCAAGGTGACTGATGCGAATTAACATCCGAGAGATGTCGTTTAGAAAAAAAAAAGTCAAAAAAAAAGTCGTAATGTAGTGCACAATCAAATGAAACAGAAATAGAATCTCTTATGCTCTAGCAGTTCTATTGCCAGCTTTCGTTCGAGGACTAGTCCGCTTTGGCGATGATTGGCTGTCGATACAAATTGGGTCATGGGCTGTACCCTTGATCGGGGTTTGGGGTTCGTGAGATTCTTGGGGAGTTGGTTCTTTGTGATCTTGTGATGATGGAATATCCATGATTTGATCGTTGGCCAATTCATGCATCGACTTGCCTCTGCCTCGCCCGCCGTTATATTTCATCTCACCGATACTTTCGTCTTCGGTTTCCTCAATCTCTTCGACAGTCCTACGGGAAGAAGGCGGAGGAGGGGTAGGAGTGTCGGACAGGGTTATGCCAGCTTTCGCAGTCGTTCCTTTAGGTTCATCTTGATATCCAAGACTGCTCTCAATTGATAAGTCGTCAAAAGAAGCGGCAGTGACCATCGACGGGGTATCTATGTCGATGAGTTCGGGAGATGCAGCAGTAGATTGTTTTTCAAGAGTCGGCCCGAAACCCTCCAGTTGTTCAATCCTCTCATGAATATGCATGGACTCTTGTGTTAGACCGTTGGGCACAGGGAGCGGAACGAGGCCGTTGGCAGCAACGAGGGGTAGATTGGATTTCAAGAGAGCTTCGGCTCTTCCGAGGATACTGAGATCTTCAACTACCTCTACAAAACTCTCCTGCGTTTCCGGGACCTCCAAGACACAGGGCACGTCGTCGTTTGCAGGAATCTCAGGCGAGGCCACCCTGGGCTTGGGCTTTGGCCCTAAGGTAGTGGTTTTGCGGGGCTGTTCAACTACAACGACTGGGCTATCGGACCTCGCCCTCTTGGAAGGTCGATCTGTTTCCTCTTCTTTGCCATCTGACTTCCTCTTCGTCGGAGAATTGGGCCTTTCAACAGCTTCCGGTGTCACTGCCGCTCCACTTACAGAAGGGGAATCCGGCGTTTGATCAATAATCATGACATCGGGTCCTTCCCCCGCTGGCCTTGGGGCGTATTCTATAGGAGCATCATCAATCTCGGGGAATTCAGTGAAAGGCTCCTTATTCATGCATTTCTCGTACTCCTCGTAGAGTTTCATGTACAGCCGCCACATTTTCTCTCTCTTGCTCGTAACCTCCTGTATACCCCATAACTTCCGGGCATCCTCCTCACTCCCGAAATCCCTTTCATAAACCTTCTCCTTGATTTTAGCCGGGGCACTGAGCCATTTTTCAATGTAGTGCAGCATAAAGATCCCACAATCCGAGAAGTTGTCCTGGCCTGGGAGCTTCCGAGGGTTTACACCGGAAAAGTCATCCATTCCCAAAGTAACGCCTTGTTTATCCTTCGCTTCAGCTATTAAATAGCTTTTAATAGTTCTGAGAGTGGAAATATTATACCCAGCCATGGAGTCGAGTATGGCCACAGTGCATTGCCCTGCAGGAATGGGACGGTTGGGTGCTGGCTTCTTTTGGGTCGGTTCAATAGCGATCAATTCGTCGGCTAGATCGGCTTTCCTTTCTCGAGCCTTCGCCGCGGCCAGTGCTGCGGGGAAATTGCAAACAACAGCAACAAGCCAGTGGAACTTCTCGTTGATAGGGATGAAAATCAGATCTTTTTCGAAGAGGTTGGCATTCTTTGTCCATCTTTTAACCTTGTCGTAGCTGAATTGTCCTTTATCCGGCTTCGCGCTGAAGGCAGGGTACAAGTACGTATTCATAATGTGAACTTTTGCCGCAAGCTCGGGCTGATCCTTCGCGAGCCTCGCCTTGACAATATTGAGGTGAAAGTTGATGATTTCATCGTTCAAAAATTCATCATAGTTGAGTGTCCGGAGACTTGCGTCGCTGAGTATCTCGGAGGGACCACGAGCCTCAAAGGGAAACCTCAAATCATGCTTCCAATTGCGCCATGGAAATAAAGGTTTAGGCGGCGGCACTACCACAGGAGCCTCTTTTTTAGTAGCAGTCCTAGTGCTTTTGCGAGTCGCTGGCGGCGGCGCAAGCGCAGGCAGAGGCTTCGAGAGGTCAAACTGTTTTAGGCTGGCCCAATTCGAATCAAACCCATCTGGTGGAACCGGATTGGATCGGGTCCTTGGTCGACCCTCGAGCTCCATCGTCTGAGGTTTCGGCGCAAGTGGACGATTAACGCGAATTGGCGCCGGATTCTGCCATGGAGCTCCCGAGCTTTCCGCCATCGCCCCCTTAGAGAATTGATGCTGCTTGGTCTCATCCATACGCTTTTGCATGTATGTACTAGATAAATGTTAGCAGCTTCCAAATCTTATAAAAATACCATTGTATATTGACATACTGGGTTTTCTGCTCTATTTGAACACCATGTTCCCTCAGCCACTGCACGAATCGTGCGGCGTCAGGTTTCTGATTAGGGTCTGCAGGCTCTTGGAGAGCTCGAAATTCAAACAACATCCGTTCCGGCAAGTCTAGCAAATTATTGATTAGCATGGCCCACAAAAGCAGAATGGCAGGAGTATGTCACATACTATGATCCCTATTTTTCAATTTCAGGTGCACAAAATTGCGAAACTCCGGATTTGTATCAACGCAATACTAAATATTATCAGCATGATCACCGGACAAATATCTTCCCACGAAGAAAACTCACTACCGCAAATTCTATGTTTTCGTAATAAGTGCTAAGCTCCTCCTGGAGAGAGGTAGCGATGACGACAGATATCCCTTTATCTTCGATTCGGACTGTCAGAGCGTTGCATGTAGTACTGCTGTTTAGACTAATCCTGCCCCGCCACGCCGTCTTAAGCCGAAGGAAACACTTAGAGCCCGCAGGTTGGATGTCTCGTAAGCCCCTAGAGCTAGTAGGAATAGGTGACGAAGCTATCTGCCGAGTCCTCTTAAAATTTGTCGGTTGGGGATCCGATGTGCTGCGAGCATTCCACGGGACCACTTCCTCCGCCGCAGGTCTTTTCTTCGAGCTTCCTACATCCATAGAATTTATGCTATCCCTCGCACCCTGCCCTCTCCCAACCCACTTGGCCGTATCTTCAATTTTAGCAGCAGGGAGAAGCTCGCGATCGCTCCGCCCTGCTCGCTCGAACGGCTGTGGCGACAACTCAGCATGTCCGTGGAATCCTCGTCCCGCCCCTGGAGAATATAAGCCATTCATATTTGTAGATTCGTCGTTGCTAAACGCAGCAGCCTCTTCCATGTTCTCGGTGAATTCGAGAGGCGGGCTGGATCTCGGATTTCCTCGGCCCTGGCTCCCGGTGTAACGCAGCTGTGGCTGGCTTGGCCTGGGTCTCTTTCTTGGCGGGGTGGCCGGTGAATGATGGTGACTTGCAATAATGGCCCCCCTCTGGGCATTGAGGTTGTTCTGTGGACGCACACCGCCCAACTAGACAAACAGTCAGCAACAAGGCATATACCGAAATGAGCTGCTCTGAATGGGGAAACGTACAACTATTTTGTGTGCACCCGGAGGGTTTCTAAATTTGCCGTATTAGCCGTAGATCTTCACAAAAAAAAAAAAAATCATCTTCAACAAAATTAGAACAGAATCCCGTACCCAGTTCGATGGAACCCTTGCGCATAGCCTCCCGCCGACCTCGTCGTCGCTCTTCTCACAGGAGATGATTTTCTCGCATTCTCCGCTGCCGCCCCGGCCGCCTGCCGCCCGGAAGCAGCCGTCTCTCCCAGGAACACTCTATCTCCGTCGAGAGGCATGGTGACAGGCTCCCCGAAGGTGTCCCTCAACGCTGTGCCTACACCAGCGACAGTTTCGAATATCGTCTTGAACGCCCCAATCATCTATTCGTACTTGATATCAGGAGATCCGATATGTCGTAGAAGAAGAGCATTATAAGGGTGTCAGTGGGGTCATTAATGAATGATGTCCCACGGCCCGTCTATCTCTCTCTCTCTCTTTCTCTGCCTATCTCTCCGTCTCTCCGTCTCTTCCTCGTGATTCTTGTTTGTCGGACTAGGGAAGTTTCCTGCGTGTGTATGTGTGTGTGTGTGAGAGGGTGGTTATGTTATTGAACCAGATGTTTAAGCTAGACGGAAGGTAAGAGGAAGAGAGGTTGGAGTTAGAGAGAAAAAAAAGAAATAATAGTCGCAGTTGTCGGATGGGATTTTAAGATAAGAATGCTGTTCGTTTCGAGTATTTGTGTTTGTGCATGGACGGGAAGTAGCACATGGGACAGATGTCTAAAAAAGTGGCGAGTGAGCGGGTGAGCGTGCGACTCTGTGGGTGAGCGAGCGGGTGGGTGTGCCTCGATCAGATCTGGTTGCTAACGCGGCGCATTCGAGGAACCTTTTGCAAAACGGTGATTGGCCGTGTTCCGCTTCTCGTCGACTCCCGAGAACGGAACAGAACAGATGGTGATGGTTTCGATGGATTTCGAGGACTCGGAGAGTGGTAGAGGAGGGATAGGCCACCGGGAATGCAGTAGGCTAATCGATCGATCGGTTATCGGCAGGTTTCTTGTTTGGGTTGATGGGGTTAAATTTGGGGGGGGGGGGGGGATTTGAGGTTGAATGTTGAAGGTTGAAGGTTGAAGGTTGAAGTAGAACAGGATCTGAGAATGGAATGGGATGGAACCGAATGAATAAGGAAGCAGAAGCCCGGTCCAGCTCAGCCAGCGCGGTGCTGATTAGTTCAGTCCAGTTCAATCAAAGGGCCCAGAACAGAACCGACCAGAACAGAACAACGCAAATAAGAAATCCACAGAATCCTTGAATTCGCATGAACAGATTCTTATATTATTAACATTAAATGGTGCTATCGAAATTGGCACCCAATCAACAGCTGGATAATATAGCTGGCTGGGTTTCAATATCGAGACAGACCTTGGAAATTTTGGTTAGTTAACAGGCGACGCAATATATACAAGGGCAGCCCATGTCATTCCTGGACCCCTTCGTACAGGGAGAGAGAGAGATCCTCAAACAAAAAAACTATCTACCATGCATCACAAAAAACTGACCAGCCAGTCTATACTTTTTCAAAGTGAAATCACAATAAGGCTTGTTTTTTTTATATCATTTTTGTCATTTACTATTTTATTTTGCGAAAGGCCAGATACATACCTATACAGAGCCACTATTACGGGTGCACAGTGCGCCATGCGCCATTAACACGCTTCACTAGCCAGGACCATACCCGTACTAACTAGAGCGCTTCGCATTTCCAAATCCCCAGGTTTCGGCTATCAACTCCCACTCCCCTTGTCCTCCAGTCCTCCAGTCCTCCGGTTAGCACATACGACGCCAAAAGTGGCACTAACTACCTTGATCCTACCAATAGCCCTTATTTCAAGGCAGATTTGTAAATAATCTCATGCAAAACACGTACACATATACATACAAACAAACAAAGAAGAAAACCTGCCCCCTGCATCGTGGCACAAGAAGTAACTAGATAGAACCAGTTCCGTGTGGTACGTGGAATATAATCGCAAGGCTGGCTCGTATAAACGGCAAATAAGATATCTTAGATATATAATGGTGGCTTGTTCCGGATCAGGAGCTCCAGCGCACCTGCAACTATTCCTGTCCGTGGTAATATATTAAAATATATACTTTTACATCCGTGCTAGAAGAGAGTAGCTTTTTTCGGTTTAAAGTAGACTTCCGGACTCATAAGTAGAATGTATACCGCGCGGGATATCTCTTTTATACATATTATCGCAAACTTACAGAGGCGACTTGAAGACCCCCAAACTGGCTCCAGGAATTATATTTTCTTTAAATCAGCCACCAAGTAAATTATAAAACTTAAACCATAAAAAAAAACTTCACTAAGCCTACCAGTTCCTTTACGGTATGCATACACTATTCGTCTACTTTGGCTACACACAAGCTCGACACTTGTAGGGCGCGTCCATGGAGACAAAAACTTGTAAGAAAATGTGAGCCCAAATCTCAAGACTCTATAATAGTACCTGCTTCTTAAAAAAAAATAAAAAAAAATCTCTTAAATACTAGATAAAGAGTGAGATCCCATCGATGCTATATGAGAAGCTTTCGAAGAAATCAAAATCTCAGCCTAGATATAGTAATTCCTCAATAAACATTCAGCCCATTTACAGTATAATATCCTAAATAAACCCTTCCATCGAAATGACAACACCATTCACCAGAAAACCCGTTATATCCGCTGGGATTAGCTCACCCACCTGCCGTATTAAGTACTATTCTGGTGAATGAACCTAGCGAATTATACATAATAATACCTGCCCAGTCGACGATATTGTCTATGGAAGCGCACGCTGCCCTGCGGGAGAACCAAAATCCAATAATGATTAAAGTGATTCGTACAGAATCAGCTTAACTACCCACAAAAAGGCCCTTCTCAGTATTTGTATAACTTACATAAAAAATACATACCAACTGAAATTCTCTTCTCTTAAACCATAAATTACAAAATACCTTTTTTTTTTTTTTTTTTTTTTTTTTTTCCGTCCTGAATACATAAAATAGACCAAATTATGATTCGAGGGGAGACCAAAAAAAAGGGCCTTGTTGCATTTTCCGCGTTGCCTCGCCTCCAGCCCGAAAGACCACCGAAGCCACAGGCAACCCATACAGTACACAGCAAGCATCCAATACAGCAAGCACTACTTAACAGGTATATCTCCAAAACCTCAACCCCCATCCGCCATCGACGACACCTCCCTCCACCACCACCCCCCGACTCTCCGTCCCTGCCGGCGCAAACCAATTGCCCGAAGGAAAGAAAAAACTCGCCAACAATGGCTCCCAAACTACACACCTACCTCCTCGCCGCCCTCCTCTCCCTCATCTACCTATCCCGACCCACCGCCGCGACAGCGTTGACCTACAAACTCGCCGCGAACGAAGAACACTGCGTATTCATCCACAATGACAAGAAGGGCGTCAAAGTCGCCTTCTACTTCGCCGTATATACCAAAAACCCTCCCAAAGAAAACAAAAATTCAATATAAACCAGATGGAGGAACAAAAAAAAGCTAATAAAGGAGACCAAAAAATAGGTCCAAGCCGGCGGCTCCTTCGACGTAGACTACACCGTCAAAGCACCGAACGATGTAATCGTGCTCGACGGCACCAAGGAACGACAGGGAGATTTCGTGTTCACCGCCAACGAGATCGGAGAGTACTCCTTCTGCTTCTCGAACGATATGTCCACTTTTGCTGAGAAGCTTGTGGATTACGAGATCGCTGTTCGTTACTCCCCCATCCCCCCTAACTTAACAAAAAACCACTACCACCACCACCTCTTTTTCTCTCCCTCCCTCTCTCTCTATATATATATATATAACCCAGCTTCTAACCCGATCAAAAAAAAAAACAGGTGGAACACGAACAAAGAGCCGAACTCCCCACCCGCCCGGGCACAACCCCAGAACAGACCACAAACCTCGAAGAATCAATCTTCAAGCTCTCCGGCCAACTCTCAACCATCTCCCGGAACCAAAAGTACTTCCGAACGCGCGAGAACAGGAACTTCTCGACCGTCAAATCTACCGAATCGAGAATATTCAACTTCTCGGTCATAGAGAGTCTGATGATGGTTACCATGAGCTGCCTGCAGGTGTTCATTGTCAGGTTCTTCTTTCAGGGTGCCAGGAAGGGTAATTATACACCCCTTATGGGTTGTAGCAGAATTCTGGAAGTTACTGATGCTAATATGAACCTCACAGGATACGTCTAAACCCATCGCCCCGAGAACCAAAAGTCAGAAGAGGAGGAGGAGGAGGAGTTTATTCCATTATATACCAACTATCCACCACCACCACTACCCCAAAACAGGCACTACCCTCAGCAAAAGCTATCTCCATCACAAGTACGCCTAACAAACTAACCAACCTACCTACTTTTTTTTTGGATATAATATTTTTCATCCTCACTTTTTTTTTGGCGGCACTGTATAATGTGATTTTAAGTTTATTACGATTGCCCATAAACGAAATAACAAAAAAAGAAGAAAAAAAGTAGAGAATTGGATTGGACTCATATCCCAGCAGCTTAAGAGAGGGATTTCCTGGCGTAAAAAGAGCATAGTACCAGACATGTGAACGCGTGATATGAACTTATAGTTCTTAATGAACGCGTATATGCAATCCAGTGGAAATAATACTCTTACAGACTCTAAGTCGGGGGTATCTGGCCCGCATAATTAAGACGGAACGAGAACCGTAAAACGAAGCTAGATGCCTGATCACCTTAATACTAAATCACCTGACGACCTTCTCAAAACGGGAAATAGTAAACAATCACCCATCTATGTACGCTAGTTATAGCTAAGACTTTAGGAACCTGTTCAATTTTAAAAGAAGTTGTGGCATACCGTCCAGGCCGGGTATAATAGGCGCGCCGTCTCAATACACGCAAGTATTTATCTCTTTTGATATACATTAAGTAGGCCGTCTCTTCCATCTTTCCTAACGAGTCTCCCCTTCTGTTCCCCAGATATAATTTTATATTCCGCGAGAAAAGAGAAGAAAAAAAGAGAAAAAAGGAAATTCTTTTTGTTGACTGACTGTCTTTTTTTCTCCCCTTCTCTCTTCCTTCAGCTGTAGACGAGAACGCAAAAAACAAAGAGAGAAGGAAAAAGGGGAAAAGGAAAAGCCGCCGCCACCACAAAAATATTGGAATACAGAAAAAAGAGTATTTCCCATGCCGACACAGAAGGATATAGGATAGCAAATATAAACGAAAGAAGGAGGGGGGGAGGGTGGAGGAGGAAGGAGAAGAGAGGAAGCGGAAATAGGGAGGCCCCTCCGTACATAAAAGTTAAACAACTCTCTTTTCGCTATCTTTCGTTTTAAAGGAGTCTCAATGATACCCAAGACAGATAACCGCAAAGAAGGAATATCAGAACGACCGATTGTAAACCTGCCCACAAAAAAATCCAACGCTAGCGAATAAAGATTGACTGCTCTTGTCTACCAAATAATCCGCCTCGCGGTGTCTTGTCCGGATGGTCCAAGCCTAGTAGGTCGTCACTGACATCGGAGATCTGGTCCGATAGGATGTCCTCTACGCAAATATTTTAGCTTTCACTCATCAAGACAAACAAATTGTGGATCACATGCAAGACAGCTTACCATCATTTAGATATGTTGGCTTAGAGTAGGCTGATTTCTTGACAACTGAGAATCTGATCTTCTCGAAGTTCTTGCCTTTAAGTCCTGTTCTCTTCTGCAACCGCAGCTTGGTCTCAGAGAAGATTTCGCCCTGTATTCGCCGTGTTAGCTATCGCATACCTCAGATATAGAAAGGGTGTCTTAGGCTAAGTTGAAATACCTCTTTGACGACAAACTTGAACGGGATTCCATGGGCTTTATTTGGTTCCTTTGAGTAGCTGAAGCACTGGACGAGTTGATCCGTGGGGTCCGTGACTGTAGCCTCTTCCGGATTAACCTCGCCATACAAACTGATAAAGTCCTGTATACCGACCACGCTGTGGTCAAGTGCCAGATCCTTGTGGTGTCTGCTGCCGTGTGCCTGCCAGAAGTGCACTTTCTCCATGTCTTCCTCTGATAGGTTCACCTTCTGAGCAACACCCTCGAGAACATCCGAAACTACTCCATTCTTTGGGACCAAGATTTCCAATGGCTCCTAACGCCGAGTTATTAACTTATATAGACGGAAAGATACAAGAACATAAATAACTTACTTCTTTTGTAATACCTTCCGAAATCCAGTTCAGCTTGACCAGCTTCTTTGTCTCTAACTCAGTAAGGCTCATATCGAGTATTTCATAGTACAGCGCGTCTTGCGCAACTTGTTGCATATAAGAGGATTGCAGCATTTGCGCTAACGAGAGGGAGTTATTGCCCCGCTTAATGATAGCCTTTGGCATTGTACTGTGAGCCGCCACTGTGGTGAAACGTAGATGCGTCGGCGGGACACCCAGATGATCGGCAACCTTGTTGGCAAGCTAGAGTAAAGCAAAGGCACGAACCATTAGCGAAAAACCACTTTAACTTCTACCCCATAGAACAATATGTACCTGGTCGTAGTTGATTCTCTTATTGACCTCAAGGTCAAAGGTTCCCTTTTCAGTGAGGCCGCGTTTGGGGAGCAAGTGGAGAAGGACCCGGTTTAGGAGGAAGTCATAGAACTCCTTAGCGT
The DNA here is from genome assembly GCA_036872755.1 of Orbilia blumenaviensis. NCBI lineage: Eukaryota > Fungi > Ascomycota > Orbiliomycetes > Orbiliales > Orbiliaceae > Orbilia > Orbilia blumenaviensis. Next base: position 2,009,725 of record JAVHNS010000006.1, on the reverse strand, counting down.
CGGTGTATCCACCCACCGGTAGCTTCTCAGCCAGCCTAGTCATCTCATTAGCGCATTCCTTCCTAATACTTTCTTGGTAGCCAGCTTACTCTTTCTCAGATAGGTGCCTTTGGAAACATATTATATCACCGTCCTGTATTTCGGCCTGGGCAAACGTCTGCTTTGGTTTCATAGGTTCGATCATCGAAGGTTTGATCTCTTCCCAGAGCTTTATTTGAGTATTCGATGGCCATCCCATTTCAGCCTGAATCGCGTTATAGAGTTCTGAGACCTTATCGTTCTTCTTCATATAGACGTGCCCGACACCTTTAAGGGTCTGGGTTTCTGGGTCGAAGTGTTTTAGGAATAGGATCGATTGGACGTCGGAGTTGTACGTAAAATGTTCGAGCCAGTTTATCTTGGGGTACTCCGGGCCTGACGCTATTTCGCACCATAATCTGAAGTCCATTCCTTTCATTCCGTATTTGGTTCCGGCCTCCTCCATGGCTACAATTTAGTTAGCTTACGTCTCGAACGGCAGGTCTGTATTTAGGTGACATACTCATATCTAGGTTGGCTATGGGGTGATCTGGCCGCACCGTTTTATTCTGCCGGTTGACCATCACCCACAGCCTTATCTTCTCTATCGGATGCTTCAGGTCGGCGGCGAGAGCGGTCATGAAGGTTTTGACAGTGGCGGTCTTCAGAACGCGGTGGTGTTTAGGAGCATTAGGGATCGTCGCGACTTGGTGCTCCCATACTGCGAGGTCAAATCCTTGGTGTGATTTGAACTGATCGTTTGTGATAACTTTGGCCACCATATACAGATGGGATTCCTCTCGCTCCTTTCGCCTCTGCTCGCGTGCTGCCCTCTCCTCGTCCAAACGTTTTTCTAAATAAAGCTGTTAGTATTTTCTTTCTTGTTTCTTGTAATTTTGGCTCCGGATTTTTAATATATATGGGAGCGCCTACGTAAGTGGGAAGGGGCCTGGTAGTCTTCTTTTGGAAGAATATCATCCATGCGCGTTTTCCGGATGTATACCAACATGTATGCGCTCATCGACCGCTTGAGATTCATAGTCCTAGCGTATGGATTACGCAAGGGTCCGATGAACTGCGATGCTGGGAATTCGCCGCCAAAGTTATCGTCCAGAACTTCCTTAAGAGTAGCTGGTGTTACTCGGTCGTCATCGAATTTAAACCAGTTTCCACCTGCATGCGGTTTGATAAACGCATAGTAGTGACCGGCATTGAAGTCGCCGCTGTGGACCAGTACACTGAAATAGAGGGTTAGTTTTTTTTATATCGAAATAATAGAAATGCTGTAGAGGAAATAGAACGGGTGTAAGGATGCAATTGCTTCGCTTACCCATGCAGCACATAGTCGTAGGGTTCGGATTTGTCGGCATCGGGCGATAGGTATGGTGATGCGTCAAACTCCTCGGGAAACTCGTACAAATCGTTGACCTGTGTGTGTCGTTGCACGTTAGCCATTTTGACTCTCCCCGATCGCAACAGAACACAAATAGCCACCTTTGTTATAGCATCCCTCATAAAATCGTAGTCGAATCGCTTAAGATGGACATGTAATACGGGTGGGAAAGATTCGAATATAACGCCTTTCTTCGCGTCCTGCAGCCCATGACCCTCAGCAAAGTATTTGTTCTCTCCTTCTAAAGTTTCATAGGCGATGTAGTCCCTGAAGGATTCGTCAAGGTTCTTCTTGCCGCGCACTGTCAACTGAATATCCCAATATTCCTCTATCCTCGATGATTCGTATTCGACGTCTATGCATGAGATATAAGTCTTAGTTTTGCCGACGAACATCTTGGCGAGAGCGTTTTCCGCCTCAGAACCCTTCATCTTCTCCTCCAGTTTCTCCATGAGAACTCTACACAGCTCCTGAACATCCTGCTGTTCGAAAATGTGCTTTGTTTCCCAGCCGAAAGATTTCGTGAGCTCGTTGGTTCCGAGGGCATCAGGGGAGGTTTCGAGTTGGTAGAAAAGTCTCTGTAACGTCAGAGCGCTGTTGTCGGTTTTCTCGTTCTCTGTCGGGATTTGGTAGACAGACTAGGTGGCTGTTAGAAAGAGAGGTAGATAGAGATATGAAGGCATAGGTTTGAGAGAAAGAGGTACCTTTCGGAAAGCCTTTGTGAAGTAGAGCGACTGAATTAACGAATTGAGGTAGCATGTCGCACCCTGGTTTTTCAGCCCAACAAAGCCAGTCTCTTTCTTCGAATCGTAACTATTAAACGCCACCCGTCGGTCTTAGTTTTTATCCTTGAAAAATTGCACAGAAGCACCAAAAAACTCCGAGGATTTCACGCATACTTGACGAAGTTATGCCAAAGGACACCGGTGGGGTCCTTGACAATACGGACGTATGCTGTGATATTTGCCTTATCATCTTCCACCATGGGTCTATCCTTGTCGGCATCCTTAGCGCGGAGTTTCCGGAGTTCGTAAAACCGTGTAAATCCCCAATCGGCTTCGTCGACATGGAATCGGTGGTGGGCATCTGCAAGGCGGGCGGGTCAGTGGCTTACGTAATCAAGGTGACTCTTTTTTGGTTTCAGAAGTCCGGGATGTCCTTACGATGTGGAAAGTATATCGTGGGATCGTTCGGATTCCACAGAACAAGGGCGAACTGGACGCATCGGTACCAATCTTCGGCCGGTTTTTCTAAAAAGCCATGCTCTAGGTATAAAGAAGCATAATCCGCATTATTACCGTGAGGGAAGAACAGTATCTTCCTGTAGGCACCGATTTTGGTTTGTTCAAGTTAGAATCGCAACAGCTTTGGAGGTAGCTCTGAGAGAGATGAAAGAGACGAGAAAGACGAACCATGGCGTGTCGCCGACGGTAAAGGCAGGACCCGTCAGGCGTTTAGGTAAGGAGGACCAATTCTCGACCTCCCAGGTGAAATGTCCTTCGGCGATAGTTTCAAGGTCTGGGAACTTTGGTAGGTGTCTTTCGAGTATTTTGGCGTCTATATACGAGATCGAGCAAGAGCGCGCGAGAGAAAGAAGCGGAGAAGAAAGTTAGGTAACTGCCATAGATTTTATTTTATTTTTATTTTATTTTATTTCGTTTCATTTTTATTCTTTCTTTGTGGAAGGGAAGGGACGACTGCAAGTGGGTTAGAATTCGGACTCACAGTCGTCGGCACGTATTGGAGGTTCCTTCTCTTCTGGTTCCCGCTTGTCGGAATCGGCAGGTGCATCTATGAGGGCAACATCTTTGTGGTCCTTGTCGTCCAGTTCAGTGTCTAAAAGCATGTCGTGATCCTCAATCGACTGGTTACCCGGTTGGAGGGGGGAAAGTAGGTCAGCTATATGATAGAGATAGATAGATTGATGACGAAGCGGATGGAGGGGAAAACCAAGGGTAGATCGTAGGGGACGTGTTTTTTTACGGGGAAAGAAGTAGGTTGGTAGGTACCTCGTCCATGATTGCGCGTGTATAGAAGCTAGAGAGTTTCTTTATTAAATATTTTGCTTTATCTGGTTGGCCGGTAGGGCGAGTGGTTGGAAGTGTGGTCGGTGAGTGGGTGGGTGGGGGATTCTGAGGAACCCAAGCAGGTGGGGGATTCGTATTCTATTCTAGCAACAGCAGCAGCAGCAGCAGCAGCAGCAGCAGCAGCAGCAGCAGCAGCAGCAGCAGCAACAGTAGCTAGGAGGAGGAGAAGGAGAAGGTAGGGATCGATCACACTGTCTCGCTCTCTCTTTTCTTTTTTTTTTTTTCTTCTAAAAGTATCTCTAAAGTATTCCGTTTCGGGAGTCGGGTAGGTAAGCGGTCAGCGACGGGATTAGAAGAAGATAGGATAGGTATACGCGGAAGAGAAGAAAGAAGGGAACGGAAGGAAAGAGAGAGAGATGAAAGAAAGAAAGAGAGAAGTACAGTGGAGTGCGGCAGTACGGGGATTGATGGATGATGAATGGTTTTAGTTTTAGGTATTTTAGGTAGTCTGGTGGATGATGGGATGGGGAAGGTTGTCGTACGGGAAAGCTCCCAGGCTGCCTTTGCCGGGGTAAGCTGGGCTGGGCTGGGTAAGCTGGGTGATCGATTGACTGTTGATTTGGAGGGGAAGAAAGGCGGGACGGGTTCGTTCAGCCAGCCCGGCCCAGCCCTGGCAGAGGGAAAGCATACCCACACACTAGGTAACTACCAAGCTAAGTAACTGGCAGTGGTGCTTAGAGCGGTGTGTAGTAGCGTGAAGGGCACGGCTTGTTTCAGAACCGCGAACTTGCATGTTGCTATTTGGTGCAGAAACCGGCACTTAACGGTGCAGCAGCAGAAGCACCATGCAGCCAATGAAAGGAATTAAGCCGCATAGCAGCACACGTACTACCTACCTACCGACCCGGCCACCATTCCACCATCTCAGATACTCTGTAATAAAGTGGTGATGGCAGCAGTGGTAGTTTAGGGTTTATTTGTTTGAGGACGGGGACGTGTTGAAGCAATATAAAAAATAGTTTTGGCTTACCTGTCGAAACTTATATGTAAGTACCGATGCTAATTATTAGGTTGCACGATGTATAGGGATTTACAGATAGATAGATCAAAAAGAAGAAGAGACCTCAACAGGATAGCTCGACTGTGTCCGACCGAGGAAGGGAAGGGAAGGGAATGAGAGGTAGAAGTAGAGGTAGTACGGTAGGCAAGAAGGAGAAGAGGAAAAGAGGTTGAGATGGTGATGGTGGTTTCGCTGGGGATGAGTTAGTTGATCGAGGCCGCAACGCAACCATTTCCAGCACCGCAGTAGACCTCCCCGAGAATAATTACTAATAGCAGGATCCTACTATTGCAATATTGAAGTAGCCGGGACCCGATATTACGAAGACAAGAGAAGAGCTATGGTAGTATTTAAGCCAGAATATATTGAAACTTATACGTATGCCACCGCTCGATGGTTTCGTTTCGCTGGCAGTCAGGTAGGTAGCTTGGCTATCCCGACCAACGAAGAAGTTATGTATAATATTATATATATATATACCTAATACCTAGGTAATCAGAGAAACCGGTGGATATATGCAGTGCACCGTGGGAGATATACAGCTGGCAGCGTTACGCAGTGTCACATTGCATAGACGTAGCATATAATATACCTGGCCTGAGTACCTAGGTAGGTACCTCTTACTTAGAAGGTATTATACAGTTATTTAAGGATACATGACAGCCCACCAAAAACCCAGCCTTACGGGCATGCTCGCGGCAGCTGGCAGTTTTTTTTTTTTTGGTTTTTCTTTTCTTCCCCCCCTTCGTCATGTCATGTTATCCCGGCCAGCTGCTGCTTGCTTCCTGCTTGCTTCCTGCTTTGCTTTGCTCAAGCGAGTGGCACCTGCTTCCTACTGGCCGGCCGGCTGGGACCGGTCCCTTGTCATGGTAATCGTGGGCAAATGCAAACCCAAGATCAAGATGACCAGGTTATCTTGTTATATCATCCAGATGATATAATTAATACACTAACTACTTGGTTAAAGTTATGAACGAGACGTATTTCCCGACCCATACTATACATCCAGATGTGGGGATACTATGTATGTTAACTACCTAGCTCGTGCTTAGTATAGTGGTAGGTAGGTGAATCGTTGGAGCTCATGGGGTTGATGTTGGATCCACCTGGCCCGGTCCCTTGCCTTATCGATACATCACGTACCCCATATATTTATATTTATGCATCCTTCTAGCTTCTGCGTAACTCTCTAGATATTGTTTGTATGGCATATGTCCTACCGGTCGGCACATATAAACTTACCGAGGTAATCTAGGTACCTAGTAAACTCTCTCTCTCTCAGTAGCGCTCCACGTCTAATACTAGGTAATAGCTTATATATATGGTTGTCGCATCGGGCATGTTGAGCAATGGGGTAACATTAGCCCACCCACCCACCAAGCAACCAGCCCCGCGATTTGAGTCGAGTCGAGTCCGAGTCACGTTCAGATCTAAACTTCGAGTTTCAGAGCGCCGATATAAGTCCGACCCTCCTTCACAGCACGAAAGCGGACCGGCCTCTCTACCCCTATATAAATAAAGTATAGACTTTCTGGGACGCTACTACCTAGGTAGCTATAATAATAATAATAACCACCAGGTAGTAATAGTGATAATAGTAGCTAGTAGCTCTGAAGTGTCGTGGTAGAAGGTACCTACCCAGTAATATATTACCCCACAAACTCCCACCTTCTGTTCCTGTCCCTCCTCTCCTTCTCTCTCCCCTTCCCTTCCCTTCCCTTCCCTCCCTCCTCCCTTCCCTTCCCTTCCCTTCCCTCCCATCGTATATTATAATGCCTCATCCGTCTAGGCATGGCTCCCTTCCTACATCTTCTACTCCTCCTTCTTAATCCTTACAACCTGTACGTTGGCTCTTTCTCTTCATTTTTTCTTTTCATGTGAAAGTAATTACAAGCAAACTGACAATACACGTCAATGACTGTTGCTATAACCGTCATTAGGTAAAAACCGCATACCCCTTGTCGCACCTAAGCACCGCTTCCCATTACCTCGATAAAGGCAAATTAAGCAAAAGAAAGAAAGAGTGAATAAAAAAACATTGAAGTTCGGAATTTGGATATTTCAATAGAAATCTAAAAAAATCTACTACCCTTCGGCCTGTTTGTTTTCTTGTCCCTCGAAGAAAAAAACCAAAATACTGTTCGTCACCGTTGTCCATGGAGGATAGACCCGCTCGATGTCCAAAGCCGCTGCTCCCTCGCTGTCCCGGTTGACGAGGCCCTCCTCTCTCGCTCTTCCACCCCTCCTCCCAAACCTCTACTCTAATTTAAACCGCCGTTTTGTCTCAAAACGTCTGATATCAACCCACCAACCATGGCGCCCTTCCGCCGCCCTCGAGGAGCACGTCGCCCGTGAGGCACGTCCCATCTCCCTCCGTCAGCTCACCTTCTTCGGCCGCAACCTGTCCCTCGAGCGTCTGCTCGACTCTGCAAACTATGTCCGAACCGAGCTGCCCACCCGTCTCGCCCACCGGATCCGTGACATGCAGCGGCTGCCGTACGTCGTCGTCACCAATCCAAATATCTCGAAGGTCTACGAGACGTACTATGACTCCTTCGAGCGACTGAGGAAAACTCCCGAGGTTAAATCCTCAGAGGAAAACGACAAATTCTGCCAGCTGATCAAGGGAATGTTGAATAATAACCTATCTGTTATTCCGGACCTTGCAATTGGTGTTCTCGAGTGTCGTGACTTCGTGCCTGCCGCCGAACTGGACGACTTCCTGAAGACAATGCTCAAGAGTGTAAGCCCCTCTTCCTCTCTCTCTCTCCCACCATTGCAAAATACTATATATCAATACGTAGATGGGTAGTATGTGTGTGTATATTTGTGTATGTTCCGTGTTAATACTGTGTGAGAGACAATAGAGAATATCCCGCCGCACCATAGCCGAGCAGCACGTCGCCCTCACCGAGACCTTCAACTCTCCCTTCTTCTACCCCACCAGCGAAAATAACGGCGTAGACCACACCAACGGAGCAGACTTCGTCGGCGAGGTCTTCCTCAAATGCAACGCTCGAGAAGTCGTCGAGAAATGCGGAAAGCTCTGCCAGGACCTCTCCCGCCAAGCCAACGGACCAGACTCGCCTGTTCCGGAGATAATAATCGAAGGACATCCGGAAGCTACGTTTCCATACATACCCAGCCATCTGGAATACATCATCGGTGAACTTCTGAGGAATTCGATCCAGGCAACAATTGAGCGCCACGGCAGCGATCCGAAGACAAAACTACCCCCCATAAACGTTCTGATCTGCCAAACTCAACAATTCGTGATCTTTAGAATATCAGATCAAGGCGGTGGAATCCCTCAGGACATCTTCCCGCATATATGGTCGTTTAGCAAAGGTCCTCGACGGCAGAAACAGCTCCAAAACATCTCGCTCGTCCCGACGATGTCTGCCACTTTACAAGAGCTATTCCACACGGGTGCGGGAGAGGTGGTAGATAAAAACGGTAAACGACGGCGAGGGACGTCGCTCGCGCCACTATCGCATCGACCACCGAATCTGAGACTAGGGCTGGGGCTCCCCCTTAGTAGGGTCTATGCGGAATACTGGGCTGGGAGCTTGAAGCTCCACAGTCTGGCTTCGTATGGGGTTGATACGATATTACAGATCAATAAGTTGGGGAATAACTTGGAGCGATTGGTCGAGCGGAAGAATTTGGATGGGATATGACAATGACCGCATTATGTATTGGATTGAAGAGGGATTTCCTTTTGTTTTTTTGGTCCTCTCTTCTGGAATGGCTACGTGCGTACGATGATGATTGTTGAAATCGATGATGATTGTTGAAATTGGGGGATTGCGATTGTTAAGTGAATTGTTAGCGGGTTCCTTTGGTCTTTTTAATTCAGCGGATCATTTTCTTGGTTTTCTTGGTTTCTTCCTTTTCTCATTGATCCTTTTATTGGGATTAGAATCTTCTTTATTCCTTATTTTTATTGGTATATATCGATTTGATGACTCTGTACTATACGGGGGAGCTAGAAGAGTCCTGTCATTACTGCTACATATCTCTATATATATATATATCCTGAAGACACTGCCGCCGGTGCCTTCTTACTTATTCACTTACTTAGTTACTGAAGTAATTACCGCTAACTCCTTTGAAAATAATTATTATGAACCTCTGGATACCAGTAGTTTCTACCGTTCTTAGCGTACGTCCAGTATATACCTAGGTATAAGTGGATAAGAGCTCGAGAGCAATAGCCTGGGGATATATATCGCGTGCAAGCATATTTGTGTTGCCAAGACCGATCCCTTCCCATCCATCCCATTCAAAAAAATTAATGAGTCCAGCCAGTCACTCTCTTCCTCACCCATCGTCACCCATCTACAACCTCCCCCGTTCGTCAGTTTTACTACCAAACCACCATCATCACCACCACCCCCCATATATAAACAACGACGAATGGCGACCCTAACCAAATCCCTCCTCTCCGCCCTTCCGGCACCCAAGCAATCCTCCTCCTCCTCTTCTTCAAACGATGCAGCAGGTCCAAAGAAACCATCCGGTCCCCGAATCGTCGGCGCCAACAGCGCCGAATCACAGCTTGTCCTGAAGGTAACATTCCCCCCCAATCTCACATCTCCCTCTTTTAAAAAAGAAAAGGACACTAATTCCACCGGGTGCTCCAAAAAAAAGCGTACGGGCCCCCCACCATACGGCCAACGCGCCTCCTGGCGTCCCAAATCCGTCGAAGACTACGGCAACGGCGGCGCCTTCCCCGAAATCCCCATAGCCCAATACCCACTGGAGATGGGTCGAAAACCCAGCGCCTCCAAATCCCGAAATAACGCCTTAGCACTCGAAGTTGACGAGCAGGGGCTTGTGAAATACGACGCGATAGCGAGACAGGGTCATAACGAGAAGAGAATAGTCCACGCGTCTTTCAAAGATCTGATCCCGTTGAGACAACGTGCTGATGTCGGTGAGATATCTTTGGAAAGGCCGTCGGAGGAGGAAGTTGCGGAGCAGACGGAGAAGACACGGGCTGCGCTTGCAAAATTGGTAGCTGGGGCGGTGGCGGCGCAGAAGCCGAAGAATATAAAGGGGACTAATAGGCCGGAACCGACGTTTGTGAGGTACACACCTGCGAATCAGATGGGGGAGACGGGGACGAAGAACGATAGGATCATAAAGATTGTGGAGAAGCAGCAGGATCCTATGGAGCCGCCGAAGTTTAAACATAAAAAGATCCCGAGGGGTCCGCCGTCTCCGCCGCCGCCGATTATGCATTCTCCGCCCAGGAAGTTGACGGCCGCGGATCAGGAGGCTTGGACGATTCCTCCACCGATCTCGAATTGGAAGAATCCGAAGGGTTATACGGTTCCGTTGGATAAACGGTTGGCGGCGGACGGGAGGGGGTTGCAGGATGTTACTATCAATGACAAATTCGCACAGTTTTCGGAGGCGCTGTTTATTGCGGATAGACATGCTAGAGAGGAGGTTAAGCTGCGTGCGACTATGCAGCAGAAACTCGCGGAGAAGGAGAAGATAGCGAAGGAGGAACAGCTACGGAAGCTGGCGCAGCAGGCTAGGGATGAGCATAAGTCCGCAGCGAGAGGGAGAATCACAGACCGTTCATCGCGGTCGCCGTCCGGGTCCGAACGTTCAGATAACAGCAGCAGAAGCAGAAGCCGGACCCCAAGACGGAGAAGATCCAGCTCAAGAGGCTCGGAATCTGAAGAGGAACGAGCTATCAAAGAGCGAGAGGAGATGAGAAGGGAGCGACGCAAGGAGGCAGAACGGGAACTACGAATGAAGCGAATGGGTACAGAACGTCGAGTGCAGATGCTGGCGAGGGAGCAAAACCGAGATATCGGCGAGAAGATGGCATTAGGGCTCGTTTCGAAACCGACACAGTCCGCGGAATCGATGTTTGACGCCCGGTTGTTCAACCAGAGCAGCGGGTTGGGGATGGGTGCTGCCGAATTCAACGAGGACCAGCATTACGATAAGCCGTTGTTTGCGGCGGCTGAGATCGCGAAGAGCATATACAGACCTTCGGCAGGTCATCGTGACGACGATGACGGCGAGGGTGATATGGAGCGATTCTCCAAGGAAAAGAGGTTCGATGTGCTAGGCCGTGGTGTCTTCAAGGGTGCTGCAGACCAGGAAGCTAGAGAAGGACCCGTGCAGTTTGAGAAAGACACGACGTCTGGAGTGGACCCTTTCAATGTCGATGCATTCCTGGCGGACGTCAAAGCCGGACAGCAGAAGAAGCATGGCCTGGAATTTTCGGACAGACATAAGGAGACCAAGCGGGCTCGTGTCGAGTCCGACGACGAAGATTAAAACCAATTAAAAACAGTAGAAAGAAAGAAAGACTGCCAGTTTTCAAAATTCCTTTCTCACTTGCGCCTTTTTTTAATTCTTCGAACGTCATTTCATGTAGCGGTTCTCTTTTTTCTAAACAAAAAACTTCTTTTTTTCCCTTGGGAGGTCTGCTGGCGCATTGAATGCTTTCTATTTCTTTGTATAATAATACTCTTGCACTTCGTACTGTAATGAAACCTCAATCTTTAGACGACTAGCCCTCCAATCCCCCATATTTTCTATCTATTCCGTAGCAACCAAGACGTCACGGCGGCAGAGCAGCCCGCGTTGGGGACGCACGTGAATAGGTGCCCGTCCACCCCTGCAAACCTTAGCTTCCATTCGCGCTTCGGATCTATATCTCAACCTCTAACATCCTATTCCATTTCTTCTCTTCAGTAACACCAGATTTAACCAACCAACCCCAAATACCCCACCCCCGGTCATCGCATCTCTATAGAGTTGATGATTTGATGTAGCGCGCGCTGATGGTCCTCTTTCCGAGCCACCAAGCGGCCACCATCACCCGTCATGTCGGTGCGTCAACCCTCTCATAACTCATACACAATATCCATACAGCATACAGTATCATGACTAAAAACACTTCGCACAGGACCCGTCCACTGCGTAGCCTACAGCGCCGGCGCCGGCCAATACGTACGTGCTCAAACCATCCCAATCTACCCATTAATCATGCTAAATATTCAATTAACTAATCAAACTTTTTTTATAAAAAAACAGATCCTAACCGGCGGCCAAGACCGCAAAATCCACCTCTTCAACTCCACCACCACATCCCACATCCAAACCTACGACTCCCACGGCTACGAAATCCTCTCTTTAACCGTCTCCCCCGACAACTCCCGCTTCGCCTCCGTGGGTGGCGACAAATCCGCCTTTCTATGGGACGTCACCACCGCCAAGACCCTCAAAAGGTTCAGCGGTCATTACGCCCGTATCAACGCCTGCGGGTTTAACCACGACGCCAGCGTTCTGGTCACAGGAGGATTCGATGCAACGGTTAGGCTTTGGGATGTTAAGTCTAATTCCAACAAGCCGATAATGGTGTGGGAGGAGGCGAGGGATAGTGTTACTTCTTTGGTTGTGGGGGATGGGGAGGTTATCACCGGTAGCGTTGATGGGAAGTTACGACGGTATGATCTTCGGATGGGGAGGATTAATGTCGATGTGATCGGTTATCCGATAACCAGTGTGAGTGAGACGAGAGATGGGAATGCGGTGTTGGTTAGTAGTCTGGATGAGACGGTTAGGTTGATGGATAAAGCTTCCGGGGGGTGTTTGATGAGTTATAAGGGGCATAGGAATAGGGAGTTTAGAGTTGCTAGTGCGTTTGTGATGGTGGATTCTTATGTGGTCAGTGGGAGTGAGGATGGGTGGGTTTGGGCGTGGGATATTTTGGAGGGGAAGTGTGTGGTTAAGGAGGCGGCGCATGCGGGGAAGGTTGTTAGTGCGGTTGCGGTTAATGATGCGAGGAGGGAGATGGTGACGGCGGGGGTTGATGGGACTGTGGTTATTTGGAGGACGGAGTAGATTGTTTTTAACCACTACTACTACTACTCTTTTTTTCTCATGTTGGACTGACTGTACTTTTTATATACAATGAAATAGTAATCTGGGGCTTCATATACAGCAACAGTAGTGGTAGTAGCATCCTCCAAGGTGGTTTATTCATATTCAGTTCATGGGGATATATTTGTACCTAATATCGCTCACGAGTTAGCGCCTCTTACAATGGATACAATAGATATAAAAGTGAAGGAGAGAAAAAACTCACGGATTCATAATCCCCTTCGGATCAAAAGTATTCTTCACCCGCCTCATAATCCCCAACGCCGTCTCATCACGACTATACTGCACAAAATCCCTCTTCGCAAACCCCAGCCCATGCTCAGCGCTGATACTCCCCTTCCTCTTCTCGATCCACTCATAAACCCACGGCTCCAGCAGATTCTCAACCTTCTTATCATACCACCTAACCGGCACATTCAGATGTAAATTCGAATCCCCCATATGACCCCACCCTACAACTCCGATCACGGGCTTTGAATCATCTTCCGTACCACCCACAAGTCCTGCCTCATCGAATAGTTTCCTACAGTCTTCGATCAAGGTATAGAATTCGTTGAGGGGGATCGAGACATCGTATTTGTAGGTTCCACCCCAGTGAGCGCATGCTTCCGGCAAGCCTTCCCTCCACCTCCAGAGCGTCTGTGCCTGTGTTTCATCCTGTGCGACCGTTCCATCCGCCACGATCTCCTCGCCCATGACTTCCTCCAAGAACGCCTCTAGCTTCGCGGAGTCGTGTTCGCCGTTCGAACCGCTGGTTTCAATCAGGACGTGGAACGGATAGCGGTCTGCGAGCGGATACGGCTTCCCGGTCGTCTTGTGGAATAAATCCTGAGTCAATCCATCCATAAGCTCGAACGCCGACAGGATCTCCCCAAGATCCTTCTTAGCCTTCGTAAACGCCCGTTTGACATGGTCGAAGGACTCAAGTCCAAAATATGCAGTGTTAACAGCATTAGACCTCCTCGGGCACAGTATCGAAATGCCCGTGATCACCCCCACCGTCCCCTCAGACCCAATAAATATCTGCTTAAGATCAAACCCCGTATTATTCTTCCTCAAAGTCTGCAGATCATTAAGTATAGTCCCATCGGGAAGGACAGCTTCAACGCCCAACACCGTCCCGTGAAGACTTCCGTACCGTAGCAATCTAAGCCCGCCGGCGTTCGTGGCGACGTTACCACCGACGTGGCAGGATCCCTTCGCGCCCAGGTCTAGCGGGAAGATGTGGTTTCGTTCGCGGAGGTAGGAGTCCGCGGATTCGAGGATTACGCCGGCGTCGCAGACTAGCACGCCTGAGACTTCGTCGAAGCTGCGGATGGAGTTCATGGCGGAGAGGCTGAGGACGATTTCGTCGAATACGGGGACGGAACCGCCTTTTTTTTTACAAATTAATATTAGCAATCAGCATCAGCATAGTCTTCATAAAATACCTAGTCTTTGTTTAAAAAAGGGGTACTTTTTATGATAACGTACCAACCAGCCCGGTGTTTCCACCCTGCGGCACAACAGCAAGGTTCCGATCATTGCAATACTTCAAAATCTTGCTAACTTCCTCCGCCGACTTGGGTTTCAAGACCAGCTGGGACTGACCGCGGTATTTGCGCACCCAGTCGGTATTGAAACCCTCGAGTTCGGAAGCATCGTCTTGGGCATCGATGATTGAGGACTGGGAGCTCAGGATGGATTTGAAGTGGTCGACGTCCTCACGAGTTAACTAATCACCAGGTATCCAATCAATGGTTGATTTTTGTTAGAATAATAATATTTGAAGCTTTTTTGTCGGAAAGGGAACGGGAATGGGAATGGGGATGTTATATATATATATTTTGTGGGACTAACTTTGGAGAATCGAGAGTCTCGCTGGACGTTCGGGTAGCTAGAATAATCTAAAATCAGCGGCTCGATATATTGATAAACGTTGCTATTAGAACGTACTTGTCAGCCGTGAACTTGACCTCCTTTGAAGCAGCATAGCACCGTGCGGACTGAGTGGCGAATGATGCCCGAGAAGCAGTCGCGGTGTTTACGTTCAGCGGCGATAATAACCTCGTCCTCGACAGGACCGCCCTGCACGGAGCTGTGGAGTGCACCCGGCCCAAGCCCCGCAGTGCAGTCGTGCGACTGAGGGACTGCATATTAACTCGGACTAGCAAAATAGAATTACATAAAATAAAATAAAAAAAAGTATTAAAAAAAAAAAAGGAATGAATTAGATGGATTGTTGAATAGATCTGAATGCAACTCTGTAACTAGTATCCGAGATAGAAATAAAAAACTTGGGCCGGTGGATAATTAATATAATTCATCCGGTCTCGCTGGTCGGTCTAACTAAGGCTTTCGGGGAGGGGAGTGGGGGGAGGAAGGCAAAGTGAAGCGAAGCCGACAAGCTAACTAGGTAGTAAACTTAATTCGCTTAATTTTCCTAATAGCGTAATAGAACCAGTAACTACCTAATACGCAGTAACCTAGTAACTACCTAGCTAGTAGATACCTAGCCTAGGCTGAAATCTACCAATTTAGTTAAGCCTCAGCTTAGACTTCACAGTTTGAAGCGGTTTAGTTCCCAGTTAACTTGAATGTGGTATTCTGACATAATAGGTACTACTAGAACTCATTTTCCAGGTAAACATCTCCCACTAACCCCCCATGGAATGTTACCACTTCTCCACAATCGTGAAACGTCAACCTTAATTGGTTAATCCCCGGACGACTCCATAAACAAAATTT
Source organism: Orbilia blumenaviensis (assembly GCA_036872755.1). Classification (NCBI taxonomy): domain Eukaryota; kingdom Fungi; phylum Ascomycota; class Orbiliomycetes; order Orbiliales; family Orbiliaceae; genus Orbilia; species Orbilia blumenaviensis. The sequence goes on along the minus strand of JAVHNS010000006.1, from coordinate 1,994,583 downwards.
TGTTTGGATACATTTGAATCACTTCCATGAAACGAGCTCCATTGACGTTCACACGTTTCTCACCGCATATGCGAAGAAGAACTCCATCAAATTGTTTAGAAACAGAGATTCGTAAGGTGAGATTTGCGTTGTAGCTTTTTGAAAGAAGAAATACCACATGATCGGAATGGTGACTTCGATCACTTTTGGGAGCTCAACACCCGTATTGTACTCTACAACCCAGGTGCCTATAAGAACGGCAATGTTTAGATTTAAATATGAAAGCGACAGTCGCTAAAAGAAGGGAACTCACCGCCTGAATGGCCCTGTCGAGGCGTAGGCTGCCATTTCGTGCTAAAATAACTCATGTGCGATCATCAGGTTTACTCGACTCGGATCTCGGAGTCGACAATTGTTGTTGCCTCAGGTGGCTCCCCGTCTCCAGCTCTTAATTGCATTATCCACTTGGCTGTGGTGTGTGGATAGGAGTCAAGTTGACCTCGTACGAAATGATATCGGGACCCTGAAATTGAAACGAATGACGCTCATTTGGTCCGACCCTAATCCTAGGAGGTTCCTGTCAGGCATATAGTGGAGATCGGTTCAGGTATAGATGTAGATAACGCGGACAGCCTTTTGGCTTAACAGTTCCGAATCGCTATCGCTGAGAGAGTAGTTGAGCCTGTTATCGAGATCAACGTATAAAGGAAACGCTGTGATAATTTAACGTTGATTTGTTCTCCGCGTTCGCAATTTTTAAGGAGATGAACGATCTTGTCGAGTCTATCGTCAGATATAAGTATAAGTTTAGTGACAAAACACGGAGTTCTTTTGCCCGCAACGTACAGATTCGTTAATAGCGTAAAAGACGTACTGTTGGAGCGGAGGCCACCTAGGAAAAGGACTGAGTAACTAGGCGAGGAATAGGGATAGCTCGATAGGGGGAGGGGGATAAGTGTGCAGGCTGGTTTATGAGATGAGGATTCGAAGATGGGTATTAGAGCTGATCACGACGTTTGCTCGATGCTTGGGTATACCCCACATAGCCTCGTGCGTAGTTTTGGGCAGGTCTCAGCTGGCAGTATAATGCATCACATACTGTAGGCTGGCTCGGAGTATAATATAATAGGTGGTTCTATTAGAGGGCCCTGGGGGCCGGGAGTTTATATACACAGGTAATAATTACTATAGTGTTACGGGGCCCGGGGCCTCAGAGCCTAGAGGCCTATATACTATTACACATACAATGTAAATACCTCACATAGCCTCGTGCATAAGTATACACATGTTACATCGAATGTATAATTCTACTTCTCAAACCCGGCGTCGGGGGAAATACCTTTTATTTGCCGTGTTCCAAAACTGTCTACACATATCATCAGGCAATAAACCTCCGAGCTACTCGTAATTGCACTGCACTAGCCATTCTCTTCTGCTAGCCACTCTCCTCCACCACAGTGGCAAAGTTTTCGGAAACTCCTGCTCCAGTAAAGCCGCCCTATCCAACTACTCAGTCATCGTACAACCTTACCTATTCACGTCCCTGTCCGAGGCCCAACATGGAGACCGTTCTCAGAGCTAGTCAGCAATCCGCCTTCATTTTGGTCCCTTCATCCTTCGACACGCCTATCCAGCTTGGCCATGTTACCACGTCACTTAGTAATCCAATAAACATCCTTGAGGGCAAACCTCTACCAGATGATATAAAAATTGAAAGGTTACATAAAACCCTAGCTCTAAAGAAATCAGGTGAAAGGTCACCTTCGACGAAGAATCTTGTGGGCGATCTCAGACTTCACTTGGCCAGCCGTTCTGATAAAATCCAGTATGAATACTCAATCACACTCCAATATACTTCTTGCACAATTTTTAAAAAGTCCTATTGACGTCACTTGCTGTTTTCACTATCTTACTACTTTGGCTGTAGCTATGATGCCTTTTACCAATTTTTCATGATTTTCGTTTTGTCTTAGGCTTTGAGCTGATCAACTATTCATATCCGTTATAGCCCACTTCCTGTTGAAACGAAAAGATTGGATCTAGGCAAAGTGGCCGAACATATTCCGTATCTGGAAGATCGTATGAAGAAAATTCAGCATGACCTCGAATCTGAAACCCCAATATACCTCATAACAGGACTCATGGCCATTCAAGGGTCAGTGCATCAGCATATGCGCGGAGATGAAACAACATCGGGGACGCCAATACCAAGAAAATACATGATGATGGACGGCAAAACCTACGAGCTGGGTGAAAGCGGCGAACTGCCAATTGACCTCCTTTTAGCTTTCCAGGCTATAAGAATATCTAACGAGACAACTAATTCTATCGGTGGAGAAATGAACCTAGTCGGAACTGCGATTGGCAGCGGAGGGGATGAGGATGAATACTGCACCCCGGTAGACTTGATACACAGTTGTGGTCAACTGCTTCTGGGACCGAGACTAGACTTGATACACAATTATGGTCAACAGCGTCCGAAACCGAGACTAGACTTGGTACACAATTATGGTCAACAGCGTCCGAAACCGAGACTAGACTTGGTACACAATTATGGTCAACAGCGTCCGGTACCGAGACTAAACTTGATACAAGAAATGACTTCGAATATATTTTTCGCAGTACCTAAATAAGCCCTCAAAAAATCTAGTTCTTCTTACTGAGGGATCTTATTCGGTTGGCTTGCTAAAATTGGAGAGGTATAATTGGGGCTTGATATGGGCTGAGTTTTGTTTTGGTTTTGTTAAAAGACTGTTTTTGTTTGGACTTCGTTTAAGAGTTTGTATTGAAGGCTTGATAGTATTTGATATTAAATGGAATATATATCATCAGGCTGTAAGATAGTCTTTAGGGGACTACTAGTTGATAAACTAGCCTATTAGGGAGGTCCTAATAGCTGATAAACTCAGCTACTACTAGCCTGCTACGTATAACCAGTCGCCGCATCAACATATGTCGAGTCCATGCTTTCTACTTCTTGTACTGTAGCATGTCGTTTTCTTCGAGCGGGGAAAAGAGTCTGGCCCATACTGAGATTTATTTAATTTAATTCCAGATTTAGCTTGGTAGTAAATAGGTAATAAAAAAGTTTTTATTATTGTCATTTTTGTTATAGATGCAAAGATCTCCTTAAAATCAATTTATACTACCTATGCTATGGCCAATCCAATTGCCAATGCAAGGTACATGTCTTCTGATTACGTAATACAGATACGAAGGGTCTCGAATTACACGCGCGTGTGTAATAGACGCCACTGTTAAATATCTTGGCAGACAAACGGACCGGCTGGCCAACACGCCAACACGCCAATACAGAGCTCTCTTGGGTGGGTGAGCTTTGGTGGACCTGTCCCACGACGCTCCTCATTACGCAGCCCTCCCTCTGTTACTCTACCTATTCCATCCACGCCGCCATCTCCACAGACCCCTCCCTCCTTCTATATCCTCGAATAGTCCCTACGAATCCTAGTACCTTTCGGCCTCTCTCATCTTCTTCGAATCTTCACATCCTCCACCATGGCCGGTTCCTACGATCGTGCTCTTTCAGGTATGTACCAGCAGCAGTATTCATAGTATTAGTAGCTATCCAACAGCTACCAACATAGCTATCTATATCCAAAAAAAAAAATCACTATAAGCTTTCGTTATCCCAGCTAACATTCAAGCTCAGTCTTCAGGTACCCAATCATACAACCCGTCGCTTTAAACTTTCTCTCTCTCTCGAAAAAGGTCTATAGTAACCAAAGGACCCAATCGATTAAAATAATCTAGTCCCGACGGTCACGTCTTCCAAGTCGAATATGCCCTTGAAGCCGTCAAGCGAGGTAGATAACCCTTCTTATTACGCGTCAATCGCCCCTCAACCGACCAACCAACCAACCAAACCCCACCATACATAGTTTTATCAATATTCTAACCATCTTCTACTCTCTTCAATAAAATAAACAGGCACCTGCGCCGTCGGCGTAAAAGGCAAATCCATCGCCGTCCTCGGCTGCGAAAAGCGTTCCGCCGTAAAACTCCAAGACACCCGCATAACCCCCTCCAAGATCGGTCTGGTCGACCAGCACGTCTGTCTCGCCTTCGCCGGCTTGAACGCCGACGCAAGAATCTTAATCGACAAAGCTCGCGTTGAAGCGCAATCTCACAGGTTGACGGTGGAGGATCCAGTTACTATCGAGTATATTACCAAATATGTGGCCGGTGTGCAGCAGAAGTATACGCAGAGCGGTGGGGTTAGGCCGTTTGGGATCAGTACTTTGATCATTGGGTTTGATCCGAAGGATGATACGCCGAGGTTATATCAGACTGAGCCGTCGGGGATCTATTCTGCTTGGTGCGACTTCTTCTTCCTCTTTCCCCACCCCCCATGCAACTTGTTTCATATATACTGACTAGATTTTTTATACAAAAAATAGGAAGGCGAACGCCATCGGACGATCGAGCAAGACCGTGCGAGAGTTCCTGGAGAGAAACTTCAAGGAGGAAATGGACCGCGAGGAGACGATCAAGCTCACTGTCAAGTCGTTACTGGAGGTCGTGCAGACCGGCGCCAAGAATATTGAAATCGCAATCATGGCGCCGGGCAAGAAGATCGAGGTACTTTCATCCCCCCCAATCATTCCACATCCTCGCACTTTCGTACAATGACATACTAACTACTCCCCCTAAAACTAGTACCTGGAAGCCGAAACGATAGAAGGTTACGTCAAGGACATCGAGACCGAAAAGGCCGCCGAGGCGGCAAAGAAGAAGGGAGGACGGGGCGGTGCTTCCGCATCTGCCGCCACAGGCACCAGCACACCCATCGGTGGCTCCTCGGGAGTTACGGGATCATAGTTCCTCTTCTTCTTATCCTTCTACTTCCTTCTAATGTAGAAACAAAAAAGAAGATGATTCGTAGATCGATAATCATAAGATAGATAGACCATCTATGAATTGAATACCAAGGGACTTTTTTTTTTAAAGTATGCGCGTATGTATTAGATCCGTGAGGAGGGAAGGAGGGAGGGAAAACGCCAGTATGGAGCCGCTTAAAGAACATGTAGATGCAGGTGGTACCCTATATATATATATAAATAGGTATTCACTATACAGTGAGGAAAGCTACCCCAGCCTATCCGCCGTCTCGGCAACATCAAACAGATCGCTGTCATCAAAATCCTTCAACCTATCATCCTTAATAAACCTATACCCCCTCCCACCAAAATAATAATAAAACGTGCCAAATTAGTCTCCCACCTGAAAATATTATATAAAAAGAAAGAAAAAGATATATAAGGGTAAACGCACCGATTATCCATCCTAACATCCTCACTCTCGACCCTTAACGCCGCCTTGGGCGTCTTCGCCTCCAAAACGTAGTGGTTATCACAATGCGGACAGTACTCATCCGCCTCCTCGAACTCTCTCGAGTCCTTCCTGAACGCCTTTTTGCATTTCTTGCAGATGAGTGTTATTTCGGCGGATTTCAGCAGCGGATGGGTTTCGGTTTCGGCGTGGCAGTCCGGGCAGTCGAACCATTTGCGGCCTGGTGAAAGGAATGGGAGGGATAGATATAAGTTTTTTGTTTTTTTTGGTTAAAGCCCACGTGGGGGTTTGGGTTTGGGGGGGAGGTGTTTAGGGAGGAGGAGGAGGAGTACAGCAGGGCGAGCGGATTTGAACTTGTGCGTTTAAGACGTGTTTACTGTGAGTGATGGTATTATTAACCGTCGTTAGTATTACTTGTAGGAAAAACTGAAAGGATATTGGCTGTTACGAACCACATGGTAGATTATCGATATCGCAGTTAGCTTTTTTTTTGCAGGCGGCGCAAGCTACCTAGCTTCTAGCAAGAGCTTCACTTTTTTTGACGGTTTTTTTGGGTAGGTGATATTTGACGTTGAAGATACTATTTTTTTTCGGAGTGGTGGTGGTGGTGGTGGTATGCACGTATATATATCTGGCGTATACTCTCGAGATTACTGGACGTGTGTGCTGTTGAGGGTGTATGTTATGGTATTGTAAGCTGAAGCTAAAGCTGTCGGGGTCTCGAATTTGATATATCGAGTCTCTTTGGGTCGCCTCCCCCAGGTCTTGGGTCTGGCAAGGATTATGTTATATAGGATGTGTTGAGATCGTTTGACCTGCAACACTTCCCGTATTTGGATCTATGTGAAATTGACCAACCAGAGCCATTTTGGGAAAGTACAACAGGGTCAACGCACTTTTGTCTTTCCCCAATCTAAAACGTATAGTCTGCTTCTTGCCTTTGAATTCACGGTTTTACAATGTAGCAAAGATGGTTATAAGAAATTATTCAGTGCATCGAGTTCTTGGTTTTAGATATAAATATATTTATATTGTTTTTCTCTCTTCTTCTCCGTCTTCCAGAAGCAAGCAATCGAAAAAGTCAAACTCCAGTATCGCTATGCAAATGCTATGCGGATATCAAAATAAAAAGACAGGACAGAATGACAAAGGATATCGAAACGGAATAACAAGTGCAAGTACAAAAAAATATTCAAAATCGTTAAATAGGACAGGAAATCAAATTATAGATGGTGAGGTAGATGGTATGAGATGTTTGATCGAGCAGAGACTTCTACTGGAACCAGCGCTTGCGGATGTAGGACATCTCAGATCGCTTGGCCTTGTTGCCGGTGTTTCCGTTTCCGTTTCCATTGCCATTGCCATTACCATTGCCGTTGTTGAAGTTCCCGCCATTGTTATTGCCGTTATCAAAGTTCCCACCGTTGTTGTTGCCATTGTTATTGCCATTGTTGAAGTTTCCACCGTTGTTCCCGTTATTGTTCCCGTTGTTATTGTTTCCTCCGTTATTATTGCCATTGTTGTTTCCATTGTTGAAGTTTCCTCCGTTATTGTTACCATTGTTGTTGTTGCCGTTGTTGAAGTTTCCGTTGCCGTTATTGTTTCCGTTGTTATTTCCACCGTTGTTTCCATTGTTGTTTCCGCCGTTGTTTCCGTTGTTGAAGTTGCCGCCGTTGTTATTGTTATTGTTATTTCCGTTATTACCACCGTTATTGTTATTGTTATTGTTATTGCCACCATTGTTGCCGTTGTTGTTCCCATTGCCATTGCCATTGCCGTTATTGTTATTGTTGTTATTGTTATTGTTATTATTTCCGTTATTGTTGCCGTTATTATTGCCGTTGTTCCCATTGTTCCCATTGTTGTTATTATTGTTATTATTATTATTCCCGCCCTGCGCATTCTCCGGCACTGGTCTCGCCGTATTCTCCGGCGCACCCACAGTCTGCACAACCTGCACAGGAACACACCCACCGAAGGGTCCATTCCCGGAGTTATTCTGACACCTCACCATGCAGATATTCTTCATACCATCGGCTTCACCGGTGCACTGGACGTTCGCGGGGAACTTCGCGAACAAGGCGTTCTTACTGGCCTCCCGGGCGGCATTGTTACCGCCTGTTCCGGCTACCTGCTGGGATACTTCCATGGCTATGAAGCTTTGGGCTGTGCCTGTGGTGTCGAGCATGCAGATGAAGGGGCCGGCGCCGTCGGCGTTTACTTGGTGTAACTTTCTGAGGTTTTAGTATTTCTCTTTTTCTTTTTATGTTATTTTTAGGAGGAGGAGGAGGAGGAGGAAGAACTTACAGTAAACCGAATCTCACCACCCTGTCTAACCTGCGGTATCTTCCCAGCCTTCGCCATAGCCAACATCTGCTCGGCGACTTTGTTCTGTCCACCCTTGGGGGTACGACCGCAGCCTTTCGCGGCGGGGACGGTCCGTTGGTTCGCAAAGATCGTGGTGTCCTGTTGGAACGGGGTGAGGCCTGTCCCCGTTCGAGGGATGGATGGGTCCATTCCTAGCGCGGCGCCGATGGGGCCGCCTTCATTGCCCACGGCGACGGTTATGACGCAGTGGGCTGTTATGGTGGGGATTAGGGAGAGGAGGGCGGTTAGGAGGAGTTTGGAGTGCATCTTGTTCTTTTTTTTCTTTTGATAGTAATAGATACGTGGGTTTTTGGATATGAAGAAGGTTTGGGGGGTTATTATTGTAGAGATAAAAAAGATCGTAAAGAATGCGATTAGACGGAGTTGAAGAAAGAGAATGCCACCAGGGCAATAATAATAGAAAAATAGCAAATTAAGAAAGGAAAGTGGAGTGAGTGAGCTGAAGATCGAAGGCTTGCTTGATGATCCAGAAAAATGTACATATCGTGGCGACGACAGGTTCTTTTATAACACCAAAAACTTCCAATGCCAATCTACTTACTAGCTACTATACAATAAAAAACCTCGATAATATCCCGCCATGCTACGGCTCACAACTTCTCCGCGAGCCTCACCATCACCTCCACTAAAACTTCCACGATCTTTTTGGTCGAACACCAAAATGCAATCCCATGTATGAACTCGTCTGGTCTCAAAAGCCAAAGCCAAAGCCAAAAAAAAGAATCCGAAACAAACCTGAAGAAAAGAAAAAAAGTAAAACTAGTTCAAAACCTGTCACATAGGTACACCTTTCCCTACACTGCATAAGGCGTGCATAACACCACACTAAGGGTTGGCTGAGCTTAGCCTTAAAGTACTGTTGTTTTTTTCCTCGGAACCGCTGCCGAAACGGTGGGAGTCCCCTTGGTTTTACCCCTTGGAGTAATTTCAGGATAACGCTAAACCAAACATAGTATAATTGATCGCATGGAATTACTCTATCTGGAAGAAAGTGCGAACGCATATGTTATATAACACAGGGAGAACAAAAAGGAATGTTTTTTTTTTTTATTTAGCAGTATTTGTTTCGTTTACTATTGCATAGCTAGACGCCCAGCTATGAAAACGGGACGTCTGTGGCGCACGTATGTACGCACGTCGCTGTAGCTTAGGTTCTGGGGTTTCCGATCTCCTGGATAATCTTCACCAGCTCTTTTCCTTAGATCCCTCAAGCAGAGGAATTAGCTAGATCTATCTTAATAAGAAAGTACTATCACCATTATTACGATAACTATCGCCATTCTGCGGCATCAATAATAAAACTATTTATCATTATAAAAGGTAATAATCCACTAGAAACCGGAGCCTTAAAAGAAACAAAATCCGTCTGAAAAAAGCCGGCTGGTATATATATAAAAAGGTGCGGCACTGCCACCCAGGGAAGTGCCGGTATTCCGAGTTATGTACTGCACTAACTCTTTTTTTGTTTGTTTGTTTCTGAAGCTTTGGTTTTATCGATCGTGCCCTTGGCCTTGTGATTTTTTTTTTACTAGCCTTTTTATTTTATCTTTGATATCCGGGATTTTTTTTGTAGGATGCAACACGTTTCGGAGTGTGACATTTAAGGGCCAAAAATACCACAAGCTAGACCGCTACAGCTGCTCGGTGCCGCCGGAGGGGGATGCGTATGGTATACCTTTTTTTTGGTGTCAGCCTAAGCTAAGGCTAACTATCTAGATGTATTGGCCGCGTAGCTAGGTATGTGTTCATGGTGACACTGTTCTAATCTGTAAATATCAATATTAGTATTAAAAGGGCTATCGGGAAGGGATACCAATCATGCACGCCGGAATTCCGGCTTTCGTTTCTTCGCATTTTGTTTCTCGCCCCCCCCTCCTTCCCCCTTCTTAATTTCGAAATATATATCGAGATACTGAGAAACATCTTAGGATTTATATTCCATGGTATCATCTGGCCCAGATCTATATTGAACAGTTAAATTGTTATACTATTCTCGGAGGATATTATTATTTTAGTAATGTTTAAGACGGTGATGATATCATCGTAGTTGTACAATTTCCGAGAGGGCGCCGTCAATAAACACAGGGCACAAGTATACCCCACAAAAGTAAATGGTACAAGATGTCGATGCTTTTTTTTTACACTAGAACATCCCAGATAGGGTACACGCATGTATCCGATATATAGCTGAAGTGCGAAACAGACATAAACAAAAGTAAAAGAAGAAACAGAAATAGTAGAACATATATACACACCTCCCCAGACCTCTACTATATACATACACCTACATCTTGACTATCTCTTCAAATACTCATACCCGCCCATTCCCGACTCCGGCTTCGGCTTCGGCTCCGGCTCCGACCTATGGCCAGACCTATCCTTCTTCTTCTCCGTACCCTTTCCCTTATGACTCCTTACCTGCTTAGGAGTCCCCTGCGTCATCTTCAAATCATCAAACCCCGGCCTCTTAGTATCAATCCACCACCTCTCCGCATACCCCGCCCCAGCCTCCCCTTCAACCGGCAGCAAATACTCCCCAGGCACAGCCTGCAACCCCATCGGCAACATCTTCCTCGTCACATCCAACTCCTTAGTCAGCTTGATATAAACCCTCACCGGTAAATCCTTCGGATCTGGGTATTTTAAATGTATTGTTCTTTTCGTTTCCAAAAAATTCCATAGCTCGGATGAAGCGAGACGCCAGTCTTGTTCTTTATCCGTTTCGCCTTCCTGCCGGATACGATGTCTCATAGCTTCGATGCCGTTTATGGCTGCGCAGGTGAATGCGTCCATTGTTACCGCGGCCGGGTATTTTAGCTCGCCGGCTACGTGGTGAGATCGCGGCAGGTCCAGGTCTAACCCGATAGGTTCGGAGACGTATGGAATATCTGCTATCGGGTCGTAGAGGACCACCCATAGTTTGGCGTCGTGGTGTAATAATCCGATTATTGGTGCTTGGGCTTGCATGATTTCACGGTTATAGTAGTGACAGGAGAATAGTTCTGCGATCAGCTGAGCGATGATGTTGCGGGGTTTCATGGCTTCGGAGTATGGTAGGCTAGGGACGGTGAGGAGTACCATGGTGGGGATTCCCATGTAGCTAACTATTGTTTGTTGTCTCGGGTAGGGTTGACGGTAGTTCGCGTCGGTGATTATAGATGTGGGTTTTAGATAACCCATGAAGGACATTAAGAAGGGGTCGAAGAACCGGGTGGGTGCCGGGTGGTAGCCCTGGCAGTTCTTGACGGGGCCGTAGAGGGCTTGGCTTTGTGAGTTGTTCTCTAGGAGGAGCCATAGGAATGGGATTCCTACGGCGGATTCTTGAGGTTCGATTAGTGGGAAGGGTTCGTATGCGGTTGCTACCCCTGCGGGCAGTCGGGGGCGGAAGATGTTTTCAATATCCTCATATTTAATGGCGGGGAATTGAAAAGGTAGCTTCGTTCGCCGTAAACGCTCGTGGAGACCAGCGACTTCCATTCCTTGCCTCATCAGTCTGAGGTTTTCGAGGGAATATTGGTATTCGTTGCGGCCGTTTGATAAGGCAGATAGCAGTTGACTGGGGTCCCCTATCCGCCGGCCAAGGATGGTCTCGGGCTCAAGGGGTGTAGGTCGGTTGTAGCTCTGGGTAGGCGTGTAGTTGTCATTATTATGCCAGACCAGGTCTACATCGCATGGCTCTGGCGCGCTCTGAGTAAATAGGACGGATGTATTGAGTCCCCGCCCTTCAGATGACCAGGCTTCCGCCTCCGCCTTCTGCCGCGCTTCATCTGCCACCTTTTTGCGTTCCGCGCGCCGTCTTTCAAGTCGCTCTAACCAGTCCGCGCTGGGTTCCACCACTGGTTCCCCTGTGTTTAGACCCGGTTTGTCGTTCTCGAGTGGGACTGCTGGTGCTGCCTCTGATCTGGCTGGTTCAATATTCTCTAGAGTTTCTTCCACGGGTTCCCCCTCTGCGAATATATCCTCGTTGTGCTCCCATTCCTCATCGAGCTTTCGCTGCTTTTCTTCTCTCAACCTCTCCGCTCCCCGCTGTACGGCTAGGTTGTGCTCTTCAAGGCGTCTTTCCTGGTCCGTGACCAGAGAGTCGAGGGTTTCCAGGTCTCTTTGCTTGTTGGCTTTGATGGATGATTCGTATTTAAGGAATAGATCCTCGAGGCTGATCTCTTTTGTAGGTGGTGGAGGTGCCGGTGCCGGTTTGGCACCAGGGCCCTTCTTTTGTTTTTTGGATGGCTTGTCTGCGATAGGGTCTTTCGTTATTCGAGCGATCGTATGTTCCCGCTGAGTTTTCTCCAGTATTCTGTCAGGAATGAAGCTATCTACTGCTGGAGAGGTTGTAGACTCCGATTTCGATCTGTTCGGCAGTCCGAAGTCAAGGATAGATGTAATAGGAGCGGGTCCATCCGCAACGACAGCCTCCTCCTCCTCCTCCTCCCCAGCCAATGCCGTCGCAGCTTTATTCTTCTTTTTCTTCTTTTTCTTCTTCTTCCCTAGGTCCTCCACGTCCCACCCCCGCGCTGTTTCTATATATTCCGTAGAATCCTCCACATCCTTAGCCCGCGCCACCTCCTCTGGTAAACCATCCGGGTTTCTCGGTAGTAATTCCGTCGTGGTATCGAATACACTGTCCACTACGTCGTCAACCGTACGCTGCCAGTTCGCATCTTCCTCTGAGAGCACGACGGCTTTAGCATTCTTTTTACTGCGCTTCTTGGCACGCCGGCCGGTGTTTGAGGTGTTTGAGGTCGGTGTGGAAGTTGAAGCATTGGTATTAGTCTGGGAGGTGTCCGGGAAGTTTAGACTTGGTGGTAGATCGTCGCGAGATTCAGCGGATGTGTGGTTGTCGGTGCTATACGGTCTTATACCGTCCAGACGGTGTTTTCGGCCTGTAACCCCAGCATCGGTGCGACGTAGGTCCAGGCGGTCGGTATGAGCTTGAGATGTTGTTGTTGTTGTGGTGGTGGTGGTGAGCAGGCGGATGGTGGACAGCAGGACGGGTTGGAGCTTGCGCAGCGGGAGCCTGCAGGTGAGAGCCCGGACGCTCGCCATTATAGTTGTCAATTGTCCAATTGTCAATTGTCGACAGCCACCCGCTCTGACCGACGATGGTATATTATTGGATATATGCACTAGCGTGTTTATTTATATATTTGAAGCCGAGTGCTTCAAGGTTTGGGTGAATTGCTACCGGTGACTGGGTGTCGGAGCTCGGTTGGATGGTTCCATGGTATATATATATTTGTATGGGTCGGCTGGGAAGAGACCGGGTACAGGTGTATACAGGTACAAGCACAGTGAAGCGTGTGTACCCTGCCTGTATCGAGGGGGGATGCCAATTGATAGGGACGTCGTATCGATAGTGGATAAGAGGATACCTACCACCCAGGCCTGATGCAGTATTAGTATGTACTAGGTAGAAGGTATCTGTTAGTGGACCTGGTGGGTGAAGTTTTTTTTTGTTTAAAGTGTTGGGGTGTGCAAGTGCGTTGATAGACCATTTTCCAACAGAACAAGAAAAAAAATAAAATAAAAAGGCCGACCGGGTTCGCCAGCCTTTTCGATTCGAAGGGCTACCTACCCGAGGGGGAAAATAGACTTGCATGCGCAATGCGACTGCTACTAGGTAGGTACCTAGACGAGACGACAAAAGAAAAAGCAGGACTGCCGAGGCGCCACTTAATTCAATTGGCTCCTGTATAGTATCAAGCCCTAACGTTCATGCCGGTATATCAGGATGACATGACATGTCTCCATATGTCCACGATAAGAGAGAGTAAGAGGTATTACGCTGGGTCAGTCTATTCTTAGCGCCCGACGACATCCTATATATCCTTTTTAAATCCTTTGTAGTGGAGACGACGACGAGGAGGAGGGGGGGTTTGTGGATTTGATTCGATATGTATATATTGAGTGCGCACGTGCCCCAACGTCATGCTTCAGACAGAAGGCTGAGTTCGAGCTAGTTAGCTAGCTGCAGGCTGCTCTCCCGGCTGCTAAATTGATGTCGATATCTATAACGATGATCGTCCGAACGATCTGGATATCGACTAGTCTCTTAGCCGTTTTGTATACTCCCAGGTCGGTAGTCCCGTGGTCTCTCTACAGCTGGCCCAGAAATAAGCTTAATTAAGCAGGGGAACCGAGCCAACTGCAGCTTAGCTAGCTAGTGCATCTAGTTATAACGTTTATATCCCCACTTGACAACGACCATAACTACTTCTCGGTATATACCTACCTAAGGTACTTTAGGCTAGCGTTTGGGTGGGTAAGCAACTGCTGCAAGGGGGGGGGCTATTTGTAATTCGCCGTCTGTTAGTATGTTATTACATCAAGAATGTAGTTTATATGGGTAGATAGTATTTGGAAGCCCGCGGGGTCTATGCTATTGAATTCCACATTGTGCCTGAACAAGACTCTGCATTGGAATCAACGTTGATTCTTTCGGGTGAAACCTTCCTTCCTTCCTCCCTCCTTTCTCTCCTTCCTTCTTTCCTTCCTTGGCATACTTCATCAACAGTGATTTTTGAGATTTCTCGTCCTCGATGCCTCCTCTGGCAATATTCCAAGTACCCTACCAGAGCAAGGGCATGTGTTGGTCCAACGCCGACAGCTGCGATTTAGTCGGGATAACAAACCCAATTTGGGCGTTAGTTAGCTAGCGTGCTTTCTGAGTGTTGCGTGCGCGTCTGTCTGTTCGACACGAAGGAAGGAAGGTTGTCCTGCAGGTTGCCTTCCAGAATAATACAACGGTTTTTTTTTGTATTTAAATTTAAATTTAGAACTGTCGATGTCATCCCTAAAAGGTTGCAGGTGGCATAAAAAGTTTTGGACGTCGTCTTTCCGACAACGCGCTAATGACTTATTCTGGATATCGGGATAGACAGTTTGTATATCTGTTACATACAAGACACTTACCCGTGTACGACTTTCGTTGAATATTTTTTTTTCTTGTTTCTCCATCTGCACGAATATATTGGGGATCTGTTTCATGGGCTGATGTATGCGTAGGCGAGAGAGTAGGGGGTAGGATATTGCTTTTAATTAGCTGTGGAACCAGATCCGAGTGGATGATTCCGACATGCGCGGTCCTGCGCGTGAGCGTCCGTCTGCCCCGGATAGATGAAGCTGCTCATGCCTGACCCCGGTATTTATATTACATGTATAACTAGCACTCTTAGTTTGGTCTCTGTATGAGCTATAGATTAGCCAGTGAAGCAGCAGAAGTGCTGGGCTGAGTTAAGCATGTATAATTGATGGTGATATTAAAAAGAGGCAATAGGACGCCACTGTTATTATTCTAATCCGGGGGGAGAGCCATAGACCAGTCGTCATCTCCCTTTCGCTTTCGCTTTTGAATTTCTTCTTCTTCTTCTTCTTCTTCTTCTTCTTTCTTCCTTCATCCTATCCCGTCTATCCTTTGATCCGACATCATCAACTTCAACTTCAACATCCATTATATTGACTTCAACGTTGCAACCTCACACTACTTCCTCCTGCTGATATCAGGCAGTAACTAGTACTCTCCGTAAGTGGTGCCAAATACCTACTTGCTGCTTACATGCCAGCGGTATCGATCCTTCCCGATCTGAAGACTCGTTTCCGGCTAGCCTCACCCAAGCACCCAAGCAAAGCTACCAGCGGATGCATTCCTGATCGATCTCGCTTTGACCTGGACTGGCACGACCTTCGATTCCTGCTCCTGCTCCTGATCAGCAACTTTTTTTTCTTCCTTTCCCCCTAACTAATATTAATTTTAGCTTTGCCGCCTTCTTCTCCTGGTTGTCGTTCGCCCTAATACTATTGCTTCTTTTTCGTTCTTTTCTTCCTCCTCTTCTTCTTCTTCCGCCTCATTTCGAATTCACACGCACGTACGCGCACAAATATTAACACGCATGCGCATTCTCTCTTTTCCGACAATAACTCCGACCGGCTTTACTGTTTCTTATTCTTAGTAATATCCTTGTTTTTCTTTCTATTTTTTATTTCCTTCTGTCTGGTTGGGGTTGTTTTGGGATCCACCATATCCTTTGATCTAGCGAAACACACGCACACCTTAATTACGACAACCACCAACCAATACACTTCCTTAGTACCCACCTACTACTACTCCTGCTGCTGCTGCTGCTGCTGCTGCTGCTACTACTACTACTACTAGTAATATAATCTAATACCTCCTTTTTTTCCCTCTTTTCTCTTCTCTCTTCGTCTCTTCTCATTCTTGCCGTCAGCATCGCCATCATCATTATCATTATCATCATCTTCTTCGTCGTCGCCGTCTCAGAATTACTCAGCTGGTCTGTAGGAGGAAAGAAAACCGGGGCATAACTTCTCCTATCAACTCTCCCACGCTTCGACTATCCTCTCGCTCTCTCAACGGAAATCTATAGTTAACCGGGTCCCCCCCAATTTATCCAATTCACGTCATCGAACTATTTCAAAATTACTACAACAATTAGCCACGACAACAACCATTACTGCCACCTTTGCTACCTGCCATCGTGGAATCTCCCAATAGCATAGACGACTCTCTTTCCTTGTAGATGTTACTGTTCCGTTCATATCCACCGCCATCATGGACGATTCACCTCAGGTACGGCTGGCTTTCTCTCCAAATATCCCGGCTGATATATCGTCTGGGTGAGATGCTGACCTTTTCCTGCTTACGCTTTTCGTTTTCCTTGTAGAAGTCCGTATCAAGCCTGCGCTCTCGTTTCGAATCCATAAACGTCAACAGCCCGTCTACCTCAAGCCCCACAACTCCCCTAGCTCGAGACTCTGGTGCTTCGACACCCGTCGTCGAAACTCCCCTGCGGTCCAGGTTCGACCAGACAGCTCAAGTGGTG
This sequence comes from Orbilia blumenaviensis, assembly GCA_036872755.1. Lineage (NCBI taxonomy): Eukaryota > Fungi > Ascomycota > Orbiliomycetes > Orbiliales > Orbiliaceae > Orbilia > Orbilia blumenaviensis. The sequence goes on along the minus strand of JAVHNS010000006.1, from coordinate 1,978,069 downwards.
CAGGAGACGAGAACCGGCCGACCTTCAGTGGACATTCGTAGGGACTCCGAAAAGCCGGCTGTTCCTTCAAGACCGGATACCACCCTCAAGGCACCCGTTCCGAGGGCTCGTCCCCTGTCAATTGCTGGTTTCAAATCCGCCGTTCCGCCGACTGTCACCGTCGAATCCCCGAAATCGCCACCAAAACAACCTTTGACCCATGGCGCTCCAGGTGTACCACCCGTCCCTTCTCCCCGGGGATCCAAAAATCCGTCTCCTTCCAGGACGCCTCCGCCGCCGGTAGCACCCCGGCCGAAGTCGTTAGCTGCAAAACCAGATGGCTATTTTGCACAGGAATCTACAGGAACGGAATTCAGTATATCGCAGAAAAAGGCTCCGTTGAGCCAGACGATGCAAGCTTTACGAGACTATCCGACACCCAGTGCTTTAAATGCTAGGAGAAACGGCTCGACCAGCGAACCTCTAGCTCCGATACCACCTCCACGACCCGCCAGGTCCCGGGAATCGCTGTTGGCCAGGTCGAGCACCGAGCCTGTTCAGGAACCAAGACAAGCTCCTGCGCCACCGCCTCCACCAGCTAGATTATCAGTCAAGACAAATGGCACTCGAAGCAAGGCGGCGTCAGTCTGTAGCGAAGACGAACGGTTGTCGCCGTTCAGCACTCCTCCTAGCGAAGATGAAGCTTCCGCGGACGTACCAATTCCTATTCCTACAAGCCGGCTGTCAAAGCAGTTCGAAGGCTACTCGCCATTCTCGAATCCACCACCACCACCACCTGCACCTGCTGAAAAACGAGCTAAGCTGCCTCCTCCGCCCCCGCCTCCGGTTACCAGGCCGACAGCACCGAAACCTTCGTTCGCACCTCCCCAACCGTCGCCTAGGGATATATCGAGAGCTTCAATTCCCCAGGAAAGATCCCGGTCAGATGGTGTTGTAGCTACAGAGTTTCGACCTTCGCTACCACCTCGCCCATCTATGGATGCTGGACGGCCGATGGCCAACCGGGGCCGTAGCTCATCCCCACCGAAACCATCGTTGATAGCATCTCCAAATGTTGACCCTAACGAGCTTCTTAAAATGCCACCGCCTCCGAAAAGGATACAATCGAACCTCAAGGCCTCTAGTCCAGCTCGAGCTTCGACCAGCCATATCCATAGCCATTCAATGGATGTCGCCGCTATGCACCAACCTTCATCGCTGGCATCCACTCGTAGTGCGTCAATCAGCTCGACCACGACTACCATGACAACGAGAACTGCGACAACGACTTATACGAGAGACGATGACGACGATTCAGACCCTGGAGCTCCATCCTCCTCCGATAACAACGAATATCCCGACTCAACCGGCGCCAATCGCCGACGACCAGTTTTCAAATCAGGACCATCCCAGATTTTCTGCAAAAATGATGTTAAGCTCTTCGACGTCTGCGGACAATACGTCTGTACCACTTCCCACGTTACGACTGTCTGGAACCTCCGAACTGGCGAACAAATAATGGCTCTCAACCACGGCGAAACTACTAGGATTACCGCCATCGCTTTCAAACCTTCGGCTGACATCAGCACTGAAGGCTCGGTTCTTTGGCTAGGTAACCAATTCGGCGAATTGATGGAAATCGACATCCGATCCCGCCGGCTTGTGGAATCCCGTTCCAGTGCGCATACTAAACGTGAAATCGTAAAGATCCACCGACATGGCTACGAATTATGGAGCTTGGACGATAGTGGGAAGCTACAAGTTTGGCCGCCAGACCCCGTAACGAAGGAGCCGAACTTGCGGGGTACGCCCAGGACTTTCAGAGTCAAGGCTGGTCACACCCATTCGCTAGTCGCTGGATCGCAGCTATGGCTTGCGACTGGGCGAGATGTGATGGTGTACCAGCCTAGTGCCGACCCCGGAGTTGGTTTCCATCTGGTGGACAGGCCAATTGCACCGCTAAGACACGTCGGAGAGATTACTTCCGGAGCTTTGGTGAACTCGGAACCGGACAAGGTGTTCTTCGGGCATAGCGATGGGAAAGTGTCGATTTACTCAAGGTCGATGCTGACGTGCTTGGAGGTGGTAAGCGTGAGCCTTTACAAGATCAATACCATGTCCGGAGTTGGGGATTATTTGTGGGCTGGGTACCAGACAGGGATGATATATGTGTACGATGTCAGCTCGAAACCGTGGAAAGTTATCAAAGACTGGAAGGCGCACGAAAAGCCGGTGACAGAGTTGATTGTGGACCGAAGTAGCATTTGGAAGATTGATCGGCTACAAGTCGCATCGTTGAGCTCGGAGATGGTTATCAGGGTATGGGACGGGATGATGGAAGACGACTGGCTCGGTAAGTTTAAAACGAGGGTTTGGAAATTGTGAGTGGCTCGCTAATTTAAGGGGGGTTTCTGCAGAGGATGAGATGCAAAGACGGGATATCGACTTTTGCGATTTCAGGCAGCTCAAGGCGTTAGTTTGTACATGGAACGCTGGTGCTTCTAAGCCGTATGACCTTAGGAGCTACCGCGACGACGACAAGTTCATTGCGAATGTTTTGAGCTCGTGCGACACAGATCCCGATATCATTGTCTTTGGCTTCCAGGAGCTCGTCGACCTTGAGAACAAGAAGCTGACTGCCAGTAAGTAGCGATTTATTGATTTGTACCATCCGGAGCTAATATTATTCTTAGAATCCCTTTTCAAGGGCAAAAAGTCCGAGAAGCATCTCAATGCCGGCGTCCAGGAGCACATGAGCCGGCAATACAGGGTCTGGCAGGAATACTTGGGTGACTGCATCGACAAGTTTATGCAGGGCGAGGTCAAATACCAACATTTGCATTCCGCAAACATGGTTGGTCTGTTCACTTGCATATTTGTGAAGGCTGAGGAGCGTTTAAATATCCGAAATTTCGGAGCTTGTACTGTCAAGACTGGCTTGGGAGGTATTCACGGCAACAAGGGTGCCCTCGTGACCCGTTTCTTCCTTGACGACAGCTCGCTCTGTTTCGTCAATTGCCATCTGGCGGCTGGTCAATCCGGCACTCGGAGTCGTAACAATGATATTGCGGATATCTTGGAGGCGAACAACCTTTCTGTCGAAACCGACGCCAGCATCCGCGCCTTCTCCTTCGTTGGCGGCGGTGATGGCAGTCGTATTCTGGATCACGAAATTTGTGTTCTAAACGGTGATCTCAACTACCGTATCGACCATCAGCACCGCGATAGCGTCATCAATACGATTAAGCACAACGACCACGAGAAACTCCTTGAACGGGATCAGCTCCTTATGGAGCGTAAGCGAAACCCTGGGTTCCGGCTGAGGTCTTTCAACGAGGCGCCGATTACTTTTGCACCGACGTATAAATATGATGTGGGGACGGATACCTTTGATACTTCTGAGAAAAGGCGGATGCCGAGTTGGTGTGATCGTATTTTGTATCGGGGTTTGGGCAGGATCAGGCAGATCGATTATAGGAGACATGAGGTGCATACTTCGGATCATAGACCCGTCAGCGCTGTGTTCCAGCTAAGGGTTAAGACGGTGAACAAGAGGAAGAGGGAGGAGGTTATGAAGAGCGTGGAGAAGAAGTACGAGGAGGTGAAAACGGCGCACGTTTACGAGGCTAAGTGAGTATACAATGCATATACCGTTGAAGTTTGTGTGTATGAGAACTTTGGCTAATTGGAGTGCGTAGGTTGGACTATTTGATCAATGTGTGCGGCTTCCCAGAAGATATGGCGAGGAAGAGTTTAGTGCGGGAGGCGGAGGAGGAGGCAGCCGCGGCGACGCAGTAGATCCAGCATTCATACTTGATGGCTCTTGATCGCTGAAAGATGCGGAAGGGGTCGGGTATATAATACCTTTCCATTAATACTACTTTACAAGCACACGTTTTTCATTGAGGTTTTTTGCTTTTACTGAACCGAACAAAAAAAAAGATCATGCGAGGGCGAGGAAGGGGGGTGGGTTAATGGCGTCTGGATGGGGAGTTTTTTGTTTTTTTCATAATGGCTTTTTAATATCACTACCACCACCCACCACCCACCACCAAAACCATCATATTTTGTGTTTTTCCTTTGTATACGGCATGCATGTGGAATTAGAACGCTCGGCCTGTTTTGGAGTCTGTTATTACACTATTGCACCTCTGCAAGCTTAGCCTTGGTCGCTTTTTTTTTTGTTTTCTTAAAATATAAGCTTGTAAGCTTTATGGCGCCGGCGTTTTTCTCTTCTCTATCTTTCTTTCTTCTTCTTTCCTTCCTTAGGGCTTGGTTTTGATAAAACGGGTTATTTAATTAATTGGGAAAAGGGTCATGTGGGAGGAGGAGGGACTATCTGTACTATCAACCGTTTATTTATACATACTGCATGCATTACATGTACTCAAGCAGATTCCTGTAAGAAAGTTACTAGAATGGGGAGTTTTTCCTTTAGATTTCTTCTTCTTCTTCTTCTTCTTTTTTTTTTTTTTTTTTTTTTTTTTGGGGGGGGGGTTTCATTGAAGATATAGATAAATGTACTAGCACCATTTCCCTTCGATTTCTTTCTCTCTTCTACCTTGCATGGTTAATTATAAGAGCTACCAGGGTAGATTGGATACCCCTGGGAATCTAGCCGTAGATGCTGCGAATTAAGCTGCCCCCCCTCAATTTGGTCCCCAATTCGTTCGTCTTCGCCTTCGTAATATTCGTCATACTCCTCCTGTTCTTCATACTGCGTACGATAGGGATTATTACAAGAAACGTCCAACTCCGGTTGCATTTCCATTTTTGACTCATAGTCGTCTATGGTCTGTTGGGTGTCGTCGTCGTCCGGTTGGCTGAGTGGGATGTATTCGGTTGGGTCTTCGGGGTAGATGTCGTCTTCTCTTTGTTCTCTTTCTCTTTCTCTTTCTCTTTCTCTCTCTTCTTCGTCTTCGTCTTCTTCGATTTGTGAGGGTCCCCAATTTGGGTATGGTGCTTGCGGGTTGTTGGTTATGCGCGGAAGGGGGTTGTATTTTCGGGTGTATTTGTTATCATCTTCGTCTGAAGATGGGGAGGAGGATACTGCGTCGTTATCTGTGTCGGCTACGTCATCACTGTCTTCTCCTTCAGCTACATGGTTTGTAAAGGGTTGGAATGCGGTGTTTCCTTCTTGTGTATCTGATGCCTCCGAGGAGTAGCCTGAATAATCATCGAGACCATCTGGATCTTTTGGGGGTATGAGGTCGCCGGTCCAGGATAGGGAGATTCCGGTTTCATTATTATTATCATTATTATCCTCGGTTTTGGAGTTGAAGTTGGATTTTGGAATGCGTGATATGGTGCAGCATGCTTCCTTTTCCACGAATCTTTCGGTCGATCGCTCAATCTCCAGAGGTCCCTTCAACTTGATGGTTGTTAGAGCCGGCAGCTTCCCCCTCCTCCCCCTCCATTCCTCGCCGCCACCAAGCCACTCTTCGATCTCAGGGCTCATATCCTTTATTTTCATACCGGCAGATTCGTAATTGTTTAACGGCCATGGCATATACAAATGTTTTAGATACCGAAAGTCGGGAAGATCCGTTATCCATATATCTGGGAGGCGTGCGAATTCGTTTGTTGTTATTATTATTTTTAACAAGGTGATATTTGGGAAAAGGATTGAAAAGGTGGAGTCCAGGTTTTTGGCTCTGTCGAAGAGGGAGAGGGTTAGTGAGGTTATTCTGGGGAATACCGGTGGTTCCTCCCCCCAGAATGCCGGTGGTTTCTCTTGTTCTTCTTCCTCTTCCTCTACTTTTTTTTCATTGGAATCTTTCCAGAAAGATGAAGGGTCTACACCCTCCAATGCCAACGATTCGATAGAATCGCATAATTTTATCGGGATGAGGAATGAATGATGCCATAACCCCCCGGTGCGGAATCTGAAAGTTCGAAGTGCTTTTGGGAGATGGACGGTGTCTGAGATCAGATATGTATAATCCTTGTTGAAGATGAAAGGGCCGATTATGGGTCGTTCTTTGGGTGATAGCCGTGATAGTCTGTAGTCGTGGAGTTCTGAGAGGGTGGGCTCTGGTTTTATCGTGCGGATTCGTGGTGGTCGGTGAGCTCTATCGGCACCTCCTTCTCCTTCTTCTTCTTCTTCTTCTTCTTCTTCTTCCTCTCCTTGTTGTTCTCCTTCTTGGGTGGAAAACATGATAATCGAGGAATCGGAGTCTGATTCTGGTATATCCCACATTTCGTCAGAAGCATCATCAAACATCCAGCAAGTCCGCCCGGGGCCATCAAGATAACGGCTTCTCCTCGGATGGCCATTGATCCTGGTCATGCCGACCAATTCGATGTCCAGGTAGGTTAGGTTGTCGTAGAACGGGAGTGTGGATTTGAAGAGCGGGGGCAGGCCGGCGAAGAGGTTGTATTCGAAGTAGGCTGTGTAATAAATGGAGATTTTTAGGGATGTTATATTTGAGGACGATGGTGGTAGTGGTGAGAATCTTGCGGCGTAGGGGAGGAAGTCGGGGACGTCGACTATGTTCCATACATCGATGGTTATGGATCTGTTTTTTTTTTTTAATGATTTTATGTATTAGTGCCTAGTTATATAACCTGGGTGTATATATATATATATATATATCAACATAGAAGGTAAGTACCTGACACAATGCCGAACAGGCGCCAATAACCCTTCCTTCTTTCTACCATCATCACCAAAAAACAGGCTAATCACCCACTCGACCCGTTCAAGATCCCTCGGAAACCTGATCCCGCGGACCCTCAGCGGGAATGATAGGAAGTAATAGTATTTTGAACATCTTACGAAGTTGAATTTGTCTTTCTTGTCGGTCAGGAATGTGAGCATTAGGTACCAGATCTCATTGGGGAGGGAGTGGAGGCCGAGGGGTTCGGGTTCATTATCGTTATTATTCTTGGTGGTAGTGGTGTTGTCTTGTTGCATTTTTTGGGGGGGTTGCCGTTTCGGTATGGGGTTTAGTCAGAGAGGGTGTATTGTTCCACGAGAATTAGATATAAGGTCGCGGGGAGCTTATATATAGTTTAGGTAACTACTTAGTAAAGTACTAAATAAGGCCACGTTGTATGTAGGTATGGATGGATATCCCCTAGTCACCGGAACGAGGTGTCATACATAATCCATGCAATAGGTGCCTGGATCCTGAATTATAAGGCCGTCATGTTATGTTATGCAATGCAATGCCAGAGAATAGAGTAACAGCTCAGGGAGGGAGGGAGGGAGGAAGGGCTGACTCAGCCTCGATATTTTCCCGTCGACTCATCCTTAAAAATCCAACATTTCGGATACCAGCAGCACCACTCCACCCCCTCTAACTACTGCCCAATTAAAGTATTTTCATGCATGAAGCCACCCGCTTGGCGCGACGGGTTGTCCAATGGTTTTTTTCTTTTCATATGTATGCGAGACTTCGTTTGATTCTAGCTTCTAAACTGGCACGTGTCTAAGGTATAGTATATCAAGGTTGATATACTGGTATCGTATATACACATCCACCTAGTTAGCAGACTGATTTGATATTGGTATATATAAAGGGGAGGCGCTATATCTTCGCCAAATGCACCTCCCCCAACACCACCGCCCTAATCAACTGATTCGCAATCGCAGTCTTCGGCGGCAACCTCAACATCCCCTCTTTATACCCCTCAGGCAACGGATCATAAAGCCCTCCAGTAGTAACAGCCAACGCCTCCTTAACCTCCTCGAACCCGAACCACCTGGCCCCTTCTAATTCGGGGTCGTTGCCTAGGTATATATCCTCCTTACCGGGGATGGCTTCACCGATCGCACCGATCATTAGACTGGCGGGGAAGGGCCAGGGTTGGGAGGAGTGGATTATTACGCGGCCGACTGTGACGCCGGATTCTTCCCAGACTTCGCGACGGACGGCTTCTTCGATTGATTCGCCGGGTTCGAGGAAGCCGGCGAGGGTTGAGTGCCAGCTGTTCTCCCCCCCAAATAAATATTGTTGTTGTTGTTAGTCTCTGTTCTACTCTCTTCTCCTTATCTATTCTCACAAGGGAAGGGGGACGACGCACTATTTTGGCCATCGCTTCTGCCGGCCCAGCAGGATTTTGGTCCCATCGGAGCTGATGACGGCCATGATCACAGACGGATCCGTCCGTGGAAACTATTCCTCCCAGAAAAGACTCTTATCAGCAAACCAAATCGTCACAAAAATACACCCATTAGAGTAGTAGGGGGGGGGAACTACGTTAATATTATGCACCCCCTCCCGACTCCCACACTTCCTAGTCTCAACCCCACCATCCAAAGCCGGACAAGCCCTCTTAGCCCCCGCATTAACACTCATAGTCTTCTGCCCACACCCCGCACAATACGGCGCCGTAACATTCCAATTCGTCAAACTCCTCGCCGAAGCATAAATCGCCGCATGCTCATTCCCCAGATTTAAATCCTTCCGAGCGGTTTTGAATTCATGCGTCGGATATGAAGATTTTATGGTGAGAAGGAGGGATGTTGCCGTTGAAGCGTAGGATTTTGAAGGGTAGGGGGTCACGTCGAGTGAGAAGTAGGCTTGGCCGGTGTATTTGTTGTCTGGGGTGGGGATGCTGTGTTCCGGTGCGGCGGATTCGTCGATACCCAGGAATATCAGGACCGGGTGGTCTACGGTGCTGGTGAAGGTTTGGAGGAGTTGTTGCTCGGAGGTGGCGTATGGGTTTGCGATCAGATCTGATATATCGGAGTAGGAGAGGAATGCGAGCGTGGAAGGGGTGGATGCGAGAGGGTCGAGGTTGTTGAGGAGGATGAAGCGTGTGGATGGGTGTTGGAGGGCGGTGGAGAGGTAGGTGTGGTTTGTGCGTAGGAAGGCGAGACGGTTGAGTGGTGAGCCTGCGTAGTAGTTCTAATTTTTTTAAAACAATTTTTGTCATTATATCGAAATTAGTTTGGTAATTGATATATATTTTTGGTGATGCATATTACATAAGCAGTGAAGCCGGTGATGCCATCCATCGCGATATTGTGATATATATGCGTTGAGTGTGTGGTATTTCGGGCCTGCTACTCACCTCGACGCCCTCTCCAAACTTCCTGGTCAGGAACCCCTCCTCTGCCATTTTTTCCCCACTCACTACTTTATTTAAAATTCTGTATTTTACTATCACAGAAAGCGATAGTGTGGACCTATGGTTGTCGGAATCGAAGAAGTTACTCTATAATAAAGAAATAAAAGAGATGAGGAATTGAGGAAGGGGGATGACGCACGGTTTATATACCTAGCTACCCAACCCACCTAGCTTTCGCCTTTGCCTGCCATCCATCCATAAGATAATGCAGGTTAACTATCAGATCTCTCGTTAAAAGCCGACTAGACTAACTACTTGAGCTAAACAAGCAGCAGCAGCAGCTAACCGGCCGAACCGCGGCTCGAGACGACGACCTTTCTGCTTATAAATTGGTTTATCTTTATCCAAACTCCAGAAAAACCCGATCCTGGTCTCCCATCACAACCCAACCCATAAAAAAAAAAAAGCTTATAACTATAATATCCACCCGACATGCGATAGCCATACCCCGACGGGTAGCCGCAGAGCCCCTTCCATCAAAAATAAAAATAAAAAAATAAAAAATAATAATGGCATCCACAGCAGCCTTCACCAGACGCCTACAGCTGCAACTACAGCCTCATCTACTCCGAGCCACCCGTCGGCTTCAAGCGCAATCACGAGTACCGTCACAGCGGTTAATACAACCCGCAAGCTCAAGCTTCCACACCCACCAACCCCTCCATCTCCAAATCCACAACCCCCAATCCGACGCCGACGGCAACCCGCTCACAATCTCCATAACCCCCGCCGCATCAGCTCGTCTATCCCAAATCCTCCGCTCCGAACCCTCAAAAACTCAAAACCAAAACCAACAAAAAAACACAACAACAGCAACAACAACAACATCAGCCCTCCGCGTCCTCGTCGAATCCGGCGGCTGCCATGGGTTTCAATACACAATGTCCCTAACCGACGACATCGATCCGGAGGAAGACACGGTATTCGAGGAAGAAACCACCGGTGCGAAGGTGGTTATGGATCTACCCAGTCTGGAATTGCTGAACGGTAGTAAAGTGGACTATGAGACGGCGTTGATTGGCAGTCAGTTTAAGATTGTGGATAATCCCGCGGCGACTAGTAGTTGTGGGTGTGGTACTAGTTTTGATGTTAAGTTTTGATGTGGTTTTTTTTGGGGATGGTAGTATTATTGAATTCGCATAGATTGGAGGGAGGGGGAGTTGTACGATAGAGATGGATGCATTACAGACTACATCGCGGTCCGATGTATGTACATACACAGGGTGCTTATGGTTAAGACATACCCTCGAGTGAAATACTAATTAAAGAAACAAAGAAAAAAAAAAAAAAAGGAATCTCCACCAGCAGAATGGTATAGTAGAATGATCACCACTAGTAAACTATCCTATTCAATAGGTTAATGTACCTGGGTACGCACATACACTTTCTGTCCAAAATATTCTCAAACGCCCTTCAGATGCAATGCCTGTATTACACAAGTATAAATAAAAAAAAAAAGTAACGATAATAAAAAAAAGAAGGCCATCTAAAGGCTCTCTCTATAACCCCAGAATGTCCTTCCACAGTCCATCCGCGTTTACAAAGTCATGGTGTATGATCGTTACCAGCCATAGCTTGTTCTTGAGCTCGCCCAGCAGCTTCGATGTTGCCGAGGATAGCGGGTATATCCTCTGCCACTCACTCCAGATGTCGAATGCCTCGTCCTGTGTCGGCCCGTTAGCTTATATATATTTTTAAAAGGAGAGCCGGTACCATTTCACTGGGGGACGGGAGTATTGTTAGTAAGGGGGGTTGGATGGAACGTACTCTCCACGCGCGGAACGAAACCTCTTCGATTATCGTCGGTGTGACAATTTCCTTACCGGGGAAGGCTCCCCAAGTGACAGCATTCAACGAGGAATCTGAAGTCATGTTGGTCGCAAACTCGCCCTGTCTACCATTAGCATTTCTTTCCTCAACTCTTTTTTTTTAAAAAAAAAATGGGGGGGAGGGAAAGAGATAGATCACTTACCGCCTTATTACCCGCATAAAACGACACATCCTCTTTGCCATCCGTCTCCAGCTTCTTCCTCAGCTCCACCCACTCGTCGTTCAAGATGAAGAACTCCACGAAAGCCTTCTGAAAGACGAATCCGTTCTTCGGACCCCATCCGAACGTCGGATGATCGCTCTTGGCACTGTTGACCGCCGGCTGACTGGCCACCGTCCACCAACCTTTATCGTTCATCTTCACCAGTTCCTGCGTGATCAGGAAGGACTCCGGGTTCAAACTATCCTCGCTCCACGGCATAGCCTCTAACTCGCCCTTCGCGTTCTTGACGAACAGGTCGGAAATATCCCTTGTCGATGTGGGCTTCCCCCACAGCCTGAGCGCTTCGGTAGGAGTGCGGTGCAGGGAAACACCATATCCGTCTATTTCGCCGAAAGCTGGAAAATACGGTCTAAATATCAGCAACGTAGGAATGTTTTTTGACAAGGGGTTTGGGGGGGGGGGGGGGGGGGGGGTTTTAATGAAAATTGTGATCACTAACCGGGTGATCTTGCGTCTCCCCAACGGCCGTTGGGGAAATCATCCCATGTGGCTTCACGACCGAGAGAACCTTCACCCTCAGATATGGCGAGGTTGCCTTCCTGGCTACCCGGATCGAGGATTTTGGGAACACCGGCTTCTCCGGCTTCGGCTTGGAGTTCGCTTCTGGCTGAGGAGACAGTGTCGACGATGACACGGTTGTGAGGGTCCGAGATTATGGAACTCGTTCTACGGTTCCTTCTTGGGATGGATGCACCGCCGCCGTTTACCGTTAACAATGCTGGTCCTTCATCATCCTCGTCCTCCACAGCAACTTCATCTGAAGTCGGTAGTTCAGGTATCAGATTACACCTCTCAACGATAAAAGCCACCGCCTTCTCCAAATTCAACGTGTAGAAATGAAACCCTCGCGGTAAACCACCACTTGTCTCCGTAGAACCTTTGATCTTATCAATCATCTCCGTAAGGATCTGTATTCCCTTCTCCTTCACCATCTCATCGTCCACCTTGACGGATTCGACTCTGTCGGATATACCAGCCGGAACCTTCACACTGCATAGCTTTGTCGTCCGTCTGAAGATTTGATATGACTGCACAGGCATCAAACCGGGGATAATCGGAATATCCCTAAACACACCACTCTCATCGTTCCGTAACGTCTTCTCGAACGACAGGTAGGCATCAACATCATAAAAGAACTGCGTCATGATAAAATCCACACCAGCAGCCGTTTTCTCCCTAAGATACGGTAAATCCCTGGCTACATCCTGAGCAATGGGGTACGCGGTTTCAGCATAACCCTCAGGATAAGCCGCCACCCCGATGGCAAAGTACTCTCCGTACTGTTTTCTAATATACTTAACCAGATCAATCGCATACACAAACTCACTGTTATCCTCACCGGTACCATTGCGTACTTGCTCCGTAACATCGAGGTATTCGTGCTGTCGCGGTTCGTCACCACGGAGGGCGAGGACGTTACGGATACCCATGAGTTTTGCGTTTTCGAGGGCGTCGTCGAGTACGGATTTGGACATGTTGGTGCAGGTTAGGTGGAGGACGGTGGTCAGGCCTAGGGATTGGCAGAGGGAGGCGAGTTCGAGGGATTTGGTGGCTGTGGAGCCGCCGGCGCCCCATGTTACGTTTACGAAGAGGGGACGGAGGCCTTTGGCCATGCGGTCGAGACGGGCATGGAGGTTTTGGAGGCCCTGGTGGTGGTGGTGGTTCAGTGTTAGTTAGTTACATTTATGTATAGTTTTTTTGTGGATAGGTGGGTAGGTAGTGGGGGATATATAGATAGATAGATAGTGGAGGGGTGATAAGGGAAGCGAGGGGGGGATATATACATACCGCCGGTGTCTTTGGAGGGAAGAATTCGAGGGAAAAGTAGGTGGCATCTTTGGGAAGAGCCTTGATTTTGTCTGTGACCTTCTCCTGCATTGTTGGATATTTTTATTTTTATTTTTTTAATGTTGAAGGGGATGGATGGTGTGGGAAGAAGAAGGTCGAGAAATGCTCTGGAGGAGTTGAGGGTTGAGATAGGTAGTTCGAAGTAGGTGTTTGATATTCTGCTTGAGCCAAAGCTAGGCTTTGTTGGAAGTTGGACTGACGTACTGGGGATATCCCGACCAAGAATCAGAGATAATAAAATCAGATCGATCTCCCCTAAGCTTAGCTACGTAACCAAGCAGCATTCAAGACAATAAAAAAAGGAGGGAAGGAATCCGGTAGCTTTAAGTACTTCGTAGGAAGAAAAAAAAGAAGGGATCTGAGCAATTGGCACTAGTCAAGGGGAAAAACCCAATATTGCCCTGATAACGTAATACCGCGGATATGACAAGAGATGGATCCAGATCTTGTAGCTGTGGGGTTTTCTTGAAATCGTTGGAATGTAAAAGATTAAGCAGCTAGCTGGCTGGCTGGCTGGCGATTGGCCTCGATTGGACCAACTGCTATCTACCGGGGACCAGGACTGGGACTTGACTCAGGGCCGCAGCTAGCTGCAGTTCATGTGATATACTGCAGAAAAGGAAAAAACTTAACCGTCCCCTCCCAGCTGAAAAAAGCTGCATTACGTCCCCATATATCGATTCCCCAAGAACATACAGCTTGAAATATCATATTTTTCTGAAAAGCTTTCTTGTACAACATGTGGATGAACAGAGGTACTTGGACAGATGTATCAGGCCTGTGGAATTTTTGATTGATTGGTCGGGATGGAAGCAAACTGCGGGTGGGATTGGTTGAATATGGTGTATTCGATACTGGCTAGGAGGCCGGTACTGGGGCGTATATCACAATATAGATATTATTATAGTAGACTTTATAACGCTCCCCCCCTAATTGCTCATTCTTCCCCCACCCCGCTATGGCTATTGTAGCGGGGTAGGCAACTTGTGACGTCCATAATATTAATGTCGATATCAATTGGGCATATATGCTGGGGTAAAGCAGCAGGCACTGTATTGAGAGATTATAGGTACCGAGGGGGCAGCATGTTGGGAGTATAAATTATATTGAATGCAGCGTATATGTACGTGTCAATGGGATCCCTAGCTAGGTACCCACCTCTATAGCTAGGTACCTACCTAGGTATGCAAAGTCTACGATATCGATCCGATAATACATCGATCCTATCAGATATCTCGCCGAAGCCACTAGTTAGCTACCTTGGTGGGGCTCGAAAGAAAAAAAAAATAATAAAAATAAAAGATAAAAAAAAATTTTAGCGATTTTGTGCTTTCATGCAGGATGAAGTATTGTGCATATTTCTCAATCATGGGCGCATTGCCATAATAGCAAAAATTTTTAATTTTTTTTTTATTTAATCGAAGAAGCGCGCTGGGGTTCAGAAAAAATTTTTATAGGCCTGTCGGTTCGACGTCAGGTTCAACCACATACTGGGTACACAATTGATATTTTTTCAATTGATGGATCCAGTCAGGCTGAATCGGTTTACCATAACGAGGGGTTTTCATCAGGTCGCGCGCTCTTCTCCATGTATACATATATATATATATATATACAATCGCACAGTATGAAAGTACGTGTCCAGGTAGGTACCTGGGTAGATAATGGGGTGGAGGGAGATGGCTCACCTTAGCCGTGGAAGCTTGTCGTCATGATCATGTGCCCAAGTGCCATGTTGATGGATCGGTTGAAACAATGCAGGGATATAATTTTTTTTTTTTTCATCATCGTTTGCCATTAGTCGAACGAACGCGACTTCTTAATTTTATACGCATACAAAACGAACATGTTCGAATGGACAAGAATCGCGGCTAGTGATCAGTCGCAAGCAAAAGAACCACAAGAGCGGACAATTGATAACGATATAAACATAATAACAGTAATGATAATAATAATAATATATGGATAAAAGGATAAGGAGGAGGGATGTCCCGTCGCTTCAGGTCGTCACCAGCTTCATGGCGTCTGCAGATTCTCTGTTTTTTATACAAAAAATCGCGACACTCGTAGCAACGGTTTTAAGGAGGGTATTCTACAGTTTAATCCATCTCGACACCCCGATAAATTCATGAAGAAAAGTATCATCGGAATCGCCAACCGAGTGGGGGAAGATCCGAGCAGGCGATGATTTGAGTAGTTTGGGTGTCTTGTTGATGAAAGGAAAGAAAGAAAAGAAAGAATCGAAAGAAGCGAGAAAGGGTTTTTTCTAATTTATAGTTTATTCGGGTCCCGGCACTCAAACGCACACCACCACCACTGTCACCATATAAAAATCCCCCAACTGGAGCAGGTCGAGATACTAAAAGTTAACGCCTTCTGTATAAGGCTGAAAATACCAAGTGTATACATTTCCCCTTTCTTCTTATATTTTATTTTATTTTATTCTATTTTTATTTTTTATCTTCTATCTTATTTTATCCCCTTTTTTAAAAAAAAACCGTTATGAATTGGGCCGATTGAGCAGGTTCTTTTTCGAGCTGTCTTTCGATCTGGGTAACTAGGTAAGGTTGGGGCCCGGACCAACTCTTTCTTTCTTTCCTTGCTCCTCCCCCAAGACCCTCCTCCTCCTCCTCCCCTTCTCTCTCCCTCTTCTCTTTCGATTAAAATCAAATCAAACACCACATCAACAACCATCGCTCTCCATTTCCATTTCAACGGACATCTCCACCGCCTACCAACCCCATCCTCAATCGGACATTTTCACACATCACCATCGTATATATACCTTATATACATACCCTTATTATCACTACTACTGCTTCTGGCTGACTAAGCAGCTCCGACAGAACCGTCCGACAGATCGTCCGGTTTCTTTCTCTCCGAACTTCCCCTAGCATTACAATAACTGTACACAATACTAGTATATACACCATAACTATACACTACCTGCTTGCTTGCTTGCTACTGCTACGATTAATCCATAATCACAACCCTAACCCCTCCAGAGGACTTCCCTCTTCCAATTTTTCTCTCTCTGGCCTTGTCGCATTTCTAAAGGGAAACAATCTCCGACTCTCTACTTCTGGCATCATCACCACCATCACTACCCCCGCAAAAACACCGATCTTCCCATCCATTCACATCTCCAAACCGACCCTCCTGCATCGGACCATCGATATCGATTATCGGCATCGACGTCTGCCGCCCATAAGGACTCCCTGGTCTCTTCTCCCCTTCCCTCCCCTCCTCCCATCGGTCTGGGTAGGTTTTTTTTTTTTTTTTTTTTTCTTCTCCTGCAACCCGCTTGCTTGACGCTTGCTGCATGCACACTGCCCGTCGACGACACCACCACGACCACTACCAACCACACCGACGCCCCCTCCTCCTCCTCCTCCTTTCCCTTATCACCTTTTAAAACTCCAAACCGACCAGGGTTCTAAATTCCGCCACCTGCCACAGGGAATCCTTCTAGAAGGAAAAGAAAAGAAGAAGAAAAAACCTAATCGTCGCTTCACCTAACCGAGCCTGGCCATCAAATTCATCCCTACATCAGTATCAACTCCCCGCTATCACCAAAAATATTCTCTCCTTCGACTGACATCAACCGACATCGACATCCACCGATTCCTTCTCCCTCGACTCCGTCTCCTCCAATTCTTCTCAAGCAATTCCATAGATCGAGCGTCCTATAATTCTTCCCTTCCCTTCCCTTCCTATATTTTTTATTTTTTATATGAAATTTCTATAAACCCTTCCTCCGAAATATACCCGAGCTTTCTCTTTTCTCTTTTCAAACTTTTTCATCTTCCCTCTCGCTTTTCATTGTGGGTCTCCTGTTTTCGGACTCCAAAAAGAATCCACTTTAGCTCCAGTGCTTTGCAAACTGGAACTATAGCCCAACCTACGATTTCTGCTACGAGTTTCCTTTCCTCGATAATCAATCTCGACGTTCTCCTTTATTTTATTTTTTTGCCTGTTATTCGTTCTCAAGCATTTTCATCAGGGGTTCTTTGTCAGGGTTTCTGTCTTTTTTTTGTTCTTTTCTGCACTCACCTGCTGTCAAAAGCTTTTTTTACCCATTTTTCCCGCTAATCTAAACCAATGAGTTCTACACTATGGAACCGTCGACCAACGTAGGTCTTTCCTCAAAAACCACCTTCCCTATAAACAAGATTTCCGAACAAATTCTAACTTACTTGCCGTATCAACAGCCCTGGAAAGCTTTCCCTACCATCTAACTCCGACGGCAGTAACGATATTAACGGTCCCCAGTCCGCCCGAGGGTTTGGTTCGGGACGCGGGGGAAGGGGAGGGGCCGGTAGGGATGGTAGTGCCCGTTTCGAACCGCTCAGCGCTGGGGTTCCATCGAGCGCCAGCGGCACCTTCAGCACCCTGCAATCACCTAGTACTGCATTCAGTCTCGGTTCTGGAGCTTTCGCATCGTTCGGTTCTGTGAAAACCCCCACCAAGCCGCCTACCGGTGATCCCATGGCCTCGGCCAACCCTGTGAAGGAAATCCAGGGACCCACTCCAACCCCTTCCACGGCTGTCACTCCCGGTATCAACGGACCCACCTTTGCATCTGCTGTCGCCGCTGCTACCCAGAAGAAGGCTCCCGTCGAGGTTACGAGGTCACCCTTGCGACACACTTGGGTCGTCTGGTACCGCGCTCCCGGCACCAAATTTCAAGACTACGAAAAGTCGACCCAGAAGATCGCTGCTTTTTCTACCGTCGAAGAATTCTGGATGATATACTCTCACCTTCGTAAACCTCGAAGTCTCCCACACGTTTCCGACTACCATCTTTTCAAGCAAGGTATCAGACCCGTCTGGGAGGATAACGAGAATCGCAAGGGCGGGAAATGGATCATTCGCCTTAAGAAAGGCGTGAGCACTCGCTATTGGGAGGACCTTGTTTTGGCGATCATTGGTGATCAATTCGGCGATGTCGGTGACGACGTCTGCGGTGCTGTTCTCAGTATCCGCAATGCGGAGGACGTTCTGAGTGTTTGGACCAGAACTGATACCGCCGTCACCCTCAAGATTCGGTATGCACTCCCGACCCCCCTTCCCCAGGGAACTAAGGATTATACATATAATGCTAACCTGCAAAACTATAGTGAAACTATCAAGCGTGTCCTCAACTACCCCCCAGAGACCGTCATCCTGTTCAAGACCCATGACGAATCAATCGCCAATGAACGCAATCAAACCCAAGGCCAGAACCAGAGCCAGAACCAGACTCAACGACATCAAGGCCAGTACAACAAGCAGGACCGCCAGCAGAACAAGCAGCACTACAACAATAACAACAACAATCACTACAATAACAACAATAACAACCAACAGCAGAACCAGCAAATGGACAAGCGTGATTAGAGATCCGCTTCCTCCTTTAGACCTGGTCGCGGCCGGTGAGCATGCTTATGCAGCACCGGCATCTTTAATAATTTTTTCTTAAAGCAACGCCCTTGTCACGAATCTCTTTAATGGATACTCTCTATGCCCGCCTCAAACTAGAATCCAGATCGAATTTTTCTGCGATAGAAGAACCGAACCAACTGGATCACCTATCACTCGACAGCTGCCCATCCCTTTTTTGCCTCTTCTTTCCTGTCTATATCCATTGCCTGCTATTCTTTTCTCCTTTTTTTTTCTCGAGCTTTTGAAGCGATTTCCCTATGATTTTATTATTTTACGAACTTCTCTTCCCTTATTCTTCAGAATCAATATCCAGGGGGCTTATTACTTTTTTTTGAATACGCGATGCTGCGTTTTCTTCCCTTTTTCGATTTCATGTCTTGTGTATTATAGTCGCCCTTCATACAAAAATCGGAGTTACTGATCTTTGTTAGTAGTTTTTTCTTCCTACTACTATTATTTTCGAAACTCTTTTTCTTCTTTTTCTTTTTCAGACACGTTTTTATGATTCGCCTTTTTCCCTTTACGCTTTCACTTCTAACGCTGTGCTTGCTTTTGTTTGCAAAACGGATCGAGAAGGCGGGAGGGGGGTGTTCCTTCTTGAAGAAGAAGGATCATTTGAGTGCTCGAAAGGTCGGGAGGAAGCTCTTTGGCCGATGAGTTCACTTTCTAAGGACGACTTTTTCTTTTTATATATATACGAAAGGCGGATTCGGGCCACGAAAAGACGGGAGGTGAACTAAAAGAAGCGTTTGAGGAAAGGGGGGTATAGATTTAAAAGGATCTGCGGAACGGAGATGATGATGATGATGATGCGGATGGGGTACTACTATTATTATTTTGCCTGATAAGGTCATTCCGTGGGTTCTTGCTTCCCGGTTACGGCGTACTGTGTGAATCAGGTTACAGGGCCGTAGTAGAGGGGAGAGGAAACTCGGGGGGTGGTGGCAATGGGATGTATCTAATATTAAAACCCGGCCAATTCAAGGGAGACTTCTCAGTGTCTCTCCTATCACAACTATTCATTTCTTCCTCTTCTATCCATATACTTTTTATGTTTTAGTAGTATCTACAGCTGGTAGTTGAACAGTCTATCAAAAACCAATGCTACTCTCTAAGACCAATGATAAAGAGAAAGGGGGGATGGGTAGGTATCTACTCGATACTCCTAACCTCCCCACTTCCCTCCCTAACCCTCCTCAGCCCCTCCTCAACCCCCTTCCACACCTCCCCCGCCACTTCCTCAATACTCCCCCCAGCATCCACAACCCACCAATCTTCCTTATCAGTACTACTACCACTCCCCTCCCCCCTCAACCGCTCAAACAACCCTCTAACCTTCTCCTGCATCTCCCTCTTCTCATACCTCTCCTCCCCAAACCCAGCCCTCTTCTCCGCCTCCTCCTGCCCAATATTCAAGAAAATAATAATATCCGGCCTGGGAAGCCCCACATCCGGAGCTTTACACCACGAGATCGATAGCGGTTTCGGATCAGGGATTACTTCGGCAGGTTTTGCGGCGGAGAAGACTATGCCGGAGTAGACGTATCGGTCCAGAAGGAGGGTTGTGCCGGCTTGTAAGGTTGATAGGATTGAATCGCGGGATTCCCAGCGGTTGGCGGAGAAGAGGAGGTGGATTGATTGGTCGTCCAGGTTTGTAGATGTGGTGGTTAGGTAGGAGTTTATCATGTGGCCTATGGGAGTTGTTCTGTCTGTATATATTTTCTTATAAAATTTTTTGGTTCGATTTCATTCTTATTAAAAAGATGTTATTACTACTATTGAGTGATGACTTGGGGAGGGGTGGTTAATACCAGGAAACTTCTGGAGTTTGGCGGGGATACCGGCTGCACGTAGACGGTTTAGCAGGATATCGCATTGTGTGGATTTTCCGGCTCGGTCGAGGCCTTCGATTGCTATTAGGGCGCCTCGAGGGGTTGTCATCTTTTCTCTTTTTTTTTCTTTCAAAGATTATACTCTCTTTCGTGGAATATTTTTGAGGGGAGGTGAAGGGAGGGGGTTTGTGGATAGTGGTGTAGAGGAGGGGTTGAAGGTTTGAGGAACTCCAATGTGGAAAAGTGTCTATAGACGGTCATGTGATTTGGTGTTTTTTGTGGGTTTGGTTCCAGATTTTGGACTCTTCCACGTGCCTTCCAAGGACACCAAAAGAAGAGTTTTCCACTTTGTGTTGTGTCTTCCACTTTGTGTTGTTTGATTAAAACCCCGGAAGGGCTTCAACTTTGTGTTGTCTAGTTCCAACGAGACGAGAAGGGCTGGTCGTTTGGACTATATGTACCTAGGTAGACAGCACGACCAGATTGAGTAGCATTGGTCTCGTTGGAACCAGACAACACGGTGAGTAGCATCGGTCTTGGGGGAAATGCAACAGGTGGAGATGTGTTGTCTACCTAAGTATGTATATATAGCTTTTGCCCGGCTGCTTTTTTAAGAGCGACTGGAATAGAGTAATCTTGTAGGCAGGTGAAGGATTTTGTATGGAGAAGGATGTATGGCCGCTAGGCTGGCTTCACATGCAGATATCTTTTCAAGATAACTTAATTTACTTAAAAAAAGTCACATATTAAATAACTACATGTTAGTTAAGCAAGTATGTAGTGGTTTACAGGTTAGTAGCAAGTATCCAAGTACAGTAGCTAACTAATTTACAAGCTAACAATAAGCAAGCGGATATAGTAATTGCCGCAGGGGAGAGTAGTGTGTTTTTTGAGGACCCTGATGTGTCTACTAGAAGACGCTTTAATGTCTCTTTAAATATGTCTTTACCACTGCGAAAGCTAATGTAAAACTGATTTGCATTTGAAGACGGGCCCGAAAAAACGAACCCCTTTCCCCTGCGGTAATTTATAGGTTAGTGCCGTATCGGCTTTGGGTACTTTTCTGGGATTCTTTCCTAATATTAAAAGATTTAATCATTATTTATGCTGCTCCAAATTCCTTTTTTTTAGAAACCGTCTTGAGAAACTTGCCAAAACCCTGTGCGGTGGTTAACAAATAGATAAGCAAGCTGGTTATGGACTAATAGCTAATTCGCGAACTAGAAACTAGTTTACAGGTTGGAAGTTAGTTTATAGGCTGGCAGTTGGTTCGTAGGTTATCAGCAACGAAGCGTCGATACTACGAGACTGGGTTATTAGCTGGTTCGCGGGCAGGTAGCAGATTCGCAGGCTACCAGCTGCTACACAGATATGTAGCCAGCTAATTCATTCGGGCACAGACAGAGCAGTCAATTCCTGGTCTGAACTGGATGTAACGCGGCTTGCATTGGGTACTAAGCACAAGCTGGCGCTGTAGGCAGAGAATCAACTGCCAATTGCAAAAGCTCTGGCTATTGAGCTAGCAGTCGGGTGAATGTGCGGAAGTAAACGCCATCTCTGGTGTCACACCCGGTGTCGTAAAGACCAGTTCAATTACGGGATTGCGCATAGGCTATTTACGTATATATATGCAAAGCAGTAAATATACTGTCTTGTTCGAAGGATTATGAAGGGTCAGAAACCCTAAAACCCTAACACGTAGGTATTTCTAAAAATATTAATGGTTTGGGAGGGAGCGGTATACCAGGATCGTACCTTATTTTTCGATACACGGAAAACGGTTTCCGGGATCTCAAAGGCTTGTTGTAATGGTAGTAGTAATTATCGTAGTTATAGTAGTGGTAGTAATGTTAGTAGGAAATAATCCGCGCTTGAAGTGATTAGAGCACTCCGAAACAGCCACAATCACTTACTTTGATAACTAGAGCAGGCATCTGCCGCCGCACGTTCACCCAACTGCTAGCTCAGTAGCTGCTTCATGAGGTCGTCAATAGTCAGAGTTTTAGCAGTTTAATTCCCCGCCCACAATGTCAATTTTATGGTTGATACTCAACGCAAACCACGTTTCGCCCAGCCTAGTTTAGAAGTCAACCGCTCTATGTCTGAATAATTGGCTAACTATCTATGTACTAGCTAGTAACATTTGAAGCACTATGGCGGCCAAAATGTGTCAAAACAATATTTAATACAAACCATGCAAAATATATACATTACAACTTAAGCAAGGCATAAGTGTGTTAAATTTTCATAATTATGCTTGACCATTAACTTTACTATTAGTTTGTTATTGGCCTGTTATTAACCTGCCCGCCTGGTCTGTTAAAAGTTTAGAAAAATCTAGACAGCTAGATAACTAGACAGCTAGACAGTTAAGCGGCGAAAGGTTCAGGTTATTGTTTTTTTTTTTAATATACGTAATTGTAGTTAATAATGTGTGCGTGCCAGTGTGTTTGTTCTGAACGGCTGGGTGTGTGGAATGATTCTGAGTTGGTGTGCTGTTCAATTGACGTCTGGCTGTCTGGCTGTCTGGCTTTTGTCTCACCTTTAAATAGGCGGGCAGGCTGGTGGTAGGCTGGTGGCAGGTCATGGCCAACAGCGAGCTACACGACATGCGGGTGACAAAAAACAGAAGCAAGATTATATAGTGTGTTGGTCGAATCTCGCTTCTGTTTTGACACCCGCGTGGCCAATCGGGATCAATTACAATTTGGCCTATAGAATTAAATATTATGAAAAGTAATATGTACTAATGCCTTGCCACGCAAGTGGCAAAAAAATAGAAACAAGAATCGAACGACACACTATATAATTTTTCAATTCTTGCTTCTATTTTTTGGTCACCCGCATGTGCTTGCTTAAATTGTAAATATGTATGTTTTGCTAAATTCTAATGTATATTTCACGTAGTTTTATATCATATATTGTTCTGGCACATTCTGGCCACCACAAAGCACCGGCCTACTAATCAATCAACTAGCTAATTTAATCTATTATATATCACTAGGTATTTACTGTATAATTGGGCGAAAGGAGTGCCGTTGTAGCGACACCGCAACGACGTTGTAAATAACACTTCAATGACACCTCAATGACACCTCAATGACACCTCAATGACACCTCAATGACACTTCAATGACACTTCAATGACACCTCAATGGCGCTTCAATGACACTTCAATGACACTTCAATGACACCACAGTAACATTGTAATGGCATTTTGATCACACTCTTTGATATGTATATCTCTCTTCTTGACATAAACAAAGTCGGAGAACGAGTTTACGAGACAATACACCTACAACATAGACTACTAGTCCGCGAACCTCCTGCCTACCAGCCCGTACAGCTGTAAACTTTGCATCTATGCACGACTCTGTTGTGTATTTGTGAAGTGTGAAGAGAGACACCTTTTTACCAAGCTAATTGGCAGTTTGAATGAGGGAAACCCTCTTTGCAAGCATATTTGCTTAAATCTCTACTTACGAAGCAAGGGGTTAGGCCATTTTGGACCCCATAGCTACCTCAGTTTAAGTTTATACCAACGATTCCTAATCTCAGTAGCATAAAGACTCATGGGAGAAACGCCAAATTTTAGGGCCCTCTCTGTTATAGGGCCGTGGGAGTCTTGTAATTCGTGGGTATTTCATATGATATTTTGTAAGCAGCTTGATTACTCGCTGTGTTCCACAGTGTGGGGACGAGGCAAGCCCGACTGTAAGGGCAATTCATAAAAATCCATCCCTTGCATTAATGCTCTGAGGATACCTTTTTTTATTCGGGAACTATTACGTAACAGAATAAATTTAACGTGGGGGGGGGGGGTACTTTTGAGCTCTGTTATCTAGCCGCTTTAACGTTATCTTCGGGGCTGCCATTATTCGCCCCGCTACAGTATGAGTGGTATTGAAAAAATATGTTACTTTTGCTTCCATTGCGGTTATAATGACAAAGATTCAGAAATGTATTTTGGTTACTAGTAGATCCTTAAGCCCTTCAAGTTTGTGTCGATTAATTGTGAAACCACAAAAATGTATAAGTCGATGGCTGACAAGCTCCCATAGACTGGAGCGCAGTAACTAGCGGTTCCAAGCTAGCACAAGCAGGTGTTCTGCTTCGTTGGGGCTGGTTTACGAGACCAATAGGCAGTATACTTTTGTAGGTTTATGCTAGCTCAAAAGTGACAGCATTTTTGTGGCTCGTACAGGTGCCGGTACTACTTCCGATTCGAAGGGCGCTTGGGGTTAAAAACTGGGAGCTCTGCTTATAGAGAGCCTGCAGTAATCCTCCAGTACGCATAAAATCTGCGCCTCAATACATTCCGTCAGGTGCATGTTCGAGAAGCCCGATATCCACGCGATGCGATGTAAGAAATTGTCTTCCTTCATTCATTCCGGCTATCGGGTTAAGGAAGCCTTCGGCAAGGCTGAGGGGTCAGATACAAATATATGTTTTATGGTGGCTGCATTGCGTTCATATGATCATAGATTTTTCAAAGCTGCAGGGCTGACACTAAACATCAAATGTCAAAATCGCACGATCGGAAACTAATATATAAAACGTGCATTTAGGCCTTAGTTAATTACTAGTGCCCGAACCCGAGTCTTAACTAGGTTGGCCCTAGTTAACTACAAAGTTTAAGCGAGAAGGGTTCTGTCTGTCCAAGTCTATTTATATCGTTGAAAAGGCTTGCAGCATTAAGTGCTACGGTCTCGGTTATCTTTCTTCCTTGGAGATCCAGCCTCAATACATTTGATTTTTTAATATTTTTTTCATTATTGTTGATTTATACGTAGTTTTGGAGAATTCCAGGGTGACACGGTCATGGTCATATACCTTTTTTCTTTCTTTAGAAGTAGGTACTAGTTTCCTGAAGTATCTGGGTACCTAGGTACTTAAGACGGGTTTTAATATGTAGCGTGTGAGCCTCGCCCCACGAGAACTAAAGCCCGTTCTTGACATGTACAGTCGGCATACAATCTCGTAAACCGGCCTCTAAGGGGCGGGGTAATGCTTTCGAATTGGCGCTTCGCTTTTTGTATACGATTTTTTTTTTTTTTCGGGTTGGGAATAAGCTTAGCTTCTTGATTTAGCCGATCTCCGTTGGAAAAGATATCCTGACATAGATAATGTGACAGATCCTATATTACCAGGTTCAATAGCGAAACTTCAAAAGGTATGTTGCGCAAGCGGTTTATGCATATATGTCGCACAATCCTGGATAATTTACGTACCGTTTTTGCTTTTTCCACAAAACTTGCCAACTGCACGCATTGGAAGATCGAATGGCGGAGTGTGCTAACTAGTCCGTGAATAAAAAATGTGGTTTAGTTTAGCCGAGGATTTGGTCAGCGAAAGGGGGTATTCAATATATCTCTATCGATATACCCATGCACGTACATATATACCGACCTACAGATTATTGATAACTGAAGAGTAAGTGGCGGTGTAGTCTCAAATAAATAGAAATCGGTGCCTCTGAAAAGTCATCGAACGAGGAGGGGGATAAAGGAAAAAAACGAATTTATCGGGTTTATGGGGGCTGGTTGGCCCCGAATTTACAGCAAAACATATATCATTTCACAGAATAATGCGCATTATGGCTCCACAAATTCACATAGCCGCCAGCACGGACCACAAGTACGCAGCATGGGCATGTTGTACAGGTTGTATTCGTACATGTGACTTAAGACACAAAGTGTAATGGGGTCTGGTTCAATTCGATATACGCATAGAAGATCACACTCGCAGTAGTTGACGCACGAGCAAAATATACGACAGGTATAAATCATTTATTCTCTTAAAGTAAAATTACCAGACCAGGTTTAAGCGGGGTTTTAAACCAGTTTTTGCCTAGCGATAACCAATAACTGCGACATATGCACTGCCCGTCGGGATTGACCTATGGTTTTTATAGACTACGTTTACATACAGGCTTAGAATGCACCTACCGAACCTTGCATCGCGAATACCGGTATACCCGCCACAGCTTTCCAACACGGCCGCACAGAAGATACTTGGTACCAAGGCTAGTTAGCCTGGGCAGCAATGCACTCTCACCTTTGACTCTATATAAAGAGGAGTTTGAGGTACCGGGACAAAATGAGACTTGCTTAGCTGGTTTGAGGGTGACACCGGTTTAATTCTTACACAAAAAGTAGTAGAATTCGTCCACCTCATACTTATGTAATACAGCTGCTCGTCACTGCTCCTTACGTTTAATTCGAAATTTAATATTAATGGTAATACAAACTTTCCTCGACGGACGTCTTCTACGCCATGGTTACTTATTCGCTCGGATCCCACATTTTAGGAAAGCCTTCTTACACGAACCTAACGATCCAGCACCACATTTTACGATAGCGGCGGAAAGTCTACCAACTCCCAGTTTATTTAATTCTTTATTTTATTATATTTTTTATTTATCTTTTTTATTTTATTTTTTATTTTTATTTTTATTATTATTATTCTTTTTTTTTTTTTTTAAAAAAAAAAACTCATATCACGTCGGTGTTTGGGCGCGAGACAATCCAACAATATATAGTTTTGACCACAATGGTCGGAAAGCAGAAAAAGACCTATCTGGTTTACAGCAGGGGCCTATTACCTGAAGATCTCAAGCTTGGAAGTCTATACATCGATCCAGCTAACCCTCTGGATGGTGAAAGAAAACGATTTGAATCGTCACTGAGGTAGGCTTACGTATGTTTTGGCCTGTAACAGATACATATGATCGTTCCGAATGTGCTGACAGATTACGAGTGAATCTGAATTGGCGAACTGGGTTGGAAAGCCTGATGTCAATGCACCCCTTACTTTATCATTCTCCGCCTCCCGCCAGTGGACAGTCGCTTCAGGTATTTTCAGTCTCCTCGACGGCGAAATAGGCCGTGGAAGATCGAAAGATATTATAATATCTGGTAAATCTGGTACCCGCTTCGAAATCAGAAAACCAGAGACCTTCTTGAATAATGTGGTGCTTAAGTCGGAGGGTGCACGAGCGTGGTTGGCGAACTACCTCTCCGTCTCACGGCATCTTGAGCATCTACATAGAACCTTCGGCAAGGGCACCCGCATCTGGCTAGTAACAGGCATCCAAACAGTCGTGGATGCAAAAATTAGCATCGTGGACCGTCAAGACAAGCAGCTTGGTTTTTCGGCAACCGCGCCGGCTCCAGATCCCATTATTGCAGCGGTCACAGTTCTGACGGGCCAAGGGGGCATGGTTTCTGTTGGTATGACCAATACAATTAGCCGGTCCACTTCCACAATGTACGGACATACCGATTCGAGGGTATGGGCGGCACAATTTACAGAGCTTTCAGTGAAATTTAAGCCTAAGGGCTCGGGCCTTTGCTATGGAGATAGCCCTGGAACGTGGATCCGGCTACATGATTTGCCGAATCACAAAAACAGAGGTATTCGAGCTGGTGGTCGCCCCATTAATATCAGTGGCGAAATAGCAGAGATAGTGGCAAGTGGTAAAACGAATGATGATGATGAGCAACTAGAAGGGGAGGATCTTCTTGAATTGATGCAGGATGTGGATTGGGAAGAGTTAGATAGATATTTGTAATTTTTAATACGATACACCATGACCTAACGATTTATGATACCAATTTTTTTTGTTGAGTATTCAAGTATCAATGAAAAAACATTTTCCCCTATTGTATGCCGGTACGGGGGTGACACTAAAGGCGAGGCAAAAATCTAGCCAAAATTTGTATTCTTGCCCCTGTTTTTCTGTCACCCCGTGGTTGGTTGGTGGTGCTCCGAGAAATTTGAACGTCCAAGTTACTTCGATCTAGTGGTAGATCTAGCGGTAGATCGACGTTTATACTAGTTTATTTGGGATCGAGTGGACAACAAATGACGTGACCCCCCAATGTCGGCCTGACGTGGATTTTTGTACCCGGCTTGATCTTTCGGACTCGGATTCCTGGTCTGTATCAAAGTCCAGCCGCAACTCTCTAATATCGGTTGGCAAATCCTCGAGCGCGAGCTCGTCCCATGATACTTCGTCCTCTCCCTCCACAATGAAAGCCATAAAAATGTCCATAGTATCATCCGAATCACTATCAGTGCACTTCGGGGGGATCGCTGTTGAGAACCCAATGGGCCAGCTATCTTTATCTGGCTCCATCGCACCTTTGGACAGCTTGAGCGCGAGCTTTTTAGAAACGCCCCATGCTTTATTCAGCTCAAATAAGACGACCCATACAAATGAAATTGGGCCGTTATAGAGTAGTCTGAGCTGCAATGGCTCCCCAGCCGTTACCTTAAACGTTTTAACCCCGTCAGTTTCAGTGGGTTCTATTAATTCATTACTCCTGTAAAACAACATGTCGAATTTCTCCTCGCGCACCCGCCTGGACCTCATGTGGTCTATGAGGTTCTCGATCTCTCGGTAGCGGCAGACATGGCGGATAAGATGTGCAAGTTGTTGCGGTGCAAGCTCGGAGTCCACTGCTACCGCAGGAAGTCTCTGCAGCCTAGACCATGTCCGACCAGTTCGTTCATGTATTTCAAAAATGTTATTGCCCGTCTCGATGACAAATTGTTCTGCACCAGCCCCATCGTCCAGCAGGGACAAATTGTAAGTGTTTTCTAGAGCGACCTTAAGAAGCTTCCTCATATTATGATCTTCAATGGTTGTCCTGACTTTGCGCGGGATTTTAAGCGCCCATGAGCGAAGAACAGCCAAACCACCAGCGTAAATATGATGATCGCTGGGGACGAGTCTCCCTTCTTCCGCCTTATTAGCTTCAGAAAGCAGCGCTTCTGAGCAGAAGTCGTCCACCTTAACAACACGAGCCTCCCATGCGTGATGCGAGGAATAGATATCGTCAACATTTACACCAGGCGGGTAAACATCGTAAACCGCATTTTTGGCGACCCCCTGGGCACTACCAACATTCAGTCGGACTTTGTCCTCCCGGACTTCAATCACGCGGCAAGCTGGTCTTCGAACATGCTTTTTATTACCGAAAAATTCGAAGTCAATATCGCCATAGAGAACTGGCACCTGTTCGGCGCGAGATTTCGAATTTTTGATCATTCCGATGATATAATCTTTCAAGGTAGCATACGATGGGAGTGATTTGGTTCGAACCTGTGTGAGGTTCTTGAGCATCCAGTAGGTGAGAACGCCATATTTTTTGCCGGGGCCAGTTGTAGCGTCGCTGAAAGTGGATTCTCCGGCCGTCTGGCCGATACCACACGCGGTGATCACTGTGCATCCAACTGGATGCGATAGCCAGTTTTCCCGTACTGTCGAGTGCCTTAATCCTGATAAGTCCGCAGCGTGTTCCTCGGCTGCGCAATCTGCTTTGCGATCGATATCCAGCACACTTGTATCCCGACAGTCTATAATGGTTCTAGGTGTGTATGTCCCTGAGATAACGACATCTCGCAGCCCCCGCCCAGAGAAACAGCAATCCAGCACCAAGGTTACACGAAGGCCGAGTACTGTAGTCATGGTTTTGATATGCAGACCGAGTTGATAGCCTGTTAGGTATGTCCCTCCATCTAGCAGGACGTCGGTGGTCGCCAACGCAGCACCACGAAGTGAATCACCGCCATTAGCTGTTTTCTCTAGTTCCACTTCCCCTCGTTGGATGCCGTGGCCGGAAAAGTGGATATATACGAGCCCACCGGGCTCCATTCGCTTCTCTATAGAGTCCAGTTCGCGAATTATATTTGCGTGAGTAGGCCATTTCGCCGGATCCTTTTCGACCGGCGCCTCGGGAGAGAGTGGGTCGTATGAAGCCGTTAACTTGATGATATTGGCTCTCTGAACATCTAAGCTGAGTAAAAAATCTTCAACTCGGTTAACATCACTTACTGCCCCCAGGAGATGCGGGAAAGTGATCTGGTTGCTCTCGGTGTTTCTTGATGTGCCGGGGAAATAGAAGTCGCAGCCTATTAGAAGAGCGCTTGAGTTGACCCTCGCCATCTTATCTTGCCGACGATTTTAAACCTTCCCGCTAACCACTTCGGATATCGCTCCCTTTTGCAAAATATAGCTAAGCACTTATAAGCTTATTTTAGAGAAGTTTAGTTCGGTCGCGGGTAACAATAGAACCTTAATTCGCAAGGCTAACGATACTTGGTTAATGCGGTAGTTAACGGCCGCGGGCGGGGATAATCGCAGACCCTGTCGTTCGGAAGTTAGCTAAGCGCCTTAGTTAGGTGTCCTAGGTCGATAAGCTTAAGTTAGCTACTAAATAAGAGCATACTGGGTACCTAAAGTTGGTAAGTTAAGCAAAAGCTTGACTTAAAATGGCTCTAGCAATTTTAAGAGCAATCACATAGACCTGGAGTAGACCGACGGAACTTGCAATTTTGGAGGGTTTGCGGCTACCAAACATCTCTTCCTGGGCTATGCGATTTGGATACGTCTACGAGTGTGGCGTTGTTAGATGAATATATGGGTGGCAGGATATACAAATTCCTTAGTTCGTGTTCGGCTCAGGTACATTGTCATACAGCCACATGCATACCATGTTGGGGCCGCGCTGTTTTGGAACTCTAAGTATTGATCATGAATCCTAATCTAAGTAGGTACCCAATAAGTGCCTAGATAGCTAAGTAGTTATATAAGGACATTTTGGCCCCGATACTACATCAAAACGCAGTTTTAAATATGTATCGCAAAGATAACACCAGTATATAGAATAGTAGGGATGTATGGTTAATTGTAGTATAATAGGTACAAAAAGATACCAGTACATGCACAAATCAACCCTCAGCACACCTGAGCCTCGTAGCCAGCCTAAGCTAAACAACTAGCATAGTAAGTACTACTTTATATACATTTAAGTAGTTAGCTGGTCTCAGGCACTTAGCTATGTGATGAGGTAGTGTATTGGAGAAACATGTAGGAATGGCGCGAAAATATATTAATATAGGTACCAAGCTTAGGCACTTTACATAAAAGCTATAGCACCTAGAAGCGACGTAAATAAGGGAAGTCTAAAGTCAAAACGAGGACGACTCCCAACATGATGTTATGATCAGCGCACGCACGTCCTTATAACTAGACTAAAAACACGAGGCGACGCGTCGAAACGACGGTCAGTTATTTTCCGTGAGATCCTTTTCTCGGCTGGGGTGTATTTCAACCTTGATTTCCTTCGTCTGCCAGCGACGCTGTAGTACCTTTCTCTGGAACGTACTATTCCGAGAGCTCCCTGGTTCAGGGGCAGGCTCAGACACTATGTCGAGCAATGGCTTGAGTCCCGATTTGTTTAGCCCGGCGACATCAGCTGTGTCGACGGATGCAATTATCTTGTACGTCTCTACCGGCTTCCAACCCTGTTTAAAAGCCTCTTGCAAGTGTTCTTGTACCTCGACTGTAACCTCTACGTCGTGAAAACGGGCTTCAACCCCGTTGTCGAGATTCCCAGCCAAAGTGTCATAGGATGAATCCTCATTGTATATTTTGATCCCAAACTCAGCGGTATAGGCCAAAAAGGCGAAATATACTTCCTGATTGGACTTGTTAGAGATCCTCAGGTGAATACACTGTTTGTTTTCTGCCTGAAATCGGCCCGTGCCGTCTGGCTGTATACCCTGACCGCTGAGGTCCTTTTGAGGCACCACTTCAATGAGGTCAGACGTTTCACCTGTCTCTACCATTGATCTTTGGTATTCCGTTAAGTGCTCGAGAATGAGTACGAGTTTTTCCACGGCCGGCGATATGTCTTCTTCTGTCGATATAGATAGGGATGATATATTTCGCATCATGGCGGCGATTTCAACGTCCTTGCTATGAACCACAAATTTGGAGCCTTCAGTGACGATTTCAAACTTTACGACACTGTCCTTGTCCTCTTTTAAGGTAAGCACGGCGTTGTTTTTATGGTTTTTGTTCCAAATATCGTTAAACTGTCCCCGTAGCGCCTCATTATCCGTTTTGAGCCGAACAGTGTATTTCTTCTCCTGGGGTAGACTATGCAAGACAGCCTGACAGCCTTTCATTGAATCCAATATGTGGTCTGCGTCGCACTCGCTAAGGCCACTGGGTTCGAAAATTGCTCGAGACCACCCACAATCAATCTCGGTAACTCTTACTTGCGCAATAGGGCTTTTACAATCAAGACCTGAACCGAGAGGCACGATGTTGTACACCGAACCTATCTGTACGTAGAGGGTGCGACCTCTGTTTAGTTGGACCGTTCTTTTTTCTTTTTGCACACTTAGGACTTCGATAATTTGCGTGTTGATCTGAGCTTCACTGAAGAACGATTTTTCCTTGTTTCCGAGGAAAAGTGGTTTCTGGTTTTGCATATTATATTTTTGGATTCCGGCGCTGCCGTGAATGCTGTTGATTAGATCAAATGTTGATTCGGCCGATATTATGTGGCCTTGTTCGCTGAGGATACGAAGACCATCAAGTAGCCATGATGTGAAGGCACCTTTCCCGTTTTTCTCGCTAGCTTTCTCAAACTTTTGGCATGCAGCGAAAATCACATACTTTCTTTTTTTGCTGTAGAGCCAGTTGGGACTATAATCTTGACGTTCTTTAATCTTTTGGGGGTATTCAGAATCGAGAGGGTCGACTAGTTCCGACTGTATTACATCCTCAATACCTCGCACCATCACATCTTTGTTGTCTTTCCAGTCGTTCGTGCTTCGATTAGCCCCACCGGCGTGGCAGCAGTCGAGCACGATAGTCGGGAATAGTCCTTCTTCAGCTATACTGTCCAGAATATCAGCGAACTCGACATCACGGAGAAAGCGTCTCCGAGTCATTATATCACAAGGCACTATTGCATCATCTTCCGGGTCTGGATTGATGCGTTGACAAGTGCTGTTTCTCGAGTCTGACAGGTTTTTAAGCCCCGGATATATTGTCGTGGTCCTAGCTCCGTGGCCAGAATAGTGTATGTAGACGAGATCATTCCGCTTGTAGTTGGAGCCATCCTTCCTGGCGTCTTCGGTTATGTTGCATAGCGCCTTCATAATATTATCATAAGTTGGCCTCTCTATAGAACACTCAGAACATTTGGAGCCTCCGTTATCATTCGGGTGCTCAGGGCAGGGTTTGGCCAAGATTTTGATATTTTGCTCGGGGACCTCGTGGACCTCGACAAGGTACTTCTTTACCTTGATGATATCATTGACGCAGCCTCTCAAGTTGCTGAACGTGATCTCCTTTTTATCGAAGTTGTGCCATTGTTTCTCATACAACCCCCCTTCACCGTAATCATTTATACCGATGAGTACCGCCCACTTCTGAGCCGGTGCAGCCATAATAGCGCTTTCGAATAGTCAGGAGTTAGGTAGCACCACACCATGGATAGATATGGATCCTTACATTCGGTTGTTTCCACACCAGCCACGAAAAGGCACTCGGAACAATAAGGCAATATATATGTACAAGAGAGCAAAAATGTGTATGTGTGCGCGCGTATGCGTATTTGTGCGCGTGGGAGAGGCTTGGAGTACTTAGGTACCCAGGTTATGAGGCGATCGAAGCAAGTTTTGATTTTTGAAGATGTTTTATCAATATCAGTATGTATATTGTGTGTACACACTTGAGAATATGAGAATAGTAGTGATAGTCTAAAAATTAGCATGCGATACTAGGCAGAGATAATATTTATATTGATGAGGGGCATGGTGAGAACGCAGAAGTTTCTTGATACTAGTTTGGCTATCGTATTTGCAAATTTGAGATCTGTCCTTTTGGGGAGACCAGTCTACAAGATTATATCTAATAAACTGGTTATCAGGCAGGTTTTTAAGTACTTGACCTTGAGTCGGCACGACATGTCAGCCCTTCGGCTTTGTGTGCGCCTGGGCTGGCTCCCGGAAACTAGACAGAATTGGCTATAGATGACAGCACATATCATTATCCCTCCTCTTTTTTTGTCCCCCCTCTTTAAAAAAGGGGGCCAGTTGGAACGGAGAAGCTGGAGGGCTCGAGAAGGTAACTATCAGGAAAGAGCAAGACCTTCAACTATCATGGCTAACTAGCACAAGATATTTAACCATTTCGCTTACTACTAACGAATAGAAGTTGTGCTTTTGATGCATACCAATTGACCACCAGGCCACACGCCAATCCCCCGAAAGATAACTTGAAACGAGATACCTACCGATAAGTCAGTATTCCATTAGGTACGTACACATTTAGCTGGCTCGCCGATTAATTGTAGGAGCTCGTGATCAGTGCGCATGCATGCATTTGTGGACTGATAGAAAAATTTCGGCTCAATTTCGATGCACGGGAGTCGAGGAGACTGGAGAGTTCGCACCAGTTCCAGCTTTCGAAGGATACGCACCATAGCTATAGCGTACGTAAATTAAACGTATATATAAGTATATGCATATAAGTTACCTATCGGCCTCGTTGTTCAAATAACCCCGCACTGTCCATGACGTGCACCTAGCTGGTTGGCTGGCTGCCGGTAGTTGTGATGAGAGCCTGAGAACCTTTGGCTATAATCAGCTCCTGGTCTACAAAACTGTTATAGATATCGCTTCTTGTGAATTCATCTCCTCGAATATGTACGTCGGGCTCCAATAGATAGGAGACTACATCTTCGATGGACTAGGCCCAAACTTGAACTAAATTCATGATGAAATGAGCCTGCTGCAAGGTTTGCATATGAGACAACTGGCGGCAGATACACCCCACCAGTAGACCTCTTGCTCAAGTTTAATAATTATAAGTTAAATTAAAATACCGTCCATGCGTATGGAATTTAACTACAATAAGCACTGATATAATAATTATAATATTAATATCAGGGAAAAAAAAAAACACATATCCTTAAGAATATCAGATTAGGCTTTTGAATTGGTACCATAGCATTTAACCGAACCCTTATTTTTACCTAACCTTATGATGTAGAATGGTTCACTCCAGCCAGTTTCCGCAAGCACATCCGCTGGGCTTGGATTGTCGGTTGTAAGATAGTACTTGGACAACCATTCCAGAAGCTTCGAAGGTTGCCATTTGGAACACTTTGCCAGTTGGCGCCGGCATTTCCTGCAAAGTACATACATGCTGCACCAGTTGCTGTGCGCGATTGACTTTAAGTCGGGTTCCGTTTCTAACGAATTGTTCTGGTTCGTTGAGGCTGGTTTACGAGACCAGTTCCATTTACAATTTCCTTTTAATACGCGCACTTGTTGCTGAGGCTGCCACTTGACCGCAACTACAAGAGGTATTAGGTTACCACGCTTAGATTACTAATTACAAAGCGCCAGCCCTCTACGCTCATAATAATTCACGTCCGCCTGGATTTAAGGCTGTAATAATTCGTTGAATTCGAGGCTATTATAGATTTTCGATGCTAACGCACTTGCGCCGAAAGTACAATTGTATGATCGACATACAACTGCTTTCTAGCTCGCCATTGTAACGATGCAGAATGCATCCCATAATTAACCCCATGTCCCAAGATTGTTCGCCCGCTAAAAAATAGATTTTGAGATGAGTTGAGTGCGTAGTACTGGTTCAATACAGTACAGAGTCCGCCGGGCAGGCCACAGAAAGTATTGATGTTGTGGCAGACTTTATTTGAGCGGGATTTCCATACTATAGGGCTTTTTATGTAACTTTGTACCTACGTCACTTTTGTGTAGAAGGGTTAGGTACGAGATAAGCCTTATGCTTGCAGGATATTTATTTATTTAGCTAAAATTATTTTGACGAACTGCGATACGTAGACAATATTAAAGAAAGAATACCTTGGAAGTCAAATGCTTCCTGGAGCACTAGGATGGAACAGGAAAGAGGCCGAATTAGGAATGATGGTTACACGGGTGTAACACCTGGCTGCCCAACCATTAGCTATTTCCGACCCCAGCCGTCAACCTTGTTCACTTCAGCGGTAAAATGACATTGTCCCTGCAAAAAGAGACCTAGTTGGTTAGAAGTATAGATAAAAAAACTCGTACAAAAAGGAAGCCTAAAAAAGACTAGGAGGCGATTTGCATGTTTAGTCTGTTCGAATATTATTAGTTTGCCTGGAGCTGAATGCGTTACTGTTGTTTGCGTCCAGATCAGAGTGATCTGAAAAACTCCTCGAGCAAAGAATGTGTTGGAAAGGAACACCCAACGAATTGCTTGTGAATGATTAAACGGTACTATGACGAAACCAGTACCATGGTCCCTGCCGGGCGATATAATTATGCATAACACAGTTTTCCTCGCTAACTATGGCATCAAACGTGTTTTGTGGAGCTCCCCTTGGTGCGAGTTTAGTACGGGTTAAGTGCAACGGTTTATTGCAGGCGAAGTGGCTAGCGGCCGATGCCCCTCTAGCTCTTGGTTTTTGCACAGCCGGCAGCCCAGAGCTAGACCTGGTAAATTGGCAGCAAAAGAATAAAAAGAATGCGAGCTCTACGTCCTCCTGTCTCATTGTGGTCGTTTCCAGCCAGCTACTAGAATATCTATCACGCGGCGATATCGATTACTGACCCTATCTTTGCATTCAACGTGAGACGATGTCTCCGGCATCGCATATCGCACTCTTTCGGGGTGCTGCAAGCCTTTCGCTTTTCCATTCCCGTCTTTTCAAGACCAACATCTGCCCAGGCACCCGGGTAACGGAACAAAAAGAAGCAAGAATCTACCAACACGTTATATACCTTTCTTGGTCTCTCTTTCTCCTGTCACCCGGTTGCCAGGCACTTGGGTGACACGAAAAAGAGAGTAAGAATCTACCAACACGCCGTATATTCTTGCTCTCTTTTTCATGTCACCCGAGTGCCAGGGTCCGGCTCCTGACATGGCGCGATCGACTGCCTTTTCACTACCCAAACTATTCCAATAGGTATGTCTGACATGTTGCTCTTAAGATAATGTTTACCATATATACTATATACTACCTAGTATTTTGCGTCAGAAACTAGGCGAATGCGCGTTTGTGGCCATTGCCCCTCATATACCTCAACGTTACTAAAAATTGGCTGCGGTACCGGTTGGGACAGCCATAAGATTTCATAAAATGATGGCCTGAATCGTCACAGATGGGGACGTAAGATACCATTACCTCAAAATTAATATAACCAATATTAATGTCTAACTCAAAGTTAATAGGTATTCTAACTTCGTCCCAATATCCATTGCCAACAGTATTCTGAACAATGGCTTACATTAGCCATAAAGAGGGACCAGTACATTTGATAGTTACGGTTTTAGTAAACATAACCAGCTTGTATACTTTGGGGGGAGTGGCGGGCTTGAGTCTATGAATTTATACATCGGGAAATTTTCGAAAATCTGTTACAAATAGATGGTATTTAGGGGCATCTAGATGGGATTTTTCGTGGGTTTTGAGACTCGACATTAGGCAAAGCTTAGAAGAACTCAATCGGAAAGTTCGCCACTTGCTTTTGACTGCCGGGAACAGCCGAGATCCTTAGCCCGCATGTTTATTCCTAGTCTTAATTAGAGCCAGATTATAGTGTTGAGCCAAGATCTTGCATACTTGTATTAACCATGGTCGGTACTCGTAAGCGGTTTAAATGTTAGAAATCGTATCGACGCAGCTTTTGAGACTTGTTTGTGCATATGTTTCTCTAGCTACACAAGGTGGCATGATAAACCGCTAAAATAACCTGGTCACATAATAAATATCCAGATGCTGAAAGGGTATAGCATTAAAAAAACAACATATCAACACATCACACGGTCATATCAAAGTGGTAGTTGACAGCGTAAAAAGAAAAACAGAGATGAACTATATGGATTGGGCCGCGAACTCGGACAATAGAAATGAAAGATATCTGAACAAAGAAAAAACAAAGAAAAAAGAGCGTCGACATTATAAAAAGCGGGTTTGGGGACGGACAGGAAAAAGTTCATCAGCAACCTGCCCTCACAGCATTGTCACTCCTTAAGCTCCAGCTGTATCGCTCTGAGCACCACACTCTTTAGACTTTCTCTTCCCACGCTCTTTCCTCATTATTTCGAGCAATTATTACTCAAACGAGTACTTGAGTCCTATCTCCTTCAAACATTCCTCAAGATGCACCTTATTACCAGCACCTCTGTCGTTACCCTCTTGAGCTGTGTCAGCTCAATCTATGGCCACGCAACCATTGCTGATGCATACGGAAACGTAAATCAAGGCATTCGCGGCCGAGGCCTGGGTACAAGTTGGAGTTTCAATAAGGGCCCCTACGGCACAGATCTGCACCCTTGGCAAAGCGAAGTTTCTGTTTTTGCAAATACAGTTATTCCTTGTTGCCATAAACCGCGTGTGTATCAAGCCCAAGGTTGCGGTTTGAGCCTAGGTCTAGTCTGGAGACACGAAATCAAACCTAGCGCGTGGCTTATGCTTCACGGCTGGCATAGTCTTACCATTCAGAATGTTTTTCAAGCTCAACGCTCCTATTCGCTGGATGTCCCCGGGGAAACCTCCAAATTTGTAGCAAGCAATGCGATTCCACAAATATCAGCAGGGGGCTGGTTAAGAATGAGGATTCATCAGGTAAGTAATAATATTTTCCCATCCAAAGACTCTCATTACTCCGTAAAAATAAAAGTATATACATAAACAATATCACTAACCCATGACCGGTAGGTTAATGCTGACGGCGCTGGCCCATACAAATGCAAGATAGATCCTACTGGTACGGGGAGAAGTTTCGGCTCGTGGTTAACCCTTAAAGAGAACGTTCCCGGTAATACGTGGTCCATCAATGCTGGTACTGTCCACAAGCCAAATCTTTGGATTACCGCGGTAATTCCAACGACTCTTAAATGCACGGGTGTTTCTGGGAGCAGGAGGAATATGTGCCTGATGCGCTGCGAAAACACTGCTAAAAATGGTCCGTTCGGTGGCTGTGTCGCAGTCCAGCAAATTATTACTGAGGCACCAAAGCCTAAGCCCCTCCCCAAGCCTGTTGCCACACCGGTACCTGTTAAACCAGTCCCAGTAGCTCCTCCTACTAAGGAGGAGCTTAAAGTAGCCATGGGCGGAGAAGAGTACTCCAAGGAGGAAACAGAGGCCATTATGGAACAGAAGCTCCCTGTGACTGAAAAAGAGGTTCTTGCCGAGGCTAAAGAGGTAAACCAGGAAACTGCTAAGAAAGATGAAAATGAAGCCATGGAGGAGACATACTACTAGTTTGTAGATCTCGGCGGCCTTTTAAAAAGAAAGAGGATCTGAGAAGGGATTATTTATTTGTCACGAAGGACGAATTATGAAATAACGAATTATGAATTACAAAGACTGATGGGCAGTAAGAGCCTCTGACGGACATGCATAGCTATTAGAAAGATGCTGGAGTGGTCAGAGTTTGTCATGCAGCCTCCTAAATCCGTATGTAAATAGAACTGGGCAAGCCTTAGTGCATCATAAAAGATTTTATGAATAAATTACGGGATATATTGATGTACGTATAGCCAAAACAAGAGGGTCCACATAGGTTCGGTGTAGGATATATTTTTATGTAAACGATAAGCCATTGGCAAATTAGTCTATTGAGCGGTAAACGTATCCCAAATATTAAAGGTGATCCAGGGTCTCATGGTGAGCGTGAGCTAGCGAGCATTAAATCAGTGATAGAAATTAAAACTCGGACGACATGGCTTTGTTTCTGTATGATGGAAATACAGAGTGGATAAGAGGTGCTCAATGGAGGATATTTAATCTGTGGTAGTCTCGGAGCTATTGGGCGAGCGGGCATCTACCTAACAGCTACCTGGGATCTGGCACTGAGACTACATCTAGGCTATGTCAGATGGCGACGGGTTTGAACGCCCTTTTCCAGAATTTTTGACACCTCCTTTCGTACAACATGCTGTATTTATGTGTTGCCTTTCAAGGCATTTATCGATTCTTTTCTTTTTTTTTTTTTTTTTTTCTTCCCTCGATACTCTGCAGCTCTGGTCTGACTATGGAAGGCCAAAGAAGAAACAATACATTTTGGTACCTGCTGAGCCGGTGATAGAACTGTCTTTGCATTACATTAGTTTCGGGGGCCAGACGCGCACACATTTTATATATATAATGTGCCAACTATATATTATGGAAAAGTAAATAAAGTTTAATAGATTTGCATACATGTATACATCGAGTTTTCTGGTTACAGTATTCAATAAAAGGAGGTGATACATGGAAAAGCGATGAGTTATGGTGGCTTGATTTGTAATGCTGCGCTAGTAACTACCAAAGTTTTATATACCTCACCTTGACAGGTTACCAGCTTAGTTTGCATGGTTAAGTTAGGTTTAAGCTGGCATATGGTTTTTGTGTAGTTGTGGTGCTAGATTGTTGTTTCTCTTGGGGGGGGGGGGGGGGGGGGGGGGGGGGTTTACAAGGTACAGCCCTCTCAAAGCTTTAAAGATGTACGCTTCCAAAACGATTATAAATTGTCAAGAAAGTTATACCAGATGCTGATAGAAATACAAACCATATAGCTAAGGAGCATATTTTGGACCTATTAGGGACAAGGCAATTGGTGATATAAGAGGATTGGTTCTCGTATATGGTTGACTGCATACTGTTCATAGCATATGGTATCAATTAAATGCTGTTTCACCATTTCTAGTGGCACCAATGGAGTGCACACCAACTCTAATATCTTCAGCCTAGTGATCTAGTGCGTCATGCTACTAGGTCTGCGCCGCGAAACTATCCCCAGAGAGAATCACTAAAATTTTAAGCCTAAACCTCACTGAAAAGCTGTGTGAACTGCGCTGCCTGTGTTCTTACATCGATGTATTCATGGGTTATGCGGGTGGACTCGCTGGGCCACTTAAACGGCGATCTATAAATTCAGTTATTTTTGATAATCTTTTTTAACATATCATTTTGACTCTAGTTTGTACCAGTTCCAGTGGAAGACATTATAATAATTTTAGGTGCTATATATGACAATGAGAAATTTGAGGTGTAGGCATTCTAGGCAACATACTCCGCTCCAAAGGCGAATCTCAAGATCTTTTTACACGTTTAGGAAGCAATGTAAAAGGCTAGTTAACAAAGTGACTCCTCTTCTTCGTGCCCTTCACATCTCTCGTCCGCAGAGCTACCTCAGCATCAATCGCACGCTGCTGCTGCCACCAGTCCTCACCCTCCATCTCATATCCTTCACTAGACGACTCGTCGAACAAGAAATCTTCGCAATGGCACTCAAACTCATGATCGCACGGCTCCCAATCACCCTCCTCCTCGTATTCGTCGTCAGCGTATTCGTCATCGTTCCATATCCGACTTGCTATGTAATCCAGCCCTTCTTTATTTTCTTGATGTTGCTTCGCTGCAGCTTCCCTATCCTCCCGTTCGTCAGATTCTTTAAATGGAAAGTAAACATCTGTGATGTAGGAAAGGCGTCTGGACCGATGCCCAAGCTGAGGGGTAGAGATGTTAGAGCGTTTTAGCGTGTCCTTATTGTTCTCTGCGAAGACTTTTGCAACGTACGCCCCTCGCGTTCTCAGGTGAAACCACAGAGGGGGGGGAATAGGACACACGAGTTTCTCCAGAGAGCCTGTGAGTTTTGCGATTGTTGAGTAATCTTCGTCCTCAAGGTCGCAATACACAAATTCAAGGTTTTTGATTGTGGATTTCTTGCCGGCTAAAGACCTCGGAATGGCAGCGGATAGTGGCTGGCGCTGGCGCTCAATCCGGGTATGCTCAGATCGGGCTGCTCCATGGAAATATGCGGTTTCAATTTTCGGCAGTAGCAGAACTTTTATAACATACTTCGCCGGCCAGCCCTGACGTTCCCCACCCGTCTGCGCGGAAGCTACGTAACCATGACAAAAGTGCTTTAGATTCGACATTCCAGGGAGACAGATGTTTAAGCTCAAAATTGTGTGGAACCAGAGGACCTTTCTGCGATAGGAGGCGCCCCAGCGGCAGTCGAAATAAACGCCTTCGTCGGCATTATGTCGTACTTTGTAGTTCTGCGCCAAATGACCCCGATCACAGGCTTTGAAAACTTTCACGGCTGCGTTGGCCGAGAACCTGCCATATATGACACCCGGTGAAATATTACCCAGATCCAATGACTCCAAATTCGGCGTCAAGCACAGCAATAATGGTAGCAGAGCCTCAGAATCAAACCCGTCTTCTATAACCGGGTATAAAAACTCGTATATGCCCCATTTTTTACAAATTTCTCGGATCTGTGCGGATTCCTGGGATCTCCAGATCCATTGCGGAGTCCATGTTGTGGATTGTCCAGGACGGCGACGGTGCCATGTTAACACTATAGTCTGGATCCGGGTACCGACTGTGGGGTTCGATAGGATACAGCGGATCAAATGCCAGGCTGACTGGGAGCGGTGGTCGACATGGAAGCTGTATTTTGTCTTACGATCGACAGTGAGGTTGTAGAGGCGCCGGCAGACAAGCGAGCAGTTGGAAATATCCAATGAGGTAATCCCTGTTTCACGGGAGAGGATTTGGGCGAGAAGCTCGGCGGGGAGGGTCGTTAGAGAGGCTACCATCTTAAATAGCCACCCAAACCAATTTCTAGATTCCCTTCAATTTGATATATTCGAAATTTATGGCTAATGTTGGTGTACCCTGAAGTCACACTTTAGCTGCTTAGATCTTGAAAGTGGGGAATTGTAAAGGAATGTTTGAAGCCGAAATAATACAAGTCGAGTACACAGTGTCAATACCATTTACTCGACGGAAAGTAAGGTATTATATACCTAAGTACCTACTTACCTGGGTGCCTGGCGCTTTCAATTGATATCGCCAAGTCAGGGCGGGTGCAGGCGGCGCGACTGGGTGGGGAGGCCGCGATCATGAGTCAACCCCTAGGCCTCTAGGCAATCCAAACAATACAAAATTTTGTATTTTTGTTGTCATAATCCGTTCAAATTGTCACGGCCTGGTCTCGTAAACCAGCCTCAACGAAGCAGAAAACTTCGTTAGTCACGATCCGTATATGCTCTAGTTCATGAACCCAAAATGCTAAATTAAATATCCTTTCTACCTGGTTATAATTGTTAGATCTGACTTTATACCATACGAAAGGGGCCAGAACCCACTGAACTCACAAAACACACACACTGAACGTTTAAGCGAGACCTTGGCACGACAGAAATCTGACATAAGTATGCTAATTTAGCATACTTATTACCATCAAAGAATATTTTTTGGGGGGATTTTTCTTAAGGGAATTGTTAATGGGTTTCAGTTAGCTTGCTTGTCTTCTTGCTCAGCTACTGGCACGACTATTAACCCACGTATTAACGAAGCCAGCTGCCAGACCAGTTGCCAAACCAGATGCTAGTTTAGAGCCAGCAGGCATGCAGACAAGCAAACATAAATATGTTAAATTAACGTACTTATGCTTCCCGTTGGCCAAGATTTCGCTTAAAGTCCAGTGTGTGTTTCTGAGTTCAGTGTGTGTTTCTGAGTTCAGTGTGTGTTTCTGAGTTCAGTGTGTGTTTCTGAGTTCAGTGTGTGTTTCTGAGTTCAGCGTGTTCTGACCCCTTTTGTCCGACATACATACGTTTCCCTCCTTTATATCTTCGTTGCAATAAGTAAGTAAGTATAGTTATATATTAACATTTTTCATCCCATAGTTAATGCTATATCGCCAAGAACTAGTGCTTCAATCAAAACGAAATACAATCTAAATCTTTCATAAATTCGCCTCAATCCAACGATCCCTCCATAACCATGGTTAATAAGGATAAAATTCAAGATCGTCATCATCCTCGTAGGGATGGTCGCATACATGGCACTCTCTATCCAGAGACCCATAGTGCGCATTCAACTGCTCTACCATAGCCGCATTCTCATTCGCATCGAACCTAAAATCATCGAAGAAGCCCTTGAAACTCCGATACACAGATATATTTTCCTTCTTAAGCGTTTCTTTGCTGTTATCATGGAAAAAGTCGGTGATTATTCGAATCTTGTCTTCGGGGCTCATATCCCATGGTGTGAAGTTCTCTTCTGAGAGGACACATTTT
Organism: Orbilia blumenaviensis; assembly: GCA_036872755.1. Taxonomy (NCBI): domain Eukaryota; kingdom Fungi; phylum Ascomycota; class Orbiliomycetes; order Orbiliales; family Orbiliaceae; genus Orbilia; species Orbilia blumenaviensis. Next base: position 1,933,950 of record JAVHNS010000006.1, on the reverse strand, counting down.
ACACTTTCGAGGGAGCCGCCGGTCAGGATTGCCACTTTTTCGAAGTCAGTTCTGTAGAATCTGTAGTGGAAGATTTCTAAATGCTTGAGCTTGTGAGGGGGTTTTATTTGAGTGTGTATTGGAGTCCCCATCAAAGCATTGATATGTGAGAGCTTGAGAGTTTCCAAGTTCGGCAGCTGGAGGACCGTCGAAAGGTTCCTATTGGGCCATGTGTTCAGGGATCGAGGTCTATACCTTAGAGCCGCACTATTTGAACTACCGTGAGAGAACTCTTTGAGGCTGACTAGTCCTGGCGGCCAGGCTTTGGGGTTGAAGGCGTTGTATATCCATGGGATATGCCTAAGTGGCTCTACAAGCCTGCCCCCGGGGTTGTAGTGACCAGCTCCACTGTGATACCACTCACTAAGGTCTACTTTATAGGTGCCCGAAGGGTCAAGAGGGCGGCGCCGAGAAGTTCTAGATATTCTTTCACCCTTTGAGTCGCGGGCACCAGGCTGAGGGCTGCCAGACGACAATCCCATGCAGTGGCTGAATATTTGGGCCGCATCGAGAATTGTGTGACCGTATTCATCGGAGATCATATCATGAGCCACCTCCCCGATGTCTAAGGATTCGAGCGTCGTGGTAAAGCAGAGCAGCAAGGGAATGAGTGCCTCGGAATTAAGTCCGATTTCGATGGCGCGGTAAAGAGTGCCGGAATCATCAATACCCCATTTATTTAATACAGCGGAAATATGGGCTAATTCCTCCTCCGTCCAGTTCCATTTTGTGGTCCAAGTTGTTTTATCCCGACGTCGTCGGCGATGCCACGCGATTTGTAAGCTTTGAAAGCGTTCGCCAAGAGCGGGGTTGAGCAAGAGGCATCTAATGAGCCTCCAGCCAGAGTGAGATATATGATCTACTTGGAATGTGTAATCGATTTTAAATTCGGATGAGTTTGTGATATCGTGGTATCTGCGGCATGTTCGCCCGCAACGGACGAGGTCGACGGGGGATAGCTCTTTGCATTTGAAGATTTGTAATAGAAGCTCGGTTGGGAGGGAATCCATTGCAATAAGTTTTGCTTCTTCCTCTCAAATCTATTTATTACTATTTGGGATTTAGTCCTTCTTAGACGCTTAGATGCGAATATCCGTATAAGATAAGTAAGGTGGCGAGCAGCTGCAGTTGGCCGTTCAAGTGTCACGACATAAGCTGGGGAGGATCCAGGGTATTATATACATCCACCAGCCTCACCCCCGGTCAACCACAAACGCAATTGCAAGCCTCAACCCCAGCCCTATAAGGTTTGCAACATTTGATTCCTTGAAATTCTTCCTTTTCGTCACCATGAGGTTAACCGAGTTTATATTACCTCCATAGGCATTTTCGAATTATCTATAGCTTGCCAGGTATCGGAAGTTTTAAGGAATTCTATTATTAGACAGATATATCATGATATCACGATACCAATAGGTAATTAGGCATATAGTTAATCAATTACGCGCGGGGTACGTATAAATAAACAACTCAATCAAAGCCCCATATTGCAAACCCCTAACCTGCATACTAGTACCTACTTGAGTCGTTTTTTTTTTGAAGATATACGAATTGTGGCAGGGTTGTTTATACACGGCCCCGACACTAGGCTCTATATTCCTCTTCATCCTCGGATTTACTTTCGCTATCAATTAGCCTCTTCTTATTCCTCTTAAGCTTTTTCATATTGTAGGTGCCTACCTTGTCTTCTCCGTTTTCCCTATCACCATCATGGTTGCCTACGATTTCTTTACCCTTTCTTCTCCTCATACTCCTGATAATCAATGGTTCTTCATCCTCTGAGCTTTGGCTATCCTGATCGACCCCATTCCTCTCGACCTTCTCTTCTTTGTCGCGGTCTTCGCCAATTATCCTCTGCAGTATCTTTAGGTCCGCAGTTAGCTCTTCCCCTCCGCTTTTGCTACCCCTTAGTTTCTCTCTCATATTTCTCATGTTTTGGATAACTAGCGCTTCTTCACCGTCATCGTCATCGCTGGCTCCTTCCTGTTCTATTTCCTCCGCCCCTTCCTCTTTCTCTTCCTCCTCCTCCTCTATATCAGAAGGATATGATTCGTGGAAATAAGAATCATCATCTGTTCCGAAATCCTCACTTCTGACGACGGGATCAGATAGAGGTGGGGAGCACGCCGTAATTATACTCTCCTCAACAAGTTTTTCCCTGTTTCTCTGTAGAAATATATCCGCGACTTCCTTGCAAAATTCGATGTCTTCCACGACACACTTAAACTTCTCCAAAGATCCAGTAAACCCAGCAAGGGCCTTATAATCCTCTTGTGTAAATAAACAATTAACGAGGTCTAGATTTTTAACCAAAGATTTCTTGCCAGCTGGGAATCGAGGCTCTGTGGGCCTTTGATAAGATAAAATGGAGTGTGGTGAACCCGCGCTTGGGCTTCTGTGGATACTCGCACTTTCCAGTTGGGGGAGTAAGAGGACTTTTGAAAGGTATGGGCCCGGCCAAAATGTATCGTCTATACACCCGCTGTGGGAGAAATGTTTAAGGTTCGCTAGACCAGGCACAGGTTTATCCATATAAAGGGCAGAATAGAACCATGATGCACCGAGACTTTGACCAAACCAACAAGCGTCATAATAGTCGCCTCCATCATCCTCTCTACACTGGGGCTCCCATGTAGATGTCGTATGACCTTCGCAGTAGTCATGGATCCTGATACCTTCCTGATAACTGGGTTTGGGGTACATTAGGTAGAGTACTGTTCGGCCATAGTCGAGGGACTCCAGATGGGAAGCAAACCCTAGTAAAAGAGGGAGTAGGGCTTCAGAATTCCAGCCGGATGTAATGGCGTTGTATGTATCTAATATGTCCCAGGTTTTGCAGAACTTTTTGATCGCGACATGCTCCTCAGGAGTCCATTGCCATTTAGCCGCCCATGTCTGGGGCTTACGAGGCCGTCGACGATGCCATGTAACAGTGATGCTTTTGAATCGTTCCCCAATGCTGGGTTTTTTCAGGAGGCACCGGATGAGTTTGAAAGTAGGATGGGAAGGGTGGTCTACTTTGAAGATATAATGGACTTTGCTTTGGGATGTAATGTCGTGGAATAGCTTGCAAGTGAGTGCGCAGCAGGCGAAATCAGCGGCGGTCAGTATCCCCTCTGCAAAGATTTGGAGAAGCACTTCGGCGGGGAGGGAGTATATCGAAGCCATTGCACAGTGCGGTCCAGATAAATATAGAAAATTATAGCGAACCAAGTTACAAAGTAGTCTGAATAACTCAATCAAAGGTGACCACTTGATATATTTTATACTTTACCTCCCATCGCGCTTGAGCATACAGCTACACCATTTTCCGTCGAACAGCGGGGATGTTAGCTCCAGGATGTACTTTTTGTACATGCATTTTGGTGAATTGCTAGCTGGTGCTGTCTGACATATGCTGGTGGCTTATGCGCATGCATGCCATGACACTCGGCGGGATTAACTAAGGATGATTCGGGGCTCGAGTATTTTGCTACTATCTTATCCTAATTCAGGATTTTGGCGGGATCAGGTTACAATGTTCCGAAGAAGCCGTTGGAATCCGAGTTCCCGTTCGAATTTCGAGGTCGGCCCGCGTTCTGGAACCGAGTTGGTGACAAATTATTATCACCGACTGGCTATAATTATCGCCGGCCCCCAACGCAGATTTCAAGGTTGCAATTTTGATACCTTCCAAGTTTCTTTCTGCTCAATAGCCTTGGGGACCTTTTTCCACCAGCTTCTCATTCGCTCGTTACCTCATCCTCATCATCTCCAGCTTCTCCGGCTCCTTTCGAAGCTACTTCACTCAAGCTTCTTTTTTTTTTTGAATTGAGAAAAAGGGAGGAGGTTGATTTTTTTGGAAAGATGCCTCCGCCTCGTGGCTTTTCGATATTCCGGAATCTACAGTCTCAGAGTCGAGCCCGACTTTTCCACACTACTGCCGCGGATAGCACAGCACTACCATGGTGCCTGCCCACAAGAACACCGATTCGCTCCGGCGCACATAGCAAAACCTTCACCACTCACATTCTCCGTCCCCGACTACAATTTCCACCGTCTACATCCCGTCGGTTATTCAGCACCACACCATGCCTGTCCCACGGACACCTCCACACCCCGAAACCCGGCGAAGAGCTCAAAGTTACATTTGTGACCAAGGAGGGGAACGAATTTACATTCGAAGTCGCAGAGGGTGATAATCTGCTAGATATAGGGCAGGCAAACGATCTCGAGATGGAAGGTGCTTGTGGCGGTAGCTGCGCATGCAGTACTTGTCATGTAATTGTGGAGGATCAGGATATGTATGATTTACTGGAGGAGCCGGATGATGATGAAAACGATATGTTGGATTTGGCTTTTGGTTTGACCGAGACGTGAGTTTTTGTTTTTCTCTTGTCTTTAATACCTCATCTCTTCTTTGGTTGAAATTTTTGGGGAATGATTACTAATGGCGGAAGATGATAGGTCGAGACTGGGGTGTCAGGTGAAAATGAAGAAAGATATTGATGGATTGAAAGTCAAGTTACCAGCTATGACGAGGAATCTACAGGCAAGCGATTTCAAGTGATGAGGTTTACATGCGAAATCGGCCCCGTATTTGTAAACGAAAGATATTGGGGGGATAGCTGGCGAGCACTTGTTGGTTCGGGGTGCGGTGGGGACCAGGGTATGGCCGAAAACTGGCCATCTGTATCATATTTATATTTCAAAGGTAGTGTATGTTCATGGGAGTTTATCATATGCATTGGGTATATATAAAAAGGTATTTCGTCGCAACCCTTTCCGGGTACTGTATATAGGATTCATATCCATCTTCACTCGGGCTATCGTTTCGAATGGACTCTAAATCTGACGCTAAGCTTGTATTCGATGTTATTATTTTTTATTTCTCCTTGGATTTCGATATCATGTCCAGGAAGCTTTCTTTCGATATTTCGGTTACTAAGACACTTCGTTAGTTGTTTGATCTAGAATTTCCCAGTATTTTCTAGACATACCATTTTTATTCTTTGTATCGATACCTAGCGTTCCCTTGAGTTTTCCCTCTTTCCTCGCTTCCTCGCCCTTCACCTGCGCTGCTCTGACCGCATTAAACAGTTTGATCACACCTCTCTGCGCGATTTTCCGAAGGGCCTTTTCCTTTTCTAGTACACTTTTAACTTCCTCGCCGGTGGCATCATCTTTCGGGATGATGTCCTTTACTCTTCCCTTCTCCAGAGCCTCTCTTTTCTGCTGCGAAATCAATCGCTTCGCCTTCGCCTCGAGTTTCTGATCTGAGATATCGTGGGCCGTCTTTTTGGACCGAATAAGAATAGGATCTTTACGGGCTTGAGTCGTCAGATGTGAGGAGAGAATTTTGGACATGGAGGTCGCGAACGTTGTCGGGTCGTTTCGTTTGCGCTTCTTAGATTCGACGAGTTCAGCGGGGAATTCATCGGTTCCTCCAAGATCGCCTTCGTCGTCGGAGAGATCGTAGGAAGAAGAGTCGGTGTGATTGTCAGCATCAGAGACGTCGCCGTCGCTAGCATTTGAGAAGTCATCTTCGGAATCTTCGTTATTCGAGACTTTGTCATCGTCATCTTCGTCCGATGATGCTGCAGCTGGTGGTAGTTCCTTCTTTGTGGGTTTTGGCTTGGAGATGGAGGATTTTAGACTAGGTTTTAGAGGGATTGACTTTGTTAACTTTGCGCCCGAGGCAGCCGCGCCTTCGACTTTCCGCTTTTTGGTTGGTGGTATCGACATCTTGTTTTGTTCTGTGGATGGTTATAAAGCGTAGATGTGGTATTTTCGCAAAGCAGCTATTGAAATTTTTCGAGGTTTCGTTTGGTGGTTTGGGTTTTGGCGCCACCAGAGGAATGCCAAGGCGCGCAAGCCTGCAAAACCGGAACCAGCGAAAAGGATGTCCTGGTTAGTTTTTTTCTCTCTCACTTGTCTTTCTGGAACAAACGCAGGATTATTATCACTATCGCCTTGCACGGCAGCAGCGGATCGGATCTGGTTTGGATGATGAAGGCTGGCGAATTTAGAGATGTTTTCTCCGGCGCGGAGGGAGCAGCCGTGGGATTTTCTTACGCTGGGATGGTTGTGGAAGGCTTCACCGCAGGACCTCTGCATCGCATCGGAAGTCGGAGGCTCCAACGAAATGCCTGCCTCATCGAATCGCGAACCGGCTAATCTAGGACCCTTTTCTTAAACGAACGCTTCACCAAAACCACCGGAGTAGCATTTTATCATTTTTATCAATGGCTACGAGATGATTCAATGGACGCTCTTGACTGAGCTGCGGAGGATGGCATGCTATACACGACTGTATCGCAAAACTTCCGAATTACATCATTGGGTGCGGCTGGAGTGGTAGACATACACGTCTATAGTGCCGCTGAAAGCCCGGACGGTCGGGATTCTCTATCCCATTCAATGACAACATGGAGTGCCATACCGATGGCTTATAATTCAACATTTGGGGTTCAACGGCGAACTAGTCTGTGGTTGTTACATGGTTCCCTATGAATCGGCCTCATGGCCAGCGCCACTGTGGAGGGTGGTCATGAGTCGTCCATGTCGACACATCAGGAGTTCTTCTGCATGGCATTTCGTCCTACATGGACAGTTCAAGCGTTTCTCTCTATTCTGAAGTGCTTTCGGATCAACCTCAACCCTGGTTGCCCCTTAGGGTTCGGGGTGGCCATTACTTTCATTGGCCTGGTGTTTGGCATATTCAGGCCATCTAATACCGCAAAACACGTGTCCCTGATGTTTCCGACCGGCGGTGGATAGTTGCACATCATGTTATTTCGGGTCGATGTCCTGTAGATAGTAGTCATAGTCGTGATACATGCCGTAAATAACACCCTCCGTCCTGAGCTGAGGGAAGTGGTCCCGCTATGACGGAAGGGACTCGGCGGCTGCAGACCGAACCTATCGGTGTCGGCGAGCAGCACCCGGGGACAACGAAGCACTGCGCTTTTGGCTGGCAAAAAAAAAGGATTGAATATCTCGCTCTATCCAGCCGCGGAGACTTCTAGCTGCAGCATATCCAAGTCGGAGGAGAGAAGGGACCACGAACACCTTTGGACGCCTCCCGGAGAACAAGCGAAGTCGCCTAACGACCCCGAAACTGGAAACCGGGCTGGAACAGGGGTGATGATGTCCCCGGAGCCAGGCCCGAAAAGGAGTCTTGCGAATCAAACCGGTCAAACAAAAATCTGGAATTCGAATTTCTTCTGGTTTGGAAAACCCGCGACTCAACATTCGACCACTTCGCCATTCCGTCTCAGATTCGGTTTTTTTTTTGTACCATCGGGACTCAGGATTGTGTCTAGAATATCGGTTGTACTGCCACCCAACCCACCGGAAGATCGACTCTCCACAATAACGATTCAGATAGTGCGAAGTTATTTTATTTTATTCTTGTCGCGCTGGTGAAAGCTTTTGGTCGCGGTCTTTTGATCAATCAAGTCGGCCTTTGGGACATCAGTCCAGTCAGTTTCGGTCTGGTACGACAGATCCCCTCCGCACAGGGTACCTTATGCTAGAACGGCATACGGACGCAGAATAGAGAGCACGGCTTTTCGGGTGTACTGATAGTTATCTTCTGTCTTGCGTGTGGTGTATCTAGGTCCTTGTATTCGATCCAGCCGCCATCATCGCCGCCATCTCTCCCTCGCACTCTCTGGCTTTCTTGCACTAGTGTGAGGCAGTGTCATCAAAACTCCGGACAGACATCTACAGTATCCTAGTTATATCGTTCATGTAGGACTGGCTTTTGGGTTTCACCCTTTCGAATCTCGGTTATCGGCTCGACGATGCCCTCGTCGACATCGCTGGTGTTGTGTAGACGGATTTTTGGTCCATCGTGACCCTTGTTGTCGTGAAGGAAAACGAAGAACCTCGCCCCGTTCTGTCAACGATATCGCATCATACCGTATCGCCGCCACCACGGGACCAACGTCGAGATCACAGTTTCTTTTCTTAGGCGGCTTCTTGTGCAGGAGTTATATTTACTCAGGATCCTGTCAACGACTCGAAGTTAGCCGGATAGGTACGGGCTGGAGAGAGAGAGAGAGAAGATTTGGAGTTTTGAGGTTGAAGAAAAAGAAAGAGAGAAAGAGATAGCGAGAAGGCGTGTATCAAACTGTGGTTTGACTTACCGTCGAGGAAGTGAATACAGTTGATTCGATTCCTGTTTCTTTCACGGCTCTTCATCTCTTTCTTATCGTCGTCGTCACTTTCTCCCAATCAATCACCACCTCTCTGTCTGCTTCTCTCGCCTCTTCAACCCACCTCACCAACCTCCCATCGCATCACCACATCTCAACCTCCCAGTCACTCCACCAGCATCATCGGCATCACTAGTGCCATTATTTTCTTTAAGAGACGAAAGAGATTCCCTTCTGGTACTTCTTAGCCCTTTTCTCTTTCTCCCCTCTCTCTCATATCCTTTCTTCTAAGTGCTGGGGAATTCGCCGCTGCGGAGCTGCAAGTTTCCTCCACACAACCCACAAAACCGGCCTTCAGACAGCAACGGGTTTCCCCTTCAACCAACCAATCCACTCGATTGACTGTCGTTTCTGTACCTCTTCCGCGACTCCCCCTTCACCCTCATCATCCTATCCTTCTTCTACTTCGTCTTATCATTATTCCTTCACTCCTATACCATCTCTGCCTTCGTCGTCTTCTTCTTCATCTGTTCGGTATCAATTGCTGTCGTCCCTATATCAGTCTCTTTCTTTGATACACCGACATCGTCCCTCCCAACTCAATATCCCGACTACCCTTTCTCTATACGACACATACAATGACAAAGTCAAAAGGTCCTCACGATTCCTATCGTCCTGGGACGGGTAAGCCTCCCACCTCTACTGATGAAAGGCCCGAGCGTACAAAGCCTCGAAACAGGAGCAGATCTCCTAGCCGGGACCGCAGACGGTCCCCTCCTCGCCATCCAGCTTCTCGAAAGCGAAAGGTTGCTGTTGATACATACATTCCTGGCGAGTCCTCACGAGATCATGATCGTGATAGGGGTCGAGAACGCCGAGAACGGAGTCGGGACCGTAGACGATCAGCTTCACCACGTCGCAGGTCAGCCTCTCCACGCCGCCCGAGTCGAGAAAGACAGGAACCCTCTCATAAAGCCGACTTCCGCGGCAAGTCACCAAAGAGGATCAGAAGCCCGTCACCCAGCAGAGCTACTAAAAGATCTCGACGCGAAGGCCGTTCAAGATCTCCCAGACGCCACTCTCCTGATATTCGAGGTCCGAGTAACCGACATAGATCGAAAAGGTCTAGGTCTAGGTCGAGGCACCGTTCGCCAGATGATATACGCCGTCCGCGGAAAGACTCGCCTGACAGGCGAGGGAAACGAGATCTCGATGACCCAAGGGGTCGGGACTCTGATCGTCGTCGCCGTTCCCGCTCTCGCGACAACGACTTCGGCCCTCGAGGGTCCCGCCATAGGTCCCCTGAACATTTCTCAAAACTCCGAAATCGTATATCATCACCCCGTCGCAGCCGTTCTCCACCTTACAAGAGCAAGGGAGAAAAAAGGCCACGTCGACGCCGTTCTCCAAGACGCCGTGACCATTCGCCGAACTCGGCTGGTAGTGCTTCCCCAGCTCGGCGACGTGGTTCTACGCAGTCGTCTGACGATGTGATGTCATCCCTCGCCAAAAGAACCTCAGTATCCGAAAGCTCCAATCGCAATCCCCCTAAAGGCCCTGCTAGTGAACAGCCGGCTGCAGAGCCAACTAATTCCAGGCCTGAAATTGCATCTGAAATTGGATATGTTCCCCGTGCTCGAACTCGCTCACTATCTCCATATTCTAAGCGGAGACATCTTGCCGACAAGCCATCTGCCCGAGAACCACGTCCGAGGGATGGGCCGAAACAAGGACGACCACCATTTGGTAAAGTTCGTGATAAGGAGCCAGATCGCCGCGGACCGCCCATGGGCCTAGGCCCCACAAACGCTCGCACCCGCAGACGCAAGCAGCGCCGGGCTGCCGACTCCTGGACAACGGAAGATCCACGCAATAGACGATCACCTTCCCCCCGATTAATGACGACAGGCCCTAACGCTAATCCGACAAGCTTCAAGTCTCAAGAAGATTTCGAGTCTGCCTCCAGCGTCGGAACACCTGAGCAAGATATCAGTTCTCAACAACATACTCCGGACCCATACAAGAACATCAGTAAAGATTTACTAAATCCTCAGGGTGATACGGGTGTCACAGAAATCCCTCCAAGCCCTAGTGAACGCCCTGAAGAACACCCGCCGCCACCACCTTCCCCACCCCCGCCCCCGCCCCCAGATGCTCGCGCCGAGAGAGATGCTGCTTTGATGCCCCCACCCAACGCCCCAAGGGGCCCTAGAAGCGAATTGTCGGCACTCGAGCCGCCAAAGCCTGCACCGATCGATACTTCTAAGGGCAAAGTCAGATTCAGTATGGGTATTGCCGGAGGGAAAGGCAAGATGCCTACCGGGCCCCGGAGTCAGGAATTCGGTATCCCTCGTCGCCTTGGCACATCTGCCAACTCCGTACCTGTTGCACAAAGGAAGGGACCTGTTACATCTGCCCCGGCTCGCGCAGAGGCTCGCGCAGAGGCTCCTCCCGTCAAGGTTCCCGTTAAACCAGCCCCTCCTGTCCCACGCGTCATTATCTCGCGCAAAACACCCTTTCACCGGATTGGTTTGGTCGGCGAAGGAACATACGGCCAGGTTTTCAAGGCAAGAAATTGGATGAGTAAGGAGTTAGTCGCTCTCAAGAGAGTGCGCATGGCGTCAGAGAAGGATGGCGTAAGTTTCCCTTCAATATATACGCATTTCCCCACATCATCTAACATGGCCAATTTAGTTTCCCATTACGGCTGCCAGAGAGATCAAGATTTTACAAAGGCTGAGCAAAGGAACAGATAACGACAAGATTATCCATTTGTTGGATAATATGGTCGAAGCTAGTAAGTTTCAATATGTATCCTCGCCATTTGTTCCCAATACTAACGGACTATAGACGGCTTCTATATGATCTTCGAATACATGGACCACGATTTGACCGGTATTCTGAATCATCCCTCATTCCGCCTCTCCCCATCCAATATCAAGGACCTCGCGCACCAGTTCTTCAGTGGACTTGCCCATATTCATCGCGCTGGAATCCTGCACCGAGATATCAAGAGCTCCAACATTCTGGTGAACTCAGAAGGCCAGCTCAAGATCGCAGACTTCGGCCTTGCTCGCCAGTATGACAAGATGTCAGAGAGACTCAACATTGAGCAGCACTTTACAAACCGCATCATTACTTTGTGGTACCGGCCAGTAGAAATTTTGTTAGGCGAAACAGAGTATACAACAGGACCCGATGTTTGGAGCGGTGGTTGTGTATTTATGGAACTTTTTACTCGGAAGGCGATTTTCACCGGGACGAACGAGATTACGCAGCTCGATTTTATTTGGAGCATATTGGGTACGCCAAACCCGTCGATGTGGCCGGATTGGAAGAGAACAGCATGGTATTCGATGCTCCGACCGGAACAGAAATACGAGCCGTGTTTTGAGAGGAGATTTGGGAGGTATGCAACTTCTCGCTTATCCATCAATCGTCAGCTATGCTAACTAGGTTTCCAACAGCATTGTTCCTGCCGATGCCCTTGCCTTAGCACAGCGTATTTTCACGTACGATCCAAAGAAGCGGCCTAAGGCCGAGGACGTTCTACAGGATCCGTACTTCACGGCTAATGAGCCCAAGATGGAAAGGACGACGGCGTAAGTTCTTTCCCTACAGCCCAGGATTTCAACAGTTCCCAGTGCACCAGCTGACATTTTTGTATCAACATAGCCTCAAAGACATTGAAGGAGAATGGCACGAATTAGAGAGTAAGAAGAATAGGAAGAAAGAAAGGGAGAGGCAGACGGCGGCAAAGACAAAGGCGCAGCCCTAGGCGGGGGCGCCTAATGTAGGAGGAGATAGGGTCAAACCCGTAATAAATGGGGGTACTTCCGCAGATAGCATAATGGTAACCCCATTGATGACCCAATTGCCCTCCGCTCCGTACGAACCTTGCCCTGTCTCATCGGGGAACTGGACCCCAGAGTGTGGGGCCAGCTTACTTGAGCGCCACCAAAGGGACCAAGTCCCATTTTCAGGCCTCTTCGGCGAGGCCTTTTCCAGGGCCTACGAAAAACTTCTGGAGGGGATCGCGGAGAGGCGTCCCATAGCCCCAAACACCCAAGAGGATTTGGCCTATTTGATAGGCAAATCCAAGCGCGCATCGGAAAAACTGGCGGAGGGCTGGGAGGGGAGCCCCCAATTTCAGGGGTGCTCGTGGGCATTGCGGCTACATGCCTTCAAGTGGCTCTGCGAGCACCGCCATGACCTGCTGGCAGACGCCCATAAGGGGGAGTCCACCACTTCGGACGAACCTCTACTCCTCCCGGACCGGCTGTCGTTCGCGGATATGACGGACGCGCTATGGAGGAGCCGCACCGAGTGGCCACTCCATTCAAGCGACGATGGATTATTCGCCTTCGACGGTTCGGTCCGGGCCAGGATTGAGGGATCGTTCGAACTGATGGTGGACGAGCCCTTGAAAACGAAGATATGGGAAGGGGTGAGGTGTGGGTCCCCGTGGCCGGTCCGGGGCCCACAAAAGCGAGCACGAAGTTCCGGCGACGAGGAGGATAGCCCTCCTCCGACCCGGAAGCGTGCTCGCCAATCCACCCCTTTTCATTTGATTTGACCGGCTGGATCACGCGTTCTTGTCCTTTTCTTTCCCTCTCTTTCCTTTCATTTTTTATTTTATTTTTTATTTTATTTTATATTTTTCTTTTATTTATATATATCTATATTTGTATTTACCTGTATAGAGTGTGGGAGTGGGGCATTGCATCAGGCGTTTATGTTGTTCTAGCGGGCTACCATATAATGAAGTGGAATGTATGTTTGTGACGATTATATACTTCCCAACTGGCCTTTTCGTAAGCTGTAGAACCGCGAAGGTATTTTCTAGCCTTCCACTTAGGAGTCGAACTTCTCTTGGTGTGAACGTATGGGACGAAGAAATTGTGTTAAGATCGACGATGATTGAACCAATGCCCGAATATGCTTTTCTTAAACTATCTCCAGATTACACCGTCTATGGGTACAGAATCTTACATAACAGGACATCTACCCGTAGTTTGTGGTATATATAACCCTATCTATCGTACAACCGCCGCAGTTCGTAGCAATCCATACAATTCGTAAGCTACTCATCGCTATCATCGTCACTAAACCCCTCCCAGCCACCAGCGCCTACCCCGGGCGATTCTCCGTTCATTGGAGTATCACCTTCGTCCTCGCTGCTGCCTTCACTATCCTTATCCGAGGCAGACATCAGCAGCTTGGCTTTTGTTTTACCTTCCTGCTGCTTTGTGTACCCTTTAGGAGTGGATAGTAGATAGTCGAGGGTGTAGATATTCTCGTCAGCCCTGTTTAGTCATATTAGCTTATCGGTTTCTCTAAAGTAATGTTATCAGAAGGACTCAGAGGAAACTCACAATCTCGCCAATTCGGTTTGTATCGCCACCACACACTTCTGCACCATCCTTAACTCACTCGCATACTTCCCCTGCTGTGTCCTCAGAACTCGCCCATGCAGCCCTAATACCGCTTCAAACCATAACAAATGGAATTCTAAATGCGGACTTTCCTCTGAAATCTTTGCTATGAAGGTCAGTAGCCTAGATAGGTATACTACTGGCAGCTCCTTCACTACAAGCTTTATATCAGCTGCGGGAATACCCTCATATACCTGGTGGATCAGGTATTTTTCATTGAGTCTGAATGCCATAACTAGGGCTTTTAGGTAGTCCTTCCGCTTTAAGGTTCCCAGGATTGTGGTTGGTGTGATGTCGATTTCTAGATCGAATGGGTCGAAAGTGTAGTGGTTATCTAACGAATAGATAACCAACCCCTCTGTACTCGCTGCCGCGAATCCTCGTCCTGTTGGTGAGAAGGATACGGATGTAACCCTGATCTGTGGCCTGACTTTGCGTACTGATGCATCACCCCTTGAGGCGCCGGGTAGGGAACTATCGATTCGGTCTTCTAGATCCGAAGCCTCGCCTTGGTCGTCGATTAGATCAACTGGTCCGGCTTCTGTCATGTTCTTGGAGTTTAACATTTCTTGTGTTCCGTCGATAGACAAATTTATCGACACGCTGAATTTCTTCAACAGAGAACCGGTCTCAACGTCGTAGAGAACGATATACTTGCTATTACCACCGGCAAGAACACATGCTCCATCAGCACTGTAGCATACGGTGGTAAAGTTCTTCCCACCGGGACTGCTAGCTGCGGTTCTACGATCACCGACTCTGCGGCCGCCAGAGACGTCGCGTTTGCCATCTACGTGACCGACTTGTACAGCATCGTCGACAGACCAGAAACTTACTTCGCCGTCTAGACTGCAGGCGGCGATTTGTTTCCCATCTGGGCGGAATGCGACTGATAGTACGTCGGAATGAAGGTTTAGTGGTTCGGAGAGCTGGGTGCGGCCGAAGATACTCCAGATACGGATGGTATGGTCCCAGCTGCCGCTGACTAATGTGTTTCCATCTCCTGCGAATGCAAGCGATGAGACGGGACCTTCATGACCGGAAAGGGAGTCCAGGAGCTGGCCGGTTTGGACGGACCAGAGATGAACATCGAATGAATCCAAAGAGCCGGCGCAGACGACTTCACCGCTTGGATCTATCGCCAACGACGAGAACTGAAGGCGCGACGGCGCTGTGAAGGTACGGAAGTTGCGGTAACGGATTAAATCCCACGCACGGATTGAACCGTCCAGCGACGCTGTGAAGAGGACATTCCCACGCTTCGCGAACGCACAGGCAGTGACACCGGAGGTGTGTTCGGTGAACGTGACGACGCAGAAGCCAGATACCGTGTCCCAGACTTTTATCTTACCGTCGTCGGCTGTGGTTATTATGTGCTGCCCTGAAGGGGTATATAGAAGGGAATTTATGGAGTCATAATGGCCTTGTTGTTTTAGAATGTAGGATTCGGACTGCCATTCCCAGACAAGTAGCTGGCCGAGTTTGGAGGCGGCGAAGGCGAGCCAGTCGCCAGAAGGGTTTATGGTGACATGGTCGATTTCTTTTTGGGAAATGGAGAGGGTATGGATTAGATTAAATTCCGGCATTTCGTACAAACTGAAAAGACCGGTTGAGAAGCCGACTATCAGCAGGTTTGAAGGGGCGTGATAGGTAGCGCATTTTACCGAAGCGGAGCCTTGCATGAAGAAGTTTTTCTTTACCACCCGCCAGCGTTGCTGCGAAGGGTCCTCGGGTGCTTCTTCAGGGTCGTCCTCGAGTTCCATCTCGTCCTTCTTAGGACCGGTGTATTGCCATGTAAAAACCGCACCATCCTTGCTAACAGAGTATATTGTCTCTTGATCAGCGGAGAAATAGGTGCCTATAACGGACTCCTTGTGGCCGCCGAGTGTCGTGGGTACAAACCCCTCCGTAGGGTTTAAAGACCATATCCTCGACGTCAGATCCTTCGACGCCGTCAAGAAAAACCTAGAATCGGATGACCATGTGATATTATTCGCTGCATCGAAATGCCCTGTATACACTCTATGTCGTACGAACGGTGCAAACTCCCGATCTTCGGAAAACTCTGGTGTTTTCCATACTTCAATGTTTCTCCCCGCCGCGACGGCGAAATGTCTCCCGTCTGGTGCGAATTGAAGGTCGTGGACTTTGGATTTGAAGTTGAAATTGTAAAGAGCAGTTCGACGGAGGAAGTTTGTAAGGATCGCGCGACCGTCTTCGTCGACTGAGAGGAGGAGAGTGGCTTGTGGGGAGAGAGCTATGCGGGCGACGTTCTTGCGGTGGGCGAACGGGAAGGTGTAGGATTTGTTGCTAGACAGATACGATGATTCTCAAGTCAGAATAAGCTCAATTGAAGATATATACCGCTAATATAAGAAGCTTACTTTGCGAGATCGAAGCAGGTTACTCGATTCCCTACTGGTGATAGCAGGGAAGAGCCATCCGGTGTGAAGACGAGGTTGCCCTTGCAGTAGACCGTGCCCAGCAGGTTCGAAAACTTTGTACCTCACCATTGAAGTTAGTACTAGTGCTCTACCATGTTAAAGCTTAAGCTACGAGATGGGAATAAAGGCGCCTACGTTAAAGTCGGTTTTCATGATGTGCGCTATCTTCTCATCATCGTGGGACTAGGAAACTAGCAACTGGACTGGGGTTGAAGATGAGGTTGAAAGTTTGAAGATTTGGAGCCGCAAACTTAAAAAAGTTTTGGACTTTTTTGCGACAGCCGAAAGAGGTCTCGTCTCGATGGCTGAAAATGACCACAACGTCAACGCATTTATCATAGGATGCACATTGGGCTTCAATACAGGGGTAGATGCGGGGAGGAGATCAGATGGCATAGTATATTTTATTTAAGGTAAATTGAAATTGTAAGTCACTTGGAAAGCTGTCACCTCTATCCAATCAATATCATTCCTCCATATCTTTATTCATCAGCACCATTCAATCCGACCCAAATCACCCTCTAAATCTAGTCTTGCCGTTGAATCCGTATCGAACGACGCGATATCCATCACACAATGTACGGAAGGGATTCAATGCTCTTCGGCCCAACCCACCGCTGTTTGAATGCCCTGGGGCGGTTCCATTACCAGAGCCACCATCACCAACTGCAGGTCCCCATACAACTGGCTGCGACAGCTCAACCCAGAGAACCCCAGCAAATGTGACCAATCCGCCGGTCACCATAGCCATAGCAGGTGCCATTCCAATGCTTTGGAGCCATGCGAAGAAACTTCCGGCGGCAACATCACCGATCGATGCCTGCCAGGCTGCTGCAAAACTTCCTTCGACGGGACCGATTAGGCTGAACCCTGCGAGTTCAAGTAGGACCGGAATTATTGCTGCAACTGCTAGTCCCGCTAGTGCGGCCAATATGAAAGTGGCAAGTAGAGGGTGTTTTCTGCAAAGGTCGGAAATATCGTCCTTGATTTTTCTAAAGGTCATATAAAAAGGTGTTCATTAGTCCGTGGTTGTACCCACAACAAAGATCTAGCGAAAGCCCTACTTAAGTATAGCGAGAAAATTGGTGGATTCGTCGTCGGATTTTGTTGACAATATGTATCTAAAACCATCTTCGAGTTTCGCCTGAAGCTGCCGAATATCGGCCTCATTCACGATCGGGACTTGGTTGGATGGTGAAGCCATCGCGAAGGTCGATCGATACAATTTATTGTGCGACGTGTTTCAAAAATTTTCGACAGGAGCTTCAGACAGTGGAAGAATTAATACAAGAATTCAGCCTAACTCACGTCAGCTGGTAGAGTTCACCCCGTGAATAAGATAGTTGTTGTTGATGGTCTAGCTTGGTTAATTCAGTTGCGGGGGGGCCTCTGATTTATGACCGGAGGGAAATGTTGCCTGAATCAGGCAATAATATCAGCCTTGTTGTAGGACAGCTCGAATCTGCCACGTCAAAATAAAATAAAATAAAAATAAAATATATACACACACCATTCCATGCGCCCGACTATTACTATCTCGTGCAGCTGCGGTTCCCATTGGTTGCCAGAGTCAATCATACCTGTTTCAACTGGCACTCTCGCTACGCTGGCATATGCTTGTGCCACATAAATGCGTATATCAGCTGTATTTTCTTGCCAGGCGAAACCTTAGGTCTACTGAGGCTGTGCTCACGGTTTGGAACTTCGTACATGGTATAACAAGGTATTATTCATAGGTGTGTATACCGTACGGGGTTTTGGCTGGTTTCTCAAGACGGTTTATAGCAAAAAGGGAACTTAAAACAGTATCAATAACGATTTGGAAGAAAATAAGACGGCTTGATAATCGATTTCTTTTTAAAATGTTTTAATATTCGGAAGCAGTCCTAGAAAAGTACCCAAACCCCCTACGGTATATATTATTGTAAAAGCAGATACATGGAAGAGGAAGGATATATATTATCTATCGCGCGATAGAACTGCACGCAAGGAAATGTCCAAATTTTAAGCAAGAAAAAAATTTTAAAGAATAGGTAAGTCTTGTCGGGTATGTCTATCACCCAGTTCAAGAGTCTCATATCATGTGAAGGTTTGGTGGCAAGGTAACCACTTAACGCTTCAGACCGGTAGATCTATAGGTTCCCCCAAACTCCTGTTCTGCTTCGTTGAGGCTGGTTTACGAGACCACAAACTCCCATAAAAAAACAGCTATCCTGGTCATCATGCCTCTAAAGGGCCCTCATATATGCTAAAAGGCCTCCCGGAAACAGGTACTGCGTGTCCAAACGAACTCGTTCTCTGCCCTCGTAGTGACCATCTCCTCCAAAACCATGACGTTCAGCGAAGCTTGTAGTATGATCTAAATCTTGACTTCCAGGTTCGTATAGCTCTCGCTGAGTATAATCATGCTTTCTACAGAATTCATCGGGATATAGGAATTCAAGTTCATCTTGGGTAAACTTTTGGCGGTCGACTTTCAAAATCTCGGCCCAGGTAAGTGGGCCGCCTAAATCGAATCCTCCCGTTTTAATCAGGTTACCTGTGGTGAGCCATGTGGCCGGCGGGATTCCCATACGCTTGAGCCATCTATATAACTTTTTGTAATGCTCAATCTCGATTCGATCCGCGAAGCTCCTTCGAAGAGGCCATCCTTTTCGGAAGCCTGCCACTTGTAAGAGCGCCGGGACAGTTATATCGCCCCCTGTTGTCTGGGCAATCCATTTCGGAAGATGAGGTGTGCTCACGCAGATAGCCAGGAGATCGGACATGACTTCTCTAGATTTTGACCGGGCTTGTTAGTAAGCATATATATGCATACAGGATATTGCCGTTAAGTACCAATACCCCTGGAAATCTCAAGAGACTTACCTGAAAAATTCAAATGCCTCGGATTGTGTTTTGCTCAGACCCACCGACTTCTGTCGCATAATTCTTTCAACATCCAACTGAATAGCAGTGTTGACCTTCGCTGCATCCACGTCATTCGGAATTCGGCGATCTATAGGCGGGTACATAAATTGCATATGATCTGGTCCTGTAAACCACTCTCTACGATGTGGCTGGTCCGGATCCATGATTTTGGTGGTGGAGCTGATTTGGATAGATATACCTTAGTGTCAATGCTAGACTGGATGATAATAATACCTGTCAACGATATTGATATTTGGCCGGAATGAAAGATGACATGAGTTTGTTACATAAGTCTGGAAACTTAAACTGCATTTTGTTGGGATCTATGTTGGTATTTATCAACGGACGGCCAAGTTAACTGCTGGTATGGTCCCGACCTGGCCGGCTAGTGGTCACAAATAACAATATGGCGTGTAAGCGGATTTATATGGCGAAAGTACAATAACCGCGCCAAGCTACGTAGCGCTACAGAGTTCTCGAGCTCTCTCGTTCCATTGTGTCACCAGTTGTATCGTATATGCATATATAACGCATACCGTGAAAATTACCTGGACGTCAATTGGGCTCAACTGCGAGGAGATGTGCTGGCTCGAACGAGGCCACTCAATTGAATTCGTTCTGTACGAGTCGAGATGCGCATTCATCTGAAATCCTTCACTGCAGGTACACCGTGAAGATAATATAATGATATTATATATTAGATCGCACGAGGCAGTTGCCGTGCCCTGGAAATTAGGTCGCCTGTGTAACCAGATCCGGTCATATGCAGATGTGTCTATCGATTAATACTCCCACTTGTACTGTAGTGCCGAAACTAAGTATATGGACATAAATTGATGTGATTAGGTGCCTATGTTGATATCTAGCATTGGAGTGCAGAAGAGCATCAAATCTACCACAATTTAGTTTTTGTAATAGGTACCTACCTACCTAGGTAATTATTAATATGCAATAGAAAAATGGGTACTTAGGTAGCTAGAAACGTAGGGTAACAGAGTACATAAGTGAAATATACAACATGCATGCACGATCACGCATGCTTACCACGGTTTGGTATGTCTGGGCAACTGAATGGATGGGATACCCGAGTATGTTAAGCAGGTATGAAATTCGCTCGCGGCCTAAATAGAGCTCGATGCCATATTGATCGACTCGGGGTTAACGGTTGGTCTTCATCTGCGTACTGTTCATCAAGTTAGCCTTCTGCATCGAAAACCTCCGAAGACTGACACCGACATTGATATCGATTATAGAACACATACCATATCAAGATAATTACTATATAAGTGGTAGTTCCGGGTTAATTAGAGGGGAGAGTGAGAGGTTCGATTCGTCTGATATTATTGGTCGGCCAGCCTAAACCCGTCTGAGCTTTGTTAGCGAGGTGTCGTCCCTGCGCTGGGAATTTGCTAGGCGAGGTCGTTGAAGCAGAGTTAAAGTGCCTTCCCCTTTCCACCCAAAATTTGGCACCAACACCAATCCACCTTCTCCTGAAACGATCCTGCCCCAGTTTACCCTCCTCGACCTTCCCATCACCCATCTCCTCGCCAGCCTCTATCGCGTCGGAACTGCATCCCCAGCGGCCCTGAGCTCATCACAATCGCCTTTTGTTGAGGTTTTATAGTATCACTCTCTTTTAGCTTACCATCACATCACAATGGCTCCTGCTACATCGGAATCCGCGAACCTCATCGGTATCGCTAACGTGAGTAGCTCCTTTTTTCGGCTTCTGAACGCGTTAAATAGATATCGTAGCCGCTAACATGCCTCTCTATAGTTGCCAAACCAAAGGTACGCGCCCTTATCGATAGTTCAGATTATGCGATTTAAGAGAAAAGAGCAATTGGTTGACCCAAGATACCGTTTGATAGGCACAAGATCGTGGCCAAGCGCGGAGCTGCCTTCACGATTATGGTGAGCTATTCCCATCCCACCTTCTATCCTAACTATCCATTACTGACAGATGCTCGTTCCAGGTTGCTGGTGAATCCGGATTAGGTTCGTTCTAAGCTTCGGGAATGCTCAATTACAGGATGTCGCAGCTTATCAATAAACCCCCTCGAACAGGCAAGACTACATTCATCAACACATTGTTCTCGACTACAATCAAGAACTATGCAGACCATAAGAAGCGACACACCAAGCAGGTACGGGGATGGCTTCCGGAGGTGTTTTATTTTTCGGGTGTCTAACGTTGTGTCGCAAAATAGGTCGACAAGACTGTCGAGATTGAAATCACCAAGGCTGAGCTAGAGGAGAAGTTCTTCAAAGGTTCGCTGCATAATCCAGTTAATGCATTCGAGATCTTTAATTTAACGGACTTGTATAGTTCGCCTGACTGTCATCGATACCCCTGGGTTCGGAGACTATGTTAATAACCGAGACTCCTGGATGCCGATCATTGAGTTCCTTGACGACCAGCACGAATCCTATATGTTGCAGGAACAACAGCCACGCAGAACCGACAAGATCGACCTCCGTGTTCACGCCTGCTTGTACTTCATCCGTCCAACCGGTCACACCTTGAAGCCATTGGATATTGAGGTTATGAAGAGACTATGCACTCGCGTTAATTTGATTCCAGTAGTTGCCAAGGCCGACACATTGTCTCCCGCTGACCTCCAGCGATTCAAGGAGAGAATCCGTGCCGTCATTGAAGCACAGGGTATCAAGATCTACCAGCCACCAGTGGAGGAAGATGATGAAGCCGCCGCTCAGCATGCTCGCAGCTTGATGGTAAGTGTTAATTGAAGTATAGTTTATTAAACACACACTAACCCCAACTTACAGGCCGCCATGCCATTCGCTGTTATTGGTAGTGAGAAGGATGTGAAGACCCCCGATGGCCGTGTCGTCAAGGGCCGACAATACAGCTGGGGTGTCGCCGAAGTCGAGAATGAGGACCACTGCGACTTCAAGAAGCTCCGAAGCATCCTGATCCGAACACATATGTTGGATCTTATTCACACCACCGAGGAGCAGCACTATGAGGTTTATCGTGCTCAGCAGATGGAGACTCGCAAGTTTGGCGAGAGCAAGCCCAGAAAACTCGACAACCCCAAGTTCAAGGAAGAGGAGGAGGCCCTCAGGAAGCGTTTCACTGAGCAAGTCAAGATCGAGGAGCAGAGATTCAGACAATGGGAGCAGAAGTTGATCTCGGAGCGCGACCGCCTCAATAAGGATTTGGAGGCTACACACGCTGCGTACGTTATAATTCCCCCTTCCGTGGGAACCTAGTTATATGCTGACTTTATCGCCACAAACAGTATCAAAGCTTTGGAAATGGAGCTCGAGCAGATGCAAGGCTCTGCCGCACGCACTGGCAGAAGAAATTAAGAATGCTAGCTTACCGTGGCAAAGTTTTGGTTTTGAAGCAATTTTCCGGAGAAGAATATTTGACGTTGATGGATGCTTATTCCCATTGAAAATACACATTTAATTTCTATACACCACGACCCCTAACACGAAACCATCCTCACATGCACCTCCTAAATCCGCCTTCCGTCTCTTGTACCTCATCCACTTTTCCTGAACCTGCGCACTACTTTTTGTACGCAGGTATCCTCTATTTGTTTCAATATTCTTTGTACCCAACATTGTTTCCTTCGCCCTATTTTTCTTTTAGCGTCGATACAAGTATTTTAATCAAACTATTGAACCCAAAGAAAGAATAGAAATACTGTGCGTCGATAATTTCTAATGCTACTTAAAAGGAGAAGCCCCAGGACCAATAACTGCCCGATTAATTATAAGTAGTACTGGTATCTCTGTATCTACAAAACGAACGGAATGATCATCGCTAGACCTATAAGACCAAAATACGACGGCTTAACCTCAAATCCCGTTACCCCCACCGACTCGTAATCGCACGTCCACTCCCGAGGAATGGCCGGATTAGCATCCGTTGCTGTATATCTCCGTGCACCCTCGCCAATCGTACGATTTTCAACCAAGCTTAGGGACCCATCAGGCAAATCTGCAACTCCACAAACCACCACATTTTGCCCACTCTCGTACGGACCATTCTTACAATCTTGTGCGGTTCCATTCACACATCTATAACGTGGTTCATATCCGATCCACGCAGTACTACCAATTTCCAAGCAGTACCCTGGAGTACCGGTCCCGACTTCTCCATACTCATTCCTGATGCTTCCACAAATCTGGTAATTTGCTGACACTGGGTCAATAAACCCAGACTTTTTCTGATTAACCATGACTGCTGCAGCGACAACATTAAAGAAAGCCTCGAGAGATTTGGTGTTATTGTTGATAGGTGGGACACTGAATCGTGCAGAGGCTGATACGCCACCTTCCGCAATCAGTTTGCATTGAGCCGAATTATCAAAGCACCTCCGTTCAGTGCCTTCGTTGACTGCACGGAAATCCTCGGTACATGTTGTGTAATTTGATACTTGGGCAGGAGGACTGTCAAATAGCCATTCGGTACCGGGCGAGCCACTAAGTTTTGCGTCCCAGCCATCAGAGGTAATGAAGCGGGCACAGTCCCCGAGAACTGGGGGGAGAGCAAAGAGGGACAAGAGGAGGATGTTCATATTGTATCGTAATTTATATAATAGTATTTAAAAGGCTTTGAATAGGTCTTTGAGGAAATGTCTTGAATCCACCAGAAGGATAGGGTGTATGTGTTGAGTGTGGTATTTTTATTACTGATGTTGATGTCAGAATCCCTTACCAAAGGTGACATCTTTTCCCATTATATACTATTGAAATTTACTTAGGTTCCTATACTGGTTACCTGAAGTCATCGTTCGTCGTTAAGTCGGCGTGTCGGCGGGAACCTGCATGACTGCGGCTCCTTCTCCAAGATTGTCTTGGCAGTTGTCTAATATAATACCTATACAATATCAGCGGACTACTCACCTATCCGGACCCTAACAGACCCTAGCATACCCTTGATATTGTCACTGGAAAAGGGTCTACCAAGAATCAAATTCAGTAGGAATATATCAGCGGACATTCTCCCCTCGTATCTATCCCTGCAGGCGTTTTCGGCCGGCTATTATCGAAATCTCGTGGAATTCAGGGTCCAAATGCATCTTCATTGGCCCGAGCTTTTTCTCAGCAAGCATACTAACGCACAGGAGAATAAACATGCTAGGATTATATATTAAACCTATACGTGGCTAGGTATAGTACAGGTATGGAAAGACAAAACAATGAAGTAAGCAGAAGCCCGCACACAGCCTAGATCCTTAACCAACGAAAAAAAACCTATTTAACCGGGGAGAACTCCGAAAACAAGGCTCAAAAGGATTTTACATAAAAAGCAGAAACCCCCCAAGGAAAATATTCGTTTTCGCTAAAGAGACGACAAGACGTCGAGCCAAAATGGCACGTACCAATCGTATGCGTTACGTACAGCAAAAGAGTGATTGCGAAATTTCCTGGGGCGGACGTAACTGGTGATATGGATATATTGGTATGGCTGTACACGTAGACGGCGTCGGCGGTGCCGATTTTATCATCAGTCCGGGCTGTAGGCCCGAATGGCTGGGTTTATGGTTCATTGTGCCCAAATTGGAGGCGTGATATATTTTACGGGCTTTAGACTCGTCTTGTTGTTGTTTTTGCTGTAGTTCTCGCTGTTGTCCTTGGTGTTGTCTTTGCGGTGGTCTTTGCAGTAGTCTTAGCAGCTGCCTTTGCGGTTGTCTTTGCTGTCGTTTTGGCAGTTGTTTTAGCAGTTGTTTTGGCTGTCGTTTTAGCAGTTGTTTTGGCTGTCGTTTTAGCTGTAGTCTTCGCTGTGGTCTTTGCGGTCGTTTTCGCTGTGGTCTTTGCGGTCGTTTTCGCTGTGGTCTTTGCGGTTGTCTTAGCAGTTGTTTTCGCCGTAGTTTTGGCAGTTGTCTTAGCAGTTGTCTTAGCAGTTGTCTTAGCAGTTGTCTTTGTGGTGGTCTTCGGCGTGGTCTTTGCAGTGGTCTTGGTGGTAGTTTTCGTAGTTGTCTTCACAGTTGTGGTTGTCGTCTTCGCTGTTGTCTTGACCGCACTCGTAGTTTTGCTTACAGATGTACTTGGTTTGGTCGTGGGAACGGCACTACTCTGACTTGTTATCTTACTGGTCGTGCTTGAAGTCGAAGTTCGGGTAGTGGTAGTGGTAGTGGTAGTGGTGGTGGTAGTGGTAGAGGAAGTGTTCAGTGTGGTAGTATTACCCAGTGAGTTATAGACAGCGACATAATCAATAATCATTGCACTGTCAAGACCACCAATTGTATCTGCAGTTGGAGTCCAAAACCCAGCGATGGCGTTGGGGAGGGCACCTCCAATTGCGACATCGAGGAGAATGAACATTGGAAGGTGGGTCAAATTTCCCCATGTCTACAGTTCCTATTAGTTCAGGCCCCGGTGATGTATAGTTTAGGAGATATGTGCTTACATATTCATCTCCGATTCGAGATCCCCAAACTCTGAATTGTTCGACGCCATCTCTCTGCCAGCTGATATATTCATCTTGCCACCTGCTAGCAGTTCGGTCAAGCAACAAACTAAACTTATGAAATTCACCCTTCGTAAAGGGAGAGGTGTAGCCTATCCCATTAGGCTCGTTACACACACCTCCAGGGTACACACCGCAATGAATAGTATTGTATCCAACACCCTGTCCGTTCACCGCCTCCAAAATATCCAACTCCCCAGTATACGGCCAGCCAGAATAGCCGTTGTTCCTAAAGGCGGAGCCCATAGTCCAGAATGCCGGCCAGATACCCCATTGTGAGGAAGTGGGCGTGTCAGGTAACTTGATATTCGCTTCGATAAGAAGCTGTCTACCAGGAACGCATCGGTACGTTCCTACAGACTCCATACGGGCCGAGGTCCAGGCTCCCGAAGCGCTTTTAATAGGAACAATGTTCAAGTTTCCTTCCCCGTCCAGGTACGAGTTACTAGTGGATTTAACATATGTTTGAATTTCTCCGGTACCCCAGTTAGACGGCCCTCCCGGATAGGAAGTGCCAAGATCCCAGAGCCAGTTCGAACTGGACGGTAGAGTATTGGCGGCACCGGTAAAGTCATCAGAGAACGTCAGTGACCAGCCGTCATACGTAGGCACAGATCGCTTGTTCAGTGCATTGGTACGACGCGCATGGCGGTGTTGGTTGTGGTATGACGAATGCACGGGGTCTGCGTAAAAGGCAAGGAGAGACGAAAC
Organism: Orbilia blumenaviensis; assembly: GCA_036872755.1. Lineage (NCBI taxonomy): Eukaryota > Fungi > Ascomycota > Orbiliomycetes > Orbiliales > Orbiliaceae > Orbilia > Orbilia blumenaviensis. The sequence continues at coordinate 1,907,819 of JAVHNS010000006.1, read as the reverse complement.
GAAAAACGCGTTGTTCAGAAAAGAGCGTGTCATTTTGAGAAAGGGGTAATGAATGTGTTGTTCGCCCAGAGATCGAATTCGCAAGCTTCACAACTCTGGATGAAAAAATTGAACGAGAGGGATAGAAATGAAAACAAGATCTCCATGAATTCAGGAGGATCGACTCCTAGAAAAGAGAGAGATTTTCAAGCCCTCCAGTTACCCCCATTTCCAGATTGCTGACACGCTAGATGGCATCTTTTTTTTGCCATCGCCAGCTGTAGCTAGCTGCAGGGGAGAATTTCTGCGAGAGCAAATCTTAAATTTGCAGGCGCAGGGCTGAACATTTAATCTGGAAGAATAGAACGAAATGGGATTAGCCCTGCCGCTGCCCATTTACACAACTCCTCGTTCATGGGCTATTGGATAAGGTTTTCCTAAAGTATATTACAGGTCCTGCGCGGCGCTTCCTCCCAGTATACGCTGGAGGTAATGGAGGATTTTATCTGACCTTTTGACGGCACCACGCGGTTAGCAATCCTATCTACCTGGTCTCGTTGGAACCAGACAACACGGTGTCTACCCAGGTTTCAGGCTATGTTACCACGCCTGTACCACTCCAGGCGTATCTAATCATCAGGCTAGTTACCGAGGAAAGGGTGATAGGATTTTCTGGTCATGGAACAAGCTCAAGCTTTTGACCTAGCTTAAGCCTAATTAGACCTATTCTCAATAAGGAAAGGAACAAACGTTCGCTAAGGTAGGGTGTCTCAATGTTACGTGAGGGAAAAGCTTAAATGTACGGAGTGGGACGCTGGAGTTGGACTATAGTCAACAATTTTAGATCTATTCGTAACTACCCCAATGATAGAATAAACTGAAGGTTTAACTGGATGGTAAATAAGGGTATATATATCGTAATAGGTACAGGGCTGCAGATGCTAAATCTTTACCGCTCGCAGAATCTGAACAAAGGTTGCCATAGAATTTTGTGTTGTCTGTGTGGTATTTACTGGTTGAACGAAGTGCTCTGCTTCGTTAGGGCTAGTTTACGAAATCAGCTACGTATATTATATAAAAAGAAAAGCCTATTCATACGGTTAGCAATTACAATATATATACACATATGTAGTGAATATGTAAATATTACCTTCCTATTAACTCTGACAGGGCCCACACGTATCGATCGATGTTAAGTAATATTTGGATCGACGAAACGAATACGGAATCCTTGATACCATCCACCATATGATACTGCCTGCTCATAGAACTCTTTTAGGAACTCGGTGTCTGAGGCTTGCACGGCCATCGCCAGCGGATTCTCAAAGTAATTCATGATAGAATCGGGGTTGCGGGGTCCAAAGCAAAGTGACGGTACATGCTGTTCCTCCTCTGGTGCGAACTCGTGGCGTAGCCCGAGGATATGGCCGATCTCATGGGCGAGTACTCCAACTATGGCATCGCGATGCTGAAAAATCCGCGGATAGATCCTAACTACGCGCAAACGAGAGCTACTGTTTGGGAAAAATGACGTTGCGAGGGTGGATCTTGAATTTCTTTTAGACATTCGAATGCAGAAGAAGGCGGCTTCTGGAGTATCTACACTTTTGAATCGGACAGGAATGGACTCCCAGAGGTGGGTGGCGGCCTCGAAACATGCTGCGATATAATCTCCATTTTCTTGGGGTTTGAATGAGTCGGAGTCGCAGTAATAGGTGACTGTTGTGTCTTTTTGGAAGAGAGGAATGCGGTTTCTAAGGCCCAGTTGAATCGCCAGTAACCCAGAGTCCGGGCGTTGCTGAGTTTTGCAATTATACCGTGGGGCCAAAGCCGTGGATTGGCTTCCGCATTGCGAGGAGGGAAAGGTACGATTTAAGTTCAGAGTGCACATTGTATTGATCGTGCACTCAGATCATTTTTTTGATGGTAAAAGGTTGAATATAAAGATATCAAATAGTGTAACTCTTAACAGGGGCTATTAAGTTTAGAGGTAAAAATGGTAAACAGCTTGTATTGTATATTATATATTGATAAGTTGATCGATGGGGTTTAAAAAGAATTCTAAAACTGCTATCGTTCGAAGGTCTTTATATATATAAGGGACGTTTAGCATTAAACAGTGGACTCTTTCTGAAGCCGGGTTTGTGGTACCGGTGCGTCTTGGCGCGTGTAGTATGCCAAGGTACTACACGCGCCAAGACGTAGTACATCCAACAGTGTTTGTAATGCACGATTGTTAAGTCGGGTTCTAAGTAACCCTTGGCACCGCCCTACACCAAAAAATTACTAATAGAAATCCAAAAAAAATATACTGTTCCTTAATATTTTTAGTAAGACCCTAACATAAATTTTTCAAATTTGTTTCTAGTTACTGATAATATAATAAATTAAGTTTAAATATAAGCAAATTTTTTGTCACGACCAGCCATACTAGGTATGTCTTGGCGTGTCAAACATGAGTGTGTTTTGGCTCTGGGTTCAGTTTACAGAAGAGATTTACTGTATAAATATCCGGAAGACGAGTTTGGGAGTAAATCAGACCAAAACCGGACCGTTTGCAGATGTGTTGTTCTGATAATACATTTGGCCGTTAAGTTTGCTTGGCGCGTTGAGTGAACAAAAGCGCACTCAACGCCGCCTTGGCACTCAATCCTCATCTTTATAGACGGTTCACAATTGTATGGACGACACTCATGTATATAAGGACCTTTAAACAATGGTAGTTTCAGTATTCTTTTTTAGAATCCATCGGTCAATTTATTAATAACTTAATACACTACTGTAATTACCCAGATATATATTGCCTCGTACGCAAACCTTCCGCACTAAGTGAGATATATAAGGTATATACCTAGGTATATATAAATTATTTTGCACCATGTGAACCTGGATACACAGGTATTTCCTAGATAGAACGCTCAGCTTAGCAATAGCATGGAATCCTCTAGTCATTGCATTATGTTAGTTTTGTATACCGCACCTTCTTATGTCTCTTTACATTTAAAGGCGCTTTAGTAGTCGGGAACTGAGTTGGTCGTCTTGGAGTTGTATGATGGTGGTATCATGTAGAATCGATACAATTACAACAGTATATATAGTAGAATTTATATACATGTACTAAATTTGTAACTTTGCGGGTGGGCCAACAGGTTACGAGTAGACTGGCAATGTAAAAAGTAAAAGTTATATATGGTTTCTATCTACCTAAGTATACTTCCCGGCCTGTGCCGTCAATTAGTTGTGATTGCTAGCTAAGCCTATCGGCAGGGCCTACTTCCATGAATTCACGAATATGCAAATTCTGTTTCAGGAATAATATTTGTTTAGCCCGGTTAACGATACTAGGCTAGATAGCTTCGAATCAAATCTAGGCGATATGTGGTCTCGTTGGTAACAGACTAGAGCCTGAAACTAGGACTGTATGGGAAATTTAAAGGTAGGTTATATCACTCTGTGCGAAAGGTGGGGCGCGAAACAAAAAAATGATCTCAAATCTGTGGTAATGTCTACCTAGTATATTAAAGCAGAAAGATGAATATGGACAAGTTGGCGGCGCTACAGGCGCCTAAATCGATTAATTCCTAGATAGTAGATCATGAACGTAGATCTTTACAGTTCGTTCGATTTCCCTCGCATAAGACAATTGTCTCAACAAGGTCTGGCAATTGATAAGCCCTCAGACTTGGATAGACGGTCGATTCGTAGACTTGATGCATAATGCAATATATATTAGAAGATGGGGCAAAATTTCTCATTTATTCTCGACAGTATACGCGTACAGCTAGAGCAACTTTAAAATGTTCAGCCCCGCCCCGTTGTAGCTTGCATACAAGTAAGCTTAATGTGACGCTGGTAAACTGGGAGCCGTCTGGACGCGTACAGTTACTGTATTCCTACCCTTTAACTTCGGCCGGGGAATTCGGGACACCCATCTCCCCGACGTCAACTAAACCACCAACCAACAAGTCGAGCCTTGGAGCTCTGTAGCCATATCGATATACTCGGCTATACCATTAAGCACACATGGAGAATTACATAGAAGATCGGGATATATACCCAAGATTCGATATTGTTTTGTATGGAGTCAAGGATGTTTCTCTCACAGGTCGACATACCCTCCCGAAACTAACAAGGCTTAAAGATAACGATCTCGGTATCGTCCTGAATAAAGAAAATCAATATTTCAACTGTACGATAGCACCACACTTAGGGAGACGCCCAGCTGCACTATATAACATCCGCACAAAGCACATCATCACAATTAAATACTCTTACTCACATCAAGACCACCTTTCCAAGGCAAGATGGAAACGTGTCGAGATGAAGGATATCGATTGGGATCCGTTCCTAGATGATGTGGAGGACGCGCAACGTATTGCCCGCGATGACATTTGGTATGTGGTTTATTTCCGACCTGTAGTAGGCTTCTTCTACTACTTCAAGGCACCTATACGTCTTGCGGAATTAGGGATCCGTGCTTTCATGGGGCATAAGCCAATCCTATATCTGGAGGATTTGACGGCTGGCTATTACTTGACGACTTGGCAATCCCGGCTGAAGTATGCGTGGATCAGAGGCAGCAAAGAAAGTAAGAATTTGATTCGATGGTTGGAAGGGAAGGAAAAGCTGTTGAGGAGACAAAGTTTACGACCGTGCCCCTCTTTACCGCTATGGCATTGGCTCCCCCCGGAGGAGCAAGAGATGTTGAAGCCATCCTTCCCGGCTAAGGAGCCGAAAGATCCCAATCGGAATCGCAAGTCCAGCTCCAAGGGAAAATCCAGCTCCAAGGGAAAGTCCAGCTCCAAGGGAAAGTCCAAGGCAGTCGTGGTGGAAGCTAGTTCCGAGCCAGCGCCTGAGTGGCTTACGAAAGCGGAGAGCAGGTTAAGTCCGATCCAAGAAGAAACAGATTCGATTTCTGAGCGATCAGATGAAATACCGGCAAGGTACTCCACGGGCTTGGGCTCCAGGCGCGAATATCAATAGGCTCTATCGATTTCAACACATAAACACACAACCAGCACAGAGACCAAGGCCTGGGCTCTATCTATTTATATCAATTCGCGACAAAAATTTATACTTATGACCCTAGGCGCGCGAATTTCACTACAGAGCTATGATTTTTTGTTTTTCTTTTTATTACGCCTTATGTTTTTCTTCTTCCGTCTTTTTACTTCCTTTATCCTTTTGCCAACATCGTCATCTACTTTTCTATTATATCGACTGTCGTCATTCCGGTTCAAATCCCTGAATCGATATGCGAAACAAAATGCAACAGCAGATTTGCGTTTTATTAACAAGACTGCATGAATTACCTAACACAGGTCAGACTTACGCTTTATATATCGAAGAATCATTCCCCAAGAGGAAAAAAACGAAAAAACCAAGAAAAAACCAAGAAAAGACGAAAATTGAAAAAAAAGAGGAAAAGAAATTAAAATAGAGTCTATACAAATGGACGCAAATCATAAACTCGGAATTAAAACCCCCACCACATTCACGCTCGTGATCATAAAAATCGTTCTCTGAGCAAAGCGTTTTACTTCCAAAATGTCGCGATAAACAGACCGAGGTTGATCAATTGGGTCTAGAACAGTTCGAGCCACCACACGGACGCACTGACCCTCGGCCTGGCCTACCACTTTCGGCTCTCGCCTTGAAATTTCACAGAAGTTTGGCCTAGTTGGACTGGGGCCTGATTTGGAATCGTTTCATATCAAGAAAGGATTATCACAATAATTTATTGAAAAAAGCCACGCAAGATCGACCAACTTCAGCTGGAGGAAGCATCAAGAAATACAAGCTCCACGGAAGGACGAGCCGGGTTTTCACAGATTCAGCCAGGCAGTCGCTTATCGTGATCTTGCTATTACGGTTGATCTTGCATGCTTAGCCAATGGCTAGCGATACGGGAAACAGGGGTAGAATCCCCAACCGAATTTGGACACGGCTCGGTGGAAAAAATCTTTGAAGTGATTCGAAGGCTCCGAGTTTCCGTCGTATCACAAACATATTTATCCTCACAAGGAGAAAGAGAAAACGAAGACATCTCACTCGGAACATTCCGAAATTATCGGTCGACAGACCAGATTTTCGTGGTTTCCCAAAATACTAAGGCTGCGCGGACGTTATGCACGAGGCAGACTGGCAGAGTTCCAAAATATCGGCACCCCTCGCGTCGCAGATCATCTTTGATGTCTGCAATAGAAACCCTATCTGCAAGGACTACAATTCAGAAGGGTTATCTTATGGAATTGGATGCCTATACACCCTTCTTCTCTTATACTCCCAGACAAGACGGATGATGGGGGTTCTGAAAGAAACCATTTCCTAGCTTGGTCCCACATTGAATTCCTAGTGCTATCACGGGACTCTCTATTGTGCAGATTATACGACGCCACCTTCATTCTTTTGCTGGCGTTATTATGCCACTGACAGCGGTCAATCAATACCAATGACACGGGCCAAGGGAGTTGGACAAGTGGGAATCAAGCACACCATGAGCTCGCGCACTGGACTAGGGCTGCACCTGTCCCTCTGCATCTGTGACGATCATACATGAAATCTGCACCCGCGGCTTGCATTGCAATCCCTTGCTTGGGGCTTCCACTCGACTTCACTTAATTTGATGGTCACGTCTCTAGATAGCTAGAGCCCTTGCAAGTAACGTGCATAACCCGATTGCGCCCGAATATTGCAATCCTGAGTTCTTTTTCACCCTTCTCGTCATACAGAAGGGAAAGGAGGAAAAAAAAGAACATCACAATACCAGGCACCAATAGCAATTGCTGTCGATGTGTGACAAGAAGAAAAACAAGATCAAGCTTAAGCAAGCCAATGCAGGTAGATTTGCGAGTGAATTGGCAGCGGGGCTACTATCCGGCCCTTTCAACCAGCCAGAGCAAAGATATAAAGCCCCATTGCCACCGACGGATGGGCGTGCATTTTCTTTTCTCCAACATCCACATCCAGCATCCAGCCATAAGCCCCCTTCAAACTCGCTAACATCATTCCGAACCTCTCGATTTCGCAAAATTTCCATCTCAATTGAGAAACTGTCTTAATCAATCGATATCGCTGTGTAACCTTCGACCCAAGACGCAACACAAGGTTTAAACCTTTGGTTTTGTTCAACAAGCAAAACGAGTCCGGATTAGCGTCGATCCCACGGACAGTAGATCCGGAACTCCAACGACTACCTGGCGTCGCAACTTTGAAAGTTGAACACGTCTTTTTGGAGTCCGTACAAAAAAAAAATAAGGCATCCTTACCTTATTGCGAATCCAAACGCATCCACCGTATTTATTCATATCTTTAAGCCAAGCATCACATAAAATGGCATCCACAACCTACGAAGTCTCCTCCCCGACAGTCGAGTCGCCCATGAGCTATGAAAAGAAGCTCGAGCCTACAGTGCTTGAAACACAACCTACATTCCCTCCTGAAGAAAAAAGCGAAGAAAATGGCGGTCTCGGATGCTGTGACTGCCATGGATGCTGGAAATGGGCTCTTACGTACTTGTTCTGCCAGTGCGCGTGCATTGGTTGTTGTGTCGATATGGCAAGGGACTGGGACTGGGATTGCGACTGCTTGGATTGCTGTTGAGTGAAGGGTTGATAAATATTTAATTATGGACTAGGGCCTTTGGTTGATCGGATTCCCTTTTTTCGTTTCTGGAGACGAATGATACGGTATGATTTAATTAATTTGGAGATTGGCTATTTTTGGGGGGCACGGCGTTATGTATCCAGGAGTAGTTTGTGTATATAGATCAAAGTCAATGCACCTGCGCAGACGTTTCTCGCTTGAATAATTGGTGTCAACTGATTCGGTTAGCCCCCACGGGACAAACTCAGGGTCCTGAGAAGTCCCGAGTCGTGGTCATTCACACGCGCGAACTGGACTCCAAATCCTCTTCTTAAAAATACGTAGCGCCAAGTATATATATATACCTATACTCTGGTTAATTATATATAAGAAACGGGTGCCGGGAACCCAAGGAATAAAATCAATTAAGTCCCTTAAATCGAAATGCAGTCCGAAAACGAATCTATAACTACTCTCCAAGGACTCCCGTATGATATTATTTACGGGATATGCGAGCACCTCCAGTCTAACGATGACATCCAAAGCCTACGGCTTGTTTCCACTGCCTTAGCTTCCAAGATCCCACCAACGCGCTTGGAGGAAATCCAGTCGCAACGGACTATTTTCAAGCACCCTTATGAGTTAATAAGGCTAGAGCGGCTTGCGTCTCTTCCGCTTGAGAAACGGAACCGCATCAAACATGTAATCATCGATCTCTCTAATCCGCATGTTGTTCCAATCCCAAGCGGTGAGTTTGATAGTCAGATAATGAAATATCCGGGGCCGACTCGGTTGAAGTTATTAAAATTCTACTATGACTATCGAAATAAAAATCCCTTTCATTTTGGGAATAAATATACAAGACCTTTCAGGAAAATTGCGGACAAAGTTCTTCGGAATAGTGGCAGTGGTAAAACGATTACTCCGGTGTGGGTGGAAGCTGTCGCGGAAACCGAGCCAGATATAGACGACTTCTCCTTCACCAGACGCTCCGAGATATACTCGATATTAAGCACTAATTTCAGCCCGGAAACTGCAAACTCAAAGTTTTGGAAAGGCAAAGGAAGATCGGAAGAGCCCTTTGATTTCTTCCAGTCTGTAATCGGAACCTTCAGGCTTCTCCCGAACCTCAGCATTATCACCTTCAAAGACAAATCTCGACAGCAAGAAAACAAAGCATACACTTCAACAGTCTGGAAGGCGTTCAACCCGACCCTCGCGGAATTGCTTAAGAAGAATCCTATAGTGGAGGAATTACCATGGCACGACTGGTTTCAAAATAGCCACGAACATAACTATGGGCTTACTCTTGCGCACGGCTATCCAGGTATATTATTCTGCGCCGCTCTTGCTGGGTGCCGTATATCTGAGATCCGCATGGACGGACTGGGTTGGCATGGAGGTGTCGACTGTGTCCCGCTTTGGTCATTCGGACGATGGTACAAGGGAATCGACGGGTTAACGTTTCGACCATGTGTTCCAAACGAGGGACACTACTCATCCGACGTCAAGGCGTTTACAGATACCTATGCAAACCTCTCACGCCTCGACATTTGCATAGCTCTAGACTGGATGGTGGAATACACCAGCGAACAGGATGTTTCGCAGCTCTTCATGAAAGTCATACGAAATGTCAAGGATCTGTATCTCACGAGGGTATTGGATGTGAATTCGGATCTATGTAAACCTAGTTTTCCGTTTCCGCAGATGGCAGTACTACCGAATTTGCAGAATTTGGAGCTTCATAGGGCGGGAATTACGATCAAGGCTCTCACCGAGTTCCTAGTTGCCAACAAAGCCACGCTGAGAAAGGTGGTCGGTATCCTTACAATACGTCATACCATGACTAGACAGTATATGATCAATTTCTTGACACAATTGAAGGGGGATTTAGACCTTAGGGTCTTTGCGATGGATTTTCTAACGAATAAAGAGCCTGAAAAAGAGTGCTATCTCTCCGTCGATATCAGAGGGAGTTGGAAAGATGACCATGCACGCCATGGTAAATATAGAGTCGGGGTGAAGTGTGAACGAGGGAGGTACTGGAATTGGTATCTCGATCGGGAGGAGCTACCACGGTCAAATTGGATAACAAAGACATCCTGGGAAGAGTTTATTGAAGGGATAGAGGAGGTACGTCCAAATTGGGGTTGCAAGTGCTGCCTGGAACATTGGAATTGCAGGATCACGAACCCTGATGAATTTTGAACGAGCTTAACGGGTAAAATTCAATAAACGGGCTTATTTTCGGCGCGCTCTTCTTTTTAGCCTGGGGTATTTGTAGTCTCGATGTATTTGTAAGGTAACAGTGACTTTTTTGATTTTTACATAGACATTAACTCATATACTAAACCGCCTCCTGGTGATGCTATAACAAGTTTACAGCTCATCTTTAGGCTTCTCCGCATCGCCACCTACCTGCTCTAAGTATACGGTCCAATCATTCGAGATCTTTAACTTAGCATTCTTGATAACCAAGATATCCGCGTGCTCCTTATCCGCAGCAGCAGTGTAACCTAAGCTGGCCTCCCACTCCTTAATCTTGCCATCATCTTCCTCAACAAGCACTGCCTTCGCCTTAGATTTGCCCTTTGCCAACACGCTGGTGTCAAGAGATTTGCTTGCGCCCACAATAACAATCTTTTCAATCTGTAGTGGTTTCGCAGCCTTCTTGTACGCGGCTGCGGAGGCGGGCTCCCTGTGTAGATCTCTAGATGAGAGCGTCTTCAAGGCGCCGTTGTAGATGAATTGGCGATTGATATATGCTCCCTTTTGGTAGTCGAAGCTTTCGCCGTCGTCGTGGTAGAGGAAACCAATAGCATTACCCTGTGCCGCGAATTGTCAGAAATCATTATATCTAAGTCTGTGAACAAAGTTTGGCTAAGGATTTACCTTTTCATTCAGCACGACGACCAAAGTGAATGGGTCATGCTTCATCAATCCACTAGATCTTCTGTGTCTGTCTCTTCGTGGAAAAATATGGCCTCCCCTCATCAAAACTGGAATTTTGTCTAATGGTGCGCTGTACTCCTTCTTTCCCTTGCCCTTATAGACCTTATAGTTCCAGTAATCGTAGTAGATCTCATCGTCACCAAGATGAATATCAACCTTTTCAACACCTTCGCCAACGACTGGCTTAACAAGCAAACCAGTATCGCCGATATAAGCCTGGTCATCAATCTCGAAACCATCTTCATCATCTGGATGGACGACGAAGTTTGGCCTGATGATTGGCATACCATCTTTGGAGGCACGGTGAAAGGCAGTATACCAAGCTGGAAGTAAGGCATATCGCAGACGGACTGCATCACGGATGATGCTGGTATATGGGTCACCAGCGATATATGGCTCTCGGCGCTTTGCGTCAATATGCGCATGGGCGCGGAAGAATGGATACCAGATACCGGACTGATACCATCGGGTCAACAGTTCCTTTGATGGGTTTCCGAAGAACCCACCAACGTCGGCACCTGAGAATGGGAAACCGGCAATACCTTGCGAGAGCAACATGGGGAATGCGGCCTGTAGGTGCTCCCATTTGGCTTCGTTGTCACCAGTCCACATAGCACCAAGACGTTGGGCACCGGCAAAGAATGCACGGGTGAGGACAAAACTTCTTTGAGTCTTGCCTTTACCAACATCACGGGCTTCGAGGGCTTGGTGGGTGGCGTTCATGAAAGTCATACCGTTGAGGTTGTGAAGGTCACGGTGCTCCCAGTTTCCGAAGTGAAGATTGTCCTTTGGCATAGTGGTTTCTGGGCCGTTGAAGACAGAGGGTTCGTTCATATCATTCCAAATGAAGGTGTTCTTTGCAGTTCCCTTGAACTTGTCGAGTTGGAAGAGAGACTTCCACCACTCAATTGCAGCTGGATTGAAGGCATCGATCCAGTGAGAGGAACCAGGCCAGCACCAACCCTCATAAATTTCACCGGACTTGTCCTTGACAGCGAGATCCTTCGATTTAAGTTCTTCAACAACGGGGTAGTTCTCGATGTTCTTGATGTGAGGATCGATAATCAGAACGACTTTGCGCTCGGTCTTTTCGATATTCTTCATCATTTTTTCTGGGTGCTTGAAAGTCAATGGGTCGAAAGTGAAGTAGCGTTTGCCGTCCGTGTATTCAATATCCAGCCAGATAACATCATATGGAATGTCGTGCTTGTCGAATTTCTTATCAACGTCCTTGACGTCATCCTCAGAGACATAGTTCCATCTGCACTGATGATACGCAATCGCAAAGCTAGGTGGCATTTTTGTGAAACCAGTGAGTTCGCCGTAAGCCTTGTAGAGGGTCTGAGGGGTTGGCCCTAGGAAAACCCAGACATCCAATTGACCAGATTCAGAGACCCAGTGTGTCTTCGTATTTTTGGTCTTTTCCTTTTCCTTGACGACGTCGACCCATGTTTCCGCTGCATTCAACCACAGAACACCGACGCTTGATCCCTTCTTATGTGCCTGCATGAAAGGAATGGATCCGTACAATGTCATCGGGCTGTCAACGATATACTCAAAAACATCCGCGTTGTACAGCCTATATGGCTCCTCATAAGCACCTTCTCCGCCTCTAGTTGTCTTGAGCGAAAGCGAAGTTGCGTGACTTGGAATACCGAAAACATGATCATAACCTGGGAACGAGATATCCATTCCCACAGCTTCTGGACCTCTTGGCTTTGTATCCGTGTTTCCACCAAATGTCTCATCCCACCCGCCATCGAGGTCCTCGGGGCTCTTCTCCTTCCCTTCTTCAGGCGCCGCAGGCTGCGCTCTCCAATGCTCTACATTCATCAACCCGCGGTCGTTAAGCACCACATGTGTCTCTCCATCCCTTTCGAATTTAATATTGAACGGATAAACCGTAACGATGGCTTTGTACTTCAAGTCCGGCCCGAATGTCAAAGTAATTTGGCCCTTCTGGTTGTCATAGACCACCGTCTCCTGCCTGACATCCCAATTCGGAACCAATGCCCACCGCTCCGCTTCATTATAACGCTCCTTACGAGCCTTGCTGTCCCCACGTAGAACAATGTCTCTCTTTGTGCGCTTAAGCTCGTCAATGGTAACCCTCACGGCACCATTCTTTTGGAAATTGATAGTGAGCGGCAACACCACTTTCTCGGTCTGTCCTGGTACGGTTTTCAAGATTTCCGCGGAGAGGACCCCATTCTGTAGCACCACGGTAGTCTCCTTGATCTCGTAGGGCGATACCCAATTGGACTCTGGGGCGAGAGCATGGTCGGCGAAAGCCCTATTCCGTCGGCAAAAGCCGGACTGGGAACAGGTCTTAAAATTCTCGTGCTTGACCGTTGCGGCGGGGGTGATGAAGTCGAGAAGAAGCAGAAGGAGCGTAAGTCCTCCTACTGATTTAGACGGCGAAAGGGCGGAGACTCGCATGTGGAGTTTTAGATGTTGGTTGTTGAGCACAACCAAGGAAAGCTAGAGGCGGGGATTGTCAATTGGGTCGGATATTTATTTGGGAGGCGAAATCCAAAAGTGCACCTGGCGAAGGATTCGATTAATCCCGTCGACAGAGAGTGGGTTTTATCCCGTTCGTATATCGTGGAATGTCGTTATGGCGTTTTATGAAAGGGCGAGTGGGTGTGGGGGATTTAAGAGGCCAGCTAATCGTGAAGTCAACACGACATCCTCCAGTACAGTGCACCCCAGTCTCAGTCTTTCTACGCAATCGGTAAGTCGTGTTTCCCCACGTTAGAAAGGAGCCTTTTTTTATGCCGGCTGGCGTAACGAGGGGGCCCCGAGCAAGCTGCCGAACATGCAAAGTCGAAGCTAGGCTGGTTGCAGGTCCTTGGCAAGCAGGGTCTTAATTGGGTGGACATCGATTAATTCGATGGTCAAGCTCAGCTCTGATTGCTAAGCTCCAGCTTGTGGGTTTGCCCGATATCGTCGCTTTGGAATCTTTAATTCAAACAGGCAGCTCTAAGACGCATCATGTAGTCGCAAAACCACCATACCTCCAGTTACACATTATCACATACTTTCACATACGTCGTTCATATCCCAAAGGCGCATTTCGAACGGCTGAGCTTTAAAGGGGAAAGCCAGAAGCTTAAATTCCCAACTATGACGTCGCTATCCCAAGTGAAGCATGTCGTCCTCGTGCGTCCTGCATAAACCCACCCGTCCTGCGTCTAACAGAAATCCCGACTAAATCATGTAAAAAAAATCTAAAAAATTTAGATCCTCTCCGGCAAAGGCGGAGTCGGCAAGTCGTCCGTGACAACTCAGCTGGCACTATCCCTCGCCACCCTCGGGCACTCTGTCGGCGTTCTCGACATCGATCTCACAGGACCCAATATCCCTCGCATGTTTGGTATTGAATCGTCAAATGTTCTATCTGCGCCTGGAGGATGGATTCCGGTACCCGTAGACGGTGGCGAGACGCTAAAGAATAGCGGTGGGAGTATTAGGTGTATGAGCTTGGGTTTCTTGTTGAGGGATAGAGGGGACTCGGTCGTTTGGAGAGGACCGAAGAAGACGGCTATGGTTAGGCAGTTTTTGACGGATGTGCTTTGGGGAGAGATGGATTATTTGTTGGTGGATACACCGCCGGGTATGCTTCAGCTTCACCGATGGGGGGAAGGAAATGTTTTTACAGGTAGCTGATTGGGATATATAGGAACCTCGGACGAACATATATCACTGGCAGAGCAGTTGCGGTCTGCAACAATTGTAGACGGCGCAGTTATCGTCACAACACCACAGGCAGTAGCAACAGCAGACGTTCGAAAAGAAGTAAACTTCTGCAAGAAAGTAGGGATCGATATCCTTGGTGTGGTCGAGAATATGAGCGGGTTCGTGTGTCCGCATTGTGCGGTATGTAATCCTACCAACTAAGCCACATATGTAGACGCTTCACATTTTTTGGTACTAATTGGTTGGACACCTAGGAATGCACGAATGTCTTTTCGTCCGGTGGAGGAAAGGTGCTTGCTCAACAGTTCGAAATCGACTTCTTTGGGGCAGTTCCAATTGACCCGACATTCGTAATGATGATCGAGGGGGAAACTAAGGACGAGGAAGGAAAGAAGGAGTCCCTGCTTGACAAGTATCAGAAGAATGCCCTGTGTCCGATATTTAAGGATATAGCCAGCAAGGTGGTCGCAAAGACAATTCCGAACCCTGGCGACGGGTGAATAACATACTTGATTCTCACGATTGATGTTCCTCTTGCGCTCTGGTCATTGTAAAGGGTTGGGATTGGCGCCGATACTAATGATTAATTATCGGCTTGTAGTATAGTTCTATATGAAGTCCAAATATCTGCATTTGCTAGACTACAATCTATATATACAGCCAAATCTAAGCTAAATCAAATTGCAAATCAACTGTAGGCACAAGAATTGAATAAAAAGTGGTATCTTCAAAAGGTTTTCGAGAATTGAAATAAGCGATAAGGTAAAAGAACGGTAAATAAAAGCGACTGCCATCATGCTGTCATCCGGAGAAATAGAAGATAAAAAAAAGTTGCGGAAAATAGAAATATAATAGAGGTTTCGTCATGGGGTTTTCGTATAATGGTACCGCCCGCCAAATTAGCTTTTGGAGTTTCGAAAGAAAGAAAAAGAGAAGACAAACAGAACGAAGTAGTTGCAGAAAATCAGGTCGCAAAAGAACAATTAAATGTTGCGGAAAAAAGAGTCGTCGGCGCGAAATCACTGGTTTAAGTTGTCGTAATATAGTACACTTCTTTCGTTATATCTCGGGTATCAATTAATGTTGCTTCTTTGCCTTGCTATGATCTACGCTAACCGTATGTCTGGCGTTCTCGAGATCATAGTAGGAGCTATGTGTGGCGGGTGGTGGTCCAAGCCCCTTCTCGATCTGGGTCAAAACCGC
Source organism: Orbilia blumenaviensis (assembly GCA_036872755.1). Classification (NCBI taxonomy): domain Eukaryota; kingdom Fungi; phylum Ascomycota; class Orbiliomycetes; order Orbiliales; family Orbiliaceae; genus Orbilia; species Orbilia blumenaviensis. The sequence goes on along the minus strand of JAVHNS010000006.1, from coordinate 1,892,402 downwards.
AGTGGCAGTTCTTTTGAGGTTTCCGAGTGGAGCAGAGATCATGCCCCATGTCGCTTGTTGCGTATCGGCCAGCGACTGGATCAACTCTGCTGGGCTTTTCTCGGGGAATGGCTCGCTGATGTATTTGCGATTGGGAGAGGATGAGCGGGAGCGAGAGCTGAGAAGACTGTTAGTCTTACTTTCTTGAAAACTGTGAGCAAAACCAAACAGGAACAAAAAGCACTGGAGGCTTACCTAGTGCTGGTGCGTGGGGAGCTATAGCTATATGCACCGGGAGACATGATCTCGCTACCCATTTCAGATACAATGGTGCTAGAGGACCATCGAACTGACTCTGGCTTGACATGGCCTTTCTTATAGGTTATTGGGAGAGCAGGGTGCTTGAAGTAGTCGATTTCTTCGACTTCCTTGCTCTTGGAGCTCAATGGACCATCAGGGTCCATTTCCGACCAGAAATCATCCCCGATATCGACTAGCTTTGTCGCCTTTGGTCCTGTCTTCGTCTTTCTTGGGATCTTAGATTTCGTTGCAATCGACGAAGCAGAAACTGGTGTGATTTTGAGGTTGGCCTTGCTATTCTTCTTCTTCAAAGCAGCAGCAGCAGTCGGAATAGAAGACTCCTTTGGCTTCTGGACTCCAGATCCAGATCCAGGCACTTCCTCGCCGACAGTAGCCTGTCGGAGGTCCTCAATGAACGTCCACAGACCCTCCTTGAAATCTTCCGCCATTTGCTTGCCAGTGGCAATGAGGGCTTCTTGGTGGCCAATTCTCTTGCCCGATCTTGGCTCATAGATCGACTTCTCATAACCACTCTCATAAAGCATGGAATTCGACGAGGTCTCCTTCACAGTATTCGCCCTTCTTGGAATAGAAGGCTTCAACGGCTCGTCAACATCTGCAGGCTGTGGGAAAGAATGTGCCTGTTGCCCATTGGGCGACAGCAATGACAGTGTTCTTTGGTGTTTTGTGTTACCATTGAACGTTGTTGTTCGCCTACCAGGCTTCATCACCGCACCAATAGACTTCCTACGGGCATGATTCTTAGTCTCACCCGCAAGCTCCAGATTCCTAATCTGCTCAACTGTAGCAGACTCGGATCTCTTGCGGGTAGCCTCGTGGAGTGCCCATTTTCGCTTGAGTTTTTCGAGCTGAGCATCTGCGCGGATGAGTTCCTCCTTGAGCTCCAGAACCCGACGTTCTTGACCGGCGAGGACGGTCAAAAAGCCGAGAGGGTCGCTTGCAGGCTCAACCTGATCAGAAATTACAGCAGTCTCGGAAGCAGTCGGTGTGTGTTGGATCGGGCTTCGGAGCTGGCTATAGTGTGTTGAAGGGTAATATGATGGCGTGACATTGACGGGAAAACTCATAGAAGATCTTTTTGCGTGGCGAGGGGACATGACAGGACTGCTTGAACCAGAAACCGAAGGATGGAAGTCGACGGATTTTCGGAACTGGTTGGTTTTTACTCGCAGTGCAGTCTTTTCAGATGTCAGCACTGGGAGAGCTGGAGTTGTTGGTTTTTGCTCGGGTTGAATGTCGTCCAAAAGCGAGTTCGACTCGTGGCTCTGGGTCGTGGCGAGAGGCGTATCTTCCAGAGATACAAGGTCGGCGGTAGCGGTCGACATGGCTGCCAGCTAATACGATAGCAAGAATATAGTACAAGACGCTCAAAATATGAGGATACTAGTCCTTTTTTTGGTCTTTTGTTTCTTTGCAAAAGAATCAATCACGGCAAACTAGCGCATATAGAGAGAGGCAATAGAACGAGTGTGTTATAAAGGCAGGACGTGTGATGTGACGAAGCAGGCTTGCGTAAGTAAGAATAGTAAAGTATATGTAGTACTGAGAACAAAAAGGAAATTCGTGATGGGCGTTTAGGAGGGGAAGAGGTCAAAAACTGCAGCAGCCAATTCGATGATGCTGGCGAGCAGTTGGCGAGATGTTTCTTTATCAAGAAAAAGGGAGTGAGAGAGAAGAGCAGAGAGCGAGCGAGCGAAGAAAAGGAGGCCTTTTACCTAGTACCTTTAACTTGCATGCATGCAATGCAAACTTAACTGTACCGCCGTCAGCCATCCATCCATTCATCGAAGCTGGCTAAGGTTAGGCCAGGCTCTTGCTGCAGGTTAGAACAATAAAGGGATGGCTGCTACCAATTTTACCAGGCGAACCTGCCCCCCGGCTCCAAGTAACCCGCCAATATAACCTTCGTATATGGTCGGGACGTCAACCCCATCAGCTTCGATGGGGCGAGACGAGGAGAGATTGGCAGGAGGACCATACGATAACAAGGGTACTCGCTTGTCGCACAGCCCTTTCCGCCTGTCTCGTTCGTGAAGCCGTGGCCGTGACATGGCCCCAACAGGTTCCAACGGAAACTTCCCATCCCCCCCACAATGTGACAGCGAATTCTGCTCATTGCATGTTTTCCCTTGATGAAGATGATGATGGTGCATCTCCCTTCCATTTCTTCCCTTTCTTAATTTTCTGCATTCTCCGGAAATTGCGATCCATCGACGCGTTTTTCGACGGTGGACGCTGAGAACGGCACTCCGTAATTACAAGGCTGCAGCAGGCTCTACGACACATCCAGCTGTAGCTTCTTTTTTGGAACAGAAGCCAGCGGCGAAGAAGAAAAATCTTTTCGTTCCGTGCATAGGGGAGAGAAGAAGAGCCATGCTGAGTTTGGTATCGATCTCGTTGGCGTAGATGAAACGTCAACGGGCCAATCAGAAACGGCCGTGAGGGACGAGGTTGCCAGGAAGCTGACGCATGCGGTATTCTCTGACGAGGAAAACGACTAACCGCAGCAGTGATCTCTTCGAGCTCTCGCCCACCTGCATTCTTATTTTTTTTTTATTTTTATTTTTTGGGGGAAGGAAGTTAAGGTTGCTAATTGCCCAGAAGACGGTCCGAAACCACTTCAGGGCAACTAAGTACCTGGCTTTTCCTAGGTAGTAGCTGTTAGACCAACGTTTTCCTTCTGTAGTTATGGGGTAACTCCATATAGTTTGCTAGCTTAGCGCAGGGGTAAAATGCTGTACGGGGCAACAGTATCCGACTGAGCTGTGTTAGTAGCATCAATATATAAATCTATAACTGGAGATCTCTCTGTTGTTTGGTTGGATTTTATCTATGACCTAAAAATTACTTACAAAACTGGGGGGGATCGATGTGATATCTCTTGGGAACAGAAGTGAGAAAACCTACTTGGATGCTGGGCATGGGCAATATGCAAGCCATCGAGCTCAGAAAGGTGCCCGTGATAGCTGTCAGTTGATGGGAGTACTCCCCCATGGGTCCAGGCCTGTCTGGTCCAATCACTCAGCTCTCTCCATGCAGCCCGTTGTTGACCATTCCTTTACCCCGTGGCCGTCGATACAATGCATTGAATTGAAGCTCCAGAGCTAAGCTGCATCCATTTTTTCTGCTGCATGGCATACCAACCCAGCATCCAGAAATGTGTTGCGCTTTTTTTAGCTCCACCAGAAAATTTAACGTGGAAAAGAAACCCCACCTAAGATTAACTAACATCCGGCCAGACCAGACTTGGCTGGAGCTATTTTCTTTCCCATCCCACTTTTACTTTTACCCCTCCATTCACCAGACTCTTTTTCTCTCTCTTCTTCTCCACAGACTTCCAATTGACTAAAAATTTCGTACTCACGAACCAGAATAAATCATTTAAAATGGCCAGCACCGAGAGAACGTAAGTTTATTACTCCACTTTATGCCAATTGTGTATAATGAGGAAAATACTAAAAGTCTGTCTTCGTCCAGCTTCATTGCCATCAAGCCAGATGGTGTCCAGGTTAGCCACAACCCCACTATTCGAAAAACCATGATCAATTGAATGAAGAACGCGATTTTTTAACAGTTACCTGTCTATAGCGTGGCTTGATCGGTCCTATCATCACCCGCTTCGAGCAGCGTGGGTACGTGAACTATGTCGCTTCCCGTGTAGTAAATCCGGATGTGGTACTAATGGCGGGTGTAGATTCAAGCTTGTTGCCATCAAGCTCGTTACTCCCGGAAAGGAGCACCTCGAGAAGCACTGTATGTTTCCTCTATAGGATTTAATCAAGCTAAATGTCTCTAACCGTGTCGATGGATTGTAGATGCTGACTTGGCTGGCAAGCCATTCTTCCCTGGGTATGTTCCTACTCTCCTTAAACCAACCCGAACCCAATTGCTAATTTCTTTATCTCTAGTTTGATTGAGTGTAAGAAAATAATTCGACCCACGGCGAATCTAAGAGCAATTGCTAAATGTTGTAATAGACATGAACTCTGGCCCAATCTGCGCCATGATCTGGGAGGGACGTGAGGTCGTCAAGACCGGCCGCAGTAAGTTTTGCACGAGTTTCCCCACAAATTCAGCTGGATGCTAAAAGCTTTTATAGTCCTCCTCGGTGCCACCAACCCACTTGCCTCTGCCCCTGGCACCATCCGTGGTGACTACGCCATCGTACGTTCTCCTTCTCAAGATCCCAGCTACTACGAGCAATGTGCTAACGGTTACAATTACAGGATGTCGGCCGCAACGTCTGCCACGGCTCTGACGCCGTTGAGAGCGCCGAGAAGGAGATCGCTTTGTGGTTTCAGGACTCTGAGATCGTCTCCTACAAGGCCTCTCAATTCGACTGGATCTACGAGAAGCCGTAGATTGCCTATGCCTTGGGTTCCGCGACGGGATGAATTGTAGACTATAACCTACTCTTTCTTATTCTTTCTAGAGCTTATTATATATTTAAGTGAAAGAGGACAGAAGGATGCAATTTATGCCTTGTTAGTATGGGCTGAAGACATTTGGATAGAAACTAAATAAATAAAAAAAAGTTTTCTGATGAAGAACTTAAGCTTACGAGGGTATCTCTCAGCGTGACTTTTATTGATAGGTTGCTAGCTTGTACACCAAAAACTCTGTAAAATCCGAATTTAAAAACGAGTAGATTGCCGATACAGGAACTTGATTCAGAAAGGAAGCTAATTACCTGATATCTGAGTACTCCGTAATGACCTTTTGAAATTTCCCACAGCCTCATCTTTTTAAATCTTGGTGTCTCGAAATCCCAATATAAAATTCATCCACCATCCGCCCACCCCTCCAACACCACACCAAAACACCCCACCACACCACCGTCGCACGAAACTCCCATGAACACCTTCCGCGTCCTCAAGACCGCCGTAACGGATGTAGCGGCCACTACGACCCAGCCCGGTGCAGCTACGGCGCGCACGGGCGTCCTTAATCTCTCGAAGGGCTTTACAATGCAGACACCGAACTTCCTGGCACCAACATCACGGGGCGTGGTACCGCATTTATCGCCTGATAACCTTGAGAAGAATACGGGTGTTGAAGGTGTTTTTGTGGCATTGGAAGATTGTATGTTCACTACTAAATCATCATCATATGCTATCATCGCCAATGTGCTTTAAATTTCTAGATGGAATATATTCATTCTAACATCAATTTTGACAACCTAGTCATAGAAAAGGCTCCCCAACGCATTCCACCACTATACACCTACCCCTCCACCCTCCGTTCCTTCATCTCCCTCCCCTCATCAACGTTCCTCCTACTCTCCCCTCGTCGCTCTCCGGGTATAACATGTCCCAAAGCGAATTCAGACGCAAACCTTTCAATCTTAACATCCGTCGGCTTTCGCGACCTCCCGATCAAAGACTATGTTTCTGCCGTAGTAAGGTTAGAACCGGATATCGTGCTTGGGATAGCGGATATCGCAAATACAGTCTCGCCCGGTAAAAATAGGGTGCAAAAGATGGTCAACAGGACTGAAATGTGGCTGGATGAGCTTTTAAAGATGGTATATCCCGTTGCTGCTGCTGGGGAGAAAGAGGGTGATAAGTCTATACCAGCAGTTTTTGCGCCTATATTACCGTTAGAAAAGGACAGGCAGAGGTTTTATTTATCTCATTTGGTTGATAATGTGGAGAAGTTAGCTGGGTTGGTTTTCACGGGTGCGGAGTTTGTAGATGTTGTGCCTGAGGAATTGGCGGGCTTGCCGAAGCTACAGTCTGATGTTATGGGTGGACCTCACCAGGTGCTTGAGATGGTTGGGAGAGGGGTTGATTTGTTTAATATTGGGTTTGTGGGGGTGATGACGGATGCTGGGATTGCTTTACATTTCAATTTTACAGCTAATGAAGTTGGGGATGAAGATAAGCTGGAGTTGGCGACTGATATGTGGGATGCTAAGTTTGCGACTGATTTATCGCCTCTGGAGGAGGGGTGTGAGTGTTATACGTGTAAGAAGCACCATAAGGCGTATATTAGGCATTGTTTGGAGGCGAAGGAGATGACGGCGTGGGTTTTGTTGCAGTTGCATAATTTGAAGGTTATGGAGAGGTTTTTTGGGGATGTGAGGAGGAGTATTGAGGAGGGGTGGTGGGAGAAGGGGAGGAGTGCGTTTGAGAAGAAGTATAAGCGCGAGATGCCTGAGGGGACGGGGTTGGGGCCGAGGTATGATTATACACCCCGTTTTTAAACATATGGTCTTTTTATATGGAAGTCACTAATAATTTGGTGGTAATGCAGGTTGAGAGGGTACCAGTACAAGTCGGTCGGTGGTGATAAGAAGCTGAACGAACCGGCGTATAGGTCGTTGGATTCAGGTGACGAGGATGGATTGTAGATCTTAGAATTCGGTGTAAAAGTAATAGAATACTATACCAATACATTCGCTAGAGTAATCCAAAGGTTGATTGGGAGGCCATTTATGGATTCAAAATGAAGTGATTAATGGGTGGGAGTGCGATTCGCTTGCCTACAATACTTATCCTTCGTGCATGAGACCTATTCAAAGTTTACTGGCGATCTCTCTTAATACTGGTGCCACCTGCTTCCGACTCAAATCCAGGGACGCCTGCGTCCAAGCCTTCATCCCCTCCACCATAACGCTCTCCGCCATCGCATCCTTCTCATTCGGCCATTTCTCAAGTTTAAACTTGTCGTCTACCCCTTCTTCAAACTGTTGCGCAAAGCTCTTCGTCCTATCTGTTAACCCCCATATTAATAGATCTCGTCGAAACCCATCGCTGTTATCTGTCGTCATAACGATCGCAATGTCTACTTTTCTGTCGTGTGCGTATTTTTCTAGTTCTTTGGTGAAGTTGTCAACACCGCCTGCCTGTTTGACGACCCACGACAGCGATCTAGTAATCGCGCTGACACCCAAGACGATGTCATTACTCTCCTTCCATTGCTTATAATCTTTCCTTAGAAGCCCGTCAATACTCAATCCGCTGATATCACTCTTTGCATCCTGTAAACTCTTGTAAAATGCATTATTGTCGAATCCCTCTCCCACATTTTCAATGAAGCCAGTCGCCTGGACAACATCAATCGATGTGACCTTAGACTGTGCCTTCAAGTTCGCCGTATCAACCAAAATAGGCGCCAGCGCCAATCGCGCTATTTCAGAGTGTATTGATGCCGGGAGATTATTCCAATGTGCTTCATAAGTCGTACGGAAATAATTCGCTACAAGCGAAGTACACGATCCGGCCGGGAAAATTATCCGTGGTGATGCTTTTAAATACGCATTTTCGTCGGCATGGTGGTCGATAACTGCGGTTACGCACTCTGAAAAGCGTGGGGCGAGGGGTGGTTGTAGTACGTTGTGGTCTACTAGGGTAAGTGAAACTCTGGAGGGTTTGGTATGTGTTGGGATGTCGGAGAGGGTTGGTATGTCTGAGAGGTCGAATGAAAGGTGGGAGGCTAGGTAGGCGTGTTCGGGACGGAGAGCTACTTCGTTACGAGGGATTGTGAGAAGTGGGATGGTGGGTGTTTTGAGACGTTGGAAGAAACTGGATACTTCTGTGTCCGAGTCGCCGATTTTTTGAGAGCCTGGGGTGCTGGGTGCTTTGATTATGGTGTCTAGAAAAGCGTATAGAATGGATGAGGCGAAGGAGTCGAGGTCTGGTACGGTGTGGTGTTAGCCGGGGGAAGATTGGGATGTAGTGGTGGGGTGTTGAAGCGAACCTGCGGATTCATTGCCCACTACTATATTTACATGATTGTTTAAACTGACTGACGAGTTGAATGACTGTTTGGCTCCGACGAGGAACTGCTTAAGAGATGTAAAAGTCGCCATTTTGCGAATTGACATCGTTGGCGATGATGACAATGGGCGGGTATCAGGGCCAGAGGCTGGTGTCGTGTCGTCGAGGTTGACGTCAAGAGTTTATATCACAGGCGCACAGAATAAAATTATGTGTTGCGTTGTCGTTGGCAGCTTACATAAGCAGCATAACAATATCTGTCCAAGACTGTGGTCTCTCGTCGGTTGGATGCGTCTGACATTGTACAGGAGGATCAAGAGTTGGCATAACATTTGGTACCTACTCCTGTATTATATGACAGGGGGGTTATGGGAATCTTTAAGCGATTGGAGACCGTTGTTACATTCTGTTACATTTGTGATATATACACCGTCAGCAAACGGTAGCTATAGAACCGGGTAGCTGTTAACGTTGAGGCTGATAGACGGGTTAATTAATTCAATGGGCCATGCAATGCAGTATGAAACCTAAAAGTAAAAGTGTACAGCGCACAAGCCATGGTCCCGTTATTCTGGGATGAGACTTTCTCGAGCTCGAGTTCAAGGTTGAGTTTTTTCGAGGCTGGAAGAAACCGGGGTTTGAATGGGATGATATGCAGCATGCAATGTTCGTCAATTCTGTGCTGTGGGAATGCAGTCAGGCACATGATGGACGGGGATGAGAGTATGTAATGCGATCTCATTAAAGCAATCTTTTCGGGCAGCGGCATTTTCTTTTTAGGGAATTCTTGTTTCTGCGACCGCGCTCTTGAAACTCGAGTTTTTGAGAGATTATTTTTTTCTGGAGTTGCTATATGCTATATGCTATATCGGAGGCCATATTAACATTGATAACTACCTAAGGCCAGTTGTAAGGCCGGTAGGCGTGTAATCGGAACGGGTTTATATTCAGCTGTGGAGAAAAATTTGCCGCCGGCGCCACAATGCATGGTGGTCGCTGGACTGGGGCTCCCACCCGAGTTCATCCATCTCAGTTGGAATTGAAATCGAGATCTTGTTCATCCGGTTTTTGCCTGCTTGGCAGTAAATTAGATTAAAGTACCCGAGTACCGATTTGACCAAAAGAATGAGGTTTGCTTAAACTTCAAGGTTTTTAAAATTTTAAAATTTTTTTTGTTCTTTCGCGTCTAAGGAAGCCTTCTCAAACGGAGCCCGGCTGACTGCATTCGATATAAAAAATGCCTCGGGTCACCCCGCAATAGATACCACGGCCGCCGTCGTACACGCGAGCGACCAGACCGGAAAGTACGATTATGATCTGATACGGTGGCAGGGAAGGGAAAGGTGTGCGGTGGAAGGAGAGTTCCCCACTACCGAGTATCTGTTATGTATGTATGCAGCTAGTTTTAGACACCAGTCAAGGGTTGGTTAGGTTTTTTTTCTTATTCTTTTTTTTTTTTTTTTGTCGATGCCAGTCCATTTTCGGGTGCAAGTTCGCGGTCCGGCTTTGGATGGAAACGTGAGACCGTACTTGCTCAGTAGTAGTACTACAAATTTTTTTTAGTGGCATAGAAAAAAAGAAGACGAGGGAGAAAAGGAAGAATGGGAAAATGGGTGGGAAAGGTGTATTTAGTTAAAGCCGGCCGGCCTCTAGCTGTCTGTAGCAGCGATGGGCTGGATTTTCTTTTCTGGAACATGCATGCAGACTGGTTAAGCTTAAGGTACCAATGTCAGAAGTGTCGAGGACAGGGAAGCGAACGTACATATGCTACCAGATCCAAGACTTTGATTCTGATTGATTGACTGATTTACTGGTTGATTGATCGAGTTAGTGGGTTTTATAATAGTGGGATAGCGGCATAAGGTGTGTGTGCGTGTGTGTGTGGAGGTCACTTTTCTCTTCTCTCGTGGCGGTTTTATATTAGGTATTTTATACGAAGCGGAAGACTTGAGACGGGGGGAGATAGGTAACGTGCCTAAGCAAGGAGCTAAGTAAAGTACCTTATAATAGGTAAGAAGTAGGTACCCGGGGAGGAAGAGGAGGAAGAGGTGGGTTTGCAGGTTTAGGTAGAAAGGGTAGTATGCATATGCCGCAGCTGCAGTGCGGTTATAGTGAGGGAGAAGAGGAAGAGGAAGAGAGAGAGGAAGGATTAATTGAGTAACTTGCTGCTACTACTTCGAACTTCCTTCTTCCCTTTCCCACCATCCCATCATCATCCTATTTACACTTCAACCTTCCTCCTCTTCCTCTTCTCCTGATCGAATCGATCCATGATACATCGATTAATATTCCTGATCACCACCATCCAACCTTCCTCGAATCCCATGTTAATTTAATTTCCTCGGCTCTCGACTCCGCCATAGTAATAATAATTAAGTACTTGCTTACTTACTAAGTGGTTACTTTATCGATATCGATAGTAGCCGGTTATCAATTATCTTGGCTCGGATCTGATAATCAAGTGGTTTTGCTTGGTGGGCTTTTTATAACTAGATCGCCGGCCGATTTCTGTAAGTATGTGATATACCTAGCTGAGCCCCGGCTGGTTGTTCTGTCTGGCTGTTCTGTCTGTTCCGTCTGGCGGTCTGTTCTGGCTGTCTGGCTGGTTGGCCTTCCCTTCCTCCCATCCCTCCATCCGCCATCCGCCATCCCATCCCAGCCAAACCTGCCCTGCCCAGCCTGCCTTTCGCACTTCCTCTCTTCACTTCACCACCACCACCACCACCATTAACTACCACCACCACCATCATCCAACCAACCGTTCCCATCAATCAGTCAATCAATCCGCTAACTGACATTCCGACACCATCACCACCAGCTCGCTACCAACCTTTTCTCCTCCTCCCACCCACACCTATCTCCCCGCTTCGATCTCCAGTCCCGTCCATCCATCCATCAATCGAATCAGCCAATCGATCGCTGCTTCTCCATTCGTTCCGTTCCCCTCGGTAACTCCTTTCTACCATCAATGTCTCTGGCACCGAGTCGTCGCCAAATTTGAGCAAGGGAAAACGAGGACAAAGCACTCGAGCATACGGCACGGCTCCCACCCCGGACGCAGACAACCCTTAACCTCTGCCTAACCGTCTCGGCGACTGAACCGACCAAACGAAAAAAAGACAATCCACCATGGCGGGTGCCTCGAGTAACGGTCCTATTGCCGCTCAAGGCACCCCAAAATCCACAACCAATGGCTCCAGAAAATCTCCCTCCCAAGCACAATCAAACAGCGCCCCTACGACTCGAATGAAGGCTGGCGGCGGAGGAATGGCTGCCACCATGGTTCCTCCAAGCCAAGGGGTCCCCCTCAGCACCAGGAGAGCAGCAGGACTCGACATGAGCTCGGTTGAACATCGTCAAATTCCCTCGAAAGAACAACCGAAGAAGAGCCGTCCTCACGGAATCACAGAGGCCCCTACCTATCGACCAACCGAGGACGAATTCAAGGATCCTTTCAGGTACATTCAGAGCATCGCCGAGGAGGGCAGGAAATATGGAATCATCAAGATTATCCCTCCGGACACGTGGAATCCACCGTTCTGCATCGATACAGAGGTGCGTCTTATCTCAGTTTTCCCACCAGCTTTGAGAGGGTATTGTTTTAACATCTGTCACAGCGATTTCATTTCAAGACTCGACGACAGGAACTCAATAGTGTTGAAGGAGGTACGAGAACACCCAGGAGAACCCTATTCCTTCCGGTATACTGACTACCACGCCACAAACAGGGACTCGAGCGAATCTTAACTATCTTGACCAACTCAATAAGTTCCACTCACAACACGGTATGACCCTCAATCGTTATCCGAGCGTGGATAAGCGACCGTTGGACCTTTATAGGTTAAAAAAGGCTGTCGACATTCGAGGAGGATTCGACAAAGTTTGCAAGGGCAAGAAGTGGGCCGAAATCGGGCGCGACTTAGGATACAGCGGCAAGATAATGTCTTCTCTCTCGACCTCCCTCAAAAACTCCTACCAGAAATATCTCCATCCATACGAAGAATACGTCAAGACCGCAAAACCTGGCGTGCAGCAACAATTGGAGGCCGAATATGGTGGACCTCTTACCCCATCCCCTGCCGGTAGTCCCGCGGGGAAAATGGCGAAAAATATGATCAAGTCGCCAGGTGGTATCCAAGAGTCGCCGCTGGCGCGCGCTGCTTTTGCTCTCAATTCTTCCGGGATGCGGGAGAAGCCGGTTGACTCGGACAACGACTCCCCGATGCCCGATGCAGGTCCCGTCGATGCTAGTGAAACTAGCACCCCGGGACCTGCTGGCGGCTTCACTCCCGTGAACATGGGTGGGTTTACTCCCGTGAACGGGGGTGCCTTCACGGCTGTAAACTCAATAAAGAAGGAGAACGAGCCAACCCCCGCACCAAACGAGACCCCGCGGCCTTCTAGCAGAGGGTCGAAGCGTCATCTGAGCGAGAACAGTGACAGCCCCCCGAAGGAAGCCGGTGGCGCTGATGGAGAGAAGGAGTCGGGTGAACGCCGTAGCAAGAGGCTGAAGAAGGCGCCGACAGTCGCTGGTTCGAATATGATTTTCCATAGACCGGCAACTCCTAGACCGGACCGCCCCAACAAAACAAAGCCTGGCGAAGTAAGTGTATTGCAAAGTTCCTTCTTAAGCGCAAAGCTAACAGATTGATACAGAAATGCGAGAAGTGTGGGCGTGGCGACGACGCGACTTCTCTTCTTCTTTGCGACGGATGTGACCACGGCTATCATACATACTGCTTGGACCCACAGGTAAAGACAATACCGGAGAGAGACTGGTATTGTAATCGGTGTCTTGTTGGTACCGGGGAGTTTGGATTTGAAGATGGCCCTGTCTACTCTCTTAAGCAGTTTCAAGAGAAGGCGAATAATTTCAAAGAGAACTACTTCGGTTCCAAGATGACCTTCGACCCGATTCTCAATACTAAACGCCAGGTCACTGAAGACGATGTTGAGCAAGAATTCTGGCGCCTTGTCGAAAGCTTGCACGAGACTGTCGAGGTTGAATACGGTGCAGATATTCATTCTACGACTCATGGTAGCGGGTTTCCGGTCATTGAAAAGGACCCCTTGAACAAATACTCCCACGACCCCTGGAATCTAAACATATTGCCTCTACATAGCGAATCGCTGTTCCGACACATTAAATCGGATGTTTCAGGAATGACAGTACCATGGCTATACGTTGGCATGTGCTTTTCGACATTCTGTTGGCATAACGAGGATCATTATACATACTCTGCGAACTATCAACACTTCGGGGCCACAAAAACGTGGTACGGGATTCCGTGTTCAGACGCTTTAAAATTTGAAAACGCGATGAGGGAGGCGGTTCCAGAGTTGTTTGAGCAGCAGCCTGATTTGTTGTTCCAGCTGGTGACTTTGCTTACCCCCACGGCGTTGACTAAGGCTGGGGTCAAAGTCTATGCTATCGATCAACGCGCTGGTCAATTCGTCATCACTTTCCCCCAAGCTTATCATGCAGGGTTTAATCATGGGGTATGTCCGATTATAAATGTCTCCTGCAGGCGCGAAATATGCTAATCGCCTATTTTTTTAGTTCAACTTCAACGAGGCTGTCAATTTCGCCCCACCTGACTGGGAGCCTTATGGCCGGGCTGGTGTTGAGCGTTATCACGAATTTAGGAAACAGCCAGTTTTTTCTCATGAAGAACTCTTACTAACGGCTGCTGCCAGAGACACTTCTATCAAGACAGCTCTTTGGTACGTTTCACGGAATTAACGGTTTGCCCACCCTGCAAAAGCTAATAAATCTGTATAGGCTGGCACCGGCCCTTGAGAAAATCCGAGACACCGAACTTGAGAATCGTAGCAACTTGCGTGAAGTTGCCCCCGGCATTACTGAGCAATTGGTTGAAGGTGACCTTGCGGAGGAGCAATACCAATGCATAGTCTGCAAGTCGTATTGTTATTTGTCCCAGGTTATTTGCGATTGCACAACAAATGTCGGGTGTATTCAACATTACCAGGATATCTGCGACTGCTCGTCGGATAAACTCATCCTTCGCCTCAAACATAATGACGAAGCGTTGAAGGAGCTAGTGGACAAGGTCAGAGACAAGGCGAACATGCCAAAAGCATGGACGGCCAAACTGCAGAAGTTCATGTTAGAATCCCCAAGACCTGCTTTGAAAACTTTGCGATCTCTTCTAGCTGAAGGGGAAAAGATTCCAGCCACCATTCCTGAACTGCCTGCCCTTAAGTCTTTCGTTGAAAGAGCAAACGAGTGGGTCGAGGAAGCTACAAATTACATTTCACGAAAGCAGCAGAATCGTAGGAAGAATGAAAAGGTTTGGAGAAAGGGCAATGCAAAGGCCGCAGAGCTAGAAGAGCGCGATAAAGAGCTCAGAAAGGTTGATAACATTGTGCGACTATTACAGGAGGCCGACCAGCTATCCTTCGAGGCTCCTGAAATCGAGCAGCTCCGCGAACGAGCTGAAGCAATCAGCGACTTCCAATCCAAAGCACGGTATGCGCTTGCGGACGCGCAGCCGAACGGTGGCATGACTGTCGAACAATATGAGGAGTTGGCGGAGGCTGGGAGGTCCTTTAATGTGGATTTAGTGGAAACAGAACAACTCGACAAACTGATTCAGCAGTGTCGCTGGATTAAAGAGATTAGGGATATGAAGTATACGGGAAAGGTGGTGACGCTACAGGAGTGCCAAGCATTAATCGATCAAGGCTATGAGCTGGGAATGAAGAACGGCGATGGCGAGCTCCTCGGTTGGTTGGAGGCCGAGCGTAATGCCGGTCAACTGTGGTCAAGCAAGGCAAGGGATGTCATGTCCCAGGAACCAATTCATTATGCTCAACTGGACTCTTTATCTAGAATGGCGCAGCTTCACCCGTACGAGCAGGACATTCTTGACCAAGTGGATCAAATTTTAAACAAGCAACGCGAGGCCCAGCGTCAGGTTCAAAACCTAGTTGAGAAAGCAAAATCGGTAGCATTCAACCAACGCCCCCATTACAAGGATGCGCGAGACGTCATGGACTCTCTAACAGCGGGCCAAGTCAAACCAGCCGGAACAATCGATCTCGAGAAGGAACTGAAGCGCCATGAAGATTGGATGAGACGTGGAAAGAAACTGTTCGGAAAGGCGAATGCCCCTCTTCATATTCTGCTTAGTCATATGCTATATGTTGAAGGACGCAATAATGCTTGCTTTGCACTCGAAGATCGTCCCCGTACTCCGGTGGAGCCTTCTTCCCGAGAGCAGAGCCCCGATCCGAACTCTACAACCCCATCGTTTGGCGTCGAATCTTCAAAGGCGGGACGACTACGCGAAATCTTCTGTATCTGTCGCCAACCTGAGGCCGGCATGATGATTGAGTGCGAGATATGCCACGAGTGGTACCATGGAAAATGTCTGAAGATTGCACGAGGAAAGGTCAAGGAGGAAGACAAGTATACTTGCCCTATCTGCGACCACCGGATTAAGATCCCGAGGGATGCAGCTCGACCAAAACTTGAGGATCTCCAGGCTTGGGAATTAGATATCATGGACCTCCCCTTCCAACCCGAGGAACAGGCTTGCCTCTCTCGAATAATCTCCGTTTCTCAAAAGTTTAGAGACCACCTTCATCCATTCTGCCAAAACGCCTTCGGGTTGACCAGCGCAGAGGTTCCAACAATGCGATTCTATCTACGCAAAATTGAAGGCGCGGAGGTTCTGTTAGCCCAAGAGCATAATTTCCTGCGGGCTGAACTACACCGATGGATGCCAGTTGCGCCTGACCCGCCGCCAATCTTGTCAGCATCGCTTTCGACTCGTAAGCCGAGGCCTACTAAACAGCAGAAGCTCATGATGTCTCTTGGGATCGAGAACCCGGAGGAACTTCCTGTTCAACTACGTACAAAGGCTCATCAGTTCAAGAAATCCAAGGATATGACCCAGAAAACGCCAACAAATATCAAACCTGCTCCCCGACTTGGATCCCCCGGATCTTCAACTTCTCCTTCTACCATTCACCATCCCCAGTTTGATTATGGCAGCGGGTACGATATGGATCAAGAATCGCCTCCATTCCGTCCCGGATTGCATGATGGGATGGACTCAGTATCTAGCATCCGAAGTCGCCCCCTTGACAGCCTTCTCTTCCCCTCTCCTCCTCCGGTCTCGTTTATCCCCGCACGCTTACATCAAGATATTGAACACATTCCATCCACTGCGAATCAGCTTCAGGAAATGAACTCGATGTTCGAATTCGATGCAGCATCTGCGAATCAGGAACCGAACGATGTATTAATGAAGGATATTTCAGGCGCTATGGCACAATCCGAAGAGGCAGAACGTGTGGCCCTGGCACAACAGGCAGCGAATGAAGCCTTGACCTTGCAGCAGTTTTCGACACTGCATGATGATGATCGAGACAATGAACCCGCTCCAGGTGGCGTTGCCGGCGAGGCAAAACCGTAGTCCAGTTTCCCGACGCCGAAGGCTCCTCGCCTTCGTCTCATTGTCAAGCCGTCGAGGGTTCCTCGACTTCGTCTTTTCGCCAGGCGGCCATAAATGGGCCTGCTTTCTGGGGCCAGTTTGGTCTAAAACTCCCCAGCTCTTTTTCTTCTTCTACTTTAATGTATCTACGACAAATCTTTTTCCCTCTTTCTGTTTCCTGAATTTTGGTATGGCGTCAATCTGAGGATCCGTGCCTTCTAGTGTTTTCCTTTTCTTCTTCTCAAACCTTTGACATTATTCCCTTATTCAATATGTGTTTCTTTATGGGATAAAAAAATTCATGATGCCATTAACTGGGTGTTTAGTTCTCCTACTGTATTACCTAACTCTTTCTTCATGAGGAACGGTCCTGGTTTATCGGTTACACATCGGTTCTGCATAACCTCTCAACTAATCCTACGTCAAAACTCTCCACTTTGGCTTCCTTTTTTTCCTTTCTTACTCTTATTCTCATTCTGATACCAAAACATGCGGTTCCTGATTCTTCTTCCTTCTGTATTCTGATGCCTTTAATCCGATTTTTTTTTCGTTTTCATTTTCATATTTTTTTTCTTTCAAAGGGTGGGCTT
Source organism: Orbilia blumenaviensis (assembly GCA_036872755.1). NCBI lineage: Eukaryota > Fungi > Ascomycota > Orbiliomycetes > Orbiliales > Orbiliaceae > Orbilia > Orbilia blumenaviensis. The sequence goes on along the minus strand of JAVHNS010000006.1, from coordinate 1,875,329 downwards.
TTTTCTCATTCTGTCCTATACAAAACAAAAACATCCGGTTCGATGAAGTTTCTGAGGGTTATGTTTTTTTTAGTCTAACTCGAGGACCGAACTGTATCTTTTTCTTTTTCTTCCTCTCTTGATTCCGTTCTAATAGGGGTGTGGAGTGTGTCTGTGGATGCGGTGTTAAATAATGTTTTTATGATAGAGGAAGGTCGATGAAACGGTCGAGATGGGATGAGATAATGGATACTCTTTGAAATCAATTACTAGCTGTCTATGGATACACCTAAAAGTAATTTGTACATGTTATTCAACGGGGTTTGAAGCTATTTGCCCATCCTGAGGTATGCCACTCTGTAATTAGCTGTGCCTCGGGACGGGGTACCGAGACTAACTGTCTCGGGGATGACCAGCGGCAATGTTTTCTACCAGCTTGCGAATCACACTACCGGGAACTTGACCAATCATGAAACGGCAACGCTAGTCTCGGCATTAGTAGCAACGCGCGAAATACAACAATCTCCTAAAATGCAACAAAAATTTGCTCATCCAAATTTAGAACTAAAGTCTGGGAATAGGCTTGAGGATATAACTTGCCATACGTCGATTCCATAACCGGACTGTTGAGTACAAAATTGAAACGTGGAAGTCGTGACATAACGATTGCAAACATGGCCAAAGCTATCAACAAATAAAACTCCATCGGAAATAAGTAGTCTAGGATACTGGGCGGAGGATGGTATACTATGGAGCTATGCTTGTGTATTTGTTTTATTTTTTTATTTTGTTTTATAAATTTAGGAATATGTACTTCCCACCTGGTCCATACTTACATGGGTATATATCTCGTTCTATGACGTTCAAAAACAACCCGGGAGTATTTAAGCTCTATAGTCAACCGTATAAAACTTAGGGGATTACTTCGAAGTCTGCCGCCTTAACACTTCTACCTCCAATCGAGCCTCGTTTATAAGTAATATATTTACTTCAACCTAGAAAGACATAAAGCCTGTTGACGCATATAAGCTTGGTGATCGGCGAACACCGATATCTAGGTAAGATTCTGTCTTTGTCAGTGGTAGAAAGATGAAGTGTAACCTAGAACTAAGATTTGAGACTATCTAGGGAGGATTCATATAACGGCCTCCTCGTTTAGATATAATCTATAATTATGACGAGCCCTCCTAAACAGGAATCCCTTGAAGCTGCGGGAGCCACTGCGCCTGCCCAGCAGCCAAATTTCACAACGGTGGAGAAACCAACATCTGGCTTTGTGCCCTCCAAAAAACAAACTAATGGTAATAAAAGCCCATTACCTGATCGTGACGTAGTGGATGGGGCGGATGTGAACATCGAGCCACAAGCAGGAGAGGACTCTGGTCCAGGGAAAGATGAGCAGGAGCGGCCCGACAAACCAGAAGAACAGACACACACCCACGAACCACAAGTTGAGAACGAGGACCCATCGCCTTTCAATCCTTCTATCTATTACGCCAACCGCCACGCCATTAATAGAAATACCGCCGTACTCCAGAAGAACACAGATATCCTTTGGACAATACAGAACCTCCAAATCTCGATGAGAGCCAAACAGAAAAAGTCTGCCATGGCGACTCCGCTCTCTCCTTCCGAGAATGAATGGCGTCAAAGCGTCGATGCTGCTCTACGCAAATCTTTGGAGGCGGTGAATGCGAGTATAGAAGCGGGGAAGATGAATGATCGGATCATAAGTCGCCTGCAGCGATCCCATCTGCTACACACATGCCTAAATTGTGAAAGGAATGCTGAGTTGCCAGCGCCAGATTCATCATCTTTGTCGGGAGAGGCGGCGTTCGATCCCGAGTTGGGAAATTCTAACGTAGCTAACGGTTCTACGAATAATGCCTGGGGACAATTCTCCGCGGGACACTTAGGTCTTAACGGCTACCATAGTATCACAGAAGAAACCGGTCTAAATGTGCGCGGAAACTCTTCGTCGGAGCCGATAAATGGGGAGGATCCTAGAACAACCTCCTCAGCAGCCCTTGAAATGACCCAAAGAGATCTAAATGGAACTAGAAATGGGAAAATATCGGAAACACTTAACACTAGCAGTAAGAGGAAGAGGAACGCAGCGTTGCCCTCTGAAGGACAAAATGAATATGAAAACGATAATAATGAGGTCCAAGATGGGAGAATGAAGAGGGCAAGGGCCCCTAGAGCTAATGGCAGTAAATCATCTAACCAAAAGACCCAAACACCTCGACGGATAGGGCCGAGACAGAGCCCGAGATTGAAGAGATCGGGGTTGTAACCGCATCTTTTGTTCCTTCTAACTTGGCATAGCCGTAATAACTGGTCCTTAAAACTACCGATTGAAGGAACGGGAGCTGGTATTACGGCTCCTCTATTTGGGTATGTTCAATAGCAATTACAGAATTCTACTCCTAGTCTTTTCGATGGCTTTGCTTTCCCCCCAAGTGATACAGTACCGTACAGGAAAATTTAGAAAAGATAACCGCAACAAGGAGACTATGGCCTAACAATAAACATCCTCTTAGAAACCACATTGGCTAGAACTAGTGTGTATACCCTAATATATTCACGGCTAGCGAGACGCCAATCTCTATTTACGTAAATATTGATACTGGTGTAGCCTTATGCTGTTGTCGATTGGTTAGGGTTACTGCGGCGACGATTATGATTGGTTCTTCGCCTTCCAATCGTAGCCTCTCTCCAACCCCAGAAGTCTTCAGCAGAGTGCCTTGATATCATTTCCATCATTATCACACGATATTATAGCCGCGAACCGAAGTAACTGTCCACAGCTCTTCTAATGTCCTACCTACGGTCCATTCAGGATGTATCCTCATCTGGTGATCGTAAAGCATCCCCTTCGCAAGACCTTTTTTTTGGCTCCTTTCAAACCTCCGACAACCAGGGAAACAGCACCAAGCACTATAAAATTTCCCAGTAAATATGCGCTCGGATTGGATTGGAAGGTCATTAGCTTTCAACGGTGGAATTAACACGGCCTCCTCTCCTGCCTCGTCTCCTGCCTCTCTAGGCATTCCTTTGCCACCCATTTGTAGCAAGAAGTCGGCCATCGTTTTGCTGCCAAGTCTTCGCACTCGGTCCAGGATGAACCCGCCCGGTGCAGACCAAGCATTCACATTTGCGCCTCTTTTGATGAGAAACTCTACCGCATTTTTCTGGTCTGTTAATGCAGCGTAGCCAAGCGCTGTGATGCCATCCTGTTTATGGGTCGCTTCAAGATCCGCTCCTGATTCTATGAGACGGCCCGCCAATTCCATGTTGTCGACCACAACAGCGCATATAAGTGGCGTCCTGCCCATATCATCCTTGAGGTTAACATTAGCGCCGTGTCGGATGAGTATATCCACGATAGCTGAAGCTTGTTGAAGTATTGCTAAATTGAGGGGAGTAATGATCACGAGCATTCCGGATAGTATGCCACGCCCGTTTGCGTCGGCTCCGAGGTTTAAAAGCGCATCCACAAACCAAAGTCCATCCTCGAGACAGATTGCCTCTATCAAGGCGGTCGAGTTATCACCTTTTATATTTTCCAAACTTGCTCCATGCTTTACAAGGGCACGGAAGGTATCGAAATTCCCGTTTTCTATAGCCAAATCTAATGGTGTACGGTCGTAGTAGTCTCGGGCATCGATAGACTGGGTTCTCGCCAGGTCCCCTATAGCCCACCCGATACCAAAACGAGCGGCAAGATGTATCCCTAGGACTGAGGTCGAATTTCTGAAATCGGTATAGCCGCTGTTCTCGAATTCTAGAACTTGGTCCGCGGATGCCACAAGAAGATCGTCTTGAAGAAAACTCATGATAGTTTCCCTAAAATTGACAGCTTCGGGCTCTTCCTTCGCGAGCCGACCCCATTCTTTAGCTGCCCGGCGGTAGTAAGGGTGAGCGCTTAGTCTCTTGTCATAAGCTTCGCGGTTTAAGCAGGCACCAGTCTTAAAAGTATCACTACATAGATACTGAACGATCAATTCCCCTGCGGTATTCCAAAAACTGGGATACCACTGCTTAGGATCCTGCTCAAAATATATATAAGCTGTTGGATTAAACAAGATGACGGTGCTGGTGGCTTCATCATAAGTAAGTAGCCCATGGGACCATGAGATCAAATCTTCAAGCGGCTCTAGGTGTGGTCCTCTGTAAGTTTGAAGATTAAGATATGTTTGGATCGCCTGCTTGAGCTCCAAAATAGAGAAACCTGTGGAATGGCTGTCGGCGCGGCCGACTAACCAAATCGCTGTCTGGGCGTACTTGTTAATTATGTTGCTAGCGTCGGCTATGATTCTGGTCATGAAATTGTCGTAAAATATTTTGTAAGATCCAGGACTGTATAGCAGATCCTGGATGTCCAGGTGCCCCTCTTGATTGCTCATAACTACAAAGCGAGTAAACTCCACGGCGAGCGCAAAACTTTCATAGAATTCATCATCAGTTTGGGGCCTGCAATTGTGTCCGGATTGAGGCGGACTTACATTCCTTGCAGTACTTCCAATGTCCCCCCCAGAAATGAATATCTGTGTTCTTGGGGCGTGAATATAGAATCGGAGAAAGGGCTGGAGTACTAATCATACCTTGTGGGAAGAGACTGCCGTAAATATAAACTGATATCTTGGCGTGTGTGTTTTTCGCCTATTTCAATGTGCAGCTGTGCTTGAATCCTCTTATTGATTGCGGGTATAATCCTTGATGTAAGAAAAAGGTTTGCACCCCAAATTTCCAGCCGTTTAATAAGATCGCAGAATCTGGCCCATTGGAAGGTGTGAGTTTTAAAGGTGTCCAAGTCATCGATGAGGATAAAAGTTTTGGGTGGTTTAGACACCAGTAATTCTAGATGGGCATCAAGTTCGTCTATTGATGGGTCCTCGCGGGTTCTGAATTTTTTGTACAACGTATCTGGAATATTGTATGTTGACTGGGGGAGCAGCTGCCCGATAATACATCTTAAAGTCGTTGTAATCCCGTCCCTCGCAATGGAGGGGTCACAATAGACTACACAGATGCTGGCATTCCCGTCGTAGCGCCTTCTGAGTTCCTTGTACACCATTGCTGTAATGTAGGTTTTACCTATCCCTGGGGGGCCGGTGCACAGCAAAGTTTTACCTTCACGGGATCCCTCCCATTCTTTGAATTCTGGTAATTCGGGGAACCACAATAAAGTCCCTTCTGTGGGGCTATAGTTATACTTTTCCTGTTCCGGTAGGAAGTTCCTCGGGTTTAACCATTCAGAAACCTCCATTCGCCGGGAGGCTTCAGTTTGTACTGGATCCATTTGAGGGAAGGGCTCAAATTGAGACTGTGGAGGCCGTGATAGCAGAGAGTCAAAGAATTCCGTCCACTCTTCCTCGTCTTCGTAGTCGTCGAGATCCCATTTATCCCTAATTACATGTGTGTAAATATGTAGCAATTTTGATTCGAAGACGTCTTCCTCTTCGGCTGAGTATTGGGCGCGGTATCGTCGAAGTAGCTCGCTGGTCCCTAGGTCCTTATCGTCGCGTTGATTCCGTAAGACAGACAATCCGAACTTAGTTGGCCCTTCATATGATTTTTGACATGCCCTGAATCCGCATATCCAGGACAGAGGGTGCAAGGGGAGTGGGTTTGACGGATGGTATGATGGGTGTGTCGGATATGAGTGTTGATTTGGGTATGTTGAATCCGGGTACAATGGAGAGTGTGGCGACACCGGGTTGGGTTGAATTGGTTGGATAAAGTCTGCCTCGGTAGATGGGTACGTAGGGGGGTCCGGCGGTGGGTATGGCGGTGGGTACGGCGGGTAAACATATCTTGCCCTGGGGGTACTTTTGTGAGTATCTTGTCGGGAGTGGCTTGTGAGATCAGGTAGGACTGAGGGTGTTGGAGATTCCCATTCTGCAGAAGGGAGTTGAGCGAGGTGAGGAGGGTCTGAGTCGAAGTTCTCTCGAGTTCGGCCCTTTATATCTCGGTTAGAACGGTATGCACCATATTGTCCGTCAGCTTCTAAACGGCGCCCTCTTGAGCCAGTGTCTAGCTGGCTAGGCGGGGCTGGATTTGATTCAATCAGATGCTTTTTAATATGGTTTGACCATTCACCGAAAGACGAGGTGGTATAAATGCAAGCAGCCTTTTTTCTGAATAAGCACCTGACCAATCGGCCGCCTTCAAGTTCACGCCTTTCGGGTTGTTCAATGCCAGCCCCCGTAGATACTTCAGCTGTTACATCAGGTTTTTTATGCGGAAGCTCTAAGAAAATATTTAAGGTTAGGTAGCTGTACGGTCACTAAATGGTTAGGAATAATGCGAATTGAATGCATACCTGGCTCTTGATCTACATCTTCATCTAGAAATCCGAGGCCAATAGAACCATCATCGCTGCTCTGGTCATAATCAGATGAAAGCGGGGGTACTTGGTCTACGGACCAAACATTAGGTCAGTGAGGCCAATGTGTGGCATCGCCGCTAGGAAATTTTGAGAACGCACCGAGTATTAAGTTTCGCAAAAGCTCTTTGGCGTATACTGCAGCCGCAGATGCAGCCGCTCTCTTCCATCTTATATCGCTGTGTGTATCGGTATACCTGGCTATACCCCGAATGGGGATGAGACCATCTGTGTCGAAATGAGATAGTAGAACCCTTTGAGTGTCTACACATAGACATTCGACGGTATAATCTCTGATGAGCGGCGCCAGCGGGAATTTTTCGCTGCCAAATTCCACACAGCCAATACCAGAATAATAAATATTTGGCTCGCATCCAAAAGGCCGAAATTTTTTGACCGGATCAGCAGCAGAATGACATAGCTCACACGTTGGCCCTTCGTCACCAGGCCCAGTGTAATCGACATGGAGCAGATCTAATCCAAACCGTACATCCTTTAGCAGCCTTATATCTTGGTATTCGGGGATTATGTGCTCGTGTTCATCAATTAATTCCCGTAATTTTCTAGATCTATCCTTGACGCTAGATATGGCCTGTATAACTGAATTTGGTGGTACCTTAGCCACCCTACCACTCCTGCCAACTTCTATCGCGTTCATACCCCCCCATAGCGCGTGTTTGACGTAAAAGGCTCCGGGTTTATTGTTGTCCCGAAGCCCAACAACAACATCTGAGAGATAGACTTTAGATGCTCGTAGGCCGGCAGCCGTACCTACATGCAAGAAAATTTCGAGCGAACGAAACGCCCTGGTTACTTCTGTAGCCAAACACCACTTTTCGGTGAGTCGGCTGCTAGATTCTGACGCCCAAGCTAGCACAACAATATGAGACCCTACCCGGCCGAGGATGTAGTCGAAGAAACTACCCGAGGCTTCAGAGGTCACTGGGACGAGATCTATGCTGTCGAATAGTGCTTCTGCGATAGTCGCATCCATCTTGCTTTGGCATAGCCATGCTATTCTGTAGCGAGCGCGCTGGTTGGGGCCATAGAAATCAGTCTCAGTTCCTGGGTCTTCATCAGTCGACTGGCTGGTCTGGGGGTTTTCGGCGGCTGTGGCTCCACCCTCAGCTACATCAGTAGATACATCGACTTGAAGATCCTCGGTTGCCTCATCTAGCTTCCATTCAAGAACGGATATCCCCTTAGGTCCTGTTTGGTTCTGAGCAAGGGTTTTTAGTGTAGATTCCGATATTTTGTGTTTTTCGTCAAAATCGGGGGTATCCATAGTGGCCAGCTCTGCCAGGCCTTCAAGATCCCTCTCTTCGGCCGAGCAGGACGAAGGCGTGTTTTGTGAGTCGCTATTCCTCGAATCGATATCGAAGTAGTCGTCCTCAGCGTCGCTATCAGACGGTAAAGGCAAACAGTTTAAGGAAAAGTCGTGTACACAATGGGCTATATGTTCGAGTAAATCTTCACCTTCACCTGGGCCGGTGCATAATGGGCAGCCGTCCATTTCAACTGGTTTTGAGGACAAAGAAGCAGCAACAAACATTGGGATTTCATCACTCTCAACGGAATCGTTATGTGTCGTTGTAATGTGGTCCACCAATTCATTTTCGTTTGTGAATTCCGATGTAGTAGTGCCTAACTGCTCACAGACAGCGCATGCCCACATTTGACCATGTTCGTTTTTGATGTGCTGCTCCCAGTCTTTTCGTGTCAAATAAAGTTGTAATGGTTGCTGGCAATTCTCAAAAACACAAGTGTATGGGAGGATATCACTTGCAAGGTGCTTCCTAATTGAGTGTCAGGTTGGCATATACCCCAATGACTAAGAGAGGAGTGGAGAAATACTTCCACTGGCTGCGTTCAGTATAAGCAATCGGGAGAGACTGTAGACAGCACGGGCATTTGAAAACTGTATGATATTGGGATGTGTGCGGAGGTCGCGGATAGTTAATCCTCGAGCTAACTCTGGATATAACTGTTGCTGGCGTGCGGATTACAGGTTTGTCAGGGACAATAATATTGCCCTCTATAGCGGAGGCCGCTGTAGTAGCTGTAGGTGCTATGATTGATACAGCACGGGGGGCCTCATCTTCTTGGACGACACCTATAACCTCTTCTTCTTCCTCTGGGATATCAAAGGAAACTGCTGGTTTCGAATCAGATTTTGTTGTATTCTCCTCTGGAACAGAGACTATGACTTCAGGCTTTTTCTCCACTGGAGCTGTATCCGAACGAGCGAGTTTCTTCGCATGTTTCTTTGCGTAGGAGAATCGGTGCCATCGTCGTAAGTTTGCCTCGATCAGCCGTGATTGAACCAGCGTTAGTTGTCCTTCTGCTTTTAGGCCTCTGGGGTGAGCGATGAGCTCAAGGAAGCCTTTTAGTTCCTGGACTTTAGGGCTTTCCAGGCTAAAACTTCTATCCGCCCGCTTGAGACGTGAATTTGCACCCGCCTTGCGAATCGCAACTGTGAGCCGAATGATCTGATCGAGGGTAACTTCTACATCCTTCCGGGCTTCAATTTCTTCAGAAGATAGCTCAAGAACGGGAGGGATTTCGTATGCATCGTCGTTGTTTGGGTTTTCGGTGCCCCCAAGCACAGTACCATCTTCTGTCTTTACTGGCTCACTAGGCGTAGCCTCAATTTCATTTACTGGAAGCCATGTATGCGTGTTGGGGCTATGGTCAGTTCAGTTATATACCTATGTAATTGAAAGAGTTGACTTAGAAGCTAGCACATAAAAAAAACCTACCTTGTTCCTGGCAGTTTTCTACAAACATCTGTAAAAGCTCCAAGAGATTAACAATCGTATTTTGAACCTCCGGTCTTGTAGAAAGTCTTTGGTCAAGGGAGAGTTTCCCCCTTGCAGATACGCCTGCCCCGGCCGCCCAAAGATTGAAGTCGATGAATCGGTTCTCTGCCCATCCATTTTCTTTGAGGCGCGGAATTGTCAGAGACGTAGCGAGACATTTTCGGCAGTTCGTCGCTGCCGCGTGAATAGGCTGTATTTCTAACATTTGGAGGTGGTGAAGTTCTGCGACTGAAGCATACTGTGGGGACATCAGCCCGCAGTATGCATATAAATCTTGACAGAAGTAAAAAACCGCGATCGTGGCGCGAAAATTTAGATAATATTTGTTTTAAAAACGAAAAAAAGGCGCACTCGAGTCCATCAACCGGTTGGGGAAGTTGATTTTCTGGTCGAATGATACTGCCCCGCGGCGGGGTTAACAGAGACGCGGTGATAAAGAGCCAGGGTCTAAGACTGCGAGGCTGTGAGTTCCTCTGGCGTGCAGGACAGTGCATACACAAAGCCCCGCACATATGCGGTTGAGGTTTCGATCCCTTCGACAGCCCATCTTCAATTCAGATATGCTTCCGATATCTATTCAAATTTGCATAGTGATTCAATACCTTCGACACGGGGTTTGATCGATTTAGAGTTGAGCAACAAGCCAGCAAGGAATTTAACTTATAGTTAAGTCAGGGGTCGGACATGCGCGGTCGACAAGCACGGTGCACGGACCAGCCGATAGTCGCCTGCTGCCGCCACCGCCGCCCCCATCATCATGGCCGCAAGGGATTTTACACCTCTCGAGCTTGCCCAAGAGTCTTTTCCGACTATAAGTGAGGTCGCACTGAGATTGGCAGTCGAAACTAAAAATCGTGGGTTCGGGAAACTCGGAACCCTGCTTCATATTATCCTCGCCGAAGATGTCGCAACACTATCCAGCCGCCAGGCGAGTGCGTTCAAGACTAAAATCAAAGCTTCTCTTGACATCCTCGAGAGGGCTTGTATGGTGAGTCTATTAACTATGCCAAGTTTCGCATGTCTCCAACCATGTTAGTTAGCGGGCTGCTAACTAGTTCTTCGACGGTCGATCTGCAAAGTGGCCAAAAAACGCGGGAGTACACGGCCACACAACATTATGCAAGATTGCAATAGCTAAACAAAAAAATCTCGGAAAGGCTCTTAGCATTTCCAAGATCGAAATGCATCGTGGCCTTAAAGATTTCTGCTCAAGGGGCCATGAGTTTGAGGACTTATTGACAGTCCTGGAACAAACACAGACGGTTAAAGATCTTACCTCAGAGGATATGGGAATAGATTCTAACAAGAAGGATAATATTCCCGGCTACCCTCAGCATGTTAACGAGATTTTATATGTCACGCTTGACATGCATACTTCCTGTGGATGCCCGCTTCAACACCTGAAATCTGCAAGACTAAGGCTAGATTCAATAGAGGAACACGATGGGGCAAGGATCCCCTTCGAAATCTTATTTCCTGCTTCCCCGGCCCAGGACCGAGGCTCGCCGAACTGCGAGATGTGGCACGAAACTATGTTAATGGTATCGAGGGCCGGGCCCTCAAAGAAGGGAAAAGGACGGATGTTGAGCAAGGTACCCGCGCGGGGCGATGGTGTAGAGCTCTCTCTCGGGGACTTTTGCCATCACCTTAAAGCGAAGATGGGATACTGCATCCGTTTCAACCTATCCTTCGAAAGTGCGGACCCCGTACTCAGGACTTGTAGCTTTTCCGGCCGCTCGACGAGAAATGTCAAACTTGTCCAAAGCCTTTCGCTCACAAATATTTTATACAAAATCGGGAATAGGATGACGACCAAGGAAAAGTTCCATTTAGCTTATGTTCTCGCAAAATCCGTGTGGCAGTATTACGGGTCGGACTGGATGAGACAACCCTGGACCCATAACGATATCCAATTTTTAGAGGAGTACAAATCGACAGACAAATCACAAATCGCCTCGTACAATCCGTACTATTACCCAAAATTTAACAGTGAAACAACGGAAGCTACGGAGTACTGTCGGGACGGGATCATTCTACATCGCTACCCAAATATCCTTGCCCTTGCTATATTGCTCATCGAGATCATACAGGGCCGGCCCTACGATGAGCAAAATAACGAACCCTATGGGTTGACAAAGATCAAGGAATACTACAAGTACGCGTGGAAGCTTGCAATTGGGACAGCTCTGGATTGCAATATCATCTACAAAGAGGTCATCAGAAAGTGCTTAGATGGAAAATTATTTAGAGCGGCACCTTTCGATGAGAATGACCCAAAACAAGGGATTGATATGCGACGGGACATCATCTACAGGGAAATTGTTCTCCCACTAAAACATCTTCTAACTTTGTCCAGCTCCACTCTGGACGACGACCAACCAATGTTCCAAGCCGTTGATGAAATTGCAACAGAGACCAGAATACAACCAGATCATAATAGCCACACCATCACAGACAACAAGTACTCCAGTCCTCGTTCTTCTCTAGAATACTCAGCTACCCAGGTAACGATGAGCTTATTCGCGAAACCTAGCTTTACGATGTCTTTGCCTGAGGAATACATACCTAGCGAGCACGAATTACCCAGTAGTCCTCCGGAATTTCGACCTCGCTCTCACACCCCAGACTCTTGTATATCAGAGAGTAGAAGGTCCTGCTCGGTTGAGAGGCCAGAGAGCCGCGAAGATTTTGAGATTGCGATCATATGCGCCGTTAAGCCAGAATACGATGCCGTCGCTCTCCTCATCGACCATTTTTGGGATCGAGAAGGGGAGGGGTATGGAAGAGCCGCAGAGGATCAAAACACCTACAGAACTGGAAGGATTGGCAGGTTTAATGTCGTGCTTGCCCTTTTACCGGGAATGGGAAAGGCCAACGCGGCCAATGTTGCCGCCGGCTTCCGATCTAGTTTTCGAGGAATCAAAATTGCACTAATTGTTGGAATCTGTGGTGGGGTACCATTCCATAAGGACGAAGAAATAATACTCGGAGACGTTATCATCAGCGGATCCATTATCCAATACGATTTTGGAAGACGATTCACTAATAAATTTAAACGCAAAACCACATTCACCGAGGCACTTGGGAGAGCAAACTCCGACGTCCGTAGTCTGCTGGCATCTCTAAACACAGATGACGAATCGGAATTCCTGGAACAGCGGACCCTTTATCACCTAGAAGAGCTCCAGAGGAGAGCTCAGAAGCGCCGGAAGCTTAAAGACAAATACAACTATCCTGGGCCAGATAAGGATAAGCTTTTTGAATCCTCCTACAGACATAAGCACCATCCCTCTTTCAACTGCGATACTTGTAACAATTGTCATGCGGAATTAGACGACACCTGCGACAGGGCCATGACGGGCGCTGCATGCAGTGAGCTTCGTTGCGACGAGAAACATCTTGTAATCCGGAAAAGGTTAGAAGAGAAGAGTCGCTGTACTGAGTGGTATCGAGAAATACAACAGCCCTACGTGCACATTGGAGCTGTAGGATCCGGGGACACAGTCATGCGGTCCAGCCAAGAGCGCGACAGACTCGCGCGAGAGGAGGATATTATTGGGTTTGAAATGGAAGGTGCAGGCGTATGGGACAACTTGTCATGTATCATTGTCAAAGGGGTTTGTGACTATTGCGACAGTCACAAGAACAAAAACTGGCAGAATTTTGCCTCCGCCACTGCTGCGGCGGCCATGAAGGCACTGCTAGAGCGATATAATCAAAGTGATAGGTCCCCGCATCCGCGGGATAGACGTCCCTATGGGCGTTGAGGTGTTGGTGTTAAAGGTTTCGACATTCTAGAATTAATCAAATTTGTGTATTATTCATCGAGGTGCGGAACCTCGGGCGCTACGCTGAATTCGATTGGCTAACCAGCCGAAGACCGGGATCATGGAGCTCGCCCCATGCAGCTACAACGTTAGAATGTCATACCGACTTTGACATTTTGGCTGTGTAAGCCGCATGCATGTGCGTCCAGTTACACCACGACACTGATTTAATTAATGGTTTACTGAGCTTACCAAGCAACTTAAGCCGTCAAGACTTCGTTTGTGATTCCGTAAATCTTTCTCCGAATCTCCTGGGAAAATTTCAACTTTCGATCTTTTGTACATACAATACCCTTCAACAGCTAGTGCCAAGCGTAGGTGGCCCAAATATGCGAAACTTAACAGCAGCTTCACGAAAACGAGCCGGCTCGCGGATTTCAGCGATGTCGCAATGCTATAACGTTAATTCTACGATGTTACCGTTGTGGCATCGTAAATGTGCGTGAATTTTATATGGATTGGTGAAATCTACTTACGAGGCATAGAAGATGCCTTGATATGTCTTTAGAAATGATTCTATATAATGGGAGCTTGATGTTCGCCTGTAGAACTATTCACTTCACCACCATCGCATCATCATCACTATCTTGAGATTAGTTTCTACTATTATCATCAATTTACTTGAAAGAAGGCATTACTCCAGGGCCAGGTATTAAATCTACCAAGTCACGATCAAAATGTCCAGCCTCCCATCAACCATCCGTAGCCTCTCCCAGCCCGACCCAAGCAAGGCTGAAGTTATACTCACGACTGTTCCACTCCCCACAATTACCCCAGGTTCCAACGAACACTTGATCCGCGTCCACGCTACCTCTCCTTGTGCGGGCGAACTTCGCTGGCCTTCCTTTGCTCTCGAATACTACGGAAAAGATCCTAAAATTGTCCCCTGCTACGATCTTTCAGGAACTGTTGTACAAGCTCCTGCAAATTCCCCGTTCGCGGCGGGCACCGAAATTTGGGGTCGAACTGGTGTCTCTCACCCCGGTAATGCACGAGAGTATACGGTTGCATATACAGAGGAGCTCGCGCTCCGGCCTAAATCACTTGATCCTGTAGAGGCAGCCAGCGTCCCGCTTAGTGCTATCACGGCTGTTCAAGCGCTTTTCGACCAAGGCGGTCTTGCCGGGTTTGATGCCGATGAAGAAGGGCGAAAAGCAAATTCCTCCAAGAGGGTTCTTATCATTGCTGCCAGTGGCGGAGTTGGGATTTGGCTGCTTCAACTTGCCAGAGAAGCTGGCGTCGGTGGTATTGTTGCGGTTTGCGGCACTTCCAACGTGGATTTGGTCAAAGAACTCGGAGCCACCGAGGTCATAGACTATAGGAAACAAAGTCTTAATGAATGGATTGCGGAGGATGAGAGTCGAAAAGTTGATCTCGTTATTGATTGTAAAGGCGGCGAGTCTCTCTCTCAGTCATGGAATTGTGTGAAAAATGGAGGAAAACTTCTATCAATCGTCGAAGCCACCGAACCCAGGAAGCCGGCCGGAAATACGGCCAAGGACGTCACAAACTACTTTTTTATCATGGAGCCCAGGGGATCTGATATGATACACGTGAATCGGTTTTTTGAAGAAGGGAAAGTTAGGATGCTTGTTGATAGTGTATTTTCATTGGACGATTACCAGAAGGCGTTCGATAGGCTCGACGGCGGTCGTGCGACGGGCAAGATCTTGATTAAGCCATGAGAAAAGCGATACCGTTCTTGGTATCCCAGATCCAATTATTAACGGAGCCAACCGTTCTATGTACCGATCTAGCTTAATTAGCCGTATATTTATCTATTGCTATAGTACTAGAGTCAGACAAAATCCTATAAAGATCTTAGGACCTAATTATCCCCAGCGTTTCTTTGATTTCAGTTCCCATATATTGACTTCACGCAATCAAACATAGAATGAAGCAACTAACAAGCTTAAATTTTTCTCTCGCGAGGGCTGCTAAGAATACGTATCCACTATACACCGGGTACTCGGAATTGACAAACGTTTCCTCGTGGAAGTGTGGCTGCCGAGAAGACATCAAGGGTTATTTCTGAATAAAGCCCGCGACAAAAACGTCGTGCTGGCTGTCAGTAGTGTACAGAGTGTTTGTGAAAAAATGGCAGTAGCGCTTGACAGGCTAAATTATTCTGCTGTTCGAGAACCTGGCTACGGTTCGGACCAGCCGACCTAGAATAAATGCCCCCAGCAGAGCGTTTGCAGAGTACTCAAGGCATACTTATATTTTTGTCTTATCCGACCTGAAACATGCGAGGCGCCCAGAATTCGAAGCCGAGAGTACGTACAAATTTGCAAATCCTTAAGGCGGTTCCGGGTTAAAGCCAGGGACTTGACAACTCCGATTACACTATCACCTTATCGCCATGTGCGATACGTCCCACATCATGCATGCAGCGAAAATATTAAATTAGAAAAAACCAGCCTACAAATAAAAAGGGTCCCATGCCGACTTGGGTAATAATAATATCAATACTGATTATATGGTCCATGTAAAAACCGGATGCCACATCATCTCGGAGGGCGCTTCCAGGGTCTTCGCCATCCATGTGTTATTTTTGATTGGTTTCACAGAATGCATGGGCCAGCACCAAGGCCTGTTCGAGAGCACGCACAAGCGCGGCACGGTCGTAATTTTGGCCTGATCAGGGCAAAGTATCACTCGCTTACGGTACCGGGCCGGATCACATTGCATGAAAAAAAAGACTATAACAGCAATCAGCTTGAGCAGGATGTTTTTGCAATTGAGCGCGAGAGGTGCGCCGGGATGCAGGGAGAGGGGCTGTTCAACTGGCACAATGCAATTATTTTGCGGGTGGCAGCATATCCTCAAGGGAATTCATGCGAAATATCTTCAGGTTGACTAACCGCCTTCCATGATGATATTTTTGAAGTTTTCGCTGCTAAATTCGGTAGAAATACATCTTTCGAGCCCGAATACAGCAATTTGCGGCTAGGAAAATACCACAAGCCCAACGCACAGGAGACAGCGTTTACGAAGGAGTACTGACGTCCAAGCTCAGTTACAACATCCAACATCCAATCCAACATTTTGGCCAGGCCACCCACCAAAGAAGTAATTTTAAGAGCCAGCCTTGTGCCTCTGAAGCGCACTTAAATAGCCGGAGGTCCCACTCGGTGTGCATCTTGTAACACAGGAGGGCGCCTTTAAATTCCTTTGTGCACGACATTACGACAATAGTATCACACAACTAATGTTACATGCATGCAGCACCGTTCCAACAGGCCACCTTCCTCCCCTAAATTGATTATTCGTCGCCTGCGAAATACCTATAAACCCTACTATGATACGCCTCTGTCTCCGAAATCTCTTTTCTCTTTCATAAATTTTCGCAGTACCCGACTCCTCACCCTGGAGGGGAGATTTTTTATTTTTTTTATTTTTTTAACGACTTGAAAATGCACATGTCACTCCCAGAAAAATTTCCGCCGCCGGTAACGGCAAGGGGCACTCCGATAAGACATCTGCGACATATTGTTATGCTAGTAACTGGGACGTTTTTTGTTCTTGTATTCTTTCTTTCTATTAAGTTTTACGTACTAAGTGCGCCGGACGCCTTATCGACAAAAGACCCCTCTCTCAGCGGCAGCACCGCCGCAAAAATCCCCAAACCACCACAAAAGAACCTATCACCCCTCAGCCAAGATGAAAAATCCCATACAGCTAGTATTTTCAACCCGCCTACACCAAATACAGAGCACACTATTCTCCGCGAGGGAAGCAATGTAGTCCTTACCGGGGCCAAAAACAGCACAAGGTGGTATTCTGTTAGTGTCCCACCAGCCCGCAACGAATGCTGGTCTTATACCGCCCGGTTCAAGCCCTATGTTTCTCCATCGCCGGAAGTTATGGACCTCATCGCCAACAACAACAAACCAACCAACACCCGCGCTTTTATTGTCCGTCTCGCATCCGGTCACCCATGGGGAAAGGAATTCAAACTCCACGCCCGCTCCGTCGTTCTCGAGGCTGGACTGGCAAACTACGATGTGTTTTTCCTTATACATAATGACGGTCCAGCTTCTAAACGTAGAGAATGGACAAACAAGTATATTCCCAAGGAGCTTAGGAATCTTACTCAGATATTCTCGACGGGCGATGTGAAGAAATTTTTGAACGGCACTGCGCCATTTAAAAATATAATGGAACACAATCATCTCGCGCTTCAGATGTTCCTTACAAACAACAAACAATACGACTTCATATACTCGATCGAATCTGACCTTCGTCTAATCGGTCGCTGGGACGAATTCCTCAACAATGTTGACAAAGAATACAAATCCCATCGGGAACGCCAGGAAGCCGACCAAGATATGCCAGAGACACCGGATTTAGTTAGCTTTGCGGCTCTAAAACGGCCGAGCGAAGGATGGATGTGGTTTGACGATAAATGTCTACGGGATTTTGGAGGACACGAGGACACCCGGACGGCTATCGGGCCGATGTGGGGCTGGTCGAGGCGACTGATCGAGAAGATGAATGAATATAACGAAAAGGGGGTGAATTGCTATTACGAATACTTTGCACCAACTGTAGCGTATAAGGAAAGTTTGACGACATTCTACTACCAGCACCCATTGTATTGTCCAAGAAACTCGCCGTCGGGAAGGCATTCGCTGGAGCTCGAGGAGTTGGGGAAGAATGATCCGAGGACTGTACAGTATAGCAAAGCAGCTACCGGATGCACTGTAAGTACCCCCTCCCAGTAAACTTTTCTCAAATTGTTCAGACAGCTACTAACATAGCACGGCAGTATTTCTTCGTAAACCCGCACTCGCAAAAGTTTTGGCAAGAATGGTATGATGCACGGAAAACACCAAGCGCGTGCTGGCCAACAGCCTTGGTACACCCTATCAAAGGCGAGTTCTTTAATTAGGATTGGTAATATATCATGGGTCCGGAGTTCTGGGATTTCGATTTTTTTTGTTAGCTGGTCAATGGTTTAACGGTTCAGGATTCGCTTTCGCCTCTTAATTGGGATTACTCTTCGACGAATATGTTGTAATCTTTTATGTACATACTACTAGCTGAGCTTTATCAGTCTCAGCACGCTCTGTAGATAGATTATCTGCTTTTCATAGCCAGCGGATGAGGCGAGCCGCCGCCACGGAACATAATTAAGTAATACTAGTACCCATCATCACGAGGCCATACTTAGCTGATATCAAGTCTGCAAACAAACTTCGTAATCTAGCCTGCTTCGAAATCGACAGGAAGCATCCTCAACCAATTACATGTACCACAGCACGTGATAAATTTAGCCATTATAATTACAAGCTGATCGCTCCTAAACGATCGATGCCGAGGAATTTAGCGAAGTAGGCCAATTGTATGCACGTGATGATTTTGGGCTCCAATGGAGTGTCAGCTTAGATGCCGAGTCGAGACTCAAGTATCGATCTCCAGAGGCTGGGCAAAACTTAATGGATGTTGCTACCGACTACTAAGTATGTGACCACTAGTACCTGCACGTGATGATTTTGGGCTCCAATGAAGTGTCAGCTTAGATGCTGGGTCGAGACTCGACAGTCCAATACCAGAGGCTGGGTAATACTTTAAATGGAGGTTGCTACTCATCATGATCAAGTACCACACGTGATGATATTTGGCTTCAAATGGAGTGTCAGCTTAGATATTGAGTCAGGACTCAGCTCAGAGGTTGCTTGCTAATCTTTATAAGTAGGTACCCACTTACTCATGTATATTCACGTGACGATTTTGGCATCAAATGGAGTGTCAGCTTAGATCTTGAGTCGATACTCAACACCCATGGGAGGGCTCGATTATACACGTGATGAATTTAGGCCTCAAATGCGGTGTCAGCTTAGATTTTGGGTTGAGACTCGGCTCAAAGGTTGCTACTGGCTACTTGATAATTACTTACCTACTAGGTACTCAAGTTCATACACGTGATGATTTTGGGCTTCAAATGCGGTGTCAGCTTAGATTTTGGGTCGAGACTCGATCTCAGAGGTTGTCCCCTACCAAGGTAGGTACCCCACTACACGTGATGATTTTGGGCTCCAATTGAGTGTCAGCTTAGATCTTGAGCCGAGACTCGATACCCTCACCGACTATAGAAGCAATTAGTTACCCAATTAAGTAACTACACGTGATGACTTTGGGCTTCAAATAGAGTGTCAGCTTAGATATTGAGTCAAGACCCGAGCTCAGAGGTTGCCCCCTACCAAGGTAGGTACCCCCCTACACGTGATGATTTTGGGCTCCAATTGAGTGTCAGCTTAGATTTTGGGTCAAGACTCAATACCTAGCTTAGAGAGTTTAAGTATCTTCACGTGATTATTTTGGGCTCCAATGGCGTGTCAGCTTAGATGCTGAGTCGAGACTCGATACTTAGAGGGCCCAAGTACCTGCACGTGATGATTTTGAGCTCCAATGAAGTGTCAGCTTAGATTTTGGGTCAAGACTCAATACCTATAATGGGATTTTCCCTTAGAGAGCTTAAGTACCTGCACGTGATGATTTTGGGCTTCAATGGAGTGTCAGCTTAGATGCTGAGTCGAGACTCGACACTCAGAAGCTAGCTAGTAATTCAAACATACTTAGGTACCTGCACGTGATGATTTTGGGCTCTAATGGAGTGTCAGCTTAGATGCTGAGTCGAGACTCGACACCCAGAGCCGAGCAGCAATTCAACTAGGGACTCCCGATAATGAGGCTTTTGAAAACCCTAGGTACCCTGGCATTCAGACCCCGATCCAAGTTATAATACCACCACACTGATACCGTATTAATCCCCAGGGCACTTCTGGCGTAGGTACTTACATTCAAATCTGAAAGGCATGAACTCAGCCCTCTTTTTCAAACATATCTACTTACATATATATATATATATATTAGTCTCGGCCCCAGACGCTGTTGATCACAACTATGATATATCATATCCAGAATGACGAAAATATATCTTGATGGATAATAGCTATTCATTGCTTTAGCCGTCAATAACAACGTCTAGGGCTAACACTAGCCTAAGTAGCCTAAGCCTTAACTCTACATTTAAATACATACCGAGGTAGGTACCTAAGGTTAAGTTAGCACTAGACCCCGTACTCTATATTAACCTTAACTAGCCTCAAAGAACGGCGCTGAAGGTAAAGATTGCAGTTGACCCCAACACTAGCCTTTAGAAGGCCTGGGCAACTTAATAAGGGGATGAACAAGCAGCCCTGGCTTGGATACCAAAAGCACCATTGGGAGCCATCCACGTGATCATATTTGACTTCAAAAGCCTAGGCCGATTAACCTGCCATAACCAAACTTTAACAGTGCGACAACACAAGCCTAGCCGATCATCAATTCCATCCCATTCTAGCTAGGCCTAGTCTCGTTGCTAGGCCTGGTCTCGTAGTATAGGTTGATCTAACTGTAGTGATACCTGTGAGATGGTTCGACTTTGCGTTGATTCTGGCTCCTACGAGACCAGTTAGATGTATAAAATCTTCAGGAAGCCATTCATTAATTAGGCCTCTGGAACCACTGCCGATTCATGCATCATCAACCATCATCAAAAGCTTTAAAGGTTCCGACAGTTCAGATCACATGACAACTTTGGGCTTTCTATCAACACAACCAATACTCAACACATCCTCCCCACGAAGCCGGACGATTCGACCTTGTTATAAATCCCCCAACTCATCTTCATAGGATACCAAAAATTTGTATGGTTAAAGTCCTACCTTCTACCATAAGAAGATTCCGACAGCCCAGATCACATGACAACTTTGGGCTTTCTATCAGCACAACTGATATTCAACACATCCCTTTTTACGAGGCGGGCCGATTCAGGATTTTGCAACCTTGTTGCATTTCACAACAGTCCGACAGCCCATTCCACCTCCAGTTTCAGCATTTCCACCTCTGAAGCTATTATCATGTCTACATCCTCACTAGCAGAAAAGATTCCGATAGCCCAAATCACATGACAACTTTGGGCTTCCTATCAACATCACTTCCAATTCAACTCATCCATCCACGAGGCGGGAGACACAACACAAGTCTGGCTACGAGACCGGAGATTTTGTGTCTGTCACCCCAACTACCTAATTCACATAGGATATAAAAACGTTGTGTAGCCGATCAACACTCAAAATACCCACCCATTTGATCTCTAAAGCTGCTATTAGGCTTCTTCACTATCGTCAAAAGATCCCGACAGCCCAAATCACATGACAACTTTGGGCTCTTTATCAACACCACTGACATTCAACACATACCCCCACGAGTCCGGGCGATCCGGCCCTTTTACCCCAACTGGTTTCCATAGGATATAAAATGGTTGTATGGCCGGCCAACACTTAAGATGCTCACCCATTCACTCCACCTCTGAAGCTGAAGAAGTTATTATCACAGATCTTCACTATTGTCAAAGGTCCCGACAGCCCAAATCACATGACAACTTTGGACTTCCTATCAACATCACTCAAATTCAACACACACCTCCCACGAGTTCGGGCGATCCGGGGATTTTGTGGTGCTGTTACCCCAACTAACCTTTATAGTAGTCTCGGTCCCCCCCTTCATATTCCAAAAAGAAATTGTGTGTGGCCCAGCCAAACAGTCAAGATGCCGGACTCTTCAACTTCTAAAGCCGAAGCTATTAAGAAATAGGTACGTATCTTCGTTATTGTCTAAAGATTCCGATAGCTTAGATCACATGACAACTTTGGGCTCTCTATCAACATCACTGATATTCAACACATGTCCCCTACGAGGTGGGGACGATTCGGGGATTTTGTGGTCTTACCCCAACCAATTTCCATGGGATGTTTGGGAGTTATGTGGTCGATACTCGAGATGCTGGCTGATTGAGGCTGGACTTCAGAGGAACCTTGGAGAGTAAAGGGCTTGACAGAATATAGAGATTGATACAAGGACCTTTTCCTTATCTCTAACTTGTAGAGAGAGAGAAAGTGAGCCCAATAAAGTCTCGTTTTGAGGAGTTTCCGTGGCGATGTTTTATGTATCAAGCTGGCTCGTCCGTACTTATACTTTTTTGTTGGGAATCATACTCCATTCCATTGCATATTCGGCTTCAGAAGGCAGTATATACCGCGATGTCATCAAAAAGAGGTTTTAGCTTAGCTCACAAGCATTCTAAATCATATTCCATACCGGTATACCATCAATCGTAAAAAGCTGAAAGTTAAGCAGAGAAACTAGGATAGTACGGTTGAGCCTCGTAGGTGTAGTTGATATTGTTCAGTATAGAACAACACACCATCCACCAAAAATGCAACACCAGTCGTCGGCCCCGCGAGTTTCGTGCATCAGCCACATGCATAAACTCATTTTACCGCTCGTGTGCTACACGTGAAACAAAGAACGACAAAACGTATATATAAGAAATTCCAAGACATCCTCAAACCGTGGTAATTTCACTCTTTTACGAAAGCTAGGTAAGAGCAAACAAAAGTGTTTTAAAATGAGCCAACTAAAGGCTAAAGGATTCCCTTTATTTCATTTTATTCAATTTGAAAGATCCCAATTTTTTTCTTAAACAAAAAAACCCCAATTCCTAAATCCCTGCCCCGTCGACCACCAACCAATCCAATCTTGTTAAACCAGGAAGAGTACTGCTAGCTAACCAATCAAAAGCATTTATATTCCAAAAATGTAAAACAAAATAAGTTATAGAAAAGCAATCAGTAGTTAGCATGTATTAAAAAAAAAGTTAATCAAAAAAATGACGCTAGCTATGCCCCTGTAACCTTGTATATACCGTATAGCTTTAGTAAACCGAAGCAATGCCAGCTAAGACCAAAAGCAGGCGATAAGAGAGAAGAAAAAAAAGGAAAGAAAAAACGCGGGTGGTATCAAGAAGAGAAAAAAGAGAAAGAGACCAAAAATCAAAATAGTTTATCGTAGTAGTTTATATGGAGAAAACGGAAAGAAAACCAATATGCATACGGATAAGGGCCAGAAAGGAAGAAAAAAGAGTTGAAGATAGAAATCCTAGAAACAGGAGAAATGGTTGGGAGATTCGAGGTTGAGGGAGAAAAAAAGGTTTAAGGAAAAAAAATTGGTATATATGTCTCGCGCACCAGACTGCACATCCCTATCATCTCCGTCTTGAGTAGAAGGGGTAATAGGGGATTAGTGTTATCCAACGTCTTTATCCCATTCTATGAACGTTAACGTCCTAGAAGCATGGGAGTTGGGGTGAGGTTTTGAAGAGGAGGGGTTGGTGAGTAGTGACCGGCTGTTGTTGGGAGATTTTGTAGATGAGGAGGTCGAAGTTATGGAAAGAAGTAGGGCGGCCATTGCTACTACTTTTTGAGGAGAGAAGAGGGAGAGAGAGAAGAGGTAGTGTTGAGCTATGGATTTCTTTTTTGGAGTTTTATATTTTTATTTGATGGTAGTCGGGCTGGGCGATTGTGGAATTGTCTTTTTCGCCAGTGACTTGGGAATTAGGCTGGTTGATTGAAGGATAGATACCTTTCGTCACAGGAATGATTGCTGGGGCTGAGGTTCGTAGAGGGTATAGTCTGCGAGCTCTACTATTAAGATCGGAGCCGGTCTCCTCCACTACGCCCGTTGATAACGACTTCTCCTACCCGCCGAGTATGTACTGAGGCGTATACAATTACTCTGACAGTTAAGAGGTATATGTATATAGGTATATAGATATCACAAGTTTATATAAAATAAGGAGTGAAGGCCGATCGCGATCGATGTTATAAGAAGGAAGGAAGGAAGGAAGGAAAGAGGGAAGGATGATCCGATGGGGGGAAAGAGATGTCCACACCCCAAGAATCACCTCTCCGGGTCTCGTTCGAGAAGGCAAAGGGAAAGAAAAAAATAGCAGGGTCCCGAGCAGCTGTTTATGTACCACGTACGTGGGCCACCTTAAAGGAAAAACCCCAGCCAGTGTTGTCTTCTCTTTCCCCTCATTCGACACTCGCTCGCTGCGCTGCATTGCATGCATACCCACCCTAAAGCTGGGCTGGCTCACGCCAGTTCTCCTCTCCACCTAAGCAAGGCGTTCAAATCGAGACCCCCAGCCGCGCCTCGAAATCCGGAAACTGTTCGTGGTGCATACATGGTACATACATACATCCACATAACTATTACTACTTCGTATACAGAAGAAAAAAGAGACTAAGGACCGGATTATGCATGTTCCAAATGGTCCCAATCTGAGACCTACTGGCCGGATCGCCCCCCAATCGATATCTTTTACACATATTTTTAACGAGACGAAAACAGTTTTTAGGTACTTAGTTCACTAACAGAAAGCTGCAGCTGCGCAAATAAACTCGGCTAGCAGCTGCAGCTAAAAACCCCATCTACAAAGAGAACACAGCACATCACAAGAAAAAAAGATACATCCAAAGAGAAAGAAAAAACCCACATGTCAGTCAGAGCTCTAAAAAAAAAGTGAGAGAGAGAGAGTCAGCCCATGCAGAATGTCCCACTTATTTCCTGCAGAACACCAAGTTTGCTAGAAAAGCATGACCCCAGACGAGTTCGGCTTGGCGGCATGATCTATAGCCAACCACGTGTTGAGAAGCCAGTATTGGCGAAATAAGTGAGGGTGTGCAAAGCGGGTCTTGAGGGGTCCTATCATATCATAATTCGACGTTCTCTTTTTTAGAAGGACACCAGTGAGGGGTAGTAGCTAAATCCGGCTTTTGGCCCATCCAATTCAGCTTTGTCTTATTTCTTCTTTTTCGCTTTTTTTTTCGAAGAAGGAATGGTATGAGATGGGGGACGGTTATGCTGGGAGGAATAACTAGCTGGTTGAATTTCGAACTGGGGTGCTCCCAGCTGCTTGCCTACGGAAAGATCGAAAAAGAGGGACCGGAGAGCCGGAACCAACGCGGCTTGGCGGGTGAAAATCCAACAGTCTTGCGTCAGACCGGCGCACTGCTTGCGATTTTGAGATGCCTCTCGGAAAGGCTACTGACGGGGATCCGATCCGATCCTTGGCCTGAGCGTTTGATGATAATGCACATGTAGCAAGGTGGATATCCTGTAAAGCTAGATCCCTGGCTAGAACTCGATGTGTATAAGTAAGCAATACATAGTAACAAAAAGCGACCTCGTAAAAATGATTCAATGAGATCATGCAGAACAATCGAGGCCGTTACAATCCCACTATATTACCTAATTCTCGATTTTTTTTTTTACTTTAGGTGTGCGATCCGGCATTTGTTCCTATAAGCCTAAATCAGTGAAGTTAATGCATTAAATGTTAACGTTATATGCGATGCGACTGGACAGAAACCCGGCTCAGCCAACCTTTTGTCTCACACGCCGGCTTTTGGGGGATCCTTGTAATTGCTTGACCTTTTTTTTTAGGGCCGACGTACGATACGCGAGTGCGAATCGATAAGGCACGCAGAATCTTACTCGCGACACGACAGTTCCTACATCTACTAGCTACTAGCTCTCAACTACCCAATCATATCGTAGCCCAAGAATCGATCAACCAGCTATCAGGTGACTAGGTGTCTACAGCCAAGCCTTTCGACTCTATCCTTTGTTTTGTTAAAATACTAGACAAAAGTTTATCTACTATTGTTACACAAACAGCCCTCATACTAAGAAAGTCTCGCTCAAGGCTATACGATTTTATATACACGCAGCCTAAATCGGGGTGCAGATCAATCGATCGGGGAAGCATCCCTGTAGCCTTCTCTCCAACAAACACCAGTTACCCTCAATTGCGTGGTCTTCTGCGTCCTAATATCATCACAACCCCACAAAATGCGTCCTCCACTATCAATATCAATATCAATACCACAGTTGTGGTCAACAGCGTCTGGGACCGAGACTATATCAATACTATCCCAACGACGCTTCCCCCGGCCAACACCCCTCCTAAACCTAAACCCAATTCCAAAACC
This sequence comes from Orbilia blumenaviensis, assembly GCA_036872755.1. Classification (NCBI taxonomy): domain Eukaryota; kingdom Fungi; phylum Ascomycota; class Orbiliomycetes; order Orbiliales; family Orbiliaceae; genus Orbilia; species Orbilia blumenaviensis. Next base: position 1,849,426 of record JAVHNS010000006.1, on the reverse strand, counting down.
ACGTTTATCACAGCCACTCCTCCGCCGCTTCCTCACATCCCCACCTCCACCACCTCCAAATACCACCACTGCTAAAACAACATCACGTGCCGACCGCATACTCTCCAAACGTCAGTTCTCCCACCATCCCAAATATATCTATATACTAACAAATTAAAAATCTTCAATTTTTTTTTATATTAACAGTCCCCCGCTACCTCCACCCATACACCCACCCACTTCTAACACACCCAAAAACCCACCTAACCTCCTTCCTAATCCTCCACGAACTAACCGCCATAATCCCTCTATTCGCATTATTCTCACTGTTCCAATTGACATCATGGAATCCCTCGTCTTTGCTACCTTCAAAATGGTTTACCGATGAAGAAGGGGGTTATATGAGGTTTAAACGGTATCTGGAGAAAAAGGATATTGCGTGGGTCGGTGGAAGGCAGGTGGTCGATTTGGCGGTTGCCTGGGCGTTGGTTAAGGCGGTTATGCCGGTTAGGGTTTTGATCAGTGTGGTTGCGGCGCCGTGGTTTGCGAGGACGGTGGTGGGGCCGGTGGTGAGGGTTTTTAGAAGGTAGTGCTGTAGTGTGGGTGTAAGAGGAGGGAAGGGGGGATTGTGTATGATATTTGGGGAGTTGTGTATAGTATTTATTATATACGTCTATTTGGGGGGATTTGATATACAAATTCAAACTACCCTAGTTAGAGTAGAATATTGAAGAACGGAAAGGGCATGGTATGAGAAGAGAGATCTAGCCCGGGGCAAATAAGAAGCTGCTGCTAAAGAAACAATTAAGCAGAACGAAAAAAATAACAGCAATGGGTGAAAAATAGACTGTACGCCTGAGAACGCCCTTCCCCTCCTCTCCCCAAGTCTTGTATGTTCTCTCTCTCTCTGTGTATAAAAAAGAGGTATGTAGATATGTACACTGAAGGTAATGTAAGCCGGTTTTCAAGTTTTTTTTGAACGGCTGTTCGGTTTATGATCGTGGTAGATATCGAGTCTCGAGTAGGTTATGCGTACGGTATCGGAACGCTTTTCTATCCGTCGCATATATCGATAGTTCGCACCGTATCCAGAGAGGAGCTGGTCGCCCGGATCCCACTAAACCCCCCTTCTAACCATGTCTTAAGTAATACTCAATCGCTGTACTGAACTATACACCCCCAGAGATAACACCTATTAGAACTCCCTCCAAACCCATACCACCATAATAGAAAAAGAGAAAGAGAAAAACTCACAGCAGCAAACCCAGCACACCCCATAGCGCTAGCCGTCGGCCCTCCACTAGCACCCAAAATCCCACCCGTAGCACACCCAGCCAGTATAGGATTGACGAGATCATTCTTAGCCCTATAGCTCTCGATCACACATTCCGTACCGGCGAATAAAGCGCCGACCATTCCGAATCCCTTCGCGGAACTCCAGGAGCGGGTCCCCATGTCTTTGAACCCGGCTTTTACCTGTTGCCGCCAGGGGAGGTCGGAGAGCTTGGTGTTTGTGGTGTACATTGTGTCGTAGGACATCTGGATTATTTAAATTTTGATTTTTTTTTGTTAGAAGATTTTTGGTGAGGTTCAAGTGGAGGTATATATCGTATTGTATATGGTATATGGGAGGAGTGGTTACCGAAGCCATGAAGAGCCCAAACACACCACCCAGCGCGAATCCCATACCGCCCGAGATCACTGTTTTGACAGGACAAGACTCCATCGCCGCTTGCATCTAACCCATAATAAAAACGATAAAAACATCAGCTTCCAATCCACCGTAATAAAAAAAAAAAAGTGGAAGTAGATAAAGTGGGAGGGTTAAGTACTATGATACCTGCTTAACCATAACCATCTGCTGCTGCTCAGGACTCAGGCTGTTGAAGTCCGGTGTTTGACTTCCTCCACCGCTCCCAGCGGGTCGTCCGAAGGGTCCCATGCCGGGCATGCCGCCGCCTGGGAATGCCATGGTTTTTCTGTATTATCGTCCTTTCCGATTTATATGGTATTTGTGTATCTTTGTCGTGGAGCTTAGCTGTCGGTCGATCGGATGGAATGGGATTGACGAAGGGTTTTTAGCGAGAAAAAAAAAAGTTTTTGGATTTTTGCGAAAACTTGAGGTTTTTTTAGTTTGGGTTGCCGCTTGCTTGCTTGTTTGCTAGCGAAAGCTCCCCGCTATCGATAAGGAATTGGTCGCTACAGCATGTGCCGACGCGCTGGACGGTATAAAATATAACTGCAGGTTCAAAACTGTATATAGTGTGAATGTGGACTTATTCTGATTTTATTTTTTAGTAAATAAGGATAGTCAATGTTGGTACAAGCTCCTGCTGAGAAAAAGCTAATAACTACCTAGGTACCAAGTCACAAAAAAAAAAAGTGGAAGAATTAGAAAGCAGAAATCCACCCCGCTGAAAATACATCGTCGTCACATAATATCGTATCATCCCTAGCGTTAGTATCAGTCTGATTCCTTCCCTCAATGATAGTAAAACGACAAAAGAAAGGGACAAGGAGACAGAAGGGAATAAGTTAATAAGACTACATGGGCAAGCTGCTAGACAACCCCGCCCCCTTCTTATCCAACATCAGCCTCTTCCTCGTCTGCTCCTGAATAATCCTCCTCAACTTCTCCTCCGCCGTCTCCCCATTCTCACTACCCGCCACACTACTCCCCCCTACACTCTTCCCGCTCCCAGCTCCCTTCTTCCACCCCCCACCCCACAGTAGATTCTTAAAACTAAAGCTACTCCTCGTACTGCCCCCCGCATTACTAGCAACACTCAAACTATCCCTCTCCCTAACTGGTATATTCGTCACCAAACTCTGCCGACGGACGTGATAAGGACTAGGACTGGACACCTGCGGTACAGCCACATCCTTGGCACTGCTACTCCTGATCGATGCAGCGCCAGGATGAACGGTTCTCAGCAACAAAGCCGGCGGGGAGGACATCCTCCTCTCCTCGGCCGTCATAGGCGGTCCGTTGGGGCTTAGATATGGTAAATTCGACGGAATACCAGCACCACCGCTACCAGCATTACTACCTTCCCTCCTACGTCTGATCAGCCAGCTACCCCCGCCAGTACTATGGTTTGTGGCGGTATCACCCATCAACGCATGACTGTTCGAGAAACTGTTGGAGCTGGTCATGCGAGGACTAAGAGGGGATGATACGGCTACTCCGCTGCCGATATGCATCCCATTTCCTCCACCTCCTCCTCCGGCTCCTATAGATCCTCCCATACGCTTCAAAGTAGTATCCGCCGTTTTAGCAACCAGTAAAGAATGGGTATACGGAAAATGCCGCTTATGCACCGAATCCCACTTGCCCAACCTCTCCTCATCAGGTAACATATCATCAATAGCCTCCAGCGTAGCTATGATATTCTCGATAGCCGCGTATGCGGTCTCGGCTGACTGAGCCAGGTCTTCGACCGCGAGGCCATTTTTGAACGGTGCTTCTGATTTGAGACGGTCGGAGCGGGTGGTGGTGGTTTTTAGAACTTGGGAGGAGAGACGGTCGGCGAGTAGGATTTGGGATTCGATGGATTTTTGGTGGGTTATCAGGAGGTCGGTTTCGTGGGTTAGGTTTGAGCGGTAGGTTGTGGATAGGTGGGTTATCGTTTCGAGGGTGCGGGTGACTGGTTTTATAAATATTAGTCAAGATCCTTTCTATACAACGGGAAATACTCGAGTGGAATAGAGTATATATAGATATACAAAGGGGAGAATTTACCCTTCGGGTCAATAGCTTTAAGGATGCCATTGAACGAGAACTCGGTAATGGCGGGGAGGGGCACCCGTTCGGACTCATCGACCTCAGGAATAGTATCGGTGAGAGTACTCTCCGGACGTGGGGAGTAAGCACGGACCAGAACAGGCTGGGTAACAACCGGTTTCGCAGTTGAAGATTTAGAATTAGATTTAGACTTGGAACCCCGGCGACCACGACGACCTGTTGATGAAGCCGTTGATGATGGTGCTCCTGGTGGTGGTTGTGAAGTTGACGATGTTTGTGTTTCTGGTTGTGGTTGTGGTGGTTGTTTTTTGTTGCGAGAGCGGGAGAGGCGTTCTGTAACCGGGCGTGGGAGGGAGAGGGAATCCTGGGAGGGAGTGGACCAGAAGGTCAGGATCGAGGCGAGTTTGTTGCCCGGCGGCAGAGAGTGGCGGCGCCTGTTGGAGGAGGAAGAAGCTGAGGCCGAGGCTGAAGTTGATGATGCTACTGCTGTGGCGGAGGAGAGTGTGGCAGGTGGGTTGGGGGGTCGACGAGGCTGCGAGCGGGAGCTGGGGCCGCTGCTCATTATTATTGTTATTATTATTTATTTAATATTTTTTTTGATTCTATGTATATATGAAAAGTATTTTTTTGTTGTTTTTTTGGGTTGTGATCGGAGTCGATAGCTTAAGCTTGTGGACAGGCAGGCAGACAGCTTGGGTTGAAGAGGGCCAGGGGAGGAGCTGGGGAGGAAGGAAGTCGCAGGTCGATGTAAGTGTGAGTGGTATAAAGATAGTATATCAGACGACGACGACGACGAACGGCTATATAATACAATGATAATATGACGATGATAAATAAGTAAACAACGGCCTGCTGCGATGGGCATCGCCAGGCAGGGCAGGCAGGTGCATCTACGTATAAAATACACATAAATACCACTAAATACTACTTATTTATTATATGAGACTCGGTACCCGCGTTGTCTGGCGGGGCACTCTCACACACCCGGTGCATGATGAAGTGGCAGTCTCCTTTCCCCCCTGCCTCGCCTGCCCGCCCGCCTTAGTACCACTATCCTTTTTTCTTCTTCTAAAAAGCCCCCCCAGTTTTAGTACTGGGTACATCTATTGACAAGACCCCTCCACTATCTTCCAGAAGGTGTTCAGGTAGATGACATGTACCCGCCTTCAACTCTCGACTTTTCTTATCCTAGCTTCTTCTCTAAAAAGGCTCCAACACATCTGTTTTGGGTTATCCAACGTTGTCGGCTTGAGCACAACACAAGTCTGGCTGGCCATCCAGACCTAGACTCAGACTCAGACTCAGACTTGCTGAAGGGGTCACAATATCCAGGTAAATCCTTACCTCCTTCCTTACTTTCTGACTTAAAGTAGCTATGGGACCTCCAACGTGCACCATATCTTTTACTTAAAGTAGTCTATTGGAATGCTATTCTAATCGCACGAACATCTCACAGCGTGCACTACATGACGACGGTGGCGAAGATGACAGTTACCAGCGAGGTATCCAGATTAAACGATCTTCACGCACCTAAGAATACTTCGACACGAATATGGCGTCACCAATCCTAGACCAGAAGCTACTTCTACGGTTGGCTGTAGTAGCCATCCGAAAACCCGCTCATCTCTGGCCTTCTTATCAATATTCCGATTATCAGTCGAGGGCAATCGCCCCGTTTAAAACGCCTAAAGATTTTATAGCTGGATGTTATAAAATGCATGGCATCGGCTAATATATGGGGGAGCTATACGGGGGGATACACCAATCTTGCTCCCCATCAAACCCTCCACAACTACCAGCTTCACCAAAATCTGGTGGATGAGAAGCCTGGGTTAGCGTTTTTGTAAGTCTTCTCTCTCTTCGCTTTTGAATTATCGGTTATAGTACTGGTTTAACAAACGAATGTGTGTATGTACAGATCTTAACTGCTGCAACCCAATCAAACATACCGCCGAAGAAACCAGACTCGTTTGTGCCAAAAGTACGCACGGGACTTATATCTTCCCGTAGCGAAAAAGTTATACTGGGGGTGTGTGCCACTAGTGATAGTCAATACGGTTCCAGAAAAACTTTGGGGTGGATATTATCCAGCACTTCTTTTATCATCAATCATGATGTTTCGGACGGCAGCGAAGAGCTTTCATGGTGGTTCCTACGAAGACGCGGGGTTGTTACACCCAACAAAGTTATTTAAAGATGCACATCTTGACTTTGTCGAAACTACGGTATTAATACGGCGTTCCATCAGCAAAGGTGACTTCCGAACAAACCCGCCAAGTTCTCAGTGAACGGCTGATTACAATGAGGAAATATTTTATTGTTTCCGCAAACGCAAAGTCACTCCTCTGCAACGTGAATCACACTGCTCGGAACCTTTTCTACTCTTCGTACAGTGTACACAGCATGGGAAGAAATATTCTAGGATCAGTAGACGATCCTCCTGCCGAAATCCCAAACGTGTATATACAAATCCCGGTACTGACATCTAATTTCGTGGAGAGCCAAGTCCAATGGGGGCCATACGTCCCAGATGAGGTGAAACGAAATTTAGTTGAACTAGTACTAGAGTATGCGAAGGCTTTTAGTTGGCAATGCCAGTGCAACAAGTGAGCCGTAGGCATTTGTATACTACTGAAGCGTCGCCGAGAAAATTGTAATAAATATACAACCATGTAATTAATTGTATTAGAATGTTATTCAAAAGCCCTATGATATTGTTTTAGCACATTAGTGGTCTCGGTCTGCACATTAGTATTCAAGTAGAGATACAGAGTTCAGCGGAGTGCATAGAGCTAAGTAAGTAGTCATATAGAGAGTTGTGGGTAACTTACCTCGTAATGAGCATGTACCTATTATAGCATTTTGTGGCTGATGATAATTTAACACTAGCCACCTGTCAGAGAGAATATGTGCGTGGCTGGTGGCCTGGAGACCGCGAAAAACAACACCAAACCCCGGTCAGAGACACACCGCGACCTTGTCTCCAATTCCAATACGACTAATCCGGCCTTTGGCTTTTATCCTTTGTCAACATCAACATCAACATCACCGCCAACATCACCACTCAACCCATCCCATCCATCCAGCCATACGCTCCCTTCTTAGTCTTAAACCCGCGACAACGACCAACAAACGTTACTGCAGCATCATCCTCCAATTAAGCGCTCTGCTTTAATATCGCCATGTCGGGTCCCATCACGCCCTCGAGGTCCGTCGGCGGCCCCAGCGGCCAAGGTACTCCTGGTTCCTGGAAACATCCCAAACTCGACGAGGTCCTACGACGGCAAGACGCCAGGTCCTTCTCCGACCGTCGGGTTTCGCGAGCCCTCAAGAATGCTTCTGCCCTCGGAGCTACGTTTTTCGTCACCCACCTGTTTTACAATTCGTATGTCTCACATCCTTTTTGTTCCGAAGAGAAAGAATGTATATGGAATCGTCAATTGAGGGCGGATATCAACAGGATTAACGGACTGACTGACTGTTTTGATGCTATATAGGCGCATCTACTCAAAACTGCCGAGGAATGACGTCGCCAATCTTATCTATCTTGGTGTCTTCTATCTAAGTATGTTCATAGTCCCTTTTTTTTTGGAATATAAAATGCACAATAATATAGGTATACTGATACTTCTATGTAGTATTCATCACCCGTATCATCTTCGCATACAACATCGCGTTTGCAATCATCGGCCCGCTGCTTGGTCCCGACCCGATGATCGATATCCCCCTGACAGAAGACCAACGTTCCTCCCTTTCCCTCCCTCCGACCCCCCGCTCTGCGGTCGCCAACCACGCCGCCGAAGTTTCCCACTACATCACACCGCCCCGTTATAACAGATCCTCCCCTCTCCCCCAGTCTCCACTGTCAGCCCGTCCTACGACCCCCACGACTGCTACTCCAGGCCGCTCGTTCGCCAACGTCTCCGGCATCTCGAACATCTCGGGTATCTCCAGCCTCAATCTATCCGGTAGACCTCGTGTCACTGCCGCAGGTTCGCCAATCGGTCCTGGACAGTTGCTCGGTTCACCTGGAAGTTTTAGATCCCCCAGTCCGGTGTTTAACACTCCATCTCCATTCAAAATTTTTGGTTCCGGTCTGGAAAAGAGACACAGCTTTAGCAGTCCTATGAATGCGGGTGCTAGGAACGGTTTGATCGGGCAGACCAGTTTGGCGGGTGCGCTGCAGGGGAATATGTCGCCGAGTGTGGTTGCTAGTCCGAAGTGGTTGCACGAGAAGAGGAATCGAAGGCCCGATATCTTCTAAGAGATTGTTCTTTTCTTTCTCTTAAGAATTTGGAGATTTTGGAGAAAAAGATAGGGAGACGATTTTGGAATTCATATGTTGGGGCTTTCTTTTCTTTCTTTAGGGCGCGTTTGGCGTTTTCTTTCCATTCAGGCGGGCTTTGAAATGTCATTGTTCCTTTTTATTTTTTTTATTTCTTGATAACGACTTGCTTTTTGTGTAACGCGTGTAGTATTAGACGAGCCTTTCTTCTTCTTCTCGCTCTTGCTTTCCTTGAGAAGGCGGCCGATACGCTCACCAGCAATCGGGAGTTAAGATCTGTTGTCTCCCTGTCGGGAAAGCCTTCACGGGGTGAGAATATACCTTTTTTCACAGTTAGATTTATTCGGATAGCAGATTCCGGACTTACCAATACTCTAACCGTCTACGTCAATACTACCATCATCATCATAACCATAACGTTCCCAAAAAAATCCGTATATATATTACAAATACAAGGCCTACCTATATACAGTTAGCCAGCCCCGACCAAAAATCACAAAATTATATACAACTAGCTAAATCTGCTGCTACCACTTCTACTTCTTGCCAGCCTTCTTCGCCATCATCTTCTTCTTATTATTCTTCTTCGCATCCAAATCACCACCAAACAACATCCTATTCTTCTTCCACCTGGTAACCACACCCTCCACGCTCCCCTTATCATGCTTCGGCAACCTCATGTAATACAACTTCGCCCTCCTAGCCCTCCTCTCCTTCCTCTCCACCAAATCAATACCCTCGATCTTCGGAGAATAAAGCTTATACCACATCTCCACACCCACCCTCGTCAGATGATTTCTGAGTAATATCGCAGTATCCAGCCCGCGTCTGCGGATGTTTATTAACACACCGGCGAAGGGTTCTGTGTTCGCATCCTTGAAACGGATTTGTAGGATGTCGCCGGGCAGGATGGCGTCTTTGTTCGTACGGCTGAAGAGACGTTGGCGGAGACCTTTCGGGTCCAGGAGTTTTAATTGGGTGGTTGTGAAGTTCGAGAGGACGCTGTTTGGGGGGCGGGGGCAGGGTGGGGGGTAGACTTTGATTTTTTTGGGTGCTGTATATATTGTATATATATTTATATTAGTATATTCGTCTGTATATGTGTTATTAGAGGGAGGGTTTAAATACCGGGTTTGAGGGGACTCCTCCCTTCTTTCGGCTGGTTTTTAACGGGCTTCTTGGTCCTGAGCTGGGATAGTAGCTGGTCTAGAGTCTTTGGCATGGTGGCTAGGACTCCTGGGGGTCGTGGCTGTATGAGCTTTGGCTTTGTGGTGGTGGTGGGGACTGCGTCGCGGAAGCGGACGAGGGAGGATCGTAGTGTTTGTAGCGACATTGTTGCTGAATTCTTGGGGGCTCAATCGGTGGAGCTGGGTTTGGTTCGGGAAGGGAGGGGTTATAACATTGATGATTGATGGTGATGGTGGTTTTGGGGGGGATATCGAGATATATCGAGATATCGATACCTCTGCCGGGTTTGACGTTGGAGGTTCCTTCAAAAGACCAAATTTTGCAGGGATGGTGGTTTCCTCCCCGAAAAAAGCGATAAACCTTTTTTTGACGAAACCTCAAACTTCAACATCCGACACCTGACATCCCCAATCCTCCCCTCTCCCAGCCAGGGACAGAAAAGCAAAAAAGATCAATTGCTTCCTTCCTTTTCTCTTTATTTGTCTAAGAGGAGGAAGCAATTGAGATGTCCGCCAAAACCCTCGGCCGCGCGGCATTGAGGACCCGTCGTCGGGCATCAGTGCACGATGTCTGCCATTCCAGTCTTCTCATGACAACTTCTTCTTCCTCCTCAGCTGCAAGACCCACGATCACATCCGTCACTGCTAGCTGTAGCCAATCCGATACAATAATACCAAATCCCTCATCTTCATTGTCATCATCACGGGAATTCTCCACATCCTCGTCTCTATCAGCTTCAAAACAGGCTATCCGTGAGCAGCGGATCGCGAAAAGTAACTAGTTCCCCACCAGCCCACCATCCCCCACATCTACATCCACACATCCACATCTACATATATATATATATACAAGAAGCATGAAAAAGCTAACATCAACCATCACAATTATCATCCAGCCCTCCTCCCACACTTCCCCAAAACCCACAACCAACCCCTCGACACCCTCCTCCACTCCCTCCACCGCGACCAATTCCTAATCGACCATCTCCCAGACCACTACCGCCGTCTGGTAGTCCGCACCAAACGCCACCACGTCCTAGCCCAACAAGCCGCCCAGCAAGCCTTCGCCAAGGGCACAAACCCTTCAACCGCAACTCTCACAATAACACTTAACGGCCAAACCCTTCCGTTGCGACCACTATCCCATCGAACCCTTCATGGTTCAAAAACTCTAACGCAGGTGTTGAACTTACTCAAATCTCCCGTGGAATACGATCTGCTACCGGGGCTGGTACAGGGCTATGGGTTTTCAAAAATAGATATTTCACCGGGACAGTGGAGGAATCTTATCCGACAATGCGGACTGGCGGGACGTCCCGGTGTAGCTATAAAGATAGCACATGACGGGATAATCCACAGAAAGAACGGGTTCAGCTATACCCAATCCTCACTGCGGGAGATGGTACGAGCTCAGTTCGTAAGATTCCTCCTTCCGGAAAAAGCGGACTCCGAGAAAAGCGTACAGCGTGCTAGAGGGGTTATTACGTTGGCCAGAAGGTGGAAAGAACAGTTCGATGAGGTTAAGAGGAAGAAGAGGATGGAGGAGAGAGCGCCGGAGTGGTTGAGTATCGATCCGGTTGTTAGGGGTTCTTTACTTTTCTTGCAGGCTGGGAAGGTGGTTAGGTGGGATGAAGGGAAGGAAGGGGATCTTGAAAGAGGGGTTGTGGCGGATGTGAAGTCGTTGCTTGTGAGCTGGGATCAGGCTGTTCAGGAGGTGGAGTTTATCAATAAACAACTCGACGAGGCTTCTGCGGCAACAGATAAGTCTGCAAGACCGGCGTACGCGATCGCGAGGGAAGCAGTTAGGGACTGGGAACCTGTGCTGCAGGGGCTGCAGTGGACGCAGACGGTTATGCATAAAACGGGGATTAAGGACTTGTTGATTGAGAAGTGGTTACCCGCGGCGAGCACGCTTGTTTCCAGTGCGATTAATAAGTGGAAACCGATCGCTTTGAGCGGTGGGAATGGGCAGAGGGTTGGGATGCAGATATATGAGGGGGCTTACGCTGATCTTGAGGGGTGGTATGAGAAGGATTTGGAGGGGAAGCCGGAGGGGGTGGTGAAGGATAGGATTGTGCTGGTGGAGAAGGAAGAGGATGATGAGTAGGAGTAGTTGGGGATGTTTCGTGTGTGTATATATATATATTTATATCTGTTCCGTATGTAAATATTACCGGTTTGCATGAGTGAATACTACCGGGGTATGGAAGTATCAGTAGTAGGAATATCAACTGTGCCATATTCCAGGCTTCACATAAGAATAAAAGAGCAATCAGGATCTAATAATATAGTCCTCCTTTCAGCCTTATTTATCCACTTCACCCTATTCCCAGATCCCATATACCATCTACTTACCCATTTTACTAACTATTATATAACAGCCGCGAGGATAAACCATCACCTCTTCCTCCTTCTTCTTCTCTTCCTCTTTCTCTCTTTATCACATATAAAAAGTTGGTTAATATCAAGAAATGATAACCACAAAACCCACAAACATACGCACCCGCTCAGACGTCACCACCGTCACCCGCCTGTTATGCACAAGGCTCCCGCCGGAACTCGTCCTCGACATCCTCGATCTGGCAGAGTACACGGCGTACGCCCTGCTCGGCTCCAGAAATGAGGGTGTATCAACCTGGTTTACCTGTCCAAAGACGTATTTAGCCGTCGTGGTCCCTCGTCTCCCTTCTTATACTACTGCTTCTCAAACAACACCAAATACCCCTACCCATACTACCACAGAGGAAGAAGTCGAAGTAGAAACAGAAGAAGAAAAGACCCCAAATAAAAATAAAAATGAAGATAGAATAAAATCCCTGCGCATAACCCTCAAAACCCACGGCCACAGCCCTCCACAATGGTACGGCAACCGCCACAACCGTTCCCTATCAGGCTGGACAGGTATCGAACTCTGGCGCGCCAAACACCCACATTACAAATCAGAAATGAAAAATGCATTACTATCACAGGCTAAACTAATCTCTATAAATGATGGAGATCCCATGAGTCGTGCTACGTATATTTCCGATCCGGGGGATATGGATCATAGGTATAATGAGGTTTGGGAGGGGGTGTCTATGGTTGAAGGGGATTGTTTGTGTGATGATGCTGGGAGGGCGGGGTGTGAGGTTGAAGATTTTCCGGGGGTTGTGAGGGAGTATATTGGGAGCGGGTATGCAGAGGAGGGGAACGGGGAGGGGGGGATATATAGAGTAGGGAAGTGGATTGTTCAAAGGAATATGAATTCTAAAAAGGATGATGAGTATAGAGATTATGAAGTTACATGGGATGCGGATGTTGATGGTCCCGGTCCGGGGAGGTGGTTGTGGGATTGGGAGTATAAATACAAAGATGAGAATGGGAAAGTGTTAAATCCGGATTGGTTGGAGAAGGGGAACGTGCCTAATGGAAGGTTTGTGAGGGAGCTGAGGGAGGGGGATATTTTGAGGATTACGTTGAGGGCACAGAATCCGGTTGGGTGGTGTAGCATAAAGAAGTGTCAGGTCGAGGCTTGGTGGGCGTGATTTTTATATATCTACTCTATATAACACTCTATATACCTAATACTAATATAGCTATACCTACTTAATTAAGTACTTACCTCATTTTATCTCTTCGACTTTGAAGGCCCTGGTGGAGGGCAAGTGCGTGTAGAAAGATGAGTTTTCTGCCAACTTTAAAAGGTATACATATATACAGATATATATACCTTATGTAAGCATACATACATACCACCATCATATACAGTATGCAGGTAACTAAACCAACTAAACCAATCAACCAACCAAACCACCCATCTAACTGATCTGCAAGCTCCTCCGCTTCTTCATCTCAATCGACCCTTCCTTCTCCGCATAAGCCCAATACTGATACCCCAACGTCAGATCAAACATAAACTGACACAACCCGCATAGCTTAAACACCATCGGGGTCTGACTGTATGTGAAAAACACGCCCTTGAGCAAATCACCCAACAACCAGAATACAATGACCGATACCCGGAAACCCTTGCAGGATTGATTACGGTAGTTGGCTATGACCTGGGGGATTGGAAGGGTAGCTTCGATTCCTAACGCGAGGTATCCGAGGAGGGAGACGAAGACGGTGGAGGAGCCGAAGAGGAGTTGGAGGATTCCGACGGTGGTTATGAAGTAGAGCAGGAACTTTTTTTTTTTTAAATATAACGAACTGTTAGCCAAGCCTGCACCCCTGGTATATGCTTGATAGCTTGGAGATAAATGGAGAAAATATGGGTGGGGAACCGGGCATACCTCCCAAAAGGGCCGCTGCTGGCGCCACTGCCAAAAGTTGTAGGGTCGTTCTGTTTCCTGGGAGCCGTTTAGACTGGCGAAGGGCACACCGGCTTCCATGGACTTTGTGGGGCGGTGGTCGAGCGCGACTTTAAGCAGGATGGTCTGCACGAAGACCATGATCACACCTAGATACAGCAGTTCCGGTTAGCTTTTATTCCACTATTTACAGCACCCATTACTGCATACTCCGCTCCACTCCGAAAATCCGCTCTCTTCAGCGACCATCCGATAACGTAATCGCAGAACGGAGTATATAGGAGTATATAAGGAATAGAAAGGGGGGCAGGAAACGCACTCTGAACAAGCAGCGAGAACTCAAAGTTGATCCCGAACCAGTAGTATATGCGCAGAACGGATGCGACGAGCATGATCAGGGGGATATCGAGCGAGAAGCCGAGCGACGAGCGCTGAGAGTGGATGCTCCATATCTACCACCAAGCGTTCGTTAGTTCATTCATTCATTAACATCTTATCAGTACCCGACTATGAATAGCTATCAAAGCATTCTACAGATCGGAGAAAGTAAAAAAGGAGAGGGAAAAGAGTAAGGTAGGTACCTGGTCGGCATAGCTGGTGACCGGGGATGTGACGAGGAAGACGGGAGCGACATACTCCACGAGCAGCTGGACGGCGCCCATCCGTGGAATTGATGCGTATGTATAATCCCCCGTCGCTTTTCGTCTATATTAAATATATAAAATACTCCGGTCCGGGGATCTGTTCTTCCCTCTCTTTGGGTAGGTAATTCGCGAAAACTACTAAAAATCGCTTCCCGTTTTTTTGTTCTTTCTCTCTCCCCTTTGTAGACTAGTAAGGAAACAAAGGTACGAGATTTTGGAATATGTTGGAAAGAACTAGTTAAAGTCGCCCGGCCGGGGGGGAGAGGTTGGCCTGGTTCGAAAGAGACGGGGAGATACTGCGACCAGCCGGAAGTAGTAGTTTAGGTAGGTAGGTAGTTGTAGCTAGTCTCGTGGGATAAGTTGTAGTATGATGTCCATGCCCCCGTACTCGTACCCGTTCCCGTTGTTTTGTTTTTGTTGTTGTTATTGAATTCGATTGAATCGGGGAAGTCGCGAGAGAGAGAGAGAGAGACAGAGCAGGCAAAAGGCAAGAAGCTGGGATGGAAACGGATGAAGAAGAAAAAGGCCAACTCTGTATTAACTAAGACTTAACCAACCATAACTGACTGCTCGCCTCGACTCTGGCTGCGGCTAACTGCTTCCGGTCACACACCCATCTGATCTTGCTGGGCTCTCGGGTTCCCCTGCTATCCGGCCGCCTGCTTGTTCGTTATCTGTGCAACCTCAAAAGTCATGGCTCGAGTTCTCTTTCCATCCTATCGAGTTTTACTCTAATATTCTGCCTTTTTTATTTATTCTTTGATGACCAATAAGTAGGTACCTATACCGATCTATATATTATATGCTGGAATATAGCATCGAGACCGGATCAATCCCCCGGGAAGATCTAATCTCCGGGATAATGATTTTCTCCCGGTATGAGCACTACTGATTACACGACCGTTAGCCTTACACGACCGTTAGCCTTACATGACCGTTCGCCCTTGCCCACCTCGGGAGAATCCCACGCCCACGTGTTGCACACGCACAAACACAACACGTCCCGTACGCCCCGGCGGCATACCGAACCTCACAAGATACACTACGAGACTAACAAGGTAGATTGTCTATCCGTCAGGCCAGAAAATGCCGTGTGAGCATTATGTATCCAGATCTGCGTACTAATCGACGGATTTTCTATGTCTTTCTTTTCCTGGTTCGGTTTTTTCTTCTATTTTTTTGTACGGATATACCGCTGTCTCTTTGACAAGATTGAATCGCAAATTGATCGACCTGACTTCCTTAAATTCTTTAAGGCACCAGCAGAAATCCAGACCCAGAGTAACCGATCAACAAGAGAATATGAGATATTGATATATACGAGCCATTCCGTGGAGGCCGGTTGACCGGTTTACGAGGTCGTTGATGTATAAAATATGCTATAGCGTTGTTGGACGCCTTAGGGGCTCACTAACCTTCGTCCTAGGCGCTGCGGACCACGGAATTCATGATAGTTATAATTCCAACTTTCAAGCTTATGCACAGTGGAAGTCTGGCAACAAGACAAAGGCATCATGCATGCATCATCCTTTGAGTGTATGAAGCGCGGAAATATTTCTGGCAAAAATTACTTTAACGTTTGATAATTTAGCTTAAAGGCGGTCTCGGAGGAACCAGACAACACTATGTTGTTCACACCGTGTGGGTTTACAGTATCGTCATTGAGGATTTCCATACCGAAAATCTGTAAGAAACATTTCTTTTCGCAACCGACGCGGGGGGAAAATTATAACAACTTTGGAATATAGTGCTTGGCTTTGCCATCCAGGTAAGGCTAGCTTGCTTTGATGTTTGGTGGTAAGAGTAGTTAATCTGGCTATCTTGGTCTCGTAAACCAGTCTCAACGGAGCAGAACAGGCTATCTTGAATTTAGCGATCGATCAATGCAATGCCTGAAATGTTGTAATATCGTAAACCTGAATATTGAAAGTTCAACTCATTAGGCCAGGTCTATTTACATGCTTCATTGCTTGGAGAGATTTCTATTACAAACATATTAGAGCAAATTATACTAATCAAACAGGTCCGACAACTCTCTTACCTAAGAACTTGAAACAAGAAAGAAAGAATAAACGGTCGCGAGTCTTGCCGAACGATACAATCTATATCTACAGAAAAGGTTTATAAAGACAGCGAATCATCTGAACTACCGCCTGTTTCGACCCAAAAGCTGTTAGGAATTCCCTGGTGGAACAATAAATTGGATAGGAAAGCCACCGTATCCCTCTGGGTGGTCGTAGGCATATCTATAGAAAGCGATGAGGAGATCGATGTCTAGCCAGTGAACCTGGAGGTTAAGCGGGTCGGTATAGCGCATCACAGAATAAGGGTTATGAAATCCGAAAAGGACAGAAGGGTCCCTTTCTCTCTCGCCCGCAAATGAATGTCGTATTCCCATGATGTGACCGAGCTCATGGCTTAAAATATTGACCATTGCATATTTGTGTTTGAGAGCAAGTGGGTAGATAACGAGAAGACGAGAGTGTTGAGGATAGTCTGGGAAGAAGGCCCGGGCATAGCTCCTGCGGAAGTCGACATCGGAGGCGATGACACGGAAAAAAGCCGCCTTTGAAGACCAAACCCTTTTGAAAGTGAGGGGAATCGGTCCCCATTGGCGAACCGCTTCTTGAAAACTGGCTGCAACGAACTCGCTGTCGATATCCGATTTGAAAGTATCGAGATCAACGAAGTATGTTACTGTGACACCTGCGGCAAGTATGGATATGGAATCGTGGCGGCCAAAGCGTAGGTCTTCCGCGCCGACGTTTGAATTGGTTTCTGTTTGGCAATCGTATGCAGGAAGGTAGGGAACGGCGTCGTCGACGTTGTGAGGACCCGAGGTATCAACATCAACCGGAAGAGTAGACATGGTGTAAAATGAGTATCTTTCGGTCGCAAAGTTGGACCGTTGACAAGCTGAGTTGAGAGTATGGAAAAGCCGGCTACGTACAGTGGGTTCAATGTGTCTTGTAGAGCGAGGAAACTCAGTTGTCATAGCTGCTGGTTCTTGTGCGCCTGAAGGCCCTATATATGCCATCGATCAAGCCGCTTTGTTGAAGCATAGGGGCTTTGTCAGCGACGAGGCTTGTGTCGAACTGATTTTCCGTCTAATGCAGCTTCAACCTTGAGATCACAAATCGGGTTAGTCGGATTGGCTCTTGCTCTCAAATGATACCTGGTCCATTATAGGTCATACACAGCAGAGTATGGACTACTTCAGCCCTATCCCCGAATGAGGAAATATGTGAATGCAACTCCATAAAGTATATCCCAAACTAGGAGTGGCAGCAAGGGATGGCGTGCTTGGCAGTGTCCGACTAATAAGCCAGGGTCTCAATAACTCCTAGTACCTGTGCCGCCCTACACCAAAAATTGCTGGTGGGAGTTCAACAAAAAGTGTTATCTCTCGCTACCAAATTCTTAACGAATTATCTCTCCAAACTCGTTCCCAGTTACTGTAATAACTAGGTCTGATTGTACGTATATACTCAGCCGGGTTTAAGTACGGCGAAGAGCGGAGCCATCAAAACCTGGCACCTGGTGACGGAAAGGACATCCTCAAAATATTGGGTTATTTCCTATCGCAAGTTTACAAGGCTGGGAGCTAATTAGTACTGGAAGAATATTTGACTCATACTGAGTATTGTGACGGTTGAAGAAGTTATTTTAATTAAGTATTGATGAAGCTATGGGGGTTTGAAAACATTCAGGTCAAGTTCTGATGCATCGATGTGATGGATTGTCATGTTTATTGGTTACAGCACAAGCCTCAACACAAAGCCTGAATTTTTGAGGTGCGCAGTACATATGCAGCACTATCAACTATATCACAAATTAGGCATAGCGCGCTTTCGACGACCAATAGGATCCATTCTTGCGTTGCTGGTTGGGTTCTATCATATACACTTTGCAAAAAAAAGACTAGGATTTTTGAAGACAGAAGATATAAAGGAGACCTGCCCACCTCTTCTATCATCCCGAATTTCTCTCTAATTAATTTTATCTTTAGCCATTCTTCCTTCTTACGTCGTCGTGGTCTCAACTTTTCTGTTGCAACGAGACCAGTCCACATTGTTGTCTTGTTCTAACAAGACCAGATCAGTATCGATATCCTTATCAACTTGTCTCGTGTTTGCTAGACGCAATACTGCAAGAAAGGAAACGACACAAAAAATCTTGGTTTAAACCACCGTGTTGTCTGGTTTCAACAAGAACAGTTTAAACGGAATTGCTATCACATTATTCACCAAGCTCTACGAGGCTACTGATTCGAAGGCTAAGGCTACATCACCCAACATGCAAAGTTCTGGCCTTCCTTGCTATGAAAGTGATTGTCCGTACCTCGCCAATTGGCATGCGATGCCTATGTACCGAATCTCCGATTATATAGGCCGCCCAGCACAGGGAGATTGGTCACCTTTATCGGTGCGAGATACATACAGCTCAGACGGGGATGTCCACATAGAAAGGTCTGGGCTCCACCCTCGGCCATCTGCAGAGGCCCGTCGAGGCATGGGCCAATTCCTCTGCAGCAACTTGTGTTCTTGTCGCGGTTTACAAGAATACGACTCCCAATTCAGTTTCTTCGTTCGAGAAGGCATCGACTTTTGCCATGTATACATTCCGAACACACATGGTACCTTGGAAAAAATGGTAGTCAACACTATTGGGCACGATCCGATGGTACCAGCAGAAATCAAGATTGCAGGCTGGTCCATGTGGTCCTTAGAGTTCCTAATGACTCGGTACGATGACTTGTGGTGGGGTCTAAGAAGCTACAAAAGTTTACAGACTCCCTCACAACAATCATCGCATTATTACGCTCCCTTCCAGCTACTGGTTGACAAGTTCCTTTTTTCTCACATCCAGAGTGTTGGAGAAACCCGTTTACGGTGCAGAAATATCGATGATATCCTCGCGGACGTTGTACCGAAAGCTGAGGAGGAAGACCCTCTAGTCGACCGAAATCACCAATTCTTTCACTCCAACCCGCCAGGCGTCGCTAGTGTTATGAAAAGCCATAATACAAAGATCGATCTGGCAGCGGTTACTAAAGATGAGTGTAAGAAGTGGAATATAATACTTAAAACCGTTAAAGGAGTATTATCTCGAAAGAAGATTGCTTCGATTTCTGGCATCCTCCAGGGCATGAATGAATACCAGACCCCCCATAACCCTCAGATCCCTCGTGAGCTTGAATTAGAACAGGCTAGGAATGCTCTACGTACCCCACCTCCATCGTCGCGAGGAAGAAAAATGGCGGAGGCTCGACAAGCAAAGGAGGACATATGGACGTACTTTAAGGCAACATTCCACCAAATGGCCCGTCAGAAAATTTTTGAACGCCTACAAACCACCTTTCCGAACGCAGCGAGGTGTTGGAGACGAGGGCAAAAGGCACTCCGAAGCACTACGCGTGGACACGTTCCACGCAATCTCGAAAGTGTCATGGCTCTTCTCTGCGTCTGTTATTCAATTGCGCGAACACTGGATAGATATACGGAGAAGGTCAGACAAGGCTGCACCTACCAAGAAAGGTTTAAAGAGGATATTCCTCGCTGGTACAAACTCTTCTCCGGGGAGGACCTTTGGTTGTTCACAAATGCTGTTTCAGGTATTTGGAACGCAGAAACGAAGCTAGAGACGTGGTGGGAGTTCGGGAGCGACTACCCCGGTTTTCTGAGGCGAGCACAAGGCCTCGTCCTGGATCTCTCAAACGAAACAGAGGGACTGTTCGAAATTCTCGAATCTTCAACCTCTGACCAACTTCCTAGGCCTAATCACCAGGCTTCTCCACTCTTTTACTCAGCACCTCGTAGTCCTGACCTGGGAGGTGCAATGGAGGCACTTTTGTCAACGCCGAGCGACGAGGACAGACGAGGACCAGATTTTATGGGAACTATGTGGGTTTTCTTGCTATCGGGGTCTATCTTCGCGATGTTACTGACCTTCCTTATCTGTAAGTCTCCAAGCCTTCCTAGTCGCTTTGATGCCTAATATCAATACTACTAGACATTCCGAATGTTTGTGCTAAGTGGTACTATAGGGTTTAGATGCCTGCTCCTCTGCAGCGAGATTGGCGAGGGATTTCCAAGTCTCGAAGCGGGAACCATTGTGATGAGAAAAATATCTGGTGTAAAGTTGAGTGAGAAGTGGCCCTTGACCGGGTGTCCCGTTGGGGACACGCCCTGGTTAGAGGAGAAGAGCAGAGGCCGTAAGTCCGGAGTTACTCCAACTATTTACTTTTGCAGTCGATGCTTAAAACAATTGGGGAGCAAAAAATGTGTGCAAGAACATTATGACAAAGCGTGTCCCCGAAGACCCGTAATTAGTGGCACCCGCAAGAAATAAACGAAACAGCCGTTCTGAGGGCAAGAGCCGATACAGTGGATAGATCCATTTCGTTTCTTTGCAAACAGGACAATTTTCTACTACCAGAAGGCTAGGGTGCGAGTCGGTGATATCAATTTGAGGAAGTTTGGTAGGAGGAGGCTGCTTTGTATTTCTTTTGGTCCCCCGTTCTTCCTTCTTTTTGTCCTTCCTTTTGCTTCTCCTATTCCCTTTTAATTCTTCATTACTCCTAACTTTTTGCTTTTCCTTACGTTCTTCTTTTATTTTCCCTTGTATCTCCTTTGTTAAAATTTTCTTTTGTGACGGCTTATAGAAAGGGTTATATCACACAAGCTTTGGAGTTTTGAGCGCATGTGTTTGGAACACTGGTTGGGTTTTTTAGTTCACTAGACTCAAAGAAGTGTGAAAATGTATGGATTGGATTAGTGTTTTATATAGGTAGACTTTGTTATCCAAATTATGTACTAACTTTATGCAGAGGTACTGTAGAAAATTTTATTCCATAGTTCCAAGGTACCGGGGCCCGGCTACTTATAAAGAATTAAGTGGCTAGTATTAACGTTATGGGTAGATAGATCCTTAAAAAGCCTATGGACAAGTAAGCTGTTGACTAGAAATCCTCAACCCTAATCTAGCAAGAAATATTTGTGCTGTGAAAGTCCACACACTGTGGCCTGCCAGAAGCCCTAGATACGAGACTAATAGATATTCACAGAATAGTGATGCGAAGATGAAACCGCTTCCAAAGTTTGAGAGTTAACATCTGCTTCGTGTATCCATAAAATAATGTGTTTGGCTCACCTGGCTAAGGTCCACAGGCAATTTGTGGAATTAGAGTTCCAGAATAACGGAAAGGTTGATACAAACTTTCTCATACGTCGTAAGACCGCAACATACTTCTCAGGCTGACTTTGTATAAAATCGAAATAGCCTCTTGCGCAGCATATGCGGCGTGTTTGCGGTTGTTCACCAGACCAGGCTCATGCTGTGTATTCTTTCTTTCTCTTGATTTTTTTAGCTAGACCTATCGGCTACCTGAAAAATAATTGATTTGCGATTTGGCGTAGATTTATGACAAGCATGCGCTAGCCTTTCCTAAATTATGGGTCATAACAAACTCCAAGTTATATGAGCATAGTCGGAAATCATGAGGGTAGAAATGTATAGTATTAGCCATATTTCTCATAACCTCCCTGCAGATGAAAGTATGGGTTTGGCAATTTTCGGGCAGTTGTCATTCGCTAAAAGCTGCTTGTTATCCTATTCAAAACCATGAACCGTTGCGTGTAACGTCAAGGCGTCGAATCTGACTATGGTCAAATATTCGATTTAGAAAGGGGTCCTGCTTAGATCCGAATGTAAGCGCATTGCGTGCATAAACCCTATATCTATAAAATATCGGTAATACTAACGCCAAGTGTATCAGAATGCCATAATCTATCGATCTAGATGCATAGCTTGTACCCTGATCCAGTCGGACCGGAGGGTGGTTGAAGTTCCTGGCCATTTGTAAGATCTTCCAAGGAAACCCAGAAGAACACTTTAGTGGGATGACAGTAGACGTTGAGGTGGGGCGTTTGTTATTGTGGCACTAGATGATGTAGTGTCACCTAAGCAAGTTGCACTAAATTCTACCCATCCCTCACCGGACTATAGAACTCTAGTAGTACAGACATTCTTACGCGGCTGGTCCTCATACCGGGGATAATCTTTAATTTTGTCATAAGTTTAAATGCGAGATTGGGAATCACGATATCGGTTACTGGGTTGTTCCTAGGATCCTCACGGCCTTGTAGTTGCTGACGAGGGTTAGGATATTGGATTTGGTGGTTGCGGGAGCGACGTGAGCATACCACACACCTTCTGCCCCCCTTTTCTTTCTTTTTTTAGAATTGAAAGAGGGACAGTCTCCGGCTAACTCTTTCCCTCTTTTTCTCTTCGTTTGTGGGCTATATAAAGATATGCGACTGTGCTGGTGGTCTTGATATCCGGGACCGATCAGGCGGATTCTGTTGTCACCCCGAGCGTTGGTGCTACTCTCAATGCCATTGCTGGTTAGAAAAACAGGCGACGGCCTCCTTGATATACTGGTCAGGGCGAAAGGCTGGTCTCTTCGAGGAATCGACAATATTTGGATTACGGCACGGGTGCACCGTTACCTATGGGTATATGGATTTATGTTCCGCACTAAGCTACTGTAGCCCGATAAGACTAGCGATCAAGTGCAAGACGGTAAGATTAGTGTGTTCCGGGGGGTACCTAAATCTCATTTATATAGTTCGTCAAAAATTCCGCTGGTAAATATACTCGTTTGGGTTTCGAAATTAATATGATAAATAGGATCTCCCTTTTATAAAAGAAGTTTTAGCTTCGCAATATGCACAAGGATACATTTCGAGTCCGAAACTCATCAAATATAGTTCGCACCGAAGCCTCGTATCTTGCGAGATATGTTCGAATGATTGCAGGGGCCTCGCGCTCGTCTACTGACGACTTTCCAATATATATGTTGATACAACCAAAATCGAACGCATTGTTTTGGGACTACCATCCACCCCTTTTATTGTAGTTATTGAGTATGAATTCAAGGGTAACTATATACACCATAGGTATCGTGATGATATTATGGACGGACTGACGTTTCTGGATCTCTAGAGCCCTATTAACTGCTCCTCTGATAAACGGTTTATCGCCGATAATGCGTTGCCGTTTTTGAGGAAGCGCTTTTTACTCAACGTCGCAACAACTAGCTGGTCAGGCCTGGCCTGCGGCGCCTGGCACAATATCAAGCGGAATATTCCCAGGAATAATTAAGTTAACTTCCCTCTGGGGCATCGAAGCCTCTATGTTTATGGCCTAGCCAGGTTTGGCTATTTAGACGGATTCAGCAGGTTAGCTGCAGTTGCATCAAACGGACATGTCAGTTTAGACACACGGCAGTGTAGCGCAGTCTCAACGAATCTTCTTTTTGTGTTGACGGCAGTGGATGGTTCCGCGGTCGCCAGCCGGGTCAGCCGAGTCGCCAGCTTGGCAGGAGCATACACTAGTTACTGCGGCATCTCCCCAACTCTGCCTGACTCTGGTACTAAATACTTAGTTAATAGTCTCATCAACTAAGTACTTAAGTAGGTACCTAGGCAACTATCAGCTACCACCTACTGGGTCGTTAACTGCTGGCTTAGGCTATGGGCTCTAAGCTAAGTCAAGAGCGGTGATTTGAGGAAACCACCCATCCAACATTTGAACAAACCACCGCCACCCACAAGATCATAGTTAGTTACCATACAATACACACACAGCAGTACGAACCGATACCACCGGCCACCAGTACCGGAACCGTGCAACGTTCGATTCGGCCACCATTTGAGTTTGATTGAAGTGCAATCCCGTTCGCGTCCCTGATCAACGGTCAGCGGAGTACGTCATCTCATCGTCTGGCCAGTTGTCCGTACAAATCAAATCGCCTCAGGTCCAATCAACATCAAAGAAAATATCTTAAACTGTCCTTCCTGTGTACCCTTTGTCCGGTTTCTGCCTCTTTCGAACACTTCTCCCCGCATGCGAATTCGAATGCTCTAAGATCCCCGGCTATATCTCTCGAGCTCCAATATCAGACGACAGACAAATATCCTTACTCTCCCCCCTCTCTCTCAGAAACACCGGTCGAGCTGGATAGCTGGTAGTAGCTGCTTGGATGGGTGCAGCCGATTCAAAGCTCTCCTTCAAGAAGGGCGTCTTTCGCCTTGCCGAGGAGAAGGGCATTCCCGTCGACGACCCATACTGGCGTCAGGTACCTACTTTGCTTCTCTTCTCTTCTCTTTTCCCTCGCACCAGCTACTCAATTACCTAGTGTTGTGGCTCCGTCGTAGTTTTGTATGTTGCTAACTGCAATGCTCTATCCTTATGGTGATTGTCTGTAATTTATTAGTTCTGGGAATTACCAGAAGCTGCCGAAGATGTCTTCACCCTCTTCTCATCGGCCGATATTCGACGGACCAGGGATAGTTCGCTCGATAACCTGGAGACCCTGATCATCGCCCTCACCTCGAGACTGTTTCACCTGCGACACCACCCGGCGTTCCCAGATCCCGAAGTTGCCCCCGAGAAGGAAGCTCTCAATTGTATCCGTATTCTAACCCGCCTACTACCATATCTCTACGAAAATGACGCTTTGGAAGCATGGGAGGATAAGTTTTTTTGGACGCCTAGGAAGAAGAAGACCAGAAGGGTCAGCGAGGTCATATTCGACGAATCCAATCCGAATCCGACCCCGGAACCGCCAAAGATCGAGACTATTAAGCCGCTCGCTGAGGAACTGATAGATACTCTACTCGACATGCTCTTCTTCGCAGGATTTACGGTACCAGTCACCCCGGTCACAGGAAAAACCAAGGTCACATACGCGATCTGGCAAAGCGGCGTTGGGTGTAATACGTCTATGGCAATCACTAGAGAGAGCGAATCGAATCGTATTGAGATTCTGCGCCTTTTGATATCGATTACCAGCAAGGCCATGTACATTCCGTCGAATTCACTGCCGGTCAAGGGTACTAGGGCCCTCACATACCTTGTCACAAACCCTGATAAGAAGGTCGTTCTGTCGGTGCTCTGCTCGCTGCTGAATACTACCCTGAAATATAATGCGGCATCGTGGAGGCTGCCCTACGATCACGTGGTCTTTTCGGATTCCAGGCAGATTTTAGTCACATACTCTCTACATATGTTGCTCATTCTCCTACTATATCCGATCCCCGAAGGGAGACAGGGTGATCCTCCCCCGAAGAATAACTTCAGACACTACTTGGGCAGACTCCACAGGACTCAGGACTTCCAGTTCCTTGTTGATGGCATGACTCGTGTCCTGAACCAACCTATCCAAGCTAGTTCATCGTACCTCCCGGGCTCTCAAAAGTCTCTAAAGTGGGCCCCCGAAACCATCATGCTCTTTTGGGAGTCTCTGCAGTGTAACAAACGATTCCGAGCCTTTCTGATAGAAACAGATAGGTCTCTTGACTTCGTTGTGTTACTTATATATTATGCATTAGAGTACCGCACCGATGCCTCAAAATCTGGTGTGGTACGCATGTGTGTCTTTGTATTGCAGACGCTCTCGTCGGAGCCGAAGTTTGGGAAGAGCCTAAATAAGAAGTTCGAGAACCAGAACTTGCTCCCACCCAGTGTTAGGATCTCTGGGTTTTCAGGATCGTATGCGGAATATGTTATTATTGTGGGCACCCCCAAACCTCATTTTAATACTTGCTCGGTCTAACTAATTATAATATAGTCGATATACAATCTGATAACGAGTAGCAAAGGCAAGTTCGGCGCGATATACCCGGCATTGTTAGCCATCATTAGCAACGTCGCCCCGTATGTCCGGAACCTCTCTTCCGCTGCGAGCGGGAAACTAGTGCAGCTGTTCACATCGATGAGCTCGCCCTCTTTTCTGCTTGCAAACGAGTCGAATCATGCCCTTCTACATTCTTTGCTTGAGGCGATGAATAGCATTATCGAACACCAGTATTCATGTGAGTGTATGCCAATATATCAGTAGATGGTGCTATGCTAATATTCGTTCAAGCGAATCCTTCTTTCATCTATGCCATCCTTCGTTCACATAAACGCTTCGAGACCCTCCGGTCCTTCACCCTAGAGAGTGGGCGTGAAGAGATTGAGAAGCAACGGAGGATGCAGAAGGACAATGCTAGCGATATAATGCAACCAGAGTCGCCTGTCATATCTCGCAGGAATACCATGCAGCCGCCAGATACTCCCGGCCTCCCTGCAGACCCTGAAACTTTCCAAATTGGAGATTCTGATGATTCTGATGACGATGCTACCAGTACGCAGCGAAGGTCTTCGGCCGTGATGACGCCCACTTCAACGGCATTCGAGTCTTCGCGTGGAAATTCCATTGATGACGCAGTTCCCGTTCAGCTGAGAGGCATGAGTGAGAAGGCTAGAGGCAAGCTCCCAGTCGGACAGCTGTCGAGGCAGAATAGCGTTATCAGTATTGGAAGTCAGAATAGTGTGGCATATAATGCATCTGGCGAGTTCGCGCCTGGTCCGGAGTGGGTGAGTATATAATCCACTATGAGAGAGAAAATGTGTCGAGAAACAAGGCTGACAATTGAGATAGATTGAGACTTGGTTGCCTCTACTCCCTTTGCATACTATCCTTACTGTTATACAAGAATTATCGCCGCAGCTTCGTGCTGTTTTGTCGAAACACTCTCGACAAAATTCGGTGACCAGTCCTACTACTACGACAACTCCGCAATCACCTCTCCATCCTCCACCTACTCCGCAGACTGCTGAGACCAATATTTCGATGCTGGAGCGTATTCGGACAACTGAGATACCCGGCATAGAGCCCAGTCCAATCAAGTGCTATACTTTCGAATGGAGTTCCATGGCACTTGGTTGGTACGAGAGTTTGATGTGGGGTTTCATATTCGTTAGTGAGATGCAGGTTGGGAAGGGTACAGTTGGGGTTTGGAACGGGACCGGGGTTAGATTATTTAAGGTCCAAGAGACTGCACCGGAGGGCCCGAGTTTGAGAGCGCCGAAGGTATTTTCTATCCTCACTTCTCAGTAACTTAATTGATCGCAGAGCTAACAAAGCTGGAAATACAGGGTGCAGTAGATGCCGTAGCATCGACTTTGATAGATAGGTTGAGCCATGTGAATCTTTCGGCTTTGAGTGGGGGTGCAGGTGCACAGGCCGCTGCCGTCGCAAGCTCTGGCTCAGCTGCTCCAACAGCGGGGCCACAACAGCCGAGACGGAGTAGCGGGGCAGCAGATGGGAATGTAAGGTCTGCAGTTATTTAGTAAATCTTTTGCTTTTGTGTCGACGTTTTCTGAATGAGGGTGTGGGTTTGCCTTTTTGTGAGGGGGTCGGGGGAGGAGGAAGGCTGGAGCAAGTCGCTTCAGTAGCGTTTAATATACGTCAGCGCCTTTTTCTTTTCTCTCTGTTTTTTCTTCAAGCCCTTTCTCTATGCACGCGTGTGTACCCGTGAGGGTACGAGGGCGACTTTGCTGAAATCACTATGCCCCTGCCCTAGACTAGACCGCACAATCCTTGTGGATGATAATGTTTTATCTGGGCAGAGGCGTTTTTCCTTTTCTTTTTCTTTTTTGTACGTGGTTTTCGGTGAAGCTTGTATTATTACCTCCTGATGTTGCTTTTGGTGAATGATGTACTTCGTTATTTATGCGTTCGTGCGCGCGAGGGTATAGTGTGTATGTGGTATACGAGACTAGTATGTGGCATAAGTTAGTTAATTTAAATATCTTATGCGGAGGCGGTCAAGACTAGGTCTTATTATAGTTGTAGTTGTCGGGTAAGTTAACGCAATAAAAATACTGGTATATATTGCCTTGGTCTGATATCCCGAAGTTACCTTGTGCCTTGTGTAACCCAGTCCATACACCCATATGCTGAAATTTAAGGGCTACACAGTCGTCGTCCTGTGGCGCATCTTAGATTAATTGGGAAGGTTACATGCTGTGCAACGTGTGGCGCGGCGTGTGGTATTTCGTCAGTCTTGGGAAGGCGTTTGTGTTGCTGGTTATGGTTAGGTCAGCTTCGCAATTTGTCTTACTTAGTACACCTGTGGGAACCCTTGTTGAACGATCGGCCCCCCCCTCGATTCCAGTAGCCGATATTTATATATATATTATTTTCTAATTTTAGCTGGGGGGTTTTTTCAGCTCTTAAATTACTTTCACCTCTCGCAATATCTACCGAAGGGGGTCAATGTGGCGACTGGATTGCCTTGATTATTTGAGAGTATATTGGATATATCGATATGAACCTTGATTCTAGATGGATAACTTATACTTAACGAGAGCCGACTAAATAATAAGAATACGTGTACCAGGCCAGTTATCTCATGAAATCGACATATCTTTTGGTCTTCATGTGGAGCAGAATGGTCATATTCGACTAAAATAGTACAAGTCTATTGGATAAATTTCTACCCTAAAGGATAATGTATACCAGTGTTCAAACACGACTTCGATTAAACTTTTACGCGTATGCCTGTCTAAGCTATGTTTTATCTGTCAACTATTCGGAAATTTATAAGACAGAGGCCACTAAAAAGCATTCTGCGATAGGTCTAGGTTTTTTACTTCTTCCTCTCCTCTTTACCAGTTGGGATATTGAAGAAAACAGCCTTTTGACCCTGTGCCCACGGCTTATCGCACCTATAGTATCCTTTCCTTTCAAACTGGATGATCTCACCCTGTTGAACGTCCTTAACATTCGCGTCAGCCACGCCATCAACGCGGAACTCAGTATCATTGTTCAAGAAATCCTCCATCTTATCCTCCTCCTCGAGTTTATCCTTAGTAATCAGATAATCGAAATCAACAAGCTCGACATCAACTAAATCCTGGCTAGTAGCCAACCAAGTGATCTTCTTCTCGGTTTTCTTGAAATCACCGGCTAAGTGAAGCTTGATGGTCAATTTCACAACCTTGTCGCCATCCTTCTCAATGGTTTCAATGAAGGCATTGCCCCAGTCCATCAACGTAACTTCCTCGCCCTGCTTGAAGCTCTGGGCATCGACCTGATCGATCAAGATCTTAGGTCCATAGTGAACCTTCTTAGTTCCAACGCTTGGGTTCTTCTTGTGCTTCGGCTTCTCCTCGGAGCTTTCCTTAGCCTCATCACCGATAACATCGGCCTCAACCACACCTTCTTTCCAGAGTGCAGTAAATCGCGGCGCGATAGGATCAATAACCTTCTTGTTAATAGCCCAAATCAAAGTCCAATCCAGGTTAACAATATTCTTGCTAGGTCCCTGAGAGATAATAAAATCCCTGAGCGCCTCAATAGTCATACCTCTCCGCCTGATACCTCGAACAGTCGGGAAACGTGGATCATCCCATCCCCATACGCGACCCATATCGACGAGCTTAGTAAGCTTTCTCTTGGACAATAGGGTCTTGATGAAGTTCAAACGGGCGAAATCCCAGATATCGACTTTGCGAAGGTTCAGGGCTTCGAGCATCCATGCGTACTGAGCGTTACGATCACGGTACTCGATTGTCCTCAATGCGTGGGTTACACCCTCAATACTGTCGACAGCGGGGCAGGCGAAGTCGTAGGTTGGGTAAAGTTTCCACTGGGTACCGGTGCGGTGGTGTGGGACCTCGACATTGCATCGATAGATAACAGGGTCACGAAGAGCCTTGTTCGGGTCATCGGCAGAGATCTTGGCACGAACACAGTAAGAACGTCCCTTTTCAGTGGCGTTCTTCATTTCTTCGGTGAAGATTTGGAGGTTTTCGGCGACAGACTTGTCTCGGTTCTGGGAGGCGATGCCATTGAAACGTTCATCACGCATACGCTCCTGTGGGGTATCGTCACAGTAGGCCTTTCCTTCCTGGATCATCTTTACGCAGAGATCGTATAATTCCTGGAAGTAGTCGCTAGTATATGTGACCCGATCTCCGTGGATACCCAACAAGCTCAAATCCTCCAAAATGGAATCTTGGTATTCTTGCTTCTCCTTGCTGGGGTTTGTATCGTCAAATCGAACGATCATTTTGCCCTTGTACATATTCGCGAAGTACTGGTTCAACATGGCGGCTTTGGCGTGACCAATGTGGAGATACCCACTTGGCTCTGGTGGGAAACGGGTGACAACACCCTTATCCGTGTTCGAGAGGCCAATCTCGAAGTTTCCGGATTGAGTCTTCTTACCGCCGGTTGCGGCGGCCTTCTTGGCTGCTTCAGCTGACTTAACAGCATCGACAGCCTGGTTGATGGATGGAATGGACTCCATGTATTTGCCCCATCGGTTTACGTTGATGTATGTGGGCTTTCGCAGGAGAGAGTAGAACTGAGTGTTGCCACGGAGAGCACCATAGACCGCAATATCCGCAACGGACGGCGAGTATCCTACAATAAAGCTTCGGAGGGTAAGATGGCTATCGAGCTCCTCAATGGCCTTTGTAGCGGCACGGTAGTCGGCGCCAAGGATACGGGTAGTCGTGAACGTGATCCATTCTTCCTCAAGCTTTCCACCCTTGCTATTCGCACCCTTTAGAACACTTCCATGGGTAGCAAGTAGCTTCTCAAGAACAGCTTGAGTACCGAAGATTGCCTCGTCATTCTCGACTTTGAGGGCGACGGCATGTGTCGCCTTGTCTGAGCTAACGATCTCGGATTCGACGAAGGTGGTGCCGATAACAGGGTTCGCGACGGGGTCGATTGAGTGGTTGATATAGGAGACAGCAATAAGAGCCGGATAAACAGCGCTCAATGGCGCCTTGTGCGAGATATCAAGTGTGTACGACATTTTTGTAATGCTTGGTACTGTATGAAAGATGATGATTTTTTTTTTGAAGTGAAGTCCAGAGGGATGGCGGGGCAAGTTTTAAACCATTTACGTTTTGGCGGGGCACCCGTTTTTGGGAGTCATTCCAAAATCCCACACCAACACACAGCTTAAGATTAGCTGCCCTGCCGCTACCAGGTGCGGTGCACTCCTCCGGATCAAGCTTGCCACAATCACACCACGGCGCTATATCTCTCAAGACAATCCCATGAAAATTTGCATGCAGAAGTTTTTCCTTTCGGATGGCTACGGGTACGGGACCTTTTGAAACCTGCCGGAGAATACCCGTGTTTCGAACCCGATAACCTGGAATCCACTGTGAACCTATCGATATCTAGAGTCATATAATCTTCCATACCCATCTACGTTACATTCGGGATTTTGAATCGAGATACGAATAGATAATAAATTAACCGCTCAAATCGATATCCTCATTTCCATGCTATTCTCCCATTGACTTACAATGCCGAGTCCAAAGCAATTGGATTCGCCACGCTCATGTCTCCAGTATAATGAACACAATCAACAAACCCCTGAAAACTATCATCCTACGTAAATATATAAGCATATCCTGACGGCATATTATTCGAAGTGCCTAAAGTAAAAATACATTGACAATTTCTCACCCTTTATATGAAATTATGGAGAGGAATCGGAGATCCACAAGTAGGATACGG
This sequence comes from Orbilia blumenaviensis, assembly GCA_036872755.1. Taxonomy (NCBI): domain Eukaryota; kingdom Fungi; phylum Ascomycota; class Orbiliomycetes; order Orbiliales; family Orbiliaceae; genus Orbilia; species Orbilia blumenaviensis. The sequence continues at coordinate 1,817,917 of JAVHNS010000006.1, read as the reverse complement.
AACAACGTTGATATCATACGTCGAATTACAATAAGCGACAGTCGTCTCTGGAGACAGCAAGTCTATTCCTAAAGCATAGGAAGAATAAGGAGATCCCATGGATAAGCTAGATGCTAAAAGGTAGCCTATAACTGTAACGGAGAAGGTACCGGCAAACCAGCCGCCGCCGGTACTATCCAATCGATCGTTTTTAACGTTTCCACCGCTGTGGTAGAGATCGTAGAAGCTCAATGTTCCGCTGTTAAAGGGTGTTAAAAGTTTGAATGAGATTGGCGCGTCGCTTGTGGCAGTTATAGCTCCTGCAGGAGCTCCAAGGCCAGCCCATACGTATGATTAGACTCCGAGACCCATTCTTGGATATTGCCCGCGGAGTTGACACCGTGGACCCTGATAACTATTGACTCCCATGATTATAAAATAATTAATATTATTATCGCGAAGAAACAGGATGTAAAGAGATCAAAGATATTAGTAGCCCAATCCAGTCTTTCGTTTACCTATAGGCGTTCAGGCTCCACATTTTGAACTATGTGGCCATTAGCGACCAGAACCGAAATTATAACGGCTTCTCCATAAGTCTACGAAATCAGAGTATTTAATGTATTTTTACAAATATATTCGACGAAGATGCAAGGCAGTTCAATCTCTCCGTTGTAAATATCCAAGATAAAATATATCTACACAACCAGAAACACATATCATAACTCAACTCCTAGACTGCAAATATACATGGATACCATACCCGGGTAGTTCCGTCAACAACCAGGTATCGGTTGACTAAGTACTTCACCAAGCATCTTCCGTTTCCCCTGCTCAATAATTCTACCAAACTTGAAAGTTCCGCTAGCTACATAACCCGGATTGTCGTAAACCAAACGCTAGCTAAGAGTCCGGAAGACAAAGGGATCCAGACACACGGCGCATCCATATCCCTTCCCTTCCCCGTCCCATCATTCAGGGCAAATTCCTCAAATCTCCACTATTCAAACACATGCCACGGTTTTTTACTTTGATCCTGCGTTCCCACCCTAGGCATGCCAAGTTGTCTATTAAATAAAATCGATATACGTGGATACTCCCTTACCAAGTGAAGAAACTCCTACGTCGATACCAGACCTCAGATTCACCTAAGCTACGTGTCGAAACTTCCCCTGTAATGACTTCGGAATACATATGTAAGAAAAAAATTCCTAGACCCCGAACTTTACAGAATCCATATTCCATTGCTATGCAATCCAAACTCGGGCCACCACAAATTGCTGGGTGTAACTCTTCAAACCCTTTAGATACATTCTATACGCACCTTTGCAAAATCATAATAGTGCCAGTTAGTTAGTTTCACTCACTTGTATATACGCCAGGATCACACCCTGTCAGATCCAATCAGTACAATTTCAAGGTACTCAGTTGACAGGGAATTTAAGACAATTCGGCAATGTCCCGTTCACCAATAACAATGCTGAAGTCAAGAGCAAGTGGTCTCAAACCATGAATGCGAGACCCTGATGTCTCATAATCGTAAAAACAAGCTACGATATCACCCACTCCCCTTAGTAACTAGTACGTCCCACTAAGCCGAAAATTTGTAAGAGTTATATAAAATATATATTGACAAGAAGAAAATGAAAGCCCCTCACTTCATACCCCACCACATCCATTAAAGAGCGACTACAATTCAACATACTGCTCCAACCCGCTTAAAACCCCCCCTCCCCTGATTCAAAACAAAATCAGACAAGTAGTCGCAAAACATATAATAGAAAATCCATAACTACGCTTCCTCATTCATGCCTCGAAAATGCCAACTTAGATAAAATACCTTTCCAAACAGTTGAAAGAAAAAAGGGAATAAAAAGAAGCCCCACAAAAAGAACAAAGGGAACAAGGAAAATCAGTCAAACTGGGACCAAAACACGGTAAGAAAAAGCTAACCAAAGTTAACAAGAAAAAAACACAAGCCGATTTTTAAATATTTAACAGGTCCAAAAAAGCAAATTATATAACTTTTGTTCCGCCGTCTTTACTGTCCGTTCGTAGCCTCAGTGCCATTCCCGTTGATGTCCCTTCGCTTTGGAGAGCGGAGAGTCAATGGGAAGTGATACTCATCTGGATCTTCCTCCTCTCTGTAATAACGCAGCAAAGTTAGCATTCAGATCCAATCTACTCTGTAAAATACTGGGGTATAAAACTTACGGAAGTTTCCAGTTGATATAGTCCTCCGTGTTCAACAGCTCCTTGCCTTCCTGCAGCGATCCAAAGTCTCCAGGTGTCATCATACCAGATCTATCTCTAGGACTGCCAGGAGCAGACAACGGCCTCGAAACCTTGGTTTCAGTTCCATCAAAGAATCCAATCTCGCTCTGCATCTTGTCAAACGCCTGTGGGTACGCCCGTCTCAGAGCCAACTGTCGGGCCTTGACGTATTCCAATCCCATTCTCTTCCAGTCGAGGAGATCGCTCAAACGCTCGGTACGATTACGCTGGTTGATACGCTGCCTTCGTGTCTTGGTTGTGAAATCATACATGAACTCCATCAACTGGTTGACACTGTCGTCGACACCCTTTCCACGACGATCGACAATGTAGATACCGTAGTCTGCAGCGTTCTCAATAAGTTCCTCCATGTAGCAACCGAAACCGGACAAGTTGGTGGTGATAGATGGAACACCCATGACGGTACATTCTGCGGGTGTGTAACCCCATGGCTCGTAGTAAGACGAGAAGACACCCAAATGGGTTCCTCGCACAAAGTCGTCATAATCAAGAGGAAGGACAGGGTTGGAAGCGTTCAAAAACTCTGGGTGGAAGATAATCTTGACACGATCAGATGGGTGGTTGAAGAGCTGAACCCGACGGATCTGGTTAAGAATTGGATCGGTAGAGTCGTCGGCCATGTTGTGGGTAACAATTGGCGGTAGCGAATTTCGCTTAAGGGCGAACACTCTCCTCTTGAGCATGATCTTCTCCTGCGAGCTCATGAGCTGGGCCTCATCGGGAAGCTCATTGCCCTCATGCCACTTCAAAGCGCGGTCGAACAATCTTCGGCCGATACCCTGCTCAATAACGTGGACGGTATCTCGTAGGGCCTTGATAACGGCCTGACCCTTGAGCGCTTCAACGGTGAGCGACGATGTCGCAGCTGGCATAATGATGAAGGCAACAACTGTCATCTTAGAGCCCGAAGTCTTCATCTTGTGGTTAAGACGAGCTAGCGACTCAATGAACATATCAACACCTTTATTCCTGTATTCGTATCGCCCAGCAATGAAGAAGTAGAGGGTGTTCTCAAGATCGAAGTCATTGTGCCCGTAGAAATGCCCACGAATGAAATCGTGGATCTTTTCTTTCGACTGAGCGTGGAGATTCTGGAACTCGTGCATAGCCGAGAACTTGACAACATTGAGACCATTTGGCAGTACACCATCTGGCTTACGCTTGAGCAGATGCTCACTCTCGTAGGCGGTAATGTGGGAGACAGTTGTGAATACATCAGCACAGTGGGCGGCAGCGCGTTCTATGCAGTACCTGTGATATATACCACGTTTTCCGGCCTCGGTATCGACGTCGAAATACTGCAAGTTGTTGTAGAAATCAACGGAACCGGCGCAGAGATATCTTCCGAGTAGTGTAGCGTGTGTTGTGAAGATTGTGGTGACGTCGATTCTTCGGTGTTTGCAGAGAGGGATACCCACACCTGCAAGCCATTCGTGGAAATGGGCGACAACCGCACGGCTCTGCTCATGAACAACAAACTGCAAAAACTGTTAATTACCTCATCTCCAGATTGAGCCTGGGACACAATGCGTACCTCTCCCAAAAACCATGCGACCAAGTACCCGAAAACAACAGCTTCGTTTGTCTCGTGGTCACCAGGAGGGCTGGGAATTCCAGCTGTAGACCACAAATCCGTCTTCCACTCATCCAAGTAGTGGTAGGCTGTTCCAGTGTCGAAGAGAATCACTCTTGGAGCACCGTCAATGAGCCATCTTCCATAGAGCCACTGAACACCCCTCTCGCCCATAGACCTAAGAGTATCGGCCAGGGGTCCGGGAGGGGGTTCCAGAGCTTCGACCTCAACGGCAGCCTATATTTTTCCCGAGGTTAGTTAAAAACGCCGTGTTCCCGAACATCCAATTCAAATGGGCTCTAAAAACTCACCGAGTGCCGGTTCAGAGGACCAATCAAGTTATACCTGGCGCCATACTCGTGGGTGGTGATCGGTGCTTTCGACTTGATCACAGAGTAGATACCACCGACTATAGGTAATGATCATTGTCGCGTTAGCATAAAACGTGTGGTCCAAAGAAGCGAACAGCCCACGCCCAGAAAAAAAAACGTGTTGAGACCGCTTTACGTCATAGCTTAGGGATGTGGGACAATGCATACCTCTGTTCGCAACTTCGGTTGCGATTTCGAAGAGAAGGTGGTTCTTGACGTCTCGTTTACCGTCGCCCATTTTTGCTATGATACGGTAGATGCGATTGAGGAGATAGGGGGAGAGAGAGAAACGAAGAAGGCTGCTATAAAGAAGTGAGGGGCAGATGAGATGCCGTTCGATGGAGTTGCTGTGGTGAAAGCGGGTTGAGCGAATTTACCTGATTAACTCGGATGCCTGTCGGTCCACCAAAAAAAGTTAGCTCGAAGCCCAGGTAGCTAGCTTTCTTATCGGCAGCTTTCTCGCTGCTGCCCTGTTTGAGGCAAAAAAAAGGGACGCAAAAGAAGGGTGGTTGAGGATTCTGATTATGGGTTCGGTGACTTTGCACAGACCACTTTCTCAACAGAGGCAGGGACGGACCCGCAGCGGGACCAGGCAATGCAACTTTTGTTTTGGAAAGAGGGCAAAAGATGCGAGTTCAACAACTGATAAAAACAAAAATACCAATTGGAAATAATACGAGAATTTGATAGATAATTGATCGAAAAGGCAATCAATTGATAATATTTTGTATGACTGAGAAGGAAGAATGATATTGGAACTTGTAAAAGAAAGTGCGGGGCTAGACAGATGGACGAACAGACTAAAATAAACTTCCAGGGAAGGAGTAACCACACTTACAATTCAATTCTCGTCCGAGGTCTTAAAAGGCCAATGTATGTACCGTCTACAAAGCAAGAACTGCTAGCTGGGTGGTTGGTAGTTGGCTGATAGCTCTGATGGTTGTGAGAGTAGTGGCAGGAGTAGAGTCCAGATCAGTCCGTGGTGGTGGAGGGAGGTTTATATGGATGGCTTATGATAGAGAGAGGGGACACCAACAGTCCACTGCGAGAATGCGGAATGACGTTGTTTGGTGGAGCTCAGGTTCGGCCACACCACTTTTTGGCAGGGCACCGCTGTTGAGCAATGCAATTGGGAAACGAGAGGGATAAACTGTTGTTTTTCCCTCGCTTGCTGATAGTGTAATTGTAATTTACAAGGTTCCGGGCTGGTCTATCTATCTGTCAGTGCAGTATGTAGTGCAGATAGTCGTGCTCCTCAATGATGCAGGTAGATATACGGTAGGTATGTATTGGGTCGTGTAGAGGGGAGAGGGCCCAGGGTGTGTCTGTAAGTAAATATGTAGGTAAGGAGGTATGATATGTACGTATGCCGCCTCAATTGCTCAAGGGTCTTGTAAGGTCTGTAAGGTCGTGATGGGGACTTAATTGGTGGAGTTGCGGGTTATAAAATTGATAAGAATGCGTGAGAAAGATGTGATACGATACGTAGGAGGTATGCGATAGAAAACAAAAGAAGATCTCGAATTAAGAGAGGGACGTCCGGGTCTGGAGAGGAAGATGATGTTCGACTCTTCAAAAATCGACTCGTCCGCTTTGATTAATTAATCTTTGCTGTTTACAAAGAAATACTTCTTTCTTTCTTTCTTTTCTTGAATTCTCTATTTTATGAGGAGATACTTATGCAATGGGGAGGGCAATGAGGTTTTATACGCTTGAAAGGCTCCGAAATCTCCTGCGAAATGCAAAACCAACCTCGTCCGGTATGTGCCTGTTGCATAGTATTGTCTCTGATATTGAAATTCAACAATCCTCAACTGCAATTGCAAACACTCCATCATCCTCCTCTTCTTCCTCCTCCATGGGTGCATGGCACTTCCAAGGCCAGCTAAGTAACTAACTAACGCATCCTACTATTTACATTAGTCCCTTTTTTTCGGCTTGTTAAAAAAGGCAAAAAAGAAAATACGAATATCGCGCATGCATCAACAACAACTAGCTGAACATCCCCCTACGTTTTCGTTGAGCTGATCGTGATGGTATGACGAGGGCTTCTGCTTTTTTCTTCCCGATCACTGTGCTATTGCTTGCTATTGCCTTCGATTACCAACTCTTTCGCCCAACCAATGTTAGTGCAGTTGGTGCCCCTCTCGATGCACAAACACCCTGTCTCGAAAAAAAAACAGAAGCCCCTCCTTGTCGGCAGCTTTCTCGCGAGGTGCAAAAGGAAAAAAAAAAAAAACGTCAACCTGCAAGCCACTTCTTAGATGGGCCGAACAGAACATCAGATGGCAAGGTTATCGTATGCTGACTGCCCGCTTCTAAGAAAAGCAACGGAAGAATGCTGGATAATTAAATTACGCACACACACACCCACACTGACAGATGGAGACAAGGCAAGACACACACAAGCCTGGTTACCAGTCTTCGGTATCTCGTCCCTTCGCAAGAGGAAGAGGGAGAGGAAGAAGAAAATTTTAAAGAGACATGCAGCATGCAAGCCTCCTCAGGGCCCTGTCCTAGCCAGCACCTAATCGGGACGGCAAACTGCCATCGGTGGCCAATGGGAACGTTTACAGCGGCTCTTAGTGCCCGAACAGCAACCCTTGGGATTCAACGGTCTTGAGAAGAGAGCTCGACTCTCGTCTCTATCAATGGATCCGAAATCTTCAGCTTCCCTAATTCAACGGGATGTCCGATAACGATTTCTCTGGCTAAACAAAAAAAAAAATTGAAAGAAATTCGCCACTCAGTTGAACTCAGATACCACAAAAAGGTTATTATTAAAAAAAATCGTGATATATTCTCATCCTCAGCTGTGGCAGTCGTATCCTTCCCCCACGGGTTGGAAAGTCTGGAATCCTATTCGAAATGAGCACATTCCAGTATTATTATTCCAAACCCCATTTTCGCGCATATCGGGAACGCAGACAGCCCAGCAATATTAATATGGGATTCTACTAGTTAACCACACCGCGGCGATAAAGAACTACGTTTCCCTCACTTTTAAGTTCCTATGTCCCGAATTTATGGAAATACATCCCATTCGGCATGCCGAACCATTCAGCATTCCTTAGCTAAGGTCGCTGCCTTCTCGAAAACCAAAAACACCAAAAACACCAAAAACACCACAACCCCCGAATGGCTACCACCTCGTCCAACGTCGGTTTGTCCCGTAAACTAATTTACAGCCCAGAAGTGTGAAATTGTCATATCGCTCTATTACAAAATGCATACTCCGCTAAAACCTCCATAGAAAATAGCTATTTCCGTACAAACAGCCCTATTTGACCCCAGTTCTCTAACTACAGTGCCACACCCACAACAACAAAAAAGAAGCTTCCTCTTTCCTTCCACCAATTCCAGCACATGACGCACGATGGCAACTATCCATGACCTCACGCATTGTCTCCGAAAAAGCCCATACATACATTTAAGCTACTAACAAGTCAAGCTAAATAAACCACCAAAACCGATTGATCCATTGTTTCCATCCCCCTTGCGTTGCGACACCAAGTTTCCCCCAACCCGTGAATCGAATTTCACCGACATGTTTCCATATAACTCTCCATCAAGAAAGCTACTACAAACCCAAGCTCCGCGATTGGGCCTTCTCCGCGATCACACGAGCTTCAAACTGCCTGTTCCCTTTTTTTTTTTCATGTAAAATAAAAATAACTAAGTAGTACTGTTCTTTGTGGACAGCATGGCGTCCTTTAAATCCCCTTTTCTCCCCCCCAAATAATCTCCCCGTCTCCAACTTTTCCCAATTATCCAATTCGAATTTCAAATCAGACCTCGTAGACACTACAAGAGAAAAAAAAAGCGTGGGGAAAGAATTTCGAAGTCAGGATAAGCTATTATTTTTCCCGCGTCGTATGCACCTCCTAAACGCTTTACACTTAACTGCATAAGCTTCTTTTTATTATTCATTTCGATCTTCTCGAATATTCGAAATACCCTCCCCGGTGTCCTGGTTCTAGAACTCTACAGTCTTCACCATCAGGCCCGAGACGTACAGACAGAACATACATACATACAGCTCAACAAAAAACGCAGGCCAGTAACGTGAACAATTAAAGACGTATTCGCTGGCCTAGCATAATACATACCATACCATACCATCTATACGAAAAAAAAAAAAAGAAGAAACGGAAGGATTAGAAAGTTACCAATTGCAACAGTATCCACAATACAGCATAAAAAAAAAACCAAAGGAAAGGTGCCATTAAGCTTCTTTTAGAGGCTCGTGCATTGCATTTCGGTTGGGATAATCGGCTGCGTGCGCGTGCTGCAAGGCAAAAAATACTTAACTTAATCAATCATGCTGGGTAGGATATCGACATGGGTAAGTAACCTTAAGCTCTCGAACAAACCCACCCCTCCTTCATCCACATCATCCACCTCATCCACAGGCTGCAGCTCATTTTATGCAATATAATATAAAAAAAATGTTTGAACACGTCGATTGTGGCGAGGAAAAAAACCCCTCTTGCCCTCTGCTGATTTAAATTTCCCTGCATGGCGAAGAGAGAAAGAAGAGAAGAAAAAAATTGATGCATAATCGATAAAGCATTTACCCCTCCGTTGAAAATGGAGGCCTATTCCACCCCTCCTACTGTTATGAAAGAATTACCCCTCCTTTCATGATAGTCTTACCATCTGGCCTTTTTTTTTTTGTTTTTGCATGGTTGTTGATTGGGTTGGAAGCTGTGATATCATAGCTCGACCAGCTGGCGTGCACTGCACCGCACTGCACCGCATTGCATCCTGTGATATCTGAAACTCCGAAAAAGATATCAATTACAACATCTTAACCAAGAAGAAATTTTTAAAAAATTCTTTTTTTTCTCTTTGTGTGTGTGTTTTCGGAATGCTAACGGAAGATGTACCAAAAATGTTACAGTTCGACGGTACTGTCGAAAAACCATTGAACCGTGAACCGGCACCAGAGGTCCTAATCGGAAAATTCATCTCCGAAGAAGGCGAAGCATATGATCGAAATCATGGGTACGTAGCCATCTTCCCTCTCTCCCCGAAAAGCATATTCCAACAACCCTCAACGCAAATATCTCATGCATATATCCCGTCTCTCTCGAAACTTCGAGATAAAATAAAACAAAATAAAAAAAAATTATAAGCCAATTGCTAACAACCATCTAACCCCACCAAAAACAGACCCATACCCCACATCTCCGCCTCCACCCACCTTCTCCACATCGACGGCTCCGTCTCCAGCCCCCTAGACCTCCCAATCTCCTACCTGCACACCCTCCCACAACACACCGTCCTCGCAGCCCTCCAATGCGCCGGCAACCGCCGCCACACAATGCGTACCAAAGAGAAAGAAGTCTGGGGCATAGACTGGCACAACGGAGCCGTCATGAACGCCGAATGGACCGGCGTCCTGCTCTCCGATATCCTTCAAATGGCAAATCCAACGTTAGACCCAACTAAAGACTCACACGTGGCTTTTAGCTGTTACCAGACTGCTACGCAGGATGATGGGTATTATGGTGGATCGATACCATTAAGTAGGGCTTTGGATAAGGATAAGGAAGTCCTGATTGCGTTGAAAATGAATGGAGAGGATTTAACCCCGGAAAGGGGGTATCCCGTTCGAATGATCGTACCTGGTGTGGCGGGGGCTAGGGCGGTTAAGTGGCTTGATAGGATTACTGTTCAAAAACAGGAGTCAAGTAACGCTTATCAGCAGAAGGATTATAAAATCCTCCCGCCAGAGGTGCAGACTAAAGAACAAGCAGCAGCGTATTGGCATAAACTGCCATCTATCTTGGAAACCCCGATTAATAGCGTCATCTGCTGCCCTCCATCTGGTGCAGAGATAGACGATCCGAGAATTAGGCCACTAAAAATAGGCGGGTACGCACTACCACAGGGCTCAGATGGCCCCGTTATAAAGGTGGAAGTATCAAATGATGACGGGTATACCTGGCAAAACGCTAAAATATTAAACGAAGGCAGCAGGTGGAGCTGGGTCCTTTGGGAATTCGAGTATAAAGGCGAGGTTACCGAGGATATGAGCTTCATGTGTAAAGCTACCGATAGGGGTGGGAATACGCAGAAGATCAAGAGTGGTGCTGGGCAATGGAACTTAAGAGGCGTAGGGTATAATGCTTATGGTGAGATTAATGGATTGAAGATGAAGCAGAGGATAATGGAGAATGTGAGGCAGAGTTTGCCGGGGATTGAGGCAAGATTGTGAAATTTATTCTGATACTGTATCGGAGTTTTTTGTTATTGCTCGTCTTTCAAGTTTTACGACGACGACGGGGCTTTTGAATAAGCCCTACGAGGTTAAGTATTCATCTGTACCACTATCTATATAAACCATGTAGCGATACCCTGAAGTTTTATGAGATACTCCCATATAAAGTATACGCGTATGCGAATATGACGTTCTGAAGGTACTAGTACAAACTGATGCGTTCTATTATATTATAACCTGTACATTAGTTAGGAATACACATTTTCCGCCTCTTTGAACCAGATGATCAACCACCCCCTAAACAAAGAACACCGCTGATCACATAGCCATCAACCAAATCCAAGCTATAGTCTTCTTCCTTTCCTCTCTTTCTTTATGCCAGTTCCATGTCCACCTCGATCCCCCACGTGTCTTTCAACGCCCCAAACGAAACAAAAACGAGTATACGAGCCCCTTGGGGTGGAATAAAAGAGAGAGAGAGAAAAAAAAAAAAAAAAAAAGGATGAAATTTCGAAGTTGAAGCCCGCCCATACGAATAGCCCAGGGAAAGAAAATTATATGATTAAACCCCACCTACCATATAAAGAAACAAGGAGTGAATGTAGAGTGCCGGAAAGTCAAAGTCATTTTCGCCGATTGTGCTCCATCGCAAAGGAAAAACGGATAAGAGACTAAAAGGAACAACCCAAGGAACGGACAAGGAAAAGAAATGCTACCAGACAGCCATTATAAGACCGAGACTAGCCAGATAGCATGGGAAATATTCAGTTAATGAACATAAGAGGCAGAGAGATATGGATAGCCCCCTAGAATATGCGAAAATAGACCTCCTTTTCGCGAAGAAAAACAAGGTCTCCCTTCGCTTCAAATTCATGCCTCAACCCCACTATCAGCATCGCTATCCTTCAGCTCCTCGTCGGCATTATGCCGGCTTTTATGTGCCGCCGCCTCTTCGGCCTTAGCCTTCTTCTCGACTTCCTCTATTTTCTTATTATACTCATCAACATATAGCCCATTCTCCACAATATAATTGATCACGCTCGCAGGAATGAGGTATAATACGCTCATGCCCTGTTTCAAGAAGTTTCGGATCTTAGTCGAGCTGACATCGTTTTGTATTAACTGGGGAATGACATATATATTTGACTTCCAGGATTGGAGGCTTGCGAGGGCAGCATCAATGTCTGTGCCTGCACGCTCAACGATGAAAGCGCCATATTTGCCAAGAATATGATCGAGCTAATTTTTTTTTGTATTGATTAGTCATCGGTAAATCCGGAATTGAAGGGGAGACGGTTGAAAATGCGGACATACATCTTCCGGCGCCCAAACGCCTGGTTCACTCATTGTCATAATTAGGTCGGATCCGGCCAGTAATACGATCTTGTACGGCTTCCGACCGATTTCCTTGCCCTCTGAGTCCACAATCTTGGCACCACCCCGAACGGTATTTAGTTCGTGATCAAAATGGTCAAGAACTTTGGCAGTGGGGAGGTATTCTGGACAGAACGGCTCCCATGTATCGACTTGCAACCAGCTCGATGTTTGTTCGCAGGCAACTTGGCACATGTGAACTCTGTAAAAAATTCATCGCCTCCAAGAAGGGCAGAGGGATGCTGTGTTAGTCTAGCGATCTGACGTAAAAAAAATAACATAAAAGCTGTAGGAGAGCTCCCAATTGTGGAGTATATGTTTCAAATGGGTTTTATGGAGAAGACAAAAAAATATGGGAGGCGAAGGAGAGGGAGCGGATGGAACCAACCTATGTTTCGCAGGTGCCAGACCTTGCTTCTTGTAAGCATCTGACACAGCACTCAGATAGCCTCCCATAACCTCAAAATCGGTATCGAGCTTGCAGTAATCACTAGCCATCTCAAAGATCCTTAGGTGTAGATGGGTGATCGGAGAGAAAGAACCACATGCGACAAGCGCTAGTGGGGTTTTGGAGGGGTCTGTTAGGGTGTCTCTGAGCCTGGCGGTAGGGAACTCGTAGCCATCGTAGGTCGGGAGATCGTAGGAAATTGTTTTGTGAGCCTCCTCTGGCTGTCGGAGGTGAGCATTCGCAACGTCGGCCATGGCTGCTGGGGAGTTCTGGAGGATTTGCGGGGGAGGAAACAGTGGTAGTGTGACTGGGAGGGACGGATCGAAGCGACAGGTAGATTATTTAGTGCTGGAGAAAAGGCACAAGAGATCTAGGACAGCTCCGGACAGATGGAGAGAAGAACGTAGGTCTGTGCAGAAAAGTTGGAGTAAGTGATGAAAAAAGGTTAAGACTTGCAGAGATGCAGAGGAGGAGGGGTGAGACGGGAGAGAGATGGAGATTTATTCCGGGACAGCCGATGCTTCTAGTTGGTTGATGTGCTTTGGTCTTCTGGGTGTCGATGGGGTCCTTTTAGAGTTCGGGTTGGGTTGGAAAGGTTGCAGGATCTAGAATTGTAATCGTTGTTGCTCAAAGTGGTTTTTTCTTTTTCTTTTTTTTTCTTGCTCTCTCTTTCTTCCTCGTCGTTAGTCAATGGCAAGGAATTTTATTCAGCACTTTATATTGCTCATTTCTCTTAGTCATACAAAGAGCGAAGAGGAGGAAAAAAAAGAGTAGAGGCTACTAGCAGCACGTATACTTCACAACGCAACGGCGAGCTCCAGGTTTCCTTCTTAGGATAATTCAAGGAGAATGGCCCCAATCGAGGGAAATCCGGCAGACTAAATACTTCTAAACACAGTTCTGGACGCTGTTCCGGAGCAGGGGAGGTCGTTTACAGACGTCACTCGCTTCGTTTTGGGGCCTTTTCAACCTCCAAACTGGGATGTCCCGTGACGGGTGCGAACGAAACGAAATAACAAAAAAAGAAAGAAAGAATGAAGGAAGAGAGAAGAAAGAGCGGCTGTTGGATCAATCGGATTAGCCTAGGCTGGCTGTCTCCGTTTTGAATCCAAGATATGCAGCCTGGCTTGTCTGCGATGGGCTGCAATGGCGCATGCGGCTAGCAGCAGCCATTTCCCCCACACATATCGATATTGCCCTTCTTTCTTTCTTTCTTTCTTCTTTTCTCTTTTCTAGTTAGTTTGGAAATATACTCAGTCCTAGTCCTAGTTTGTACTTGCTACGTATACCTAATCTGCAGTGGGGACCCCCCGCGGTTTCGGCTAAGCAGCTGCTTGGATAAAGGTCTGAATTGTGTAAGTAGTCAACAACGAACAAAGCTTGCCAGTAGCCGGGGCTACACCGCCCCTCGGATCCTGCCATCTTCAGCCTTGACTCATCTGATGCTTATCCTGCTCCACAGTATACCCTTTGACTCCGCTATAATTTGCCTCGTCGAAATAATAGTTACCAGCATTAGCACTTCAAAGCTACCTGCTTGAGTACTTAAGTATTCATATCTGTAAATTCTTACGGAGCACCGGCTTCATTTATTGGCTCCCATGGTTTATCCTTTTTCCTTTTCTGTTTGCTATTGCATTGGCGCTATTAATGCATCAATCGTCATGTACCAATCGACGTACTCAAATACCTTTTATTTGCAACACTTTTCAGGGCTTTACGGGGATTAAGATTCATCGACGCATAAAATTTGTACTATCTCAATAATACTCAAATTATAAACGTATACTTTATTTTGCGAATTAATGTATAGCCAGAAGGTCAGCTTACCTCAACTTCCAAAGCATTACTACATTTAGTTCCCCGCCTCATACGCCACCAATCTCGGATCAACAAAATAACCCCGATAACAGCAACTGTAGTGCAAAATACTCGAGGAAGAAGGCATTTTAAGCCAATCTCTTGAGAATTCGATTTCGAGGTTTTGGAAGCGACTTTCGGTTCTGTTTCTTTAATATCCGCCAAACGACCGAATACGTTTTGACCTACCACATTGGAATAACATCCTAATGGTTGTGAGTAAAATATGGTTATCGTTGGGGTCACACTCGTAAACTCTTGTATGATATCCAGTAAAATTCCGTTCGTGGTGATGGTGGTGATGGTGGCGGTCGTAGCCATCGCTGGGGGAGCGGTATCGGCACGCCATCCCGTAACATTTGAAAGGATGGAAAAAAGGTTCCCAGTGTGGAGAGAATCAAGCGGAATCTCTGCGAAGTCTGTGGCCTCTCACTTTTTCGATTGAACCAGATACGTTGAAGGCGCACGGTCAGGCATATAGTGGAGATCAGTTCAGGTATATAGTAACGTGGATAGCCTTTTGGCTTAACAATGGCCTGTTCCATATCCATTTCCAGAATCAAAGGCATGTTTCTATTTTCTTACAATTAAGAAATTACACATCCCTAGAAATGATATCACAGCCGAGGTATTTATCGATAGGTATAGGGCCATTGGGGATATCGATAGATATTTGATACAGTCAAAGGTTCTAGTGGTTTTATCTATCTTAACATTTAGCTACTGCATTCTTGTACAGTCTTATATGCCTATGCAAAAGTAAAATGATAGGTAGATCTGATGTGTTAACAGATCACGAAGAAATTAGCTTTTGCATTTTGATTTTCTACAACCTTTCTGCATTTGATCGTCTGAATACCTTTATATGTATCTACTTAAATTAATTAAAGGTTTGGATATCTCGTTAGATAAATAGGCTGCTTAAAGCTATTTAGATAGGATAAATGGGCACCAAAGTATCTTGCCATACCACAATCTCTTGTGCAAACTGATCAATAGCCTGTTTTTCCTGTAAAGATATCGGGTTTAGGTACAGGTAAGTCTAGTACCAAATACCATTTGACCAAGCATCGCCATCTCTTAAGATGGCAGCTAAATTTATGTATCTTTCGTTGATATAGGGGTTCTGATTTCTGAACCGCTTCCTGCCAAAACACCGCTTATGCCTATTGGCCTTCGATCTCCTAAATTGATTTTGAATTCTCATCCATCAAATACTTATATTGACATTTGGAGTTTCGGTTGCCTGATGTTCGAAATGCTTGCTGAAAAGAAATTATCGAATATGATGCCGCTGACGGTTGATAGTATTATCAACGTTGCAACAATCGCAACGACGACAACCTACTTCAGATGCACGAGATTTTAGGGTCATTACCAGAAGACATACATGCTAAATGGCCTCGACCCTCTGTAAATGGGAAAAAGCGGAAGGACAAACAACCGGAACCAAGAAAGCAGGGCTTCTATTCTGGAAGGATTTTCCAGTCATAAATACTAGAATATATTTTAATTAATATTATAATCTTGATACGGATAGTCTCAGATCGATGGATGCATCATGATCAGTAAGATAAATACCCAAGATTGATAAATATCGGCTACAAAGGTACCAATAGGATCAAATTGATGCGCAATCCACGCCCCCACACACACTCACATGCTTTGGGGATCCGAAGCTAGCACAGAGTAGTACTAGCACAGGATACAGTATTGACTGTCCGCCACCAGACACTCACTATGTAAGCCTGCACATGTGAAGATTCCGTATTAATATACCATCCTGGCCCCGACCTTCCCATTGGACCCTGCCTGCATCGGGTCGGAGGATGACGAAATATTCGAGATGCGGTCCACCGCGAGAATTGGTCTCGAATCTAGGCGAACATGAATTAGGCGATAACAGGTATTAAATATACGTTGCACATTCAAATCGCCAAAAAAGACTCCCAGCCTCCCTTTTCTTTAGATAGGAAGGTGTAATAGACTGCTAAGCCTCCAACGAAGCGTTCTGCTTCGTTGGGGCTGTTTTGCGCGGTCATATGGTGTACAATATCCCCTGCTTACGGATGTGATAAGTTTATGTATGCGGGCTGCGTGTTGTGGTCAGAGTTACCTATGTACCAGCAAGATATCAATATTCATAATGGAGGTAAGATCGTCCGGGGGACGGTTCGCACGTTCGGAAGTTTTAAACTCTGGTGGCATTGGTGGCACATGCCACACGGAAATTGCCCTAGTCAGATAAACATCTACCCACTTCCCTATCCTCACGATTACCAGGCCTGAACCAAGGGACAGAACGGCAGCATTAGCCACTACCAGCAAGCACTAGCCACCGACGCCACCAACACAACACCATACTTTGATACAGATGCATTTGGTCTCAAAATGATGGCCTTATACGAGACTAGCCTTATACCTATGTATGATCATATGAAGGCTATATTGTCATCAACGTTAAACTACATTTCATCATATTTTTATTCTACATACGTAGCTCCAGCAGGCATCTACCATGTACTAATAGCGGGCAAGATTCTTTTTCAGGCAAAGATTAATTCGTCGAGCAAAGGCGTTGAGAATCTTGCCTGCAGTTCATCCAGAGTCCACTGCTCACCAGGAGGCTGCTCCTGCCCAATTTTAGTGAGAGCCTCCTTGAAATCCTCAATTTGTTGAGTCATAGAGTTTTCTTTCAAATGCTTGACCCAGTCAACACCATTGGCGAGGGTACCTCTCCTATTCATAAGTTAGAATTTCTACTCTCTTTGCTGGATCAATACAATTCCCACAAGATTACGTACCATTCTTTAGCGAAATGTGGGCGAACATTCAATGTATTCCCATTAGAATCCTTCAGAGTTAACCATTTATCTGCAAGACTCTGCTTGAAATCCGGCCAAATGCCTTTAGGGTTACTTGAATTTACAGCCGGCATGCTCGTGATAACCTCAATACTCGCTGTGCCGAGGCTGTTACCGCGCTGTGGGGCCAGGAGAACATCTGAGTCGCCAGTGACCCGCATTTCGAGGGCAATGCGGGCCGAGTAATTGTTGTCCGCCTTCATCGCTGCGATTCCATCCCACCATGCTTGTTGAACCACACGCCAGTCTCGAGTTGTACCATTGGCAGTTGTCGGTGGGATAGGTATCTCGACTTCAAAATCACCAACCCGCATATTTTGGATCTAAGTGGCTCAGAAATGGTATAAATTAGCCCAACAAATGCTCTAAAAGACATGGACCCATGTGTATTATCAACTTACCCCACGTCGGAAGTGCAACCCATTGATCAACTGCGTTTTGACCGGAGTCTTTGGCAATGTCTTCATTGCCATATAGCCTTATTTGCAAAATTTTAGTCATAAGCTGATCATGACTTAAAACAAAACTATAAGAGGATATTACTTACTCATGAGAACCGCTTGCACATGAGGGCTGAATATCTTGCTCGTTATCCAAGTTTTCCCAGCAAACAAACTGTTCTGAATGACTTCTCCAGCCCATGAGGCCAGCCATTGAGCAAAAGTTTCAAACTTTGAAGGGTAGTCAATCACCCCTTCCTCGTTATCGGTGTTATCCCTGATCTTAATTAGATACGCGATTCAGGAGTATTAATGAATGGGGCGGTGATCTACTCACCAAGCATTGATAAAGATTTCGCTTTGAGTTGGGAACCAGAACCACTAGATTGTTATATTGTAAATAACATTCACGGCATATTTCCAGTAATATAGTAAGAGTATTTTTGCTTTACCTCTGCATAATAGCGCTTCTCTGCGATTTCTTTAAATTCCTCGAGCGCTTGTTCCAGGACCTCGGGTGTCTTTTGTAGTTCTTGGTATCTAGCTTGCAAATCCTTCGGTACCGTAAAATTAGGAGGAGGCGGAATGGCTAGAAGAATTTCCTTGTATTTAGGGTCAAGTTGAGCGTAAGTCATCTTATCAACCTCCAGTGTAATGGATGTCACGACGCCTGTAGTCGAATTTAAATGATTAGTTTATCATTCAAAGAGATAGATATTTAAGATATACCTAGCAAGCCAAAACAACCCGCTGCGGCCTTCAGCTGTTCCGTATCAGACACTTGGCATAGATTTCCGTTCAAATCTACATATTCAACTTCGCGTACCAAATCGCTGAGAGTCTGTGTCCCAATCCCGGCACCATGGCAGATAGGAGCATTGGAGCCTCCGTAAGTGATTCTAGGTTTAGCGTAGATGTCTGTTAGTATGCTAATTGCGGAACTAGTAACTAGACTTGCATTGAAGGGTTGTATTGACGTACTCCACCATGATTACGTTGATAGGTAGAGTCCATGTATTATTTTTGATCGCCCAACGTCTGAAATCTTCATTTGTCACCGCCGCTCCAACCTTAACCAATCCTTTTCCCGGTTTTTTTGGGTTATTACCAAGGAATTCGATAACTTTGAATTCGTTGCCAGGATATTCTCGATCAGCTTCCAGAGATGTGCAGTTGGGCAGCGTCTCAACAAGGCTTATATCAAGCATCGAGACAAGGATTTGTCCACTTTCAGAGAAAATATCGGACCATGAGTGACGGTAGCCGGAAACACGGACACGCTGTCCTGAAGCTTTGGCCTGCTTCACAATATTGCAAAGATCAGCGACCTTCTCTACCCCAGCCCAGGTCAGATTTGGGGTGTTTTCGACTGTCTGTCCCCAATTGCTAAACTTGTCGTGCTCTGCAGCCTATAGTATAGTCAAAAGTCAACCCGTATCAGCGTCTGAATGGTTTCTTTGGCTTCCAAATGATAAATCACTGATCCTCAGTAACTTACAGATGCTTTGATTTCACCACCAGGTCCACTTATAAATTTACTCGCAGCACCAGTACTCTTCCCGACCGCGTCATCCAATTTCAAAAGTTTCTCCTTCGAAGCCTGGCTAGTAGGAGGATTAAACCCCTCAGAATCACTAAACAAATCATCAATAGAACTACCAGCCAAGAACTGATCCAGTTTTTTCTTAAGCGTATCGTCTAAAAGATTATACGCCCGCTGAAATACCCCATCGTCATCATGTTTATCACGCAAAGACTTCAGAACAATCCTCACAACCGTCTCCGCGCTCCAACTGGTGGAGGGCGCGGATGGTCTGCCCTTGACATATTTAAAACCATCATGGAATTGAGGTGGTGTTTCTTTCTCGAGTTCAATCTGCTCAAAGGCTTCTCTGAGCTCGGGATATTCTTGGTCAAGAAGTTGCAATTGCTCTTCGCTGTCGAAGATGGGTGTTAGGATGTCAGCATCTAGTGCTCGACCAATGGAGGCCATTGTGTGTTTCTGAGAGAGCTTGGTGGGAAGGTAAGAAATATATGTATTCTAACTATAGTAGAGGGAACCAAAATAATGGAAACCACGACGCTGTAGTATCAACTTAATGGAGTCTTACTATTTTACGGTCTGGAATAAATTGCATCTAGCTAGGGGGACTTTCACAGACTTTATATACCAGCCAGAAATGAGCTAAACTACCACAATCCCACAACCTCCAGATCCCAAGTTATCCCATAACATTCAATTCCAAATACACATGATCCGAATTCCTGACGTCAATATTATGTGTATAGTGAGTCGACCCCGCACGTCTGCGTTGAATTCCGATATACCCTTTGCGAATGCGATCGCGAAAGAAAAAAACTGCAGGATTTTTATGTGAGCTGCGCGCCACAGCGGGGTTTGTGCATTACCAAGAGAAATACGGATACCGCGGGCAGTATATATTCCGAAGATCTCTTTTCAATTCATGTATTATCGAATCACATTTTGAGATATATCTTTGCTGTAGCTGCGGTAAATCCCATTCGTGCCGGCGTTGCAGATCTAGTCTAAAAACTAGTACTAATGCTGCTGCGGCTGGAAGAACGGGCATAAAAAAGCGACAGGGAGGTTAGAAATCCTGTACCCCAGCTCATTTGATCACAATGAGACTGAGAAGTTTGCACAATAGTAAGTAAGTGTGGTATATATTTAGCAGAAGGCCTGCAGAATACAAGATATTTCTTGAGCAAAGTATTGCGACTGCGAATTCATGATAATAGTCTAGACCCCGGCCCTCAACATCATGACCCCAAGCTACTACGCAAATGGGTCCATAACGGCACGGCACGGCACGAATCCCATGTCCAACAGCTGCAGCTAGCTGAAGTGGGGCTCCAAAAACCTTAACTTCACGAATATGCACTTCTTACTTGATTCGATTAGCCGATTTGAACGCACATGACAGATAAATTGACGTACTTACCTAAGTATTTTATGTATATGATTCTGTCATCCACGAACACAGGCTGTTTCGAATACGGCCCAGATATCCCGCATATAATTTTACAGTAAAGACTACGCTTTCTCAATATTATACCCCCCTTAACAGTTCCTAAGACTGTCATGTGTATTATTTTGTCGTAAAATGCATTCGTTCTTAGAATCATATCCCAAGTTTGATCCCCGACCTGCATCTAGTGGGGAGGTTTAAGGAAAACTTCGATAATATTGTTAATGTAGCTTTGCTGGTGTCTCTTCCCGCGAAAACTCTGTTCTGTTCTACCTGCCTCCTATTCCCACCTTCTGATCTAGTAAATTTAGAAGTAGAAAGTAACTACCTAAACATTTATTTGACTGATCGGTGGGGTGGCTGTTACGAGAGTAGGGCATGACATCAAGAGATATTGTTGTATTTTGCATCTCAACACACTTTTATACACCCCCGTCTTGTTACATATCCGCTGGTTACAAGACTGACGTATATGGTTATAATTATAATTACAAGACTGCTATGTATCCTAGCTATCGTAAGTATTTTTGGTATCTAGCACATTGTGAATAATCGACTCTTATCGCGAAGGGCGATAAACCAGCTGCCATTCAGGGTTAAATGAACTCCACTCCTCAGGGCTGCAAAACTCAAGTACAGCATCGTTTACCTTCCTCCAAACCTCCATATCAGTTACCACAAACCCGTACTCCACAGGCAATAACAGTGTTTCAATCAAGCGCTTGGGATTATAACCTTCCGTCATATAATAAAGATCCAACGGCCTCTTAAGCATATCCAGCGCCGTTAGAAATATTTTCTCCGATGGAAACATGCCTGCTAGTCCTCGAGGCCTTAACTCTTGTGCCTTGCAGAGGAGCAGTGCGAGGATTTCCCACCGATGAAATCTGGCTGCGATCTCAATTGATGTCTCGGACTCTTCGTTAATAATGTCTGGTCTGGCGCCGGATGCCAGTAATAGAGAAACCATATCCTGGTATCCACTATAAACCGCCCAATGCAATGGAGTACCTGTACTGATCTCGCGCCGGAGAAAGCGACGATCACGGGCCTCTGCATCCATGTCTACCCACCGATTCAAACGCGAAACAGCGTTTAAATTTGCCTCTTTATCAATTAGATGCTTAGCTAGGTCCAGGGCTTGTTCATCCTTGTCTAAGCATAGGGCTGTCCAATGTAGAGGACCCTGGTTCCACCCCGTCAGTATGTTTGGATTTGCGCCCTCCTGGAGTAAATACGCTGCAACATCCCATTGCCTAGATCTACATGCAAGGAATAACGGTGTTTCCCCGACTGTGCTTCCTGGGAGGTATTCCCACACTGATACTTCTCCAAACGGATGGCAGCAGTTAATCAGCCCCAGTGGCCTGGTCTCGTAACCAGACTCCAACAATCTTCGTCCTCTTAGCACACGTTGTAGCAACGCTAAATTTCCAATTATGGCAGCTCTACAAACCCATACCCTTTGAGATTCGACCTGTGCTGGAAGGCCAAGCAATGAATCAAAGTCCATGTCGTCAGGGGCCTGAAACGAACTCCCATGATCTAAGAAAGCGTTCCACCTATCGTCTTCGTCGAGCTTATCGTAGATCCTCGCCCAAGAATGACAGTACCACCGTAGACATGACTGAAACCTCATGTCTCGCCGTTTTCTTAGCCTACTGAGCGCTTGGAAGCACCCATTGCCTGCAACTTTACACATTAATTTTGAATCGGAGCCTTGGCCAGCCAGATAATCGTCTTGTAACGTTACCAGAATCGCCTGAGCTAGTAGAGAGCCCAACTTTTTCGACGCAGTCAAGTAGTTCAAAGCTGTTGGACTCAGAGCATTCCTTCCTCTGGCGAAGATTTGGGCGTATTCCAGCGCTGCTCTTGCATTACGGGTCGCCCGCAAGCCTAAGGGGATCCAGCCTCTCTCGCCTTGATAGAAATTACTATGTGCATAGTTTGGAGGTGAAGGGACTGATCTCGGATCAATTTGGGCCAAATCCTGTAGTGTCTGCCGAAGTTGGTCCATAGCCTGTGGTGGAAGGCCTGGGTCTTGGCTAAGAGCCGTTCCTATCTATAGACCGGTGAGCAGTTTGCATCGAGATACAAGAAGTTTAGCAGAACTAACCTGCCAGGCCCCAATAGGTCGATGAAGTTTGTAATCTTCCGCAGCATTGCTTTCCTCGCCCCTTGTCGCTCGGTTAAGAATCGACGAACACTCAACCTTCTCCTTTAACATGGCAGTCACTTCTATCAAACCTGGTCCTGAAATAAAATCTGTATGGACTGTCGACCTCACCAACCTCATAACCTCCAGCAGTTCGTCCTGTGGGAGACCAAGTGTTTCCAGTTGTAGAAAAATTTCACCTCGCAGGACATCATCTTTTTTCAACTGCTCAAACGTCTCGAACCGCTCAGCCAAATTCGCGCTCGGGGTATCAGTTGGGATCAACCACAAAGGGTCCTTCCCACGATTAACCATAACCCAAATCAGAATCCCCAAAGCATAGGTATCCGCGCCTATTATCAAAAACAACGACGGCGAAAACACATCCTGAAGCCACGGCGCCGCATATATAGGGTAAACACCCACGGGATTAGCAAGTCCTGACAAACCCCTCGACGCAAAAACTTGATGATACAAGCTCATGGAAAGCTCAAAATCCGCGAGCTTTGCAGTGTATAAACATGGCTTATCACCCTCCACAAAATGCTCACATTCCCTTAAACACACAACAATACTACTCATCGACACCTTTCCAAAGGCATACCCGGCCCAACGAAGCGCCTGAAGGCCCATCGAAATATCCAGTATCAAATGCCTTATCTCAGCATATGTAACGATATCACCGGAAGTCTCCATAAACTCCTGCAAAGTCCCAAGTTTCCCTTCTGTTACAGTCCCACAACTCAACTGTCTCCCGATAGAAGAATAAGGTCGCCATACAACCTGAATCAGCCGTGTAAAATTAGGATGATCGTGGAGTCGTGGGTGGCGTAGTATTTTCAGCGCCTGGATGATACCACGGTATATAATCGCATCGTCCTCAGTTCCATTATACAGTGTTGCACGAGCGATTTTTGCTGTGAATGCAGATAGTCCCCGTCGTTGATATTCTGCGGGGATAGGGGCGTTCCCATCTGCTTTGATACTTATGCCCGGAGCAGCGATTTCAGAAACCGAGAGCTTTTGCATCCCACTGGTGGGATCTGCCGGGGCCACTTGTACTATGCAGTCGGTAAGAGCAACAAAATCATTTTGCAAGAGGTCATTTCTGTTGTCGGAGGGGAGGAGGAGTCGTTGATGGTATTGAGAGTAGGTAATTTGCCGAGCCACTGTGGAGGCAATTGACGGTATGTCATCATCTTCATTGTAATCAGAAGGTACACCAGAGGACGGGTCGTCGATACTTGCTGTTTCTGATTCAGTCTGTTAAATAGTCGTTTTTTTGCACAGGGTTTAGAATTACGGTTAGTCCTAAAGCTTTCTAGATAGGGCCCACGAGACAAAGTATAACCCTTGTCCCCAAACCAAACCAATTCACACACATCCATGGAACATGCCGTCAAATTCAGGCTTCGGAGGTATATCCGAATATGTATCAAAGTAACGCACCTGGTCACTACCGAACACCGATTCTAGTGATGATACAGACGAATAGGCGCTAGCCATAGGGAGGCTGCCTCCCCCGCCTGAAGGGAACATAGTTTGTAAAGCCCGCTCGCGTTCTTCGTTGTTCATTTTCGCCTCCCCGCGTTCAATATGCAATTGACGGAGATGTAGCGTGTGCAGTATTATTTGATATCACCCAAGCTGAAATATGAAAAATACAAAATCCCGTGCGGCTGAGAATTCTAGAAGATTATACCAAATGCGCCAGCCTTGACCACACGTGCAAGAAAGGCTTCGCTATCCTTCGCTATCCGCCCTTAAGCTTTGCTTAGCTAGGTTGTCGCCAAGTACTCGTTATTGCGATCTAGTTGGTGTTGTTGCATATGCATGTCTACTGATCGAATAATCCAACATGCAGCCTTGTGCCGCCCCAAGTATGTTGGTTTTTGGATAGGATGGGCTTTCTCTCTTTCCCATGGTCACCTTTATATTACCTCGGCTATTCCCCACTGAGAGTAACAAAGCGAAATATCCGTATTTAAAAAAAAACAGTGAACTTGATATGAAACATTTGTAATGCATATAAGTAGGCTCCAGTATGAAAGCCGAATATAACCTCTACGTGTACATAAAACCATAGCTAGTATAAAAAGTACAGTCGCTCAATATATGGACTAAACATGAAACCAGTTGGCGAGTATGCCCAATTTATATTCTTCGCAGTGGCGCCAATTGCAAATCAGAAGAAGGACTGGGACTCCTACCCATTTTCTCACTTAACCGCAAACTTGTCTCGCCGACCTTTTCAATCTCAATCTCAAGTTCCCCAACTCTCACATCTTCTGTGTCTCCCTCCCAGTTCACTACTGCATCAATATCACACCCGGTACCCTTTGCGATCGCTACAACCACAGACTTGTAGTCCAGGAAGTCGCGATCGTTCAAAAAGCTCAGGTAGTACTGCCATACAGTCTTGGCCTCATGAATGCCCCGCCAACCCCATCCTAGCTTACCCAAAGCCAAAATAGCCACAAAGGTAAAAAACCCAACTGCGACCAGTAATGCGGACGTTATGACAATATTTCCAATCTGCACAGCCTGTAATGTCACCTTCCCATTCACGAACCCGTAATCTCTCCCCACAATTATTTGTGCCGCACCAATTCCTCCGAGGTAGTTATCTAGTAATAACTCCAGTCCTTCAGTAATCGCCTCGAGTTCATCGCTGATTAAGCTAGAATCGCCTCGTTTATTTCTAATCAGAACATTATCAATATTCCTACTAAACGCATCTCCTAGGACTGATGTGTACAGGGTCGTAGACACTTGTGATAAATAAGAAACTCCAAGGAAAGAATTGTTGACCAGCGCTCTCGATGGATCAATGTCAGTGCTTCTTTGTATTCCTCCATCCCCCGTAGTTGCTGGGGTAACAATAACTTGCCTCCTAAGCACATTGACGGAAACATTGAACATTGTCGGTGTAAAGGTAACTTCACACTGAACGTCGTTCAGTCTTGGGTATTCACTTCCACCTAAGAATCCGTACAGATATCTGTCTTGACCAATAACCCCCGCCAGGGCGCTTATACGATCACTATTTGAAACACCCCAAGTCGGGAAGCCGTCCCATGCCCCGTTAGGGAGTGATCCACCTGCCCAATAAGCCTGAGGGTAATAACTCAGCCCGGGAGTCTGGACAAGCTCTAATTCGACGAACGAAAGCTGACTGGAAGAGGTTTTTGTACAGTTCACTTTTGCTAGATACCCGTTTTCGTTGTAGGCGTACGAATCAATAAGATCGCTGGAGATGTTTCTGTCGTCTTCTCTGTCTTCAATTTGAAGCGGTTGGAGTCCAACTGAAGCAGCGACGCCGTATGATCTGCCGCTATAGGCGTAGCCGGTGTTATCGAGTTTTGGGATTCTTGGAAGAATACCGCTTCCTAGCGAGCTTGAGGCTTGGGATATCGTGCTGATAAATAAACCGGTTTTGACTGTGGAGTTCCGAGTGATCGGTCAATAAATTAGCCAAAATCATTATGATATTTATACAAGACTAACGGTATCTATAGTTAACTACTCAAGTAGTCAGTATTTTGGGGTGAGGGCTTTGGTTTTACACGTACCTTGCCATCCAATATACGAAAAAGTGCCGAGGTATGTGGTAAATCCTCGGTGTGTACTGTCACAAGCCGGCGCTGCAGGAGCACAATTCCGAGCCCAGAAGTTTCTAGAGTTCTCGGTGTATTTCGGGACCGGTACTTTAACCTGAATATCAGGATTCCAAACCAGCCTAGTAACCGGCGTAAGACAACCAACCCACACAACCGCCGGAATCTGCATAAATAACAGCCAAACTATAGAATACAGCGAATGTGTTTTTTGATTCCATTCAAAAACTAGAGCTCTCTCCTTCATTGCGTGAAGAAGTTTTAGTTCATCGAGGGTCATCGGGCTTAGATGTTTGGACTTGAATAATATATAGTAGTTTGTGACGAATACGACGGTGCTGTCGGCGACATAGGTTATGATTTTAGCTAGAATGCCCGAAAGTAGCCTGACGACTATGGAGACGTAGTTGCTGTATTCTCGCACCGCGTTGACATATCTTATGTCGTATAGACTGAGCTTCCGTGAGATAGAATATGCCTCGATAGATAAACCTAGGGATATTATGATCCATGCGGCAGCTGTAATAGATCTGTAGTAAGTCGGCATCCCGAAAGATATATCCCCAGAAATTTAAAAAGAATGGAAAATTTAGAATGAATTGGGATATTGTAAAATGATGGATACTATTTCCCCAATATTGTAATATATTGTTAAAGATAGTAATGGAAGAATATGAAACTTCAGAGAGCTTACTGATGATATTTCCCCTAAGCTTATGGTGGATAACAGGTCTTAATTATATGCCCGTATCAATCGCGAGGCTGCGAACAATTTTAATCAAGCTTCTCCACTAATAAGCTATAGTGCTAGACACCCGAGCTGGTTTAGAGGGCACCAGTCCAAAGTTAATTTGCCTGAAGATGTCCAGGCCGTGTTCTGCTCCGTTGAGGCTGGTTTACGAGACCATCCAGGCCCCTCAACATGTAATTTCCATGTTGGCTCACGGAAAATAGAATCTTACTATCTATGCTTCAACTAAGCCTCTCGATGATTCATTCGAACTAATCGCATTTCAACCCGCTACAGCACTATCGGGAATCGATCGATCTAAACACTTCTCTCAAACCCAATTGAATGGTTGATATCCTGCAAACCTTTTTTTTTGCAAGGCCAAGATGCAGTAAGCAAGAGTCCCAAAACTACGGCCAGCAGCCTCTCCTTGGAAACTACTGCGGGACGGGAATGTCGTAGGACAAGGCTGTGGCAAAAAAAAAAAAAACAACAACAACAAGGTGTGACGTTTATCGCATACTTGGTCATGCATGGGGCGGGCGCTAAGGAAGCCCATTTGTAGCTTTTGCAGACAAATGCGGGCGAGACTGCACTGCAAAGTGATATCGTGATGGGAATACCTTTGACTACCGGTCTGCCTTGTTGTTTCTTCTAATATTGATAGGGACGCACAGAATGAACTAAAACCGGTTATCTAGGTCACAGAAAACCCGTGGAACCTGAAACGAGTTACTTGTCAAGGATTGTCAGAAATAGCGTATTCAGCATGCAGTTTTGATTCTAGTGATTTTAAGACTTATTTCGCAACTATTCGCAACTCTCTAATGTTTATTTTAGTCGCGGGTGCACAGGGCACAGCCTGAGACCTTGGTATCTGGGGATAGTCGACACACGGCAGAACTTCTAATTATAAAGTAGTAGTTAGGTAGTTAGTAGTGGCATTTAAATACATCTCAGTTTGAGTACGTAGTATGATAGATACTATGAGACTGGTACGATAGTTGATATATATCTAATCCACATGTATAATTCGACGATTGAGAAGGCGGGGCAAAGGAGCCACAGCTCAAATAAAATTTTCTCGAAAGCCAGTCGATATTGATATCGCCGGCACTTGTGACTAGCTGCAGGTTGGGCAGTTATATGCACATTCCACAGGAACATTCGTAAATATTCCAGGATATACCTCTTGGCAATGGTCGCTAATTCACAGCCAATTAAATTATACTCAGATGTCTAGCATCTTGTTTATGATACCCACCGACGTCAACTCCACCTTTATATCACTTTAAGTTTAGTCTAGCTAAATCTAGTAGTATTTCTGGTAAGGCTGACAAAGTTGCCCCTTTCCAGACTGATCGACCTACTAGACTAGTCAAAGATTCGCCGATAATACAGATACCCCAACTCACACCTTTTTGTATACATATAGTAAATTATGCTTTCTGTCGTTAAGATCAGCATTATGTAGCATGCATTCGCATGTATATGCCAAAACAGCAAGAACGACAGTAGATTCCACAGATACTCAAAGCATCGACACTTTAAATTCAAAAACCACTTACCAAGCCACCGTCGGATTGTAGCTCACCTAAGCATACCTCAGAGAAGCATTTCATATACACGAGGTTTATTTGCCTTCAGATGTAATAGGATATGCCGTTGTTCGCGAGAAGTAGAAGTTCGAAGAACCACTATGTGTTCGAGGATTAACTGCGCGCATGTGGCCGGCCTCGTAAGCCAGCCAGCCCCAGGTACACGCGGCAAGGCTGGAAACTTGAGCTTGCCTCTCTTCGGATTGGTCTTAAGCTTCGGCCAACAGCTTGCCAACCTAAATATCTACGTGTCAGTACAACGAGGGCTTTGGATACCATTCCAATCCAATTATATGAGGGTATTATGATCACAATATCATGGTCTCGGTCCCGGACTAACAATATCATCTTAATACTGTATTGGCAGCGATAATATCGTTGTAATTCTGATTTAAGCTCCAATACCGTACTAATACCGCATCAATCCCCAGGGAATTTCTAACACAGCAAGTAGAAAAGTATAAACCCCGAGCAGACAAAACTTAGTTAAGTATAGGTACTCATTTATAGATTTCTCAGAATATTGCGAAAAGCCCTCGGAAAAACTCCACCGAAAGAAAAGGAACAAAAAATAAAAAAGGGGGCGATGGACGTGGACACAATAGTGTGTGATGCATTAGTAATTAACACTTTTTCCTCCCTTCTCAAGCCATCGTATATATACCCTAGGTAAGTAATGATAAGAAAAAGGAATACCCCAAACAATCTACAAAGCAAAAGGTAAAAATAAAAGCCTAAATATAACCAGTATATCAATCATATCAACCCTCTCCGAAGAAAATATTACGCCCATTTAATTCATATGTGCATATTTAAACCAGTTGATTCTACAATCCTCCTGGTCTAACCCTTGGCCGTCTGTAAACCGCCCGGCTTCGCATCCTTTGCATTTATTCGAGTTCGGACAGTTGAAGTATGGGATATGCTGGTATCCGATGTCGTGGAACCTGTATTTCCCAGAAATTAATCAGTTATCGATCCCAACAGAAGAACACCATATTATAGGGACTATATATCTTACCAATGAATCTTATCCCGGTCCTCCATCAACCCCAACGCAACAGAGTGCACCGGTGCATCCCCCCATCTCTCATAAAAGAACCCACCCGCACGGTCTAAATGGTCGAAAAACTCTTCATACTTCTTACTCCTCCAGAAATCCATATCTGCGATTTCAAAATTCGACCAAAAGTGACATGTTGAGTATCCATTCGCTGCTTCATTATGCTCCGGTCTATTCTCGGCGTCGGTAAGCCATTGCATGGCGTTATTAGGATGGATGTAGTCCGGATGCTCTGCCATAAATTCCTCCACGGAAGGCCATAGAGATGCGATTGATTGCGGAGAGTCGTAGATGTTGATTACGAAGCCGTAAGTTTTGTTATAGTCCTGCATGTAGCGGAAGACATCGTAGTCCACATCGCAGAAGAAGTGCACCTTCGGCTCGACCCTCCAGTACCATTTAAACTTCAACAAAGCCGGGTGCTTATAAAACATCCCAGAGTTCCAACGACACATCTGATGATAACTCTTCATGCCACTATACTGCACACCCTGCTGTTCCAGCATTGCAGCACTAGCAGCCATAAGGTCTGTATTGATCCATGCTGGAATCTCCCAGTGTTCTTTCGGGATGACTTCGTAGTACACTTTTGCCTGTGTCTTGGCTTTTGTGGCTTCCATGAAGTGTTTTGTGAAGGGGACGTCGTTGATGAAGGTCCATGGGTAGTTGAATTTGGAGTTAAAGGTTCGTTCGAGATCGTCCATTGCTTGTAGCATGCCTTCCAGCTCTTCGTTTCGGACTAGGGAGAGGAGTGTAGCGTTGACACGTTCGGATTGGCCGGGGCCGTATAGGATTCCTGTTACACACAACCATCAACAGTTAGCTCATTATACAACCAAGACAATAAATTAAAAATACAATACGAAACTCAATTGAGCTTTACAAAATAAAAATAAAAATAAGAAGAGAGGATACAAACCTTCCGGAGGTCCTGTCATCTGCATCAGCGGATCCACGGCAAACGGCTTGCCCTTCTCCTTCTTAAGAGATATCCGTTTGTCGCCGACGATGACGACAGGATCACGGTTGAAGAGGCCCGAATGGAATAGGAGTATTATAACGGCGATGCCGACGACTAAGGCGAGTACTCGGGCTGGACGCCATTGTACTGCCGCCATATTGAGATTGTTATATCCGAGTCAAAGCTCGTTGGTTGTTGTGTGTGGTTTTGGCGGACAGTGGCGCGTGTGTATGCGTGTGTATATGCGTGGGGGTGGAATTCGGGTTGGATGCCTGGTAGCTCTCTGGCGTTGGGGGGTTTCAGTGTTGAGGTTGGCGTTGGCTGGTACAGCTGTTAACTGTAGAAATCGGATGATGGTCCTAACGACGTATAAAAATAGACAACGGCCGTATTAATAGCCATCCACTCCCGTCAGTGTCACGGGAGGCTGTCGGTAAAGCAGTAGTATGGCCTGTGATGTTAATTGCAAAAGTGTCTTGCAGAAAAATATGTAAGGTAGCAGTGGTAGCAGGTAGCTTTTTTTTTTTTCTTCTTTTCTTTTGAGTTTGCCCCTGGACTGCAGCCCGCTTAAGCTTTTTCCCATGGCATAATCATGACCCAGCTGGGCCAGTCCCAGACCTCGTTAGCATGTGCAGTAGCTGCTGGGAATAGCGCTGCCAATAGCAGGTAATAAGACCCGGTAATATGGTCGATGTTAATGGTAAATAGGAATAAAATGTAACCGTCTTCCGCATGCCTGCTTCCTTCCGGGGAACGAGACCCCTGTTCTACCGGGGTTCTTGGAAGGGAACAAAAGGCTTATTCCAACCTAACCCCTTCTCTCTCTTCCTACTTCTTCTTCTTCTTCTCAATTACTCTATTGTCTAGAGCTGTTTATCTTATTGATTTCTATCCTGCTGGTCTAGATTAGAGTAACCGGGATTAATTCGAAAGATGCGACTACTTCCGAATTAATTTGTGTAGTATACCTAGGTAGCCAAACAATAGAAAAGGCACGCGCAACCCAGTCCGTCACGCCTACGCTCGGTGTCAACAACGACAGTGACGACAGCGACGACGCCGACGACGAGAACAGCTTGTCCGTCCCACAACATGACCTCGTCCATTCCTCCCAATCCACCATCATCACACTATCAAATACACCCAAGTTGATAGTATCACATCATCTTCCTGCTCCCTCTCACCTTACGTCATCCTCCTCTCCCTCCTCTTCTTCCCTTTTCCGACCCTCCTCAGACTCCCCATAACCAATCATGACCGCCAACTACAACATCAACCGGCTGACCTCCACCCTCGTCAACACGGTCACCGGCTACCCGTCCAACACTCCAAACCACAGGGCCAGCGTTGCTTCCGCCCTCAAGGGATACAAGAACCACAAATTCCCTTCAACAAATCCCTTCGCCATCTCTCAGTCCCTCGATGGACTGGAGGAAAAGTTCCGGATAACCGACAAAGAGGAACTGGCCGATGAATTGGCTAGTAGAGCCCAATTACTCCAGAAAGTGCAAGAGCGTAATGGGGTTGGTGGTGTTAAGGACGGGAGTGGCGGTGGTGTTGGTGCTGGCGGCGAAGTTGTTGAGGACGGAGGGATTGATAAGAGGCTAATCCCAGACATCCTACGGTTGATACTGTCACTATCAACCGTCCCCGTAGCGAATGCAACTGCCTCGCTCGAGGGGCTCTCCGAGCTAGTGGAGTCCCAGCAGGAGCTCAGAAAGGCTAAAGAAAAGAAGTTAGCAGAGGAAGAAGCAGCGGCTAGGGAGGCAGATAGGGATGATGACCTCTGGGGGGTTCCAGACTTTGCAGAAACCAGTAGTGATGAAGACTGGGCGGATGATGAGTTCACAAGGCAGGCTGAGGTGAAGGAGAAGTTGAAAGAAAGGAAGAGAGCTGCTAGAAGACGGGAGGAGGTTAGTTATACCCCCTCTTCCGCTCACTACGTATTCCAGAAAATGGCTGACAAAAGCGTGAAACGTGAAAAGGCAGAAGACGCACTCCCTAACTTGTCCCAACAATCTTTGGAAGACTACCTCCGTATTGCACAAGCTTCAACAGCCCAAGCTATCGAACTCGCTCAGTATTGGAAACGCCAGTCTATCCTCCCAACTGACCTAGCTCAAAACTTTGTCTCTTACGGATTCGCGCAGAACGAGATATCCGAGCTGTGGAGCATAGGCGAGCATCATGTCATCCGGGAAGTGGTATTTGCATTATATGGTCTTGCAAGTTCTTTATTCAAGTTCCAGGAAGACGGAAGCATTAACGTATATTACATCCTAAACCCCCTCTTCATATATTAGATAGAGTCTATCTACAGGAAGGAGTGTGTCTAACTGGGATTTGGCAGGTCTTAACAACCTACATTCTGCCCACAACCTCACCAGGCTCTCTGATCGACATCCTCGACCACTTCGCTGCCAAAGCGGTCATCCTCCAGAAACTACGCACCTTTTGTAAATCCCTCGAGCAAAGATGCCTTCTCGCCAAATCCTCGCCTAGCACACACGATGCAATCGCCCCTGCACAATCATTCGTGGAAGCTATTCAATCCGCCATCTCAGCCTGGGAACTTGAAACCCTCGCACTGGTAGAAGAACAATACGTCCATCACGCCAAAGACCGAAAGATCGATGTTATGGTTTCATTACTACAGTTACAACGACAACTCGACCCATCATTAGAAAAGTTTTCGCCATTATACGAAATCATCGCGTCGTTAGAACGTGGTCTTGCACGAGGCGGGCTTTCGGAACCAGCGGCACGCGTCAGTTTCCACCTCGAACTACTATTTAAGAAATCATGCGAGGCGGAGTCGAATGGACGGCTGGATATCTTTCAGTTCTTACGTGGGATATTTCTGAAGTGTTTACGGGTTTATCTACGTCCTATTGCAAAGTGGATGGAACTTGGAGATCTTCGGGAGGATGATGGGTTGGGTGCTTTCTTCGTGCATCTGTCGGATGAAAATGGAGAAGGGGATGAAGACGGTGATGATGGAGAAGCTGCACAACTTGCAAAGCTTTGGAGAGGAAGATATGTGCTTGACCAAGATGAGAGGGGAACAATTGTTGCGCCATCATTCATCAGGGAATCCGGGAGGAAAATCTTTGTGGTTGGGAAGAGTGTGCTGTTTCTAAGAAGGCTTGGGGACGACGTGGCTGGGTTTATGGGGAGTGAGGTTGGGTTGAAGGAAGTAATTGATGAACTTGAGGATTTTTCGGGCAAGGGAGGAGCTAGGAGCCTGGTATCGTTTAATAACGCGTTACTTGTTGCGATGGCCGAGTGGGTTGATAAGATTCACAGGGATGTCAGTGCGAGGTTGAGAGATAACCTCTATTACGAATGCGGGATGTGGGATTCGTTAGAGGCGATCGTGGATGTTTATTTCATGAGGGATGGGTTTGCGATGGCTGGGTTCTGTGGAACGCTTTTTGAAAGGGTGGATAAAGGGGTGACTACGAGGTGGGATGATAGGTTCTTGTTGACGGAGTTGATACAAAGTGCGTTTTCGGAGAATCGAAAAGTGGAGATTGGAAGGATTGCGGTGAAGACTGGGAAGGTTTCGGGGGATAAGAAGGGGGCTAAGGCACTAGGGATGTTGGAGGTGGATTATCGACTGACCTGGCCGGTTATGAATATCTTTACGACGGAAAGTGTGGTGGTTTGCAAGAAGGTGTGGGGGTTTTTGTTGATGATAAGAAGGAGCAGAAGTGCTTTGGAAAAGATGAAGATGGGAAAGTTCGGAAGAGGGAAACATGGACAAGGAGAAAAAGTGGTATATACGGTTCGATGGAGGTTGTTGACTTTTATAAGTCTTCTACAGGCTTTTATGGTTGATCTGGTGATTCAGCCACAGATCGAGGGTTTGAAAAGAAAGCTTGAAGGGGCTGTGGATATCGACGAGATGATTGATATCCAGGAAGAGCATTTTGGGAGGATCGCGGAGTTGTGCTTGGTTAGTGGACGCATGGCGCCGTTACATCAGGCTGCGGTGTCAGTTATGGATCTTGCGGTTGTACTGGCAGAGATTCAGAGGGAAGGAAAGACTGGGAAGAAAATTGAAGTTCCTGGAGTTGCTGAGGAGAAGAAAAGGAGGGTTGGAGGGTTCAGAAGAGGGGTTCGAAAAGAAGTTGATTCTGAGGATGAAGAAGAAAAGACAGAGGAGGAAGATAATAATGACGAAGATGAAGAATCTGGAGATGAAGACTACGATGAATATGAAAAGGAAGCTAGGAAGAGAAGAAGGGAAGCTGAGAAGGAAAGAAGGAAGCTACAGACACTTGGACAGTTATCGGGACAAGCGCAGAAGTTGATCATGTTTTTGACAACTGGGTTGAGGAGTATGGCCCGCGCTGGGGTTTATCCTGATACAATCGAGATTCTGGCGGAGAGGTTAGAGATGGGGATGTTGGTAGAGGAATATGATGATGAGGATGATGGGGGGTATTGAAGTTAGTGGGGTAGTTTTTCTTTTTTTTTTTTTTTTTCCATCTTTTATATACGATATACGCGGCGGGTTCATGCATGGCGATGGTAAGGGTTTTTCTTTTTTCAATGTCCATGCAAACGGCAAATGGCGACGTTAAATACATATCCAATGGAAATCCGAAGGTGGTCATAGTAGGCGACATTCTGTAATACGACGCGATATTGATGTCAAGGATTATCTATCAGCATCGAGTATATGCGATGTTTTTGTGTTATTATGTATGTGGAATCATTATCAGACGGGTATACCATTCCCACGCTGTAAAATCATAGCCACCACCTTGATCAAGAATCCATTAGCAAAACAGTCCTACATAGGACATGGCAACCGGTTCAGCTATCCCGCAGTGCATGGTTCAGCTATTCCGCAGTGCGCTGCGCTGCATTGAATGTGCATTTGTGTACGTGATCAACAGTCGCAGCCTATAGCCGGCGCCTATTAATATTCTGCAGCCGCTTTTTTTTTACTTTTTTCCGCCTCTTGTTAGAGTAAACCTCGGCGGAGATTCCTAAAAGGCACGCTACTGTTTGTCATTGGTTTGTTATATGTAGTTGTCCAGCCGGCTCTTTTGCCCCACGGTTTCGAAGAGCGAGAGGGGTTACACCGGGTCGTTCAGCCGTTCCCACAGTTCCGAAGAGCGAGGGGGATTTCATTCGCTCCACAGCCCCGAAGAGCGAGCCGAGAGAGGAGTTCTATTGGCTCCACAGTTCAGAAATCCAACATCTGCCCAACACGCCCATATTCATATCATGCAGCCGCAGCCGATAGGAAAACATGAAGATGGAAGACTTTTGAGCCCTACTTGAATCTACCAAGGCTGGTGGCAATTGAGACGAGCAGCAGAACCGATCACCTGAAATACCAATTTCCACATCACAAAACTCTGACTGGGACCGAGACTAATATTGCTAGATGCTTTTGACGATTTAAACTTAAAGATGAAGCTTTTATCCAGTTTGCCTCCTATGGCTAGGTACATGGAGATCAACAAAAGGAGGAAATGAACAGTCCTCCAGTGCTGGAGTAGTTGTACCACGGCTCCAAAGATATCATATGGAAACCACCCGATAGGTACACCCTCATGGCTTGAAGTTTCTGATGGTTGCCTATATTTCTTCAGCTAATATAATCAAAAGCAAAATCGGCTGCATCCTTCCAGATGAGATAAATATTCACTATTCATGTTTAGGACATGACAGCTTCTCCGCGCATGATGATGAGGGAGATGCAACCGCTTTTGCATCAAAACGGTACCATCCAGTTGCGGCCTAACGCCCACCGGCTACCATCCTGCTCAGGATACCCCTCAGATATCTCGAGGCGAGCTCCATCAACCGGCAGATTAGAAAGAGCAAGACACGGCTGAGAATGAATAGCTGCAAGACTCAACTGCATTCCTGATGGTGTATGCCACACCTCAATCTGAGCACGATCAGCTCACATACAGCCAAATATCCTCATGGTTTCGAGGGTTGCGTCAGTCCTTGGCCTGGAAGGAGTGATATTGGGAAATATAAATACCTGTGATCTCTCCTGTTGCTACAGTTTATTCTCGACCAAACTAACCAAATCAACGGCTTGATCTTAACCGCTTAAACAAAATCATCGATATCATAATTAAAAGCAAACTTGCAAAATTCTAGCAAAATGGATGACGAAGCACAAGCAATGAAGATGGTACGGCAAGCTGCGCTTGTGTCGCAGGTATGAAATCCCTCAAGTTTGAGTCGCCCAGTACAGCGACCTGTTCCCGTTGGCATTTTCACTGACGAAAACCCTCTTATAGAAAGTGCGGGAGGCCCTACAGGCGGCATTGCCCGTGGCCTCAGAACAGCTCATGACAGTGCAGATTCCTGGCACTATCATTGATACTTCGTAAGACTACCGCGCGACAGCGAATGAAAACATATAATGCTAAATATCATTGCAGTGCGACTGGGCCTTATGTCTGGAACGACAAGGAAGAGTCAGATACGCCTCACCGTATCAAGGTCAACGAGTCTAGACTCGTTGACAACATGATCCCTTTGAGCAAGATCATGGTAAGTTCTTAGTCTTGACCATACTATTGTCTTAAATTTGTCTTTCTTAAGATCATTGAACTGACTGGTCTTTTTGAAATAAAGATGGGAGTCACCGGCAAAAGTGTCGCCAGAAGTTACGCTAGCGCTCTCGACATGCTGATCCCCGAGGACGCGCCCATCGATATGGACAAGTCAACTGGTGCCAAAACTGCTGCTGGCGAGCGCTATCTAGCCGCCATGAAGTACCTCAAAAGTCCTGCTACTGAGTCCAGCAAGTCCGTCATTGATCTCTACGTGGAGAAACAGCAGCTATATTCAGAGGCCATGAACAAGTGGGAGGCCGCAAAGGCTGCAACTAGAGGTGAGCATCCAGCCGCCAAATAATTTTTCTCTACAGCGTAGAGAATGTCAGTCCTAACATGGCTAATAATATGAAATGACAGCCGATGCCAAGGCTCGTTATCCAGGCAATGTCAGGGAGCAGCAGAGGTTTTATGACGATTGGAATCAGGAAAACTTTCGCAATGTAAGTTGTCGTTCAGCAGCAGACACCAGCGACTATAAGCACTTGCTAATAATCTTATTTTGCCGTGTTATAGTTCAAGAACAACGCGCAAGCGAAGTATATGGACTGTAAGTACATCATGACATACTTTTGCTTACAGCCAGGTGCAATCTGACCAGGAAACGTAGGGATCGTCAACGGTAACAAGTACAAGGTATCCTTTGCCTTCTACAGCGAAGGGGCTTGACCATAAACTTATGGCTTCGCTCTAGGTCGATTACTATTTTGGCATCGTCGACGTCTCATCTGCCATGAAGCGTGTCGAATCTAGCAAAGAAGCTGCCCGCAATCTGGTCGTCATTGACCCGGATGGGACGACTGAGTGGCAGGAGGTCCAGCTGACGCCTGCAAACTGGTATGTCCGTGGACACGCATCATGAGGCATCTATATACTGACTAAGTACAGGGCTACTCTCTGCAAGGAGAAGGTTGACCAGTGGCATGCTAAAAATGGTGCTCTGAGCCGGAAAGACTTTGAATCTGAAATCAAGCGCTTGGATCGTCTTTTGATATCCTACAAGGGTCTCAAACAAGTGAGTTAGAAATTTGCATTATGCACAATATGATCTAGGCTAATGATCAAAAAGTCAATCGATCCTGACGGATCAGTACAAAGAGCTATTGACTCGCCTCCTACCCAGCCCCCAGGCAGCGAAAAAAAGGGGGATGCAGACTCCGGTGCGAGTGGATCCGGAAAAGAGGTATCCCCTCAAACCCGCCCAGTCATGATGTTCAGTATAATCCAAGCTAATAGTCGAAAAGCCAACAGTGCAAAGCGGTGCGGCCGGGCCCAGCCAAGAAAATAAGGATACAGATACCAATACAAATGTAGCCGGAAAAACTACAACCCCTCCTTCCTTGAAGGACACTTCAGAGAAACTCACTCAAGCCTATAAAGACTTTTATGATATACAAAATACCGATTCCCCCAAGCAAGCAGATGTACTACAGAAACAGAAGGATCTGCAGACCGCTCTTAGAGCGAATGGCGAAGCAAATTTGAGGAAGAACAAGGATACCGCCTCTGACTTGTCTAAGAAGAGCAAGAGAGAGAAGGTTTTGTGGATCAACAATATGATTAATGACGTCAATAACCAGATTGATTTGCTCAATAAGGGCCTCGAGGCGTTTTACAAGTCTAGCTCCACAGTTCCCGCGATCACTGACATTGTTACGAAAGACGTTAAAGAACCCGGTCAGGCGAAAGGCGGACAAATTTTAGCGACTAATTACGCAGAGGCCGATGACCAGTATGCTGATGCTAGTGAGTATCCCCCAGATGCACGTGCCCATAAAAAGACATGGACTGATGTAGTACTTTCACAGAGTTCGGAATACCGCGCAACGGGGTAGCCACCACTCAGGCGAACAATGCTGAGCCAAGCAAG
The DNA here is from genome assembly GCA_036872755.1 of Orbilia blumenaviensis. Lineage (NCBI taxonomy): Eukaryota > Fungi > Ascomycota > Orbiliomycetes > Orbiliales > Orbiliaceae > Orbilia > Orbilia blumenaviensis. The sequence goes on along the minus strand of JAVHNS010000006.1, from coordinate 1,778,904 downwards.
TGGACCAAGGTAAGTACAGGACTCCCTGCACATATTGGCATGAATTTGCAATGAGTTCTGAACTGACTTGATATTAGATTAGTTTAAACGTCTCTACCTCGTCGCAATCGAGCTCAACACAAACATCTTCGTCTTCCACATCCGCGAGTGCCAGTGCAAGTGGATTGATCTGGAACGCATCAGCCAGCGTTAACCATTCCCAAGCTTCGATGTAAGTTTTATGATCGCCCTATGATGATTATGCCACGATCAACATGACTTACTGATCTCGACGATTAGGAATGCCTCCAATGCCACTGCAAATTGCAGCGTCGACATAAAATTCGAGGCTCTTCTTGTGACTATCGACAGGGCGTGGCTACACGGCGAACTTTTCACTGACCCAGAACTCAACACGAGCTCTGACGTTGCCATTTCCCCAGGCGCGCTAGATTTGCACAAGCTCATCGATCAAAAGAATGACAGTGCCCTTGCCAAATATCCCCACTTCCCGTCTTACCCAACTGCTTTCATCGTCGCGAGTAACGTGGAGCTCGAATTCCGCGGCGATACTGCCGCCCTTGAGGAAGCCGTCGAGTCATCCCATACGGATGCGCAAGTGAAGGTTGGTTACGGCCCGTTCAGTCTCAGCGCAAGTCATAGTCAAGATAAATCGAGCGCAAAGACAAAAATGGAGACTACAGCGACAGGCACAAGAATCACGCTCGAGGCGCCGTCGATCATTGGATGGGTCAGTCAACTTGTGCCCCAGCTGCCGAGACCAAAGGGGTCAAATTTCTTGGTTGGGCCAATGTTTTAAGCAGGTATCATATCATGAACGTTCCGAAAGCTCACCACGGACCGCAGGAGATCATAAATTCCCTTGAAATCCAAATTCTCGGATTGACCTAGGCGGTTGTGGTTTTAAGTAGGTAGTCAAGTCAACATACTGGCCTGCCGGTTTTAAATTATGGGTTGGTATATGTTATGGATATATAAGTTTTGTTTCTATCGTCAGTTCGCATAAGGACCTAGGCCCGCTAGGTTTACATTTATACAAAAGACTTTAGTACAATATGAGTATGAATATTGATTTATAAATTCACGTATCTGTTTTATATTATCGTATGTACGTTTTTTTGCGATTGTAAACTTAAGAGGGCGAGTTTCACCCACTGAAGCCTATTATACTTCTTCTAAACTCGATACATATGTTCAATGTTTTTATAGCTATGCGCTTGATATTCAATATGGTAAGAAACTTTTAGGCCAATTCGTACGAAATGATTTCGTAATAAATAGCTGTTACATTATGACAAGCTTCAGTTCAGATATCGTGACCGTATCTTGCTTGAAAAATACCACAATTTGCGCATATTAAACTTCTTCTAGAAGGCCTACGCACAACTTCAATTGCAACAAGTACCACGTATTAGAAAAGTATCCCCACACTCGAAGACCCTATATAATATAGCCATATGATTTATAAATTTAGGTATGTTTCACTACAACGTATTAACACTACGGACTCTAGAGTATGGTGGCCAAAATGTGTCAAAACGATATATGATACGAAACCGCGCGAAATATGTATTACAACGTCGCGAAATATATATATATATATTACGACTTAAGCGAGGCATAAGTGTGCTAATTTTTCATAGTTATGCTCAACCATCAGCCTGCCAACCTACCTAATCAGAGGCTAGAGAAAAGCTAGACAGCCAGATAGCTAAACGGCGAAAGGTTCAGGCTACTTCTTTCTTATTTATAAATATAGTCATTGTTAATAGTATACGCATGTTAAATGGCCGGGGTACATGGAATAATTATGGGTCAGTACGCTGGCTGCCTGACCGTCTGGCTTTTCTCCAACCTCTGACTAGGCCGGTGGGCAGGCTGATGGTTGAGCATAAATGTGAAAAATTAGCACACTTATGCTTCACTTAAGTTTCAATATATATATATTCTGTACGGCTTGAATTATCACATTTTGGCTGCCATACTAGAGGGCAAGAACACCATTGCATTGCACCCCCAGCCACCGTTGTGTCTACGTGGATGTATGTACATACAAGTAGGCAGGTATGTACAAGTAAGTATGTATTCAAAATCTCACTTCCACAAAACCAGCTTGTGATACCGATCCCATCAACCAACATCCCGCCAACCGGCCGGCGATTATTTAACATTAACCAATTAATAACCGGTATATTAAACAAAACAAAAAAACCATCATGCATTAATATCTCCGTTAACCGGCGCGGACCAAAGTCAAAATATCTGAATATCTTAGTAATATAGCTCAGGTAGCAGTAGCTATAGCTCCCCCCAAATCCGCTAACCGATGCCAAACCGGTTACATTTGATCTAATCCGTTCTGGCATATAGACGTTATACGTATACGGATATACGGATTTGGAAAAGAAGGCTGGGAAATGTCAACAGCCTGTCATCTTTGTAGGTACATACATGCTAAAATAAGCTTCGACGTCTTAAAGAAGAAAGAAGAAAGAAGAATATCGGCCGTAGATCTGTGGGGATGGCTTGAAGGGCTAGTGCTGAAGAGCTTAACGGTTTCTTGCGTCTTGAAGTGGGTTAGTTGGAGGTGGAGGTGGAGGGGGAAAGGATAAGCTAGCTTAGCTTTTTTGGGGGGGGAGGGGAAAGATGGCGACAAAGCTGGAAGTTTGAAACCTGCTTGCGTGCGCGACCGGATGTTTTCATTTTGTCGGGGTTTTTTTTGTTTGTTTACCTTTTTTTTTTTGATATCTCAAAATGTTTATTTTATAAGATTTTTTTTTTTTTTTTTTTTTTTTGGATATCGGATGTTTGTCACAGACATCTATCGGATTGAAGATAGTTCCGATTGTGGTGTAACAGTGTAACATAGTGCTACAATGGCCACAATTGCGGTGTAATGTAGCACCAAGTCCTCAGATTCAGACGACTCACAAACCTGGTCGAGAAAGGAATTCCAGAGAGAGAGCTCAAGATAGGCCCTGCCCTGTCTTCGCCGCCCTGCCCTACCTTGGCCATTTTTCAGGCCGGCCGGGACCATCCAAACCCTCGTAACCCAGTAACCTAGCTAGGCTTTCGAAACACCAAAAAAAAAAAAGAGAGTTCGGTTATTCCATACGGATAGGCTAGTTTCGGAACTACCATTTTTTTTCCTTTCTGATGATGACGAAATGTCTCTCGTTTGAGGAAACGTGCGCCGACCAAAGAAAGCTGTTTACTGTGTATAGGCTAATTATAACTAATGGTGGGAGCCAACCAACGTTTAACTCGCATGGATAAGGCAGATGGCAGGTAAGCCCCTCTCGGGTGAACACTTTCCTTTCGTAGAAAGAAGACCATGAGCTCGATGGGGCGGGCTCGTGGCTTCGCATGTGTGTGTGTATGTATGTGTGTGATGTTATGCACCGACAGTTCACATCTATCGTTATCCCGTTTACCAACCAGAGGTGCATTAGCATTAACATTAGCATTAGAAAGATAAAAAAGAGCGGCAGAGAGGCAGCAAGCGAATTCCTCGGCAAGTTGACCAACTGGATGCACTTTTTTTCAGCTGTTTCAGGTGCAGATGTATATGCGTATGCGCGTGATAAAATACACGGCAGAAGGGCAACAAAGGTGGGTTTCGGGTTTCGCATTCGTCCAGAAATTCCATATACTTCAAACATCGGGAAGGGAGAATTTCAATAGTAAAAAACACTGCTATTATAATAATAAAATCATAAATAACCATGAAAAAAGCTTCGGTTCCGGAATACTTCTAAAAGGAATTTAGAAAAGAAAGAAGGAATTGTGAAACCCCGCATACATAGGAGTAGTAACACATGCGGTGCTCGGGCTCAAAAAACTTTCATGGTTCTCAGGCATTAAGTGATGTAATATTATTCAAAAAAATATAGATTTCGAATTCGCTTGCATGCGAGTCTTGCTTCCCAACCTCCCTCTATCGATTTTGTACACTAATGGAGGGGGAAAACTCCATTTATAGCCCTTATCTACACTTGTACCGAAAAGAGCCTTTCAAGGGCGCCGTCGGCTATTTTGTCCGGGAAAGGAAAACCTTCTTCCTCTTCTTCTGGTTTGTAAGAGGGGTGTGTTTGTGGTGTGGATTGAAGCCGTGGAATGTTAAATGCGGGTAGAGGCGTCGATACGAGGTTTCAAGTAGACATCAAGAACAACCCTACTTGGATTTTCTGGCGTGCTTCGTTGTCAATTGCAACGGGAAAGCCTCATGGAGAGTTTTTCCTTTTTTCCCCATTGTTCTTTTCTTTTGCCCTTCTTTATTCAGCCATTCAGTCATGCAGGTTAGTTTTTTATCAAAACAATCGTTCTGTAAAATATTACACAGTAATCAATTAATTTGCATGTTTCCATGAAGCCCAGGCAGGCAGGCAGGCTTGGAGGGGGGACAAGGGGCGGGATGGAAATTTGTAAAGCCGCAAATGGCAATGAGAGCGAACTAGCTGAGAATTGGTTTTCTATCTGTCACAGATCCGAAAAACCTTTTTGTTTTTTGATTTTTGCAGTGCGGATATCGGTCGGAATGGATTTTAAATCGGCTGTCGGAAGATATTACCCTCAAAATAAATTATGTCAATTGATACGATTGTCTCGTCAATTGAATCGAGCAGGGGAAAGAGGCAAAGCCAAAACCAAAAAACTTTTTGAGGCTGGTGGGTTTCTATTTGTTTCCAGTTAGTGTGAGTCGAGAGGCTCCACAGGTTGTAGCCTCAATTTGACGTGCTAAGAGAAACAAGAACAGAGGAAAGAAGAGCGTCTACGGAGATTAGAAGACCGTCTGGGGCTAGCGGGAGATTGCGTACATGAGCATGAGTACTTCAGATTCAGAGACCCACCGGGTAGACCGAGAGTTCGTTATTCGCTCGACGAACGAGAATATTCGAACCCAGCCGGGCAAGGCAAGAGTGCTGCACATACTAAAGCAAAGCAAAGCAAAGCAAGAAAGCGATCTTGCATTGTCCTGCAATGCATGGGATGAAGAGGTGCATGTAAGTGGATATGTATGGGACTCCTCCCCACCTGATCAAAAACGTGATGCGGCCGATACGAACGATCGATCTGGTGCAAAGAACACAACTGAGGCATTAGCGAGCTCGACAATGACGGGGAAAGCGTTGTTTTGATTCGGCGGTCGTGTCGATGAACCAGCGATTGGTGGTGATTGACAGCGACTGGCAGCGACTGGGCAGCAGCCGACAAACAGGATTGTCGGCTGGTAAATGCGCCATCCCTGCGCAACGGAGTTGGAGTTGCCCAGTTGGAGCCAGTTGGGCCGTCAGCTTTAATTTCGGGTGCATTAGCGTGTTTTGGGGGCTGGGCGATTGCGACCGGGTGGCCGGGCAACCAGCCCTATTTTGTTTATTCCTGTTCGATTCCTTTTTCTACTTCAGATCTCTTTTCGAGGTTGTTGCGCGGGCTTTGCCTGATTCACGGCTAGCGCCCACGCCAGAATTGCAATTTCGATCCGAATTTGGGGGCTTCCGGAGTTTCTGTGGGTTGAGGCATGGCATTGGCATGGCTCTCCACGCTTGCCCAGCAACTCACTAGCCAGGCCGGTAACCTCATACATCATGCATGGACTACTACTAACTGGGACAGACTAATTGATGAGTGGTTAGTGGTGGTTATTGGTGGCTCCGTTCACATCGACATAATATCTCACTAGTTAACAGAGGATGAGAGAAAGTAAAGTCCGCCGCTGGTATGGGGCTAACCAAGGGTGCCTGGTTCCTGGTGCCTGCCCTGTCCTGTCCGATACTAGTTACTGGTTAGTGATAATGGTTACTAGTGGTAAGCAGCAGAGTTCCTGTGCGGACTCGTTCCTTGTTGTGTCGCGGGCAACAGGAGAAGGCAAGTAGGAACCTCATCTGGCCTGGGTCTGTTCTGGTTCTAGTTTCTGGTTCTGTGTCTCTTATCTTTCTCTCTCTCTCCCTCTCCTTTTGAACTTCAAACATCCCTGTGCGCTTCTTTCTCTTGTATAACATTTTACCATTAAATTACATTACATGACATAGTTACATACATACCTGGATACCTGTCTGGCCTGGCCTGGTCTGGTTTGTATGCGTGTGTGTGTGTGGTTATTTTGATTTTCAGCATCAGCTAATTCTGTAATATGTATTACTTACTTACTGCTACTTACTTCTCCTAATTGATACTAACTAACAATTCTGCTTCCTCTCCTTAACCTTCGTTACCATCCTATTCATTTTATTGTTTACGTTTTCTTGAAGCCTTTAATTCAGTAGGCAGTCTTTTATCATACGTCTATCGTGCATACTTACTTACTCACTTACTCACTCATTCGTACATACTTCTTACATACAACCCCAGTCAACTTCCCGTCGGCAGGGAACCAAAAAAGTACCCCATATATTAGTATTTTCCCCCATTTTTTTATTTTTATTTTATTTTTCCACTGCTTTATCTCTTTACTTCTTCTTCTTCTGCTTGCATTCTTCCACCCTCCCACCTTCCTCAACCCCCCATCAACCCGGGCGCCTGGACTTTTTTTTGTTTCGCCTTGTCCATATTTGTGTGTGTGTGTGTGTGTGTGTGGGTGGTCGCTACTAAGTATTGTATTTATTCCGCCGGGTCCCCTTCGAAACTTCATTTAGCGGAAATTATTTTTTTTTGATCGAAATCTCTTTGGTTCCAAAGCGATCGAAGGGAAGGATCGATCAATCAATCCAGTCAATCAATCCGGAGCCGAGAGGGAGGAACCAAGTCGGGAGGTTGGGATTCTTAAAATCCAGCGAAAAGGTAAAGGCTTCATTCGACTCCAACCGCCAACCGACCAGCCAGCCAACCAGCTATACCCCAGAGCTACCGCCGAGGGCAAAGTCTCATTGCCTTTGTGTATACTATACTATACTATACCTCCTGACTACCAGTCACTTAAGTAATTTAAGTCGCTAGTAGCGGGTGGTGTTTAGTATCAGCAATAGTAGGAGCGGGTAGTAGGCAGTATAGTACCAGGTAGTAGTGGGCAGCTCGCTCTCCAACGCGTTTCACCTTCACGTTCACCTTCTTCAACAAAAACCACCACCACCCTCCATCGCCCATCACGACTTTCCCATCGACAACTCCACAACCCCCCCGCGCTAGCTGCTTTGACGACACGCTAACGACACCCACCGACAATAATCACTCCCCGGTTATTCTTCCCCGACTAGTCAAAATTGCGACAATCTATTTGGTTCATTCAGGGTGCCGGTGAACGCCCTGAATTGGTGGGTTAATCATGACCTTCAAAGAATTCACCCCGGCAGGTTCGCCTCCAAGGGAGACCCCATCGCAACGAAGGACAGCCCTTAGACAGCGACCGTCGCTCCCAGCGAATCTTCCACCAGTGGTCGCAAAATCGTCGTTGGAATGGTCGGGAGGCGGTTCGGGACGACGTGGATCAGCCGCCGACCTTTCGACTCAGGCGTCGACATCTGCCTTCCCTGGATCGTGCCGACCATCCAATAATGCTTTAAACGGTCCACCTCCATCGTCTATCCGACCTCTGTTACGAGCACAGTCGTCTGCCAGCAATCGATTTTTGGTACCACCTGGCCGTCCCGAGTTACGGAGTCGACATTCGGCCTCCCGTCCGAGTTCGTCATCAGGAGCTTCGTCGCGACCACAGCTAACGGCAGCGAAGGATTGGACTAAGGAAGTCGAGATCCCAAAGTTTGTTGTTCCCGAGAAAGGAGCCTCCGGCAAAGACTTGGCTAAGAACTATACCCTTTTGGAAACCATTGGCAGTATGTGCTTTTTCCCTCCTACTCCATTTTTCCTTATCGGCTCGAAGGTGGATGCTAATCCAACGGTTTAACGGTAGAGGGCGCTTTCGGGACAGTGTATCTGGCTTGGGACAACCTAAATGCTCGACGGGTAGCGATCAAAGTGGTAAGTGTTGGTTAGAGAGTTGGAGAAGATGGGGAAAAGTCCTGAGGCGAGGATCCCAACTTAGTATTCCTGAGTCGGATTCCAACATCCCACATGGACGGGAAATCCCGAAAGCAGCGTGAGACAGAAAACTAACCCACGTTTTCTCGAATAGTTCGACGTCGAAAGCCCAGACGATGATGACATTAGTGACCTCCAGAACGAGATTGGCATCCTTGCCTCTCTCCGACATCCGAATGTTACTGAGCACTATGTTTCCTTCTTCAAGTCCCATTTCTTGTGGATTGTCATGGAGCTCGTTGATTACGGCTCATGTGCAGAACTGGTGAGGAGAAAACTCCGCACCGAAAGCCTGTCTCATCCTCAATGCTAACACTGGATTATAATAGGTTTTCCGCTCGCAATCCAAAGGCCGTCCTTTCAGTGATGAGAGCATATGCAAGATCATTCTGAGGGAGACAATCAAGGCTCTGGCCTATATCCATGAAAATCATTTGATTCATCGGGATCTTAAGGCCGCCAATATCCTGCTTAGCTCGGAAGGCGATGTCAAGCTGGCCGATTTTGGTGTCTCTGCTCGGGTTGAGGAGCATGTGCCTTCGAAAAATACTTTTGTCGGAACACCTCTCTGGATGGCCCCGGAAATCATCAATACCAGACTCAGCAAGGAAAAGGGATATACCAGCAAAATTGACATCTGGAGTTTGGGTATCACGGCGTACGAAATCGCGACTGGAAAACCACCCCATGCCTCTATTGCAATGGCCAAAGCCCTCGGCGCTATCGGGAAAGGATACGAGCCCAAACTACCAGAAGACTTTTCGGTCCCGTTTCAAAATTTTGTCAGCAGATGTTTGAAAGCCGACCCAACCCTTAGGCCGCATGCCCAAGAATTGCTGGAGGATCCTTTCTTTCAAGACTGCCCCGATAAGTCCGTGCTGGTTGACTTGATTCAAGAATTTCCCCGACCTGAGTTGAAAACGAAAGACAGCAATCGTGATTCCATGTTGTCCATGAGATCGCTAGCATCGACAGACGCTGGATGGGATTGGAATTGGGGTAGTATCCGATCAAATACCCATTTCATGGAACGCAGGCCCTTAAAACCAAGGCAATTTGAATGCCAAACCAATGTGCCGGCACCCGAGACCGAGGAAGAACCTAAGAAGGAAACTGCTCCACGCCGCTATCCGCATCGCAGGGCCACATCAACGACCGAGGCTCGAGCGACTAGCAGGAAGTCTATGGATGCTCGCACACCGGTCTCTCGACCATCGACAGCTACCAACCAATCTGCTAGCCGCCCACTCACCGCAAGTAAGGACCAGGCGACTGTTAAAGCTGGTAGTTTCGGCCGTCAACTTGCATCTGCCGAGGTCAACGCCAGAGTTGCCGGCCATAAGGTGGGAAAAGGGCTGGATGCTCAGAAACAGCAAAGCGCTGTTTTCGATGACGGAGAAGCCCAAGGCTGGCAATTCGGCGGCGATGCACCTGCAGAACCACCACGGATGTTCGCTCGCAGGAATTCTCGAGCACAGGAAACCAAGGAAAGGATCGCTCGACGGGAATCATTAGGCCTGGATCTCCCTACCTCTCGCCCGCTACCTTCGTCTCGGCCAACTTCGTCAAGGACAACTACAACTACTTCCGAGCTTCGAGACCAGCAAAAGTTCCCTGTTCTTGAGAGACCGCAACGCGAGGATTATTTCGGTCCCGATGTCACCACTGTCAGGCCTACTCTAGCTTCATCATCGAGGCCCTCTTCATCGTCACAAGCAGCAGACAGGTTGGCTCGCTCGAGTAACGGTTCTATGGCAAGACATACTCTGGAACGTCAGTCTTCGAAGTTGAGCATCGATAATGATCCATTTCATTCGGGGTTCAAGACAGCGGCTCCCCATGATTCTAAGGGACAATTGGGACGCAATGCTTTCGACTTCGTCGTTAAGGCCACTATCGAGGAACTCTACTATAACCTACAACCAGGCAAGAAGAGGGACGTAATAAAAAACCTCGGCAGAGCGTGGGCAGAACTTGACGCAGTTAGTCCCGAGCTCGAGTTGACAGTTATCCGACGTCTCTGCCGGGGTCTGATGGAATATCCAGAACTCAAGACTGTATTACTCAACGATGCACGCGAACCTGACTCACGTTCACCCCAAGACTTTGAGGAAATATCGGAAACACCAATGTCTGATGCATTTCGACGATCTGGTTCGAAGTCGTCGGCAGAGTCACTCGCGAGAGCCAAACGTTTGGCTATACTCAGTAAGCTTGACGCCGAGCCACTCTTTGCGACAACTAAGAATGAGCAAATGAAGAACCAGCATTGGCATAAGGCATATCGGTCCAGTTCGGCGTTACAAGTACCGCAAGAGCCAACCATCGAAGAGTCTAATCCGTCGACCCCTACTCCTGCTCCCCAAGTGGTACCATATGAAGTCCAGGCTATCGAAGCAAAGTTACGAACCCTGCAAGAGAACATGCGTATGCCATCACAGAGCGTTCCCTCCGATTACGACGATCTTTCTCCCTTGGACCCTAGCCAGAAGATCTTGTTCGATAACCTTGACAGACTTCGACAAGAATCAAAACCACAGCTTGTTGCCCTAAGGCATGCCGAGTCTAAGGAAGCCGATGAGATTAACGCCCGCAATGCTGTTCCTAGCCGACAATATTCGAGACTTAGCAGGGAGACAACGCCTGTGGCTGATGACGAAATTCGCAGCATCCTTCGCTCTGAGAAGGACAAGTCTTCGCGCAAACCTGTACTAAAGCGACTTAGTGTTTCGTATGATGGTGCAGGATCCGGTTCTGAGAGCGATGGCGCTGATGTTGTAGTCCGTTCTACTGCTATCGATATGACACCCTCGACACCGAAAATCCAAAGAAAGAGGAAGTCCGTCGTTCGCATAAACCCGAACGATGAGGTCATGGATACGAAGCCAATGCCGGCTAAGGCTACTGCTCCTTCTCCAGTCAAACTCTTTTCCCCACGCACTCGTCTCCGCCAGGCACTCCTCTCTGATGACGAACAGTCGCCAGATCAGCCATCTGAGGATGAATCTCCAGATACACCTACTGCGCTTCCAGAGTCTGCTAGGACCCCGCTCATGCAGAAGAAGATCACGCAGCTAAAGTCGCCAGAGGAAATCATCGAAGCCAATGCTGCCAAACAACCACGCAGCCCGGTCCAATCTGAGAATGTTAGAGCAGAGCTTCCCAAACCCCGCTTGTCATTCGCTCGCAAGGTTGAGTACTCGACCGAGTCCCCCGACCACCCCGTCAACCCTCGTCTTCTAGGGCGTCGTGCTACTCGGGCAAGCCTCCCAAGTTCTAGGGCTAGCATGCCTAGTGCCCGTCCACGAGCCCAGTCTACAGCAGCGACGGACCCAGCTGCCCAACTCTCATCCAGGCCACCGGGACGCAAGCGATCTCAATCTAATCTAGCAGAGAGCAAACCGTCCATCCTGCGCTCATCCCATTTGGAAAGCGACAGCCCAACTGAACCACAGGAAGAATTACCTACCCCAGGCCTATTGCGCTCCTCTCGTCCCGCCCCAACAGAATCATTTGGTCCCGAACTGCTCCCTGCAAGACGGCTCGACCGGCCCATTATGCGGCCCATCAGCCAACCTGCTACTCGCCCATCCATCACCCGCTTGGGTCGCCCCTTCACCGCACACGCTTCCGCTCCAGTTCTAGGTGTCAATGGGGCTACCAGAGAGCCATACCGCTCCTCCCGACAGAGCACTGAGAGAGCCGAATATCAGTGGCAACGCCGGGGTGACATGAAAAAGCTTGACGATTACCTTAATGGCAAATCTGGCGACCCGGCCAATCGCACAAAACCCTCGAAAGAGATCTTCGAGAACCTTTAGAGGAGGTGGTTTCATGGCTTGATGCGCCGTCATTGGTTTCGCGAGAATAAGTCGTAGAACCGTCGAATTTTTCAACCATTCATTTACTTGGTCACAAATGATAGGGAGATAGCCTTTGGGTTTTCCACGGCATTTCCCAATCGTGGTATCATCTACACTATCCTCAATCTCTCCTCTTCAAACTCCTACTACATATCTCCTTTATCTCCTTTGGTCCAATCATACCCTAATCAGGACCTTCTCCCCCCTAATAAGGACATGTATCCTCGGAACTTCTTTTTTTTAATGTTACGATCTCGTATTTTAGAGATCATGGACCCTGCCTTCTACGCGATGATGGATGATTTAGGATCTGCTACGAAAGAAATTGCATCCTTTGCAACATTAATCCCCTTAGCGTGTCTGCTTTTTTTGAAAGAAAAGCGTCCTTTCTTTGCACAGCGGTCTCTTGCATTTTCCTTACCTGTTTTTCCTTTTTCTTTTTTTTAAAACTGCTTTCTGGTTTTGTGCGCTGAGCGAGAACGTGACCACCATGCATGCAGCTCTATTTCCTTACGTCTTTGCATAACCTGATACGATACCCGCATTCTCTTGCTCCACGAGCAACTATTCATTTTCCTTACGAGTACCCTGGCTACTACTGTCTGCTACTGCTTTTCCAGCGAGCGTTCTACGTTGTCTTTTATTTCCTTTAGCGAGTTTTTGCTTTTGTGCTTTTTCTCTTAGCGCTGTTCAAATTCTGTTCTTCTCGATGATGAAGCGAAATGGATTGAGCGAGCGAAGACTGCCTTTACAGAGGTTTTTTTTTTTTACTTCTTTTATGAATATGAAAAAGCTATTCATAGAATAATGTACTTGTACATACAGAGGAGATGAGAAGAAGAAGAAGAAGAAAGGGGGAAGGAGGGAAAAGAAAGAAGAAGACAAAAAAAGCTTGACTTTATTCAACTTCTGGGGTTTCTTTCCTTTCTTGTTATTTTTTATTTACAAGATGGACTCTTTGTTTTACTGATGGGAGGATCATTGATGGGTGTTTACCGAAGTGTTCGGTTCACCTTTGATACCTAGTCTGTTTTTTTTTACTTTATTTTCTCCAATCCTGCAGTTCCTTGATTGAATTCAAGGCATGCATGCATACTACTACTACTACTACTACCTCTTTTCTGGGGAGTTTCTTTTCTTTTCTTCTGTCTTCTAATAATTAATCTCTCACATACACGTTCCTTCTCTCACTCTTTTGATATTTGTTTCACACTCTCTTTTGGTCTTTTTTACTGCTGCTTTTGTCGTTGATATATATACTGCCGGATAGTTACATGGCAGGGATCCCTTTTAGTATTTACCCTTGAAGGGGGGGATTCAAACTAGTGTAATAGATAATGATAATGATAATGATAATACTTATTTACATAACTACCTTATTTTACCGAGTATACATTATACCTTGGAAGCGGGGGAAGGAAGAAGCTGGAGTGGAAGGTAAGGGAGGGGGGGCTGGAGGGGTTGTTTGTTTATTTTTTTGGGGGGTTCTGGTGATGTTATCTTCCGTCTTGGAGGCGGAATTGGTGAAGGGAATATCCTGGTACGGATGTAGACGGGCATGCATGGTCTTTTTTTTTTTTTGTATACCCTGGGGGATACGAAGAACCCTGGACCCTTGTAGATGTTTAAGGCTGCGAAAGTTTGGTTTCAAAAAAAAAAAAAAAAAAAATACATGGCTGGGACCCGAGTCTTTTTTGGATGGTAGGAGGGGAGGGGAGGATTTTTTTCGGAACAAGATTTCAGATTTTAGATTCGCGAAGTGAGCATGGGTTGCTTGTCTAGCCTGAAGTTTTTTCTCCCCTTCGACGGGATATTCCTGTATGATTGTTTTTCTAATCGTAATATGTATCAAAGTATGTACATATGTAAATAAATCACGGAGGAAAGGAAGACAAACTACCACTGACAGTATAGTGCGGTAGATTAAAAGATATCCCTATCGCCGTAGATCTGAGACCCCCCGAAAACCTAAAAGCCGTGTTGGGAATACAGGGATTTGAGAATATAAGACATTATTTTGTTATCTTTCATATCAGCTCACTGGTGCCTTTCAAATAGTTTAAATTTTTTTTTTTTTTTTTTTTCCTTCTTAGGAACCTTCTTGATATGGATAGATAGATTGTTCTGGTATCAAAGAGATCCGTTTGCCAAGAATCAGACATCAAAAAAAAGTTATTATATTCCTGGGTCAGATGATGGTATTTTGTGTGTTATATATAAATAGAATAAAAATATGGAGGGTAGTTAAGTGGGTCATGATATTATATGTTATAGCGGAGGGGCTATAGAAGATTTAGTGTATTTGTGGGGGGTTTGGAGGATGGGAGAATGTGGGAATTCGATACAGGTTGGGATGGGATTTTCGAAGTGGTATGTTGGATTTTCGGGGGGATTTGTTGGATTTTTCGAGTCGATACACATGCAGGTATAACCAACAACAAGAACGAACCTTTTAGTAGAGTATTGTTAAGCTGATTTATCTAGAGAGGTATTATTAATTATTATCGTGCAGCTAGTCAAAATACAACCCGTATTATCTTAGCTAAGCACCTAGGTATATAACTAGGCTGTAGCTTAAACCCGACTGTTATAACCAGGCAAAAAGCCGGTTCCCGGTAAAAGCATATACAACTTTAGTTGAGGTTTAATTCGCGAATCGCCTTGAGGTTGACCAGTTTTAGGCAATGAGGGGTAAAGAAAGAGTAGTCGGGGTAAAGCACGAATACAATATATATCTAGGTAATTAGAACATACTCTAGTGATCGTGGGAAATGGCAAGGGGTGGCTCTGCTGGCTTTGAATCTTTTCGGTCCCACAAATTGTGTACACAAAAAACATGAAGTATGTACCTAGGTATATATATATATATTGCAATAGGACTATAGCTTTTTCTCCAGTTCTCGCGACCCGTTCCATTTGAATGGCTTAGTTGGGTCATTCCCGAAATTAGCGGTCGATGAAAAGTAATCATCAGTTCCGACGGTAGGGTAGAGTCGATGCCGAATATTCGCTACCAGTCCTTTGTATCCTCCCAGGTATCTTCCGTTCAAAGTCCAGAATATGGTATGATTGCAGTTATCGTACCCGCACCCGACGGTATCGCCAACACCAAAATTTATAAGTCCAGCATCCAATTCTACCCCGTGTTGGTATCTGACTACGATCGAAGACGCGTGTACAAGGCCTTCGTTGCCATCGAAGCCGAATGTTGGGACGTTCTTATGATCCCAGCCAGCCAACGTAAAACTCGGCCACCCCTCTCCTACCAAACCAACAACAAGACCCGACCTATTAGAATATAAAGCGGTAAGTCTCTGGTTTTGTGATATAGATCATTGAATAGGCCACAATATCTCACTTTTTCCCATCTTTCGCTTTTAGGATGGTTATTTCAAAGTAGTAAACATCGATATAGGGGGATACGGGGTGATTCGTGAAAGCCGTGGAGTAAGTAGACTCGTTAATGAGGTATGAACACACCGGGCAGTCGCAGCCACCAGGCGGTAGATTGTATCTTACAAACCCATGCTCATTTCCACCTCGGGAGCAGGCATCAGAGGTTTCCGAGAAGTTGAAGTTTGGGTGAGACCGCTTTGCGCTCCAGCCCGTGATTGGAGCAAAGTTGTTCCGCCAGTCTGCGATTCGATCTTGGTAATTAATGCCAATGTTCGGGAAGCATTTTTGCATCATATCTTGACGGCCACAGGTATATGCCCAATCGAAAGCATCCCAATTCTCCGAATCTTTCTTAAGAGGATCAATGCCGGATTCAGCGAGCTTTTTAAGTATTCCCATATTACCTGTCGATATTGCCTGGTGAAGGAATGCATTTTCCCTGTCGGGTGGCAGAAATTTACAGTAGAGGTCTGCCCACGTCTCCCACGAAAAGGAAAGATTGGTGCGATGACATTTTCGGCGCCCTAACCAGACATTAAAGAACGTCTCTCCAACTGATTCACCCTCAGAGTCGACCGTATGTGGGTTAGCGCCGCATTCTAGTAAGTAGGATGCAAAATCGATGCACCCAGTAGAAACTGCTTTATGCAGGGCGGTCCTGGATCTAACTAATTCCTTTTGCTCCAAGAACTCGCTTTTTTCTGCTTCAGTTAGCTTCTTAAAAACCATCTCCAATAGTTTTATACCGCGATCCTCATCATTCATTGCTAAATGTAGAATGGTTTCATCATTAATATCCTTCATAGTTTGATACCAGCGATTATCAAGCTGTTCTTTCGCGTGAGCTTCCACAAGTACCTCCGCGATGTCCCAGTTTTCGTGCCATATTGCAAACATCAAAGCTGTCCATCCATTTTTTGCCCTTAGCTTTAAATCAGCCCTATGCTCTAATAGCAGCTTGACCACCTCGAGACTGCTTGGATCGTTCTCGGTATCCCAATTGAGGTAACCGAAGTCAGCCGACGCCCCGATAAGGGCCGTGTGACCCTCGACATCTTCGTCATCGATGTCAACTTGATATTTCTCCTCGAGGAGAAGCCTGACGCCTTCTATATCGCTCCTTATCACTGCATCGTAGAGTGGTGCCCTGCTGTTGCGATCTTGGGCGTTGGGATTTGCTCCTGCTTCAAGAAGTTTTCGGGCGATGGAGACACGGCCTAGATGCGGAAGATTAATGCAATGCCAGACAACATGAAGTGGTGTTCGAAGCCCCCCTGTACTGGGTTGAACAGGGAGAATAGGGTTGTTCGCCATTGCTAGGTCGAATAGGCTTTCGCTCCCCATCTTAATGATAAAATTCAAGGCGGGCGATGCATTCACACCCATTGGTACTCCAATGTTGGCCCCATTGTTAAGTAGATGCCTTATACTCAAGATCAGGTTTTTAACGGGCTCGCTTTCATAGTCTATGTGTTCTTGCAACTCTTCCGCGTTGAGGCATTGGGTAAGTGGAGTGTTACCGTTTTTGTCCGGCAAATTGATGTCGATATCTTTTTCTATGCCGACCTTGATGAGCTCCGGGAAGTATAAGACACCCTGATAATTGAGAACAGTCTGTTCGTCAAGTCCAAGGCTGCTACCGTCGAAATCCGGCTCGTTCATCAGGATATTTAACAGAACTTCCAGAGAGTTAGCCGCGGCTAGATGAACCAAACTCATACCGCCCACCAACTGGATAATATTCTGCACAGGCTCAGTTGGGTCATTTCCGTAATAGTAGTGAATACACCACGGTTTGAAAACTTCAGGGTCTTTGAATTTTCGTATAAGAGTTTCGAGTTCTGTCCATTTTTGGCCGCTCCGTTCTTCTCGCGGCCACAGATGTCCAAGACGCTTCATGTGGTGAATCCACTGGTGAATTTCACATCGTACTGGTCCGTTTTTAAAGAACCCTCCTATAGCTTGCTTGTCCGTATCTTCATCGTCTGGTAATGATGCCTCTCGAGGGTCAGTATCTTCGTTCTTTTGGTGACCATTCGCGTCGTTATTAGCTTCATAATCCTGAGTACCCGCTGCTAGAGCACTGGGTTGCTCCTGTTCTTTCTCTCTCCCCTCCCCCTTCCCCTCCTTCCCCCCCTGTGCCTTTCTCTCTCTTTCTGCCTTTATATCTTCTAGCGCCTTCCTAAGTAGATCCGGGTATGGTGTATATACTTCTCGAAATCGGGGATGGACCAAAACTCGGACTGCAGGCCCTTCGCCATGGCGCCAAATTTGTTCGATGATTTGGTTAAAGACCGCCAATTGTTTCTCATTTTCAGGTCATCAGGTATGCTGTTTACTTACAGATGTAAATTAGTATATCTAAATGGGCGTCTTTCTCGCTCTGAAACTCCATAGACTCTGCTTGACCCTTTACAACGATCCCTAGAGTGATTTGGTTAGCCTAGTTTCTTACTTGTGTTTAGGGTAGTTCGAAATTACAGGGTATCGGCAGCGTCAATTTGAGTTCACCAGATTCACTGTCGTGGGAAAACAAGGAGGCTACAGATTTAATACTGTAGTCTCGCTGGGCAGCCTTTGCGGACTCGCTTTCAAACCAATCACGAACAGATTTGTGAATAAAATTGATAATTCGCTTCTCGTTGGAGAACTTGAAAAAATCACGGCCTGCGTTTTCAAGGTGATATATCGTATCCGCCATCTCAGGGTCCCGCATCGCCTTTTCGATCGGGTTTTCTCCGTGATAAGTATTTGTGCGCGTTAAATATGGTCTTTCTCCTCCAGGTTGAGGTCCTGTTTGGTTTTCGTCAACGTCTTGATTTCCTTCCAAGTGTGCGGCGTCAAGGCCTTCTTCTTCTCCTTCAGATTCACTACCGTCGACGCTCCTACTATCATAGTCATCAACAGTATCATCCTTCTCTGGATCATGTTCTTTTAAATATATCTGCTTAAATTCTTCGGCAATTTCAACCGTTCCCATCTCGGTGGGGCTCCAGACAATCCTTTTCAAAGCGAGGGTGACAAGTTTCCTCTGTGCACCAGTGAGGGCCTCCAACTGCCGGGAATATAATTCATTCATTCCATTAGGAAGAGATTTTAAGCGCTCTAGAAGCGACAATGGAGAAGGCTGGCTGATATTCGTAATAACCATTGCACTATATGTGAACATTCCGTCAGACTTTTGTTGGATATTGTCTGCGATGCCCTTAATTTTTGCAATAAGCTTCTTCTGGCGAGGATCTCTTTTGCCCAGCCGAGATATCCCTGGCAACCGACGCGTCATAACTTCGCGAAGGGAATGATTTAGATATGCTTTCATATCCTCGGAATTTGTTTCCTTAGAGACAGTTAATATGATTGTGTCGTCATGCGTCACACAGTGGAAAGGGTCCCGCATCTCTGAGACTGGATCCCGACTTCCTCCAGATCCCATTTTTTTCCGGCCCTCCTCATCGCCATCTTTCACAAAAAGTTGTTCAAGATCCATGTTTTCGCGGCTTGACATCATGATTTTGAACATTGCCTTTTTGGAGCGACCAAGCCCTACGAGTTCTTTCACAAGACCCTCGGACTCGTAATCCGTGCATTCGTCGATGCCGTCGACGACTATATAAACCGGTTTTCCAGTTGCAGCGGCAATGCTTTCGACTTTGCGTAAATCTTGATTCCCTGTCGCTGGCACGGACTCTTTGTCAGGTATAGGGGTATCCTTTTGGCCTGTATGACGGTTATCCTTTTCCGAATTCTGTGCTACATGCCGTAAGGAATCAATCGCGTTAATAAAGCTCTCCATCTCTTCCTTAGTTTTCGCATACTCTTCGTGAAACAACTGTGACGCGAGGCTAGAAAAAGCTCTGGCTGTGAGCTGTGTAGAATCATCTCCCCTTTTGAAAAAAAAGAATAGAACAATATTTTTGGCTGCCCCAGATGTGCCGGTTTTAAATTGGCTTAAGGTGGGTACATCAGTAGTAGCGATATGCCCTGCTCTCAACCTCTCTATAACCGTCGCCATCATGACAGATTTGCCGAAACCAGCCCGGCCTTTGACATATAGCAGGTCGGCTATAGCCGAGGGTGTTTCCATCAAGCCTCCATTACCGTCGAGTGATACACTAGCCATGGGCTGTGTCAAATCATTATCCTTTTGCCCACAGCTCTTCGTGGCCACATGCTCCCAGGTCTGGTAATGCGGATGCTTGAACAGCCATTGGCATAAATGCGCTGTGCCGTGCTGTAAGGGCTGTAGGGTGGCTTCTAATTGCTGTATATGGGTATTAGTAGGCTTGAGGCTTTTTCTATACATTTTAAATTTGTCCCGGACTTGAATCTCTGTTAACACTTCTTTTGTTGCGTCCGTTATATCCTCTAGCTTTGTCGTGATATCTATCGGGAGACAAGATTAGCAACCCGAATTCGTGAAGGATAGCATGTATTCAACAACGGCTAGGGTTTTTGAAGACGGCTACCTTTCAACGCGGGAAATAATAGCTCGATAAGATCTGCCCTTTCATTCTTCATATCTAGTCGTATTTATGTGTTAATTTAATGCTTGATATAAACTTAGTATCTGATAGGTTGAAACAAATGTTACCCAATAATGATTCCATAACTTTCTCTTGGAATGCAAGATCTGTATCTTCCCGAAGAGCTTTGTAACGCGTCATCACATCTTGGTAAGTTTCATCGACCTTTGAGTCGAATATATCCTTGAAAAGTCGTTCTATCGCGCCAAAATGGGGGGTTTGTAAGCCATATTAATTATTACGGCACGATGTGCTTCGAAAGCTTTTTGGAGACTTACTTATCTTCTTGTCTCTTAACTTTTTATTCGCTAACCAGAAAAAATCGAGGACCGTGGTAAGTAGCTCTTGGACTGATTCGATTATTTTTGAATTTGCCTCTTCCTCTTGATATCGATTTTCGTAGAGTCTGCAATTTAGGACTATTGTTACAATGCTTGCGCAAGCCTCAGAAATGCGACCGCAGTTCTCCAGGTCGCTAACCCCGAGCTGTAAACCACTCATTAGTACTATAGTAAGATCACATATGACTTTCTTTACCAACAGAAATCTAGGCTAGGTTAGGGCTTACACCGATCAAGAGACTGATCGCGCTCCATGCGATGCTCACACTTTCGGGAGCACATTGTAAAAGCGGATCACCGACATTTTTCACGACGACCAGAACCTCAAGAAGTTTTCCAATAAATCTTGAGGACGTGCTACCGCTATATTGACGATTAGCTGCAGCCTTGAGGTTCTGACACTCAGATATCGTCTCGTCAATCTGGTTTTTATTTTTAAGAAAACGCTCAATATTTTCCTCACTCGGCCGTGGGACACTTTCTAGCATTTTAGCTCGAAAGCGAACTTTAGCTACATTCCAGCACAAACTCTCCCGGGAAGGGGGTTTCTTGGCCAAAGGCGTTTCGTATCCGTTCGGTACAAGTGTTTTGAGATTGGTCGAGATTTCTATTGGAGCGCCCGGCATAGATTGAGCGAACGTCATTATGACAACTGTTTCGTTTAATTACTGCGCAATGAAAATCCCAGCTTGGAAGGAAGACCAAGTATCTTTGCAGGTTAGAAGTTTTAAGTTTGGTGATTTGGCAGGAAAACAATAGTACTCGGGTCTGTCACCCATCAATCGGAGAACAAGCTAGCATATAAGTACTTTCGAGGTAGTCTTCAAATCTCAGCGTATAGAAATACCGCGCTATCAGAGCCCCGCTTAGCGGTGCATTAACCCCACTCTACGCGGTTGAGGGCGAAAGAACAACACCCATGTCAGGTCAACATGTTTAATCCTACGATTATATAAAGTACACCCGGGCTATTTTTGGTACGAATTCTTTGAAAGCCCGTTCCTTAAAAATCGCTTGACCTTACCCTATGGGTGCAGTTTAGACCGGAAATCATGTTTCAAATATGCAATTGGCCACCTACCTGCTTTAACCGAAAACTTAAGCCCTGGTATTGAACAGGCAGGTGAAACTCTTTAAAGACCTCTAGAAATGTATACACTAATTACAAGTCTAAAAGGCCATTTTTATGGCGGCTCAAACTGTGTGTACACGTGGTTTAGTTTCTAAGTTCGAACCTTCAACAGCTAGTCTGTGTTGTACCGTTGTATTTTTAGGCCTGTGTAACAGCAGTCAGCCAGCCAACGACGCGGGACCTGATGTTTGTAAGGCTTCTCTTTGAGAATCGCAATGGAGAGTATCGTCCCTCGAATTGGGATTATGTATATCTGTGGGAGTTGACAAACTGATTCTATTCCTGCTGGGGCGTTCTTAGTAAACGAACTCATAGTTTGTCTGCTGAGGAGAAATCTTGCCAAATATTCGTCCGGGGCTTCCCTTGGCACAACCCATACATACCTGTGATTGTGTTTGTTCTGGTGTAGAATGTGGTCGGGCGTCCAGAGTTCCGAATGTTCTGACTTCAATGAGGAACTCACTTGATTCAACTCTGGGCTTCTAACAGGGCTCCACATGGCGAACTCCGAACACCACGTTTATCAGTTCGCAGTTGCGACGCCGAGCTGCAGCTCGGCCTCTAGAGCTTTGGTTATACATCTTGGCGCTATTTTTTTTCTAGTGGCAATCAATTCTTCAGCCGTTCCACATCCCAAAACCAGGGTTTGAAATATTGAAGCCTCGCCCGGCGTTTTCCATGATGTAGGCATAGTTGTGAGGCAGAGAACGTGTTACTCTAAATTCCCAGCCTGCGGCTTTTGAAAATCTATCTCGGTTTAAGTTACTGTGTTTTAATAATTTAGACCTCCCTTATTTTTAAAATGAGACTCATAAGGGACCCTCGGTCGCTTTAGACTACTATCTTTATGGTTAGGTAGATATAGAGTCGCAATGTCGGGATGAGGGCCGGGAATGACGGCAATCCGTTTTGAGGTGTACAAGCAGTATATCTTTAAATTGCCTCCATGATAATTGTACAACCACCGGCTGCATATCTTCTGATTCATTTGTCTCAGTCACCTGCATTTCTATCGTCGGCACACCATTTTAATACCTGTATGCTATTGGTCCAAGAACAGCCTTCTGGCGTTTTCTCGCCTACGTCGCTTTCTGGACCACGCACATCCAACTGAGAAAATTGGAAAAATTGTGTGACGACCGGCTGAAATCCCTTCGGAATTCTTGGCCCTGACTATGCTATGCAGGCAAAGAACAGTTTTTGCGCTCCTAGGCCTAGTTTTCTATGCTGAGTGCCCATGTGCACGGCGGATTCTGCTGCGGGTTCGATTTTGGTTAGGCAGTGTGGATAGGGTTGAGCCGCACGTAGGCCGCCGCCCAGATAACTTTCGGGCCCTGTGGATTGATGTGGACTTGAAGGCTGATAAAATCAATTGATCAAAGCAACTGCGTTAAAGGAACCCCGCTTGATATCGTCCCATAAGTAGGTTTCGTGTCGCACTCAGATTAGCAAATTCCTGATCTGGGATTTTCTTCATACAGTACCGTAGAAATTTCCCCAGCACCTTAACGGCGATAGACAACCCTCGGCCTGGTGTTAAAATATACATTTTCAACTTAGGGTTGATGTCCCAGACACCGTCGCCATGGCCCCAATCTCAAAATTAGCTTTCTCTGCTTTCTCTGTTCTCACACTATTCTCACTAGCGACAAGAGCGGATAAAACAGTAACACTAGACCTAATCGATGAGTCCGCTAAATTTCACCAAGGAGATTTAGTTCGACGGCAAAGTGGTGAAGGTTGGAGGAGCACTGATATAATCTATGTTAGTTTTACTAGCGCAGGAACACAATTAGGCGAGTCTCGCTTGCTGACTATAGACCCAATTGGGCCTGACTACGCTTATAATAGAACTCGACGGAATATCAATTTTATGTTGATGTTGGCATCGGTACGTAAGATCTTGTATCCTGTTCAGCTGAAACCGGGATGTGACTCTAAGTTTACAATAATTAACGGGAATACAGGTGACAAAAACAAGAACCTCAGACTTGGGGTTATCCAGAACCCGTTCACATGGGTCGCAAGTCGATGGAACAGCACACACGATTGCCCGCCATTGACGCAAACATACGCCTGCGGAAGAATCCGAGGCTCTGGATTTTGTAAGTACACATCAATATTCAGTGCGAAAATTAAATTTTATAAATTTTTGTGTATGCTCATATGATTCCCTCGGGATCAAAAGTTTCCCTTGACCCACCCGACTCCTCCACCTACCGGAACCTGAGTGATGATTTCGACATTCTTTATTCCGATAACAGATATGTAAGTAGCATATTCAGGTTGTATTTTAACTCGTCTGAAAAGGTCGCTTACAAAAAAAACCTATTAGTCTATTGGAACATGGGGCCGCGACAAATTCCGCCTCGGGCAGCTGACAATCGACGACGTCAACTTTGGTGTCGGTGAATTTTATAACGCGACCCCGGCTCTCGGTCTGGAACGCAGCGACTCAACAACCAAATACCCAACTTTCTTGGAAGTGATGCAAGATCAGGGTATCATCAACACGGCTACCTACGGAATTTATGTTGGTGATATACGAGGGAGGGAGGATTCTGGGAAGTCAATTACCTTTGGAGGAATTGACACCGCAAAATTTGGCCGGCCGTTAAGGACCTTCAGTAGTCAGACGACCTATGCCCTTGATCTCCTGAGCGTCGGTATCGTTTCTCAAGGGAACGTAGTTTCTACGCCGCTGGATCAACCTATTAATTCCCCGCTAGTGGCACACTTGAACTTCGGAACTGCGTAAGAGACCTACTCAATTTTCAATATATCCCTTTTTTGGGCTCTCAGACATAGAGTTGTCGCTGACATAGTTTAAATTAATTTTTTTTTTAGCTCAATTCACCTTCCCTCCGATGCATTTGACGTTGTTATGGATGACTTAGGAGCGAAGCCAAGCAACAACTACGATATCTTAACACTGCCTCCTGAAGGATCTGGACTGAATTTTACATTCAGTGGAGGTTTCTCAATCTTCGTGCCTTACAGTCAAATGATTTCAGCGAACCCAGATTCTGCGTGGTACACAGTTCTGGTGGTCCCAAACAACAGAAACACCATTCTGGGCACACCATTCTTCCGGTATGGATCATCTCTCAAGGCCACTTTAGGAGTAGCTAACATATTGTCTAACAGGAGCGCCTATGTCTTCTATGACTTTCAAAACGAGGAGTTTTCAATTGCCCCAGCGTTATTCAACGTGACCGCATCCAATGTTACTGAGGTGGGCGTTGATAATGCGTCTGTTTCGGTATATGAATGGTTATATGTTGACGATACGCCTGCTCTAATACCATCTCCGTCTCCGTCTCCGTCTCCGCCTACCGATCCCGTTAATAAAGACTCGGGCGGTAGTAGCGTGCCAGTAGGCGCAATCGCGGGAGGAGCAGCCGGTGGTGCAGTACTCATTGGGATCATAATAGGAGTATGCGTCTACATCTTCTATTATCGCCCAAGGCACCCGAGGTTTCAAAACGATGACTTGTACAATGGAGGAGGCCAGATGACTCAGGCACCAGCTCATATGCCCTTACCGCCGCCTGGACCTGCACCGGGACCTCCACCCGGACCTGGTGTGTTCACGAATGAGCAGTTCTCGCCCACAAAGCCTATGTACAGTCCACCGGTAGGCTCACCGGTAGGCTCACCGGTATCAGAGTTGAGTCCAAATCCTTGGAATAGGCCTGAAAATGCGGCACCAGCACCGTATATGCACAACCAAGGAGTGCAACGGAACCCAAACATCCACGAAATGATGGGGTAGTTATTGAAGGCCTATTAGGAGGCTTGCTTGCGAATTATCTTTCTCTTTTCTGTAGCTATTTATTTAATGCTCTTTTATTTATGATTAATGGTATAAAAAGGATTGGAATAGTCGGAATGGGTTTTTGTGTCATTGTTTCTTTCGAAGTATCATCGTATATGCCTATATTTGCTGCAAGTCAATTCTTTTGAGAACAGTGCTGCGGGTGTTGATTTTGTTGTATTTCACCCCTGTCTATATTGGGTTGCTTGCAGTTTTCGGTCGATAAAGTTGTGGCGGGTTGATCGGAATGTTTTTGTTCTACAATAACGAGTCTCTCTTTTAATTAAGTCTTGGATTGTTTAAAAGGAATGTAGATAGTCAATATCAAATTAATCGAGTTTTTCGCGTGAACGGGCTGCCATATGGTACCCAGATGCATTGCATGTGTGCCGTCTCTACATAGTACATGCAGGGCCGAAGTCGCTGTTTCCCGATCGGGCAGCGAACTCAATTGCGCCATTCCGTTGTTACACCGTCGTCTAACCTCTCCCTCGACATCCCCAAAACATTCTTTAACCATGTTTCGCACCACCGTCCGCCGATTCTCGACCTCTGTCACACGCGCCTCTGAGCTCGCCTACACCCAGCGAGTTTCTCAGGCGCAAGGCACCGTGAAGGGCTTTGTAGGTGGTATGTTTTTCGCTCCACCTCGCGCATTCTCAGATGTCACCCCACCATATTCCTGAAAATGCATGACACCTGATACTATAGACAACTAATAACCAAAAGCAATCGGCAGGACCCCATTGATCCGTCTCAACAAACTCAGCGATGAAACTGGCTGCGAGATTCTCGGAAAAGCCGAGTTTATGAATCCGGGCGGTAGCGTGAAAGGTTGGTTTCATTTTCCCAGAACCGTGGGAGAAACACGGGACACTGACATCATTTGGGAAATAGACCGCGCAGCCCTTTACGTTGTTAAAGATGCTGAGGAGCGTTCCCTGCTCAAGCCCGGCGGAACCGTCGTCGAAGGTACGGCTGGAAATACTGGTATCGGACTTGCCCACGTGTGCCGCTCAAAAGGTTACAAATGTGTAATTTATATGCCCAACACGCAATCCCAGGGTAAAATCGACCTCCTCCGCCTCCTTGGTGCGGAAGTATACCCGGTCCCTGCCGTTGCCTTCGAAAACCCTGATAATTACAACCATCAAGCGAAGCGACATGCTGAAAAGTTGGAGAATGCGGTGTGGACTAATCAGTTCGACAATACGGCGAATCGAAGGGCGCACATCGAAACCACAGGCCCCGAGATTTGGGAACAAACAGGCGGAAAGATTGACGGTTTCACATGCTCTACTGGCACCGGTGGTACTCTAGCGGGTATCACGAGATATTTGAAAGAGAAGAGTGATGGGAAAGTTAAGAGTTTTCTGGCGGACCCGCCCGGATCGGTTTTGTTTTCATACATCAAATCTGGAGGCAAATTAAACGAGAGGGCGGGAAGTTCGATAACCGAGGGCATCGGCCAAGGGCGTGTGACCGATAACCTAAGCCCGGATATTGAACTTGTGGACGATGCGTTACATATTGCCGATGAAAAGAGCATCGAGATGGTGTATAGGCTATTGGACGAGGAAGGCTTGTATCTGGGAGCTAGCACAGCATTGAACGTTGTTGCCGCCTATGAAATGGCAAAGATCTTGGGGCCTGGTAAGACGGTCGTTACCGTCTTGTGCGATGGGGCATACCGATATGCTGAAAGACTCTTCAGTAGGAAGTGGCTGGAGAGCAAAGGATTGGTAGAGGCGATCCCGCCGCACTTGGAAAAGTATATTGTCTTGCCGTAGAAGCCTTTCGGGCTACCAGATACAGCATCTGTAAACTATTCCTTGCATATATATTCAAAATAATAAGGAATATACCGGGATACCCGCTATATTCTTACCGATGTTAAACCCGCTGTCGTAGTCAATTGCCTAGACTTTATGATTTTACATTGAATATGTGGGTAGGTATGGGATAAAGACTATAATAAATAAGAATTAAAAAGGATATTTCTGACCAATTCCTAGGATATATTTTAGGTGCAAGTTGTATCTTCTACAAAGTTTTACTAAGACAAACTAACTGCTGATCCCCGCTATAAACACCCTTCAAGAACATTCAAACTTTTAGTTAGCCGACCCATTTCCTGGCATTCCTGAACATCCTGACCCAAGGCCCAAGATGTCCCCATGCCTTAGCCTCCTCGCTCAAATAACTATGAGCCTGTAGGAGTACTGTTCGCTCTGGATGCGGCATCATCGCCAATACCCTGCCATCTTCGCTCCTGACACCAGTAACACCCTTTGGACTTCCATTGGGGTTCTCTGGATACTTCTCGGTGACCTTGCCCTCATTGTCAACATATCTCAAACTAACGTATCCCTTATCTTCTAGGCCATTTACAGTAGCCCCATTCTTGAAGGTTGCTCGTCCTTCTCCATGTGCTGTAACAATTGGCATCTTTGTTCCCTTCATACCCTGGAAGAAAATGCTCTTCTCTTCCACAACTTCCACCATACAAACTCTAGCCTCATATTGTTCACTTTCATTTCTTTCAAAGTTTGGCCATACACTCTCAGCGCCCGGGATCATTTCCTTCAAGTGACTTAGGAACTGGCACCCATTACAGACACCGAGTGCAAAGGTATCCTTTCTCTCGAAGAAGTCTGCAAATCCCTTTCGAGTTTCTGGGTGGAGGAGAACCGATTTAGCCCATCCAGCTCCAGCGCCAAGTACGTCACCGTACGAGAATCCACCACATGCCGCGAGACCAGTGAATGTTGAGAGTGAGACACCTCCTGAAATCAAGTCGGTCATATGTACATCTACTGGGGTAAAGCCTGCCATCAAGAAAGCGAAGGCCATCTCAGCGTGACCGTTAACACCCTGTTCACGGAGGATAGCTACTTTGGGCTTGGAAGTTAATGAAGCCGGAATAACCGACTCTGTAGGGTCAAATGTGAGTTTGTAAGAGAGACCCGAGTTGTTATCATCCTTGATTGAGGAGTATTCTTGATCCGCGCATGCCGGGTTATCTCGGATCTTTTGCATTTCGTAAGATGTACGAGCCCAGAGAAGTTGGAGAGCGGAGCGTGTGGATGAGTAAACCGTGTTCTTGTGGTAATGAATGTTAACTGGTTGTGGAGATGCCAATATAGGTTTGGCTATCGTGAAGATGGAGGAGGTATGGATGCCATGTGAGTTTAGAATTCGACCGAACTCATCGAGGCTTGATTCTTTGATTTGGAATACAGCGCCTAGTTCCTCGTTGAAGAGTGCCTCAACGACTTCGGATTCCGAATCGCCACTGATTAGGCTATCAAGTCTGATATCCAGGCCTGTTCGGCCGGCGAAAGCCATTTCCACGAGGGTGGTGAAGAGACCACCGTCGCTTCGGTCATGGTATGCAAGAACAATTCCTGATTCTCGGAGTTCCTGGATGGCCTTGAAGAATCCCTTCAATACTGGTACATCTCGGACATCTGGAACTTCAGATCCGACTTGCCCAAAGACCTGGGCTAGAGCACTGCCTCCAAGCGCGCGAGCGCCTTGTGCAAGGTCAACAAACAGAAGGAGAGTAGACTCATCTCGGGAAAGAGCTGGGGTCCAGGTTTTCCTTATATCAGCTACTGCACAAAAGGCAGTGACAACAAGGGAAACTGGCGCCGTAACCTCATCACTCTGCCCCCATTTCATCTTCATGCTCATCGAATCTTTACCAACTGGGATCGAGACACCGAGTTTAGGGCAAAGGTCTAAACCAACTGCTTCAACGGCTTCGTATAACGCGGCACCTTCACCAGGGTGGCTGCCGGCCGCCATCCAGTTGGCAGATAGACGAACTCGCTCAAGGCCTCCCAGGATATCTGCCGCAGCAAGATTTGTCAATGACTCTGCTACCGCCATTCTCGCCGAGGAGGCTGGTGATACTAGTGCTAGGATTGGACGTTCACCCATCGCCATGGCTTCGCCGGTTGTGACATCTGCGGAGAGCGAGGTCGCGGTCACTCCGACGTCGGAAACAGGAGTCTGCCATGGACCAACCATTTGGTCTCGTACCACCAAACCAGTGACGCTTCTGTCTCCGATGGTGATCAAGAATTGTTTTGAACCGACAGATGGAAGAGTTAGAACCCTCTCTATGGCCTCGGGCAGCGAAGACTGAGGCGCACTAGGAACATACTGCTTCAACGAAGCATCAAAAGTTGGTAGTTGTAATTTCCTCGTCTTGACATCCTTATGCATTTTGGGTGGCTTTCCGAAGAGTGTCGACATTGGGAGGTCAATTGGCACAGGGTGCTCCTTCGATGCATTGTCTGTCAAGACTAATCTCTGTTCCTCTTCACTACCCCCAACGGCTCTTCCAACAACGCTGAATCCACATCTCTCCCTTCTCGCTATCTTTTCGAAGACCTCCAAGTCGTTCTCTGCGACAGCGAGCACGTATCTCTCCTGCGCCTCGCAACACCAGATTTGCAGCGGGCTCATAGTCTTATCAGTGCTCTCGACGTCTCTCAACTCAAATTTGGCACCGAGCCCAGCGTCATGAACCAGCTCTGGGAGCGCATTAGATAAACCACCTGCACCAACGTCGTGAATCGAGCGAATAGGATTATGCTCTCCCAATGCCGTGCATGCGTCGATGACCATCTGGGCCCTTCGTTGCATTTCAGGATTTCCTCTCTGAACCGAGGCAAAATCCAACGCGACA
The DNA here is from genome assembly GCA_036872755.1 of Orbilia blumenaviensis. Classification (NCBI taxonomy): domain Eukaryota; kingdom Fungi; phylum Ascomycota; class Orbiliomycetes; order Orbiliales; family Orbiliaceae; genus Orbilia; species Orbilia blumenaviensis. The sequence continues at coordinate 1,749,162 of JAVHNS010000006.1, read as the reverse complement.
GAGCCTTCACCAGAGGTTATACTTGAGGCAGCTCCACCTCCCAATCCAATCAGCATAGCTGGCCCTCCGAGCACGATCAAGTATGCGCCAGGAGTAATAAAACCCTTCTCCTTCAAGGCGTGCTGTGGTCTGATAGTTCCTAATCCACCAGCAATCATGATTGGCTTGTGGTATCCCCTTACTTCTTCTGCCTTTTGTTCTGCTGCGGGAACAGGTACACTAGTCGTCAGTGTCCTGAAATATCCAGTAATACATGGTCTACCAAATTCGTTGTTGAACGCCGCACTACCAATTGGTGCCTCGAGCATAATATCCAGTGATGAGGCAATGTGGTATGGCTTTCCGACATCGAGCTCCCATGGCCTCTTATAATCTGGAATCAAAAGATCAGAAACATTGAAACCCGCCAAACCGGCTTTCGGCTTAGATCCCCGCCCAACGGCACCTTCGTCACGAATTTCACCACCAGAACCAGTAGCCGCACCAGGATATGGAGAAACAGCGGTAGGGTGGTTATGTGTTTCCACCTTTGCCACAAAATGCACTGTCTCATCCGTTAACGTCCAATCCCCAGTCTTACTATCAGGAGCCCAGAAAGTGGCCTTTGAGCCTTCCAATACGGCAGCGTTATCCGAGTATGCGGAGATGGTGTGGTTTGGGCTGTTCTTATGGGTGTTCCTGATCATTCCGAACAAAGAATTTGGCTTATCGACTCCATCGATTGTCCACGAAGCGTTGAATTGTTTGTGGCGACAGTGCTCGGAATTGACTTGGGCGAACATAAAGAGTTCCACATCGTAGGGATCGCGTGGACAGGCGCCATTTGGAGAGAAAGCATTTAGAAGGTAGGTTTTTTCTGAGGCGTCAAGAGCTAGACCGTAGGTTTTGTTAGCCTCTTCAAGGGCCGAGGCTGGGTCTGGTGCAGTGGTAAGATTAATTGGTTTTGCCGGGGATGTAACGTGGAGGGCGTCAGAGAGCTCGGATAATGGGATGGTTGTAGTGAGCATCTAGGGCGATAGATATGAGTTGAAGCTTGCTAAAATATTATCTTGAATAAATACCAACCTGCGTCATTCGGTCGTAAAGAAGATTGTTGAACGAGTTAACGTCCAACTTACTAGCATCACCAGTGAACCTAAGTGCGAATGCGACACCTCTTTCGATACGACTAACTGTGCTCCCCAGATCGCACACATGCGCAATGCTGGTCGCCTTGGAGGACCACGGCGAAATTGTTCCCGTTCTTGGAGTCGCATACAGGATCAGCACATCCTCAAGACCTCTGACAGTAAACTCCGGCTGGCAAATCGCATCTGTCAACAATTGGGTCAAGGGATTATTGGTATCTGCTTCGTCGCCATAGCGGAGTAACTGGTCGAGAATCTTTCGCTCCTTGGTACGGTCATTTTGCAAGGTCGCAAGGGCGTTCTGATCAGTGGCCTCAACGTAATGAACGTGAAGACTGGATATCGTTTCCAGACGAACAGATGCTGAAGCCGAGAGTTTTGAGTTTATGGATTTTATCAATTCCGCGATACGGAATGAGGAAAGAGCAGGAGAGCCTGGTAGGGGGTGCCAGGTTACAGTCTTCATTGTGACTTTCCGGAAGTAATAGTAGTTAGTATCAAATTAAATAAACTAAATCGCAATAACTTTTTCTGAAAATAAAAGAAAACACTAGAAGACTTACTTGTTTCTTTTTAAAGATTCTCAGTGCCTCCGGACCAGCTTCATTGACATAGAGTAGTAAAAGGAAGAATCAGAACCCAACAATTCAACCGGTCACAATTTTCATCGGCGGCCGAGAGCTCAGTCTAGAACCTAGATTCGAAGTGGGTTGCTGCAAGGTGGGATGTGTTGCATATGTCGTTGATACCGATAAGATTAGATTAGATCTTGATCGTTAGATGTGATAAGATTAGATCTACCAGATTTGGAATGTTAGTAAACAAAGAAAACAACAAGCAACCTCGCAAGCTCAAACCGCCTGCCGGGATAGCTACTAAGCACATCCCACTTCTCCGCCGCCCCGCGCGTGATCACGCTACAATTTTTTTGCTCCAATTGATTGTCTACCGCGTCCTATCGCAGAATACTACTCTCGAACCGAGCACGACATCGTGATATTCTACCACAATGCCACCCCGAAAGGCCAGCGCAACGTCTGGCACGCGAAAAACACGAGCTACTAAAGCTACTAAAGCAACCAAAGCTTCCAAGGAAAAAGAAGCTGCAGTAGTCGCAGTAGCGCTATCGCAAGCCTCAGCTTCTGTATCTCCTCCCCCCGATTTACCTCAATACACGCCTCTTCAAACAGCTATCCAGACTAGCTTCAGCTCCGCACAGGGTTCAACTGCCACGCACCGAAAACTTGTAGTCGCACTAAGAACTACTCAAGAGAAATGCGCAAAGGAAGGGATGAGGGCCGAAAAGGCCTTTTGCGTGGAGTTTGTTCGATGCTTGAATCGCGCTCTGGTTGTAAAAAAGGGAGAAGCGGTCGGAGATCGGATATTGAGATTTTGTGATTTATTCGTCAGGCATATTTATGAAAAAGGTGCGCTGCGCAAATTACTACGAAAACTTGGAGCTTAGAGTCTAACTATTGTCGTGGTGGACAGAACTGAAGGATAGGAAAGCAGCAAAGACGAGTGACGGTGATGTGGAGATGCAGGTGGATGAAGACGAAGACGATCAACTGCCGCCGTCATGTACGACACGGTTTACACGATTCCTTCTCGCACATCTCGCGAAGGGTCTTACAGCAGCCAACAAGATCGTTCGGTTTCGCGTGTGCCAATTCTTCGCGCTGACATTGAGTTCAATACCCGCTCTCGATGAACATTCGTTTGCTATATTGAAAAAGGGGCTAGTAAGGCGAATGTACGACCGAGAGTCTAATATTCGAGGTCAAGCAGCACTGGCCCTAATGAGACTTGGATTCGGTGCCTCGGAAGAAGAGGAGGAAGAGGAAGAGGACGATGACGATGATGATGAGGGCTTGGTGCAAAATACTGTAGTCGGAAGGCTGGTAGATAGGCTATCGGGCGACAATAGCGCGTATGTCTATTTCTACGGGCACACTAATTTGATAGCTACTGACTTCAGCGATATCTTAGGGAGGTCCGGCGAGCTATATTAATGAACCTTAATCACACACCATTAACGCTGCCACATCTCCTAGAGAGATCGCGGGATCTTGATGCTTTGACACGCCGTCTAGTCTACTCTAGAACTCTACCCTCGCTAGGAGACTTTCGTCTACTCACGATTTCCATGAGAGAAAAGATTCTACGATGGGGCCTCCAGGACCGTGATATAGCCGTTAGGAGGGCAGCAGAAAAGGCATTTGTCGACAATTGGGTCTCTAATGCTGACGGCGACATACTCGAGGTTCTTGAGCGATTGGATGTCGTCAACAGCAAGGTAGCAGAGATGGCGATGGAGGCATATTGGCAACATGGAAACTCGGTCGAAAAGGCATTCAGCGAGGAGTTCTGGAACGACCTAACTGCGGAATCGATCTTCCTGGTTCGAACGTTCCACGACTATTGTCGAGACCCGAAAACGAAGAATGACCACCATATTGATGAAAAGATCCCGGAAGTTACGACAATGGCTCTTATTATCCAGAAATACATCAACCTCTTGATTGAGTCACCACTCGGGGTTCCGCTCAATGCTTCCGCCAGTGTCAACAACCAGCCAAAGGACTCGGCCGAGGTCGAATTTATCGTGGAACAACTTCTTTTAATAGCCCTAAAGGCCGACTACGGTGACGAAATTGGTCGTCGTGCAATGTTCGCTCTACTCCGTGAATCACTAGCAATCGTCGATCTACCGGAGGCAACCGTCAGCCGTATAATAGAGGTCATGCGCAAAGTTTCCGGCGGAGAACGAGAGTTTTGCAGTGTAACACTAGAAATCATCGCAGAAGTACACGACACAATCGCACCGGAGGAAGAGCCTGCAGTCGAGGGAGACGATAACGAAAGCTTTCACTCCGCGCATTCTGAGCAAGAAGACGAACGACCCAAGAAGAAACACAAAACTAAACAGAAGCCGAAGATACCAAGAATCGGCGATAGTGACGACGAAATGATGGATCTTGATGACGAAGAATCTGACGAGAAGGCAATCAAGGAAATGGTTACAAATCTCAGATGCCTCTTTATTGCGCAGTGTATGCTTGAGAACGTTGAGGGCGATCTTAGTTCGAACGCACATTTATCGACAATGTTGAATGGTCTCATCGTTCCAGCTGTACGCTCGCAAGAGGCTCCGATAAGAGAAAGAGGCTTGAGGTGTCTGGGACTATGCTGCCTCTTAGATAAACCGCTCGCGGAAGAAAATTTGACGCTGTTCGCCCACTGCTTCAACAAGGGGCATGAAGAGTTACAGGTCGAAGCAGCGCATATTATCTGTGATATATTGGTAATTCATGGAACGACACTTTTTGAGAGTGAGAAATGCCAAATCGAACAGAAGACATTGTATAAAATGTTTGGAAAGGCAACAAAGTTGGAAGACAGCCCTGAGACACAAGCAGCTTGTGTAGAAGTGCTTTGTAAGTTGTTTTTGGCGAAGGTAGTTGAAGATGATGACGTACGTATTTCTCCATCCGCCAACTTACAAACAATTTATAGGGGCTAATGATAGGGAAATATAGCTACTCAAAGCCATGGTGATCGCTTATTTCGATCCTTCGACGAATGAGAACTTAGGACTCCGCCAAACCCTTTCTTACTTCCTCCCAGTGTATTGTCACTCACGAGATGACAACCAGGTCCGAATGCAGCGTATAACGGTAGCTACGCTACACACGTTAATAGGCCTTTTTGCAAACCTGGATGAAGGTGAGGAAATGGTTACCCCTGCCAATATTACGAATCAGATGGCAGATTGGACAGACCCAAGGAAGGTGTTTAAGGCGGAGACTATGCTCGAAGGAGCGGTTAACTGGGATGTACACGTTGATTTGGCGACCGATATCGCCGGGAGGATTGCTACGGGAAGCACAAGTACGTCGAAGACTTGATAAATCACCCCTAAGCTACGTTTTTAGGACTAACATAATTGCGATTTCACAGAGGAGGAAAAGAAGATTCTCTGCCAGTTCCTTGGGAAGCTTATTATCAGCCCCTTCGCATCTGCTGAAAAGCTACGTGAATTATCCGAGCAAACCACAGAAGTAGTAGGATCAAAGGCCGTTAGCGATGCTGTTTCCAGAAACGCACTCGTCAAATTCGAAGCCAGTTTGCAGAAGGTCATCGCACAAAAGGAAGAAGGGCCTAGAAGTCGCCCAGGTACTCGAGGGAGCGCCGGTAGTTCTGGAGGCGGCGATGCTGCTGGCGACGACGAGGAGGAGGCAGGAGGGGAACAGAATAATGTAAGTGAGATGAGCGACTTAAACATCGCCAGCCAAATTAGGATTCAAGAAAGTTTAGCGGCTAACGTCTACAAGGCCGAAACCGATGGAGAGACCGACCGTGAGGAGGAAGTCAAAGACGAAGAAGAGGAAGAGGAAGATTCTTAGGTATCGCTCATAGATTACGACTTGTTATGATACGACAAACTTTCATTAGGTTGATATCTTGGTGTTTTAAGGGCGGCATTCGTTTGGAGCATGCATAAAAGCACGGGCATTGTTTGACGATGCATTGGGGCTGGTCCTTTATTAGATGATTTATTTGATTAACTTCGAATGTCTATAATGTCCGTTCCGTCATTAAGGGGGGTTTTATGTGACATTATCATTAAGGAAACAAGCAATCGTCATTCCTTCAACTTTGCAAAACGGAATTTGTCCGTTCGTTGGTAAGCACAGTGGGTGTCAGGTAAAGAAACTGAAATATCAACCAAACGCGTCCATGATTTCCAATATCAACCTTGCCTAGGGCACTGAGGGGTCTTTCTCAGGCTGAAGCTGCAAAAGGAGAGGATACTAACAAGCGCAAGTCCCACTAAATACCTAACCAGGTATTTATTTGCTCCTCTTGTAGATCTTGTTCAAGAAATTAGTCAAAACATCTTTCTTGAAGCCGGTCGTTTCATCGATGCCGTCGATCAGGGTCCTGATCTTTGCAACAACGTTTTCTTCATAGTCTTGGTATCTCTTCTCGAGCTGCAAATCCAAGAAGACCTGCTTGACCTTAGCCTCTGCCTGGTCGTCCTTCTTGCCGTAGTTGTCATCAAGAATCTGGCGCTGTTCAGGAGTAGCAATTGAGAGAGCCTGATTGATGAGCCAGCCGCATTTGTTATCCTTGATGTCTGTACCAATCTTTCCAATGTGCTCTGGGTCACCATAGCAGTCAAGGTAATCGTCCTGGATCTGGAAGTACTCGCCCAATGGGATAAGGACATCGTGAGCCTGTTTTAGGTTCTCGGGTGTGGCAACACCAGCCATGTACATGGCCAAAGCGACTGGCAAATAGAAGGAATAGTAGGCAGTCTTGAAAATGACGATGAAAGAGTGCTTCTCAAGTGAGAACTTGGAGAGATCGACACGGTCCTCTGGAGCAGTGATCAAGTCGAGCAGCTGACCAAGTTCGGTTTGGAAGGTGGTATCGTGGAAGAGCTCGAGGAGATCGACGTAGTAGGGAGTATTACGGAAGTGCTTCTTAAGGAGAACGTAGATTGCGGACTCGAGCATGCAGGCGTCGTTGATGGCAATGGTACCGACACCCTCGTGGAGGTACCAGCACGGGCTACCACGACGGGTCTTGGAGCTGTCCATGATATCATCGGCGACAAGGAAGAAAGCTTGGAGCTATAACCAAACAATTAGAATTTCACTGATGGTATAAAGCTAGCAGAAATGAAAATGCATACCAATTCGGTACACCATCCGAGGATGGCACTGCGAAGGTACTCCTCGTCGGAGAGCTTATCCTTGTTAGTGAGAACACTGTAAGTATCGACGACAGACATGCCGCGATTGCATTTTCCGCCGACACTATTATGCTCAAGAACCTATATCAGAGCAAATAAAAGCTTCATGTTAGCTTTATTGATGAATTTTGTGATACCAATGGGTGGATATGGTAACTTACCTTTCGGTACCAAGCAGCAGCCTCGGAGGGGATCTTGTAGCCTTCCAAGACACCCATGATCTCGTCAACGAGAAGAGGGAAGACGGCCTCGAACTCTTTTAGTGTAGTCTTGCCCATTTTTAATGTGATATGATGTTGATGACGGTTGAAATGGTAGAATGCAATGAAGTCGCGATAGCTTTAAAGCTTTAAAGTGGGGGAGGTGTGTTGGGTAAAGATTTGAGGGTGTGAAGCTCGACGCCAGCAGCCAGCTCAGGTTACTTAAGCGGGATCAGAGTCGAGATGAAATTGTACTGTCCTGTCCATACATGTACCTGCAGACAGACGGACAGCACCGCTCAAGAGACCCACAATTTATAGATCTTCACCTCCCGCATAAACAATAAACACCATATCGACCAGCCTCCCATGCAATGTCGTCGTCCTCAACGAATTTTAAGAATTAGCTAAAAATGTCCATCTCGATCCCGACCAGGCAAGCTAAAGGAACCAAGCTTACGCTGGAGAAAGGCCGCTCGCGTGAATGGGCGCCGGCAGGCGATAGACAAGCCTAGGGCCGGCCAAAGCCAAGCCCCTCCAGCCAGGGACCAAATATACCGCGGATACGAGGCCTGCTCGGGCCCGTGCTACCCACGGTACCTGACGATAGTCTCTGAATATGTGGGTATGCTATGCATAGAGGTGTACATTGTACATATTCCTTTCTTGATTAGTGCTGTCGCACTGCTGGATCATATCTCGTCGCATTCGGAGCCTTTGTGAGACCGACCGACCGACTGCCCGGCAGGTTGAAGCTGAAGCTGAAGGAATTAAATGTTGGGGAAGTTATCCATACAAAGGAAACGAAATAGAAGGTCGAACAAGGCCGTGAGATTGATATCATGATCTCACAAACGAGTAAGGTTCTTCCATGCATCTGCCGTGTATGTCTAACCATCCACGTTTTTTAATTATTTTATTCTTTGAGTACTCGAGAGAGGCATCACGAGATATCGGACTTAAACTCTGTACCTCTATCGCTTTTGACTCAATATAAGCTCCTGACTTCCTTTAATTTCGCTATCTATGATCATCTATTTCATCATTTTTTTTTTTTTTTTTTTTTTTTTTTTTCAAAAAAAAAGGACCAAAAAGTTTTGTTGGCTATGTCAGCGCGAGTTAGGCTGGTGACACGATGCGAGAGGTAGCTGTAGCGCGGTGGAGGGTGTTTGATAGGTTGGAAATGCGCTTGCAAGGGCAGCCGGTATGCATGGCAGCTTCGGTATCAACCATCATGCTTCGTGCTTCACCTCAAGCTCAACATCAACATCAAATTATCACATCCTCTCAGAACAGTTAACTCATCAACTGCACTCGCCCACGGCCCAAGCGCTTGTCCTCCAGCCGGGCATAATCAAAGATATACCTACCAATTTGTCCACTACCCACGAGTGGTGTACAAACCTCCAAACATCTTTCCGAAGAATTCGAACTTGTACCGCGTCTTGACTTTTGTTCCACCTTCCTCAACACCATTTTGGTTGCACTTTTGCAACAATAACAACACCGACGACCAGGCTTCTTGAACCTACAGTGCCACAGATATAAGAGACGGGCCATTCCTATAGGGCACAGAGGCGAACTAAGGTCTTTACCCGCTGGGACGTCGCTGCAAACGTTTTTGCCACGTGGTTGGAGGGGCACCCTAGTATTACACGACAGTCATCATCCCCGTGATCCGGGCCTATTGACTTGAAGGCCAGCTTCCTAAATTTTAAGATACGCCTGAGCTTAGTTGAATCTGGTTCTCTCTGGCCAGGGACCTGAACGATAGGATTTGCCTTGATCATTTTGTTTTTCGTAATACATTTGGGCAATCTCCCCTCGAAAGGAGATTACTCTTCCCTTCTCCCTGGCGCTGAAACTATATTGGGAAGGGAAAGATGGCTTCCCCAGCAGCTCCTGACAACGTTAAGCATGACCTCATGATCCTACGGAAGGACTTGCGGGTTGCAGCCAGGAGAAGCTCGGAAAGATGCCTTTTCCATGCCTCTAAATGGTATGTACCTCCAACCCTATCTTTTTGAGCCAGATGCTTCCTGCCGGCTGTCTCTTGCCCGGTATATATATGCCCGCCTCCTCAACAACAGTACGTTTCCGGATTTCTGGATGTTACCAAAAGTAGCACTAAATGGCGTATTCTATTTCACATTTCTTCCAGGAGCTGAAGGGTGTAACTCCGTTTTCCATGCATGCTTCCAACTGTTACACTTCGTCCGACCTACGGTGCTAATTCTAACAAACGACTAGGCTCGCTGAGCAACTGAACTCACTTCCTGAAAACATCCCTTCATCACACAATTATTTGAAAGCCCAGTCTTCGCTATCACAGGGTGGGGCTGGGCTTGACAGCTTTGTCAATGATGATGAAGAAGACAAGTATCACCTCGCCAAATCTTATTTCGACGTAAATGAGTTTGACCGAGCGGCGAGAGTGGTTGAGGGATGTGTCAGCTCAAAGGCTGCATTTCTATGCCTGTATGCCAAATTTATGGTACGTTATATTTTAGTCAGAGTGGGAGAGGGTTGTAGCGCTAACATTTCCGGGTAGGCTGGTGAGAAGAGGAAGGATGAGGAAAGCGAGATGGTACTAGGGCCTCTTGATGGAAACGTAACAGCTAATAAGGAGTTGCCCGTCCTGACCAAGAAGCTCGAAACCATGCTTGCCGACAACAAAGAGGATACATTCCTTTTGTATCTGTAAGTGGTCTCAGTCCCCATTTCCAAGAAAATGGCAGGGTTAACTTGATATACGCAGTTACGGGGTAGTACTCCTCAAACAACGAAATGAGAAACAAGCATACCAGGCGCTGGTTCGATCTGTGATCTCTTACCCATATAATTGGGCCGCTTGGGATGAGTTAAAAACCATCACCAGATCTATTGAGGATGTAAGATTGTGCCGTTGAGATTTTTCCATGACATATAATCTAACGCATAGTAGGTAAATCGGGTTATGCAAGACCTTCCAGACCATCTCATGACACATTTCTTCCAGCTTCTAGCATCACAAGAACTTTATCATGTGAATGAAAGCGTTTATACACTGGTCGAACAATTGACCGAAATTTTCCCAAGGAGCTCTTGGTTAAAAAGCCAGAAAGCTTTGCTATCCTATCATGTCAAGGGTATTTTATCTGTCTCACATCATCAGGAGGTTCATAACTAATCTCTTTCTTAGACTACGAAGAGTCAGAGAAGATATTCGATGAGATCATGCAACATGATCCCTACCGTCTTGACTTCCTAGATCACTACTCCAATATCCTCTATGTCATGGACAAGCGCTCAAAGCTGGCATTTGTCGCCCAAGTTGCATCTGCAACCGACAAGTTCCGCCCAGAAACCTGCTGCGTCATTGGAAATTACTTTTCTATGCGTTCTGAGCACGAAAAGAGTATCATGTACTTCCGCCGTGCTCTTAACCTTGACCGCAATTTCCTCTCAGCCTGGACCCTCCTAGGACATGAATTCGTGGAACTAAAAAACACCCACGCAGCAATCGAATCATACCGCCGTGCCATAGATGTAAACCGCAAGGATTACCGTGCATGGTATGGCCTCGGTCAGGCATATGAAGTTCTTGAGATGAACTATTACGCCCTTTACTACTACCAACGTGCAGGTGCCCTCCGCCCATACGATAGTCAAATGTGGGCCGCTATGGCAGCCTGTTACGAAAAAATGAACCGCCCAGACGACGCGATCAAGTCTTACAAACGCGCACTATCCGGTAATGCCGGCACTTCTGCAGCGACTGCAAACCAATGGGATGGGTTTGAACTGAACACTAAGACACTCATAAAGATTGCGAAATTGTATGAACGGGTTAAGAGGAGCGATGAGGCGGTTCATTACATGGAGATGTGTTTGAAGGCTGAGCCGGACTTGGGACCAAGCGAGGATATTGCTACAGCAAAGAATTGGTTAGCACATTATGAGAAGGATAGGTTGAATCTGGGAAGAGCTTTGCAGTTGGCGCAAGAACTGTTTGATGCCGGGTTGATGGTTGAGGATTCGAGAGCTATGGTGAGAGATATTCGCAATCAACTAGATATGGACCATCCGAGATCATGACAGATGAGTGTTGAACCTATGTCTGGCACTGGGTGATTGTCATATAACCTAAAGAAAAACGTGCCTTTTTTTAGAATTAGGCGAATGCATCACGCTGCAAAGCGGTCTTTTGTGAAACTTGTTACTACAAATTTATCTAGTTAAATAGGCGAGCCTACGAAATATAGGTAAGGAGGTTTTATCTAGTAAGGTAGGGCAGTGGCCGGCTGTCTCGGGGCATAGACCGAGGCAGTATAGTAACCTAGACTCAGGAATATCCGGAGGAAAGAGTTCGTGTTGTCGGGTGTGGTATTTTTTGTCCTAGTTAGCCCTAACAGATTAATAGATACTAATACTTCAGTACCTACTTTTACTTGCTTAGATAGTACGTATAGTAGTGGTCTCGTAGTATACGATGTTCCGTTGGCAAGGTGTATTTAACTGAGTACTGAAGTTTATTTTATCAGGACTAAAATTGGGTACATCTAGCCCATAAGGCGACTATGATTTAATGTAGTTCGAACCTTTCTAGCTAAGAATTGATTATATTAAGTATACCCACAAACCTACGCATGAAACAACTAGGTGCTTACCTAAGTAGGTAAATAAGTACGTGTTTAACTTCCGGCCTTCTACAATATGTATATGCCTTATATGCAAACTAATTCCTTGGTAGGTGCTGGGTGTACGTACGTACGCACGCATACTCAAGTTACCTCCAACGTCTCCTAGCAACCTGTATGCATATATGGTATATTTGAAGACTGATTAGAGTTTCAAATTATAATTACGTGTATACGGCGGGCCGAACTGACACTGACCATGGTATGGCGGGCCAAAATGAAAAAAAAAGGATTTCTATGTGCAACGGTTCAAATTACACGTACAAATATGCAAAATAGACAAAATGTGCATACATGCATCATAAATCTCACTAGCCACAATGGCCCCGGCGCTCAGCAGCAGCCATGGTGCTCAACAACAGCCACGGTGCTCAGCAATAATTATGGCTCTGAGCACTAGCCATAGCTCTTAGTAATAAGCTTGTTATTTTTATTTTTCAAATCCCTATTGTCATAAAGAAATAAATGATTTTTGAATTCAATTTCAGACATAATAATAATCTCGGACGTAATAAATAATTTAATTGTCAAAAACAGTTAATTAATATCATAATGTGAACACCATAACTAATACTAAACACTGTGGCTAGTATTGAACACTGTAGCTAATGCTGAGCGCCATAGCTATTGCTGAGCAGCGTAGCTATTGCTGAACGCCGGGGCTGCTGCTGAGCACCATGGCCATTGTGGCTAGTGAGATTTATGATGTATGTATGCATATTTTGTCTATTTTGCACATTTGTATGTGTAATTAAGGCAGCGCACATAGGAATCCTTTTTTTTCATTTTGGAACGTTATACATGGCATATAATATAAAGCTCAAGACTAAAACATCATAATATTCATGTAGATTTATGTATGTGCATGTGTACAGTACGTCAATTCGATGCGGTCTCCGGCCAAACAAAAATACCTATACGGGAGTTGTACAGTGGCGTGTACAGTGTTCCATAATACCTGCATACCCTATTCATATTCTAGTAGACTAACAAGGGCTCATATGATATATCAATCTGAGTTTAGTGTGATTGAGGTGTTGTATTTTCTCTCCCTCTAACCCGAATTGTCAGTCTCGGCACTCTTAACCCGGCCAGTCGAAACCAGCCAGCTGGCCAGGGGGTGTCCAGCATTCCTGAAGTTAACTTGAGGCTGCGATGTCACACAAGGGTTCATAAATTCGTTTATGCTCTGCGGCTCACCCTTCCGGCTCTCATGTTACCTGCCTGAATATACTGATTAAATTAAGCTTTACACAATAGCTTAGCTCTTAAGCAATTGCCTATAACCCGAGCCAAACTCGTCCCGTCGTATCGGCCAGCGCGAATATTGGAACTACGATAATCAACTTAAACTGAACACCACCCACATCCACCAAAACCTGTTCTTCCAATGCCTACTCTCGAATGTCTTCTCTCTTCGCTCCCAGAAGCACAAATCATCTGTGGTAGCAAGGATACTCATATTACAGAGCTATTTTGCGACTCTCGAAAAGTCCTCCCTGGCTCTCTGTTCATTTGCGTCCTACCAGACGCATATCTGTACCAAAGAATTCATTCTGGCAAGGAACTCACCACAATATATATATCAGATTCCATAAAGCAAGGTGCAATCGCAATCGCAGCTGAAGATGAAGAAATCCTTTTGAGTCTACCCGACCATATCGTGAAGATACTCGTCCCTAACGCACGACGGGCTTTGGCACTAATGGCTGCCGAATTCTACGACCACCCCTCGAGAAAGATGGTACTGGTGGGACTAACTGGCACAAATGGCAAAACTACAACCGCCAATCTTACTGCTCAGATACTTCGTCATAGCGGTTTCAAGTCTGTGGGTGTTATTGGCACACTTGGAGCAACAACTGAAAATACATCATTTGACACTGGCCATACTACTCCTGGAAGCCTGGCCGTTCAAAGGATTTTATCTGAATTTTTGAAGGCTGGAGTAGAAGCAGTGGTTATGGAAGCTTCCAGCCACGGTCTAGCACTTCAAAGGGTTGTGGGGTGCGCTTTCGACATTGCTATTTTCACAAACTTCACCCAGGATCACCTGGACTTTCATAAAACTATGGAAGAGTATTGGGCAGCAAAGGTGCTGCTCTTTACGGAAATCGCAAAATATTCGACGACATTCAAGCCATTTACTGCAATAATCAATATCGACGACAATTATGGAAGAAAATTGATCGATGATGTTTTAAACAAAGCATCGTATAAACACAAGACGTACAGTATTGTGGAGAACTCAGTTATCAAAGCCGAAAATATCAAGCTTGCCACCTGCGGTATAGAGTTCTCTGTTGGGAAATATGGCGAGGGCGAAACTATACTTTTCAAAGTTCCCCTAGTCGGCCGCTTCAATGTCTACAATTGCCTTGCTGCCATCTCAGTCGCCAACCACCTCAAAATACCCCCTGTACAGCTCCAAGAAGGGCTAAATTCCGCCAAAGCACCAGCCGGACGGATGGAGGTAATCAGCGAAGGACAACCATTCACTGTAATTGTTGACTTCGCCCATAGTCCTGATGCGCTCCGAGAAATTCTTACTGCTTTGGGAGAGCTGGCTACAGGCAGAATAATATGCCTCTTCGGATGCGGTGGCCGTCAGAATGCAGATAGATCAAAACCCGTGAATATGGGCGCCGTAGTAGCAGAGCTCGCGGACTTGATCATAATCACAAGCGATAACCCAAGATTCGAGGATCCTCAAAGAATTATGGAAGATATCTTCGCCGGGGTTAAGATTAAAGGTAAGGAATCGAACACAACAATGGAAATCGACAGAAGGAAGGCAATTGAATATGCGCTCGGAATTGCGCAAGAGGGCGATACAGTTGTTTTTGCGGGGAAAGGGCATGAGACCTATCAATGGATAAGGGAAAAGAAATTCCCGTTTGATGATAGAGAGATTGCGAGGGAAGTTTTGAGAAGCCAGCAGAAGGCCTAGTCTCGTAACCAGAAGGCCCTCTAATCAAATTGGAGGAAACATTCCCGAACCAGGCGTCCGAATTATTACAACTAACTTGCCTCGGTCCCAGACGCTGTTGACCATGTAACCAATTATTCATTTCTAAGGGCCCTTTGAATTCCAAGTCAAATATTAAATGGGTATACGGGGACCGAGACTACCTCCCGCCCAAATAAACCCAAGAAGGCATAGTTGATTAATTCACTCTACATATTCGCACAGCACGCTGCTTTGAATATCTAATTTATTAATTCAAAGATTGCGGATGCACATTATCTCGATATTTGTGATATTTATCAAAGGCAACTTCAAAAAATGCCTTAGTCTATGTTGTCGAAAGTCCCTGGAGACTGTAAATTGACCACAAAAGGCCCCAGATCTGAAAAATAATATTAAGGCAAGCAAGATCACAAATAACGTTATCTTCTGCCTCAAGGCGAGCTAGAAGACTCGGATACAGTCCGAATATCGTCGACACAATCCTCAATCTCGAAATACAACATTACCAACGCAAGTCCTACAATACAACCGGGTCACATGGGATTCAACCATGCGGTGCCGGGATAGTGTCAAGACGTATTACGCTCATAGCATTGAGTCATTCAATCGTGATAAAGGCTTCTAGGGCTTTCTTGTATAACGCTAGATGAATTTCCGCGCCGACTATATTCCCACAATAAAAAACTTACAAAACTTGCTCCGGAGATTCCTCTCTTCTTCTTGTTTCATCCATCCTCAGACAACAATCATACAGCAAACTAACTCACAGTCAGAAAGCCACGTTTATCATTCGAAAATATCGAACAATCTCGATCACAATGAAGGACGAGATTGCTGTTATCTACCCGAACGAGGCCATCTCCACGGCCGTCTTAAAGTATTGCAGGGAGAGGTCCCTTCCTCTTCCAGACCACATTCACAGGCATGCAGAATTGACGGAGAAGCAGCTTGGCGATAAGTCTGAGATGATGGTTTCAAGGCTTCAAGCCCAATACTTGCTTTGGACTGCTCGCAGTTTTGGAGCTAAGAAGAGTACGTGCCCTTGGACTTTCAGTTTCCTGCTGGCTATAAGACCTAGTGTCTTGTGTTTTATAATTTGACCAGCAAATGATTCCTAGCTTGGGAAATCGCCTTGGAGCTGGAATGGTTTGTCCTGAAATAAAATAATAATAATTTATTTAGTTCTCGAGGTCGGCTGTTTCACTGGATTCAGTGCTCTAACTTTTGCTGAGGCTTTGAAAGGAGTTGAAGGCGCCAAAGTAAGATATCAGTTCTTCGAATCGAAGCAAAAATCCGTGGTTTGAACTTACAAGCACTCTGAGTTAGATCGTCACGATGGACATTAACCCAGAAACTGGTGCCATTGCTCGTCAAGCTTTTAAAACAGCTGGAGTCGATGGCTTTGTTGAGCTGGTCCTCGGGCCAGCCGATCAAACGTAAGTATCTATCATCCATGATGTGCTTGTTGCGAAAGAATGTACAGCTCACTTGCTTTTGTATTTTTGTAGGCTTACCGATCTGGTTCCCCAGGGGCCATTTGACTTGGTGTTTTTAGATGCCAACAAAGAGTAAGTTATGTGCCTGCCCCTTTGCATTAATTGGCCGTCAACTTACTCCAAGTTTCTTTAACAAGGGGGTATATCACGTACTTCAATAAGATACTTGAGCTTGGGTTGGTACGAAAAGGAGGGATTCTTATCGCCGATAACGTGCTCAAGAAGGGCCTCGTCGTCGACGCGACTGAGAATAATCCCAGCTTTTCAGACTCATACGCTACAAGTAAGGTTCCTTATCTCAAGGACTTCAACGACCTTGTTGCTTCGGATAAACGTGTGGAAACATTTATACTGCCCGTATTTGATGGTTTGGCTCTTGTTAGGGTCTTGTGAAGCACAACCAGCTGCCACAGTACCGTCTCTAGGAGGGTCTTGAATCTTACTGTTCTATTTTTCGCCGTTTTACCTCTGAAAAAATGCAAGGGGCTACCGCACTTAAAAGAATCATGGATTCGCCATCGTGTGGTTTTTTTTTTTCTCTCTTT
This sequence comes from Orbilia blumenaviensis, assembly GCA_036872755.1. NCBI lineage: Eukaryota > Fungi > Ascomycota > Orbiliomycetes > Orbiliales > Orbiliaceae > Orbilia > Orbilia blumenaviensis. The sequence goes on along the minus strand of JAVHNS010000006.1, from coordinate 1,732,383 downwards.
CTTTCTCTACTTCCTTTTAGAAAGATGGGTTTATTACTTTCATTCCTGTACGCCTATAGCTATTAGATACACAAATCTATGAATGCCAGAGGCTACTATGGGATGACCTCTTCAATTGCTCTAGAGAGCACTTCTTCACCAACAGTGGTAAATGTGAATCTCCACCTAAAATGCCCTCTCACAGCATAATAGACATGTTGAGCTTCCTTCCCCTTAATCCCACTCCTGCACCTACTCCTTCATAGCCTATAAACTTCGCCTCCATAGGTCATCTTTAATAGCATGCTTCCACCGTGCCACCCACCCTTTCCATGATCTCCCCTCACCGTCACAATCCCAGCAAGGTCAAATAACGGAGTACAGAACCAACCTTGCCGGCCATACAGAGAGTTGACGAGAACTATTACGAGAAAAATAGCTGCCAAGAACGCCAGCTACCATTCTACAAACCTTTCTCCTCAACCCCACTGTATAAACAGCATGATCTAAATTCGGGACCCTGACTTTGCCATAACCACGAGGAGCAGGAAGATCATGGAAAGGGTGTATCATCATAAAAAAAAATAACCGCCGCAGAATTTCGCGAACTGAGTTACCGAATTCCGAGAACATACCGTTTTAAAACAAAAAAAAAAAAACATATATAGAAACAAAAGAGATATCCTCATCTCATAGAATCTGCACCGAACTTTCTGTAAAAGTACCACGACCAACTTGCGAGCACAAGAAAAAGTCGTACCGAGCCAAAAGCCAGCCGATGGTACGAATACAGTAAGCATCTCCCACCGAGGACATATGGAGAGGTGGACGATGTGACCTGCTTATGTAAAGCAGGTCACCGCACCAAATCCGGTAGATCCAGTTTAACTCGTCCAATCACAATAACCAATTGATTTCCACTTAAATATAAATCCACCACGCGGACCAAAATATATAGTGGACCCATATTCATCAGGCTTTAGAAAGCCGAAAATCGTATCGCCCCAGGAAAAGAGAAAGAAAAAAAAGGAATCACACCCGCCAACAATGCATCGGTGATTCGTAGTCGTTCTAGGAGACCAGAACAAGATCGATAGAAGGGAAAATTCGAGCTCATCAGAGGGAGGTGTTGAGATTGCCCGATCTAGATCTATCCGAAAAACGCGCGTTTCCTGACAATGCGTAGTGTTCCACACCGTCGTAATTGACGTCGTATCCCAACTCGACGAATAGATGTACAGCATTCGAATTGAGATCAATGGTTGGAAACCGGCTTAACAGATAGAGAGAGACAACGCCGTAGCGGTTGACGCAGGGCTCCGAACAGTCGATATGGACGAAGCTGGAGTCAGAACCCGTCGTGGCCGCGTGGTGGAATATTCGAAGGAGCAAAAAGCAACGGGCGAAAAAAAAAAATACGGTGTTGTCGCCTGCGACCTCAATTAGGGTGGTTGAAATGTAACACACAGGGAACAGCGTTTTTCGGATATTATAGAAGTAAAGGTGCGACTCGACTGTCAGCGGCTGCCAGCAGACGCTGACGGATGTTAGCAGAACAGTAAGGGGGTTTGGGGGTTTTCTGGCAGAAAATGGCAAATTTCTTATCAGAAACGGACGGCAACACAAAAATTGCAACAATACTATCCGTAATTGAGATGCACCCCGAAATGTTAGTTTTGCGAGAAAGGATTAGTCCCACAGCGCTTGTTACTAGTATTCTTGCACACGACGGAGGGCTCGGAAATAAAGTCTTTAATATTTGCCTAAGAACTTCCGCTTGTAATTAACTAAGCCGAATAGAATCAGGCTTCATTCTGCCACTGAAGCCCCGAGAATCCAATGATTCGATTGAAGGCCACGTCCCTCTTTAACATTGCTTCAAACTTAACCCGTTCACCACACGCCTTGACTAACCCAAGAGCATGCACTTTGCCAATCTTTCCCATAGATAAGCTTTCGTCCTTTTCAATCCTTTTCACGTCTCTCCACCTAATCTCCAGCATAACTTTCTTATTAACCTCTGTTTCAAACACCAACCCGTAATCCGCGAGATATAGTCTCCCCGGGTGCCCACGATAAATGCACTTGAAACCGCAGTATATTACTCCAAAATAATGCTTCCCATTCAAGCTCTCCGGATCCCGTTCAATGTCATGTGGAGAAATCAACTCTTCAGGATCGTAATCATCCTCGTCGTCGATATCTGGCGATGTCGTGTATCCTTCGTCACCCTCCGCTCCATCATCCTGATCATCATCAATAACCATAACAGGGGTCTCAAAATCTTGTGCTCTTTTCCTTTTAGCATTCCTTCTGGCTGACTTCTTTTTCATATCCGGATCGGTAATAGCGTTCGCAGCGTCCGCTCGAAACTCAGAGTATGCGATATCCGCATGTGTTGGTATTCCCCAGAACACCCATTTGAAGGGGCTAACAACCAGCCTATACCGTGGATAGCGACTGGCAATAGGCGCGGAAACGAAAAACCAGAGGCCAAATATGAAGGTCACGATGCGCCAGCAGTATTTCAGATCTGTGAACACACCAAGAAGTAAACATACTCCGAAGAAAATAAGGGTACATGTCGTCTGCTCTGGATCTCGCCATTCGTAGAAACTGAACTCGGGTATTCATGTCAGCATGTACCCTTAAACGCGCGAGCTAAGTAAGCTAATCGGATTTTATACATACTTTCTTATAATTTCTAGGGCATCTGCAAAATCGCCAAGCTTGAGCTGTGCCCAGGAACCAAGGCTGTCAGGGAGCGCTTCGACCCATCCATCTGAGCCATGCCGCTCTATTAGTTCTGTAACACGATGCACATTTTGTTGTTGATCTCTGGCTCTGTGTATTGCCCCCTTGACCCTTTTTACCTCATTCCAATCCTGGCGATTTCTGAGTACCCTTGAGATGAGATACGCATACTGCCAGTAATAGCCTATCAGCCAATATTTCAAGCCTTAACGGGAAGTTGGATGGTACCTACCGAAAACGTAACTAAGTATCCTGACCACCATAAAACCACATATATTCCCATCCACCTCGCCGTCTTAACCGGGTCCTCCCATCGATATACACCCCTGATAACCATGGCCCACTCATGGAACGGCGCCATCCCAATAGCAATTCTCTCAACATGGCTCAGAGTTGTTGCCCTTTCATATCGCGGCACCTCCTCCCAGGGACTTGTATATACCGGAATAAACCTCTGAGAGAAATATAAAGCCAGGTCGCCAAAATATTTCATAAACCCTTCCTTTTCGATAATTTCATCAAAATCAGGGTATCTCAAAGCCTTTCCTCTAACGACCGATGCAGAACGGATATGTCGATCAGAAACCCAGTTAACCAACATCTTCTTCCTAGCAATCTTGAGCTCCTGGAGACGTTGTTCCCGTTCGCTGATTACCTGGCCATCGGTTTCGAACCTACGCTTCGAGACAAGCCGGATGAACTCCACATCGGATTTTGTGAGTCGGAATGGGTCAAGGTCCAGACCCAAAACGTGATTTGAAAGCGTATTCGATGCAAGGACTTTTGGAAGGCGTTTTGGATGAGATTTTGAAAGAGAAGATACTGCCTGTTTTACTTTCGCTTTAATAGGATGGTTTGAACTATGCGATTTATCTGTTGGTGACATCGTTGGGCTGGGAAAGCCTTCGGCTTTATCAAGTTCTTGGCATAATCTCAAAGGCTTTCTCTTCCCTTTTCGTTCGTGGTGCGTATGATAATGGTGGGCCTTGAATTTACGAGACGCAGATACAGGGTGAGCGAGAACGTTACGAGTTTTGTGAAGAATATTTCGGGTAGATGAAGAATGTATTGTTGAAGAACCGACAGAAGATTCCAGCGAGTCCTCGGACTCATTGCCATCACTGATGCCATCTTTAATTCCAATCTGCTGAGTCCCTTCGATTTCTATGTCTGAAATATGATGAGGTCCGGAGTCAAAGCTTGGTGACACAGGTTGAGGGTTTGACGAGAGTTGTGACGCTGGGCATGTGACGAAGTCCGTTGGTGGACTAGGGGCTGGAACCTGGTCACCAGCTGTATTATTCCGAGCTGAGAACTCGGGGACCTCATCGTATGAGCTGAAATCCGAATTTGAGTCTTCGTAAGCCATATCGGAGTATAGTCCTGAGTATTGGAGTAATTGAAGTAGTGGTTATTATGAATGATGTATCCAAAGTTAGCACTTATGCCCGGTTCACTAGGATTCGAATGGGCGTCACTCTGCGGATACAGAAGGATTGTTGTATTTTTGACGTCAACGCGACTGGTGCCAGCTGGCGGGTCCCAAACCAAGCTAAGGAAACAAGAAGCTAGCTGAAATAACGAAACTAGAAGAAAGATGAAGGATGAACGGAGATTTAAGTCTCAATCAAGGTCTCTTTCAGGCTTACTTATAGCTAGCTGTAGGCTTGTGCTCGCGCTCGGGTTCATACATCGCTACATCCCGCAGCCGGCCGTGCTGTGTTATGGTTACACACAGTGCCATAACCATGCATCACCAAACACCCACCTCACGTGATACAATTTTGATTTCAAACTTCGGACCGATTTTTGGCTAGTTCACTAATTTTGGATCCTGCTTTAGCTGTCCGATTGATCCAAAAATTAAGTTATTTCGTAAAGAATTGAGCTCGTAGTCACGACGTAAGAAAAGGTGCTGATCGAGACCATCGCGATCTCGTTGAGGGCATGCCGCTAGCAGACAAACAACACCAGAATTCTAGATCCGAACCTGAACTCGCCTACCTGCTTGGATTACTACCATGTATGGCTATAGACCACCACGCTCCAATATTATAGCTAGAGTGGGAGTGCTCGACTGTAGTGTTAATTCTGGGTTTCTCCTGGTACCAAACTTTAAAATGCATTCACATTTGAATTGATTACCAAAGCTAGCCAATTGACCTAATTATACAAAATCCGAATTCGTAGAGACATAGTAATACTTTTTTATAGGTATTCTCCTCAACAACCAACGATTTTGTCGATTCCGTCTTATAATGGCTCTTATAGCGTCTTTATTCCTGTAGTTCGATTAGTTCGGTTTCCTAGTTCTTAAATTCAAAAATAACCGCTGTTTTTGTAGCTCTAGATCTGTTCCATACGTAATAGGTAGAAGTATAACTGCATCTCCTTTCTCGATTATCAGAAAGATTGAGTACGGCTGTTGTATTTCCGCGCCTCGTATTATGTAACACGAATATTAATCAGTCCAACTGTACTAATATCAATGATTGTTATACCCTTTGCTGCTACCTTCTTGAAGTCAACTTCAGGGTAGTCACGCATTACAAGCCTCCTTCGATACCTACAAACAGGTCTCTGTTCTTGCTGCGATTTGTCGTCGATGATTCTTAACGCTGCGATCCCTTTCACGGCACCTCCCCGCTGGATAGCTTCATCGAGCAGTATTAAATTACACTGGTAGTCTTCCTCGTCTTGTTTATCTGGCTCTGTAATGAGGTAGTACCTGCTCCCCTTTCTGTCTATCAACCCCCATGTTTTGTCAAATTGAAGTGTAGCCAAGGGAAATAGAATGGCATAGTAAAGTCCATTTAACCCATCTTCTGTGACAGTGCACATTCTGCCTCCATCTTTGACTGTCTGAGTAGCGACTTGTGATCCGCCTTTAGCGCCCCCATGTGTCGCCATCAATGAAATTGGTGCCCATCGAAACCCATCAATATCCATCTTACTAGCGCTCAAGAACAGGATGTTTCTTGGTACTTCTTTCAGCCTCAATAACAACTCTTTCATCCTCGTCTCTGGCGGTAAGCCGGCTAAAGAAGCAGGGTCCTTTCCAAGCAAACTGGCAATTGCCAATGTTTCGTCCGATGCCCGACTAGTCGCTCGCCACCGTAGTGCTCTCGCAACATCACCAATTGTGTAAGTGTTATACAACCGCCATTTCGTCAACCTGAACAGCTCGGACGCGATATCTGTCTGCTCTGGATACAGGAGCATATTGTCAGGTGCAGGGATTACATCCGCCAATTGCACGACGTGCCCGTCACCGCATAAGAAAAATAATTTCTTTGCAAGAACAGCTTCCTGGAGAGTCCATAGCCGTCTCATCCACCCCGATGTCAGGATATGAACTGCTAGTGCCTCACGCGGTAGTGTTGAAGGAATAGACAGTATGGCGCTATCGAGAACCAAGACGGCTTCTGCTTCCGTGTATGTGCGTGCCATTAATCCAATCGCTTTCTTTCTGACTGAGGAGTTATTGGGTATACACAGTGAATCCATCCAAAATGCTAACTTCGGAGTTTCATTTCCAGTAGCCTTGGGTAAGACAGTCGCGACGAGGTTGGCTATTCTTCGAATTTGACATGTTGGCAAACCGTCCTCTGTTGTACTCCCTAGGCCGTCTGCCCATACATGCGATATTGCAAGGTATGGAATCTCATCCGATTTGGCTGTCATGATTTCCACTGTTCTCCCCCCTTTCTGAATATCATCTCCTTCTATCACCATGATTGGGATGTTTCCAGCCTTCAGCTCATCAACAACCATCTCTGCGTTTGGTTTTGAGTAAATGCATACTCCTTGATCACAGCCGTTCGTATGCTTTGGTTTATAGTTGTCGACATCAACCATATTTGCCTGACAAATATCATCCGTGCAAGCTTTGTGTTTTTCGCCAGAAAACCTCAATCTGCTGAGATATTCTAATCCACATAACCCCAGGCTACCTATTACTGAACTCACAGTAAACCTGCACCACCCTCTTTCATCAACCAACTCTTTCTCGTATATCCTTCTGTACTCGGGAATCCACAGGGTTGACCACGAGAACCCCATAGGCTCCGCAACAGATGGATGAAATGCCATTTTAGTTGCAACAATTGCTTCAGCAATGCAGCCAATTGTGAGAATCATGGCAGTAGCATCTTCGTACGAAAGAATTGAGGGGTTGGAATAAAAGGTTCGTTTGGCTAGCATTGTAATCATGATAGAGCGTAACTGGCCCAGCGTAGAGTTTACTCTTTTCGACCAAGCTCTATATTCATCTGACCTTCCATTTTTGATTCTTTCCACCCAGGAGGACATTATAGTGGGGATATTAGAACGGCTGAGTACAGGAAGCGAGTCCGAGTCTGTGAGGATAAGAAGCGACTCGTCAATGGGGGATTGAGTGACACATTCCAGGACACCGAATGTTAGCCAGCTTTGAAGTTTTGAAAGGAGGTTCGGAGGGCCTGGAGAAGAGAGGGTAAGGTCTCGGGTTTCGAGATAGGAGGAGAATGGGGAGATGGGGTAGTTGGCGTGGAGGAATCCGAGCCATTTGGGGGGTCTGAAAAGACTAGAGGACGCTGAATCTAGTGTCGACATATTAAAATATACTTCATACTACTAGGTGAGAAGTAATCTCGAACTGCGCTTTTAGCAGTAAAATTTACCGCTGATATTGATTCCCGCCGGATGCACCACTATAGTGAGAGGAGTGATATCGATACGCACATGGCAAGTACAGTTGCTGGCATTTTGTGTTGGTATATCCAGATCTATGTCGGTGCGCCACGTTCACTTCGTTAGCCACTTTGAAGGCCAAGGTAATGATATAGTAATGCTAGCTTTTAGTATTGATCCCAAAACGAAAAAAAAAACGCATATGCATTCGAAAGAGAATTAGGTATTCAAATTCCTAATCTCTAGTCCCGATCTTGATTTGACAACTATCCTTGTTCGCCGTTGCCATCTGCAGGTAGTCTCTATAGCTCTAGTGAAGTCCTGAATCTGACTAATTTTATAACATAATTATAACTTCTAGCTCCACAAATTTGTCAAGAAGCATACCAAAGTATCTATGAAGCCCCAACAAAGGACCAATGAGCTTTTATAATTTTGCAACATTTGTGGCTATTATACCCCATACCGTACCTATATAAGTAAGTAGATACAATATCTCCTAGTATTAACTATAGCTAGTCGGCCTCCAGTCGTTCCTGGCCTCGGGAGCGTCTACAGACACAAAGTCGAAGTTATTTCTAGTGGATCCTAAATTATCTTAGCTGAGTTTCAGAAAGACTAAGCTGATATGGTCCCATCAGTATATAGACTAGGTACATAGTCTTGTCGTCCATATATCTGCTTCTCGAGACAATGAGAAACATCAGGATTTGAACAATTTTAAAACCTGTGCTCTAGCCTAGCTAGTCTCGTATTATGTCTAGCCAGCGCTTATATCCGTGAATAATATACATATGCATATTATCAAAAGTTTAAAGGTAAGCAGCAAAAGGACATCAAATATCGGGCTTTATATTGGAATGCCTGCTTGAATTTCTGTCGAAGTTGTAAATTAGATCTTTCCTACTTGATACAACATGTTTGGAAGCTTATCGGGAGAAATGTGAGCTATGCCCAGCACCGACGGGCCACCGACCAAAGTGCAATGGGCATCATTGACAAAGCTATCTAGCGTTATAGCTACCTATGTAGTTGTAATTTAAATTGCAACCCCTCACTACCACAGCACAACGCGCACCCGCTACCTTGCATGCAGCTGAGACTCTATCAATATTCCGTTTGGAGTCTGGCTGATAAGTCAAATATCACCTTCGTATCACATGCGGCGAGCTAAGCTATAGCAGCTGAAACCAATTATGGACCGTATCCCACTCGAGATACTTCGTCAAGTCGCCGCATGGCTGCCATATGACTCCGTCTCCTCCTTCTCGCGCGTATCTCGCGCAGCCCGAGCAGCGGCGCACGACTGGCAAACTTATAGGGCCATTACAGACGGTCCCAACCATAAGGAATTAAGAGAATCTTCTGAGCAGAGTGTATCAGACACTCAGCTCGAATGGAGCCGGAATCCAATCACGGCCAGCACACCGCTAAGCGAGTGCATGCTGTACGCGAAGGCAGATAAAAACTGTTGGACAATTACTTCAAAGGACTATAAACTTCCAGATCTAGATCCTGCTGCTATCCGGGATTTTGTGCGATGGGCAGGAGTTATGGCTGCTAGAGCTCGTACGCAATATTGTCCCATTAATTTATGTTTTAACAATATGACTAACCGCTATTCACTAGACGCATGTGTTCAACGAACGCTTCACACGCATCTTCATGTACGTTACCTCCGAAGCCTGGACGAATCCCGCAATGTTCCGCTGGCACAGAGATATATATTCTCTTTCTGGGTTACTGTATGCCTTCTGTCTTCTCCGGTTATCTCGTCTACCCGTGGGTCTAGTGGAATAAGGCACATTGGAGAAGAAGCAGAAGAAGAAGTTCGATATTCCTTACTCTTAGAAAGCCTTGAGGCTGCCCAAAGAGAGCTTCAGGAACGCTGGGGGGAGCTGAACAGGTCATTCGTAGCACGGTATCGATATGCGATTACAATTACACTAGAATATCTATCTGAGCATACACCAGAAGATCGGGACCCAAACCACCTAGGCGACCCCGAATACACTTTCGCATTACTATTACATGAACTGTGTGTCAGGTCTGTGGGGCTGGTGGCGTATACATACAAGTTATCAAGGATATTACGACGACAAAACACCCTGCCGAAAGACCAAGCGGGCCTCGATCTACGACATTTCAAACCCTGCCCATTAGGTACAGAGATTCCATTCGAAAGCTTTATGAACCTACCGCTTCCGTTTAAACATGAACCCATCGATTTTCTGACCTGTCATTTGAAAAAGATGACTTCTCGAGAATTCTTGGAAGAAGGGTTGTGGATGGGAATTGAAGGAGATGAGAGGCTGCTATATTTTGATCCGGCGATGATAGATGTTAAGCTCACATTAATAAGTCGAGAAGTTCAGACCAACGGTAATCTATCTTTAGCGGAAGGTGATAGGCTAGAACAGGGGAATGAACACGCAACATGGGTATTAGGAGGACGGAATGGCATGAAATACCCGGTGCTCCGAGGATCTGGGATAGATAAACGTGGTCCATTCGACCTTTATGGGAGATTATCTCTTCCAACCGCGAGGATTAAGTTAACAAAGACATATAGATCAGATAAGCTGAAGATCTATTGGACGTGTTATATGACACCATTCGGTATCTTTGGGAGATGGTCGAGTCGACATACGCGTGCAGATTCTGGATATATATGGTTATGGAAGGAGGATTGGTGCAGTGATTCTCGTCAAACCCAAACCGATATTGATATGCAAGATGTAGACCCTTAACAGCAGGGATTTGGGGAAGTGGATATTTTGAAGAGCGGCATCGAATCCGACGGGTTTAAACTATGTAACCGTGAGAGTTGTAGTGTCTGCATGTTGGTTCATATTGATAGTCTAGCAGATTTCTGATAGCTATCGATAGCGAAGGACCACAATGCATAACAATGTCCTCATATGTTCATCATGGGTTTCAAGCTAGGCTGCCCATCATGTTCTATGCCTATCACCTAGTCTCGTGTCCAACGCTATGCCTTAACTAAAATTTCGGGCTTATGACCATATGTGGTATTCTCTGCATAATGCATAGGTAGGTAGTAACCCGCAACATTCGGCTGTTGGATTTTTAACCCGACAATATATATATCAGGATCCAAAAATATAGGCACTTCACTGACAGGAATATCATCATCAAATGCCGACCTCCAGCCTCCCCGTCGAGATCTTAATCCATATCTTTGGCTACCTTTCTTTCTCAGACCATGTCTCTGCCTCCCACGTATGTACAAACTGGCAGACAATAATCTCAAAAACCCCTTCCCTCCTTCCAGCCCGCTATTTGAGATTCCGCGATGCCTCCAATGAACCGATTGGAGTGCATGAACTCTTATTTGCCAGCTGGTATGCTCCTAGTCTTCCCGGGGTTCTTTGCTGCTCAATTCAAAACTCCAAGATCCTGGGATATGAAATATCCAGCGCATATCATCCTGGGAAAGAATCAGAGGGCGTTACGGGGATGCAAGATAACAATACCACACATGGAGCCGAAAAGATCCAAACTCCTTCACCTCGTAAAGACGTTTTCAAACTACAACCAGACGGCCTGCTCAACGACCCCTGCATCGCAACAGACTGGATTTTAAAAGCCGACCTTATCGAGCCCCGAGGTTCCTTTGTCAAAAAAGGGCATCGATTAAAATTAGTCTTCTGGTCCGCTGAAAAGGCCCCGCAATGTCTACCACTTGAAGACGGTGACGAGATATTTCCCATCCTCTTCGAAAGCGGCTACCCAAGACGGGTGATGCTGCTTGACTATGTAAAAGTTAGGTTTCGGAGCGAGAAAGAGCATGAAAGGTGGGGCATAACCATCAAGGAACTAATGGAGGTCCTTGTAGAGTCAGTCGAGAAGAAGTTGGAAGAGCTGGAGATCGACGTAGGAAAAGTTCATTTTTTGGAGATAGAGGTGGCTCACGGCCGATTTGTTAGCGATGATTGCCCAGAACGTTGGTTTCTCGGGCATTTTGGCTTCAGGGCTATGGTTCTTCACCCAGACTCCTTAATAATCAAGGAGAGGTTGAGAAAGGAGGCGGAGAAAATAGAAGCATTTCAATCGAAGGGAACAGATGGTCCGCTTGGTCTCGTTGGGTCCGCTATAGAATGCAGCAGAAAGGCGGATGCACTGAGGTCGTAGTTTATAATACAATAAAAGAATTAGAAGCCCATGATTCCCAGTCTGTAAGAGAGTCAAAATAAAAGAAAAAAAAGTTTCCGAACCAAACTCCAGCAGGGCACATTACAAACAGAAAATGATAGACATATCCTCTACAGCAGCCCTTGTTTCTGCAAATCATAGTACACCTTCTCAGGCATCACATTTCCTTCCCCATCCTCCATCTGTACCACGTTATCTTGCGTCACCTGCGCCTGCTTCTTGTCCGTCTTCAGTTTATCATTGAATGCCAGCGCATCTTCAATCTTTGTGATTTCTCTGAATACCGTCGGATTTGTTATCCCTAGGCAACGTAGTCCGTGGACGTGTCGTGCTTCTGTAAAGTGCTTATCGAATGCTCGTCGACCCATATAAACAAAGTTACCACAGATTTCGCAGGTATATTCCACACCCAACCCGTGTAGCTTGTATAACCAAAATGGAATCGGCTTTCCATCCCATGCGAGTGGAAGTTTTAAGGGGTTGTAAATCTTATCTTCATCATCCTCGTCGTCATCGTCATCCAGGTGAGTGGCACCCAACGTGATTTGAGTGTCCTGGAAAAGGGCGTCGAGTTCAGCTTGTCGCTCACGTTCTGTAAGCGATGCTTTCCGCTCGACATTGGTTTTGGTATCGTCACGCTCCTTCGACATAAGCTCGGTGAGTTTCTTGATCCGGAACTCACGTTCGGCGATAGCTCTATGCTTCAGATTCTCAGTCGCTTCAACCGGTTTCGTCACACCGGAATCAGCTGCATCTTTGCCCTTTGCTGCTACCGCCTTCTTGTGCTTATTCCCGTTCAGGTGGCCATTATAGGTGTTCTCATTTGTGAACCCCTTCTCGCAAGCATCACACCATATCCCTGTCGGCTTCTCAGCAGCGGCACCGCTTTCCCAGCCAGCTACTGTGCCTGCCCTCCACGCCTCCTCGAATTCTTCTCCAAACCCTTTAATAATAGCATCAGGATTGCTTAGCGGCTTCGTTTTCCTTAAAAATCCTTCCAAGTAATCCGCTAAATTCGTTAGATACGTAAAATACGCATCGTTCTTGTTAACCTTCGGAAACTCTTCGAATTTATCAAAGAGGCCAAGGTAATGCAGATACAAAATCCTCTTTACACCCTTGAGATTGAGGTATTGTTCGTGCAATTGGGTAAGGTCGAAGAAACGGCCATGGAACTCCTCGCCGGTAAACATGTTATCGATCATGGAGATTTCGCCTTCCAGTGGTGGGCGGCGCTTGTAGGTCCGCGCGAGGTCTTCGACGGGTTCATTTGGGTACCGACGGTGGAAATCGCGGATTTCGCCTAGATGGGTGTAGAATTCGGTGAACGGGTCGCCGTGGGAAAGGCTGTTTATTTCTTTTTCTCGTGACCTATGATAATAATAGTTGGGTTAGCCATTGAAGCTGTTCAGAGTTGTGAAGTATGAAAGTAGGCATTAGGAAGGAAAAGGTCACGTACCCATCTTCATCTGTGTAGAGATCGTATAAGCGTTTACTCTGGTTCTCAAATCGAGTCAAGAAATGACCTACTTCATGATCTCGGATCAGACGATCGCGTATCTGTATAAACATGGGTAAGTATATAGAACGGACAGCTGTCTTCTTAGAGCTATTGGCGAGTCCTACTGTTCGCGCTTCCTCTGCCAGACGGTCCGCGACTGCTTGTTCAAGGCGCTCAAGTTCCTCGTGGAGGAGACGCTGGTTCTCGATAATTGTAGTCATGCTGAATTGAGGTTCTGCGGGGATTAATGGCTCTGGCAGAATATTTTTCGGATCCCTTTTTGCTGAGAATGTGGTGGCGATGAGGTTCAAGTCGCGCTGTAGTTTAAAATAGTTCCCATGGGCAGAGTCAGAGTTCCATCCAAAAATTCTCGCTTCTTCCCCAGATCACAAGCAACCATCCACCCATTTCATCAATCAATCAACCGTCAACCACCAACCACCAACCACCACCGCCACCATCACCGAGCAAACGAAACAAGGCTTCTACCGATATAACAAACTTAATACCCAGCCATGGCCGACGCCGGACTCGACAAGCGCGAAGATGAGCGCCAGGAATTCACCACCTCCAAAGAGGTTACCGTCGCTCCAACCTTCGAGGCTATGCACTTGAAGGAAAACCTCCTCCGTGGTATCTACGCGTACGGCTACGAATCCCCATCGGCCGTGCAATCCCGTGCTATCGTCCAGATCTGTAAGGGCCGTGACACAATCGCACAGGCACAATCTGGTACCGGTAAAACGGCCACCTTCTCCATTTCGATCCTCCAGGTCATCGATACCTCGCTCCGTGAAACACAAGCATTGGTGCTCTCCCCGACCCGTGAACTGGCGACACAGATTCAGAATGTAGTTATGGCTTTGGGAGACTACATGAATGTTCAATGCCACGCCTGCATCGGTGGCACAAATGTTGGAGAGGATATCCGGAAGCTCGACCACGGACAGCATGTTGTTTCAGGAACCCCTGGTCGTGTGGCAGATATGATTCGTCGTCGAAACCTTCGTACTCGCCATATCAAGATGTTGGTTCTCGACGAAGCAGATGAATTGTTGAATAAGGGCTTCAGAGAACAGATTTACGACGTTTATAGATATTTGCCACCAGCAACACAGGTTGTGGTAGTCAGCGCTACGCTCCCTTACGATGTTTTGGATATGACGACAAAGTTCATGACGGATCCGGTCAGAATTCTTGTCAAGCGTGATGAGTTGACTTTGGAAGGGTTGAAGCAGTATTTCATTGCTGTTGAGAAGGAGGACTGGAAATTCGATACTCTTTGCGATGTATGCATCCTCCTATTGCGATTACGAGAGATAAAGGTCTAGATGGCTGACATCTAGAGAATTTAGCTTTACGACACACTCACAATCACCCAAGCCGTCATTTTCTGCAACACCCGCCGCAAGGTTGACTGGTTGACAGACAAGATGCGTGATGCAAACTTCACGGTTTCCAGCATGCACGGAGAGATGACCCAGAAGGAAAGAGATGCCATTATGAGCGAATTTAGACAAGGAAACTCCCGTGTTCTGATCTCTACAGATGTCTGGGCTCGTGGTATCGATGTTCAGCAAGTCAGCTTGGTTATTAACTACGACTTGCCGAGTAATCGTGAAAACTACATTCATCGTATCGGCCGTAGCGGAAGATTTGGCAGGAAAGGTGTCGCCATCAACTTCGTCACCAGCGAGGATGTCAGAATTTTGAGAGATATTGAATGTGAGTATTCTTTCTTCCCTTAATATTAGAGGAGGAAATGCTGACAACTGCTCCAGTGTACTATTCCACACAGATTGATGAGATGCCGATGAACGTCGCGGATCTTCTTTCTTAAAAAGTTTCTTTTTGCTTGATTTTGAAAGGGAGCGCTGCTTCTGTTTCCTTTTATTGACTATATAAAGGCTATCAGGTGTGGAGGAAATGGGCTTGTATTATCAGAGGTAAGCTCTACCACCCCTGGAACGTTGCCTATTTTCTTGTGCACATCGCTAATACATTTTTTGTGTGGCTTCTCTATGTCTACAGAACCAGAATGACATATGCAAGTTTCTGCAATGATGATTATGATGAATCGTCTCAAAATGCCCGCGCTCGAATCGCTGTCCAAATGCTTCATTACTTTCTATATGCACGAAGCTCTCGTTTCCTAGACGCTCGAATGTAAGTACACGTTCAGAAATGCAAAGTCTGTGAAATACTTACCACCAAGCCTCAAAATCCATTGTTGTGACGTTAATCCCGAGGTCTTTTAGCGCCTTTGTGGATAGGTGGCAGTCGTAAGGGCGTTTAACTACTAACATTAGCAAAGCTCTACGAAACTGATGTCCCTTGGCAGTACCCAACTCACCAGAGGGATTCGGGTCCACTGTGCTATTCGCAACAATATGGGGCATTGGCAAGCCCAGGACTTGTGCAAGCCGCTCACAGATTTCGTATCTATGGCGACTCGTTAGCTAGTGTTTCCACATTCAACATATTGGTTACTACGCGGGGCGCATACTTGGTACACTTATCCTCTGAGCTAAACTGAAGAATCTTTGGAAGAGTTGTCGGGTCTTCCGATGTATACTTCTCTGCGACATCCTTGAGAACCCTGGCTACATCCTCTGTATTCGTCGGGTCTGTTGCGTGGCGTGGTTAGAGACCAACCCTCCCGGAGCGAAAACGGAAGACCCTGAACCTACACCGGATCGCCCAATGATCCATATCAACCTTGTCCTTGCCGGCCTTATTCCAGATCGTATCGATCAAAATATTAACCGCACTCTCAGTGTTATCCCCGGAACCAAACCTAACCCACCCAGCCAAAAATTTAGCGACTGTTACGAACCCCTCCCTCGGATCAATGGATAAGGGAAAAGAAGAAGGGAGAGAATCATACAACAATGGCACTCTAACCACCACCGCTCTATCACTAGCCTTAATCACAGCGATTTCACCATCACGCTTCGTCTCGCCATAGAAATTTGGTGGATTAGTCTCCGCATCAGCCTCGTATGGTGCGGCACCCGGAGTTCCATCAAACACGTAGTCAGTGGAAATGTACACAAGCACAATATCACGGGCGGCGGACTGTTCGGCGAGGAGCTGGGAAGCAGCGATATTCAAGGCTTTAGTGCCGGCAGGATCAGAAGCGCATTTATCTGGTGATTTTTCAGCGGCGCAATGGATGATAATGGCTGGTCTATACCATATTAGTTCACTAACAAAAACAAAGGAAAACCCAAAAAAATATTGAATTACGTAATCTTGTACTGAGAAAGAAAAAAAAATGCATGAGAGATAGCCATACCTGACATCGTCCAATATTTTCTCCACTTGCCCTTTCTCCGTGACATCGACTTTTAGAATCTGGGGTGGGTTCGCACGTGAAAAGCCTGACCGTGGCTCCACAAAAACCAATTAATTCGTCAGTCAGTCAAAGCTTTGTTTTTTTTTTAGGCCGATTTGACCAAAAAAAGGTCGGGCCTCCCCCGCATAAAGGGTCCAAAAAAAGAGGAAAGATATAATGACATGACATGAACATACCAGTGCCGATGACCTCCCATCCCGCTTCGTCGAATGCTCTAACGACTTGGCGGCCTAAAAGGCCAGTCGCACCGGTTACGAGGACCTTCTTCTTTGCCATAGTATATTATCAGGTAGCTAGGTATAAAAACTCAAGTGCTGGTGAGATATAAACTCGAACAATTGCAAAGACCGATAGCACGTAGAACGATCAAGTTCCTAGCAATTAAAAGAAAAATAAGAATAAGAATCAAGCAAGATCAAGCTTTAACCCCTCCTCACTAAATCGACCAGTACCAAGCCCGCTATCGATATAGATTTACACTTGAACAGGCCGGGGCCAGGGGTCGAGCCCAGTAACAGTTTTCCAGTCAGTTACCTACGTTACGTTACATAAGTATACATACCTACCAGTTTTGCATTACGCCATCCGATCGATAACCGACAGCCGGGGCTCTGCACACACACACAAACGCTCTCTCTGCCTGTCTTTCTTTGTCTGGCTGTCTGTCCTTGCGCCGACCGACTGGCCGAACTGGCCGACCAGCCGACATATAAACCATATCCCTATGTCAACTATGTCATAAACAAAACACCTATCCTCCCAGCAACCCTCTTCTGCGCCGGTTTATACCTACCATCCCATCGCCATCGCAGTCGCCATCGCATAATAAATCTATCACCTGATGATAGCCTCAATGCTCAATACCTCGGCATTAAAAAAATAAATTCAAAACCAAAGAACAAATAAACATCAAAGAAAAGAAAGAAAGAAAGAAAGAAAGGAAACAAAGAATCCCATTAAAAAAAGATGCTCCTAATAGGCCTAACCGGCGGCATCGCCACCGGCAAATCCACCGTTTCCAAAATCTTCTCCTCGGCACCCCACTACCTCCCCGTAATCGACGCCGACTCCCTCGCCCACACCGTAATTCTACCAGGAACCCCCGCCTACACCAAAATCCTCAAGAACTTCCTCTCAACCACTCCAGGTCTTCTCCATGACCCAGAAACAGACCCGAACCCTTCCCCTCTGGGTCCCAGTATAAACCGGAAGGTACTAGGTAGAAGAGTCTTCGGTACCTCGGCGGATAATAAACGGGATATCAAGATTCTTAATGGTATCGTACATCCGGCTGTGCGATGGGCGATATTTAGAGGGATAGTACATTATTGGCTACGTGGTCATTGGGCAGTTGTGCTGGATATCCCATTACTATTCGAAAGCAGACTAGATGTCTACTGCGGGGTGTCGCTGCTGGTCGGTTTAGAGCCGGAATTACAGCTAGAAAGGCTGTTGAAGCGAGACTCGTTCCTTACTAGAGACGATGGCGAGAAGAGAATAGCCAGCCAGATGCCGTTGGACAAAAAGATTGGGTTCGCAGATGTTGTCATCTGGAATAACGACAGTAAGGAAGAATTGGAAAGGGAAATAGGATTGTTCGTGGGGCAGTATAAACGTGGAAGACCCTGGATCTGGACGTTTCTGATGCAAGTCTTCTGGCCGGCAACCGGATGCGTCATTGCCTGGAGGTTAATATGTAATTTCTTAAAGAGGAGAAGACTAGATGCAAAGGCTGCGAAGAAGGAGTAAGCTTTAGAGAAGATAAAGGGGGGTGTTTCTAAATCACTACTACTACTACATAGAAGGGGTTCTGTACGATATCACTTCGGGGCGTATGGGAGCTTTTCGTCTGTATACTACTGTTATCCTTAAATTTTGGGGATCATCATATCTTTGCAAACAAAGATTTTGATCTTCTCTTACAAGCAGCACCTGGCCATTATCGATATATCACGGCTATTCTGCTCACTGCCATTTAATATCATAGAGACACCTTCAATGAAAGTATACATTTACTTAGCTTAGCCAATCATGTGTTCACATTAGCCTCGGGCTCTACGATAAACATATTCAAGCGAAACCTCCATTCATCCATTCATTACCGAGTCAATGCCCCTTCTTGATCCATCCACTAAAAACAATGGTCAAGACAGGACGAAGATAGTGATACATACATAGTTACATACAATTATTGTGATGTCTCCGTATCAATGCCTTAATGCTGATGGGAAGCAGAAATCCACCGAAAACGCCGTCATGCTTTTTTCAAATATCTGCATCCCTTTTATGTAAACGCCATAGACTTAAAAGAGAGAGAAAAAAGGCAAAAAAAAAATACCCGCCGCTAACATGAAATATTAAAACGGAAAGAAGAAGAATATGCCCTTAAAAATGAGATAAAGAGGAGGTTAAAGAGGTGGTCGGAGGGCAAGAGGTGAAGAGGCGGTAGGGGAGCGAATTGGAGAAAGCCCAATAGGAGGGCGAGCGAGGGAAAAGGCACACAGACAAGAGTCAAAGCTGATGTCAATAAAATTCTGAATAGCAGCCCCGAACGACCGACGTTTAAAACTCAGAATCGCTGACATCCATGATACTCGGATCTGGATCTCCTCGACGAACTCCTCGGGCACTCCCACCGACTCTGCGCTTCGCGGTGCCGGTATTGCGTCCAGGAGCCACTTGCATCGAACCAGAGGATTCACCGGGGACGGAGCGATGAATCTTATCCTCTCCAAGCAATTTGTCGAAGTCCTTGTCAGTGGGGACAACGCCACTCCCGTCTGGGAGGTAGTAAGTCGGCTCAAAAGGCTCGTCAGCAGACTTCAACAGAGCTTGTTCTAGAAGCTCTGTGGCAACGGGGTCCTGGGGAACGAGGGAGAGTGCCTATCAGGAAAATTACATTAGTCTTTTGGTTCACCGCCGTCTATAGAAAAAGGAAAGAACTAACCTCATGGAGATGCCCAATAGCATCTCTAGTCCTGCCCTCCATAAGGCAGCACAAACCCATCGAACAACGAATGTTCGCATCGTTCCCGCCGATCCGGATCGCATGAGTAAACTCATCGATCGCCTCACCATACCTACTGAGTCGTCGATAGGCATGGCCAAGGTTGGTGCGGAACTGGACATACGTCTTCGGGTCCCCTCCAATCTCCTCGGCAAGCTTGATTCCATTGAGGAACATCTTAACGGCCTCATGCAAGTGGTCGTTATGGTAGAATACGACCCCAAGCTCATTCATGAGCAAGGGGTCGGTTTTGCACAACCCCCAAGCAATCTGGAGGTACTCGTCTGCCAGGGTGATGTTGTTGAGCTGCAGATGCTGCATCCCTAGGAACATCTGGGGGAGGTGAGTTCCCTGGAAGAGCTTCGCAGCGGCGGAATAGGCAGAGATGGCCTGGTCGTGCTCACCCTCTGCAGCGAAGGTATGAGCAAAGCCGATCCAGGCTGGCCCGAACGAAGGGTCCATGACGGACGCCTTGGAAAAGAACCTACGAGCATCGGCCAGTCGATCAATGAGCATATAGTATGCTCCGATAGCAACGAAGGTGACTGGCTCCTCTCGATGGTTGTCGGCAAGGTCATGGGACATAAGGAACAACTCATTCTTCTTTCCCAGCTCAAAAAGACATGCTATGTAGACCGGGTAGAGTTTGAAGTTGTACTTGTCCTTCAACAGAAGCTCCTTGACGAGCTTGAGGGACTCTTCGAAACGGCACTGGGTGTAAAGGAGCTCGGCTTTAGCCAGGACAATATCATGGTTGTCGGCTAAGGGGTACTGGGTAGAAAGCATGGTGATAGCGTCATCAAATTTCGAGCTGTTTCTATATTTGCTGAGCCTGGTGGTATACAATGCCTTCAGAAACTGTGTGGTAGCTTCGCCTTGTGCGCCACCGATGCTAGCAGTCATTGTGTCGAAGTCGATCTCTCCAATAAACTCCCACTCTTCTTCAGGGCTGAGAAGGTTATTGCGCATGAGCGTGTCGAAAGCCTCGAAGCACCTAACATCGATCTTAACGGCCATCTTGTAAGCCTCCTTTGCCTTGTCGTAAGCACCTTGTTTCGTGAAGATAACCCCACGTAGATAACACATAGCTGCTTCGTATTTTTCCTCATTGGCTCGAGACGACCCACGCTTCCTAAGGTTATGGGGGTTCGAGATGATGGGACTCTCGTCGCCGAGTGTTTGAAGTGCTTCTTCGTACTTGTTTTGTTTGATTTGAGACAGAGCATACAGGTATTTGCATGGCGCCGATTTCTGGATTAAGCCAGTTCCATCGAGAAAGGCCTGTGCCCGAGTGTACTGACCAGTAGAAAAGTGTATCTGAGCCAGGAAAAAGGCGTCATTAGGATCATCTGTTACAAATTTTAGGTTAGTTCAAGTTGATTTCTATCGCCCACCGTTGCTCGTTAATGAATAGCGAGCGGGGCAGCCTGGCGCAAGCTTAAATTGGGTAGAACACGAGGGGCACTCAACTAGTCAGAGCAAGAAGCTTGTCTCCGATGAAAATCGCCGAGTCGTACTGGTGTTTGTTGACGGCATCTTGTCGCCATTCACGGAGAAACTTCTCCATGATCTTTTTTTCAAGAACAGAAGCAGAATCCTCCTCCTCTTCTAGCTCACTTAGCTCCGGTTCCTGATCTTCTTCTTCCTCTCGCTCAGGGCTCTGCTCGAATCTAGATGTGATATCGTGTAATAAGCTGTCGGTATAGTCTGATGGTAGAGGGGTGAGATCCTCTATTTCATCGTCGTAGTTCTCGGGTTCGGAATCGGAATCTGAATCGGAATCTGAGTCTTCTGGTTCGATTGGTTTCAACTCAACGGGAGGTAATTCTGGTTCACCCCTGCCGCGTAGAAAATATCGAGGATGAGGATGAGGAGCAGGTATTATAGGGACAGGAGATGGTTGTTTGACGGGATCACCGTACGGTGAAGCTGGGTCTTCTTCTCGAGTATCACCCTCGCTAGGAGTAGACGATTGATAGCGACGAGAACGATAAGTGTCGGTGATGAAGGTATCAGTGTCAGTGACGGGTTCAACCTCAGCTTCAGATAGAGTGAGGTTCAGGAGATTTGCGGGTCTGGCTTCCTGGGGTCGCTTTAAGGGAGAATTATTGCGAACAGAGGCGGATTGCCTTCTGCCGCCGGCACGACGCTTACGGCTTAACGAGACTATCGTGGAAGCTGGTAAGAGCTGTCGTTTATGGTGATAACAATGGAGCTGGTGATAGTGATGGTGATGATGGTGATGAGGTGAGGATGATGGTGGTGATGGTGATGGTGATGGTGATGGTGATGGTGATGGTTTTTTCGTGAGTGGCTAGCTGAAGATGATGGTGGTGAGATGGAGGTTGGAAGGTGGAGGTTGAAGGTTGGAAGAGGAAGACTTGAAGCTTTGAAGCTGTCGACGTCTGTTTTTCCAGTTGCGCGTTGAACACAATAAACAAACGCCCACCAACCAACCAACGTCATCACCAAGACAGCATCTCCATTACAATTAACTACCACTCGCTCGGCCCTGTACCCACAACTTAACATCGCCGTTTGTCGACGGCTTGAATCTGAGACGACATCAACTATCGCTGGAATAGCGGGCGACGGCGAAACCACTGTCACAATGAACGGCGACGACCCTTTCATCCAAGTCCAGCAGTGTGTGTCCTATCCCCAGACAGCTCTCCGCTAGGGAAACATGAAACATCTACTAATGCAGTATTCCGGCGACTATCAGGGACGTAACCGCGCTCTTACACACCACCCGCCAACTATTCTCCTCCTACTTGCGAATCCGTTCCTTAGCGTCCAGTCGCACTTCCCCCGAGCTTACTTCTGCACACTCTGAACTCGAAGGTGCCTTGGCAGACCTCGAAATTGACCTCGAAGATCTCCGGCTCGCTGTCTCCGAAGGCGAACGAGATCCATATCGATTCGGTCTTGAAGTAGAAGCGGTCGCCAAGCGTCGAAAATGGCTCCGAGAGGTAGAGGGGGAGCTGAGCGATATCAAGGAGGAGCTGGGGAAGGAAGCTGCGATTATGGCCGGTTCCGCAAAAGGACGACAACCCACCAGTGTACCTTCATGGGATGACGATAATGGGAGCAGGGCAGGCGATGATTCTTATACACAATTCGAACAGCTGCATCAGCAGGAGTTGATGCGGAATCAAGACGACCAGCTGGAAAGTGTCTATAGGACTGTGGGTAATCTACGGATGCAGGCAAACGACATGAGTCGAGAACTTGAGGAACAAGCTGTCATACTCGACGAGACAGACGCTATTGCCGAAAGAGTGGATGGTCGCCTAAAGAAAGGCATGAGGAACCTAACAGAATTCGCAAGAGCTAATGAGGGTGAGTGCACACATAAACCAGTCTTACAACGTGGTTTAAAACTAATTTCTTCCATACAGATAAATACTCAAGCTGTTGTATCGCAGTCTTGATCTTTGTTCTCATTGTATTGCTGGTACTCCTCCTAGTACTATGACCTACCGTTTTTCTCAGAAAAAAATGTTTTGCTTGGAGTTCACTGGCGTTCAGGCTTGGCGGGTACACTTTTTGATATAAAATACCTTGGATCTATTACCGTTTTTGTAACTGTCTAATGTATACACTAGCTATAATATTCCGATCCGCCCTTACGAGGGAGGCGTTCAATGCGCAGTGCTTTCAATCGCCTCTGGATATCTCATATCTCCCTGCCGCCTAATCTCATCCATAACTTCCATAACAGCCACCGTCTCCTTCCATGGCATCGTATCGCATTCTAACTTTCCGTCCCTGATCGCCCTTGCACACCCATCTGCTTGCCAATACATAGCTCCACCCTCATCGTTCTTCTCAACCCACTCGCCTGCCCCTCCTTCCTCTTTCCTCAGGATAACCCTGTACTTCAATGGTTTATATGCTGGGTGTGCGACCTGAATCTCTCCCTTTGTGCCGTAAATCCTAATCGCAGGCCCACCAGTACCCTCTCCATCCACGTCCTGCCCAACTCTAAAGCTAGTCATGGCAATTCCTGTCGATTTTTCAAATTGGCAGACAACCGTAGTCGTTTCATCACACCCAGTACCCGCATACTTCTGAATATGCCCCACCACCTTGGGAGTCTTCGGGTTCTCATCACAATGGTAAAGAATCTGGAACACCCAAGTGAGAGAATACACTCCCAAATCCAAGAGCGCGCCACCAGCAAGATCCATGTTCACCATCCTATTCTCCGGCGGGAACGCAGTCTCAACTTCATTCAATAGCGACAAATCGGACAATACCCTCTTAACTTCTCCAATCTTGCCGGACTTAACCAATTCCCGAACTTCAATACTCAACGGGAAGAAACGGGTCCACACCGCCTCCATGATATACAAACTCTTCTGCTTCGCAACATCGAATATAATCTTCGCTTGCTCGGCGTTGACCGTGAAAGGCTTTTCGCAAAGAACATGTTTTCCAGCGTTCAATGCAAGCAGAACGTGTGGGAAATGGTGAGAATGCGGGGTTGCGACATAAATGATGTCAACATTTGGGTCGTTGACCAGGGATTCGTAGGTACCATGAGCTGCAGCAGTTCCCGCTGGAACACCACAGTCTGATAGGAACTTCTCGGCGCGGGAAACAGAGGATGAAGTGCCGGCAGCAACAACGGTGTGCTTAATATCTCCGGCGCCGCGATTCGCGGGGTCGAGGAGCAAATCCTTTGTGAAGACTGTCTATAGATGTCAGATATTTGCGCATCCGCGATTTATCCATAAACCAAGAAGATGCGTTGGGGATGTGGTATATTATATCCATCCCCAGGATTCTCATACCAGATGCAATCCATCCACAGCCTAATTATGATTTTAAGACTTAATTAGTATGATGTCTAAATATGAAGTTTGGATCTAGAATTGGTCTTTCACACTTACCTAGAATACCCCACTTAAGCTCGTACGGGGAAGCCATCCTGTCAGCTCTTAACTTTTAAAGCGCAAGTATTCAAGATATTGAATGTTGAGTAGATATAATAGACTTCTTCAAAGAGTCCTGACGTCAATGGCGTTTACGTTAAACGTAAATGTATTAAGCTTCCGCCAAAATCGATATTTAGCGAAATACTTTGTTAGGTATATAAAAGGCGAGATATACAAACCACGGGATGTCAAGAATTATTCCTCGTGGAAAAAGAAGGAGAATTTATAATTTATAAAATCAATTGAACTCCCGTTCCCCACAGATAAAGGACTCGAAGAGATTTGTATTATTCAGCCTAAACCCTGTCTTGGTCCCCCATGGTTTCGTCTCACGTCTACCATCATGATCATATGAGATCCGAACTACCCGACATTAATCCGAGCGCTGTATAGAATATATGCAAAGTACCCATGTAAAATCGTACCAAGATCTGGGGTTAGCTCGGTGCCATATTCCAACAGCTTCAACACACCTATCCTAACTCGGACACTAGTACACTTCCTACGAGCTAGGTATGGATTGGCTGACTCTGTCATTAATTCGAATATCCACGGATTCATTCTCAGATACCTTGATTCTGATTTCTATCCAATGCAATACTGTTCAAGATCCTTCCGTAGTCATATCAGTCGCTTTCCCCAAGCAGTTCAAAATCATCATCATCACCGGCCTTCCTGGATACCCCCTCATGCTGGTGGCCCTGCATAAATCTCTCCATCAATTTCTGCAAGCGCTCATCCCTGGCCGTGGTCTCCTTTCTTTCCTTTTTACCACCAGAATCACGGCCGTCTCCCCCATCGTCATCATCCGCTTCATCACCGCTATCACTTTCACTTTCAAACTCTTCCCCAAATTCGTCCACCAATTCATCAACCTCCGCATCATCATCTTCCGTTTCCACTATATCCATCTTGTCACCTTCGCTAGCGGCTCCTTGTTCATTCGACATTTCTGTGTACATTATCTGTTTCCTTGGTGGTAGAGTTCCTGGTGCAGCTGAATCCGGCTCTCTTATGATCGCTTCAAAGGCTTTATCATCAATTTTCTTCCCAGCAATTAATGCCGACAACTTCCGTCTCATGATGTATTTTATCTTGAAGTGACGATTATTCGGGAACCATCCGTCGGTACTCTGAATAATAAGTCGTTAGCAACGTCGTAGCTTCGTAGAAATAATGTTTTAAAAACTCACATCGCAAACGTCCCTCGCTTCGCAGTTCTCGATATTTGCCAATTCTGCCAACAACGGATCTTTCAAATCACAAAACTGCCAGATCTTCCCATCCAGAATGACACTCTCCCCATCAAATAGATGGCCCTTTTTTTGACTATAAAACCCATCCCTTAGTTAGTAAGCCATATACCAATAGAAACAGTATTAAAAAAACTCCCACCTAGAATCTTTCTTCGGCTTCACAGTCTGTATCTTAAACGCCACAACCTGATATTTCGCAAACTCCTTACTAGTCCTCGGATCAACCCCAAACTTCACATAAGTATCTCTCCACGGCCCACTCCTCCAATAATACGCAATATGCGGATACGCCCACTTCAACTGCTGCCATAACCCACTGGGCATATTATTCATCAACCCGCGTCTGGTCCATATCGGCCTCTCCTTAAACAACTCTTCCAGCCTTTTCAAACAATCCACGAATAACTTGGGTCCCTTCGGAGTCTTCAACAATCCTCCGGCCTGAGGGACGGTATCAGAGGTCCAAATCCCATATTGCGTTTGAGTCTGAACCCGCGCTCCTGCGTTTACAAACACAGTTTCACCATTGATGTCAGACTCGACTTTAATAGCAGGGTTTTGACGGAAACCGTAGACGAAGGGGTAATTGATATGCGTGAACCTTGGTGGACGCATAATTTCCGCGTCTGCATCTGATGTGATTTTATCGGTCATTCGAAAGCGTTTGAGGGCTTGCACTATAAAATATGTAACCGTTAACTCTGAAACCCACCAATAAAGGATAAACCCATCATAACTAACAGTCCAGCTCCATCATATTCTCCTCCACATTTCTCGCCCACTCCGAATTTCGGGTATTCCATTGATAATCCGCCATATCCCTAAATCGGATTGTATGGTCTACCCAACCGACAACCTCAGACTTGTATTTCCCATTCAGGCTCTTCAGTATCTTCGGGATATCAGCTTCTTCACCAGGTTTACTCTGGGAATTGGGCCCCTTTCCCTTGGGAACTGTAACCTTAAGAACCATTGCCCGTGTTCTCGCCGGTTTCCCCTGGATTGGTGGAGCTAACGCATCACCAGGTCTAAACCGTAGCTCAAGGCCATTGGGTTCTGATATATTTTCCGGATTGGGCTTGAATGCCTACAATTTTTTTTAGTTAGTTTACATAGTTCAATCATCAATGTAGAAAGGAAAGAGGAAGATACCTGTGCAACGGCCTTACCGCCGCCCAGCATCCTAATCGCCCGGTCCGTGCTTTTTGTAATCACAGCAGGGTGCTCAACTGCCAATAATTGCCGATTCGGTATTTCATACCACGGCGCTTCGGATGGTGGTGGTTTGGGACGATCATACTCTTCATCCAAAGCATACGGAGACTGCGACATCTCGTCTACCATAATCCCCTACCCGATTCTCAACTCCTTCTGTTAGACTTTATGTCGATTAATATCAAATTCAAATACTTTTTTTTGTTGGTGAATGTTGGATTTTATCTCGTCGTGCAAAATAGGAAAAAAAACCTTGAAGCTCGGGCTCGGGCTCGAACTCAGCTACAGACCTAATGTTGAGATCGAAACGCCAGAGCATGCACAAGTAAATGAGACCGGAGTCAAACTCCTCCTCGTAAGAACCGAAATTGGCTAGTAGCGAAGCTCGAAATGGTCGCTGGTTGATGCAGATTGCTAGCCACAATCGTGATGGTAATGCAATGCAGCGCAAGAAGTCGTTGTAGCGACCGTACAACGATACACTCAAAAGTCAACCCGATATAGTCGATTCCAGTACCACCCATGACTTCAAACAACGCAAAACCCTATTGTTACATTTTCCCATTTCTTCTATAAGAAAAAAATCTGTCGCAGTCAGCAACCAGACTTGGCTTCCCTTCCCCCACCTTCCCCGCCATGCATAAGCGTATTCAGCCCACCAAAGACCGACTAACTCTCCCACATCCAACAAAAAAAAATTAAACCAAAGATCAAAAAACAAAAAAAAGTTTGTAGAAGTGGAGCAGCTAGGAATCGAACCAAGGACCTTTTCTATGCGAAAGAAACGTTATACCACTAAACCACAACCCCATTCTTATGTTGAGGTTCTGACATGGGTTAAGTGCGTTTTAGCGCTTTGCACAAATGTTTCCACAAAGTGATCTTTATTCGGCTTCGAATCTCTCAGCTCAGATTTCGATTACAACCATTACTTTTACCCATGGGGTTGACATAAGTGCAATAGATTCTAAGCAGCTCCTCTTGATAGTCTGGAGCTCCAGAAGCAGCCCATATGGATAGTTGAGGCACGAACGAGAAGGGTACCACTTCTCTCTAATTTCATACTATAGTATTTTGCTCCATCTAGCTAGAGAAGTGATATAGCTATAGCACCCAAGTCTCCACACCTAACTACCCAAGTACTAGGCAAGTAGCATACAAAGCTATCATAAATGTATAGCCTTTTCACACAGTTCTAGATGAATTTGTTGTATCACGAAACGAGCAAAATGCTGGCCATATTTCGGTCCCAGCCGTACAAAGACAGCGCTACTTGTGCTTATATGATATGCAAAGCTGTAACTCTCGACAAACTATCCTCTTTCCCAGAATTCTAGATTTGACGCCTCGCCGCGGCCCAATATCGGTATATCCAGTATCCCAGCATTAATATCCCAGGACATACACTCCAACCTCCAAGCCAATGAAAGGCTTAAAGCGTGAAATACGTATACATTCCCAAAACCGCAAGAACGCAAAATTATAAAACGCAAAGCAGATGTTAAGATATATTCAATAAGCTGGAAAGGGAACATATGAAAATATATATAACAAAAAAAGAATTATCCTAAGCCAGACGTGTATGGTCATACCGATGAAAATAAAAAGTAAGCACCTCTGCAGTTTTTCAAATAAAAGAAGAAAAGTATGTTGATCAATTGCAACAAGTAGCAATCTAGCATACTACCATAGACACCAAAAAGAGTAGATAAGAACTATATATGCATACACCAGCTACCGAGATCAAATTCAGAAAGAAGATGGGGAGAAAAGCCTGTCTGTACTCGGTTAATTAAGAATCTTGAAGGTTAAGAAAAAACAGGACTCAGAGAAGAAGCCAAAGGAAGTTGACGGATAGATGGAGGAAGAAAGGTGAATACATCACGCATTTTATATTTATTACTACATCTTACTTGGTTTTCTGTTTTTTTGTTTTTTGTTTTTTGGAAAAAAATCCACTTCCTGCTCCCTCCAAAAATCCAAAAATCCTTCATTCATACATATATATTTTTCTTTTTCGTCACAAGAAAAGAAGGGAGAAAAGAGAAAAAGGAGAAAAAATAGACTGGTTATACAACAAGAAGGTCGAGGAGGAGGAAGTAGAAATTTGCGTTGATGTTTCGTCGTCGGAGTTATCAACCAAGTCCAAGAAATATAAACAGCAGAAAGGAACCAAAGGAAAGGATGATCAGACGTAGGAGGCAACAGGAGGTGCTAAAACATCCGGAAGAGAGTAGAAATCGTTAAAAGAAGAGTAGGAGTAGGGAAGAGAGAAAGAGGGAGAAGAATGATCATCATCCAAAAAGAATAACATGTCGAACTGTCGCTATGAAACAGAACTCCATGGGTAGGGCAGAGGGTACACGGGATCGAGGACGCACAGAGGGAGAAAATAGAAGGAAAGGAAAAGAAAGAAAAAAAAAAGACAAGTACAGCATTATCAATAATAGCCGAGATGTTTGGTCCCCATAAAAAGATTATCGCGAAGACGCAGAAAGAAGTCACTCGTGGAAGTAGCAGGAAGGAGGTCTAGTAGAGCAGACAATCGGACGAGCAGAACAATAATTCGAAAGAAAGAGATCAAAGAAATGACAAAGCTGGCAGAGGTCATCAACACTCAAAGAACTACTCTCCATGGGTGAGACCCTACCCGGACAATTCCCGTTAGCCAACAATCTCTCCACCCGCAGAGATCGCTCCACCTACCATATGCGGTGCCCAGGCTCTCCCATTAGGGTTGCCATTGAGATCCCCATTCGCGTCCTCGTGTGTGATGACCATGGGCGAAGCAGGTCTCGGGAGCGGAACGCCTGGTCGGCGCTTCTTCGCGTTATCCTCCAACGCCTTCCATCGGGTTTGGCGCTCCTGTGCACGAGCCTCTGCGCCTTCTTGATGAGCAGCATACTCTGCCGAGCATTCATCAAACAACGTGGGGTTTATCTCCATAAACAGTTTCATTGCATTATAAACGAGGCCGTGAATAGTCCTGCAAAGTGTTAGACCGGATATCTGTCTCAGAAAGGATAATGACATACCTATTCCAATGGCCCTTTGAGTTTTCATATAGTGGCGCGAACATGATTGGAAGGATAACCTCGACATTATCACTAACCAAGTTACAGAAGTATTCGTTATTCCAGAAATAGAGTGCCCTCTCAGCAACCTACAACGATATCAGCGACGCCAATTACATTTTGGGGGTCTTGACCAATACGAACCTGGAAATGCGGGCTGGCGACGGATTTGGCGAGTTGGTGGAACAACGGTTCTTGAACTTTTGCGAATTCTGCTGGGTCCATAACTTCAAAGATATCTTCGACTTCATTGAGGAACATCACTTCCTTTGTGCTGTTAACCTTCGGCCAGTATCGTAATAGTCCCAGTACAACCTAACCAATCCAAAAAAAAAAAAAAAACCTCGAGTTAGTTAACCCTTTCCCCCTTTAATTGAACGTCAGGTTGGACAAACCTCTTCTGTGAGCGCCGCATCTTTTTCTAAGAACTGAACAATACAGTACGCCAATTGTGGGTGGTACATGCTTAGGCTCTTCGCTTTATGCAGCGGTAGGAGGACTCTTGTTAGGAACAGCTTGTGCTCCTCCTTAAGAGGCAGTGCGAACCCATTGATGATAGAACCAAGGATTTCCAATAGCTCAGCAATGCCGTTGAATCTTTCAGTTTCGTACACGAACTGGAAGAATACATTGTTGATGGATCGTCGAATAAACGATCTGAGGTTCAGGAATTTTCCATATATCCTGTGCAAGGTTGTCTTGAGAAAGTCACGCTCCCGAGGATCTTCACTATCGAAGAGCTCAAGGAGTTGCAGAACAAAGCCATGATCAATATATTGCTTAGCGATATTGGTGTTGAAGTCCTGGCTCTCAATAAACCGCAAGAAAAACTCGTAAACCACTTGAATGTGCGGCCATGCAACTTCGAGGACGGGTTCGTCTTCCTCAGGATCGAAAGCGTCTCCGACGGGGTTGACCGGTGGTGGGATAGGTCGGAAAAGATTCTTAGCGAACATTTCAACAACCTTGGGGTACATTGGCTCCGAAATGACTTGACGGTTATTGGCGACATAATCCAGTAGCTCGTGAAGAGCAAGTCGCTTGATTTCTTTTGACTTCATATCGGCAGCGGCATCGTTGAAGTCGAATATTACGTTGCATTGATCCAATTTCTGCAAGAATAGCTCCTGCCTACGAGCAGGTGGCACCTCTTAAAGCGGGGTATTAGCATATTCCGTCCAAATCCCGTGATTTTCAGTAGTTGGCTATCGTACCATGAAACCCGTGCAACTTCTCAAGCTCTCGCTTCTCGGAAACATCAAAGCGAGAAGAGTGCTGCCTCTTAGGTGTCTTAACACCTTCGGGGAATGTGACGTCTTTCGGGGTAGTCTGGAGCCCGACGGCGTAGTTGACCTTAGCACCAGCCTTGGGCGGTTGTAAATCCCCAGGCATTGTCTCTGCAGCGCCAGGTGGGGGTGGATGCTATCACAACCAATGTTAGCCACCAAAACTCCCAGTTATATAGTCTCAAGCTTCCATGGAGAAGAATAATCAAGCTTACTGGAGCACTACTAGGGCTGATCACCACATGTGGTGCCAGCATTCTGTTAGTCATCGGAGAGGCGTTTTGCTGATTATGCGATCCCAGAGAGGAGGTCGACGAATTGGCGGACCCCCCAAGGGAGTTGGCAGATGACGATGAACCGACATTTGGAGCAGGCGGCAGGGAATTGGAAGCGAGAACGCTCTTCTCCGATTTCTTCTCCGCCTTCTCTTCTTTCTTCGATGGAGAATCCGATGAATCCTTCTTCTTAGATGAGGAAGTCTTGGGCTCTTTACCCCGAAGCTATAATATCATCAAACCGCGGAGAAACACGCGCCAAAAAAACGTCAGCCCATTTAAGCTCTGAGACAAAAAAGACAACAGGCTGAGAGAGCCCTAGTCCGTGCACCTTATTCGCGAGTGAAAGCTGCAAAGGATGCTGACAGAGGGGGCTCGAGAAAGTGAATTATATAAAAACGCGACTATATATGTCGGCAGAGGGAGTGGGAAAGCGTAGGGCTGTTATGAGGGGAGCGGCATACTCTTTGCTTGAATCTGTTCATGTTGAGCATTTGGACCGTTGTATTTCGAGGCTAGTTCCTGATAAATCCCCAGACAGGGTTGCGATGAAGGGAAATAGGTTCAAGCCGACGAACAGCAGGTTCGAAGAATTGCCAGGACGCCCAGTTCGAAGGAGTGTACGGTGTGACGTGATTCCAAAAGGGGATAATGGGCGGAGGGGGGGGTTTTTGGTTGTCGTTCGGAGATGTTGGTGACCTCCAGGAGATGTACCGCTACCAGAGAGAGCGGATATGCCCAATTGAAAGCACTGTTCGGTCGACGAGATGCAGGAGCAGATGACTGATTGATAGGTGATTGATTGAGATGAACCGATGGGACCTGTAACTTCCGGGGAAAAAGGATACCCCAGAGGATGGATGGAAGGCCTCTCTGTCGAAGGAGTACTCTATCCGTCCAGTCTGGTCTATTGCGGGGAGGTCTACAGAAGTAAGAGTAAGAGGAGCAGCCTCCAAGAAAAACTCAAGATCAAAGCGGAAATCAAAGCTCCCCGGCTCTGCGGACTTTCAAACAGCAGCTAGCTGGCTGGCCTGCCTGGCTTGACTGGCTGTCTGGCTGTCTTATGTCTAACTGTCTCTCTCCTGCTAGCTGTCTGGACCGGGTTGGCTGCTGGCTAGAAAGGGAGGACCAAAGCGTCAGTCAGTTTGGAAAGCTACGCAGCACAAGTAGGCAGCCAATCAATGGCAGATGACGCTTGGAACCTGGACCCGTCCGTGGCCTGCTGAGAGAGCTGAAGCTGAAGCTGAAAGTACAGAGCCCAGGTATGTAGGAGATGGCGGGAATAGATGGATGAGACGATATAGATTTCGACTGGGGAAGCGGCGAGGCGGGTTCCAGACCAGAGCGTGTCTGATGGAGATGGATGGGATGGGATGGTTAGATCAGGTCTGGAGGGGGGGTCTGGGAAGGGATGGGAGACGGAGAGCACTCGAGAGACGGAGGCAGAGACGGGGGGGGAAGGGGCAGAGCAGAGCAGATCTGAGTTGAGTGGGTGAGGGAACCACACACAACAACCCGTGAATTGGTGTTGCCCTGTCTGCTCTGTATCCTCAGCAATATATGCACTACGTCCCTCCGCTCGTTCATTCATTCATTACAATTGTTTCATTCATTCAGATATAGTGGCCCATTGCAGATCATCTGTTAAGGGGCACCCTTTCCCGCGGTCAATAAGTTAAGCAGCTAAGCAAGTACTAAATACCTAGGTAACTACGGTAAACAGGCCCTGGCACCCTCCCAGACAAGGGCCCTTTTTTTGATTGTTCACTCGCTCGCTCGCTGGCTGGCAAACGGGACGGGTGGTAACCGCCCAGCCAAGCCGGTCCAGCTTCGAGAAAGAAAAAAGGACCGCTGCAACCTGCATCCCATCCCACATTCACTGTTGAAAGGGTTCCTGGTAAACTATCCATTTTGACGGCTTCTGGAAGTAACACTTTTGCTTCGGTGCTGTTAGGCGGCTTCTTCGAGGCCATTCTAGAAGACGGTGCCCCATCAAGCCACAATTCATGCACCGTCTTCCAACCTGACAGGAATAATCCAGCTCGCAAGCCTAAACAATCCGGATGCTACCTAATACTGACGTCGACGTGTATATAGATCTGGATAGTGGATTAGATCTTTGCCTACAGCGCCTGGATTCGAGGCTAGAATTAGACCACCTAACGGCAAAGGGACTATTTCACACGCGATGACTTCACGAAGAATGAGGGAGGTTGAATTCAATCATAATATGATATAAAATATGATGTAATGGAATCATTTGTGCTCGCCGCAAGCCGATAATTTGCAATTAATTGCAAGAACAAAAAGAAAAAGACGCGTTAACGTTAACGTCAAACCTTCATGACACAAAATAGGGACGAAAATTCGTTCAGGGTGGTAGGTATAGATAATCTACTCATCCGAAATCGCCGAAAACTTCTCCAAAATCGCCTGGTGCAGCTTCTCATACTTAGCCGTAATAGCCTCCTCTCCCTCATCTGGAATCTCGAACTTCATACTCCTCAATTGATGCTGTAGCTCTGACGTAGCTTCCTTGATCTTATTCCAGCTAACACCGCTGGCAACTGCTTTCTGGGCCTCATCGTGGAAACCCATCATGTTCTTCATCATCCAGTTGCTCTTCCACATCGGGCAGTATTGATCATATTTGGAGTAACCATTCTGCTGCAGGAAATCTTCCTTGACCAATGTCGAAATGTAAAGTGTAACCTTGTCGTTATCCGCAAGAGACTGTGCTCCGACCAGCTGCACGACTTGCTCCAAATCTTCGGAATCAGAAAGCAGCTTCTTGACCTGATCACGGTACTTCGGGAACTCAGGGAAGTTCTTTTCATAGTACTTATCCAGCGACTTCGTATACTTGCTGTACGACAAGCTAGTATTCACCGACGGGAAATCTAAAAAAAGATCAGTCAGCACTAAAGTCTTCATGGCAAAGACAGCGAGAGAAAATAACATACGCTTCCTCTGCGCCAAACGCTTATCCAACCCCCAGAAAACCTGTACAATGCTCAAAGTCGACGCAGTAACCGGATCCGAAAAGTCTCCACCAGGTGGACTGACGGCGCCGACAATCGAAACCGATCCAAACCGTCCCGGGCTTCCTAAACACCTAACCTTTCCAGCTCTCTCGTAGAAACTCGCCAGCTTCGCTCCCAAGTAAGCCGGGAAACCCTGATCTGCCGGCATTTCTCCCAAACGTCCAGAAAGTTCTCTAAGCGCCTCGGCCCATCTCGACGACGAATCCGCAATCATAGCCATATCCTTACCCTGGTCACGGAAATACTCCGCCAACGTAATACCAGTATAGATCGAAGCCTCACGAGCTGCCACTGGCATGTTGGAAGTATTCGCAACCAAAGTCGTCCGCTTCATAATCGGCTCCTTCCGTCCCTTGATTTCAATCGACAACTCCGGGAAATCCTTCAACACTTCCGCCATTTCATTCCCTCTCTCACCGCACCCAACGTAGATAATACCATCCGTATTCGAAAACTTACTCAACGACTGACTAATAACAGTCTTGCCGCATCCGAAAGCGCCAGGAATGGCCGTAGTACCACCCTGCACACTTGGAAACAGAGCATCCAAAACCCTCTGCCCCGTGAACAGCGGGTAATCTGCCTGGGCTCTCTCAGCGACCGGACGAGGAACACGCACAGGCCAAGTATGCATCATCGTAAAACTCTGCTTCTTCCCATCAAACTCCACCTCCAAAACCTTTTCTGTGACGTTATAGCTTCCTGGCTCGGCGATATAGGTGATTGTACCCCTAGCCCGAGGCGGGAGGAGGACTTGGTGATCATTCACCAATGAGTTCTCGAATACAGTAGCGTAGATATCGCCTCCGGTAATGTGGTCGCCGACTTTCTTGTCGCCCGGCGTAAATTCCCATGCCTTCTGACGGTCGAGCGCGGTAATGTCGATACCACGGGGAATGTAGATACCCTGCGATTCGCGTTGGATTTCCTTGAGAGGACGCTGGATACCGTCGTAGATATTCTCCATCAAACCCGGACCTAATTCGACCGAGAGAGGCTTTCCGGTTCTCAAGACAGGATCGCCGACAGTAACACCAGCTAGAAAGAGAATAAAACCGACGTTAGCTCTCCCATATCAAACTTGACAAAGAAGAAGGGAAGAACACATACCAGTCTCCTCGTAAACCTGAATAGTAGCCTTATCCGCCTCTATCCTAATGACCTCTCCCATCAAAGCATCATGTCCAACTCGAACCTATGCTTATATCAGCCCCTCCCCTCAAAGCCACAATGCAGAACCCTCAGGGAAGAAAGAAGGGATTACGTACAAGCTCGTACATAGCACACCCGATCATATTTTCCGCAATAACGACGGGTCTATTTCAAAGCCATCCTTCCATTAACACCCATCGCAACCATAGAAAGAACGGAATATAGATGTAGATATATATACCCAGATATAGAGTAGATAGACCCTACACAGTAAAGTGTCAACATCAAGGTACTCCTTCCATCTTCTTCAAAAAGAGAAACCCACCATATCGGTCCTCCGAAGCTTCAGTATCCCTCTTCGACTATTCCACCATTCAAAGTCCAACATTAGCATCACTATACCCCCCAATTCATACGAAACAACCCAAGCAGCGCCCATACCATTGTGTCGTATTATCCAAAAGCAACCAAAAGAAAAAGGCCCAACACCAGAAAATCACTCCGTCTATCCTATCCTTTATCTTCCGAGCAGGTAGCGTAAAAACCAGGAGGTGTCGTAATATCAGGTACCTCGAAATACCAAAAAAACCGGGGGCGGGAGGGATAAAAAGTGGGATGTTGAATCTAGAAGAGGGAGAGGGTGAGGGAAGCACAAACGTCACCTCTTCTCCGAGAGCTTGCTCGCAAGCTTTCGCGTTTACCAGGTTAGGTGGGCTTCCAACGTTATCTTATCGCAACACATATAAACCTACTGTCACAGTCTGCAACTTCACCTGTCGAAATACCTGTCGATATTACGATTATATAGTATACAGCTCCAGCGCCACAGCAACATAATTCTATCCTGTTGAGGCTCAGGTTCAGAGCTCAAATCTTCTCACGTGATATATCGCGATGGCTTACCTACCCAATCAATTGCCACAATATAAATCACTACGTCTACAAAGGTTAAATCACTTACAAAACTCCTTAGAGTCACCCAATACTACCCCGAATTCTATTAATCTCCAACATCAATTATTCTTCTTCCCCTCTCCTCTCTATGCACAACTACCTACTACTAATAACTACCCCATCCCAGTACCTCTCTTCCCCATTCCTCGCTATCGATCATAACATAATATCCCCGCCCAAACCCGAAAGCAAAAAACGGTACAAAAGAAGAATAAAGAATAAGGATGATGAAAATAGAACAAGCATAGTATATCAATATCACACACCCAACCGCCCCAACATTGAAGAGAGAGAAAAAATGAACACCAAGGCCGAATCTTTAAAGAAAGCATTCCTAACCTCCGTTTCCCCCCAACAAAAAAAAAGAGTCAAAAACAAAGGGTACAAATAGTCAATAAGAAGAAAAAAGGTAGGATGGTGGGAGACGTCAATAATCAGTCCGCCGCCGCTAACCAATTAATATATAACCGGTGAACGCTGTGATCGATATCCCCAATGTGCCAAATTCAAAACCGAGAGAGAGAAAAAAGGAGAAGGAGGAAAATCTTATTGCGCTGCTTTCATACCCAGCCTAGCTCCGAGACCGCCTATGCATCAATCATCTCGTCGAACAATGCCATCTCATCCCGATCCTTCCCTTTCATTGATTCGCTAGCGACGGACCAGCTAAAATCACCACAATAGTCAGCTTCCATCATACCATAAATGAGGTTTGCGTAAATGCACTCACATCCTAACTACTTTATCGTCTCCCGCAGACGCAAACATCTGCGGGTTTGTAGGGTTCCAAGCCACACAGTTAACCGTCCCTGTGTGCCCTTCTAGGCTCTCCATCAACTGCCCATTCTCCTTGTGCCATACATAGATTTTACAATCTGCCCAAGAAATATTAGCAATTATCGTATAAACTTAAGAAATTTGTTATGTACGAACCTTCGCTCCCACTAACCACAAAGTTCTCATCCGCGCCCCCAAAACAGCTCTTAATCACAAATTTGCCCTGCTTGTGCCCCCTAAACGTTCTAACTTCCTCATGGTACTGCAAATCTACCATCTGAATCTGCTCGCTCCCGTGGCCCATATTCACAATCGCATACCTCGAATCCTTCGTCACCGAAATACTTGTAAGTGGTGCCTTCATATTGAGCACGCAGAATTCATCCTTCTTCGGTGTCGTCAAGTCGTAGATGTGAATCTTGTGTTCGGTACAGATTGCGATCAGGCGGGTACTATCCGGAGTGATCACTATATCATATATCCGACTACCCTGCCAAGTGTGCAACGCTTCACCTTGAAGGTTCCAAAGCACAATCGACTTGTCGACGCTGCCAGTCGCGAATGTCTTGCCATCGGGGGCCCAGGCACAACAAGTAACTGGTTCAGTCTGTTTCGAAAGCGTGTGCAAGCATTCTGCGGTCTATTGCTCCGTCAGTTTGCCGTTGGACTGACTTGCCGAATCTTATATACAAGGTTAAAACCTACCTGTGTATCCCAAAGCTTGGCAGTCCGATCGTTCGAACAAGTGACAATATACGTATCATCAGGCGACCAAGACACATAAGCGACACCACCTTCATGCTGTTTCATTGTCATTACTATCGACCACGTCTACAATACCCAGTTAGTCGAAAGTAATCTCCCCGAACTCATCCAAAACACCCAACCTACCCTGACGTCATATATCATTGCAGTCGTGTCTTTTGAACCGGTCGCCAACCGTTCCCCATCG
This sequence comes from Orbilia blumenaviensis, assembly GCA_036872755.1. Lineage (NCBI taxonomy): Eukaryota > Fungi > Ascomycota > Orbiliomycetes > Orbiliales > Orbiliaceae > Orbilia > Orbilia blumenaviensis. The sequence goes on along the minus strand of JAVHNS010000006.1, from coordinate 1,694,009 downwards.
TGCGAGAACGCCACTGTCCAAACTTCGTTCGTATGATCATCGAGTATCCTCATCGTGTGAGAAGGAAACTGACTCCTGTCGCACCTGTGGTCCGTGTATAGACTTGGTGAATTCTCGGTATTATGATAAAGACACTGCGAAATCTGGTTGTTTTTGACCTGTTGCAGTAGAGTAGCTAGTCGGTGGGCGGGTATTATCACGGACGGCGATATAGCGCTCGATAATTGGTCTAGTAGATCCTTTCGTGAGTTCCCCTTTGCTCCGTCCCAGCACGCTCGCTCTTTAAGATCCTCTGGTGACAGCATCATCAAGCTATATATGGCGTTAGTTTCCTCAAAACCAGGACGGGTATAACTCCGCGTCGTACCTAGATAGGAAATGTAATTGATCAATATCATGATCCAGTGGTGTAAGTTCTGTTCGTAAGACCTGGAGAGCCCGCCCGAGCTGTTTACTTTCGAGAAGTTCAAGGAATTTCTGCTGTCGTAGTTGGAATAGTAAACCCTTAAAACAGATCCATCAGTAAAAGGTGCCACACACAAACGATATTGCCATGTAGCTCACATTCTTATCAGCGGCCTCATGTAACTCAAGAATATCCAGGAGCTGCTCTACTCTTGCCCACTCGCCATTTTCTACTGCACTCCGAAAGAGAGTGGCTTCCTCCGATTCTAAGGGATAATTTGACTCCTGCTCAAGTCTGCTTGCCGAATCGTGATATCCTAGGTCGTACAGGCTCTGGATGATTAATCTCGTCACCTCCTCCCTATCATGCCCAAAATAATCCCGCGCTGTCCCGTTGGTGTTTACCATCTTCCCGCCCTTCCCGTTGCTGCTACCGTTGGTAAGAGCAACCCCGTTGGTCGAGCTGGTTTCTATTTTCTCCGAATCATCCTCGAATCTCATGTTTGTTTGCAGTGCACTATCAGCTTCTCCGAGCAGCTGGTTCCGGAGCAGAGATGAAGCGGAGGGACTTCGAGACCCGATCCTCCGTCGCTTGTGACGAGAAGGTCGAGAACGGGACTCCGGTCGACTGCTGCTGCCGCTGCTGGTGTGGTAGCTCTCCTCTACCGTAGACCCTCCCTCGCTTTCGGAGATTCCTATGGGAGTAGAACTTGACGGTCCAAGAGTTTGGGTATCACTATCGTCGTCGTCGTCTGCGGAAAGGGAAACGTCGGAGAAAGGGCGTCGGCTTGCCAGGTCTTCTTCTTTATAAGAGTCGAAAGTCGAAACAAGTGATCGAACCCCCGCTTCGACTCTCGGAATTTGGTGGTTAGAAGGGTTTTATGAAGGGTATAGGTGGCGACGGAGTTCCTCGTTGAACGACGAAACGGGAATCAAGGCGAGCCAGTTGCTAACGCGAACAATTCCTTTATCTTATTTCTTTCCTTTTTATTTTGGTAGCTTAAAATCCGAACCAGGAAACAATCCCGGTTAGATTTATGATAAGGGCCTCCGGAAGACTTGATTTTGTATCGCCTCCGACAGGTTGTGCGGAGAGGGGTATCGAAAGCGGGCGGGTAAGCTATGACCGAACTCCTTCGAGATGTTCCGGACGAGTCGGGTGATTGATATTGGCAAGCAAGAAATAATATCGTGATTAAGAAGGCACGATAGTTCGGTATGCAATAAATAAGCAGCACAAAAGGTTTGCTATCTGACAAAAGGTGCTCGATGGATGTCGGAGAGATAAAACGGGAAAGGTTGAATCCAGGATGTCAGGCAAAGCACATGTGAGAGTCGGTGGATCGGGTACTCTCTGGGATGGTAGCTCTTGCTCTCTTGCTCTCTCTCGGCAGTGCAAGGTTCCAGGGCCTGGACTGCACCGGTCTGGCTGGTGAGGTCGGGAAAACAGACAGGAAGACGGGCTCCTGACTGTGGAGGAAGAGGAAATTGTCAGAAGTTTGAGATTTAGAATTCCAAAATAGTGTTTTTCTGGCTGGATCTGTGACTGGCAGGCGTTTCTGGTGAGCTGTGGTGAGGAGCTGTGAGGAACCGACGTCGAAGCGTGTTGGCTGGGCGAGACCGTGCCAACAAAGAGGATCTTGACAAGGATATCGGGATGTCGACTCGATTGCTGGGGCACAAATACCCGATCCTGCAGCCCCATCAATTGGGTGCTGTCCCTACGTGTTATGCACTTATGTATCCATATCGAGTACTAGTAGCTGCTATTGGTACACACGTAGTCGACCTATCGAGAGTCAACGCTATGCCTCACCCGACCAGACTCCTAAAGTAGACACCGTTTGCATAACGTCTGTACTAAATGTGAAAACGTTGATATTGACGTTTCCACTATGCACCACTTGAGTAATTATTTAATTCGCTAAGTGTTATTTTGCATTGCTTTCTAATATGATATTAATCTAGTATTGAGTGCTTGCGATAGGTGCTGTCATGTATACGTACTGATGGACAAGTTCACGGGCGAGATGCCGATTACATAATACCGATGGTACCCATCCCTCTCTATAGCAGGCCCACAGCTCACTAACCCAGTGCCCCAATATTATGCATACGCCCCCAAATAGTTTCACCTTCGCAGGTAACAGCAAGTCCCCGTTTCTATCTAGAATGCTTATAATTATAATACAGGAACATGCGGGATATACTGCACTGATTAAGATACTCCACTTTCGATTCGCCAGGATTGGGGTATAGATAGCCCTAATCGGATATCTAATTGAACACCTATTACGGATATGAGGGTCATTGATCGATCCTTTTAGGAGAAAGCCCTATCGATCAGCGTTAAACGGTTGGTATGTGCTTATAGAACTTAACCAGCTTCAAGGATTTATATCACCTCTAGAGGTGAGGAATAGGAAACTCGAGGCCGAAGTACGCCTATATGTAAATTACTTCCGTATTTAAAGCTCTGCGGGCCATATGGAATAGCATCATGGCCTATTTAGGTCCCGAAGTAATTTGAATTCATATATATTCATAGCTTAGATACATAACCAATTCGGAGCTAGATATATCGATCTGACATGCGCACCCGCCGATGCCGTCGCGATATCGGTCCGAAGCCATAACTTAAGCTATCATATCTGTTATATCTATAAGCAGAACACGGCGCTTTATAGATCTAGCCAACCCCTGCCAACAGTTATCCGAGACATCGATAATACCACATTTTGTCGTTAAGTGCGCCGTTGGGTTTCCATAGCCAATAATTTCCACCCGTGGTCGTCATTCGCGTAGGAGGTTTCGGCTTTTTATTTATAGATCCAAATGGATTATTACAGTTTCAATTTTGGGGGGCACCCGAGTTTGGTTGTATACCTCACATGGATGGGGGCCTAATTATAAAACATCGCCTGCGAGAAGGCCCCGCATGTAACGTATGTTTGCAACGTTTAGAGAGGGTTAGAGAATTGGTTGCGCGCGAATCGATCGTTCTTCTGGTTTTCTGCACGCTAGACTGCGGTGACTTGTACGTGGGTATTCGTTAAACGAAGGCCAGGTTAGCTAGATCGATGTTGATATCTCAGTCCCGAGTGTTCAATTATTGAATCTCAATTGAATCGGGCATGTGTGCGTATATAGGACGCACCGGATAGTCTAATACGGATCAATCCTACCGCAAGTTCCGAGGGCGTTTTAGACCCCAGATATCCGATGCAGAGCCTCATGGCATCAAAGAGAGTCATCCCAACTTAGAATCAATGCACAAGGTTCAACCACCCTATTGTCCGATCGATAACCCGATTGCTATACCTCATAACAAACGTTAATCCACGGATCCGAGGAGCCACCCTTCATGAATTCAAGGTTACACTACGTCCCCTTCCCACGTTATGAGTAGTCCACCTTGCAGGGTACCTAGTTGGCCAATGCATATAACCTGCATTAGCATAGCCCATACTTCATAATTAATCTTCATAAAAAAAAATCAATCCAAATCCCTATCCTGTCCCGTTTCAAACCCCTTTAAAAAATGCTCTCCCTTCCAATTTTATAAGAAAGAAAATTTTCGTTTTACCGATCATCCAAAGTATTGTGATACTCCTTCAATGCGGGTTTTGGAAACGAGGACCCTGGAATCTATATCGCGTATTTCAAACTTCTGGGCCATAATGCCAAGAAGTCGAAACGAAATCTGCCTGTATCGAAGTCGTATTAGGTAACGTAAAATATCCTTGCTTAGTAGTATGTAGACATAAGAGTCAGCAAGTACGCGTAGCCCTCAAATCATCGACATATTCAAAATTAATATTACCGTTCGAATATGTAAACTCCGGAAAGTCTTAGTACACCTAGGTAATATAAAGAGTAAATATTTAGACTCCTCGCATAAAGAAACAATGTCCGACCAAATAAATAGGAGATTCCTAAGCTACGTTCTGGTTCACCTTTGACCCAAAAGAAAATCAAAATCACCGCATTGAAAAAGGACATCATCTGCTACAAAATTCAGAATTTCCAAACTCGGCTCTCGAAACGTCTATTACAGAAGGTCCACGGACCCTTTTTTTGATTTTTAAAAATGTCCCAAGTCCCAGAGATCACCCACAATGGAGGGTAATAGTAAGATCTAAATATTCGATCTTACATGGCACCACCATCCTCAAGGGACAAGCATGCGCATCGGTGAACAGACTGGACCCTAAAAAAGATATGCGGTTTGGGGTGCCCCCCTTTTACCGAGTAAAGTTGCTGGTCCATCTTTTTTTTTTACCCCTTGCATATCGGGTCGGTGCTTGCCGGGAACCTGTGTATTTTGGACAGGGACTGGGGTCTACATTCCGTGTGCATGTGTAATATGGAACAATCGATGTCTACGTGGTGTCGTAGCCGGCCAACAGGGGAACTAAAAAACAAACAGATTTTTGTTCCGTTGGAAAAAAATGGGTTTAATTTCTGAACAAAAGAACCTAGGTCTTAACTAGGTTGGACGTTGGGGTATGAACAATCTTGGGGTCAATCAAATATATATTTTTTCACGTTATATATAATTCAATTTTTCGGGCTAAAATAAAATGTTGGAGATATATTGTGGCTTGGTATACGTATATTGTTACGGGCGAAGATGCAATGAAATGGCGTGATGGTGGGATTTCCGTTCCCCCTTTACTCCGTAGGTTTGTTCCTGTAGACGTCGTCAACGTTACATTATGGAGTCGGTAGTTTGTGGTCGTATGAGAATTGGCTGTAATACGTACGAGAAACTGTTTCTCAAGGAAGCGGCGGCGGCGCTGGAATCCTGAGGTAAAATGAACGCTGCATAACTTTGCATTTTGCGTACTTCGTACTGTCAGCGATGCATCAAGCAAAGCAACTTTGTGCCTTATATCCCACATTTCTCACCCCAATATTAATATTGAAACCCAATGGAACTTCAAAGAAGGAAAACAAAAACTATAGGGCGGGAAAAATCAAAGTTAGCTTCGAATCAATCAAGAGCCTAGTCTTGAGTGACCAACGAAACCCGTCTCCCCAACCCGTGCCTGCAGCCTGTCGTCGACCCAAAGATGCAAAAGACAGACCTAGTTGGCGGGGTGCATATCGGTAAAATGATTGGTCGGCGAACCGCACCAATCTCATTGGCGGCGCAGCAAGGTATTTGGGGGAGCCCGGCAAAACATATGTAACGGCGTGCTGCTAAAAAAGCTGCCTGGGGTTGGGATTGGCCCTTCCCCATAGATAGTTCATTTTTGGACTGATCTTGAAACGATTGCGACTGGTCGGCCGATTTTGACGTGCGCGCATGGCAAGTTATATTTTTTCCTGCGCATTGGAAATGAAGTCATTGCATCACCAATCGCCTGCGATGCCCCATGGGGGTTCAGCTGCAGCTTGCATTGCAGATGTCGTCAAGCGTCAAACCCTTCAGTTCGCGAACGGAGACATATGCCATTCGATTCGTTGTGGGAGAACAACCGCCACCCCACAAGAGAAAAAAACGGATCGTAGCACGCGACAGAAGATCTGAGTAGCTAGTTCACCGAGCTTCTGGAAAATCGGAGATATGGTGTCAGGGGTTGGGCAGAAGTGAAAGCACCTTCAATCCCGCCATGAATTTGAGCCACACCATCGGGTAATGACTGTTTGAAGTATACGAGTCCAGCCGCCTGCCTCCTTTTCATTAGCCTCACCGCTGTCTACGCCGTAAAGCTGGCCGGGGTGGGACTTTGTAACGGGATCTGCGTGAACAGGAGCAGCCCTTGAGTAATAAGCAGCCGTTGGAGCGAGCTCTACTGTGGAACTGTCGCTTTGGATTCACAAGAATTGAAGTGATCGAACGACACCGATTGTGGGTCTGGATGTGAAAATATGGCATGCCAATTAGTTATAGTATCTCCATTTTATAGGCAGATGAAGTAAGGAACCAACCTGCCTAAACCCGGCATTGTCCATAACGGGTAGCGCTGGCGAGATCCCTGAGCATTCAGGTGTCGTCGCCCTTCTGCCGTCCTGCTTGACAGAATGCAATGGAGGGTCCTTGGGGGAGGGGGCTCGGGAAAACCCTCTCACCAATATGCTCTCGCTCCGGCCTTTCTGTCTGATTGTGATATTTTCTTCTTTTCTCGAACGTCGTGACCTGTCACCAATTTTTCTATGCTAATTTTTTCTTCTTCTGGTCCTTCTCACGGGGTTTCTTTGACGAAGGTGGTCTTTTTTTCTATTTCTTGTCCATACTTCCCGCACCCTTCGAGGTAGTCCCTTTTGCGCTGGTGCATAGCTTTAGCATTCCTTTTCAAATTTGGAAACCGTCGACTGGACTTGACTTAGTCTTCCTTCCAGGTCACTCACATTCACGGCATACACATGCTCTCTTGTCGTCCCTGTTTTCCCCAGTTCCTTTTTTGTTCTTTCAAAACGTTGTTGGTGTTTTAGGCCCCCCGCTCTGTTAGCGGTCGAGATCTTGATAAAAATAAAAATTAAGAAGAAAAAAAAGAAGAAGAATCCAAATCTTCCCCCCCGAAATCCAGGGTTCACAACGGCCAGCCGGAGATAGTTAGGGTGCGAAGTGACACAACAGCGGGAGCAGCGCCAGGACAGGAACATTCGACACTTCTCTACTACGCTACAACGGTTACAAAATTGGAATACTCGAAATCGTGGTTTTTTTTTTTTTGCTTTATTGCTTGGAGGTCGTACGGAGTAGAAGCAGGCAGTCGTTCGTGCTGCCGTTCATTGCCTCTGTTCTACAAGAGAGTCTCTCTTCAATTTCGCTCCTTGCTTAGCTCTGAGGAGAGAAAAGAGAGAGAGAACCAGTGAGAGAGAACCTCAGGACAGTACAGTACGAGGTACGAAGAGTACAAATAATCGACCGGACGACTGGAGTATTCGCCGGCGCATACAGAAATACAACTTTTTTCTTTCTTTGGAATTCTTGTTTGAAACAACAGATAATTTTATTTTTTTTGAACCACTATCCTTCAGGTTGAGATACCTGCGCTTGCTGCTACTGCACTACTGCTACTTCTGCAACTGCTACATTTGCATTGCTGGACTTCGAGCAGGTGGTAGCGTGGAGATACTAACCTCGGAACACCCTCTTAATATCCCAGATCTGGTCACCAACCTCACCTCGCATATATCACAGATCTAGACAGCTGTACAAGAACCCTGACAGGCAAGGCGAGCAGGCAGGCGAGCGACCCAAGACTAAAGCAGACAGGTGCCCCAGCGAATCGGTTACTAGATCCCGACAATAAAGCAATTTTGGGGAGGAAACCGGATCCATCTTGCAGGAATTCGAAAGAAAAAAAAAGTTCCGTGGGCACTCGTAGGATTTTTGGCGGCGCACATTCGCGGGATTGGATATTTTGGGACACTGGTCTAAAAGGCTTGGATGGCTTCGACTCGATATTAATAACTGGTGCACTTTTGTGACGCAGAGGCTGGCTAAGGGCTTGGTCCCCGTTATTAATATTATTATTGGCATTCGGGCTCATTTCGAATTGAATTGGATACTTCATCAGTACACCATAGATCCACCATATTATCCTTACATCAACTGCATCGCAGCGATTAATTACGACTTCATTACAACCCCACAAAACGAAACACGATGGAAGGAGGATCGAGTAGAGACCGCTACGGCAGCAGAAGGACGTCGCGGAAACAGCTCCCCAAGAGCTTCCTGGACGATGACGAAGAACCACTTCCCCAACAAACCGGCCGAGCCAGTCGCAGAGGCAGCGGCGTAGCTCCCAGAACAGCAAACGGCGCCAACATCCCCTCTACTTTCCTGGACGACGAAGAGGAAGATGACGACAAATTGTGGTTTCGACGGTCACGTGCGAGACATGCGAGGGGTAGCGCTAGCTGTCGGTCGTCTGTGGACGGCCAGCGCCCGTTATTCGACCATAATAAGGAATCCGTGTCGACTGTGACGTCTGGGACAAATACACCAAGGGATGGTTCTGCTGCTCCTCCCGAGGAAGGACGTCCGGAGAGAAGGGCCAGGTCACAATCTATCGCCCGCTCTCGATCACGATATCGTAAAGCCCCTCCGAAGATACAGACGAATACAGATTCCGTACCAGCTATGCCGGTCACCACTCCTACTTCTGCGCACCCGCAATCTGCAGGCGCTGGTCTGGGAAGGCCACCGATGACGGCACCGGCGACGAAGTTGACCCATGATCCTATTCCGTTGGATATATATAGGCAGTATGTGACGCAATTACAGCCTGTGCCGAGCAAGCAGACAAGCGCCGAGTCGCTTGGATCGGGACCGAAGACTTCAGGATCGGATAGTACTAGTACTTCGAGTGAGGGTTTCGATGCCGCTAAGGTTTTACCTCATACAGCACGAACCACACACACACCAGAAAAAGTTGATCCCAATCATATGGCAGTACGTATTATTTTCGGATTAATATGATGCATTTAGTATGGGTTTGTGCTAACTATTTTTTGTAGAAGGTCATGGTTGTTCTGTCTAAGAAGAGCCGAGAACAGTTCAGCTTCAAGCGTGACACCACTGTTGGCGAATTGCTTGACTGGGCATGCAAAAAGGACGCAATGACGCTCCGAGGAGCTGCTATCCTCATCGAGCGATTACCCGGATTCGGCTACGAACGTGCGCTTCATGAGTCGGAATTAGTATCTACCGTCGTTGATGCAATGGAGTGCCGAAAGGATGAAGCGACATTATACCTCGACGTCGATGTTATCAAGTCTCAAAACCTACGAAGTACACCCACCGCAGAACGAGCACACCCGGCCCGGATACTCGCAAATTTCTACTATGCAAAGGGAGAAGATGCGAATTCTAAGATCAAGTCGAAGCGATACTTCTGCCTCGATGATGCGAAACTTACCATGTCTAGAATGAGTAGCCGTGCGAAGAGCGAGAAGAGCTCGCATGTATGCAATATTATGGAATATGGTGTATATACTGTTGGACAGTATGGGAGGAAGCGGCATTTCGATGTTCCGTCAAAGTGCCAGTATATCATTATCATGAAGGCATTGGCTTCGAAACAGATGTTCATCGACCAGTCCCGGTTCTTTCACTTCTTAGCGACAGATTCGCAGGAGCAGTACTTTGAATGGGTCAAGGCACTAAATGATTGGAGGACGTATGTTTACTATTCAAAGGAGAAAACCAAGGTTGCAGCGGAGTCCCAGCATGCTGCTAAGCTAAAAGAGGAGGCAGTTTCGAGCCCCGAAGTATCGGAGACGAAGCTGGCAAGGTTGCTCACCGAGAGTAAACTGACACAGGGAAGGGGAGGCGATGCGCTGAAGAGTCCCGTGTTGGCTTCCCCCAGGGGCCTGGTGGCTGGAGCAATGAACCCGTCGGCATACCAAACGTTGGGCGACAGGGCTCCTTCATCGAAGGCTGGTGAGAGCCCCGATCAGTTTTTGCCTGGTGGACTTCTGGGCAAGACATATGATAGGAAGGTAGAGATACGGAATATGGCGCCAGTTGAGTCGAAACCGTTGCCCATGGAGCGCAAGGGAACGCTCATACAGAAAGCGGGAAGTCGCCATGACGAATACACCAACACGATGCCTCCGAAGACACCAGTTAGGGAGCGCGCTGATGATAGAGGGCGTCAAGGTCATAAGAAGGATGACGATAATGGCTTCTATCGGGACCATACTACCAGCCCTCCAACGAGACTACAAACGTCGCATGCACCGAATCCTGCTTCGCAGCACATTTCACCAACTGGACCTCAGCATAAGCCGTTACTCAACTTTGATGCTGAAGAGGATGAGATGTATAAATATAAGAAGAAGATCACGGGCCACGGCGTAGAGGTTGATAGGGCTGCTGGGCCACTTATCAGCCATGCGACGGAACCGGTAAACCCTAACGCTATCAACACTATCAACCGAAGCATATCTACAAGGATGGGGCCCGGCAAGGGATCTCTCCCAACAGGGAGGGCACGCAGCGCCACTCTTAAGGCCACGTCTACGAAGAAACGGTTTGAAGTGCCGACTGAACCCGTGTTTGAGAACAGCGGGCTTACACCTACTTCCTCGAAGAAACGATTTGACGTTGACCCGACGTTTGAGACGAATGGGTTGCTGGCATCGGTACCTTCTAATCATGCCGAAGGCCATGGTATTGCTACAGGAAGGCATGGGAGCTCGAAGCCGCTGTTGAACATGTCACTGAACAGTAACTTTGTGCCGGGGAGCCTGCTGGAGCAGCACGAGAGGGTCAAAGAGGGCGGCCCATCGTATAAAAAGACAGCGATGTTCAGAGAAGTCTGCTGATTTTTTCTTTCTTCATTTCCTTGTTCGTTTATTTCATTTTTCTATTTCCTTTCTCCTTATTTTCCTTTCTCTTTCTGACATTGAATTGTTATTTTCATTTCACTTCTCTTTTTTCATTGATTCCCTTTGTGATTGTCAAAATATCATTCCTTCGCTTTCTTTCTTTTCTTTCTTTTCTTTCTTATATCCCATCATGCATATCATTGCAATTGAGGCGTTCTACGATTGGGAGTTTTTCTTTTGTCATGTCTACTGCTATTTGATGGAGATTCTCGATATCAACGGAGGCTCAAGTTAAGCTTCGGATCCGGATCAGATCTCTCTCACAACCCAAAAAAGCCTGGAGTGCATGCGAGCATGATGCGAAGATTATATTCGGTTCTCCTGTATATATATAATATAATATTTTCCAACTCTCTAAGCCTTTCTCTTTTATCATACCATAACTTATATGCATATTTATACTTGCAATGTGTTCTATACTGACCTCGAATCTAGTTTTGTGTACATGATGCTAGCGATAAGCTTTGATACAATTGCAATCACATATCCTAGTCAGTATATTAACCTCAATATACCAGTAGGTACTTAGGTATGTATACACGTAAAAAGATATATATCGATGACCGCATGTAGATATGGTGTATAAATACTTACTCAGAGTGACATACGCCGCCCCGCGTGGTAAATTATAGTGACGTCCACGCAATGGCCGTATTCGTCTCCCACAACTTTCATAGACGTCCCCGAAACGGCTGAGGGCCAATCAGCAGAGGAGAGGCTCAAAACCCGGCCTGAGCAGGGATGGTCGGTCTTGGCGCAGACCAGTCGCGGTGAGAGCAATGCCCCCAAACTCGAACCCGATTTTTCTCTCGTGCATTCGTTCACCTATTACCTTGTACTGCACCTTCAACTCAACTGCTTCTGGGCAGCCTTCAAGCAATCAAGCAAGCCTTCCTTCCTTCCTCCTTCTCATCGGCCCCCATCGCCACAAGACCACATACGCAATTCGATCGATCCATTTTTTCTCCACTCTTCACTCCTTTTTCTTCTTTTCTCTAGACAATTAAATATTTATTTTTAATTAACAAAATCATTGTCTTTTTTTCCCTAGAAAATTAAAAACTAAGGACGAAGGGTTCCTTCTTCGTGTTCTAGAATAAGGACCACTCTGGGTACTTAACCACTTGAACTGCAGGGCTATACGCTTTTTCTTGGTACTGCATTTGCGCGTGTTTCTATACGTTAAAAAAAAAAAGTTGCCTTGCAATTACAAACCGTCGACAGAACCGTCCCAGCCTGCCACATCGCTCGCTCGTTTCCCGGAATATATATATCCCGATCGCATTAGTCCCACTACTCAATATATAAAGGAGATCGGATTCCACGATATTACGTCTGCTCTTTTTTCTTGCTATCCTTTGCAATCACCTATTGGAAAACTAGGTCCAAAAAGTCAACGCTGGTTGCTCGAAAAGCTACGCCCTGAATCCTGCCGCAACCCGGCTTCACCTTGTCGGGCACCCCTCCCCTTTGGAGAGACTTGACTGCTGCCAACGGAGAATTCCGATGAACGACACGTCGTTATAGGACCTGGTCTTCTTTTTAAGTAGCGTTGAAGGATAGGAGGAGCGACTTGTAGGGCCGAATAAACCCTTCGACGTCTACGGGCAACGAATCCACAGATCACAAATATGGCGGCTCCAAACGTGGCGCCGTCTGTCGAGTTGTTCTCGACGAGGCTGGCAGACGATAAGATTGGTAAGGCACTGCTTTTTTACCAGAAGATGAAAGGCGTTTTTTCTGCCCCGCTTTTTGGGAGAGTGTGATGAGAGCGAAAATTAAACTGGATATGCTTTGAAATAGATACTCGGCAGAAGTTCATGATAGCATCGGAATTGAAGGACCAGTTGGAGGTTCTACATCAACATGATTATAATAATACACTGGCAAAGCTTATGCCGGTGTTCCACCAGCTGCTGAGGGGTCCTCCGTCGTTCTTGAGTACTTCAAATGAACATGTATGTTTCTCACCATACCCCATACCGTGCTTGATCGCGTGCATATGCCCTAAACCTATACTGACCCCCCTTTGTTTATTCGTGATAATGTAGAAATTACGGAATTGCATTCTCGATATCATCCATCGTCTACCCTTCAACCCCGCCGATGCCTTAGAACCCCACGCTGTCGAATTAATGAAAGTCATGATGAATCTCGTACGGGTCGAGAACGAAGAAAACGCGGTTTTGTGTATGAAGATCATAATGGATTTTCAACGGAATTATCAAAAGACTCTCGCCGACCAGGTGCAGCCGTATTTGGATCTGATACAAGAGATGTTCGGGAAGATGCCGCAAGCGGTGAAGGATACGTTTGATGCACCGGCATTTGGGGCTACGCCTATGCCGTCAACGGTGGGCATATATCTTCTTGAACCATGAATGCTGGAGCTTCGTTACTGACGGATGTGATGATGATTTTATAGCCCGCGAATGCGATGCAGTCCCCGAAGCCTGGCTCTCCGATGATGGGTGGCGACGATGCTCCTACGAATAAGAATCTAGTGAAGGGAATGCAAAGCTTCAAAGTCCTCGCCGAATGTCCCATCATCGTCGTTTCACTTTTCCAGGCTCATAAACAGCTCGTTCCAAAAAACATTAAGCTTTTCGTCCCGCTCATTCGCGAGATGATCATGCTGCAAGCACAACCTCAAGCCGATGCCCATAAACTCGCGGCCCAGGAAGGACAAGTGTTGAGTGGACCATGTGCTGGTATCCGTAACAAGGCTGCCTTTGGAGATTTTATCACAGCGCAGGTTAAGACCATGTCGTTTTTGGCATATGTTCTCCGAGGGTACTCGAAAGAGTTGGCTGATTTTTTGACAACACTGCCGGAGATTGTGGTGCGGTTATTGAAGGACTGTCCGAGGGAGAAGTCGAGCGCTCGGAAAGAGCTTTTGGTTGCGACACGGCATATCATAAATTTCAATTTCCGGAAGGTCTTTCTGGCGAAGATTGATGAGCTGCTCGATGAACGGGTGTTGATTGGGGATGGACTCACGGTTTATGAGACCATGAGGTGAGTGGTTCTAGTCTCCCGAATAGGCTGATTGGGTGGTGGGATGATGAACTAATATATTGGGATGATAGACCACTGGCATATAGTATGTTGGCAGACTTAATACACCATGTTCGAGAGTCGCTCAATAGCTCCCAGATTCGCCGGACGGTGATTGTATACACCAAGAATCTGCACGATAGCTTCCCCGGGACGAGTTTCCAGACTATGAGTGCTAAGTTACTCCTGAACCTGGCGGATTGCATCGCGAAGCAGATTCCCGACAAGCAAGAAGGTGCGGAAGTTATTCATAAATTTCTTTTAAAAGGTGTCAGTGAACTGATGTTTGGCTGATTATAGCTCGCCACTTCTTGTTGATGATTTTGGATGCCATTGCCGACAAGTTCGCTGCGATGAACAGGCAGTATGAGAATGCTGTCAAGCAAAGCAAGCCGCTTCCTGAGAGCAATGACGACGCTATGGATATTGATAAGCCGGAGTTGGAGGAGTACGACGAGATTGATATCTTCCAGGTTACTCCAATCAAGCTCTCTAACAGAGATCGGGGGCAGAAGCCTGTGGATGGTGAGTTCTTATCAGGCTGTAGATATTGGCATAGGGTGGTACTAATTACCTTTAGATAACAAATTTTTGTTCAAGAACCTTATGAACGGTCTCAAGAATATGCTGTCGGCACTCAGGGCCTGCAACCCACCGCTGACTATCGGCGACCCCGCTAACAATCCTTCCAACTGGTCAGAAGTGGCCTATGGTTTCAATGCGGAGGAAGTCAAGATCATTACTAAGCTATTCCGAGAGGGAGCTTACGTCTTCCGATACTATCATTCCGACACCGATAAATCAAACGAGCAGACTTTCTCTACACCCCTCGAGTTCATGCAGTCGATTCTTGTGCCATCAAATAAAGAGGAGAAAGATTTATTAGAAACCTTTGCAACAGTCTTCCATTGCATTGACCCAGCAACCTTCCATGAAGTCTTTCATTCCGAGATCCCGAGGTTGTATGAGATGATGTTTGAGCATTACCCTCTGTTACATATTCCTCAATTCTTCTTGGCGAGTGAGGCTACATCACCCGCGTTCTGTGGGATGCTGCTGCAGTTCCTCATGAGCAAGATTGAAGAGGTCGGGACGAAGGATGTGATGAAGGCTTCGATATTGTTGCGTCTTTTCAAACTATCGTTCATGGCGGTCACGCTTTTTTCTGCCCACAATGAACCAGTCTTGCTCCCCCACGTTAGCAAAATTATCACACAAGCGATCAATCTCTCGACAACGGCTGAAGAGCCGGTCAATTATTTTTACCTTCTCCGATCTCTTTTTAGGTCAATCGGCGGTGGAAGGTTTGAAGTTTTGTATAAAGAGATCCTGCCGCTCCTGGAAGTTCTCCTGCAAGTTCTCAATACCAAATTACATTCGGCTAGGGATACTAAGGAACGGGACCTTTATGTCGAATTGTGCCTCACGGTGCCAGCACGCCTTAGCAATCTTCTGCCCCACCTCTCCTATCTCATGAAACCTCTTGTCGTTGCATTAAGTGCGGGGTTGGAGCTTGTCACGCAGGGCCTACGGACGCTAGAATTGTGCGTGGATAACCTCACGGCTGATTACCTAGACCCGATTATGGCCCCAGTGATTGACGATCTTATGGTCGCGCTCTGGAATCATCTCAAACCTCTACCATACAGCCACCAGCAGAGCCACACTACCATGCGGATTCTTGGGAAACTCGGTGGAAGAAATAGGAAGTTCCTCACACACCCGCCCAATCTGGAATACCGTAATTTTTCGGACGACGAGTGTAGTGTTAATATGAAGCTTCACGGAGCTCCTGGAGAAAGACCGTACCCGTTTATGGCTGCCACAGATCTTGCCATCAAGACACTGAGGGACTCAAAGGCGAATATGTATCATCGACAACAGTCGTTCAAGCTGCTCTCATCTTCACTCAAGCTGTTCATCGGCCAGGATACTCTTCCAGATGACTTTATGCAGATTGTACGGATGAACGCGAACGACCTTGCTAATGACACGGTCGAGATATCGAATCCTCAGGATCTGGGGAGCGATCGGGATAAGCCTGTCCATAAAAAGCACGAGCAGGATGAAAAACTCAGGTCATTGATTAAGGCCTGCCTTTATGCTGCCGCAGTCGAGGAGCTGAAGGAAGACGCTATGGAGTTGTTCGCTGACACTTGCCGACATCTTACGGTTCTTGACGTTGGTAACGCGGTTGCCTCGCATCGGTATTCTAAACAGCCGTTTAGTGTTGAGGGTGGTGAGGGACCACTTACTCTAGATACAAATGTTCTTGCCGACGCACTATCAGACTGCCTAGGGTCTGAGGTTCCTGAAGTCCGTGAAGCGGCAATGGAAGGAATCCGTGTCGTTGCTGAAGCTGGCACCACAATCTTTGGAAGTGCAGAACATATCGGAAAGCTGCCCTTGTTTTCGGCCATGTCAAAGCGGTTCTGTCATAATTGCTATGCTGAAGAGTGGTTTTCGAAGGCCGGCGGCTGTCTCGGTATCAAAGCTTTGATTACACGTGTTTCACTCGGTGAGGCGTTCTTGGTTGAGCGACAGCTGGATTGGGTCCGTTCGCTGCTCTATGTGATTAAAGATATGCCTCAGGATCTCCCAGCGACTACAAGGGAAGATGCAGCTGTTACGTTGGATCTTGTACTTCATGAGTGCAACAAGACCGCAAAGCCGGAGGATATTAAGCCTAGCTCCAAGTTATTCAATCTCTGCGCTCACATCGTTTATGAGCTGTCAAATTGCAACAAACATGTCCGCCAGTCGGCCCAGCAGTCGTTGGAAACACTATCAAAACTATTGAAAGTTGAGATTCACCAAATGATTGCGCCGGTCAAGGATCGTTTGCTTGGCCCTATTTTTGGAAAGCCGCTCAGAGCGCTTCCATTCGCTAGCCAGATCGGGTACATCGATGCCATTACATTCTGTCTCAAGCTTCAGAACAACTTTTTGGAGATTGATCATGAGATGATCCGGTTGCTTGGTGAAGCATTGGCGCTCGCTGATGCTGACGATGAAACATTGGGTACTCAAAAGGCGAGTGAATACAGGACCATGGAGGCTGTTATGAATCTCAGGGTTGGGTGTATCCGTCTGCTATCGATGGCGATTGCCTACCCAGAGTTCAATACTTCTCAACAACAACAGACTAAGGCGAGGATTATTGCGGTATTCTTTAAGAGCCTCTACGCTAAATCTCCGGAGGTGGTTGAGGCTGCAAATGACGGGCTCAAAGGAGTGCTTACCCATACGCATAAGCTGCCGAAGGAACTGCTCCAGAACGGTCTTCGTCCTATCCTCATGAATTTGTCCGATCACAAGAGGTTGTCAGTTGCTGGGCTTGAGGGGTTAGCAAGGCTGCTCGAGCTGCTTACCAACTATTTCAAAGTCGAGATTGGTTCGCGGTTGTTCGACCACTTGAATCAATTCGCGGATCCTAATAGCATTCACCAAACTAGCTTCAAGTTGCTGGAGCAAAATGGCAACATCAAAATAATTGCATCGATTCTCAACATCTTCCACTTATTACCCCCGGCAGCCAGTCAATTCTTAGACAAAATGGTGCAGACGGTCCTGGGTCTTGAGGAGAGTCTTAGACGAACACAAATCTCCCCGTTCCGTCCGCCACTGCTCAAATTTGTGAACCGGTACGCTGAGGAGACGTGGAAGTATATGCTCCAGAAGATATCAGTCATCAAGTACGGACGCCTGTTCGCACAGCTGTTGGCGGATGAATCCAGCGGTGCCCTTCGCGAACATTTAATTTCCAATATCGGGGACCTGGTTAAGGTTTCATTTGACAGCCCAGCGGAAGGAGAGGCGAAAACTACAGCTATTTTCAATGCTATCGAAGCTATCGGAGCCGTGTGCGAGCACAAGTCTGGGTGGTTGGTTGAACAAAAGGAACTGCTGAACAAACTTCTGGTCGTCGGATCAGATGTTTATACCAAAGCTGTCAATGGAGAGTTGAAGCCTCCGTCCCTGTGCTTGAGTGTCGACCAATCATCTACCACACTTATTGCGGTCTTTACGAAATACCTTGTCCTTAAACCAACCGATCTGGCGTTCCTGTTCCAGGTTATCAAGGCGACTAGCTCTGGTGGTTTGAAGCCCAATTATCTACTTGACCACTTCATTTACGAGCACATCATTTGCAGCAAGTCGATTGAATACTGGAAGAGTGTGATCTTCAAGTGTCTGGACCTGTACCAAGATACCTCGCAGAACCAGATGCTCAAGACCTACGCTTTCAAGAATCTCGTCAACCCGATCCTCTTGATGGATATTCAACGCCGCGGTGCCGATTCCGATACCCCCAAACTGGTGGATTCGCAGCTTGTTGGCGCCGTACATCATAAAATCTGGAAAACCAACCTCGGGGATCTGGATGATGGTCAAAACGGTCTGGATCGTTCGAGGATGGAAGTTCTACAGATGTCAGCATTGCTTATTAAACACCATCATTCAATCATTGCGGACGCCAGGAAGGACGTGATAAAATTTGGGTGGAACTTCATCAAGTTGGAAGATATCATTAACAAACAGGCAGCATACGTTCTTATTGCTTTCTTTATCGCACACTTTGAGACGCCGTCGAAGATTGTGACGCAGATATATGTGGCTCTTCTGAAGGCACATCAGCCGGAAGGTCGAGCTTTGGTACGTCAGGCATTAGATCTTATTGCGCCAGTGCTACCGAAGAGGATCCCGCCTGGACAAGATTCAAAGGGCTTCCCGATCTGGGCTAAGTGGCCAAGACGGATCCTGATTGAAGAGTCGCACAACCAGCCACAGCTTATCAATATCTTCCAGTTTATCGTCCGCCATGCCAACTTGTTTTATGAATCTCGAGAACACTTCTTCATGGGTATGGTGTCTGCCTTGCAAAAATTGGTGTTCCATGTTCAAAACCCCTCTGTTGAGCACAAGACGCTTTCGATTGACTTGGTAGAGTTGATTTGGAAGTGGGAACAGCAGGCGATTGATAACCCTGTGGAGTTGACGATGATGGATTCTCCGCAGATGAAGAAGAGGAAGCTACCGGAGGAGATGGGAAGGTCGTCGCCCAGCGCTCCGCCGAGTTCGAGTGGTGGAGAGCCCAAGGCAAATGTACTGCTTCAAACTCAGTATCGTCAATCAGTTCTTAAACACCTCATTTCGTTTATTTCGCAGTGTCCTGAGAAGTGGAACTCGAATGAGCTTTGTGAGAGGTCGCTGAAGTTGCTGGGGAATCTGCTGCAGCCGAAGTATTGGGGCGATGTTGATGTGGATCTTTATCAGAAGCAGGCGGAGGCACAACTTATGCAAGCTGAGCTGAAAAATGACAATGCGCACGTTTTTATAAATATGTTGCAGGTTCTTAAGGTTATTGTTCAGGCGAAGTCGAATGAGTGGCTACTTGGGTCTGATCGTGCAAACAAGGAGAGAGTAACGACGCTACAGAAGATCCTAGAGAAGAGTTTGAGATGTGATAATGTGGAGATTCAAGAGGCGTTACAAGATGTGGTGCTGAGGATTTTGGAGGTGATACCGCAGGAGCAGGAAGATGACGAGGATGAGGAGATGACGGAATCCACGGGCAGCCAGTTTGTGAAGCTGCTGACGCAGATTGTGCAAGAGACTGTTGTGACGAGCGTTATTCCTAGTGTTAACATCTTGTGGATACTAGCGAAGAAACGACCGGATGCTGTCGATACGCATATTCCGGCATTGATGAGAGCTTTCCAACGGCTAGCGAGAGACCATATCGCGGGTAATGCTTCGGCTCAACAACCACCTGCACCTGATGCACAGCCACCACCCCCACCATTGGACCCAGATACAGCGCTCAAATTGATCTCGAATGTTATTGATATTGCGTCGGCAAGAATTTCTTCACTTCAGGATCAACGACGACCTTTCTTGAGTGTTCTAGCACAGTTGGTCGAGAAGTCAAACAACACTGATCTGTGTCTGAAGATCTTGGGGGTCGTCGAGAATTGGGTCTTCCGATCGACTGAGAGTTTCCCGACTCTTAAGGAGAAGACGGCAGTTCTTAGCAAGATGATGTCGTTCGAAGGCCGGCCAGATCCTACGTTGTGCAATAAATTCTTGGAGCTTGTCATTAGCATCTATGAGCACTCTGAAATCACACGGACGGAGCTTACGGTTCGACTTGAGCATGCTTTCCTGATTGGATGTCGAGCCCAGGATGTGACGATGCGGAACCGGTTCTTGAAGATTTTCACGGAGAGTCTGTCGCGAACAATTAACCCTCGAATTTCTTATCTTTTGGGGACTCAGAATTGGGAGACTTTGCAGGAATCTTACTGGTTGAGTCAGGTTACCCATTTGCTGCTTGGCTGTGTGGATCGGGAGAGAAGATTGGAGCTGCACTCTGAGGACTTTAAGCTGCCGGCTGCTTCTGCTATTTTTGCAGTGGACAAGAAGCGAGACACGTCTGGCATTATGCTAGATGATCAATATGAGGACTTCATGGTCAGACATCGTCGGTTTGTGGCCAGTCTCGGAGACGTTAAGGCGAACGATATTTTTGAGCCCATGGCGCAACTACAACATCTTTCCCCAGACGTTGCTCATAATATCTGGATCACACTCTTCCCGCTATGTTGGGCGGCAATTGGACAAGAAGACCGAAGCGACCTTTCCCGAAGCATGATTACTCTACTATCGAAGGAGTGCCATCACCGACAAATGGATAAGCGGCCGAACGTCATCCAGAGCTTGTTGGCTGGTATCGAAAAAGCAAATCCTAGAATCGTGCTACCTCCCCACCTCATCAAGTATATAAGTAAATCCTTTAATGCATGGTACTCGGCTTTACACATCCTGGAAGACTCAGCGAACAAGCCACCTTACGAAAACCCAACGATCAAAGAGAGCAACCTTGATGCCTTGGCAGAGATCTATGCTGGTATACAAGAGGAGGATATGTTCTATGGATTATGGAGGCGTAGGTGTCAGTACCTTGAGACTAACGTCGCCTTATCTTTCGAGCAGAATGGAATGTGGGACAAAGCCCAGCAGGCGTATGAACAAGCACAGATCAAGGCCCGCACCGGTGTTCTCCCGTTCTCTCAGGCGGAGTATATGCTCTGGGAAGACCATTGGATCTTGTGCGCGCAGAAACTTCAGCAATGGGAGATTCTTAGCGACTTTGCTAAGCATGAGAATTACAACGATCTCCTTCTTGAGTGCGCCTGGAGGTTGTTGGATGACTGGGGTGGCCAGAGCAGCGAGGCGGTCGACACAACTATCAAGAGTCTTATGGACTCTCCTACTCCGCGACGTTACTTCTTCCTTGCATTCATGGCGCTTCAGAAGGTCTACAGCAAGAATGAGAACAACAGTGACTTCTTGAGAATTTGTGATGAGGCCATTCAGCTCAGTTTGAGGAAGTGGCATAATCTCCCGAAGAAGATCACCGCTGCTCATATTCCGCTCCTTCAGACGTTCCAGCAGATTGTTGAGTTGCACGATGCCAGTGTTATGTACGCCAGCCTTGCGAATACAACGGCAGCCAACCTAGACGTCAAGTCGCAAGAGCTCAAGCAGAACCTCGGGACCTGGAGAGACCGCCTACCAAATGTCTGGGATGATATCAATGCTTGGCATGATCTAGTTACCTGGCGACAACATGTGTTTTCGTCCATCAACAAGACTTACATTCCATTGGTGCCATCGGGTAGTGGCAATAATAATTCGAACTCTTATGCCTACCGCGGATACCACGAGACTGCCTGGATCATCAACCGTTTCGCACATGTCGCCCGGAAACATCAATTGGCCGATGTCTGTATCGCGCAGCTCAGCAAGATCTATACACTCCCGAACATCGAGATTCAAGAAGCCTTCCTTAAGCTCCGAGAACAAGCGAAGTGTCACTACCAGAACCCGGCTGAATTGAATAATGGGCTAGAAGTGATCAATAACACCAATCTTAACTACTTCGTTGGCCAGCAGAAGGCCGAGTTCTTCACGCTCAAGGGCATGTTCCAGGCTAAGTTGCAGAAGAAGGAGGATGCGAACGAGGCCTTTGGAACTGCACTGTTCTACGATCTCAAGCTGCCGAAGGCGTGGGCTGAATGGGGCTTCTACAGTGACATGCTGTTCAAGGAAAATCCTGCAGACTTACAACCAGCTGGGAATGCGGTTAGTTGCTATCTCGAAGCCGCTGGGTTGTATAAGAGTGGGAAGGCTCGGAAGTTACTTAGCAGAGTCCTTTGGTTGCTCAGCCTTGACGATGGAAGTGGTAGTATCTCTGCGGCGTTTGAAGCCTACAAAGGCGAGATGCCAGTGTGGTATTGGATTACTTATATTCCACAGCTGCTATCGTCGTTGTCGCATAAAGAAGCTAAGATCGCAAAGAGCATCTTGCTTAAGATCGCCAAGAATTTCCCACAAGCGCTGTACTTCTTACTCAGAACTTCAAGGGAAGACTATAGTGTCATCAAGAAGCAACAGACTGCACAACAGGCGAAAGCGAAGCCTACGCAGGGGTCTCCTGCTAACGGTGTAGCTGCCGCCGCGGGGAGTGCCGCCAGCCCCACAAGACCCGACTCTTCGGCCGGTGCTCGACCTGAAACTCCAAGCCAACCGAATGGAGCTGCGACGGTGCCTACGCCTGCTACTAACGGGGCTACAGCGAATGCATCAGCTCCACAGAGCCCCGCGCCTGCGAAGAAAAACCCATGGGAGCATACAGATGAGATCATGTCGGTGCTTAAATCGGCGTTCCCGCTTTTGGCTTTGTCGATGGAGACTATGGGCGATCAGATACACAAGTACTTCAAGTGTCCGCCTGATGAGGATGCGTATCGGTTGATTGTAGCTTTGCTCAATGATGGGTTACAGGTATGTTCTTTATTCCTAGAAGAGTTAGGGGGATGAGGTTGCTAATGGTGTATTTTATTAGTTTGTCGGGCGTATTCCACTTGCATCTCCTGAGGATACTAAGCTGCCACCTGCTACTGAGGCCAATATCACGCGATTTGCAGAGACCATTCTTCCAGCTCATATTAGGGTTGCGTTTGAAGCTGAGTTTGTGCATGAGAAGCCGAATCTGCAGAGCTATATCCAGAAACTCAGGAGGTGGAGAGACAGGTTTGAAGAGAAACTTGACCGACGTCCTGCCCATGCTAGTCTTGAGTCGTTCTCCCCACACCTTAGCGATTTTAGATTCCAGAAGTTCGAGGAGGTTGAGGTTCCAGGGCAGTATCTGCTGCATAGAGATCACAACAAGGACTTTGTACGTATTGAGAGGTTCTTGCCGCGTGTTGATGTTGTTCGTGGATATGGTATTTGTCACCGGAGGTTGAAGATGAGGGGTCATGATGGTAGTGTGCATGCTTTTGCGGTACAGCATCCGGCTCAACGGCATTGTAGGCGTGAGGAGAGGGTTGCACAATTGTTCAGGATCTTCAATGGGTTTGTGGTCCATTTCTTACGTCAAATTTTAATGGGATTTATGCTAACTGGGTTTTTAGTATTCTTGCCAAACGCAAGGAGGCCAGACGGAGGAACTTGGGCTTCCATCTCCCACTCATGGTCCCACTCGCGCCACATATCAGGATTGTCCAGGACGATGCTTCGTACATTTCCCTCCAGGGCATCTATGAGGACTACTGTAGAAAGACCAATATTAGCAAAGACGAGCCGTTGATCTATGCGATGAAGAGTTTGAGGACCAATGTTAACAAGAAGATGAGCGGTCCTGAGGTCCAGAATCTCAAGATGGAGGTTTTGAGCGCTATTCAAGAGAATATGGTGCCTAATACTGTTGTTCAAGATGTGAGTTCTCCTTTGTTTTTTCAGTTGTTTTTTACTTCCGCAGATTTGCTAATTCGATTATACAGTATATGCAAGCATCCTACAGCTCTTTCGACGACTTCTGGATCTTCCGCCGCCAGTTCTCCTACCAGTTCGCTGCTCTTACTTTTATGACATATGTCATGAATATGAACAATCGGTTCCCACATAAGATGTTCATTGCGAAGGCGACAGGTAATATCTGGGGCACAGAGTTGATTCCGGCAATGGCGGCTAGTAACGCCTACTTCCATAACAATGAACCCGTGCCTTTCCGATTAACCCCGAACCTGCATACACTTATGGGACCCATTGCTGTCGAGGGTATCTATTCATGCGCTATTATGGCTATCGCGCGATGTTTGACCGAGCCTGAGGTAAGACACATAATCCCTCTTACTCCCAAGAACGAGGCTAATGAAAACCAACAGCAATTTGAATTGGAGCAATATCTCTCCCTCTTCGTGCGAGACGAGATGATCTTCTGGTTTACGCAGCAACACCGTGCTGTGGGCGGTGACCAGAAAATTCGTGAGAAGGTGGATGTCAACAGCACTATTATCACGCGACGAACTGCCGCGCTTTGCGCTAACAACACGGCAATGATTCCGGCGAACCAGACGGTTATAGATCTGATTAGCAAGGCCGTTAACCCCGCCAATTTGGCACAGACTGATCATTTGTGGATGCCTTATTTGTAAAAGCGAGGATGGTGGTTTATTCTTTTTTTTGTGTTTTAATTTTCTTGAGAAAAGGGCAGCTGATTGCACCTACACTTCGAAGCTGCCCTGCTTGTTCCATCGCTTTTCATTTTTCTCTTATTCCTTTTTTTCTACTTATAATGGAGTCATGGGATGGGCTTTTTAAAAAAAATGTTAGCAATAGTTGCTTTCCGTTCTGTATTGTTTCCTTTCCGCTCTACACATAAAAGTCGTGTATCATTTTGGTATTTTATTAGATAGGACTTTAACGATAGTCGTTGCGATCGATCGATAGGATGATCGAGGATTTTAATTTATTAGTAGTTACCTTTTTGATTCTATTCGAATTCTGATTATGTGGTCATACGTGATGATGTAAACAGGTTTTATATGTATCCGTGTTTTTAGAGCAATGTGTGTAGTAGTTACAAAAGAAATCGCCTTCCGCGCTGGCCTTCACGAAAAATATAAAGGGTATGTGTGTGAAAATATGGATTATCCTGTTATATATGTTTAAACATTATAATATCCCTCTCCCGTCCTCCTCCTTCTTCATCTTCATCTCTTCTTACTTCATCATCTCATTTTTTTTGTTTTTAGTTTAAGCAGGATTCTGGTACAACCCGATCGTGGCACCGAATCTGTTCGCGTTAGGCGTCCATGGCACGCTCCAGTCATTGTTAACCGTCAGTAGGGTTTCGGTTCCCTTGGTCGTCAGGGCGTAAAGTCTGAGATTGCTCGTGTTCTCGAAGGAGGCCATGTATTTCTGGCAGGACTCATCAGAGAGGCAGGCTGTGGAGGGGGAGGAAATGCAACGTTAGCAACACATTCTAATTTATATTCATATATATTTTATGAGGGAATTGAGTTTAGGGGACTTACTTTGATCGTAGTTCTCGAAGAAACTGTATAATCCTGCACCATAGATGAGGATATTATTCGAGTTCTGGGTTCTTACGCCATAGCTCTTCTTGCAAGTTGTTACACCTCCGATGCTGCTGCAGATGCTATTGTAGTCCGGATCGTTCCATGTGGAGTTGACGCTGAATGGCAGTGGGGCGACTGGGTTGGCTTGATAATATGGAGTCTCGGTTTGGATCATACCCATGTAGACGTTCGCTGCGTTTGTAAGCTGGTATTGGTAGAGAACGTTATGCTCTGATGCGGTGCCGTATAACCAGATTGGCTGGGTGGATTCGATCAATACACCACGGCCGACGAAGACTGTGATCTGGTCGTGAGCGGGGAGGTCGAGGTCGTGATCTGCGGTCCACCACCAGGTATTTTCGAAAACGACACGGCTGGCGGTCTTGGAGATGTGCATGAGCATATAAGCAGCCGCGCAGTTCTGGTTGATAGCGGTGGAAGTTGGAGTCTTGAGACAGGTGTTCGCATCAAGGTTTGAGCCTGTGAAACCACCGACACGGGCGTGGACGTCGTATAGACCTGAGACTTCGCCGGTGGATGCGAGGTTCCATTGCATCAAGATGGCGCCTTTTGTGGCTCCACGGGTTGCGACGACGAAGTTTGTACCCTCGATGAAACCGGTTTCTCCTGCTCGGCCGAATTGGACTACTACTCGTGGATTGGCGGTGTTGGTGAATGCGGAGCCGGAGGCGAGGATTACTGGCCAGGTTTCACCCATGATTCGGGAGTTTGGTGGGACGTAGATGGTGTTTGTGACGACGTAGACACCGTAGTCGATGTATAGAACCTTGGATTCAGCGGCCGCCTTATTGATTGCTGCTTGAAGGGCTGCGGTGTCGTCGGTTGTGCCGTCACCCTTTGCGCCGAGGTCACGGACGGAGAGGATTTGGGAAAGAGTCCATGTTTCGTAGTTTGGCTTGCTACGTTCAAGAATCTTGCCGTTGGAGTCCAAAAGTCCGGCTGGACGGGCGAAGCCGGAGTTGGCACCCATGACATCTTGGCCATTCTGCGAGGATTGAGTGTATTTACGGCCTTGGACCCATGAGGTAACGGTCATTGTGCCGGTTGTTCCTGCAAGCTTTGGAGTAGATCCTGTAACACCGACGATGACGGGGCAGTTGTTGATGCTGATGTTGTCAATTGCAAGAGTATTGGCTGTCTTTGGGGATTCGCTGGCAACTTTGTCGGATGCGATACCAATTTCTACATTGTTGAACTGAGAGTCGGAGAGCATTACTGAACCGACGGGGAGTACACCACTATCCTTATTGGTCATATCGATACCGACACGGTTGTTGTTGAAGGTCATAGACTTAAGGTGCCAAACCCAGCCCCAGACGAGGAAGATACCGGTGTCGCAGTCATTGAAGGTGAAGTTGCGGAGGGTGTATTGCTGGTTGCCGATCCATGCGCCGAACTTACCACCGTTGAAGACGAGGTTGGACATGTATCCACCAGAGCCGTTTTCGATGTAAAGACCCTGATGTCTGGTTCCTGGGGCAGGGTTGGAGTAGAAGATGATGTTGGTCAAACTGGTGGCTTGGGCGACTTGCCAATGAATACCGGTACCATATGCATCAGGTGCCATAGCAGTGGTATCAATGATGAAGTTACGAACAACCTTGTAGAAGTTGTTTGTGGGTCCGTGCCAGTTCTTTTCTGGGGCGTAGTACGGGTTACCTTCTATGATAGCGTATCCCTCAAACCATGGTGCAGCCTTAAGTCTTGGAAGGTCCAATGGGTCACCGATCATGTGAGTTTGGTAATAGGTAATGATGGCGCGGGAGACAATGTATGTTCCGGGAGGGAAGAAGACCAAAGCAGGCTTGGTGGTGGAGGAATCACATCCCAAACCGCATCTGTCACCGCTGGCAATGGCATTTTGAATGGCAACAGTATCATCGGTAACACCGTCACCTTTGGCACCGAAGTCCTTAACGTTACGGTAGACTTGATATCCGCTTTCAGCATATGGAGCCTTTCCTTGGTGCTTGATGGAGTCGATCCAGTATGGCTCGACTCTGACGCAGACCCAGTATTTTGGAGTAAGGCCCGAGCAGTCGTCGCCCAAAGCTGGGTTCCATTGCAGGAGGTTTGGAAGCGTGAGCTTGTCTACAGTATTGGCATATCGAGTAACAATGTTCTCGCAGGTATCAGTGGGCTGGACATAACGCCAGTTGATACACCTTTCGGTTTGACCACTTTGAGTAGCAGCTGGAAGAGCACGAGTGGTTGAGGTGGAAGAGGTTGTAGTCTTAGAAGCCGAAGTAGTAGTAGTGCTACGGCTGGAAGTTGTCGTAGTCTTCGAGCTGGTAGTTGTGCTCTTAGTAGTAGTCTTAGAACTAGTAGTTGTCGACTTGGTTGTAGACTTGGTCGTAGACTTAGTGGTAGTCTTAGTGGTGGTTGTTGGCGTTGGACCGGCCTGCACACAGAGGTAGTATCCAAGCTTGAAACCAGAGCAGTTGCTGCCCAAGGCTGGGTTCCACTTGATCAAATTGGCTTTAGTAAGACCGATAGACTGGAATCGTGTAACGATATTATCACAGTTATCAGTCTGTTGAGCATAACGCCACTTAAGACAGTTGGCAACCGTTCCAGACTGACGAGGCGTCGGAGACGGAGATGTGGTTGTTGATGCCGATGGTGTTGGTGTTGGGCCAGCTTGAACACAGAGATAGAAACCAAGCTTGAAACCAGCACAGTTACTTCCCAGAGCTGGGTTCCATTTGATCAAATTGGCTTTGGTCAGACCAATAGACTGGAATCGTGTAACGATATTATCACAATTGTCAGTCTGTTGAGCATAACGCCACTTAAGACAGTTGGCGACTGTTCCAGACTGAAGAGGTGTTGGAGATGGAGATGCAGTTGTGGGAGCTGGGCCGGCTTGAACACAGAGGTAGTATCCAAGCTTGAAACCAGCACAGTTGCTGCCCAGAGCCGGGTTCCATTTGATCAAATTGGCTTTGGTCAGACCGATAGATTGGAATCGTGTAACGATATTATCACAATTGTCAGTCTGTTGGGCATAACGCCACTTAAGACAGTTGGCGACTGTCCCAGCCTGAAGGGGTGTTGGAGATGGAGACGCAGAAGCCTGTCGAACGAAATGCTCATGGTCGTGACGTTTCACGAAGTCATGACGATGATTGGCATCAATAGCGTAGCCGTTGACCCCAGCAATTGCCAGTAGGAAGACAAACAAGGATGACAGAAGGATATTAAGTCGCTGCATATTTTGTTTAGCAATTTTTCGCTTGCAGACGAACTTTTAAAATAAAAATTAAAAAAAAAAATGAATGAATAGGGTTTGAATGCAGTAGAAATCAACGGGAAGGATAAGGATAGAAATATATTATTATATTAGAAACTTTGTCGTTCAACCCCTCTCTCAGCCTGGAATATAAAAGTTCCTTGCTAAGATTAACGAAACAATTCCTTCAAATGAATGTAGAGAAGAATATGCTGGCACAAAGGAATGGACGAATGACCTTTCGATAGAGTCATTCACAGATCGATGATATGCATCGGTGGGGTGGGTGGATAAGAAGAGGAAGGGGGGATAGGATGGAGGAGAGGGATACGCAGGCAATATGTATACATACAAGAAAATCCCCTTTGCATATTACATGCAATTGCGGCTGGCCAAAAAAGCTGAAAATCCCACGAAAAGGTCAGCTAAGGCCGCCACATAATCTATTATCCGATAGGGCTAGAACTCTGACGCTGCAAGGTCCCCGATACAAGAAGGACATCATGAATTTTAGTCGGGACTTGCTTTGGGGGGCGTGCAAGGGAAGCGCTGAATGGT
This sequence comes from Orbilia blumenaviensis, assembly GCA_036872755.1. Classification (NCBI taxonomy): domain Eukaryota; kingdom Fungi; phylum Ascomycota; class Orbiliomycetes; order Orbiliales; family Orbiliaceae; genus Orbilia; species Orbilia blumenaviensis. The sequence goes on along the minus strand of JAVHNS010000006.1, from coordinate 1,664,951 downwards.
CATTTTGATTTTGGCACCCCTTTTCTTGCGCCTGAACCTTGTTCGTATGTATGTGAAATTCCAACAAGTTCCCCGGTAATCGGCTTGGGGAGAGACCTGGTGGGGCCCATGAGGGCCATTTGGAGTGAGACTTTTCCCGTTCGGTCCCAGCGTGAATTGGTACCTGACGGTCCTTTTCGATTAAGAGGTCTCCACACCGGCAAATGCGAACCGCGACCAGACCGCCTGCAGTGAAGATCTTGCACCTGTGCGGCCTAGCATCTCGTTATGTTCCCAGCATCACCGGATGCAAAACGGTTTCGTCTTTGAAGTGTTCCCATAGTATAACATATAATACTACGTAATGAATCATTGTAATTTGAGTGTTTTTGCTGCAGAGGGAAATATTAATATCATATGTCAGTAGACCGGACCCGATGATACGACACAGTGATACAGCGGGGCTCACCGGGTGGCCGGCATGGTCGTACAGCGGCTTGCACATTGGACCTCTAAACCGATACGGCAGCTACGAAACACCACCAATCAAGCCTGTGATAGTGCCTCTTGATCGATTGTCCCACCAGGAAAAAACAGGGACCGGCTAGAATGAGCTCAAACCAGGGCGCGCATGCATTGGCTTAGCTAAGACAGGGATGTGGAGAATTCTACTAGCCAGGCATAAAATTCGATAGCCAAAAAAAGGAGATTGCGTTGGGCTGAAAGAGCATAGAAACTCAAAACATGAGAAAGTCAAAATCCGACTCCACAATTGGTTTGCTGGACTTTCTTACAACTCTATCAGTTCTATTATCGCAGCGGCTCGCGGAAGTGCGTGATTTGGCGTTTCTACTGTACTAGTACCTAGTACTTCTACAGGCAAATATACGGCTGTATGCGAGTTCACCGTACATCAAGATGCATATTATTCCAAACGGGCGAATTCCCAAATAATTACAATACGAAAAAAAATAAAAAAAATTTTCAACCAAAGAGCCATGTGGATTCCGCAACGTGTTTTTTACGTGAATCCATGCAAAGTCGCGGAGTCACGCTCGTATGTTCATCGGGTGATCCATGCAGGTACTATCAGTTCTGCAGTATATATGGCGACGAGGGCAGTCCATGAGGAAGGTACAGTCATTCAGAAATACGAGTTCTAATAGCTAGCTCAGCCGGCTTAGGCTTAGGCAAATGCGCTCAAGAGGCACAGTTAAACTACCAGTTTCCCGTCAAGTCGACACAAAGGCGAGGGCAATGCATGGACCGAGCTCCCCCGCTGCCCTCCTCAGAAGCTTAATTAATAATCGGTATCGATATATACCCGCCTCGTATATCTGCGACACCGATATGACTCGAATTGATACATGTGCGTATTTATATGTTGGGATATTATACATATCGGACCATGCTGATGCCGACGTTGGAATAAGCACCGCACAAAGCCGAGAGACAAACAACTCTCGCTTCGATCTCTTTCCTTTTTCTCTTCTTTCCTTTCTTTTCCTTCTTTAAAATTCCAATTGCCTCAGACGAATTAGCCTTTTTAGTTTTAAAAGAAAAAAAAATCGCGCCTAACTATAGGATAAATGGGTTGAAAAATGCAACAGTGCAACGCAGTTCGAGGGAGTATTGTCGTCCAGCTGATCAGATGCAAACAACCTCATGTTAAACTTTGAGTTCGATATATCATGATATCATTGGACCATCCATTCCGTTTTTGTATTTTTTGTAATTCCCCGTGACGTTGAAAATTCCCTCGCTTATAATTTAGATCCGAGCAAAACGTGGTTTTCGTATAGCTTATATGCGCAGTATGCTTGTTTTTATTTATATCTCCCACGCAACAATTGATTCAGAGTTTCAGCGCGTGAGCCGGTGGTTATGTAATTCTAAAAGAGAGTTACCGAAATCGATCCCAGTGAACGTCATATATCAATCGGAAGAAAATTAATAAAAGTCTAAAGCGCCATAGATGAAAAGCCTTCTACTATGCTACAGTGGCCTACCATTCAACTTCATAACTAAGAGTGTAGTTATTGCAATTATAATGGTTAACATGCATTATAGTAGAGGATAGGAGGTGTGCGTACTTAGATAAACCTCCGCGAAAGAAGGCGGTCTCGTGAGCAGATATCCGCCTCTTAACCCATCTATCTATCTCGTCGCCATTTCGTCATATGCCCGCGGTGCAGCGTCCAAGATACCTAGTCGATACCCCGCCCCCCAAAGCCCTCGTGAAAATGCCGTATATAGAGTAGAATATGCCTTTGTATCGGAGCCGGTAAAGTAAGTAAAGCAGTAGGGATGGGATATTATTTCTCTGGGTTGCCGGCACCAGCTTAAACGCCACCAGCACCACCAGATAACGCCAGAGGCCGTCGTTACTCTGTTCCGAGGACATTTAAGTCTAGCTACGAGACTGGGACACCCACTCCGCCAGCGCGCCAGCTCAATTGCAACGCATCCGGTTGAAGTCGAACAAAAAACCGTTAGCCCACCCCCTCCAAAAGTACCTATTAGGCAGGATTATAAGCTTAAGATGAAGGGCTCCAAATCATCCCTCGATCTAACTGCTCACCCACACCCCCCCTCATCTCCACACCCCATCTCCTCTCTTAATTTGCTCCCGTCTCTTCTATTAGAAGAACACCAGAAACCATCTCCGTTATCTCCTATCCCAATAAAACCTCTTCTAGACCCCATATTAGCCTCAGATTCGTTGGAATCCCAGGTTTTCGCCCAGGCTCCGGGCTGCTCCTTGAACAGCTCCGAGGATCTACTGCAGAAAAGAGCTCGCGAGTTCACCATTAATAGTGATAGTATTCCCTCGTCGGCTGGGATGGATGGATCAAGCACCGCAGCTACCTCCCCTCCTCCCCCTTCTGGAGCAGAAGAAGCTATTAAGCCGAGTGGGACCACCAGTCCGGCTCTTCCTCCGCCAGATCAACAAATCCCTGTTGAAGCTGCTCCTGTTAAGCCACAGCCAGAACCAGAACTGGCACCGACGGCTTCGACATCCAATCAACGCCCACTCAACACCATACCCTCCAACAGCTTGAACGAACCGAAAGCTCAGCATATTGAGTATTTTCTGAACTCCCTTCCGGCTGATAGCTCGAGTCTGAGCATTGGCCAGATGGCAACGCGCCCACGATCTCCAGGACGTGTTCCCGCTGCCGTCCATGCCTTGGAGGAGGCTCATAAGAGAAATTCCCAGGGCTCCGAGAGAGGCCCGGTTCAGAAAATCCAAGACCGTCTTCGTCAGAATGTAAGGTCTCAACCAAAGGCGGTTGAAAAACCAGCCCAAAAGGCTGATGCACCCCAGCCGGAGTCTTCAAGACCTCAGACGGCTTCTTCTATTCCTCCTCCTTCTCCTCCTCCTCCTCCAGTTGTCAGCTCGAATGGCGTAGGTGAGGCACCTGATAATAAGCCCGTTGAGGTAGTGAGCAAGAAAACTAGTGGTTTTCGGTTCCTAATGAATAAGGTCCGCTCGAATACTATCGGCTCCACCAGTAAGCAGGTTGCTGCTATCGGTATTGAACGACAAGAGTCCAGCAGTACGACTGCAACTTCATCGACTCCTCTCAGTGCCATTAGTGCGAACCGGTATGCGGAACCGCTTCCTCCTCCCGTCGTGGGTGGCGTGGACAAAAGGAACGATGCAACATTCTATAGAGATTTGAGAAGAGATTTTGAGAACAGACGTTTGCAAGGTAAACATGAGCATCCAGTAGAAGGTAAGTCCTAGTAAAATATATACTGCCTCCCCTTCCGTCTATGAATTAATGTCTTGAGCGTGTTGCTGACCTACGACGCTCTGCTATAGGATCTACAGCGCTCCATAACCCTCCTGGCATCAAGGGCATGGGCTGGAGACAGCTTTTCCGCTCCGTGTCTCGTTCTCTTAAAAGAGGCTCCCATGGCTTCAAGAAACTAGTTCTTCGAAGAGCCATAACCATCCCAAACCAGTTATCAGTTAGTCTCCTTGGACAGCCTCTACGCAGGGAACCCGAAAGCAATAAGGCCTTGACTCGTGCTCAACGGTGGAAGGAGTACGAAAAAATCACCCGAGAACCCCTCCCAACCTTTGGACCTCGAGTCCCAACTCCTCCACCCCGACCTCCCCTCAGCAGGTGCCCAAGTGCTGAGGGGCTGAATAACGGTGCACCCGGACCTTCATCTGATAGGCCGGCCACCACCTCCCCTCCATTGTCGACTCCTCCTTACCGTCAAATCGGTCTATTCGCTTCCCAGCCGCAAGATATCGCGGCAAAGCTTACCGGCAGGGGAAAACCAGTCAATCCCCTAGCCAATGGGGACTCCAGACCGATCAATCCGCCAAATGGCGAGAATTACTCTAGTAATTCTCAGCTTTCTTCGTCGAGCGGCCCCTCGGGTGCTGAGGGCGCTCTTAGCGGCGGCAAGAGCGTTCCTACTAAGAAACCGGCTGCGAATAATGGCGTGGTTTCTCAAGCTCCTCCTGCCGGGAGGAAGAGAGGCGGCTCTGGTGGAGCCTTCCTCAAGGACACTTTCAACGGGTGGTGAAGTGTCGTTGGCGGTGGTGGTGGGGACGACCACCACATTTGCTCATCTATACATCACGAACGATGAGCAAGTCATGAGAAATCTCGTCCTGGCGTTGACTCTTTCCGGGACCTGGTGGGCCAGGCAATTGGAACCGGTTACTGGGATCCTATAGCTTGGCCCAGCCGGGGTGGAGGCGGAGGAGGGGGTTTCTTTTGTTCTTTCCTTTTTTATTTCTTTTGTTCTTTCCTTTGTTCTTTCCTTCTTTCATCAAATACCTATTATACTAATACCTGTGCCCAGCTTATTTGGGGCTGGGGATGCCACCTTTTGGTGGCTCCCCTTTTTGTGTTTTTAGACGCCGTTCTTATAGGCAATACACGGGGAGGGGAGAATATCTCCCCTCCGAATCGTGCTGATTCTGTTCTTTAATAGTATGCTCTTCTGTAAACGTTTTCTTCTGCTCATGACATAGCCACTCGCTTCCGTACGCATTCGTATCTTTTGATTTTAGTACATTTTACCCCTCCTGCTGCTTGCTTTCTTTAGGCTTGTAAGTTCTGATATCCCACAGTATTGCTTTTGGTGGTATGCTTTTGTTGCAACGGATTGATAGATGAGGGACGTTGTTGGCTTTTCACTATTGAATAACGAATCTTTTACGGGATATCCTTGACCGCGCTAGCTATCAGTATGTTGTATGACGAGTACCTTACAAAAGCTACGCATAAGAAATTTTGTCAAATGTGATATATGAAATATGCCCCCTCAACTGCAATGTCGAGTTATTCTTAATGCTCCTTGTCACAGCAGCTCCCAAAATACAACATCACCTCCGAAACCGTCCTTCCGAGGTGATAAATTTATTCAATTGGCCAATGAACTCCCATATAGGCTGGTATATAAAATATACCATGCTATGCTACATAATCTCAAACTCCAAGATACTTTTCCATAACTTGATCGCTTAACTATATATGATATAAGATGATATGATATCCATGCATTCTATGAACTACCCAATTGCAAGTTTTCTTCCCCTTCCCCGTCCTCTGCCTCTGCTTCGATAATGGCCATATTCTTTATCCGCTCCATAGTCTTTCTAAAAGTCTCTTCGCTTGTCATAATATTCTTGACGCTGGCAGCGCTCAATCCTTTATTATTTTCCAATACCAATTTTAGGAGATTAGTCGGCCCACAAGCCGATATACTCCCCTTGAACTCCTTCAAACCCGTAAATGCTATCCTATCCAGTTCAAAAGTACCACTACCACTACCACTACTACCACTATCAATACCATCTCCAGTCCAACGAATCCCCCCAACCCGCGTATAGTCGTCCCTCTTCCACCACTTCCCAGCGTCAGTACACTCCACCACCAACCTCTCCACCCCTTCAAACGCACATTTCGAAAACTCCGTCCACCAACCAGGTGTAACAAAGCATTTATACTCCAAAACCCTAACCCCAACCGGCGGCACCACAAAAAGTTCAGGATGCACAAACAACCCTCCAATCCTAAGTTCCTTCAACCTAACAAGCCTTCTGAAGGACTCCCTCAGAAGATCCAACACACTCTGCAAGTTCTCCATCGGCCATGGGTTGAATTCTTCGGGGTCATGGAAACGTGAGATCGGTAATGATAGTTTTTCTAGGTTTGTGGAGTTTGTTAGGAGGCTGTTTAGGCCGAAGATTGTGCTGCCGAGACCTAAGCGGGTTGGACGGTAGTAGGAGCTGTAGAGGGTCAGGTCTGTGAGGTTTTTGAAGGAGACCAGTTCGAGCATTTGGTTTGAGATTAGGGAGTCGGCTGCGATCAGGGAGATTGAGAAGTCGTTGGGGGATAAGGGTACCGCGTAGGATTTGAGGATGCGGAAGAAGAAGCCGATGCTGGTGTGGTTTGAGTCTGTTTTATATGTATATATATGAATTATACCAATGTCAGAGTTAGAAATGAATCGATGTCAGTCCCGGGACCCCCCACTCCCCACAAATTGGAACCCCTAGAAATAAAACTTATAATAACAATGTATAGAAGGGAAAAAATTGTAAATATAAAAAAGATTGAACTTACAACTAATATTAAACACCCCCCTCCTCAACCTCAACCTTCCCGCCACAATCTGCTCGCCCAACAACTCCATCAAATCACTATAATTACAACTCCTAGAATCCTCCATCACAATCGTTCTCAAATACTCCCATCCAGCTTTCACCTTACTCCGATTCTTATTCCTCGAATGTTGTATCAACCCCCACAGATCTCCTGCGTACATAACACCTGGCTCGTCGCCACTGATCTCTTCGCTGATGTCCCATGACGTCCAGATGTGTTTGTAGGTTATCGAATGCAGGTATTTACATGTCCGGAGGAGATGGGTGAGGTCTTGGAGGGAGAGGTGTTCGAGGATGGCGTAGATTAGCTCCGGGGAGAGGGATGTGAGGGATATTGATATGGGTGGGGCCGTGGCGATTGCGGGTGGGGGAGGGGATAGATCGGTATCTACTGAGGTGTCCATGTAGCCTTAAGTCTTTTGGTCTGGTATGGTATGGGGGGAGCATACACTGGTGGAGTCGAAATTGATCTAGTCTGGACGGGATATTTATATTTATATTTTTATATATCTGTGGTTTTTTGGGGATATCCAATATGCATGATGCATAAAACGGGCATGCATGAGTACGTTCGCGTCCGGATCCTGGTGTAACTAGCTTAGGGCTTGGGAGGCTAGTGGGCCCGGATCCTTAAATCGGCAATTGCTTACCTAAGGAGGGGCCTATAGCTTAGCATCCGGATATATCCAATGGATGTTTTAGTCCCGGAGCTGGGCACCGGCTATAGCCATTTAGTATGCATAAGTAGCTTTGGTTTTGACCCTCACGTACATGGTATGGTTTGTCTCCTCGTGTTTTTTCCGTTTATAGATATACAGCACGTCCTTAGCTCGTGAATTCACTTATAGCCGTATACTTACCAGCTGCCATGGTCCGTGCAGGTATATTTAAGATTTCCGGAAATGTTCGAAACGACAAGATGACCGCGCATAGTTAAGCGCTTAGGTAGGTACTTATATAAAATGATAGTCTCGGTCTCAGTATACGAGACCAATGCCCGACTCCTCTACGAAGAGTAGTTGGGACCAGAGTAATATACTGGTGGTCTTGCGAAATGAGTGAATTAAGAACTAATTTCGACAACACATTCTACACGACCCTTTTTGAGAAATACAACAAGGAGCTGCGAAATCCGAATATTGCTTCTGCAGCTGGCGCTCAACGTGTAGACGTATACTGTAGACAACTAAAGTATCTGTTATATTTCGTGAGGGTCTTAGCTACCTGCTATCTTTAATCTATTCTCCCTGGGGGTCTGCGACCAATTGACGAATTGGTTTATTAGAAATGTTATTTAGTAGCATCAGCAGCTCTATAGATACTACTAGTATCTAATCATATGGAATATTAATTAATTTACACAGTGACTTACGCCACTATACTAGTACACAAATTGCAGGCATATATCATATATCTAACCTGTATGTTCGAACCCGCGTTGTCTTTAAAACCTTCCCATAGATACCTCCATATTCGAGAATATAAGGTGGGTGTTAATCACCGGGACGCGGATTTTCAAAATAATCTTGCATCATCCCATGTTGTTAATATAATATCGATACGTAAATATAAATACTACAATTATAATATATAATAGACAATACGCAAATTCATTTAACATAATGTACATCATAAGATATGCCATAATGCTTACGATATTAGCCATAAATTAATTTATAACCATAATATTGGAACTGAGAAAAAAAAATAAAAAATTCTACTTAAACATCATTAACATCCTCCTCCATATCAAAATTGCAGATGCATAACACCAACATGCGTATTTTCGACTATATGTGCGTCTGGATTCCTGAGGTCAGGTTATCCAGAATGTCATGATGAGGTAAGCAAACGTTTAAACCAGCCTCGCAGTTTACAATCCTGGTTTAATAATGAGACTAATTTAAACACTGCTGACTAATAATAGATTCCCGCGGTGGAGAATGTGATACGACAGAAGTCGTGAGGAGAATTATCGAAAAACTGTTGCTTGTCCAAGGGGACAGCACAGTCCGTTCTTGACGAGAAAGTGTTCCCGTGGATACCAACCCTATGATCGAAACCTTCGAGGAAAACAGAGCCAATGCGGCTGTTGTATCATGCTTGACCTTACTCCGGTAAATCATGCTGAGGACAGTTGCTACCGAAAGAATCCCGCCTTGTGGCTGTGTCCCATTTGCAAACAAGCTGGTCACGGCGAGCTCAGGTGTAGACTCCACACGGGTGTCCACAAATCTGAAGATTGCTACCAGACCCTCTCGGAAAAACGACCTGTCAATAACCGTAAGCCGCCACAGCAAATGAGATATACTGAAACACTAGAAAAAACCTAACCCTAACATTAGAGTTTCATGTTCTAGCTAGGTGGCCTTGAGATCTTTATACAAGGCTCGGGTCCCTGTACAAGGATTTCGGCTACAACTGGTGTGGTGACGGTGGAGTCTGGTGCTCTGAAAGTGCCCCAAATGCAACCCATAAGCCCCCGGGCATGCATAGATTTCGGCCACAGGAGCAGATTAGAGTTTAGGTGGGTTTGCAACGGATGGGTATTGGGGTATATAAACAAGCTACTGTTAGGGATCAGTTGTACATCCCTCCGGTCCCTATCCATATTATGCTAGAGGTCTCCATCCTCTCTTCTTCCTTCACTCATTGTGCTTGCTCTATCAGAGATCAGTTCAGGTATATAGAAACACAGACAGCCTTTTGGCTTAATAATATACTTTAGTCAACTTGGTCATAGAAGATATTTTGGCAGGCAATGGGCGATAGATCTTTGGGTATGAGCACCAGATCCAAAATAGCATGGATAAACCCCCCGGAGGGATATTATGTAGGTGTAACTCTTTTAAGCAAATTTGGCGAGTAACAGGTATGTCGATATATACTATCTATCTACCTACATGACAAAATATGACGACTTACTTAGGAGCCTGTCCAGATGTACCACTTTCCATTTTGGAATTTCTTCAAGTTCATGACAGTTCTGGAGGCTTTCAAGCTCAGTATTCCTGTCTTGTTTGGAGAACTCTTTCCTAATAGGCCTTCCTAGTTCTTTCGGCATAACCCATAATAAGTCCTTATGCGCAGTCATCGCGTGTGTCATGATCCAATCTTTATGGATTTGATTACCCTGACTAGCGCGCCCAGGGTTGAATCTATAGAAGCCATTCTTTTGGTTTTTCACCCACCCGTTCTCTCTCAGACACCAGTAGCAGAACTCCCCACCATCCCTCCACTCCATATATTTATCTGTGTAATAATTTGGGTCTTCTGCACCGCGGTATAGAAACGGAAAGTTGCAAAGCCACCACAGCGCCCCCTCCGCTGCATCTCCCATTTTCAACGCCAGAAGTCTACGGTCTGGGTCCGCCAAATTTTCAGGCCGGAAATCATCCGGTGGACAAAATATCCTTGAAAATATACCATCCAGAGCAAGCTTTCTTGCCTTTTCAACTCCATAGGCCGCAGTCGTATTGCCATCAATATCACCGCCGTCTGATTCTGATATCGTCAATATTTCCGAAATCTTCACAATCTCACTACCAACATCCGGCAAAAAATACGCAGATTTATTTTTTTCATCGTCATCATCATAATCATCATCATCATCACCATCATCAAGAAACTCCTTCGGACTTATAATCTTCCGTACCAACACCCTTGCGAAACAATCGTATAACTCTTCAGGTGCTAAAGCTATTTGTATATGTTTATACCGCTTTATATAAACCTCTTCGATTGCGAATGTTATAGCGCGGGCGAGATTTATGGCTTCGCTTCGAGGCCGGCCTTTGTATACCCAGTTCTCTATGAAACGGTTTGAAGCTGTTCTGGCTTGGTCGTATGGTATCTTGCCTTGGGCTTCTATTTGTTTTATTGCTGTGGGTATGGGTACGATAAATCTGTCTTTGGAGTATGGTGTTTTTAATGTCAGTTCTATTGGGATTTTGATCTCTGGGTAGCGGGTGCCGAATTTTTCGAGGTCTATATATTATCACCGTCTTGTCGGCAAGAACCAAAAAGAGAAAGAGAGAGAGAGAGAAGGAAAGAAAGAGTAACATACCAACAAACCAATCGCAATAACAATTCTGACAATATAACTTCACAACCCGCAAAGTCTTCTCAACCGCATCTTCAGCCTCTTCAAACCCCTGGCCCGCAGGCTCTTCAATCTTTAAACAAAGCATACACCCCCATCTAAGCCCCCTGAACATATCACAAGCTTCGCGCCAATAATCCCTCTCTCCTGTATCAGTGAACGGTTCCGGCTGTTCTGCTGCGGGGAGTCCGCGGGCGGCGAGACGGTACCAGAGGAGTTGATTATTGGGACCGAGGGAGTAGAGGAGAGATTTGCAGGAGAGGGATAGGGCGGCTATATCCTGTGGGATAAGGTAGGTAGAGATTGTCTCGTGGAGTTCGAGTGGGAGGGTTTGGAGGGCGGCTGCCTTTGCCATCCTTTCTTTCTTTCTTCCCCCCCCCTTCTTTCTTCCTTTCTTTCTTCCTTCCTTTCTTCCTTCCTTCCTTCCTTCCTTCCTTTCTTATAACTGCGTTGGGAGTTTGTTGTATTTTCAAACCCGCGGGGTGCTGACGAGGTGAGCCCAGCTGGGCTAGAGCTATAGCTTACCTAGCTACCTAGGTATGTTGTCAGGAGGGCGAGTACCGATATCTTAACTGCTGATGTAGAATGAAGGTTGTGCTGTGGGTCTTTTGTCTAACTTTCCTCCAAGACCAGGCCTCAATATCGCACGTTGGAAACAAATGCGCATGGGATGCAATGCAATGCACGGTTCGCGCTTGTGTACCAATGGATGCAAAATTAAATATAGAGGATGTAGCTTAGCTTAGATATAAAAACTCATTAACTTGATAAATTTTGAACGCCGGGTGCCAGAATAACAGGGCCACCTAAGTAACCTGCGGCTGCTGGCTTTGTAAATATAATTTCAATGTAAAAGTCCAAACCGACTAACAAAAGAGAGCTTCAACAAGCTGTAAAACTGGAATTCTAAACCGCTAATTGACAATGCAATGATATTTCTAGTAGCAGAAGAAAATATAGGATACTCAGGTAATAAGCAATACATAAAACGCCTCTCCAAAACCCGCCCAGAGCGTGTTCGAAAACCAGACACAAAAAAGAAAAAGAAAAAAAAAAGAGTAAAAGAAGCGCAAAGAAAAATCCATATCAGATATAATACCCTCGAATATATACGCTCGAGATCAATAGAAAAAAGTATGATTATACGCAAATGCATGGTGACCCCTTACGAAGACCGTATCAATCCAAATCCACATCCGCATCCGCATCCGCATCCATATCCATATCCATACCTAATTCTAACCGCTCCACAACCTCCTCCATAACATCCTCAATCCCATCTCCAACTTCATCAGCAACATCCCTCAATAGCCTAAGAGTGGAAGCCCACTACGGCTTCTCATCTTTCTTATCTGTTGCATTTCCTGTCGTAGCAGCAGCAGCACTCGCCGATTCTCCAGCCGCATCTGCATCCTTCTTCTTTTCATCCTTTCCTGCGGCGGCAGCGGCGTCTTTATCGCCGTTTGCAGCAGTGGAAGAAGAAGCGGATGATGATGGCGGCAGAGCTGCACCTGTAGCGATGGCAATACTATTCCTTGGAGTGTCGCCTACGGACGAACCTCCAGAGATACTCTTTTCTGTCACGATCTTCAAAATATCATCTCCAGCCTCTGTCCCTCCTTCTAACTTTGCCATCCTGTCTTTGAAGAACTGTGCGTCTCGTAGCATCCTGTCACAAGAAAAAAAAAAAAAAAACTCATTAGTCGGAACGGCACAACATATGTGTGTATATATTGAAGAAGGTAGACTCACCTCCCCTTCCCAACATCCGTCTTAACCGGCACAACCGCATACGCCTCCCCAAGCCTCTTCTTATAAACCGCAAACACGGGCGTCATGATACTCCCAAGCACCTCCTCGCTCAAATGCTTACTCAGAACTTTATTCAAAGTCGTCGTCTCCTTCACCAAAGTTTCCATATATCCACCAACTTTCCCTTCCACACCTCCAGGACCATCCCAATCGATATTCTGTCGTATATTACGCACATGCGCCATCAGTCGGTCCGACATGATACTTATCAATTTACTATGGATCTCGGTCTGATGGTCTTGGAGTGCGCGTTTTAACTTGTCGAATTCGGAAAGGATGGTTCCGCCGGAGGATGCGGGTCCCAAATGTCTTCGGACCGCTTCGCGGAGGTAGGGGACTACGGCGATGATGATAGATAACGCCTGTGATGCTAATGCGAGATGCTTCGTTGTAATATGTTTCAAGCCCGCTGATTTGGTTGCTCCTGCACCGAGGATGACTTGACAGACGCGGGAGTTAAAGAGCTGTTCCACAAAAATCCATATTAGCATCAACGAGCCTCTTTCAATTGATCATAGAAGGGGGAAATAGTACCTTCAAAAACTCTACCAAACTCGTCGCCACATCCGCCACACTAACGGGAATCATAGTCATCAAACACTCATATCCTTCCAACAACCTCAAAACCACCAAACCACTCTCCGGCAATATAAACCTCTGCTCATCGATCGTTGCCGTCCTAATCTTCCCAGTAGGCAACTGCTCATCTCCCGCACTTTCATCCTGCACCGGTGGGTCCTCATAAACCCTCCCCCAGGCAAGCCATATCTCAGAATCCTTCGTTGCTGCATCTAATACCCTTTCTAAACTCGCTTTTGCAGAGGGTTTAAAATCCTTCGCTTCCCATTGATCCTTTTCAATCGTTGTAGCAAGGTTTGTAATACTTTCTGAATGGAAGGTTGTGATGAACTCCTTGATTTGGCTTCCAATCACCCCCTGAAGGTTTGTCGTGATTTTACCAGACAAGCCCTCGCATTCTGCTGAGAACAACTTGTTCAGCATGAAGTATCTAAGGAAGTCTCCAAGTGGTAGTCGCGCCGTCTGCTCATTCCTGACTTTCAACACCTTAACCATCTGAATCTGCGCCGCATCGATAGCTGCATTAATAAGCTCGGAAATATCCATAGAATATACCGAGTAGAATGAATCCACATTCGTATTCGTAGACAAAGGCGGCGGACTCCCCACCCCATTCGGCGACGTTACGAAATTCCTGGGAGATAGGACACTATCAATCCCACTCGTAACATCCAACAAAAGCTTCTGCTGCGTTCCCAGCCGCCTCAAAGTCTCACTGATAGCGGTGTATATCCTCACCAGCAACTCTTCAGCTTCGCGTGGACCCAGCGCCCGTAGCGCCTTCGCAAGACTTGACGATTTCTCAGCCGCGGTACGGCCCATACCTGTCGCGCGACTTATACCACTAAGGTTACTCGCCGCATCATCATCGCTAGGCATGTTTCGGCGAATAATGGCTTTGGTCTCCTTAAGCACCGCTTCACGGTACGCTTGCACCGCCTTCTCAACATGATTCGCCCGTCGTAGACTGCTGAGATGATCAAGTAACATCGATCTTAATGTTTCCGGTAAATGGGAATATTCCATTGATATCGGCCGCGGTGAAGGTAGAGCATCAGCCCTAAGCGCCGATCGACTCTGCTGCCGTTGATACGCCTGAAAGAACCTAAGCAACGTATCCGACGGCGGCACGGTTTCCGCATGTTTCCTAAGATCCGTGAGCAGCGTATCCACAAATCGGGTTTCCAAAGCCTTCCCGCATCTAGCGCGGAGATTTGTGAGATCGATTTGTATCGCTGAAACCGCCTTGACGGGTCGTAGGTCAATAATTGGAGTCGTAAGCCCACATGCAGAGCGGCCCTCCAAAAGCGATTCGGTAGCTTCGATGATATCCATCGCCGCTACTATATCGTTATTTTCCAGATATTCCTCCGCTTCTCCTAGTTTCTTGATAGTATACGCGATCTGTTCGATAGAATAGACCAGTTTCTGAACATTCGCCTTCCGTCTTCGCAACCTCACAACCTCTAACCCAGCGAGCGCCTGATCCCGATCCAACCTATCCAACTCCGCTCTTAACGACTGAATCTTCTTCACCGAAGCATCAGCCTCAGAATGTAACTCCCTAAGATCCCCAAGAGCAGCGAAAAACCCCGACGAGGCAGTAGAAATTTCTTTAATCAAATGAACCTCCACAATATCCATGTACCAACTCAACTTCTCCTGCAAAATAGCATTGGTAGCCAAAGCCTTCCTGCCAACCGTGAAAAAACTACCGTTTTCAGACCCGTTCTCTTGTATCGGTGACTGAATAACATGGCTCCTTTCACTAACCACATCGAACGTCCTGGGATTCTCCAGATGAAAGTTCTCATCAAAATAGATTTGAGGCACCGTATTCAACGGCGGTATAGCCACACTCTGCTTCCTCAAGCTCGACTTCCTACTCCCAACCCCACCATCGCTCGAACCAGGCCGGCCGATCGGTGGGGTGGAGGGTACCAAAGAAGCTTTCCTCCCATCAGGACTCCTCCCGAAAGACTTAAACGGATCATCAACAGCAGAGACGGGTGTATCAGGCGTCCTAGGCCGTCGAATAGCATCCTCCCATTCATGTTCCTTCGCTCGTTTATATCTTTCGTATTCGGGAGCTATGGATAGGTATTGTGAGAATTCGGTGTATGCGACTTTGGTGATATTTGTGAGGACTACGGGGGGAATATCGCGGGTAGTGGGTTTGGGAATATTGGAGCGGGTGGTGGTGTTGTCGAGGAGCGTGGCGATAGCTATGATAAACGAATACGACTATTAGCACTACTGAATTCGAGAAACTATAAGGTATAAAATATAATATGACATGATAAGATAGAAAAGTTAACAGAAGAGTGGTGAATACCATGATTCTTGATGTCCCTAGCAACAGCAGCGGACCGATTGTCTGAGACGGAATTGAGCGAGAAGACGGACGAAGCTGCAGACCCTCTCCTACCACGAGGAAGAGCCGATGAAGCTTCAGAGAATGAGAAGGCAGAAAAAGTGGGTGATTTATTAGGGGCGGCGAAGGAGTCCATCGACGGACGCGGGGTGGTATCGTCTTTGCCAGCCATGGCTGCTGCTGCTGTCCGTGTACTACTTCTATTTTAGTAGCTTGCGGGCTGGCCGGACTCTGGGGTAGTTAATAATGCTTGGTACGAAAGGTAAACGGGAGTAGGTAACTATCGAAGGTTTGAGATCACGGCATCCATTGTTGGGGCTCCCTCAACTGTTCTATGGAGGAGAGAGGAGGAGGGAAGTGAGCGATAACAGTCGTATATATTCGCGGTCAAGTCTAAGTCTGCGGAACGGGTTTAGTTAAGTTGCGTATTCAAGTCCAAGGCCGAAGTCAGCAGCTGGCGTAATTTAATGTTCTGGTTAATTGCAGCAATGCGCCGCGACGGATCCCGGCAGAGGACAGCTTCGTGCAATGCGGTCACGTGATTGGCCGTTTTTGTATGTACGAGAACCAGCGTTGGATTTTTAACCATGGCAACCCATTTAGATATATCGGACCTCACTAATTTCAGCCCAACGAGACCAATTTTGGCCCAATGTTACACTGATATCTTAATACATTTTGATTCATCATAGTTCATTTCGATTTCTAAGATCGAAGCGTTGAGGGAAGCCAACGGGCTCCTTAGATTAAGAATATAGCGATTATCGATCTGACAAAAAGATATGCTAATGTACACTAGGGCCATGGCCTCGTTGCAGTTGTATGGGGCTAACATACATGACCTAGCTATAGCCTAGTTACGGCTTTCGAACTGAGAGATTATATCCTCCTCTTGAAGTAATGTAAAGAAAGTATAGCCATGGATTCTACGATTCGTGAAATAACAAGCAATAGGTATGTCTTATATAGCCAAGATATATATAAGATTTGTGCCCAGCTGGATTTTCTACTTAATTGGCACTCCGCATCCACGAGCACAATCCACAAGAGCGTAGAAAATCCACAGGATACAATGCAATGGCAAGATCCGCAAGGCAAACCCGGTTGCATTACCTTACTGGGCATTCCGTGCGGCTGTTAGCGGTTTTCAGCTTGTGAAGTCCACTCTGAAAGCTAATGACACGATATGTATTATGCAGCTCGTTATTTTCGTCACGTAGATAAGTTTGTGGAAGCAACGCATACCTCACAGAATATTAATATATGCCTAGGTCTTATTCCTAAGTGTAAAGCTATTGTATAGGCTTGGGTCCTTGCAGAGAGCACTCAATCGGGAAGTAGGCGGCACCTAGAGGTATTTCTAATAACCATGTCGGCCTAAAGCAGACGTACGTTATTAATAAGGACTAGTAGTATAATAAACCACTCCGTTGACATAACAGAACTAGCCTCACACCGCCAGTCTATACAGCCGCAATAATTATAATATCATAATAACCACAGCACAATGGCTAGGTAAAGTACACCAGGCACCCAGAAGCAAGTAAGAGATCGGACAAATAGAGGCAACTATCATGTAGCCTACACCCCAATCCTCACAATCTGCGCCCCCTGGTTCTTAAACTGTATAGCCTCCCTCCGACTCATAACTTGCAACGCCCTATCCAACGCCGCAACCGTATACTCCCTCCTCGTAACCATCTCCCTCCTCAAAGTGGCTACGCTAGTAGTCCATCCAATCGGCAATCTCTTCCTCAGCTCATCCTCAATCTTCCCGGCCTGCTTCAATACATCCTCGCTTAAAGTACTACCCTGGCTGACGGCGTTCATGGTAGATGCCATGAATAGTCTTATGGCTTCTTCGACGTGTGCTTCTGTTGCGACTGATGATAACGTGAGTTTTGCGAGCGATTCGGTGATACGGATGATGGCTTCCAGTTGTCGAACTGTGATTGGGATCGATGATCTTTCGTTGGAGTCTAGTTCTGATTTGTGCACTTGTTTGCGGATAGACACAAAATGCGAGGATAGTCTTTCTGCTGCCTCCTGTGATAATGTCGGTGCACATCGCCTAATCCCCCCTCGAAGATATTAAATTAATACCAAACATTCAACAAAATCGAAGAAAAATAATGGGGTGAAAGGAAAGGAAAGGAAAGAAACAACTTACGTCTTGCAATAAGTAATATACCTCTTCATCTTATCAATCGGAATCTCCCCAGCCACATCCCTAGCCTCTCTATCCCTATTCATATGAATCCCAATAACGTGTCTCGCCATCGTCCTATCCTTCTCCGTATCATGCTCATCCTTCACGATAAATATCATATCAAACCTCGACAAGATCGTAGTCTGAAAATCAATATTATCACCAGGACTCTTCATATCATCATATCGTCCAAAGATAGGATTTGCAGCAGCAAGAACCGACGTCCTGGCGTTTAGAATCGTCGTAATACCCGCCTTTGCGATAGAGATAGTCTGCTGCTCCATAGCTTCGTGAATAGCAACTCTGTCTTCATCCCTCATCTTATCAAACTCATCGATACACACAACCCCACCATCCCCCAAAACCATAGCCCCACCTTCCAAATAAAACTCTCTAGACTGCGCATCCCTCTGCACCGACGCCGTAAGACCCGCCGCCGAAGACCCCTTCCCGCTGGTATAAATAGCAATCGGTGAAACCTTCTCCACAAACTTCAACAGCTGCGACTTAGCAGTACCAGGATCACCCAACAAAAGCACATTGATATCCCCCCTCAACTTCATCCCATCCGGTAATATCTTCTTAGAACCCCCCATCAACAAACACACAATCGCCTTCTTGATATCCGGGTTTCCATAAATAGACGGCGCGATAGAATTCGAAAATATCTCATATAAATTCGGATTCCTCGACATCTCCAAAAACTCCTGTTCCTCTTCCTCGCTAAATATCGCCGACCCCTTAGCGGTATGGTCGACATCAGACTCAATACCCACAACCCTCAAATATGGCGTTCGAATAGCAACAGCCGCAGAAGGCCCCTTACTACCCTTATTCTGGTAAATCGAAAAGATCCCAACGACTTTACACCTCGAACCCGGAATCACACGATTAGTAAGATACCGGTCGGCAGAAAGTAAAACATGTCGCGGCAACTCTCCAACAGGAACCTGATCCGGCGCCTCCTGTAGCTTCAAAACCTGCTGATCGATAAATTTACACTGCTCATGCAGAATAAAATACGGATCAAGAGGACACTTCTCACTCCCTTCCTCTTTAGGCGCATTACACACCCGTGGTAGCGTAACGCCCGAAAACCCACTGTTGATGGGTACAGAGGTAGTGGTATTACAGCCTCTACATTGGATCCTAAGACTTGTAGCCTTCGAGGAAAGCGTCGAAGCTCCGATTATGATACCGGGTACTCTAACGAGCTTGGAGACATTGTTTGCTGTTAGGTCACGGATCTTGGTTTCGTTGGTAGAGGAGGAGAGGGTGACTTGGATTTCGGGGACGTCGGGGCTGTCTTTGGTGGATGTTGGCAGCGTGGGGATTAGGATTCTTTTGGCGCATTCTTTGGCTGCTGCTTCAAACTATATGCGATATCAATTGTTAGACCGTATAACCATATACATCATCTATAAGAGATTAGATGGACGATAACCTACCAAAGGCAGCTTCTCAGCAGGTTCAGTAGCCAAAGCATCAGCCAGTTCCTCATTATAACTAATCAAATGAGCAACATCGATATCCAAACAGAATCGTTTGATCAAAACATTCTCCTGCAGCTGGTCACTATAAAATAAAAATAACAAAGCCACAAAATCCCAATTAGCTACAAGTCTTTAAAATCCAAAAAAAAGTAAAAACAATCCAAAAAAGAAAAAGTTGTTAGATACAAAGGTTTACATACCGATAAACAAAGCTATTCCCTAGCTTAAACGTAAGAATGAACTGCGCGAACTGTCGCTCAATCTGTGTATTCGACTCATGCGACTCATCGTACTCGGATTGTAAGACGGGGAACGAGTAGACGGATGCTCTGTCCATAGCCATGATGGGTGTGTATGTGTGCGTGCGTATATGTGTGGTGGAGGAGAAGGAGGAGGGGAGGGAAAACGGTGCTGCTATCGAGCTAGCAGCAGCAGTCGAGATTTCGATGTCACAAGAGTCGATATGTAGGTATGTAGAGCTATTCTCTAAGGTGACAAGGAAGCTTAGGAAAATGGAGGTTGATATTAAGTTTATCGAAAGTCGAGAAAAAGAGGACCAGGGTTGGTGAAGCTTTGCCCTTGGGAAGAAGAAGCTCTGTCAATATACGCGTGGAGAAGGGAAGAATCAAAGCTGTTGGTTGGTGGGCAACGCGGTAGCCAATCACAGTCTGCGCCGGCGTACCGACCCAATCCAACGCCAACGCTCTATAATACCCCCACTATTAATATTCCCTGTAACTACCAGATCAAAGCTTCAAGTATATACGTAAGCCAACTATTCAGAACCCTGGGTTATGGTATTATCAGGAAACGATATTTTCATAAATCATATATAAAAGAATCGGTCTACTAGCGTCAAAACATCTCGAGCCATCAAACTAAGCTTGGCGAAGAAAAGTAAAAAGAAAAAAGATTTAAAAGAATCAAACCATCCTCCAACATTGCAAGACATAAGGATAAAACACACAAGAGGCTGTATAATAGCTAAACAAAAAATAAAAAAGAGAAGAGAAGAGAAGTGGACAAAAAGCATCCGGAAGCCTAGGATCATAAGAAGAACGAGGAGAGGAGCGAGGAGGGGGGAGAGGAGGAGCAGAAGAGGGAAAAAATATAGGGGGTTGAAACTACTATAGCAATCATTACACCATCCGCCGCAGTCGCCGCTATCATCATAATCTCCTTATCTAAACCAGCGAAGAGAGAAAAAAAGAAGTAGAACAAGAGGAAGAAAAAAAGGCCCACAACTACAACCTCCTTTTCACATCGATCTCCCAATCCAACAGTTTCTAACCGACGGTATTAACAATCTCCTGCGCCTTGGTCAAAGACTCAACCATCTGCTGGCACTCCTTCCTCCGTCTGACAGTGTAATCCGACTCCCTTAGCAAATCATCGACGCTATCCAGCTTGTACAAGTTCTCGAGGAGCTCTCGTTGCATCTCATCCTTTGTCAATCTGTAAATTATGAGCGTGTTAGTAGAGAGTAATAAAGTAGATACTGTTATGTTTGGACGTACTGGACAAGATTCAACATAATGGCTTTGGGAACCATATCGATGACCGTTCTCTTGACGATGTTGTAATAGGACTGGATAAGCAGCTCTATAGTTAAAAGCATATTGTTAGCACCCGGCCTAAAAGTAACCACCACGAAAAGAAGGAGAAGAAACATACTGATGACCTCAACCTCAATACCCTCCCGCTCGCTAAGCGTCCCCGAAGCCTTCAAAGTTGGCGGTGGGGGCTCCATAGCCGCCATCTTCTTCTTATTCTTGCTGGCAAAGAAACTACCAAAGAATCCAGTATTCTCTTGAGAATCAAGACTTGGCGCCGGGGATTCTGTCCTTGGCAATGGCTTTCCGGTTTTGGGGTCAACCTGAACTGGTTTGGCGGAGCTGTGTTTCTCGTTGACAATTGCCATGGCTCGGTGACCATTGAGGAAATCAGGATGTCCAGTGTTGATATAGCAGCTTTCCATGGAGACGAGATCAACGACAAGTTTGTTGGTCGGGGTCATGGCTTTCTTGAAGAAGGAGATGACGACTTGGCTGAACTTCTCCTTCAACATGGGGTACCGGCGGAACAGCTGTACCAATTCTATTAGCCAAGACAACCTTTAGAGGATAAGGATATTAGGGGAAACATACCTGCTTCTGCAGCAACTGATTCAAGATTCTGATCAACTCATCATAGACAAGGTTGATACACTTGACACTAGGCTCCTCCAACCTCTTAATCTGCTGCTTAACAATCAACTCGAAGGCCGTAGTCCCCACAAAAAGCGCCGGGCTGGAACCGGAAGAGTTGTACAGAATCGTTCGAATATCCACATCCTTCACCTGATCAAACGGATCCACAGCCTTAACACCGTTGGCGTAAACCTCGTGGAAGACAAAGCTGATACGAGCACCACCAGACAACTCCATCGAAGTTAATTCCTGGTTATTACCATCAAGAACCGTTCGGTATTCGTTGCAAAACTCCGTTATTATATTGAGTAATATATTCGAGCTGTTGCCAAGAATCGAGTCTCCAAGGCCCTGCAATTCCGTGGCGTATTTTTGCAACGACGCAGAAATCCTGTTCTTGATCTCTGGTAGTGTCTGCTTGATGTGCATCATAAGAATCAAGTTGAGTTTCCGCGCTAGGTATGGGGTACCGCAGTAGAGGGCCTTATTTCGGTATGACTTGTGGTTTTCGAAAAAGTTCTTCTCATATTCAAGAGCTGCCTGGATCGGTTTCTTGTTCTCGATATCACGTTGACCACGGTTGACAACTGGGACGTATCCGAGGCGCAGGGGAATGATTCGACCAGCGAGAATATCGACAACGTCAGTTCCATCGTCCATAAGATCGATCTTGGTAAGGACACCAATTGTCCGTTGACCTAGCTTCATATCAGTACAACCCCTAATATTATTAGTTTGAATTTATAGATAGAATATACCCTCAGGATCAACCTCTCTCGCCAACTTAAGACCATCGGAGTTCGCCAAATCTGTATTCGCAGCCGTAACAGCCAAAATAATCGCATTCGGCTTGCTGATCTGCTTCAACACCATATCCCTAATCTGCTTCTCAATATCCTTCGGCTGATCTCCAACCGGCACCTTCGTCAAACCCGGCAAGTCGACCAACGTCAAAGTAAGAACATTAGGGGAGTATATTCTCAACCCGATTGGTGCAGGCGAGATACCGGCGTTACGACCGGTCTTGGCTTCGGTTTCCTTGACGATTTCATCACGGATCTTGTTGAAGTCGTAGTACTTCTGGCCGGGGATGTGAAGGAACTCGCCCCATTCGTCGAGGTTAGCAGCGGAATCCGTGCTGCCCTTAAGTGTACTCTCTTTGGTATCGCCGTTGAGGGTAGCTTGATTCGTGCCGGCGGCACGGTTGATAAGTTGTAGGACCTAGCAAAGAGAACAAAAAAAAGGTCCCAGTAAGCTTCCGCGCGAACTCGTCACCATGAATGCAAAATATTATAATAAGGGAGCATACCAACGGCCGTCTGGTAACAATACCGGTACCTCTCGGAAGACTATATCCAAAACATTAGCTCAAACATTCGCCACCACCCCTGCCAAAGTTCGCCCGTAGCAAAAAACCCCCAGGTGTAACATACAAATCTCTTCCGACGATATTTTCTAATACGGAACTCTTTCCTGACGACTGAGAACCGACGACAACGATCTGTGGCAAGTCTATCGGGTTTTGAACCTAGAAGATTTGAAGAAAAAGGAGTAGAAAAAGGTATCTCTGATTAGCTCCTGCTATCCTCCCAACAAAAGAATGCTAAAAGCTTCGAGTCCGAGCTCCATAAAGAAAGAAAAAGGGTATGTAAGACGTACTCCAACAGTCGCAAAGACATCTTGAAGCTTGTTGACGGTAGTGATGAGCTGTGGGTCGTTAACGCTTTGCCTGTATATGACGACACGATAGAAAGCATCAGAGTGGTTAGCTCATTAACATTAACACTTTCCTCTTCTAAGCATCTCATAGAGTAGGGAAGAAGAATGGAAGAATGAACGAATGAAAGGGATGGGAAGACGAACGAGTAGCCCTGCGACATTTTGACGAGGAACGGCCAGATAGGCTCGATCGATGGGTTAAAGCGATGGGAGATGAAGGGCCGAGGACCAGATGAGATGGGGGAGGGAGGAGGAAGGAGGAGGGGTGGGTATAGATGCAAAAGACAGGCCCTTTCTGGTCGGGACTTTTAACTGCAAAAGGGGATGTCGTCCAAGTCTAAGATAAGTCAATATCGTACGGGCCAGGTGCCTTGGTAGTAGGTAAGAGATATAATGGTACTTAAGCCAGCCAAAGAGAGTATGGGAGGCCGTGGGAAGGGGAGCTGTTACGTGGTGGTGTTGTTAGCTGTCTCGCTCTGGGTCTTGGCGGGCTGATCCGAGCTGGCAAACAGGCTGACAGCTGCGGTGCTCTTGTGACTTCCAGGATAGTTGTGGCCCCCCTAACTACACTGCTCAACACGTCCCTCTGGTTATAGGTAGGTAGTTATAATCAAAGAATGGCTTCTATTACGTATGTAACATCCCTCATGTAAGGTATCCCATGAGTATGTTTTTGGGGTTTGGCAGACGGGCCTCATATCATAGTTATACCTCTCCATACAGTATTCCATTGAGAAAAATACATGTATACGCAGTCATGGAGGGATGGACGGGGTGACATACGCAATCTATGCCCATACGCAAGCTGCTGTCGTAGTTCTCTCACTCTATCGCGCAAAAAAAAAAAAAAAAAATCTTTCTTCGTCTAATGAACCCCCCCGTGCGCATGCTGGTACGTATGTAATGTATGTGCCACGAATGGCTCAGGTGGGCGGTTAACTCTCAAGGGTCGCATAATGCAGACACCATATACCAGCATTATATCTAATGCATTTATATCTCACTGCTGCACTAGCACTGTTACACGTTGCTAAAACAGTTAGATTGGCTTCATTTTAGACTTCTGTCCGACACGTCCTGCAGTCTCAACAGTTAGTATATAAGTACATACAATACAACTAGCCCACTTGTTAGTCCGTCTTTTAAATGCATAATATAGAGGCATCTTGGCTATTCGGGTTGGTAGAGTTGGCTCCCCGATAACCGTTGATGGGTACGCCGAAACTGTGATGGGTATTCGTTTTTTATTATCGTTCTTATAATGGTTTGTAGTGGCGGTGGCGGTTAGTTTAAAGTACATGCCATCGGGAGACACCAAGATACTGGTAGCAGCGGTATAGTGTAGCAAGGTGACCTTATCATGATAACAGGAACAACTGGAAAGAAAGGAGACCCTGATAATATATATATGTGAAAAGGACATTCCGTAGACCGATAACAGAGAAAGAAAGAAAGAAAGAAAAAAAAAAAGAAGGAAACCCGAGAAAAAAGTAGGAAATGCAAAGAGGCCGAAGGAACAAAAACAGACGAAGACGAGAGGTTGTATACGGAGAGGAAGAGGAAGAAATAAACATATCTGTACGACATTCAGACACCGCGGATTGATGATTATGATGATTATGGGCAATGAGAATGGAATAATAGAGCGGTAGGAACTAAAGCCTGCCCATAAAGTCATAATCCTCAGATTTGATTTTGACTTCAGTCTCATCCTTCCCTTGCCCGCTCGCCTGTTGTCGTCTCACCTCATCAGCTTCATTAGCCTTGATCACATCTCTCTCCCAATCGGTCTCGGCCTCCAGACCGACCATGGGATCCGGAGTATCCGCTCTTTCTTCTTCCCATTCACACCCATCCTCTTCAGCCGTAGTTCCAAGCATCCCCGGCCTTCTACGCTTCATAGGTCGCTCGTTTGCAAACATCGCCCCTCCCAGATTACTACCCCTATTCCCACGTTCCCCCGCCACCGCACGGCGCCCTCCTCTCTCCCCGTGCCCCACCCAGGCAGATTCACTCTATAAATCGCCCGCCGCGCCATCTTCCTCAACTTTCATACTTTCGTCTGCTGCCTCCCCATTCGCTCCGCTGCCGGCCAGAATCTTTGTCGACGGGTTCTCATTAAGACCCCCTGGCGTCATAGCAATGACTTTGCCATTTTCATCGACGAATTCAAAGTTGTAACGGGAAAGTAGATGCGGTATAGCCGACAACTGTGGCCCATAGCGGGCGGTATTGTCGTATAGTTCGAACAGTGGGACGGCAAGGAGCTTCATGTTCTTGGGGACACTTAGAACTTCTACACACAGCAGACAGATATTAGCAAACTAGCCCATGATTAAGTGGTTATATAGGGCGTGTAGGTATTTGACGTACTGCTCCTCGGGAGATGGATAAAGTAGAGCTTCTTAACCTCCTTCGGCCGTGTAACGTGGGCAGGGATGAACGGGTATAGGAAGGTCTCAAAGTTAGGACGCCACCATTGGGCAAGTGTGTCACCGATCTCCCACTCGTCGTTAACGCCTTCGCCGGAGAATTGGTTGCCCACTGGAGCCAAACGTTCATTAAGACGGGCCTTGAACCCGCCGATTTCGTCTTCCTCGGGTTGAAGGTAGTCACCAGGCCTGTTTCTCGTTATTAGTACTAGGTCCCTTAGTTCAAGCAAGGGCCAAAGGGTGAGAACAAACATACAGCTTGAAGAAAGCATTCGCAATCTGCAGCATCAGAATGTGCGGATGGCAGTGTTCATGGCAAACCAAGATTCCCTCGCATGTTCTTCTCATGCCGTATTTCTCATAGTGTTCTTGAAGACGCTGAAGACGAGCAAGAACAGATGGGTCCTCTTCAGGCTGGTTCTCCTTTGTTCCAAACGTGTAGTTCGAAAGAGGGTAGAGGCGGATGGTTTTAGGTTGGTTAGCGGAGAAGTCTGGAGGGATGATGGGACTAGAGGAGATATTAGCTTTGTCTGATGCTTGAGACGACATGATGATGCTGTTGATGAAGATGAAGATAGTGGTGATCGATCGATTGGGTATCTAGCTGTAGAACTGGAAAATATCCACTATGGTGATGGTGATTGTGATGGTGATGATAATGATGAAGAGGATGGTGATGGCTCTAGTGGTGGTTGTAAGGTAGTGGCAATGAAGATGGAGAGGTTCTTACGGGTAGCCCGATTGAAGGGCAGCACTTGTAATCGTAGACATCGCTGTGGTGGAGAGTGTCCCTCGATGGCACCAGGCTGTATATATTCGCTAAGCAGCGATGGTAGGAGCAGGGCAGAGTCTATATGTCCCTCGACCCGAAGTCACGCTTCTGTCTATGGTAGCACCGCTGTAAAGCTACCACTAAACTCAAAACAGGGATATATAGAAGCAGTAGATTATCGTAGCCAATGAATGTCGGGCGACGATAACTCCTTTCTTTTCTCGATCGGGATAGATGGGAGAGAGCTTGAGGCACTCTGGATCGGGGAGTCGATGGCGAAATAGCTGGACGATGGTTGGAGGTTGAGATGGATGCAGGACAGACTAGCTGGGAAGACGCGACGTTTTGCGACAGCCTGCCAAGACCAAGCTTAAATGCAACCAGCACAACGAAGATTTCAATTTGATTCAACCCACCAGAATTAGATTTAGCATCCTCAAGACTTCAATTCTGTTTATCTTCACCAACTTCAAAAATTAATAGATTGAGAGGATACTACTGCTGAGCGACTGGATCTATAGCAGAGGAAAGTAACAAAAAATTAGGAGTGAGAAGGGGGATTTAACATGGTACTCCGATAACATGGAATCTTCACTCCCGCACCACCCCTCCTTCGCCTCAACCGACGCCTATATCTCCTCCCTCATAGCCTTCACATCCACCCCTCTTTTCAACCAGCTCGTCGGTGGAGTACACATCCTCGACTTTTTCACCTCATCTCCACCTCTCTACGATTCAATTATCCCTCTCGACTGGCGGGAATACTTTGAAACTAAAACTATCGACGAGATCCTCGAAACCCTGCTTCGAACAGACTTAGCGACCATCCGTCCCGAAGGAATACCAGATTCACTCTATGAATTTGCGGAGAATATACAAAAACATGAGTTATTACGTGAGGTCGTCGTGGAGCTTGGTGAAGTAGAAGACCAGCATAAATTGAACAGACAACGGAAGCTAGCTCAGGGAATGAATAATAAGAAGCTGCATGAGGTCTGTTCAGTCCTTCTATAGACCTTAGGATATTTCTCCACTGGGGCCCATATAACAATTACAAGTATATATGTTGACAGAACAGAGCTAATGCCGGTATATTCTTCAGTAGGTAGAACATTTCGCCCGTTACCTCTCCGGTCTTCTCAATTCCATAGCCACAGACTCAACCGGCGAGTCAATCACCCACCTCGTAGACTTCGGATCCGGCCAGTCATACCTCTCCAGAATTCTAGCCTCACCACCGCACAACCTCGATCTCATAGCCGTCGAGTCCAAAGCGAGTAACATCGAAGCTGGGAAGTTCCTAGATACGAAAGTTGGATTGACGGCGAGGTCGCAGGGGAAGACTCTTAAGCAGAGTTTAGATTCTGCTGATGTTAAGAAGGGATCGATCAAGTATGTTCAACATATGATTAAAGATGAGAGTATGAAAGAGGTCTTGGAAGCACTTGAGCAATCCGAGGATGAGGAGAAGAAGACAAAAGATCCTGGGCTTATGATCATATCGCTTCATTCATGTGGAAATCTCATTCATCATGCACTTAACGCATTACTTGCAAATGATGAAGTGAAATCTGTAGCCGTTGTCGGTATGTCAACCTCTATACATCACTACTCCTAACCTTCAAACCGCATCTATTAACACCATACTTGCCAACCAGGCTGCTGCTACAACTTAATGACCGAACGCACCGGCCCAACCTACAAACCACCCTACCAAAAACATATCCCAGCCGAAAACACACCCATCCCCTCCGGCTGCCTAAACCATCACTTCCCCCTCTCCACCCGCCTTTCCTCACAATCAATAACCCTCAACATAACAGCCAGAATGATGGCCGTCCAAGCACCTCGAAACTGGACGCAAGAAACCAGCTCCGACTTCTTCAAACGACACTTTTATAGAGCGCTATTACAACGTATATTCTTTGAAAAGGGAGTGCTAAGCGCTACAGAGCCGTTGATAGTGGGAAGCTTAAGGAAAGCGGCTTATACGGGGTTTTACGAGTATGTTACATCCGCGGTAAGAAAGATTTTAAATGCATCAAGCGGTCCAAATGAGGGCAGTAGCGTTGGAGAAGGTGTCAAAGCAAAGATCAAAGAAATGAGACTGGACAGCATTGAAAGAGAAGAGGTGGAGAGTTATGAAGAACGATATGGGAAGGGACTGAAGGAACTAAGCGTTATGTGGACCCTGATGGCATTTTGCGCGGGGTGTGTGGAGAGCTTGGTAGTCGCAGATCGATGGTGTTACCTGACAGAAAGCGGGAGGTGTAAGGTGGTTAAAGTGGAGGCAGCATTCGAGTACGGGGTCAGCCCGAGGAATTTGGTTATTGTGGGGGTTAAGTGAGCACAAAGAAGCGGACTTGAGATCGGAAACATGAACAGACAAAAAACGCTTGTTTCATACCCAGGCGCTGCATTGCGTCGACGATAATAATAATGCCATAGACGGTAGTATAATACGAATCAAAAGGCGAAAAAGATAAAAGTCTATCGGACAAGATCATGCAAAGACTGCATAAACCACCGCAATTAATTAATCAATTACTCTCCGTCGATATCTTTCTCAGCGAAAAATAACCACCTCGTCCCCGGATTGAATGCATCTATTTTCCAGATTCCCATGTCGATATAATCCAATATGTATCAACGATCATTTGATCACGACTTCACAACAGCATGAACGAAAAACAATTAACAAACCGCCTCATCTTTTATACACACATACGTACTCCAACCATGCCACGCATCCTGACTCATCATAAAAAATAACTACTATAGAACCGGTTACAGAATCCCACCCAATAGCGAGTAACCGGCAGCGCTACTATATATGCAGAATTCCTAAGATCCAAAGAAAAAAAGGGTTCTATTCTCAGCTCCGGTCCGTAGTGCCTGAACCCACTCGCTTATCCCAGTATATCATCGAAACGCCAAGCGAAAAACAAAGAACCGGAAGGGGGGGGGCAAGATGCATACGGAATATTCCGTGATTGCGTCTTCCTCATCATCCAGTTGAGAACGTGCTCAATAACTTTTTCGTAAGAAGTTATGGTGGTAGCTATAGTGGAGTGGTCATGGCCAGCCTTCTAGAAAAAGTTGGATTTTGGGTGGTGGATTTCGGGGACAGGGGGATGGGGTGAAACAAAATTATTCATCCTATCTTTTCTTTCCCTTGTTGCTAGTTCTTGGGGGCCTCTTTTCTATGGTATAACAAGTGACCTGGTCCCTGAGAGGACACGCGGACATCTCGAAGTGAGGACCTGGAGAACAGTTGCAGTTGAGTTTAGGCTGTGGAGCTTGTCGTGATTCTTGGCGCTATCATCCATCCATCGATCTGTTTGTTCTGATTATCCTGCATGCGAGGTTCGAGAGGAACCGAATCGATAACAATGCCGATCTGGGTAGCAAGTACTGAACTATCTTGATGTCGAACTCCCTCACCGTATCGCCGCGATATGATAATATCGATACCGATTCGCCATCGATCCTGCAGCTTCAATACATGCAATCGTAGAAGGCAATATAAAAAAATCATTACAACCAGAGCCTCCCGCCGAATCCTCGCCACCACCGCCTGGTCACAACCACGGCCACCACGGGGTTACGCAACAAAACCTGGGATGGCGGACATGTCTATGTTTCATATAATACCCGGGCGCCCCTGGTCACCTTTTCGCTCTCGATATCGATGTCGTTATAGGATGCAAAGAAAGGCAGGGGACCCCTCTGATCCGGTGAAAACCAACCGAGAATATAGTGAACAAGAAAGGCTATAGCGTGGCGTGCAGATTGATTGGAGAGCCACGGAATTGATTGCCAACCTGAGAACTTGGTATTACTAAGTGCGACAGATGGCAACGACCGGTCATTTATTTAGTAAGTACTACTTTACGGATACTGGTAGAACAGTAGATTGCACTTTAGTAGGTTAATCCGAGTGTCCTCTAGATACTAGTATATTGTGTATACCGTCTGGGAAGGTGGAAGTCAGTAAATTAAATTCAAATGGGCCGGTTATCGATGCAACCCGGAACGTGCTGCAGCTGCCAAGGAAGACGGCATCTGATATCATTTTACTTAATTTTATTTTGATATCGATATCGCACTCGAAAACAATATTAATATCCTTAGTTGATAGCAAGACTTTTAGTGAGTATATGAATATATAAATATATGAATACTGGTGAATAACTATAGCTATAGAGCACTAGTTATACGTCGGCACATACCTGCCGTGTAAAACGCCATATCGGCCTCTAATATCTGGTCCGTAGCTACGCCCATGACCTGCAGCAAAAAGGGCACGCCATTTATTTTCAATCCAAGCATCTCCAAACCGGCGGCCAGCCGGAATATGATAACATCGATACCAGCTTGGCACCCGTCCCCGTTCCTCCCTCGAGCTCGAGGCTCCCGTCCCTGATTCAGGGAAAGGAAGGAAAGGAAGATGTATTTTTTTTTTTTTAACAGGCATCGATTCCCGTCCTTTCCGCGCCATGCAGCCCAAACGATTTCGCTTTTGTGCAAGTTAAAGTTCAAGTCCCACATCCCACTAACAGAAGCAACCTAAGCGGTTTAGTAGTACTAGTTCCTGACTAGTGCCAGCCCTGAGAACTGAGAACCCCACTGCAGCTGGCCCACTTACCCACCGCCAACCCTTCTCTACCCCTGGCGAAATCTGCATGAATGAATGAATGGGGTATTGTTAGTTAGCTGCCAGCTGGATTAGTTAGCCCGACCGCGCATTATTGCAGGAAAGGGTTCATTTTGGATTTTCAGACTTCTTTGGTGGTGGTTTTCGATTCGATAGTTTAACGATTTTACTTGCCAGACATAACCATGGTTGCAATCGCAAGAAGAGCCACAGCAGCAATGCAGCAAAAAGGGTATCATTTGATTGGATGAATTGATCGTAGTATAGCATAGGATAGTGCCGTTTGGTACCGGTCTGGTATAGTCTTATAGTAGTATATTAAGATATTGGCAGAGGCCGAATACGAAGTGAATAGGTATGAGCTGATGTAACTACAGCGCATGCACTTATAATGGGCTGACGCCCTCCCGCCCGCTGGACAATCCCTTCCTCTCCTGCTCCCCCCTCCCTTGTCCTCTTCTCCTTCCTTCCTTCCTTCCTTCCTCCTCTATCCCTTCTTCCTCTTCCTATTGAGCTTCTTCTTCTTCTGCTCACCCGGGGGGCATCTAGTATTTTAATGTCTCGACTCCAGCTGCTGGCAGAATCCCCAACCGGCTCCTGATTATCGATCGACACAGCTTGCATTGCCTTTCCCTCTTTTTTTTTTCCCTCTCAAACCGGTACCACGGCGCTGGGAAAGGAAAACGAACAAAGAAGAAAGTGACCGTCTCGCCAAGCAGCCTTCGCTGTCAATCCATTTCCTCTTGGGCGGACCTTACCTGCTGCTGGTTTTACCTGTTTTAGGCCCTTTGAGCCCTTAACTTTTTTTACTCTACTTCGAGTATTAGGTAACACCGTAGGCAGCTTTACATTGGGAATTCGATTCGGTTCGACATCCCGGGACATTTAAAATAAAAATACAAAAAGGAAATAGTCTGGAAAGACCTTAAGAGGATAATGATGATCACCCCGAAAGCCGCCTTCATGGTGCCCTATCGCATCTCGAAGCCGTATTCCCTCAGGTCCTTCCTTCTGGTGTGCCTCATCATCGGTCTGTTCCTGCATATTCGCACTTACCTGTTTCAAGTGCTTTCCTCGGAGGCCGCTTATATCTCAAACACCGTTACGGCATCCCACCCAATCGAGAAACTCATCCTGCAGAACCATCGCAAACATCAAGCTTTCGTCAACCGCCAGTCGAAAACTCCAGAGGAAGCCATAAAAGCCTATAGAAAGCGGTATTCACGCGATCCTCCACCCGGTTTCTCGAAATGGGTCCGTTACGCTCTGGCGCACAATTCTAGTGTTATCGATGATTATGATATGATTGAAGAACGGATTTCTCCGTTCCGTTCTATCTCGCCTTTCGATCTTAATAGACGGGTGAAAGCATGGCAGGAGGCTGCGGATGCCTTTGAAACCGTCAGGATCCGTGATGGAAAATTCGTGGACTGTGGAGAACAATTCAAAAACAGCATCGAGGATATCGTCGACCAGCTTCCGGACATGGATATCCTTCTAAACTGGCTGGATGAACCACGAATCGTTGGCTACGACCATCTTAGGGACAGCAACAAGGCGACAATGGAGGACTTCGCATCAAAGGACGCATGGGAAATCCTTTCTGGCAAATGCAACTTTTCTTCTCAAAAAAATAAAGTGAAAAGAGATACCGGAAAGGTCCAATATGTCGAAAACCCTGCGGATGCACTGGATATATGTCTACACCCGGAAGCACGCAACCAACACGGCTTCTTCAGCTCTCCCTCCAACTTTCGAGCCACTAGAAATGTTATCCCGTTTTTCAGCACGACCAGCATGAGCACCATGGCTGATTTGCTAACACCCGGCCTCGACTACGTCGACTGGCATTATATCGGCGACGCCAAAACCGTCGATTCCAAAAATTACACCGACAAGAAGCCACAGATGTACTGGAAGGGATGGTCGACTGGATCCTGGTTTACGGAAACAGCATGGAAACGAAACCACCGTATCCGGTTCGTTGAGAAGTTCGGAAACAATTCTATGTTCAACATTGGGTTTTCGAGATACGTTCAGTGCGACGGGTTCTGTGAGAAACTCCAGGAGCTTGTTGGACTAGTCCCCATTGATCCGCCAACTACCGGGTTTGAATACAAGTTCGCAATGGATCTTGATGGGAATGGGTATTCTGGACGATACTATCGACTACTGCTTAGCAACTGTCTTGTTTTCAAACAGACGATGTTTGAGCAGTGGCACGATGATAGGCTGGTACCATGGGTGCACTACATTCCCGTCAGCTTGGGGATGGAAGAGCTGGAGAGTGCATTGGATTACTTTGCACATGACGACAAGGGTATTAAATATGGTGAACAGATCGCCATGGGAGGACAGGCGTGGGCGAAGAAGGCCCTGAGGCCGATTGATATGACCATCTACACCTATCGGCTACTGCTAGAGTATGCAGCGCTCTTTGAGGGAGGCGCCGAAAGAAGAGCTGAATAGACTAGTCAATGGAGTGGGAGTATGGTATGGTATTCATTTTGTTTGAAGTGAAAGCGAGCCGGCGTTTTGGATACTTTTTTTATTACGGGGTATTTTGGAGACGAAGTTTCATGTATTTAAATTTTCATCTATATTCCCTCATTATTTTTTTATATATTTTTTTCCATTTTATTGTTATTTCCATATCGATATCATCGATCCGAGAGAGATAGAGAGATCTTGTATATAGCCTTACCCTTAGAACCATCATAAAAAAGTCGAATCGAACTACGCCATCCTTTTTTTTTTTACGCTAAAAAAATGCCGAGATCCACAAATACAAAAAAAAACTCCTAAACTTACCTTAGAGCCTATGGCGATAATAATATCGACTACTTCGCCCCATATCGAATCTCAAAATGCACCTCATCCGTATGATGTATCCTCCCAAACCCAATAAACGTCGCCCTCATCCACTCAGCATGCCTATCCGCCTCAAAACACACATTCATATAACTCACAATATCCTCTACCATACCCATCAAACTCTGCGGCTTCTCATTCCCTAATAACTCGGGATATTCCAGCGGCACTCTAAAATGCACTGTTGTGTTACTGTAGACTTCCGAACTATGCGGTGGGCGCGCGAAACGGTCGTCAAATATAGGATAATCTTTGTATGGACCTATCGCATAGACCACCGTGTCTGAGAGGAGTAGAGGGGAGGAAGTGATGTTGTAGGATGTGACCAGTAATTCGTGGTCGTCGGATGATGAGAAGTCGGAGTGAATCGATCCTTTCTCTTCCACTTCTTCTACTTCCACTTCTCCTCCTCCTCCTAATACGATCACTCTTTGTTCAACCCCTCCAACCCCTCCACCACCCTTCTTTTGTGAAACAGTAACATTGTGCGGATAAACCTGCTCAGGCTTCGGAATATTCATCACAACCTTCACCTTCCCGCCTCTCTCCAAACAAACCTCCATCGCACACCGATCCAACAACGCATGTAAATGTAATTTCGAAACCACATCCTTAACATCCCGACGTTTTGGAGTAATACGGTTGAAGATAAGGTTTGAAATACAGCTTGATGGCGTGAAATGCCAGAAATTTCGAAGGTCATCGTAATGTCTCTTCTGACGGAATGGGGTGGTTTGTAAGAGGGATGACCAGAGTGGGAGGACGCTGGCGGCGAGGAAGTGGTCGTGCCATGGGAGATGGTGGAGGATTTGTTCGTGGAGTTCGGTGGGGAGGGCGGTGATTGTGGTCGGCATGATAATATTTGTGGGTGAGGATGCTTTTATAATATGAAATTTAAGTGGATTTCGAGGTGCAGCCGTTTTTTTTCAGGGGGGGGATTGGAGGGAAGAGCGAGAAGAGAGTGGACGGGCGGCGGGCTCGCTTATGCCGATGCCGATGCAATGGAGAAAGGCCTAGGAGGATGGAGAGGGAGAGGCTAAACCTCATCTGGAAATCCCCCACTACTTGTGCTTCCTGAGCGATAACTTGACGTTCCCACCAACCACCATGCGCATGCTACGCAACCAGCTAAAGTAAGACTGCACTTGTTTATCGATACCGACAGCCGGGGCTAGTTAAGTAGCTAGTAGTTACTAGCGATCATCTAAGGAGTCATACCAAACTCAACCCAAACAACATTCCTAGACGTCGGCGTCTTTTTTGTTGAAAGATACGTATACATCGATATCGAAAAATACGGTTATCCGATATGGGCCATCTCACTACCCTTGCGACTTGGTACGTATATATACCATATTATATGATCTCCCCAGTTAGACTGCAAAATTGCAAAATGCAAAATGCGAGATGCAAACTGCAATTGAGATCATGCATATGCAGTCAGACGTTGATTCGTCGACTTGAAACGTTACTGTACTGGGCCTCTCACTAACACCACATTATTATATTCGGTGACACACACAGCTCGCTAAACCAGTGGGCCCTAGATTTTGAGGGCAATGCCGAACGAATTATCGAGAGTATTCGCCTGGCGAAAGCTGCGGGGGCTTCGTTGCGTGTCGGTCCGGAGTTGGAGATAACGTATGTTACTTAGCATTTTCTTTGACAATACTTTTATTTCAGTTTTCGTAGATTTTGTTATTTTATTAAAGAGGTGCGGGTTGGTAACTTTATGGATCCTGGGGATTTAAAGTGGATATGGGTGTCTGGATCATTTCCTAGAGGGTACGTATGCTATCTTCGATATTATTATTCTTCCATCTTTTATATTTAGGTCATAGGCTAATATCCACGATGAAGGCGATACCTACCTCCACTCATGGGAGATGTTCGGCAGAATCATAAACCACGAGGAGTGTCAAGACATCATTCTCGACATCGGAATGTACGTCTTACCCCTCCCCAAACCCTCAAATTTTACAACCACCATTATTAACCTTTC
Organism: Orbilia blumenaviensis; assembly: GCA_036872755.1. NCBI lineage: Eukaryota > Fungi > Ascomycota > Orbiliomycetes > Orbiliales > Orbiliaceae > Orbilia > Orbilia blumenaviensis. Next base: position 1,629,121 of record JAVHNS010000006.1, on the reverse strand, counting down.
GAATAAAAAAAAAAAACAGGCCAGTAGGACACAAAAACGTCCGCTACAACTGCCGCATGATCGCTCTGAACCGCAAAATCCTGCTTATTCGTCCCAAAATCTGGCTCGCCAACGACGGGAACTACCGTGAAATGCGGTATTTCACACCATGGTCCCGCCCTCGCCATACGGAGATGTATTACCTCCCACGAATGATCACGGAGATTACAGGACAATCCCAAGTGTTATTCGGTGATGCGGTTATATCGACCCCGGATAGCTGTATTGGAGCCGAGACATGCGAGGAACTGTTTACGCCGGATAGTCCACATATACCTATGGGACTTGATGGTGTTGAAGTTGTTACCAATTCCAGCGGGAGTCATCATGAGCTGAGGAAATTGAATACTCGAATCGAATTGATACGAAATGCGACTCTACAGCACGGCGGAATATACCTATACTCCAACCAACAAGGATGTGACGGCGACAGGCTATACTACGACGGTTGCGCAATGATCATTATCAACGGAAAAGTAGTAGCACAGGGAACTCAATTCTCGTTGAACGATGTAGAGGTCGTAACCGCCACCGTCGATCTTGAGGAAGTCCGAAGCTTTAGGTTCGCGCCATCTAGGGGTTTGCAGGCCGTTAGCAACAGCAAGGTTTACACAAGAGTCGAGGCGTCGAAGGCTTTATCGAAGGGCGGGGAGTTTATTCATCCGGGTATTGGACCTTCACCGGAGATCCAGGTTCGGTATCACACCCCAGAGGAGGAAATCGCTCTTGGACCGGCATGCTGGCTATGGGACTACCTCCGACGATCAGGAACAGCCGGTTTCTTCCTCCCACTGAGCGGAGGAATCGACAGCTGTGCAACCGCCACAATCGTCCATTCAATGTGTCGACTAGTCATCGAAGCCATCGAAAGAAAAGACAAACAAGTAATCTCCGACGTCCAAAAGATCACAAAGGACCCAACTTTCCTTCCCGAAACCCCACAAGAACTAGCAAACCGTATCTTCCACACCTGTTTCATGGGGACCGAGAACTCTAGCGCAGAAACTCGGTCTCGCGCGAAAGAGTTTGCGGAAGCAATCGGTGCTTATCACGTTGATCTGAACATGGACACTCTAGTCACGGCGGTTAGGGAACTCTTCGCCTTCGTGACTAACAAGAAACCAAAATTCTTCGTTCACGGGGGTACAAAAACCGAGAATCTGGCTTTACAAAACATCCAAGCCAGACTACGCATGGTAATAGCCTACCTCTTCGCCCAACTCCTCCCCTGGGTCCGCGGCTTCGAAGGCGGTCTTTTAGTCCTAGGAAGCGCAAACGTAGACGAATGTCTTCGCGGCTACCTCACAAAATACGACTGTTCAAGCGCGGATATAAACCCCATCGGTGGTATTTCAAAAACGGATTTGAAAAGATTCATAGCATACGCTAGAGATCAATTCGAGATTCCTATACTCCATGAGTTTTTGACCGCGACGCCTACCGCGGAGTTGGAACCTATTACCAAGGAGTACGTACAGAGTGATGAGGCGGATATGGGCATGACGTATGATGAGCTTAGTGTCTTTGGGAGGTTGAGGAAGGTGGAGAAGTGTGGACCTTACGCGATGTTCACGAGGTTATTACACGTTTGGTATCCGAGATTGACGCCGTCGGAAGTGAGTTTCTTTCCCCTTTCCTCGTGGACGCGGTATATCAAACAAGCAAATCAAGACAGCATGCTAAAAACTAACAACCACAGATCGCAACAAAAACAAAGAATTTCTTCTTCTACTACGCTATCAACCGTCATAAGCAGACGACTTTGACACCATCATACCATGCGGAACAGTACTCACCGGATGATAACAGATACGATCTACGACCGTTCTTGTACCCTAGATTTTCCTGGCCGTGGAAGAAGATCGATGCTGCTTTGGAACAGATTGAGAAGGTGGAGGCGGAGAGGGAGAAGAAGCTGCAATAAATATTCTGAAGTTGCTGTGTAACATGGAGTGTACCTAAATGGCCTATAGTATTAAGGGTATAAGGAGGAAAGTGGGTAGGTTTGAGGCTGGTTAGATAGGTTCGATATCCATGTTAATCCGGCTACAAAGGAGGCAAAATGCGGTCGTGGATACAATAACGGTATAGTAAAATATTATCGAACTGCGTCCTGTCAAAATCCCGAGCTCATAAAATTCAAGAGACGCAGCATTCTTAGATCCGAAGATATAATGAAAATATGGTTGTCTTTATGAGTAGTGAATTAGACTTGGGTTAAAATTCTAAAATATGGTAGATCCTTTACGAGACCAGTAGATACCTACTCAGGGAGGAACAAAGTATCCTACTAGACGGTGTAAGTGTCGATAAATGTACAGATATGCCTTTCAAAAAACAAAAAAAAAAACAGAGGTCTGCTAAGGATGACAGGTATGGAAATATTGAATTAAAAATTCCCTGCTAAACACCCAGATAATGTGCAAACAAAGCCTCCGAGTAGACATACTATGAATGAAGCCTAGCTGGCGTTGATCCCCGACCTGAACGATTCCCGGATATTGCACGACGTCCGATAACTATACCTAACACAACCAATACTCCAATAATATGCATCATACAATGAACAATAACCAATAAAGAAAGAAAAAGGAGAAGAACGGGAGCAAAAAAGAGGAAGAAAAAAGACTAGCACAAAAGAATCCACCAAAGCACAAACCCATCAAAAAAGATCACGATAAGAATAATAAAACCTTCTAATCCGTTCAAACAAAGACTCCAGCTCACCAGCCCCATCATCACTATCTTCCTCATTACCATTAACATCTTCAGAGCGATGAATCCGTATAACAGTCTCATTATCCTCCTTTGAATCAACGTCCACAAAATACCAGCTGTTCCTAGAATTAGCGCGCCTCTCTACAGGGGATATAGTATCTTCTGCAGGCTCTGATTCGGGATCTGACTCTCGCGCATCGGTGCCTGAGAGTCCTGAACTACTTGAGCTGCTGTTGCTGCCGATGAACCCGCCAGAAGAGGAGGAGGACGAACTGACGTTGTCAGTACTTGATGTCAAGCTAGATGGGGGAGCTGTTGTATTGTTTTGTTGGGGTCCTGAGCTCTCCCCTACATCAAACTGTCCCATATCCTGGGTATTGCTGGCGCCTCCGCCGTTGGGTGCGCTGTCTGACGGTGGTGAGCTGGCTTCATATCTTACTTGTTAGCTTGCGAAAAAAAAATTCAGGATATTGAGTTACCGTACCCTCTGCTTCTGCTCCTTCATCTTCTGCTTTTCTAACATCCTCTAGAACGATGGTGCGGATACGAGTAGTACCACTGCCTGAGGGTCCCGCTTCTACTAATTCCGCCTTCCGACCACTAGCCTGTACAGTTGATTCAAGTTCTCCTTTCAAACCCATCCTTAATAACTCACCCCATTCCGGAGTGAACATTCCCTTCTCCACCATCCTCCCGATCCAATTGTCTTTAATCCCACTTTCGCACTCCCCATTCTCTAAGTGCCCCAAAAACCCAGCTATACTCCCAAACCTCTCTTTGCAAACACACCGCTTATCCCGAAGACCAATTTCACTGTTAACGTGAAATGACGCGCAGTGGTATTCTAGCTTTGATAAGTTTAGGAATTGCAGATTGCAGGTTTTGCAGGGGACAGGGGTTATTGTTGGAGGGAGGTTGCAGGCGGAATAGTTGCTGATGGGTGAGTGTTCATTGAAGTGCTTTGATTTGATTATGTGTTCGAGGACGTTGGTGGTATTGTAAAAGGAGTCTCCGTATTGCTTGCATTGGGGGAATTGAGGGATTCCTGACTCTCCTTCTTCGGATTCTTTTTCAGACTCTTCTTCGTCGTCATATTCTCGTCTTCGCTTGCGTTTGTTTTGCGGTGGAACTTGGTCGTCGTCTGAGGATTCTGTTTCTGTGGGCAAGTTTTCGTTATATATCGGATTAGGTAGTGAAGGTGTTTCAACTTCATCCTCCTCCTCCTCCTCTTCTTCTTCATCCTCTTCTTCATCCTCTTCTTCATCCTCTTCTTCATCCTCATCTTCCTCCTCCTCCTCATCTTCCTCCTCATCTTCTTCCTTCTCAGACTCCGAATCCGAACTAAAATCCGAACCCTCATCTGAGCTAGAATCACTAGAGTCAGAACCATCAGGATCCGGCGCTCCAGAATCCAACCCCCCAGAGCCCAAACCACCAGACCCCACATCATCATTACTCGAATAATAACTACCATCGCCATCACCACCCTCATCGGAACCCCAAAGCCCATTATTCGTAGAGTTCGTAACCCCATTATTTTCATAATCCAAACCATCAACACCAGAACTCCAAGAATCGATATCAGAACTCCAACGTTCAAGGTCAGAACCCACTCTCCAACCACCATACTCATCACTGCTGGGCATATCCCCGCTGCTCAAGTAGCCTTGGCTACTCCAAACATCAGAGGAGTTGACCAAAGTCTGATTCTCATCCTCACCCTCATCCTCATTCTCGTCTTCAGAATGAGCGTTCCGTGCATCCACAACTTCCTGCAATCTCCTAATACACTCCGCCAGCGTCTCAACAAGACCAAGTATCACCACACAATCCGGACACCCTCTGACAGCTGTCGGAGCGGCAGCATTATCAGTAACATCAGGAATAACGGACCCTCCCGGAAGTATATCATCACCTTCAGCGGAGACATCACTCTCCGAAGACGGCGGCGGTGGTGGCGGAACAGAATAATCTTCCTCAGAAAGAATCCGCGTAGTAGGAGGAATGTATGAATAAGGAGGTATATAAGTCCCAGGAAGAATTTCAACGTTTGGAGCAATGTAAACAGAAGAAGAAGTAATATTCGAAGGAGTGTAATCAAAACCAGGGGCGGGTCTAGAAGCCGTAGGGGCAGGTTCGTCAGAAGAAGAAGCATAGATAGGAGAATTAGAAGTGAAAAAAGAAGTAGCGTAAGGAGAAGGATCGGAAGAAGAAAAACAGTAGGACGAATTATAATGTCGACGGTATGTTAGAGCAGTAGCAAGAGAAGGTATACCTGGAGGAGTGTGAGGGAGTTTATGAAAAGGTGTACTAGGGCGAGGAGGAGGGGAAGGAGGAGGAGTATTAGGGACAGAATGATGATAAGGAGGAGGAGGAGAAGATGCCTTAGAATATCTACTTCTCGTAGTCCAAATCGCATTCATGCCCTCCATAAAACTGAAATCCTTAGGGTCATGTTGTTGTGTCTCCATATTAGGTTTGGAGTACACAGGCGACCATAACTCATTGGCAGGAGAGTCTTCAGCCACGGTACGCATCACATGAACCACGGGTGCTAACCAAACCCACTCTTTTTCTCCCACAATATGTCGAATCCAATCCTGCTTGCAGGGGAAAAACTTCTCGCAGTCCTCACAATACCCATGTCCTGCTTCCCGTCGATGACGGGCTAGTGCGTCGATGTATTTGAATTTGCTTCCATCTTTGCAGCCGTCGTATGGGCAGGTTCGGCTGTCGCTAAGGCTCCAGGGCTTGTCCCAAGGGATATTGATCTGCTGGTCCTCGTGGGTTACCTGTAAGCATTTTTGTTGGCTTGTGACCCAGTCCTTGGTACGTTCGTGATACTTAGGTCGTGGAGGCGTGACCGGACTAGAGTGCGGAAGAAGTAAATGTGTTTTGAACGATTCCTCAGAATCAAAGAGTTCGCAACAACGATCGCAGTAAAGATGTCGGAAGAACGTTTTGTGAAAATTTAGAAAATTGAGGTTAGTAAAGCTGCTGCGGCAGGCCAAGAGCTCGCATTCAAAATCCTTTTTGTTTCGATTGGTGGTCTTTGGATATTGATGATTGAATAGTGAGCATTTGCTCATGTCAATACCTCTAAATGTGTTTAGAACGTGCGCATTGGTTCTGTTCGAGTTTGAGTAGTCCGCGGAGTCGTCTGACTCTGAAGCATTAGATGAAGTATAACTTGGTGGCGGTGATGGCGGTGGCGGTGGTGGATTCGGCGGGTCCTCGAGCCCAGAGTCTCCGTTAAAGCTCGAACCCGATCCTGAGTCCCCAGAACCTGACGATGGTCCCGGCCCCCCGGGCTTCGATCCAGAGTCTGAATCCGAGTCCGAATCCAAGTCCGAACCTGCTGAAGAAGAACTCGAAGAGTAGACACTCTCAGAGTCTTCAGACCCCGGACCCGCAAAGGAAGAATCCTCGGACGACGGCTCCGCCCTCACATCCTCCATATCCATATCCCTCTCCTGATCCCTCTCCTGTCTAATCTCCTCCGATATCCCCAATAACTCCCTGAGTCTCCTTTCCTGATCCAAATCAACCCTTTCAAGCATTCTCCTAACCATCTCTGCATCCTGAACCATCTCCCTTCTCTCATCTGCAATCCTATGTTGTTCCAAGTTTTCCCGTACGAAAACATTACACCTCTCACAAAACCCATGGTCCATCTGCCTATTATGCTCCTCGTGTTCCTCCGTAGACGCAAATACTGTATTTATACACCCAGGATGCTCACAAGCATCTACCATTATCTGCTGAGAGCCATGGCTACACCCGCAAGCCGGAATTGGTACAAACCCCACACTCTGAGGCATAGGCACCCATGTATCCGGCAGCCTTAAGTAATAAAACCCACACGCACGACACCTTAAATGATATGAAGCATGCTGGTGAGCATATAAAGATCTTGCATGAGGTCCCAAAAAGCAACAGCCAGGATATCCACAATCTATCCAATTCTCATCAGGTTCGCCCGGCGGTTCATCCGGCTCCTGATACCTAGGAGGCGCAGGAACAGACACAACCTCACCGTCAGGCCCAACCACATCAATGTGTGTATCATCCCCTTGGGTAAAACTCGGGGTGGACAGAAATGATCCTGCATAAAGCCTCACAGTGTCTTCATGGGATTGGCTAGGTCCAAAGTCCGGTATCGGCCATCCGAATATATTTGGATCCGGGTTTTCTTCGTAGGTTATCCCAGCTTCCCGAGCTGCCCGTTCGCGATATTGACGCATCACTGTTTGGTAATATCCGGTACCATCGTGACCCTCGGGCGGTTCCAGAAGGTATTCCGGATAATCGAAGCGTAAAACCCCACCAAATCTAGAAGGAAAATATTCTGTTCTTACAGCATCGAGCGGGGGAGGCGTGCTTCTGTATGTTATATTAGAACTTGTCCCAGCCGTGGTTTGGGCTTGGGTTTCAGTTTGAGCTGGCTGTGGCCAGGATTCAGTGTTAACTATAGGTGCAGAGGATGTATTTTCTCCCGCCCCCTGCTGTTGTTGTGCATTTGTTTCTGGAATTTGCGAGTTTTGTTCGTCCATTGGATCCATGTTGTCGATATAAGATCGTCGTAGATATGAATCGAGAATTAAAGCCGTGAGGTGTCAGTTTAAGTCGTATTCGTATTTATGCAACGTCGAGGTCTTGATATAAGACAATGTATTGGCCGTGAACCCGGAATATAAACGTCGGGAACTTAAAAGGTCTCTTTGAAGCAGCAGACAAAGATATATGTCGTTTATTCAAAAGGAGGACAGTGTAGTATTCGAACAGGATATCAATTGGAGAGTAAAAAAAAAAAAGGGTAGTTCGAAACCGACGTTCGTATTACTCAAAAATAAAAAGGCGTTGAACAAGAATACTCGAACTGTAAGCTTTACCGTCGCCGAATATAATCTTACTGTCGTCGTCGTCGTCGAATAATAATCAATCGACAAAATAAATCACTGCGTCAGACAAAACGGGACAAAAAAAGAGAAGCCTTTCGAATTCAAAGGTTTATATACCAGTTGTGCGAGTTGGAATATGTTAAAACGTCTGGAAATTAATTATAAAATTAATTATAAGTCGAGATCTGGATTATTAACTGCGTAGATATAAAACCAGCAGGAAAATACGGGACAGCCACCAAGAAACCAGAGGATACCACCGAGGGGGGAGATCCCAGTGCCTTTATACGCTTATAACCCCATATTATGATATTTTTACAGCTAAACCCGACCTCCCATGGTAGGGCTCCATCAAGAAGCCAGTTAATCCAGCAGATCAAATCTCATAAACAGGAATATCGTAGATCAAATAATACCCTGACATTTCTAAAAACAAACCAAGAGGGAGATATATCTGTGTTGTTACCCTGTTGCATTTCAACCTATCTATCTCCGAATACGGTAATTCGCCCAAGATAGTATCTAGGCGCATCCTGGAAGCAACCTCCCAGCTTGGGCCCAGGGTTGAAGCATCGCGGAATTTGTTGTTCTGATCCGCGCATATCTGTCTCTGTCGTTGGAAGGGGAAAGAGAAACAGTGATCACGATACCTTAGTTGAGGTGTTTAGTGGTAAAATTAAAACATGGTAGTAGCGAGCTATATAATTCCCATGCAATTATCTAGCTCACACGCAGGGGCCAACGTTGCAAAATGTGGAAACTACTTATAGATAGATAGATAGATAGACATATGACCACCTTTATAATAGAAATATCTAGAGCCCCTTTCTAAAAATTGTATAAAAAATTCGCGATATTACACTTTCAAGTTGTATCTTGAAAAAAGAATATGCTCGAAAAGCGAGTCATCATGATGGGGTAGAGAAGAGAAAGAGACAACGTTAACATGAATGTGAATGGAAAACAGAGGGGAAAAGATATGTGCTTCGAAGCGTGGTTTCTAAGAAAATGTATGTGCCTGGCCTGTCTTGACGTCACTTTGACTTTTTTTTAGACAGGTATAGAAAGTAATTCAAGCCGCTCCCATAGAAAAATGATTTTCGGAGTGAGGGAAAGATGAAAGGGAGAAGGAAGAGAAGCGTAAAATTAAAAACGCCGAGAATCAAAAGAAATCGTCCACCCATAATTTTTGTATGATCCCAAATAGTTTTGAAGTCTATCGTAGCAAAAACCATGCAGTGCAGAGCAAGATTTGTCGGGTGAGAAGATATTAGGGGAAGGTATGAAGAAGGAAGCAGGAAAAGGAGTTACACCCGTCGCATAGTCCTAATAAAGATTCAAGCATGCACAGAAGATTCATCACAAGTAAAAAAACCGCGAAGGTTGAGTAAGTATCACAAAACGACCCGCTAATCCACTTTTATGTTCCGATGAGGAGAGGAGGGGAATACAAAAACACAATCGTGAATTAAAATGGAGTAAAGAAGGGAGGGAAAGAAAAACAAAGCAAAGACTTGTAGGGGACAAAAGACGAGGGAATGAGTAACCCACAGGACACTTAAAAAATTGGCTGCTCTTACAGTCAAATCCCTCGAGGGCCGCCCGAGGAATGAAAACACCGATGTACTCCCCAATCCGAAGCGTGAGCTCCTTCATTGAGTCTAGTATTCAAACGATAAAATTACGTGATTAAAAAAGTAGTAGGAAGTAATCTTACCCCACGGAGAGTAAGCGGCTCCTCTAAGTCGCTGTTCCATGCATTTGGAACCCTGTTGCAACCCCACTTCCTTCTCCGCCGGGTTTAGCATTCCCATGAGTGGTCCCGCCATTAGCAGTGCCATTGATGGTTCCGCCGTTAGCATTACCATTGGTGGCACCGCTATTAGCGGCCCCATTGATAACGCCACCGTTAGCATTTTCTGCCGACGGTCCCCGACTCATGGACCTCAGACTACGTCTTTCTGCCCTCTCTTGAGTATCTATACGTCTCTGTAACCTCAGAGCAGCGTCCTCTTCTTCCTTCTGCTGCAAAGATTCAGAGGGTAGCAAAATGGCCCGATCGAGTTCGTACGGCAGGCCACGGTGACGACCTCGGACCATCATTGCCAGAATGACTATCTTGCTAAACGAGGTGAGTTGGCCGGAGAAGGAAGTGTTAACATCAGGGTATCCAAGCGATAATCCGACGGTTCCGTAGGCGGAGATGACTTCGAAAAGGCAGGTGAATTGATTGAAAGCCTAAATAACATTAACAACCATCTTCGCTCACAGCATCGTGCAATCACATGTGTTTCGAGTACTTACGTAATCAATCGGATCCGATATCCTGCTACCTTCTGCGATACAGATCGCGAAAAGTCCCAAAAACACGTACCATAAATCGAATGATAATTGTTTCCTCAAGTGAGCGCCCACAAAGGAATGGTCGTTAGGGTTATCATTCTCCTCATGGTCGGCGTAAATTCCAAGCGACCTTTCCTCGTACACGTTGGTTTTTCGAACGCTGATAGCAATCGGGAAGACGGAAATGTACATCATGACTGTGAAAAAATCGTTAAAAAACAGAATTCTAGGGGTTATCGAGACGAGATACTTACTAAGGTAACTAACTTGAACGGCTGGATGTAGAGCTGATAGGTTGACCACTGAGAAACCAGCCGTTCTTGTTGACACAGCTTGGAAGTAAGCATCCAGAATACGGTGGTTGACTGAAAGCGATGTAATAGCCGAATTATTCAGGTCCAGAACGATGAATAATATAACGTCCGTAGTGTTCATTACTACCAAGACACCAAATAACCACCAAGTATCATTGCTCGGAAACAGGAGGGTAAAGCATCGTCGTGGATGATCGAGAAGAAAATGAAGACTCTCTTTCGCGACCCAACTAGACGGGCATAGTTTCCAGAGACTCCATATTATGAAACGGAGCATACAAGGGAATCCAGTGTTGCCGATGATGATAAGGTAAGACATCAGAAGCAGTAGCCAGGTCGCGGTTTGAAAGGAAAGCATGGAATCTGGGGTCAACGTAAAACCAAGATCGGTGAATGCAGACGATGAAGTAAAGATCGCCCTGATACCCATGTTAGCCAACCCGTCCAGGCCCAAAGGAACCAACATTTTACTTACCACCAGGTTCGGCTTATGGAAGCATCGTCAACAACCTTAGCCCATCGCATTTGTGTATGAATCCAGGGCAATACGCAGATGACACCAAAAACCTGGAAAAATAGAAAGTATCCTACAAATCTTAGTAACCCTCACTCATTCTGAGTTGGCGCCGGAGACCTACCAACGAGAATATAGCCCAAGGTGCGCAGGGATCTATATTCGACACCTCCTAGTTCTTCCTTCTGTTCGTCTGAAAGCTCGCCATAATTAAACTGCGAGTTGCGACCAATTGTCGGCGTGTACGAGAGGTATGGCATGGGGTCAGCGATCTTAGTGCTTTTCCTCGATGGGCTTGATCCTCGACGACGACGAATAACATCTGAAAACACCCGGTGAATCCCAGGGCTAATGGGTGTATGCATATAATGCTGATCCGCAGAAGCCCTAGATGTCGCCGGTCTTATCCGTTGTCGAGGACCGGAATGCATCGTATTATGAGTCATTGTTGGCACATCGATCGTGATAGCACGTTTAACATGACCAGGAGATTCTGGGACAGGGGGTAGATGTTCTTCGTCCTTCGGTCCTTTCCCTTCATCCTCATCTTCCCCATCGACGAACCTACGAGCAAGGCCAGATCCACCTGATTACGGCTTATTAGTCCCTGGTCTAATAGTAAAGCGGAGGGCATTCCTAACTTACGGTTTTCCACATCATAGGGGGTAGGAACAACAAGAACCTCGGAGTCCTTACGCTTCCTAGTCTTCGGTTCCGCAAAGCTAATGTGTACCGGAGCGGAAGTCTCCCCACCCTTTTCGAGGATACCGCTCAATTCGGTATTGGGGGCTGGCGACAATGGAGGTCGCTGAGGAGTTTCGTCGTCATCCTCAATTGCAAACTCGTGATCATTATCGTTGTTACTATCGGTGAACAAGGTACCAGGCTTACTCTGTCTCAAAGCCCATTGATGATTTGCATCCGATCTTGACCTGCCATGAGACCTAAACTTTGGGAAACTATTGATTATGTTAACAAACAGAACTTCGCGAGCTCTGGAGTCGATATCCACCTACTTTATAGGACGACTGGGACCATTACCCCCGCTCGACAGATGATTTTTCCTAAATTCCTGCAGGTCCTTATTCCCGCTAGTGGTTTGGTCTTCGGTTTTCTCTGGCTGGCCGCTCCTCCTTGCCGAATTCAAGAGAACTGTTATTGTCCTACCGGCTGCACGAAGTAAGCATAGCTCTTTTTTTTCCCTTTTGCTTAACTACTTATATATATATATATATCACGGGAACAACCTACCGACACCACGTTCTGCGCGATCAGCACCGTCACTCTCTGATTTTCGCCTAGACATGGTCCGACGCTCCAGCACAAAAGTCTTGCTCTGCTCGACAACTGAGTCAAAGCGCTTTTCGAACCAGTAAAGTCTAATAAACACCACCCCAGTGTTTATAACGATCGGATTTGTGACCCATGGTACCAGCATAAGGATGATTTGCTGATAAGTAGCCAAGGTGTTCAAATCCACGGTGTTGAGGCCAGACTGTGTGCTCGCTCCGGTGGCATGGAAGAGACAGTCCACATATGGAAGATTCCTAAGGGGATATAAGAGAATGGAGCCGACGATGGCCCATCCGATTATATAGAGGTAATGGAGGGTTATAAAGTTGAGCCTTGGACGGCGAACGAAGCCGTTAGGCCACTGCATTTGCGAGAAGTCCCACATATTTTTGAACCCGACAAGTTGTAATCAAAGAGAAGAAGGGAGGCGAGCAGGAAGTCGACTGTTGGAACGGGCTCGACCAGATATGGTGTTATGTAATTTTAAACCAATCTGGTGAAGCTGAGCTATCGATCGAGTCCGATCTGATATCGAGGGCTGAGAGCGTGCGTTGCCGTTACACACTAGTAGTTTCACGATTCTGTAAATTGGAAAGGGCCGAACTGTTCGAAGAACGTGTCGACGAAAGGCCAATGTTAGAGAAGCAGCATGATGCCAATTATTTAGAAGATAGCAAAAAAGGATCGAATGTTGAAGACGGCCTGGGCGGTCTTGGGTCGGTATAAATATTCCAATAGGGAATACGTCCCGTACCCGCGAGGTAGCGGAATTCACACGTTGGCGGTTTAGTTGGCTAAGATGCTTCCCGTGATTAGGGGTATTTAGTTTTCGGTTGGCTGCAGGTCAGAAGAAAACCTTGTAACTTAGAATCGCCAAGTCGTTCCGCTCGCGGGGTCCAGAAGAATTCCAATCAGCCAATTCGCAAAAGGATCGTGGAAGTGACCGTTGAGGGCAAAGTTTTTTTTTTTTTGTCTTTTTGTGACCCTTGAGCCTTGGTTGGATGTAAGTAGTTAGTGGTTTGAGATGTGGTGAGGCTGGCTTTTGGTGGTGTGGTTTGCTGTTGAAGCGACAAGCCCAGTCCAGCCCAGAATTAAGCCTTAACTGAATGCTATTCCGCTGCCGATGTAGTCAATAGAATCGATGGGTGGCTCTGGCTTTATACCCAAGGAGTAAGAACCCAAGTCAGTACCCAGGCACCTAGGTAGATACCTCAGCAGTATGTATCGCAAGTAGTCCTGTGGATGGCTTATATTGGCTGAGATACCCGGCTGGCCCGCAGCTTCCTCTTTTTCTTCCAACGTAACGTAACTCTTATGATACGGGCCGTAACGGCCAGCGACGTAATGTGCAGACAAAAAAGATAAGCACGCGGCTGCCAGCTGGAACACGACTAATGGACAGTCCTTCTTATCCTCCCGTTTCCTTTCCTTCTTTTTTTCTTCTTCTCCTAGCCAGCCAGCTTGTTCAGTGGCTTTGGAATGCTGAGTCTTCCTGATGCACCGTTTGCACGGTATGCTATGTCTGATATCCGTTTGTTGATGCAGCTAGACGATGCAACCAGCAACGTATGTAGGTACGAGAGATGTAACAGTCTCTGTTCGTACAGGTTGTGCCTTCCGCTGGATAATATTATAATACTCCTGAAGTCGGATTTATGTTATCTCGAAGATTATATATTGGATTGGGTGTATATCGCCTTCAATGGATTTCTTGAGATAGATAACACCAGCAGTCGCGGTCGTCGGTCGTCGTTCTCGGTCGTCGGTGAACACTGGAACGGAACAAAAGATACGTAATTTTTCCAGCCCCGGCCTGGTGTGGTCAGTTTGTTCCAAAGACCTGACTTAGTTTTTCCTTGTTCTGGCGCCCACGCGACTCGGCACCCGGAAAAACTGACTGTTTTTGTATACGATGGGTAACTACAGGTAGTGGTTAGGCGTAGGAAGGTGGGTAACTAGGTAGGTATAGATAGACAGATAGATAGTTGGGTGGATAGGTGGTATGGATGGATGGATGGATGGATGGATAACTAAGTAAGTAGATAGGTGGATAGGCGGATATATCTTTATCTCGTCGACTTCCCTTTATCCTCCAGGCACTAATTACTCCAAAGAACGACAGGGAGGAGGAGGAGGAGGAGGAGGGGGAGGACCCGACCGATTAAATGAACTGAACCGAACTGAACTGGCACGATGAATTCAAATTCAGAAAATGCCGTGCCATCCACGATCGTTAATTTAAATACTACCGCCCTACCCAGGTAAATTACTTGCTTAAGTATACCTACCTATGCACTTAGCCTGAGCTGGTTCTTCTTCCTCTGCTTATTGCTTTGAACCTGTTGCAACCTAAAGCGGAGGATACCTCGAGATTCCCACCATCTCGCCATCCGTCGCTTTCCTTTCCTTACTTTCACTTTTTTTTTTTTTCCTTTGCCAACATTGTAATGCACCCATCCATTCATCTCAAAGCCAACTAACTGCCAGGCGCAGCACAGCATCGTCATCACCGACACCTTCCGACCAGTGCCAAGTACTTTTAATTAAGTACTCAAATGTCTAGTTCGTCTGATGTTAGAAACTAAAAGCCGATCTGGCTGTCGAATCACGAGCCCTCGAGGCCAGGACAACTATGCCGGTCTGCCAACGTGCAGCTAGTACCTGTTGGACGACCCCTTTCAAATTCAAATCGCAAAAAAAAAAAAGTTAATGGTCTCAGACGGTTCCAGTTACTGGTTCAGGCACGACCGCTGATGATGTGCAGATAGCACACGTTACATGCTTAGACTAGACGGTGCCTATATACCCTGGACGTTTTTGTAGCCAGGTCAGACCGCAAAATGATGCCTGGCATTCCATCACCAGAACCCGGTTCAGGGCACCCAATATCAATATCAACTTGTCTTCCAGACCCGTCGGAGCCAAGCTTTCTAGGGCTGCTCGCTAAGGCCGAAACGAAGCCATCACCAGCCTTACAGCTAGGCCCTTGCCACTTGCTGGATTGCGAGTATGACGCTGTTTCTAGAAATCCCTCAATAGATGAGGGATCCTAGGGACCAGATCGTCTGGAAGCCATTTTAGAAGCTTCATAAGTGTCTGTGCTATGGCAATCCAACATTCGCCATAACTATATATAAAATTAGACCTAGTCGGCTACGGATAACGTCAATCGCGGTGGGTCCACGGGCAGACGGCCGTGTCCCAACTGCTTCGAACTAGCCAAACCTCGAGCTTTTGGTTAGCTTCCAAAGTTTTGGCTTCTCGGATATTTTATTTTCTTCGACGATCGCGAAGGTTGCCTCCATCTTTTTTTCTCGGGGAAAAAAAATTTTTTTTTTTATTCGCTCCACCTCCCAGAAAAAAAAACCTTCCCTCTACGGACTCAACAATCAATGGTTTACATGATATGACATACGCACATAAGCTTAGCTTGCCATGCAGCACACAGACACGAAGCGAGGTATCGGTTATCGATGGAATTTGCTAATCCTATCTCTAGCCATTCAAAGGGCTCTGTTCCGGCATGAGTGTGATATTTGCTGCTGTATTATATATATGTGATACGATTTAAGTGGACTCCTCGTTTTTCTAGCAATATATTAATATGACATATCACAACCTTCGATGCAGAACCTAGGCCTGCCAGGGTACAAATAGCTGCTGCTTGCAAGTGATGACCTATAGCTACTAGTTCGCTGGCTTATGGTGAGGTCCTGAGCTGAGCTCGGGACTTCTTGACAGTACGAGCCGCCTCCTCCATGATTCCGACCAGAGCACACATACGAACATACAGTGGCCAATTAGCATTACCGGACAATACGGGCCAATTAGCGGGTATCTCAAGTGCTAAGTATACACCAATGAACCTCCTCGGGTAGCCCGAACAAGAATAGTCGTCGGTTGATGCGTTCTGGGGTATCGGGTACGCAGCCGGAGCTTAGAGCCTTGCACATGTCACCTCGTAGAGTGTACCCGTACCGAACTGATATCGGAATATAACTCCTACGGTCTTCCTCGCTCTCCTGATTCAAGCATCAGACCCAAAGCGGTCATCAATACATTTTGAATGTGCATGTACAGGTACCTACATCCCTCTAATTCCGGTCGGGGAAAAGTCTGGGGATGGTACTTCTGTACGTACTAGAATACAGTTCTCGTTCTGATTGGAGCTCCCCATGTCCCATGTGCCCTCTGCACAAGTAAATCTCTGCAAACCTTGGGAAGGTGGGACTTTGGATGCCCAGGATCTATAATTTCATCCCATCGCACAGTATCGTATCGTCTTCTTTAATTCTATTCGTAGAACCGCTTTTTCTTGACCGTGCGATGTTTCTTCGCTGAAATATCCCATTCGAAAGGCTTCTCCCCTTCCATCTTGTTTACTGTGTTGAGGGTCTCCTAATCGCTATCGCCTTTCCCTTTCTTACATTCTCCAGCTTCCCCACCGCACACTCTTCAACCTCATCGCACCCTCAGCTTGCTTCCTTCCGTCCGTTAAACACATCGACTTCCATCACAATGGGTATACCACGTTAGTACAGCATTCAAATCACCGAAGCGTAGTTGGTGAAATTGTACTGATCTCTCTCGCTCTCTACCACAGTTTGGGAATCGCCGCCAGACGCTAAAACGCTGGACAAGGCATCAGCAACTAACCGTTGCGACATCCACACTTCGACCCACACCTCCTCTGGAACCTCCACACGGATATCTTCCGCTCCCGGGTCTTCAACATCCACAGGGAGAGGTAGCGGTACCCTTGCCTACGACTACATCTATTCTGGTTCACGTCCCATCCGTCGTCATATCCTCGACCCCTCCGATACTATCGAAATCGAAGATCTCCAGAATGAGCGCGAACACGAGAATCAGATCCGTGAACGAGAGCGTGATAGGGACCTCTCCGCTCGAATGGAGCGTAGTCGTCGGGAGCGTGGAGAGCGACGGTCAGCACATATGGAACGGTTCCTGAATGCAAGCTATCACACTCCGCCACTCCCAACAACATCTACAACCTCGCAGCGTTCTAGGCCTCAGATGATCCAACCTGCTTCAGATCAGCTGCTCACCCTCAGCGAATTTCTACGAGAGACGTCTCCTCCCCAGCCTAGGAACAACAACAATAGCAGTAGCAATAACAACAACAACAACAACACTGCACAGACATCTGCCAACGAAACATCTACCCTGCAGCAGCTCCTGGGTCTCCGAGCGCCAACTTCTAACAGAGGCACCGGCGAACGCCGTGATATGCAAGCGTGGGAACGAGCACTCAGTGCTGCTGGGATTCCACCAAATCTTACGCCCGCTACGACTGCCGTATCCACCTCCAATGCTGCAGCAACTATTAGTAACCCTCCACCGGTACCACGAAGGACTGTCAGCATCCCAACGGAATGGCCACCGACATCACCGGCAAGATCCAGCTCGCCTGGGTCCCGAAACCAGGATATTTTCCCAACTCTCATTAACCAAATCCGTCGCATCGGTGCTCTCCAGGATTACATGATGAATAGCGTTGACGAAACGGCTGCCAGCCTCGAAGAGTCCCTTTCCATACACAGCCAGGCAATCAACCAGGCCCTCAATAATCCCGCACTCAACACCAACGCTATCTCTTTGTCCGGTGCTCCAACCTCGGTCCCTCTTCCCGAAATCCCTTCAAACCAATACACATCCCTCCGCATCCGTGAAGCCCGGATCCGCACAATGCAATCTCGGATGGATCTCCTTGCCTCGGAATTCGCTTTGCTCCGGAATACTAGACGGGAACTGCGTAGGGCTGAAAACGAGGCTATCAATATGTTTCAGACGGCTGGTGTTCTTCCAAGTTCGAGCACCCCGGCACCAGCTGCGCTTTCCACCGCTACGGCTGCTGCAGTTGCAGCTTTAGAGATTCCAACAACTGTTTCACCGCCACCGATTTCTTCGCATCCAAATCCATCAGATTCGATAAGAACCGAAGTCGATGAAGTCGAGGAGGCACTTGATGCTGAAGGTAACAGCAGCAGAAGGGTTCTCAGAAGCACATTTCTCCCAGCAGATCTAGGCGATGAAGCAGTATTCCGACATATGGAGAATGCCGAGAATTCGGCCAGAGTTCGAGAGAGACTGGCCGGCGTCAGAAGGGAGCTGGAAGCAGAACAAGCCCGAAGCACAGAAATTTTCCAAGAGCAGAGGCGGAGAATGGATGAGGCCTTAGCCGGAGCAGGAGTCATGATTGGCGGAGAGGTGGAAAGAGGTGGTGACGACGATGATAGGGTGTCGTAGCTCGTCAGATTTGAGTATTTTTTGTAGTACCTAGCATATTTTCTCTTTCTTTTTCTTTTGCCTTTTCTATTTTTTTGAAGGTGATTAGATTGGGGGTAGAAGTTTCCGTGTAATACCTTTTTTTATGAGTTTATCTAGCAGGCGTTGCGAGATGAGATTTCTTTGAATGTTGAAATGTACCATTTGACTCTTTCATTAATATCTACCTAGGTATCTATTATACAACAGCCTGTCAGATTAGGGAGATGTATGGGGGGTAAGTCTGTTATTGATGTCGAAGGTGCGGGTTTTCAGAACAAAAGCTATATTGTATATTGTTTGACGCACGACCTTTTTTGTATGCTAGGACGTCTGGTTTACGAGACAAATACGACTTTTGGGAATGGTATTCAGATTATTATATCTATGCAAGATCTCAGGCGATACGATTTAGCTCCGAAACTCAGCCCTAGGCCATTAAGCTATATTCCCACTAGATGCATCTCCAAGCACCCTGTGGAAATATATCGGTATCTATTACTATATATATACAAAACCGCCAGTCCCACATACACATCCCGCTCGACAGGATCCGTGTCAAAACCACGTAGAAGTAACCAGTATAACACCCCTAATTCCACCCACTAATAGTATCCTTCAATCCACCCTTCATAACCTGATCCGCCTCCTTCTCTCCCAACTTAGGTCCCTTCTGAACCGCATCTTTGATACCGCCCTTAACGGCGTCTCCGATTTGTTGGCACTGTTCGCCTTGGAAGGTACACACGAAGCCAATACCGTTTACGACGCCTGCGCCGATGTTTTTCCAGTTTTGAGGAGCGGGGATTGGAGCGGCGGATATGGCGGTTGCGGTGAGGAGGATGGTGAGGAGGGTTGAGGGCTGCATTTTTGATGGCTTTCTTTTTTTTTTTTTTATGGGGTATGAAAGAATGTAAGGTTTAGATTTGAGGTTTTAATGAGTGGAAATTTTAAGGCTTGGTTTTGGGGTTTGCCTGGTGTTTTGAAATGAATGTGATTTTTCTTTTGAGATGATGATGTTGAGAAGGGCTCTACAAAGGTGACATATCGTGAGGGTTTTATATTTACATCTTCAGCACTTCGAATTCATGAAATCCGAATCCGCATACGAACAAAAGAAATGCAAAAGAGCTCTTTGAATCAAAATCGAATAAATCAAGTAAATTCAATTCGAGACTACCTCTGACGTACGACAAAAAAAAAAAAAAAAAAAAAAAAAAAAACTCAAGACTCGCAATTTTTCCCTTCTCACCCAGATGAATCCGCCAAAGCTGTCATAGTTAATAAAATAGGATGTTCATAAAAGTTACCAGATTAAACCACTGCGAACAACTATCCAACTTCCAAGATCCTAGGAAGGCGCGTTATAACTATGCGAAGGTAGCCGAGTTTCTAAGGATCCAAAAAAGACTGGGGAAATGCTTGTACAGCGAATATAATTACCGGTTCGTGGTTGGGATATAAAAAAAAACGGTAAAATGTGTCTCGTCTATTGAGCTCGCTAGGAAGTTGTTTATTCCAGGTAACTAGATCAAGTTTTCTAATACTACTAACTCTACTTTGAAAGTTTTTTATGGGGCTATACTCAATTAATCCTATTCCTACCTATTCCTACCTGTCAAGAAGAAGAAAAGGAAGCCATCGAAAAAAAGGAAGAAGCAAAAGAATTTTCCAACGCCTGCATTTGCGTTGTTGTCTTACTCTTTCATAAAAACACACACAACCTTCGCTTTCTTTCGACCTTTTCGACCTTCCCTAGACATATAAATTCCTCAACCCCTCGAGTTTCAGAAGTCCTCTCATATTTCTTTTTGCTAAGCTTTGTTTTACCATCGCAAAAGCTTCCTGCTTCGGTGGTATGTCACATCCATAGCCATCAAACCAAAAAAAGAAAAATTTAAGAAAACGGACGGGAAAAAAAAGGGAAGCTTGGAAGAAAACCTCAGAGTCCAGGAGACTCGACCCACTTCCCCATGAGCGCCCGTCAACGGCATTCAAGAGTCACGACAGACGACGGATGGACCACCATTTCCAACTCTAATTCTCGAAAGAGTAAGAATAAAGATGGAAAGAAGAAGAAGAAGAAGAAGGGGGATCAGAAACAGGAGGGAGAGGGAGGGGTAATCCCGAACGGACCGCTTTCGGCGCTTTTAGCGCATAAGTCCGATTTAGAGGTTCGCGATGACAATGGTAGTACAAAAAACGGAAAAAAGGAGAAGATAGACCAGGAGGAGTTGGTGAAAGTTCGCACGAGGGTTGAGAAGCAGATTGTGGGGTTTGAGAGTTCGGAGTGCTGTGCGAAGGTGAGGGATATGGCGAGGCGGGAGTTTGGGGTTATTCCTGGAGAGAAGGATGGAGATGGTGATAGTGAGAATATGAATGGTATCAAAAACGTTCTTATTCTGGCTCTTGGATCTTTGTCTGAAACTTTCAAGTCTGCGCCGGGATACCAACTTGCTGCCATTTTATCCATAATCGAGGTTCTGAAAGAATCAAGTTCATCTTCATCACAACCACTTCCTGCTGAAAATACTGAACAGCAGAACGGAGAAAAAGAGGGAGGGGAAGGAGGAGGAGGAGGTCAAGAAGAAGGGGGGGAGGAAGGGGGAGAAGGGGGGAAGGAAGAGGGGAAGGAAGAAGGAGGGAAGGAAGAAGTAGAAGGAAAGAATGATATAAATCTAAATATCATATCATACGACCCAGTTTATACGCCTCTCGACATCCACCTCCTCTCAACATACAATATAAACACCATTCCCGCCAGTTCAATACCCACAGATTCCTCAAACCAAGAAAAATGGGATGTTAACTGGTACGAAAACGCAGTGGTTTACATGCCCCACGCCTCAGTATGGCTGAACCATAAATATTTCATGTATAAACCCAAAGTGTGGATTGGAAACGGGTTTGATATGTATGAAGATAGAGCAATGAGTGGTAGTGAAGTGGATGGACTGCTGAAAGAGGCGGCGAACGTGATGAAGGAGGAGGGGTACGTGAAACTAGACTGGCCTGAGGCTGATGAGTGGGGTGGTGGCGGTGTCTTCAATAATTTGGTGGTTTATGTGAGAAGATCGGGGAATAGATGATGATATATTGCATTGGATTTCGTAAACTATAGATTTGATATACTACGAGACTAAGATTTGATATTGCAATTTGCATGCAATGGGTTTACTATATATTTATAAACCAATCAAGTCCCCCTTTGCTGTAGGCCGCTGTTTGAGGTTAGCTACTGATTAGGCGGCGGCGCACGCAGATGCATTGCCATAAATTGCAACAAGCAACTCGGCGAATTCAGCTTGATCACATAGATCAAACAATCCAAAAGCCTATACCTTTTTCGTTTATTAGCTTGGGGCTTCGACTGTGAAGTAAAAAATCAACTGCTAGATTGAGATTGTGACTGAAACTAGATGATCCGAATTGTATGTAATTCAAATGTTAACCGTCCGCGTCCAGTCCAGCCGCCACGAGCCCTCGATTGTTCAGTAAACAGTACCCCGGTAGCCTTAACGACAAAAATGATCCCCATCCCAGTTGTTATCAAAGCCGTAGGGGACTTTCACGGCGCTAAATTCGAGGTCTCAAAGACGCCGGCTCGAGGATTCAAGCCGAGATGGGCTCAGAGTCGAGACTAACACGAAGCAAATATCATCCATGGTGCAATTGGACTGTTATTAGTCTCGGTCCCAGACGCTGTTGACCACGACTGTTATATGATCTGCATGCCCAAAAATATTGTCATCTGCATTCTGCGATACTATCAGAGAAATACTAGAATAAGCTTACGGAAGCTCTTTTATTTTACATCTGCTTACCCAGATCAGAAATTGGTCATGATGACTATGATTATGTAGGCAGGCCAAACCTAACGGTCCTTATCTAAAATACCGACCTTCTAAGAGACGGCATGTCGCTACTGCCAAAGAATGCCGTACTTGCCGGCTAGTTCATTGCAATATTAGATTTACGAAGCTTCGAAGATTCGATTCGAAGATTACTTCGCAGACGTCTAGGCTCCACTATTAAATTCTACCACAATGGTAGTAAAATTTTATAACTTACAGTTAGACGAGGACCAACCGTGATTTCTTGATTAGTCCAGTGTGGGTCCAACCCGAACTATAATTGAATTCGACTTGAAGATTGCGCGGCGGTTTTGCGCATCAATCATCAATCACAATTCCGTCACATCATAAATCTCATGGGCTCACCTGCCGTCGGGGTCTCCGCCATTTCTTCTGCCTAGTATTGTCTCTGTATATATCGATCTAAGGAGACATTGGATTTTTAGAATGCATTGAATGCCTCGGATTTGAGTTTGAATTTGAATAGTAGTATCCCTGAGCAAGTTATGATCCTCTTCAGCTCTGATCCGCGAATACAGCCCATGCATATATGCACATTGCCATGACCAGTCGCGATTTCTCATGCATCGTGCCGTGCCATGCGCAGCTAGAATGTTGGTGAACATGCAATGCATCCCCATAACCAATGAGCATCTCTTCTCACTAAATCCGTTTTCTTTAGTCTTGTTTTTCCCAACTGAGCTATTCTGAAGAGCGTTAGCGTGCGGGGGATCAACACGCAATGGCTCAATATGCAACAATTGAGTATAGAAGGCCTAGTTATTCTGCAGTACATGGGCCAAGGATTTAATTCCCGCAATGAATTCTATTTGTGCGGTTGCGCCCGTTAGATGTATACAATTGGCTAGGTAGATCGGCAGGTTGACGATCTAGTCAGTTAACTGGCTTCTAGCTTCGGGACGCAGCCGTATTTACTTGGAATTCAGCTAACCAGCCGCTACAAGTTGCAAGCTATATGTCTCCCACGGGCCCACTTAATTCCGCTACCCGAGTTTAAATGCGATCTAGATGGCCGCAAATCTAAAGAATACCGCGATGACGTAACATAGGGTAGATATACCCCGCTCGTCGCTCGTCCCGTCCCGCTAGGCTAGCCGGGGATAAAATCTCCTAGTACTTGAAGATATGCGTATATACCTACCCTTTGAGGTAGGTGTATGCCCTCTTCACATATGCACAGTCGAATTCGGGTATCTTATAGTATGGTATTCATAAAATGCCAGTCACGCAATTAATTGCAATTTCTAGCGATGTATCTAAAGTTCTTGGTAATTGATGAACTGCTTCTATGAGCATGACTAGTTGCCTTTAACTCAATCCATAGACCATATGATCATGAGCACATTCGGGATAGAGGTGAAAAGTACGCCCTGGTCGAACCCAATGCGTCTTCGGGATCGAAACAGCGATATTATGTAGATCCTCGAACGCACTGACGGGGTATATATGTATGTATTGCAGATGCTATGTTTTCCGACTCCGACCAACTGCACATCTCGATATCCACTATATCTGAACTTATCGAATCAGTCAGTACAGAAGCGGTATACCGATATCACTTCAATGCAGCGTAATCTTTCATATCCTCACGCTATGCAATCTACGGTTAGTGTATAAACAATAATAAGGAGGGCAATATGCATAACAAGGGGATACTACTTGTAAATACCAACCATCAAGGTATCCAACCTCCTACAGACTGCCGACATGGATATGCCATTGGTTCGAAATGGGTCCCGGGTTGATGGGATCAGCGGTACCCCCAATCAAAACCTACGGTCTTCTCGCCAATTGCCTCACGTCTAGGGTCTTACATCAAAACTTGTATCAGTACCCCATTTCTGCTCGCAACATGCTGAATTGCTCCTTGAAAGAGCATTAGAAGTGGTGTCCTTGGGTATAAATACGGCACATTCCACTTGAAATTGACTACATGAACAAGAAACTTCAGGCTTCTAAACTACGAAATAGCTCTAGGCTTCTTCTTCAAATTCTTTGTTACAAACTTTTGGTATATTTCATATACTTTGAATTGATACCTCTTATTTCATTTCGGCTACCCTAAACTCCAAGATGAAGAATACGGATATCTTTTCTCCTATCTTCGGATACGACATGGTTGTCGCCGTGACAGAAGGCACCATCAATGAGCAGTTGGCTTACTTAGCAGACCTTGGAACTATTAAAACTAGGTGATAGAAAAACAACTTCCAAGCAAGTTTATTTATACAGAAAGCTGACGCGGTCTTATGTGTAGTCTCATCATGGGCCTTGAACGGAAGAGTGGATTCACTTACACTCCAGTTTTCTATGATACCTGGGATAAAGTACCCAAGACGGATGACGGAAAGACGCCGAAAAACCCAGTAATTAACGTTGAATACTTTCCCTCAATCACCATTCCCAGATCAGGAACACTTGCATGCCTTCTGTTGAACATGAAGTCCGGCACCGCGTGGTTCAAGGATCCAATAAACCTTGACCTTGTGCCCCTCGATGTAAAGGGCTGGAAGTATGGTATCGCAGTCGAACTTAACTTTGCTGGCCTTAGCACCGATGCCTTGAATGGCGGAAAGCCTATTCCACCTATTGTAGTGGAGCGTCTGAATCAGTTTACCAGCAATGATTTCAAAATTTCGCATCTTTTTGCGGATTTTACCTCAACAGAGCTTGCACGATTCGATCCTGAAGAAACGTCCGTTGGTGATAACCCGCCTGAGATACTAACCGCCTTTGTCAGCTTCATGACCAACTTTCTGAAGGGAATGAAGGACGACCCAAAGACAAACCCTTATATACTCGGGTATACTATTACCAAAGACAAAGATACCCCTAACCCAGACCAAGACGTACCATTGTCTTTGAAACCTATCGGCCAAACCTTTGCCCTCTACAAAGATCCCAAAGTGCCAAACATGAGCAATATTAACTTCATTTTGAACACGCAAGGAGGCCAAGGCAAATTATCACATGGCATTCACCCAACCCCAGGTATTTTCGATGAGAATTGGATTGAATTTACAGAAAAGTGCAACGGCAAAATGATTTACTCGAGCCACTGCCTGCTCGAGACGCTTCTTCTCAAGCCCTTCTATGAGAGCTACTCTCGGTCATCGTACAACAACCTGAAGGGTGCGGGCTTGGATATCAGCCAACCGCCTGCCTTTGCATCTGCCAGTTCCTCGAATGGATATTCAAGAACTTATAAAATCTCAGATGTTACGAGTGGGAGTAATCAATACCAAAACTCTTTTACTGTGAGCTGGAACACAACATCTGAGGGGATTAGTTTGGATTTCAAAGGTCATATATTCGCAAAGAAGACTGTTACTCGAGAGCAACTTTGTACTGCGGTTGCATGGGCAACTGGCTACGTCGATTGGTCTTCGAGCATCAAGATAGCCGCACAAAAAGACTCGAAGGGTAAACCAATAGTCACAATATCACCCCCAGTTGCGAAGATCGACGATAATGGCAGCAACTCAGATATGAATACATGCGCCAAAGTCTGGGATGTTATTGGAAAGATTATAGGGGCAATTCTAGAAGCCCTTACACTTGGTCTCGGTCAAGGCTTCTTCATAAAACTTTTTTCGGAACTACTAACACCGCAGGTGGGGGCTGCTCCGAACCCTGTGACCTGTCTGCAGAACTTGAGCTCCTCTATCAATGGGAGCTTTATGCTTCCGGCCGGGCAGGTCTTCTTCTTCAAGGTATGCTGGTTCAGTCTATTTTAATCTTTATCATCACACCAAGTTGTTGACTAGGTTGTTTTCACAGAACGCCGCTATGGATCCCCTAGGCGATATTTCTCTGCAGCTCACGTATAAGACCGAAACATATGGGTTCGAGAACGATACGTATGGGTTTATACCAGATCAAACCAGTTCTCTATTCGCTGCAGATGAACGTTTCGATTTTATTGACACGCCGCACTCACGAATTGCGAAATTGAAGGCTGGCGCAATAATGCCACCTGGACCCGAACAAGCTCCTGCAGTCACTGAGCCTGTGGAAAGTCTGCAATCGCAAAATTTGTCTGCACCTTTAATCGACAAGATCAAACTTTCCTTGCCAGACAAGAACAAGCAGTGTGATGTTTCAGTGTCGTGTGAGCTCATGACCGCAGTGACAGAGGCAATGCCTGGTAAGCCCAGAATCAATCCTAAATTATGGACTCCTAAGCTTAAGTACTAATTTCTCTCTTTTAGTATCTGGTACTGCTGAAATGTATGCTGTTCAAAACGCTGCTGGTGGGACCATGCTTTTCACCATTGGTCCTGATCAGAAGCCTAGGACTATCCTTAGTACCTCAGGTTCTACCGCAAGCGGGTTTACAGTAGTTGATCTTCTTGACGGCACACCAAAATACGAGAAAGCCCTTGCTCGAGCTCTCGCTGTCTCCCAAGATACCAAAGGTCAGATTAGCTTGGCTTTAGCCTTGTCAGAAGGTAGCGATGGCACAACCGACATATTGTTTGTGGATCGAGTAGCCAACGCCGTGACTGAGGCCGATCTCAAAAAAGTGCTAGAGAAGGCCTTTGTTGTCAAGGGTGTTGACAGTGCTTTTACGGTGGAGAATCTTTCCCTGGGAACTTCAGATGATTCTCATAGGCCTATTCTCACTATCTCCGGACGTCTTAAAAAGCGACGATTCTTCTACCAACTCCAGGCGGAAGCCACTGAAGTCCAGCAAATGGAGCTTCCCGAGAACGTAAATCCCGACCAGAATCATTTGATAGGCCTAAAGACCGGCTTTGCGTTTGGCAGGCGTGCAAATTACTTTCTTTACGAAATCGGCGAAACGAAGTCTCTTGTGGCTCTTACCGTTGCGACTGAAAATGGTTCTTCCCTAGCATTCGACTATAGCCCTGGCAATACCGACATCCCAGAAGACTACCGAAATCTCACCTATAACAGTATTGCTGTATCTACAGGCCAAGCTCATGGAAAACTTACAACCTCTGATCTATACGTATCTGCGCCTACTGGTGTGTACCGTATCCCAGGTGGGAAAGCAAGTCTTATGGAGCAAGTCACAGCAGATATCAAAGATGCACACGAAATATCGGTCACATCAACGGCTGACAGTATATCCTTATGGGTAACTGCAAGCCCAAATTATCTATACTATATATACGGACGCAGATCAGATACTGCCAATGGTCAAGTCCGGTGGAATCCTCCATTCAAATTCGCAACCAATGCACTACACGTTTGTGCCGTTAGGAACGCTGTAACCGATACAAACGAAGTTTTCACAGTTAACCAGGATGCCTCAATTGCGCACTACTGGCAAGACCCAAATTCAACAAACTGGTACAGCAAAAAAGCATCAGTCAAAGGGAAATCGTTTGTAGTAGATCAGCGAAGTTACACATCTCATATACAAGTTGTATCAGATGGTATTCCACTTTCAAACTTTGAAGCCAAGATCACTTCGAGTGAATGGCAATACTGCATAATCAACGGACTCATGTATTCACTTGATATTGATACACCAGCAATCGTTACCACAGATCCTTTTGGTAAAATCACTATCATAGGACCAGCAAACGATTCTTCTCCCCCGGTTCTTCATATCCAGTCAGATTCCTTTTCCGAGACAATCAACATTTATCCAAATGGAAAGATACAGCACTACCTCCGGAAAGTGAAAGATGGCAACGACCTTAGATCCGCTCGGACACAAGATGGCAAGCCCGTCCTGGACCAGAGTCTAAACAAAGACTTAACAGACAGCATTGCCGCGAATATCAGCTCCCTAGGTGATTCAGTCGGATCCCAATTTCCGCCCATCGCATCAAATAATATATTTGTTTCGGTCGAGGGCGCCGCGGGCGCGGTTTATGCTGAAGCAGATGGATTCCAGGCCAAGCACACATTTGATAGAAAGTTTAATATTTCGCACATACCAGATGGCCCCTTGGTCTGCATGAGTACCGAGAATGGCGAATGGGTCAATAAAACTGATAACGAGGCTTCCCTTTATGTCGGGGAAATCACGGTCCAGGGTATAATCGATGACCTAACCAAGTTCGCAGGTGATGTGTGGCATTTCCTTGAGAATTTTGCTAATTCCGCCATCTCATACATCAAGAAGGGTATTGTGTACCTTAAGGATGGCATTTCCTTCGTCATCCAGAAAGCTGGGGAGGGTCTAAGCTTCATTTTGACCATAGCTGGGAAGGGTCTGCGCATACTGCTAGACACTGTGGGCAAAGTCTTTAAGGCGATCAATTGGGTGTTGAAGTTGATTGGGATTGATCTTAGCAAGGTGATTGACTTTCCACATAAGTAGCACCCTAATTTTTCCAGAAAATTCAGAGTCACTGACATTGCGATCGATACGGCCCTAATTTAGATTCTAGCGTGGTTTGGACACTTAATCGGTTGGGATAAAGTCTGGGCGACGCATAAGGTTCTTTCCGGCGCAATGTCGAGTACGTATATCCTTAAGATCTAATTTATCTTTTATCATAATTGATATAGTTGGCGAAAGTTGCTAATAAATATCTCTAATCAAATTATAGATTTAATGACACATGGAGGGAAGGTAGTTTCAAAGTATATCGACATCGGCCGTCAGGAAGTTCACGGGCTCTTCGACGACCTCAATGTCAAAATACGGGAAGGGATACTCCCAGAGTCTGTGAAGTCTCGTTCTCTTCAATCAATGAAGACAGCTGAAACTGGAGCCGCTCAAGATGTTTTTATGTCACCCCAAGGAAGCTACGCTTTTAATCTTCTGCAGAACGCTGGTATTTCGAATCGGTCGGCAACCCAATTACAAGCCAGCAATGACCACAAAAAACTTGCTGCCAACGATCTTATGACCTCATTCTACGAAGAAGTCTTGGAACCTGCATTCAATACTATTGTAAAGTCGCTGAATAGAGATGTAGAGGATCTGGTCAATCTCTTTACCAGCGGCTCGGTAGACCAACTACGTGTCCTTGTTGCAGACATCGCTGACGGAATTATCGATGTAATTGCCACGATCGTTGACGGATTTATGAAATTCTTCCAAACGATCATATCGTTCACTATTGATACGCTAGTCAGTCCATTAGATATCCCTGTTTTGCAAGCACTCTGGGATTTCATCACCGGGCTCTTTGGTGGGCAGGAGGAACTTACAGCCATCAACGCTATTTCTCTATTGATCGCTCTACCGACAACGACCATTTGCACTATCCTTGGGAAACCTACCCCAGACAAACTGAATCAGGGCTTCGACGCACCCGATTTCCCTGAAAAATTGGAAGAAGCTATCAAAAACAGCTTCAAACAAGATAAGAAGGCAGAATTCGCCAGCGATTTAGCGTCTGAGAAGTTAGAAGATAGCGCTAGCGTTGCTCCAATGGGGAGGAATATTGGCGAAGAAATACTAAAGGCGTGGTCTTACTTCGCAAATGTACTCGGACCCGTAGCGGGCTCAGTAGCAAACTTCGGGGACGTAGCAATGGGGAGGTCAGATGGTGGAATTGCTAAAGATCTGAGTGTGATGATTCAGGGCGCTGGAGCTACCAAGGCGTTCCTATCACTTCCCATAAGAGACGGCGAGCCTATTTGGGCATATCTTCTGCGATGGGTCGCTTGGCTTATCTCGACCGGCGGACAATGTTGGCGAGAACTGGGACGTATGGGAAGAGCGGTGGTGAATGCGGTGGTCCTCGTTCTTGCCATTGTCATCGATATTGGATCTGATAGCAGTGTTTTGAACTGGGTTAGTGACATATCAGGCAGTGCGGGTGGGTTTATTGCCGATGCGTTCACCGATCCGTATTCGATGACTGCAGGCACTATTCTGAACTTTACTAGCGATTTAACTGCTTTCATTAATGCGTTCGTCTCGATTATGAACTCCAAGGTCAACAATAATATCAATGTTGGAGGTTGTTAGTTATAAGGTATCATCGACAGCTGGCATGGGGCTACAGGGATTGAAAATGTAATGATATCTATGGAACTACTACAAGCTGCATCGAAAAATTGACGGTTGTTTATATAGTATTTTAAAATTTCACCGGCACTTCACTGCAATAACTATGAAATGTATACTAAGTTATAGCTTACATTATATAGTAACTCTCTAGAGTGCGTACTCAGATCATGTAGAGTTATGGAAATACCATTCTTCTAATTAGCATAACTGATTACTAACACGGACGACTTGACCAATTTTCTTCTCATTAAGCGAGTGTACAGCTGCTTAGACTAAAAATTTGGTACCTATGATGCCATATCGATAGTTGTAGGTTGCTGAGGCTGAAATGCTTAGTCACAGGACACCTTGCAGCCGGTATGCATAGCTGCGTTGCTGTTGCAGTTTTGTACCCTGTTCACAAGTATACGAGCTAAAATGAGGCTGTCTTGGCGCGCGTCGCTGGAGATTGGATGCGGACCCCTGACCCTTCAACGGGACCCGCATGACTTCGTGATTCGATTCAACGCCCTCGGCTTCGCCAAAAAGTCAAATAGAAAAGTCCCCGCCAAAAGACCAAAAGCATCGCTTACAATGAGTCTTACACCCCTCGCATCTATCTCGCTTTTGATCCCTGTTTTGTTTGGAAGCGAGAGTATCTTGATTTGTTCGATCTCGATCTCCTTTTCGGGCTGAAGATTGTGGTATTGCTCATTTGCATTTGCTAACTCGCAAGGCGTATCTAGAACTTCCTGAACACGAAAATCCATTGCTCGCACGACACGTAGAGACTTACTTATATAATACCCCAGATGCTCCGATAATAGGACAGCCCGCCCTCTCTAGAACAAGGACTCCGAATTTCCACTGTATAAAAACATAAGTGAAGGGGAAACGAGGAAAAACCATGCCGTTCCTCTTCTCCCACGTCTGCGACCTCTTATCCACTCTCGAGTCCCTCCACAACCCCTCCAACCCCACCAGCGCCAGCGATCTACCATTTCAGTACAAATCCCATATATCCTCCTGGCTGACATACTTCCGACCCGACCTACCTCCTAACATCTGGCTACCTTTATTCTCACTGTTATGGCCCGAGGGACGGCCGGACCGAGTATACGGCTTCAAGGAGGATGGGTTGATCACTGCAGTTTCAGCGGCGATGTGCTTCGGCAGAGGCAGAATCGAAGAACTAAAAGAATGGAGAACCGGTGGGAGGGGTAATATCCACCATCGAGACCTCGGAGAATGCGTGGAAAGGGTATTCGCTATGAGTGTATGTTTCAAAAATCATCGTCTTCAAAGGGGAAAAAGAAGAAGAGAAAGAATAGTTTCGATAAGAATTGAAAACCTTATAAATTTGGAATTTTTTTTTACCAGGAAAATGTGATATTACCGTCTAACGCCGTTACTATTTCCGAGATCGAAGAGGTGCTCAACGAGCTTGCCTCATTATGTCGGTTTTCGAGTTCCGATATTCGAGATTCAGAGAATGTGAGGAGTAAACCGCTCCTCCCATCTATCGGTACCACCGGTAACAAAAACACCAACAGAAACGGTATTCCGACCCGTCAGTTCCTCCTCGGGAGGATATACATGCGTCTTTCCAGTCGTGATGCAAAGTGGTTTACTCGTATAATATTAAAGTCCCTTTTACCAGTGACCCTCGAACCGGATAACCTATTCCGCGAATTTCACTTTTTGTTACCAGAGATATGGCGGATACGGGGACAGTTAGAGTCTGCATTATCTGTGCTGGGGAGTAAGACTTTTAGACTGTTTCCCTGTTTACCTAGTCCCGAGGATGAGGAAGAGCTCAGGGAGGCTGCAGAAAGGCTCTTGTTACCAGAGATGGGTGTTAAAGTTGGACGGCCAGTGTTCATGAAAGCGCTTAGTTGCGAGCGAGTGATCAGGATGGCGGGTAAGAAGACGTGGGCTTTGGAGAGGAAATATGACGGCGGTACGTCCCACCTCTCCTTAATACAGAAAGCGGTTGAAACTCGTGATACTAACGACAGTAGAATACTGCCAAATCCACATCGACCTCACAAAGGACAAAGACAATCAAATAAAAATATATAGCAAATCTGGCCGTGATTCGACACAAGATCGAATAAGTTGCCATGAGATAATCCGAGACTGCCTAAACCTCGACAGCCCCTCAAAACGGAAGATAAAACAACGGTGTATCCTCGAAGCCGAGTTTCTAGTGTATTCTGATGCTGAAGACAGAATCGCCAGTTTCCATAGCATACGCAACCATGTCATGCGGTCTGGAACGTATGTTGGGACGAGTTTGTCGGTGGTGCGGAAACACCAGACGACGGAGCATGTTATGCTGAAGTTCTTTGATTGCATTTTATTAGATGATATATGCACGCCGATTAACACTTACACTGCGCGAAGACATCATTTGGAGTCGTTGGTTCAGAGGATAGAGAATAAAGCGGAGCTGGTGACTCGCAAACTTATAGATTTCTCGAGACCGGACGCTCGGGATAGTTTCCTTGAGACTTTTGCAGAGGGGATTGGATTGAAGTGGGAAGGGTTTGTGATGAAGCCTGTGGAGGGGAGATATGTTGGCTGGGGCCTAGGCACTGGGAATTACTGGGTTAAGCTTAAGAGGGACTATATTCCGGGGTTTGGAGACAGTGCGGATTTTGTGGTGGTGGGAGGCAGGTGTGGAGGGAAGAGGGGGGTTGAAAGAGGGTGTAAGTCTTAAAACGGTCTCCCCCCCATTAGGCTATATATGAAAGAACGACGCTAACGACGATTCAGTGGATCCGACTGATGCAAATACGTTTTATGCCGCTTGCCTGACTAATAAGCGGGAAGTGGTGACGTCGGTAAGTAGCGGGCCATTCTCAACGTCTTCTGAATGCGGTCACGCTAATATAAATATAAATATAGTCGGCCAAGCCAATTTTCAAAATTGTCTTCACAGTGTCCTACAACCTCACCCAAGCCGACCTCACATTCCTTCAATCTCACAGATACTTCCATGGTGTCGAGTACTCCAACAGTCCAGATACCACTTACGAAGTCCTACCGTTAGATAGCCATTTCTCTGAACCGGACTTCCTGTTCAATTCACCGCTTGTGTTAGAATGCTTTGGTGCAGGGTTCGACAAAGCCGCGTTTTCGAATTACTGGACTCTTCGCTGGCCGAGAGTGCAGAAGATACATAAGGAAAGGGGGTTTACTGAGGCAGTGACGTTTGAGGAGTTGCAAGTTATGGGAGATAAAGCGAGTACGGTGTCGGATGATTGTATTGATGAGATTAAAGAATGGGAAGAAAAGCTTAAAGCGTCGGCTGAGAGAAGAAAAAGACGACAGGTTAGACCCAATGGCACAAGAGAACAGCAGCAGCAGCAGCAGCAACCTAAGGGGATGCTGGTGAAGCCGGCCTGGGAGGCAGATTCCCAGACGACGAGCAAGTTGGCGGCTGTGAGGCAGTGGACGCCTGTTGTTCTTGAATCGCAGCCTTCATTCCGAGCTTCACAGGTTACCACGCAGAGTGAATCGCAGTCATCTCAGAAGCGGAAGAGGCCGTTATCACAGATATCGGAGAACGAACAGTCGGCAGGAGACGGAATAGAAGACCCAGAAGCTACGCAGACACAAGATAGCCAGCAGTTAGCAGTGTCGACCTCACCCTTGTTTCAGAGTCGAGTATATTTGAGTGAATGCTTGTCGCAGAGACAACATGTTGAAGAACTTCTGAAAACCCTGGAAGTAAATTGCCATGGAAGCTGTAAGGATCTAGCAGCGGGCGAGGAGATCAAGATGTTAAGTAGAGCGAAAGAAAAAGCGATCCTGCTGGTTGATGAGGCGCAGCGGGAGGAGATTACAACATTTCTGAAGAGGTTGAGCAGGACTCGACCAAGACGAAAAATAACAGTGGAAGTCTACAGCTGGAGGATACTAGAGAAGATGAAAGATATAACTGATATCAGGACTGGAACTGGAACTGGAGACCATTGTGGGGAAGATGTGTCGACGAAGAGGAGGCGAGTGGGGGTGGTGGACTGGAGTGACATGCATCTGGATACGATATCGTCGGCACTCTAACGAGCCCGAAGTATTATTATTATTACCACAACTATTATAACCCCTCCGCAATACAATACCAGAAATTCCGACATGAAGCCGGATTGATATCACGCTTTGATGATGTAAGCGCCGTTAGAAGATAAGAGAGTCTAGAACCGCAACCGTAAGTGTTATACTATACTACGCTCGGGTATTCCGTATCGGCCAAGTTTTTACAGCGCCTGCAACGCTACTCCAGTTAATAAATTTGTATCGTATCGATTTTCCTGACTACTATTCATTTTGCTGTGCTTAAATGCTTAGAACCCGGGCAGGAGGAAGGATCAACGAATACCAGAGCCCACAATTACAGGCCAGGGATGAGCTCCCGTGGTGTTGATTGGTCAATGGCCGCGAGAAGGCTAGTGGCAGCAGCATCATGTCATGTCATGTTTTTTTTTTTTTTTTTTTTTTTTTTTTTCTCACTTCGCTTTGGGATCAGATTCCGAGGAAGGCCTGTTCCAGTTTGAGGCCGCCGGTTGTTCTTGCTGTAACTTTTAGCAGCAGCAGCACCAGCAAGCAGAGTTTTAGTCTAACTAGCCCGGGAAGAAGAAGAGGCAGAACGAGAAGCAGAAGAAGAAGAAGAAGCAGATTGATTTGATTAGTAGAAGAAGAAGAAGAGAAAGAAGCGGGATGAATGGTGGAGAGAGAGTACCTAGTAAGAAACTACTACTACCACACCGCCGTCCGGAATCGAACCTCACACGCTCTCTCCTCTCTCTCTCTCTCTCTCTTTCCTTCTCTCTATCAGTACCTAGATAGTACGTAGGCCGGATAGTATAGCATTGCATAGTAGAGTATAGTGCTTGCCGCAGTACCTGTTCCGGATATTCCCTCCAAACCACCGAATTAAAACCAACCCCGGTTCTCACCGCCGACCTCTTTTCATCTTCCTTCTAGCCTGCTAGTAGTAAAGCAAAGAGAAAGAGTTATCATCATCACTTCCTTTCGTCGTTCGTCTTTCTGTCTTCAAATCCTGCCCGTTCGGATTCCCTGTTAAGAATTTTATCCCACCCAAAAAAACACCCTTTCCACCAATAAAAACCCCGCAACACCCGAAATACCACCTCTTCTTCTCAGCCACTCTTCTTCACGACATTACATATACCCAACAAGTACCTGCCACCCTACCCTACAGAAACCGACTCACATCTACAGACCCAGCCATGTCCTCCTCAATCTTCAGATTAGTTACCTCGGCTGCTGTCGCTACCCGTCCTCTCTCCGTCCTCCGAACGGCGACCGTTCCTCGTGCCATTGTCTCTCGATATGCTGCTCCCTCGGCGACATTGGGTGTGAGGGGTTACTCGAGTGCCCATGACGAAGAGACCTTCGAGGAATTTACTGCCAGGTGAGGAAATATTTCAATGGGATCGTACGGGGGAAGAAGCATCACCGTTTTTATTCTTCTTGCTTCTGTGGGGATAAACAACCAACCGGTGTTTCTGTCCTGAACGAGAACCGAATCGCGGGTGTACGGAAGCGATATAAAACAACATTTTTTTATATACACATATACACATTTTATATTACCCCGACTACGACGGAAGAATACTCAATTGGATCGAAACGGTTTGGCTGATACGATTCGTCTGTTATAGATATGAGAAGGAATTCGACGGTGTCCAGGACGTTTTCGAGCTTCAGGTGTGTACTTCTGATACCGGGTCTTTTTTTTCCCTTTCTTTTCTTTTTATCCTCGGTCCGATATATAATCATATAATAGGCGCAATGTTTTCGCTAACCATCCGTTATTGATATAGCGAAACCTGAACAACTGCTTCGCATACGATCTTGTTCCATCTACCTCTGTCATCGAGGCTGCCCTCCGTGCCGCCAGGCGGGTGAATGACTTCCCCACTGCCGTTAGAATCTTCGAAGGTGCGATATAAACATACAACCAATCGCTATATCAAATATAGATGCGTAAATGTATCTATATCTGGGAATCATAATGGGACTAATCTTTCCGGTTTGGAATATGTATAGGCATCAGGGCCAAGGTCGAGAACAACATCCAGTACGAGCAGTACCTCTCGGAACTCCAGCCATTAAGAGAGGAGCTTGGTGTGCAGCTTGCCGAGGAGCTGTACCCACCTGCCGCTAAGAAGTAAAGGGTGTACATATAACGACACAAATGGGTGTATGATGGGGTATTCGGTGGAACGAAGTGGGGTATATGAATATAGCTAGCAGCAGGAAAGGGAGTATAATACTCCCTTTTTTCTTGTGTGTTAGATAATCTTTTCCGCGGAATACCTGGCGGTTGATATCTCCTGGTCGAAACCTAATGACCGGGAGGATTACCCTCTCGGGTCCCCGCGGAATTGTCGAACTGTAAAGAAAACTCTTGCGTAATTGCTTTTTACAATTATTTTTCCTTTTCGCCTCTTTTTTTTTATTGTTCTAACTTTTCTTATTGGATATACTCTTTTTTTTGTCACCTTTCTCTTTTCTGCTGTTTACAAAAAAAACAACATAACGTTGGATTTGTCGGATGAAATGATGAAAATAAAGAGAGAAAAACTGGGAGTTGGCGGAGACCCGTGATGTGATGCGGGGAATGAATGAAAAAAGGATAAACACCTATATGGCTTAAGTGCACCCTTATTGCCAGATCCGTGAGCATATATAACACACATAACGAGGTCAAGTATAAGATAGAGTATCTCATAACCGATATCGATGTAGGTTGCCCGAAATCGATTATGTGGCCTGCTATGGGGTCCCGAGGAACACGTCAATATTTATATGAATGAGGATACAGCCCCCCACCGCCCCTGGTGGTCGTAGGCTCTCGCCTATCGGTTTCAAAGAACTGACTCGTTTAGGCCAACGGCTATGATATCATGACATGGTATAATACCGGTAAACGGAGTCGTGATGATGATAATGCGTACACAAGGCTGCAAGTCCGTAACAGTCGACACCTACAACCCGGCGTATATATCCTACTAGGCCCATAGATTGATATTATTATATTAATATTATAGAATTCTCGACGAATGAAATTACGAAATGAAGGTAGCCAATGGATCTAAGAGCACCTGCACCTACAGCTAAGCCTTGCATGAAAGTAAGGGGCGTATAGTACAGCGTCAAGAGTGATAGATGTGCAGTCTAGATGGGGAGATGCCTTATAGTGCAATCGTAATTAATTGTATACGTATTTTTTTTCTTACATGGATCCGGATTTGGGCGAGACAGTCGATGGTAGTACAAAGGGTGTGCCCTCGTTCTGTGATGTGCAGGTTGTGATTGTGTGTAACCGTCAACGACTAACTCGGCACACGGGTCTATACCAAGGCGCCACTTGTGCCGTCTTCATAATTAATTCGTTGGGGCAGCATTGGTCAACGACGTTCTTGATAACAATGAGCTAGGCTGTTGATCGCACGAGAAGATTGCAATGTAATATTTGCAATTGTATCACTGGTCCGTGAAAGGATCCATTTCATAATAATTGTTGGTGATGAGAGTGTATTTACAGGCGGGTGCTATATACGCTACTAGGATCAAAATGTCTAAAACACCAAGACGTGCTCGCCGGCCGGGCTGAAATGATGATGTTAATGTCAGTATTTGTCTCGTGGGCACCGGTATCCGGATATTCTAGAAAAGCTGCAAACCAAACTCTCTTTTCCGCTGGAGAGGGGCAAGGTCCCACCCGGGTTTTCCGTACCATGGTTTGGCACGGCGTAACCCGTCGGCATATAACAAGATACATCACCTGCCAAACGTCTGCCATGGTCGACTGTGTTGCGCGCACCCCCGCAAGCCAGCAGTTACAAGTTGACGACCTGGTTCAATGAGTATTAAACGTCCATGGATCAGATATTATTAGTTATTATTATTGTCAATTTCGATTTTAACTCATGACAGCGGAAGCGGAAGAATGTCGGTCCGAACATTTAGGTAAAATACGTCAAGTGGGTTCCTTCGAAGCCTTAGAGGGATAAAACCCCGACTTAAGACTTGACGTGAAGATGTCTGAAAAACTGAACCTCGGCTCGCAGAACTGCTATTTTCGAGGAATGCCATGGTTTTGGGGGTGGTTTTTGGGAAGGAGGGACTAATGTATTAATTACTTTAGTGATCACGTCCACGGTTTCATAGCCAATGGAAAGGCCAGTTTTGGGCTTCGTGATGGAGCGTCGATTTGGGTCAGTTGAACACGGAAGAAAACCCGCTAACTAATAGTAACTTAGCTGGGGAATTAGTTTTTTCCTGTTTGTTCACATGCCTAATGAACGACCCAACCGACTGCCGTCATATGCGGGATGTAATAAAGATGACCCAGCAATTTTAATGGGGAAAAATCGCCTTTTCCTATTCGATGGATTTTTTTTTAACCAGGCTTGCTGCTTGGTGGTGGGATTTAAGCACCGGCTGGTCTGGAGTTTAGCTGCACCCCAGCAATTTCCGCCACAGAAATATGCAATATGACGGGCGAACCGAGCCAGAAGACAGCCTCAACCTAGATCGATTGATTTGGGGACCTGGATGTTTGTTTATGATTTTTGCAGCCCCTTTGCATGTGCACGCATATATGCGCATGCCGGGACCTTTATTTTATTTTTCCTTTGCGAAGAGAAGGAAAAAGGAAGATGCAACGAAGGAAGGGGATATGATGGACGTATGTATGTACATGTACGGTACATGCACATACAGAACGGACACCTCGCATGTAATTTCGTAATTGAGTTTATTCCTAATTGAAGCTTTTTTTTTTTTTTTTTTTTTTTTTTCTCCCTCTCGTGAGCAAGCTTAACTAGTCGATGTAAAATTCCTCGCTCTCGTTAGATCGAAAATCCTAGGCCCTCCTCTCCTGGCGTGTGCATGATCTAGCTCCCCATTGGAATCGAACTTGAACAGCGCGGGAGGTTTCTTTGGCCAGGGTTTTCTTATTCCTCCTCTCTCCTTTATAATCTGTTCGTTCCTTCGCCTTTGTAGACTTGAGGAATACTTTCCCCAGTTCCAATCGAATCGATCTTGTAATCAGTTAAACTTTTAACGCCCTTTCTGTCTTTTTCCATCTTCGTGTCTTCTTCTCATTAAAATTTTTTATTCATCTTCCTATTCTTCATAGAAGGTCAACCTTCGAATTAGGACGCGGACGAGTATCAAAATAACAATATAACGTCGGCTAGATTCGAACGGTTGCTCTTGCTTGTCAACTGTTTGTCCAGCTCTTGTCATTCCTTTTCGATACGATCCATCCATACCATCCCCGAACAGGTCCTTGTGAGACACAGGCCCTGCACTCGCAGACGTGTGCTCCCCAGCGCGACACCCCGAAAAATCAGGCAGATTGAAGGGACGCCCACAGCACCTGTCGACCTGCCATTCGATAAGACGTGCCCTGTCGAGGAGGACACCGACATAAGCCTGCCGAGACTTTCCCCTTCGTGTTGTGGGTGTGGTTGCTCGTCCAGTCCCCGTGTCCGTCTCTCCAACAGAGTCTAAAAGCTCTACCTCCCTTCGTATCCGTTGGTTCCGACTCCTGAACCTGCTCGAATCTCTTCATCACCCTCTTCTCCATCTTATTCTTCGTCTCCTCCATCATCCTCACCTTTCTCCGCCTCTCCCTCCTCTTCTTCACCTGTCACCTGAGCCACATACTAGGAACACGAATAACGATAGTCTCGCGACCAGTTTCCTTCCCCCTTTTATCCTCCCCGTGTTTAGGGACAGTAAACATAAAACAAAAGAAAGAGAGAGAGAACCATGTCGTCCCTTCCAATCCCTTCCATAGACCGGCCCTTCGGTATTCACCTATGGCCAATCTTCTCGAAAGTTTTTGAATTGGTCGTCGGCTACCCGGCCGAGGAGTTCGAGTTCGTGCACGGCAAGACGCCTGTCTCGACTCTTCCCCATGCCTTGGCGATCATTGCCGTCTACTATGTCGTTATTTTCGGCGGAAAGGCCATCATGGCTGATAGGAAGGCACTGCGACTGAACGCCCTGTTCCAGATCCATAATGTCTTCCTAACTGTTCTCTCCGGCTCGCTTTTGGCTTTGGCAATGGAGCAGTTGATTCCAATTTTGCTTCGTAACGGATTGTTCTATGGTATCTGCAATATCAACTCGTACACCCAGAAACTCGTTGTCATCTATTACGTAAGTTTCACGCTTCCCCTGAGCTTGCTTTGCTTTCGGAGTCTCGATGTTTTGCGCAGGAATCGTGATGCTAACGTACTTGTTTTTTTTTCCTCTTAGTTGAACTATTTGACGAAATATGTAAGCGTTCTATGACGGAGCTGTCGCTGCTTCATGCAGCTAGCCACGCAGGAAACCGGGAGGATGTATGACTAACGGGATGATGCAGTTCGAGCTCCTTGACACCGTTTTCTTGTTCTTGAAGAAGAAGCCATTGAGTAAGTTTTTCTTTATCTTTATTTTATCCTCTCCTCCTCTCAAGTTTGATTCCGGATTGTGATTGGTGGTGATGATGATGGGATTTTGTTGCTGACTATGTGTGAATAGCTTTCCTCCACACCTACCACCACGGCGCCACCGCGTTGTTGTGCTATACCCAGCTCGTTGGAACAACCTCTGTTGTAAGTCCCCTGATTGAGTTGATTGATCTCGGAATATGCAATTGTAGATGGATAGCATGCTGACTGTTTGGCTTCGTAGCAATGGGTTCCAATCACCATCAACTTGTTCGTCCATGTTGTGATGTACTGGTACTACTTCCTCTCTGCCCGTGGTATCCGCGTCTGGTGGAAGGAGTGGATCACCAGGCTCCAGATTGCTCAGTTCATCATTGATCTTGGTAAGATAAATGACCCACTTCCCGCGCTCGGCCCTTTCCGATGTCTCAGCAGCAATCTCGACTAATGCAAGATGGCTTCATAGTCTTCGTCTACTTCGCTTCTTACACTTACTTCACCTCCACTTACTTCAAGTGGATGCCCAGCGCTGGCGAGTGTGCTGGTGAGGAATTCGCTGCCATCGCCGGCATGGGTATCCTGTCCTCCTACCTCGTCCTCTTCATCTCCTTCTACTTGGCTACATACAAGAAGTCTGGAAAGCGAGCTGCTCGCAAGTCTATCTCGAACGGAACCATCAGCCTCGATCCTAAGTTCTCTGACGCTGCTTTGGAGAACGTTGTGAAGACACCGACTACTCTTAAGCCCAGCCAGAACGCCCTCTCCACCACTGTCGATGGAGCTAGCAACGGAGAGCTCCGTGCTCGTGCTCCAAGCCCGGGTGGCCCAGTCACCCGCTCCAGGAAGGCTTAAATCTTGAGATGATTGCAGGAGACTGTCATTCGTCTTGAGGTTTTCGACCTTACAAGGTGACCTTCAACATATCCCTCTGCTAGCAGGTGGGAATATAAATTACTCGACATACTATATCTCTCTCCCCTTCTCTCACCATTCGTTTCTTGTCAATACCCCTTCAAGGCGAACACTTCATCAACGGTGGCTGTAGCTGTGAAATACAAAACCACCGAGGGCAAGAAAGCTCAATACACTTTAATCCTATACATGTTCAATTCTGGTTCTTTTTTTTTTTTTTTTTGAGTTTCCTCTTTTTTCTTGTCCCCGAAAAAATAAAAACATAAGATTGGGCCCTTTTTTTCTTTGAGAAACAAGACTATTCGACTAAACTTCCCCTTTCTCTTTTTTCTTTTTTTAAAACTCCTTCCTGTATCTACTTTTACTCCTTTTGGTTCTTTTTTTCCTTCCTCCTGTGTCAATTCTTTCTTCTTTTTTTCCTTTCTCCCTTGATCAATATCCTTTTAACTGATGAATACGCGGGGATGGGCTTATACTGCGTGGCGGTTGTGTCGATGGCAAAAATTCAAAAATACGGCATTTATTTGGGACGGGGAAACAAACTTATGGGGAATTGTGGCCTTATATGACTATTAGGAGAAATCAATGATAATGCTAATTTCTATTAATTGAGTTGAAACACACGTAGTCGTTCGCTGCGGTAGACGTGATCTGTTGAAGCTTGAATTATGACGATAGACTCAGGGTAATAATACGAGAATAGATGCATCTTAAGATTCTCATTTATTAAATTCAATTTGATTAATCTGAAGCTTCCCGCCCATTAAACCCCATACCACCATGATATATATCTACCTATATCTACTTATATGGTCTACAAATCCACAAACCTAGACCTTAGGCTTAAAAGCCCCATCCTTAAACTGCTGCAGTTTCCTCCTAGTACCCTCCAAAAACTTTGGTACATCCCAATCCTTCAACAAGCTCTCGTTCTTAAGCACCTCATTCGCCCATTTTCCAAAGTTTGGTAGAGCGAGCAACCTCTCTTTGAACGATGATGGCAGAATATCATCGTTTGCTTGGGTGAATGTGCGGAGGATGAAGGGTGCTATCGCCACCTATGAGGTTTTTAAGCATGGTATTTAGTATGTTTTATATAAAATTAGGTCTCTCTGTGTGTGTATAGCGGGTTAATGCGTACCTCAGCAAGTGTGAACCTATCCTTCCCGCCCAAAAACGGACCATCCCCATCCCCTTCCAACTTCTCAAGCAACGGTTCAATTTCCTTTTCAATAGCAGCAACAGCAGCATCAACCGCCTCCTTCACAGCGTCCGCACCATTAACGCTCGCCAACGTAGCTTTCAAAAACAAGCTACCGACTTTATTCCCCCAAGTATCAATCAAATACGCAATCCTTGCTCTTTCAGTCGCACCTTCTACACTCCCGGCGGTGGGGATGAGATGGTTGGGGAATAGGTCTGTTAGGAAGTAGATTATTATAAGACTTTCGTTTATGATTACTGGTTTTCCGTTGTTGAGGGATGGGGTTGTGTAGGTTAGGGCGGGGACTGTGCCGCGTGGGTTTATTTTTAGGTAGGATTCTGGACGGGGGGTGTTTAGGTCGATGAAGACTGGTGTGAATGGGATTGAGAGCTCGTGGAGGGTGGTGAGCGCCCGGTGGACGTAGGGGCAGGCGGGGTTGGAGTAGAGGGTTATGGTGAGGTCGGAGGGGATGGACATTTTGGCGGTTGTCGCTTTTGGGGGGTTGTGTTGGGGGGTGTTGTATTTTTTTGGTGGGCTTGGGGCCTTGAAGTTTGTATGTAGGTAGATGTTATCGAGGATGTTTGAGGGGATTGCGATTGGGGATATCGATTGGAGTTTATATAGACTTCATGACGGATGAGGGGGAAGGCAGAGTATTTGAAACCCCTGCTGTTAGATACATCCTCATCCCGTTAAGCTACCTACCTACTTACTTACTTAAGCGGAGCTAAGCCTTGAATTTCTGTCGCTGTAACTGTGGAAATCATAGTTAAAGAAATATATATCGTATGATACAATTCCTGCACTGTTCAACGCCATTCCTGCGCTGCGCTAACTCTGTACGAATACGCGGATGCAAGGTGCGCTGCATATACCCTCGGCTTCTGTAACAAAAAAGATACAAACCCGGCTGAATAAAAAACCAAAACCCTAAAAAACAAACAATGTTGATTAAGTAAGTCATGTTTTTTCTATCGGGCGGTATGTTAGGAAAAAACAGGCCGGGTTGTAAGCGGTTTGCATGTGGCATATAAGTTTGATTTGTAAGGCTTTTTTTTGTTTGACTGCTCTTTAATTCTTTATGAAAGAGAGTTTGAGGGGATGGATAACGTGAGCTGGTGGGTACCTTTTCGCGGTTCGGAACCCAAATGTTGTGTCCGTTCCGAAGCGAATTACAAAGCAGTATGTGGATTGGGCGCGGGATGGAGTACGTATACCCGGTACCCGGTACCCGCCTTTTTTTTCGGCGTGCTTTTTGGTTCCTGGCATATTCGTTAGGAAGGGGTGGGTATAACGTTGTGGAGATGCATGTATGATCGAGCCATGTGGTATTTGGCATACCGGTATTGGTATTGGTAGTATTCTCCGGAGTCCGAGCTGGTTGGCGATTGATTTGGCATTAATCATGATTACGTATGGATGAAATCTAGAATGTTGGGAAGGGGGGGCTACGAGATTGATTATTTTGGTTTAAGAGATATAAGTATTCTTTTTTGAGAGATGGAGGCGTTGAACTCGCTGGATTACGTATATTACCATTATTAACATTTACGATTGAAGTTTTTTCGTACATACTACGTGCAAGGGCTCGAAACGATGGGGACAGGAAAAAAAAAAACTAAATAAAG
Organism: Orbilia blumenaviensis; assembly: GCA_036872755.1. Lineage (NCBI taxonomy): Eukaryota > Fungi > Ascomycota > Orbiliomycetes > Orbiliales > Orbiliaceae > Orbilia > Orbilia blumenaviensis. Next base: position 1,584,678 of record JAVHNS010000006.1, on the reverse strand, counting down.
GCAAGGCAAGGGAAGGCATATGAATGGAAAAAACGACAATAGGTAGCCCAGCTTGTACAATTGCGCGTGGATGGAGAAGAAGACAGAACGAAGGAACAAGAAAGAAAAAATAATACATTCCCGTGAATTTGGTTCTTTTGATTACCCCTATTGAACGCCTTGAAGGAAAAATGAAAAGGGAAAATAGTACTAATAAAGTAATCGACGACAACAGGATATGAAATCGTTTCGCAGTATCTAACTTTGTGCTTTGAGAAATGAAGAAATGCAATTATGTAATGAAAGAGAAAAAAAAAAAAAAAAAAAAAACCAATATGCCGCGGGACTCACTGTCCTCGTATTGTCTGTGTGATGTGATCCTCGAATACTCTTCGCCTTTTTTGCTCCTCCCTTTTCCTTGTCTCTCCGGTCTTTTGTTTTTTTGTCGGAAGGGTGTTATAGGATATCACGGTAGACGTGGAGAATGGTACATCCTTTGGCGTAAACCCAGATGAGAAAGAGAAAGGGGGAAATCCGTTATGAAACTAAAGAAATAGACACCCATTTGAAAGTAGAAAACCTCAGCATGGAAAAAAAGACTGCTGCCATGAAATGACGCCGCAAGAAGAAAAGCGTGCCAGGAGTGTATCGTATAAAAAGCAGTATCTCACGTAATCGGGAGTATTCAAGACAATATAGTTGGTTTAGGCCAAATTGTATCTATTAACTCCTTTATCGCCAGAGATCCATTCTGCTCTTACGATTATCCCGTCGCTCTCTCCAGGAGAGTCGCTTTTCATCGTTTGGATTCGGAAGTCCCAAGAATCGTGGTGATTGAGGACCTCCACCAGCGGCTGCAAGAAGAGCCCCGAATTCGTCAAGTTCCTCAGCAGCGCCTTGATCTGTTAAGGTAAATGTCGACCAGACGAGACCGTTCCAGCCTTTGGCGTGAATCGTTAATTTTTCAAGTCGTTGGAGGATTTGATAGTCCTTGCCGTAGGTCTGCATCGTTTCCGTGACTCGCTTCAGCATCTTCCCGAAGGTCTCGTCGCGCACATGAAGCGCCCTGAGGTTGGGGAGGCCGCCGAGGCGCAAGCTTTCACAGAGATATTCGTAATAACTTGTGGCGGGACTCGCAAGCGTTTTGGATTGCTGAGCTGGGCGGATTTCGTAGGAGAGCTCTCGGAGAGTTGCGCTTTGGAGTGGTGGGTGGGGTGGTTGATCGTATGCTGGGAAGATACGTGTGACCGGTGCGATGATTCGAAGAGTCTTGAGATACGGTAGCTTCTGAAGGATTTGATAGATGAGATGTGGTGGGAAATCTATTTCCTTCAGGGTGAGGTGTTCCAGAGTCTCTTGAACGGCCGGTGACGAGATGTATGCGATAATCGAGTCGTAGGTAATCTTTTCACATTTCGAAATGGAAAGAGAGCTAAGCGGCGGGAGTAATGAGCGTTTGCCAGCCCCAGGGTATAAGAAACGACCAGTGACCCAGGGTAGCTCTTGGATACCAACTGAGGTGACCTTGGGAAGGCTTGCCAATACTCCAGCGATCTGATCTTCCTCGACGTTCAGCTTCCAGAGCTCAACGAATTCGAGGTTAGACCAGGGTCTATCGATGGCGAGTCCTAAAAATCCGTTCTCCGATCCATCTGTCCAACGCATGCGTCGCAGGTCTGGGCACTTCTGGTACATGATAGCTTTCAATGCCTGGCAAGCTGGGTCGTCTTTGTAAAAGCCATCGGGGAGATCCATCCAGCGGAGATTTGACAGTGGGACATTGACCAAAGATGTAAGAGCATTTTTACAAGACTCTCGAGTCATGTATTGGAGACGGACGAAGATCGTGTAGTTAGCAAGATCCTCGTTCGTTCTGAAGGTGCGGATTAAGAGGTCGATTCTCTCGGCGGCTGTGTCAATGGTGTCGGGATCCGTGTAAATGACTCTCGAGCGACGTTTGCGAAGCTCATCCAGTTGCTCTTCACGGCCGCAGTAGTGAACTCGCTCCAATTGGATATTTTTATAAAGGAGCATTTGGGCTACTCTAGACCATTTTAGACATACTAGGGCGATATGAGCTAGGTCTCGGGTGTCGCAAAGTACGCAGCCATTAACATAGTGAAGGATTTCCTCGTCGGAGTAAAGCGACTCGTTGGCGACATGAGGCGCAACATAGGTGAATATCTTAGCCAAGATTTCGTTCGGAAGCTTAACAGCAAGCGATGCCTTAATCCTGCGTGGGACATCCGGCATTGGCGGTGCGTCCTGGAACTTTTGCTTGTAAGACTGTCGAAAATCCGGTACGCTGTGATTACCATACATGCCGAATTTCTTGCCATTTTTGTTCGGGGCAGGCTTGTCGAAGTACTGGTCGTCAGCAGTTACCGTCGATTTTGTCTTCGACTTGCCGAATAGTTTCATGAACTTTTTCATTGTGACTAGGTTTGCCAGAACGGTCCGTCCGGCAGCGGATGAAGAAGTGGGATGGAAAAAAAAAAAAGAGTGCAGTATGATGATGACAGTGATGATGATGGAACTTTTGGTGATGACGATGAAGTGGGTGAGGAGAAAGAGAAAGAGGATCCTCGGGGGGTGATTCGAGAAGGGGGAGGGCGATACGTTACAACGTAAACGTTCCCTCGAATGCGGATTCGGCGAAATGGCCCCCTTGTAATAATATTACTTGATCGTGACAGCGTTTCTCATGAATTACAAACTTCCCTCCCTGAGATGGTATTCAACCCCAAGCTGATGAGTTCCAATTCTTCCGGATCTGATACAATTGGGACCGCTCTTCTCTTGGGGGGGTTTTTCGAGGCGATGACCAGTGCAGTTCCAGCCCTTTCGAAGGAGATTTCGCGCCTGTGCTCTAAACGGGCTTTCTTGATGCGGCACACAACTCAATGCAACCAAATGCAACCAACTTGCAACCACCTCAGTCCGGAGATCTCCAAAATACGCGCCGTCGTCAATGCTTGAACCCCTGGGTGGTCGAGGAAGGTCCCTGAAGCTGGAGAAGAAAAAAATAACCTTCGAGGGCTCGAGAAGGGGTGGGAGCAAGCAAAGCACGGGATTTTATTTTATCGGGCTCGTATTACTGCTTATCAGGCTGATGCCCTGCAGTGCGCCCGTCCAGTCCTGTCCCTGTGAGAAAAGAGTGAAGAGCGGGCGACCCGTGGAATGCCGTTCTGCTCACAACACGCTAGCCCGTTTTCTGACACTTATTTAATTTCGCTCCCTCTTTGTGCTGACCGGGATCTGCTGTTTCTTCAGCTGGGGAGTTATTGGGTCTGGAGGGTCCGGTAATTCGTGCGCGTGCGTGTACGGGCAGTAGCAGGCAGGTCAATCAGAACGATAGAAGGCCTCCGCTTGGAATATATACCCAGGTAGGTATATATATACTTAAGTATGTATATTCACCGTTCGATAGAAGGCGTCGACGCAATGCAATGCGGACTTGTAGGAAATACCTGCTAGGCGTGGTCTGCAGGGCACTGGGTCAGCCAAAAAACGGTTGTTCCAACAGGAAAGAATGTCTGAAATCTCTGGGCATTTCTTTTGCCCGCCATGAGATTGGTGGGTTTTTCCCTTTCTCCTGACAAATGACGCTATTCAGCTGCAGCTGCAACAGGAATGTGGGAAAAAACCCTGGCTGGCGTCTCTGATCGTGGGATATCGATCTTGTGGCGGCGGCGACCACTGATATGTCAAGATGAATGAACGAAATGAAATGAAATGAAATGGACGGTATAGATACCTCTTGTATGCACATGTCCTTGAATTTGAATACATGCATACAGATGTATGTACCTGAGTATTTTACCTACCTACTGGCTTTCTTGTGGTATATTTGGGGTGGTTGATCAGGGTCCAAGGCAAGTATGGCCGGTGTGTGTATGTGTACCCGTGCCCGTCTGGCTGCTGATAGCTGTGGCGAGAGGTATGGATCTGATGCTCTTGAGTATGAAGATGGCAATGGTATTGGTATGGAGAGTGATAGAGAAAAGAAGGGAAAGAATATTCTTCTTCGGCTCCAGATACTTATATAGATGACTGGGAGAGAGAGAAGGAGAGAAGAACAAGAGAAGAAGAAGAAGCGGTCGCTTTTAAAAAGAAGATTGAAGAATGTCGCACCAGCGCTGCCAGCTTTCTCTCTCTCTCTCTTTGTTATTATGACATGGACTCCCTCGACGAGCTCGAGGAGGGTGAGCGACTGTGCTAATTATATTCCCCGGAGAGCTACACTAACTATAGGCCAGGTACAGTGCAGTGCAGTGCAGTGTCGTTCATTATCCACATGTATCTTTACTGACTATAACTACTTAGGTATGTAATCCACACTTGCAAGCTCGAAGTGGTGAAGCAGTCGAAGCGGCGGTTTGCCATTGGCGGCGTTTTGAAACGACCCTCACTTTCCTCCTCCAGTCACCTGTCACAATCACCAATCCCTCCAGGCCTCTGACAGGAACTGGCTTTCCCAAGTGGAGGGATACAAGGAACTAGGAGGGGAGGGTGCGACACAGTGACGGTCGTTTCACATCCTTCTTCCAACCCCCCAGGCCAGTTCGGCTATCAACCCGCAGTTATCTGACTCGTGTAGGGCCTGTCGGGCTTGGTTAACATCGATCTCCTCGCTATTGGTCACCAGGGTCCTGTCGATGCCATTACTCGTCTACACCCTTGGAACTGCAGCTCACCCGGGTCTTAGTTGAAGGGCAAGCGGCTCGTTTTTTTTTTATTACCTCTCTGGCAGTATTTTTTTGTTTTTTTTTAGTGCCTACATACGTATCGACGTATGGTACTTCGCCAGGGGGGAAAAGTGGAGGCCCGCCTGATGTAAGCCATGTTTTCTTTTCTGCCTGAAAAAAAAAAAAAAAAAAAAACGAAGATTTTACTAAAATGCTACTGATATAGGCATGACATCTTCTCTTTTAAACGCTTGGCCTGGGGTATATTCGACAAAGATTTTCTCTTTGAGAGGGAAAACAAGGGCCCTTAACCACTCGGCTTTTTTTTATCCTTTTTTCCCTGGCGGAGAATCATAGACACTTCGGTTCGTCTACGGCAAGAGCCAGGTGCTCGTTTCTGCACGCATGCACGCACGGACTATGGAAAAGTCTGGACTTTGGAGATTATCTAAGCCCATACTTACTTAAACGGTGGATCAGGGGATGGGGGGCTGTAAGGTTCAAAGGACCAGGAAGAGGGCTGTTGTATACGTATACACACACTAACATGCATTTTCTTAGCTTTTTGACAGGATATTTCTACGCGCTACGGCAGGGCGTTGGAACAATACCGGGGAAAGATACTGATATAGTACTTGTGAGAGGAGGGTGTATGGCATGATGACGAACTTTCCCTGACTCGTTACCTTCGGGTTGAAGGCCCTTAAGCCTCTATATATCCGGGTTCTTGTGGGTGTTGTCGACTGCCCGGCTCCAGATGCATCAGAAACGGCTGGAATATCAGGGATAGAGCCTTTTTTTTTTTTTTTTTTTTACCTCTCCCCGAGTTCGACTAGATTGTTACTGTTGTCCGATGAAAATATTTTCTTCCAAATTTTCTTCTTTGGTTAAAGTTTCTTATTTTTTTAAATAAAATTTGGGGGGTGGTGAATGCCGGCCTGAGCACTTTCGTATGCTGGCTGTATACATGTGCACGGGTACCGGATATCGGTGCTAAGAGAGCTGGGAAGACTCTGGTTCTAACTGCTCTTCGACATTGACATACCTTGCAATTACCTAAGCAAGTGCCTACCCACGTATGATGTAGTATTTCTACATTGTTCAGCTTTGTCTTGTTGTGCCCTTCAAAGGTCTTAAGCTTTCTTTTCCCTTTGTTAGATGGACACTGCGCCGTATTTCGTTATATCTATCCACAGCTGCACGGATATCGATTATCTTACCGCCTGCCGGCTCCGCCCTCTATAAAACTTGAACAAATGGAAATACCGATGTGTACCGTATTCAGCTCTTTTAATTTGGTATCTAAAGACCAACATTATGTCACTATTGATAATGTCAAAAGTTCGGGGCCTTTGCCGGTATATCGAACTTCTCTGCAATGCATATGACTATTCGCCTTGAGGCTATTGGCGCCGGCTTTTAGATATGTATAACAACCTTGAGATCTTCCTGCAAACTTATATGCGTGGCATTATAATCGTTTGCAGTGCTTAATTAACTAACTTTTAAGCTTAAGTATAATCATTCTCAATTGCAAAGTACAGCTACAACCCAACATGCAACAGTTGCCAAATACCATGCTGCACTGCACTGATGTCTGGCTGGTCAATGCAATAATGATCATGATGGCAACTTGCATTAGGTACATGTAGTTAGTATGGCTTCCATTTCCCCTGGCCGCAATGGCGTCAACCAGCCTTGTCGGATGTCTGAGAATCGATTCTATTTCGAGAAGCATACAAGCGCAGTGGCTAAACCTCGCTTCGAACTGTTTGACAGTCCGGGGGGGTTACTGTTACTGGTATTGGACAGGAATCAAATCGGGCCAGGTCAAAACAGAATAGAACAGAACAGGCCATGGTCACGTGAGTCTACTGCTTTTCTCAACAACATTGCATAGTACGCACGCACAGTATGGTCTTGGTTTGTGAAGTTTTTTTTCCTTTCTTCTCCTTTCTGATACCCGAGGGAAATACCTTTATAAGCGATGCCAATTGGATATCTTCAGCCTAAGTGGACTAGTTCTTCCTTGAGACAGGTTTTCCTCTTGTCGTTGGGAATCGTCAAGTGGAGATAATGCTGGCCGACTAGTGTATTGGTAGGTACTGTCAGTGTGGAGATATCCCGCGGTTTCCGACACCGCAATTGCAACTGCGACTGGATTTAATTGATGTTCTGTGTCTTGTACAGAAACACTCAAATCCGATGTAAAGCTAAGCTGCCACTCGGGACGATTCTTCCCCCAGGCTTCAAGATTTTAACTAACCCTGACTTCCTGGCAAGCCGATTGGTTAGCTATCATATTCTGTGCGACGGTTTTCGAGGCGAGAGAGCTGTTTGGTTGGAGTTCTCTTTTTTCTTTCCTACTAATTTTTTTTTTTTTTTTCGGTCGAACTTCTCCACACACAAGTTTGTTCGAACGAAAAGCGGCCGAACTAAAACAAACTGAATAGTTTTTTTTTTTTTTTTTTTTTATTTCATCGTTCTCATCATATCATATCATATCATTCCCCCCCCATACCCCTTCATCATCCTCATCCTCATCATCTCCTTGTAACATAATCCCTCTCCGCCGTCGCTTCATCGTCTTTGGTTTTTGTGCGGTTCCGTTCTCATTTTCCGTCTTCGACGTCTAGCATTATTTTCATTTCTTACGTTACGACCCGGAACGTTAACGACTCCCATTCTTCTTCGCATCTATCTGGTAGCTGTGCATGGAACGGTAAACTGCTGCTTAACTGGTGAGTTTCCCACATAATATCATATCGTGTCCATACATACCTATATACATTACATACGTATGTACCTAGCATACGTACTAGTATACTGTACATACATGAGTACATATGTCCAGCTGTGTCCAACGGCCTCTCTCCCTATGGGATATGCCCACGGTTATGATGTCCTCCCATTGGCTGCGTTCGTGATGCCTCGTCCCCTTCCTTACCGTTCATCCACCCTGCATCATCTCTGTGGCACCTGGCAGACAGCATTTGACAGGTCCGGCCAGCTGCTGCACAAGCTTTCCTCCATACCTACATACATACCTACATACATTGCTCTCGCTCGCTCCACTGCCTATACCTGCCTACTTGCCTACTTGCCTGCCTGATTATACCTAATACCTACTTGCCTGGCCACCTGCTCTCGCGATCACACTGCAGCCGGACTGCATCCACTACCACCCCAGTCTGCCGAACACGGTTCTGACGTCTGTCACTTTTTTAATTTTTTTTCTAGCACGACACTTGCGGTTCCTTACTGGCCATCCTAGCCGTGGCGTTGGGTCTTAATCGTCCTGGCAACCTTTATTACACGGCTTCCTCGAATCGATAGTACCTAGCAATAACACGCTTCCGGTTCCTAAACTAAGGAAAGGAGGGATTTTGTTACCAGCAGATAGCTCGACCTTTTTCAGCATTTCAGCTCGCTTTAATTCGTGGCTCTCCTGTGATATTAGGACAGCCTCAGACCATTTAAAAGCCCAGTTTCGCCCGGAGAGAAGGTGTTTGGACAGTTCGACACAGCTTTGTCGAGCTCTGTAGAAGCATCCTTTACTGCTGAAAAAGAAAAAGGAGCAAGCAAGCAAGCAAAACAAAAGGAGAAGCTGCTAATAAAAGTGCAAACGGTCACCCGGAGTACTTTGGATAGCCCTGGCAAGCATTATTTCTTTGTGCTTTAAAGAATTGCTGTCGTCCCTGAAATCGAGACTTCCCTTTTAGTTATCCATCCCTAAACTGGAACTCGAAAATTCTTCGCTCGACAATTTTTTTTTTTTTTTTTTTTTTAACCGAGCAGCACCTACCCTGACGATTTCGATCCTCAACCATCTCATCCTTCCATTCTCTGCGATCTACCGACTACGACTACGACTACGACGACGACGGAATCATTCGATACATTCGTTGAACCTTGAACTATCGTTGTGCTTGCAGTCCTAGATCTGAACCGAGGCTGGAATTGTCGTTAACGGACAAGAATATCTCATCACGGCCACGCAACGAGCACGTTCCTTGCCTAGCCGATAACCTTAAAGGACCACACCCTTAAAATACCACTTTGAACGGTCGATCCTGGAGATACGCTCTCGGAAAAAAGAGAAAACATGTTCTACGTGGTAATTCATGTTGCGACAACGTGCGACGAGCATGGCGTCTACGTCACGAAGGATTCTGCAGAAGTAATTGAGATTGGGTGGATTCTCCTGAATTCAAAAACATTGGAAGAGGTAACTATAGCTCGAGATGTCCATTGCACCAAACTTTCACAGCCTTCTTGTCTGCTCTGCTCTGCATCTCATGCAACCGTAACTCGTAACTTTCCTGAAAATAGGAACTTGAAGACTGATTTATTCGCTCTTGTGCATGTATTCATTCTAGGTCCACCGTGAGAGTGTCCTCGTACGCCCGGTTAACACACCGATTACGCCTCTTTGCAGTAAGCGCTCCATCGAAACCCCTCCCATCATGAAATAGCCACGATGCCCTTCCTCAGGGGAGAATGGTTTCTGGTGCTACCGCTGGAGATAGTTTTTTCTGTCTACCCGGCACTTCTCTGGTGAAAATAGGACCCCTGCTGACCAAAGAACTTTTGTGGGTCCTACAGCGAGTCTCACGACATTGACATGGGAACATGTTAGAAACGCTGGTACCTTCCGCGATGCCATTAACCGATTTGACAGCTTTGTTCAGGAATATCTCGCTGGCCAGAACAATGATTTTACCTTTGTTACCTTGGATGCTTGGGATTTGAGAGTTCAGCTTCCTAGGGAGGCTCGTGATAAAGCTGTTGTGTTACCTCCTTACCTTCAGCACTCTCGGACTTTTGACCTTCGCACTGAGTATACTCGGTGGCAGTCCCACCATCCGGAAAGCTTACCATTTGGCCCGTCCTCTCTCGCGAACATCTGTGCCGCTCTTGAAGTCGAGCCTGTGCAGTCGTCTGCCCCAATCAAGCATAACCTTCCGTTCCACTTGCAGGCATTGGCGCCTGCGTCCCCTAGGAGGGCTATGGAAGAAGCCATTACGTTGGCCAGAGTCCTTCGTGGGCTTATAAAGAAATCGCAGCCCCTCGAGCAGCACCCGGATGTTCTTGCTCGCCCCATGGACGCCAGAGCAGATGTTCGTGCCTTCTTAAGCGAACGAAGCAAAGTTCTTCATATGAGTGGACTTCCCCACGATACCACGCAATCCGAGCTCGAGAGCTGGTTTACTCAGTACGGAGGCCGTCCTATCGCCTTCTGGACCTTGCGTACTCCGGATCAGCACAAGCCTACCGGAACCGGTTTCGCAGTGTTCTCTTCCCACGAAGAAGTATGTGCCCTCCTAATTAAGTATGATATATCTTCAAAGACCTGACAGTTATATTTTGATAGGCCGCCGAGAGTCTCTGTATGAACGGGAGGGCTTTGAACGAGAAGGCCATCGAGGTCTCCCCGAGTAGCAGCCGGGTCCTCGACCGTGCCGCCGACATCTTGACTCCATTCCCTCCAAGCAAGAACAGGCCACGTCCAGGAGATTGGACTTGCCCTTCATGCGGATTCTCCAACTTCCAGCGTCGTACCGCTTGTTTCCGTTGCTCCTACCCAGCCGTCAGTGCGGCCCCAGGTGGTGGGAGCGATATGTTCCCGTCCTTCTACCCGCCTTCTTCGCTTCTTCCACCTGCCCCTCCCACCCTTGCCGTTCATGGGCATTCCCATGGCATGAATAGGGGCATATCATCTGGCGGAAGCATGGTCCCTTTCCGTGCTGGAGACTGGAAGTGTGGTTCTGAGAACTGTGGCTACCACAACTTTGCCAAAAACGTCAGCTGCCTCAGGTGTGGTGCTAGCCGCGCTGGAGCTGCCGTGGTCGCGGATACTGGCTATTCCTCTCCAATTGAGGCTGCCTCACCATATTCCGGACCTCCCAGTGCTGGCTTGATTCCACCTCCCGGAGCTCTCGGCTCTAGCGGATTCCATGGAGGACCTGGTGGGTACCCTGGCCCACAATATGCTCAGGGTGGCTTTGGTATGGGAGGAAGTGTAGCCGGTAGCAGCGGATTCTCTTCACCAATCGGAGCTCCACATATGGGACACGGCGGTGGACCTATGGGCAGCGGAGCCTTTGACCAACGAAATGATCAAACATTTGGCATGCCTGGTAACGGAAACGGATACGGTAACATGCAAGGTGAAGATCTTTCTTTCCTCTCGAATAGCATCAGTGGACTTGGGCTTAACGATGAGCCTCGACAGAGGCTTATCAACGGGTCCATCTCATCGGCTCGCTCACCGGCTATGTAGCTCCTTTCTAGCGAAAAGAGCTAGTCGCCTATCTCTAGACTACGAATTGCCCAGAGAACAACTATGCTAACCGACTGTTCTTATTTTACCTCGATATTAGGGGGGCATGAAGTTGATAGAGAGCAGCCGAATGAAGCATCTCTCCTATCCTCAGACTGTATCCCTGGTATCTCCGCTCGAAACTCTTTTTTTTTTTTTTTTTTTTTTTTTTTCTCGCATTATTAATCCTCTAAAATATATTCTACCACCCCTTAAAAAGTCTAAAAAAATCTCTATTGTTCACTGGATGGGGAATGGGTCCTGAATTCTTTCCTCGCTCATCCTCATTTTCCATTCACTGCCGCATCTTTTTCTGCTTTATCTGGACGCATGAGCTTCTTGTTTTAGTGTGCAAAAGATATGGAGCGATGGGATATCCTGGGCATTTTCTTCATTACATTGTTCTTCACATTTTTCTTTTTCTGGCCTGTTGTGGCGAAAAGGAGCAGGTTCATTGGGGAGCGTGCTCTGCTTCTCCGTTACGTGCATCACTTCATCTTCATTGTACCTCATTATCCCTTTTTTTCCACACTTTCTCTTTTTTTTTTCTCTTTCCCTTTTCTTTATAATATTTTGCGGAATTTTCTTGGAGTTGGAGCATGGTGGGAGGGAACTCATATTATGTATGCCGGAAAGACAAAAGTTGGTGATTCAGGGTGGGTAGGAGCTGGTGGGGTCTTGTTTTTGGGCATTTTATGGCACACACACTTGCACACGCACGCACACAAAAAGAATGACACAACGAACATGATCACAAAGGAAACAATTACTTATAAGCTTAGTATACTATTCTAAAAAACCAAAAACAGTCTTTACTTCTTTTTCTTCTCTTCTTTAACCTCTTATTCTTCTTCTTATTTCTTCATTATCTTATCTACTCTTTATCTTCTATTTCTACTCTTACTTCTTCGTCTTCATCTTCTTCGCTCTGTTTCCTATTCTTGAAACTTTTAGAATGGAATGGGAGGGATTCGATCTGGTCAATTTGCAGCTTTTTTTTTTTTGACAAGATATCTTTCAGTTATGGGTAAAAGAAAAAAAAGAGGAACGCAATACACGGTGCAAGGACGTTAGGGATATTCTTGCTTTGGGAAAAAAAATTGGGATCGCCTTTTCTTCTTTTATTTTCATTTGGCCCTTTGTAGGAGTTCTAGTATCAAACTAATATTCTAAAGGGGTCAATTCTGGGAGGCTGGGTTCATAGTCTGTTATTTTGTATTCGGTAGCTAACCCTACCTAGTTTTATTTCTTTCTCGCTTTCTTAATTTTCTAGGTATATTTATGGCTATGACTGTATGCGGGGCCTTAGGATCTGTTGGTCTTGGGACTGACAGTTTATTCTCACGCATTTGGCTTTAGCTATTGTTTTATTTTACCTTCATATCATTTCCATGATATCATGTATCATGTATCATGTACCTATATTGGCATATAATTCAGTATTTTGTGACTGAGGAATATATATCATAGTCTTTGAGTTCTAACATTAATATTATTTTATCCAAAATTCTTGGAATATACGGCGACCTAACTAAATGCCTTTAGGCCACAGAACGGGAGCTAATTGAAATCAGCGTATAGTTGAATCCATGAATCCTAAGCTTAATGTGCACACCTTCGTTCGGTTCGTGGAGTTCACACCTCACTATAGATCCCATTAATTATCGTAACGCTTTAGCCTCGGCTAATCAAGAACGATAATAACGTCTATATATCCCGTGATATGAAAGGAACTTGGGAGGGTCCCCCTGGGGAATTGTTATACGTTGGAGGTACTTGTGTGTGTACGTGTACATGCAGGTTTCCTTGTTTGCTTGCTGGTACGTATCGGCTTCCTGCGATTTGATTATTGGGGGGTGTGATTGGTTGGATATTGGGGGGTTTGTGTATTTCCGGGAGCCGCTGGGAGGTGTGTAGGGGTATCGTTTTGTACTGGTTGTGATAGTTTGTGTGGGTCTTGGTATAGATGTATATCTTGGATTCTAGGGTGGATGGAAGCTTTCACGTGTGTATATAAATTTAAATCATCTATATATAAATACATAAATACCCACGTTTGTGTGCTACCTGGTGTTTGTGCCGATGAGCGCATTCTTTTGTATGAAGCTTTAAATTTGTGGAATTGGACTTCGGGGTATATTCGATGGGGTTCTTACCAGCCCGATAGGGTATTCGAGGAGTGGGGGGTTAACTTATCATCATGTGAATGAATTGATGGGTTTATAATACTGCGTGGGTATGTTGAACGGTTGATTACATGACGTTTCAAACAATATGATTCGATACGATGTGGTTTCGGGTTTCTGTGTCATAGTTTGATACGACCTACTAAGTAGTACTCGCCTTTTAAGGCCTCGTAACGGGACTTGATCGTTATCCCTTCTATTGGGGGTACTTAGACAGGGGTTTTCTTTTTTTTTTTTGTATAGCTATCCGCGGGTGAGAAGTAAAATAGCTGTTTTGCGAGAGAAAAAAAAGAATCAAATAAAGTTTTAAATTCCGTTAACCGGGTAGTTTGGTAGGGTTTTTATAGGTTGTGTGAATTTAGATGTGGTACATAAATTATGGGATTGGATATGTTATACTACGTATGTGTATATATTGACTGGGGTATGTCAGCCGAGTGCTTATTCTGTATTACGAAGGGGGGGGAAACACCCTTTTTTCTTTTCAATGGTTAGGTTTAACATCGGGTAAACCTTCATTTTTTGGGGTTCCTGGTGGGCATATATAGCTTTTATTCCGAGGGGGTGAAAGAACGATAATATCAGTACCGGGTCCTGCATGTATGTAACGGCGCCGAACATATGGAGGGGCGTGAACTTAAATATTAGGGAGCATGAGATTTGACCCGAGGCTCCTCTGGTTAAGAGCGGTAGAATCTGCCCTGTGACGTTTTTGTTTATATATGACTTGTATAATTTTTTTTATTTTTCGCCTTCTGGTGTGTGTGGCTTGGTTTACTCGCGCGTGGTACAAATGCATTGCCCTGTTGTGCCAATGTTGTGGTCTTGTTGCGCAGCGCACCTGTCGGATGTCTATTTCTGGAGCCGCTTCCGGGGACAAATGACTTTTTTTTTTTTAATCATAGTGGCTAGAAATAGCTGAGACATATTATGCTGTTGGTTTGAAAGGCGTCTGATCAATTGAGGGTCGGGAATAGGCGGTATGCAGTGCATTTATCGTGGAATATACTATGAGGTAGTTTTTTTATTTATCCGTTGTGTATCTGTTGGAACTGCTGTGCTTCTGAATTATCGCCGGGAAAGGCAAAATAATTAGGGAGGGTTCTCTGGGCGGTTTGTATGCTATTCCTAGTATTCGTCTTGATTTTCGTAGGTACGTTATGCGTGTGCATGGCGCAGACTTCACATTAATTCTCGGTGAACTATCATAAATAATCATTTTGCCGATAGGAATTTAATATATATCAGCTGAACTCGGCATTAAACCTACGGTCGAAGAGAATAACGGCTAATTGCATGGTGTAACTGATAGTTTCGACCGTTGGTAGGTTCCAGGGACGAGTCTGGAACGCCGATGCCTTGTCGTTCGCTACTAGTTCGTATTTTTTTTGCCCTTCTGTATTCTTTTAATATACGGCGTGGGGCGTACATATGTGCATACTACGTGACGATGTACGTGTTGAAGGGCTACTGTATACATGTACGACGAGGTGTGAAGGGTGAGTTCGGGAACACGTGCTTGCTTGCTATGGGGACAAGCTAGGAGGTAGGTAGATGTTTTATCTCCGTTCCGTGATTAAGTGTGAGAATGATTTGTTGTATCTAAAGCCTAGGCATGTGTGATTTTCTTTGGCTTCGGGTTCATCTGATAAAGATTTTTGTGATGGGTACAGACGCACAGGCAGATGTTCATGGGCTTTCAATTCTCTCTGATTGTCAACCATGTGCGAAATATACCGGGATGATATAGCAATCGGAATATGAAAAAGACATCCAAGTAACCGCCAGGAAAATCGTTGACTGGATAAAACCTTGGAGGTGCATATGTGCTAGAAAATATGTGCACATGTAAAGTATCTTCTTGGCCTTTTCTTTTTGTATTTTAATGGTTCCTATCTATTAGTTTGGGTTTGGCTTTGTACGACTGGCCACGTTTCATCCCTGTACGGCTGTTTAGAGAAATGAGCTCGCAAGGCATGGAGATGCTGTATTACCTTCGGTGGAATGGAATTTTTTCTTTTCTTTTCTTTTCTTTCTTTCTAGAAGCTTAATTCTTTTTCTTGCCCTTTTTGGTGAGACGAGGGAGTGGGCTTAGCTAGGGCCGCTATAGGGTCGTAGAGGTTCTTTGAGAGGCGGTAGAATTAAGGAATGTGTTGTTAGTGTTGCATTTCGTCCAGTCCAGGCGCGACGCGAATAAGCCGCCCGCGCTTGGCGTTTATTTGGCCGGCGATGGCCTCTGGCTTGGCTCTGACTCCAAAGAACCCATTCTTTCTTCAACCTACACCCGCCATCTCGATCAATTCGCCGTCGCCACCGGCAATTCTTCAATTGCACTGCTGGGTAGCTTGAACTCGCACCACGATATACACAACAACCTCTCGTACACAAATACGCGCATCAACACCTCTTCACCGACGGAATCTCTGCTGAACCCAAGACCACCCTAAGCCAATAAACCACACACACCCTCCGAGCTTCCCCCTCAAGCTCCCGTCACATCCCTCACAATGTCCGAACGTAAAGTTCTCACAAAATGGTACCCACCAGACTTCGACCCTTCCAAAATCAAGCGTTCGAAGGCGCCCAAGCAAGCTGGTCCGAAGTCCCAAACCGTCCGTCTCATGGCACCCTTCAGCATGCGCTGCACCTCCTGCGGCGAATACATCTACAAGGGACGAAAATTCAACGCGCGGAAAGAACATACGGATGAAAAGTACTATGCTATCAGTATCTACCGGTTTTATATTCGGTGTACGCGGTGTAGTTCGGAGATTGTGTTTAAGACGGATCCTAAGAATATGGATTATGAGTGTGAGAAGGGAGCTGTGAGGAATTTTGAACCGTGGAGGGATCAGAAGGCTATTGAGGAGACAGAGGAGGAGAGGTTGAATAGGTTAGAGGAACAGATTGAAATTGAAGAAGATGAGAATGCGATGGCCAGACTTGAGACAAAAACGCTAGATTCGAAAAGAGAAATGGCAATTGCCGATGCCTTGGATGAAATCAGAACTAGGAATGCACGGGTGGAGCGCGCAGACGGAGGAGCGGCTTTGGACGCGCTCTTAACGATTAAAGAATCGAGAGATGAGGAATCGGAGAGGCTGGATAAAGAGGACGAGGAAGCTGCAAGAAGGGCATTTCAAACGTCAGATGGGGAACATGTTAGGAGAATCGTTGATGAAGGGGTTACCGAATCGTCGTCGTCATCCTCGCCAAAACCATCCAATGGTTTGATAACATTTTCTGAAGAGATGGATGCAGTTGCTGTCGCGACTGCGGAGATACCGAGCTTCAAGCGTCAGGTAAAGAAGAAGAAGGATCTGGCCGGTGCACTCGGCCTGAAGAAAAAACCGAAGGTCGGTTTGGTATAACTCAGAAGACTCTTTGGTTGCCAGACATTTGCCGGCTTTGGGGAAGGTATGCTTGCGATGGCGATCCGAAGACGCTCTGCGGACGCCCTCTTCGCAGCGGCTTTTCGTCGACGGTCGAGGTATGCATCTACCTTCCCTTTGATATCGTCGATAATGCGGGTAAGGAGGTTCATCATCTTGATATAGCGTGTTCTTGTTTCTTTCGATGGATGGGTATGGAGTTCTTGTGGTAATTGAGGTTATTGTTTTGGTAGTTGGTAGTGATAAATATTTTTGTGGAGAGGATCTGTAAGATATAATGCATAGATCGAGAAAATAAATTAACATCATTATGATTTTAAATACAGTATCAACACTCATGGGAGGGTCCTTGATATACTTTGTCTGATGTCACATGTGGTGGACTCGGCGCCTTAAACATATTTACCTAATGTGTTATAAAACCTACGTGTATCTCATCTGAGGAAACTCTGTAGTAGGAACTAATTTTTAAATGTTTGACTATACCTAGTATGTATGTATATTGAATTTGATTCATTGCTATCCTTAGTCCTGGAGCCCCTTTGTCATAGCTGCTAGTTACCTTTCTTCATGTTGAGAATTTTAGTTACCTGCTAGGCAGGCTACTTTGATTGACAGTAGATACTCTACGGTTAACCCAACGCGGAGGGCTAATCTTAGATATTGGCCAGGATTGTCTAGAGTTGTCTTTGCGAAATAGGTTAGGTTGCATACTCGGAAGATAAATATACCAGTTAAGCTGGCCGTTGACTACAAATATAATAATCTAGTTCCGTGAATTCTGTCTGTTACATATCGGTGTATGCGTAGTCCGGGCTTCTATAAGTAATACCACTGGAAAACATCAAAGCATATATAATGAACATAAAAATTAGAGTATGTTTAGAGATATGGAGTAATGTCGTATGTCGAATTAGGTATATCGCTGCTCCTGCCCGATTACAACGATGCGAAATCAAAAAGTACTTCCGAATTTCTGAATACGTATTGGCTAGTTTAGGTCCCGGATCTTTTCTAACCAAACTGCGATTTGGGTACTCCAAAGGGAGACGCTTCCCAAAAGAAGACCACTGAGCGCAAACGCTGAGATTATTCTGAAATAAAAGTTCTCGTATAATTTTTCCAGGATATCGTTATATGTGTCTGGCACGAAAAGCTGCACAGCACTTGGGTTTTGATTTTGGACCTGGTGTCTCGTATTAGATATGTCGTTCCGTAGTATAGTCATTGTGTCTGTTCTAATCGGTGTTGGGGCGAAAGAAGGCTCATCAAGGATTTCCTCCGAAGGGTTGCACGAATCGAGATGTAAGCCTGGATTCTGCATACTCTCGCTAGTACTGGGATTTGGGGCTAGGGCTGCGGTCAATTGCAAGAAAGGATTAATCGCTTCGCTTGCTGGGGTTGGGTTTTCGATTGCCGGTGTGATTGGTTGTGGATTCGAGGGTTCACCCGGCGGTGGTGTCTCGGGACTGGAACTACTTTGCTTCTCTTTACAAAGTCAGCCGATATCGAGACCAAGAACTTTTCATATCGTGCATTATTCTTAGCTTTGGTGTGTAAGCCTGAACAACACCGTGTTGTCTGGTTCAACGAGACCATGTAAGTCTACTCACCGGTAAAAATACCAACAACAGTAAACAAAGGCGACAGGAGTAGTAAAAAAGGTAATATCTGCCCGAATCCCCAATCGTTCTCATTCCAGGAAGAGCCCCCAACGCCCCTCATACTGTATAACAAAATAATCTGTGCAAAAATTAAAGCTCCTGTACGAAGATTATGGAAAATAGCCGACCACAAAATCTCTTGAATCATGATAGAGCCATATGCAATTGGAAATAAAACGAATTGCAGCATTTTAAGAAGCACCGTGCATCCCTCAAGGCCTGGGGGTCTTTTCGCTCCCGCCCGCTGAACAACTTTGTAATAAATCCATGGATAAATAGTAACAATATTTGTTTTATCCCGTAAGGAGTCCACCAAACGGGAGTCGGCTACGATTTTCATCGTTATGAGGTACCCATGTGTTAGGGTTATAGCATCAATAGCTACCCCACCCCATCCTTCTCTATAAGACGCGTGACGTGATGTGAAGGCGCACTGTGCTGGTATCCCTGCCCACTTTAACCAGTAATCACCTCTTGTGATTATCTTTGCTGCAAGAAGCAATACGAAGTTCAGTGTAACCAATACTCCATGCAATACCTTTGTAATAGTGTTTCCTGATTTGCAAAATAACTTCGAAGTAATGTGGAGGGTATTTTCGAAAGATAAAGTACCTATCCACGCGAGATTGTGGGCGATTTGAAAATGATATTGTGATATGGTGGAGCATTTGATAAAGGCTACGGTGAGGAGTCCCACGGAGAAGAACAACTGTTGGTCTCCCAAAGCTAACACAGTCTTCTGTATATGCAGTCCCTTTTCAGCATTTAAAACTCCAACGTTGCTGAGCTTTTTTTTATTTTGGATGTAGCGTGGAACAGCGAGACTAAGTGAACAGGTTTTATCAAACCTTGTCCAGAACAAATTCGAAATTTCGTCTCTTTTCGAGGCGTAGGCGAAAATGGTCGTTAAAAGGCTGAGGCAAGCTATAGTCGTAAAGGACGCAACTACCTGCAGAATTCGTTTTCAGCAAATCGTTTAGAATTTCAATTCTTTTGTGATTGTATTTTAGAATGCCTACCCCGATTCCAGACTTAATTACACCAAAAGAGAGAGATTTTATCGAAATTAGCGAATTCGCGAAACCCAGCGTCAGCGATACTTACTACGTCCGAGTTACTCTCTAAACAAATCGGATAACCGTGCGCGTGAATATAATCAAAGCACATTTCGCAGCTTACGTATGGCGAACATTTACGCCATTGCGATCGCGCTTGTAACCCAGAATCTAGATTGCTGGCGAAGTCTGGAATCCCATTACCACTCATTGTCAGGTCTTATTTCTTTCCCAGAGCCTAGCCGATCAATGTGCAGCAATTCAGAGCCCGTCCTTTAAAATGTCTGACGCTTTGCTAACGTTATAGTTGTGTAGTATGACTTTATACCTGGATTTATTTTGTCGAGCTATAGGGCGGAATCCTATCGCCTTTTAAGTTCATCTAATGCTACGTACGCCGATATATAGAGTCGAATAATAGATGCCGGGAACGCTAAATGTACGTACATGCATATATGAGTTTGGATTATAAATCATCAGACGCTGGCATGCATGCCGAGAGGTCGATATATCCTCTAGAAGACGGTTGCACATCCAATAGAATTTTTTACAATTTGTTGTTGTCTTTTTTTACACTCTATTCTCGAGGCTGTTGCTTTCTGGTTATCAGGCTGCAGGTGGAAACAGTCTAATCTGCAAATTTTGCAAAACGCTCTATCACAATGCTATACGTGGCCACTCTTCCTTCGTGCGCTATAGGCTCTTTAACGCCGTTCGCTTTATAATATGTTAAAATTTGGTAGGCCTCTCTCAAGCCCTCAACAGCTAGCTTTTTCCGAGAGTCGCTCTTATTATACTGTTATTATGATATTAACGTTCTACACCTGTATGTTTATGTTCGGAACGTTTCTACAACGGCAAAGTATATATATACATAGGTATTTAGTCTCATAATCTAGGACTTTTCGTGCGGATGTAGACGCAAGGTGATTATACTTAGGTACTTAACTACCTAAACTTAATTAGCTTAAAGAGGCCTCCAAAGGTATATGCATGTATATTTTTATGCCGAAATCTAATTTGATTGCTTAAACGACGCAAAAGATGTAACATACTGGGATCTATTATTAGGTGGTTACCATCCCGGTGTTGACAATCTAATAGCTTTGCTTGAATATCTATGGTAATAAAATTGCTAAAATGTGCGATTATAGCTTATGGTTTAAGCACGATAATAGAACGGGATATCAATCTACCCGTATATGCATAAGCCAAGCTACGTGCTAGAATGTGTCTCGTACCGTTTAGAACCTAGCCTTCCAAACCCTATCCAGTTTAAGGCAGATCCAATGGGCTCGAACTGGTGGTGCAGATGTATTTCCCCATTTTTGGCATCATCAATTAATTTCATATGATCATATGTGTGTGCTGGCTCCGGAACTTATGACTTGTCCTTGGAACAGCATGCTGACGCCAGCCCCTACCTTTTGGTAGTACTCGTGTTTCAACGACAACATCGCGAGGATCTAGATTTCGCGAGACACTGCCGCTGTGAACTTTGCGCCGCGGTTGTAACAAGTCATGCCCGACACGAATTTCCTGAGAAGTGCAAATCGCCCCCCCCCCCCCCCCGAGGGGTTTGAGCTAGGAATCTATGAAGTTAGACATAAAGGGGAGGTAATAGGCAGGAAAAGAACTGTAATCTTTATTAACCGCTTTGTAGAGCTACTATAGCTATGCTGAAACATTTTCATAGAAATAACATAGGATTGGCCTGGTGGTACTTGGTGGGTAGTAGGTGTGTTTCCAAGATTCTGCATATATGGTCATGACTAAGGTCACCTAGGTAAGTAGTAGGCACCGTACAAGGTTTTGGATGGTTTCTCAAGACGGTTATAGAAAAAAAGGGAACTTAAAACAGTATAAATAACGATCCGAAAGAGAATCAGACGGCTTGCTTTCCTTTTAAAATACTTTAATATTCGGAAGCAGTCCCAGAAAGGTACCCCCTACGATATTTAGGTATGCGTGGTCTCGTAAACCAGCCTCGGTATGCGTGTGTATGGGTGTTTGGTCAAGTACACATATTTCAGTGCTCATTCCTGTATCTGCGTGTGGTCAACAGCGTCTGGGACCGAGACTATGCGTGTCGGCGAGAACACTTTTAGGGTCACGTGGATATCACCAACGACCGTGCTCCGATCCAGCATTTCGCGTTTATAGTTATAAAGCCGAAAGAAACGCTACGCTGCGCAACTCGATATCGTGATTTTGCTTCGTATCCAGCTCCTAAATTCGGGGCTATCAATATTATAGCTTTAATCGCATCCAGCCCTTCTACTCGTGCGCTGCAATCATTGGCTCGAGTGGTATGGTTCCGCTAGCTTCATCGTATAGTAAATAATCAAAGGAGCTAGAGCTAATTCGATTGCGGTATGGCATACAGTCTGGATATACTATGTGTTTGGATAAACCGAGGCTTGTTTTAGATATACATAAGTGCACAATGGTGATTGCGTATCCATTAAAAATGACGGTGCATAAAGAAAAACAATATTATATAACGAGAACGGTTTCCGTTGCATGGCTCGTGAATGCTCTATCATCTATCATTTCGTAAAGGAAGGTCGTCAGCTAAGGGCGCGGGTATGACAATATCTCACAATTTATTATAATGGCATTCCACGAGGCCTCGAGGTAGTATACACAAAATATGCAATAAGCTTGGTTGGATGTTCTAGTGCTGAGACTGGCAGCCGGCAGCAGGCAGTATATCATTGGGTATACCATATTCGCGATCATGGTGAGATCCCAGAACTAATATTCAATATTCCACAGGGAGACTGCAGACTGCCTGCTGCCTGCTACCGTGCCCAGGATCCAAGTTTCAGTCATCATGTTGTCAATGGGATGAAGCCAGCGCTACTTAAGCTTACATAACATTCCCAAAGAATACCATCCGATGTGGCGCTTAGAACTCCACATTTTGTTCATATCATCTTTCAAAAATAGAATCTTACTAGTGTATTTCTGCAGGAACTAAAATTGATTCTGCTGACGGGATGACCAATTCAAACCAGTTCAGAATGTCCTTCGAATTGGTCCAACGAATAAAACTGCAACACCCAACACAAAAAGTGGGTTCTAGTGCTCAGATTGTCGCATATTGACAATGGTCTGATCCGGCTGGGGTCCCCCCGGCCGAAAACCTCCCGCCAACCAGGTTATACTGCCACACTCTAAATATTGCAAAATGGGGCTTGCTTGTGGGCAAACCAATGTTTTCGGCACAATGTCTCTTGCTTGAGGCTCTAGGGCCAGGTAAAAAAATCATTTGTTCCTGCCCGATAGTCTACTAGTTGGATTTTCCGGTCTGCTATTCTGCCACTACTATTCTATCACTATAGCACTACTGTAAGGGGTGGTTGAATTCCTCGCTCACATCTTCGATTTAGCCAGCGAATTAAGAGATAGTGACCTCAGCATTCTGCAAGATAATCAAAATATTGCCTATTGTTTGTGGAAAAGACTAGAATATGGTCCGCATATCTTTAGGGCTGATTTGAGGTATCGCTTCATATGTTAACTATATTACATGTATTATTTGCTTAATCCTCGATCGTATTCGCGGTTGGGGTCTTGTTTGCGGGGGGCTTTGGCCTATCATCCTTCCCAAAGTCGTAGTGCAGACGGCGGGTTTTGGGCGAGATACAGATGGCCGTTTACTGATCAAAGGTAAAACTTGCAAGTCGCGGCTATCCTATATCATTGTGGTATCGATGACAAGCTCATGCATTATACTAGAAGGGGAGGCTCGGCAGGGCAATATCACCTTTTAGAACATCATACTACCTTGGAGTCCTATACGAGATTTTGTAAAGTAAGCGTGACTCAAACAGGAAACCCGTAAAAACTATCAGAGAATCAAATAAGGCTGACTCTTTGTAGCTAGTATCAGGAAACTTTTATTTTGCATTTTGTTTTGCTTGTTTTCGCGCGGTCCCATATTCGGATTCACAGCCGGTTTATCATGCAACCCGGATCTGTGAAACTTCAGTATATAAAAGCTTACATGCACTCTCCCTTAAGATCTCCCTTTATCAATATCGCGAAAAAGCACAATCTCTACAAATATTCACTTTATATTCAAGCGAATAGAGATATTTTTTAATTATTTATTTAATAAACCCTTTTTTCCTTCCATACCAAGTTTCGTCTCCTGCTCGCTTTCTATCTGGTTTCGATATACATCAAAATGGTAAAGTTACTAAATCGCCTTATTGTCCTTGTTGCTGCTTCAGCAACAGGTGTTCTCGCCAGCCTCAAAAGCAAGATTGACTACCCGGATGGGCTTTCCGGTCCTTTCAACCCTGGCTTTTCTCAGAACACTAACGCCTCTCTTGAATGGATTGACCCATGGGGCGATGGATGGATTCCCCAAGGATGCAAAGACCGTTTCCTTGCCAAAGGATATGATGCAAAAGATGCTCGAGTGTTCAATGTAAAATACACTGATTGCGATCAGGCATGGACATTCTGTCGTCACAAAGATGCACAACTTAGTATTGATGATATGGCAGATTCATTCGGAAGAATGTCTGTTCATATGAGGAGTTTGGTTCGCCATCCAATTGCCCTGCCAGCCAAGAGCTGTTCTGCACAGGCTTATACAGGTATTGGTGATATCGTTCTGTATGGTGCTTGCAAGTCGGTTACTGTTTGGCTCCACGAGACGTAAGTATATTGCCTTCCAGCGCTGCCTTAAACCAGGGATAAAATTAACTGATTATGCTTGACCGACAGCGGACACCAACTTGATGCTCGGTTGGAGCCTTCTAAACGATTCAGCGGTACATTAGCTTGGCTGGTAGCTCTGGGTCGTGACTCTTGTGTTCCAGATAGCTATGCCAATACCAGTAAGTTCATTTGCGTATTATACTCGCGGTTTACATGCTAAATAAGACTTTAGATACTGTCGAGGATTTTGCGCAAGTCGTCGTCGTCGCCCAGTACAATACCCTTCTGGGTTATAAGCCAAAAGAAACATTCCCTGGCTGCCTGGACAACCGCCACGGTCTTTTAGAACATACCTTTCGATATGACTATCTCGAGTATTTCGGAAGCTGCAGCAACCGGCCTGCAGATTCAAAGATCGTCTCAATGAAGGCAACTAAGAGAGATATGATGAGAATGATGAAGCGCGCCAAGGACACTGAAGGCAGCGATCCCAACATTGTCGGGCCCTGTGATTTTCCTTCGTAATACACTATAAGAATTTGCGATAACCGGAGCCGACGCCTCGACCGGGTTAATCTTTTAGCGGCACAGAGATGGATAAAATTTGGCATATTATTGTGTTTACATGTTTATGCATTATGATACCTACAGGCGTTGTTTTCTTTCTTTCTTTCTTTCTTTCTTTCTTTCCTTCCTCCGTTTCATTCAAGTCATGTACCATACCCCTGAGCCTCACAAGTTATGAATAATGTAAACTCTCTTTCTCTTGATCATTATGTTATCCCATATGATAGTACTCAATGATTCTCTATTACCGTTTCAAATATTTCATCAGTTTACGTTCCCGCCCTAAGCTCACACAACACAAAAGTCTGGATATCCAGTGATGGCATAGCAAAACATCTAGATCTTAGACGGTGCCGAATTGCCGGGTTTAAATTTTTTATTCCAAAATTAGCTAAAAATAAGTCAATCAATACTCTGCTAGTCAGGGTTATACTTTTTTTGCCAGAAATGAGGAGGGGCTTCGCAATTTTTGCGCCAAGTTTTTTTTTTTTTTGTTTGAAAGAAGCTTTCTAACGGTAAGGCGGAGTCCGGCTAGGGCTCGGTAGTTCTAGTCTACTGAATTGACTGGCTGACGGTGGCGTAGTAATCAGTCGAATACAAGTACGCCTTGACATATATATCGGCATTCTTGATCAGGGATGTATGCCTTGGCTGCCAGTCAAGATACGAGTGACTCCTGGTAGTATCAATAAGTAACGAAGTCGACATAGCAGTCCCAAAATGGTCACCAGCAGCTGCCTCTTGATGCCTGAGTTCCCCTGTTATTCCTAGTACACTTGCAGCAGCTTTATTGAGGTCACCGAGAGATTCATGACCACCGACAATATCGAAAACTGGGTAGTGTATCTGGGAGATAACTTCGAACTATAATGCGACGAGTTTACTAATTAGTAAATTCATTCCCTAGCATGGAGTGTAAATTGAATATCCAGCCTGATCGACTTACCTTCTCGACCGCATTTAAAACGGCTTCCGCATAATCATCCTTGTGAATTAGAGCAATAGAAGTGTCTGCTCTTCCAGTAATTGTAATTGGCTCATGTGCCTTATTCTTCTTCAGGGCCTCTACTAATGGGGCCCACCATTGTGCGAATAAACTACCGCTCCCGCCAAACAGTACACCAGCCCTCAGAATGGCAACGTCAACCACATCACGGCTCTGTAGCACGCTGTCTTCGAATGCAGGACGCCAGCTAACGACCCCTGCTGGTTTTCGGCTGGTGTGGTTACCTGTCGGAACTCTGTCGGTGACTAATTCAGGAGAGTCTCCATGGACCCAGACACCTGAAACATAGAGGTATCCAATTTTTGGGTCATATTTCTTCGCAGAGGTAACCCGTTGGGACTCTTTGATAGACTTCAGAATGCCCTCGCTAATCCCACCATAGGAAGGGGAGGAATCAATCACAACGTCGACAAGGTCCAGAGCTGGCACCCATGTCTCCGGCTGGCTCGCATCCCCGAGGATAGGAATTATCTCTTGTTTAGATAAATCAATTGTCTTTTCTTCGGTTCTCGCAACTGCGTAGACAGTATGTCCTCTACGGCGCAAGGCTAGAGCGATAGGGTCTGCATTTAAAAAAACCGTTAATACTGGCCTATATGTAAGAACTACATATAAAGACTCCAAATTGCGAAGAATGAAACTTACTCCCGACGAAGCCAGTGGCTCCAAATATCAAAACTCGAACCATTTTAGATTTCGATAACCTATTTCTCTAGATATCGATTAGGAAGTGCGAGCGGAATAGGAATTGACGCTAAAATTGCTTGTAATAGGTCTTGCTATTAAACTACCTGGTGATGTTTCGTTGGTGGGCCGTAACGTCAGGCACCGTGCACGGTACACTGGCTCACAACTATGCTGCCTTTTATAGAGACTCGCGATAGTCTATCGCGATTGCGTTTCTTGTGTGAACCTTTTGGAAACTTTGCTATAACTTGGCGATCGATGCCTCTCAAACGTAAAGCCGAAGTACTCTCTCCTAATCCCACGTTTCTTACTTACTAATGAGGATTAAGTGGTCTATTTAAGAACTGGCGATATTGTTAACCCCGCTTTCGCTGCCCATGCATCCATGGCTGTTGCGCAAGCCATCCCGCCGGGGTCTATGTCCATGTGGTAGGTCCGCAGTCCCAACACCCAAATGCGTTGGATTATGCAATACCACAGGCAAATGTCCTGTTGGGTGTCTGACTAATCGACTTTCAGTCCGTACGGCTCTCGCATATTTTATGCACTATGATGCGTCGTTGAGCACTGGTTGTGAAGTTAAACAGTGACATTCGGCAACAGCCGGAGAAAATCCCTGAAACCTGCATCCGGATAACCTTGAAACTAAAGATTTATATCTTCAAGGAACGATATTCTGAGAGGCCGCAGAACGGTAGAGGATAGGGTTTCGAAGATATGATACTTCAGTTCTCAATACTAGTGAGTTTCCGGAGCTCATTGCGGTCATGATTAATCAATTGCGGAGGGGTTCGGATGCCAATTGATCAATTTAGTTTTCCCTTTCTACGGAAATACCGGACATTCCCGGATTTTAGTGCTCCGTCTAACAACCGTTGTTGCGCACTTATTCTATACCAAATATTAGAGACTCGACGCTACTTTTCGATACACTTAGCCCGAGTTGGGGCAACTTCTTGCCGGTCTTGGGCCTAACTATTTGCCACTTGGCTGGGTTTAGTCGCAAGAAGGTACTTCTGTTTTGGGTTTTATAAAAGGCTTTTATAAAACCTAGGAATCAAACTATGAATATAGAAATCTGACATCTGGTTGATTCGTAGGTTACCAGTATCAGTGGATAAAGATCTATGTAGTTACAATGGAATATGATAACGGGACCTGCCCTCTTCAAACCGCTGTAAACACACGAGATCTAAAGCAGTAGGCAGTTTCACGATTACCTCTATAGCTTCATAATGTTAATCAACATGTTGATAAAGGATTGCCTGAAATTCATTCTCATACCTTGGATTTGCTTTCAGTACCAGCTGCGAGGAAGTCTGCAACAAATGCAACTAGCTCTACTATCATTTGCTCTGTACAGTCGTGGCCCACCCCGTCGTATACAATATCTTTAAGACCAACAATGCCTTGCCCTTCAGTCTTCAGCAGGTCAAGGAAAGGTTTCGAACAATCATATGGGACCAACTTGTCAGCCCCGCCACTAAGGACTAGAACTTTTTTCCCTCCGAGGCGCTCTTTGATTAACCTGGGCTTCTCAGTCGGTGACCTATCCGTCATTATAATACCGGCTGGATCGGTTTTCCGTACTGTAGAATCCAGGGCCTTTGGGTAGTCCGGGCTCCCAAGAAACCTGTCTTCTTGATAGCTCTTTAACTTTGTTTTCCCTGCCCTATGTGTCATGACGCTTTGAAAATCCGGACACCCGATGACCACCACGCCGCCTTTAACTCGTGGCTCGTTAACTAGACTTAACCACGTTGCATGCCCACCCAAACTAACGCCGGCACATAGCCATTCATCTAATACCTTCTCACCATCAGGAAATACATATGACGGTACATGATCAATCAGGAGTGAAACGTCGTGACTGGTACCCTGGTATATCCCGAACATATCGATAGCGTGAAGTTCATTCCCCGACTTCCAAGATTGATTCGCTTTTGTAGACACAAGTCGTGTCCCATGGTTTCGCTGATCGAATGAAGCGACAATCAGACCCTTTTCGGATTGTGCGGAGCTCGCATGGTGAGCTTGAAGGCATCTTAAGGCAATCGGTTCGACATATGCCAATGTTTCCAGGCGTGGGTGGAGAAGAAACAGACAGATGACGGATGTAGCCGATGGAGCAACCTCAGCGGCACCATAAATTGTAACCTCGATACCCGCAATAT
Organism: Orbilia blumenaviensis; assembly: GCA_036872755.1. Lineage (NCBI taxonomy): Eukaryota > Fungi > Ascomycota > Orbiliomycetes > Orbiliales > Orbiliaceae > Orbilia > Orbilia blumenaviensis. Next base: position 1,556,281 of record JAVHNS010000006.1, on the reverse strand, counting down.
GGTGTTTTTGTCTGGAGACAGTCGACGCACTGACGCACGTTGTGTCGAATAGGGCGGTCATCGCAAGATTTTGATGGGCCGAGTAACGAATTATAGCAATGGCAATAGATGTGGGGTCATTAAAGGCATATAATTAAAGTCTGGTCTGACCTTACCTGGATTTAAATAATAATTGTTACAGTGCAGCGCGAAAGCCCGTATTAAATTTTAGCCGAGGTTCGGCCAAGCAACGCATAAAATGCAACAGGCAGCATTAGGTATTTTCTGGCAACGTTCAGTAATCTATTGGAATTGATGCCATTGTGTTAATAGTTCCATGTCTAGACTAGTTTCGCTTCAATTCTATAACTAGAACCGTGATAAACACTGCCCTAAAACATGGTTCACAGAATTTATGAAGACTTGGAGGCTAGTATCGGAAGAAAAGCTCACCACATTGTGATGGGTAAAGCTATATATATAGATGAATGGTAGGAATAAAGCCATGGACCAGGCATTATAGACTAAGTGTAAGGGAAAAATGAAAACTCCGAAACTGCATTATCATGACAAAACTATCAACAAAAAGGCGTCAAAACAAAAAGGAGATGCCTCTAAGCGGTGCCCAAGACATCGTGGAAAGTGGCGTCAGCCCTTAAAGGCTTTCCCTCCTTGTATTTTGCCTGCCCGAGCTTGGCAGCAGCATATCCCTTAGCGTATGGGTTCAACCTGAGGAGAACCTGCTTGTTCTTCAATGGGTTCTTCTTCTGTCCACCGGCACGCTTTGTCTTAGCACCGCCCTTGACGGCTCTAACAACGGACTGGATTTCAGAGGAGTTGATGAGACGACCAATATCAGCGTTGGTAACCTGAGCGGATGGGAGGCTGTAGTCCTTCTTTGTGCTCGATGGGGAGGTAGATGTGCCGTAGATGGTGTCAAGGGCCTTGAAAGCATCCGAGGACCAGATAACAAATCGACCGAGATGACCACCTGGGGCGAGCTGGAGGAGGTTGAGGGCGGTGACAGGGCAGGTCTCAACACCAGGGATATTCCTGAAAGCCTTGCTCAACAACTTTCCATCAGTGGCGGGGTCGTAGATGACCAAAGGACCACGTCGCTGCCTGTGGCGACGACCACGGAGCTTTCCTTTTCCGGCACGGAGCTTCTTCGACTTGGTAACCTTGACAACATCGCCGTAGGCACCGACAGCCTTGAGGAGGGCGACAGCGGCACGAGTCTTAGCAAGGTCTGGGAGGGAGGAAGAGGCGACAACGAGAGGGATAGATGGAGTGGTCGAGATTCTGTGGCCGCGGGAGAGGACGAGGGGTTGCGAAGCAGAGGCGGCAATAGCAGAGGCAGTAGCGAATCGCCTGTAAAATTTGATTAATCCATGCCATTCTTGTTCACGATTGAACATCAAGCTAGAATCGAGACATACTTCTGGTTCAGGTTGATCTTGACGTGCCATCTTCTCCAGACCTTGGTAGGAGCGAACATTCTTCCGGAACGACACATGTTACCGAAGGCAGCCTGGCCAGCACGGTGAGTACCGCCACCGGAGACACGAGGAATACGGGCAACAGCACGACCTAATCATCCAACAATATCCCCAATCAGCATCATTATGTCCCTAACCATAGCCTCCAAATTGAGGCAATTGCCATCACAGATTAACCATACCAGTTCCCCAAGACTCAGCAGAAGTCTGGTGACCGGCCTTTACGCTGACGGCATAGGCCTGTCTCCTATTCTTCGCCATGCCGGCGTGGACGGTCTGAACGATGTCGGAACGGATTGGGCTCTTGAAGACATCTGGAAGTGGGAGTTCGGAGTCGGACTTCCCCTCAACGGAGAAGACCTGGATCTGTGGAACGCTGGTCATTTTGTCGGTTAGTAGTTGGACGGGGTTTGTCGGGTGGTGGTGGTTGGTGATGTTTGTCGACGATGTTGTTCTCGGCCTATCTGAAATCTTCAATTGATTTTGCCTGGTGTAGCAAAAATTGGTGCCAGGCCAGTGCGCCAAGACCAATAAGATACAGCCTGCGCCGTGTTGCCCTAAAAGCCCTAATTACATAAGCTGCCAAGACAGCGCCCTCTACTCTTCCTGAAAAGGAAGCATTTGTGTAACAAACATCTAGACAACACTTTATTCTTGTTGGAAAGCAGAGGGACTCGCTTAAATATTTGAACCCTCCAAGTTGCAGGCGTATTGCATTACTCCAGGCGCAACATTGCTTAAATTCGAGGTCCTGGCCAACATATCAGTCTTCCATAGCATAGACTTCAAATCTTATGCCATAGATACGAAAGATACGAAGCATCATATTCCTTGATCATATTCTCAAGTTTTCGTCTCCGTATCTCCTAAACAGAAGCTATTCTAGAATACGAAGGGAGTCGCCTAAATCCCAAGATCCTGCGTTCGTCGCCCTTGAAAGTTGCCGTTTTCTGAGCCACCCCACAATCTAAGACATGTTTCGTCTCCAAAGTGGAAGGTACAGATGCAGCCGCAGTAGCATGTGCCAATTTACTCCAGTCTTCTCCGCATTTTGACCCGGAAGAACGATAGGAGATGAGCCTCTGATAGTAATGGGATCATAATGGCCGGTTCGTTCGAACATCCGAGGTTCCCATCGTACCACTAATTGGAAGGCAAAAGAGCGTTTTTTCGTTCTGGAAGCTCAAGATTTATAACAAAGCCTTTAAAAGCCCTGTCATGTTACCGTCGGAGGCCGTCTGGTCTTGCCACCCCTGGTGAAAGATACTAATATAAGAAAGTTAACTGTGGTACTGGAATTTGGGCGATATAAGACATCAGTAACCTCCGGGTCTTCGTAGACGACAGCTCCTTTTCTCTATCTCGAATTACGTCCCTATCGGCCTGTACCATAGCGTGCACATGACCTGGTGAATTCGCAGGGCTAAGATCCGGGTTCCAACAAAATCAACGCAGGCATTCCGCATTTCCTGATCCATCGAGATATTGTTTCGGGTTCGGAGATATCGATATATCTATCGCCATGTCTTCTTTCCACTTCCCTCCATCGATGTTACCCCTCACGATAGCGGAGCCTGTTGGAAAGGCTTGGACGCATATAATAAAATCATACTCCCCCGCTACTATTGAATTCGCGGGTACCCTGATAGTGCAGCTTATATTCTTCTGGGGTCCATGCATCATTTATATGTCTTTGGATAAGCTCTTTCCTAGGTTTTCCGAACGCCATAAAATCCAACCTGCTCCAAAACAGCCAACTCGGTCCGAGATCTTTGATTGCTTGAGCGTCGTCCTCAAAAATCAGGTGCTTTCAACGACGCTTCATGGACTTCTGATCTACATCTCCACTTTAACCGGGAAGGGCGCATTCCGTGTCGATTCTTCGATACCACCAGTTCATGAAATAATCCGAGATCTTCTGTTCTCTCTTCTCTTACGCGAGGCGCTTTTCTATTATTCCCACCGCGTCCTTCATCACCCCCGTCTCTACCCTAAAATCCACAAAATCCATCACCGTTTTACCGCTCCGGTCGCATTAGCAGCGCAGTATGCCCACCCAATCGAACAAATCGTAGCCAACATCCTACCAATTACCATTCCACCACAGATCCTGAACTCTCACATTCTCACCTTCTGGATCTTCATGGCATACGAGTTAATCGAAACTACGACAGTCCACTCAGGGTACGACTTTTTCTTAAATGCTGCGAAGATGCACGACCTGCACCACGAGAAATTTTTGATCTACTTCGGTGCTATTGGAGTGCTGGATTGGTTCCATGGGACTGACGGTAGCAAGATGGCCGCAAAGAGGAAGGCGAAGGGTGTTGTTGCTGGGAAGGGTGTTTCCCAGGAGCAGGTTAGTGCTGTCGTGAAGGAGAGCAAGTCGGACTAGGTCGAAAGACTCCGTGGTATTGCGCAGGTCTATATATGTTGGGGCTATCTAGTATCAGTTGTCGGAGGATCGGTCGTTTTAAGATGCCTAGGTTGTGCGTAGTCGAAATTTCCACATCCGGAATTCACTGATATCATGTTGGCAAAATATATTGTCATTTATAAGGGCGCGAATGTTCGAATCCATATCCAACTCCACTTTAGCCGCTAAACAAATATATCTATCGTCGTATTCGCAAAAGACAAGCTCCAATCGATGCAATCGCCATATATTCAGAGAATGGAAAGAATTATCATAAGAACTACTATCGTAAAGCGAGTGGGAAAAATGTTTACTTTATATCTTCGACCGTTCGCTCGCTTTTCCTGATCTATACATGAAACACTGGGGCTTGCGGGTGGCGCTTCGTAGCGAAGTGTTCGCGAACCGCGAAATACATATTAATTAAATGTATCAGTAATCAACAATTGCGATAAGCGCGAGCGATCAAACGACGATTGCGCCTCTCAACGTCAATCATTTAGACGACAGAAGATTACATATCATTTGTGATAGCGCATAAAGATAATACTCTCTAACTTTCAGATCAATAGATCTATCGACCCAATTCGATGAGATGAATGTCGTGACTAGAATTATACATACAATTGTAAGAGCTTCGGGGAAATATCTAAGGCCCTCTTAGTCAGCTGCGTTTGTTTGCCATCAAAAAAATTTCAGCTTGTTTTTATGATTACATAAATAAGGCGCTAAAATCGAAACCAAATAATAGGATTATCTGATGTCATGATCTGGCCGTATCGCGACAAGATTGGCGAATTCCAGGGGTAACATACCAATGCACCAGCCTCTTGGGCGCGGATCAGAAGTGTCGATATCATTCTAACGTCTCCAGGCCGGTCCTAACGAATCACTGGGGAATCCATAACAGCACGCTACCAGCCTTAACAGATACGGTATATACATACAACGGGTAGGCATCTATAGATTCCCGGTTGTTGGCCGGAATTCGTAATTACTCAAGAAGATCGGCCCCAGGGCCAAGGTTAAAACTCAGGGGGCTGCATACCCAAGGGCTGCGAGCTCGTAAAGCGGCACGAACAAAAACGGGCCTCCTGAGAGTTGCCGTGTGAAAAATACGACACCTGCTGGGCAGCGTAACGTTATATGACGTGGTGATAACCATGGCCTAACTTCCTTTCAGCCTCCATCTATTCAGACTACACCGAGTTCACATGGCGAAAAGCAACTTGATGTGGTAGTAAAACATGCGAATAAGCAATAGCAGGGATATGGTCTAGACTGCTCATAGAGTAACTTGGTCAACTCGTGCACGTGGAGAATGGGTTTCGAACAATCTCGTGTGTTGCGCCTAACAAAAATACCACGTTTCCGAAGTCTGTGTGGACTAAAACAGCGCTTCAAATATCATAGAATCTGTATCCAAGCACCCCACATCCGCGTAAACCGGACTTGTGCTTAAATCCTGGACCCGACTAGGAAATTCCCGACGGGAAACCTCGAAATCAACCATATATCCTCAGATCGACAAACTTCGTAAAGATAAGGTCTGAATTCAAGTTCGTCTCCCTAAGTTTCGATCCCAGTGTCTGAGTGATACACATTAAGCTCCAAATGTGGAGTTACTAAGCTTTACAGTGGCGCTTCTGATGTGCTGGCATAATTATTTCAAAATGCAAGTGATGTAAGCGTGACCTCACCCAAAACGAAAAAGACAGGTCGACCGAGTTCCACGAGCAGAATACAGATTGCATATACCTACCCCTTGCTGGTTTGTATCCTATCGAAAGGAATACGGAAGGAGTGGAGCTGCCTAGAGGGTTTCACTCATGCGGAACGGGTGGATATGCTTGAATGAGGTATGGGCGACTATATGTTAAGGTAAGTTTCATCGATTGTCCCCCCCGGCAGTTGGAAGGATTCCATGTCGAACCAACCCGCCATGCATACACCATAAATTTATGCTGAATCCAATAAAGCACTACTTCCGGGAGAAATAGGGATACCTGGGTAGATTCGGAGGGATGCGGTGTCAGGGAAAATAACGGTAAGAACTTGACGGATTGTTACGTCCGAATGTTTAATAAGTTTGTACTATGTTGTACCTATCCCGGCTCATACCCTAGGCTTTTTTGATTCAGAAGTGTGAATCATGTGCTCTTTTATCCTACTGGATGTGATAAGAGCCTCCTTGAGGGCTTAAAGAAGATCCTAGGAGTCTTTGAAATCAGAACGTCGTGCATTATCTAACGCTCATCCAAATTGACAGAGATTTACAACAAATATACTCTTTTAGGCTCTTGTACAAGCCCAGGTAAAAAAAAAAAAAAAAATAAAATAAAAAAAGCTTCCTATTCGCAGGATATTGGTGTTCCTGTTGTTGCCTTAATTTGAATACCCGCGAATCAGGGACGTATAGAGGCTCAATTCCTCAGAGGCTATGGAAATAGCTCGCATTGCGTTCTCATAATAAGTCATGATCTTATGTAAATTGTAAGAAAGGCAGCGATCACAAGGCTGTAAAGCATCAAAACGGAAGGAGAAAGTCAGATCCGCCACTAGTCTGCCTTTAAGGTATCGTTAAGTGTCTACACTATCCGCGGTAGCCCGTGTGAGTGGATGCTGGTGCGGAGATCGGTCTCCTGCAAGCAAGCGATCCGAATGCCAAAACATCTCACTTCGCTTAGTAGATCGACCGAGTTTAAATTTCACGTTTCATTATGAGCCTCAGCTTCATTCTCAAAAATGGCGGAAGAATATCTGATTGCGGGGGTGAGAATGGTAGAACACGCAGGTCTCATATGCTCATGCAGCTGAAATCTCCCCGAATGACCCTGAGCGGCTAGTTATCGACCCTAGACCGCTGCAGATAATCTATCTGGCCATGCAACCAATCATTCTGACAGCTTCCAAATCCTCTTAAGATCCAAAAATATAGGTTTTCGCGGTTGATATCAGATTTGGCATCGGCTTATTAATGGGGATAATTTGTTGTGGGCTCTCAACTGCCGAAGCTTGGACTAATTTTGCAAATTTGCAGCATGGCATGTTTCTTAGATAATATGCCTGTAATTTCAGGAACAGGGCCAAACCTTCGCACGTGCAGCAGGTATTTTCCTCACCGAAAAAAATCCTTCACCTTATACAATAACCCCAATCAATCTGAAGCCGGTGATGCTATTTTCATGCTTCAATAAATGGATCGTGGCTCTGTCTGTTGCATGTTGTGTTGTGGCCCTCGTACGAAGTTGGAATTTCGACATTTGTCGATCTAATACCTTTCCAGGCCCCGAACCTTTTTATATATAGAACCCGACGTCCATTGCAACACAGTGTCGGTCAGACCCACGTCTAGTGCATGGCGACGGGAAAGTCTGAGGCTGCGTATGTGATGTGTTCCCCACTTTCCGGCTTTAAATAGGTATTTTTTGTATGGTGATTCGAGCAAAGGAGTACATACCGCCGGCCTTCGAACAGGGTCTAGGATCGTGAGCCGTGGGCAAACACCCCAGTGGCTCTGTCGATACGAACACATAAGGCTTTCCGACCCAAAATATCTTTCTGAGACGTCGAGCTGGAGAATATCTGACAAACATTTGCGGCCAAGGCAGACTCAAGCGTGTCCAGAACATTTTCAGATGGTTTACGATCCACAAAGGCCCGACATCGAAGAAGCTTAGAAGACAAATCCGAACCTTGGTGCAAGATCTCCGATTGAATCGGCATTCGGACCCTAGCCATTGCATTCGGTTAGCCTTAGCTCCGACATGTCCGACGGCGAAATAGAAGGGGTTTTCCGGCTGGGAACTGCCAAAATTTAACGATTATTGGTTTAGCTGCGGCGAGTGTGCTGTTGCATCACACAGCTGCAATGCTCGTGCATCAATCTTTCTGAGTAACGCCTGGTTTTTTCAGGCACAGTGATTTAAAAGTTCAGATTCTGAAAATGGTCAAGGCAGCACCTAACGGAGGTTAACGGAAGTTAATCATCGAGCGAACGAGGCCTCGTCATCAAACTTCCACCGGCGGCCTTTCGGACAATCCGTGATCGGCTGAGTTAAGTCTTGAGGAATGTTCGGTGATCGTTCTCTGCAGCCCTGTGAGAAAGTTCGCCTTCCAGGTCGATCGTTTGAGGCGTATGAATCACACGTGTGCATGTGTGGCATCCAATCTACATACATTTGCATAGTCAGTGCCTCAAATACGGCCACCATCAGTTATACATGAGTCCCATGCCCGTGGTAGAGAGTAATATCCAAGGATCTGGCGCTGGCTAAGAGAAAATATCTGGGCCGTGGGGGCCGTGGCACCAGCAGGCATCAATATAGAAAAAAGGGTCCAAAAAGTGTCCGAGTGGCAAGGTGAGCCGAAAATTGGCGACAAGAATGTCTCTTTTCATAGAGATGTATGGATCTATAGAATCAATTCTATATCGGTATACGCGGAGTACGAAACTTCAGAACCCTCCCTCGTACTAACCTGGCTATTGTTAGGCATTATACTTCTCAAAACGTGACGAAGCTACATGCGTGATAGTAGACGGCGAAGTATTTCAAATATCTTCTTTGGGAATTATTAATCTGACTGTATAGGTAAGCAATTGTTCCCTACTATCGCCGAGAACGGTTTCTCAACGGTCGTGCAATTGCCACACGCATATTCCGACCCGCGAAGTCAGACAGGTGACAAGCGAAAGAAATAAAACAAAAGAAAAGAAAATAGATGAGAGAAAAGAGTCAGATTTAAGACGAAACTAGGGTTTTCCAGAATTGTTCGCACAACTATGGGGTACCTGCAGCAAACCCCAGCGGGTGAATATCCATTTTATCCAACATTGTTACTCGGCTTACGCCGGAAGTTAGTAAGAGACAAATATAACCGTCTAAGGTGTGTATCTACATGATACATTCAGAATCTTAGATTGTGCTGCCGCGAGAACACAAATTCAAAGTAAAAATAGGGTGGGACAAGCAAAAAATTTACTCTCGAATCCCACCTCGCCCCTGTACCTGTGGGGATGCATGAATGCAGACGGTGGCCGGGGAGCTTCTTTCGGTTAATCTCAGAGCGACATTTGATGCCGCCCAAGATTAAACGTGCAGATTCTCTCACGCTATCCCGTAGATGGATTGCTTCGAAAATGATTCTTCCATAAGCATGGCGGCCTTGCACGGAGTGGGGTGAGTAAGCTACCGGCAAACGGACGCCTTCTTACAACACTATAGAATCGTACGAGGACAGGGGTCATTTTTGGGGCTCTGAGGGGATTAAAAGCCTCTTTTCTTAGCGCACCAAACGCATGGCCATGGCCCAGAAGGAATGATCGAGCTGTACCGCCCGGTACGTACAGGTTTCAAGTCACCCAACATGCTCTAGAGAATCGATAAGCATGGCGGCACATCCTTTACTCTAATAGTACCGTGCAGCCCGTAGTGCATGCCTCCTTTAGAGCTCGAATTAAACATGCCCAAGCCCATCTGACGTGTAGAGTTCAAATTGACGTACCCTCCGGATTCTACCCAGATCCTAATCAGATTGGGCAGAGGAAGAGGAAGAAGAAGCAAGTTTCATGTATCAGGGATTTCCCGGCCAAGTAAATACCTAGGTAGCTGCCATGTATGTAGCTTATGGGAAAGCAACCAGTGAATTGGGCTTTGACATCTAGTCTTAGTGATATTTTGGGTTTTGTTCCCTGATTTGCTTCCGATATTTTACAAATGCCATGCTCCAGTATCAATGAACCAACCATAATCCGAGTCTTGAATTGAAAACTGGAGGGCTGGCAAGGCACGTTAAAACAAGCTCTTCTCTCGAGGCGACGGCCTAAATTCACAAGTCTGTCAAGCAATTTGCGGTCGCCCTATTGTTCTTCCGCTGTTCTAATACCTCTGCACAGCCCGCTTGGCTTCCTCTTAACACCCTAGAATGGGGAACAGTGTCATTTGATATTATTTTCTAGACACTGAAGTGGTTCCTACATATCCCTGGAGATTTCTACGGCCTAACCAAGGACGTAATTAACGGTGGCTCCCCAAGAGTATTTTCTTTTGTAATAGCTTGTCTGCAACCACAAGGAAGTGGTTATATTTCATAAGCTTCCAACAGCACCCTGCCAGGCGATCATTCTCAACGAGTCGCAGCGCCTCTAGAAAAATGAAATCTTCTACGTTTCTAATGTTAGAATATAGTTGATCTCGTAAGTCTTGGTTGGTCTCTTGGTCCCATCGACACGTTTCGAGATTCCATATACCGAAACTCGCTGCTGACAAGCCTCAAACTATGAGTCTAGTCACTTTTAGACTACCCAACTCAAATATTGAATTCTTCAGTGGATAATCGAGTTCGCCATACTGCCGGACCCCCGGTACCATTAACAGCCGCATACCTCAAAAAGGACGGTTATCTGAAAAAGCAAAGGTTTACTACATCCAATTGTCCCATGGCGCCATAGACTCATGCATGTTGACTTCACAAGGTATCTGACTCTCCGACATCCCGCTGCCCCCCATTCATCGCCCAGTGGCAGCCACGGGGCAAACTTCGATTAAAGTGGTAGTTCCCAGGTACAACCTGGGGTGTCGTCTATCAAATCACAAGCCTTGGGATTTGACGTAGGCGAACAGGTAAGAGCATGCCCCTGCCACGGCCATTTACTCCCATACCTTGCCCCTTCCCGTTGGAAGCACCATTGCATATACCAAGTTTTCTTGTTTTAGCACTAAAGGAGCCACAGCAGTTAGTAACACATGGGATAGGGACCACTTAGTGTCCTAGGGGTCATAACATCCGGATTTAAAACTCTGGGGATTCGTCTTCCCTTCTCAGCCTCTTTTCCTTTTTGTTAATTTAGAACACTTCAACATCAGACGGTACCGCGGTGAGCTGAGAAAGCCCCAAAAATAAAACCCAGGTACCAAAAGGAAACAAGGAGTTCCGATGAGAACGGCAAGCAGCACGGCGCCGGTGCCGGTTATGGAAAAGGCAAATATGCCCATGGTAGTCTTCCCGCAAGTCTTACCGTTCTCTACAACAGGCGTCGTCGAAGCGTCGCTTAAAGATGCTCGTCAGGTGGTCGACAATTCGCTTGATAAGGCGGAGAAGGAGACATCATCAGACTCAAAATATACCGTTGCTGTACAGGCCGTCACAACGAATCCTGCACAGCCGAACGAGACTCATCTTCTAGCTGCGATAGGCAGCTTTAGCAAAGGGGGGAGGGAGCAAAGACCACCCGACTTTTTAGAAATTGATAAGACGCCTAGGCAAGAGGATATATGCAAAAGATCCACATGGTTCTGCGATTCTGTATTCGCACTGGACGCCCATATAAAAAGCCAACCTATTAACAACAGTGCCCAGCAAATAATATATAACGGCGATCCTCAAACCGACATTTCTGGATCATTTGCAGCTTACAGAAGATTATCATTACCATCTGGTTTTACACTTGGCCGCGGAGCCCCATTTGAGTTCAAATCACTAATGTCGGACCAACCTGAGCTACCCAAAGAAATCGACGGGATAGAAGTTAACCCAGAATGGGGTCTTACGAAAGCTGGGAAGGCTAGGCAAAGGTTGCCTATAGCTTGTACGAACTGCAGAGGAAAGAAGATAAAATGTCTTGTCAACAAAGATGGAGGTCCTTGCCACAACTGTCTGAAATCTGATGCTTTGAAGAATACCTGCCGGACTGAGGGAAGGTAAGATTGTTCCACCGCAAGTGCCGCCTCAAACATAAGCCGAAGCTAATTTCGCACAAAGACCAAGAAGACAAAGTTCTGCAATCAAAAGAGACAAATCAAAGTCTCGTAAAAGGAGCGTTGGAAGAAGGCCTTCTCAAAATGATGGAGACGACTCCTCCACCAGCTTTTCCAGAGCCTCATCTAGAGACTTAGCTGACGAGGATAGCTTGATGCTTGGTGCCATGGACCCATCGCTTCTTACTCTCCCTATTGGTAGCTTGCCACCTGGAGTGCCAGCTACCCATGCGATCTACTCCGGCTCTGGGATGCACTCAGAAGCTCCATATCCCCATCCCTCCGACTCTCCGATTAGCAATATGTCGGATAGATCCCGTCAACTCTCACTAGAATCCATATCCTCTTCCTATCAACCACTTTTTACATCAGGATACAGCCTGGAAAACGAAGGAGTCTACGATCCTCGACTTTTTGCAGCCCCCTCGGAACCGAGGATAGTATCTCCTCTCTCTAAACTTAACCCAACAAGTTTTCCAAAGCAAACCAGGATACAACTACCAGACGAACGCACAACCAAAAATCTTGTAGAGCTCTTTTTCACCCATCTCCACTGGCAAGGATACGGATTTTTACAGCCGTCATCTTTTCTGCGGAACATAACGGCTCAGTCCCCTATTCTCCTTTTATGTATTTGCGCGGCCAGTTGTCGCTTATCTGATGAACTACGTGCCACTAATTCGCCCCGTATTCTCGAGGCTCAAGCAAAGCAAGCTGCTCTGGGCGAAAGATTCGCACCTACTCTAACGACCATTCAAGCCTTTCTCCTCCTTGCCTTCCATTACTCTGCAACCGGCGATATCGACCAATCGAACGGGTATTCAGATATTGCTATATCAATGGTAAAACAGATACGGCTCGGGGAGCAAGTCAACGAGAAACTCCGGCAAAAAGAACGATTAGGGCAGCCTACAATGGACCCTGCCGTAGAAATTGGTAAAAGGACGTTCTGGGCAGCATATTTACAAGATGTAAGCATGGATTCCTTAGTTATATACGGTTCAGCAAGTGTGTAATTTTGCTGATGATATTGTGTTGCTGGCAGCGTTCCCGACACCTGACAGAACAGCAGACCCCTGAGCAACGACTGGCAGTGTCAGATATCCCGCTTCCATGTCTTGAGGGCGAATTCGACCTGAGAGAGAGGACAGGAGATTCAAAAGGCGTCTTTGACCGGGCTAATAATGTTGGTGTCATGGGATATCTCGTCAAAATAGTCGACATTCGAGCGAGACTTCTTCACTACCTCAAAGTCTCCTGCACGCACCTGCCCCAGGTCTATCCTACAGATCACAATTCCTGTGATACCAAGCAACTTGCTAAAGAGTTGAAACTGTGGGAAGAAAGGCTTCCAACAGAATATATGTTTACAGCTGATAACTTCAAAGGCCATTTTGATGGGGAGCATTCGACTATCGAGACCATCTGCTTGATGCATATCATCTACCACACCACTTTGAACCAGCTGCACCGTTATCAGGATACGAAAGAAACATTCACAGAGCACTATCTCCCGTGTTTCAACCATGCTCTTTCAGTTCTCGCCATATTGCGAACTATATCAAAATATAATGATGAGGTCGCGAAACCAGTGGGGAAGAAGATCCAACTCGTTTCCCCCTTCGTGCCATTTGCAATTGGAATCGCATGCGATACAATTGGACGTCTTTTGACATACCTTCCCGAAGAATATATCATGGAGGACGGTCGGCTGATTGCCAATCCAAATATTTCATTATTTTTTAACGCGCGAAAATACTATCGCGAAAGTTTACAGTCACTTCGAAATTATATGCATAGAATGAAGGCCGCTGCTGATATCTATGTCATAATTCGAAAGCTCTGCGTTGATATTAGGGAGGCATGCACCGATGGAATGGGTAACAAACAAGCCGCGGATCCAGCAGGGCCCCATTGTGTTTCCGGAGTATGTATCAATAAGGCGAAATTGCGGGCAATCGCTCCTACAATGATCCCGCTGAATAATTCCGTTGTCGATATACTATACCACGGTGATTATTTTGCAGCGTGGTACCGGCACGGCGGTTCGCAAGAAATCGAAAGGCTGACACTGCCCGCCACCGATCGTCAGCGCCAACCGGCAGGCTTACCTGAGATTAGCTCAAGCAGCCTGCGAATGGCCACAACACCATTAGCCCACACCAGCCAGCCATCGGAAGGATATGTGACGGCGGTGCAACTACCTCGAAGTACACTCGCCGTTTTTAACCTACAGGTCGATGCCTCAGAAGATCAGGATGCCGCACAGTGGAATTTGCCCCATGTAACTGCTCCTGCAGCATCAACGCAAGGCTCACCGCTCATGGGGCGTGATGCTCGGTCATCTCACTCTGGAAGTGTCGGTCACCCTGAACCGTTCCTCCACACGGACTCGACGCTAGGACAGTCTGCAGCAAGTTCTAGCTCTCTTCCATCTTCAGGAAGTAGCCCAATGCCACTCGGTGGCCCATTCATCTCTGCTGCCAATCCAGGTTGGCAAAGCCCTGAACTTTCAGGAGCCGATATGCTTAGCTTCGAGTCGTTGAATTTCATGGATGTCGACGCTAGTAGTCAGGACGTTCCATTAGATTTCAGCATGGAAGACCTGCTGAATAGCAACCCCTTTAACAATACTCCCGAATAAATCCAAAATGAAGTACGACTGACGCATGGATGAAACTTAACGACATTTCCTTTGTTATGCCTGCTCTCGATCTGACAGTTTTCCCTTTTGGACCCTTGCGATAAGCCCGCTCCACATGAACAATGGATAATTGCATCTCGCCTGCTCTTCTGGAGGGGCTGGACCTTGCTGGAAAAGCTGCATGCTCGCGGCAAAGTCGGGTGTCATTCAAGTAACCGCCCAGCCCACTCCAGAGATGGAAGGTTTGCCAGTCCCCCCCCTACACTTGCTAGGGTCGGCAAAATTCCCATTCGTCAACACAATTAGAAGCACTCTGTGATCCAATTTCATTGTCCTGTGTAGCATTTTAGCGCTGGGAATCGCCTGATTTAGTACGCATTGTTATTAATGTATCACCGCCCGTTTTGTCCTGCGCTTTGCCATTATCTTTATATTCTTCCATTCGGCACGGCGTTTTTTTAATGTTGTTATCTTGTTCAGTGTCATTCTTTTCGAAATTTTCTCTTCAAGTTTAATTCATATTTGCTGGTCGATTTTTTTTCAACACAAAAGTCTTGTGGTGTTTCTTCCTATTCAGTTCGATCTAGACGTTCTGGTGTCGACATATCGATATCCTGCGTAATTTTTCCAGCGGTTTTGCACGGGAATCGAGCAGATAGTTTTAAGCTTTTGAGGCACGGTTGTTATACGAAATTATAGAGATACTTTGCCATAATTCGATCCAATCTAGTAATTCTTCGCCGCAACAGTTTGAAGAGGTTGTTATAAATTAGCTGTGCAATATGGCCGGGCGCCAACAGCAAGACGCAACAGGGAGGCTGCCGTATAGAAATCGCTCTCTCAATACACCATCAAACCAACCTGTGGCACATACTGCGAGCCCGAGGACTCCAAGTCCAGCACCAACTTCGATTTTGACTTCGAGTCCAACAATATCGAACCCCAGCCAAAGTCCAACACCATCTCAAACTCCCACACCCGTCCCGGCACCTGGCACAGCAGTCAGTTGGTCCAGTTCTGCCAATATAACAGGTTTGTAGATACCCTGTTGCATGAAATTATGTTTCATTTCAAGTTGGATTTAGGGGGTGCTGTGGTTTCTTTTTTTTATAGCTGTTCTAATTCTCGACTTATAAATATAGCTATAGAAAAGCCGTTCCCCCGCCCACCCGTTAGCAAGTGGTCTTTTAAAAGTTTTTCAAGTTTTGGGTCAGATAAACTAAAAGGTAATTCTATACCTAATTCTTTGTCCCTTTGTATCATCTAATCAGTCTTCTATTTCTTAGACCACGATCTCCCAAGCTGGAAGCCTTTTACTTTACGAATCCCATATCTTATTTTCTTAATTCTTTTAACTTTATTTTTTATTGTATCCATCGAGTTGCTCTTCAGGAAGAGTAAACGCGATGGATATCTTACCTTTGCACAAGGTGATGGTCTTAATGGTTGGCAAATATTTGTTTCACAGTATATGGGCACTGTAGCCGCTATAATATTCGCGATCCTACTTTCATTATCAGATCTCGATGCGAAGCGACTGGAACCATGGTTCGAATTATCAAAGCCAAATGGAGCTACTGCAAAAAATTCTGTCTTGCTGTGCTACCCTTTCGACTTTTTGGCATTCGTGCCATTCAAAGCCGCCAAAAGAGGTCATTGGTCAGTATTTCATATTGGAACAGCAACTGTCTTGGTTTTTTGGTTTATCACACCTCTGCAGAGCTCCTTGGTTGCGATAGCTCAGCAGCGGGTGGTTTTACCTACAAGTTTTATAACAACTAAGGGATTGCAAAAATTATCGGCCTTCGGACCCGAAACCACTTCATTTACAAATATCGCTTATTCTATCTCCTGGTTGAACTCTACGCCTCCAGTTTATAGCACCAAATCTGAAGCTGTTCTACCTTTTGAACCTTTATCTGGACCAACATCAGATGTAAAGAGCGCACTCTGGACAGGAAACTCTACCGCATATTATTCCCAAGTAGAATGTCGCCCCGCTGAAAGGATCATAATACGAGATCCTAAAACGCCTGCCGGAGCCGAAATCCAAGACAACGAGAAATTTTTTTATGACAAGCAGACCAACTGTAGTTTCCGCCACTCCGGGTTCCCGAAAATATATAGCCCAGACCCCGACCAACCTTGGAGGCCATGGTATGCCCAATTCGTTGGATACAATTCTGGGGCCAATGCTCTTTATTACCTCAAGACTCCGACCTGCCAGATTCAAGACCCCGACCCGAGTTTGTTTCTTGTAATATTCGCCTACCAGAGAGACTACAACGCCACGGCATCAGTGACAGCAGTTTATTGTGAGCCTAAGTATCGCAGTTCGCCGGTCGAGGCGGTCGTCGATGCTCAGACCCGACTAATTAAGAATGTCACATATATTGGACCTTCCCAAGAATTAACACATAAGGAGTTCAACGCGACAATCTTCGAAACTATTGTATCTGGAGGAGGGATTGGGTTGGAGGCTACAAACGGGGGGCCGTTTAACGCCGCTCCACAGCATACGACGAAAACGAAAGAAGTTACCGAGTTAATGGTAAACTACGATTGGGTTTTCGAATCCAATGTTTTAGGATACTTGTTCGCCATCGATTCTGAAATCGAGAAGTATCTCGATGTTTCATTTCTTACCTCGACTATTGACAAAGCGTACAAGCTGCTATTCACCACATATGCCGCAACTAAACTTATGGTTCCTGAGAACAAGGCCATAGATGGAAGGGTGTCTTTTACGACAGATACAGTGGTAATCCCGGAAGTTTTTGTCAGAATACTAGAGGGGCTGCTTGGAGCCGTTGCTCTACTCCTGACTTGTTTCTTGGTATCAAGCACAAGAAGAAAGACTGGTCTACTATACGATCCTGCCTCTCTGGCTGGCACTATGGCCCTTGTCGCTAGCGAGCCGAAACTTCTGGAAAAGTTCGAGATGTTGGACGGTACATCGACTTCAGATGAGCTTCATCAAGCGGTTTCTGATGAGAATTTAAGATTCAAGTTAAACTCGCAATCGGGGAGGTATCAATTATCCGTACTTGCAGCCTCAGGAGGCACACCACCCCAAACAGGTGAACACCAGCTCATATTTGAATATTTCAATATCTAAAGATGGACATCTAAAACTAACAAAAGTCTACATAGGTCGAGCTCAACGCCGCGATGAGAATGAGCAAGAGCGAAATTCGGAGCTAGGCGCAGTTGCTGGTACGGCCTTTATTCTCCTCCTAGGGGGTTTGCTCGGGTTCATGGCCTATATTTTCTATTACAGCACTACGAATGATGGTAAGAACTGGATTAAAAGGTTATCACTTTTAGAAAACCAGAGACTAATAAAGCAATAGGGTTACCATCGTTCAGCGGGAGCATCTTCGTATCACAGCTCTTGTTTTCTTACACTCCTACCGCGATAGGAACTTTCCTTGAACCGTTTTGGGTACTCTTGACTAGGTTCATATGTGTCCTGCAGCCTCTCGAGACCCTCCGACGTGGTCATGCTACAGCTTCTGAGTCGCTTACCCTCAAATTCGAATCTACCCCGCCAGCTCTCACCATATTTTCGGCGCTGAAGTCCAAACACTACTTTTTGTCTATTCTCGCTGCCACGGCTCTGTCAACTAATATCCTTGCAATCGCTCTCGGCGCCCTTTTTGACCCCGAAACTGTTCTGTCTCCAACTTCAATGGAGTATTCGGGCAGATTTCTCCCTTCTATTCAGGCTTTGCCATACCCTTGGGATTACTCTAACATTGATGAGTCTTTAATACCAGCTCATCATTTTGTAGTTGGTCGTTATGATCACTATTATAGGCTTTATGCGAATTACACCACAGATACCCCTCTGCCATCTTGGACAACCGCAAATCGGTTCTTTCTCCCGGTCAAAACTTCGGATACTCGGCTTCCGAGTTCCTCTGACCTAATTCAAGTAGAAACCATTGGCCTTAACGCTAGCCTTTCCTGCGAAACAATAGAAGTCCCGCTGAGTACTGGTCAAGGACAAGGAGGGCAAACAACCATTAAGCTTCAAGTGGAAGCCACAGCATTCGAGAACGCTGGGCCTTTATGCGAATTTTCGACAGACTTTCGACTAAGTGCGCTATCGACTGTCTACACTCTCATCAATGATGGCTATAAAGGAACACTGGCTATGGAAGGTTATCCAACTTTATTCGGAGCTTCGAATAGTACAAAGGACAATGAAATATGTGCCGGACTCGTGCCAGCTATCTTTTCTCGAGCTGAAGCGCTGGACGGTCTCGCGGAAACGCTCAATTTAACCCGACTCGAATCAGCAAATTTGAGATACAAGTCGATCGTCTGCCGACCAAAACTTGACGTCCAGAAGTATGAAGTTACTCTCGATGCCTCGAATCAAGTTGTTAATGCCATAGCAAAAAATACAACCACTGACGAAAAGTCGCGATTTTTTGCTGGTGCAATTACCGAGACGCAATTGCTTGCAATCACTCGACGTCTTCTTCAAGCCGACATTGATACGAACAAAGTGGGAGTGCTATCAGGCCAGTGGCTCAAATTCAATAGTGAGCCCCTACCGTCTGGATGGATAGATTTCATGATTCAACAAGTCTCAAATTCGACAAAAGCGTTCGACCCTCGAACTCCCATAGAGGACTTGGATATGAATTTGATCGGGGAGCAGATGAGTGAAGCATATTCGAGGGTTTTTGCTTCAATCCTAGGTATCTATTACGATCAAATGTTTGTTGCGGCTCCCGATTCCACCACACGACTTCAAGGCACAAAGTTCACGCCGACTATACGAGTTCAAATGTCAATGGCAATGTTCGCTCTTGCTGCGTCGTTGCTAGGATGGTACTTCTTATTGGCAATCCATTTCTATCTTTTCCGGGTATCTCGACTTTTCCAACGTCTGCCGACCTCAATCGCCTCGGAAATCCAATTGTTCCATAAGAGCTCGGTCTTGGACGATGTAAGAGGCACGGAACTGTTGACAAGCCGCCAGCGAGAGGACTATCTATCGAAGCTGAACAGGCGATATGGTTATGGTAGATTCATAGGAAGAGACAGTATATTAAGAGTAGGAATCGAGCGAGAACCACTTTTAGACCACATGTCGAATCAGGAGGTCAGAAACCAAGGATTAGGGAAGATTGGGTTAACCGTCGAGTATTGGATACAATGGGCAAAGAGGGCTTTGACATAATCCAGTACTGACCCGCAGTCTCTGTTCATTCCAGGAATCTATATTATCAAGTACAGCCATCAAGACATAATGACGTCGATGTAACGAATTACCTTGTACTAATATTAATTTTACCCAAGGGGCCCTGCAAACGAGGGTCAAAGTTTGGATTTTATTTTATTTTACTTTTCACTAAATCACTTCGTCTTAGTCTTGTAAACCGCTCCATTCCCTTCTAATCCAGGTTCTCAAGGCCCATAGACCTGATCAGCATTAGTACATCCTATACTTTACACTAACCTAGGCATCTCCAAGTTAATCAAAGTTTTCGGTAGTCTAATATAACTATAGGCCCCGGGGGTTGGAAAACCCGATGAATCCGTAAAAGGTACGTAATGAACACCTGAACAAATCCTAAGCCATCTAGAGGGGACTCTTGTGTAGGAACGGACTCTAAAGCATTCTTTTAACACATATTACCTATGTCCCTATTTAGGCAGGCATTGTCAGTTTCGCGAATTCGTCAGGTTAAAACTTAAACTTAACTTCGACGTCGATCTGTGCAACGTGGCTTGAGATAACCGACTCTAAAGTCTATCAATCTTAAGTTAATTTACGAATACCATGAATAATACCTAGGTAGGTAGGTAGGTACCTAGTACTACCCAGGAATCCCCGGTACTGGTAGCCTTAAACGAAGAATGTGCCTTTTAACCCCAGACTGTTATCAATACCTCACTGGATTTTAGCTAGATCACAGCTCCAGTCCCGACAATAAGCTAAAAACCTCACGAATCGACGCGATGATGGACGCAGACGAGACACCAATAACCGTCCGAACGGTCAACCGTTCTTGGGTAATCAGAAACCCTGACAGGATCAATACCAACAACCACAACCACTCGGAGCTTCCGACTGAACTTCAGGCTATCGAGGAGGCAATAGACCGCCAGGAGTACTACAGGCGCCTTACGGAGACATGGTACGATATATGGAAACCTGTTTTGCAAAGAATGCAATTCGAGGCAAAAGGGGTAACCATTCCGGACGCCCCCGCCCTTGACCGAGGGCAGGAGGTTATTTTATCGCCATCTATATGCCGACTACTTAAATCAGCAGCTGACGGGGGGGTCCTCTTGCAAAGGGTGCCGACAAATTTAGAGGAAGATCTCAGGGAACTAGTTCTCCCTTTGATAGATCCATTCCTTCGAGTGCAACCTGGTTCTACATCGCGGAAACAATACTTCGTACGTCTAAATGACTGCTCTCCAAAGGACGGAATAGGAAGCCAAGGCCCCTTCAGCGAACCATGGCCAATCATTGTATCTCTGTGCACTTCATCAAGAACCCAGAAGGCCCTTAGAGATTTACTAGAATGCGGAGTTTATCGCGATAAGGACATCAACGAGGATAGGCCTACCGCTCACCAGGTCCTTCATCTGATCCCCTGGCGAGAAGAAATATCTACCTTGAACGAATTTAGGATATTTGTGCCACCAAATGGGAATATAAGGGCAATTAGTCAATACTCTGAACGAAGCGGTGGGTGGGCAGACGACGTTTCAGCCAACTACGACAAGATCAAAAGATTGGTACCAGCAATGATAGAATGCAACACAAAATTCAGACTTTTAGTGCAGGAAGCTGGGCTGGAACTGCCCAAAGGAGGCTATGTTCTTGATGTGCACGCTCAACTTTTACAGCAAGAAAATGGTGGTTCAGCATCACAACAGGGGCCAATTTGGTCAGTAGAACCTATCGAAATCAACCCGTTTGGTGCCCAGCTTGCCGCTGGTAGCGGCATCTTTCAGTGGCTGATAGATTGGGAATTCATGTACGGATTTTCAGACAGCCTCATCGTCGCACTTGTGTATGATGATTGTAGAGAAGATGAAAGTGAATGAAAAAAAAAAAAAAAAAAAAAAAAAAAAAAAAAAAAAAAAAGATACGGGTGGCAGTGTATTCTTGCTGCGGTGGTGTCCAGCGCTGAAGGGAATGCTACCTTAGTTCTCAGGTTCAGGGGGAAACAGTTTCACATAGAGACGTGGCTGGGCAAACCGACCACAAGTCACTTTTACACACAAAATATTTACCCAGAATGCGTCGAGGCCTACGTACTACTCGAAAAGGAGAATGGCACAAGGTTTAGGTTGTTTGGGTATGTTCCACTATTGTATTCTTTTATGGTAAAGGTAAAAAAAAAAAATATTGTACAGAAGATTCACCAGCATGCATCTGATACTAAATAATAAAGTGTAAATTCTAGTGCAACACAGTGCCCTATACAAATACAAAGAAAAGAAAGATATGCGAAACAAAGGAGACAAAATGATGAACGCCGCGAACCAAAATGAAACCCAAGAACTCCTGTGGTTAAAAATGCCCTATGGTATATGGTAGAAAGAAGTGGTACATCATGCACAGAACTCCAACTAGCTCATGTTGAGCTTAGAAACTGTGAGAGTGAACGAAGCTTCTTCGGTGGTTGCGACCAAGGTATCGTCGAGCAAACCGGCTGGAAACTGGCTTGATGGCCTTGAATCCACCCATACCGGCGCTGTCACACTCTGTTCCAGGTGGAACGGCGAATGGTCCGTAGGCCATGTTGTTGTCAAAGCACTGAGTGTAGCTAGATGGGTCGGAACCGCAGATGATAATAACCTTAGAGGAATCACATGGGCCAATCTGGAAGGTACCAGATCCATTCTTGGATCCATCACCGCCTTGGCTTGGTGCAGGAGACGAAGTATCCTTGGTTGGGGTTGGGGCAGTGGTAGGCTGAACAGGAGCAGCGGCGGTAGTCGAGATTTTCACGAAAGTGGTTTGAGGAGGGGCGACAATTGGAGTTGGAGTCTTAGTCTCGACTGGTTCTGGAACTGGGGTTTCGGATGGGCTGCCGATGTCGGTGAAGGAGGTCCCAATAACGATGTTGCTAACACTAACAGCTGGTCCACCGATGAGAGCGGGCTGGGTGATAACTGACGGTGGTTGAGAAGTAGAGGAAACAACTGGCTCAGATGGCTCGCCGCCGCCGATTGGAGTGCTACCAGAGCCTCCAGGGGTGCTAGGGCCACCTTCACAAGCGGCACCAAAGTGACCATCATCAACAACTCTAACATTTGATCCTGGGTTAGGAAAGACAATGTCGAAGTTCTCCTTAGTTGTGCAAGCGTTGTTCTTGGCTCCATTGATATTGGCGACGAACATGTCGGGGAGCGAGTTGAAGGTGCTATCAGAAGAGCCGGAGCCACCGATAGTGATTGGAGCGCAGTTCATGTACATCTCTCGGTTTCCAACTCTGTTGAACCATGTCCAGACGAAGACGGCCTCACCAGCCTTCAAACCTTCCGGAAGATCGACTGGAAGAACTGGGAGTGCCATGCCAGCATCACCACCGAGGTTTCCGGAAGCAACGACAGGGCAGCCACCCTCATACGACTGAACGACCTTGAAGACACTGTCCTTTGTTGGCGGGTTGTCGTAAGTGATCGAGATTTGGCAGGAACCACCGCCATGAGTAGCACCACCAGTAAGCTCAAAGGTACCGGCGACGCCAGGTGTAAAGGTTGTCTTTGGACTTTCCCTCGATCCAATACCACCTGGGAATTTGCATGGAAAGTTTGCACCACTGGGATCTAGTGGAGCGTTGTCTGTATTGATGGTGTATGGACCGGGCTTTGTCATCTTGACGTGAGCGCTAACAAGAGGGAGGAAAGCCGCAGCCGCAGCAATGAATGAGGTTGTGAAATGCATTTCGAAATTTATTTATGAATTTTTGATAACACTATCCACCGAGGTATGTATCTATCGTACCCAGACGATGATATTTGCTAATGACTTTGGAAACGAGAAAAAGAGTGTGTACGAAGCCTTTATACTACGACAGAAAATGCTGCCTACCGGTTTCGAGTCAAAACCTGTTTCGTATAGAGGAAGATCGTGAGGTGGAACTAGCCACTGATAAAACACTTGCGTTCCTGAGTTGGAATGAGTGGAAGGTCAAGAAACTTTAGATAGAAAAATATCGATGCGTCAAGCAGGATATTTTGTGTGCTATCAAAGCGGCTTGGCTGGTAGGGAATGAAATGTAAGGAACGTGATCGACCCAGTCGAATAAAAGAGTTAGTAGAGCTATAGCTCGGTGGAAGAACTGCTTGGTGATGGTGGAAAAAGAGAAGGAGGGGAAGACCCAAGAAGTGGCTCGTCGACCCGTTTTATAAATCTGCATTCCATCTGCAAACCTTGATGCAGGAGAGTGCTAAGCTTTTCTGCGAGTGCCTTTAGTTTACACCCTTCCGTGTCTAAAGGGATACAGTCTGCCATTGGGCGGTGTGGAGTCTCAGGAGAGGATACAGATGCCCGGAGTTGCATCTGTTCCTGGCAGTTAAATAGGGGAGCATTGTTTCCGAGTGAGCTGATCGAAGTACGGAGTACGGGTACCTGAGCAGGAACCCAGGATGTGGCTAGCCATGGCCAAAACATGACAGGGTTTCACAGCAAATGGCTAAAGCTGCCAGCCGGGGCGTTTCCTGGGCACTCTGGGTGGCCGCGTTAGCGTAAAATCCGATTCAAAATTCTGCACCTTCGTCATGGAGGGAGCCCCTCAAACGGACCAGGACGCGGGGTCTTTTCAGTTACCGGATCCGGACAAGTGGTTTGGCATTCTTCGCCATGGCGAAAGACTCGGGCTCGCCATTAGCTGAGCTTCACACCAACCCCTGCCAATACGGGCAAACGCCCAAGCTTAAGGACCAGATCTCTCCACGACCAATCAATCCAGAACTAACGACTAGACAACATTCATAGACACGGCTTGACTGGCTATCCATCGTCAAGCAAGCTTTACCGATTTGGATATTTTTCTTGGAGCCCGCGCGCGAAAATTTCTGTGTTGAGATAGGAGGTTGCATTCTTGCCAGATCGTACCAAGCCCGCTCTCTCGTTCAGGAGGCATGAAGCTTGAAACAGAAGCTGATTTAAGCGGGTGGTGGCTAAAAAATCCCGCTGTCGATGCTACTGTCGATGTTCACTAGCTCGATCTTTTTTTGGCTTCCTTCGCGAAGGCAAATCGTTCCTTGCATGAATTGTCTTGAAGTATGTAGGCCCGCTTTGCCCATTGATTAGTGAATGGGCGAGCGAGGCGCGGTTCACTTGTCGACATCGACCAGATGCTTTTTTGAGAAGTCGACAACCTTTTGCATCGCCTTTCTGTAATCATGCGAATTCTTGCGGGTTAGAGGTTGTGCAGATTCCCGAGGAAAGGGGACGTGGTTGGAATCCCGCCTTGGCTTTGGAAATTCTTGGGTCCTCTTCGCTAAGGTGCACTGTTTTTTTTGTTCAAAGCATTCCTTTTTTTTTGCACCTTTCTCGGACACTGCCCCCAAACCGTCATGGCTGCCTTCAATAGACGCTGGAAAATTAACTAGTTAGTTAAAATCCTCTATCCGTCGGTAGGTTTCATGAATCTTGAGAATAGTAGCCCAAGCTAATTAATTTGCAGAATTCGTTCAATGTAGAGGTGTGCACATGTAGGTGTGTGTTGCCTTCCCTGTCAAGCAGCTAGAAGGGTACTGGTCGCCTGATCTTGCTTGATGCGATGCTACTGTGGCACCACCAAGCGCTACCCATGCAAGCGGAGGCTACTGCCCAGACCTGGGCTCTCGTTGTAGCTTCACAGAACAGCCCCTTTCTGATATTCAATCCCGTGAACACTGAGATGTGACCGGCACATGAAAAAACTGCAGAACTGTCACGTCGGCAGATGGGATGCAATAGAAGCTGTGATTTCTCAACCGCTGTCCTTCCTGTGACGTTTCTAAAAGCGCAAGCTCCACTGTCAAAGCAATCGAATGAATCTGCTCCAGCCTCGATATTCCACGTCAGTCAGCATGGGTGTTTTCTCCTGTGGCGACTACATTAGAAAGCGCTTTGTGTATAAAAATAACAGTCAAGAATAGCCCATCGGTACTTTTACATAATCGAAAGATTAAGTACTCACTAATGTTCAGGATTCCATGCCTTTTGCTGGCCAATCTATATATGCCCCGGTACGAATTCATCCAGTGTCAACCCTTGCCCTAGTCGATTCCGGAGACGAATGATCGTCGGCGTTTAAGTACCTCGTTCTCCACTTAGCCAAAACCCAACAGTCGTCCTTTATTTGTACTAAGGTTTTAATGACAGCTATTTAGTGTTACCGAATAGACCTAGAAGTCTGCTGTGCCACCGTGATCACCCACTTGTCGAACTGCGAGACGAGCTCTAGCTTGAAATTTTTCGAAACCACAAGGTCGAGGCGAGGATGTGCCCGAAGGACCGGATCGCGATCGGAACAAGACCCTTGGTCCCATTTTTTGATGAATTTAGAACCTGAACTCGCCCACCCTAGTGAAAACCTTTCCAAGATTTTCATATTATGTCGCCGTCAAGACTATGAATTGACACTACTGATCAATGACCCCGGCGTCAAAGTTTGAGACTACCTGAGGCGAGGCTTGAGGGTCTATCAAAGCTTGAATGGTCTGGAGAGTCCCAATTCAATATGCAGGGACTTCAGACCTAAATGCCGAGTATCCGCCGGTACCTGTACTCGATTCGTCAGTTGAGTGGGATTTTGTGATAAGGCGATACATGAAATCAGGTGTAATTTTGTGAAGGAACGATGCATGTAGAGGTATCACCTCTCTAAGCAGGTGAATGGCTAAATGTTAGTTTCGAATCTGGCTTAGGTGTGGGTGGATTTTAATCGTATGAGGCCTTACATACATAACAATGTCGAGATACTTTTGTGAATTGTAATCGAATCGACAGCAACACCCAGGATGCGTTGTGTGTGGTTGGTGCAAATGCCCCCGGGATGCATGATCCCCCGGAGCCAAAGCCTTGAATTCCCTGCATGGTGGCGCCTTGCTTCCTTGTTTCCCAGGGTTGCTTCGGATTCGTTTCAGATGCTTGTCAGGTCGAAAGGAGGTCGGACGAACCAAGACTTTTGGAAACTTGGCAGACCACGTGCATTATACTTTTTCCCAAGCGCCCTCGAATTCGCAACCACCGAATCATATTGCTGGAAAGCCTTCAACCACGACTTCACGACCCGGAGATCTGATTTCATTAAGGCCAAGGAACTCGCTAAGCAGTTGACGACATCTGCAGGATTCGGGGTGCAGAACCGTAGCGCCAGAGCTAAAAAACTTCGACGTCCATTGAGCTGTCTAGTTTGTTGAGTCAACAGGAAGACAACAAAGCAGTTGTATCAATAAGCAGCTTCCCGACAGCAGATGCTGGCATTGTTAGGTTGTGTGGACGAATCACAGCTTCAAATTTGCAACATATCAACACGCTTAGAGGCGTCTACGAGTACACGCAGCTCAGGGCGGCCTCTTGCCTTGAACCGCGTCCTATAATTACCTCACCTACAAAGGAGATGCCCTTGTCCGATATTTCACAGGATTTACTCGACGAAATCACATCGATAAATTCTATATATGCAGAAGATACATTAAAGCTTCAACAGCCGCCGTTAGGTCCTAATATAGCTAATCCTGCTTCTAATCCATCGTCTATCGGCCAAATAGAAGCGGGAGAGGCAGTTTGCATTCTTTCTCCTCCAGCAGATGAAATTAACCCCCCTGTGTCATTGACCCTTAAGTTCCCGAGAGACTATCCGGCATCCCCACCAACTATACTGTCAGGGACTACCTTCGGGAAGGGGTTAAGCAAGGAGGAAGTCACTCAGTTATCCAGGGACGTACTACACAATGTGTGGCTTGACGGCGTTGTAGTACTATTCGACCTGTTAGAAGGCCTAAAGGTATAACATCCAACTGCAGAGTTCCCTTGATATTATTTTTTTTAGACTGTCGCCTTAGTGTTTCAAAATGACACTTGCAAATCGATAACTATCGACGGCATGAACCAACCGAAGTATCAGCCTTGCAAAACATCATTACAATTATTGCTTGCTTTCTCGGCAGGATAGAATATGAAAATAATCTGACATCACAAGGCCACGCCAGGAGCTATTGCATAAAGACAGTGTTGAAGCTGCTGCGCCAGCCTCGCCTCCAGAATCTGTTGAGGTACAGGAGATAGTGCCCGATGTCAGTAGTACCGGTGCTGCGGCCGTGGCAGTTGTCTCCTCGATTCCATGGACAATTACACCTACCACCACGGTCTCCAAATCCCAGTTTGTGGGCTGGTGTGTGCGGGTGACTTCGGCTGAAACAGCTAAGCAGCACATCGCCGAACTCATTTCCACCGACCGGAAAGTCGCTAAAGCGACTCACAATATCACTGGTGAGAATTGCTTAATTACAAACCCGCCTTAATTGATTGTTCTAGAATCAATTATTATCGCGTCTTATCGTTACTAACCCGTGATATCGGCTTTAGCCTTCAGGATTCGCACGTCGGAAGGGATAATTTATCAAGGTAATAATAATGCTCATATGCAATGTGGCCTCGTGCTACCACAACCACTCATTCACTACACCCACAACGCATTTTTCAATCTTCCAAATTCCTTGTTTGAAAAAAAAGTAGACAAACCGCTCGACTCAGTGCTAACATTCCGGACAGATAACGACGACGACGGGGAAACTGCCGCCGGTTCTAGGCTTGGCCATTTACTAGACTTGATTGATGTCTGGAATGTGCTTGTTATCGTGAGCCGCTGGTACGGCGGTATCAAACTGGGACCTGACCGGTACGTATCATAACACGTTCATTTGTACCATGGTACTCCGAGGTACCCGTCGAAGTACCCGTGTATCTCCCCGTGGCAAGCAAATCAGGAGTATTAACGGATTAAATTTGGGGCTATTAGTTTCCGAATCATCAATCAAGTTGCGCGAGAGGCCCTCATCCTTGGGGGGTTCATAGATGAACACGGTAATACCAAGGGCGATGACACGGGAGACAGCGGTAAAGGGAAGAAGAAGAAAGGAAAGCATCATTAAAAATACCATGCACAATTGTATCAAGTACATAGATATACCAACATATCAGGAAGCTAAAGAACACTTACGTAAAAACTCATCTTGGTCCCTTCGAACCCTGAAAATATCTCCAGATTGCTCAATCTCAAACGTATATACAACTTTCCTGCATATCTGCCGAGTTTAATATTTGCAAGCCGTAAGTTTAAGCGGGCCAGGGCCAATTATTGTCCACCGTCAAGGCGTGCGTTTTGACAGTCGATACATCGAGATAACATGAGACGAGGGCCTGGCTCAATTGGACCCACTTTTCTCCACAATAGGTAAGGGCAACCGTAGGCAACACAATCTCCCTTCTTTTACCAAGATTCGAAGGGCGCGAATGAAGGGCAAGACGTATCGATATATTTCCCACAATCCTGCCGTTCCCCATACTTTTCTCTATATTGCCCCAGGTACAAGGTACATATACAATATACATATACAAACATGATACCCGGTTTCTCGGCACAAGTAACTTTTTCGGCAGGTGAAATTCGGCGAGCCGCGACTCTCCATCCTCGTCAGCGTTCCAGAATCCAGGTTCACCGACTCCCCCAAAAATCTAAAACTTCGTGCGACACTCGCCACGCAAGGAGCAGGATGGACTTGACTAACTTCAACACCCATCCCGCCCCTTTTAAAAAATTTCTTCATACCCTCGAAATGCTATGGTATCCTCGAGAACCATGGATTGAGATCTCTCGCTTGTCTTAAGAGATTGACCGTTACCCCAAGAATCAGTTGAAAGTTGCGGAACCGAGTGGAACGTTACAAAAGAACCCTTGGTTTTGAGGGTTTTCTTGATACCAGGTGGAGTCTATGCGAGTTTTAGATATTGACTATGGCTTTCTCGCGATCGATCTTTTAGTAGCACGAGGAACCGCGGTAAACCGAGGCGGGGAGATATGATATTGGATTTTGTGGTATGATATTCGTTTACAGGATATTGGAAGGGTTTGTATAATATCCGAACGCGAAAGTATTGGCAAGGTTTGTAGCATCGATTGGGTTATAGGTCACGTCCACGGGGCCGTAGATGGCATGTGGGAATGATTAAAATTTAGCTAATTTCGTGGGAGCAATATCTACTATATTCGAAATTCGAAATTACACGGTAAGACACTATTGTTCTCCACACGTTCGTCTTTGGGCTCTATCCTTCAGAGCCTTTCAAAAAATCATACTAACATCGAAGTATAGATCGACCTTAAAAAAAAAAAACTACATGACCGAAAGTAACCAAGAATCAATTTCAGCTTTGTTAAAAGAATAGAATCATTTGAACGCGGCCACGATGCGACTCCATAGTCCCTTGAAGCCACCCTCTTTCTTTTCTCCCTTCTTTGGCTCCTCCCTTTCTTCAGCAGCCGACGATCGTCCAGATGGACCCGCTACAGCAACACCGGCACTTGTTACCTTCCCAGAGGCTGAGGAGGAACTAGTCGGTCGGTTATCTTCATCGAAAACCCCGATTTTATTCTTCTGTGTAGCAGAGGTGTGAACCGGTTCTGGCGGCTTTACGTCCGTGGCGTCGGCGTGAATGTCCTGAACACCAGTAGGGAGCTTAGAAGAAGATGCGTCGGTTGATGGAGAGGCATATGAGCTGGTAGCTGGAATGGGGTCCGTAAGCTGTATAGGAGTTTGATCTTTGGGGTCTTCTTGGGTAATATCCGAAGCGTACGGCTTTGGAGCGTCTGTTGCCATATCTGGTTCTTTTTCCTTGGCTTCAGGTTCCTTCGATATCGATTTCCTCTCTGACTCAACAGACTTCTTTGGTGCAGGTTCCTCCTTGGGTGCAGGCTCTTCTTTAGTAGGAGACATCTGCATTGCAGCTTTGAGATCCATCGTGCTCGAATTCGCTGATTTGCCGAGTTCGAGGGGTTTGGCGGGTGTAGGCTCCTCTGGGGGGGTCAACGCAGTGGATACCTGCGCAGGTACAGCTGCAGCTGCTGGAACAAGCTCTTCCGCTGGCTTCGTCTCTGCGGGTTTCGTCTCTACTGGCTTCGACTCTGCGGGCTTGGGCTCCGCTGCCTTATCCTGAGGAGCCTTGCTCTTATTTTTGTTCTTCCTGTTCTTTCCCATTGTGGTGACGAGTTATTCGGTGTTATAATAGTGTAATCCGCTTTTCCAATCACTGTTGTGAATAAGATGGAAGTTTTACAAAAAGGTCTTTCTGTAGTATGATATGTAGATGTATACGTAGTCGACGAATGAAAAAAAAAAAAAAAGAGAGATTGCGAAGCTTTCACATGCACCGACAGGGGCAGGGCAAGAAAATGTTTAAACTTCGTCGGAGGAGTAGCGGACGGAGAGCTAAAATAAGAAAAAAAAAGTTTAAATATACTCTGCGTCTACGAGTTTCTTTCTAAGGAGAAGAGAATTAGAATTTTCTGAACGGAGTCTTTATTTCTCTTTTCCCCGTCATAAGATATTTTTATCCCGTTATCGATAATTATCTACTATCATTTACTGAATTCAGCGGGAAAAAGTCAGTTTGTGTGTGAATCTGCAACATTGCTTTGTGTTGTTCAAGCAGAACGTGGTTGAGGATTTAGTACTATGATAGCAGGTATCGACGGATCTACTGAGGGGTTTGACTTTGACTCTTAGCTCTACGGGCTAGAGGTATGCTGTATCCAGCTTACACGCGGAAGAGGGAATACCAACTCGTATTTGTTATTTCGGGATGTTACCGGTCCGTTGAGGCGTTTACGCCCACGCATATGCATGTATATGGACGTCCAACACAGCATATTCTGGGATTGGATAGGAGTTGAATACGTATGGAGTATAGATGTATCGATATTAATATTGGGTCGAAGGCTCGCTAGGTTGTCGAGCCGTCTTAATTTAAAGCTATAAAGCCTCGCCGTATACAGATATAGTATCCACTTAAGTTGGCTTATATGGTGGATACGATATAATATACAACTCGAGCAATCGCAACAGTGCAGCTCGCTTCGTCGATTCGAACGCAAGGGAAAATCAGAAACGTTCATCGTAGCAAACGAACCCGGGTGTCTTCTCAACCCATCGAACGCAAAGATATGGGCAACACGAAGAACCGCAGTCGAAATATTCACGCCTTAATAGTTCACGGTAGTGACAAGTGGGATCTCAATTGTGCCTACAATTTCCTCGCTGCAGTGAAGTCATGCTACTCTCGCAGTATCATACCTCACGCGCTGTCGACTTGCAAGCGCGACGAGCTTCTAGAACTCTTCGACGTTGCGAAGGACGAGGAACAAGATGGCGACCAACAGGGTTCGAGGTCACTGCCTAATACGCCGTCCCTTGGGTCCAGTGCCATGGCTTCGACTACGGAGCCCAGTATTAATCCTCAAGATATAGCTACGATAGGCCAAGAGGATATTATCCCTGGCTATCTACCGCCGCCGCCGTCAACACCTACACCCCAAGAAACTCGCGAAATGCTCGAGGTCCTTAGACCATTCTATCGCTGTGTTCCGCAAGAAGATATCAAGTTGGAGCTAAGAAGCCATTTACAAACCTTGGCACCGAAGCTTAAACATTCTTCTAGGCTGTTGGTTATAATCTGTGCTCAAGCTGTCCATACCTCCGGTTGCATCGTCCTTGGACGTACAATCGTGGCCCAGGATATAATGGAGTACATTGAAAGCTTACCAATGAAGAGTTCGGCGGTTATTGCGAGTATTGCCACAGGTTCAGACGATCGAGAGGAAATACCGGATACGTGGGAAACGGCGGATGAACAAACTAGTTCGGAGATAAGGTACAATTCTGAGACTCGTACTATATATACGGTGGCTCGAATTGAAACGATAAAACCGGATGGGGAGTTATCTGTCGAGCGTGAGGTACAGTTAGTGAGGGATGCTGGGACCTTGCAGTCCAAAAGCGATACTTTCTCTGGCTATAGGTCGTTGAAACTTGGGCCGTGGGCTTATCTATCGAAAGAATGGGTACCGGTAGATACGGTTACGGGTTACATTGAGGAGGTTATTGATAAGAATATTGTGCTGAAAGGAGTTAGCCCGTTAACCCGCGCAAAAGTTACCTTTGACCGAGGCGTGAGGATCGTAAAGAAACAAGAGCCGCTAGACTTGTCGATTTACTATCTGGAGCTAAAATTCGAAGAAGTAAAGAGAAGGGGCGAGGAAGATGAAGAGGATGCAACGGAAGAACCAGCGACCGAACATGCTAAGAAGGGGATGCTAGCCCTTTCAGGGATGATGAAGCGGGTTATTGATCAAAACCGGAAATGTCTGCATGCAGCACATATTATCAGCTCGTCATCGTTGTTTCAGCAGAGAGTAGAAGAGACGCTAAGGTTCATAGAACGAGTAGATATCAGGACCGAAGCATTTCTTCAAGGGGCATATAAGGATGGTATGCTGAAGTTTATCGATGCCACCGGGATAAGACTACCCCCGGAGGTGAAGCGGAAATTTCTGGAGTCAATACAGATGCCATGCCCAGAGTTCAATAACCTTATAATACCCCCCAAAAGCTGCGTGGGTATGGAATACTGGGATCAAGCGAACCGGATACTTAGGCTTATGCAAGGTCATACCTCGCAGTACAGATGGTTTCGGGTCGAGAGATTTCTGGAATATATAGCTGAGAATCTGTAGACGTCATTGATTTAAAGTTAAAAAGCATTGAGTTTTTAATAATCTATAGCTAATCAAAAATGACTTTATTGACTACAGTAGTAATGTAAACGCAAATAGTTGAGAGAGAGAGGACTGCATCCACGAAATTTCAATAACCCTGTGGGGTTCGTGGGTTTATTGCTTTGCGTTGTAGACGTTGCTTTCTGCTCAACGCATTTGCTTCGTCGACAGCAACATCTCCAACCTAAACTCATACTGTACATGCATATGTCCTTTCTCTCCCCATACACCTTCACCAACTCAACCCACTGCTTCATCCGTCAGTTCCCATCCTATCGCTGTCATATTCACAATCCCTCGAAAATGGCGTGGTTTCAAAAGTCATTCTCGTTGAAGCCACAATCTCGTGGTTCTTACCTCATCACGTCTGAGGTCACATCAAACCTTCCCGAAATCGGAGAGTACAGGGTTGGGCTTCTGAATTTGTTCATACAGCACACGAGCTGTGCGTTATCATTAAATGAAAATTGGGGTACGAAATCATAATATTCCTTGATACTCAATGGCATTTTGGTCATTGTAACCTAGGTTGTGTTGCTATAGCTAAAATCATTCTAAAATTGTCTTAATCTATAGATAGTGATGTTCGGTTGGATATGACGGATGCCATGAACCGTATCGTAGTTGAGGATAAGAAGTATGAGGGAATATATCGTCACGACGCAGAAGGAAGCGACGATATGCCGGGACACGTCAAGAGCAGTCTTATCGGCGTGAGTGTGACAATCCCAATAACGGAGGGACAGCTGAATCTGGGCACATGGCAAGGTATGTAAGACCTTCGGGTTTCGAATCCCCTTTTTCGCTTTCAAAACCTAATATTTCCCCGCCTGGTCCATGTAAGTCATATTAACGCTTGATATTATACACAGGCATTTATTACATGGAATTTAGAGATTCGAAGCACAGGAGAAATGTCGTGGCGACGATCCAAGGAGAGAAAATATCCTCGACATCTGATTGAATTATAGACGAGTATGGTACCTATCACGAAGATGCGGCTTATCGGGGTAGTAATGTGGGGAAAGCTCAAGCTTGCATGGTGGGGCAATTGCCAACTGCAGCCACAGGTTCTTTTTTGAGTGTATGTAGGGAGATTATTGAACCAACGAGGGGCTGCATATTCTTAAGATGAAAAAATGCAGTTATGAAATGCAATGCAGCCTGTGTTGTTCAGCCATAAATTCTCCCCCCTCTTTTTGAGTGGGTTTAATGAAAGAACATATTATACATATGGAGACAGTGGGGATCTACGGGTGTCGTGATCTTTTTTATCCCCTCTTTCGTTGAGATATGATGTTTTAATGTGGATACGTTGTTTTATGCATTAAGGGGTTAAGCATAGACGTCGACGATGTTTCTAAACATGCGGCACGGAAGTCAAAGCGAAGACATACATACGTCAGGGTCTGAGAGTCCGACCGCCGTTTCTGCTGCCTTAAGCCCTGTCGACGCCCGCTGCAGCGAGATCGAGTGGAGTTCGGTCTCGATGTCGAGTCATGAAGACATCATTATGCTCTTATATTTTGACCCTTTGTGAACGACTTTGAATTAGGTCGGGTGAATTCGATTGCTAACCTACGAAATGCAGGAAACGGCAAGCCCCACTGAGGGCTGAGACCCGTAATTTCGGGAGAACTCTCGCTAGCCGGGAACAGACAGGTATCGAGAGGTATGCTTAAAACAGTTGTTTTCCAGGCTCAATAGCATTTTAGCGACCAAACATGGCTGTTTGTCGACACGGCATGAACTGGCCGTCGTCCCAGAACCCGCGCCCCTTTCTTCGAAGGTATTCTTTTTGTGGGATCGATCCGAATTGTTGGATCGGAGAAAGAATTTCACGCACCTCATATGATCATGTTCTTTTTTAAAAAAGTAAAATTTTTATGACATCGGATCATTTTATAATGTTGAGATGAGAGAGGACAAGTTATGTGAGAGAGCAATGCAATGAAGCTGCGAAATTAGCTCCCTTGGGCCGTCGGAATTAGTAAAAAATGGTACACCCCATGCCTTCCCGCAGTCGCTCAATACCAGTTCCCAAATTTCGGATCGCTCAAGTTTGGTCAGCCATGGATATCATGGAGTGGTACCAATGTGTGCTTGAGAGGGCGGCGTTTCTTTCGTATCGATCTCATGACGAAGTCGCTATACGAACAAAAAACAAAAAATAGACGAAGAAGAGGACGAGAGAGAGAGAGAGGGAACCGAATAACCATGATCCCCGCAGGCACGAGGTCAATGACTTGCAGCGATGAAATTGGATTACCCCAGACTTTAGCAGTTGGCACAGACGAAGAGGCGCATTCGCTTTTTTGCTAATTTCATTAAGAGAACAGAACGGGAAACAAAAAAAAAGGAATTGTGGAGAGGTCAAAAGTTAATTCAAGACGGCAAGCCGTCGATGTTCCTGTCTGTCAATTTTGATATTAATAGCCACGCCGGCGCGCACCTGTCACTGCAAGACCCGAATTTCGGTAAACATTGAGTATATGCTGCTGCATGCATGCACGCGCGGAGCACAGAGTTTTTCGAATTCCCAAGAGGGGAAAAAAAGTAGATCGATGAACGGATCTTTTATCCATCCATCAATATTCATTCTGCCTGTGAATCAGCTAATTAGGCAGCATATATCAAATATCCAATTGATGTAGAAAATAGTAGCAGCTAAGCATGTATATATATCGTAGCGCCGATACGGAACCAACGTCCGGATTGCAGAAAGATGTATCGGAGTATGCAAGCCCCCTTTTTTTCGCCCCTCGTTACTAACACGCATATCCAAAGACGTCGATGAATTGACCAGACCCAGACTTTTTTGATCATGCAGTTGTGAAAAGATGGTGGGAAGATAGTGGATCCGCAGCCCTCACATGGGGGCCATGTTCCCTTTCAGTGCTGGTCCTTGGCTGCGTCTCGGCCCATAGACCATAGACCCTGCAGGTATGTCTCAATGCAGGATTCTTTCTTTTTTTCTTTCTATCACCCCTCGTACAGATATAGGATGGCATGCACCGAGTAGGTAGGTGTGTTTGTCTGTGGTATGTTTTGGACGCAGGGAAAGGTTTTCATATATTGATTGCGAGGGTGAGTACTGTCCGGGCGAGGTGTACACTGTACTGTGTATGCGAGATACACCAAATACTATACCTTTTGACTGTATGATGGGAAGGGTTAATTGGGTCCGAATATAATTGCGAATGAGATGGGAAGTAAGATATATGATGAAGCTGCAGAATTCAGGAATTGAAATGAAAAATCGATCTCAAGAATCGATCCTTTGAATGGAATATAATCATCAAATTCAAACATACATACTTAGATGTATACATGCACAATGCAATGCATACATCCAAGACCATATTGAACTCAATTAAGATATTTAGTTCCAGCTTTCGGAGTTACTCAGATGGTGCAGTACCTAAAACTTCATAGTCAGTATGGATCGAATTCAAAGGGCATGAAATGTAATCACTCAACTTTCTCTGATCAATCCAGAGCACATTTTCTTTGACCCACTTTGATTGCAGTATTCGGAATGGTCTGGGGCCCATGGGGGGAGGGTTCCTCGAAGGGCACGCTTTTAATCTCGCCTATCGAGCACGCCCATGTTCATGCTGCAGGCCATGCCACTTTTGGTTGTTAGCGTCGACGTTCAAAAACTCCGCTCGCTCCTGTTCAGATAAATTTATCGGGCTGCATTGGCTGGATGGGCTGGCCGGCTGGCACATTAAACATCATTCCGAACCGAACCTTCTCGATTATAATAACACCTCATGACCGGTCCCTTTTTTTTTGGGTTATTTCCATCGTCCTCTATATTCTTCTTTTCCTTTCCCTGCACAATGCATAGCATGTTGGATTGTTAGCTAAGTTGGTTGCATTGCAAGTTGGTGAATCAATTAATTCAATCTGTTCGTCGACCCGACTAGTACACAGTGCAGCGGTACTTCGCATATATTTGCCTCGCCTGGGGCTTCCACGTTGGTTACAGTTAATTCGGCCTCGATGGTGGAAGTATCGTATTGTATCGTATAACTTCGGCTACTTCAGGACCTTGCTTAAGCTTTGCCTCCCCGGACGTCACATATATATATATATGTCTAAAGGGGTGTCTCTGATTCCGTCTTCTTACTCGCTCTCCTTATTTTCTTTACCTGGACGTCATCAATAAATAATATATCCGTCATCCGTCGAATACGTCTTCGAATCGTCTACGCCTTCACCTCCGCATGCCCTTCGCCAGCCTGCAGTCCGTACTGAAACCGTGAAAGAGGCCAACACCAACCAACCAACCAACCAACATCTCGGACGAAAGGGGATCAAAGGCGAGGTCAAACCTCACATCAAAGCCATGGCCTCTCCCAGAACCCTCGATTTCCCTCTTCCACCTCGCCGAGGCTCGGTCCCAACCGACATTCGCAGTCCTCCATTGACGTCCTCTCTTCCGCCGTCAGCTGGCCCCCACCACCAGCAACAGCAGCAGCAGCAACATCACCAGCATCAGCATCAGCACCAGCATCAATACCAACCGCAGCAACTGGCTCGTATCCTCGAACTTACAAACCGTTACCGTACGCAGACAGTGACACTCCTAGCTCGTCAGGAAGCACTCGCGACAGAACAGAAACAAGTTTTTGAATTGGAACGACAGCTATGGGTGACCGAACGGGAAATATGGGACGAGGAGAGACGGTTACTTACAGCCGGTTCGCCCAGCTGTACTGTAACGCCTCTGGCTGCTGCACCTGCTGTCGCTGTCAATGGCGACAGAAGTCAAGACTCTAATGCTTCTGTGCATTCTGCACCGTTGAATAATAACCCGACGCGATTTTTGAGCGTCAGTTCCATGGCCGAGTCCTCCGGTGCGCCCGATCATGTGGGTAGTGCTATGCTGCCACCACC
Organism: Orbilia blumenaviensis; assembly: GCA_036872755.1. Lineage (NCBI taxonomy): Eukaryota > Fungi > Ascomycota > Orbiliomycetes > Orbiliales > Orbiliaceae > Orbilia > Orbilia blumenaviensis. The sequence continues at coordinate 1,518,269 of JAVHNS010000006.1, read as the reverse complement.
GATACCTGCACCTGCACCGTTGCAGGAGTCTGTTGCGAGTGCGAGAAGGAGAGATAGCACAGGTCTACGGCTGAATTGGTACTTAAAACACGGGATGCAGCACGTTGCAGATAGTTCATCGATACCCAACGAAAGCGTCTCACCCAAGGGCACTAGGAGCGGAAAGCTCGATAGTCCGAGATATGCACCATCTAACGACCTCGGAAAGCCTAGTAGAACAATATCCGAAGTGGATGGGGAGGAGGATGAGGATTTTGAGATCCCACCGTCGCTGATAGCTGAGGCTACGAAACTTATATATGGCGACAAACCGAGTAAACGGGGCTCCTTTAGCAGCAACTCCACCGCGACGAAGCGCCCTGTTCCGGCATTATTTAAAACGCTGGCTTCAGATAATCAAGATGTGAAGAGTATCCGTCGTGCCTCATCGTCTATATATCCTTCTTCCAAGGCAGCAAGATATCTTGCTGCGTTCTCAGACGATGGGATGTCAGACGAGGAACCGGAGCCATACGAAACCTCCCGCCACGGACAACTGGTACAGAAGGCTAGAAAACGAAGCGCTTCGCAGACGGATAAGCCAAACCAAGAACCAGATATTCCTCTGAAACTACGACCTTCATCCAATTTTGCTGCAGCATTCGGATCTGTGAGCGCACGTGGTGGTACACAGAATCAGCAGCAGCAACAACAACAAAACCTTGCACCGCCTCCACCTGCCCGCCAGGGATCAATATCTACGTCGTTTTATCACCCTGAAACACCTGTAGATAGCCTTAATAGCCAAAATAGCTTCAAGGAAGCCAACTGGACCCCACAACCCGCCGGCAGCATGCCGAGGCTCCCGGAGAATAGCGTCGGAGGCGACAGTATGCATTCTAGCCGAACAGTCAAACCCAAGGTCGAGCCGATCAATGTCAAATCGGCGCCCTGGGGGGTGACTTCCACGAACATCACGTCCTCGCCAACATTCGGGAATAATACTGGTAATGGGTTGAAGCCGTCACCCAGTGGACTAACCAGCTCGTTGAGTTTTGGGTCAAGCCAAAACTCACCAGTAGCAAAACTGCCAATTCCTACGACCGGGATATTAGGCGCTGGGGAGGGTGATAATTTTTCGATTGGGTCCTCAAAGTACTCTCGAGACGAGAATGGTGTCGCAAATGGAGACCATCACCATTACGAAGGCTACCAAAGCCACCGGAACCGCAAGATTGTACAAAACCCTACCGGCTCTACGAATGGAAACGAAAAGGGCAAGACATCACCACCAACCTATATCTGGACTCCACCACCGCCAACTTCGCAACTCCCGACGTCGCCAACGAGAAGCCCTATGGGAACGGGCTTATACGGTAATACGATATTGCTTTCGCCAAGCACGGTCGCACCGAGCATGAAGACATCGAACCCGAGGCTTTCAGCTGTGGGAGGGGTAATGCCGCGAAGTCCTACGAGCTCAAGTCCGCCGATGGTAGGGAGAATGGGAACGAGCAGCATGCTACTCAGCGTTTCTAGCCGAAGCGAAGGTGGGGACGACTTAGATGATGATGTTGAAGAGGGCGAGTTGGGAGACGTCGAGATTGATACAGATGAAGAAGACGGAGATGTTGTAGAAATCCCAAAGATGGGAGGGAGGGACGTAGGAAGGGTGAAAAGCCCCGAAATGATATTGGGAGGAAGAGTAAAGAGTCCAGAGCTAAGGCTGGGAGGGCCTAATGCGGGAAATATCCATAACGTGGTTAAGAAGGCACAGAGGATGGAATATCCTGGGTCGCCTGTGGAGATCGTAAGAGATAACAGCCGATGGGGAAATGTCCTTCCCGGCGGAATGATTTGAAGGAGAATTAAGGGCTCCTTTTTTTGTTTCATTGTATATATATATTTGGATGTGAGTTTGGAGGATATGTTTCTGTTTCCCTATGTTTATATTCATTCTTGACTGAAGGCATGCGCATGGACTATCGCGAGCGTAAGCTTTAGATCAATGGATCATGGCGTCGATAACGACTTATATTTTCCTCTTATGTATTATTATCATCGTAGCTTATATCTGGCAGCGGGTCGATAGCGGATATTTCTTTATGACTGAAGCGGGGGTATTTGCAGCCTTTCCACTCATTTTTTTGTCAAATTCATCATATTCGTTGGTTGCATGATAGATTGTATCAATTATTGGTCAAATGCTGGAATTTGGGAACTCCACGTGGGAGTTGGCTCTCGGGCCGTTTAAATTAGTGAATTAATATTTGGGGCACGTCTTTGGTCTTCGTGGGCACACACGTGTACGCACATGTACTCGGACCAGGCCATGGAGTGTATATACGTAGTTCGTTGGCATCTATAAGCATACTTACTTAATACGTAGCTTATATACATACTTAACGTAGCTTACAGAGCTTACTTGTGACATACATTATCATACCTTTGCATGGGGATCAATAAAGGCTATTCGTAACGACAAGGCGCCAATACATAGGGTTTAAAGGGATTTTGTATGTAACACTGACTGGAGCTAATGCATAATGTCGAGAATTGGGAAACACAACCGTCAGCATTTCGTCCTCCGCGATCGCGTGGGGCGAACGATACAGCTTCTCATTCGACCAACTGTCTGGGTATAAAAGCCGGGTACGGGCTTCTCGTGTAACCGCTGCCAGGAACCTTTTTTTTTTTTTTTTTTTTCTAAGAAAAAAAAAGAAAGAAATTTCATGTTCCACAACTACCTCGTTTATCGATAATCTAAAAGTTTTCCAAGTTATTAGGCCTGCAGGGACCGACGACGATATTATATCCATCGATATATCTCATATACGCTTTTATTTGAACAATGTATATCCTATAAGGCACAATACGCCTAACTAGCTGCATCTGACCCGTCGGGAAATAATAATAGAAGCTGACGGGTGGGACCGAGCCTCAACCCTGCGTTGGTCTTTGGATCTCAACTGCCGATATCTCATCTGCGAGCCGAATTTTACACCTCAATTAGGGCATCTCCTAAGCTTATTGTCCTGGACTTACGACTTTGCCTGACCCTCATTCCACCACCGCTAGCGTTGAAGATATACCGGTCTGACAGCTTCAAAAGGAAAAAAGAGTGACCGTATGGGACGGGCCTATTCATATGCGGGTTTTCCGTTAGAAGGAGTTTCGGAATTCGGATGCGGCTGAGCTTGAGGTCGCTGAAGTTACAATTGCCCGGATCAAATGGTTGGCATTACTAGTAAGCTCTTACTTGGGTAGATTTTCTAGCTTATGCACATTTGTGCTTTTGAGATTAACAGGTGTCAGGTACCCATGTCCTAGGCAAAAGTTATAGCGATTTGCATGTTGTCGAGCGTAAGCACGTGTGGACGTGAGGCCCGTTCTACCTTTCGAAAATAACCTCAAGCATTTTTTCAAATTTTTTGGCTATAGGAATTTGACGGGAACAAGTGTGCCCGTACATATGACCATCTGCACCATCTTCCCAGGATCTGAGACGACATAACTCTGGATCATAAGCACAGAGAGTTCTGCTTCGAGATTGTGCCACTGAGCTACTTGAGGACCATGGCTATGCCTCTGGACTGGTTTATCTAAAGATGGATATGGAATTATGTAATTTCGAGGTACCCAAGACCAAGTCTCCCCACCTATTTTCTTCTCTAGGAATGCGGGATTTTGGTGCCAGAAATAGGTATCAAGACCTGAGAAGGCGGGTGTGGGTTTGGACCAGAGCCACGGAGCCGCATCTCGCAGAATCCCGACCCACCTCAAAACCTCATCCTCACGAACTATCTCGAAATTAACAGCGGCTGAAAGCCAGCCCTAACCTCCTCGTCATCGAATCCTCTCGTTTTTCCCTCCAAAGTATCTAAAAAAAGAGTGTGTGGGACTCTTTTGCCCGCCTGGGCTGTTGATCCAAAGGTTCCAAGAGGCTATTTGTCACACTTTCCCATGGCCCTGCTGGTTCTCTCTACCCTTGGCGTCCGTCCGCAGAGGGCTGTGTTGGCGCAAGATCCACAGCTTTTGCAGAATATGCACAAAACTTCTATCGATAATCCCAGGGACCATACATAGGTGCAGTTTTCGTGGTCTGTTAGTGGCTTCATTGACGATCTTGGACAGAAAAATAGTGTGGGATTTTACGTGTAAAGGTACCCACGTTGACTTGATAGATTGGATTGATTCGATGCAACTAACGAAGTAACTACCTAGCTTGCAGCCCCTCCGCTTGATCGTCTTGGTTATCAGCTAAAATGTATCTGGAAGTCAACGGATTCTGTGGGCTTCGTCGAGAGTACAGGTAGCTATAGATTTTGAATATTTAGGAAACCACGAGCACGCGAGTCCAGCAATATCTGGACTGCCAGCGGCTGATTGTTTCTACAAGTGAGATATCAGCAACATCCTTACAACGGACTCATAAAAAAAGAATGCAGTTCTTAGCTCGGCCGGCCAGCATTTAAGTGCTGACAACCTCAATTCTTTCGATACTGCGGTTGAATAGTAGCTCGCATGAGCTAGCGAATCGGCTCGCAGAACGTACTATGATGCCCCGCACCAAGCTATGCATTCGCAAGGGTGGATCGCCGCTCAAGCCACTTCCTTAGAGGCACACTTGGACCCATTTGAAGAGAACCACAGAGAGCCTTACTGACATTCTCAACAACCCATGTCAAAAGCTAAACTACTGAATGTATCGTTTATCCTTGTTTAGTAAATTTCTGCAGTGCTTGACTATTATAAATGCCGGGAAGATCTTGCTGTTTTTTTTGTAGTTCAGCCTCAGGTCTATCGTGGGTTCTTTGGAGTATTAGGGAAAGCTTTAAGTAGCCTCCTTCATCCAGCTTCCATACTTTCTCCGTTTAACGAATTTTATTATCTATTTCGTTCACAGTGTTTTTATTTTCCTTTATTATATTGAATTTGAGGATACCCATATAGAATTTTTTTAAAAAAATGCACGTTAGGGCGGCATTCCAGCTGCTCTCCGCGGCAAGCATAGTAGCCGCTATTAACATACCTCCACTTGCAGCTTTTGGGCAGGCAGCTACTACAACAGCTGTTCCAATTCAAAATTTCTACTCTGCTCCTCCAAACTCTTCGGCATCGGGTTCGACATACGCACCGGGCGTAACTGTAAATCGTGCGACCGGGCCTGCAACTGGTACTGTTACAGCACCACGTACCCTCACATACACCCAGACAGACTATACACCCAATCCGTCAGTTTTCCGCACAGCATGTGCTGAGATCAGCAGCTCTTACGCCAGTCGACTGTCGGTTTATGCTAGCCAGGTTGCGACGGATGCAGATGCTATATACCCAACAAGAGTTGCAGTTCGCCCACGCGAGGCATGGGATTGTTTATATTCTATCCCTCTCAATGTGGATGTTACTCTTGAATTCATTAGTGGTGTTGCAAAGTACCTTCAGTTCCAGTCTACTATCGAATACCTGAAAAATCCGCCAGCCAACTCTCTTCAAGACCCCGTTGATATTATTGGAGGTTTGGAGAAGCTCGCTGAGCAAGTTCGTAGCGGTGCGATCGCACATCATATCCGCTTTGAAAATGCTTTCCGAAAGCTTCTTCAACGGTGTCACGATGGTCATTTGGGCTTTAACTTTAACTCTGGCAGTCTTATCAACTTCCGTGGCCCTTTCTCCTTGATCTCTGTCAGTCCTGATGCTATCGAGAAACCAAAGGTATACGTCGAAGATGATCTTTTTTCACTCGATGGTGGAGATGAAATTTCCTATGTTACGAGAATCGACGGGTACGACGTTGAGGCCTGGCTTGCTGAGTGGGCCGACTACGGCAGCTCGCAATCCCCTGATGCACGATATAACGCTATCTTTGCCAACCGTGATCCCGGTTCTGACGGAACTTTCTACACACTTTATGGATGGTACCCCGGCAAGAACTCAATCGCGATCACCTTCTCGAATTCTTCGACATATGAATATGAATACCGTGCATTTGCCCGTTGGAACAGTGCGCTGAACTGGACCGGTATCAGAACTGGAGCTGACTTCTACGACCAAATCGTCTTGAATCCTGCATACTTCGAGACATCTTCGAGTCAAGAGGGTGCCGCACCAGCACCAGCGCCTGAGCCAACTGGCTCCGGCAGCATTTACCATGCGCACGACGCACCAAAGATTAAGAAGAGACAGATGCGCACAGGAGTTGCGACAACTACGACATCTACTCGCGCTTCTGCTACTTCGACACCCCGAACCCCACGTCTTGTTTACTTCAACGCTCCATTCATGAGGCATAGAGTTGGCCCATATGTTCAAGACTTGAACGGAATCATCGGTGGATACTTCTTGAATGACACAGTCAAGACCGCCGTCCTTGATGTCTCCAGTTTCGCTGCCGCAGATGACGATGCTGAGTACGAGCTATTGGGCTTCCAGGCTGCTCTCGCTGCATTCTTTGCCGAGGCTCGCCGCGTTGGCTCGCAGAAGTTGATTCTTGACGTCCGTGGTAACGGTGGTGGTCTCATTGCCCTCGGTTTTGAGCTTTACAAGCAGCTCTTCCCTGCTGCGCCAGCAAACAGTTATTATCGCATCCGCGCCCACGAAGCCGCCCAGATCTTCGCTATTGCAGCTGAGGAGATTGCTACTGACAAGGCCACAGAGGAATTCATCGAGACTGTTCGAAGGGTTGGTCTCAACAATATTGAGGACGAGCCTCTTGCTGTCGCTTTGGCTATCAACAGTGGCTTCAATCGTCAAAACACACTAGACATCCGTGGTAATACGCCAGCAAACCTCGATACATTCATTGGTCCTTACAATATTACTGGTCTTGTTAACGATACCGTATCGCTCCTCGTTCAAACCAATTATAACTTCCCGCTCCAGGATAACGATATCTCCGGCTTTGGATCTCGTGCGAACTTCAGTGAAACCCCACAGCCATTCAGAAAGGAAGATATCCTCCTCCTCTCTGACGGAACCTGCGCTTCTACTTGCACTATCTTCTCCGAGCTTCTCAAGCGTGAGCAGGCAAATGTCTCTACTGTCGTAATGGGCGGTCGCCCTAACGATGGACCATCCGCACATGTTGGTGGTACCCATGGTAGCAGAGTTCTTACCTACGCCAATCTCCTTAGCAATTCTCGCCGAGTCGTCAACCTCTTCCCTCCAGAAACCGATGAACAGGAGCAATACCTCATTGATAACATCCCACTTGCTCTCCCATTCGGCTTTACCTACGCCGCTATCAACTTCCGAGATGCTATCCGTCCTGAGGATGAAACTGCAACACCACTACAGTTTGCGTTGGAGCCAGCGGACTGCAGACTCTACTTCAGCCCGATCGGGTTTACCGACAGCATTTACCTTTGGGGCGAGCTTAGCAAGCTGAAGTGGGGTACTGGCTCCGCTTTCGAAGGATGCGCAGTCGGTGGACTTCAGAGAGGCGAGGAGAGCACTGGCCCGGTTCCAGATGATCCGGATACGGTTGAGATTGTTAACTACATCCTCCGACCTTTGAGCGTTCCTGCCTAAAGATTTATTTGTTTTTGATGTCTTATGAGCCTTGGAGTTAGCAGAGTCTTGTACGATAAAATGTTTTTGGCTTCTATTTTTCCTTTTTTTTCTCTTTCTTTTTGTTTCTCATTTGATCTTTTTAAAACTGGTGGTACCATGGATGGATATTTTGATGGATTCTTTCATTTGTTGCTCTATATCATTTGGCGTCTTTTGAGCTTTATATACATTACCACTACCACTACTACTATCGCTTCAAAAGGCGTATAAATACATATTAGTATTTGAATATACCATATCCTGAGTTTGAATGTTCTTCCCGTGTCCCATTGAATTCTTCGTTAAGAGTGCTCTATAAGAAGGTGTGGAAGTTGTTGAGGTGTGGTATTTTAGTAGGGTTGCCGTTTTGGGATAGATGGGTTCTGTGTTGTGGAACCTGTAACGTCCGCGTCCGACGAGCCGAAGGAATGGTTCAAGATCTTGAAGCCCGGTTTAAGTCGGTCAGGTACGTAAACTAACATCCCGGCGTTTGGATTTTGTGAAATGATTCCGCGGACCTATTGATGACTCTTCTTCTGGCGTAATCCTTTTCAATGAGACAATCGACTGATTTCCACTGCATTGCAGCATTGGAGCTCTCAGTTGGGTAGGTCACGCATTGAAAATCTCTGGAAAGACAGACAGAGAGTTTCGTATTTTAATTTCACGGGGTACGAAAATTTAAGGCCAGAACATCACGAGGGCTGAGGTGAAGGGCTGGGCTGGGCGGAACTGCCGACAGCAGTGACGGTGTATTCCGGACTATAATGAATGTAAATTTTTTTTTTTTGAGATCAAGCAGCTTGAGGTTGTCGGTACCTGCGCAAAATACAGATTGCATAACCGATAACAAAATACCCTTCCGGAAATTTGACCGGATCCTTCACCAGCTCATTATTTCTTTCTCTCTTTTTCTTTGTCTTTCACTTTCTTGATAATGGAGCTGTCCTTCAGTAGGGATATTTCAAATCTGTAAACGTTTCAGAATGCTTTTCCCCCAAACATCTTTTTTCCTTCTCTGCTCGTTAGGGTGGTGCATTTTGCACCTTTGGCCAATGACTGGTACCAGCTGGCGTAAGGCTCCCCGATTTTTCATCCAATCCGAAGCTGCAGCTGGACGTTATGATTGCTTGCCTGCAGCAGCAAGTTTGATCGAAAAACCCTTTTTCCTTTCTTAACCCTGGAGCAAAAAAAAAAAATGCAAAAAACCATTTTGTCTGCAGGTGATCATGGTCGCGGCAGTCCTTATCTGAAGAGAAAAAAAAAAAAAAAAAAAAAAAAAAAGTCTACTAGGGTGTCGATGACGTAAAGTATCTGTTTTACAGCAGTCTGGTAGGGTCCAGTTACTTGGGTATCCTTCATATGTTTGCACTTAGTAGTACTTGTATTTCTCAAACAAATCGATGGAAGAACTCCGGGGTAAATGTAATTGGAGTGGGATGGTGTCGATATGGCGTTTTTTGCGTTAGTCAGGCCTGATGCTAGGAACGCCTGTTTACGGACACCATAACAGCCGACCGACGTCAAAGTAGGATCCTAAATGCGGCCCAAGGGGGGGTGGAGAAAGAAGGAATTCGGAAGAGGGGTGGTGGTGCGCTCCACTCAGGCAACTAACCGAGTCGAATCAATCGTCACGATAAAAAAAAAAAAAAAAAAAAAAAAAAAAAAAGATCTTAACATCATCGTGACTATTCTGTCGTTAGGTGCTTATCGGGGAACGGGCCTAGAAGCGGGCTTTGTTAATCAATTAACTCCAGCATGTCAATTAATTGGTGGGAGGGAATATTAATCAATGCAATTCGACGGGCACATGATGCCCATCGGCATGCTTACAGGAAAAGAAACATTATTGAGGCATCTTAAGATCTTGAGGGATCGGTGTAAGCTTGAGGAGTATTGAAAAAAAAAAAAAAAAAAAAAAAAAAAAACACCCGTCTGTACTTTCTCACGGAGATAATAATGGATATGTGGAGCATCATCGATGTATCAACTTGCGAAAAAATTACACCATGTCAGTTCGTCACAGCGGATGCTATCACTATTTTTCAATGTTACATATACATACGTAAACGCAGGCTAACTACTACTACTTGGTCAGTTGCTTCGCAATAAAATTAAGAAAGGGCAGATTGCGATTGTAGAGAATGTGGGTTTTTTTTTTGGTTTCGTTTGGTTTGGTTTGAGGCTATGCGAGGCACACTTTGCCAGGCTTCTCATCCGAATCCTACTATTTGGGCTGGCATTTTTTTAACGAACGACAGTGGAAAGTGAGCAGGGGCTTGTTCGATGTTCGAGTTCGCCCATCGATGGCCGTCTGATGTGGGGCAGGCCTTCCACAGAAAATAGTTAGAACAGGAACAGGAACCTCATCCCAAGCCTGATCCGAGATGGGAGTACATGGAAAGGTACCTTGGTATCCGCCGAATGTAAATCCAAAAGTGAAATATTAATCATTAGACAGATTACATATATTGTGCACATACAATCATGTAAGCAAGGCCGGTACAGCGCACAAGAAGTGATATCCACAGCCATTCGATTGTAGATGCCTTTGCAAGCTTTGTCCTAGCTTTCAGCTTGCTGCAGCTACTCACCCGACCATAGTAGCTAGCGGCTGGCTGACAGTCCGGTCAACTTGCTTTCGGACTCGTCGACGGACCGGTACATCGACTTGCTTGTTTTGCCCTCCCCGCTGCAGCCGTTTGTTACGTTCCCTTCGACGCTAGTTACTAAGATATGCAGGAATCCTACTTTCGCTGCAGGTAATACAGCAGCCCAGGTTTCTGATACACTGTCCACCCCCCAGCTTGGCGGCTTAAGCGACTCGATTCCCACTCCCCTCGTAGCATTTACACTTACACTCGGGCCATACAACCTCTTAAATATTATTTTTCCCCCAGCTTGTATGCATCATCTGTATTTCTTTCCCTTTAAGCCTCCAATCACAGTAATCTTACCTAACATCTGGTCTTTGTGGTTTCTTTCTTTCTTTTCTTTCTTTCTCCTTTGCTTCCTCGAGCTCATCAACTCTATTTGCTGCATCTGTATCTGTTTTCTATTTGAACGTTTGAACGCACTTGTTTATAACGTTTACCTGCTAACATTAACCAGTAAACGTCAATTCTATTTCATTCGAATTCCTGCTTTCCGTATACCCATATAATTGCTATAAAACTCCTTCGCCCCCCCTCTTCACGTATACATGTATCCAAATCATTTTTAAGTAATGCAGCTGTTCCATCGCGACCGGAAAGCTTCGAGCAACCCCAAACGGTGGTCCCTGTTTATCGAGAAACCAAACCAAACTTACCAGCAATTCCAAGATCCAGTCAGCTTCTACGCCGGCTTACAAACCAACGGCAACACCGCCGGCAACCGAATCAGTGTGTTGAGCACCGCTTCAGCACCTGCTGTGCCCCGGACGAAGAACGCTTCCTCAAACTCGAATTCGAATTCTAAGGGAAAATCAAAGGCAAAGTCGATATCTAAGCGTTTGTCACTGAAGCTTGGGTTAAACTTGAACCTATCCTCGCACGGTGGGGGTAACACTCCGTCTTGGTGGAAGTCTTCTGGTTCTCAGGTACAGGACGAGACCAGTGCTCCTGAGGACTTCTATAATCCCAATATAGAGGTGGACAGCTTTGAGCATATCGAGAATATATATAATCATTCTACTCCTGCTGTTCCGAGCAAACGGTCCTCACATTTTTACCTACAACGGAATTCGAATTTGCGAACGGGCGTAGTGAATAAAAGACACTCGATCGCTGTCAGCCCTAGTTCCTATAATTATAGCGAGAAAATGGCAGCCTCGAAGCGAAGAGAGAACACGATGGCAGAGTTTCTAATGATGATTGAGTAAGCTGCATTTCCACAACTTGCGCTGTACTTGTAATCAGCTTGGCTGGTTAGCAGCGGGAAATTGTCAAGATGGATAAGGGGGGCTAACGTTTTCTTTTTTTTCTAATATCCTGCAGTCCTGAAGACTCGAAATCCCATCTAACATCGCCTTCTCCATACTTTCAACACCAGGACGCTTCGATTGATGCCTTCCTTCATGGATTCTCGTCCGATAGCTTTGAAATCCCCCCAGAAAGCGATGGAAAACGCCCAGTATCCCCGGAAGGAAAGATTCGGAGTAGACCCCTGACGCCTAGCTTGGATGATGGATTCGATTTCAGGAGTTTAAACATCACACCGGAACCGGTTCTAGGAACATCGAATGGGGTTTCTTTTCAAGTCGACAGCCCGCCGCCGTATAATTCTTGGAGTACTGAGGAGAATACCAAAAATGAGTCTGGAGCGGATGCTGAGGCTTCGACATCTCGGCCGACTTTGACCGAGGCAGAGAATGCCCCTCAAAGGGGTCTATTGCCATGGTATAACGATGTATTGGGAAACAGAGCATCATTCCATTCGCTTGATGAGTTGCAACCGCCATCTTACCCTTCTTTGGGAGTTGAAACTCCGGAGAGGTACACATGGGCAGGGGATGGCAAGGACGAAAATATTTGGAAGAGATTCGTCGGGAACCCAGAAGATCGGGAAGCGGTAGAGATTCTAAAACAGGCAGAAGTAGAAGCCTTTAGAAGTGGGCTTTCGAGCAGAAGGGATGGGATTGTATTTTCCGGAAGAAGTAGAAGCAACGCCACTGACGATGAGGAGGAGAGGAGTTTTGTGAGGCCGAGGAGGGACACTGGGGCTTGGTGGAAGGGTAGTGCAAGCCAAAATATAGGGTTTCGACATGATGGTAAGCGTCAAAGAAGGGCGGACTGTGTATTTTGCAAGTTACTGATCAATATAGCCGATGAACCAGGACCGGTGACCAGAGATGGACCCGGTACAGGGCAATCGGCGGCTGCCACTATAGCTGCATCTGAATCACACGGCGAAGACGGAGAAGTTTCTATTGAGGCAGCTCCTTTGAATATCGAAGACATCCTCCAGGAGTCCATAACTTTGGATACATCTGAAGAAGATGACGACAACCTGGGACCTCTCTATCTACCAAGTGAATTGGGGTCGGATTCTCCGGTTGGTGTTTGTGGAATATGTGGTACTGACCTACATTATCACGATGGCGAAGCGTCGGAGAATTGGTACATGACGCTGAAGAATCACTTTGAAGTTGCACACGGAAACTGGGCAGCAAGGATGCCCGACTGGTTTAGTGAATCCCCTCCTGTGTTGCAGCAGGTAGATGAACCTGAGCTTATAGCGATGGATCTTGATCCAATCTTGGAGGACATAACGGAGTTAGCCCAGCCAGTCCAGCTAGAAGAGGAGGATGAAGATTCGATACAGAAACCCCCCGAGCCAACGCGTGATTCGGGCGCCGACGAAGAAACACTGCACGAATGCCCAGTCCCAGCCTGCACCGAGTCATTTACTGTCTTTCAGGATCTCAATCTCCATATCTTTCAACGTCATGGTATGAGAGGGACACCACTCGGACTTAGCACATCGAAAACCAAGTCAGAACGGTTGCAGCGGGATAAGCACCACTCTAAAGGTTTCCAATGCCCTACATTTGCCTGCAACGCTTGGTTTGCTACCTATGATGAGCGCGAAAAACATGCCTCGACATGCCATGCAATCCTTTCGCGCCCATGCAGTGCGGGAGATAGTATCTCGAGGGACACGCCAGAAGTAGCCACCGGCATTCTTGGGAAGGGTTTGGGTGCTGATTGTGAAATCGGACTCGATGAACCTTTCTTGGGTCGCCTGAAATGTTCAGGTGACTCTAGCCAACCGTCCTTAGACCTGTTGAAGACAAGCGATGAGGTCAAGTTATCAGAGTTTCAACAGCTATGGCGAGGATTCTCAACTTCGATAAAGATGGATGAAGATATCCAACTTGGCGAGTCGAGTTCTTCAGCTTATAGAGATCTGAGTGTCTTTTCGGCTTCCAGTGCAGCTGGGCAGAAAGATGTTGCTGCTGCTAAGCTTGACCATCCCGCAGAAGATGATAAGATCTTTGGTCAGACAATGGCCGAGCTTCTCAAAGTTGTTCAGCAAACCAGTGGGTCCTCTGGTCTAAAAGAGGCCTTTGATATACAGGAATGGCTGCAAAACAATCTGAAGTCTATCAGTCCTGAGGTGACAGAGGCGTTGATATCGTCTGGCTCGATATACAACGAAAATATGATTAGAGACGCGGATACAGAAATTTTATTACAGAAAGTAAAGGGCGAATTGGCCCGCATCCGTCCGAGAGGTTCGAAGAAGGGTAAGGAACGGGCAGTTGAATACCAATCCCAGGCAGCGTTTAGTGGCCCGGGCCCGGTTATCGCGGACCCGAAGCTCCTGGAATTCCGGAGCCCTGATGCGGAGGATGCTTCCCGCGTCAAGTTGGCTTCGATGAATGCTCGATTCCTCACTGCAGCTAACAAAGCGTATGACAAGCTCGTCGCTGGAACCCTACGTCCCAACGCCTCTAATGAGTTCAAAGAGTTTGTCGCCTCTCTTGGTAGCGTATCAAATATCGTTGATGTTGGTATGGACGTCGTTGATATGATACTTGCCGAAGAAGTACCTCGCTCTTTGAAGATGGTCTACTGTTTCCTCCACGTTGCCTATGCAATATCACAATCCGAATCCCTCTCACCCGAGAAGTCAAACATCCTAGAATTCCAAGCAGGTCTTTCGGTATTCCGGTCTTGTCTGCCAGCGGTTTCAGAGATCCCAGGGATGCCAAGTGAGCGGGACATCTTTGACGAGATCGCCTTTGTTATGTGGGAAGAGTTGGAATTTGCACTTAAATGGATCGAGACTTGGGATGGTAACAGAGCATTGAATAAGGTGGGGTGCGCGGTGAATGAAGTCGAAGGGCTTAAGGATTTCATGAGGAATCATTGTGAGACAGAAGAAGGGGATGGCGCCCCGGGGATGACAATTGACCCGAAACTGCTATGCCTTACTGATGTACAGACGCCGGGAGAGAGAAAGCCGGCGCCGAATACCCTTACCTCTTGGGAGGATGCGATTGGATGTGGCGTGTTCGCCATATTGGTGCGGTGGTTGAAAGGTAAGTGTGAAAACAATCTTTACAGGATATTTGAGGTGAGGTGCTAATTGAAAAATAGAACTCAAGGAAACCGGAGTAATTTTTGCATACCTATGCGGCTCCCTTTGCACATCTCTCGCCTCGAGCTTCAAAAAACGCGTTAAGTTTAAGGATCGATCCGCTTTATCGAAGTCTAATTCTCAGCTCGAGTTCCATCTCCAAAGGGATGTTGTTTCGCATTTGAATAGTTACGACTATTCGGGTGTCAGGAACGTGACTTCTAGCGCAATCTCACTGCTCAAACGAGGCTATATATCTACGATCCGAGAATTCGAAAACCATATGGTCAATCTCTCGCGTATCCGCCGAAGGGCACAAGGGGAGTTTTTCGCTTTTGTGTATGCCATTGTGTGGCATTGCAATTCATGCGCAACCTTTGTGCCAGATAGTCTCTGGAATGCTTGTGGTGGTCCCGAAGATGATGTTTATAGTCTGCGATATGTAGACCAAAGGGTTCGACGGGAGCTTTGCTGGTTTTCAGGAAGCAGGGCCGAAGAGGAGACAACCGTTGGCCATGTTTCGCTTCCAGATAACTTTGGTATGCCTATCGATGAACTGGAGGATGTATCAATGGGCGAGACTTCCCCGCAGCGAACAGACTTTTGCATTCGCACTATTGACAATCTCCCCGTGCCCCCAACGCCAACAAAAGCAGCAGTGCACGAAAATTCACCGCCATATAGCACTGCCTCGTCAAGCTCACCGAATAACTACGACAGCCTATGGGGGAACTCGCCGGTAGGGCTCCAGGGTAGCGAAACGAGCTTCAGTAACCCCAATAGTACCAACATAACGCCTGATGAGCTCTACAACCCAATTCGAGCCAATGCTGGTAGTTTCCCAGCAGATTATTTCTCCTACGGCCGACCGCAGGTCCCCGAGTCACCAGTAGTTGTTAGACGCCAACCAACTACGGTCGCACGGGAGTCTAAACCGTCGAAGTCGAAAAAGAGAAAGTACCTTGAAGGTGACGGAGCGACTTCGTTCCCGGCACGGCGGAGAAAAGTTGTCCCGACGACGGGAAAGAGATTGTACTGTGATGTACCCGGGTGTGAAGAGTTCGCATCTACCTCCAGCAATCTTAGTCGACATAAGAGGACGAAGCACGGAACCATTGCGACTAGAGAAGCAAGCTATCACTGCGAGAACTCCGGATGCGACCGTGTCTTCTACGGCCCGAGAGGGAAGGGGAATTTGAGGACACACATGAGGAAAGATCATGGGTGCTAAATGAATTTACGCGAAATGAACACCCAAACAATAATCTAATATTTCCGACCTGATTTTTTAATTTTTGCGCTTACTACATTTTCCCACGCACTGCATAGCTATCAGGCAGAAAGCCTTGGAGTTTTTTTTTGAATGCATTTTTCTTTCTTTCTTTTTTTGCGGTTTAGCATTTTAGCATGGCATTGATGTCGGCATCACTCTCATTTTTCTATGATTTTGACTTTTTGTCTTTCTTGTTTTCTGCTCTTTTCCTTCACCTTTTAGCGATTATGATACCACGGTTGATACTTTTTTACTTGCTCGAAAAGCGTCAACTAGTTTTCACTTCTTGGTGGCTTTGGCGGAGCTGAAGCTAAGGAAATATACTTATATAGCATGGACGGCAACATAATTGGGCCTTGTAATAATTAATCATCTACATTCGTTTCAAAATTACAATGACCGTGCGCCATCAAGGCCGGTCACGGGACTCGCCTTGTGAAAAAGTACCGGGCATCTGCTCTGACCATCACGTAATAAGTAATGCAATGAGCCTTGAAGGGATTATATACTTAGCCCATGGAACGCTTTATTAGTGGAGCTGCGGTCAAGGAAGTTTAATTAGTAGCTCTAAGCCTCGAGTCCTCAAGATCTTGATGTATCTTTTCAACGCGAAGTTGGTCGTATAGACTGTGTTGGACGTTGTAGTTTGCACCCTGCTTTTCCCAAAGTGGACTAGTTTGACACCCAAGGTTTGGATTATGCATATGGTCGCACAACGGCTCGAAATTTTTCCACCTCAACTTTCCTACGATCCTTTCTTTCTTCAACGCTATCGCGAAGCACTAAGAGGACCGAGTGTAGCATCCCGAAATCGAACGAACGAAACCACACCAATTCCACGGCTATCGCACGAAAGATTTTTGATTATGGACCGTGATAGGCAACATAAAACGAAGAAGCGGAGGATTTCGAAGCCTACCAATGAGGATGAACTCGCACCGCCAGCAGCTCCATCCTTATCGGATCTTGTCGCCTCCATAAAGAAAAACACACAGACACAAACTGTCGCCTCCGCTGGGCCTGGAAAGTCGAGTAGCGTCGGGAATGTAGCTGATGGGGACGTTCGGAAAAGAAAGAAGCAGTCATCTGATGATCGCGATAGCGAGGAGAGTCCCTCACGGGAATCTGCTACGAACATAGCTGGGGAAGAAGGTGGAGAAGAAGAGGAAGAGGAGGAGTTAAAGTCCTTCAAAGAGCTGGTAAATGAGACACCTCACTGTAACTCTATACGCACCGTTTTATTAATATCTTTGCCAGAGTATCATCGACCAACTCTGCGAGACCTTAGAGACTCTGAAATTCCACAAACCTACACCGATCCAGCAGGCGTCTATCCCCCTCGCTCTGGCGGGCAAAGATCTTATAGGTCTTGCGGAAACGGGCTCTGGAAAGACTGCAGCATTCGCTCTTCCGATTCTCCAGGCGCTCTACCATTCCCCTCACTCTACGCTGTTTGCCTGTATATTGGCCCCGACTCGTGAGCTTGCCTTTCAGATCTCTGAGCAAACCGAGGCCATTGGCGGTTCGCTGGGTGTCAAAACCTGTGTTATTGTCGGAGGAATGGATATGATGCCCCAATCAATCGCGCTTTCGAAACGCCCGCATATTATTGTTGCGACCCCTGGCCGTCTGTTGGACCATCTGGAAAACACAAAAGGCTTCTCCTTGCGCTCTTTGAAGTATCTTGTCATGGATGAAGCCGATCGTCTCCTTGACCTCGACTTTGGTCCCATTATTGAAAAGATCTTGAAAGTCCTTCCACCACAACGGCATACGTATCTGTTCTCCGCTACAATGACCGACAAAGTCGAGCGTCTGCAGCGCATGTCCCTGACCAACCCTGTCAGGGTCGCTGTCTCTTCTAAATACCAAACCGTCAAGTCGCTTCTTCAGTACTTCATGCTTATCCCCCAGAAGGACAAAGATACTTATCTAGTCTACCTCGTTGCTGAAAAGTTTGCAGGGAAGACGATGATTATTTTCACCCGAACAATTATGGACGCACAGAGAATCAGCGTATTATTACGCCTGTTGGGATGCTCAGCTATCCCGCTACACGGGCAGTTAAGCCAGACCGGACGCTTGGGTGCCTTGAACAAATTTAAGGCGGGTAGTAGGAATATCTTAGTTGCGACAGATGTGGCCGCTAGGGGGTTGGATATTCCGACGGTGGATTATGTGATTAACTATGATATTGCCGGGGATTCGAAAACTTACATTCACCGAGTTGGGCGGACGGCAAGAGCGGGGAGAAGTGGTGTATGCGTGAATCTAGTTACTCAGTACGATATTGAGGAGTTTACGAGGATTGAGAAGGCGCTGGGGAAGAAGTTGGATGCCTTAGAGGTCGAGAAGGGAGATGTGAGCCTGCTGGCTGAGAGTGTAGGAGAGGCACAAAGGCAAGCGATAAAGGAAGTCAAGGAATGGCAAGAGAAGAAGAAAGAGAAAGGAGCGGGGAGGAAGATGAGGACAGGGAAGAGGGATAACATGGATAAAGAAGAGGTCTAGAAGTTGGCCGAAGCTGGATGTGACTTGACATTTATGTATAGATTCAAAAGCGTGATGATACCCATGAGACTTAAAAGACTTTTGTAAGATACTGAAAATACCTACTTAGGCTGATACTAATAAACGGAGACTACTACGCCCCTAACTTTTGAAACTACTGTATAAAATGCTCTAGGTGATGCTGAAAGATATCAAGCATTACAAGGTGCTATATTACTGGCCAACATGGCAGCCAAATTTAGGACTAGCCCACTATTCCCTCTGAAGTATCACAAACAAGCCCATGATACCCAGGACCACGGTCTTAACCATCGGATGCTCGGATAGCAATATTGTGACATATCCAACGAAAGGCACATAAGCCTTAACGCTTCCGATTACCTCCTTTTCGCGATCGATGTAGTGCTGTCCCGGAGTGTAGAGGACAACGTCGTCCTGAGCGTTATTGTCACCCTTGGTAAGAAGTTTGAGAGGAGGGTATGCACGAGATTTCGACTGCTTCGGCGACGGCCTATAGAATACGAATTCTCTTTAGTGGGACGTTCTATTGGGTGTAGGTAAACTAAAGCCAGTCTCGCTGCTCTTCGAGGCGAAACTAGTCTATGGGATTTCAACATACCGACTGGCGTGCTTTCTCAGTGCCCTGTGCACAATTGGGATGTTTTTCCCTTGAATATTGAACACTACAATCTCGCCAACTTGCGTATCTGCGCCTCTATTCCACAGGAACAAAAGGTCGCCGCGCTGGAAAGCCGGTTCCATCGATCCGGAAAGCACCACCACGATTGGTGATGGGGAGTTGGTGACTAGCGAAAGAGACTTCCACATCATGAAAGCAGTTGAGAGGATTAGGCCGAAATTGAGAACCTGCGCCAGTAGCTGGCGGGGCTGATAGGCGGACAGTGCGGAAAGCATTGCTTCGGGTTTATGGTGGTGCTGGTCACGAATGGAGGTGCTGGGACTTGAAGCTTCGAGATAGAGCTGACAGAGCTAGTTCGAAGATCGCGCTGTAGTGGGATTTGGCGTCGTTCGTCTGTTTCGTGATATCTGTTCAATCTGACCAGAAAGTGTTGATTTCTACAACACATTTAGCCAACATAATTCTAATCACGGGACTATTCTGATTCAACTCGTGTGGGCTTGTTGCATTTTGGTTCCATTGCACTGAAAACCCGAAAGCTGGACCAATGCTGCCAATGGTACCAACTATGCGATGCCACGGATAACGAGACCGCCTGGTGCTGAGCCTGGTTTGAAAGCAAGCTGATGTTACAATCCACTCGGGATCATTGTATCAGGTTCGTGTGCTGGTATTTATTCGATTCTACGTGCGAAAGTGGAAGGCTCGTCATGAGTCGAGGTCAACTAGCAACTTAGGAATATTCGATCCATTTGGGTGGCCTAGCGAAATTACAATGCAATGAATCTAAGTGCGGGCAGTCTAAGCACAGCATCTCGAGATCTGCCAGCGAGTACCAATGAGGCCCAGGTTCTCCTGTTTTCCTCTGTATAGACTCTCTCTCGGAACACCAACATGAAATAGTTACCGGATTTGTGGCACTGGCCTGGGCTCCATATTCAATGGGATCCGAGGCCACAATTATCTGGTAGCTAGGGGAGAGGGGTCCGTACCCCGTTTTGCTTTAAGCTTGGTATTCGGGCTAAGTTGGTAAGCAAGGTTGGAACAGCGAACAATAACAATGCATTTTGTGAATCGTTTTTGTGTGTATGGACGGGAGTAGAGTAGTTCACTAACGGAGTATACCATTGGAACGGCTCTCTAGCTCTTTTTCTTATCTTAAAACGAGTTTGTGTAATATTCGCATGATATCAGCTCGGTTCGAAGAGCTCTTGGATCTACGCAAACTCGCCGAGTGGGTGGGTGATATGACTGGCCCGACCCGTACTATTCTGGTCTCAAATGTTGGTATGTATACGGCCCGGCTACTACGTTATATTGCATGCTAAGCTTGCTAGGAGGGAATAAGAAACAATTGAAGAAGGCGAAAGAAGAAAGGGAGCGGTCTAAACTATTTTAGCCGCATGGATTTCCCTGGCCGTTTGAGCTGCAGGTACTTCTCAAACGGGAATGTTGGGATATCGTAACATTGATAAGATCGATCACGTTACTAAGCTAAAGAAGTTGGTCAGTTTGCCTTCTGAGCCGAGTATCCTGGGCTTGTCATATATGGGAACTGAGCGTGCGCTACTTTTGTGGGAGTATATCTAATGGTATTTTTCGATTCGGTGAAATAAGAAAGAGATGACTTTCTGCCACAGCGTTACTGCACTGTCTTGGCCCGATATGTTCTATACAATTTAGTATATACGCATCCTAGATTGAATCGACCGAGCTGGGTTAATGTGCAATGCAAAACTGTTGGGCGACTCTGTGCGCCCCCCCAAAATGCAACACTCCCAGTGTATCAACCCCACACATTGATAGTGGTGAATTACGATCGGCACGGTCGATGTTTCTAGTATTCCCTAGGTTATTGGATATTCCTATCGGCTACACTGTCTTACATTTTGGGCGTAGTGCCGTAAAGTCAAAAATTTAAAGAGTGATATATCAGGGCGGCGAGAAGAGCTCAAGAGCTTAAGGTGTTAAGGGGGAAGAAATAAATTGTGATTGCGGAATAGACCTGAGGCACTTGGGTATATATATGTGCAGAGTTCGTCATCGTATTTTTATCTAAATGAGGTACCGCAATAGCCTTGACCTGGATAATCGTCTGCTCGCTCCGGCTGAGTTTGGTGGGCCCTCATTCGTGCTCCCAATCTCTGCTATTGTCGGAATTTGATCTCTTTTCGCTGGTTGTGCCGTTTCTTGTTTATCCGGCTCTTGAGATTCCCCCGCTGATTCTTTTTCTGGCTCCTTTACTGGTGTTTCCTCCGCTTGAGGAGGTGGCACAGTTGTCTGGCTTGGAACAGATTCGCCACTAGCTGATGTTGTCCCCGATGGGGCCTCCTCGGGCTTGTCAAGGATGAATTGGTGCCTCCAACACTCTTCATCATCTGGATCGCAACAATCTGGGAAATCTTTGTCAGTTGGGTGGCAACAATATGGATCCTCAACATCACATTCGACGTAGCAAGAGGAATCAGGCTGTTTCGGATCACAATACTCCGAATCCGGGGTAAAGGTCAGCCCCGGAACACTTGGAGTCGTTTCGGCGGCCGCAATCTCCTCAGTCGGAGACGGCTCTGTAGGTTCTGCAGTAGCTGTATGGGTTTCGGCCGTCGGTTTTGGCTCTGTGGTGGTGACATCAGCATTTGTTGCTACATGAACTGTTACAGTGACTACGGGAACATCTGGCTTTCGTGATGACAGCGTGTTTACTCCTGATTCAGAGGGTTCTGTTGTTTTGGGTTCTTCCACTGGCGTTGAATCCTTTGGCGGCGCTGCTGGTTGTTGTTCCTCAGTCTGCGGTAAGTCACTCTGGTTCTCTGTATTGGTCTCCTGAGACCCCCCTGACTCCGGGTTCTCCTCAGGCTGACTATCAATATCGCCTTCTGACTGTTCCCCCCCAGGGGATGAGGGGGTTTCGGGAGCTAGGCTTTCTGTCGGCGTGGCCCCAGCGATCGTAGACGAGCTGGTTCTAGATTCCTGAGGCTCGTCTTCTTGTCCAGCCTCTCTATCTTGCGCCTCCTCAATCTGTGGGGTTTCATGTATCTCCTGCCTAAACTCTTCATCGTGCTGCTCCTCGACTACCGTATCCACGTTTTTGAAGATATTGTAAACTGGCCGCTTGTGCGTCTTTTCTTCTTCTTCCTCCTCCTCCTCCTCCTCCTCCTCCTCCTCCTCATCATCATCATCATCATCGTCGTCGTCGTCACTATCGTCTATTTCCAGCTCAGTAAAATATTCGTCTGTAGTGTTTACCTCTTCGTTTTCTCTGTGGCTATCTGCGGTGGACTCTCCATCGAAGGTTTCTTGAGAAGATGCCTTGCGAGTTTCGCTGTCCGTATTTGGCGTCTGTAACGTGTTTTCTTGGTTTTCCTGTTCAGAGGAAGCTAGCTTTTCTTGGGTTTGTTCCTCAGGTATCTTTTCACTTTCACCACTCTGATTGTCCTCCACGTTATCAGACTTGGGATTCTCCCCATCAGAATCGCCCGAAGAATTTTCGGGGAAAGTATTATCTTCGGCGCTCTGTTCTTCGTCTGGGGCGTTCATTTCGGATGCTAACTCCTCGGCCGCTTCTTCGTCACTAATAACTTCTTGTGGCGGTGCCGATTCTCTTATAGTCTCATCGGCTGATACACTCCCGGAAGTTTCCTCTGGCTCTTTTTCGCCTCCAGAAACCTCTTCATTGTTGGCCAAAATATCTTCCCCTGGAGCCTCATCGGTAGGCACATGATCGGCTGACTTAGGCACTGGTGACTTCCTCCCAAGCACAAGTCTAAAACTGGCTGGTGTATCAACTTTTAGCCCTTGGTCGTTCAGGAATATATGCGCCGAATCATTATTGACAGTATCTTCATCTCCACTGTCTTGTCCGTTCCCGTGCATTTTTGCTTGAACTTCCAACTCGACTGGCTCTAATACTTTACCAGTTTGAGAAACTTCCTTATCATCTTCACTCTCCTCGCTTTGCGTTTTCTCCACGGATTCTTCAGCGCAGTGGGGATCCCGATAAATAATCACTTTTCTCAACTCCAAATCTTCCGCCCGTCCAATATCAGGATCCACTGCGTTCTGAGAAAACACTCCTGGGGCTGCCGATGAGTTAGGTAGATACTCGACATAGTCAACAGTAGCCTGCCCGGGCGCCGGACTATATAATTTATTGCAGTTCCCATTCCATCCGTATGCGTAGTCCGTATACCCATATGTTGTTCCATCCGAAAAGTAGAACACCAGAGCCTGTGTTGATATCTCAGTCGGCTTCGAAACACCTGGGACAACTAATTGAGCATTACTTAGCGGCGCAATGAAGGCCAATAATGTAGCAACCACGGTAATGGGGTGAGTAAATTTTGGCCACATTGCCACGAGTCTTGAGATCTGGACTATGAAGCCTTAGAGGGCTGTATTGGGCTTTCGCAACGTGGGTAAGGCGTAGGGCTGTTCGTTTCTTGTGAGGAATCCCTTCGCTGATTTTGCTCAAACGGCTCAATCAGAATGGGCTCGTGGAAGAGAGGCTGGGTATTTAAATTTATTTCACTCATTATCGTGGTATAAATGAGCTATCAATAAATTGTGGATGGGGTCGATATTTGAGCAGTTTCAAGAGAAATATATCGGGTCTCGCAAAATACTGGTTACGCAGCAGGAAAAGAGTTCCTGAACGGACTCAAACGAACGTTTTATAGAGAGGCTCTATGCATGACTTTTCCCTCTTTTTGCTTCTTTAGTCGCAGCAAAATTTGTACAATCGTATGCTTACATCTCGCCCATAATACACCTTGTATTTCATATTTAAACCTAGTCGCCCGTTAGAGCTATCGATGGGTATCGAATTTTGTCCTGAATTGATCCCCACTATATATGCCTAGCATCTTTTGCTTAAGGGTTTAACCAAGTGGAGTGATTTACACTGTAAAACTTTATAAAGAACTTATCACTGTGCACACAGAAACTCCAAGCTTGAATTTAGTATAGGCGCGAAATCGATAGCGCTCATTGTTCCATCTACTTAGTCTCGATCCCAGGCGCTGTTGACCACACCTGTGCCATCTACTGTATATCTCGATTTCTTTTACGGGAATAAGCTGCCCTTATATTTCGCACCCCCCAAAGTTTGAGGCTGAGAGACATTCCTATTAAATTTGGCGTCCATTCTTATGGCGTTTCAGCTACGTTTAGTTGTATATCGTTATGATTAGTGGTCATATATATATAATTGGGTTAGAATGGTATCCAAAACCCTATTTTTCTGGCACAGTAGCTATAGCTAGCCAGTCGGTGGGCGATTATGTGTTTTTTTGTCATGTAAAATATTTGAAATGTTGTAAAGCGAGACCAATACATATCGGTGTATCGTTCCAACTTAAGGTATCAACCCACACATCGTTTCAAACTTTTATCGCCGCGCCACCCAATTATTACAGCTATTACGGGGTTTTCTGGGGTATTGATATATGCGATAAGTTGGAGGTATTAAGTATACTAATAATATAGCGAAACTCTGGGCCAGTGGTGTTAAGCCGTGGGAAATTCCTTCGACTCCAGAGCTCTCCTTGCAGCGAATAGGCAGTGCGATACCCATGTACAAATGTTCCCTGAACCAATAATTATGTTCCAGGTTTTAGAGTTATACGTAGTGCTCCAGCTGGCCAGCTCTAATATCTATATATACATGCGTGTAGTCTTCCTATTGAATGGTAGGGCTAGAAATTCTCATGTAAGCGTGAGAACACCAGAACTCTTTATATAAAATAGAAAACTCCCTTCAAGAATTCTAGTCGTTTTTATTAATATTGTTCATTGTTTAGTCATTTTTATTAATATTGTTCATTATTTAACACTGTCCTCTTATATATTATGAAATTCGCAAATTGGCCCCTCAAACCTGTTTAATGAAGAGCCTAGGCATGTACAAATTATTCTACGTTCTTAGCGTCGTACTTCCCGGGTTATTTGCAATCAAGATTAATGTTAATACCGCAACGACATCCAGTCTTCCAGCCCCAGAGGCCCTGGTTACTCCGATAGCTGTGGGTTCTGAATCTAAAACTGCTCTATCAGGTAGTAGGGAACTTGGCCTCCTCGGGGGTTCCAATGCCCCAACCAGCTCCGAAGAGGTAAGAATCGATAATAGGGTCGTGGAAAGTACTATATTCCATACCACATTCTGGATAAGATGTCCAAAAGTGGCCGAAATTAAAGCCATGGATAATGATCCGCTCCACTACGTCCAGATCGCGGGCAGATACCGCCCACGATTAGCAGATAGCCCTAGTGGGGGCCTCAGAGCTTGGTTGCATTCTTGCAGAAAATGCAGATGCGATGAAGATACCGGCGAACTGATACCGGCAGCGCGACCAGTTGGCTTCGAGGACCCTGGCTTGGCAGTGCCGGACGCGTGGTCTCGCTGTATATACCCAGACCACCCAACCCGATGTGCACAATGGATCGGTATGTCTCCGAAAAGTTTTATTACCTGGTATTTGATGTCGATTTCAAAATTTTACTAGAAGGGGAAGCGGTTCCTAGGGAACCCATAGGGCCGATAAAATTTGTTCGTTGATAATATTCTAACAATGTACCGCGTGCTGTGGAGCCCTAAAATAGGTTGTTTCTGTTCAGCGACGATGCTTCAACCGGAGGTTGATTCGACTAAGACTATTCGGGAATACCAAAATGCCCTAAACAACATCAAGGATGGGTATAAATTGAAAATGCCGGACTACGAATGGAACCCGGCGCCAAGGTTTTCAATGAGTTGGAATAAGGGGCCCGGTGGTTACAGTCAGCATAACGCAGCAGCTGGGGAGACTAATTATGAATTTCGACAGCTTGCGCCTGGTACAAAGGAGCCTTATTTTCTTGAAGGCCCGATCGATTATGGAGATTCCTTGGGGGCTTCTCAGCTAGGAAGAAATTTTGGTTACTTGGGATATACTAAGCCTGGCAGTGGCATCTTCAAACGAGAATCCCCTCAAGAAGCTCAGCACGATGACCATGAAGGGCACCCCTAACAATTAGGAGGCTGTATATAGCCTTCAGCTGTCCTAGATTGATAATCTTTGATTTGTATGCATCAGCGCTCTAGCTGCCTGACTCCGATTGGAGTTACTTAGAAAGTTAGCTGGCACGCTTGTATCTGAGGGCGTGCGGACCCATGAATATTCGCTGAGCACAAAAGTACCTAGACATTGTGTTTTGATATTTGTATTTATTTTTGCGGTTATCGTTGTTGTATTTGTTCGGTTTTGCAAAAGGGATATCTTTGCTTCCCTCCTTCTGGCCTCTCCTGTTCTACAACTCATCCAAACCTATACTGGTATCACAATCTCTTTCTTTCTAACCACCCTCTCCTCTGTGACCACTGGAACCTGGCTGCTATACAAATACTTCAATATGCCTCCAATTTTCCAACCTGAGTTACCACCGCCACCTCTGCTGTGCACCCCCCTCCCCAGCCGAATCCCTCGCCCTCGTGGCAAGAGTACTCTACAGGCCTTGAATCTCGGGATATGCGGCCTATCTTTATCATCTCCATTAACGCCAACGCCAACGCTGAAGTCTAGGGCCGAAGACCATTCAGATCTCGCCTCCAACCTTCGTGCTAAGCTACACGCGATTTCTCCACGCCAACCAATCAACAGCCCTACTCTCTCGCGGGGAGTCTCCGGACTGTTCTCACAAGCCATTGAGGACACCGCCTTTGGAGAATCATTCAAGCTACCAAATGCTACTCCTACACAAGAAAGTCAGGATCAAGACTTCCATTCCCAATCTGCTACCTTATTCGAAGATGATTCTCCACGTCCTCCGTCCGTTGCCGTGTCCCATGGCGAACCACCCCTCGTTGAACGGGTTCTGAAAAGTCCACTAAGGCGTAAGAGACTTTTGAGACATCTATTTCGCGTGGGTAAACTTCGTTCGTTCTCCAAATTCAAACGGATAGAGCGGAGGTCTACCATTCGGATGCTGCAGATGTCACCGGGAATTATCGTTTTGGATTTTTTGATCCAGAGTCAAAGGATGGCGGTTAAGTTCGCGGTTCGCGAGGAAGTATTCGCGGCCGTGAACATGCAGAGTAGGAAAGAAAAGGAGGAAGCGATCGCGAAGTCAAATATTGAGAGGAAAATCGGAGAGAAAGTGAGAAGGGCGACGAACATGGCCGCGAATACGACCACCGATCACGGGAGCAAGATATTAGCATTGGAAGATATTTTGAACGAAGTCGAAACTCATGGCGGCAAACTAGGTACTCGGTTGTTAGACGAAATCCAGGACGTGTCAGCGGTCTACGGAAATCTGTTAGGCGTGGATGAAGTTGATATGGAGGTGATACTAGCGAGGAATGCGCTGCAAGAGGTGGACGACCCCGAGGATGACTGGATGTTTGCTGAGGAGAGAGCTTGCCTTGGAGAATCATGGCATATGACAGCGTTTGGATAAATATATATTGCGATAAAGATTAATTAGAGTGCGAAATAATCGATACCTTCTACTAGCTACCATACTTGTGTATTACACTTGGCCACTTACTCCTTAATACACAGGGTATGGTGTCTCGCGCCACATATAATACCCCACTGCTAGAGTATGGGGGCAACAATAACAGTAATCTACTATACCTTTTAGTATTGCTCTATTATTGGGGCTGTGAGTTGTTATACCAAGAATATATTTCAAATAAGAGATGTTTTTATATTTAGGAAATCTACTCGCCACCAAAAAGACTTTTGTGGATTTAATATCCCTTCCTGCTTTTTAGCTGTCCGGTACTAAATCCCAATCGACTTTGTTGGATCTTTTCATTTTTGTGTTGCCGTCCGAGATTGGAAAATCGCCTAAATGGGCATCAGATGGCGAGTTGACAGGGGTTGAGAATGCAAGACCTGCAGTGTGTCGGACCCCACCTCGAGCTCTACAGCTCTGAATTTCCAAGCTAGACTGATGTTGTGCTACCTCATGAATGCAGATGCATGCGAATGTTCAATGTCAATGTCAATGCTAAGGCATTAATGCGTTCTGTGCATCTTCGGCCCCCCCTCGCCGCTCTTCGAGTCCGTGAGGCTACATGTTAGTAGCGGCGGCGCCCTGCACACGCATGCGCTGCGCACCGCACTGCACTGATACGGGGGTTTGATTGGGGTGTTCTTGTTAGTACCATATACCATATACCACAACTACCCTAAGTGGATCTGAGAGTTGGGTCTACGCATCTGCTGGCAGGTAATTAAAGGACAGGCTACAGGCTATCCGTGTTACATTGCTTGGCTACTCGTAGAGCAGCTTGGCGATATACTGATATCGATCGATCGTGCCGGAACGATCCTAGATTTAACTGTTGATACTTCGATTCTGCTGCCTATCGGTATATCTAGGCGGTCATTTTATCTTAGCTTAGTAATGAAGTATCGCTTGAAGTCAATTAATAATGACCGTTTGTTTGTGAACGATACGATACGCTATTCACTAATCACATACATAGTGATGTTAATTTGACTACGAGTTTAATGCCTAAAGGTAACCAATAAGCACCGATCGAACTGATTGGCTTACAGTGTTGATCTGCTTAGGTGACCTTCCAATCGATCTAGGCCAATGTAGTTACCGAGGTAATTTGAAGCCCCAGTAGCCGATCCTAGAGTTGGAGCATAAACTAGAAAGCTACTTAACTTAAGCCCTTGAGTATCTAGCGGACTCTGCAGGAGTTTGAAGCAGCGCCAGACCCTTAGACGACTAAAACTATACGTTCTGAGCCAAGTAAGTACTCGTAGTCACCCTTGCGACGTTGCCCCTAGATTCTTTGCTTTTATTTCTCTGTCAGATTGCCACGGCATGCCATAACTACTGGTATCTCGAGTACCTACTTACCTGGTTATGTATTAAGTTTCCACTACCGGGGTTCGAATTCCCTACATTGCATTACATTGCAGCACCCAGAACCGCCAAGAAAGTCCCGTGACTGACAGCCGAGTATTGCCGCCGGTTGCGACCCAACACCTTCCAGCTTTTAACTACCTACTCTATAGCTCTATCGATCTCAAGATAGTATCATCCACCACATACAGCTTCACAAGCCCACAACAGATACTCATCATGTTCACCGGACTCGTAGGTTTGCAAAAAGACTCACTTCCTGTTCTTGCTTTGGCTTCGCCTCTTTTGGATCAAAAGTAGAATCACTAATTCGTTCGTTTACACCCATTCCAGAGATTGTCGGAAGTATGTCAAAATCGAAAGAATACAACAGAGAAATCCCCCTCCAAAAAAAAAAGGCTCCATTGCTAAACTCACCCGCCACCGTACTGTATAGCTGTCTCCGAGCTGCTCCCGCTCGATACCTCCTCCTCCGGCGGCAATGGTTGCTCCATGACAATCTCGGACTGTGCTGCAATTCTTACAGACGCCCTCATCGGCGATAGCATAAGCGTAAATGGCACCTGTCTCACCATCACCGCCCTTTCCGAGGCACGTGACTCTTTCAAACTAGGGATTGCACCCGAAACCCTCCGCCGCACAAATCTGGGACAGTTGTCGGTCGGATCACCCGTAAACCTTGAGAGGGCCATGTCAACATCTTCCAAGCTTGCTGAGGGTCTGAAGTCCGAAACATCCGATAATGCTGGTGGGGTGAAGCCGCTGCCTTCGAACTCCCGCTTCGGTGGTCATCTTGTGCAGGGGCACGTTGATTGCACTGCTACAATTATCGAAAAGGTCCCGGATGGCAATGCGTTGAATTTTACCTTCAAATTACCGGCGGACTTCATGCGTAATGTGTGGTACATTGTTGAGAAAGGCTTTATCACGGTTGATGGCGCTAGTTTGACAATCACGCATGTGGACCATGTGAAGGGCGAATTCGGGGTCATGCTGATCGCCTACACCCAAGAGAAGGTGGTGACTGCAAAGAAGGAAGTCGGGGATTTGGTCAATATTGAGGTTGACCAGGTCGGAAAATATGTCGAGGTAAGTCTTTACCTCTGCATCTACAATCATGACTCCCTTGGGAAAAAAAGTATTGGGATGCTGACTTCTGGTATTTCTTTTACCGGAAACTATAGAAAAGTGTCGAAGCGTACTTTAAAGGAGATGGGAGTGAGAATGGGTGGCTGACGAAGTTCGTCGAGGCGATCGTCGAGCGAAAGCTGAAGGAACTTAAGTGATAAAGAGCAAAAATACTAAAAAGAAAAAGGAAGAAACTGCATTTCTAGTTATGTAGTATCAAGATAGGCATCTGGGTAGGACAGTTATCGTTGTCCCTTGCGGCAGCCATAAAATAATTTCGTAGCCCCTTTAAACCACGAATAATAGCAGCCGGCCCAGACCTTAAAACAGAAAGTGAAAAAGAATTTATCACATAAGAAATGCTATCCCGGATTTTGCTCGCGGAAGAAAGGTGAACATTAAGGAGAGCGACTTTCACCATACAGTCCCAGTCCCAGTTCCATCGCCCAGAAAGCTATAGAGGTGCGCGACATCGGCTGGTATGAGGCTCGGTCGAGCGTTGATCGGATTCGCGTGTCGAAACTATAAAAACACACCAATAATATAATTTAGTCTTCATCGTCCACAAATTCGTTCCCTCGTAAACCCGCCTGTCTTGTGGCGGGGGAGCTAGGGAGAAGAGAGAGGGGGGAGAATTCGGACTTACGTTCCCTACATTGTGAAGACGGGTTGGTTTCACGGTGGCCTTCCCATGGGTCTTCTGGGCAACTCTGCCTCTCCCACCACCGGCTTTCAGCTCGTTCGCAAGTAATTGGCGCCCTATCTTAGAGCAAACATCTCGGACAAAGCCGCCTCCGACTTCCAAGATATCAAGAACTCCATCTCCCTCGAAACGATGGAAGTTGAGAGCCACAAACTGGGACACGAGTTCTCGGAGCTCCGATGGACGTTCGAATTCCCCACAATTGTATGTGAAAGTGACAATTGGGAGAACATCATCCTCGAGATTGTAAGAATGGGATTCAGCTAGAACCATAACCTGAGTCAATCGTTGAAGAGTTAAGGTCTCAAGAGGGCAAAGGAGGTGATATTGAGCCAGAACGTAGAGGCGAGCGTGTGCGAGCATTGCCTCAGCAAACGCGAACTCCTTTCCCAAGCGAGAGGTGTGCTCGAGATCACCTGCTTCTGTATTGTACCTCCAAGTCGGGAGCCTGATGTGTTCTAGATGGTACTGAATTGGGGTCAATGGACGGATGATAGTGGCCGCTGCAATCTGTTCACATTGCTCCTCTTGTTCACCCTTAGGCTTTTTGCCTGAGTCCTGACCAACCAGAGTTGACGCTCCGGCATCAGCAAACCCCTGGGCATCAGCCGTGACATTCTTGACTTCGGGTTTAGGGACATGGTAGTCCCCACAGTACAAGTAAGCCAAAAGGCGCCTGACGGTCTCGGGATCCTCGGTAGTCCAATCCAGACCGTTTTCGCCTTTGCCTTCTTTGAATTTACCTGAAACGACCTGTTTGAGGCTATGTGAATCCGAGTTTTCGAAGACAGCGCGGTGGACAAAGAGTTGTTCTTCTTCCGCACCGACTGTGATACAGATTACTTCGGACCCGAGGATTCTGTGGTAGAGTTAGCCATCTCTTCTCGTATGACACCAAATCCGTTACTGTGGGCTGGAGAGGGTAGGTAGGTGACATACGAGCCGATGTTACGGGGAGTGGAATCATCGTCTTTCTTAGAGGATGCTCCCTTTGAGTTGGATACGGGAAGTGAAGTAGCCATCGCGACCTTCGCCTCCATCGTTTAGGACGAGACTAGGATAAACAATATGGGGAATATGAAGAGTAGAATAGGCACTGGTCGATGAACTTGGTAGAATTGATGTTAGTGATAAGAATTTTGTGTAGAGAATGGGAAGAATTGGATGTGATGGTTAATGTTCGTGGTTCTACAGATCTGGAGAGCTAAAGGGGCGAGCGGAGGTATACGTAAGGGTAGATGGGATTGGATTCACATGTACGTCTTATAAAATACGGCGACGTTATACGTTCGCTTTATGAAGAACCGTATTGAGGTGCAGGATTGAGGTTATATAATGGTTCAAGCATAGAAGCTTTGAGAAAATTCTACAGAGCAATGGATCGAGTAGTTTGGCCAGACGAACGATTGAAATGGTAATTGAATGAGGAATTGGCTACATGTTGGTACTTTGATATGCTGGTATTGATAGATGGTGGCATTGCGGCTTTACAGATCTTGGTGACATTCTGGTAGATACCTATTAGAGTCTTCGAAGAGGTGTAGATAGATATATTTTGATCGACCAACACCAGTGAGTTTAAAGAACATATACAATTGTACTCCTTCACGCATTCAGTCCATATCAGTGCACACCCTTTCTCTCGAATATATGTGCCTTAAGTTCTATTAATATGCGGTGCTCAATATTAATGCAGCGATGACTTTATATACAAAAATGGTGATACTGCAAAGGTGGTGATCTACGGCTCGAAACCGCTTTGGATAGATTGAAAGATCTCTTTCTGTGCACATAGCAATATCCAATTTTTCATAGATCTGGTATGTTACATATAGATCCTTCCTAATCTCCCAAAATGAGAGGCTTTCTTCGGTTTACAGCCTGTACAAATGTAGCACTACCACGGCGGCTACTTATCTATTCTACATCAATATAAATTCTTATTGGCAGGAAGGGGAAAGATACTTATAGAGTCTTGCGACGTTGTCGAGTATATTCTATATCTAAGTGCTAACCCATAGGCCTCGATCTCGTCCCCACTCGTTCATCCACAGGCGTCCATTTAAGCAGCTGACGAATCAGGTCAGCAATTTAAATTACCACAAAATCCAACCCGATACACTCAACTCCCTTTCCCGCAGCTGCGCCTGCCGTCTCTCCTAGAAACACTACCAGCTGCTGTCGACTCGTGCCCTTGTTGGAAATTGGATGGTTTTTGTGTTGTGCATTATTTACGCAGCTCAGTTAGGCTGGGAATATAAAAATTATCATGACCGAGACTGGTTACGACTTGACTTCTAGCCTCTGGATGTATCTGTTCTTACATTAGCTCACCATTGATCAATTTAGGTGTGGGTATGGGTATGGACCCGCCTAGTGGCATATCTTATGCTGTGCTACACCAACATGCCAAAGCAAACAAAACATGTACATGGCACCGGGATACTAGATGACAGATGACATATGAATTAAGATCTTGCCGGGTGCAATGTCAATACCGTTGGCAATGCCAAGGTTGTCTGTTAGGATACGGTTACACCTGTTTATACATAGGGCCCGGATAACCTTAATCAAGACGCTGCATGGTGCGCATTGACTTATACAGAATTTCGTACATTAGCCTCGAAGAACGGTTAGAGTGTGCATATATCTGCATATACACGTGCCTTTGTAATAAACAATACATGCAATAATCCCTTGATTATCAAAACATTTAAAGAGATTGTTGGTATTCTAGAAGTGAAGACCAGATCGAGACCTTAGCTCGTCTCAGCCTAGTCGAACGATAATTGGGACAGAATCCGCCGGATAATTTCGAACATATATCACACAATTGTAGAGTATCCAGCTTTCTGAATATCTAGGTAGTTAGATATGTAGATAGTTATGCAGTAATATGGCTGGTCAATTACTACGATACTATCTTCAATCTACAATCTCTATCATATTGGTTTAAAGATCCTCTATTTTGGGTCTGATGGGTCGTAGATAGGAATGGGTTACGCAAGCCAAGATAGATCGGACCCAGGAAGCCAGATAATCGATTCAGATTCACACCACCATGCGTGTAGAGTATACGTACAGCCATGAGATGCAAAGAGCTCGAGAGCTGATTCTATCGACAACCTCCCTATTTAGACCACACCGGATGAATGTCTTACCTGACGCTGAGAGAACATCAAATGCCAAAATCTTCACGCAATGCCTAGCACTAATTAGTTACGCCTGCAGGGCTCGATCTAGCACTAGCCTCATTGCCCCAAAAGGCTTGGTGGCGAACAGCAGAGCACCGGGGCAACTTCGGAAGCATGGGTTTTACGAAATCCAACATTTTCTTCAAGGCCGATGTCGGTATGCTAGAAAATTGCCCTTGTAATCGCCATTGCTAGCTCCCATTGCCATCGGAGAATATCCAATCATGATAGCTCGAATGGTTCTTACAATATGTACGTATGTACATCCGCATCTACCTGTCCATCAAGCAACAAAGGAGGAAGTTCTCCACGTGCGCCATCTCCATCTCAATTTCCTATCCTAGATTAGTAACTCAGCCAACAGATTCGTTACCAGAAAAGTGCTTTAATAGAATATACTCTGCTTCAGTTAACCTGGGAGACTAACCTCGAACATCGAACTCGGCATCCGGCGTCCTGCGCTGCGCTGCAGGAGCTCGATCAAGCAGCTACCTGGGGAAGCTTGCAGGTCTTAAGATGGCGACAAAACCACCTGCCAAATAAACCCCAACTTCCGACAGAATGGTTGTCACAGGCGAGCGAGCAGAGCGGTTACTTTTTCTGATCGATTGTCGTCCCCACTTCTTTAACAGGAGGAAGAGCAGAGCAAGGAGGGGCGAGGGAACGCCACCCAGCTACGGAAAATTTTGACATGCTTCCCCTCTTCACTTTTACGTCTCGCCCCGCTCCGTTGTCTAACATATCCCCATGCTTCAAAAACCTGTCAATTCCATGCTTAGGCTTAATAAAACTCTTTGAAAGGGAGACCTTCGACTCGACATGTCAGATTTCGGCGAAGCGTCGAAGGGTTTAGAATGTTTTAGAACATCGCCTAGTGTTGAGAACCTAACAGTTTTCACCTTTTCGTATCCTTTCCGGAAAACTAAAACCGAACCGAAAAGAGACAAGAGGGAGGAAAATAAGCATTTTTCATCGATGTTATACTAGTGGAATAATAGTATCTGCTCGTGTGTTTCGCATCATTCCCTCAAAGGCGCTCCGCGCTAAACGAAGGAAATAAAATTTCGCAACTTTCCTCCCCTCCCTCGAAAACAAGACCCGGTCCGACCCTGCATGAACTCCGCAAAAAAAAAAAAAAAAAAAAAAAAAAGAGGTAACAAGCCCACATGCACATGCCAAAAACAACCCACACCCAAGCCCCGCTCAAGAAATAGCTAGCATTATTGCCAGGAATTTACAAGCAAGATGCTATAGCCGGGCGACTAGTGCGACGGCCAACAAACGAGCTCTTGGTTGGGGTTTTTCCTTTCAAAAGGCAGGTTAATGCTTGCAGCAGCGAAATGTCGGCTCATGCAATAAAACTAGCGTGCAGTGTGGGGAGCGCTCCCGAAAATACGATATAGCCCCAGCTGTCTAGGCTATAGAGAGTGCAGTTGGAGGAACCTGGTTGCCTATACTGGTCAGCGCTCTCATTCCTTTGCCCGTGCACGCCAATGGCTAGTGTACATGTGTCCGTAAATAGCTTGGTGAGTTACAGTCTGTCGCAATGGTGAGAGTGTGAGCATTTGAAATGGTGAGAGGTCGGAGGGGCAAGTTGTTGGGCAGTGGCCATTCACAAAGGATAGACGATCAATTGAGCTCCATGCAGGAAACAGGTGTCAATATGAGATTAGCTAGCCTGTTTAGTCAAGATAGTGAATGGAAAAGACGAATGTTGTTGTTTGAAGGCCATGGTTCTTCTATCCGTTCATTACGCTTGAGGAGAATGCCTGCAGTCGTGGCGAGGATGGGACGACAATAGATGAATTAGCTAATATTTGGAGCAGTAAAAGGTGGGCTAGTTAGAGTAGTAGCTCGATGAGACAAAACCCCCCACGCAGACGTTGACGTTGGCGGATATTGACGTATCGACGTCAAAACGTTTTATCGACATATTGCATCGTCAACAGTGCAGTTTCGAACGTTTCGATACCGTATATCCGACACTTTGGTGCAGAATTTTCAGATCACGTTTTGTCGCAAGACCCCTGTCGATTTAACCCTGGCCCAGAAATCGGAGAAAGCCCTTATCGATAAGCGGCAGGAGCCAAGACGACTGTCATAATCAATCCTGGTAAAAAGCTTTCATTTGTAACAAGCGAAAATAAAAAAACACCCCGCGTTTTCTGTGTCGTAACAGTAAAAAATCTGAGATGTTATGGACTTCAAGGCTAAATAATGGGGCTTTATGCAGAACTGCACCTCAAAAGTCGTCAGCAGAGTTGATCACGAGACAAGGTTCATGTATATTCAAGAAGGAATAAGCTTCTCCACATTTTGTGCTAATTCTATGACATCGCTTCTTGAATAACGGAATGCTTCCATTGGTTCAGGGTATGGGTGGTCTTGTTTCGGGGGTCGGATAATTGCAATTGAGAACTTTTAGCTTGCAGGATTTTGCCTTCTCAGAGGCTAATTGATTCGCAAGCGAAAGGCTAACATGGAACACTGACGGTCTCGAGGGTGAAGCTAATATTACGGCATGGGAAGGGACAATCGATTCTCCACTCCGTGAGAGGCTACCTCATGGCTTACGGCGAAAACGAGGGTTGAGAGGAGGATCATCTACTATGGCATGCATCCTGGATCTTGAGGGTCTCGAAGATCATATCCTGTTTCCCAGCTGGGGAAAATCCCGTTAATGGCGAGAAGGGACGACGAATGCCGTTTCTTGCCATTGCATTGCATACTGGCTGATAATGCCTGCCAACAAGTTAAAGCCATCTTGCTTTTCGCAATTCGTATGCCGCGCCTACCTCTGTTTTCAGAGGCAGCGTTTTCTTTTTCCTTAATTCGCAGTTTCACTAACGAACGTTGCTCCGCCTTGTGAGAAAACGAAGGCCGTGAACATGACGAGAATTGAATTCTGGTCTGACGGGTCATCTTCATTATCAGAATCCTAAAAATACGTACTGTATCTAGTATTTCTGCAGATTCATGCATTCAAACGTCTTTCCCTTGGGCTGCAAGAAAGAAGGATGCACTAACAGGGAAGGTCGAGCAGCCGGTCCCACATTTGCCCAATCGATTCATCGGATCTTTTTCAAGACTGTTGATTTCCATATGATTAAGTTGGTGGGCCAAAAGAAGGTGTTGTGTTTTTTTTTTTTTTTTTTTTGCCATTTGGCTTGTAGAGGTACAAAGGACCCAGCGGAAGTTGCATGCATATGATAAAAAAGTTAAATGCAAGGGAATTAAGACGTTGGAATGTTGGCCGTATCTCAAGGCTGATGGTTACTCTTATGGGAGAATTTGAGCAGATATCGATGGATAGGTTTCCAGAGACTTGGAAGCTATCTGACGCCATAGGAAAGCTGATCTCTTTGGATTCGGAAGACTGAGACGTTGCCGAATTTCCGCTACAGTTATACTATATAATGGTGTTCGATATAGTCTGAAGCCTGGCAGGCTAGAGCGCCGGGCGGCCAGTTCAACCGGAAGAGTCGAGTCGGAAATGAATCAGAGTGAGTAGGTTAGGCATAGGCATATGCTAGCTGACTGTGAGCAACAAGATAATCCGTCGACACACGACCGAAGACGAAGGATGAAATCCCAGCCGAGAGGCGGTCAGATGCAATCAGTCAAGATACACAGTGCATTTATTGCATGCTGTCTGTACTCCGGACTTCCATGTGGGAGACATATGTATGTACTTCGGTATCAAGAAGTAGTGCGTATGTATTTATGTCGGTCTGTATGTGCGTATGGATGTCAGAGTTGCCATCATGTCATGGATTCGCTGGCCGTTGCTGGTAAAGTGCTTCTGGAGAATCCATGAACACAAGCATGGGCTCCAGCATTCCCTTGTTTCGAGACGATTGGTTCATGAAATAGCGGGACGGTATCGATATACCCAACATCCCACTTCTAAAGACCCTTTTTGCAAGGTACCTTGTCAGTCGCGATAGAGCTCCCGGTACTTGTTGACCAAAGCTTCCATCAGGCGGGTCCATGAAGCCATGCATGAGCCGGCTAAACCTGATAGGGACTAGTGCGGGCCCCGCTGGTTAGCTTGGGCACCATCCCACCCTGTCTCACGCCCACAAAAAACGAAAAAAGCATCGATACCTGGCATGAAAAAATTATAATTTTTTTTCCCTTAGTGCAGGGAGATGAAGGAGAAGCATGTCGAGGGAAGGAAGAGGCTCGGATGGATCGATTGTCGAGTGACATCCTACCCAACACTGCAGTGGCTGCACTGATCGTTTGCCTGTTTGATCAGGCTGTTCAAGTTGTTTTTTTTTTTTTCCTGCCTTCAATTAGCAGCATCAGACGGGAAGAAAAAGGAAGGAAAAAAAAAAAAAAAAAAAAAAAAAAAGCTCTCTGATCGACTCAGAAATAGGACCATCTTTGGCCTTCTCAATTGACAACCAAAGCAGATGGCGGGTGGTGCTGACTGGAAAACTACCTGTTAGCCCTGGTGGAACGAAGGAACAGACGGGAGGATCAAATAAGTTGAGGTCGAAGTTTAAAACCTGAGTCTGAGTTAACTTTCGAAGCTTTCTGGGTCCGAGAGTGCAGTACATCCTATACTCCGGATAAGTACTTATTCACATATTTACTTATTATTTACTTATTACTTCTTACTTGGTACTTCCCTAGTTAGTTAGTAAAGTGTCAGAAGAAGTAAGTTAAAATAACAGCTGCTGCAGCGGAGACGGTGGTGCTACAAAACGTTAATGTTGCAAACGAGAGCTGGCTTTAAACCGCCATCGCTTCCCCGAATTCCTGCCAATCCTTTTTCTTCTTCTCTTCTCCTTCCCTTCTTCTTCCCTTTCCCTCTTCCCTTTCTTTCCCTCTTCCTCTTTCTTCCTTTCGGAACTTATCTCACTCTTTCTTCTCGCAGGGACCAAGCTACTTTGATAGTAATATCTAATCTAATCCCCCCCTTTCCAACCAACAGCAATTCAACATTGGAACCATAGAATTAGTACATCAACATGCAGGTTGTCGCAGAGCTGTAAATTGCCCTCTGGGGTAGCGAAGTATATACTCCGTTATCTCAGCCATCAGCTTTAGCAACATAGTACGAACGATATCGAAGAACGGAACGAATATTGGACGACTTGATCAATAAAATCATCGTCCTGATCCAAGAAAAAACAAGATCATTGATCTATTCGCTATCATTCGACTTTAGGATATATAGATAGATAGATATATCTACTTAAAGTACTTAAAATACTGAAGTATATATATACTACCACTCCTACACATCTATATCTGTCCTATATACTACGACGACGACAACCATCCACACGCGATCTATCCGTGCCTTTGATCTTTGGTGAAAAAGATCATATATTGCACTCCCAATCGACCCCAGAAGCTCTCAGCCTGCACCCAAACCAATCACAACCACAATCCCAACGATATTGAGCGGGGCAGACTGGTTATCATCGGATTCCATCCCCCTTCTCAATCTCGTTGTCGCATTATTCGAGAAGAGAGAACAAGACCACTTTGCATCAAAAGCGTCTCCCCCGTCCCACCATATCTAGCTAGCTAGCCCACATCCTGAGGTTCCGCCTAGTACCCCTTCCAAGAGCTCCGAAAAGCAGACGAGGAAGAAAAGAAAGAAAGAAAGAGAAAAAAAAAAAACTAAAAGAAAACTCTTTCACCTTCATAAGTGACCATCCGCCATTTGATCTAGAAGACTCAGACATTTCTTCCCAACTCTATCCTGATTACCTTTTTTTCTCGCTCATACTGGTCCCTTAGCTGAACAGAATTTTCCGACACCTTTTTTCTTGGCAGTTTGGTCGCAAACAGCCGTTTCAACTTCACCAACAACACATTTCTCCAACACTCCCAAATTCTGCCTATCGTGAAGCCCCCCCATAGACAGAAAGGCTTTGGAAGGTAGAAAGAAAACTCTCCAAAGCTTCTTCTTTTATCTATTTCTTATTTTACTCGGTTAAATAAAGCCTTGTGAACTCCAAAAGTGATTGTTTCCTTTCACCGCTTGCATTGATATATACCATACATTTGTTTGGCGTTTTTTACACTGTGATTCTGGGATTCAAACCAAAAAGTTTTTTGAATTCTACCGAACCTGCACCTGCCCAAAAGTTTTATTCCTCTGCAATACCGAACCCTTCGACCCCTATATCGACTATTTACACTATTCCCTGCTGATATAATCAGTGCTGCCGAATTTGCCGAGTAGCAATTGGCGTATTCAATTCTTGAGGTATGCTGGCATCCCAAGAATTGCTCAATATGCGGCTACTCGATGCTAACATGATGACGGGCAGACTCTACAATCATAACATAAACACACCCATTCTTCCTGTATACGTGTGAAGAGGTGCCGACTTATAAGCTTCATATTTCACTCATTGCCATTGGATATACCCAATTGGTCTCTTCGTCCACTGTTAGAAACATAGTTCGTCCGTGTTAATTCCGGCTTCTATAATCGCAATGGCTCGTCACAATAGAATGAGGATGGAGTGGACTTTGGCATCGTGCCGTACCCCTAGAAGTACCCGCAAGGATATCGAAGACATCTTCCACAAGCCCAGCTCTGGTGGCAACCGAATCTCGAAACCGAAAAGCAAGAAACACAGCTCCAGCAACAAACCTCCTAAGAAGGCTGAAATTAAAGGATCCTGGGACCACACTGGAGACGACTCGAGCCAAATCGCCGAGGGAGAAGGTAACGACAGCGAAGATGGCTCCGAAGACTCAACCGACAAACCCTATGTTAAAGGCCCCGCACTGACATCCAGAGGTCATCTTAAAGGCAAAAAACAACATTCCTCCAAGAAAATCCGCAATAAGAAGACAGGCAGCAATAGCGGCAGCGCGGGGCCTAGTACACTCGGGGCGTTCGCACGCCACCACCACCAGGACGAGACGCCAACCAAGAAACGCAGCGGTGCTCCAATCTTCGCTTATGACAGCGATAGCGACTGCTCGTCCTTGACAATGGATCTCGAGATTGACGACGATGAAAGCGCACTCAATGAGTACAATAGCATGATTTCTGAATCAGAAGCCAGCGACATTGAAGATGATGAGCTGACATCTGACATCGACGAGTTGGATGATGATGACATGGATGACCTTGACGACGACGACCAAAGCATTCTCGATGAGGAGACAGATTTTATTATCGGGGCTCCACCAGCATCAGCCTCCGAAGACGGTTTCTTGGAGAACATCCCCACCGAATTTGAGATCCCTCATTCGCCTGCTGCTCTTTCAGAGGACAGTGACGATGACAACGAAGATATCTACATGGACATGGAAGACCCAGTCGTTCGGGAGATCCTGAAATATTCGTCTACTATTTGTGGCGACAATGGCGAAAACTCAGACGACATGTTTGAGCTTTACTATTCCGATGAAGCGTTGGAAGATTCTGACTATGATAGCGATGCTACTATCTACGATGGTAAGCAGGATAGCCCTGTTTACACGATCGATAGCCCTTCTGACATGACAATAGTGCCTTCCATCCCCTCGAGATCGCCGTCTCCGACTCCAGTCCCAGAATCGACCAATGAGAAGACTCCAACTAAGCCCGTCAAGAAGGGATTTTCTCCCCCTAGAACCGGATTCTTCAAGCTCAATCCTGAACGTCTTCTTTGCATCGTTGAAAAGGTCGACGGCTTCCACCGAGTCCTCACTATGACTGTGGATGACTATCACCGCAAAGCAGATCTGAGCAGCAGCAATACTGCAGTTTCGACTCCGGGTGCCAAGGCGAGTGAGGAGCTTTTCGCCTACCTCCCATCTCAAAGTCAATACAGTACTTCCATCCCTAGCGAAGATTGGGATTCATCCTCCTCTTTCAACAAAAATATCTTCCTTGGATCCGAGTGGGATGCTTCTTCGATATTTGATACCACTCAGTGGGGCGATTATATTGTTGAACACCATCTTGATGCCGCCCCAGAAGACATTGTTGCTTTCGATGAAATCGCGCTTGTCTCGGAAGACCGCCGAGGCTCTGATTCCTCACCAATCCGTGCCTTCTCAGTCCCCGTCACAGCATTCCGAGCGAACCAGAATAATGCACTCTCGAGAACCAACAGCGTTGTCGGTGGTATCCACTCCTCGGGCATCAAGAAGAATGCACCACGGAAAGATTCGTCGCTTACGCCTTCCCAGCGAAGAAAGTCAGACGCCACCCAGCCCAGCAGACAGAAGACTCCAACCCCACCAGTCCCGTTCCCGGTGCCACTAGAACCATTGTTCGCAGACACTCGTATCAGCGCGAACCCTGCCGCTGTCTAGAGCACCGGCCTTGTTTCCCTCTCACCTATACCCAGCGGCCTAGAGCCTGCTACCCTTAGTACCTTTTTGTTTCTTTCATATCCCTTGCGCTTTTATTCTCTTAAAGATATCCCTATCCTAGTCATATGGTTGGTGTTTATTGTTTTTGCTCTTTTTTTTTTTTTTTTTCCTATTTGAGGATTCCTAGCTACCTGGAAAAGTATGTCCTTTTCAGATTTTGCTCGAAAAGTTGAAGACTTATGATTCTATCGTTTTTACGATCGTCGTGGAATTTCTCCTTGGGTTTCTTCGTTGTGTATTCCTATCTTCTTCCTCGTTAGTGTTTCTTCGTTGTGGGAATTTTTTACAAAATTGGTTGGAGGGGTTCTTTGCTTTTTCTTTCTTTTTTCCCTTTATGTCGACATCTTTCTGATTATCAACGGTGTTCCGACCTTTTACACAAATGTGGAGTTCTTGATTGTTATTTATCTTCAGGATTTCTTTTTCGAGGCCCGGGTCCGTTTTGTTCCTGCCCTTCGAGATTTCTTTCTGTCTCCTATCATATCCACGGGTTTGGGAAGAGGCCAAATCACGATTTCCTATCTTCTTCCAAGTTCTCTTTTTTGTTTTTGCTCTCGTTCATCATGGGCAACCTCTCAGGTTTCTCTTTGATACACAAATATGCAAATGCAATGAAATGTATGTCCTTGCAAAAAAAAGATGTTATATAAAGCAGGAAAACGCAAAATACAATTTACATAAATTATAAAAAAAGGAAGAACGCTCTCGTGTTAAAATACCCTACAGGTCAGCTGTGTTAGCCTGCAGTAGTTTGGTTTGGATTTCTAACTCTGCAGCCGCCCGTCCCACGGCATTCCTTTATACAGCTTCCTAATCAAGCGCACATAGTATAATCGGTATACTTTGAGATTGAAATTTTGACTCTAGGCAGCTAAGTCTATGACATTGGAAGCTTTACTTTTAATATAAACAGTCTCATTAAACAATCACCTCTTCAAAGTATGAAAGGCGCTTCATAGGACTGCTTATGCATATACTTGCACCGCTCAAAGTTAAGTCAGCTAGGTTTTAAAGCAAATTTGGTATAAAACGGGACATCTGAACTATCATAATTGATTCGTAAAATATATACATTTATAAGCCCGTAATGGAATCAAATAGCGAGCTAGAAAAAAATCAGATATTAATACCGCGTTTACGGCATAATATACATCGTATCCCGACCGAGACAAACGTCCGAATTCTTGCTTGTATATTCCCTTCTTCCAAGATACTTAGTTCGGGACAGGAGTGGGGAAATAATAGCACATTGGAATCCTCAACAAAGTAGATGACCTGGTAACAGTCACCTCTGGCTTCGTGCATTTACCGACCAATTTTGTGACGACTTTCAAATCACAACCCTTGCAATTGAGATCGAGCGGGATAGCAGCCAGGCTTTTGTATACTATGGTGGCGCACTTGTTCCCGCCACGAGTAGATACATATGGATAAGAAGTTGTGACGGTGAACCTTGTGGTACAGGCCGGTCGAGTACTTGTGATTCTTGTAACGGTGGGCTCTTGGTTATCTTTACCGCCGGGGTTGACTATTCTGGTGACGGTTGGTTCTCGGTCTTCTTTACCGATGGGGTTGACTGTTCTAGTGATAGTTGGTTCGGCGACAACAGGGTTCACTGTTCTAGTGATTGTTGGTTCGGCTTTGGCGCCAATGTTGGTAACTCTGGTTACAGTGGGTTCTGGGACTGGAGGGGGGGCGGCGAGGGCGGCGCTGAGGAGGGAGTGAGTGTTAGCGTCAAGTGTCTTTAAGCTTTATTCATGGCCATATGGTCTCGGGGTACAACGTGCACCACATACCTAGCGAAGCCGAGAGCGGCAACAAGAGTAGCAAGGAGCTGCATTTCGTATATATTTGTATTTCTGTGGTATAATAATAGGAAACCAAATTTAGGCCCTGAGATTTGCAAATTTTAAACGACGGTTTTATAAGTGTTAAAACCCCGAGTAACGAATAATAACAGTCTCGATTATAATGTAGTAGAAGTTGGATTTATAAACACTGGAATGAAAAAACCCAAGACGGAAAATGATCCATTTCACCATTATATAGTTAAATACATAATATCGGCTTCATAGATGTCGCAAATGGCAGCTGCCAACGTAACTGCGATCGAAAATAAGAGACATACCAGGTTGCGGGGCTAAACAAGCAGCCTACCAACGTGTCGTTATCAGCAACATTTCAACAGGGAGGAAACGAATGAAATCCCTCGCTGAGGCTCACAAGATACTTCTTCATTAGGAATGCTGTGCGTGGTGACATTGGAGGATCCTTCCTACTCTAGTTAATATATTATTCTTTGACAGGGGCCAGGGAAGCTTGAGCCGGCCGCGACAATCGACTATTTAATAGTGTCAGTCCCGACGCTACGCGAGGATGCATATCGATTGCGATAGCGGGTGGTTCTAGATTCCGGATAA
The DNA here is from genome assembly GCA_036872755.1 of Orbilia blumenaviensis. Classification (NCBI taxonomy): domain Eukaryota; kingdom Fungi; phylum Ascomycota; class Orbiliomycetes; order Orbiliales; family Orbiliaceae; genus Orbilia; species Orbilia blumenaviensis. The sequence continues at coordinate 1,473,598 of JAVHNS010000006.1, read as the reverse complement.
TGATCCCTTGATCGTTGAAATATGCAGGACTGAGGCGATTCTGTTTTTTTTTTTTTTTGTAGGCTCCCTCTTAAAGCCTTTTTGATTCACATGTATATCACGTCGTCGACCGGCCTGTGTCACCATGGCCACATGAATCCCTGGCGATGCGACACAACATTCGCGAGGGAGCCTGCCTGATCTGCTGCCTTGGTGCTTCCATATGTCTTTCTTCGGCTATATGCATATTAGAGAGAAAAAAACAGGCATATTTCCCTCAGCAGATAAAGTTGCAATGTTCCCGGCGCGCCGACTTGACATAACATTCCCGCAATCAAGAGCGATGCCGAACAAGTGTGAAACCCACTCAAATTTACAACAGAATCAACACACACAGGCAAGGACTATATTCCTGCATCTACATTTATATTTAACTGCTGGCTTCGAGACTAGTTTTGGTGATGGTGTTGATTGGCCAAAAGGCCGGGGACGCCGGATTTAATTCAGGCGTCTTCAAGTGAATACACGTTCATTTACATATTTCAATTTATTAAGTTCGCGAATCCGGGCCTTTTCAGGCTGAGAATATGATCTAGTTAGTCTCGTGATCTAGTATATCTAGTTTGCAATAGCGTTTGCTATAGTTTTCATGTATGAAGAATATTCTTTTCTGATCAACAAGGAAAACTGTTTTATAACCATGGCTGAGAATTCCTGGCGCTCTGATGAAATAGGGAACCCATAGACCAGATAGTATTGTCCTTGTTGTAAACAGTGTAGTTGATACAACATCCAGTAGTGCAGCTGTAGGCACCACCAAAACCAGCCTAGGTAGAAGAATATAGCCAAAAAAGGTTCTATTATAGACTTCTAAAGTACCACCAAGCCTCGAGCCCACCAGAACTAGTAGTGCTAAAGGTAGAACATAAGCTGCAGGTTCTGATAACTATAGTATAGTAAAGAACCACTAGAATGCGCAACAGGATACAGTCCCATCTCCAAAAGCTTCATCGCTATTTCAACGCCATCGCCATCACTACCATCATCATCCTAGGAAACGCACTTTACCCTGTTCACTCGGTCACCCTCAGCGTCGCCACTCCTAGCAGCGTCTACCAGTTACCCAAAAACAAAAAGCTAGGCAGCTTCGATCGAGAGCGATGATCCCCATTCTCATCATCGTAGTTGCCTTTCACCAGGATCCCGTCCTTTTGGTCACTCTTGGTGTTCACATCCCGATTCCAGAGTTCTGGTTTTTTACCCCTTTGGTCCTCCATTGTTTCTGCATCCTCTTCACAATATTGTTCAACCTATCCGTCCCTCCTATACCGGTAATTTACATCTATCGGCACGATTAAGAATAATAATCATCGAACCCATATTACATTGACATCGATACCGATATCGATACCGACGGTAAAATCACGCGTTAGATCCAATTCCGCTCCCCTCGAACAACACCAATACGTCTCTCTCAAGCCTTCGTGAAGAGCATCCAAAAGTTCAGCAATGGCACACAGACTAGGTTACCAGCGTCTCTGTGCCGGTAGCTACGAAGCTCATGCATCCACCATCATCAAGCACCAGGGTCCAGAACCAATTCTCCCGATCATCCTCAGCGTTTTTAAGGCTAGAGTCAAGAAACTCTGGTTCATATCCGTCGCTTTCACAAGCTGGAGTAATCAACGATGCACACTTACAATCCCAGTTGATCAGGTGTGCCTCAACCTCATCTCAGAGGGAGTACTCTACATTGCTCCGTTTGATGCTGGAGGGGGAAATTCGGTAAAGGTAAGTTATCGAGTTACTAATGACCCGTCCACTCACTATTGCAATATGGCCCCTCTAATATTAATGAAATGATCATAGTTGTATATGGCAGATTTGGACCCTGTAACGGGCGCCAAAACTTCTAGTTGCGTTGACCTCACGGATCCAAATCGCGAACTAATGGAAATATTACCCTCGTCAGTTCGCAAAGAACCAGTCAATCTATTAGAAGTAGCAAGAGGCTTAGTTATCCTTCGTGAGTGCCTCAATACGCACGAAGAGCAAATGGGCTTCTTTAAGCAACTGGCTGGAAAAGGAGCATTGGTTGTACAGGGGCTATTAGACCATGTACCAGGCCTTGGACCTAATCAAGCGTTTGCATCTGAGGCCGAACGGCACAAACAAAAATTCAGGTCGGACGTACTAGCAAGCCGAATGCTAGAAGTCTCGCCGCCAGAGGGAATGGGGACCATTGTGCCATTGATGGTCTCCAAGAAGCGACAGAGCGACCTGTGGGTCCCTCCATCATCACCTCGACAAGGTAATAAAAGAGGGACGGATTTCAGCCACGATTCAGCATCTAACCCCGCCTCTCCGGCACGAAAACCACCGCCAACCAAGCGACACTCATTCGGCCTTGGAAATATTCCCCAATCTAAGTCTCGAGAAATTAGCCGTCATGACCTTAGGCAATATCGAGAGAAGGTTACCAAAAACAGTATGGGACTTCAAGGAAGCAGTGAAATGAGTGGTAGCTACAACTCTAGACAACGAGAACTTCCACGGTTTTCAGAAAGCCGAGGGTTTTATAGAAATTTGAGCCTCGATCTCCGAAACCGAGGGTCAAAACCTAGACGAGACAGTAATTGTAGGTGGGAGGATAGTTCCACCAGGAGGATCGTCTCTGGGCCAGCTTATAACGCTCAGTATCGTAACGAGAGTGAGGTCGGTTATGATAGGTACGAAAGCGAACTTGGTGACTTTGACAAACACAGATCTGGGGAAGAAGAAATGGAGTGGGAGAGCTCCGAAGATGCAGGAGATAGTCCAATGGAGACAAACGCTGCGCCTAGATATAGGGCCTCATTGAATGATGGAGAATTGCCAGCAGCTGAAACTTTGAGCCTTGGACCTAGCACAGGCTTGGGGTCAAGAATTGACCCACAACACTCCAACAGGAGATCCGTGAGTGGCCTAGAGGAGGAGGATGAGAATTACGAGGAGGAGGGCAAAAATGATGATGATGACGACGATGATAACGATGATGATGACGACGACGAAATGGTAAGGGCTACCCCAAGAAGGGGATACTCAATGTCCTCGAGCACTAGGGGGAGGGGAAGAGGGTATAGACGTGGATCCCGAAGTCGCAGTCGCTACCCCTTCAGCAGGTACGATTGATCCATCAGCTATATCTGATAGCTGAATCTCCCTGCTATGCTACACATTTTCTTTCAAAAAAAACTGGATCAAGTTTTCTTTTTTGTTTTTGCATGTTCTTTTGTTTTTGGAATTTTATAATCTAGGGCTCCTAGGCACCTTTGTGATTAGTCTCGTAGTACTAAATAGCATGGGGAACCAAAGCTGAGAGGGGCGGAGGCTAAAACAGACTGTGGAACAATTAGCAATGGAATAAAGTTTTTATAAAGATATTAGGTATCATGCATCTGCATGTGATAGAGATTCATCGGAGGAATTTCTAGTAAGAGCACTTGGTAATGCTTCCATATAGTAGTAAATATAAATGACCGTATTGGTTCAATTAGACCTGGTAATGAATTGGATAGGGGAACTAGATATCAGACTCTTCCGGTATAGCTCGAGACATCGTATGCAAACTGGATGAATGAATATATGGGACAACTGGGACGCTCTCAGCCGAATTAACTGGATCGAAGTAATCCTTCATTCAGACGTAAGATCAGGTATGACTAGTCCCGTAAACTAGTATCTATGAAGTGGCCCGACTTTGTATGGGTATGACTGCTATTGTACAACTTTATAAAATTCAATATTTGACCGACTAACACCTCTAATCTATCAACTGCATGCAACTCCAAATGGCTAATTTGGTTTGGGCTTATGGATGCTGTTGTAATTATCGATCGGAGCAACGTCCTTAATCTTGTCCCAGATAGCATCGATGCTCTTCACCGCCTCCTCGCTCAACGGACCGTTGTTCAACCACCCGACAGTCTGTTTAATTCTAGCCTCGTCATAAGCGCCGAAGATAACACCATCGCCATACTGCGAGTCTAGGCTGCTATGGTACCTAACCCATCTATAGCCCAGCTCAGCCAGGGAAATTCCTTCTTTGTTTGCGGTCTTTTCCCAGTCGTCGAGGGCATTTCTTAGCTCCTCTTTGTCGTACATAGTTCGATAGATGTCACCAAGCATAGTGCCAGGCGTCCACCTGCCAGCGGCGGCGGCAAGCTGCTCCTTGGTCTTGGCCAAGAGCCCACCGGCCAGTGGGGAATATGCGTAAAAGGCGATTCCCAACTTGCGTAGTAGGGGAAATGTAGTGGTTTCTTGTGCTCGAGCGAAGGGGTTGTAGTTTCCTTGGAAGACAGTTGGTTTGACCCAACCCTTTGCGGATGTGATATCGTAGACCTTTTGGATGTCTTCTGGGAGGTAGTTTGAAAGGCCGAAGCGTTTGAAAGCGCCTGTTTCGTAGAGTTTTTGGATACCTTCGAGGGTATCTTCCAAGGGGATTGAAGCGTCAGGGGCGTGGAGATAATAAATATCAATCTAATACAATCCCTTAATTAGGATCATATGATTCAAAGTATTATTGCAAAATCAATGCTCTCTTTGAAGGAATAGAAGAACTTACTGGTCCTAACTTCTCACTCGCATAGGCTCCGTGTTCCAGAACACCCTCCTTATTACCAGTGCCAGGCTTAAACCCTGCGCCTTGTTTGGTAGAGATGGTGAACTTCTTATCCGCAACTTTAACCTTTCCGAGGGTTTCTTCAGCGTCGCCGTAGATCTGAGCGGTATCAAGATCCTCGACACCAAGGCTACGAAGTAGATCCAGAGTTTGATGAACATGAGTAAGTTCTCCAGTTTCTGGATGAGGGGAAACCATAGCAGCACCCCAAACAAGCTTGACTGGCGCCGACATAGTTGAATAGGTGAATATTATATTTAATATAATAGATTTATAATAAATAGATAGTTATAAAGAATTTCAAAGTACTAATAGAAGCAGTACTTTCCTTAAAGCTGTTCTACTGAGAATACAGTTGATATAGAATGGGGTATGAATGAGACGAACAGTAACATTTGGGCGAAAACCCACGACTTTATACACTACTAGTCTTGTAGGCTCTAGAGTTCTCTCGAAGACTAAGTCTCAATGGGCGTCCTCTTGTGGAACACTACATAGTATCAAAATCCCCTTTCCAAGATACTGCTGTTTCGCAAAATGGGGTATTCCCCCCTCAAAATTGCGGCATTGGGAATACGGAGCCCTGCTGAATTGCATTACCAAGAATACGAACCCCATCACATGTGCAGAAATTTGTGTTGGGGTATGATAACTTACCACAAGCGGAGTTCTGTATCCCCGAAGCTAAGCTACTAGCTCAGCTTAGGACAAGGAAGCTTAATAATTCCGGACCTCGGGTCCCAGTCAATGTTTGCGTTTGCGACATGCCACTCCCCGGCCGAGAGCTGGGGCTTTGATTATTCAGGCTAGCTAACACTGACTCGCTCAACGTTGGATTTGGTCGTATCTGCGTATACCATCGTAACGAATAGATTGGCTCGTGAGGCTTTGCTATTAGACGTCATACAGCTGTATTTTTGTATGAGTGTAACAGCAGAGCACATTTCCGAAGACGTTATCCGGTAGTTAGATTAACGTTACAGCGAAGCCTTTCTCACCCACATGTATACAGCGAATATCAATAAATGATGCTCGTATTCTCCTTTGGCGAATACTGGGACCAGTTTTTCGGGCTCAGATGGACGAGGTTTTTCAACAAAAAAAAAAAAAAAAAATAGTAATAATTGCAGGCATGCAAACTGCTGACATGTTGGAAAAACTTATCCCCGGTCTCGTTTCTGCAGCTAACTGTATGTCAGACTAAATGTATAGCTCATGGAGTTTATGGAGTTTGGCTTATCGTAGCTGGTTAGCTCTGCCGCAGGGTCGCAGGGCTGAAACTCCTTTTGACCTTCGCGGGAGAAAGTTTGGTACAATTGTTGTGAAGAACTGGCTTAATTATCTAAGACGCGCAAGATTAGTAGGAAACTCTGCATTGACTTGTCTCGTGGGGACTCCGATGCCCAATGGTCCTGATTGATGTGAAAGCCCAGTGGGGCTAGTGTGACTTCGGAGTCGGGATGATAATTGGGGGCCGAAGGAGACTTTTGGGCATACAAACCTTAAAGTGGAATAGATTCGGTGGAACCAAACCCCGCTAGGGGCACGAGTCGAGAAGATCATGATGAGGGGCTCCACTTTCGGAATGGCTTACAAATTTCACATTCCCGACAGCCGGATCCGAGATTTGGAGACGAATCCCTAGGGTTGTAATTCCCTTTTTCGCAATTCTTGAAGAATATATAACATTTCCTATCCGTAATGCATTCTTCCGGTATCATTGTGCGACAACATGGACTTTCTGCGCGGCAATCTAATCATACATGGTTTTAGTCTATCTAGTATATAATATATAACATACAAAGCTCCCTAACAGGAACCTACAGGCAAAAAAGAAGCAGTAGCAGACAATATAAACATTGCATCTAATCATGGAACCTCATATGCTAACGGCGGACCGAAAGACTGGGCATTATATGGTGTATACATGGGGGGCAGTGTGCCGGTCGGCGCTGGGGATATAGAGACAGGCGTCGGCGCGTATGTATGCGTAGGTGGCACCGGAGCAGGCATGAACTGATGCATATTCATATGTGGTATGGGCATGTTGGTGGGATACTGCCCGTATGATTGGCCCTGGTTTGGTGGCATCTGCACCATAGGCTCCGAAGGGGTCATCTTATCCGCCTGGCGACGTTTCCCGAGGAGATATCCGAGATAAGCGATCGCACAAAGGAGTACGAAACCTGCGGATCCACCGACCGCGGCACCGATAACAACATGGTTCGAGCTGGATGAAGATACAGGTTGTGATATATTTGTCGGCGCACTAGCACCGCTGCTCGTCGTCGCCCTGCCATCCGAATCAGTGTTGGAAGGCGTATTCTGGGGAGGTGTGTTTCGTAGAGATGTACTAAACGAACTTGGGCTGGGTGTTGGCGAAGGGCTCGGAGACGGACTTGGGGAAGGTGTCACGAATATAGTTGCAACTGAGGTTTCAGTTTCGACCGATCGGATCGTAGATATTTGCGTAGATACTTGAGTAGATACAGCCACCCCGATCGTTGTTCTGATACTATTCCCACCTTGTATGATATAAGGCAAGTCGATAAGCAAAACTGGTCTCGAGATCTCTCACAAAAAACATTTATTCTAGCACGGAGTCCGTCGACATACCGACTAATGTGAAAACATCCTCTCTTTGTTCGCAACGTTCTCCGTCGTTGTTACGCTCCAGGTAGTAACAGAAGAATGCATTCACATTGTTACTGCATGGGACGAGGGGCCCCGGTTTGTCGTATGTCCCTTCATAAATACACTGGTTGATACATGCCGAAGACTGCCATGATTGATCCGTACAACTGCCTCTTGCATAAATCGATGTAAGTTCTCCAGTACCCTCTATATCTACCATATTATGACATACGCCATTCATAAGACATCTGGTGCCGAATGGACAGCACATAGAGTTGCTGGCGCTAGGATCGCAAGCCATATCGCTCGAGAGGGACCTATCAGGAAAATAGCATGCGGCTGTTGTCCCAGGTACCATATGAGATATTATTACTGTAAATATTGCTGTTGCGTATTGTAATCTGCTGTGTCGGCCGCAGGCCTGTGGTCTTAAAAAAAAGAGAACCATTTCCCATATCAAAACGAAAGCGTGGAATTTCGGCGTATTCCCAACCGAGACGTACTTGAAAGCTTATTGACCAAGCGAACGGGCCCTGGACATTGCTTATATAACTCATATACTACAGATAGAGATGAGGCTGAAATTCCTGGAGAGAACCTAAGAGTATCTTAACATCCAGCGACCATACCGTTTCAGGAATCGCACTGCTTCAAAAAGTGGAGAAGTTATGCCGGCATTTGCTAAAATCGGTTTACGATTGGAAGAGGAATTCAAAAATAAACCAACAATGCAGTGTTTGTTCGATCCCTTGCCGTTTAAGCCTACCGACGTTGCGGAAGCCGCAACCTCGCCTCTTCGTTCGCGAAATCTTGAAATATAATTGGCTCTGGGCGCTGAATAATCGGTAGTCTGCTGCATGATGCTTCTGGTTGTGATTGAGCCTCTCGGCTACGGCAAACTATCATGGGATAACGTTACTCAAGAGCTTGTAGTTGAGGGTCAAGGGACGTACAAGTACGCGCCCCAGAGGATCTCAAAGGATCGTGTGTCATGGCGCGCTAGCGGGGTAGACTGGCATTCTTGTTGCATATCGAATCGATCGGTATCCATGACTCCAATTAATGCAATTACGAACTGTCAGTGCCACTTCAATGCCCAATTTAGCCCCTACACCTCAGAAAAAATTGCGATACCGATGGACTAGTCGGTAGTAACCTTTTAGTGCAATTCTAACAAAACATCCAATTACAATATGTCATCCCCAGATATGCCTGACTGTTAAGTCGGGTTCTAAGTAACCCTCGGTGCCTGCACCGTCTTACCCAAAAAAACTACTGGTGGAGGTCGAGGAAAAAAGTGTTGTTCCTTAACATTCGTAACAAATCTTGGCACGGATTTATTCACCTTTGTTTCATATACGATCTTAATAGAGAAAAATATATACTTTACAATTTAGATCACTTCGAAACTAAATGGGGTAAGATGAATTGTAATGAAAAAGGAAATGATGGCATCATGCCTTGGCCTTCAAGCTAATATGTATAATTAATTGCCTCTGCTTTTCATTCACGTTGTAAAAAATAACATTCGATAAACTGTTTCTATCCTCCTGCTATCGCTATGATTAATTCGATGGGGCTTTGGGTGTCTCTGAACCTGGCTTTTTGCCTTGGATCGACTCCTTCATCAACAGAAATCCTTCGGCCGCCACATAAGGGTCGTTTTCCATCTTTGGTAGTAGATCGGATGGCTGAACACTAATTGGCATATACCCTTGTGAGTATGGCTGTAACCATAGCCAGTCCGCTGGTGGGAGCGCCGGCAGCGGCCAGTTGGCATCTTTAATCTTCCCTAGCCAATCGTCTGCGTTGAGTATATAAGCTGGATCAAAGGCTGGTAATGCGGAAGTTGTTATGAGGGGCCCGACTTGGAAGAAGGGCTTCATTTTCTTGAGCGGTCCCTCCCACGTCCACGTTGGCAATTTGAGCGACTGTACCGGGAGTATTCCAGTGTACGCGTTTAAAGAAAGAAACGGATCCATAATGCAACCGAAAACTGATTTGAGGAATTTGTTGTTTCTTAGTCTTTCGTATGAGAGATAATTTTCACCTTTAAAGAAATTTTCTTCTCCATCGAGAGGATCGACATAGTAAGCAGTGACTTCGGGATAATTTCCATCAACAGGTTTAACAAAGGTGTCTGCCTTGTCCGGAGGGTAATAGGAGAAGACTTCGTTCAGCAATAATTCATTCCCTTCATCATGAGGATTAGAATCGGCTTTGAAATATCCTATGAGCGCATCGTCGGCTCTCACTTTGCTACCAAATTTTATCTTGAAGTTGTACTGGCCTGGTTCTGCTAGTAGATTGTTTGGAGGACTGCTCGTAACTTGCTTATTGAGAGTTGATTGATTTTGTCTCTCATTCGCTGCCAATTCTAACGACCAGGCGGTGTTTACTAGCGCTAGAGGACGGCCAACAAGAGCGTTAGGGAACTGGGAGTATGCTGCTGGAGGTGTAATAGTATCCTTGCCCGCCTTCCGTATCATTTGAATGAAAGGTACCAGAACCTTAGCTTGGTCGGAACAAAGTTTTTTGACCAGATACTCAAGCTGCTTTGTAGGTGCTTTTGTATCAGGATCGATGGGCCGCCAATCCGCTGTGACTTTTCCGGATCTGCTCTCTCTTAGCTCTCGATAAAAGGTACCATCCGGGTGATAGATCTGGACAGCTTGATCGACGTTGTTCAGAACTACCCAGCCCCAGACGGGGTTTTCCCAGTCCATTACAGGCCTCCAATACGAACCAACTAGTTTATCGTTTGAATCGTGCGTTACAAAGAAGGCATTGAGTCTCGAGCTTTGGTTTATTGACGGTGGAAGCTGCATGAATTCGCATTCGTCAACAGATGCAGATCGAGTAGGATCTATGATATTCGGGACGGTCTTGCCACTTTCCACCGGCTGTGGGGCTAATGGCGGGGATAAACAGAGTGAAATGGGTTCTGGCAGATAATGGGCCTGGGGATTGAAAGCATGGACTACCTGGCCAAATTTGTCAACCACGTTTATCTTGGTAAAACGCATTTGTCCATGAGTAACCGGTTTGAATGCATGCTCTTTCAATCCAACAAGGGTAGTCAATGGCCCGTACGGTGTAGGATCTGACTCTTTGTCAATTAGAGCTAAGTCTGATGGGTCTTCGATATTGAGTTTCTTAGCGGTTTCTAGGACTGCATTCAGCAATGTTGGTGGTTTTCCGGGGACTCGAACAAGAGGTTTGATGTGATTTCCAACATATCGTGTCAAAAGGTGCTCCGTGAGCCCATCTAGAGGACATGAAATAAAGCTTAATTTGCTGAGATTTTTTCGTAACTCGTCTTGCCGCTCCGGCGGCAGTATTTTGTTTAACTTTTCTTTCGGTATGCTGTCTAGCAGCCTCTCAATGACGGCAGTCAAAGAGAATGCGGGTTGAGGCAAGACCAAATTCCTACCGGAGAGTTGTCGCACGTCCTCATATTTGACAGGCTTAGGGGATCTGACATCTTTGTTGAGGGAGTAGCCGTAATTTTCATTCTTCTGGTTGCTCGTCGGCTTCTTCTTGAGGCTCCAATATTCCCACGGTATATGGAAGTACTGGGCTTCCCACTCGATGAATAGCGGAAACCATCCCTGGCTAAAGTTCCAACGGTCTCGCCACATAATGGTTTCTGGTTTCTTTTCGTCCGCCAGTTCTGCATCATGGTAGAGCGGAAACCATTTACCAGCATCAGGCTCCTCATCTTTGTTCTTTTTCCCACTAATAGCAACAAACTCCTTAATCAAAAGTTCACAGGTGTCCTTGATATCGCTTGGGAGATGGCCTGTTTTCCATATTTTCTTGAAATCATCCTCTGAGATATCGGCGCCTTTGATGATCTGACCATCTAATCTAGTTGCTAGTGATAGTTGAAAGTCCTTTGGCCACCCTGAATCAATACCCGCCAACATTAAAGTCGGATCCCGCTGTTGAAAAAAATTGGCCAATACCCCGGCTTTGGGATCCTTTTTAAACAACGGCTGCTTTGCTTTTGGCCCTACCCATTTGTCTAATTGGATCTGAGTGTTGGCAAGATTCTGGTTAAGAATTTTCAAATTTTTTATCAGCTGATTGATTTTTCTACTATATTCATTGTCTTTGCCACCGTCCTTATTTCTATAATCCGAAATGAAGTTCCACCAGCACGCGAATATCTGCCATCGCAGTTGAGTCTGTCGTCGCACGGCTCCGTCGAACAAGTGGCGTAATGCATTAAGCTTCCGAAGCTTCAAGATGTCGTCGTCCGAAGGCTTTTCAACTATGGTATCTCCGTCATTGTCTGGAAGAAAATAATGAGTTCCTCCGTCAAATTGGCCGAAATTATAGCTTTGGATCTCGTCAGAAGCCGCGATGTGCGAATCAACGGTGTCTTCATCAGTTTTCAAGTATTCTGCAAGCGCGTTGATGTCGTGATATACGCCTTGGTCCTTCTCGTGAACGTAGGTATAGGCTAAAATTGCATCAATAGGCGTTGTGCCGATAGCCAGAGGCATTTTCTCGTGCAGCTTTTTTGAAGCAATATTTGCAGGAATCTTCAATTTTTCTTCGCCTTGTTTAGGCAGACCGTCTAACTGCCATTGGACATCGTACATTGCGCCATGACAGATTACTCTTGCGGAGCTGGTTTCGTTCAACCAGTCTTGGACATCATTTGGAATGTTCTCAGGGTCTCTTATTTGCTCATTGAGTTTGATGTTCAGCTGTCGCATTACGTCTTCGCGCTTTATTTTGTCGTCTGGGTCGAGACTGAGAAGATCGTTCTCCGCATCCGTGTACCAACCGATCACATAGTAATCAGCAGTTGCCTTGGTCAAGACCTGACCGTCTCCGTATCTAAACGTGTCCAACATGGAAAACACGTTACCGCAGTGATATTGAAAGTCCGGGAACAAATGATTTGAACTACTGCCAACGTTTAAGTTCTGAATAAAGGTTCCTGGTGCTGGAGTGGCATCTGGATCATAATCAACAGCATCCTTGCAATATCCGATGAAAACTTCAGCTTGCTCTGGTATATCGATATTCTTCTCTTCTCCCTCCTTTGCGAATGCTTTTATGAAGGGAGATATGTCGACTTGTAAATCAACCGTTTCTGGTATATTATCGATTAACTGCATTTTGTCGCTCTCGACAACCCAGCAATGGATGGGATCTATCGGTGCGTTTGGAGGCTCGATAAGTTTCACGTCGTCATGCAGACGTCTGATAATAAACCAGCGATTGGGAACATTGGGAAACTGAGCGGCAGACTCGTCAACCTCCTTAGGTGGAGGAGGTAGCGGGTCCGAGCCTCCTGGTGGAGGTGTCGGTTTCGGCTCTTGTTTCTTCTCCGTTGAGGCTTTACCTCCTCTGTATGGTCGGGGAAGCGACCAATGCAGATAGATGCCGAGTCTTTTCTTTCGCACCTCTCCTGTTCCGAGATCGGTGTATCTAGCATTGTGGGCGGGCGGTATTGCATTGTGAATATCGACCTGGTTCAATATATCGTTTTGTGCCATGTATTCGTTTAGACGCAGTGACGTGTAGTCCGGTTGGGTTATTGGCGCGATTTTTGCTTCGTCTTCTAGCCCGTTACATACTTGCTCATTGAACAAGAAAGCATCGAGCTTTAGTGGAAGCAAGAGCTGATCTGAGAATGGAGGCATGATTCTGAAATTGAAATATAGTTGGAGTTTTGAAAAACCAATAAGACGGCTCGCCAAAGTAGTTGGTCGAAAACGAAGGGATCTTGTCTATTATGGAGTACCGTTTTGAAGATGATATTAATTGAGTTTCAACCAACTTTGTACAGTCAAATGACTCGAAAAGATATGGGATACCGTTAAAATCTGCGCTGGTGGGTGCCCAGGTGTCGCGCGACTAACTAGGCTCGCAGGGCGTACTGAACCAATACAACTTGTGTTCTCGGAGACGCTAGATGCCTATCGTACGTTCGATCTCTTTCGGTCGTCTCAAACCATAGAGAACCATTTAAATTGGATCTTATAGCATGTGCACATCTCTTTCCTTTGATTGCTCCATCTTATGGTCCCGTGCAAATTCTTTTGACAGATTTCTACTAGTACCCCACTGGGTCCCGGTCGAGGTCGCAGACATTATGGTCGCCAATAATTACTTGCGAGTCAATTATGTGATACCCCTCAGTTCCATTCAATTCTAGATCGCAAAGAACGAACACGAGGTTAGGTGAATATGCAAGGCTAGTGGAAGTTGAGATGCAGATTGTTTCGGCAAGCTCTAGCTTTGAACAGCTGAACTAGCTTAGGCGTGTGCATAGACCATGCGCACGCAAATCTGTTGTCAATTAACTCACCGATTATCTCGTCTCGAATCTCTGGATATGCATATGCATATGCAATTCATACTAGTCTCGATGTCCCATCGTGTACAGTGGACCCGTGAGAACCGGCTCACTTGATCCGGTTCCGGCGCATGAGGCTTGCCTATCCCTATGTGCGCTCCAATCCGGATTGGTTCAACTAGGGCTGAAAATTGCCAAAAGTTCAGTTTATCCCGAAGCGCGCTGCTTATCCCTAAATGCGCTGCTTATTCTAATGAACATATTTTTGCTATCAGAAAATTCCATGTAGCTGACGTGACTAGCTTAGCCATTGTAATTGCTTAGCCGCGCAGCCGTATGATCCAGCATGCCAACGGAATTCGCAAATGATACTCGCACTTGAAAATCACTCTTTCTCTTCTGTTCATAGCTTTTACATGATATGGTTTTCAAAATTTTGTCTGGGGACTAGATCCTGTATAGCCGATTATACTGTATTATTTTTCACGCCAAATTTTCAATACCTCACTAATTCTTGTGTTTTATGAAATAAATAATATCTTGAGTTAGATTACATAGTGTAAAGCAATAAGACCTATCGCTCGGGCGGAGCTATTTTGCTTTGGCATAAGAATCTGTTTTTAAAATATATCGAGGAAAAGAAGAAAAGAAACTGACGAGCGATGAAACCATTGGATACACTACATCAGTCTACAAGCGTAATTCAGAAGGCTTATTCATCTACCTCTTCATCCTCGTGGTCTCCATCGTCATCCTTGTAATACTGCAATTTTAAAGGTACAGAGTATGTAACGACAGCTTGGTGCTGCAGCTTCCATGAAAATGTAACCTTGATATCTTGTGTGCCGTCAGGAGGATCAACTGGAAACTTACTGACTACGATACCACTGAGCATGAAACTCAAATCCTTGATCTTCGCAACGGGATAGGCCTTGCTACTCCTCGGTATAATCTTCATCACAAGCGAGTTGGTCTCGTCATCGTAATATGGTCGAACGAAAAACCTCAAGTTTGAGAGCATTGTAGTTCCTTGTCCAAGGTATTCTTTCGCGAGGCTTGGTTCGTTTGGATTATTCATAGGTATCGAAACCAACAGTTCCTCAAACAGATAGTCATCTTCATATCTATAGTAAGTGATTGCGAAGATTATGTCCTGTTGCCATGGATACATCGGAATAGCCGTTGCTTGTGGGTCTGAAGCCGGTGAAAATCTACAGAGCCACTGAGGCGCTGTGATTCGGGTGTCATCATCCGCTTGAGGACTACCGGTAGTCAATCTTTCTAGCGGATGATCGATAGGAACCCAAGGTGAGAATGGTGTAGTAGGAGTAGTCGGACTTTTCGGGGTGGACGGTCGTGGGGTTTGCGGAGCAGGCTTTACTGGAAGTGATGGTAATCGGCCCGTCTGATGAGGGTACGGTCGAAGCTTTTCCCTTCTGGCAAATCTTTGGCGTTGCTGGTACGTAGAAAGAGCTTGGGGCACATAAGACGTTTTCGGAGTCGGTGCAAATTCTAGCACGCGAAGCCTAGGTTGTCCACACCGTATACCAAGATATTCGGGGCACTTTCTTTCTTCAGGCCATTCCACAACGAGCTGCCAGCACGGATCATTGAGCTGAAACCCCATCATGGAGGATGATGGGTGTTCCGTGTCAAACCATTTAGTCTTCGTAATAGGGTCAATGTGGAGAGGTCCGTTTAAATACTCCCATAGGTTTTGAGCCATATAGTTGATGTTAAGTGTCCTGATATCATCTTGGCCTTCGATGTTTCCCCATAAGAACAAAAGCCCCTTTGAGGGATCTGGCGCGTCTCTAGAGAGTTTGATATCGATAAGGGCCTTACGGCGAAGCGGATCCTTCTCAGGGTCCGATCTTGTGTAAATGCGCTTGTAGGATATTGTAGCCTTATCTATGAGGAGCTCCTTTGCAGCTGTGAAGCATTGTTGATGCGGTGGCTGTGTGAAAGTTAAGGACGTAAGGTGTTTCGTTGCTGGAGTATCGCTGAAGAAGCCTATCATGATGTCGTTGGCCCAAATTTGGTGCCGGAGCAAATAGGGGGTTTGGCTCTCATCCGGCTTTTCATTTGAATCGACTTTGAGATCTGGATACTGAGTTACAACAGCAGATCTCATCAGAAAGCCATATACAGCCACCGGTGGAAGGTTTGTTCCGCCCGGTGACAAGGGAGTCTTGAAGTAGCGAATGATGGCTTGTTTGATTGATAAACGGACTAAGTCTCGCTCGTCGTCCGCATCGTTCGCTAAGGCGAGAGCGCCGTCAATAAGGCAGTCGACCCAGTTTCTATCAATATAAAAAAACCGAATGCTCTCTGCGGGAAGGTGAGAGGGGCTGGTCAGAAGATAGTGTGCGGGCACTTTGTGTAGGTCGTAGAGATCGAGGATGAATCGTAACACCACTGCCCAGTCTGGCGAGTATGGGATGTTGTGTTCATTGTACGGAGGGTAGTCTTTCGGCGCAGAACCATCAACCGGACTGCTGGCAACCAGCAACGCTGCGGCATCCAATTCAGACTTGAGATCCTGGGTTGCCCCTAGTTTTGAGAAAGAGAGATCCGCTAGATGGTTTTCGCGAGGGTGCCATCTGCTCCTAGCATCCGTGGCAGCTGTTGATTCTACCTTGGAGATGTTATTAAGTCTTTCGACGGAGTCCGCAAGCCCAGCGATAAGGTCTTCTTTTGACTTGTATAAGATTCCATGCTTTCTCAATACTCCGACTTTTGTTCCATTCACTGCGATCTGACTGATCAATTTGCGCACTCGCCCCAAAGCTGGTGCGAAAGCCTGATCACTCATCCCGATAGTACGACCGAGTTGCCATGCAGCGGAATAGGTGATATCTAAGAGACCGAGCTTTTGGTCCAGGATTTGTAAATTTACCCCCGTATTCGACTCTGATGGGAGCTGCTTCATCGGATATTCAACCACCGTTGGTACAAGCGGGCCTTTCATGAGAGCTACACTCTCTTCACCCGTTTGCAAATAGTACTTGACCATTGAGTAGCCATCGGTCAGCCGCTTCCGTACTTCAATCTGAGCAGGTGTCGGTTCTTCCTTGGGCTTTGGTGCTGGAGGTTCGGCGCGAAGAAGTGCCGTGTTCGCAGCAATCTTCGCAAAAGAATCTTGAATACTAAAGGATGTTGGTGGGAGACAAGTATATGTCCAGCTATATAACGAAACCATACCCACCCGATCTTTGCCCTTCACAGGATAGCCCATTTTTTCGACTCCTTCAATAGAGAGCAAATGCACAACAACAGAAGTCGGCTGCGTTTTTGCTAACGGACCAGTTCTGTGCGATACGAGGATCCCGAAGTCGCGATCCGCAGACTCGTCTGACATATCCGCGTAGGCCATACCCTTAGGGTTGAGGCGGCGGACATGCGCTAGGAACCGATATCGTGAAACATCTTGACGGTCCTGAGCGGTCAGAGTACCTTGACCTTGTGGCCCTCCATTCTTATCGTAGGTTGTGAACAAACTATTGAAAAGATCCAGTTTCAAAAAGATTAGACTGGTGGAAGGATCTACTGCTTGGGCATTGTCTGAGATAGGGAGAGTGACTTTGCTGTCCGTAGCCGCCAAAGTTTTTAGATCCGAGATTGGGACATCGACACCATATGTTTGTGTTTGCCTGGCCTTCTTTGCAATACTCGTCTTGGAGAAGATGGACTCTATTTCATTTTCCTCGAGTTTCAATTCGTCTGCAGTAAAAGCGACGCAAATGAGCCATGGAACTCGATTTATCTGGTAGTCAGGTACTTGTGTTTTATCGCTAACGATTCTCTCCCATGCCAACATGGAATCATTGAGAACAACATGCGGCAGGATCTCGGGTCGAGCGCTCTGACCCTGAGGAGGATAAACAGAGTAGATACAGTCTGGAGGTAAGGTGTATCTGGGCGCCAGTACTTCAAACTCTTGAGGCTCGGTTTCTTTCACAAGTGAATCGGAGCTACCAAGAACTTTTTCTATATCCTGCTTTGCTTTGAGGAGATAATTTCCGGCAGTTAAGCCTGGTATGTGTGAAGAGAATAACTGTTCCCATCCTGCTTTCAGAGGCGTAGATGAGGCGACTTGATTGGTATTTTGACTCTCTTGAGATTTCAGTGTTTCGCGAGCATGGCGAAGTGTTAGGTACCGAGGAGACGAGATTGGCTTAGCAAAACGGCGCTTGGGCGGGGGATGCATCGTATTAAGGTTGATAGTAACTTCGGATTTCAAGAGTCTGAGATATGTGATCCCGATAGATCAATTGGAGGTTATTCAAAAAGAATTGCTGGATAATTGACCGCTACTAAACCCGATTTTCAGCGTTCGAGCCAAATTTAGACGACTTGATGAACTCCCATTCAAGTTACAGATCGTTGCACTGAAAAATACCATACCAGAAGATTACAATGACCGGTTAAGTCCTTGCCGGGCTGTATACGTACTTCAATCGAATTGATGTTGAAAAGTGTGATATGCATGCCTCAGTTCTCAAGCTGGACGGGGGAAGCTAGCCTCGGGGAGAAGCCCAATGCTCCGATGCTAGATTTGTAACATAATATCAAAAGCCAATTTGCCATTTTTCTAGGCATTTAGGGAGAAAATGTTCGCCGTCTTCAAAGAAGAGTTAAGGCAAGCGATAGTTTTGGGAGAATGTCGTATTCCGCACGTTAACTTCCATCTTTGCGTGTTGCGGGGTCGATTCCAGCTCGGTCTAGCCGCTTCCCCAGACACTTGAGAGGAAGTATTCACAAGGATTGTGCATATGCAAATCCAGCAGTTTCACACCATGCAGCATATCGCACTCGAGGCCTCAGATGGCTCGAGGAATCGAAACTAAAAGACACCGCGATTCTAAAAATTCGAAAACGGGTGGGCCAGGTGTGAAAGTATCAACAGCTTGAGTGGGGCCTACAGACCAGAAATTTCAGCTGGAGGAGAAAAACAAATACCTCTGGGCACGGGTGACGAATCACAAAACTGCTCGCTTCGGGTATATTGTATCTTAATATTTGAGTAATCGAGCCGAAGGGCAATGCAGTCTTGAGGTGGCCTTTGCCCAAAGTTTCTATGATGTGCGCTTCGGATTGAAGTCTACAGCTCCCCCGCTTTGTTGCATTTTCCACATCGGTGGTCCGAAATTCTCCTGCCTTCGGCGGTATATAGGTACTAACCACCCTTATTACCCGGTCACAATTTAAAATTGCCCCATCAAAAAAAGACTTCTTCAAAACAGCGAATTTCAAGAATTTTACAACTGGAATAAAAACATTATACTGTAAATAACAATATATCAAGTTTTGAGAGGTACCCAGTTAGCGGGTAAAACGTTATTAATGGAAATATTAGATTCTGTGAACCAGTTGTAACACAATTGGTGAATTGCATTGTGATGTGCCACTAGATCTGATTTGCCAATTCACGCGACCGAGACGAGTTAACTCCTGTTTGCGGAGGTCAAGGAAGCGAAAAGCACTGACTAACTAGATCCGAGGTCGTGGAGGTTAAGCTAGGTTTACACGGTACGTCCCGGTACGTTCCGTCGCACACGGCAAAGTGGACAGAAGCGCGATTGCTATTGGTGCGCACTTCGGAATGGTACCTCACTTGCATTATTTTCTGCAGGTTTGTTGAAGTCCTTCCAGAACAGCTCAAGTGAGCTGAACAAGTGTAAAAAGCCCTCGAATGCTGTTGCATTCAGGGCGCACACAGGATTTTAGCTAAGCTTGGTGGCGCCTGGCGCTCCTCAGCTTTCCCAACCATGATTCCACGCGAAAGTTCACCAATTAATTTCCCGTTCTCTAGCGGGGTAAACATCGATGTGCATCACCAATGCATGGATGGATCAACTAAGTAGCTGAGTAAATACTGCTGATAGAAGATCCCGATACGCTCTACGTTATCATCTTATGCAGAGAGTTTTGTAAGAAAACATCATTATGTGACCTGCTGGCTAATGAACGGACCACTTTCCGTCCACTTGATGCATTCGCGCAAACAGGACGCGGAGATCGAAACCCAATTCAGCTGGGAAAATCTCATGTGGTATGATCCAAGGCTTCAGCCATCTAGCGACTTGCAATCCGAACCGCCTTCAACGTCCTAATAGTCTTTTTAGACAATCATGACAGTTTGTCTACCGCCTTCGGGTCTTGGTATGGGCGCCACATGTTGTATCGAGATTTTTGTGATCTCTGCTCAAAGTTCAACTTTTTCAGCTATGATGTGCTGCAGGTATTGTCAGAAACTAAGTACTTTCGTGGCAATTATTTGGATCTGGGTCAGTTGGAACTAAATTGGCAAAAGGACAAAATTATACTCGGATGTATTTAGCAGTCTCTCACGAAGGAGAAATGAAGTAGAGTTTTTCTATAAGAGGACCCGATGTCTGTTAGATCTCCAACTCCCATAGCAACATATCAGCTTACATTGGCAATCTATCCTATCAATATACTCTTTTTCACCCCCAAAAAAATTATCTAAGAATCCCTCAAAACACTTTTCTCCACTACATTCAAGAATGTCAGATCTCACTCCAGTAGATCCAATGGCAGTCGCAGTAACAGCAATTCTCAACCCTTTCTATAACCTTCCGGACAAGCCCCAGTCGGAGAGTTTACTCTTCTTCTTTGTTCAAGGGAAGAAACAACTCGGCATGGACCGTTGGCCACTTAGCTTGGACCGCAAGAAGACTTTGATCTATACGGATAACGGTACTCCTGATGGAACAATTCAAGCCGGTAGCAGTCTATCTGCTGTTGTCCGAAGAGGAGTTGTAAGTAATCAGTGGGATGTGCCAAACTTCCAGTATAGATGAGATACTTTTTTATTAACTTTAAAATCGTTTGGGTGAGTGTAGTTGACTGTTTATGGACTCCTTGCTTCCACCGATGCACAGGGAAGACCTACAAAGATTGTGTCCCAGGTCATCCCCATCCAGAATCCAGTCATCAAAGGTCAAATGAAAACGGACCTCCCCGGATTGGCCGTTGCACACAATGCTGCTTCGGACCTTACCTATATTTTCCATACCAAGAAAGAGTATGTATCCAATCTGATGCGAATAAATATACATAAAATTGAATATGCGTGCATAAGTGAGCTAAACTAATTGAACTGCTTTATTTGAAAGCGCTTCTGGCGTTTCCCTCGTTCAAACGATTCTTACCGGGGACAAAGTAACCGGGAACCCGATAAACCTCAATCAGAGTCCCGCGCCATTGGAGACCTCGAAGCTCGCCGCTCTTACATATCAAAGCCAAAGATTGGTGCTTTATCAAGCGTTCAAGGGAGGTGATTCCTATCCCATCTATTGGAATGCAGGCTCCGATCAAACTCGTAAGTTCGAAATATATGTCTCAATATATCTATAGCTTCAAAATCACTAACCCTTATTGGTGGAATAAAGCCATCGAAATTCCAGGGAGTGGTACAGCCGCCCCCGGTACCGCTCTCGCGATCACAGCTGGTGTTGTTAGTGGAAAGCTGGTCTTATTCTGTTACTTTATGGGAGAAGACCAGAGTTTGAACGCAGCTAAGGGAGTTATGAAGGATCTGAATGACATCAAGTCGCTGAAGTGGACTTGCAACGTTGTCCCAGGACTCGAGGATGATCAAGACGCACCAAAGTTGAGTACCCAGTCTATGTTGGCGGTTACCACAGACGAGAAGCACAACCATGTGTTCTTCATCGAAGATCCTGCTAGTTCCACTTCGGACCTCAAATACAGGAACTTCCCAGATCCTTTGGATCGATTTGAGTAACGGGGGTCCTGTTGAACGCCATGAACTGAAAAGAATCATCTTGCATTGTATTCCTCCACAAGTACCAATTCAACGTCAAAGCCGAAAATCCTAGTTATTATTTATTTGTTTGGGGGCTTATATCCCTTCTGTTTCGTATTTACTCCTGGTACCATAACATAAAACCCACACTTTCCTTCTGCAGGATCAGGACGGCATCTAGGTTGCGAGGCAACACACACTCCTTAGTGCTATACTATTTCCATAATGCTATATATGTTAGTTTTGCAAATGAAACATTTTTCCAAAAGCTGTTGTTTATAACGGCATAGTGACATCAATGTGACATTGGGGCTTGAAATTATAGCCTAATAAAGCCTTCGGGTATGAGAAGGAACATCGTTGAAAGATATATTCAGAAAAGGCTCGAATGCAATTTCTAAGAATATTCTGTGATACTTTCCACCAAGTTAATTTCATGTGAACTAGCCAAATCACTGTTGGCAAGTAAGAAATTTGAGATTACAAGAACAATGCGATCTGAAAACTGAATTATAACAGTCTTCTATCAAGGAAAGGCGATCATTCTAAGCTCATATATCTCAGCTTTGGGCTCCTTTTCTTTAGTGGCCGGAAGAACCGGTCGTTTGCATATTACAATCGTCATCAAGTTATGTTATTATCTACAGCTATTTTAGAATATAGAACAGCCGAGAGTAAAAAATTTGTGGAACTCCGAGGCCTGAGGTAGATCATACCTGGAAGATCATACATGAACTCCATGAGGCAATATTATTCACCCTCCAAAAAAGCAATGAGACGCACACAGGAATATGCATATGCATATATATATGCGGGTTGCGAAGGTTGTAAACTAGCGCTTCAAATGATCCACACCATCCAGCTGGCCATGCTGTCGTTGCGTGTCGGCTCGATGCCCTGAAAGCAGAACCGCCATTTTGCCTTCTATTTAATTGTAATTGCTTGTTTTACCCTATCGTCTCGATATGCAGCTATGATACCTCTGAATTCAGCCACTGCGGTCGTGCATTTGCATTCGAGGCCGTAGAGTGCATACAAGACTCCACAAATAACTCTCCAATCGCATGGGATATTATGCAGAGTTGAGAAAAGAAGCTAAGGTATGTGATATCGAAAACAGGAGCGGTTATTAGGCAAGAACAACAAACTTTACTTTTTGTATTGATTTCCTCGCATCTCCTTTTTTTTGATATGCTCACATTAATTTCATGTAAAATGTCCCGCTCTGGCCCTTCTCGAAATTTCTCAGTTCGTCAATATTAGAAACTCCACAATTCGAAGGTTTACATCTGGTTACGATACTGAGTTTACACTACACCTCAAGGCTTGAGGTTCTTTGCGTTGAGTGACGCCAGTAAGAGAAAATCGTGGAAGCTTCCACCAGCTGTTCTACCAGATGAAGTTGAACTAACAGAAATTTCCTAGGTCATTTAAAATCTGAAATATAGATAGTATATTAAAAAACAGCATAGATCTGGATATTCAAGAAGCTCCGATATAAAGCCTCAGTGAGCCAGCACAGAGAGCCATCAGTATGGCGCCCTTATGGGAGGTTCACTCCCATCACCTGAGCATTGGAGAGGGGGATTCTGCGCTCCATTTTCTCGTAGACCGAAACGATCCAAAATTATGGCCACTGCCTCTAATCAAAAAAGCGGTCCTCGTCGATAGCGGACGGAGCAAGCAATGTATCAACATACTCATGGTGTTGGACCGATTTGCGAAAGGGACAATGTACCGCCAACACGCAACAGTCTCAAAAGACGCTAACGACATCCTTTTCAGGAAATTGGATGTCCTTGTCTTGTCGCACTTGGATGGTGACCATAGAGAGGGGATAGAAAGCCTTGTAGATGAAGCTGTTTACGAGGCTTTACGTAATTATTGCGATGATCACCCCGGCTTAGATCAGGCTCAACTTCAGCAAGCTTGCGACAACGGACTCGTTCAACCCCTTTGGTTCGAATGGGGTACGGCAGCTAACCCAGACACCATAGTTTACCTTCCTTATATTTCTACCGGTGTAGGCTCAGATTGCCTTAAAGATTCTTCGTCGAAACCGCCGTCGAACTGGATTTTCAAACCCGATAACACCGGACCAGATACAGGGACTGTATGGGTGGCTCAGTCAGTTAAACTGATAAATGAACCACAGCCGTGGATAGTGTCAGTACCGCTTGCCAAATACAAAAGAGGTAGACCGATTATTGGAATGGACTTTTTCAGTGATACTGAAGTCCCGGTTGTTTCACCCACGGGAGCAAAATACGTAGTTGATATCGTGGATGAGCTCAGATTGCGTTCAGTAGACTCTACCAAGCCAGCTATGGTTTGTGTAGCCTCGAACGGATTCATGTGCGACGAAGCCGGGGTGAATGATAGAAGATATAAAATGAAATGGAGTGAGGACTTCAATGACATGTATCTGCACCCCTACGACCCTGAAGCATCGGTTCAAATGGTTCGCGATGGGGAAGATAAAACTACACCTAATAACCAAGCATCTATCGCTTGCTTTGTTATATGGCCAGGTAACCCGGATTATAGTAATTGTTTCTCTCACTATATCGCAGGGGATCTAGGAGATAAGTACGAGGATAAAATTGTACGTTGGGCTACTAACCGACCAGTGGGAAACGATCAAAGGCGCTATCCGATCAGAGTTCGGTCTCACAAGCTGTCACACCATGGTGAGTAATCTATCGATAATTTAACCCCAGGTCATTCTTGTATAACATTATTTTCACTGATACTCAAAAAATTCACATAGGTGGAAAATATTCTACGCCAACAACTCTATTATATGCTTGGCGGCCGACCTCTGTCATTAATTCGAACGGACTTCATAAGGGTCATAAGCATCCTGGTAGGTGGTCTTCTGACACGATAAGCTCTTTTATAAAATTCATTATGAGACTATCGATAAGTACTAATTAAACATGATTGCATTCAATATCTAGCTTGGGAAAACTTAATGCTCCTTATGACCTGGACAGCCTGGATGCACAAGAAAGACTATGCCAACGACGGCGCAATAGCATATTTCACTAGCTACCCAATTTATTTGGTTAGATGGGGTGAAAACAATCTTATGGCCGTGAAAACTGAAAGCTTCAACCGCGAGTACTCTGTAAAAGAGTTTTGGGATTGGAGAAGAGTTATTACAAACTCTTGGGCCCAGGCGTCTAATAATCCTCTGAATTTCTTCGGCGATTTACCTACTTGGAAACTAAGCCGACATATTTGCGACTATGTGGCCAAGTGCTGGGACCAGGTCTCTATCGAGAGCGGAGATAGCTATAGAATTGGCCCTGACACAGCACGTGTATGGGACCCCAACATCAACCCAAATAAAATATTCGGCATTATCCAACGATATGATGGTAACGGCTACTTGAACGTAAACCACCTGGTCTTCCGTGGCTACGATTGGGAAACCATTGATTTTACACAATTTAGGACATACCTCAACAACTCCTTCACTTTTTCTACCAGCTCTCCAGATATCAAATTTAAAGTTAAGGGGCCGAACTGGCGTACCTTACCTACACCAGACACGCCCACTAATAAAGCTACGTGGAGGAAGCTGGGGAGTGATAACTTTCCTTACTGGCCGATTGGGAATTCCATGAGTACCACGGTAGCTTCAATACTAAAGTACAATGTGGACGATGACAAAGAGGACGCTGTCGCCAATATCGACAACAGAGAAACTTTTCGATTGATAGAAGACACTCAACCTGAATACTTCAACTCAAGTGAGACAGAATTGTCTGGGCAATCTCATACTACGCGTCTTAAAACTTCAGCTAGCGATGTTACGTATTTCATCACAAGTGACGGAGAGCACGCCCCAGACTTAAATATATTCAGAACTACAACATTAGCCGATACGGACTATTTTTTGGGAAAGTTAAGCACAGCAGGGTTAATTTTCGCTGGTGACATAGCAACTGCGACGGAGTCAATTCTCTTACATGATTCAGATGATTTACTTCAATGGCTACAAATGGTCTCTGGAAGATTTGGTGACTTAAGATCGAAACTCAGCGCGAAATTTAGCTATGATAGTACGACAAAGCTGGCTACGGTTTCTCAATACACATATGAAACTGTACTCGGAGCCTTTTATCCGCCAAACTCGGAATTCCCTTCAGGAATTGACCCCAAGTCAGTTTTATCTTTTAGCACCAATAACAATAAAGCTTCATTTTACGGAGATGAGCTTCCCAGTATTAACCCCGGGCAGATGCTAATAATGAGCCTGGATCCCAAGTCACCTATTTACACGACCTCTTTTACCTTTCGGCAAATTGCTAGCTTGTTTGAATTCGACATTTCAGCGACCGCAGGACTTATTGCCGATATCTCAGGGCTCACATTCAATGTTGATAATCAACCGAAATCCAAGAACGCATTGTGGATCATACCTGATAATCAATACTCTACTACACTCCGGTTGCAGTTTGTCGTTCCGAAAGAAAAGGTAGATTCTATTCAAAGCAAAATGAACGAAATCATCCAAGATATTATGAAAATAGATCTGCAAATACAATTCAAAAACCCTCGCATAGTCGCCAAAAAGAAATGGGAGCGTTTTGCGAATTTTGGAGACACGGGCCGAGTTAAAACTTCATCAGAGCTTACTTTCGTTACGACCCTTTCTTTCAAAGACAAAGTCGGCAATGGCAACTTTCCAGATATTCAAACAGCACTCTGCTTCGGCGAGGATTCAACAGATTTTATCCTAACATTTGAGCCCGACACATCTGGTCATCCCCCAGATATACTATCTATGATTGCACTACTCTTACCGGGGAAGCCTACCATCAAACTAGAGGACTACATACCATCGCTTCAGAATATATATCTTCGAAGGGTCACTTACTCACAGTCAAACGCGACATTCAAAGATGGGAAAGTACATACTGTTTCCCTCACCCTCCAGGTATCCTTAGGCACAAACACTACTCTTCAGTGCAAGTTGGATGCGGATATCACCCAAAATGAAACTAAACTGGGCTTCCACTGCGAATTGTTCCCTGACAATCGCCCAGATGGCTTTGGGCAAATATACGCATTCAAGCCTTATATGCCAACGGTGGAAACTTGGACCACACTCCCACCTGTCGACTCTGAGAAGAAAAGTATCAAGGGTTCTGATACCGGTAATGTATTTGAAGTTTTCAGCACCGCTTCCCCCGGCGACGAGTTAAGCTACAGTCCATTCAACCCACAGATCGTTGGATTGGCTCTGGATGTTCGCGGTGGAACGATTAATTTCACAGGAACCGTTGTCAACATCCCCCCTGATGATCCCACTGGTAAAAATCCCCCTAAAACACCCCCTATCCGGTTTGAGGCGGCCGCATTACAGATAGTCTCCACGTACAAGCCTCTTGCTCTTGTCAAGGCGGCTGCACAAGCTAGTCTCATACTTCAATGCCCGGATCCGACAATACAGCCTGCTAAATTGATACTTGAGATTAACTATGACGCAAAAATCAATAAAGTCTGGACACTGGGTGGTAAAGTGGAGAATGTTTCCGGTGCTCTCCTCTACTCTCTCTTCGATTCGGATTGCAACAGCGAGATTGTTGATGTTTTACGCAATGTGGAGCTTGATTTTGCCATGACTGTCACCTTTGGAAAAGATCCCGCCCCTTCAACCATCAATCTCAAAGGCGATCTGTATATCGGCCCGATTAAATTCGGGTATAAATACCAACATAACGGAATTGGCACCAAAGATAAACCAAAGTGGACGTTTAAAGCGACACTTGCGGTCAAAATGGAGAAATCACCTTTGCAAGGTATCTTGGCCGCATTATGTGGCGATGATGTGACCAACGCGCTCCCAGATTGGCTTACCAAGATAAATCTTGATAGTAGCACTGATAGCCAGAATCTCACAACTTTCAATATCGAAAAGATCGGTGACTTTCTTGTCGCCCAGCTCAGTTTTGCTCTCAGTGGCAGTCTTTCGCTGTTCTACTACCATATTCAAAAAACCAGAACTGACCTGAGTGCGACGGACACATCGAGCGCTAAGAGAGTTCTTGGAATCAAACTCAGCGGTCTACCTAAAGTTGGTGATATCCCCATGATTGGAGAAATTAAACAACCTTTCCAAGAGTTTGATTTCATGTGGGTTGGTGTCAGTAAAGC
The DNA here is from genome assembly GCA_036872755.1 of Orbilia blumenaviensis. Classification (NCBI taxonomy): domain Eukaryota; kingdom Fungi; phylum Ascomycota; class Orbiliomycetes; order Orbiliales; family Orbiliaceae; genus Orbilia; species Orbilia blumenaviensis. Next base: position 1,446,043 of record JAVHNS010000006.1, on the reverse strand, counting down.
TAAAGAAGCTCACAGCCCGGATGACGATCCCACAGTGGCTATTGGGCTAACCCGTGAAGAATTGGAAGTTTTGGGTAAGTTAGATGGAGGAAAGATTCGATACAAGGACAACTTTAAACCTCCGGAGCAGGGTAAACAAAAAAACAAGAATGATGTCTTGGTAAATGCCGGGTTTCATTTTGTTGCCTGCAACGAGACGGACGTTATCTTGGATTATACGTTCAACAAGCCGTCCAAACAAGACCCGAAGTCATCAACGGAGTTAATCTCTCCGAAGACGCAGCAAATAACTACCCAAGGTGCTGCAACGTCTCCTATGAATAAAACTATTGGTCCTGTTACAATCACTGGAATTGGGTTTGGCTTCGACTGGGACCAGCGTATCATCTCATTGATCATCGACGGAAGTGTAAAACTAGGCCCATTGGAGTTTGGATTGATTGGTTTCGCAGTGAAGTTCAAGCTGCAATCGGGTAAGACTTTGAAAGACCTACCTGAGGGTCTCGACCTCGATTTCGATATCGACGGTTTAAGCGCTGCTTTCGAGAAGGACCCTATCATTTTGGCAGGAGCATTCGAGCGCCTCAAGAAGAACGAGTACCAAGGTGCTGCCATAATTGGGTTCACCCCTTGGCTTTTCCAAGCTGCCGGCTACTATGGCAAACTGTCGCCAACAGAGGAAACATTCTGGATTTTTTGTCGTCTCCAGGGACCAATCGCCACAATTGGATACGCCGAGATTAGAGGACTCACAGGCGGGTTCGGCTACAATAGTACCGTGAGATTTCCGGACGCTGCTAGTGTGGCCACTTTCCCCTTTGTCGCGCCTCCCAGCGACGACTTGCCACTTACAAAAGTGCTGGAACAGCTGTTAGGGACCGATTGGTTCAAACCGAAATCAGGGTCTTATTGGGTAGCAGCCGGCTTGACCGTTCTAGCGTTCCAAATGTTATCCGTTAACGCCGTTGTCGCTGTTGAATGGAGCGACAACTTGAAACTGGGAATATTTGGCATAGCAACAGCAGAGCTTCCAAAGGGAAAATCGGTGAAACGCAAGTTCGTGAAGGTCCAACTCGGCTTGACCGCCACCATGGACTTCAGTACCATGATCCTCAAGATTGATGGACAGCTCACGCCAGCGTCATTCATCCTTGATCCAAGTTGTCATCTTACAGGCGGCTTCGCCTTTTACAGCTGGTTGGGTAAAACCCCCGGCCAAGAAGAACTTGAAGGGCAATGGGTTTTCACTGTGGGTGGGTATCACCATTCTTACCAGCCGCCCGCTCAATTCCCCCGTCCCCCTAGACTGGGAATCAGTTGGTCCTTCAACGAAAATATCAACATCACAGGCGAAGCCTATTTCGCTATAACACCTCGAGTGTGTATGGGTGGCGGCAAGCTTTCCGTCACATTAACCCTCGGCCCTCTAAGTGCCTATCTTAACGCATGGGCCGATTTTCTCGTCAACTATAAGCCCTTCAGTTTTGAAGCAGAGGCCGGAATCTCTGTTGGTGTATCATACGTATTGGATCTATGGTTCGTCTCGATTCCTATCAAGATAGATATATCGGCTCGCCTTTATCTCTGGGGTCCTCCTATCGCAGGCAAGGTTCACGTTGACTTCTGGGTGTTCGGATTCGATGTGAAATTCGGAAATTCCGACGGAAATGACTACACTCCACTTACCTTGCAACAGTTCTATGACCTGGTGCTACAAGCAGACAACCCGCCCCCCTCTCCTTCTTCGATGCTCATTGGTAATGCAACAACAGCAACAGGACACAATCGTGATCCTGAGGTTGAGGCTGATAAAGAACCGATTCCACACATATTCACCTGTACGAGTGGTCTAGTGCCGGCTATGAAAGCAGATACGGATGAAGACAAGGATAACAAGAAGTGGGTGGTACGAGGAGCCATCTTCGAATTTACAGTTTCTTGTAAATTTGCTATAAGCCAGTATACCATTGTTCCAGACTACAAGGCCCTGGAAGATAGTGGTGATTTCGATACTGAGATGCAACCTATCTCAGTACCTACTGGAGATGTCCACGCCTTCCCTATGAAGATGGGGACAAAGCTAGCCCGATCAGAGCTCACACTAGAGATTGTAAACAAAGGTGGGAAGACTATTGTATTTCATGAAGAGCGATATTTGGCAACATCAGAATGGCACCACACAGTTGTGAAGACAGCGTCTCCCCTAGCACTTTGGGGCGAATGTAAGCATACCCTTGAAAACAAACCTTCGGTGCATTCAGCGTCACGAAAAAAATGCTAATAGCCAAAATTATAGATGATTCCGCCTATGACCCTTCCGGTGGCCGTAACCCTCCTGACCTTCTCAATGGAAGTAAGAAAGCTACTATTGAGATGGCGACTGGAGTAACGCTAAGACCTCCAACAACGACCCCAAATGACGATTCCATCCCTGCATTTGATCTTAAGGAGGCGATGCTTCAGGAGGCAGCCAAGTGTAGTTTCCCGTGTCAAAAAGGCATGAATGATGAATGGCAACCACTCGATCCTCAGCCTTCGAAGCCTTACGAAGCAGTCCCGAAGGCCTGGAAATCTGCGTCGATTTCTCTTTCCGATGCGACCACCGCATGGGCTGAAGCGATGGGCTGGGATCCTAAGATTCTGAGTCCAAATATCCCTGGTACCCTGATTGATAAAATGGAGGATTTACTCATGGACGCCCCTCTGTTGAATAATGTCACCAAAGAGAAAGTTTTCAGTTGAAATAGTTAGCCTTAAAGAATGTAGGACGAGCGATAATCGCGATATCGCGAGATGTTCATTTGTTTACGTTAATAAATTAATTGTTAATTTTAAGAATAAACTTAAATTTTGTTTGAAGCTTATTTATGATATATGATAAGTCCTAAAATTTTAATGTTTTTATCATTGGCTCAATACGGCCTGATTATGCTCAGCTGGGTTCAAAGTATGGCGAAGTGTAGTGGAGCCATCCCAGTATTTTCTTGATTCTCAAAAAATGCATGCAGTCACTAAATATTGGACGCAGAATTTTGTGTTGCCAAAAGCTTTCCAACACCATGGACCTTCCGTCTTGGCTATCTGGGAGTTGCATTTCGGCGACTTCCGACAGCTCTCTTGGTTTTGATCATTCTTTTCTTAGCCAGGGCCGAGTTTATAAGACAGCTCCGTCCTTCATGGGAAATGTGTTAATTCTTTACAATTGCAATTGACTTGGTTATTTTGAAGGACCCCAATCAAAGTCGGTGAAAACCCTCACACATCTCCCCGCTTGCATGCAGCAGCTGCCAAACTCGACCGCGACCTCACGGCTGCAAACAATCGCCTCGCACCTCCCCGCAACCTCGTCCGTGATCAAAATGCCTCCAATCACCTGTCACGTTCTAGACACAGCCTCTGGTGCCCCCGCGGCCCAGGTGCCTGTCACATTGACCCTCCTCTCACCTTCAGTCGCTGCCCTGGCATCCTCACCCGAAGCCACTCAAATTGCGACAGCAAGTACAAATACCGATGGAAGAATAACAGCCTGGTCCTCCGACTTCACGATTGAAAATGGTCAGGTTTACAAACTTCGGTTTGAAACATGGGAATACTTCAAGGGGAATACTTTTTTCCCGTATGTTGAGGTTACATTTGTCGTCAACATGGAAAAGGATGGAAGAAACCACTATCATGTACCTGTATTGCTAGCGCCGTGGAGCTACAGCACTTATCGTGGAAGTTAAGCGAGAATGCTAGAGTCAAGTCCAGTCCCCTTGAACTAAACCGAGGAAACGCAAGGTTCTGAGGGTCGCACGTCTTCACCGAAAATGAATATTTCATTCTAGTAACTAATCAGATAATGAGACCGGGAGAACAATCATACGAAGCAATTGTAATACCATTGTGACGAGCTTAGGCTGACATCAGCTGCACGGATACAATTTTGCCAGGTTTTCGTGATGACTTGATCAATTGATCAGAGGCCAACCTTCTCATACATGCATGCAGAACTGATGTCGAACAGTTGAGTAGTAATGTATTATAACACAGATGCGATATAGGGTATAAACTGCAGTAAGCATACCCCCTTGTGTGCCCTCAGCCCATCGCTTAAGAAAAAGAATCAGAATGCATCAATATCATGTCATGAATAATGATATCAGAGCAAGCATCCCTTGATATCCTAGCCCACCTCAAGTCCCAAACCCGAAATGTGTTGCATCTGGACAAAATACCACACGAACAACCCGTTGAGAGATACGGGAGAACATGCAGCGGCCACGGGCGGCGCAATATTCTTCCATTGAAATATAATAACTCAGATATTGGCTTACGGTCTCCACATCTAAATCAGAGTAATATCTTTATGGCCAACTTCACTCTAAATTAATCATGCATAGATATTTGTTTGAGCGCCTTAAGGCTAGGTTGCTCGAATGTTCGTTATCGTAGAGTGAACCCTTATCAGGGGCACCTTGGCCGATTGGCCCCACCGCTAACGTGCTACTTATTTACTAGCTAAAATTGCAAGAATACCTTCATATCATGCGGTGCACTGCATTTCGTGTTCTAGCCACTTCAGTACCTCCTGTGCATGCGCTGCACTGCACGGAATCTTGCCAACGAACTTAGATGCCCCGCCAATGATTTCTAACCAGTTACCAATCGCTCAGTGCAATGGTGCAGTTCAAACCCTTCACAAACATTAGATTAGAATTCGGCGGTGACCCGAAGAAATTCCAGAGTCTCTCAAAGAGATCCATGTGAATTCCCAAAGAAGGGCAGAGATGCAGGGCGAGGACCGCCAACTAGCGCTGGGATCCTAGCTTAAGTATCTGAATCCCACAAATAGTAAATTACATACCTTGCACTGATCGATTAAGATAGTAGTGATAATCCCTGTGATATACTATCACGGGAAGGTGACCTCAGGTTTTCATGGTGCGGGCTCGGCCATTGCATTTCCACAAGAGCGCCTAGTTTAGTAGAATTGAAATATGAACGAGACAAAAACACTTTTTACTGTTGATGCCGATATAGCTTGTGTACACGCACCTTGCCAACGGAGCGCTATATACTACGAGAATAGTGTACACGTACACACATAATTTAGCGTCATCGCCAGCTATACTAGTGGCTCAGTAGGTGCCTCGGGTTCTAATAACTGTACAGCTGCAGACAATTCAGCCCACGCATGCAGGAGAGAATATTGTTATCTTAAACCGGTGCTTCAGGCTCATAGGCTACTAGGGTAAGAGGAAGCGACGGCGCAGCCGGCCCCGCACCAAATGATGAAAGCTCCGGGAGCCGTCAAACTTCTCAATCGATCTAACTCCTTGGGAAGGTGGTGACATTTGGCACATTCTTGGAACTATTCCACTCACCCACGACAAGTCTCGTAATTTGTTGGGGATTCAAGCGGCATGCGCACCCCCGAATTCGCGAAGCCTGTAGAGCCTCTTTCGTAAAATTAATCCAGAAGCCGTCTTACATCTAGCATACAGTTGGTACAATAGTAACCAACAGGTTACCAAGATGACACAACATTTTATAACGTTAACCGTATACCGCGATGTCCCGATAGGTCAGCTCTTGAAATCTGACAGAGACATTGCGGCAAATACCCAGAATATATCATTCCATCATACTCCTAGGAAGCCCTAAAATCTCTTGTCAATTACCATTGGCTTCTAATTCGAAGCTCGGAGACCCAGAATCCCGGCCAATATCGGACCCTGATGGAAATTACTATATACGGGCTGGTTAAATTTTAATACCTCGCCTAATCTAGGCCTCGCCATTGTTGCTAAAGATCAACCCGTACCATTTCTCACTAAGATCAAAGCCGGCACCTTCCCATTTGCCACTATACTCCGAAGAGCCCCTAGAATTGTCTACCGCGTTCGGCGATGTCCATATTGAGTATGTTATGCTATTTTCAAAATTTACAAGTTCAAACGAAACGATCATTCAATGAATCCCACAAACTATAGCATTATCCTGGCCATAAACTCATACAGGCATCGGGATGCGTATCGACATACACGGAATCGATCTCGATGCAATGGAACCCACCTTCCTTGATGCCAGTCGCTAAACGAAGGCTGCCCAGTTTTTTAGTCATCTCAGTCGGAATCCCTGTCTTCGATAGCGTAGTATCCACGGTAGAGGCGCGAAATTCTCGGTCATTTAAATGCAATATTAATGCATCTTAGAGTCCCCAAATGACTTCCAGACGATCGGAACCAACGAGAGTCTGTGGCCATGAGTCTAGGGCCCGCATGATAATTTATGACTAGGAGAAGCCTTGTCGCCCTGCTGCCTTATCTGCAGGAACATTCCCTGAAATATTCAGACGATGGTATTGTACGATAGAAGGGCTGAAGTGCAGTTACGCTCAAGAGCGAAAAATAGGGGAGCACATCAGCGCGGTACAGGGGATCCGACGATGTTTATTGGATAACTTGTTAACGATATTGCGACTTGGCACCATGAATGCTACGTCTCCGTTTACGCAGCCCGATATAGAAATCTATACACCCAATTATGAGAGCTATAGATCACGAGTCAGTAAGGCCACAGCGACTTTACCTGATTCCGTCGCACGGTTATGTGGACACTAACATATAAGCGAGGTAGCACTCAAAAACGTCCCCACAAGGTAAAATCAGAGAGAGGGGAAAGACAGAAAAAAGGAAAGGCTCAGTGTTCCAGATATCCGACTTGCGAAATGGGCTCCACAGAAGGGTCTAAACAATGCTTCCTCCTTTCCATGCATGAAAGGTTTCTGCAAATTTAACTCGCCGTACACACATATACCACCCTGTAATATAATAAAGTGGAGTTCCAAGTTCTTTTATGTTCCGAGGAAAAGATTTTTTTGTAGAGGTGTGTGGGAGGGAGCTAATTATAAGCTCATGCGTTAGTGGACAAGAGTTCCTATTCTGCCTGGCCTGCATTGGAATCGTGGTCGATGGTTTGTTGGATCTAGTTCAGGCAAATATCGTGAGCCCCGGCCGGGTCTATTCCATGTCGGTCGTGGGTCCATGATAGACAACTTTTTAAGCGAAGGGGCCCCACCGATTGAAACAACCTGCACTTGGCGAAGGGGGTACGAAGGGGATTCAGGCGCAAACATCGCGATAATCGGGCTGACTACTGGAATTCGAAGGCAAGAATGTTCGAGGGACAGTGTAGTCCGTAGCACCTTCCACGAAGTCCGGAAAGGAGGCATTTAAAGATAAAGCAGTCATGAGGATATATCAATTAATGTGCCGGTGTGCATGACCGCCGACAGGGCCGCGCACTGCTGCCGTCGTTTCCTGCGCCTTCATTCAACTTGCTGCATAACCCAATTCGGTTTTCACTGCATGCCATGCAATGTTGGAAGAAGACCTTGTCGATTCGAGATAGCCAGAACGGCCCTGTCCCCCAGCCTATCGCGGTCAGACCACATCCTATATTAGCTTGCCGCCTCCACCAGCACGAACGCCTCAGAACCCCATTTTTTGTGGAGGAGAGAAGCCCAGAGAAAAAGAGGGCTAACACCCGCAGGATCTGATAAAGGACTTCACGCTCGCAATACAACTGTTAACAGAATCCAAATTGTGATTTTTACAACCCCTTACCTAACCTTCTACTTGATCCATTCCGCCTTCTGGTGCATCACAAAAAGCCATGGTTGGAGTTGCTGGCCGCAGCAAAGGCTGCAAGACATGTCGAGATCGGAAGATAAAATGCGGTATGTCGAAAGTTACGTCCTTTTCCCACGTTCAGCCGTACTCTAAGAGGACAAGAAGAAGCGGCACCTCGCGGGATGCTTCCACTTTTGGTTGCATTCTGCGAGCTATATAAGCCAACAACCCTCCCGATTTGTATCGAAATCGCATTTCAAAAGCTTGACTTGAACATCACAAACGGAAAACTCCATCTACCATGCAGAAAAACAATGCGGCATTGCATAGCAAGCATGTAATTGCTGACACTTTCATCCCAAAAAACACCAGACGAAACACGGCCGGGATGCATCAGATGTCAGAAAATAGGCAAGGAATGCCCGGGTTATGCTCGTCCAATCCATTTTGTCTACAGTTCCCAGCAGAAGGGGTCACCTATAACATGGGAGGAGACCCCAACGACGACGATAGAGAGCAGTCAGCTGCAGGTGATTGTTGCCAACGGCGCACCCAAGAGGGGGAAGAACTCTAAAGGTCGCCAGGGAGGGGTTTTCCGATCAGTAAGCAGGCACCCGGACCCATTCTCCATGCACGCGACAATAGTTTACTATCGATAAGGAACGTGGGGGAAGAAGAGCCTAGCTAATCCTTTGGCCTTTGAACCCTAATCCGATCAGGAGGTTTATGTTTCTAGCAGTGCGCCTAGTATCATCCAAAATACGCCGCTCAACATATCTATCCCTATCAACAAAACCGAAGTTTATGTCAAAGTCTATGTCCAGGATTTCATCCATGTCTCCGCACCCTATCGATCTGTCTTCAAGACGGCTATGGTACCCTACCGGTTCGGCCATTTGTACGCAACACACTTCAGGACCGGTGATTCTCCAGAGATTCGAAAGGAACTTGAAGATGCATTTGCCTCGTGTGCTACTACTTATTTTGCGTTAAAAGAGCGGGATGTGAACTCTAAGATCCAAGGTCATATACTTTATTTAAAGCTGCTGAGGCAGTTGAAGAACTATGTCAAGAATGGATTGGCGAACTCTGACCCTGCAGTATTTTTATATACTTGCATGATGGCTGCTCACTACGAGGTTCGTACACGAAATTACCCAGGATTCAAAATACCAACCTGTAACTATATGGGTTTACTAATCCTGAAGTAGATTTTGACGTCGTCTTCAGCATTAACATGGCTATATCATCTTGCCGCCCTTGGTCGACTAATATTATCACTCGGGCCATATGCATTTCACGATCCATTAGCAGGGGCAATTCTTGAAGTAGTCAGACCATATATTCTCATGAACGGTATGATGGAAAGGAAAAGAAGCTTCCTGGAGCGTGAAGAATGGTTAAATATCCCGGCCCAGTATTATCCCGGTGGTAAGAGTACGTATCAACCATTCTTATATGATTTCAGCCATGGTCCATCCGAACGTTGCCTAAACTATATTATTTTCTCCCCGCATAGGTATATGGAACCGTCTCATCGACATTGCATGCCCGTTTCCACGGTTGGTCGAAGGTGGTTACGCTCTTTCCCTAAACATCACCCACGAGGCTGCTTCACAACATGTTCAAAGTTGTATCGATGTAGCACACAAACTCCTAGCCTGGCGTCGCGAATGGAATGAAACTTTCGGGCGTGAACCTCATACTTTCACCATACCATCAGAAGCAATCCCATACCTCTCAGCCAAAGACGAACAGGGGCCTCTATTCGACAGCATCCTCTGGTTTGAAAATATTTCGGTTTCCACTACGATATATCAGTATAACGTTTATATACTGGTTTTAATATCTCATTTAACTAGGTTCATACCATGGTTCGAGCTATACTTCGGAAAATACGACCCTCTAGTAGAAAAAATGCGGCAATCTATCGGCTCTTTCGAGGTGGAGCTTGTTTGTCGCGAAATCGCAAGGTCGGTGGATTACCAACGGGCCCCAGAGTTTAAATTCGGCTCAACGGGGTTGTATTTCGGCGTAAAAGTAGCATATGATTTTATGGGCCCAAAGGGAAGATTAGGGAAATTCTTCGAGAGAGCGGTTATAGACTCTCCGTTGATGAAGAGGACCGGGGTTACGGGAGCGAATGATTTGATGAAACCGTGGTATGGGCCGGACCCACCGACTGAAGAACAAATCTTTATGGTACAGGAGGAAAGGCTCAGAAGGGCGACTTCGGAAAGTGAACTTGAGGAACAGCCTCAGCCTCAGCCGCCCATGATGGATCTAGGATACGTCCTCAGTGATTTTGTTATTTGAATTGATTACCACAACTTTAGAATCAAAGGGGGGATCACAAACCGATGGGGATATGCATATGTTAGTTTCGGGTATACTCGGTGTTATATTGTGCGTTTCGGCGATACTATAGTCTTTTTAGTTTTTGTTTTCTTTTGGACACCAGAGGTTTCAAGCTAGAGCGACGTTGTGGGGGCCATGATGTTTTGAAACAATCCAGAGCTCAGGATATGTATCTCGATACGTGGGCTTAATTCCTATAATTCATCTTACAATTAATTATAATATAGACCCCCGTAACAGCCAAAGTTTTGGGGAGACGAGCTCGCCAAATTCAATTTAATGAATACAATATCTAATACGAACGTGGAGTCAAATTTCATAAGATAATCTCGCCCTTTTGATATTTCAGTTTTGTCTATCCTAGTAATAATAGTGATATCCCGCATTAAAACAGACGAAAGGAAACGGTCATGCAGAGAAAGGAAAGGAAAGGAGAATGAAGGGAAACGAGTAATAATTTGGCGATCTTATGAAGTGAAGTAAAAAAAAAAAGCCTAGCTGAGAAGATAATTAACAGAGGGATATAAGAATGGAAAGGCTATGTACGCAAAAGGAGAAAGAAAGAAAAAGGCCAGTCCCAGGGTTCATAATGGGGAAGGCATGCAGAATTGAAGAACTGACGAAAAAGAATGGAAAAGCCACAACAGCAGAACCAAAGGCTAAAGAAGAGATTGGAAAGCAGTGTGACATCGAAGGATAGTAAAAAAAGAATAGCCCATTGTCGCCTGCCCCAGTATTTTTTTATAGGTGTATAAGCAGAAGTGAAAAAAACCTCAACGACGCCTCCCGAGGCAAAAGTGCCCCCCGGATAAGTAAACAAAGACATTAGACAAATGAAATAGAATGTAGGGTGTATAAAGAAAGGTAGCAGATAGATGTAAATAGGGTAAAGGGGGGAAATAATAGGTCTTGTTGGAAGAAACGCCGTTCGCCGTAGATATTTTTTCCGCTTCACAAGCTGCTGAAAACAAATGCAACATAAAAGGATATTAAGGGTAATAGATTATACACAAAAGAAATGAAGAACTCACAGCCCGTGGGAGACTGTGGGTGGAAGAGGCGGAAACAGTATAGACCACCTCGAGGGTATATACTCTTCGACTAGGAGACCCGGAATCGAATCTCGGAACTAAACAAAGGAGACTATCTCTTGTGGTTGATAAAGTTCCTGAATCTCCTTACGCTATCTTCTCCTTCTTCAATCAACTCCCTAGCGAAGCCCTTGCGGATGGACATGTCGTCTCGGCTGCTCCTAGGGGCACCGTCGCCGTTTGCTCGCTTTTCGCGCTCAAGCAAATCCTTGCGCTCACGTCGCCTGTTTTCAATATCGTCTTGGCTCAGATGGCCGTATCCATTTCTGCGCTTGAAGCAAAGGTCCATGAGAGCACCCGCATCAATGCACTTTCGCGGAGTGGTTTGGACGATCTGGAAAACCTCGACCGGGTCGCCAACGGCTCTAATAGCCGGCTCGGCAATCTTAAAGAGACCAAGCGATACGCGGAATAGGATCTTTGAACCTTCATAGAAGAATGCATCCCAAACACGGAGGACACTTTCGATTGGAAGGTTGGAGATGAAGCCGGACATGAGCCACGAAGCAGTGCAGAGAGTAATATCAGGTAGTTTGGAGTTGTTGAAGTTTACGGAGGTACCGTCGAGGCAAAGGCTGATCTTAGCCCAAACATGGGGCATAGCATCCTTTACAGCCATCATGAGAACCTGCAAAACGTTAGATGTGCACTAAACACTAAAGCAGGTACAGATAAGGGAACTTACAGCCTGATCAATGTTGCTCCCTTCCAGGCTACGCTCGTGGGTACCAGGGAGATATTGGTGGGTAATTATATAGAGCATCCAGAATGACTTCTCCTCATCCATGAACAGAAGCAACATTCCAGCCCAGAAGTTCAAACTCTGGCAGTAACCGATTCGGGGTACATAAACCGCAAATGCTGTCAGAACTCGCCGAAGGCTTTGGATTATAGGCGTTTCAACAATCTTAGAGTTGGATTGCTTGTGCTTTGTCAACTTGGCACCATTAGAGAGAGGGTATTTTTGTTCCGGCTTAAAGTGAATGTTGTCAGGATGAGTACGATGGAGGTCACGTTCAATGAGTTCTGGAGCCTCAGAGTCGGTGGGAGCGCCTTGAGCAACCAGTTTCTCATAAAGGCCTGGGTTTTTACTGATGTATTTCTGGCCATTAGCGTAGAACCACCAAGCGTTGCCTCTCCATTCTGGTGGAATTCCCTTTCGAACGAATCTCTTGACTGTATAGGAGTTAGTAGATGAGCTTTCCAATACGAGGCTGGTTGACTATACCTTTCTGAGATCGGGGTGGGAATCGGACAGGAACCTCATTATCCAAGGGAGTAAGTCCGGCCTCCTTGAGCAAACCACTCCACTTCTTTTTTCGGCGGACGAGGATTTCTTCGTATTTGCCGTTCCATGCGTTGTATTCAGCTGCGGTAATATATTGAGTTTCTGTACGGAACCTATTACGAATGTTAACTAGGGAATTCATGCGAAACATGCGGCTCGGTAAGACTAACCCGTATCGATCACGAGGTGCAGATGGCTTCATAGGGGGGTATCTGGGGGGAGTATCTTCTGGGGCTGGACGATTAATCTCGCTCCAGTCGTCTGTGATCTCGCCCTCAGCAGGAACAGAGGATTTTCTCTTGTCGGTAATTGCTTGCCATTCGTTGTTTTGGGCATCGTGTAGTTCGGCCTCGAGATTGACGCCGTTCTCCAACACCAAACTAACACCCCGCTCATCTGACGCGGGGGAAGATGGAGAAGCAGCCTCTTCTCGCTGCTTAATCAAGAAATCGGCCAATCCACTTCGACTCATTCTATCTTCTTTCATAGAGACTTTCTTTGGTGTTGCTCCTCCTCCTTCCAATGGTGTTCCGCTGTCTGTTCTTTTCTGTTTGTCAATTACTGGGACTTCAGTAGGATCCCAGTCGTCATCATCGGAGCCGTACATATCAATAGCATCCTCTACTGACATTTCACCGGAGATGTCTCCAGGTTCTGAAGCCGATGTAGTCGTAGCTGAATGGCTTGTTACAACTGAGGATCGGACAGCATCTTGTTGACCAGCCATACGGGGAGAGCCTCGTGCTGATGTATTAGCGTCATTGAATGTCGGAGACTGTGATCGTTGCTGGACATTCTCTGGTGAAGGAGAGGGCTTTCTCGGAGCGGATGGCGGTCTCTCCTGTGAAATTTCATCGTGTCGACTCATGGTCAAGTTTTCGGATGTGCCACGTGGGGAGTAATGTTCCTGAGATGGTACCTCCTCACGAAGAACGGTCGGCCGTCTGCTAGCTTGCGGACGGATGTTTGGAAGTGATGAATGGAAGGACTCGATGGGTGATCTGGTGGTGGTGGGGGAAGATGAACGAGACTGCTCTTGTCTGGTGGTGGCAATCTTGTTAAATGCCAACGGCATCTGGATTATAGGCGATCTCATGCCGCTTTCTTCAGGGAGTCTCCCGTTCCTATCGGTCGGAAAACGTTGATCAGGGGTCGGCCGACCTCGATTCTGGGAGGGTGTATGCGGTGGTGTGGGACCAGTTCGGATTCTCAGGCCCTTCGCTTGGCTATTCTGAAATTGTCCGTGAGACGTAGGGCCGTTCGGAGGCGGCTGCCTGTGGCGCTGCTGGCCGGGATGATGGTTTTCGAAAGGAACGGGAGACGACCGTTGAGACGAAGCATTTGACATGTGTTCGGCAGACCGGTAACTGTTCAAAGGAGGAGGAGGATTGGTAGCATATGCTCGATCATGATCATAGTATATATTATTTGAAGAAGGGGAGTTTGTCGTATTGCTACCGGCAGTAGGAGGGCGACCGGGACTTTGATGACGGCGTGAAGGAGCGTTTGGGTGGGAGAGCTGTCTTTGCAAGGGTGGCCGATGAGATGGATGCTGCTGCTGCTGCTGCTGCTGCTGATACTGCTGATACGGATGCTGGTGATGTTGATGTTGATGCTGATGCAGGCGAGGGGTCTGAGGGGGCTGAGGAAGTTGGGATGAGGAGGAAGAGGAAGAGGAGTCGAGAGGCCAGTCGGAAGGATGTGAAGTTGGAGGTTGACGGCGGTCGACTGGGTTGCTTCCCTTCTTGGAATCCCTGCGAGGGGGGAACACATGCGAGGTGGGCGAGTTGGACCTTGAATTGGCCCTCGAATTGGCTCTCGAACCGGCCCCATCTCGATCACCTCGCTCTCTTCGCCCGGCCCCAACTGCTGCGGCTCCAACGCCCACCCCCACCGCCATTCCCATCGCCATTCCGATTCCAATGCCCCGCTGTTGCTGCTGGTGATTCTGATTGTTTGAGTTTATGTGGTAGAACTTGTTATAGTCGGCCGGTGACGTTGCTGTCGGTGTCGTCGCCTGTGTTTGCAACTGTGCCTGTGCCGGTGGCATGACCGGGTCACCGTGGTTGGCCATGTGGTCGCCTGTGCTGGTCCCACGGTGCTCTTCAACCATCATCATCTGCATCGGCACCGGCAATCTAGTGTTTGTGAATGCCACTAGCCGACGTGCTGCAGGTTGCTGCGGCTTCTGCTTCGGTTGTTCGACAACTGCCAACTGACGCTGTCTGGGGCGTCTAGATCGGTTGCTGTTGCTCGCTGGTGTTTCGCATCTCTGGTTTCGAGATCCGTTTACTAGTATTGATGATGGCGGTGCTTTTGCTGGTACTCGTGCCGGTACTCGTGCTTTTGTCTGTGCCGCTGTTGGTGCTAGTGCTGGAGCTGGGACCGAAACTGGCGCTCCTGGCTTTATTAGCCCGCTCGACTTCGTTGTGGCTCCCGCTCTCGAATTATCTTTCCCCTTGTTTGCAATTGCAGGCCTGGTATTGGATTGTACACCACTGCTGGGCCATCCGACTCCAGCCACTCCAGCTCCCGGTCTCCTAACCTGGTTCGGTATCTGCCGGGGTTCGGTACTGTGGGAATCGTCGATATGGTGATACTTGAGTTCTATCCGGTTCAGGTATTCGGTATTGCGAGCTCGAAGAATTGCAGTAGGCATTCAATGCCTTGAAGTCCCTCGAAAAGGAGGGATTAAAAAAGAAGAAGAAGAGAGAGCCCAAAAAAAAAGGGCAGTGAAGAAAATACAAATACGCTCAAAAAGAAAAAAAGAAAAAGGGCTACTTAGTATTCTGCGTCAATCAAAATGCGAGCCAAGTCAGGTTTCACAGGGTTTATTACCGTCCGAGTGGTGGCTCTCTCTCATTCAGAGGCACTCCCAATCAAGATGGTGCTTGTTCCTGTGCCTGCCTGTGCGGAAGCGGAGAACGGTCCGGGATACAATTAATAACCGGCCTGGCCTTTCCTCGGGAACACTTCTTTCAACTGAAAACACACGTTTTAGCGCTCAAGGCTTGCGAAACAGCTTGAGACTCCCTTGCAGTTGGTCCAAAAATAATTGATGAAGAATCCTTTAGATGTGCATGCACTTCAATGTCGATAGGCCTGCAGTGTTCCCAATTTCTTATTTGTCCGCAGCGTCGTCGTTGTCGTATCGTTGAATATACTCCTGATAATCGATATATCGTTTATTGATCTAGGGGGTCCGCGGGGATAAATTCACCACAATGGTCTTGTGAAGGGGTCCCGTGAAATTATTGAATTAAATGGGCTGTTGGACTTTTGGTACCGTCGGCTAACAGGGAGAGGTTTACAGGGAGTCGACACTGTTGGCTATTCCCACGATAATATAATAAACTGGCTGTTATTAATGTTCTTTCTATTTAGGCAGGCCGGAATTCGATATTTGGTGGAAGGCAGAATATATTCAAAATCCGTACCAAATTTTAACGAAAGCGAAGTCATGAAATCCGGATTCTGCTCCTGGAAAAATATTTGCTGTGTATCAACTCAAAATTCTGGTCCGGATTCGATTTGAAGCGAGTGTAAGTATCAATGGTGATGGCAAAGGAATGACAAAGGATATGTAAGTTTATTGATTACTAGAATTAAACAACTGGAGAAAAATTGAGAACTATCTAGTAATTAAAGGAACCCCAGAATGGGGTATTTCTCCACGCAATTCGGCATAGACTTGTTAACGCCGTGATACGATATAGCTCGCCTTCTCCTCTGCCCAGCGGGGGTTATTTCAATTGTTACTATTTTCTGCAGAAGATAGGTTTTTTAGTTGAGTTTGGTGACAGAGAGAGACAAGAAGCAAGGTAACATGTTTCCGTATCCCGAGGAGTAGCTGCAGGTGCGCCGCAGGTACAGGTACCTATATGCACTCCGTACTGCGCTACGCCAAATACCTCTCGGTTCTATCGATACACGATCGAAGCCACCATTATACGCCAGAAAGAGGGGGCGATAGATTTTTTTTTATTATGGTTTCTAGAAGTCTCAAGGGGGGCTTTGCAGAGCATAGATACGTAGACAGGAACCAATACTCTTTGACATGTCGACAACAGGTACGTCTACATCAAACCTTTAGGATTTGTGATCCTCACAGATTGCAAATAAGATTGACGTATGACGAAGCAAAGTCTAATTGCACCTTGCGGCTTACGGCCCTTAGCACCTTTTTTGCTAACGACAATACAAAACCAGGTACCGATTACGACGTTGGGGATATTACATGCATGCATGTTGAATAAAATTTCGAGCCGCCTGGATCCTGGATGTTGCAAGGCGACAGCAAGTGCACGAAAACCAGACACGGCCGGAGACAGTCCGTTCGTAGGCCGCAAGCAAAGGGCGGGCTAGAAGCACTAGGTGGCGCGGCTAGACCTATTCGGCCCAGAGTTTTTGCTTTCTCTCGCCAGATTTAACGGTTTTGAGTCGTGCAGTCCATGTTCTGAGGTTAGGCGAGCTAAAGGAGAAACCACAGCCACGAAGTTCGAACTTTTTAAGCTGCATTGCAAATTTTCGTAGATGTGGTTTAGTAGTATATACTTTTGTTTCTTCTTCCGTGGCAGAGCAAACTAAACCTCGAAAAATATACGATATCTGGCATGTCGAGGGAAGTTGAACCTCCTGGCCTCCTGGACGAAACGAAGAGCTTGGCCCCGGTCTGTTTCGTTTCAAGGAGAATTAGCCCCGTTCGGCGGAGATCAGGAACCCGTTTCTGCATGCTGCACCCGAGGAATTGGTAAGAGCGTTTTGGAAGCTGCGTGCTCAAAACGCTCAGGCTTCTTTCTCCCCTCTTCCTTTCAACCCCAACATTTTGGCCGTATGTCAAAATGTCTGTGTGATCATAATCACGATAGAAATTTTGAATGGTCACACGCGCAACGTGCCAACTATGTATGCATCGCATACGATCGGAATAATACATCGCCATCACATCTCCAGATGCAGAGCTCTCACACATATCATGCATCCTCGTAGACACTCCACAGTTTTAATCATCAATACCGCCTGTACACGTGTACATGTATCACTCGGCGACTCTTATAAATATTTTCCGTAACTTCAATGACCATTCCTCGCAAAGCCATAGGGCGAGCCAGTCAACTCAATCCGAAATTTAGGAGAGAATTTCGATCAGCCTTAATTTCCTTTCTTTATGAATCCCGGCCCGGCACTTTGGAAGAACCATGCCCTGGTTCAACGCAATCTTAAGAACTGGGGGGGAAACACGCAAAGCAAAGCGGGCAGCCACCGATGTGGGATTTCGAACTTGTTCCATGGAATTTCCTATTCTGTCCACCCGATTGATCTCCCAGCAGGGATTTCTGGGGAAGAAATCCATGTGGGTCCCAGCGGGTTCGCCTTGAAAGCTTTGCATCATGGCTGGCCGGCCGTGAGCCTTGCAACCAGCGCAGCTGAGGGAAGTTCCTTAAGTCTTAGATCTACAGAAATCACACACAGAAAGAATCGTCACTGTATTGATGGTTCCAGCCGTGTTTGTTATGTTGGGATTGGTTTAAATTTCGGGATCACGATACAAATATGATATTACTAATTAACAGTTCCCGTCCGACCCCTAAAACTTGTTGGGGTCTCGGGACGTTGAGTCGTGATAGACCGAGATTACAACGGTATCGTTTCTGAACCTTCCATCAATGGCAAAATCGGTTGCTGCAAACATGAATGTTTCATGCATGTTTTTCTTTGTGGGCACATTCATCATAGCGGTTGGTTGGTTGTTGGAATAAAATAAAATATAAAAAAAAATGGAAAAATTCATCCAGCCACTGAACTGATATACTAACTGAATTTGAGATGCATCCTTCGTGTCCAAAGACTGGTTATCCGGAGCAGTATCCATCCACAAAGCGCCATTTCCCATTAGCGCTATAGCGTTACCATCAGTTTGCAATTGAAGCGTGCCCCTCCTACCCAACATGACAAGACTCTCACATTAGTTTCCCGCTTTCAATCTGCTCCCCTCCAATGCCATCAGCGTTGCTAATGCAATTTTGCATGTTGTAAATGCTCGAAAAATGGCCGCTTTAATGACTGGGATTAACAGGCAAGCCGCACCGAATGCTTGACATATCTCCAGGGTACGTGAGTTTATCGTAACCCGAGCCTCGATATATACCTCAGCAAAATAACCGCATATAGATATTATGTATATGATGAAATTTATAAAAATAAGGGCATTGGCGTATCTAAAATCCCGTTGTGTTCTGGCATACCGCTTAAACTTAACGTCCATACTCATTTTGAAATTTGTGGCGCTGACGCAATTGCAAACGCCCGGAGCTTTTTCCTGAATGTCGTCGTATGCTGGCGGCGGGGTGGCGCTTTCGTCCGTAGGGGTTCTGTAATACTGGCGTATTCAAGTTTGTGTACAAAAGGTGATGCCATCTTTGAAAAAGGCTGCTGTCATGAAGGCGCTTGCTTGATGGTTAACAGTATTTAGATATATTTACTTGATCGATGTTTGTGGTCTAGTAACTATTTGTAGTATGATATAATTCTGATAATTTGTATAGAGTTTGGGCTACGTAAACACAAGGCTAGGCTACGTAGACGAATGAGTTGATGATATCTAGAACAAGCTTTAGGTCTCATAGTCCCTGGAAGTTAAGATCAACGTAGGTGGTTTACAAGGCAGACGATTTGTTTTTACCTGAGTATTTACACCCAGGTATCAATTTGGGGTTGATCTCCTGGCTTAGAATGGATTCAATTCACGATTTCGAGTTAATTTTTAGGTTTCAATTACAATCAATTGATGACACGGTCTCACGTGTCCGATAAAACTTAGTATTCCCGAATTCCAAGCTAGAACCATGGGAGATAGGTCAATATTTACCGCGGAACGAAATTCTCGATCTCACGTGGCGCCGTCGGCGGGTTTGTCCTCAAAGCCCACCCTTCCAAGCCAATATATGCAAAATTCAAATTCCGGTACACCCGGCACCTGCATAAACCACAGGCGTATTGTCGTCAAACGAAATTCGTTCCGGCTCGGAGAAACGGAGGGACAAGAACTTTAAGCTAACTGCCAACATGTTGGTCTAATGAACGTCAAATTTCTTCCGCCCGTTTGCATAGGATTGATAATGGCCTGATCACAATCGTTGATCAAATTTCAAATGCTCCAAGAAGCTTAGCAGTCGGTTAGAATCAAGGGCCGTTTTTAGGCTTTCGGCATCAGAAGCACACAGACATACAAGAAATCCAACGTGGGCAACACAAGGGATATATCGACGACTCTACGCTAAAATAAACGAAACTAATCTGCACTATCACCCTTTTGAAGCCTAGTGAGGTAGAATATAGTATAGGGAGCTCTGGCGCGATAATTGATATTAGGGTCTGCACCCTCAAGATCCCAATGTTAGTGAAGAGTCAATTGTACCGCACCCTCGGTAAGACGATAATACCCAAACGCCAGTGTTCGATTACTATATCCCCAAGCGAACAAACGGTTACCCACTGGTGGGCTTGCTACGTTTGTTGCAGCTGAAGCAACAACAGAACTATGTGGTGCATGGGTGAACGTAATAGCGATAGGCGCGCCCAAGGTCTTAGCGGTGGTATTGTATAGTGCCCTGTCCAGCCTTTATCTAGTCCCGAGGGTTCCAGAGGGAGCACTATCACTACAACAGAACAAAGTAAAGATAAGAATACCAGCATCGACTTTCCAAGTTGTGGCATGACGGCGGAGCATATTAATGAACATGATAGAATCTACAATTGGCCGCGCAACTTTCCCACTAGACCAAGTGTTATCATGTGCGAAATCTCGGATGGTATTAATGTTGGATGTCGTAGGATCTATGGATGGGCAGTTTAGCCCCAGACTAGGCGTTAGTGTTGACGAAAGAAATCGGAGATGAAGAGTATGCGGCAGATGCGCTGCTGACAACTGTGACTACTATGAGATCCCGAACGCGCCCCATGACGCTTCTTTAACGACACCAAATGGCTCAGCGTGGTATATTACCCCCCTTTTTTATATAAACCAGTTGAATTCTACATCGTAAATTACCAATAATGGCTGAATATGGTGTACCGTTTGTTCCAAGGGAATATATAGTGTAGCCACACAATTAAGCTAGAAAAACAAGGATATAAACAAGTGAAATTCACCTTTTTAAGGGCCCAAATCCCAGGTGGGTCGAATAAGCCAGCAAGCATGTAAACCGGCCCACCAACCAGGCGACCGACCGAACGCGTAGTGCACATTTAACTTCAGCGTTCACCAGCCAGCTAGCCAACCAATGCCCGGCTTGGGATTTGGGCTCTTCAGAATGTGAATTTCACCTATGCCCTTTACGCATGTCAGATCGATCGATATCGATGTCTGTGTCAATCGATATACCCTCTCGCAAATGTCAGTATGCGCCCCCCCTAACTTGTTCATGATATGCACTGCAACACTAGCTCCAGCATGCATGTCAAAATTTCTGCCCTGGCCAGGCCTAGTGAAGCTTTGCCAATTTTTAGCGCATCTTAAGAAACGACATGTCGACATCCTCTGGATGACAGAAAACATGGGGCAACTTGTATGGTACTTCAGCGTAATGCTGCTCATATCATTCTGTCACCCACATAACTCTATCCCGATAGCGACCATGATCAACAGATTCATACATCCCATTTGGCATCTCTGCGCATCCCCTTCAGGAGAATGCAATAAGTACATATTTTATCCCGCAGGTACCTTCCGCGATACCACGAAGAAGCGGCAAATGAGATTCGTGTTGTGGACAGGGGGGACTAGGGAAAGTAACTTTTCGATCCCGTCCAAACATGGGGATTTTTTGAATTCCCTGTATTCTCATCGCTCCATCGCTAGTATGTATGCATATGGCTGGGACTAGAATGTCGATGCGTTTCATGGAGGGGTAAGCTTAAGGGGTTTTGTGGACGGCGGCGCGCGGCGCGGCAGACATCAGCCAATTGGGTGATGAACCGGCGTGATCTAGATCTGTGAGAAGTATGGGACTATGACGTAGATTAAGTGGAAAGTGCCGAAGGTTAAGGTTTTCTAGATTAATACGTTTAGTACATGTATACATGTATATGTACATTGAGCTCGAACCCATGGTAAAAAGTTTACTAAAATATTCAAAGTGTCTAGAATCCGTATTTCGACCTAATTAGAATGCCACTTTTACATTTATTTCCGTGAATTCAAGATTGTAAAATGGAAGTGGATGCGCAGGTCCTCGGGTGCAGGTTGATGATATACCATGATCTTCTCATTTGGCGAGAAGAGATTCCAATGTCACCCCAAAATGCAAGGGTCAGTAAGAACGGCACATCAATCTGGCCAGGCTTTGCCAACTATAGCAATAAAACATATTAGGAACATTCCGGGGATATAGTTAAAGATATGATTAGTGCCGCCAAGCAGGAGGTTTGTCAGGCGAGTGGCATTGTTAATAAAGCCCAGCTCGATCTCGCCATGTAATCTGTTTTTGAGGCCCAATGCACTTTGTACGGAAGGTTTGAGTATGAGACAAAAGCCTATCAATATTGCCGGTAGTCATTCCTAGCCATGGATTTCATGTATTTTTTTCGGGTAGAATCTAAAAATCCGATAACCATTTGAGCAGCGAAGGAGGCTATCGTTTATGTCGGTGTAATTTTTACAATTCTATCAAGTGAATCGATACCAATATACAACATGGGTTGCTGTCCATCGATTAATGGGTATCATATGTCTAAGCTCTCGTTCTCGTATTATAGAAGGCCATGTACCCTAGGGCCCTATTTAATCGCCTTTTGAATTTTGTAAGATGGAGTTCTTAGAACTTTTGATCCCCATTCCGTAGATAACCTAATCCGAACAATAGTGGTTAGCTAGACGCTTAGTGAAGTTCTACCCTTTCGGTAGTGTCATAATGGAAGATCGTTAAGTAAAGTAAGCTTGTAATCACAGCTGTGGTCAATAGCGTCTGGGATTGAGACTAGCTTGTAATATATTCTAACATCATTCAATATTGCAATGTGTTTGACTGGTCTCAGTCCCAGGTGTTTGGCTGTGTCTAATCAGCTTCTCTGTTTCCAGTGTAAAACTTAGGCCTGGGTGTGTGATGCTGCGGATGGGACAAACCTGGTGGTAGTTTGCCTATATATAATTAAGTATACATACATGCTGGGACCGAGACTAACATCCACGTATTTACCGACTCACTTGAGTAGGTATATCTTGGTCTCGTTGGTATATCTCCTAATGATGTGAGCTGTAAATGCTTTTCATTCTTCCACAACTCCATTTCACCACGACGCTGATATTGGAATAGACCAAGGGCTGAGTTACTTTCCCTACATCCAGCTCCCCGATCGAATATCACCAGACCACGCCAAAGTACTGAAAACGAGACTGAAACCGCAGCCCACAGCGCAGAATATTTGTTAATTAACGAACAGCATCCGACTTCAAAACTCTCTTCCAATCCCTTGATATAATATTTGTCTATCGAACATGTCTTCAGTAGCTAATGGAGTAGGTCCTACTATACATCATCAATAATATCCTATTGGAATATTTGCTAAACGCCAATTTTTGATGAATGCATCAACCTACCTACCGATGTTCTCCGTGGCCGTGGTAGGATATCGATATATCATGACGCTAATGGCCATGCATTCTTTATAAAGGGCGCCGTCATGGGCGATAAATCGATTGGTTTATATGGTCACTGTGAGCTCTGTGTTCGCGATGCAATGGGGTCCCCTGAAGGGAGACTTAAACTGTCTGGCTTCCCCGATTTTTTTTTTTTTTTTTTTTTTTTTTTTTTTTTCAATACCCGAATGTAAGGCTGAATGCTGACGATTCTGGTGCATGCATGCACATGCGCATACGAAACAGCTATACAACCAAAGCGGAGCTTGACGAGCACAAGGAAACCCACACCAAGGAGTCTATCAGAAACCGGGCTATTCGCCCTTGGCCTGCGTCTTTTGATGGCTTCAAATGCGCGGTCGAAAGCTGTAGCTTCACTTCCACCTTGGGAGACGGATATCTGGGTCTATGGCGCCATGTCACCGGTGAACATGAGGAACACTTTCGAGAGGTGTTGCTGTTGTGACATTTCTGCCAAGGTCCCTTTCCAGTAAGTCTCGGTTCTTGGGCTGGAATCGAACTAAGATCCAAGGATTAATACTTGGAGTTCAAGGTCTGGATTGGGAGTTCATTGAAGATTGCAGTGCTTATTTACTATTTGAATTTAGAATGATACCCTGAAGTTCCTCCGACACTTGGATAATAATAAGCAATTCCCTTTTGGCTTCGACAAACTACGATTCGACGATTGAATTCAAAGATCGATAAAAATGAATCTCTAGATCTCATGGCACATATAACATAGCGCTCCAGTTGGAGCTTGCGATTCAATTCGGATGCTGGATCGAATGGCCCACCAACGTCTAGAAAAAAAAAAACCTAGCTACTCTTTGGATCAGGTGAATCGATGTAACTAATATTGGCTAACCGTAGTCATTCACAATGCCACGGTCCTATGCCTAAGAACAGCGGTAGGAAATCTGGTCCTTATGAGTTTTGATTCTATAATGATGCGCAGTCCTTGTCCTTAGCCATCGTGTTGATTCGATCATGTCTAGCCGTTGATACGTAATAACTTCTAGATTCTCCGCAACCTGAGTCTGAGGGATATACGACCACCAGGGTAGGTGTTAGATGTTTTATATTTCCGCATGAAATGCATCGGCTGGCGGCCAGTTGCAGGACGTAGTATGCGAAGTGGAGGCGGAGTTAGCTGATCGTCCTCATATGCAGTACTGCCTGCATCTGCAAGTTAAAGCACCAATGCAGTTGACAAAGGCAACATGTAATATAACCCCGACTTCGACGACGCGCATCTTTCAAGTGTATTAGGCTTGGTTCCGTGGAGGCGATATGCTACAATCGCCACTTTGGTTAAATCCATGCTGCCTTGCCCCACATATATATGCATCCTCGCCCGTTTTCCGAGTGCCCGCACACAGGAACGCCACCCCCTCCCGTTTAATGTTGGGAGGCGCTTGTCATGTGTAGTGTTTTATTCGGAACAGGCAATTCAGCAAGCCCATGATCTATTCTCTATCTTTTCATTGGTGGGCTTTGGATTTATAGACCCAAATTTGGTCGTCGAGAGGTGCACCCGCATATCGCATTCTCAGCTGAATATTCACGAAAAGCCACAATATCAATACGGGTCTATTTATTACAGGCCAGCAAGATAGCCTTTTGGATTAGTTCTAGCACTATTTTCTGGCCTAGTTTTAATACCCGCTGCGAGATTCTTGAAGTATAAATACGCAGACCCAAGTTCTTCTAAGAGTCCAGACGATTCCCATATCGATTGACTAAATCTCTCGAAACTCATACTATAAACCTAACCAAACCACAAACCCGCCGGAACTAGCTCTAAACATGAATCCGTAAGACAGTTCTTTTGACCATTTTCTCCATTTAGATATCATATTAATATATCTATTCTGGCACACCATCTAGTTATAATCCTGACGATCTGGACACAAACTGCGTCTTTGTGACTATGTCAAGACTGTCAGACAAGCCATATCAAACTCTAAAGAATGATCTTGGTCTCATCAACGCCGAGACAGGCTCTGATATGAGAATATCTATGGATACTATGAAATGGTGGCAATGGAAAATTCGAGAAAAATATCATTCTCATGTTCAGTAAGTTATTATAGCCAGGAATCGGATTCTTATTTACCTTTAGAGACTAATATTTTAGATTCTTCATGGTCCCAACGGGTAATACATATACGAGCCGCGAACTTTGTCAACTCAAGTGCGAAGAATGGATCGTTTCAAGGGTTGGATTACTGTACGAAGACCCTGATAACTCCCAACACGCGATATGCTTTGAGCATACCGACCAGGGATATAAATTTCGCGATTGGCAGATTGGACAGGAAGTTAATGTAGACCCTCAAGGGCCAGCGGCCATCATATCGATTGTGTCTCCACCCTGAATAGTTCCACAAATGTCACATAAACATGTTTTAGATATGGATTTTGTAGATGTCTTATCGCATTACTGGGTTGTGTTAGCAACTCAGTATGAAGGTACTCCTGCGATACGATGGTCTAATGCAATTTAAAGTGTGCATGTGTAAATATGTATTATTATGTTTACCTTTAATAAGGGGTTGGAAACCAGTGACCGCTAATTCCTGCATCTATATAGTTAAAACAGGTTCGTATATCTTTCCTTCGCACTTGGTTTAATTACAGGCTTATAGAATGGTCCAAACACCCCTTGATTTAACAAAAGCCTTTAGCAGACCTTCCAATGGATACCTTATCCTTGGGCTTTTTTCTTCTCTTCTCTGAGTTTCGTTTTTAGGCAGTAGGTATAGGTCTCTGAGTTATAGAGCCTTGACTTGGAACCTTCGCGTCACTGTTAAAAAATCTGGCTGGGCTTATTGATATATGTAAAAGCCAAATATAGTGGCGCGTGAATGTGGCTGCATTGGATTGGGAGGATTTGAGCATCAATTATGAGTACTGTTGCACGTTGCAGCATAGCAGTTAAGAAGGGTCTATAACTGGAGCTGAGGCTGGTTTACGAGACCAACTGGAGCTATGTTGCGCAACGTTGCCACCGCCATTAATGTTATCAGTATATCATTGTTTTCAACTGTTTCAGTATCCAATCGCATGAGTTTATGCCCATAGCTTCCTCGCATAAGATACGCCTTATGGTTTCGACCCCACGCCACATTTGGGTTCCAATTGCGATATATATATTACAACTTAAGCGAGGCATAAATGTGTTAAATTTTCATAATTATGCTCGACCATCAGCCCACCAGCCTGCCACTAGCCCGCCATTAAGCCTGTCTGCCTACCTAGGTTAGAGGCCGGGGCATAATTATGAAAATTTAACACATTTATGCCTCGCTTAAGTTGTAATATATATATCGTCTTGGCACACTTTGGCCGCCATAGACTTCCGTTGGAGAGCTGATTGTAAGTGGTGTATTTGAGTGATGTTTTGAACTTGCTCTTGTAGATATATCAATCATACTTTGAATTGTTTCGATAGAAAATAGTGGGTTCTGGCAAATTTTAAGATCATGGAAATACCATGACCAAACAAAACTCCCTGTACCCCACTTCCCTGTCGATATTGATTCATTAGAAGTGAAATCCTTAGTAACCATTTTATTAAAGAGTTCGGAACATTTGTTTCGCAAGCTGTGGTTGTTTAAGGTAATTAGCCTAGGCCAGAGCGGGAACACAGATTCCTAACTCCCCGGCTTAGGTGGCTTCTGCGTAAAGTCTACAGCACCTTGAGAGCTGGTACAAAGGCAACGAATTTTGAGGTGATCCATTTGGTGTTACAGCGGCGAAGCCGTACCGTTGATGGCCTTATGTCCGGTATTTTGGAAGTTGTCGGGCTAACTCTGTAGGATATTCGATCAT
Organism: Orbilia blumenaviensis; assembly: GCA_036872755.1. Lineage (NCBI taxonomy): Eukaryota > Fungi > Ascomycota > Orbiliomycetes > Orbiliales > Orbiliaceae > Orbilia > Orbilia blumenaviensis. Next base: position 1,419,217 of record JAVHNS010000006.1, on the reverse strand, counting down.
GTCTTATGTTCTAAAAAAAAAAAATGGAGTTGCATTGCCGTGGCCCAACATCATACTTGCAACCGGAGAGCGTAGCCGTATTCACAATAGAAATGGCTCAATGATTAATATAAATCAAGGACTGCACCTCCGAGATCAAGGGCTCTCCACCGGCTGGCCGGCTGGGAAGAAGGGCCAGATCACAACCTTCCTCTTCTGATCGTTGCAACCCCACGATACTATTGTCGCGGACATCACGGCATTACTTATCGCTTATTGTGATATCTGGATGGACGACATGCCCCGAAATCGATTTCGGGGCGAGGCTGTTTGAAAGAAAGATCAATATAATGATAATACCGGGCACTGTACTTGCAGTCTAGTCACGGCTACTATGAATTGAAGTTCGAAAAGTGCAGATAGTTGAGAGAGATTAGAAATAGAGGGGGCACTTTTGTCATTCTTAATCAACCAAAGCTAAGTTTTGATCACCTTTACCAACGCAATGTCAACTTCCTCAAGCCTAGAAGTTTCGGTTCGCACATTAATTTGCTATTATCATTTTAATGTATTATACTTCCTACAATTCCGGCAGATTATAGAATAGTCTACAGACTATATTTTTTCAGTTTGGGTCAGATAGATTGGGAGTCTGGAGGATCGATAGGCCAGCTGTTGTAGAGGGCCGGTAGTAGGTGGGCCGGTGCGTGATTTATAGGTAAGAATTAGGTAACGAAGTGTCTGGCTGGGCCAGCTGTGGGTGCTAATTTGGGCAGGTTTAGGCTGGGCGGGCTGGTTGGGCAGCCAATTGTACGAGGGGGTAAATAGCAGGGAGGTTGTGCCAACTAAAATTTGTGCTTTTTGATTTTTCACTTACAACAGCCTCAACACAAAAAAAATAGCTATTTCATCATCACCACAATATGCCACTACTACCAATATTTTAATTTAATTAAGATAATTATAAAATTTATATTAAAAATCTTATTTTTAATAAAAAGCAAAACTAAAAAAAAATATTTTAGTTATTAAATAAAAAAGCAACTATTATTAATATGGAAAACATTAGATTAAATTTATGTAACTTTAATTATTAAATTATAAATTAAAACTTTAAATTAATAAATTAAGGTAAAGATTTTTATAAAATTATTTTATAAAAAAAAATATTTAATTTATTATATAATAAAATTATTATTATTCAAAATATTAAAATTATAAAAATTATAAAATAATATAAGGTATTAGGTGAAATATATATAAAAATAATATTAAAAATTTAAAAAATTTACTTTAATAAAATTTTTAATTAATTAAAAAATTTATAATATTAATATAATATTTTTTTAAAAATATGGGTGGATAAAAAAAAATATAATTAATAAATAATTAAAGTTATAATATAAATAAAATTTAAAAATGGTAATTTAATATTAAAAAAATGTTACGGCCAGCCATACTAGATATATCTTGGTATATCAAACATAAATTTATTTTCACAAACTATTTTTTACACCAAAATAATTTTTATTATAAATATTTAATAAAAGAAAATTATATTAGAAAAAAACAAATTAAACTATATTATATTAACAACACAATTTTCAAAATAAACTATATAAAAAACATTATATATAATTTAATACATTATATACATATAATATTTTCTAGAATATATAATATTTAAGTTTATAAATAATTTATATTTATATAAATAATATTTATATATATAAAAATTTTTAAATAATAATAATTTTAAAATTTTTTTTTTAAATTTTATTAATTAATTTATTAATATTTAATATATTTTATTTATTATTTTTATCTATTAAACCTAATATTTTTTTATTAAAAATTATATTATTTAATATTTTTATATTTAACCTAATTTACTTTAAAAAAATAATCTAAATATTTTAAATTAAAAATATGATTAATTAAAAAATATTAAACTATTTTAAAAATTTTTTATTTAAAAAATATTTAAAATAAATATAATATTTTAATTAATTTAATTTTTAACAATAAAATAAAAATTATATATCAAATAATAATAATAATATTAAATATCACAATTTTTACAATATTACTTATAAAATAAGAAATAATTTTTTTAATAAAATAATATATTTATTAATTATAATTTAAAATTAATAAATATAAATAAAAAAATTATTTATAAAATAAATTAAATTATTTTTTTTAAAATTAATTATTAATAATAAAAATTTAAAATTAATATAAATTAATATTTTATTTAAATAATATAAAAATATTAAATATATTAACATTACAACTAAAATATAATTAATATTAAATTATTTTTAAAAATATAAATAATTATTTAATATAATATTAAATTTACTTAATATAATAATTAATATAGAAAAATTTTTAAATAAATAAATTTTATTAATTATAAAAAATTTTATAATAAAAATAATTATTTTAAAAATAAAATATAAATAAATTATTATAAATAAGGAAAAAATGTTTTTATAAAAATAATTAAAATATAAAATTTTTAAAATAGATTATAATAAAAAAAAAATTAAAATTAATATTAATAAAATATTTAAAATTAAAAATTTAATAAAATATTTTAATAAATTTAAAAAAATTGATTATTTTTTTTATTAATTTTTAATTTATTTTAAAATATAAAATAATAAATTTTTAAATAACAAATTTAAAATTATTTTTATAAAAATATATTTAAAAAATTTAATTTTTTAAGTATTTATTAATTATAATAATTATTATATTAAAAATAAAATTATTTTTAATGTTTATATTTTTAAAATTATAATAAATTTTAAAAAATTTATTATATTTTTTAAATAATAATATAAAAAAAATAATAAAACTAGGAGGCCGCTGCGCAGCACTCAAACCCGACTGCAGCATCTAGATCATATCTGACCATCCAAATAATAGCGCATTTTCACTCATTACAAAAAGATGTTTAAATATTAAAGATAAAACCCAGTTTGTAAACGAAACTCAGTTTATAGACACCCACCAGTCTCGACGAGACCACAAGAGTGCCAAGACCGAAAAAAGTGCCAAGACTTGAAAAACGCCATACAAATTTGTATGGCAAAATTTCAAAATTTTTTTCTCTAAGTCGGCCAAAAACAACACATTTTTTGGCAGATCTGGTATGGATCGCGCCTCGCGCAAGTTCAACTCTAACCCTCCTGCAATACTGCAGTCGGGCATTAATAAAATTTATAAAAATTTTAAAAAATTTAAATAAATTAATTTAGTTTATAAATATTTTTATAAGTTTAATTAAATTATTTTTTTTATTAAATAAAATAAATTTAATATTATTTATTAAATTTAAAAAAAATTAAAATTAGAATTAAAAATTTAAATTTTTTTTAAAAAATAATAATTTGGAAAATTTTTAAAATAAATAAAAATATAAAAAATGGTTATTAAGATTAATAATATTTATTAGTGTAATAAGTATAATTAAAAAAAAAAAAATTTTTATAATTATAATTTTAAAAAAAATAAAAATAAAAAAAAGATATTTTAAAATTAGAATAATAAAGAAAATAAAAATTAATATAAAAATAAAAATAAAAATTTTATTTTAAATAAAATTTTTAAATTAATTTTTATAAATTTTAATATAATTTAATATAATTATTTATATAATAAAAATTTAAAAAATTAAAATTTAATAATTTTATTTATTATAATTATAATAAATTAGGATATATTATTAAAAATTATAAAAAATTATAATAAAATAATATATTTTAATAATATAGAAATATTAAATTTATAAATATTAATTTTTTATTATTATTTATTATAAAAAAAATTTAAATAACACACTAATTTATTTTTTAAAAAATTAAATAATTTTAATAATGAATTTTTAAATAAATTTTTAATTGTTTAATTATCTCCAATTAATTTATAAATATTTTTAAATTTATTATTTAAAAAAAAAGATTGGATTTGAAATTACCCCAATTATTTATAATTTAATTTTTTAAAAATATTATTAATTTTAAAATAATTTAATATTTAAAATTTATTTAAATTATAAAAAATATTTTAATAAAAAATTTTTTTAAAAATATATATTTAAAAAAATTTATTATATTTATTTAATTTATATTGATTTTATATTATAAAATTTTAAAATTTATTTATAATTTATTAATATAATAAAAAATTTTTTTATTAAAATAAATTTATTATTTATTTATAATTAAATTTTTTATAAATAAAAAAATTTTTTTATAAAATATTTAAATAATAAAAAAAAAATTTATAAAAAATTTTTTTTAATTTTTTAATTATATTTTATAAAAATTAAGATAATAATAAAATTTTTATTTTTAAAATTTATATTAATAATATAATTTTTATGGAATTTAAAAAAAAATAAATTTAATATATAAATTATTAAAAAAAAATTTATAATTAATATAAAAATTATAATTATATAATTTAAAATTAATTAAATTATAAATATTTAAATTGTTATATTATTTTTATTATTAAATATATTAGATATAAATATATTGAAAATTAAAAATAGTTTTTTTTTAAAAAATATTAAAATATCTTTTTTTATATTAATAATAATTTTTATGAAATTGATTTTACAAAAAATTGGGAAATTTATTATAAAAAAATTAAAAATATTGATTTTTTTTTTATTTATAAATAAATTAATAAAATTAAATATATTATTTTAAAATATTAAAAAATTATTTTTAATTATTATTTATATAAGAATTAATTTTTAGATATAAAATTTTATAATTATATTTTTTATTTTTATAATTTTTATCATAATAAATAAAATTTATATATTAGATATTTTAATTTTATTTAATTTATTTTTTATAATTTTAATATTTTTTTTAATTATAAAAAATATTTTTATTAATATTTTTTTTAAATTATTATTTAATTTTTAATTTATTAAAATATTTACATTATTTAATTTAATATTAATTACAAAAAAAAAACTATAAAATATTATAAAAAAAATAAATACTATTATATAATTAATATTAAATATATTATTAAATACAATTTAATTAAAAAAAAAAATCATTAATACTAATTTTGTAGAAAATTAATTGTTTATTTATTTTATAGAGGATATGATTTTTATATTAATTATATTTAAAAATATATTATTTTTATTAAAAATTTTTATATTTTAAAAATTAAATTAAATATTTAAAATATAAAATAATAATATATATATTATTAAAATCTTATTTTTAATATCTAACTTAATTTTAAATATTATTTTTAAAAAAATTATTTTAATTATAAATAAAATAATTTTGTTTTATTTTATTATTAATTTAAAATTATTAATTTTAAATAAAATTATTTTAAACTAAAATTTAACAAATTTCTTTATATTAATAAAATTAAATTTGCTGATGTTTATAAAAAAATAAATATAAAAAAAAAAAATTAAAAAAATTTTAAAATTTAATATTATTTAAAAAATTTAAATTATATATTATTAAAAATGGATTATTTAAATAATTTTTTTTATAATTAATTAAAAATTATTTTTTTTTATTAATTAATATTAATAAAAATTTTAATATGTTTTTATTAGATTGTGGAATAAAAAATTTATTTATTTATTTTAAAATTATTAAATGATTTAAATTATTTTATATTTAAAAATTTTAAAAAATATATATTATTATTTTTAATAATAATTTTTTTAAAATAATTATTTATAAAATTATTTTTATATTTTTTATAAATAAATATTTAAAAACAATCATAATAAATATTTTAAAAACCCCCCACAAATTAGTTTTTAAATTTTTTTAATTAAAAAAACATAACCCAAATATTAACTAAAAAATTTAACACCTTAAATTTTTAAAATATAATTATAAAAAGATTTATTTTAAAATTTAATTAAATAATTAATTTTTAAAAAAAATTTATTATCAACTTATTTAACATATATCACAAAAAAAAATTAATAATTATTTTTAAAATAAATTTTATTTTATAAAATATGTTTTTTTTAAAATATAAAAAATTAATAAAAAAAAAAAAAAAATTTTAAATTAAATTTTTAAAAATAATAAATTAATTTTTTAATTTTTAAATAAAAAAAATTTTTTATTAAAAATTAATTAATTTATATATTATATTTTTTTAAAAAAAAGAATTTAATTAAAATTTCTACTTATATATACATATATAAAAAAAGAAATTATAATTTTATATAAATATATTAATAAAAATTTTATAATAAATTTATATAATTTTTTAATTTACTTACAAAATATCTTATACTATTTATATTAAAATTTAATAAAAAATTATAAATATATATTAATTATAAAAATTTAAATAATATTATAATCAAAAACATTAAATCTCTACCATTAATAAACAAATTTTTTAATTATTTAACAAAAATAAATTATTTTATTAAATTAAATATTATTAATATTTATTACAATATTAAAATAAATTTAAGAGAAAAATAAAAAATAATTTTTTAATATTATTATAATTTATTTAAATATTTAATTATATTATTTAAATTAATTAATATATTAGTTTTTTTTTAAACTTTTATAAATTATATATTTTAAAAATATATAAATATTATTTATATTATTTATTTAAATAATATTTTGATTTTTAATAAAATATTAAAAAAATATAAAAAAATATTAATATAATATTAAAATTTTTTTAAAATTATAATTTATATATAATATTAAATAAGTTAAAATTTATTATTATTAAATATGAATTTTTAAGAGTTATAATTATTTTAAATAAAATTAAAATAAATTTAAAATAAATTTAAATTATTTAAAATTAGTTTTTTTTTAAAAATATTAAAAAAATATAATTATTTTTTAAATTTTATAATTATTATTAATAATTTATTTAAAAATATAACTTTATATTAATAGTATTTTTTAAATTTATTAAAAAATAATTAAAATTTAAAATAATGTTTAAAAAAGTTTAAATTTTTAAAATTTTTAAAAAATTTTTTATTTTTATTTTTATTTTTAAATTTTATGATTTAAAATTATTTATTAAAATTGAAATTGATATTTTTATAGTAGTGTTAAAAGTTTGTTTATTTTAATTTTATAAAAATAAATAATAATATTTTATTATTTATATTTTTTATAAATTTAATATTATATAATTGTGATATATTATTTATAATAAAAAATTGATGATTATTATAAAAATATATTAAAAATAGTATATTTATTTTTAAAATAAAAAATTTTTTATAATTTTATTTAATTATAAAAATTTTATTTATTTTTTAATTATAAAAGAATTTAATAAATGATAAGTTTGATGGTGGGAATTTTTTAATAAATATAATATGAAAATAATATATTTTAAAAAAAAAAAAAATATTTTTATAAATATGATAAATAAAAAATTAAATTTTGTTAAAAATATTAAATTTAATAAAAAAATAATTTTTAAATATAATAATATTAAAAATTAAATTTTTATAAATAAATTTTTAAATTTAATAAAATATAATATTAAAAATGATTTTTAATAAAAAATTTTTAAAATTTATAAATAAAATTTTATTATATAATAAATTTTAAAAAAAAAAGATATATTTTTTTATTTTAAATTAATTAATAAAATTATTATATTTTAAAATTTGTTTTATATTTTAACTAAAAAATTTTAAAAAAAAATTATTTTTTTATATTATGATTATTTAATTTATAATTATTTTAAAATTAATTGTATTTAAAAATTTATTATAAAAATTTATTTTTAATTTTAAATAAAAAAGTAAATTAAAAAATATATTAAAATTTATAATTTTTATTATAAAAATAAATTTAATTAATATAAATTTTATAAAATTTTTTAATTACACAATATATTCAATATATTTTTCAAAGTTATTATTTATAATTTTGTGTAAGAAATATTTCTAACATAAAATTTTTTTATTAATAAATTATATAATGAAATATTAATTATTATAAATAAATTAATAAAAATTATTATTTTTATTTTGTAAAATAGTTAATAAAAAATTAAAAAATTATAATAAATTTATTATAATTATATTTTTTTTAAATATAAAATTTAATAAAAATATATTTTTAATTATAATTTTTTTTTTATAAATAAATATTAATAATTAATTATAAATTAAATTAATATTAAATTAAATATTATAATTAAAAATTATATTTAAATAAATAAAATTTTTAAAAAATTTATTTAAATTTTTAAAATTTATTTTTAAAATTTTTTTAATTATGTTTAAAATAATTAAATATTTTTTTTATTTATAATAAAATTTATTTATAATATTTTTTAATATTTAATTATTAAATATATTTTGTATAAAATATTAAAAAAATAAATATTTAAAATTATTTTTTTTTTTTTTATATTAAAAAAAATTGTTTTTGAAATTAAAAAATATATAAAATTAATAAAAAATATTTATAATATTTTTATAAAAAATTTTTAATTTTTATAAAAAAAAATAAATTATTATTATAATAAATAATAAAAGAAAGTTTTAAATTTTAAAAAAAAAAATAAAATATATTTATTTATATAAAATTTAAAAATTAAATAATTTAATAAAAAATTTGATTTTTAAAAATTTAATTTATATATAATTAAAAAGAAATTTAGAAAATATTATTTTAAATTTAATATATTTAAATTAATATAAATATATAAAATATTTTATATTTTAATTTTAAAAAAAAATTTTTTAAAATTTAGAAAAAATTTAAATAAAATTAAAATTAAATATAATAATTATATAAAATATGAAATTAAAAAAATTTTTAATAAATTTAATAATAATAATAAATATTTTATTTATTAAATTATTTTTTATAATTTAAAAAATAATTTTTAATAATTAAAAAAAATATTTTATTATAAATTATATAAAATTATTTTAAAAATAAAAATTTATTTTATTAATTTAATATTTTTATATTTAAATAAAAATAAAAAAAATTTAAAAAAAATAAAAATTAATATATTTTATAAATTTTTAATTTATAAAAATATAATTTTTTTATTTAATTAGTTTTTATATTTATAAATTTTTTTTATAAATATTTATTTTTATAAATATATAATTTAAATAAATATTTATGATATTATTTATTTAATTATTTTTTAATTTTTTTTAGATATTTTATTTTTTTAATTAATAGAATTTTGTATTTTGATAATATTAATAAATAATTATATAAAAATTATATTAATAAAATAATATTATAAATTATTGGAATTAATAATTTAATATAAATTATAATAAAATAATAAAATATAATTTAATTTAAAAATAAAAAATTATAAATATATGATAGGAAATTAATTAAAATTTTAAATAATATTTTAAAAGAAATTTTTTATAAAAAATATAAAATAATTTTTATTTTATTTAGTAAAAAAATTTATTATATTTATTAAAATATTATAGAAAAAGTTAAATATTTTATTAAATGTTAATAAATTTTTATTAATTTTTTTTTTAATAATTAAATTATTTTTAAATATTATATTATTTTTTATAATTTTTTGTTTTTTATAAAAAAAATTTTTTTAATATTTTTGTATAATTATTAAAATTTTAGTAAATTAATATTTTAATTTAATTATAATAATATTGAATTTAATTAAAAGCTTTATAAATTTTATTTAATTTTTAATAATTTTTTAATATATTATTTTATATTAAATAAAAATTTTTTTTAATTTTTTGAATTTCTTATTTTAAATTTCTATAATATAATTCATTAAAAATTTTAAATTAAAAATATTTTATAAAATAAAAAAAAATAAAAATTATTTATAAAAAATTATATTATATTTTCTTATTTTATTTTATTTATAATAAATTTTATATTTAATATTTTTTTTAATATAATGTAAATATAATTGTTTGTAATATAATATAAATACAAAATTACAATTTTTAAACTTTTTAATTTAAATTATTTAAAAAAATAATTTTTTTTATTTTATTTAAATATAATTTTTTAATTTTTTTTAAATTTTTAAATAATATTTTATTATATAATTAAAATAAAAAATTTAATATTATTTTATATATATAAAAAAATATTTTATAATTTAAGTTTTAAAATTTAATTATAATATAAATTATAATTATTTATATTTAATTTTAATTATATAATTATATAATATAATTATAAAAGTTAAACTTTTTAAATATAAAATTTTTATATATAAATTTTTTTTAAATAATTTTTTTATATAATAGAATTTTATAAATAAATTTTATATAAAAATTTTTTACCTAATTTTATTATATTTTTTATATATAAAAAAATTTTATATAAGAATTTTTTTTTTAAAAATTTTTCTTAAAAAAAAAGATAATATTATAATTAGTTATATTAAATATATTTTAATATATTAAATATAAATTTATTTTTATAAATTATTTTTTATATTAAAATAATTTTTATTATAAATATTTAATAAAAAAAATTATATTAAAAAAAAATAAATTAAATTATATTATATTAATAATATAATTTTTAAAATAAATTATATAAAAAATATTATATATAACTTAGTATATTATATATATATAATATTTTTTAAAATATATAATATTTAAATTTATAAATAATTTATATTTGTATAAATGATGTTTATATATATAAGGATTTTTAAATAATAATAGTTTTAGGATTTTTTTTTAAATTTTATTAATTAATTTATTAATATTTAATATATTTTGTTTATTATTTTTATTTATTAAATTTAATATTTTTTTATTAGGAGTTATATTATTTGATATTTTTATATTTAATTTAATTTATTTTAAGAAAATAATTTCAATACTTTAGATTGAGAATATGATTAATTAAAAAATATTAGATTGTTTTAGGAATTTCTTATTTGGGAAATACCTGAAATAGGTGTAACAAAAAATAAAAATATAATATTTTATAATTAAAATTAATTTACTTAAATTATTTTATTATATATAATATAATAAAAAATTTTTTGTGGAAATTAGATTTAATTAATATAAAAAATTATTTATATAAAAAATATTATTAAAAAAAAAAATTTTGGATTATTAAATTAAATATTATTTAATTTTTAAATAATTATAATAAACTTTATTTATTTAATTTTTAAATATATAATTTTATTAATATATATTTTTAATATATAATATATATTTTTATAAATATTAATAATTATATTAAATTTTTAATTATAAAATATTTTTTATAAATTATTAAATATTAAAAATTTATATTAAAAATAATAAAAATTAATAAAAAAATTAAAATTTTATTAATTATTAAAATATAATTTATTTTTTAATAAATAATAATTAATAATTTAATATTATTATATTAATATTATTAATAAAAATTAAATATTTAAAATATTAAAATTAAATTTTTTTAAAATTAGATAATTATAAATATTATTAATAATTATTATAAATTTATTACATCTGTCCTAGGTATTTTTTAAATAAGAAATTCCTAAAATAGCCTAACATTTTTTAACTAATCATATTTTTAATCTAAAATATTCAAATTATTTTTTTAAAATAAACTAAATTAAATATAAAAATATTAAATAATATAATTTTTAATAAAAAAATATTAAATTTAATAAATAAAAATAATAAATAAAATATATTAAATATTAATAAATTAATCAATAAAATTTAAAAAAGAATTCTAAAATTGTTATTGTTTAAAGGTTTTTATATATATAAATATTATCCATACAAATGTAAATTATTTATAAACTTAAACATTATATATTTTAGAAAACATTATATGCACATAATACACCAAATTATATATAATACTTTTTATATAATTTATTTTAAGAATTGTGTTATTAGTATAATATAATTTAATTTGTTTTTTTTTAGTATAATTTTCTTTTATTAAATATTTATAATAAAAATCATTTTAGTGTAAGAAATAACTTGTGAAAACAGATTTATATTTGATATACCAAGATATACCTAGTATGGCTGGCCGTGACAAAATTATTTATTATATATAAAAATAAAAAAATATTTAATAATTTTTAAATTAATATTATTATTTTTTAATATGTTTATATAAATAGTTTAAAAAAAATTATTATTATATTTATTAATATATATAATATTAAATAAATTTTTTATTAATAAAAAAAAAATTATTATTTTACAATAAATAAATTTTATAAATTATTCCAAAATTTATTTTTAAAAATTATAAATTAAAAAATATTAATTAATAAAAATTTTATAAATTAAATATTTATTTAATTATTTGTTTAAAATTCTAATATTTATATTTATTTTAATATTTATATTATTTATATTAAAATTTTTAAATAATATTAATTTTTTTTAAAATATAATAAATTAATTAAAAAAAAAAATTTTTATAAAATTTTATATTTAATATTAAAATTAAAATTTAAAAATTATAAATATAAATATAAAATTTTTTTTAATATAATAATATTAATTAATTAAAAAAGTTAATTATAAAAATAATAAAAAAAATTAAAAATAAATTTAAATAATATAAAATAAAAATTAAAAAATTTATTAATTTTTAATGAGAATAAGAATTTTAATTTATTATTTAGTTGTAAAAAAGTTTTAAACATGCAATATTTAAATAAAAATTTAAAAAATAAAAATTTTTAAAAAAAAAAATATAAAATAAAATTATAAAAAATAAAAAAAAAAACAAAAAAAAAAAATAAAATATATATTAAATATATTTAATTATATAATTAAAATTTAAAATCAAAAAATATATTTTAAAATTATAAAATATAAAAAAGATGTTTTAATTTTATTTTTAAAATTATTTTTATTATTTTTAGTTTTTAATAATTTTTTTATTTAAAAATTTTTAAATTTAAGATTTTAAATTAATTATAACTAATTTTTAAAATTAATTAATATATAATTTATTATTTTTAATTTAAGTTTTATATTAAATTTGAACTTAAGAACTATTAATTAAAAATTTTTTTTAATATTATTTCTTATTTTTAAATTTATTTATTATTGTTTTAGTTTTGATATATTTATTATTTTTATATATTATTTAATTTTAAAAATTGATTGATTTACTTTTAACTCATTTTACAAAATTAAAAATAATTTATTAATAAAAAATTAACATAAATAAAATTTATTTTAAACATATTATGTTTATATTATATGTTATAATTAAAAAGATTATTTTTAATTAAATATTTAAATATTTTTTGATAATATAATAAAAATTTATATTTTTAAATAATTTTTGTATAATATATACTCTTATTATATTATAAGTATTTTATATATTTTTTTTAATATTTTTAATTTTAAAAATTTATATATAAAAAATATTACATTAAAAGTTTTATATTTAAAAATAATATAAAATATTTTTTTATTAAATTATATATATAACAAATATATTTTAATAAAAAAACTAATTATAATTAAAAATTTTTTTTAGTAAAATAATTTTATAATTTATATTTTTTATAAACTCTATAATAATTTTTAAATTAATTTTTAAAAAAATTATTAAAATTATTAATTTATTTTTACATTTTTTTAAAATATTAATAAGAATCAATATTATTAATATAATAATATCAAATATTAAAATATATAAAAATTTCATTTTAACAATTATAATTTGAAAAATAATAAATTTTAAATTTTTTGGTATATATAATAAATTTTTATAAATATTTTTTTTAATAATAATTTAATTTTTTTTTTTAAATATATTAAAATCTTATTTGATTTTAATAACAAAAAACTTAATATTTTAAATTATAAAACTATTTATTAATATAATTAAATTTTTATTAGATATAATAATAATTTTAGAAATAATATTAAAATATTAAATAACTATTTTTCTTTTAATAAATTTATTATATTTAAAATAAAAATTATTATTTGAAATTAATATTTAATTATAATTAGTGTAAAAATTTAAAAACATTAAAAAACAAATAATTAAATAAAAAATATAATTTTAAACAAAAATTTAAAATTTAATAATATTAAAATATAAAAAAAAAAAAAAAAAAATTAATTTTTTATTTATATTATTTTAATTTTAAATATTTAAATTTTCTAAATTATTATTATAATAAAATAAAAAAATTATTATTATATTTTAATATTATAAAACCATATATTTAATATAAATTATTAACAATTTGAAAATCTATAAATTAAATTTTTTTAAATATTAATTCTTTTTTTTTTATTTTTATTTCTTAATTAAATATATAATTAACAATTAATTTTTCTAAATTTTTAAATTTTAAATTAAAATTTATTTATTTAATTATAATTATAATAATCAATATTTTATTTTTATTAACCTAATTTTTAATTTAAAATATTTTTATTTTAAGTTTTTTTTAACTTTTTATCACAAATCTTTTAATTAATAATATCTAATAAGATTAAATTTAATTTAATTTATGTTTAAATTATATAAATATTATTTTAAATTTACAAAATATTTTTTTTTATATATTTTATATTTATATTATTAATTAAAAATTAATTATTTATTTATCACGGCCAGCCATACTAGGTATGTCTTGGTGTGTCAAACATAAATCCATTTTCATAGGTTGTTTCTTACATCAAGATGATTTTTATTATAAATATTTGGTAAAAAAAAACCATATTAAAAAAAAATAAATTAGATTATATTATATTAATAATATAATTTTTAAAATAAATTATATAGAAAGTATTATATATAATTTAATATATTATATATATATAATATTTTTTAAAATATATAATATTTAAGTTTATAAATAATTTATATTTATATGAATAATGTTTATATATATAAAAATTTTTAAATAATAATAATTTTAAAATTTTTTTTTAAATTTTATTAATTAATTTATTAATATTTAATATATTTTATTTATTATTTTTATTTATTAAATCTAATATCCTTTTATTAGGAGTTATATTATTTAATATCTTTATATTTAATTTAATTTATTTTAAAAAAATAATTTAAATATTTTAAATTGAGAATATAATTAGTTAAAAAATACTAAATTGTTTTAAAAATTTTTTATTTAAAAAATATCTAAAATAAATATAACACTTTAATTAATCTAATTTTCAATAATAAAATAAAAATTATATATTAAATAATAATAATAATATTGAATATTACAACTTTTATGGTGTTATTTATAAAATAGAAAATAATCTTTTTAATAAAATAATATATTTACTAGTTATAATTTAAAATTAATAAATGTAAATAAAAAAATTATTTGTAGAATGGGTTAAATTATTTTTTTTAAAATTAATTATTAATAATAAAAATTTAAAATTAATATAAATTAGTATTTTATTTAAATAATATAAAAATATTAAATATATTAGTATTATAATTAAAATATAATTAATATTAAATTATTTTTAAAAATATAAATAATTATTTAATATAATATTAAATTTATTTAATATAATAATTAATATAAAAAAACTTTTAAATAAATAAATTTTATTAATTATAAAAAATTTTATAATGAGAATAATTATTTTAAAAATAAAATATAAATAAATTATTACAAATAAAAAAAAAATATTTTTACAGAAATAATTGGAATATGAAATTTTTAAAATGGATTATAATAAAAAAAAAATTAAAATTGGTATTAATAAGGTATTTAAAATTAGAGATTTAATAAAATATTTTAATAAATTTAAAAAAATTAATTATTTTTTTTATTAATTTTTAATTTATTTTAAAATATAAGATAATAAATTTCCAAATAACAAATTTAAAATTATTTTTATAAAAATATATTTAGAAAATTTAATTTTCTAAATATTTATTAATTATAATAATTATTATATTAAAAATGGAATTATTTTTAATATTTATATTTTCAAAATCATAATAAATTTTAAAAAATTTATTATATTCTTTAAATAATAATATAAAAAAAATAATAAAATTAATAAAGTTTATAAAAATTTTAAAAAATTCAAATAAACTAATTTAATTTATAAATATTTTTATAAATTTAACTAAATTGTTTTTCTTATCAAATAAAACAAATCTAATATCACTTACTAAATTTAAAAAAAATTAAAATTAAAATTAAAAATTTAAATTTTTCTCAAAAAACAATAACTTAAAAAATCTTTTAAATATATAAAAATACAGAAAATAGTTATTAAAATCAACAATATTTATTAACAAAATAAGTATAATTAGAAAAAGAAAAATTTTTATAATTATAATTTTAAAAAAAAATAAGAATAAAAAAAAAGTATTTTAAAATTAAAATAATAAAGGAAATAAAAATTGATATAAAAATAAAAATGGAAGTTTTATTTTAAATAAAATTTTTAATCTAACTTTTATAAATTTTAATATAATTTAATATAATTATTTATATAATAAGGAGTTTAAAAGATTAAAATTTAATAATTTTATTTATTATAATTATAATAAATTTGAATATATTACTAGAAATTATAAAAAATTATAATAAAATAATATATTTTAATAATATAAAAATATTAAATTTATAAATACTAACTTTTTATTATTATTTATTATAAAAAAAATTTAAATAATATATTAATCTATTTTTTAAAAAATTAAATAATTTTAATAACAAATTTTTAAACAAGTTTTAAATTATTTAATTATTTTTAATTAATTTATAAACATTCTTAAGTTTATTATTTAAGAAAAAAAAATTAAATTTAAAATTATTTTAGTTATTTATAATCTAATTTTTTAAAAATATTATTAATTTTAAAATAATTTAATATTTAAAATTTATTTAAATTACAAAAAACACCCTAACAAAAAATTTTTTTAAAAATATATATTTAAAAAAATTTATTATATTTACTTAATTTATATTAACCTTATACCATAAAATCCTAAAATTTATTTATAATTTATTAATATAATAAAGAATTTTTTTATTAAAATAAATTTATTATTTATTTATAATTAAATTTTTTACAAATAAAAAAATTTTTTTATAAAATATTTAAATAATAAAAAAAAAGTTTACAAAAAAATTTTTTTTAATTTTTTAATTACATTTTACAAAAATTAAAATAATAATAAAATTTTTACTTTTAAAACTTATATTAACAATATAATTTTTATAAAATTTAAAAAAAAATAAATCTAATATATAGATTATCAAAAAAAAACCTATAATTAATATAAAATTTATAATTATATAATTTAAAATTAATTAAATTATAAATATTTAAATTATTATACTACTTTTATTGTTAAATATATTAAATATAAATATATTAAAAATCAAAAATAGTTTTTTTTTAAAAAATATTAAAATATTTTTTTTTATATTAATAACAATTTTTATAAAATTAATTTTACAAAAAATTAAAAAATTTATTATAAAAAAATCAAAAACATCAATTCCCCTTTTATTTATAAATAAACTAATAAAATTAAATACATTACTTTAAAATATTAGAAAATTACTTCCAATTACTATTTATACAAAAATTGATTTTTAGATGTAAAATTCTACAACCACATTTTTTATTTTTATAATTTTTATTATAATAAATAAAATTTATACACTAAATATTTTAATTTTATTTAATTTATTTTTTATAATCCTAATATTTTTTTTTAATTATAAAAAATATTTTTATTAATATTTTTTTTAAATTATTATTTAATTTTTAATTTATTAAAATATTTATATCACTTAATTTAATATTGATTATAAGGAAAAAATTATAAAATACCATAAAAAAAATAAATATTATTATATAATTAATATTAAATATATTATTAAATATAATTTAATAAAAAAAGAAAATTATTAATATTGATTTTATAGAAAACCAATTATTTATTTATTTTATAAAAAATATAATTTTTATATTAATTATATTTAAAAATATATCACCTTTATTAGAAATTTTTATATTTTAAAAATTAAATTAAATATTTAAAATATAAGATGGTAATGTATGTATTATTAAAATTTTATTTTTAATATTTAATTTAATTTTAAATATTATTTTTAAAAAAATTATTTTAATTATAAATAAAATAATTTTACCTTACCTTATTATTAATTTAAAATTATTGATTTTAAATAAAATTATTTTAAATTAAAATTTAATAAATTTTTTTATATTAATAAAATTAAATTTATTAATATTTATAAAAAAATAAATATAAAAGGAAAAAATTAAAAAAATTTTAAAATTTAATATTATTTAAAAAATTTAAATTATGTATTATTAAAAATGGATTATTTAAATAATTTTTTTTATAATTAATTAAAAATTATTTTTTTTATTAATTAATATTAATAAAAATTTTAGTATATTTTTATTAAATTATAAAGTAAAAA
This sequence comes from Orbilia blumenaviensis, assembly GCA_036872755.1. NCBI lineage: Eukaryota > Fungi > Ascomycota > Orbiliomycetes > Orbiliales > Orbiliaceae > Orbilia > Orbilia blumenaviensis. The sequence goes on along the minus strand of JAVHNS010000006.1, from coordinate 1,400,773 downwards.
ATTTATTTATTTATTTTAAAATTATTAAATAATTTAAATTATTTTATATTTAAAAATTTTAAAAATATATATTATTATTTTTAATAATAATTTTTTTAAAATAATTATTTATAAAATTATTTTTATATTTTTTATAAATAAATATTTGGAAATAATTATAATAAATATTTTAGAAATTTTTTATAAATTAGTTTTTAAATTTCTTTAATTAAAAAAATATAACTTAAATATTAATTAAAAAATTTAATATTTTAAATTTTTAAAATATAATTATAAAAAAATTTATTTTAAAATTTGATTAAATAATTAATTTTTAAAAAAAATTTATTATTAACTTACTTAATATATATTATAAAAAAAAATTAATAATTATTTTTAAAATAAATTTTATTTTATAAAATATATTTTTTTAAAATATAAAAAATTAATAAAAAAAAAAAAAAATTTTAAATTAAATTTTTAAAAATAATAAATTAATTTTTTAATTTTCAAATAAAAAAAATTTTTTATTAAAAATTAATTAATTTATATATTATATTTTTTTAAAAAAAAAAATTTAATTAAAATTTTTATTTATATATGTATGTATAAAAGAAGAAATTGTAATTTTATGTAAATATATTAATAAAAATTTTTATAATAAATTTATATAATTTTTTAATTTATTTATAAAATATTTTATATTATTTATATTAAAATTTAATAAAAAATTATAAATATATATTAATTATAAAAATTTAAATAATATTATAATTAAAGATATTGAATTTTTATTATTAATAAATAAATTTTTTAATTATTTAATAAAAATAAATTATTTTATTAAATTAAATATTATTAATATTTATTATAATATTAAAATAAATTTAAAAAAAAAATAAAAAATAATTTTTTAATATTATTATAATTTATTTAAATATTTAATTATATTATTTAAACTAACCAATATACTAACTTCTTTTTAAATTTTTATAAATTATATATTTTAAAAATACATAAATATCATTTATATTATTTACTTAAATAATATTTTAATTTTCAATAAAATATTAAAAAAATATAAAAAAATATTAATATAATATTAAAATTTTTTTAAAACTATAATTTATATATAATATTAAATAAATTAAAATTTATTATTATTAAATATAAATTTTTAAAAATTATAATTATCTTAAATAAAATCAAAATAAATTTTAAAAAAATTTAAATTATTTAAAATTAACCTCTTTTTAAAAATATCAAAAAAATATAATCATTTTTTAAACTTTACAATTATTATCAACAATTTATTTAAAAATATAATTTTATATTAATAATATTTTTTAAATTTACTAAAAAATAACTAAAATTTAAAATAATATTTAAAAAAATTTAAATTTTTAAAATTTTCAAAAAATCCTTTATTTTTATTTTTATTTTTAAACTTTATAATTTAAAATTATTTATTAAGATTAAAATTAATATTTTTATAATAATATTAAAAATTTATTTATTTTAACTCCATAAAAATAAATAATAATATTTTATTATCTATATTTTTTACAAATTTAATACTATATAACTACAATATATTATTTATAATAAAAAATTAATAACTATTATAAAAATATATTAAAAATAATATATTTATTTTTAAAATAAAAAATTTTTTATAATTTTATTTAATTATAAAAATTTTATTTACTTTTTAATTATAAAAAAATTTAATAAATAATAAATTCAATAGTAAAAATTTTTTAATAAATATAATATAAAAATAATACATTTTAAAAAAAAAGAAAATATTTTTATAAATATAATAAACAAAAAATTAAACTTTGTTAAAAATATTAAATTTAATAAAAAAATAATTTTTAAATATAATAATACTAAAAACCAAATTTTTATTAATAAATTTTTAAATTTAATAAAATATAATATTAAAAATGATTTTTAATAAAAAATTTTTAAAATTTATAAATAAAATTTTGTTATATAATGAATTTTAAAAAAAGAAAATATATTATTTTATTTTAAATTAATTAATAAAATTATTATGTTTTAAAATTTATTTTATATTTTAATTAAAAAATTTTAAAAAAAATTTATTTTTTTATATTATAATTATTTAATTTATAATTATTTTAAAATTAATTATATTTAAAAATTTATTATAAAAATTTATTTTTAGTTTTAAATAAAAAAATAAATTAAAAAATATATTAAAATTTATAATTTTTATTACAAAAATAAGTTTAATTGATATAAATTTTATAAAATTTTTTAATTATATAATATATTAAATATATTTTTTAAAATTATTATTTATAACTTTATATAAAAAATACTTTTAATATAAAACTTTCTTATTAATAAATTATATAATAAAATATTAATTATTATAAATAAATTAACAAAAATTATTATTTTTATTTTATAAAATAATTAATAAAGAATTAAAAAATTATAATAAATTTATTATAATTATATTTTTTTTAAATATGGAATTTAATGAAAATATATTTTTAACTACAATTTTTTTTTTATAAATAAATATTAATAGTTAATTATGAATTAAATTAGTATTAAATTAAATATTATAATTAAAAATTATATTTAAATAAATAAAATTTTTGAAAAATTTATTTTTAAAATTTTTTTAATTATATTTAAAATAATTAGATATTTTTTTTATTTATAACAAAATTTATTTATAATATTTTTTAATATTTAATTATTAAATATATTTTATATAAAATATTAAAAAATAAATATTTAAAATTATTTTTTTTTTTTTTATATTAAAAAAAATTATTTTTAAAATTAAAAAATATATAAAATCAATAAAAAATATTTATAATATTTTTATAAAAAATTTTTAATTTTTATAAAAAAAATAAATTATTATTATAATAAATAATAAAAAAAAGTTTTAAATTTTAAAAAAAAAAATAAAATATATTTATTTATATAAAATTTAAAAATTAAATAATTTAATAAAAAATTTAATTTTTAAAATTTAATTTATATATAATTAAAAAAAAATTTAAAAAATATTATTTTAAACTTAATATATTTAAATTAATATAAATATATAAAATATTTTATATTTTAATTTTAAAAAAAATTTTTTTAAAATTTAAAAAAATTTAAATAAAATTAAAATTAAATATAATAATTATATAAAATATAAAATTAAAAAAATTTTTAATAAATTTAATAATAATAATGAATATTTTATTTATTAAATTGTTTTTTATAAATTAAAAAATTATTTTAAAAATAAAAATTTATTTTATTAATTTAATATTTTTATATTTAAATAAAAATAAAAAAGATTTAAAAAAAATAAAGATTAATATATTTTATAAATTTTTAATTTATAAGAATATAATTTTTTTATTTAATTAATTTTTATATTTATAAATTTTTTTTATAAATATTTATTTTTATAAATATATGATTTAAATAAATATTTATAATATTATTTATTTAATTATTTTTCAATTTTTTTTAAATATTTTATTTTTTTAATTAATAAAATCTTATACTTTAGTAATATTAACAAATAATTATATAAAAATTGTATTAATAAAATAATATTATAAATTATTAAAATTAATAATTTAATATAAATTATAATAAAATAATAAAATATAATTTAATTTAAAAATAAAAAATTATAAATATATAATAAAAAATTAATTAAATTTTAAATAATATTTTAAAAAAAATTCTTTATAAAAAATATAAAATAATTTTTATCTTATCTAATAAAAAAATTTATTATATTTATTAAAATATTACAAAAAAAATTAAGTATTTTATTAAATATTAATAAATTTTTATTAATTTTTTTTTTAATAATTAAATTATTTTTAAATATTATATTATTTTTTATAATTTTTTATTTTTTATAAAAAAAAGATTTTTAATATTTTTATATAATTATTAAAATTTTAATAAATTAATATTTTAATTTAATTATAATAATATTAAATTTAGTTAAAAGTTTTATAAATTTTATTTAACTTTTAATAATTTTTTAATATATTATTTTATATTAAATAAAAATTTTTTTTAATTTTTTAAATTTTTTATTTTAAATTTTTATAATATAATTGTAAGGTTATATGTGCGAGAGTGTGCGTGTCACGACGGTTGAGAATATGACCTTAGTTATGGTTATAGATTAAAAGACAAGGAGCTATATACATGACTGCTATCTATGCTTTATATACTGAAGGATATGCGTATCACAGCGTCAGGCCGCGGCTCTCTATTGCTTCCGGATCAAGGGAACTGATCTGACGTTGGCCCGAGGACCGAAGTTGCCCGGGTGGGTCTCCGGGTGGGTCGCCGCGTGTTCGTGTTGCCCGGACCGGGTAGCTCTAGCCGTTGTGTTGACCTTGTTGTATTTTGCGCACCACCGCGTGGGTGCGCGGCCTGACACCATCCCTCTCTAATAGCCTTCGAAGCTTGCTTGCTAAAAACTAAATGAGACCTCGTCGCTGCGACCCGTGTTGAAGCTGTAGTTCTCCTGCGTAGCCTAGAGAGTGTTCTAGGGGGCCAGTCCTAGGCTCCAGCTTACCAGTGTCATCGTACCGCTGCGACTCTGCGCGGGTGTTTCGGAGGCTCTGAGCTTGGCCGCTAGGCTCAAGCGTATGAAAACAATATGCAACAAAAACAACACGCTAGCTATAAACTCAAAACAAAACTCTATACATGCTAGGGATTCCACTTATGCACTGTGACTCTGCGGGAGACTGCGTACCGTGAAGTTGTATGAAAGATCTTGGGTTTGTTCTGCGACGGCCCGCGGCACGTCGTATTCTAGGGATTTTTGGTGTGGTGTGGGCGGCCGACCGTATAAAATTAAACTTGCCGTGCTATGCGTCGACCCGCGAGTTTGCATTATCATGAAGCTTGCATTCTACGGGTTGCGACCTTCAGCAACCGTGCTCTACGGCTCGTAGCCTTAAAGCTTGCATTTTGCGGCTCGTAGCGTGAGGATGTGACTGTAAACTGTATGAATCCCAGCTTCTAGAATCTCAAAGAAGGCTGAAATCTAACATATAACGCTGCGTCTCGCGCCCTTTCGTCCCTTTCTTCTTCTCTTCACCCCAAAATTTTCCGATAAACAGCTCTTCTGGATCAACAGTCCTAAAACGTTCTAAAATTTTCAAGTCAACAACTTACAACTCTTCCCTCCTCGTCTCGCTCTGCCTCGCAGAGTGTATATCAATTTCTTTTCGCCTCGTCTCGCCCTTCCTCGCTCGAAAGAATGGCTGGCCAACTTGGTATGCGTACTATCGATATCGCGGAAGCGGTTCGTATTAACCTCGGTCCCCCGCTGCGTACCGCATGCGACCAATGTCAAACTGCAGGCTTTGCTTGCTACCCTTCCCCCGGTGACCACGACGCTTGTTCTCGTTGCCGCAAGAGGCGACTCGGTGCGACTCGGCCTTGTCAATTTGGGGGTGTCAATTCTACAGCTGCTGGCTTCGCTGCTCGACCCGTTGCGACTCGCATGAGTCAACTTGTTCATCCGGTCACCCTGACCATGAGGATTCCTGCTGGTGTGGTGGTTCGTCGAGATTGGTGGGAAGCAGCCTTCTTTGAGGTTGCCCCAGTTGCTGTGGGTGCCGCGTCGGGTCGCTTCGACAATATTCCAGACTTCAACGCCCCCTCGCAGCAAATCGCAACTTTGGAGCACTTGTTGCTTCGAGGAGGTCTTCCCGTGGTTCCTGGGCCGAATTCTTTGGTTTCGCGTGTCGCTGCGTTGGAAAGCGCGCTAAGTTCTTTCGTTTCCTGTGGTTGTGGGGTTGGGGGTCCTCCAGCGGTTATTGGAGGTGATGGAGGTGATGGTGGGGATGGCGCTGCGGGAGGTGGCGATGGGGGTGGTGATGGAGGAGATGGGAGTGGTGGAGCTCCTCCCCCTGCGGGTGACGGCGGTGCGGGGGATGGAGGAGATGGCGGAACTGGTGGAGGTGGAGGAGGAGATGGTAGTGGGGCCGCTCTTTGTTATTGCGGTAGAAATGCGGGTCACCGCGGTCCTCACCGTGGTGGAAGGAGGAAGAAGAAGGATGGAGACGGGAAGACCCGTAAATATAAGGTCTCCAAGAGGAGAAGTCGTCCGGTTTGGTTGCATTATGAGTAGATTTTCTGCGTGTCGCTGCGTCTGTTTTCGTTAATTTTTTCTTAATTTTCTGTGGGAGTTTTTTGTCTTTTTAGATTTGCCTTGTTCCTGATAGTTTTACTAGATCGGCCCGCTGCGACTCTAGAGTTTTTAATAGTAATTTCAAGTTTTTTCCGCGGGTCATTGCGACTCGCAAAATCTCTCAAAGTGTTCTTTTAAAATCTCTAATCTTAGCCTCAGCGTGCAGTAAGTGTTCTTCAGGCTCCCATGATGCGTCTGCTAGCGACCAACCTTTCCATTTAACCAAATAGTGCTTCGTCTCGGTGCGGCTCCGTGCGCCCTTCTTGAAATTATCCTCTGCTAATATCTTTTCTATTTCCCATTCTTCCTCTCCCTCTACCTCGACATGCTGCGGCTCGGGGGGTGCTGGGTGGATTTCATTTATGATATATGGCTCTAGAAGTGACACATGGAAAACATTATGTTGTCTCATCTTCTTAGGTAATGCTAGCTCATAGGCATGCGTCCCAATGCGGGCCGTGATTCTATATGGACCTAAGAACCTGGCTTCAAGCTTTGCAGAGGGTCGCTTAGTGTCTATATTCTTGCTAGAGAGCATAACCTTTTGCCCGACCTCGTATTCTGGTGTCTCGTCTCGCCTCGAGTCGCTGTACCTAGCTTGGTCATTTTGAGCCTGTTTCATCTCTAATTTGCAAGCCTGATGTAGCAATTTCAACTCCTCGATGCGTTCCTCTGCGGCTGGCACCTTATTTCTCACGAGGTGGTTCGCTTCGAACCGTGGGTGGTAACCATGTTTAGCAAAGAATGGGGTCATCTTAATTGTCACTTGATAAGTATTATTGTATGCAAACGCTGCGAGCGGAAGCAAGCCGACCCAGTCATTTTGCTTATAATTGCAATAGTTCCTTATCAGTTGTTCCAAGATCTGGTTGACCCTTTCTGTCTGACCGTCCGTCTCGGGGTGAAACGCGGTGGATTGCTTCCTTGCGATACCTGTCGCCTCGCAGAGACTCGCTATGAACTTAGAGGTGAAAACTCGTCCTCGATCAGACACAAAGTCGTCTGGAAGACCGTTATGAATTAAGTGTTTCACATAAGCTTGTGCTAGTTCTTCTGCTTGCGGCTCACCGCGAAGCGGTACAAAGTATGCAAATTTGGTTAACCTGTCTACTACCACCCAAATTGTGTCAAATTCCGGGCTTGCGTCTCCCAGCGTAGGGTCTCGCGACGGAGGTAATTTGACAATAAAATCCATGGAAATACTGCGCCACGGTGCGTCTGGCACCGGGAGTGGTAGCAGTTTTCCTTTCTTCAGCCTTCTAATTGTCTTGTTTCGCTGGCAGACGTCGCATCCCGCAATGTATTTGTAAATAAATCCGGTGTATCCTGGGAAGTAATAATTCCTAGAGAACAATTCTTGTGTTTTACGATAACCGAAATGGCCTGCTAGAGGAGCGTCGTGTACGCGGTGTACCGCATCCTTACGCAGTTTCAAAACATTGGGTATGTATAATCTGCCTTCGAACCGCAGCGTGCCGTCTTCTTCTAATGTATAGCCTGTCGTGTATGCCGTGTCGTCTCGCTGTATGGCGCTGATAATGCGTTTTACTTTCTCATCTTTGAGATACGCTTTCTTGATATTATTGATGTCTTGTGAAAATCCAGCGGATATCAGTGCCAGGGTACCAAGTGGCCTGCTGCGTATCGCTGCGATCAGCTGCCCTGCCTTCAGCAATGGAGGTGGCAGTGATCTATCATGTCCTTCTGTGTATTCTATCTGGCGAGACAATGCGTCTGCCGCCGCGTTATCCTTTCCTGGACGATATTGAATGGTGAAGTCATAGTCTGCTAGTTCCTCAGACCATCTGACTTGTCTCGCATTGAGTCGCTTTGAGGTTGTGAAATAAGTTAAGCTTCGGTGATCACTGTAAATAATGATTTGAAACTGGGCTCCCTTCAGGTATGCCGCCCAGTGTCGCAGTGCCTCGACCACCGCTAGCATTTCTTGATCAAATACCTCGTAGTTCCTCTCTGCTCCTGACATTTTTCTGCTCCAAAAACAGACAGGGTGCCAGCGACCCTCTTCGTCCTGCTGCGAGAGGCAGGCTCCAATTCCGAATCCAGAGGCATCGGTTTCGACCGCAGTGCGTCGCTTCCAGTCGTAGTATGGTAGTACTATTTCAGTTGTAAATTTTCTTTTGATGCGTTCGAATGCGGCTTGCTGCTCCTCGCCCCATTCCCATGTCTTCTCTTTTGATAAAAGTCTTGTAATTGGTTCTGCTATGGCGCTGTGCCTCGCAAGGAACCGGTGATAGAAGTTTACAAAACCTAGGAAGGATTGTAGCTGTTTTATATTCTGAGGAGCTTTCCATTGGTGTACAGCTTCTACCTTGCTCTCGTCCATCGAGATGCCGCGAGTCGACACGGTGAAGCCTAGGAAGTCCACTTTTTCCTTATGGAACTCGCACTTTTCTGCTTTGACATATAATGATGCCGCTTTGAGTCGCTGCAGCACGGTGCGTACGTGTTCCACGTGAGATTTGTAATCCTTAGAGAAGATCAGGATGTCATCTAAATAAATAATAACGAAGGTATCTAGCAAGTCGCGGAACAACGCGTTCAGCAGCGACTGGAAGGTCGCTGGTGCATTCGTTAATCCAAACGGCATTACTAAATATTCGTAGAGGCCATATCTTGTTCTAAACGCTGTTTTCCACTCCTCCCCCGCTGCGATACGCACCAAGTTATAAGCCCCTCTCAGGTCTAATTTAGTGAATATTTTGGCGCCCCGCAGCTGGTCGAGGAGTCCGTCTATTAAAGGTAGTGGGTACCGGTTTTTTATCGTTATATTATTAAGTGCCCGGTAGTCCACACAGAGCCGCAGTGAGCCGTCCTTCTTTTTTACGAAAAGAATAGGTGCCCCTGCTGGTGAAGAGGATTCGCGGATGAAGCCTTTCGACTCCATTTCCTCTATATATAATTTTAGTGCCTCATCTTCGGTTGGAGAAAGCTTATAAATTGGCCCGAAGGGAGGCGCGGTGTCTCGCACCAGTGGGATCTTATGGTCCCAGGGCTGGTGTTCCGGTAGCTTATCTGCTGCTTCTTTTTCTCCTAGATCTGCGAAATCGGCGTATTCTTTTGGCATGTGCCGCATCGACTCGCTTTGAGAAGCAGCTTCTTTCAGGACCGTTGCTCCCACTAGTACGGAGTCTTCTAGTAGGGAGTCGAATTGTTCCGCTTCAACTAGTCCTATGGTGATAACGCGAGGCCCTGCGGCTCGTCGCATTAGAAGATGGCCCGTATTCCAATTAATGTCTGGGTTATTTTTGCGTAACCACGCGAGTCCCAGTATGAGATCGAATGATCTAATTTCCATGACATCAAAAGAAATAGATTCTTCAAAATTGTCTATTTTCATCCCCAAGTCTTCTGTTTTATGCGTGACGCTGCGGCCCAGTGAGGCGCCATTCACTCCTTCGAGTGGGATGACTTCATTCCTTCTCACTAGAGGTATGCCGTGCCTCGCCGCGAACCGCGTCGCTATGAAGTTGCTAGGTGCACCGCAGTCTATTAATGCTCTGGCTCGCACCGTCTCGCCGTTCCATGACAGTGTTACTTCTACTACCAAATGGTTGAAATATCCTTCCGGTAGTTTTGTTCCACATATCGCAGCCAGCGTGACGCTGCGTATGACATAGGTACCCTTTTCTCCAGGCGACGGGAGTTCTGTCGCCTCCATTATTTTTTTGATCCCTGTATGAGCTCCTGTAGATCTTTGGGTCCCCCCGACATGCTGCCAGTCGCAGCGAGGATAGCCTTCTGAATTTTCTCTTTAAGGCCTTTGTGGTAAAGGGTACGTAGGGTGTCCTCATGCCATAGGGGTAGTTTGGCTCGTAGCGTGTTGAAGCGGGTCGTGTAGTCGGTAACTTTGCCTTCTTGTCGTATCTTCAGGATAGCAAGTCTGGCTACTTCTTCTTCGTTCAAGTCCCCGAAGTGAGTCGTGACGGCTCGCTCGAACGCCTCCCATGTTGCTAGCTCTGGGGGGGTTTTGCCTGTGTTCATCAGAGCCACTAGAGGTTCGGACCACTCAGCCGCAGTGCCTCGCAGCTGGTTGAGGGCGAAATTAATTTTGCGTTCCTCGTTATTTTCGAACATCCAGCGGTTGGAGTTAAAGAACAATCTCATCTGATGAATGAAGGCTCGCGTCTTGCCGCGGTCACCCGTAAATTCGTCTGGCCTATTAACCAGCTTTGCGAATTGGGTAGCTATAGCTAGACTGTCGTCTCTGGGTCGTGGGGCGAGCTGCTGCGTTCCACTGCTTCCCGAAGGTCCAGGACCCGAAGGTCCAGGACCCGAAGGTCCAGGACCCGTTGGGCTCTGTGGAGCGCTTTGCATTAACTCGTCCTCTCCGGTGGACGCTGCGGGTACTTGCGAGGCGCTCATGGTAGTAGGTTGAAAGATGGTCTTTTAATATGTAAGGTTATATGTGCGAGAGTGTGCGTGTCACGACGGTTGAGAATATGACCTTAGTTATGGTTATAGATTAAAAGACAAGGAGCTATATACATGACTGCTATCTATGCTTTATATACTGAAGGATATGCGTATCACAGCGTCAGGCCGCGGCTCTCTATTGCTTCCGGATCAAGGGAACTGATCTGACGTTGGCCCGAGGACCGAAGTTGCCCGGGTGGGTCTCCGGGTGGGTCGCCGCGTGTTCGTGTTGCCCGGACCGGGTAGCTCTAGCCGTTGTGTTGACCTTGTTGTATTTTGCGCACCACCGCGTGGGTGCGCGGCCTGACAATAATTTATTAAAAATTTTAAATTAAAAATATTTTATAAAATAAAAAAAAATAAAAATTATTTATAAAAAATTATATTACATTTTCTTATTTTGCTTTATTTATAATAAATTTTATATTTAATATTTTTTTTTAATATAATACAAATATAATTATTTATAATATAATATAAATATAAAACTATAATTTTTAAATCTTTTAACTTAAATTATTTAAAAAAAATAATTTTCTTTTATTTTACTTAAATATAATTTTCTAATTTTTTTTTAAATTTTTAAATAATATTTTATTATATAATTAAAATAAAAAATTTAATATTATTTTATATATATAAAAAAATATTTTATAATTTAAATTTTAAAATTTAATTATAATATAAATTATAATTATTTATATTTAATTTTAATTATATAATTATGTAATATAATTATAAAAATTAAAATTTTTAAATATAAAAATTTTTATATATAAATTTTTTTTAAACAATTTTTCTATATAATAAAATTTTATAAACAAATTTTATATAAAAATTTTTTATTTAATTTTATTATATTTTTTATATATAAAAAAATCCCATATAAAAATTTTTTTTTTAAAAATTTTTTTTAAAAAAAAAAATAATATCACAACTAATTATATTAAATATATCTTAATATATTAAACATAAATTTATTTTTATAAATTATTTTTTATACTAAAATAATTTTTATTATAAATATCTAATAAAAAAAAATTATATTAAAAAAAAACAAATTAAATTATATTATATTAATAACACAATTTTTAAAATAAATTATATAGAAAACATTATATATAACTTAACACATTATATACATATAATATTTTTCAAAATATATAATATTTAAATTTATAAATAATTCACATTTATATAAATAATATTTATATATATAAAAATTTTTAAATAATAATAATTTTAAAATTTTTTTTTAAATTTTATTAATTAATTTATTAATATTTAATATATTTTATTTATTATTTTTATTTATTAAATCTAATATTTTTTTATTAAAAATTACACTATTTAATATTTTTATATTTAATCCAATTTATTTTAAGAAAATAATTTAAATACTTTAAATTAAAAATACAATTAGCCAAAAAACACTAAACTATTTTAGGAATTTCCTATTTAGGAAATACCCGGGACAGGTGTAACATTATTATAATTTATAAATTTTTTTATCTTAAATTATTATTTTCTTTTTATATATTTAATTATGAAATTAAATATTAATTTTTTTTGGATATTTTATTATAAATTATAACAAAAAATTTTTTTTAATTAATTAAAAAATTAATAAAAATTAAAAAAAAATTAAATATTGTAATATTCAAAATAATTTTTTTTAAACATTAATATAAATTTTTTTAATTTTTTTAATAAATATTTTTTAAAATATAGCCCACATTTAGATAAAAGTTATAATTAAAAAACTTAATAAAAATATTTAATTCTTTAGTTTTAATTTTACTATTTAATTAAAATAAAAATATTAATATAAATTAAATATAAATTTAATTTTTTATTATTTATTTTAAAAGATTCACAATTTATTTATTTTTTTTTTTTAAATTTTACTTTAAATTAAGCAATATTATAAAAATATTATTTTAATAATAATAATTATTAATAAACAATATAATAATTTTATTTAATATATTTAAAATCCAAATATTAGTATTTAGATTTTTAATTTTAATAAAATTATTAAATTATTTATTTATTTTTATAATTATTTAATTATAAATATTTCAATTAATTATGTAAATTTAGTATTATTATTTATTTAATTTAAAATTATTTGTTATGTTAATAAAATTTACAATATAAGTAATTTGTATATTAATTAATTTATTAATTTTTTATTTGCTAATATTTAATGGTTTTAAACTATATAATACAATCTTTTTTTTTTTTTTAGAATTTTTTTTTGTGTTGAAGCTGTTGTAAAGTGAAAAATCCACAAATTTTGGTTGGCACAACCCCCCTTCCATTTACCCCCTCGTACAATTGTGACCCAATCTTTGTCCACAATCCAGTTCAGGTGGCTCGATTCGCCTTGCTGCCTTGATTCGCAGGCTTGATTTGCAGGCTGGTCGTTTATGTTACACGTGACAACAGTCAGCAAGGGAAGGGAGAAAAAAAAAAAAAAAAAAAAAAAAAACCATCTGGAATTCTTTAAGTTGCCTTTTTCCCACACCCAAACATTCTTCGCTTTCATTCCCCCACAAATCATCACCACCGCCATCCAGCGAGAAACAGCGATCTATCCGCCACAAACCAAAGGCTTCAGTACTACTAAATACAATTCTATATGACGAATCTGCACTTTATGGGCGTCAACATCTCTTCCTCGGCTTCCGCTTCATTCCTTGCTTCGTCCCTCTTGACCGGAGGCAGCGGCTTCCTCCTATTCTTCGCAATTACCAAGGTAAGGCGCCTTGCACCTTGATCAACGGCGCCCCCTGTGTAAAAGTATTGCTTGGCCTGGTCCTTGTAAAGGAGAGGTCCTAGACCTCTACGCTATATAGTATATACGGAGGAAGCTGCGGCTTTGAGGGTCCTGTAGTTCCCCGCCTTCTCGGCGGTTTTCCCTAGACGGGTCCTGGAAAGGACCTGACCACATCGAGATCGAGATCGACACTGGCACCGACAACATCGAGTATATCGTACTCCACACCAGGAGTCGTGTCGCAAATATGTTCCACTTCGACGCCGTAGACCCGGACTTTCAACATGGGAATTCTTCCCAGCCGACTAGACAACACCGTATCTCAGTTCATGATGATAGTTGGATTTCCCCTGGGTTCGCTGGCGTGTCTTCGACTACTACTGCTACTACTACTACTACGACGACGACGACAAAGACAGTTCACAAACAATGTCAGGGATCTATCACTGTCACGACTGGTACTCAGAGCGTCTTCAAGTCTACTCAGCCACTGCCTCCAGCCCACAGGCGACGTTCGAGTGTAGTCCTCCAAGGCCAACGTGCCCTGCTCTTTGTCGATCAAGAGGCAGGAAAAGTAGCAGATGAATCGGCGATCGAAGATGGGAATGACGATCGGTCTAGAGGTGCTAAACCTACCAACGCCGACACCCTTGCTGTCGATGATGGGGATAGGAAATCCAGGTCAAAGAGTCGCAAGAGGAAGGATCGGAAAAAGCGGAGTAAACAGAATGCCTCAAGATCGCCAGCTCCTCCAGTGCCTTCTAAGATTACTGAGGAATCGCCGGCCCTGGCGCCCCGAAGGGTTGAGACCTTGAAGACTACAGACAAGCTCCCTGCCTTAGATTTCAAGAACGAGCCAAGTCCGCAGACCTCTCCGATTTTCATGAAGCGTGGTGTTTCACCGGCTCCTGTCCGGTCTAATGTTTCGTCTTTGTCGACATCGTTGAGAGAGACCAGCATGGCTGCTCAAATTCCACAACTTACTCTCAATACTAAGTTGGGAACAGAGCAATTGATAAGCCAACTCTCGACACACAACTACAGCTCGAATTCGTCTGATGGGAAGCCGGATGATTCTTACGAAATCCCGCTTGAGCATGACTTCGTCTCGTCCTATGCGAAATCGAAGAAGTCTCCAACGAGCAGTGGACAGCATAGTGATGCCGAAGAAGGGTCAACTAATGGGATCGCTATCGGCCAAACGTCTCCCGTACCAGAGAGACGTAAAATGTGTGCCGAGGATTTCGAACCGCTCACAATGCTTGGAAAGGGAACGTAAGTTTGTACCTTGTTTCCTAACTTGATCTACAAAAATACTAACATCGTTTCAAGTTTTGGCACTGTTATCCTTGTTCGTCACCGGGCAACTGGGCGCCTATATGCGCAGAAACAGCTTAAGAAAGCTTCAATCAAAGTGCACAAGCGAATGATTGAGCAGACAAAAACTGAACGTGCAATCCTCGAATCTGTTCGTCATCCCTTTGTTGTGAAGCTATTCTACGCATTCCAGGACCACCAAAAGCTCTACCTTATCCTGGAATATGCCCAAGGTGGTGAACTCTTTAACTATCTTGCGGCCGAACGCATATTCCCTGAGGATACAGCAGCCTTCTATATTGCGGAAATAGTTCTCGCTCTCGATCACCTGCACCGTAATGTGGGCGTAGTCTATCGTGATTTGAAGCCCGAGAACTGCCTGCTTGACTCTCAGGGACATCTGCTCTTGACGGATTTTGGGTTGAGCAAGGTTGCAGAGGATGGAGCACGCTGCAAGAGCCTCACTGGCACTCCAGAGTATATGGCACCAGAAGTCTTGGAAGGCAAGACTTATGGATTTGAAGTTGACTGGTGGAGCCTTGGAGCCTTGTTATTCGATTTGCTCACCGGGAGCCCTCCGTTCCGTAAGTTTAATTTGCCTATTCACTTTTGCCATTAACTTGTGATGCTGACTATCGTCATAATAGCTGGCCAAAATAATACACAAATTCTCAACAAAATCAACAAAACTAAGCTTAAGCTCCCATTCTACCTCTCACCAGACGCCAAGGATTTGTTAACTCGCCTCCTGCGAAAGGAGCCGACGAAGCGTCTTGGCTATAAAATGCCACAAGATCTTGCAACCATCAAGAAGCATAGATTCTTCCGAAAGATTAACTGGGAAAAACTGGAGCGACGGGAGTTAGAGCCACCCATTTCGCCACTGATTACCGACCCTGCAATGGCTGAGAACTTCGCTACCGAGTTTACGGAAGCGAGTTTTAGTCCAGTGGTCACTAGAAGTAGCTGGTGGGGACGGGATGCGGGGAAGAAAGACGAGGATGTGCATTTCGGAGGGTTTAGTTTTGAAGGGGATTCGTCGAGCTGGGGGGATAGATATTTCCGGGACTTTTAAAGATCTAGATTTGTTTTTAGAACTAGATGGTACAGGACTGGAAGTTGGTAAGCTTTAGATGGCTTTAGAATAAATGCATTCTAGAAAGTCTCTGGGGAAGTAATGGTTTATGGTTGGAGGAAGTAGTCATGATTCGTTTAGCATGTTGTCAGACTTAGCATTTGTCGTACACGTGGTCTAGAATGCTAGATTTGAAATAGAGATTTGCGTTATACCTAGAGTTCGGAAGCGACTGTACGATGTGAAAGTTTCATGACCTGCATGTCTGGGTGATCGCGTCTAGGGTCAGGTTCATCAGATCAAATCGCGTCAAGCCTGTGTGATGACTAAACATGGTTAGGCGTGGCACATTGTAATTGAAGGGTTATATTAATAGCCTTTGTTTGCTGATATATAAGTCTTTGTTTGGACTCCGAGATAGCCGGTGCCCTGGTCGATGTTGGGCTAGCATGTAACATAGGGTTGGGGGATCCCTCTAAGTTGACGACATACAACACAAATGTATTGTTGGATTTTGTTTACTCATTTAATGGGTCTACTTGGTCTCGTTGGAACGGTCTACTATTAATCCGTTAAGAAGGTTATTCAACCATAGAACTGCTGTGATTCGCTTTGATTATTTACGCCGTTTTATGAGAATATAAATTTTTTCGAGATGTCAAGGGCTCTATTTAGGATTTAAGACCTTTATAGTGTCGTATAAAGTGAATATCAAAGAAATGGCGGGACTGGAGGCTGGTGACAAGCCGGCATAAAAATAGAACATATTCTTACACCTTATAAGATTAAGATTCTAGTATGTCCGATAGAGACAAATCTCATGTTTTAGTAGCCAATATAAGTAGCTCTTATCATATCAAAACGTGAGGTGCGTGACGAATACCTATTGACAAAATACGCTAAAGCACGTACGCACGTATGGAGTAAAACGGGCTATCCATGGTCTAAGCAAGGGCTCTTACCCTGATTCCCCACGACGCCGAATAGCTCGGGAGATATTTCCGGAGCACTGTATTATATGCACGAGCTGAAAGCGTGAATACATTTCCGTGAAGATTCCCACCATCTGGAGAATGTTTTGTACTTCATAAACTTCTGGAATATATGTTCTTGTTCTCTCATTTTCTTTTCATCATCACTCCTCACTGGAATCCCCACATTCTCTGCCTCTAGGGTTGGACAGAAGTTCTTTTCTTTTTCTTATCTTCTATTTTTGTTCATTTCGTTCGAGACTACTATATATCCCATCACCGATGCGCTAGGAGGCCTGGGACTTCCGCTCACAGGTAGATGCAGTCTTGAAGAGTGGGCCTGGGTCAAAAGTATAGACAAGCACACACACACATATATATATTCTACATATATCGAACTAACTTTAAATTTATTCACTGATAGTGAGCGGAGAAAAAAGAATTATATCTCCCAAAACGACGACGACGTTGCTATATATACGTCAATTTTGAGCCTATACGGCTGGAGAAGCCCCCAAGGCATGTTTATTTTATATATACACCACTTAGACCTCCTTTCGACGCAGTAGGTGGGCCTTGTGCTCCTTAACTCACTAGTATTTCTACCGTAAGTTTACCCCTATCATATGTTAGGTGGACTGGTTTGCTAAAAGTTTGTGTTTATAGGAGGTGGTAACAGAGACAGTGCGGCCTGTTCCGCGGAGGCTGGTTTACGAGACTAGGTCAGTGGCATCAGAGACAATCGGGTCTGAAGACCCGAATCCAACGCATTTTTACTGTGACAGTGGTCTTACCATCTGATTTACAAAAGACCTATGCAGAGAATACTACGAGACTATGCAGAGAGTATACATATACCGCTATATTACTCTCCTCATGACATGAGTAGGGATTCGAACTTGCGAAGAGGAAAACGCAGAAATATGGGACAGCATTGCAGCATGATGATACTTGTACGAGTAGCAATATCTATGCACATACGACACAAAGATACCTGAAAGCAGCGAACTGGAGAAGTCAAGGGCAAATATCTGGAGTTTTCAGCCCATCCCTCGAATTCTCTACACACCCGGGCACCGATCTCCAAAAGCAAAAATACGACGAATGGTACTGAGTCCCCGCTAGAACGTTGGAACTACTTGTCCCAGTTCCTAAAACCAAACTTTATGGAAAATAGGGTTCCATTTCGAGGTCTAGGAAAGAGACTAGTGGAGTTCTTGGGGTGTTGATACTAATCTCGAGATACCTTAGGCCCTATGACTTGGCACTATTCATCGCATAGACCATTTGGTATCTTGACTCTCTCTATATATACATATACAGAGCATTGACACTGGAGCTTTCCGGCATGGGGGCTTGGGACCTCGATCAAAGCCCTTGAGGATGTGCCGCCTAGGAGTTGGGGCGGCCGAAACGATGGTCGGATCTCTAACCTTATCAAAGCCTTTCGGTATTGTTTCTTCTATGACTGGCTTCCTCAATTATAGAATGGCGAAAGACTGCTCGAGGTGCGTAGAATCGCTACCGTCGAGCGAGAACACGGCAGTTTGAATGCTACAAATCGAAACCCAAACGCGGGATCAGCGCGCCAAGGTGCAAGAAATATACGACGGTCAGCTCTCTTATATGACACCCCCTTTTCCCGGACTTGGAGCTCGGGAGTGTCAAACGATATATGAGAAATTGATCTAATAGATTTGATTCAAATCTTCCTCATCGGGTATATGTACGTACCCGTACGTGGCTCCCTAGAGACTTCTACGGAATTTTTTGCAAGAGCTTCTGCAAACTCCGGGACTATGCACATATGCTTCAATAGAGGTTGCTGGTTAGGGTATACCAGTTAAAAGCCAACTTGCAGAAATTGGCATTTTATGACGCTGGACAAATGGGAACTACCAGCTTGCTCGGATCCGTGGAGAGAGATATATAAAGCATATATATACCTGGGACACAGAAACCATCGTGAGCGTCAAAAGAACTTTAACCAAGATTCAGAAATAAGATAATCGATGAGCCCTTCCTGTTGGAAAGCAGGTATATGCGTAGTGCTGCTGAAGCACAGGCTTCGGATTATATGGTGAAGGTGACGACGATAGCGGCAGGATAATTGGGGGTGTAACGACGAAAAATAAAAAGAAGAAGAAAAAGGCGGGGAAGGAGGGAGGAAGGGTAATGGGCGGCTTATGCTTGCTTACTTGGTGTAAGACTTATATCAAAGACGCAAGGACGCGAACATGAGGTACGTTGAACGGTTGTCACGGAGAGTGCCATTGTCATTAATTAAAAACATTAAAAGTCAGTCCATCGTTGGCTGACACAGAAGCAGTGTATAGAGACACGAGAATAAAACAATGACATGAAAAAGAGGGAAAAAACACAACCAACTCGACCATTCAACCCTTACTGTTGGGGGTCTTGGTTGAGACGGCAAGGCTTGCCACGGTACGGAACAATATCGACTTCCCAAGACATATCGCTCTCTCTCCAAGACCAGCCGATATAACGAAAGTTTCGAACTTTCCAATCGAGGCAGAGGGCAGAGGGATCCATGGCTCCGCGACGCTTATCCTTCATCATGCGATTCCAGGTATTGTAGGCGAAACGGCCACAGGCAGATCCACAAACCGTTCGAACCGTGGTTGTGCGATGGTTGCATAGGAAAATACCTGCTTCACCACTGCAAACAAGAAAGGTGCAGGCATTGGCAGCAGCGTAACAAAAAGCGTTCTTCCATGGAGGTTGGAGCAGCTTGTCGATACCAGGCTTGATATCCTCTGGGATGATACCGTCGAAGTCACGCGGTTTCCGCATACAGTTGTAAACCTGTCGGTCGCGTTCCTGCAAGCCATTGTCGGAGTCATCAGGCAACTCAACGGTCTGTGGCAGAAGGTATTGTTAGCTTATATGCTACAACAAGGCTATCAAGACCATAAAGAGCTTACTGAGTTTCCAAAGGCGGTGGCGTTGAAACCGGGAGTGTTTTGCAGTTTTCGTTGAACCTCCTATATCAAAACTTTTAGTAGAATCCCCTGGAATTCGGCGGGGATTAACTTACTTCAAAACTGTTGCCTTCGACGCGATAGAGAGGCCCGCCGGGGAAAAGTTCACCTTCGACTACGAGTGGGACTAAAGGCATCCTCTTTCCGGAACGATGGACGATGTAGTCGCGAAACTCGATTTGTTCAGAGTCGCCATTTGGAATGGCCGAAATCGCGGCAGCCTTCCAAACAAAACATTAGCATCGTCAATAGGTGACGAGCTTTTGGAGGGAGATACTTACATTGGTACCCTTGAGGATCCTAATTAGGAAGAAAGTAAGGACGGCAAAGCCGATGTTGAAGAGAGTTGTAGCCTTCATGTTTCTGAGCGGAAGAGTGACTTTCGTTCACGAAATATGATTTGGATCGAGGGTGTAACTTGATACTTTGGATGTTTTGATGGCTCAAAGTGTTCAGATGAGAATTGTTTGACGAAAGAGAAGAAGGAAGAGGAATAAAATTATGTGAGAAAGGGGTGCTTAAATAGTTGCGCCTGGGTTCGACAAGGGAAAGAGCTCGGCGGGTTTGTATTTCCTGATTGCGGTGACGACAACGGCGTACAGGCGGCAATGGCGGCCTTCTATAGATGGCCCTACTCCTCCTCGGCCGTCACTGTGCCTGGAGGTACTTATCTACACCATACACAACTTTGAACACTAGTATCAGGCGTCCAGCTACAGTCTTCAAATCGCCCGGCCCGTACTATCGTTTTTCCGAGAGTCATTGTATATATATCTATAGACGGGGATATGGCAGGCATAATCGCAACTAGCAGAGTACCGCCACGCAAAATACCAAGCCTCCGCAGCAAAGAATAGGGCACGCTGCAAGGAAGGTATCCGCAATTCGCCGCTGATGTGGTCTTGCTCGTCCGGCATCTACTCTACGCAACGCCGGTTTCACATGTGCACATAGTCGCGATACTGCGGGAATATGGGGGGTCAGGCTAAACTCCCTCTCTCTATGAGGTTATAGAAACGCAGACCAGAGACACAATTAGTCGGCGAACTGCTATAAGGTTCCACCGGATTATTCGTGACGGTACACCCCTCGCCGAGATCCGACAAGCATCTAGAAGTTTATTCTAACATCAAAAATACATTTTCTATATATGAGAATAGAAATATATTCTCAGGTCGTGTTGAAAATGTTGGAAAGTGGATGTGTTCAGGGATCATCATTGGAAGTGCCTATTAAGGAAAAGGCCAAGAATGGTAGATCTAGGCAATGATAGACAGCATGCCCTCGGAGGGGTTCCTAGGGCCTTTATGCTAGCCAAATACGTGAAGCTAGGAGTAAAGTTGGGGTACTTAGGCATTTCAGTGTCTTCTGAGGACTTTCATTACAGCGTCTTCGTGAGATAGTTGTATTAGCTGTAGAGCGCTCTCTATGAAAGCTTCCTCTATATCTTATAAATTATTATATACAGAACTCTTGGACATCAAATGTATTCTATGCAGGCGTATATACAAGTATTTAGCCATAAATATGGTTTCCTGAGCGTTTAGATGCTATGCTTGGATTGGACCATTGCCCGCGCAGTGGCTACGACATCTTCAGGGCTGTGCTTATGATAGACAAATAATCCCTGCAGTTCAGCAGTGCTGATACCACCCTTCCCTGTACCATCAAAAGCCCCGGATTCTTTAAGTATGCCTATGAATTCTCTGCATAGCTCCTTGACCCTCTCCTTCCTTTCAGGTTCAAGTTCTGTTTCGTCGTCACCGTAGAACCGCTGAAACATCCTTTCGACTTGCCATTCCGTGGCTAATCCGATCTCGACAGCCATGTCCACCCTTCCGGGGCGTACTAATGCTTCGTCTAGCTTGTCCTTGTAGTTTGTTGTTAAGAATAAGATCCGTTCCTCACTGCTGGCAACCCCATCAAGGGCGTTTAGTAGACCGGAGAACGTAACATTAGCACCAGAGTAACCTTCTTCGTTCTTCTGTTTCCTATTGTTGAAAGCAGCATCAACATCCTCCAACAAAGCGATACTTCTGGTCGGCATGTTGCTAAGCAGGTGGTTTAGCCGATCATCCGTAAGGCCTCTCTCAGATAAGTTTACAAGGCAAATATCGTAGTTCAGGTCCCCAGCCAAAGCCTTGATAAAACTGGACTTTCCACTTCCAGGAGGGCCATAGAGCAGATAGCCACGACGGTATGGGATACCGCGGTCCTGATACCACTTCCCAGAACCAAGAAAGTCATTGATATCTTGAACAATCTTCTCTTTGATCCCGTTATCTAGGATAACAGAACTCAGAGGTCGCTTCGTCTTCGGCTGTCCAAAAGCCCGCCATTCTGTCATCCATGAAGTGTATATTGTCGTTTTCCCCTCCTGGCTTTTTAACGCCTGGGCCTGCGCAGAAGAAAGGAGTTCTGTGAAGATGTGACGATGGGCGTATAGAGTTGTTAGAGAGATGGTTTCCCATGGGATACCCTGAGGATCGAGGTTTTTTAGTTCCCGTGTACGCTCCATCCGGATGAAAGCATTTTTATATCGGAAGATATGGTTACCGATACCCGGAAGCAGGGCGAACGACGTGCTGATGCTACCATTCTCATGTTGAGATAGAGTAGTTGCAACGGAGAGATAATGGATCCGTGGCGTATAGCGAGTGAATATGTACTTGATAGGGGAAGTGAATGGCGACACGTGTGGTGCCTCTGCTTGCGCTATGCCACGATTCGCCTGAGCAAGATTCCGCTGGTGCTGATGGATCCATTGTAAAAACCAGGCATAAGACTGATCCCTAATGGGTATTTCTAGTTTTATTAAGTAATGTCGCTTGACTGCATCTGCCAGGAACATCACTGATTTACGAGCGACCGCCAAACTGGCAGTGAAGCCGACGACACCGACTCCCTATCCATAGGCTATGTTAACCAATTAGCTGTGCATTTCAACCAGAATTCTGGTGTAACGTACTGCCGTCAGCAGGGGGTTACTGGCTATATTATCGATCCATGATTTCGGAGGTTCCGGTTTGATATCCCTGACCACCGGTATAACATCCGAGAGTGCCGTGGGGTCTTGGGCAGATTGAGCAGACTGGGCCAACGGCGCCGACTCGAGTGCTACCGGGTGTGCCGAAGCATTATCGACGGTATGAACGGCATTCTTGCTGCTTATGCCGAACAGCATTCCCCCGATTCCCTTTTTATCAAGGCTCGAACTCTAGCGGTTCGACTAAGCTATCGCGAATATTGGCGTCGGTCGCGAGTCGCGGTATTGTGGTTGTGCCTTGTGGTTTTTGTCTGCGAACAATCTCAGTTGTGGTTGCACGAAATTTGTCAGAAGAGCGCTGGCTGGGAAGGGTCAAAGGGTGCCAAGCCCCGGAGCCCATGATGCTTCCCCGGACACTTTCTCCGAAACCTCAAAGGAAACATCGCCATCTTTCAGAATCCTTCCACTCTCCCTGATCATCAACAAGACGGCAACCTTCTTCACTGCTCACCGTATCTTCCGGCCCCTTCGAGGATTATTTCAATAACTCCTAGCTGATACGTCTTACTGCTGAGCAAGACTCGGCACCCCTGTCACGCCTGGGCTCTTAGTACCTGCCTGAAAACTGCGCCTTTGTAGCTGACTCAATCCGTCCTCTCTGACAACTGGAACCTTCCGTCCCCATTCGCCCTTTATATACCCCAGGAACTCCCTTCCGATCGTTGGAATCATTTTTCTATCAGCTACTATCCTTTCGCCTTCCTATCGTTATCCAAGATCACCGTCGCCATGGCTGCTGTTAAGAGAATCACCAAGGTGGGTCCTAGGCCTCGTTACCTACATCTCAGCTTAAGAATGCTAGATGAGGCAGACGGGATAAAAAAAGAACAAATACTAATACGATTTACAATCGAAATAGGAGCTCGCTGAATTCTCTGGCAACCCCGTCCCAGGTGTCTCTGCTGGTCTCGTGTCTGAAGATAATGTATTCAAGTGGAATGTCATCCTCACAGGGCCACAGGGCTCGCCATACTCTGTACGTGGTTTTTTCCTGCCCTTATGCCCCACTCTTCAACCCCGCCATCACCATTCGATGCCAACGCGGAATTTCAAAGAATAAAAAATTGAATTAAATCTTCTTCTTTACTGACATTACGCCTTGGGTGGCATGTAATAGGGCGGTGTTTTCACTCTGAACCTCACTCTCCCAACGGAATACCCATTCAAACCACCTACCCTCAATTTCACCACCAAAATCTACCACCCGAACGTATCGAACGATGACAAGGGATCCATGTGTCTCGGTATCCTTCGTTCCGACAGCTGGAAACCATCCTGCAAGATCGCCCAGGTCCTCGAAATGGCAGCCGGACTGCTGAAGGAACCAAATGTTGACGATGCAGTAGAAACCAGCATTGCCGACGAATACAAGAACAACCCTGAATCCTTCGAAAAGACAGCGAGAGAGTGGACCAGGAAGTATGCCAAATAAATCTATTCAACAAGTAGAAATCTTGATCAAGTTTAAATGAAGGATACATGGCGTTTGTGTTTTTCGTTTTATTATCGATTATCCATATTTTCTTTGATTTTGCGGGAAGGGGCCACCTTTTTTTTTCTCGTTTTCTTGGCTTAGCTATGATGATACTTTCGCGGAAGATCTCGATGTTTTACTTGCGCCTTATCTTTTGGATGGATGTAAAGCGCATTCGGCGTTCCCATATATGCATTGGACTATATCGTTTGTTTATAGGTTGCATGGGGCCAAATACTCTTAGGGAACAAGGCCCATTTATCAGTTAGATGATCACCTATCAAAGGTACTAGGTACACAGAGCGATTTATTCTTTTAAAATACTTCTTCATTAGCATCATAACCTTGTTATTTCCGGCTGCCCTTGAACGATCGAACAGTATATCTTGACCGCCTGCGGCTACGCCAGCCCTACGGCGTACTCAATACCCGTGAGTAGGTAGGCAGTTTGAAACCTATGAGCCATCTCCAATTTCATAGCCTTCGATCTGTTGTAAAATCGCCCACGCAGCGTCTTGCAATCGCGTGAGTTTTGTAGCAAGGGAACATGGAAACCTCCCTAAAGCTTCTGCAAGTCAGTCAAGAACCAAGTATGAGACAGAGCACGAATTTCCATTCGTAAAAAGCGAAAACCTTACGTATTCGGGCATGCTGCTGATTGTTCAAAAAACTAGGCGACCTAAGAAGTTTGGACCTGAGGTGAACGAGCAAGCTCCAATCATCTGAATGTTTCCTTTCGATGGTTTCGGTCTTTAAAGTCCTCATCCTTATCGACCACAAAGAATATATCAAGTCTTTTAGAGAAACCGGGGGTAGTTCGAGTTTCTCTTTGAGAAGCCACTCTAGCTTTTTATCTCTAAGGGAAACCATTAAGGAGCCTAGAGCTATCGAAAAGCATTCAGGTATCTGGCATCGATCGTCCACGTCCAGACTAGGTTTTGTCCCTATCCCTGAACTATTGTATAGAGAAAAATCAACCATCCCTCGGACGAATTCATGGAACGGCCCTAGGATTTGATGCATAGCTCTTTCCCGCTCTGCCAAAATGAAATCTGTTAAAAAACCTTGTTAGCCATCTGCCCCAAAGGGCATTCAATATCTCGAATTTTTAATTATTCTATCTACCTAAAATTGGCTGTGGAATCAAATCTGTGTCAACTGATTTAGCGTATCGGGAGACGCCTGGGTAGATGTTTGGTAAGTTGACTTCAGCTTCCGGTGGTTGACCAACTTGCTCCCTCCACCAGCAGACCTTTAGCTCTCTATTTACCCCGCTCGCCCATTGGCAGTTGACCAAATTCCCCACAGAGGTTTGGGCTATCATCTGCTTCGAAACATCTCTAACAGCGTCCGAACAGCCATCTATGTTTGCAAAAGTCTTTCCGATAAAGAGCCAATCAACTGACACCCATGGAAGGGTTCCCATCCTTGAAACCCTGTACTCTTTTGCTTGTAATCTCTCCTTGTGTATCTTAAGATGGTGTGAAATCCATATTTCAGTCCATGGCGAAAGAGCCGCCGAACAGTCGTATTCGTCAGCGAGTAAAGCAATTTCTCGAAGAAATTTGAATTGAATGTTGGAAGGAATATGAGATGGTCGATAATGAATAATATTGAAGAAATAGACGAGTGTAGTAGGGCTGAAGTTCTCTATAACAGTCTTCCTATACTCTCGTCCTTTGATCGAAATAACAGGTAGCGGGGCGAATTTGGTATTTGGATCAAGGCTAACCATCCATACTGGGGACGCTTGTCTTAGGTTCGCGCAGGAGACGAGGAATAGATGCTGAGAAGTCTCAATCATGAGCTCCACCGCGATATCCGCGATTCGAGAAAAGTTATGAATATGCTGCTCCGTCATTGTCTAGGTATATTTGGGAGATATAGATCCTATCTATGAAGTTGTACTTGTCTAGCTCTGGCGAGATGCATATAGTTCAACAGAATGAATTTAAGGTTTCAAGATGAAGAGACAAATGATGCCATTATGCACACCAAACAGTCCAGATATCCCAAATTGCTGGTTTCGGGACAGATTCAAATGGAATTCTAACGTGGGCCCATGTGGAACTCGCGCATAACCCACTCATTTTACCAGGTGTCTGGCGCTGTAACCTACGTATCATGCCTAGCGTTGCCTGGCGAAAAGCTGTTCGTGGGTAAATCTCTCATAGGTTCTCTGGATAAAAGGAAATTGAGTTGTAACTTTGTATAGTGTAGATAGGAGGCCTTTGATCAAGGTTCAACTACCCGAACAAAAGTCATGCTGTTATTTCTTCGTATGTCCTTACCCCTTTATGTTGGGTTATAGTATACTACTGACGAGAAAGGATATATGCAGAATTCAAGCCAAAATGAAAACAAATCTTCGACTGCAAGCCACCTCCATCCGTGTATACAAAGCCCCAATCCCGAAAACCTTGAAAAATAAAAAGAAAAATCGCTAGATGGAAATAGACCGCAAATATGGCGTGGTGATATATATACATATATGATGTTTACGACTCATAAAACATTAGCCAAGTTAAAATGATAAAATTTAAATGTGCAAGCTGGTTCAAAAGCCAAGCCGTGTGAATGCAACGCAATTATATATGAGAAAAGCTGTGTCTATAAGCAAGGTAGATACTACCATTATCTCCGACTAGATGGTCCGTCGACCTGGTATCCTTGTGTCACCCAGCTTTGTAGTTGTAGAGGTCGGGGGGACTCGGAATCATCTCTTATCCTGTCATGGTTTGTGCGGTCGGACTCCTCCAAGTGAGTTCTTGTTGTAGAAGAATTTGATAATATTGTGGGAGCATTGTATCCTAATGTTGTAGCATTCGATGTAGGTGCTATGGTTGTGGCTAATGTCGGTGCCTTATGATGTGTAGATTGTGAATTTGAATACGAATGACCGCGTGGCTTCTCTTTCGGATGATAGTGATCTTCACGATGATCTTGGACAGGTCCTATGTCATCGGAGTATTGATTATATCTATGGTCGCGATGGTGGGGACGGAAGTTGTTTTCTTCGTCTGGAGGCCGAGTGGAGTATCTTAATTGAGGAAGAGAGTTTGTGATTGTTTGATATGCATTTGATATCGGCGAGATGCCTTGCTGTACCATTGATGGGAGGGCATGGTGTTGGATAAGCTCGAGCGCTCTACGCTCGATGAGATAATCGGTTGCTTGATATGATAAGAGAAGAAGGAGAAGGATCGAAAGGAATGTGAATATTCTTTTTTTCAAAGGAAAACAGGTTAGTTTGAGCACAAAATGTGAAGATTGATTTAGCAGCAAACCAAAGAAGAGAAAGCAGATACTTACATCACAATTAGTCCAGCAGCTACCCCAACCTGCGACATGACGCAGTATGTATATATTTCACTATTAGTTTTCCCAGGGTTTATATCAGAAGCACTCGCCAGCGACGAGTTTCCAGTTGTATTACGTCCGATGTCGATTCCAATCGCTAAAGTTTCCTTTGTATGATCGTCCAAAAACTCGAATGGTGCCTTCGGGTGCAAACAATTTGGTTGAAATGGTGCTATTATAGTCGGAACATATAAGGTCATACTATATGTAGAAATGATGGGGCAAGTTTTCGGGCTAGGATGGGTTCTAGATGCTTGGGTACGCCAAGAGGAAGAGGGATCTTGATTGACATATATATATTATAGGAAAGGAAAGACACTCCTGGACGCTAGTGTGTCTAGATCCAATGGAAAAGAAAAAAAAACTTTTCCAATTTCCTTCTTGAATATGATATGTATCAAGGTTTAACCCTCGCCATCTCTCGGGTTCACCAGGCGGAACCCACCGTAGCAAACAAAGAATTGTGAGTTAGCCAATTATTCCCTGCGGAAGGTTATTTATGAGATGGACTCGATGTAACGGTTTTTAGGCGTCAAGTGAAGGGATAAGGGGGGACCCGGTCGGGTATAGTTGACAGAAAAAAGACAGGAGACAGCGCCATTTAGAATATTTCTCTACAACAGCGGGGAAAAGAAGAGAAGGGCTTGTGACAAGCCCCAAACGCACGTGGAACAGTCAAGCCTTCGGACTTTTGGCGATTTTGATGTTGAAAATGGGAGCCGAGGGGTTGTTGCCTGAGGCCTGAGCTGTGTTGTGACCTGGGGCCAGGTTTAGAACACCAATGGGAAAAGCCTGCAATTCGGAAAATGATTGCAGATGATGCAAATAAAAGGGCAGGTAGGAATGAAGGAGATGTGACGTGGAAAGGCGCTAGATAAGAGCTGCTGCGCACAAGTATTTTGGGCGTACATTAAATGTACGCACACACAGGGCGAGGCAATGGTGATAAGAGACGACAAGGAAGGAGGAATGTGGTTGGACTCACAAGGAACACCAGAGGCTTAGAAGGACGACCTCGATCACGACACTTAGACGTCTGCGTCTAAATATGGTCAGGAACGGGAAAACGATGAGCGAAACGGAAGACTGTCATCCCAATAATGCTTGTGTTAGTAAAGTGATTTAAAAGGGTCAAAGAAAATTAAACTTAGAAAGCACCCGCAGGACTTGCATGCGAA
This sequence comes from Orbilia blumenaviensis, assembly GCA_036872755.1. Lineage (NCBI taxonomy): Eukaryota > Fungi > Ascomycota > Orbiliomycetes > Orbiliales > Orbiliaceae > Orbilia > Orbilia blumenaviensis. The sequence goes on along the minus strand of JAVHNS010000006.1, from coordinate 1,371,932 downwards.
GGCTGAAGGGTCAGTCGATAAACGTAAAGGGTCGTGGACAGAGCAAACCCGGTACCCAGGCCTTCAAAACTCCTCCCAAAGGGCCCAAGGGCTTCCGAGGAGCGAAGGGATATAAATAGCTAGATTCCGCTTTCGACTTCGAACCCTCGTTTAGAAGCCAAGGACGAGGTTCGAGCCCTTCTATTTGCCCGATCGATTTGAAGGTTCTTGGTAATTGGGCTGGGCTGGGCAACTTTAGATGTAACCTCAAGCGACGACACTTGACACGAACGGATATCCACAGCGAACACCAGGACAAAGCGCGAATGCGGGAGCAAAATAAATAAGAATGAAACGAAATCGAGAGTGAAATAAAATGGATAAGATAAAATAAAGGGCTGTTAGAAGGAATGAAGCTTACGAGGGCCACTAGTAGGACAGGTCGCCAATCGCCTCGTCCATCCGGGAGGCTATTGTAGTCCACATCCACGAATTTAGATCCATCTTTGACCACCAACACCTCCTGCTGCTGGATGCCAAACTTAACCACCGAAAAAATTCCAGCTGCCAAAACAAGACTGGAACAGAATATTTGGACCGCTCTCGTGAATCTCAATAGCACGCGGGGCGTTTTAGATACCATCATACCATGCCACGATTTCCTCCCCCTTCTGCTACCTAGTGGCCAAGCAAACGGTGTTGTGGAACGAACAGTACATGAAGATGGTGTCAACCTCGACGCTATAGTCTGGTTGGATTCTCTAGGATCTGGTCCTGCAATGTCGTAGTGCCGTGATGTTGTATGACCGTGACCATGAACATCGGCCGACATTGGGATGATAGGGTAAAGAAGGAAAGGAAGCGAGCGAGCGAGTGCTATCTGTATTCAGCCGATTGTAAATGGGAGGCGCTCCCAAGCGTTTGGAAAAGTGCAACAAACACGACGAAAAGAAAAAAAGAGGATGTGATCTTCGATCTTCTGTGAAACCGGTGACGGCTAGAATCTACTCTCTCACCGAGACGCCAGGAGGGCCGTCTGTTTCGTTTCCATTGAAAATGGCCTGTAGGCTGAAGCGGAAGGTTGTTGAGGTTGCAATCGAGCTGGGAGGGTGTACGTAGGCCCACCAGAGCAAAACCAGAGCTATGGGAGGTCTCAACCCTGTTAGTCGTGATTTTGATAGATATGTACCAATGACATATGCCCCGCCCTAGTTCGATTACTCTCCCTCGTGCCCGTTCTTCTTCTTCTTCTTCTTCTTTTGCAGGAGACGGGGGGGACACAATATGTCAGTGTTTAGAAGTCGTCGTCAGCTAGTATGAAAAGTGATGAGCTAATGCTGATGTGTAAGGTCGTCGAAGAGAGCTAAAAAAAATAACGTCAGGAATGTCGAAGATAGAAGAGAAAACGATATCAGATGAAGGCCAAGAGATAGAGGAATATATTAATAGTCAAAGAGCCTCCCCTTTTTTCGCATACGGGATGTTAGTGCTTTATTTTCTGTGCTCTTTGTGGATAATCCCACCTGGTTGGGACTTGAAGGAGCGAAGCTTTTTCTTGGCTGGCAGCGGATAGGAAACTTGGCAAATGCTTGTTTATATTGGACGGTTTCGGCCCTTTCCCCAAGCCTTTGAGGACTACCTGACGCGTGACAGCAGGATATTCTAACGGTGTACTATGTAGGTAGACACGAGACCTTTTTCGGAGAGAGAGGGGGGCTTCAAAGCCCTGCCTTTTCTATTGCTATCCAATCAGTTTTGTGACCAGCTGAAGCACTGAATTCTCTGCTGCCCGCATGAACCCCCAGGTCTTAATTTCCTACGATTTTAGCGCGAACATGGCCCACATGAGTCTCCTTGGGTCTAGGCCGGAGTTCGGAAGACGTAATGGTTTGAGCATCCAGGCTTTCAGCTACCGTACATGTACATGTACAAGTACCTCACCGAAACGAGGTTAGGAAGTCTCGGATCCAGGCCAGAAGTCCCTTAAAAGGGATCAAATCGCACCCTACATCGGAACTGGCGCCCATGCAGTTGATCCAAGATACTTGAGGCTGCTCAAAGCTCGATTCACTATCGATCGTGGTGCACTAACTCGCGCGGTGACGACGTTTCTCCTCCGCTCTGACATCAGGATCCGAGATATCCGCCCAAATTTCTGGCATGTTCCGAAGAGCTTAGGCTGGTCTCTGATTTCATCATCCTCATGGAGTAACGATTTAGTTAAAGTCCCAACGTTGTTAGTAAATAGCGCCAGCCTTTCTGGCGTTGGAGTTGGAACGACGCATCCGTTGGTTGGACACACGTACTTCGCCTATACGAAAAACTGCAGGTATGCTGCACAACCCCCAGTTGTCAAGTCTGTTTAGCATCTCCAGCCGCTCCCTGTCCGGCTCCAATATTCCAACCCTGACAAGTTGTTTTAGTGGCAGAGAAAATCGAAAGTGGTATGATCTGGTCGCCCTGGTCGAACACACGGCTTCCAATTTCGAGATGTAACCACAAATTCGGTTAAATCGCCCACAAACTTCGCACTGGACAACACATTCGCCGACAATGTTTTCGGATGACGGGTGCAACGGAGATATCGATAGACCGGTAGACCGTTGAGACTATGCATTGTCGTAAGCTGACCATTTATCTATACTTCCTATTCCGATCCTTAAGCTTTTTTTTTCATTCTTGAGTCAAAGCTTAATTGATTTGTTTTCAAATTTCGTTTTAGTCTGTTTGAATACACATGTGACACTGTCCTTTTACTGTTCTACTAATCGAACCCGACAGCGCCCTAACATTTAATAAGGCCGACCTATGGGCGTAGAAAATTTATTCACTGGCGTCTTATGGATGCTACCAAGGGTGGAGAACTACTAAATGCCAGAACAAGACACGATTCTCGTAGACCTGGAGGACTGAATCGAAACTTCTGGTCGAGTAGCTACTTCTGTGACTGGTCGAATATTCCACGAGCCTGAGTTGGACCCGGGCATCGGTCTTAGAGCCCTTTGGCAAAAGAGTTCCACTCAATACTACCCCCACCACTTTTCCGATGAATTATAGCACTCATACCTCATCCCAGCCATTAATTTTCAGTATTAGTTAAGGTTTGGGGCCACCACGCTAGCGTATTTCGCTGCTTCTCCTCATTTGATAGTGCGCTGACCTCCCACTCCTCGGGCTAGTATATCAATAGATCTTGAGAGTCTCATCTTGCAAATTTTAAGTTTGAATGATGAGAACTTCTCGATAGATTGAACGGGTGTCCTGGATTGATCTTTGAACTCTCTAGTTGTATACATATATTTATATAGTTATGTGTGGATTTCATGCTATCGCACATGCATCTACGTAGAGCTAGAGCTAGCTGCCCTGCGATGCTTTGGAAAATCGGACAAGATGTTACCACCGTCTAGTCTACCCAACAATATCTATTTCCAAGCTAGTCTTTCTTCGCGGGTTCGTGGGTCCCAGAATCCCATCGATATGTAAAAAACATAAGACGGTTTGAGATTGCGAACTGTCTTGCCCTTAATGTTGGCTCGCCCGTGACGCCGCATATCTTACAGCTATGAAAACACTATACGGAACCTATCCCCATTATTGATATAGGGAAATATTTACTCCCGACCTTTAGCGCTCTCTAGACCGCGCCAATGACTCTTTCTACAATCGCTTAGTTAGGGTTTAGAATTGATATATGGTGGTTTTGGCTTCCATAAAAGTTTAAGACGTATAGCTATCTTTGGTTTTCTAATTGAATATGAGGCTTTATGCTTCGTGGAGGCTGGTTTGCGAGACTACTTCTGTAATGATTTGATATTTTATACTTGTTTTTTTTCCGACTGGCATTTACATGAATTTCCAACTGTGCGATAATTTTATTCAGCCCACTTAAAAAATGTATTAAAATACAAATATGTTATATACCCAGTGTCGCATATACATGAATTTCGTTGACATGTTCTCTATGTTGGTTTTATTTTCCTTGGTCTAACTATGGCTAAGACTTAGTGATTTTAATCGAGCAATACGCGTAGTACTAGTAGTGGTGAGTTCATGGATCCAGGTGCCAATGCAGCTCGTTGACACCAGTCAAACCAATATAATAGGCTCTCAATTGATCAAGATTCGAGTTAAAATTTACAACGCGTTTGGTTAACTTGTACTTGTTCCGCCCTTCCTTCCTTCCTTGGTTGTGTCTCTCTCTGCTTTTCTTCTTCTTCTTCTTCTTCTTCCGTAAAATAGATAATTGAACTGCGAACTTAGCTCTAAATCTAAGTTCTAGTATGGAGTTTTGGAGTTTGTATTAATTGACAACTGCCGTGATTCTTATCGCGGCCATAAGTGCATTCTTGCTTCAAAATGGGTGGAGGATCAGCTTGGCAGTTCGACAACATTCCCTTGTTTGGCTGTTGAGTCAAACGCCGGCAGTAAGCTGTCCCCGCACGCTAACCTTCATGACCAATGGGCATCGTCTATAAAGCTGGCGGGTCGGGCGCATGAGCATGCATTTTTATAGTAGTAGTAAGCAATAGTCAATTAAACTAAGGGAAAAGCTCTCGCTAGCAATTTGGACGACATTCAAAGAGTCCCTCTTTCTCAGTCACCAACAAGTATGAATTCTCACGTCCTCCGTCGTTCACTCGCACAACCCCCATTGAATCTCTCAGTACTAATTTCACGTGTCCGCAATGCGATAGGAATCCCAACCATCCTCACGAAACAAACAGGAAAGTCTAAAGACACACCGATATTATCACATATATCCAAAATGGCATCGGCCATCGAATTGGACCTTACTGGTCTTGATACTAGCCGCATAATGGAGAGATTTGAACTTTTCCCTTCAAACGCCGTTGGCCCAACATGCGGAATGCGGTCGCAGGGTAGTGGTGATCGGACGGCAAACCCAGCTGCGAAGTGGGTACAGAAGATAAAAGCGTGGGGTCAATGGGACCAACAGATCACACCGTCTACGGTTCTACAGCCGGCGTCATTGCCAATGCCGGTACAAATAGCACCATACGAGGAACTCGAGCCCTTCTTCACACATCTCATGAAGGATATGTCGGCTGATGAATTCAAGGCACATTTTGATGAGTCTAAACATATCAAAGAAGAGGCAGACAGGCCGGTTGGCAAAAACTTTGAGCCTGGATATGAACCAAACTATAAAACAGAATTCCTCGAATTCAAGCGCGGCGTTGTTTATTCCGACCGTCGAATGGACCTCTGCAAGATGGTGGTCGGCCCATCGATATTCCAGCTAATGGAATCGCTTGAAACAAATACTTTTATTGAGCATTTCCTCCTCGGGAATAATATTATTGGCCCAGACGGCGCGTACGCGATTGCCAATTTCCTTGAAAAGCGACCGGACGCCATGAGGACTTGGTACTTGGCTGGGAATTGTATTGATGGTGAATCATTCGCGACCCTAGTCGAAGCTATGTCGAAATCGAAAGTTATCGAAAATCTGTGGCTGAAACGCAATCCACTTGGCCCAGATTGCCACGAATCTCTGTTCAGGCTGCTCTCTCAACTCCCTCGTCTCAGGACTTTAGACCTTGACCAAACGGCCCTAGGCGATGAATGCCTTGCGAAGGTCTTCGAAAAACTCTCTGATCATTATAGCGATTTCCTGCCGATTGCTACACCGTCTCCACTTCACTCGCTCTATATGAATGGCGTCGGTATACTGCCAGCAAAGGAGGGAGAAATGTCCGCTATAAACCACATTTCGAAGTTCATCTCACAGCAAACATGCCAACTTACATCTCTCTACATGTCTAACAATCTTCTCGGTGATAGCGGACTAAAGGTGCTTGCAGAGGGGTTGAAAAAGAATACCTCCATTGAACGACTCTCACTGCAGTCTGTGGGTGCTAGCACTGTTGGTATCGCAGCATTATTCCACGCCCTGGCTAGGCATCCAACCATCCAGATGGTCGATGTTGGGCAATCCTACGCCACTATGGATCTAAAAATGCAGTTTAATTGGATCGAGGACGATGTTGTTGAAGACGCTGTGGAATTTCTGGAGTCTACGGAGTCCCTGCGATACCTTGACCTGGGTTATGCAAATATGAGTCAAGCAGCGCTCAATGCTATTTCAACGGCTGTCAGTAAAAATCGGTACTTGCAGTTCTACAACGCTAAGTCCTTAAAAGCGGATGAAAGGGCACGGGAAGGAAAGGCAGTGAACTTGGAAGCAAACAAACTGAAAATTTTAATAAAGGATAGATTGACTGCCAACGTTAAGGCAGAGTGGCCTGAGCTGAGCTATGATGAATGGATTGGAATGGAGAAAAGATGGTTGGTAAACGACAAGGAGGATGTTAGGGCCATAGATAGTGTCTACAGGAATCGAGATGCGGGGATGGCACGGCGCGGGGAGATGATATTGAAGAAGTGGTGGACGGAGGACAATAAGGACGTGTTACAAAAGGCGAGTGGGAGAAGTTGTGAGTGGAAGAATCGTCCAAAGGAAGCAGAAGCTTCAGTGGCTTGAAGTGATAGCCCGTGCAGGAGCTATAGGCCTGCGTAACGTTGGCATTGTGGTATTGCATCAGGACTGGGATGTCGTCTGTACACCTGTGCCTGTATACCGGGATATACCAGTAGCGACCGTTATAATTACAATTAAAGTCACGATGCGTATGATGTTGTAGTTACTAGCCAATTCCCAAAATAGTGGCAACACAAAGAATACAACACTGTCTTCTCTCCTCCTCCTAACAAGACCATCCTCCTCTGACTTCCTTCGAATGAGCGAATCCACAAGGAACATGTGAATCTAAACATGTGGCACAATTATTTGGTTGGGGCGACTCAAGGTCGTAACAGAGCCGGAATTCGGCCGTTTTCCTTAGTCCTCCTTGAAGACTTCTGTATATATTCCTGTCCTTGGATCTTAGCTTAAGCGCTTCGCCTCCTGTGCCTATTCAAATTACCAGCATTTCATCCCTGCACCAATTCGCTACCGGTGCGAGCTTTGATTCATAGATTATCAGCTCTTGCACTAAGTTACATTGGTTTCCTTTAAAGCGAGCCGCTAACTCACTCCGCTCGCCGGCTACTAATCTTTAGGTATATAACATTATATAATCCATAGTACTGGATCATACTTGCAGGTCCCCAGCTATGGAAAACCCGTTGGTGGGGAATCCAACTCAACTGCGAGCTTGTTTCGTAGTTAGAAAACTGTATAAGCTGGTCGTTACATTGCTAAATATATGGCGCTGGGCCATGAGAGAGCAAGATAGCTAGCCGTAAAGCCAAGGAATACAGGCCTGGCCACCTGAAACCTCCAGGATCCCCTTAGTGGCATGACACCTAGGCTCGCTGAGTTTTACTCCAAATGATCTAGCAAACAAGACTGCAGTGGCCTGGTACTCGTAAAAACTTTAATTTTGTGTCTCGAACCTACAATCAGCCCAATATGATATCAATGATTATCTACGTTGGTGCTGCAGGTATGCCACAACGCCGTCTCGAGTTTCTGGGGAAGGAATCTATGATAGTATTATAGTATCCACCATATGTATAATTAAAAACCCTTTGCCTATATAAAGACTTCTTCCGTCCCTTCTATGCGCGTATTCGGGCCTCACAATCCAGGCGATACGTTAATAAGCATAGCAAACTTTTAATCCTTTAACCTCCAGGCTAAACTAAACAACTAAGCCACAAAGGGCCAAAAACCTGTAAAACTGCTTTAGACGATAGGACTATATAAAATGCCTTCCATAATGCAGCCCCGTCAGGTAGTCTGCGGGGTCCTCTTTGTCTTACTATCAAATGTACATATTCTATATGCAATGCCTGCGGAGAAGCCTTCCAATATAAACGCCGATACAGCAAAGACATCTACCGTTTTCCCTCCTCGAACAGCTCATGCATCACATTCTAATATTTCTGGGCTCAAAGCTCGTGTAGTTGGTTGGGCTGCACGCCAAGAAACAGAGATAGTGTGCGGCGCGCCGAGAAGCATTTATGCAAATACTCCATTGGTTCTTCATCGTCTGGAGGAGGGGAGTCTTCTACGGAGCCCGTATATGGGCCTTATCCTTCAGGCAACGGGGGATGAATACTCGGAGAGATTAGCCGGACACATAGAGACGATCATAGCTATTTGTCAGAATGACTGTAGGTGTGACCTGAACTACGAGTTGACTTTAGGTCCATCTGGGGGTGGTAGGAGATGTGACTCTCAAAGTTTCTTTGAGCTGTGTAAATATTGGGCTCGTAAGTAAAATAATATTCATCCTTCAAGTTAATCGATACCCCCAATCAACTTTAAGCAGTGCCTTTCTAACGCTTTTAACCCATAAACTAGAATGTTATTGCGCAGCTACATACAAGGATTCAAGGCCTACCCCAACTGATGTCGCCCTCGCGGACAAAGTCAATGAACTAGGTCGGATTCGAGGGGGTGTTGGTGGCAACTTGGAGAACAGGCCACGAAAACCCAACGGAAACGACGAAAACTTACCCGGTTCCTTCTATGCCTCACCCGAACAAAGGCCCAGCGGTTTTCAATTAGCCCCAGGATTGGAAGAACCTTACTATCTCGAAGGCCCCTCGAGACCTGGGAATGCTGGCGCTTTCGATTTTTTTCGTTTTACCGGTGGTATACATCACAAGGTTAGCAGCGGTGGCCTATTTAAAAGGGACAGTTTGGGCGGGGAAGGGCCCTTGAGAGGTGATGTCGGTGCCGACAGTGCTGGCAGTGACACTGGAGACCAACAAGATATTTAGTTCCTCAAGTATTGTTAGACAGTCTGGTAGGGGGGGGGGGAAATGTAGTAATAAGCTTCTGGCAAACAAGCTAATTCTCTCGGCAGTTGTTAATATGTTGCGACATCAGTAGTTACAACTACCCTCATACGCGACGGCGCAAATATATCTGGTCGGTTGTGGGATATTAGAGGATCTTGCTTGCATATCGCTGCTGCCTCCAATTCCAATTACATTTACACTCTATATCTTTTCCCTAGTCGGTAATTTCATAAATTTTAGTATGGAATCGAGTCTTGTATTATATCTCCTGGCTATATATCTAGGCGCTTAGTATACATCATTAATTAAATTAATATTGCACCAATCTAACGTGTTGCGCGTGCGGGGTGTATATAGCCGTCTAGATGCCTATTGTATAATTTCCAGATTTCTTGTATTTATGTTTGATCTATAACTCTATTTTTCACTTATTGACGGAGCGCATATATACCTAGGCTTTTGAATATCGGGAAATAGAATGTTTGGAAGCGATGCTTGTTCTTAAGCAAGACGCGTGGCAACACTATAAATATAAATGTTAGTAATATATCTACTTCTCAAGCACCTGCTCAAGTAGCTATTTAATATATTTAGCTAGATTGCAGCTGTCACTGCGCTCAAACCCAACCATATAATGCTAGCCTCTGCGGATTCGCATTGGCTAATTGGACATGTAATGGATATTGGTTGTGAAACTGTAAATTAGTAGACAGACCAGAAGCCTTTTGGTGGAGTATACGCCGGCATGTGTATACCTGGGTAGATGTTCACAAAAAATAACAAGTCTTGGTACCTGGTCACTGGGGCAGTAGAGCTTTTTTTATATTGCATATATTATATTGTGTATAAATTGAGTTCGTAACATAATTAAGAGACTCGCCCCGACTTACAGTCGAACATGACATGTAGTAACATTAAACTGGGTTGTCGTAGGGACGGGGCTGGTCAGGAGGCTGAAAGCTGTACTCCCCATGTGCACGTGCATTAGGTAATCCATCCACATATGCGCGGACCAGACGTTGCATTATGTCACAGCGTCATCTTAGCGGATAAAATGATGTGGTAATGGTATTTGTGCAACCTCGCCAGATTTCGATCCACCACATGCAACCCCGCATATTGTTTCAGGCACGATTAGGATACTGGTGACAAACATCACATATGAAACCCATGTTGGACTAGGACATTGACATCGCTCCCGTAGGGCGGGAAAAACGCCGGTTTTCGTAAATCTATCGATAAACAATGCTCCTTGATCAAATTCTAATAGTATAATTACAACATCACGGCGCCTTGTACTGTTGCTATAAAATATCGGAATGATAATGAACCCTCAAGGTAAGCACTAGACCTCGGTCAAAAACTGGCTATCATATATACGTACTACACTACTTGAGAATTCGGTAGAATTTCTTGCCTGGCAGCACACCCTATAATCTTTCTAAGATAAACCCTAGTTATCTAACAAACCCTATTCTTAGATACGAGAAAAGAAAAGAAAAAGAAAGGGGGGGAAGGCCTCGAGGAGAAGACGAAAAAGATAGCAATGGAAACACACGTCTATACTCCAATCGCAGATCTAGTAGTCGAACATGTAGGGCCGCAAGGCCAAAGGAACACATTTTTAGTGTCCTCGGCAAATCTGAGGGTAGCATCGCCAGTATGGAGGACTTCGTTGGACCCGGATTCCAAGTTCGCATCATTGGACACAATTTCTATAGGCGGGGAGGTATACAAAAAAATTACCATAAAGGGAGTCGGATTGGCGGCACTTCGAATGATTCTGGGAATTATCCATTACGACACGAAGGACATACCAACAGAACTGGAAAGTGGGCGCGGGCCCTCCTGCCCGTCACAGTTATCATTCGGGGATTTACGCGATATCGCTCTTCTTATTGACGAGTATGATTGCGCAAAGTTAGTCACACCTTGGGTTAGGCGCTGGATCAAACGTTCTCCAACCTTCATAAACTGGCTAACGGGCCAGCTGAATTATGAAAGGGTTGGGGACGAAGACTGGTTCTTTATAGCGTCTGTTTTCAAGCGCCTTGCAATCCAAATATGTGATATACGCATGAGCGGAGACTGTGAAGATATTATTGAACTTCTTTCTAAAGGGTTGATAAAGACTATTTACATTGACAGCAATGAATTTACGGAGGAAAGGAGGTTTTATCGATGGAAAGAGAGAGACAAGAGTTCCCTGGAAGGCATTCGAGTGCAAATTAAGGGAGATAAAACATTTGATCTCGTGCAAATCAGCCTGGATACGGTGCCCGCAGAGATCCTGGGTATTTACAGCCTTTTTTTATAGATACTTTAACACGAAAACCCTTAGCTTTCTTCTTCAATCTTCAATTTGGACACATATTGACTTACATGTGATATCGATAGATTTCATTATAAAAACTTGGTCGTCTCACGGCTTGCACATGGTCACGGCGGTTTATACTTTTGTGCAAGAGCTCCTCAATGCAAACGTTGAAGATCAAGGTAGCTGGGCTTGCAAAAACCCGGAATGCCGCGCTATTGCCCTCGGAAGCTTGATTCATTCCCTCCAAAAGCAAAGTCTCGGGTACCTTTTGGAAAGAAGTTTATGGCCGGACGAGCTGTTTCCAAATGGCAGAGACTCGTTGGAGAATACTGTGCTCAGAATTGAAGGTCTACAAATGACAACATTGCGGCTGAAGGATATACATAAAGAGAACTCATCGGCTAAGCTCAACCAATTACCAAATGTGATAAATTCAGGGCAACACCCTCTATTTCTTCAAAGCGATTTGGACCTTTCAGCCGCCGGTGGTAAGGCAGCCCGAATTCCTTACGCAAGATAATGGGTGTAAAACATTTATAAGCCCCATGATAACCTTGTATGATGTATTGGTCTTGTTGCAATGTATGCTAACCACACCTGTTGTAATACTTCACTAGGCATGCCCGACACGATATGTCCTATCACCTACAGATTGATTGAGATCAAAAAACAGGTCAGATGCATATTCGATACACAGATAAAAGGCTACCGAAATCTTTGAAAAGTGCGTATGTTGGACTGTTTCGCCCTCTTCTCGATCTCGCGGGGAGCTCTGGTGTTTCGAATCGTAAATCTTACTTACCTTTGTCCTAGCCCTATTGCACTCGTTACCGTGCTCTCTTAAGGAACCACTCCATAATTGTATGATTCTAGTTTCTTTCTTATTTTTTGAATACTCCAGTCTGCATGAAACCTAATAGCCAGCTCTTCTATACCTATGACGGCTCCATTTCCCTGTAGATAGTTTGGGGCAGTGAACATCGGGAGTCAAAGATTACTCCTCCCCTTTTCGCAAAGTCGGTACAATATTTACGATCGTATATGGTTACCATGGCTAGTCGCTGTGGCCAGACCAAGGCTTTTCCAGCTCAAAATTCTGGAACAGTTTTCCATGTAATTTGCTTAAGCTATAGGACTTTGGTACATCAAAGGTGCGGACATATATCAAAAGCAGAAATTAGAATCAATTGCAAGTTGGTTTACCTCCGCCAGGGTAGCTAGGATATTTCGAAGGCGATACCAACCGCACAGAGTTTGGCAGACGTTGCCTGCATGTAACCTGGCTGTTGGGGCTTACGCAGACGCATCAGTCGTTTCCTCGGGCACTGTATAACAATTCACGCTTTCTAGAATATTAGTTGCCGCTTGTTGTTTTGAAGCAAGATGGCGGGCTAAGGGACATGTCGCAAAGCGGCCTTCAGTCCATTTTGATGTTAGTTCGGATGGCACAAATACTCGCCCCGTAGCGGATACGAAACAAAATTATGCTGAATTTTCGAATATGCAAGCTACAAATGCTAGGGATCTAAGGCTTACTCACCATCAGTATGCTTCGTGGTACTCTCGTAGTGATTTTGTAAAAATATATCCTCCGGAAGCTCCCGGACTAATGACTTGAGCCGACCCGCCGTTGCCGCCGTACCCGGATTATGCGTCAAATTTGTTATCCATCCAGGCGAAGCGGCGTCCCTCTCAAGTATCAAAGTCGTCATTTTCAGTTTCCCAATCTCCTGTACAGCTATTTGAAGTGACATATTCTCTGGGATTCTAAACTGCGATGCCATCAAAATATCCCGAACCCTAGACCACATTATTGATCTAAGCAAAGACCCAAGAGCAATTGCGAAGCAATCTGGGTTCTGGCAACTTTCTTTCACGTCGGCCGTTGGGCGGTGGAGCGAAAGTTTAACCATGCCTTGCGTGAAAACCCATAGAGGGAATAGTGCCTTTGATAAAAGCTTTTCTCGCTCCTCTCTTATATATCCTACCAGATACGAATTAGCGAGGTTGGCACTACTATTTAAAATCTCACATGATGGTAGTATTTGAAGTCTATATATGTAAATAATGCAAGGAGTAGGGGGAATTTTGTAAAGGATTCGAGCACAGTGAGTAGCTTAGACAAGAAATAAAGTTATCAAATATTCTACGAGAAAGTTGCAGATATATAAGTGGAAGGTTGCTATACTTAATATTTTCTCAGGGACTAGGCAGAGATCAAGATGTTCCCGGTTCTTCGTCACGGTATTCAGTCGCGAGTATTTTGGATCCGAATCTTCCTTTGATTCACCAGGCATTGAAATAACTAGGTCGCGTATAAGTTGCCTCGAAACGTTCTGAATGATGCTATTGCTGCCCTTCACATCTTTAAATACCGTTGCAATGAATAGCGAGTCTTCATATCCAAACTGTAAGTATCCTTGACTACCAGAAGGCTTAGACTCCAAAGCCAAAATCCAGGACTCGGCCCATGGCAAAAGGACAATTGCAAAATTGTACATATCAGCTAGAATCGCGATATATCGAAGACGCTCGAACGACAGTTGACGAGGCGTCGATTGATACTGATGATGAAGGATGTTGAACACAATTTTTAAGGAATCCGTGTCAATTCCTTCCAGTCTTGTTTTCGGATATTCTTTTCCGAGAGCCGTCGCCTTCTCTAGCGGCGCGAAATCAGAGTCGGGGTCCAACAATTTTCTCCAGACCGGCGAGACAATTCTGAGAATTGTTGACGAAACGAGGAACAGGTCGTTGTTAGGACTGTCAGTGAGCTCGACAACCAAGTCGGCTAGCGGGGAGAATGAGTATACGGTCATTTTCGGTATTTTTCGTGTATTTTTTGCTTCGTTACTTCGCAAATGGGTTCTACTAGAGCAGTTGAGCTAAGATCCATATACCGGTGGCTGGCTGAATGGAAGCACGGTTAAGGTGTTGTATTCCTCAGAGACGTGGTGTGAACTAAATATTCAGGCAGCTTTTGATTCCAAAGGATTGACTGCCAGGAAACGTGCATCCGCGAGAGGGCCGCACGTGAGGATGCATATTATTAATATCTCGACACGATGAATACTACGGTCGATCCAAAGGCTCTTTTAAGGCTTGGCAGCCGGCTTCGTCTAAGTATTGCAACTAAAAATGTTTATAAGCTTTAATGACTATCCCAGATCTGTCTTTGGGAAGTCCGGTCCCTAGGTAGTTCTAGTATGCTCCTTGCCATCATATAAAGTATAATTATAATGTACAGTATTTACAATATGAGATTACCTCTTCTTCCCCCCCCAGTCATCCGATGTCAACTCCTGTGGTAGGTCGTAATCCTTCAGCAGTCCGTCATCGTCTTCGTCGCCATCGTCTCCTTCGCTATCATCATAGGCCTCCTTAATATTAGGAGTTGCGGCGTTTTCCTTATCTGCCGCCTGCCTCGCCAAAGTTTCCAGCAATTCTCTCTCTCGTAGGCCGCCATCATGCACAAACGATCTCCGACCTAAAATCTTCACTTTCATCATGTCTTCCCACTCGTGTTTCCCGTAATCCATTAAATTCCAGACCCCCCTCGCCCAATTGATGACATGGCCCCAAGTCATATCAAAGTATGCATCCTTTTTCATCCACAGCCTTTCGCTCTCTGACATCGGGAGGTTCTCTAAAATTCCCTTCGTGGCGAAGTAATCTCTCTTCTCTCTCAATGCCTGGTGAACGATCGTTCTCAGGGTAATCATATCAGGCACCACTACACCTGAGAGCTGTTTCTTCTTCTCTTCAACCTTGCGGTTGTTGGAATCCCATTCTGGGCCTCTGTCGACTAACAAACCAGACTCAATCCTCTTCCCAAATTGATCATGCTCATCGTCAAACTTTCTGTCTCCGCTGCGGTGGGATTTGATGGACTCATCCAACATTTTCAACAACTCTTTATTCGGCAGACAATACAATTTGAACATTCTCATACCCTGCACCGACCCTTCCCTACGGCACACCCCAGATAGTAAGGTGTTAAATATCTTAACACCCATCTTCGAGGCTGCTCTGGGGTCTGCAAAATCGATACCTAGAGCCTTCAACGCTTCTGATGCCTTCTCCCTGTTATTGCCCCTGACGGAAGCTACCAATGTCGCGAACCAAGCGGCAGGGCCAATAGGATCATCAACGGTGTATTGGACAGGCAGAACGATGCCATCCCTGAATGTCTTCGCTGTTGTCGCGTTGGCCAGCACCTTCTTTTTATGCTCCTGCGCCCTCGCAACTGCTCTTTCCATTAATGCATACCCTTCCTCGTGACTTTGTTTAAACGTATTCCTCGTCACGATGCCAAGATCCACATGATCGGGCTCGATTCCGCTCCTCTTCATAAAGTCTAGAATAGCTTGCGCCTCTCTTTGTTGTCCAAGAGCCAAGTGCATGTTTAAGACCGATGTGATTGTCCGGTGAGTGAGCGGCGGTGCGAGGAGGCTCAGACAGTATTTTGCAAATGCAAAATCTTTCGTGTCACCAGCATGCTGAAACATCAAGTTCAGCAAACTACCGTGGTTCCTGATGTGTTCTTCCTGGACCGCAGTTCTGAGGATATAGCGTAACAACGCGAACTTCCTGCGTTTCCGGCAGTGGCTAATCATTGCGATAGTGACATGTAAAGGGTGTTTATATGCTCCCGATGGCGCGAAGACCACGGGTGTAAGTTCGGAATAGGAATCGATTGGGACATCAAGAACTGGGGATGAGCCATAAACTGCGTTTTCGATATCCCCCCAGGCTTTAATGGTACGTGAAAAGTCTCTGCGGAGACAAGCCCCCATGAGGACTTGGTAGTAAATATCCAAGCCCCATTTACCGTCTATCGGGATTTTTAAGATATCTTCTGCGTAAGAGGCGAATATATTGATTTCAGGGTGATCAAGGAGAGAACGTGCAAAGGTCGTATCGAAGGGACCAATGTTTTCAGCAACCTGCGTTAGAACCCGTATCATACGGCCGGGCGTCTCGGGTGGCCAGGCATCTAAAGCAGCGTTGTGTAGACATGTAGAGGTGGCTTGGGGGATTAAGTAGGATGGGAGAATAAGCTTTTTTGTAGCTGAAATCTCAGGAGGGATTACCAAGGAAGCCTGGGCCAGGCCAGCATCGAGCTGGATATCTTTAGGACGCCCACCCAGGTTAGCTCCTTCCCATGATATTTCATCCCTGCTTTGAAGTAGCAGCCATGTCGCACTGACTCCAAGGCCCCTTTCTGCAGCAATGCAGTTAACCAATTCTATCCAGAGGCTCCAATCCACTTTCTCCTCGGCTCGATTCGGCTGCGGTATATTCAGACCAAGTTCCAGTCCATACGCTGCTTCTATCTCAGCTGTCATTATTCGAATGATTTCGTCCTGTTTTGAATTGAGCCTGGGGTGTTTTTCAGAGTAGACAATAGGTGGGACATGATTCTCGACGTGAAGGTAAGCAAGAAGCTGCGCTACTGTCGAAAATATTTCTTGTGATGTCATTTTCATCTCATCGTCTTCTACAGATTGGTTGAGAATACCCCCAAGCGGAGACCCAAGAAGCGGGGACCCGGATATGGGTGCGCCTTCCAGAAAATCAAGGATAGGAGGGGTATCAATCATCGTAAGAGTATTGAAGGCAGTACTTTCAGCCTTAGTTCTTTCTGCCCTCCAACCACTTATTAGCATGGACGTAAGGCTGCTAAGAAGCACACCTACGCCACGTCTACGACGAGCTATGTCGGCTAGTTCTTCCTTCTTGTACATCACCATCCCATCCTGCAGGGTATTACCAATACCGGGCTGTTTAGGATTATCTTGGTCGCCAACAGCATTGACAAGCCGCCAGACGTTGAGATTCGAGTTGCCAATCCCAGGCATTGTGTCGACGATCCTTTTAGCTATCCATATAACTTCTCTTTGCCTCCTCTTCAGTAGAAGCGAGTTAAGTATGTCGATGCCGTCCTCGCGAGCGATTTCTAGAGTATACAAAAGCTTATTGAAGGACATTCCCGTCCATCGCGTTTCCCATTCAGCTTCCAACTCTTGCATTATAGGTTCCAAATGTTTATGTTCCTGACTGGCTGGAACGGGTGTATCTGGTTCCAGTGATCCAAACACAGATGGATAGGTTGAATCGACGAGTCCCGAGGTAAGAGAGGGAAGAGAAGCAGCGAGTTTAACAGGGGGTGATGGATATGTATTTTCGCCTTGCAGATGGGGTGGAAGGAACTTGTCGACATATAGGGCGTAATAATCTTCCTTTTCAGCATCTGAGCTGAATGGTGGTGCAAAAACAACAAATTCGTCGAGAGGTGCCATTCGGAAAGACACAGCCTCGGTTCCTATTTCAAACTCGTCTTGAGCACCACCAGGCAAAGATTGAAAGTCAGACTTTTTTGCTTCGTCAGATCCCTCTGTGCTTTCGCCTGTATCTTTCTCTTCTTTCTTTAGAGGACTTGGTGGCGGGTGCGGTAAGAATGCGGCCTTTACGCTAGGGAGGTCGAAAAGTTGTTGCGGGACTGAAGGACTTCCGACTGGATACTTTTCTTCTAGTAACATAAAGAAGTCCTCGTTATCTTCGGGTCTATTATAACGGCCTGGTTTCGTATTCCAGAGCCTTTCCAAATTATCCCGAATTTGTTCAATTTCAGCCTCCGCTTTCTCCCTCCCTTCGTAGTATTGATCGTTCTCATCAGCGATTTTGTGGAACAGAACATCTTGCTCTTTCTTTCGCTTGATGATGTTGACCTTACGAGATTTCGATTTGACGGAGTTTTCGAGCATGGAGAAGGCATCCGTAGGTGCCTTCTTTTTCGTGTCTATAACTGGGTCCGAAAGAGATCTCCAACTCTTTGCATATCGCCGTACAAAAATTCGAGGAGAAAGCCCCGGCCCCGAACCCCCATTTTTCTTGCGACTATATTGTTGTGTCTGTTGCCCGGAACCTGAACCGATAAATCTTTCATTTCTAAGACACGACGAACCATTTGAGATTGAACAGAATTGGCGTGCTACCGTTCTTGATGATAACGATTGTGGCTTTGCCGCGTTCTTCCTAAGAAGTCCGCGAAGGAATATTCTTGTTCTAGGTGGGAGCAGGAACGGCAGCAAGAGGAAGCATGCTGTGGGATCTTGACGGCGGGATTCGATGGACATTCGGAGACCATTGGGGCGGATATCATGGGGACTTGAAGAAACCGAAGAAGTAGTTATAGGAGCGGCCTCTGTTATACTGGCCGTCCGAGGGGCGACGTTCCTAGCCAATGCTGCCGGCGCCGCTTTTGTAGAGCTTTGTATATACTGGCGGTTGATTTTATTATATTGAAAGAATGGGGAACGAAGAGAGGCGAATTCGAAGAGCATCGAGTTGAAATTTTTGGCTGGCGAAAAAAGAGGTGTACGCTTTCGGTTAGCGTTGGAGGTGGGATGATAAGATAAGATCCAACCCGCAACACGTTTTCCATGTTCCACAGGTCTCTACATATTCTGAGAATCCGAGGAGTAACACTTGGATGATAATAATATTGGTTGTAAATCTAATTAGAAATTAATTCCTTGAGTTGCCTGGACTTCACCGTGTATCCACAAGGTTGTTAGAATAAGTTTTATGAGTGAAGGCCAATGTAGTTTGGCCGACATGAAATCATATTAATTTGCATTGTGGAAGCTATATGTGCAATTGGAGACAGTTAAACAGTAAGTACATACATCTACATTTGATTAGGATACTGCAAACAAAACCGCTGGAAACCTAGCTATCATAACTAAATGAAGTGATTATAAAGTTAATGTGTAGAGAGAAAAAAGTATGGCGATTTTGGGCATAAATCTGTCATCATGGCCTGTCGCTGTACGACTGGATGCCACCGACCTGCCTGCTATCCATTTCCATGCCTCCCATCTGATTGGCTTGATAATCTTTTTCATAGCTTGGAGGAGCACCTTGTTCGCCCGACGAATAAGAATTATTGCGCTTCCTTCGCAGAAACCAAATGAGAAATCCCGCAATTGCCCCTAGAACTGCCAAACCGCCAACGACACCCCCGGCGATAGTACCGATATTTGAGCCACCACTTGATCCATTCTTTGTCTCTTGAGGGGAAGAGGTTTGTTCAGGTATCGTCGTTACCGTCGATAATATCGTTACGGGGGAACCGGAAACCGTCGAGATTATATTTTTCGTTTCCACAACTGGGGTCGGGGTGGGAGTACTTGAGACAGATGGAGGTAGGAATCTCGCAGACCCTTTAAATTCAAACGCCGCAGAAAGCAAAAAATCGTCAGCCTCGGAATTTAGGCTAGGAAAAGGGATATCGCAATGACTGTGCCGGCACCCAGTATACTGTTCCTCATTCCGATTATCGAGCGAAGTTCGGAAGCAGAGGAAACGGTAACCGTCGCCGTTACAGTGGTCAACGCGACAGTGGTGGTAGCAAAAACAGTGGCTGGCGCACCTATTGCGTCTGTTGGCGTGGGCACGCCAGCTGTTATTCCCTTATCAATGCAATATTGCTGAAGAATCGAAGTGGCCGTAAGTCTATCGATACTATTGCTACAGGCGGATTGGGCTAGAAGTCCGGCTGTGGAGATGGCATCTTGAAGTGTGTCCGCTCGACAGATGCAATCATTGGTTTCACACCCAATTTCCTTTTGAACAGGGCGGCCACCATTGATACCGTAATCAACCGAGAAAACACCTTTTAAACATCGTTTTAGATCACTAAAGACCTCGATGGTTGAGAAGTTGATCGTGTTCTGGCCGTTTTGGGCAGCGACCAAGGAACTCGAAAGCGCAAGTGCCGATAAGACTGCTGACGGTCGCATCTCGAAGGATTATAATGCTTGTTGGTTTGTATGGTGAGACAAGCGATCTTCGTTCGCTTCGATTTATTCTCCTGACGAGAAAACTCAGAAATTTGATATATTTAGTGGATCCACTACCCGTTGCTTAAATTTGTTGGTTCTGTAAATGATTAGGAGAATTTTGCAGGAAAGCTTTCAGAAGTTCATTCACGGGCGCTGAGGGCTTTAAGAGGCCGCAGAATGCGGAATCGAGGAGAAAGGGGCCTGTTGATTCCCGACTCACGACCGCGGAGTTCGGGCTGCAGCGCTGCTCCAAATCACCTCGAAAACACCCATAACCTATTCCAGACTGAGACTTTGTTCGTCCGTTTGGCTGAGTTACACGAAATTGGCCCCTGGTCCGTTGAATTTGCCCCCATCAGGTGTGGGTTCTCGAGCCCTTGGCGCCGAGCGGCTGAGAAGGCTTCTTATTGTTTCTGCAAAAGAGCCAATCGCAAGGGCTTGATCCCGCCAATAAATCCTTCGGCGTTTCCAATGTTTTCAGTTCATCTCATGCATGCGCACGCCCGCGTGGACTGAGGATGGTGGCGATGGGCGCCCATCTGCCATGTGTCAATACTGATAGCTACGCCGCGTAGCCTTGTTTTCGAATTTCATAACGCTATAGACATGTCATACTGTAAGAGCACCTATGAGCTCATATGTTGCTATCATCCTATATAATGTCTTGATGAGTATGTCTTGTATACCTACTCAACATTTTGACCAGGTCCGCCGGTTGGTAACGGGTTTCACAGGGTCGCAAAGGGTCCACCGAGCTAACCTAGCGTGAAGGCACTAAACAATAACTTAAATTCATGATTCACACGGTGCGCTGAACAAGTTCGTGAATGAAACTGAAAGAAGCTTAACTAATCCAGAAGTTTAAACCTGAGCCAGGATCCAAGGGCTTTCATCGATACATTGCTTTGAGTTTTTAAGATCTTTATATACTAACTTAATAGGGAAACCCTTGATGTTTCGCAGATTCTGCTTGTATTATATAATACGTGTTAGCCACTCTGGAATTGGAGGCTCGTAATCGTCCTTAGATCAGATATTCTGCTTGATGTTCTCGCGTACCCAGACCTCGCATTTTGTTTGATACTTTAAATTCAGATTTTAGGGTTTGAGCCGAAGTTTATATCTCCTTGCGCACTTACATTGAAATTTACAAAATATAGATTTGGATAGGGCTGGTTTACGAGACTACATTTGGAGCACTAGATCTGAATCAACTTTCTCTATACCGTATACCCGAACGGATTGTAACCTTAGCTGTAACTAGATGATCCAAGAAGCATTTAGGTAGTAATTAGTATAATGTAATTAATTTATATTCGCTTAGAACGGGCTGCCCGTAGGAGCATTGAATAAAACATAAATATTCTTGCGCAACATAGTATTGTGTTAAGTCTACAGATATACTACCGCCATTGGTAGGATATATTTACGTCACTAAGGTTGCAAAAACTAAAACCAAATAGACTTCGCTTCCTGATTCCATGGACCCACGCCGAATATTACCGTGTTTTTGAAATTGCATATATGGACATCCAGCGCATATTTATAGGCATGGTATACATGCCATCCAACACTCACGCGATCAAACAGTAAGACGGGGGGTGTACCGTAACTGTAACACTGTGATGTTTCAAATACTCCAGCTATTTATTTCGTTTTCCTGTCTACGTATACCATGGTATGCCAGTAGTACTAGAGTGCAGTGGGCCGACGGCACAGAACCTTTGTTTCAGTTCGGCTGCTGGTAGTTATGGGAGCCCCGAATTTGGTCTTACACAGGAATCGAATTTCATATATATACAGACAATTTAAAGGCACAGTGCATTTGACAACCACTAGTAACCATTGCATAGAGGCTGTTTCAGATCTTGGAAGTGCTGGTGATGTCGTGATATCATGATGCCAATGCTATGCCCATACATACATATATGCAACGCAATTGCGCAATGGATCTCGTAGAGGGGCATTAAGCTCCCGTGGGTATCTAGATAGCTAGGTGGCAGTTAAACTTATATAATTTCCAATATTGTGATCAAGGTTTATATTACTATTCTAGATATTTGCAATCTCAAACTTTAACCGCCTAAGTAGTAATATTATAATATACATTTATCTATATACCCACAAAGCTGCAGAGCTGGAACTATTGTGGGTAGGAATAGAGCTAACTAGGTTAATTAATTATTAATTTTCATTTCCAATTGTTCAATCGGCCAATCGGTAATGAAATAGGTATATTATCTGCGTACCCATACGCAAGCCTGTGGAACACCAGAAAGACAGGCAGCACCCAACGTCCTCTCCAACACAAATTATGTGCATCGCAACACAGGTCAACGATCTAGAGTGTCGTCAAGAACAGGCTATGTTGCACAAGCATTTCAAATCGCTTGACTGCATCGACGCGACCTCGCAGCGACCAAAGTACGAATATCACGACCGAAGAGCCTCATTGCCCGCTTCGATACGGTGTCTGCCCTGTCAGCTATTTTAGTGATAGCTCCAGTATTAACTTTCGGCGAGGGATCAGAATGCTGTGTTCACGTTTCTCGGCATCAGTCTTGGCTTTACTCAGCCGCACCATAGACCCATGCTTCTCGGGCAAAAATAGCAGCCGCTGCTTTGGTTGATTCGTGAGATGCCAATCCACATTCAGTTTTGCCTGTTCTAGCTCCCCACTTTCTAAGTACAGGTTGTGCCTCTTGCTCAAAAAAGGTTTCCTCTGTCAAGGGTTAGCTTGCATGCTTCCAAATACCGAGCGAATGCATTGTTGCAGGCTTGGAAAAAAGCCTTTCCGTCGATATCACCTTCGCTTGTCAACTGTCAAGGGCGAGCGATGTCTACAAGATCTCACGGGAAAATAAGGACTGTGGTACGAAAGGGATATTGGTCACGATAATTAATCTCCCGACATGTCAATATCCCTACCCTTTCGTCCAAGAAATCCCTATCGATTAGCATTCCCAGGTGGAGTTGACCAAAGTTATGCAGCCTTCGACCGGCAGCGCTAAGCAAAGCCGGTGACGAGACGATAGTGGGGAATCGAAGGCATCCCTCCTTGCAGACGCAAGACCGGCCCAGAATTAGAGATAGGAACCCATGCCAGTTACATTTTAAGGTCATTAATCCGCCGTCCATCCTTTAACCTCTTACGTGCAAGTCACTTCGCGAAAAAGCTGACAGCTTGAAGTTCCAAATCTGAACGGCTGAGGAAGAAAAAAAAAAAAAAAGTCTGCCTCGAACAATACATATTATAATCAGACAGCAAAGGCGCGGGTCCCGAAACCTTCCCCTCCTCTTCTCTCTTCTCCTTCAGCTCCTCCAATTCTCTTACACCGGGATATTACAGATGCAGGTGTCACAACGATAAGCAGCGGAAAGTAGCCTAAGGAACCAGTCTTGGGGCTCCATCCAGTGCCGCAATTCTTACTCCACCAAGTGCCAGCTTACTATACAATCTTTCTGGTCATACAACCTCTAAGACAAAACCAATCCTCTTTCACCAACATACGCAGAAGTTGTATATTCAATTACGTCTACTAAAACCCGACCGCCGACGAGATCGAGATGGAACAGGGTCAGGATCCATGGGATCCAACGGGGAATAATCCCCAACAGTACGTTTCGGGTCAGCCAACGGCAACAACACAAGCTTCAGGTGCGCCAGAGACGCCGACACGGCCAACCAGACCCACATATACACCTTCTACTTCCACCTCGTCGATTCCTCAATACCATGCAGGCAGCAGTGGGGACCACTCTCATCTACCGAAAATCAATAGGCGACCGGTTGGGAATTCGAAAACGCCGTCTGAATCGAGTAATTCACCTACCAGTACTGTAGAAACAGGTACGGGAACTTCAGATTCATTTATAGGCGGGCGTGTAGGAACTCCTCAGGAAGAAGAACACTACGAGGGATACTACGATTTCCCGGGGCATTTTGGTCCGGACTTTCAACCGGCTACTACATTATCTCCCAGTCAGCAGGCTGGTCCTATCAGAATTTCGTCCCCATCATTTGATGCGGCGGGTAACCCGCAGTCGGGCGATGCTGGGGATCCAGAGGCAGGTCGAACTTCGATAGCAGCTATTGCTGCTGGCGTTATCGGAGCTGGAGCAGCCATGCAGGGCAATATTACTCCACATCCTTCTGGACAGCCATCTTTTCTGCGGACAGGACATGCAGATACGGAGGTTATCAGAAAGCCGACTATGGCGAGGAGGTTATTCGATCGTGGGAGCTCGACATTGCAAAGGATGAAAACTGGAGCAAATAGAAAATCGAATCCCGGTGCCGGCGATGGAGCTTACTCCAAACTTCAAGACCAGGAAGAGGAGGACGAGGATTCCGCATATAGCGGGACAGGATGTAAGTTAATATATCATGACCAGATTCTTAGATATGTGCTAATGATTTTTCACAGTTGATGTTTCCTCCTATGATAGCTTCCCGCTTTACAACGACGATAAGGGGTCGGCCACTTCTTATGGAAGTCGAGGCATCGAACTCCGTGGCCTCAAGCATCAAGGCAGTGCGATAGATTTGAGTATGTGCCCTCCTCTAAGATGCTCTTCAGACATAGTCTAATGTATATCCAGGTGACCATGAGAGATCATACGCCATTAGAAGTGGTGGGACTTTCTACGGACAGGAGCTAGCCATCCCAGTCGATCTTGATCCTCCAAATTGGCGCCCGTGGGAAATGGACTGGCCGTACCTCACATTCTTGAATCTACTAAGTTTCGGCCTGGCTGGTGTAACGGAATACCTTATCCAACTATCTGACTCGATCGGTGCAAGGGGTTTGATTCAGTACAAGACAGCCAGGGAAGTACCGATTGACGAATGGATAGCCTGGAAGTATACACCAACAATCGTAGGTGTGGTGTTTGGTGTTTTATGGCAGGTTACGGACACTGAAGTAAAACGAAACGAACCTTACTACCAAATGTCAAGACCTAACGGTGCTATTGCCAAAAATTCCCTGAATGTTGACTATTTCGAATTCCTCAGCTTTTTAACGCCATTCCAAGGTGTGAAATACCGACAATGGGCGGTAACATGTAGCGCTATTTGCTACTTCATTTCCTACGCTATTGTTCCCAATTTGCTCGGAGCTTTGCTCGATACCGAGGATCTTAGTGATGAAGAGCAGGCTAGCCTAGGGAACGGGAACCTAAAGTACCTGAGAGTCGACTCCAGATACGCTCGACCTCTGGAGGCTATGTTCATCGTCGTCGGTATTGCTGGTGTGTGCCTTCAAGTCCTTCTCATGCGTCGGAAAAGCGGTCTCGTGGGGGATGTCTCTGGTATTGCCGGTATTGCCGCTATGGCCAACAAGTCCCACATTCTGATGGACTTCAAGGGGCTCGACGAAGCTGACGAAAGACAAATTCACGACCACCTTGCGAAGCGAAGATACCGACTTCACAAGATGTCTTTGTATCTTGGTGCTGATGTTGCCATGGCCGACCGTCCTGAATTTCACGAGTCGAAGCGAAAGAAGATCAAGAAGGAATCCCCAAACCACCCTATATTCACTCTTCTCACAGCGATTCCATTTGCAGCCTTCCTAGTAGCCGTTTTAGCTATCATGCCTGTTCTGTCCTTCACCGACGGTGGTAAACGCTTCATCGACAAGGTTCCCTTTACTGCTACTTTCTTGGGTATTCTTATCAAGTCTATTTGGGAAGTCCTGGACAAGCAACTTCGTATCATTCAACCTTTCCGCACACTTAGCATCGGCAATGCGCTGCCTAATATCCTTACTCTCGATTATACTGGTACCATCCCTGGATGGGTTACCGTCAAAGCAATCCGCAACCATCACTGGCTTCTCGCTCTTGTAACCTTCAACTCTGTTCTCATCGAAATATTAACTGTCACAATGGGTTCTTTCCTCAATCGTTCCGCCGACGATGAGGAAACTGTCACTTCCATCCGAGTCTCATTTGCACTAGCAACTGTGATCTGTACGGGCTTGCTTGCTACACTCTTCCTTGTTGTCAAGCGACGTAGGATGCCATTCCTTCCTCGACAACCTGGTACTATCGCTTCCGTTCTTACATTTATCCACCAAAGTAAAATGGTTACAGACTTTGAATCCATGGAACAATGGCCAACATGGAAGAGAGAGGCAAAACTTATGGAAATCAACAAACGTTATGCATTCGGTTGGTTCAGCGGAAGAGACAAGCAAATCCATTTGGGTGTCGACCAGTGTCCAATCAGCAGCGTTTATGAATATGGAAAAGATTATAAACAAGGAGTTGTCGCTACTGTTGGGGATTATGAATACTACTAAACTTCTCATGAATAATGTTTTATTATACTTTACTTCGTCTTTCTTTTCTTTGAGGTTGGTCTTACGGGTTCATGCTATTATGAGGCATTATCGGTCGTCGCACTTTACTTTACCTTCCATCTTTCCTTAATCTCGGTTTCATCTTTCCTTTCCTTACTTACTTCGGAACGGGGCCATTTTTCCGCGCCAAAGATATCAATGCATCTCCGGTCTTTATGTATTAGCGCTGCAAAGGGTAATCAGCGTTAATGGTTAGATTTTCGGCATACCTGGGTCTGAGGAGTTTTTTTCTCTAGGATTTTTTTCCATGTTTCTTTGGTCCTAATAACCATTTCATTTTTTTTAAAAAAATATTCTCTATCA
The DNA here is from genome assembly GCA_036872755.1 of Orbilia blumenaviensis. Taxonomy (NCBI): domain Eukaryota; kingdom Fungi; phylum Ascomycota; class Orbiliomycetes; order Orbiliales; family Orbiliaceae; genus Orbilia; species Orbilia blumenaviensis. The sequence continues at coordinate 1,345,338 of JAVHNS010000006.1, read as the reverse complement.
TTTTCTTTATTTCGGCGTTATAACTGTTTCTACTGACGGGAGTTCCGCGCACCCAAAACCAAAACCCTGAAATGAAGATTGTTTAAATACAGCACGTATACGTACACCCTAAAAATCTATATAGGCGGGATCTATTAAAATCAAGTTATGATATTTCTCTCAGTCCTAACTGGACTCTAGTCCAAGCGTAAAATTTCATGTGTTTGACACTCACGATCAGTAAACGCAGATGCATTAATTGTTGTAATATGTCACAATCTGACAGCAGGTATATGCAGACTGTATATGCAGGTGAGGCGTATAATATTCCGGCATTCCTACTACGTACAAACATATGTGGTTTCTGGTCAAAATACCCGACGCATTGACGGACGGTTACACAGAACGTATTGAATCCTCGGCAAACGGCTTTGAGGGCCAATAGGTTTGTCACGAATTCTATACATACGGAGTTCTATAGATATCAAACAAGGCCCACAATCCCAACCCTCAATTCCTTTTGAACTTCTTACCCACCATCAAAGAAAAAAAAAAGAATTAAAAAATTAAAATTTTTTTAAGTACTTTTAGAAAGGGGGCCAAACAGCAAACAAACGTAACTCCGTCAAAAATCTCGGCAAGCACGGGTACTCAGCCAGCGTCCGGGTAACTCTCCCATACATAAAAGAATTTGCACAAGTCACAAATCTCCCAAACTCGCCGTTCTCGCATTTTATCTCCCCGGTAGGCTCTTCAATTCTGCATGTTAGAAGGAGATTGAACGGATGGGGTTTTATAGCAAATAGATCGCCCGCTGCGTAGGGAAGTCCACCGGGGGTGAGCATATAAATACTGAAAGTGCCGTCGGAAAGGGCGCCGTTGGGGGTGAGGGTAAAAATGGTAGGGGTTTTGATAGGATTATGCACTTCTGTGAATTCAAGTCTAACGCCTTCGTTTACGGTAGGGGGTATCCAAACGTAATGGCCATCTCTGAAATTGCTAGCAGAGACTCTGATTGCAAATCCAGTAGCGGCGGTTTTAATGGTTGAGGTCTCGGTGACCGTTGTAGTGGTCGTGAGAGTCGGAATGGTGATGTAAATTGTGCTTTCAAGTACCCTGATCGGAGATTGTAAGGTGATTACGGTGTGGGTGGCTCCAATGCAGGAACATGCGCTTGAGTAGCGGACGGAGCCAGAGCAGGGGCTCGCGTAAGCCGGGATGGCAGTTGCGGTATTGGTTATTGGTTCGTCACGTTTTTCAAATGTTTGGCTGCCGCCTTCCGGGAAGATCGTGGTTGTGGCGGTGGTAAGAGTGGTTGTGACGGTTTCCGTTAAAATTTCCGTATAGTCGTAGACTGTAGATTCCCAGTCAACCCAAGAGGTACTGAGGTTATCTAGAGTTAGTCTACATACATCATACATCATAGTAGGATGGGCTTGAGATGCGGTAAACACATGTAGACTTGGGGCGCTTTATGTAATATTGGGGATTCAACATACGATACCGCTGGGGTCACAGTTGTAGCGAAGTATGAATAGCAATCCGCTGTGCCTGGGCGGGTAGGAAAGTTGGTGGCTCGGATCGCTATGACCAAAATGTTAGATATATGTGCATCAATATTAATTTCACTAGTATTTTTTGAATAAATACCCCGAAGACAATTGTCCTCAATGCATTTCGTCAAGGTAGCCGATTTAACTGGTAGTACGATAGCGGCGACAAGAAGTAGCCTTGTCGTTAATTTCATTTTAAGCAATCAGCGCAACGCGATATATCGACAATCTCCTGTTGTGTTTTGTGTCCAGCAACTTAAACCTCAGGTCTCCGCAATTAACCATTGCGAGGGGGATCCGGATTATATAGTTACTTAAGGGCTGCCACGAATTCAATCAGCCTTCTTACACTTTACATCCCGTCCCTGCCTGTGCGGTGAACGGCTGAACTATCATGCACTTTAAGACCAGAAACCTGCAGGTGATACAAAAACTGGATTGGTCAACTGGAACGCCACAGGGACGCGAGGAACATAGATTTAGCGAGGAGCGGTCTTGGCTATCGACATGGCCGTTACCCGTTATGCCGAAGAAAAGACTTAAAGCGTACTGGAACGGTGGTTGGAGTGTTGTATTTTGGTTAATTACGGGTGACGGTAGTAGTAGTAACAGAAGCACACACAATTTACTTGGGGGAAAATTTGAGCATAGGGAATGTCCAAAGAAATTTAGATCGCAGTCTTCATTCCGTCTTACGTTAATAGTACTTAAAGACTGTACATGCGCGTAGAATAGGCCTGTACATGACAGAATGCTTGTGATAAAGAAGGTTTAGAATCAGAATGTCCTGCATGACAGAGGGTGGAATTAATACATTTTTAAGTGGAAGAGGCGCAGACTATGACGTGAAAGTAAGCGTTTGTTTAAAAGCAAGAGAAAAAAATCATATTGGGTTGCGATTATTAAGGTGGAGGGGTAGATGGTTTCTATGGCTTATGATATTAGAGAGGGGGTTTGGGGTATGGGGCGGAATAGGAGCTTACAAGCAGGTGCCCTAGTTTCTCTTTGGGCGTCCACGGCCAGCTCTGGTCTTTGCCGGTGTTACCTCGGCCTGCTCACCGCTGGCTTGGTCCTTGCCAGAGATGGTGGCCTTGGTAACTCGCCCTTTCTTTTTGGGGGGCTCCTCCTGGGCTGGCTCCTCGGTGGCTTCGGCAACCTCTTCGGGGTCGTTCTTCTTGATGGAAGAACGACCTCTTTTAGGAGCCGGGGCCTCCTCAACCTTGTCTTCTTTGGCTTTGGCCCCCTTTCCACCCCTCTTTTTGGGGGCAACCTCGACAGCGGATGCCTCCGTAAGAGCCTCGGCGGCGGCGGCTTCACCAGAAGCTTCGGCTGATGATTGCTCACCCTTCTTCGCTTTCCTAGCCCCGCGACCAGTTGGCTTGGAAATTGCGATTGCGGCGAGCGTATCATCAGCTGTCGCGGTAGGCTCTTCAGGCTCCTCGGAAACCTTGGCCTTCTTAGTAGCGCGACCTTTTTTGGTTGGAACAACAGCAGGAGCAGCTTCTGTTGTTTTCTCTTCGTCCTCAGGAGCGGCCTTGCGCTTGCGACCATTGGTTTTCTTAGTGGTAGGCTCTTCGACCTTTTCTTCTTTCTCGGCTGTTTTTTTGGCCGCAGTAGCCTTCTTTCCTTTCTTTGCAGCCTCCTTTGCAGCCTCCAATTCCTTTGCTTTCGCGGTAGCTTTCCTTCCTCTCTTTGCAGGTACGGGAACCTCTTCTTCTACCTCAGCTTCTTTCTCTGGCTCTTCCGCTTCCTCTTTATCCTCATCCTCTTCTACAGCTGCTGCCTTTCTCTTCCTTGGTGTAGCTACTTTACCTCCTTTAGCAGGGGCTTTCTCTTTTTTAGCAGCAGCTTTTTTCTTTGGGGCTCTACGAAAACAGCCGTGTTAGATAAAACAATGATGTTAATTCCATTGGAAACATCAATCCTTACTCGTCTTCAGAGGCTTCTTCTATTTCCTCTTCTTCCGCGTCCTTTTTGTTCTTCTTAGTGACCCGTTTGGTCATTCCACGAGCACCAGGGACATTCAGTTCCTTGTCCTAGATTGAAGCATTTTTCAGTCCTCGTTTTTTCGAGGTAGCAGAGGGTTTGAGATCTCAGTGTTACTAACCCCTTTCCAGATTTCATCCGGAACATGTCCATCTTGAAGACTCTTCAAAACTAATTCTTTGTCTTCTTTTGGGAGCTCCTCGAATCCATCCAGGCTGGTGACATCCTGTTCGATATCTTTCCAGACATTGGCAATGATTGTCGGAGTGACACAGCCCCTAGTACTTTTGTTTTAGCACTAATTTGCTTGGGATTTACTGGCTATCAGTAATAGTTGGAATGGGTTACTTACCAGTGTCTATACTGATAGCTTTTAAATGCGCCTGCCTCAATCCAGGTCCCGAGCCTAAGCTCACCTTTGAGGATTTTGCTACCGGCTTTTGCACAAACACTACCTTTGCAACCAGCTCGGCCAGTACTGGCGATATCTAGATGATAGTGGTTCACAAGTTAGAGGGTCTTCTAAAAATATATGTTCCTTCGTTTGGAAAAGGGGGGAAGGTTGGGTTGTCGGAACTGTGCATTCAGGGAGTGATATCATTCTGACTTACCAACGCGATATGGCATTTTGTCGTATGTCAAATTTCCTTGAAAGGAAAAGTAAAGATAGAGCAAGTGGGAAGAACGAAACGAAGCTTGGGTATCACGACGATAGAGTTAGTTTCAAAAGTGCTAGGTAGTGCCTTGTTGGGGAAGATGGAGGTTTGAAAGATTCCCCGGGTCTGAAAGGGATGGGAATGATAACAGAGATTGCCAACTCACAAATGGCAACCTCGCCCCACGTTCAAGCACGTTAGTTGAAAATGCTTACTTCGCTGATTGGAAAAATCTGCAGAACTATGAGAAGTTCAGATAATTAGGAGGAAGATGATATTTTAGACAGTGGGGAACAGTGGATGAAGTGATAAGTGGAGGGAAGGTGGTTGATGAGAAGTGGTCGGTGGGAGATGAAAGGGAAGGAAGAGAGATCGGTTGGCAGCAGTGACGCGTTTGAATTTTCTTGGAAATCTGCTGGACCGAAACCACAGGAACAACACACGACCTTCGATGCCCCGATCTTTATTCACGACAAAAAAATATTTTATTTACGTTCTGTGACTGTAAAAATTATTTTTCTGAACGCCGCTAGGGCTAGTATTAACCTGCGGTCTACGTTTTAAAGATTCTTGGTGTAGTTCCGGGTTTTGGGGTACAGGAAGAACAGGATCCAAGCGATGACAAAGGACACTCAGACTCGTTGGGCTTGGGGGGAGCCCTAAGGGGAGGACTAAACTTTCAGCAGATAATCAAATTTCAATTGGTGTAGGACTGGATAAATGGCTATCAATCAATAATATATCCGAAAGCCGTAGAGATTTCTACGATGACATAAATATATAGCTTTACGAAGGCAATATTTGCATCCTAGCCAGTTGGAGCAACTGGCCTGATTGATGTCCTAGATATATACTGGATATCTAAAACATTATGGCAGATATCAGCTGACACTTAAGAAGGGAAAAGTTCGTCGAGTTTCTACTTAAATTCTTTGTTTGAAGTGGGCAGTTAGTTGAGAACACCCTATCGTTTAATCCTATTCGTTATATACCCATGTACTTACCTTCATATGCAAAGCATTGGAACGCAAGCGCATGTGCCTGTGGGTTCGAAAACGCACCATCACTACAGGGACTAACAGCAGTCCTAGATCCGAGTCAAGTAAAGCTCTTTATTGTTATAGTATATGGGGATGGCAATTCAGAGGTATTTGAAATATGAGTGTGAGCGAATGGCACCGTATTAGTGGATGTATTCGAATATTCCATCGACCTAAATTTCCGCACGAATAACTTCAAGCCTCGATTTTATATGTATATCTAGGTACTCCACTGGGGAATTTATTTTTCGGAATTGTATATAACGATTGTATCATTCGGGTATTATAGTGTGGAGCATAAATACATTGTCAACGGAATATAATAGGATTAATTAGGTATATTAGTGGTACCATGGTAGTCCACGGCCGTTTACTAGGTAGCTACCTATTATATCGGACATATTGATGCTCGTCTAAATAATACGCATGAATATTACCACGTTACTATTGTACTTATTCTGTGTTATTCCCATCCGCGCGGATCAATTGTCCACCTAACTAGGTACCTAGGTATGCCTGGCGGATAGTGTAATACCGAAACTACAGACAACTATAACCGTATTTATGTTATCAGAAATAAATAAAACATTTATTTCGGCTAGTTACCTACCTATTTAGTCCCTTCCTGGCAGCCTGAACAGATCTTCTCAGAACAGAGACCTACAACCGGCCGCGGATCACACATTCACAGGAAAAGACACGATATTTTGATAGAGTGATACAGAATGCGCCAAGTAGTCATGAAAAGTTATTTCCGAAAGTGCTCCATAAATATAGCTGGAGCTTCCTATCCATTTAAGTCCCCGTGTTCTCCTTCCCCTCTTCCCGCTTTCTCTTCTTCTAACCTTCAACCCTTCCCCAGGCCTGGTACCTTTCGGATCCTTCAAAGTTATCTCTACCTAACTTTCTGTATAGGGCAATCCTACCTCTATACTAAGATCCATAGATCACTTTAATTAATTGAATCCTCTCCAAAATGAATCTCACTACCTTCCTTCTCACTCTCCTCTTCGCCTTGGTAAACCCCTCCTTTGTCTGGGCCAGTTCCAACAGCAATACTTTCACAGCCCCACTTGCAGGCGACCTGGTGACTGCTGGATCCCCTTTCCAAGTACGTTGGATCAATCTAGATGGTGGTATTGTCAACCTTGTGCTCGTCCGTGGAACTCCAAATAATCTCAAAACTGTTGGTGCATTGGCCGGTATGATAAACCATCCTAGATTATGGTCTTGATATTTTAGTCTGACAATTTATATTTTATTCTAACAGCCGGAATTCCAAACACCGGAGTCTTTAATTGGAATGTTCCCCCAAATCTGGAGCCAGGGACTGATTATGCAATCGAAATCCAGTATGGTGCTGAAAAGACTTTCACTCCACTGTTTACAATAATCGATGCAGTGCCCAGTGCCTTATCTACTACCGGCCCAAGTCTCATGGTCACCCCTCCAACAGTCCTAGTTGAGAAGACAACCGACGCTGGGAAAGTACTTACTGAATCTTATCCAATTGACCCCACTGGTTCTTCCCAATCCGTTCAAACACTTCTTGCCACTTCTTCAACGAGTCTGATCTTCCCAACCCCAACCGACCTGCCGGATGATCCTGTAATGATCCCTCCAACTTCTAAGTATCACTACACCGGGGGTAAGATCATTACTATTGATCGTAGTCCAAAGCCCTATTATTCTTCAACTACTGTCACATGGGAGCGAGTTATTCCAACAACCATCAACGGCAACTCAACCTCTTATATTATCAATAGGACAAGGACAACTAGCACCTGGGTAACGCCAACTGCAGGGGGTTTCGCAAATAGTGTTTTTATCGGCGTTCCTATTTCCCTGGCTGTTGTTCTTGCGGGCCTCATGATTGTCATCTGACCCGAACGGACAAGGATGGTACAGCTTCGGCCGCTGCTATTCGATTACCCTGCTATCAAAGACTTGGTTTGCAAATCTGGTTAATCCGGCCTTTAGGCTTCCGCGTTTTCTTTATTCATTAGTGGCACTACCTTGCGTTTATGGGCAGGGTATTCATACATGTATTGATATTGGATTATCCTGTAAGGCCTTCGGTGACAAATCGTGAGCTGCTTAGAAAGCGCTTCTGGTTCACTGGATTTCTTTTACACCAGGGCCTCTTTTTCCTTTGTCTAACGTATCATTATTAATAACAGGAACCAATAAAACGGAGGGTTTAACCAGAAAAGCCGGCTTTACAAATGGAAACCTTTGTTCGCAAAAAGATGTGATATCTCCTAATTCCGCCTTTTTTGCTTTGACTCACGGAATTTGGTGGTCTTGCTGGGAATTTGGTCTGATTTATAATCGATGATCTCGACGGGTAGTAGACAACGCATAAAATCCAACGCCTGGCCTCCGCAAGAACTTCGAGAGCTTCCGCTTTGTATACAACACGTGTGTCCTTTCAATTGAGGCCTCCAATAGGATCGTAGTGTATTCGTCCGCGGCTATTGAATACCGAGTCTATCTAATATAACCCTCAAAGAATCAAAGGAAATGGTGGACGAGATGTCTGCGGCCTTGAGTATTGCCCGTCGCCTGCCCTTGAGTAGCGGCAAAGGCTCCATACCGCAGCTCGGATATGGCGTACGTGCACCCGTTCGTCCCCTTTATGCATAATCAATGCTTCGCTAACATAGTTCTCTAATATTTAGGTTTATCAATGGTACCAATTCCCTCGATATTAGTATTTAGGACACATCTTCTAACAAAAAGTTATTACCTTGGAAAGTCCCGCCTCCAAAACCACCGCTACGACTCTTCACGCCCTGCAAGCCGGCTACCGCCATATCGACACCGCGGGAATCTACCGTAATGAACATGGAGTGGTAGCGGCAACCACCCAATTCCTGGCACTCAACCCCACTATTCCACGCTCTTCGCTGTTTATATCCACCAAATTCGCCCCCCATCTGAAGGGCTACAAAGCCGCGACGAATGCTATCGCCCAGAGTCTTTCGCATTTTAGGAATCCTCTGAGGGCGGATGATCCTAAATTAGATCTTCCTGCGACGCGGCCTAATGGGGTTGATAGAAGTGCATGGCCTAGGGATCCGGATTTTGAGACTGTCAGAACGGAGAGTGATGGGCTTGGGTATATTGATTTATATCTTATACATGCACCATCCGGTACCCTTGAGGAGCGGAATGGTGCCTGGAGAGCAATGGTGGAGGCTCAGCAAAGAGGGGAGATAAAGCATTTGGGAGTAAGTAACTACGGTGTTAGACACTTACGTGAGCTATTCGAGTTTATAGCGCACGAGGAGAGTGAGGGGAGGCCTGGTGGGAAAGTTGAGGTTTGGCAGGGAGAGATACATCCTTGGTTGAGTCGACATGATGTTAGGGGGTTTTGTGAGGATTTTGGGATTGTGATTCAGGCTTATAGTCCGCTTGTGAGGGGTCAGAAATGGGGGGATGAGTTGTTGAGAGGGGTTGTGGAGAGGACGGGGAAGTCCGAGGCGCAGGTTTTGATTAGGTGGAGCTTGCAGATGGTGAGTGTGGAGAGTCTGGGTAAGGTTTTTTTTTGCTGGGTTGGAGTTTTGCTAATCATAATTTGTGATATGTGAAATTTATAGGGATTTGTGCCGTTGCCAAAGTCTGAGAAAAATGAGAGGATTACGGAGAATGCGGATGTTTTTGATTTCGAATTGACGGACGACGAGTTGAAGCTTCTGGATACTGGGAAATATGAACCTTGCACTCAGTGGGATCCGACAGTCTGGACGCATTAAGAGTCCGAGGTCTGCCTAGTAGAGGCTGCATACGGTCACATCTACAATAAATAGCAGTCGCAGATGATATTATCCCGATGCAGTCATATTTCTTCGACCCATAGCTAAATTAAACTCTTAAATCTTTCAAACTATATATCTATCTCTATAAATCGCTCCCAGGTGTAATACAAAGACTCCGTAGTATACAAAGACTCCGTAGTATACAAATTATGTTGTATCAAAACCAAAAAATAGAAGATGTTATAGTCTACAATGTCTCAAGCAAAGTTAGTCAAAATCAACCGTTCGATGAGTTTCACCTGCCCTGATACATGTAGCAAAGACTGCCCACTCCCAGCCATCATCTCCTTAATAGCAAAATTCCAATCTCCACCGGGAACATCCGGGAAGTCCATCGCTACAATGCCTAAATTAGCTGTTTGGCTTTCAATAGTGTCTAACCAGGTCTGCATCCTTGCGTTGATTTCATTCGCCCAAACAGCTGGCTTGTATAGCACATTTATGCCCTCAATATTGACAGCAGATAGAAAATTGAGGCTTAATTGCGACGAGTTGAAGGATTGATGGCTGTCAAGGAACTTCTTCACAGTGTTCCATTTGGTGTTATAGTCTGGAGTACCATCTGAAAGGGTTGAAGGGCTGTATAAATCCTGAACGCGGAATTGGCCAGTCGAGTCCGTATGGTCTGGAGTATTATTTGCAACATCCATATAGAATCCCAAGTTACCACTGTATCTCCTAAGCAAGACGACTTTTCCACGGGCGTCGTCTAGTCTTGGGAGATTTGGGGAAGTGTACCAGCTTCCGTGACTACCGTCGTTGAATAAACCTTCTAAACGAGCTTCAAAATCTGATGGTTGCCCTGTGCCGTCGAAGTCCCATTTTATAGAACAGAGGACCGTCTCGCTGGGATGCGTAGCTAGGAATTCTTGAAATATCTTGAATACGTCTGCTGCAGTACCATCGAGCTCTAACATCCCATGTCGAAGTTTTAAGGGATCTGAATTGGATCCAACCCTCAAGTCAAAGAAACGGATTCCTTTTAATAGTTGGTCAGGGACGTAACTATACTGCGTACCGCCCAGTTCGGGAAGCCATGACACTCTCGAAGTTTGAGCGGCCGAATCGTGTGTTCCAGGAATCGTAAATCCGGAGACTAGTAAGCTACCGTCGATATTTGCCATCCATGTTGTAGTATTAATGACAGTGTTTTGCTTTCCAATTGGAACAAAGGTAAGATTGTCTTGATATTGATAATACCGACCACCGAGAAGAAAATCCTGGTTGTAGATTTTATTGAATGTGAAAGTACCAGATGAGACAACGTATGAGTTCCAGACATACGTGCTGTCCCAAATGATCCCAGGGTCTACGGCAGATATGTGGCGGTTGAATAAAACGTTTGAAGTTGGCACCGTTCGGGGTTCATCATGTACAATGAAGATTCCATGTGAAGGGTAGGCGGAATTTAGGATCGAAAGTTGAGCATGTGCGGAATCGATTTTGGGAAGGGCTGAAAGTGCCGCGGAGTTCCAGCCTTGAGGACTGGAGATTGGATTTGCGGTGTCATTTGACCGGGCTTGAAGGAGGGGGAACCCTTGCGTATGTGGACGAGCAGATGCGCAAGTGAGAAGAAGGAATATTGGCACAATCGTGACCTGGGATGCAAGTAGCTTCATTATTAATATATATTGTGTAGTGCAATGGCTCGGTGAATGGAGCCTAAGTTTGATACGCGGGTACTAGTAATATAAAGATCGTGCAAAATTCAAAGTAATGAAAATTAGTAGAGGAAGTATGGAGAATTGTCCAATAGAGAAGAGAATTATTGCAATGCTCATAAAAGAAAGGGTAACAGATACAGTGTTAAGCTCTTAGAAGCTGGGAGGATTTATATATACCATAAAGTATCTATATAGATCTGATGTTATCACAATCTTATTTCAAAAGCTACGTTGCTTATCGATCCTTGCGAAATATCCGAAACCCATAACGGGTTAAAGTTTGGATATCCTGGTATAGCAGCGGGCAGAAGGCTCGTATAGGCCTTATTCTAGAATACTGGAATCTCAATTTGGTCTAAGTCCATTGGGCTATATATGCGCTTACGCGGCGACTTTATGCGGGTAATGGATGGGTGTAACAGTTTGTGATAAGAGTGAGAAGTGTCGCGAGGATTCATGCCAGCAGGTTTGTGCACTATCCAGCAGGTTAGCTGGGCCATCAAAATAGTATTAATTCGAAATTTGTACCCAGTTTCGGCAACAACAGCGCCTTTTGTTAGTCGCCAAAACCCCAATGTTCAAGCTTCTCCAGATAACATCCCGATTCGAATGTGGTGATGAAAACGCACAAACACCGAAAATACCTACCAACGACTGAACCTCTTTCAGAAAACAATGGCTTACCCTTTCTGTATATCGCTTTTCTGTAGACCTATAAATTATGAATTCTGATTTTGGTGAGTCTGGGAAATAACCTTCTATTTGAGTTTTTTTAGAAATAATTCCCTGGGTTAAGAACCTTATGTCCCGAGTACAGCCGCTGAAGGTGCCTAGGAATTGAAGCAAGTATCGTCACCAACTACCTAATTGTCTGTCTATAGGTACTTCCCTCCTCTTAAAAAAAAAAAAAAAAAATTGGCTGATTTTGTGATCTCCGCGATAATCGATGTATATTGGTAAGAACGCCAGGCTCACGTGGCCACGGTACACAGGACAACTTGTTTGAGTCAAGTAGGCAAGTAACAGGGCAAGCACCTGGCCACGTAAAATAACAACGCAAATCTCGCGTGAGCTTATATAGAGCTTAGGGAGTGATCGACCTGATTGACGAAGACATCCTCTACTATACGTAAGATTTAAATGGGTACTTGAGTAGGTACCCAGTATCCCACCATGCGAATTCGTCAGAGCTCCAACTCATACGATGGATCGAGATATACTACGAGCCTTCAATGTTTAGAAGATAACCAGCTATCGATCCCGCGGATCCCGAACCATGGTTTGGGATTACAACGACCGAACGCCACCTCTGCAGCCTGCCGCAGCTAAGCTTCGCTTCGTTCCTCCACTAGTTCTTGGATCATCCAACATACCCCATGTTGTTTGGGGTATTGATGCGGAAATATGCCATGAAGTACCCTCAATGATCTGGGACTCAATGGAAATCCTAGTTCCAAAGGCCTATCTTCAGGCGGCGGCGGAACGTCTAACAAAATCTCTCCCTATCTTCACACAGATAGTGTTTCCACTTGATCAAGATCAACTACTCCCCCACTACTCCGACGACTGCATCCTGCTAGCTTCAGCTAAGAAGCTCCGTACAACGGCGAACTATATCATTCTGATTCCGGATACCGTTTTCCACTTCGACACTACAAATCCCACGTCAATAATGAAACCACCTAGCTACTTCGAGCTTCCCTTAAAATACAATGAAGTCGGAGTGCCGACATTTTCCAGTCTCTTAGATGCTCTTCTAGCATGCCGAAATGAGACGAAAACACAACATTTCACAGGTTTTGAAAAAGGCCGTTGGCGAATGAGCGGTCTAAAGCGTAGATTTCTCACTGAAGCAACCACACTTGTGGCATGAAGGCTAAGAGAACCATTAGAAGAGTATTTGAAAAGTCCGGACGACTACCCGCCCAAACTGAAGGCGATAAGGGACCGTATATCACAAGATAACACTGCGGTATTTGACAAGATGTTTATATGCACAAATCCTGGACTATGATTTCGAATTGTCTTTAAATTGCACTAAATAATATATAGTGCCGGGTCAGGGCTTCGAGGGCTCAGTGTGCTGCATATATGTGGGGCATTCATTTTATTACCTAGTCCGTGGGAGGAGTAACGGAGTATATACATCGTTTTATTTGCCTTGTATACATATTCCTATTATTTACACATAATGTAGATCGGAAAATACTGATAAATATATTTTGTTTCAATATTTCTTTAACAATAAAGGCAAAGGGGGGTGTTATTCATCCGGCAGGCCCCGAGAGAATTGATACAATCTTAAAACATAACCCAGTCCTCTTTAGGTGTATCTTTATATCTTTTCCCACACACAGCCGCTGGGTCTCCATGATACTTGACAATGGGTAGCGTAAAGTAAAGATAAAGATTTCCGATAAAGACCTCTCAAAAATTATTGGAGCAGATTATTCTGACAAACTCATCCAGGAGAAATACGGAGAGACAGATGGCTCGCAAATTCTCTCGAGACATGAACATGAAATATTCATTTCTTCTCGGTGAAGAAGACTATACTTCTTTACCTTGCACCGAGGACTTTGCGCAGGGAAATGAAGCCTTGCTTGATCAGGTAGACGGAAGCACTGGCAGCTCAACGGGATCCTCTGAAGAATCACTACCACAACCCGATGACGATGAGAACCCTGGATTAAATGGTAAGTGAGGCATAGATCATGGACTTCTCGCTACTGGATACTTCAAACTTTCAGCGACGATAGAATCCTAATACAATTCTTCTTCGAAATAATTTTTTTAGGGAATGGCATTGATACATCCCTGTGTTGGGATACGGAAATGCCAATAGATGAAGTGAGACAATTTCTGACTCGTATAAAGGTCTAATATATTCATTGCTAATATATCAAAGACCTCAAAAGTACTAGAGGATGTCGCCCAAGCTCTCCATTACAGGTTAAAGAGCTTCTTCGATGAAGGAATTTTATATTTCATCGGAGGGTTTGCGATACGGGTAAAAGGGTGTCAGGCATATAGTGGAGATTAGTTTAGGTATAAATAACGCGGACAACCTTTTGGCTTAACAAAGGGGAGTAGGAGAGGCAACACTGTAAGTATTCTCAAGACTTATACTATATTAACCCGCTATCTAACATTTAGACCTGCAGGATGTTGACTTAGAGGTCTCGGAACCAAGCTACTTGACGCTACTGAGGACAAAGATAGAAAGTTGTGGCTTTAAGATCAACAAGATTACCGAAAGGGGGTTTAACGCCGTTGATAAGGCAACTGGCGTTAGGGTCAGTGTTCGTACAAGGCTCTTTAAGGGGATTGAGCCCTTTTCTATGAAGTGTGGTGGATACAATGTGGCTTGTGATGACGTTCAGCTGATACAAAAGCTGAACGCATTGCCTAATCGCCGCGGTATCACGAAACAAAATACTGATATCATGGACATTCAGTTTCTACTCGGAAGGGGGGCGTTGGTTCGGGAGGAGTTAGTAGGGGTTTTTGATCAAAAGACTCTGTTGGAAGCAATTGGGAATGGGAGAATCGATTTACAAGATGGGAGGATTAGTACATTAATTGAGGGTCTGGGGGAAAGGGGCCTTATTGAAATGGTGAATTATGTGAATAAAGAAATTAATTTAGCGTAGCCTTGAGCTGTACATGTTTTGTGGCAGTCTCGTAAAAAGGCTACTCTTGTTTGTGGATCCGGAGTCTAGTTTGCACGGGGATAACCCAAAATCTAGGATAAGAACGTAGAACCAAAAGTAATAACAGCTGTATGGGCCCGGCAGGAATATGCAACAGTACTAGGCGATCTGTATGGATATGACCCCGGCGCACCTGAGGATACATAGGATGCTTTGATTTAATTGTTAGCGCACATGATGCATAGACCTAGATCCCTTATAGATATCTGTTTAAACGTTTGGGACTGCACACAAGATGGGCTTTCGAGTAAAGTTGATGATATCTCTTGCAAGCTTGACTATCCATATTCCTTTTCCAGCACCTATTGTTGATGCCCTCTCTTTTCATTTCATCATTTCCAAAATATTCAGATTTCTGGAATTGATAACCGAGCTGAAAATATAAACATCAATGTTAACTACAAGTTTTAATTAAGCCGTGTCAAGATTATATTGCATATACTTGTAGCTGACTGGCGTCTGCGACCGAGGGTAATGATAAAAGTAATAACAGAGAACATGACCAAAGTCTCCAACAATCTTGACATCGCTTAACTCCTATATTTCCTAAGTTAGTAACTTATAACGAGCAGTAGAAAGCTCTGAAAGCTAGCTCCGCCAAGATCTTAGTCCTTCTCGGGCTGAAGAAATATTGTACCTTATTGCCCTAATATAAGAATTCCATACAAGAAGCGGCACAAGTAGTCTGGTCATATAAGTGTCTTAGACAGGATTGTTGCGATAGAAGCTAGGATTATGTTTCAGATCAAAAGTCTGCGGTTCGATGACAAGCTCCCAATTGGAAGGTGATTACGCAGTGTTGTTATCTGTAGATATATGTACGCGAGATCGATTGATCAGGGGCTCAGAGCTAAGCCACGAACAGCGCGGCAATTTATAAAATGAATAAATTTACGTATCACAATATCAATTACGTGTTAGTACTACAGTGCATGTAGACACTCTGATTTGTCTAAAGTCATATGAATTACTTGACGAAGCTGAAATTCTAAGACAAGACTACAGAACAAGTAGCGAGATTCTCGAGCTGTAAAGTACATGCCACAAACTAGTAAAACACCTAAATACTGATTTAAGCACGGCATCTGTGCAGGCGCTGAAGAACCTCTTCTTCAAATTTAAGCTGCAGTACCGTATTTTTGGTTGAACCCGGTCCGGCATCCTGAACTAACTCAAATCCTTTCAGACATGCATGCACTGCAGCTTGGTATTCGACGCCCATGGTGTGGCCAAGCAAAACCACTCGTTTTTGTAGCAGGTAGTCTCGCATTTCACGGTTGGAATTAGGGCCTCGTTTACCAATCTGGCCCAGGTTAGATAGGCTCCCCCATAGTCCAATCTCGAGTAAGACTAGACCTAAGCTATAGTAATCATATTGCAAACGATATGGAGCCTTGGACCCGGGCCCTGACGCCTGGATGTAATCTGGATGGTAGTACTGAATCGCTTTTTTGTTGTCATCTGGTCCCAATGTGAAAGCGAGAGCATCATCTTGTCTGCTGTGATTGAAACCAATCAAGTAAGGCTCTTCAAGCCAATTAGATGCGATAGTGCTGGCTGCGGCTGAAGAAGGAATCAACAAAAGAACATTGTATGCCGAGATACTTTTATGCAGCCAACCAACTTTGTGAAACCCAGATAGTGAACGCGCAAGTGTCAGCGCGAGGCTGAAACGGGATCCAAGTGAAGGCCGCTCCCGAAACTTGCTTGTCTCTTCAATGACAGTTGCCAAGCTTTTTGGTACAGCAACAGATACGTCTGGAAGCTCAAATATCAGGCCGAAGGCACTATCTCCAGGCTTGTGAACATAGTTTGAACAGCGAAGGATCCGAAAATCAGCAGGATTGTTAGCTGAGCCTAGGAGGGATGTGAGGGATTCAATCCGATCAATCAAGCCTTCAAAAATGGTCGTTTCAAACTTGTTATATCGAATCCATTCAACTAGAACATTCCGCGTATGTCCATCCTGAATTGAGGTATATGTGTGGCTTCCGAATGCTTTCCCTTCTTTAACGAGTCGAGATTCAATTTCCATACTGCTGCCATCGGTTTCTGAAGGCCTCGGCTTCGGATTGGCGGCTAGAATTGACATGCGTTTTATTCGGGCCAATGTTGCAATCCTTGTATTCACTTCTTCCGCCCCCTGAGCCGTCTCAAGCAAATCCCCCAGATCTTCTGAGCGCACCATTTCGATTTCCCAATGTGCTTTCGCACTCATATAGAGCTCAGAGGGCAGGAGGCTATATATTTCATCGCCTAAAGACCGTAGCGATGTAAAAAGAGGGGAAATTGAATCGTGACATCTTTCAATTGTATCCTCTAATTCCGATTGAATCTTTGCCAGGCACCTATAAATTTCGACTAAATGCATTTCATCTCTGAGACCAGATTCAGATATCGCAATCTCATCTCCATTTTCTTTAAGGAGCTTAAGTACAACTCCCCAGCTTTGTATTCGCATGTACTCAGCATAAGCTTCAAAAGAGTCTCCGAGCTGTTTTTTAAGCTTCTTGTAAAGTGTCCAAACGGAGAAATAGTATGCCCGAACAGTGATTTTCCGTAAAGCGAGTGTTACTTCTTTCGCATTGGGGCGAGCTTTCTGGTCGAGGGCGGTCATACCTCGGATCAGGTTGACAATATTTCGGCTAAAGTGATCTTGCTTCGTCTCAAGGTGGTTTAAATAATCATGAAAACCCTGATTCTGCCCTTTGTTCCAGTGATGGAAAATCGATGCTCTTTTACCACTCACATGCTGTACTTTGCGCCTTGCCCGGAATTCCCCCACAGCTGGAGAGCCTCCCTGGATATAGGTGAGAATTTCTGAGATAATGCACCCAAAAGACCACACATCACTGGACCGGTCGATAGCATTCCGTTCAAAATCTCTGTCTGCGTCAGCGCACTCCGGGGCACAATAGTCGCTTCCTCCACCGGAAAATTGCTGTTGATCACTGTCTCTAGACAGCCGGGAGAGTCCAAAATCTGCTAGCACCAAGGTTGATCCTTGGACGAGAATATTTTTAGGCTTAAGGTCGTAGTGGCAGCCCATCAGGTTGATATCGAATTTTTCTGATGTATAGAAGTGCACCTTCTCGATGGCTGAGGATAACTCGCAAAGAGCAACCAAGAAGGTCTTATCCTGTTGGAACGAGGGATACTCCGCGCGGTCGGCTCGTAGCAGTGTACCGAGGTCGCCCTCCATTAGCGGGAAGACGAGGTTGTGCTTTCCCCGATATGTATATGAGGTAACCAATTCAATGATGTTAGGATGTTTCAGCTCATTTAGAATACGAAGGTTTTTAAGCTCCTTGTCATAATCGTCTTCCGGGCCAGCTGTGTTAGACCTCGAACCTGGCCCGGATTCGTTATATAATCTGGGGGCTGCGGATTTAAACTCTTTGCGTACTATCTTTTGGCCCTGAACCGTTCATGTCAGACATCATATTCTCCCTTTATATATGTAACTACATGATGGAGCCGTGGACTTACTTTGTTTTCAGGGAAAAGGGCCATCCGTTGATGCTGCGGGTGTAATGTAATCTCATAGACTACACCAAAGCCACCCTGGCCCAATCTTTCGTTTTTTGTGAAGGGCAGGCGAACGTCTGAAGGTAGCTCTCTATGCATTGCGTTTTTCGACCAAACAGGTGACACGAATTCCCACTGTCTCTCGTAGAATTCCTCAGCTATTTCTGGCGCGATGTCTTCCAACTCAGCTATGCTGAAAGGAAGTTTTTCGTCAAACTTCGTCCCTTGGAAGTCGCGGCCGATGAACTTTGTGATAAAATGCTCTTTCCCACCCAATAAGACGAGAATACCAAATATTCGCCTTCCATGTGATGTCACCCACTTTATTACATCGTTTTTTTCGAAGAATTCCATGTTAAACCCCTCGATATCTAGTATAGAGGCCTCTATCTTTTCGGGAGTCAAGACGCTCCGGAAAAGCTGGAAGGGCATGAATCTGCGCTTTCCCCCATTTCCGCCATCCTCGCACACACACAGCTGCGTCTCAAGTTCTTCGCGTAAGGACATTGTGATTTATAATCTGACCAAGAAAACAATAAGGAAAAGAGAAATGGATAGGAGGGGTACGTAAGTATGGTAGTACTTTAGCTTCGGGGCTTTGTCTACCACAGTAAATTAAAATTAAAGAGGAGGAAAACAACGAACAATAGAACGATTGCAAGTAAGATTCGAGGAATATAGCAACAACAGGTTGTAATAAATTTAGGAATATATCAAGGGACTTCGAGAGAACATCTGGTAGTTCATTCGTAACAGTTTCTTTCGATGAAATCTAGCTGAGCCTACCCATATCAAATCTCATTAGTAATGAATGTTACCCTTGGAAAACCACCTGGCGCCTACGGAGACGGCTTCATAGACCTATCACACTCACCTTGGTAAACTGGGCATTCGGGTCGAGTAACTGAATAATGAGGAATTCATCATCAACCTATTTCTTCATGGTTAGAACCTGTATCGGCAGCCTTTGGTCAAATTAAATGAGCTCGATAAGGTGCTTACTATTTCCCAAGTAGTTTTGCCATTCCCAAACCACTTCCTGAGCTGAGGGGCCAAAATATCCTCACGAAGGTATCTGGATGAGATCTTTAACCTATATTCTGGCATATTCTTTAAAAAATATAGAATTTGTAGCGTCAAATTGGGGAGATAAGAGGAATAAATTTGTCGTGATGAGTTCGAACGGTGCGTTCGGAGAGCTTTCTTAGTTCCGGAGCCAGAACCCCTTAAATAAGGGCAGGCGTAGTGAAAGAGTCTTCCGAATAATACGTCAGCGACACTTAATTCGTTTCCAGATCGAAAATTATTTCGTTTGCCGCTGTCCTGCCAGCTGCCTCTAGGTTGGACGTGATATCGTCGAAGTGATAGACGAATGACTTATCCTGCGGGCCGCGGTGGCGGGGTACAGCATACATTTAGTCGAGCCCCGCCACGGCTATCTGGGAACAGCCACTTAAACTGGGCATGGCGATCTGTGAGGCTCCCCCGCACCGACTGCTGTTTTATGCTGACTACTAGTTAGTGTCCAGCCACCATGCAACACGTGCGTAAACCATTTGTGGCAAGGTGCATGCACCTTTTGCAACAGTTGCAATCCAACCAATCAGTGGAGATGATAGATTCTACAGCAGCTAAACCACTTTGAAGGATGGTGGACTGCCGAATCCGCCAACTCACAATTGTCTGTTCTCGCCTACAGCCTTACCTTCCCATTAATCCTTCATCACCACACAACACGCGCTCAAAGCGTCGTCAACGTTGGCATATAATAATTACAGGATGAATACACTCGAGGAAATGTTAGCTGCAAATTCAATGCCTGACGACGCCCACCGAAGAAGATTCCAAAGGCACTGTTCCGACCTCTTTGAAGAGGGCGTCAACAACGTCGAATGTCTCCGGATCTTGAATGATTACGAACATCTCGACCGCCGATGGATTGAAAGTAACGAGTCCTTACAACAACTTGTTGGTTTAATAGAGGTACTTGATTAACATGAACCCAAAGCATATATCTTATCTTTGGCTAGCATTTTGGGCTAAAATCAGGATCCAGGAAAATCAAGACAGGGCAAAGGAAGCATTTTAGTATGGTGGCTTGGCGCCCAGACCTGGATATTCACCAATTTAGTTAAACTCCTAACAGATTGATATAGTATCATACGGCAACGGAATACATTAAGTCGGCTAAAGATCTCGGAGCAGGGACTTCAACTTATAATCAACGGCCATAACTTGTCTACACGTTTTCTTAGAGTCGTGACGTCGTTTGGGTGGCGGCGTCATGATGAACACCGCGCCTGGGATGGATACTACACCTCGCCAACAGCGCTAAAGCCGCTTCGTTGCAATAACCGTATGTCTGGTAGGTAAATTGGAATATTGATAGCTAACATGGCAGCCCGAATGCTGATTCAACGGTTTTCTTTCTTTCTTTCTTTTTCCCTAGAACTGTCGTATGTCGTACGGTATGTGGAAAGACACGACCGGTCACCCAAGAATCCCTGGTCAGTGCGGCAGATTGGCATCTGTCAACAAACAGTAGTAGGAACAGAGAAGTCAGTGTGGGTTCTGCTACAACCTTCGGCAAGCGTGTACAATGAGCTTAAAGACACCTTGGAGAGGAGGGCGCAAAACCAGAGCACATCGGCTGAAGATTCCTGTTCACTTCATCTGGATATTCTTGAGTCGCTGGCGAGTAGCTGGGCGGATTATGTTGAGTGGTCCTGGGAAGAAGTCGACGACCCAGTAATTATAATCCGCAACTCCAATTTAATAGGGGAAACCCCTGCTCTAACATCTTGAGAACCTTAGGATGACAGAGCAACATTATCTAGTATCAAATTCCCGAGCGAAAGTGACCTGGAGGCAACATTCCAAGCTGCTCAGAAGGTTCAACGTGTTCGTCGAAGATTACTGCGCGCAATCTCGGTCTTAGACTCAAATTATGCTTTGGCTGATGGTATCGCGGCACATTTCCCTGATATACTGACTACAAGAATTGCGAACTACAAAGCGGAGATTCATTTGCACCGACGCAATATCCTTCTCATGACCGAACACTTGAAAGGGACGTCTGATCTGGTACGTGCGAATACAAGTATCTTATTTAGTAATGAAATCCAGGCTAATTTTAATGCACTACCCCTAGCTATTCAATATCCTAAGCTCTCTTAACGACAAAGTTACATTGGCGGGAAACCAAGCAATGCAACAGAGTCTAGGTCTCATGGGACGAATTGCACAGCAAGGCAGAGAAGATTCGACTATCTTGAAATTGCTAAGCATGATAGCCACGATATACCTTCCCGCCTCACTTGTCGCAGTATGTCTTCCCCCCTGGTCACTCCTAAATCCACGTGGCATGCCTTCATGAAGCTCCATACTAGTTCTTACTAAACAACAACGCTAGACCATATTCAGCTCCAATCTCGTCGAGGTGAAGACCGATGAAATGGGCTATGATAAATTCCACGTCGTCTCGCAGTTTTGGCTATATATTCTTATAGCTGTTGCCCTCACTCTCTTGACTTTTATATGTGGAGCCTTCGTTCTTAGAAGGAAGATACTTGAAGACCTTCGAGCATACCGCTCAAAGTTGAAGACTAAACTGACGGGTGCTCCCGAGGAACCGGAAAAGGAGGAAGTATAAAAGATCGTACATACTGGTATCTGCCATCTTTCTACCGAGGCGCCATATAGTACGGGACTAAGTACCTACCTAAGTGATGTGTTATTTCAATTGGGATTTTTAGCGAGCGTTGTCTGTATGTATCTATCGAAGCAAAGTTATTACGTACCAGCTATCTCCGTGTATGGTCACCGAATAATTTTCAACATGAAAACAACGGGCGATATTTTCCCGCCAAAAGCTGACGTATGCCCATCACAAAATGCCACCAAAAAAAAAATGGTAAAACTTTTGTGCGATCCGTTCGACGTTCCTTTCAAAATCATTATTCCTGAATTTTCGAACAGTTTCATCTCATCTACAAGACATTCTTTGCACCCGGCCCGTTCAGCCGGCTTTGGCGGCCGCTAGTGTCACCAGGAGGAGTTTCCAGGGGTGTGGGTCCAAGCTTTCTGGGCGAAAGCTTATTTCTTCCGGAACATGCCGCCCCGACCCTGGAATAATTAGGCATGTAGCATCGTTTCGACAATGTGGGGATGCATATCCCGCTGTTCTACCCATAAATACACTTTTATGCAGACCAGTCACTTCTGGACCATGGTTCGAAACCTTGAGGTAGAAAATGGCGACATGTTTACGGGCGGGTGTGTTTCCCACGGTAGAATTTAATCCGACGCTTTAGATTTCTCCGATGTAACTTTCATGTGATGGGTCAATTTTGAGTCCGTTAACGCGTTTCAGGGCGTGAATTTGACTTTGGGGCCTGGATTCCTAGATTTTTTTGAAAAGGGGATATACCATCATAAATCCGTCGCGGTTGAAAATCCGTCGATATATAAATACATGAAGGCTTCTAGCAAATGATTAAAATTTAAAAATCACCAAGCACCAATATCGCTTTAGACAGCACGTTGAGATTGGTACAGTTCAAATCAGCCTCTTTCGAAGACCATATAATATATAATCAAAAATGAAGCTCAGCTCTTTAATTTTTTCGTCCGCGTTGACGGCGACGGCTCTTAGCAACCCTCTCCCCGAGGATCACCAGATAGTCCAAAAGCGTGCCACTTCCTGCACCATCAGCGCATACTCCTCCGTCTCCTCTGCTAAATCATCTTGTACCTCCATTACTCTTTCAAACATTGCCGTTCCCGCCGGCCAGACTCTTGACCTGACGGGTCTCAAGAGCGGACAAGTCGTCACTTTCGCAGGAAGAACTACTTTCGGGTATAAAGAGTGGGAAGGGCCGCTTGTCTCGGTCTCTGGTACTAATGTAAAGATCATTGGCGCTTCTGGGTCTGTGCTTGATGGTGAGGGCGCGAGATGGTGGGATGGTGTAAGTTCCCCGAGCACGGGCTTATCCATGGTTTGACCTGAAACATCCGGCTAACGAACGCCCTTCTTTGTTTTTATAAAAATTTAGAAAGGCGGAAATGGCGGCAAGACGAAGCCAAAGTTCTTTGCGGCGCATAGTTTGAAGTCTTCGACAATTGCTAGCATTACGATCAAGGACTCCCCTGTCCAAGTTTTCAGCTTTAGCTCTGCCACATCTGTGACTGTCACCAATCCGACTATTAATAACAAGAACGGAGATACAAACTCCCTTGGACACGTATGTCTTCAATCCTAACAACACCCAAGCATTAGGGTATCAAGACCAATAAACTAACCATCCTACCAAACAGAACACCGACGCCTTCGATGTCGGCAACAGCGACCACATCACCATCGATGGTGCCACCGTCTATAACCAAGACGACTGTCTCGCCGTCAACTCCGGCACCAACATCATTTTCACCAACGGCTACTGCTCCGGTGGTCACGGTCTCTCAATCGGTTCTGTCGGCGGTCGTTCCAATAACGTAGTTGACACCGTAACAATCTCAAACTCCCAAATCGTAAACTCCGATAACGGCGTCCGCGTTAAAACCGTCTCCGGTGCAACTGGTAGTGTTAAAGGTGTTACCTATTCTAACATTAAACTTAGTGGGATTAAGAAGTATGGAATCGTTATTCAGCAGGATTATGAGAATGGGTCGCCAACCGGAACGCCGACTAACGGGGTTAAGATTGATCATTTGAAGTTGGACGGGGTTACTGGAACGGTTACTAGCTCTGCTACTGATATTTATATTCTTTGTGGAAGTGGGTCGTGTACGAATTGGACTTGGAGTGGGGTTAGTGTTACTGGGGGTAAAACTTCGTCGAAGTGCACTAATGTGCCTAGCCCTGCTAAGTGCTAGACGCGCCTAATACATGGTGGTGGGCTATTTGCGAGTATTTGACAAAATATCGTTCTGGAGAGTGCTGCTGTAGTGTATAGTATTTTATTCTTGAAGTTTTTCGATTTCTGTATATACTGTAGATGAATCAAAGGAGCTATTAATTTATATACTGCCGGATTCTAGAGCCGATTGGATCCGACCTAACTTTGACTTTAATCGCGGGAGGCGAAGCTACGATCTCCACATTTTCTCTGACCAATAGTTTATTGCGCACTGTGTGTTCTCAGGGACCGAAGTTTCAATCGGAAAAAACAAAAGAAATAAAATAATTACTATATACAAATTAAAATAAAAAAGCCCAGTAAGCTTCCACCTCCCCAGCTTCACTCTCTACTCCCTCCGCCCTTCCTAAACCTCTTCCACCTCCGAGGTTGCGTTACCTCCTCCGGTCCACAATCCTCCTCTTCCTCCGCCAGTTTCCTTTTCGTCGCGACTGGGGTGCAGGTGTTGGACTTTTTGTGTTGTTCTGGCCCTCTGGCCAATCGTTGCACTGCAGATCCCTGCCCGCTTTGGGTCTTCTTACCGCTTTGGGCCAGTAGCTTCAGCGTAGGTTGGGCGTTGGTCGATGCCTCGGGGTCCGATATCTCCATGACAAAGGGCTCCCTCTCTTGTCCCTTCATCATGGAGACATCAATACCCCCACGCCCGTTCCGCTTCTTCCTTCCCCTCCCCTCCCTCTCCCCCTTGACCTTCTTCCCGACCGCCTTCTGCTTCGATGCAGAAAGGTTCGATGCTATCGTCGGCTTGGAGATTTTGGCGTACTCGGCGGGGTCGGAAGCCAACTCTGGCTCCGAAAAGTAGACAGGTTCCAGGTTGAGATAGAGGGCCTCCCCAATGACGAACCCTCTCTCCTCGAATCTGTACCGTCCGAACTTTTCTCCCTCCCCCTCCTCCTCCTTCCCTTCCTCCTTCGCGGGTCCTGGGGTTGCTGGAAGTATGCTTCCGCCCAAGATGGTGGATTTCAGCCGCCGGTTCTTCTCCTTGAGGGATTTGATCGATTTATCTCGGATATCGAGACAAGACTGGAGACGCTGGTTCTCTTGATGGAGGGCGATGGATTGCTTCCAGAATTCTAGAAGCTCGGATTTGAGATCCTGGATCTCCTGTTCACACTCTGCTGAGGAACACCAGGTAGAACCTGGCAACGGGTTTTCCGAAAGCACTGTTTAGATGGGGATCGAGTATTAGTAGGATGTCATCAATTGAGTTGGTAATGGAGAATTGATCGTGATTGGCGTTAGGATGTTTCTAGGGAATATAATGTGGGTGTTCGCTATAATGCATAGCTGAGGGTTGGTGATGCTCGGAGCCCGAGAGAATGGCAGAAGCTCGAACTACTTACTCGTGAGTATATATGGGGTTTTATAGGACTTTTTTGAGCTATCCAATGATAGGATAACTAGTTGGAATTTGGATGGAGATGGCGAACAACAACTTTGGGACGTGGTGGTGATGGAGACGTGGAGGTAGGCAGAAGGTGAAACCAGTGATGAAGGCTCTGATGGGGATGGGAGAAGGTCATACTGGCACCAAGTGCGTGACAACAAAAAGGAAGAAACATACTCAATCATTGTTATTTAGAATCACATCTCCACTCTCACACTGTCTCCATTACATTTATTTAAGTCATTAGATCAACAGTGTAGACTTATTCTAATGGATTTCCTTGTAGCAATATATGTTGGTTTCTAATTCAGTAAAAATCTAATGGAGTTTTGTATACCCGCTTGGGTGAACAATATGCTTATGTACACAATCACAAAGCGTCTTAACAATAACTTCGCGGTTCTTGATTTTATTTATACACACTAGACGATTTCAGAATGATCCAAAAAGCAACATTATCACCTCGAAGAGCACCAGAATTAAGAATACATTGTAAAGAAAAACACTAACCAAAAGAAGGCCGATATCCTTAAGTCAAAGTTTTGAGAAGCAGGGGTGAAGTTTGGGACCTATCCTTCCACCGGGACAGGAGCTGGGCGACCAGTCTCTGGAAATTCATCCGGAAGACTGACGACCCAGACTCCAATCCTGTCCCTTTCCTCGAGGGTGAGGAACTTCAACCTTTGACAGGCTGCAAGGATTGGGGCCGCCTCCAGGCATCGTCTGGTAGCTCTCTGTTCGCGCCGCCAGACCGCTGCTGCCGTGTTCCTCCAGGCCACACTGCGCTCAAACCGGAACAGTCCTGGAACCCGGCGGCGGCGTCGACGGGCAGCCTCGCTTTTTGAGATACCGTCCTCCTCAGCCTGCTCGTCGTACTCACGAGCCAAGCCCCAAGCACGCCTCATCCTGGCCGCCTCATCCTTGTTGTACAGGTCCAATTCTGCCAACTTATCAGAGAGTTTCTTAGTGAGGACCGGGAGGTTTCCGGTTTCCTCCCCGTGTTGCTCTCGGAAGCTAACGACCCGTTCAAGGGCTGCAATTTCTTCCCGAGTCACCCTGAGAACTTCTTCAATATTGGCGACAGGATCGTCATGAGGCTCGTCCTCAGAAATCCGAGGACCGACCCATTCATGGCTAGCAACGGTTGCTATCCCGTTTGGAGGAACCTCACTTATGAACAATAAAACATTATTAGCATGGAGTTATTTTTCCAAACTTGAAAAGCCTTGCTCTAATTATTCTTAGAAATGAACAGAAGACTTACAAATTGGTAACCTTAACTTTCTTCACATTTGGAGGTAGGGTAGTCTCGGGAACAGAAATACCCAGCTTCTTATTCCTGTGTCCGTTCCGTCTCAGATCCACTGGGTGACTGCAAGGTTTATTGGGAGAATCGGGGGCTTGACGGTCCTTATGGCCTTTTCCTCTTTTTCTCCCTTCCTCTTTCTAATCAAAGTTTCTTGATGTTAGTTTCCCGCATCATAACATGAATGTCGAAATAATCAAGGTGGGATAGTCGTGGGAAATGATTTGAGGAGAATCTTTATCAAATGGTGGGGAATCAACGAAGAAAACGACAGAAAGGAATAGGATTATTTACCACTGCCTTTGGGTTTTTAGCTCCACGAGGCATGATGACTGATGTGATGGTGGTGGTGATTAACGCGATTATGTTGAGGATGGCAGGACGTTCAGCTCATCAAGAGAGATGATTATTGGAGATAATAATAGATAATACACACACAGAGAGAGAGAGAGAGCGCGAGCAAGAGAGAGAGAGAAAGAGATATCACACAGACAGAGATTGATACTAGACGCACAATCGTGGTTTGTAGTGGAGCTGTTGATGAGAATTGACGGTGAGAGAATGGATGTTTGTGGCGGGAAGAGCTATTGCTAGCGATGACATGATGTCAGGGCTTTTATAGATGGATGGTTGAGCGAGAAATACACCCAATAAATTTTAACACTGCGCACTGCATTCATTGTTTGTCTGTTTCTGTAGGCCTATGGCAACAAATAACTATTTATTCATTGCTAGTATCTATAACGTACCTAGGTATATACCTACTATATGTGTCCCAATTCTACCTTTCTAAAGCTCTGTTATGCACAATTCTATTCACTAAATTCAAAGATTCATCAGTATAGACTATCAGCGTTATTGAATCTTCAGTGAGTCTATCATACCTAATGTATACTTTAGGGCTAGCTATTCAAGCTAGTAAGGGTCTACCAAGGAATATTGTACATACCTAGTCTCGTATTCTATAGCTACCTACTAGCTGAGCTCCATGCTCCATAGTACCATATCATGTACACCTGATATAATGCCTGTACCACTTAGCTCTAGGGGTATTCTACCGTGCTACGTTTCATGTATCACAATTGCGTCCCACATAACTACTCAGGTGTGTCCCATACAGCCACATGTGGGTAGTTACTACCTAGGTATTTACATGTGTTCCGCAGGTATCTATGTCAGCGTCTGAGCTATGCTAAGCTAAGCTTGAGTCCTGAACTAGGCGCCTATAGCTGGAAGTGGTCTCTCTGTTCATGATTAAACTGCCCACTGGCTCCCTAACCTTCTACAACAGACGCCATGCTAATAGCATGCAAGCACTCAGGTATACTTGATTAATAACTACCTTGATACTTACTTAAAATACTTTAGGGCTAGGACTACCTAGGTACCTAGGTTAATACCCCTATATGAGGTGATAGTTTTTGGTGCAATAGCTATAGTACTACTAGGAAGATGTCTAGATAGCCACGTAAATAGGTATCTCCAAGACGTAACTGTAGCGTCACAACCTCAACCTCGGGTCAGCGTCCATTCCTCCCACGAAATGAGCACGTAGCATAGTAATTTATTATTTTCCCTTGTTCTGTTTATATAAAGATCATGGACATGGCTGCTGTTTCTTTCTTTCTTTCCTTTTATTCTTGTCTTTCTTTTAAATTCGTTTCATCATCAGCTTCACCGGTTTCATTTTCATTTCTGTTCCCAGCGCAGTCAATACCGCAGAATAAGGGCAGCTCAATCCGTTTTTCAGTATGGCCGAGCAGGAGAACAAACCACCTGGCTCGGATACGAACGTCGAACCTTCCACCGGCTATCCACCTCCTCCGACAAGGCCCCCACCTCCTCTACCATCCTTCTCAGTGACACCCCCACCGCCAAATATACTGGATATCAGGTTTGATTGGGAAAGAAAGAGCATCACCAATCTTACTTCTCGACATCCCCCCTCCCCGACTTTCATCACAGATCCCGGAGTACTGAAAAAGTACTCCTTCGGCAGCACCAGCACTGTATCAGAAAGTATTCCTAGTGGTTATTCTGCTAGAAGCGGTGACGACGGTGGCTTCACCCATTCTAGCCTACCCCATCGCCTCTCTGATCCCAGAAGCAGTGGTAGCAACCCCAAGCCTGCCATATCGAGTACCACGAGGCTTCTGGAAACTTCACTCCCCTCCGTCCTTTCCTCTTCCGCCCGCGACCTCTCCGCACCCGTTCACGGACTTGAATACCGGCTTATTACCAAGCCAACTGTGGCTTCCATAATGCCTCAAAAGTCAGCATTCGTCTACATGGACCGAGACGCTGTTATCAGTGTTCTCTCGACCCTTGAGCAATCAAGCTCAGATGTGATGGAAACATACTTTCACATCCAGTTCTCGCTCGCTGTTGGCGCCCCCAGATATTGCGAGCGTGTTCCGATCTCCGAATTTCTCGAAGGCTTCATGGACTCCTCACTACATCCTACCCTCACGAGCAAACTGCGTGGCTACTGGTGGTCATTCGAATGTGCATTGCCAAATGGAGTAATTATAATACATTCTCTGACTCGGTCATTGTACAAGCACATATACATATTCAAGTTTTCGCCCGTCACTGGAGTGTTCTGCAAACTTGTTCCTCAAGAGATCTCTGACGTGAGAGACTATCTGGCCCATTACTCGAAAGACTACAATCCGAGATTTTTCCCTCGAATCTCGACCCCCTATTATCTCGACGAGAGGGAGAAACGGCGAAGCCAGCTGGGAAGTGGGATGAACTCAGCTGCAAGGTCAATGACCAGTCTGGTCAGTACTGTTGGTCGGCGGCTCTCGGGATCCAGCTTCAATACTACACCGGGTGGTATTCTAGCTGGCATCAAGGATAACATTATCCCTAATTTGATGAATTGGAACGGACCAAGAGATGACGGGCAACCAGCTGCAGGGTTTGACGCTCATGAAAGCACCACGAGATCAGCTCCTCCACAGAGAAGCGACGAGAATAGCCCATCTTCAGCGCGATATGGACGTCCCTCATTTTCCAGGTCGTCTTCTTCAAGTTACCTCCGACATCCATTACAAACCTTGAGGCAGCAAGGCTCAAGCGCCTCCATTATTTCAATGAATTCTGAAGAACCTTCGGCGATTAGCACGCCCGGCATCACCTTGACAACTCCCGAGCAGCATACCAGCATCCTTAAACTAAAAGCATCTATCCCAAAAGTCCCAAAAGAAAAGGGGTTTTGGCAGTCGATGGGCGAAACAATCTCCCCGAAGAAACCAGTCCCTCCAACTTTTGTCTTTTGGAAGGATATTTTTGAAGAAATCAGCTTTGACACCCGGACACCACCAAACTCCTTCAGCTTCCCTCTTGAACTGAATACTAATATCAATCGTCAGATTGCTGATAATTTGAACCGGTTACTTGCGGGTGTAACAGAGATGTACATCAAGGGAGCCGATGGGATGCAGCTCGATTTTATCAGAATGAAAATCCCCTCTGATGAGGAAGATCACCAGGATTTCAACGTTCGTATGTATTCAAAGTCTCAGCAACCGGCCTCAAATATTTTGGAGCCAACTAGTTTCAATGCACCGTCAAATCCGGGTCCCACAGCCCCCTTGGAGGACAGGATCAAAAGGTTAAACCTGAAGGATACGACCGACGAAGAAGATGGCATCGATATTTCGCCAGAAAGCTCTCATGGTAGTATCGTTCTTTCTGACGGAGGCGAGCCAACAGAAGAAGAGATTCGCAAACAGGGCCAAATGCTTGCCAACAACCTAAAGCGTGACCAAAAATTGCAGCTCGATTTCGACATCTCTGAGCTGGAGTTTTCCTCCATTCTGCTCTCACAAGATACTTATCTTGTTGAGGCAGTACTCGCAGGATGGTTTGCAGATGCCTCGGAGTGGTATGTATTTCATTTCTATTCTACCATATTAACACATGCCCAGATATTAATTCTCATATCTTCCAATAGGATCAAAGAGAGCAGCCTCCGCTGGAGACATATGCTTTATGACCGCCAGGCTGCCAAAGAGTTACGTGCCGAAAGCGATACCACGGCCGAAACAACTTGATCACAGCTCTACTTTTCCGCATACATGGATGCGTTGTTATCTCCCTCCCGCTTTGTTTTCGAAATAATGTGTTATGGCTCATGAACAATCTCCACTCACCGAAGAGGCGAGAATTATGCTGTCTTTATCTATCCCCTCCCAATCCTACTGCCCCGGTCTGTTAGCTTCTATAGCGCAGGAAAGATTATCCTTCCTGCGAGCCTGTATGTAGAATCTAGCTAACCCTTATTAATAATCCGCCCGATATCTCTCCTACTCTCAATTATAGTGTGGCCTTCATGCTTGTTTCCACAATTTCACGTGTTAAGTTCTTTGTCTTCTGGGTCAATGATAATAGATTCTCAAATATGTTTTAACACTATAAATTAAACTTGACTTGCTGTGTTTATGTAGTTGGATGGTCACAAGATAGGCAAGAAATATTTTTAAGTACGCATTATGGCACCATTCGAGTTCAAATTTGCGAGTTTATGTTAGGAAACCTCGTCGAATATTCAATTATCGCCGGTGAATAATCCTCAATCCTGGCCCCTTTTCCTCAGGCATAAATATCCCAAAAGACCTCTTCCTCAATCTACCACCAGCAAGATCAAAGGGATCCATGCTTCTTTTCGTTAACAAACTTCCACCCGTCCCACCGCCCATACCACCTGAGAAACCACCACCACCCATCCCTCCACCGCCTGGCCCAGGAGGCCCACCTTGATCCGGTCCACGATTAGAAGGTTTACAAGTAGGATTTTTAACATCAGGTTTATCTTTGTAAAACTCTAGAAATTCGGTTCCATCCCTTTTTATTGTATCCGCCCTGTCTGATTCTTCCATCGGAACATTTGAACCAGCGAATTGGCGACGGGCACCTTGGATTGTTAGTGGTTCCCAGGCAGGGCTTACGATGCTGTCTACCATGGTACCGGGCCTTGTGCTTTGGTTTTGGGTTCCTACCCGCTGGGTGGATTGGACTAGCTCGGGGCCTGTTTTGTGTGTGGTATTTTGATTAGCCGTTGTGAGATACTTTAAAGGGGACCCAAGAGAAGCTCTCAGAGGAAAGAGACAACATACTTGCAGGAAGTTCGATGACATTTGGATTCTCTCTTAATATCTGCTCATGAGCTAATGTCATCTGCTCAGGTGTCATCGAATGAAGCATCCTTTCGGCCTCTTCCTCTTCGTAGTACTGTCTTTGGGCTTCGGGATTCTCTACGAATTTCCAGAAAGTTTCAGAACCGCCGACTAGGAGGAGAACTTTTTTGGTGGAACCGATCCGGCGGAGGTTTGCATTTAGGCCCATGGCAACGCTGGTATCTCGTTAGCTATCGGTGGATAAGGTGGGTTGGATGTTAGAGTGGGGAGGTTGGCTTACACGGGACTTCGGAATTTTCCTTGGGCACAGTGCACGATTACTACAGGGACCATGTTAGTAGTAAGTTCTAATGTAGTATTGTAGTTTTGAAAGTGAATGATAATTGGAGATAGTAGTAGCTACATATCCTCCAAAGGGGGGGTTAGGAACTTACCATATCTTGCGCGAGAATTTTCAATTGCCCGAGCCACTTCAGGTGCTATTAAATCGCACTCTGCAGTGCCCGAGGGTACTCCTTGGCTGAGGGCCTGGAATTCATCTTTTTAGGTAGCATATGTCAGAACTTGCCCTCCACGCCGATATATATATATATATATATTTAATTGGATGCTAGGAAAGGGTGGGTCAAGAAGCACTTACTCTCTGTAAACATGGTTTTGCCACTCGGATAAGGAATGACATGGACCCGGCCGATGTTTTGCTCCAAGTTACTTAGCCTAGTGGATCCTCCTTCCGCTCGTGTATCAACAATCATATAGTCCGTAGGCCTTACGCCGGGTCTTGTTATATAAGCCCAGAAATCCCTAGCCGTAACCGCACCCGTTGTGCCTCCGAACCTGCTCCACGCCGCAAGCGCCATACTTGCTCCGAAACCCACATCCGCGGCTGTGGCACGTTCTACATATCTCAGCTGCCTCAACGGCTGGATCGAATTGTCAGATCTTCGGACGTAGAACTGTGGGCCCGCGGACATGAGATCACGGGTCAAGCTATGCTCGCTGAGTTTTTTACTAGTACGTAGAGGTTGGGCTGAGACTTTGTTATTCCTGCTACCCTTGGTGTTCAGGCCTTGAGATCTTTGGTTTTCGTCAACGTCGTTGGTGGGGCCGGCTCCGCCTCTTTCATCTTGGTCTTCGAAGTCAAAGTCTTCTTCTGATGGTACGTGGTTATTATTACGGCCCACTTGAAGTGCTTGTAGAATTGCTGTGTTTTGGGTGTTCCCTTGGTCTCGGTTTGTGTTTATGTTTAGCGGGGCCGGCATGTTTCTCTGCGTACCGGGATCGGGAAAGCCGCCGTACCACCGCTGCTGTCCTTGGTTAGTTGGGGCGACATCATCGTCGCCGGCTTTTCGCTCTTCAGGAGAGTTAGCCCCGCCCTGGCGGTTTTGAGGTCGCTGGTTGTTATTATTATTATTATTATTGTTGTTGTTGTTGTTAGTATTCACAGGTACCGGATTGAGAGTCAGCAACGGCGGCTGATTCTGCTGCCCATAGCCCGTATTTTGAGGAATATAGCCTTGTGGGTTATAATTAACTGGCTGGTACTGATCATTATTATTATTATCAACTTGGTTTTGATTAACGTTGGGTACTTGCTGAACGCCTTGGCCGATTTCGAAGGGTATATTCTGCGGCTGGAGCTGCGGGAAGAGTTGGAAGTTCCGAGCAAAGTTTTCGGCTAGTCGCTCAGCCTCCTTTCTGGTATTGAAGAGATCTGAGTCCTCCATTTCTTTTCAAGCGGGGGTGTGGTGTGGGGTTCAAGCTATACAAAGGAGACCTTTGGAGACTTTTGGGCTCTCGAACAGGTCTTTCTGGAGGTAGCTTCTCCTCGCCCCGGTTAACTCTTAGATACGGAGCTAAACTCTCATTCTCAGGATACTGATATACTAGCAATAAGACGTTGGTTTTTTTTTTTGGAAACAGATAAAAAGGTACAGTATCAACTATCTAGGTACTTACAATGCGAAAGACCCGTTGTGAGAAATCTCATGGTATTAACGTGCTAGAACCCACTCATGTTGCATCGTTCCGGCCACACAACTTCCTCGTGGAAAACGCGCCGAAAACTCATAGGTATACAGATGAGAGATTATAAAACCCGAATACGCGTAAAATAGCTAAGAGAAATATCAAGCAAGTTTGAAATACCTCCATCGTTTAACGCAATTAGACTCCCAGGAGGAGTAGATTTACCAGTGTATTAGCATACATGCAGCTGCCGTCCATGCATATCGCACTAACCACATGCATGCATGCACCTTTTTAACCTTTCTGTGTTACAAAGAATACGTCAGCCACCACAACGAGGCTCGACTCGATTCCTCTCGCGAGTTTAGCTGGACGACATGTGTGCTGGTCTAGATTTGTGTTGTGTGCCAAAAATGCAACAAGTTAGCATGTTGACCGCTTTTTTTGGTGCTTCGACTTCGCTGCTAACGGCAAGTTCCAGCCAACCAGCCGCAGACCTCAATTGGTAGAAGACCCAAGAGTTTAATCACTGTTTTGAGACTGGCGCTTTGCATTGTAAATAGGTACATACATGGAACATCTTTTTTGCTGCGGATTCTGCATTGCATATTGTCCAATCCAACGGGTTACACTTGTGCTTTTTAGGTATGTACAAAAGGCGTGTAAGAGTCTTCGTTATGTCACATTTACATTCCAACTTGACCTTGCAATCGATAGTCCTGTCTATGTTGTGTTGGACAGGGATTGTGGACCCGAAACCCACAAGATGCCTTTTTTTCCTTGTTCGTTTCTTCCTTTATCGCGATACGTACATTACATGTATTTACATTACAGGTACAGATATTGACTTCAGATTATGGCTTGTCCTGTTCGCGCTTGGCCCGTTAAGGCTGCTGCAATAATCGGCTTGAAGATATACCTCTCGACCTATGACAGGAAGCCAAGCTTTGCGGCTCCTCCAAGAACCAGGCTATAGTCCCAGCACAATGATGTGAGCAACTCTGAATGACAGGAGACGTCCTCTGCCCTCCCACCCATTCATGCAATGTTTGCTAACCACCAAGGTCCCTTATTTGAGATAGCCTGCGTCAAGACCCCCCAGCCGTTCACGTTTCAATTGGCTGACACGCCGGGCTTGTGTAACTGGGCCCCTCCGAACAGCTGTGCACGCTAAAAAATCCTTTGATCCCCCTCCCACCTCAGCCGCAAAGCTTGCGCGATCATGGGTGGGAAACCCGAGTTTTTTGGCATTTCTAAATTAAGGAGCAAAAGACGATGGATGTATGCACAAAAGCCGAAAAAAGAGAATAGGTATGGGGGTTTGTCTTTCTTTTGTGCACCTGGGTTTCTCTACTTCTTCTTCTTCTTCTTTTTCTCCCCTTCTTGTTTTTTTTCTCCTTGCATGGTTTGAGCTAACTCCACAAGGCGGAAAAGGCTCATTAGGACCCCCGATGATTGATCGATAAAAAGGACAAGGCCTGGCTGCAAGTTGACGGAAGGGATTCTTCTTTTATTTTTTTTATTTTTATTTTTGAACACTCGCTTCTTGCATTCGGAGACTTGGAAGGGCGCTCTGAAAGACTCTATCAGATACCGATCTCTCTCTCTAATATGTCTTACATGCCTGTCAAGAGGTAGCGACAGCTCCACCACGCACGCCGGTCCGCCTGGGGAAGAAATACCAAAAGAGGAAGTCATAGGCTTTGATCGCAGACCTAACCTAACCTCTTCAGTTCGATATCTCATACCAAATAAAATAAATTAAAAGAGAAGAGAATTCGACGAAAAAAAAACAATGCGTCTACCGGCAGCCATTGTGCTGCTGTTGCTGTACACAGTAAGCGGAGCGGTTGGGCAACCGCAGATAATCAATCCTGGCGAACCGAATCCGGATGCGCCGACCACGACAACATCTTTAACTACCGAAACCACAACGACTACTACGACGACCACGACGCCTGAGACGACTAGTTCCTCTACGACTTCTACGGAAATAACGACGTCAAGCTCGAGTGAGAGCACAAGTTCGTCGACCACTTCTAGTTCGAGCTCTGAATCGACGAGTACGACTGATTCAACCACCTCTACTACTACCACCACCTCTACTACATCCGAGGAAACAACTACAACTACAACTACAACTACAACTACAAGTAGTAGCAGTACTTCGTCTGAATCGTCATCTTCAACATCCTCTTCAACATCATCTTCATCTGAATCATCGTCAACAGAAACCACTAGTACTACGACTACAACAACAACAACAGAAGAGCCCAGCACCACAACTAGTGAAACCACAACCAGCGAAACCACAAGTACTACCACTTCAGAATCTACTTCGTCGTCCTCGACTAGCGAAAGCGAGACTTCTACAACAGAGACGACGGAAACAACATCTAGCACCACAACATCTGAGTCAGAAACATCTACTTCTACTACAGCGGAAGCTACCAGCACGACAAAGTCCGAGACAAGTACAAGTACGACGGAATCTGAAACTTCGACGACGACGACGACAACGACAAGCTCTTCTACAACATCTGAAGATAGTGCAACAACAACGGACTCAAGTTCTACGGAGACTACTTCTTCGGAGACTACTTCTTCAGAGACTACCACATCAGACTCTACAACTTTAGAGACGACTACGACAACTTCTGAAACATCTACCTCTGTGACATCTGAATCTACTACTTCGGAATCGACGACGACAACAGCTACGACTGAATCCACGACCGAAACTACAACAAATAGCTCTACAACAACCGAAAACACTACGACAACAGAACCTACTACAACTGATTCAACGACAGAATCGAGTAGCACAACAGAGTCGAGCACTTCGGAAACCACCACTGAAACGACTACAACCGAAACGACCACTGTAGATACTACGACAACAAGCGAAACAACTACTGAAACAGATACATCGACGACTACCTCTGGTACGACAACTACCGATACAACGACATCAGATACTACAACTACCGATACTACAACCACTGAGACCACGACCTCGGAGTCGACATCCACCACATCATCCACGTCGACCACACCAGGTACGGTCACAGAATACGTATTCCCTACCGACAGATGCAGGGTCTCCGGGGCAAGGTGTCAATTCTACTCTGTAAAGGTGAACCCTACAGTCTACGTTGTGACTACGTTGACAATTGATGACTCCACTACCACAACAACTGGAGATACCAATTCTCCCCCAGTCCTCGGATTCTCCACCGATAATACAGATATTATAACTATCCAGCCCACCGATCCTATTCTCTCTAACACTGAGAACATCATTCCATCTTCGATCGCCACAGCTACGGATACTGATGATGTGTTCCTCGTGCTCCCAACAACTTATCAGTTTATCTTCGCATACTATTTTCCAGATGATAATACAGCAACTGACTCAGTGGCCACCGTAACTGATGATACGAGCGTCGCGACCACAAGTGCCGACGTTTGTCCTGACAATACTGTTCTTGTCACCATTCCTGCCTACAGCTCCTTCACCCTTTCTGTCTTCAAAGGCTGTACTCAAGTCCCATTGTTCCTGAATTTTACACAAACTGTGGCCATCAGTACGAAAACTGCAGTTGTTATCGAGACAAAGGGCAAGGATAGCATTGGTGGCTTTGGGGGAACACTTTCGAAGTCATCGGCTACGCAGGATGGCATTGGCATTCCTCCAAGCGGCAGGCCGAAGTCGAGCGAACCGGGAGGGGGGCCTGCCCTTATACCAATAAACACCTCGCCGAAGTCGCCTTCGGAACCACAGTCACCTACGGTACCGCAATCGCCCATAGTTCCGCAATCGCCTACGTTACCGCGGTCACCCATAGTCCCACAAACACCCTCTGACCCGGGA
Organism: Orbilia blumenaviensis; assembly: GCA_036872755.1. NCBI lineage: Eukaryota > Fungi > Ascomycota > Orbiliomycetes > Orbiliales > Orbiliaceae > Orbilia > Orbilia blumenaviensis. Next base: position 1,307,804 of record JAVHNS010000006.1, on the reverse strand, counting down.
ACCACAGATCGGCCGGGGCAAAGTCCCAGTGAGGGTCCAATCGACAATACCACCCGTGGCCCGAATATTGGACCGACCGAAGGGCCTCGGACTACACCCCTTCCAAACACGAACCCAAACCCAAATACGACTGGGGGCGGCAGACCGTCAACTCGGACCTTCAATCCGGACGACTTCACATTATTAGTAATTCCAATACTCCCTACTATAACTCGACCCACACCGGGGCAAACCGTCACCCCGGGGCCCGGCCCGACACGAGGACCCCCACCCGTCGAGCGTCCATTCATTATGCCTGCTCCGAGAGTATTGACTATTAGCGGAACCGTAACAACAACCACTAGCTTTGTCGGTGTTACCAGATTACCAAAGACTACCGTTGTCGGGGTACCAGGCGGAGGCAGCACGACCATTACCCTCTTGACTGAGTCGATAATTCCAATTACATCGTTCCAACCTCGGTTCTCTGTTGAACCCGTCGTCACTACGATAAACAGCCTCAGAACTACCCTCATGAGCGTTATATCTGTGACAGCGAAGCCTACAGTAATCTTTGTTACTACCTCGATCAATGGTCGTCGAACAATCCTCTCCTCCACATTCTTCCTTCCAGAAACTGCGCCGGTGCCACAGTTCACCCCATTCTTGACCACAACAGTTGGACCTACAATCATAAATGGCCTTCCGACACTCGGTCCATCCGTAGTAACCTTAGTACCATTAACAAGAACAACACTATTGACGGATGTTGTCTCTGGAACAACAGTCCTCCGCACCACAACATTTATTATACCGGCAACATCCACTCTTCCAAACCCTCTCATTCAGACATTGGTAGTCTCGACAGTTATATCAGGGAGACCCACCATTGTCAACTTCCCAGTTTCTCTCTCAGCCTTTTCTACCACCAGTATAGTCACAACTACTGTTAGTGGAACCCGGAGAGTCTTTACAACCACTTTCTTTGTACCACGAGGAGTACCAATCCTCGACCTTCCATCTGTTATCCTTCGAACAACAACTCTCGATGGCCAAGAAACGACGCTCTCTGAATTCTATACCATCAAGCCGGTCAGCGTCACCACGACAATCAGTGGTAGAGAGACTGTTGTGCTTGTGCCATCTGTTGTCCCAATAACTACACCAGGGACTTACTTCTCCACCTCATTCCTCAGGACAACCATAAATGGACGCCTGACATCTATTCCAGAAATCTACTTCCTCAAACCAACAACCACTACTACAGTGATTGAGGGTAGAACAAGCATTATATCAACAACTACCGCGGTATTAGTCACGACTGCATCACTCCCAGAAGTTACCTCCACACGCATTCCTCCGCCTCCCAATAATGGCACGTTGTCGAACTCCACGATTACGGCCCCACCAAAGGTTGTGCCAACAACAGGCATTCCACTTCCACCAGCTCCATCCCAGACTGGTAGCGCATCGAGCATTGGTCTCGGCAGCTTGCTTACTTGTTTCAGCGCCTTGATATCCGCAGTTTTCATGGCTTTGATTTAACGCCATCTCTCTAAAGTATCTCTTTTTTTGTTCAACGCGGATCTAGACTCCTATCGGACAGGTTAATGGGAAGCGTTTCTAGTAGTATTTATTTTTATTGCATACTACTAAATTGTCACTATATATACACATATGATATCCCATTTCCTATATTTTCCATTCACATGCATTCATTTTTACATGTACCTATTATGATATCCCAGCTCACGAAAAAGCCAATATGGATAATATATATTCCTTGATTTCACAAGATGAAACGAAACTTCCTGATTATGTAACCCTCATGGAGTTTAGAAAAATAACCAACTCCATATTCTTGACCGCCTATCCTTCCAACTAGCTAACGGTATAACGAGTAATTCATCCGTCCCCGGCTGCTCCGCCCACACAATCTCATGAGCAGGTATAATCGACCTGCATTCGCGAAATTATCCGAACGGAGGGGGCGCAGCCAGGCAAGGCGTACGCTGCTCACGACACAGGCCCGACAAACATACCGCATACGTCAGCCAGCAAGACTCCAAGGAAGTGGGTGTACCATGTGGCAAACTGATTTTTCTTTGTTGAACGGCGGTCGAGTCACCTTGTAACCTTACGAGAAAGTATTTTACTCCGACGGGCGAAAAGAAAAAGGTGATTGTGGCAGATGACGAATGTAAAACTGATCTTGGGCGAATCTTGAATACATGTATATATAAGTAATCTTGGTAGGCCCGGAGTTGGTTCTGGAAGCAGATATATTTTTTTGCCTTCACTTCACAGTATATATCCGGGTAATTTGAGGATTATTCTACTTTGCCTTTCGAGATTTTATTCAAATTAAAGCCGTTGCTCTAAAACTTGATAGTTTCGACATCTTGAACTTTGAATATACGCAAGTTCGCCCTCAACGTCATCACTCGATATCCAACGCAACACAGTCCAAGATCAACAACCCAGCAGCGACCAACGAGACCAGACATTTCTGGAATTCCCAAGTTCTTCATATCGATAATATAATTCCACCGCCGACCAAGCCAAAATGTTGCTAGAACTTTGCCTGATAGTTGGAGGCGTGATATTTTACAAGAATAGAAAGTCCGTATACACATTTCCACCCAAAACTCCCACACTAGCTTCCTTCCAAACTAGCATACTAACACCCAACTAGAAAGCGAAGAGCCGAAGACGCTGCCCGTCAAGAATGGTACAACTCCGGACGAACGCAGTCTCCCCCATTGCCACAGGGATATCCTCCGTATAACGATCATCACCAAGATCCTCCAAAATCCCCGTCGATGCAGAAACCACCTGTTGTATATGGGAACTCACAACAGCCGATGATGACACAAAACCAGCCGGTGATGTCGGGACCACCACACGATCATTCGGGTGGTGATGCACCGCCAGCGTATGCCTCGTTAAGGCCACAGAGTCAGGCTTTGGGCTATGAAAGACAGGACTTTTATTCCGGTGGAGTTAGGGATCAGAAGGGGTCTGCTCGCAGGTCTTGAGCTAGGCTTAGAGCAGGGACGGCTTCTTTTATTCGGTGTCTCTTTTCTTTTATTAGGTCATAAAATCCTGAGTCGGTTTGGGTCTGGTTACTTTCTGACTGCGTTCAAATGATATTATATATCATTCTGACAGTGGCAGACAAATGGGCATTCATTCAACACCAGAACAGCAACCGTTATAATTACTTAAGTAGTGTTGCATGGTTGTTTTTCTCACTTTCGTTTTTAACCTTGGCTTTGGCGCACCGGTGCATCGGGGTTCTTTTATTTGCATCATTTATATACTTTCTTTAGTTCATGTAGCGGCCTATTTGCTTTCATCGCCTGCGCATTCGAGCTCTTACATTCAAAACTGGTCTCATAAGCCAGCCTCCACGAAGTAGCCTACCAAAAACTATATAGAGGCGAGCTAGACCTGGTCAGGTTCCGGTCCTTCACAGAACCTTTGAAAAGACAAGCATATTTTTACTACCTTGCTCCTCAACCGGCCAGCGCCAGCACTCTCGTACCTGGCTCGAACTTAGGCACATATACGTACCAGCTAGCATTCTCTAACTATTGCATTTGGAAATGATATCCTTCAGGCCGAGGTCTCTAGCTCTAAGCTTTGTATAAGCCGCCACTTTCTAATCTCACTCTCCCCTAAAGTATATCAAGAGTGTGTCCGAACACAGCTGTAGCTGCGCTGAAAACAGCCTGAACAGTTGCAACACCTACAACACAACTTTTATGATATAGTAGTTCTGAAATTCTATTGGTGAAGTTTACGATGCCAGTTACAAAGATTTTTCGTACACAAGAACGTAGTTCTATTCCGCAGATTTACTTAGCTTCTCTAGAAAAAAAGGATGAAATTCATCGTTAATCTATGGTTTATTTTCCTCGGACCCTAAACCACCAAACATCTTGTATATGAAACATTTGCCGCCTCTATAATTTAATCATAAATCTCTCAAAATAAGCCTCGAGGCTCTTCGTATCTGCCACAGCAACCGTGGCGGCAACATATCCATCAGGCCTAACCACCACGATACAGCCTTCATCCCTATCAATCCCAAAGTTCTCATAAACTTGCCCATGACCTTCGTGATAACTCTCGTCGTCTGCGTAGACCTTCCAGTAATCCCAACCCTTTGATTTATCGAGGGGGTGAAAGGCCTCTGGTAACGACTGGAGCTCGATATCCGTCCGCTTCGCCGAGTGTATAGTGAGCACTTCGAGAACAGAATCCCGAGGACTATTCTGCGGGGTATACAATGAAACCACTGAGTCCTTTGATGACAAGTATTCTCCGAGCTTCTCGTAGCGGGAGTATATTTCTGGCTTCGAAATATCGCCGGAGAAGACAATCAGCCGAAACCGTCCATCCGAGGGAAGAAGCTTTTGAAGTTCGATAGCGAGCGCATCTGATTGATTTACGATCTTGTGGCTGGGAAGCCGCATCCCAATCTTGAGTTTATTTGCTAAATCGGGCCTGCATCTGACTGTGCCCTCTTTGCCCTCATCCTCCTTAACGACTAAGATATTCGGACCGTAATCCACGCTTAACCCAGCAGCGAACACAGCTCCCTGGTGGAAAACATTTCGAAACTCTTCCAAGCTGATACCGGTTTCGTCAGATACATCCTTTGCCGGTCGGCCTGAAAATAGCTTCGAAAATTTCTGGTCGAATGCGATTAGATCCCTTGCGATTTGCTGGCGTTCTGTGGCGTACGTTTTGAGGATCTCTGAGCTGGCTTGTCCTCGGGCCACCATTCCGATTTTCCACCCTAGATTGTAGGAATCTTGCAGCGAGACGTTCTGGCCTTGTCCAGCCTTAGGACTATGTGTGTCTAAGTCATAGAAAGCGGCATTGTTAACGTCGTTTCCGAATTAGCTTGGTTAGCTACATGAACAAACTTACGGACTGCATCACCAGCCAAAAAGATCCTATTGAACTTCTCAAATCCATCTGATACTCTTTGTGCAATCTGATATGCAGTGAACCAATCGCACTGCTCATAGTCCAGCTTGTACGGAGCAATGATCTTCTGCGCAGCCTTTAAAATTTGTTCCGGTGTAACCTTTGACCGATCTACCGCCCCTCCGCCGGCCCCAACCTCCTTGAGCTGAATATAAAGTCGAACAACCCGTTTCTCCCTTGGAATTACCATCAAAGAACCTGAGCTGGCAGAATGAATCAAACAACGCACCCTGATATCTGGGAAATCAGTGATTGGGACGACATCCAGAACTCCCCAGATAATCTCTGTATGTTCTCCTTCCATTTTAAAACCAAGTTGCTTTCTCGTCCAGCTATGAGCGCCATCGCAGCCAACCACATATTTGGCCTTGATAGTTTCCTCGGTACCTTCTTTTCCAGATGACTTTCGTATCAGGTCATCGGTGTCGTCAGCAGTAAGATTTGAACGAAAGAGGCCGTTTGGGATATTATTGCCCTGACTTGGAGTTGCCTGCTCATCGGTAAGATGTTGGATTTTTAAAGTTACCGGGTGGGCACTTGGATTGTTGATCTCGGGTTCATCAACCTGGAGTAAGGATGGGACGATAGGCCGTTCCACACGAACTCGGTCGCCTGTTTCCTTCAGGTGGTCAAGAAAAAAACGTTCCATTCTTCCTATAATTTAAATTGTGCTTGTTAATTATTCAATGCTATCATCCCCATGATCATTGAGCCACCGGTATAACGCAAACCAACCTTGATGGAGTACACTCTCCGTGAATCGACTCAGCCCTTTAGGAGTGTCTGGTGCCCTCGCGCTGCGTCGAATCACACCATTTTCATCTGGATTCCAGAAAGATACCTCGAGCATGTGGTTTGATTCTTTCCAGACTCTATCAATTCCAAAGCTATCCAGAATCTCAAGGGTTCGGCATTGGAAGCCGTCTGCCTGGCCGGCCATAATCTTTGTAGACCTTTTATCAATGATCCTCGTCTTAATCTGGAGCTGTGACAGCCATGTAGCCAGCATTAACCCTATCATTAATTTCATCAATAATTAGTCAATAAAATATGCTAGTAAATCTCCTCCAGCTCTATGATCTATTCAAGCTTACCTGCTGGCCCAGCACCAACGATTAGGACATCGACCTCTGAATCGGCTGCAAGCGTCATTTTTGCGTTGCTGTTGTTGGAAAATGCAACAAAGGTCTACACAATAATATATTCCTTATTGGCAAGCTTCAAGAAATGCTTATATATGGGAACGATAATTCTAGAACTGGATACTGTGTCATACGTATTTGCCGCGGCTTATACTTATAGATCCTCCGATATCTCACTATTTCGCCAATTTGGGTGTTGATAATTGACCGCCGTCGATTGGCCCAGCCGATGGTCAATGCACCCTGCGTTTCGGCCCGAAACAAACTACCGACAAAGATGTATAAGAAACCTTAGTAAGAGTGTCTTGTTCTCCTCACCAAGTGGGGATTCTGCGGGGTGTGGTTTTGCGGGGACTGCCATCCTATTTGACACAAGGTCTTGATAAGCTGCTTGTCTAATCAAGCGCCGCCTTAGTAAGAGACTATTACATGCCTGAAATGACATGGGGGCAGCAAGGGTTCTTTCGACTTAAGATGTCAGCGGCGTTTCTTTAGGTCCACTTCTGTCGGAAATCAGGGATTATGATATTAAACTTTTTCGATCTTTGCATTCCGAAGATATGCATATCGAATGATGACTACGGACGACATGCGACTAACCAGTGTGAAATAACATGCATATTCGCATTCTAAGGGGAAATAATGTTGGTCTGGAGTTGGAAGAGATTCGGAATATAGGACGAAAAAATGAAACTTTTGGGAGCTCGGAGTCTGAATAAGCTGTATATACTAAAATAAATCGCGCCATTCAATGCTGAATACCCAAACTAACGGTGTACGACAAGCGCTGCAAGTTAAACTCCCAGCAAACAGCATGAGTACAGTGTACCTTTAAGCATATTCCAGCTTCCCAGAAAAGAAAAGAAAACTCCAGTAAATACACCTTTATAGCAAAACGACTAAGATATAACATTTATAAACCAACTCCAGTAACACAATATCATAAAAATCGATATAAAAGCCGTACCCATTTAGAAATTACTAAACGAGTTACTGCCACCAAGTCCCAAGATATTCCAGAGATCAATGGCGGTTGCTCCCATCTTAGCAGGGTTAAGGGAACCGCCAGCCATTTTTGCAATATCTGGGGCTCCGTTATACCCAAGAACACCCCCACCACCTGTAACCGGACCGCCTTCATGGTGGAACGGCATATCCCCAGCTAACCCACTCATTGCCAGCCAGGTGAGATCAAACCCGCCGGCGTCCTCACCACTTTGACCACTGGGACCGCCCATCCCCATTCCATAACCACCCCATCCGTCAGGTCCAGGTGGATGACCCATCATATCAGAATGCTGTCCAGCCCACATTACATGACCAGCGGCATCAGGGCTTAGAGTTTCGTGATTTCCAGTATTCCAGAAGACAGGTTGGCCACCAGACATCGGACCACCTGGAGTTGGTGTCGCGGAATTTGGTATTTGGTGATGTACACCAGCAGGCGGAACAGCAGTCTGCCCGCCCTCACCAGCGAGTTGTGGGTCAATCGCTAGCTCCGGAATTCCAGCATGTGTGTTACACACATCCGCATCATCGACGGGGTGCATTCCGCCATGCGGATTGTGGGGGTTGAGCCCTGTATGACTGGCCACATCTGGAGGAAGGCCGGCTCCACCACCGACGGATACATCTGGTTTCCCAATTCCGACAAATTTGTTCTTGATGATGAACTCGAAGAGGCGGAATGTCCACGAAGAAGCGGCCCAGATTTTCCGTAGCTCGCCGAGCGCCATCATGCCCACGTTTATTTTGTTGGTAGCAAGGCTGTGACGGGTTGAGCCTTCTGGAGCTAGTTTTATTTCCTCGGCGTAAACGATCATGGCGATGAATAGTGGCGTTTGTCTGGGGCCCATTGTTAGTATAAGGTGGTACAAAGTTCGGGGGGCTACAAGGCTTACACAGCAGCGGGAGCGTATTTCAATAAATCATGTCTTAAGAGATCTTCAGTGAGTCTAAAGGTATTGCTAGCGGCACTAACGACAGCCTTTCTAGCCTTCTCTCTCTCCTTGATCAACGTTTCTTCGTCTGTTGAAGAATTTTCACTCTCCCATGAAGTGCGACCTTTCGGCAACGAGCAGCGTGGACGGTAATGCATAGATACTGCGCGGTCGTGGACAAGCTGAAGCAGTATTGGCCAGAAGTTTTCTGATGTCCATGTCCGCATCTCGTCGTAACGGAGGGTCGAAAGTTCAGGTGGGAGATTGTTCTTCCAATCTGCAAGATCGCTCGCGAGGTCGTCAAGGTCCTTATTCGAAGGGCGGTGGGTGCATGAGTATTGCACAGATGCAATCCTTTCGTCTATTTTACCACATGGGACGGTTAGCCTCGTTCTAGTGCATAATATGCAAAAAGGCAAACTTACAAATTTTCCCCAACTTGGCGATTTCGATAACATATTTGATTGTGACAGCTTGCTGAGGCGGGCAAATCGCAGCTATGTCCTCAGGTTTCGTGCTTCCCCAGTTCTCTACGAAGTCATCTTCTTCCAGGTCACTCACATCACAATCACTAAGTCTTATCAAGCTGGGCTTCCCAAGACTCGACGCTGTAATGTGATCTCGGCTCTATCATCTAGGTTAGTATTTAACCCTCCTTACTTCCAAAGCTGTTGAACATACGTATAGTGTCCACCATATCCGTTTCCACATCCGCCGTTCACTAGCTCCGAGTCCCCAGCCCGAGCGGATCGAACGATGCATGCCCATCCGTTGGCTAAGCAGTACAGCGGCTTGTAACCAAAACCTTGTTTCCTTTTCCTCTTCATATCGGGTCCACCACATACTCATAAGGGTGCAACCCTGAATAGTATACAAGTGCTCCTTCTCTCCATCCATCATATGTAATAATTTAGCTCGTGAAAAGAAATAAGCCCGAGCAGTGAGACGATTCTCGAACCCGCATTGCTTCAGTACTTCCGTCGGAGCATGGTAAGTAGCCGCATACAACACCGCGTGCATCAAGAACAGGGAGTAGGTTCCTTCACCAGACATCATTTTTTTATAACCTCGGATAAACGACGGTCGATTTAATAGAGGTAGATGGGGATATATATAACAAAAGAATGTGTGGAGCAGCTTGTCGCAAAGCTCAATCGGCGGGAAGATGTTGACTTTCTTATGATCAAGAATGTACAACACATCATCATCAGGTAATATCTTCAAATCCGTAATATGTGCTCTGCTAGCGACGGTCGTCCAGCTTGGGGGCGGAGTGAAAGAAGGAACATGGTTGAGAGACAACGACGAATCCAAACGGGGATCGAGGGTAGCAGTATTGGCGTTCGGCATCCTTTGCAATCCAGCGATAGTTGGAACAGCGCCGTCTAGAGCTGTTTCTCCATTGAATATCAGAACTTGCCGTTTGCCTTCTTGTTCGCGATCAGTGGAACTCTCACGGGTCTGCTGATAGTCGTCTGCACGAGGACGGAAATTGGGAGGGGGGTTCTGAGCAGTAAGTTGTTGCTCGAGGCCAACCGGTCCGGTCCCGGAGCTATCATGGACCTTATCCAGAAACTGAACCCAGACATGCTCGTCGCTCAAGGAGGGATTGATTTCCAAGTTCGGGTCCTTGTGCGGGGGAAACGGGGTGTAAGTGGACTCGCCATCTTTTGGCGATAATATAGATCGGGTGGGATGGTACGCCGTTCCGGAAACACGAGAATCGGATTGCCGTCGTTGGCGGCGCTGGTCCGAACTTGAGGGCTTTTGCGACGAAGAAGTGGATTGACCACCAGCGGCAAGGGCAGCTTGTTGTGCAGCTAGCCGCTTCTTGGTTTTCTGGTACGTACTACAAAAACGGGACATGCAATTAATTAGCATTCTCCAATTGAAGGTTAAGCGGCGGCAGGAGGCGTGCGGCACAATCTACTGGTGCAATCGACGGGTAAGGCGGCTCTGAACCGAAAGTAGACATAGTATACGACCAGAGATGAACCAGCGGCTTAAAAAATCTTGGGATATCGCGCGTCGCGATATTGTTATTGAACCGGTTTGCCTTACCTTCCGCGTCTACCAGGTAGCAGGACGCACTCGTGACCAGTGCTCCGACAATAAGAACACGGTTGGCCATCAGCATTCAAATGAGCATCGCACCGGACCTTCCGACGGTGGCAATTACCGCAGGCCTTAGGCGCACGTTTCGAAACGTGAAACGATGTGGTTGAACGAACCGCTGGAGAAGTCGACGAAGCTGATGACGGGTCTGGAGGGACTATTTGGTCGGTCACGATTGGTGTGACCTGGATCTGGGCGGCAGGTGAATCGTCGGTCGTGGCCGTGGCAGGGCTGTCGTGGCCATCGGAGCCATCCAGGCTCGCCATGCTTGGTCGGCTACTATATTTCCGTTACCTATAGAGCCGATATGCAAGTCCGCTTCTCCCTTCAGATAGATTACGGGAAAGCCGAAAAGCGCAGGTACAATATGGCTTAAAATTTCGGGAATCACAGAAGCGAGAAATGCCACTGTCTGGTCGGTTTCTGCAGACGCAGTGTTGGTTTGGTTTGCCTGTCAGTTAATTGGCCGGAACTGCCGCGGCGATTTTTCTGGGGGAGGAAATTCGGGGTTACCCCAAAGTGATTATTAACCTTGGTTATGTTAGAGTGACACCAGCTGGGCCAGGCAGAGGACGTAGGACGTTGTGGTCAAAAATTTGAACCGAAGAACATGAACAGGGCAAATGCAAATAAGAGCGCCCCTTGGCCTCAATATTAGTGAGATCAGTCGGAGTCGTCCCTTGGTACTGGTAACAGTGGCGACTGGTAACGAACATTAACGAGCCGTGCAGTGAAACGGGGAAGGAAGCTTCGAAAGAAAGTGCACACCACTAATTATCCTATCCAAACTCAGCTCAGTGCCTTGCCTGAGGGTGGAAAGGAATGCGGGGAATTCAGGTCCAACCGCTTCCTTGCGTCGGTTCTTAGTTAACTTCCTTTCAAGTCTTACTAAACCTCATTCTATTGCTCACGGACAGACTGCAGCGCTGTTCAATTCAAACGGTCGGAGTTTATAAATTTACGAGCTTTCCTTTCGGGAGATTGCGGCTGGCAGCGTCGCGATAATCAAGATTTACGTCCAAATAGCCTATATAAGGTCCCTACTATTGCCTCAATGGCAAGAAGCACCTCTGCCAAAGCAAAGAGGTTCGGTTGACGTATTTATCAATCTTATACTCGGCCTCACATGTAAAAACAATCCCGAAAATGGATTTCTGAAATGCAGAGCACGGATTTTCTATGCACTCGACACCAAACAACCGCCAGCTCGAAGCACCTCTCATAGAGTCTTGGTTTCGAAACAGCTGTGGTGGGACGCGCACTGACCTAAAGGCAATCGTTCGTTTCCCGTCTGACCCGTTACCGTCTAAATTGCAAGAAAAGTCCAAGCAACTGGAGCAGGCCAAAGCTCAGCGCACCCCAGATTTCCCAAAACCTCGGGTGAGCCAAACCTACCTTTCGTGGATCGATCCGGATCGAGGGGATTTCTGCGAGCAAACTAATCCCTCACGTTTGTTTACCTTGTGTTGCGAGCGCTTAAAATCCAACATGTTACACAACTCTTCTTGCCTGATTCGGGAGACCTGGTATCACGTTAATCAGAGCAATCCGACGGTGCACTATAGGCAGTTACAATTGGGTACACTTAGATAGCTTGTAGGCAGCAATGCTCAAGTCTGTAATATATTAACATGCTAACACAGCGCACCCTAAGTTTTCGTAAAATCAGTGCAGTACCTTTGTTATAATGATACTAATATTGTTTTTGTTTATAGGTCATATATCATGATCTCAGACCCATGGCAAACCTCGTGCACAACATTTAGCACCTTAATTATAGGCTTCATATTCTCTATTATACAGCCGACTCAGCCGTTTCTACTATCCTCCAAAGTCCACGAAAGGAGGGCTACACATGATCGACTGTGCATGACATGTCTAGGTCCAGATCCGCAAAGTCATAGTATACTAGAGGTGTATGCAAGTCGTACCAGTCCGCCACGCGCTTCACCCCCATTACAACTGGCCTTAATGCTCGTGTATTTTCCCACCTCTAATCGTTATGGGGCTTAGTTTGGTATCCATCCGGTTTACGGTTTACGGAATCTAGCCTTGACTGCCCTATTCGAATTTGTAGGCATGTACTAGTTCTGTCAACGAGTTTTCAAATTTTTATCAGCGATATACACTACATTAATATGACTCCGTGGTTGTTTTGTCCCCGTAAGGTTATTCATGGGCATCAATCCTTCAATCTGAGTTCAAAGTGATATCCAAAGTCTTGTGCACCCATGAGTCTCGTCCAGTAACAAAACGTCTATGTATACATGTACGATAATGCGTCTAACGTGGAATTTGAATTTATTGATGAATTTGCAAGTCTACATACATAAATACCATAGGCTCTAAGTACACCTGTCTCACTAGCATTGCTAAAGTACCGTCATTGGTCACGGTCTAAAATCATTAACTTATATCTACGCAACTGTATTTTAAACCCTTAGGTAAGCTGGTAGGTTAAGAGATTTAAGTCAAAACATGTATTTTTAAAGTTAGACTATGTTGAGACTGTAAAATTCAATCAACTTACTCCGTTAAATAAAAACACCAACGTTGCAACACGCCTGATAATTCATAATGTAATTCAATGGAGCACCCCTACCAGTCTAAAGTAATACATAGATCGGTTAGTGGAAAGTAGAATTCCATTTTCAGCATTCTGTCCCTATGAATTAGGTTTGAATTACTCCACACGCCCAGATGGGAACACCAGGACGCCAAATTACGTGATTTAGTATCCTGAGTGGCAGCAGGGGGCCAGGTTCTTCTCTTCAGAAACATGGAAATCAAATTATATGCACGTGGCCACCAGCCGTACGGTAAAAGCAAAATGTGAATGTTCATCTTAGAATGTATAATATTAGATATATTATGTGCAGCCTAAAGTGCTATGCTCCTTTCATATTGTATAGCTCCGGGCACAGGCTGAGTGTGAGTACATCTATAACACCGGTACAGTTCCCCCCCGATCCCCATAACCAGCATCGGCATACCGGTTGTTCACCATTGCACTAAATTACCATCTAGCAATATCGCCTCCTAAGCTTGCCACAATGACTGACGATCACCAATCCGACATGAATGTATTAGATAGCAATTTGCCATGCAGGGATCCTCTGTTGCAGCCTCAGGGACCAAATGTTTGAGGTCGTGTTCAAATAAGGGGGGCAGTGATATCTCTATAGGTTAAGCCGATCGAAAAGCAAAACCCTAATATGTACCCAAGCTAAACTGATCGTCGAAATCCATTTGCATATGCAAGTTCAAAATAATGAAAGCCACTGTAGTGAACACTATAACTAAATTGTCAAGATCTAGATCTACAGACTTGACGAAGGTCTCCCTGGGGGGGTGGTACAGGCATCATGTATGTCGCGGCCAGATGTTATAACATTAGTACGTACCGCTCGGGATAGCTTTCCGGATGCTTCAAGTCATCGCCACGAGGAAACTATCTTGGGATAAGCTACTAGATCTATAGATATTGCCGGTAGTAGTGGTTCGAACATCTTTATTGTTTACCTAGGTGCTTCTGCAGCTCAAAACGCATTTACGCCGCCCCGGTTCCGGGTACCTTGTGGTATATGGAGATACAAATGCATGTTATAGCGTATATGTACCGGGCGGTCATTCGAATCCGGGAATCTCAACCCAAGAATCGCAAAAGTATAAAGTTCCTGTGGCTACAAATCCGAGCCGGCTAACGGGTAAGTATTCCACGCTATCCGCTAACTGGCAACTTAAATACTTGTTTAGGCAGCTCCCGGAACTTTAAAATCGTGTCGAAAGATCGAGCCGATGCATTGCATTGCAATGCTTCCACGTACAAGGATTACCGGATTTCTTTACTGGTCTAGTTGGAGGCGTTAATACGCCAGTCATACGTACTAGCTTTCTGATGGCTAAACCAAGGCCCGCGATGCACACTACCGCCCCCCAATGTAGACGCACGCCTTCGGGTCGGGTTAGCAGCTTGGATCATGACCAACTCGATGCATAGTGATTCTGGGAACATGTCTCCCGAGCCCTGGCGCACGGAATCGACGTTTGCATTGGGCAGTTTTAGCTCGCACGTTATGTCCTATACCGATGCCACAACGATGCACCCCGGGCTACGGTGCTACTTACGCTTTTGCTATCTAGCCCTCGTCAAAGCCCTCGCCAACCACCGCATTGTATTGAGATCTGGACTGTCTTACCGCCTGATTTGTAGATATGTTGATGCTTGGACCCAGATCTAGACAATCACGGCTGAGAGATATTGCAATACATGTACCGCATCTGCAGATCCGCCTTCCTTAGACGCCTCCCCTCGATCACGAATATTATCTAATTACGCCCCGATACTACGCATCATTGCCCCTTCTGGTAATCGTTTCGAAATCGGATCGCAGCTCGATCCGCAGCGTATCTACCCGAGCGAGATAGCCGGTCAACCGGATTCCCTGAGACAAAGATACAGAAATCTACAATTCCCAGTCTCCTAGATTTCGGCTAGCTTCTCCGGACCCCGACTATGGCTATTTTACATGAAGTATTTTAGTCGCCATGACCTCTTCATCGTTTTGCATTGGTGCAGGGTACTCGATAGATTGGCGGGAATGTATCGATAAGCTGAACCCGGGTTGATCTCAAGATCTCGATTGAGCGGGGTTACTCATGCACTTACCGAAACGGGTCGGGTAGTATGCGCATGCACGTAGCCCCGTCTGCGGTCTGGGTTCAGTCACGGAAATCTTATCTGCATGCCGGGCCCCTTTTGAGGTTTTTCCACTATCTTCCGAGATCTTGGTGCTTCTGAACTTGTGAAGTGTGGTCTAGAACCCTATGGCTTGGACAAACCAGGAACGTTCTAACGAGTATTGGGCCACAATGCATAAATTCTCAACTAATATCTACTATCAAACGAAACCCTCTAGTGAACCCAGAATTCGGGGTACAATGCTTTGTATTGTGCGACCCAGGAACCTATTCGAATATTAATGACGAGGGCTGTTCATCACCTGTGATTCTCTCTCTCTTTTTTTTTTTTTTTTTTCTCTTTTGTGGCCAACCACGAAAAGCAATGTTATGGAATGGGCGCTACGCCTGTATACAGATATAGTTACGTATTGTGGTCTAGCAAATTTGGGCTCAATTGGGCCGGCTTTCTGGATATCTTGAACTTGAACCTGATTCCAGCCGATGGACTTGCAATCGATCTCCGCTAAATCTTGGCGTCTATAATTTGTCGATTTATGCAGTCCTAAGGATTCATACCCATATTAATTGGTTTTGTCGAGCGGAAAACCCGATATCGGTCTAGCAGATGCGCAAATGCTCAAACTCCAAACAACACGGCACGAACAGACCTTGTGTGTTTGAATAGCTGCATGACCTAATGGGACCGAAGAGGCTGGAAGGCAGCTAGTTCACTTCTTAGTGCTCAATCCTCTGCCTTGGCATAAGCCTTTAACACGCCACCGCTAGAGGAAGGACGGTTTTTCCAAGAATCATTCGGCCTCCGGAATCGAATGGTGATGAAGGTTAAATGCACGTAATGCAGTAGACGGGGCTGAAACTATCTCGGGGAGCGATTTGTAAAGAATGCAAGCTTGCCGTATTGCAATGCACCCAAGAATGAAAACGATCCCCTAAGACAGTGCCAACAGCCTTTAGTTATGTAAGTAACCTACCATGCTTCATTTCAAATGTTTCCACCAAGCTATGGAACACGGGACTTCTCGCCACAAATTCAGAATTCGTGACTAGCTACTATCAATATTATCTTTTGATATAGGCCTGCTTTAGAAGGCGTTTGTAACCCTTACAGGGTGTGCTGACATTGTATTTCAACGCAGCGGAACAGTCGAGGACATCAAGACATGGAGTAGGCAGTATAATACGGCACAATCTAATGCAGCCGTGAGTATCTTTGCAAGTGTTGAGCCCGAGTCGACATGTCACAATTTGACCTTTAATGGTCCCATGGGTGGCCTGACATAATTCATGATTTCGGTGGACGGTTCTCCTCACAGGCCCCTTAAACCCATGCCTCGTATTCAGCGCTGGGGCACGGTGTAAATGATACAACTAGATTGGTGTATAATAGAATATGTAGGTGCTTCTTTGCCCGCATGTCCGTCTTTTTCCCCTTACTGGGCAGACTGATAGCTTAGCTTAATGAGCGTATATGTACCTGTTTGTGTATCATGAAATGCACCTGTACATACATTGGCCAAAATATGTAACGGCTGGCCATCGCAGAGCTGCGGAGTTGTTGATGGGACAAATTTCGCATACATGTTCGATATCCCGCTCCCTCTTATCAGTCTTCGACAGATTATTGTATAATTTCGTTAGTACATATGCGTCCGTCCTAGATTTGGTAGTAAGCTTACATGTGTACTAGAAAAATCCAGTTCCACGTGTTCTTTCTGATTTTCGACACGCACTCTGTCAGACACTCTGAAGAACATGTGTATGGATGTCTCGGTACCTAGTTGGCCCCAAACTTTCGTGTCGTTGAGATATAGGTACATAAGTCGTGACGAAATCATGACCAGTTATTAACCGAAACGCTGTATGCTTCTGGCCTGGCAGAAGGTTGCCTTCGTTTCCAGAGTTTGGTTTTCCGAAGAATGGGTCACACACCCTCAAGCTCCAGCCAGATTAGCTATATTAGACAAAAAACATCCAAGCCTCTCGCCGCTTGCCGCGCAAAAATACCCAAGATCCTGGGACACGGCTTGAAACCCACTGTCCCGGATCCTAACCCGTCACGAAATTAAGGGTGTGGGGGTGGCTCTTTTCAGCGAGGTTACCTTAGCTTGGTTGCTCTCGCAAGGGACGGGAAAATTAGCCACTCACAACGCAGCCTCCTTGCCTTGCGGCGGCGAACAATTAAATCAAATCACCGGTTTTATGGCGTTTTGACAGCTTAATGACATCAAGTGATCGCCCTCCTGATAACGTTTATACAATAGCCCGCTGTCGAGGATAAGGTTGAACCTCCTATCAACTCATTTGTTTCTCATGGTTGTATTATAAGGGGTCCTAGCTCATAACTTAATTGTGGAAAAAAACATCACACCTTCCCATTTGATGCCCATTATGCATGACGATCAATTCGGGTACCGTGCGATTTCCGACTAGGGACTCGACGCGGCTCGTATTCTCACACTCAAACCGACCCAAGTGTGCCCGATGATACCAGTGCTTTATTTGACAGAAATCCCATCGGACATGGTTTCCACATCCCTTTGGTCACACTGATACAATACACTCACCGCTGTCTCGGCGATACTTAACTATCTTGCACTAGTATGCACTTGCGCTGGGTAAAATTTATGAAATTCGAACCCTAGTTCTTGGCTACAGGCTGAATCAAACAGTGAAGATCTCGACGTGACAGAACCCCATTCACACGGCTTCTCGGTTCACCTACACCGCGGCCTGATCGTCAAACATTCGAAGGGGTTAACGTTCGAATTCCGGCCCCGGACAACCCAAATACACTGAGTTAGTGTAGCGAATTGCCTGTGGTCGGTCAACTGAGTTGGTCGGCTTTTACCAAAATACAACACGACTCGGGTTCTATAGGCTCTCATATTAATACCCAGCCCTTCCCTGCCCAAAGACCCACTCTAAATGATACGAGCGATAACATTTCCGGCGTTTATGAGAAGTGGAGCATTCGTTGACTCCAAGAGGAAGGAAATTTCGTGAGGCAGCTACTCATAGAGTATCGAAAATTCTCATGTATGTATGTACGTATGTATGTATGTACAGCTGAATCTACTTATATGTTAAAGGAAGGGAATGTATCCGCTGAAAAACGCGCGACGAAGAAAAAAAAAAAAAGTCCACAACGTCCGTTTAGATAAGGTGGATACAAAAGGCGGTAGACGGATATGGTAACGAGAAAATAAGGTTTAACATCCACGAAATCCTTCGTATCTAAACTGTAGCTATACCAGCGAAAATTACTGACGAGAGCTGTTTTTGTCGGCCCCACCAGCATCGTATTTTTCGTCCGCTTCACATGAATACAAGGACACGGAGTCCAACTGATGCATTGGAAAGGAGACGGAAATTTTCATCCCAATTCGCTCCAACCCTTGACAGCAGAGTTGAATAAGCAAGCCCTTCCCGTGCTGAAACCAACACTTCCCGCCGCAAGATTTTTCGGGTTTTCAGCTTCGCTAGGCGAGAAAGACCTGCTTAGAAAAACACAAACTGCAAAATACTCAACTCAAGTGATCTATTGATGAGTTAAAAACGAGATAACTAAGACAGTAGATTCAACCCAGCATGATCCCTCTTTTACAGTATGTCTTGTGTACGTGTAATTTAAATTGTTCGGAATTTATCATTAAATTTAAGAATCGAAAATAAGTATCAGGCAGGTCTCAGACTCGCTTGCGCCTCGCTAAAAAGCTCGAAATGAAGACTTCGTCGAAGGGTAGTATTTATACAAAAAGGGAAGGATACCGCGAGAAACAAAAATATTCCAAACACTGTGACCTAATAAAATGGAGAGCCTACTGTGCCCCCCTAAAATGCCTCTTTGGTCACTTGAGCTCTCTCACTGGTGACAGAAATGTTGGTGTGGATGGCAACCCCAGGCCCCGACCCGCGGAGCGCTTCTTCGCTACTGTTGTTCCTTTCGTAGTACATACTCGATACTTGAGTCTGTTTGGCACTACCAGCTTCGATCCTAGTGATGTGAGAAGATTCAGACAGGTCATCGAGCTTAACATGATTCGAGCCTCCGAGTCTCGAATTGCGAGCGTAACTATTGCTACCGTATTTCTTAGATCCGTAACGGTATTCACCACTCGGGTTATCAGAAGATCCCCCAGTAACTGATCGGCTGAGTAGAAGCGTTCGAAGAGTAGGAAGACAGGCGACGATAAGAGCGACACAAGATTCACTAGAAAGCTGATATTTAGTAACTGTACTGTTTGGGAATCAACCCAACCCTTCGGGAGATCAGGTCTGCTAGTCTTCGTACCTTTGAGTCCAAACACCAAGCCAAATCGGCATAATAGCGTCACCCACGATTGATCCGACTCCTCGGATGACAGCAAAAACGACACAAAGCAATCCCAATGAGAAGATAAGCACTAAGCCGAATTTCTGCTTCCTGTTGATCTTAAGGCCGTATAGTAGACGCAGGGGGAGTGCCATAATCGAGATGTCGGTAATGATATCTGCAGCCATAGCATAAAGAAGGGCTCTGGCCGAAGTTCCAGGGTGTAGGGTTTCGCAGGCTCCCTCGCCGATCAAAAAGGCGGTCTTAAGAGGACGGCAGTTCAAGTATTGGGACATAACTGCACTCATCCACATGACAATGTTGAAGATAGTAACGCCCCACCACCACTTGCGCATTGTCGGAAGGCCGTCCGTCAATCTCCAGATAAAAATCAACAACGAAAACTTCACAGCCCAGAGAATATTCCAGAAGAGCGTGATAGCAGCAAACTGTAGTTTAAGGTATTGCTGTACATCTTCCAAAAACGTTGCGCCAGGCTGTGCAAGTCCGAGCATGATCAAACCCAAATCTATAGAATAATTAATATCAATCTTTGAGGGGCAAATGGCAACCGTGAGCAGAATAAAATAAGGTCAAAACATACTATGTGATGTCGGAGTCATCAAGGTGTGTAAGATTGCGTCTGTCAAGACAGCAGCGGCAGCAAATGAGACGAATATATCGTCAATTTGCAAGCCATTGTTCTTGGTAAGCTTTACCCCAAGGCGGACAAAGAAGAATAGGAGGGCAATGGATGTCGGGACCCAATATATTATCTTGAAGAGAGTGTTAGAATTACAACTTTGCGAAAATATATTCTGATGTGTGGAGGGCAGTACGAGATACGTACGTAGTAGTTATCGATCGGCAACGGTGGGGATGCTGCACCAAAACCCATCTTGAATGTCCGGTCGTCCTTTGACAGGTGGATATGTGGAGCAATGTCGTCTCTGCTGATCGTTTGGGGATTGGAGTGCTTTATAAAATATTGAAGACCGTAGATCTTTAGCTACTTGAAGCTGTCCTCCACATATGTTTTTAACTTGAAAATCCTGCAAGCTTCGGGGAATAACCACAAGAATGGATGCAACGACCCGAGACAACGTCCAGATTATAAGGCTTTCTGACGCCCGATCGGTAGTGGAGTTCGCTTGATATCCCGTTGACAAAGCACTTGTGTAAGCTCTTCTTGAAACCCCCAGGCCTGGGTCTGAACGGTAAGTTCCGAACTCAATGTAGGTTTGGGGACCTCTGTGGTTCAATGTTGAGACTTGGATTGTTTCCTTAGAAAGGGTCCTACCAAGAGCCCTACGGTCAACGGACCAAAGCCAAAAGCCAGTGGTCTAGCTTTCGACAACCGTTGGTGTGTCCATGCCCCGACGAAGGCAAAGAACTGCAAGTCCGAAATTGGGAATGCCTAGTAATAATTACTTCTTTCAAAGGGAAAAAAAAAAAAAAACTTCGTCCGCACGGAACCTCTAAATTCCTGGAGCCAGCTGGGATCATGTCCAGGGCGAGCCAGACCGATAGTGGCTGTATGCATGCAGATAACCCAACTAGTATACCAGCAGACTGTACTATACCCTTCTCAGGCTTCGACAGCTAAGAGCTGGCTCAAGGCTTATATCCACGGTTTCAAGGAAGCCTCAACACTTGGGACTTTGAAAGAGTAATATATTAGTAAACGGGGCTGAATCTTGCCAAGGAGATATGAAGGCACTTCCAAATCAATAAAATACTCAATTTCGTCCGTGCATATTTACACAGAGGGAATATTCCACGAATCCAACGATATCGATATTGAAAGTCGCGGGTTGTGCGTTGACACCGAGGTCGTCTCGTCGCCTTTCCGTGAGGCTCTTGGCGAATACAACTTTTCGGCATGCGCATGCGCATGAAACATTTTAGGCCGGCGGGATGCCTCTCCTTGCACCGGCCGAAAGCTCCCTGCTCGTCCAACATGCAACGTACAACAGGCCAGATGCTTGCAGTCGCATCGTCCGTCAATGTTGGTAGCCACTGCGGCCGAGTTGTGATCATCGCTTGCCGATGTCGACATCCTGAGAACTTTTTCAACCAAGTAGAAATTCTTTTTTGAAGATGTTGCATATGTAGCTAAGATTTAGCAATCTATTGCCAACGGTCATGTCGCTGGCTCCAGGCCAGCGAGTTGTGGTAGATTAAAAAAGCACGCAGACTGGGTCATGTACATATGTCCGGACATCCGTGAACTGAAGGATAACATAAGCATTTTACTCTCTCCCCGCAAAAGGGGGTTTTCTTGGGGGTCAGCCAGGTCTTGAAATTGAAAATTTGCTCCCTAAACTAGAGCTTTCCAACCAACCTGGAAATATGAAGGAGCATTTGAATTCAATTGAATTATGAAGTGTCCTTACATTCATAATGCATACTATCTATCTATGTATCTACCACACGTTGGAAGTGGAATATGTGTTGACAGCGAGAACCGCGTTGGGATTAAGCCTCGAGATATTGGAATCCCGATATCTTCATCGATTCATGTACATATGCATGTACATGTACATGCACCACCGATAGAATCGAATAATAAGGGATGCTGTAAATCGTCGCTCGATCAGAGATCGATCAGAAACAGTACAGAGTTACTTATCGATACGTGTATCGGGTGGGTACGTGTTTGGGGGCTTGATCACCGCCTCCCGGCGGTCTCGATTGGCTGAAGGAGGTACTCCACATATAGTACTTTGCTCTATTTGGGGGGGTTTTACGAGGTTCAACTCGCGACTAGAAGGAAGGTACGATGTTGAATTGTCAGGGATACCCTTGGGAACACGGTAAACCCGGCTCTATGCCTCGATTTTACTTTGAACCGACTAAGAGACCGATTAATGGTACATGTATGTACTGGACTTTTTCCTACAAGTCCCCTCGACATTATGGAAACTAAAAAGTTTTAGGGGGCAAAAGACTAAAGTATTCCCAATAAAAAACAATTAGTTGCAGTATTCTAACATGAGGGGTATGTCTGGGCTGGATTTCTTGGTGTGCCAGCTCCATGGAACAATACAGCTCGAAATCGGTTATCTCAGTCAGCGAATGTGGGCACCTTAATGGTGCCAGCTAAAAACTGCGTTTTGACTTTCGTGTGACAAATCCAACCCCGAAACTTTGCTTATACATATATCATCAGGGTAATTATAATGCTGGCTTCCTTTTCTTGATGGTGTTCGCATCGGATCGGGTGTGCCCGAAGGTTTTTTTATTCTTTGAGCACCCTCGTATTTCATCCACAGGAAGAAAAAAATCTTCAGAGGTTCCGCAATTCAAATGCCCGATTATACGTCCGCGGTGTGTTAGATCGCTAGAGCGATATAATATCAACTTCGAATCAACCAGTCACCATCCGATGCAGCCTTTTAAAATTCGATGGTATGCATGACAGCCCGTGAGTGTTGGGCTTGTTGGAGCCATTTCGATTTCGGAAATGATGGATGCAGGGGCTATGATTTCTACCGTTCGCGTAGCGCCTCCCACCATTCGCGGCAATTCAGGCTGGGCTGCGCCGCCCGCTACAGAAGGGGCACAAGATTGATTTTGAGCTATAAGAATCCGGAAAATGAACTAGAAAGAAACATAAAAGCTATGAAAGTTTTCGGTGCATGCAGAGTCAAAGGCAAATGCAGGATTGGAGAACTCTTCCTCACTACTTAGTCTACGACGAATTTAATGTGGGCACATGCATGCGCCGTAGTAGTAGCACCGTACCGACAAGGACTTATTGTATGTAGCTAAAGTTGGCAATAGACCCGTTCCTGGAACCTACGCAGAGGTTTAACGTTGACGCCCCAGGTTTCTGGACCCTCGTCTACTCCACTCGCAATCTAGACGTTTCTTGTACCCACCTAGCCCCACGATAAAAGTGTAAAACACTTGGGTCGCCACAATTACACAGGGTGTGGTATTTGTGTGTGTTCCATAAGACTAATCTCCATGTGCATCCTTCACGGAGTACCTGCATTAGCATTTTTATAGATGCGTCCAATTCAAGTTAAATATTACGAAACTATCTCGATTGAGCGAGGGAGGAGTGAACAAAATCGAACTTTCCCCATCGATATTTCGGACTCTTGTGTATCCGATCAGTAACCCGTCAGATTTTGGCCATTGATAAAAGGGCCCTCCTGCACCCATTTGATGCACCCCTATCTCAGCATCCTGGAGGCCACGCGAGAAGGCTTGGTAGCACTGCAATTACAAGTAGTTACATCCAACTGACCAAAGCTGCCTTTTTTTTTCCCTCAAGGAATCCTTCCTTCCTGCTTTGGAATTCTGATACTCAGAACTAGTCTTTCTTTAATTGTCCTGCCTTGACCTTGTTCCCGTCCTAAGGTCGTATTCCGCCAACAGTTCTTTACATCCCACTCCTTTACTTTCATTTCTCCCATCCTTTCTTCATTGATAACTCAGATCAAAATGGTCCGCCTCTCGACTGTTGCTCTTGGGTTGTTGTATGGCCTGTCAAACATCCTTGGTGTTGTTGCTGACAGCGCTACCCTAACAGACCCTGCTATCGACGGACCTGTGGGCCTTGGATATGCGGGCATTAACATGACAGCACTTCTAGCGGCAGCTGAGAATGAGCTGGGTGTCAATGGTACTGTTACGGACAACCTCCCTGATGACAACTATGGCGCTCCTGGAACTACGATTTCCGCTCGCGACCTTCAAAAGTTGCAAGAGCTTCGCAAAAGAACGTACGGCCGAGGAATCTTTGGGGCTATTGCGTGCCTTTCGTTGAAAATATTATTCCCAAGCAAGACTGCCACTACTGGAAGCTCCAACTATAACCAATGGAACAACCCTTCCTTTTGGTCCGCGACCACCTATATGGCTCCCACATGCGTTTTCCGACCTACAAGTGTCGATGATATCTCTTGTGCTATGAAACTTATCACGCTTTCACAGGCTGACTTCAATGTTGTCGGTGGAGGGCACAGCGCAATCAAGGGGTGGGCGAACACTGAGGATGGTGTTTTGATTATTCTCTCCGGCCTCACTGGCGTTAAGGTTAAACCTGGTTATGCTGAAGTTTCCACTGGCGAACGCTGGGGCAATGTCTTTACGGTCCTCGATCAGAACAAGCTCATGGCTCTCGGTGGCCGTATGTCTACAGTTGGTGTCCCTGGATTAGTTCTTGGAGGGTAAGTTTTCACGCCATATGTCCGTATTCAAGATAGGTCTTTGGATGGCGTCTAACATGCTTTTGGTTTTATTAAACAGAGGTGTCAGTTATTTAACAAATCAACTTGGGTAAGTCTATCAACGATCCAGTTCTAGCTCTGCTGTGGTCCAACACCCGCTAACATTTTCTAAGATTTGTCGCCGACCAAGTTAAGAACTTCCAAGTTGTACTAGCTAATGGATGGGTCGTTAATGCGAATGCGAATGCAAACGCAGACCTTTTCCGGGCTCTCAAAGGAGGAAGTTCAAATTTCGGGATCGTAACACGAGTTGACCTTTACACTTGGCCCTGTCCCAGAGGTGTCTATAGCGGTCAGCTTTACTTTTCCGACACCAGGGACTACCCAAAGATGTTCGACGCTGTCTATAAGTACCATACTGTTGGTGCTCTTGCAGATACCCAGACCCATTTGATTTCCGCATTCGTATATGTCTCTATCCCTGGCGTAGGAGGTATGCATATGGGTGCCTTCACTGCCTTCAGGAACATTTCAGGTTCGGAGGTAAACCCGGGCCCAGGCCCAGCTCTGCAAGAAATAGTCGACCTGAATCCTACCACCAAAAACACCTCCACTCTTCAGGTTAGGCCTTATGGAACACAAGCCATTGAGCTTGGCGCGGGCGATATGAACGGCCTAAGACAGGATATGCGAGACTTCTCCGTATATGCCGACAACCAACTTTACAAAGACCTATTTCAACTCTGGAACGAAACTATGATCCCAAAACACGGTAGCAAAGCCGGCTTCATGGGTACTATCGCCTTCCAGCCCATCACCACCAAGGCGGTTGCCGCCGGTACTGCCCGCGGTGGAAACTCGTTGGGTCTTGAAGGAAACACCAAGACGATGGCGATTATCAACTTAACCCACCAATGGGGTAGTGCTGCAGATGACGCTGCTATCATCGCATCACTCGACGAGGTCTTGGCCAAATCTATCGCTCTTGCAAAGGCGAGGAATTTGTACCACCCGTATTTCTATCTCAATTACGCCCGCAAACAGGACAATCCAATCGGTAGCTACGGCACAGCCTCCGTTAATAGACTCAAAGCTGCTAGCAACTTTTACGATCCTTGCAAAATCTTCCAATGTCGTGTTCCTGGCGGGTTCAAGATCCCAGGAATGTCGTCTTGTTGATTTATGTGGCATCAATGCAAAGTCGAGTTTGCTGCACAGCTAGCTTAACGAATCGATATCACGGATAGGTTATGCCTTCCAGGATTTTTCGGCAGAGTGCCGGTTGAATTGCTTATGTATCTGTATATACCTTGAGTTCGAGCCATAGTCATATTAATGTAATATTTGCCTGATAAACCAGGTCATGATCATGTTTTTGACCGCGCATCTGCCCGTAAACCTGTGGTTTGTGCCTCGGACATCCACAACACAGCATCTCAGTTATTAATCCTCGCGAATGATGCATTCTGTATCTGGAATCCGGTGTGCTTCAAAAAAACAGCCCCGGCCTACGAGACCATCCCCCCCCGCACACTTGGTGCGAGACGGCACTCGCTCCCTGGAATCGATGTCGATAGATCTGCATTTCTGTTAACTATAGAGCTCTATATAGCTATAGAGCACTAGCCTAACAGTTGCCTCAGGGATCTCCGGCCGCATTCATTTTCTATGTGAAACCACTTACCCAACCATGTTACATGTAAATATTGTAGTACTGTTATAGACTAAATTTATAAAGTTGAGCACTTAGTGTATCACTATGAATCATACCGCTGCACTGTACGCGCACGGTCGGTTACTGGTATTTGAGGCGCCGTATGAATATGCACACAGCGCCCAATTTCAATACCACACGCTTCACTACTAAATAGTACGTATACCTAGAAATCTTTTGGCCTTCAAAGATATATTTCGCCTCGGCTGCCAACCGATACCTATTCTTTATCGGTAGATCAACATCAATCGGCTGTAAAACAATCATCAAATTCGAATTAATTCTGCAACGACACGACACATCGACACAACTGAGTCCGCCTGCCTTGTACCAGTTGTGTTTGGCCCCCACACTGTACGGGATCCCCGCAACTGACACTGGAACCCCGCCTGAGCCAACGTTGCAACACCAATCATGGCAAGCACAACTAAACTCGAATTGTTGCAGTCAGAGGACCAGGTCAAAGCATACTTAACCTCGATCAGCGATTCTTCGTTTCCTGAATTTTTTCGAACCCCACTATCAATTATCAAAATCTCACACGGACTCGGGAACGGAGTCCACCGCCTTGTCCTCAATACGCCTACAATCTCTAACGCTAACTCGAGTGGTCATGATCCCACCTCAACGGGAACAGTAATCCTCAAACACTCCACTCCTTACGTTTTCAACATAAACAACCAAGAGGTTGTTTGGGATCTTTGGCCATTTGAAACGAACGCATTGCGTGATGTGCCTAATACGGGGGTTGTCAGACCTCCAAAGGTGTATTGGGTAGATGAAGTCAACCGTGTCATGTTCATCGAGGACGCTGGCCCTCGCAGTAAAAACTTGAAGGAGTTGCTTCTGAGCGATAAACTACCACCAGTGGAGGTATTCTCAAAGATCGGAGAGGAGCTTGGAAAATACTTGTCTCAGCTACATATATGGGGTTCCGATCTAAAGGTATTAGAAAAATACGAGAACAGAGATTCTAGAGTTATTGCAAGCTGGAGAACCTACGGGAGACTCGAAGACTCCTTGTCAAAGGCATATCCAGAACTCTCAAATGATCTTAAGCAGAAAATTACAAGTTATTGTGCACAGGAAAAGGCAAAGGCTCTCAATACTAATGAAATCGTCATCATGGGAGACTTCTGGACAGGAAATGTTCTAGTCAATTTGACCGATGCTGGGGAACTAGAATCACTTTATATAGTCGACTGGGAGATGATTCGTCCTGCAGATGCAGCTACCGAAATTTCGCAAATGTTGGCAGAAGTCTGGGAGGCCGGAGAATTTAGTCGAAACCTAGAAGCGAAATCTGCCGCAAGGAGCCTATCCGAAGGCCTCTGCTCAACTTACAAATCACAAGTTGGGAAGCTACCAGAAAACATGTTAAAAGAAGTGATGCTGGCTGCTGGCGCGCATGTTGTAGTTTGGGGTGAAATAGGATTCGCAGCGTACGGTGAGGGAGAGAAGTTCAAAGCAGTCAAAGACAAAGCGTCACAGCTTATGTGGGAGGCATTTGGTGAAAAAGTGGGATCTCAAGATTGGGGCTTCCAAGTGCTCAGCATGTAGTTTTTTTTAGTCCTTTTTTTTAGGAAAAGAAGTTTCATGTTAGACTATAATTGGGTCGGCTTTTAGACCCTTGAATGATCGGGAGCCCTCTAGATAAATTTACAGTCTCCTAATTAATTATGATACTGTGAAAATCCCCGATAGGCAGAGCCCAGGATGCAACAGATCTGTAGAATCAACCATATAAAAGCGATTTTGCAAATTAAACCCATCACCTTTCAAACAACTAAGTATTTACAACAAAGATTGAATCGCCGAGTATGTATTTCAGATTTTTGCATGTCCAGGACTATCAGAAATCAATTAAAATAAACTCCAGTTACTATATATTGTCAACAACCAGCGACGACATGGCTATCTGTGGTCACCTTGCTACCGAAGCGTTGTATACTATGGTACTATGTAGTATACGTATAGTATTAAGTAGGCGGCTTGCGATTTCTAGTAGCTTTAAAACTTTAGCTCACAGGCTTACGGTGTGTGACGCTTGCTATGTCTTCCATGAGCCTGGTGGCTATCCCTCTTACGCCACCGAGGAATTGCTTCGGGATGCCCCCCCTCGTTATCCCATTCATACTGGGGTGTGCCTTCTGGGAGGACCAGTCTCTTCTGGATTTTCCCGGTTTGTTTGAATGCGTTCCAAAGTGTACAGAGGTTCCCAACGCTTGACGCTGTCGTGCTGTCACTGCAAAGAGAGTTGAGGAACCGAGACACATCCGAATCGCTAGTAGTAGTCGAGGTAGGGGCCGCTGACGAAGCTGTAGAACTAGCCCCGAGCAAACCACTACTAGAGCTTGATAAAGTTTTTGCGCTTGTAGAACTTGTTTTGCTCGTAGTAGTAGCAGCGGTTGATGACTTTGCTGTACTTGAGCTGGTGACTTTTGCTGTAGCCGAACTACTTGAAGTCTTGGTAGTGGCACTCGCACTACTACTCTTAGCAGATGCGACCGAAGAAAGGGAAGCAGACGCTGCAGAAGTTGATTTAGCGGAAATAATGTCGGACACCGGGAAAGATCCTACGAGGCTTGTAGTTGGGAGAGTCAAAGTTGGCGCCACTGTAGTGAGCGAAATTGCTGCTGAAGTGACATTGACTTTAGTCCCTTGACTGTGTTTATGTTAGCTGGCTATGCGTTAACAAGGAAATGACTTTGTACCTACATTGGTATGGGTGCCTTGAGCTGAAAGGAAGTTGGGAATTTGGAAACCCATAAAGTCGCTGGGTCGCTTCCATATTGAGTGATTCGGGCATTGGATGCGCTCACGACATCACCAGGAATAATGACAGGAACCTCTCCAGACCAACTTGAATTGGTCGAGTCAACAGTAAACCCAGTGATAGCCGTTCCATCATTCGAAGTCGTCCAAGCGACAGAAAAGCCACTATACAGATCTCTGTTCATTCTGTCTAAAAAGTCTTGTCCAATCTAGTTCATCGGGGCTCTGGGGTTAGAAAAAAACATGTTAAAATGCATACGGCGAGCGTATTACTTACATCATCATGCTTTAATCCTTGAATGGGCCAGTTGACGTATTGAACAAATTCATCAAGAATGCTCTCAGTCCACGTCTGGATCAATGACCAAGGCCCAGCCACGCCATTGATTGAAACTCCGGGATCTTGCCAGACTCTCAAATTGGCCTACATGTAGCACGATTAGAAAATCAACCAAGCTTGAGTCTTGGTAGGGAATAAATTTGGTACCTGGTGAAACATAAACGGATCATGATAAAGACCTAGCAAATATTGGGCTGTGGTAGCCCTTTCGATGCTGAGTAAGTTTGCCATACTATTCGTTGCTTGGCTCGGCGATACATCAAGCCATTCCTGGACATCAGAAGCTATCCCATCGCTTTTTGTGTGATGCGTATATGGGTTAGCTAATTAAATAGGTTATGGATATTTAGACAGCAGTTTGTTGGATATATCGATATTTGCTTACGCGTTGTAGTAGATTCTATTAGCCCATCGGGGAATGATAACAAGGCCCGGATATCCATTGTCAGCCTCCGTCGAGACCAGTGGCCAACGGTCGCTTTGCTATATTTCGAGTTAGCCTATAGGTATGGCACACTTTGGATAAATGTATTGTTAATGAGGGATACCTGATTTCTTAACGGAGCTCGGGTATTGTCGCCAACCACATAGCTGATACCAGCCTCCATCCATGCTTTAATCGCGTCCGCATTATGTAATCCAGTGATGGCTGGAGGTATAATCCCTCGAGGACTGAACCTTTTTGCCTTATCGAAGAAAGACTTTTGCTGGAATTGCTGGTTATATGTAATTTCTCTTTTGGAGTCAGCATAGGTAATCGGATTTTCGCCCTCGTGTGTAAATGTGTGAGAAACCAAGGCGAAAAGATCTGAGACACCATTGATGTTGTCCCCTCCGGTATTGTTTTGAGAGAACATTTTAGCAATCGGGTCGAAAAAAATACATTTGTCTGGCCAGTTATAGGTCTGATTGGCGGGCCAAAGATCGTTGCCCGTTCCCGGCGGCTTTGCATATTCAAGGGAGGTCACTGGTTGTGGACCGGTATAAGTGACTGATATTGGGCAGGTGCCATTTTTGTCGAGACCCAGCACGGTTTGGTCGTATATAAATGCACCGTTCCCGTTAAAGCCGAACTCTAAGAATACCTCACTCCCAGGATTGGATGCCGTCAGACGCTTATTAAGGTTTGCTTGCCACTTCGCGTGGTTGACAACGTCATCGACAGTAAGACGGTATGTATAGTTGGCCGCATATACAGCCGTAGGCAGGAGGAGGTCGTCCACTATAATTTAGGGGAACATTGTCAGTTTGAACACCATACACGCATACGAAGCTTACAACATCTCGATGCAGTACCGCAGTAGTTTCAGTAAATGGCGTACCCTGTAAACCTAGAAGCACCTGTCTCCGACCTGGAATAATGCCTCTGAAGGCCCAATTAATCCAGATATGATTCATATAAATAGACGCTTCAGCCCATTGGGCAAAGGTAGTGAAAAAAGCCATTTGCTCACGGCCAGAGCTGTACCGATTAATGACACCCAGCGCTGGCTGTGAAATTGACGCCAAGGTCCCGGACGCAGGGCTTGTCAATTTAAGAGGTTCATTATACAGGAAAGCATTTTGTGAGGTCATCCCCCAAGCATACTGTAATAGTGTATCATCACACCATCCTGGCGTATGCCAGGTGCTAGCAAAGCGTGCGTTCTTAGGGTTCCTACAAAATGAGTTAGAGCGAAATACAGTAGCTAGTAGACCGTGGTTATTCAATTCTGACTACCTACTTAAGGTTCGCGGTTGGAAACTCTGCTTTAGCGACGTCTGTATCGAGAAAAAATTGGTGATTCGTCGAATACAGGCTGCTACTTTCGGTTGAATCGCTGCTACTAACAAGGGAGCAAGCAAAA
Organism: Orbilia blumenaviensis; assembly: GCA_036872755.1. Classification (NCBI taxonomy): domain Eukaryota; kingdom Fungi; phylum Ascomycota; class Orbiliomycetes; order Orbiliales; family Orbiliaceae; genus Orbilia; species Orbilia blumenaviensis. The sequence goes on along the minus strand of JAVHNS010000006.1, from coordinate 1,276,752 downwards.
TCCCACTGATTTGGCACAGCTCCAAGGTGGATTAGCCGGACACCACAAGCTACCTGGTAATCATAGATCTTCTGCCATTGGTCAGACCCAATGAAAGAAACCCAGCTCCCCTTCGAGTTTGAATTGTAAAGTTGACGAAATGCCACAATTACGCCATATTTGCAGGACCCGTCGCTATTAGTTAGGGATGGGAGAGTATAGCCAGAATCCCCCATGACTATGCTATCATAAGGTATTCCATAGCCGTTTAGGGTTCCAATTGCTGCCTTTCCAGAATCATCTGTCGCAAGTATCAGCGCTTTTGTATTGACGGAGATTTTCGCTGTCGCCGCTGCCGCCCCCACACCACAGGCGGTCAGGACCCGGAGAATACTGATGAAGTTGAGATACATTATATCGTTGGAGAGCCTGGTCAGAGCTTGCAAAAGGTTCTGCTCATAGAGTAGCCTGTAGAATGAAAGTCACTTGATCAAGCTACGGCGCTACTCCCTGGTTACCGAAAAGAAATAAGCTGAAGATTACGAATTTCAATCCCCTAGAATTTATAGCAACACTCGTAAAAGCTAACATTTGCTCTCGATCTTCGGCGTGGATGTCGCCCACACATACCATCGATCTTGTTCCTCATGCGAACTAAGTTTTTCATAAGCCAGGGTTCTCGGCCCGAGCGACGTTTAGTCGTTGACAGACGAAGAGAAAGAAGTGACACGACGGGTTTGATTTGTCTCGTGCCCAAACCTTCCGCCTAAGTGGGTTTTAGTCTCGTAGACTCTGGAGATCTTGATGCGGATAAGGTTCATATGAAAACAGCCTAGCTAATTCTAGGGAACATTGCAATGTCGACTCGACTCCTAATCAATTACTGCTGGTAATATTGAATACACCGTAACAGTGGTCAGCCATACAGGTTTTGAGCTTTCGATTCACTATAGGCTGTGTAGGAATCTTCGGGACGTAGTTATATAACTATAAAACCCGACGGCTGACATTACACTATGAATAACTACTCGTATACCTAGATGAATACCTGCCTAGGTAAGTAATGCTTAATTGCTTATATACATACACCCTTGGGTGACAGAAACCTAGCATCGTAATATCTAATAACACGAATGGAGGGCTGGTCATCGATTAGTCAACATAGATCCCAGCTGGCCAAAGTTTGTCCGCTGGCTCCGTAAACGAATCAAATAAGCCCATCTCCCTCTTGTGCGCTAGTTTCCTCTCCGAGCTAGGAGACTATACAGTACCCGATCTAGAAGCATCTGATTAAGGTTACCTTCTAACTTAAGTTCAAGCAGTGAGCAATCACCCAGACTGGTTAATTCCCTTGCTGCATATTCAGGTGTGAACTCGAACGACAACGCTTAACCCTCAAGCTCTCGTCTGTGGGAGCAGGGAGACAAAATTTTTTCTTTTTTTTTCTTCGTTAACTTATTTCTATATACAATGCACGCATGCATTGTGAAATTCTCATAGCAACGAGCTGCGAAGCCAGCTCGTTCTGGTCTCGTTCGCTGGTGCCATGGCGTGCAACAAGGTCTCGTTAGTAGCCAGACAACACAAAGTCGAAAGTGCAACATGTGTTGCGTCCAAAAAATGATCATGGAGCCCAAGATGCAACAAGACAACACATGAGCATGGCATTAGTACGCATACGTTATTTGCTCCTCTTCCACAGCATGAAGGATGGCCATATGGCACGCTCCTCAGTATCCGCCAGGGCTTCTTGATCGCCAAAATCGACTCCTCGCTCTTCGGCTTCAATCATCCGGATCTGTCTGGTTAGCTGATTTTCCACCCAAAACTGCCCAAGTTTAAACCGCACCATCATTTTTTCCAAAATAAATATGGTTGCTACGCATATGAGCTTGGACACACGTCCTGTAGCATCATATGTAGTGACCAATTTGACAATAGCCAGCCCGCCGGTCGCACGTCCAGTCTCGGATACACGACCGGCTTACAGCCGCTAAGGCTAAGATCAAACCTTAATCCCACTTTTAAATGTTGTCCTTGAAACGCAATATGGTATCTCTTGTATTGCACCACTGCCGGCCAGCTTATGGAAGTTAGTTTACGAGGCCACGTCACCAGTTTATTTATCAACTTCGACAATTACTAGTGCGATTGGCTCTCAAAAATATATCAAGATAGATCCCACTAAAATCCTAGAGAATGGTACTGGCCATTTGGATTCTAGATACATTAATATGAAAATATGGAAAGGAATACCTATCCGAGGTGCATCACACAGTCTTCATACTTCTTGTGCCTGGTCCTGGATTTTGAGGTCAGGTTGAAGCCTATCTAAATCTACAAATGGTGCACACTTCACTAGACATCAATATTTTTGTTGTCTTCCCGAAAATTGCTGGATTCAAGAGCTGTTTCCACTCCGTCCAGCGTGGCAAGGCCATGTGTCGAAGGGACACTAGTATCCTTTGGTTCCCTTTCAAGGAAACCAGGTCTTGCATCCATAGGCATAAGGCCTGATCTCTCGCCTCCGGATCCTCGCACTAAGTCTCCCATCCATAAATTTCTTACAGGATGTTTGTCTTGGTCTTCGAGGAAGTATAGCTCAGCCGTGCCTGGCAGCAGTCATTGCTCCAAGTGTCCCTGCCCTCCCTCCCATTATTCGACATGCTCTTCCAGCCCATATCAAAATTCGGCGCTGTCACCCAGCGGTAGGCAGGATACTGCTGTTTGACAGAAAACGGGACGTTGTTGAGCGCATTTTGGTAATCCGATATCTTATTACCGGGAACCACGTCGAGCTGTCTCATTTCCGTCGCACAGCGGCAATCTATAATCTCGTGGATAGAAATGTTTATTATTAGCGAGGCTTCGACTCCGCAAGCACGAAGGGCTAGTGGTCAGGGCAGGGTACAACCACGATACAACATTGAACTTCGGTAGACTAGGGAAATAGGAATCTATCATGTATTGTTGCACATGTTGAAATCGAAAATAAGAATTTTGGGTCGACATCCAGTCCTACAGTCTCGATATCTGGTCTGCACACTACTCCGTGATTAAGTACATAACCTAATATAGGCTGGGAGCTCTGCGTGTTCAACATAGATCTACCCATACTACGAGATTAATCTACCCAGTTCTTTGCTCTGAGCATAGGCGTGCAGGCTAGCCTCTGCGCCAGGCCATATATGTGCTATGCTAAAAATAAATTATACGGTGGTCTTACTGATCCACATCACCCATTTTTTGGACATCATAGTGATCCTTGCAGACGATGCGCCTATTGGTTGTTTCCCCCGGGACGACATTTCCACCTCATCGCAACGGCATATGCTACATTTCCCTCTGTGATTCAATGCCCTTCCTCGGCCAATCGATAAACTACCGGCATAGAAATAAGGTTTTTGGGAACGTTTAATAGTCGGATATATGAAGCCGGGTCTCTTGGAATGTTTAAAATTTCGTCGATACTCGCGCAATTGCGCAAGTTAGTTGCTAGGAGGTCTAGAATATGGTATGAGAAACTTCCCGTCCGGACTTTTCATTGAGGATTTTAACAGGGCCCGAGTCTGAGTGATTATGTTCTTGAATTTTCACTAGTCCCTTAGGTAATGCACTGGTCCCCGTATGTATAGGCATGGGGGATATGACGGTAAGTTGGGGTTTGTCGTATGTAGGGTAAAAGGTTGCACTAATATCCTTCAAAGGGGACGTGTTTGTTAGGTGTATTTGAGTGGCCTTTATGGCATTTTGGTTAGTAGCTAGCTTGAGAAGTCCACAAGCGGCCCTACACAAATTAACGAACAAGAAAATTGGTCCCTATAGGCTTATGGGCGCCATGGCCTAAAACCAACATGCGTACGAGATCGGTTCGAAATAGCGGCGCTACAGGCTATATTTCAGAACAAGACACCGCACTCTTCGGTTGCAGTTAAACTCACGTACGTACGTTTGATAGATGGCTCAGAAAACGTGCCTACTTCCCGTACGGTAGATTTTGTTACCTTTTATGCAAATAAAATTAGTAGGAAGCTTACATTGGGGGTTTTCCAAGATTATACTGAGTTCAACCACCTTCCGAATCACGCTTAAAATTGCTAGCCATCTACGGCCAGCATCACAGGGCTTTGCTAGTGGGTGTTGAATATAGTGGTTAATGCAACCTAGACCGAGTTGGCCGATGTCATAAACCTACCTTTAAGTTGTGATACGTGCATTTGAAAACGTGTATGTAATACGAAGTAAAGAGTTGCTAATTGGGTTTAGGATCCACGGGTCGATAGGCACTGGAGCTTCGCCTTCGAGCTCGATAGCTGTGCGTGAGCAACTGTGCTGCTGTGCAACCTAGAGTTCCATACGTTGACTAATGCCCGGCCTTCAACCGAGCATCGGAGAAACGACTCAGTAGGCGTATGAATATGAATATGAATATGAATATGAATATGAATATGAATATGAATATGAATATGAATATGAATATGAATATGAATATGAATATGAATATGAATATGAATATGAATATGAATATGAATATGAATATGAATATGAATATGAATATTATAATATATTACAGTTCTGGCTGGAGCCTCTTCTGGTGCTGGACGGCTTTGCACGCGACACCCTTAGTTATGTTGGCTGCAACTGAGTAACCCGAGAGTGTAGGGGCGAGACCCGTTTTCACCCAACCAGCAGTTCTGGAGACTTAACTATTTGTGTCCTTTCGGGTAGCTGAATTTTATCGGGCAACAGTCCCGAAAGATCTGAATCTACGCGGCTAGATAATTATCAAGTTCTAGGTACCTAGTTAGAAGGTATCCAAAAAAAAAAGAAAGGGTTTGAATCAAGGGTAAGTAGGCTTGGAGGTTTTCCAGGTTTGAGCGTTTGGTTCTGCCTGTGATATCTCACTCGCTTATTAATATTATATGTAGCGGGTAACTAAACACCTTTCAGAGCGAACCAAGCGGCTTCCTCGCGCGACTTCTACGCGTTCTTAAAGATACCAGCCACGATCACGGTGGAAGACGGTCTGCATTCGAATACCACAGCATGCACGCATGCACGAACACCCGAGACTAATAAGGGCGTGATATATCATGACCCCAGCGCAACGCAACAATACGTCGGGTTTCGCTAGCTGTGAGCTGGCCAGCAGTCAATGTTGCCACCTACCCGCACGCTCCGCCCCATCAGATAGAAGGTTCGACCTGGCACTTAGTTGTCAGATGATACTCTATTTTATCTGCGAAATTTTCGAGGTTAACCATCAGTCGTATGGCTGATGGTAGTTGGTCTACATAACCCCAGCCACAACGTACAGCACACTCTCCAGATCGTAACAGGCACAGATCGGTAGATGTCGGCTTTTTATGTCGAACAAGGCCCTAGCAACGACTATATTAACATAGGGGCTATTCAGACAGCCAATATCGAATAACCAATAAACATGCTGTGCTGCAGCTGGTTCCAGGAGCTTCAGCGATCTTGCCCGGACAGCATTGTCATATTTGTATTTCTGCAACACAAGCTGATCTCAACTGCCGTCGCTAGAACAAATAAGGCATCTCTCAAGCCTCAATGGATGTAGTCTTGCGGGGGATGACACCATGAAATCAAGGTACACAAAGCTGAACAATTTCCGGCTGCGGAAGGTGGTGCATCCAAGATCTAGGAGACCAAAGGGGGGCAAATGGGCGTCGATCGCCATAATACATAACTTCGAGTAATATATTTAATCTTAAGTTTTGTCGATTGTTCTCTGTGTGTCAATTCAGTTGCATAGATATTCTAATACCTACTATTTAATACAGGTGCAATTGCAGCCAGTGTTATCGTAAGCCTGGCTCGAACTCCTGTCGCGACCTGGTCACGATCTATACATTATACATCCACAAGGACTCGAATGTCTAGTTTAGGCGGAGGGGCCCAGTATATATATCCGTATAGCAGTATTAAAACAATACATACATATACGCCTATATCAGCACATACCGTTATTCGACATACTCAATCCTAGTGTGCAATTGAGCTGCCCATCTGCATCTTGAATCTAACTGCTAAATTTATAAAAGGAGTAACAGGAGGAAAGAATGGATTAGAGCACCAGAACATATATACGTAGCGTCGACAATTAGGCAAGCGGAGAAGTCGCGGGAGCTCTGACCCGTTCCTTGAATACTCGGCTACAGGCTCAAGACGAAAGAGAGGGTTAGTATGTGGAGATTTGACCCGTTCTCACTGTTAAAACCCCAGGTAGCGGAGCCGAGTCTACCAGAAGCTCCAAATCCGATTGAAGCACAGCCGACGCTCCCGGAAGTTGTGCCGGGTGGGGGCCCGCATCATGAGCAACCTGGATTGGAAGTTGTAGATCCAGCGTACCAACCACTAGCATATGGACCTGAGAGTCAATACTCTGGGGGTACAGGTAAGCATCTTATAACATCCGCCCAACGCTTTCAATTAAAATCGGCCGCGGACAACACATCTTCTCATCTTTGGTTCAAGATTAACGTCGCGAGTTGGGATTGGCAAACAGTAAAATCATCGGATTCTGGAGTTGAGAATAACGGCGAAAATGCCCGCGATAAACGTTTAATATGCGGTCTAAAGAGAATGGTGTTTTTCTTAGGCTTGGGAATCGTCGGCGTTGTCGTGGTTGTAGCTGGGGTGGTGGGAGGGGTCCTTGGATCTCGTCGCTCTCAGGGTAGGCCGATTCTATCCTGACGTACATGCGTACTTGGCCCAAGAATATCAGTATATGCAGGGTCACAACGCCGCCAGTCGTACCGCATAGGCCAAACCCTATAGAACGCCTATGAGACTGAATACAGAGGTTTAGTCAACAATACGGAACTAATATGCTGTGCGTATGTCTGTAGGTTGAACGGAAACGATGGATCTGGCCAACCAGCTAACCCAGCCGAAACAACGATACCGATCAATATAGCTGCCGTTCACGGCGGACAAGAAAACGTCGGGACTACGGTAATATGGCAGGATAATACGACACAGTTATTTTACATGCTTTCAATGGAAAAAAACCAATGGCGTGATCCGATTTTGATTGAGGGTCTTAATCCACCACCAAGCAAGAATACCTCTTTTGCGGCCTTGCAAGCCCCAGACTCGACTACGGTAGGCATATTGATGGAAGAAATGCCCTTTCTTGTTCTTGTTCTTCTGTTTCCCTTCTCTCTCCCCTTATTCCATTGCAATCAAAAGAGAGTAGATACATGTATACGCACTAAGTATCGTTGTGGATTTCCCTAGATCAGGATATTTTATACTGCCATGAACAATACCATGTATGATGCATTAGGCACCGCCGATGACGGGTCTTGGACGATGGGGCAGTTAGCAAGCGATACTCGATATGGTGTTCTGGTTTCGCCGAACTCTGGCTTTGCAGCGACCCCTTGGGTTGTTAAAAATTCCGATAGAGCATACGTATTCCGGATCCACTACATCGACAGGACTACCCAATCCGTCCAAGAGCTCGCATATGACAGTGGTGGAAACTGGATTATTACAGCTATTCGATTTCCTCGGGCTTCCCATATCGGCAAGGTGGCATTAGCGTGGGTGAGACCATCGAATAATAGCTACACTAGGAATCAAGTTTTGCACGTTTTTTACCAGGATCAAAGGGCAAACTTGGTTCATGTACCCGGTTATGATGGGGAATGGGATTTTGCGGGCAATTGTGAGTACGGCATGCCGATAGATATAGATAAAAGCAACCCCTTAGAGATCCTAACACGTAACATTCGATGCAGCTGAAACCTTAGGCACACTAGTCGAAGGCACATATCTGGCGGCTAACATCATGCAAGACACTGCTGCCACTAATAACACCGTTCGAATCATGTGGATATCTCCAGCGAATCATTTAACTCTTGTCCGTGGCAAGGGTGCCTCCCCAAATATCGTAAGGGGTTTTCAACCCCGTGGGACTTTCACAAACCCGATTGACGCCGTTAATTTACCAGATAGTAGGAATGTAGCTATTGCGGCCATTAGAGGAGGCGCAATAGCATCGGTTCCTGTCGGCGCACAGATCAGAGTGTATTACCAAAGCCTACAAACCCCACAATCTTTGGTGGAGACAGGGTGGAACTTGCGGTCATGGTATACTGTCGGGCTGGTGGCCTGATTTTTCACGGGCCTACAGGCTGGGATCAGCATCCAGACATTACTGGAATTAATGTACTTTGGTTCATAATTTATCCTTGGCATTGTATTGGTCTTAAACATTTACATCGTATACCGCTTGGTTATTATGCATTCTACAAAATCGATAGACCCTAGCTCTAATAAATATTTTGGTTACACCCATATACCTAAATGATTGTCTAAAATCGCTAGATTCATGAATCAATATCGATGATGTGTATTAAATTTACACGGTTCCGGAATTCTATGACCGAGAGCACCTTAGAAGCGCTGCGGCGTCCTCTCGGGCTGCGCGTGCTCTGCCGAGAATGGACAATGCATATAAGATCAGTTGCAAGGTATCAGTTCTTTCTCGTCGCATGACGTATGTACGTAACACCCTGCAGACGGGCGGCACAGTCAACTGGGCGCTAAGCGGACTTCCCGGCCGAACCTTGATGCTGTGTAACCGGATCCGCGTGGTGTCCTTCGGATTTAGTAGCTGTTTGCATGTGTGCGGCTGTCTCTACTGTCTACCTGTGCTGAGCATCCGACATGTTCACCGTAGAGCTCCAGCCAGTTCCAAAAAAAAACATGGCTACGGAAGCTATTGTCCTTGGAGTTTACGATATTCTCCGTTTTATCGTTCCAATGCTAGAGAAGGTTGGTTCCACAAGTATACTAAGAAGCGCGAAGTGGCATTCCTGCAAAACACCACGGGAGCTTCCGAACGCTTGAGTCGTGTCGCCCGTCTTGGCTTGGGCCCATCTGGCTGGGGCCTGGGATCGGAACTGACCATCGTGTTACCTATATGAATACCGTAATTATGGTTTCTCGTTTATAATTTACCCACTTGCGCGAATTGTTCCATCACATTTTCTTTGTTTGTGCCCTTTTTATGACATTCAACAACTTCGGCAAAGTTTGTGAAGGTACCCCCGCTTCAAACCCGTTCTAGTAGAACTTGCATACATATGTACACCAGCGTTGTCGAATGCAGCAAAGGTAGGTCCAAACGAGGGTATAAGGCGAGGCGACGCTTAGCTGCAGCGGAGCGGGGTTTCCTGGAAGTTTGACTGGTTGGGTTTTGCTCAACATCTCGTCAAGCAATACCTGTTCATTTGCATTTTACCATGCTATTCTGTCAGCTGAGTCTTCAGGGGCTCTGACCTTGCGCAGCAAGTCAATATTAACGAGGTTATCATTTAAAGCCGCAGGTGTCTGTACCAACATCCAGGTCAGGGGGCCAGAAGATGGTGGGAAATACTACCACAGAAGCAATTTTTCGGTGGATATTGCGCAACTATACCATCCAGATATTAGCGCCGCCAAGTTGTCAAGACGGACACCAATAACTCGCACGTATGTGTGTGGCACAGGTTTTTTGGGACTCGGAATATCTGGTTCTCGGGTCATCGAGCTCGACCATGATCCCCCAAGTATTGATAACAAGCTGCAGTATGCGCTGGAACATATCAATACATCCGGTCAGGATGAAACCCCCACCTATGACTCGCCTTCAAGGGTGGTCCTCGCGCAAACCTTGCATTTATCACCTTCTTGGGTTTATAATACGTTATAACGTTCCATGACAATGGTTGCGTTTTGTCAAGGTTTGCAACGTTGTCTGCATTGTTGGGCTCCGAGGGGAGGCGACATGGATGGCGCCGCCGTGATAGCCCAACCGAGATATCTCAGACAGGACAAATGCACGTCGGCTTTTACGACGGAAAAAAAGGTCTTCTCCGTTTGTCAAGCAAGCAGATCCGCTTTCCGGTTGAATGGCATTGGCGAAAGCGGGGCTACAGCTGTAACGGTCGACCGGTCTCATGAACTCATGCACGATTTTTCGGCCGTAGATATTTTGGTGTCGAGAATCGTCTCGTGTGTAGTCCGAGGAATGCTATGGACACCCAGCGAGCGGAAGCGCAGTTTGAAGCGGCTGTAACACGTGAAACCCCGGCTATAGGAACAGGGTTGAAGGAAACAACCAGTAGGTCTTTGGTCTAGTTAAGTACTTAAGTACTTATTTGCTCAAGCAGTATAGTAAGCTCTTAGTACTCAAGAAAAGTGCATCAAGGCCTTCGGACTGGAAAGCTTTGCAAACTGGTGGTTCCATCATGTCTCCACGCGATAATGAGACTTGCTGCACCTTTCCCGTCTCCTCAAACCATGTCGGTGACCCGTTAGCGTGGTCGTGGAACTACGGCAGAAGTTCCGTACCCCAGCCAAGCGCGAATTGCTAGCGCCAAAACGGTTCGTGCTTGTCAAATATCCTCGAAACGGTAAAGCCTTCGTTGACCAATGCCAACTGTGGAATTTTGCCAATCTTTGAGAAAATTCAGTGCTGGTTAGCCCCACTCCAAGTGCTTTCTGAACACACTCGCCCACAGGACTTGTGCCAAATGAGCGGATGGTGGGTATCCCCGACAAGCTGAGCTAGTCCCTTTGCCTCTTTTTTTCTCTGAAAGCACAGTTTGGCACTAAAAAGGAGAGGATCCGCTCCCGTCCGCCTGGCCATTCTTCCTGGAAAGCCTTCAGTCACCACACCTGCTGGTTCTGACTTTCATCTTTCGTGATCACGCTAGACCTACAGGTTGGGTAAGAAATTTCGATATCCGCAGAAATAGGTTGCGACATCTACTTCAACACTGAGAACTCGAACATCGCACTAGTGAAAGAATCGAACAGTCCGTTATGTCGACAACAGGGCAGACCTCATCGGCAGAAACAGGGAAGGCCGGGGGAAGCCAAGCCGTGGAGACACCGACCCCAATTGCCCAACAGCCTCCAGCAGTCGCTGCTACTTCCTTGCAGACTGCCGCCCAGCAGCCTCCAGCAGTTTCTACAACTTCTTCGCAGATTACCGCCCAATCGCCTCCAGTAGTTGCTACTACTTCTTCGCAGACTGCTGCCCAACCGCCTCCAGCAGTTGCTACTACTTCTTCGCAGACTGCTACCCAACCGCCTCCAGCAGTTGCTACTACTTCTTCGCAGACTGCCGCCCAACCGCCTCCAGCGGCCGCCACTACTTCGTTGTATCAAGCCGCCCAGCAAAATTACACAATCGAGGTCGACGAGGCGGAGAATCACCAAACCGACTATAGCGTAAGTCGCGGCTATCTCTTTTGTTCCACCATTGTTTAACGGAAGACAATGCAATCTGCATATATGCAATATATATGGAAGGACAAGATTTGTGTTGCAATATGCAATATTGTCATGCGCCCCTGACAAGGCAGGCCATTTTGCCGGCACTCGGCATTCCGCTGAAAGAACACACACACACAGAGGAGGGGGGGAACTTCACGATATTGACGGGCTACTCAACAATAACAGACATCGAGCGGTTCGGACTACGATTCTCTCTATGGCTCGGATTCGTATGTATTTGCTGCTTTATATTTTAATCATAATACCCTTTTAATGGTCTTACTAATCACGTGATCTAGTGGTTCTGCAACAACGTCACTGACGGAATCAGTAAAAAGTAAGACGACAATTTTGTTTCTCTTAACTTGGGGATCTCCATCAGATGCAATATCGCTAACGATTATGCCTTGGTAGACTATAAATACCATAATGGAAGAAGATATAACGCATATGGAACGCAATATTTCATCCCAAATGACGATGTGCGTACAAAAGCCCCCTGAAAACGATTAAATCCTTCGATTACCCATCTAAATTCCGGCAGGCGCTAATGGGTAAATATTTGATATAGGTTCAACAAGAGCAATTAGATCTCTTGTAAGTTGACTATTTTCTGGTTGTCACGTTTGTGGCTTGGTGAACCAATACAAGCGTATGCTTGAACGTATCTCGTCATGCAATTCTAATCAAATCGAGGGGTTAGCCATCACGTTTTCCTCCTGAGACTACAAGGGAAGCTGTTTCTAGCTCCGATCGAAAATCCTCAAAAGATCATGGACGTGGGAACAGGGACGGGAATTTGGGCTATCCAAGTCGCAGAAGACTTCCCCGAGGCCGCTGTCATGGGAAATGGTATGATCCCATCACCAAAGATTGCTTGGTTCTCTCCAGCGACTAATATGCGTCTAGATGTCTCCCCTATACAACCGAATTGGTAATAACATTTCGTTCTTCAGTACCCGCCCAAAAGCTAAATATTCGCATTGCAGGGTTCCTCCAAATGTTTCCTTCGAGGTCGATGACTTCAATGAACCATGGCTGCAGACTCCCGGTTCTTACGACTTCATTCACTCCCGCGACTGCCACGCCGCTGTCTCAAACTGGCCCGAGTTCATAAAGAACGCGTACCTGATCTTAAAGCCAGGTGGCTGGTACGAATCACAAGAACATACGGTTGAGATCACGGCGGATGATGGATCCATTCCCGAAGATAATATTCTCAAGGAATGGGTTCGTGATCTATCAGAAGCTTTTGATCGAATTGGCAAGACATGTCACGCACATCCCCATATAGACAAGTGGATGGCAGACGCCGGCTTCATCAACATCACGAAGAAATACTTTAAACTTCCGATTGGTACTTGGCCGAAGGATCCGGTTGAGAAAGAGATTGGCGCATTCAATCTCGTGAATATGCTGGATGCGACGGAAGGTTTCACAAATGCCGTATATACCCGCGTTTTAGGGGTATGCAAGCCATTCCAGACTGAATTTCATCCCACTCGCATAGCTAACCCTTTTTTTTTTTTTTTTTTTTTTTCCCTACAGAGGAGCAACGAGGTAGTTGCACAAACTATCAAGGACATCAGGAAGAATCTGAAAAACAAAAACTTCCATATTTATTTCCAGTTGTAAGTCTACATTCCCATATTCCCCACAGATATGCCATTATCCGTCCCCGTGGCTCGGAGTACTAAGTTTTAATTCGGATCAGCTGCGTCACGTACGGCCAAAAACCCGAAACCTTTTAATTACGACCAATTTGCATTGAGTTGAGTTACAAGCGATGAGAATTAGCATGGGCAAATTTGGATGTTGGTTTTGGACTTCTTTCTTTCCCTCGATATCAATGCAAGCACAGCGTACAGCCAGTATACCTATTACCGCTTCTTCTTATATTTTTTGTTTTCCCTGCTACAATATAGTTCTCCTTAAGCTTCATTCCCCAATCTTTACAGGCTTACCAGCAACCGAGATTTATCTTCTATTCTCTACCTATTTTTTTAATTAACGATCACTTGAGATTACTTCGACAGCTCGACGCAATTGTCATTATATGAGCTATCATGTGTGCTTATTTCAGTGGTTCCAAGGAGCCTATATGTACATTTCTTGCATGGCTAGTACTTAGATGTATATGGGATGTCATTGTCTTTCACAATCGTATCATGCTTTCGACCGAGCATGCCGCGCGAGGGCCTCGGAGGATGTCCCACCCCCTTATACGTACACTTACGTAAATACGATATTGGCATACCCCGAGCGCGTTCGAACTTGTTCATGGTGGAAATGTTTAAAGGCCTACAGCAGACCCAACAGTTGGCTTGGCAGAGTATGGGGCTTTTCGATGCGACCAGGAACACTCCCGGAAGTTCTCCCATATGCCAGCATATTTAACGGGTCTAGAATAACCTGGGCTATGTGAAAGAAACCATCTGCTTATTGGAAGTGTTACCATGATTGAGAATCGCATATCCAGATGCTACAATATTCAAGTCCTATAATAGAGAATTCATAGAGCACATGTATACTGTACGGGTTCATGGTAAACTTGGGAGTGGCTTGAGAGCTTCCATATACATGCAAACGAGGTTTGGAAATTCCAGAAAACATCAAAATTACCCACCTACATCTAAAGCACTATCACTGAGCACAAATTGTAGAAAATTTCGATTTAAAAACTCAATTCTATGCACAGCTGAGGTCTGGACACGAGACAAAAACTTCTATTTTCCCCAATCCTAAATACTCCTGGTGTATGGTGGGCGAACAAATTTGGTTTGGCGTCGCTGCCTCCATCGTTTACCAGAAAGTGTTATTAAAATACATATACGTACGTAGAGCTCCAGAGGTTTGCCAGGAAGGGTATTCAACCAGCATAACCATCATGGGGCCGAGACCAGCCACTATCTAGTCAAAGACAAATTCGGGCAGGTACCGTCAACAGCCTAGGGTCATCGACTAAGTCTAGAGAACTATCACATGTATACAAGCGTATATGTATGCTGCTTGATATATTGGCCCGATTCAGCCTTACTAACTTCCTCAGCTTACGAGGGAGCCCGTTCTGGATATATAGAAAATTATTGCCACACCTATGCCCCTTATTATCTAACAGAACTATCTCAAGAACAATTAGGGTGCTAAGACGAGAGGGCACCGAGACCGACAAACCGTCGTAAATTTAAGTTAAAGCCGCAAGCACCACTTTGGCAGGTGTTGACAACTTCATAATGCAACACAGATTACTTCCTAAATAGGATTTCCAACGCTACAACACACTCTGGTTCAAGAAAGGTGTATCCATACCTGTAGCCTAGCCTGTAGCGCGATATCACCACCATTTTCAGGCAAAGATATCAGTAATTGAACTATTCGAGCACAGGTCCGGTGGAACTATGTCAAAATTCCTAGAAATGGAAGAGACGGGGAAATGCCATTGGAATCCGTTACATTAGGCCCGTACGGGCTTATACAACTTGTAGTTGTCTGTGCTAACACTATATATACAGCATGCGCATGGCTAGCTTCAGATAGTTATCTATGCAGAACCCAATAAACGCATAAAGCAAGGCACGCGCATATCATAAGAATATTCAAATAGGAACCTCGTGTACCTAGATATTTGTAGTCATTTGTTCGAGATGCTCTATTCGGAACTATTGATAGATCTATAGATCGCTAGATCTACTAAACCTTCTGAATCGACAGAACGGCCCACTACATCCATGTGATTCTGGTTGGGACTAATAGATATCTCAGTGTATCTGGGATGGATATATAATAAAGCCAACTGGGCGTAGGATTCGACTACTTCACAAAAGGCAGATTTGCAAGAAATCAGCGACCAAGCAACCCCAACATATACCCATCCAGTCGTTCTCAGTGCCCATCCTTTTAACCCAAATAATTATAACTCCATTCATCTGTCAATACCCCTTGTTTATAAAACTGCAACTACCGATAAAATGCATTCCAAAATGATATTGGCCTCCATTATCTTGGTGCTCACCCCAGCAGCCCTCGCGGCACCCTATCAGCCAGTAACAACCACCAAGGGTGCTCAATGCACCTACTCGACGAATACGCCTGCTCATAGTTTCAGGTCAACTGCTGTTGACAATCATCCGATTTCATCATCAAAAGGCCTCCCGCATGTGTCCAGGGCTCCGCTATCTATACTCCGGGACCCCATCGGCCCCGACTCGGCTTCCCCCGTTTGGTGGGGGGCTATTAGATCGAGGGATGCCGAACACTTAGAAGTCTCTAGAGTTGGAGATTCACACCCCATCGAAGTTACCAGGGCGCCGCCACCACCTCCACCATTTATGACTATCACTAGGATTACTGAAGTCTTCCCCCCGGAACCAACAACCGTGACCGTAATCCCGATTCCGCCTCCGCCTCCCCCACCGAAGAAACTCCATTGCACCCAACGATGGTTTGGTACAGCTCCATTCTGTAACGGAAAATGTCCCAGTAGCTGGAATGTCGTCAGATACCAGCGTGAAGCCGCTAAGGCGTGTGACGCTTCCACACCGGACAAGATTATCGATCAATGCGAGAACACCAGCAAGCATGGGTGCTCCGCAGGGTATAACAAAGCGCTTTGCGAGCAATGCGAGTGGAAGTAGATTCCAAAATTTATACCGCGGTCGCAAGGGAATATGTAGAGAAGTGGAGCGGAATGAATATTGCGGCCAGGTTGGAAGGTTTACTGAGATCATAGAAGCTGAAATTACCTCTCGAGAAATAATCTTTTTCATACAATGCATATCGTATTCTTCTATATCTGTTTTCTTTTTTTTTCCTTCTTCCTAAATTTAATAACGTTTTCGGAGAACTATACTATTGATAGACCTATTGACATTTCAGATGTTGTATATCGTGCCCCTTTGTAGAATAATAAATATAAGACACCTGCCCTGGGTAATCCCCAACTTGGATATGCAAGGTCCCATAATAAACACACCATTAAATACCCAAGGTAGAAGATATAGTTCATCAAGTTTGAGATGACGAAGGACAAAAATGCGCACCAGAGAAGCTTACAGCTCCTCTAATGACCTTCCAGCCGGCTGGCTCTCCATTGCAAATCACCAACACCAAATACAACCACTCCAACCTCTTCCGCTGGGCCCCCAACTTGCGCTTGACTGCTAGAAATATGTCTCGTATACAACAACCATATAGGGAAATGCATGCATCCTGTTGCATCAATCGAATCATTCCACCGATCAGGATCTGGATCAAAATCATAGTCATGCCACGGAGTGGCTGAGTAGGCACATTCATGCTTGAGGCGAAAATTAAGCGGATTTCAGTTTGACGACCTAATTGTCGGCTCCGAATCCGCATAGTCATAGGCGAGGAGGGTGGTTACAGGCCGATGTATGTGAAACTAGCTGTAGCATTGCAAGTGTGCCCACGATTACCCCAGCAGGCCTGCAGCTGGGTATGGCCCACAACACATATTAATCCTCAAGGGACCATAAGAGACCTGGCCTACAATATTAATTAATTACGTTAGTATAATATACTACACTTGTATTATATCTTTCCCAGCTTCAACCACGTTGGTGTTCACGGATACGAAAAATCGCGCGATATGCACCTTAAAATTTGAGTAATACAAAAATACGTGCTCTTACACGATTAGCTAAAAGAAGCCTTTCTACCCGGAGCATTCGGGGAAAATACCCATATTTTTCACGATTGTGTGGTTCAGGTACAACTCTACGATTTTCCCAAAAATGAATTTTTTTAAAAAAAGAAGAAGAAAGAAGGTTTGGACTAATCCTAAAAAAACTTGAAACGTCCTGTTTTTGGTCGTCTCGAGAACACCTAATAGCTTAGGCGTGAAAAAAAAAAAAGAAGTTACCTAAAACGAGAACCTGGAACTATAGTTTGGCTATGCTTAGCTTGTTTCGGATTAGATGCTCAAAATAACAACATATCCTGCAGGGCTAGCTTGAAATAAACTTCGAATTATTCCCTATATTCGGAATCTCGGAAAATGACATACTTAATATTTTGTACTTTAGCTAAGCTAAGTTGGTATGAGCGTTCGCTATGATAGTCGGGCACATGAAGCATGTTCCCTGCCCATGCATATCGCTAGATCGTTTCGAACATCCACGTGTGCCAATGAGGGAAGGGTGGAAAAGAAAAAAACCAGGTACGAGTTATGCCACTCTAACCATAAATATCTTAGATGGATATAGTCGATTTATAGCTAAGCCACGGGCCCCTTTCGCAATTTTGTTACACATTGACGCCCAATGTAAGGTATGGCGGAGCCAACCGTATTTGGCTTGATGATAAAGACCGATGAAGATCTTCAAAACCATCGATAGCCGTGGGAGGATTTCAAGACGGGATTAGCTATTATCGTGGCGGGCAATTTGAGAATCCTCCGCTAGCGACCTGTCTTAGGAGAATTTAGTTTTCATCTAGCTAAATTTCTGTACCTGGGGCTAATAGATGGCTTCGGCATACGGAATAGATGCAAGTCCGATACAAGGTCACATTAGTCAAGATCTAAGCTTAAGGCGTGCAGTGTAGTGCAGTGTGATGCGCTTAAATACATTGTATCGTGGAAATGAAGACGATAGTGCTATAGTTGGTCAGCGCTGTGCCGTTTTAGAGCACAACCGCCTAGGTTCTAGTATCTGATAAGGACACCTGTGGCTCTAGCCCGTGGCTTTCCAACTCGAATCCCGACGCCTTCAAGCCTTGATTTGCACGATAATATGTACTCTGTGGCGTTTTCCAGCCTTTTTTTGGAAGTTCGCCCTGCAATGCTTGGCATTCTGTTACTACGGATGATCATGCATGAAAGCTCGCCACGAGCAATTTCATCGTGTCATTTCCCCTGCGCATGCGGCTTTATCACGGCTACTCGCTAGTATGGCTAGTGCTCTCGATACTGGACCGAGCCTTTGGTTAGTATGGGGCCATGAAGACGCCCCGTTGAAGTACGCCCAACTCTGCTGAGTGCTAAAACAAATACTAGCACCGGCAATACCGAGGGACCCCAGAGCGATTGAGTTAGCTGGAACAAGCTAATTAATCGAGCGCATCGGGTTTAGTGTCATGAAACATCACATCCTTTTTCGCTTTGCCGGAAAACTTTTGATGCGTTGCCTCATGAAAATTGGTGTGCTCAATGAGGGGTATATACTATAGCGGAGCCCAAAATATCCGCTGCTCGCGGATGAACATGCAAAATATGCTCTGTTGTTAAACTTCATCGACGACAGAGTTTGGTGCATGCAGGGTGTACAATCTAGCGGCCTTGTTGCCAAAATGGAGCTGGTCTTGAGTCCCATGGCATGATTAGGCGAGTGTTCTCCGTAGTATAGTCTACAGGCATATGCCTGTTCGAGCACCCCTGTCGAGATATTCAAAGTACGATTCTTTGGAGTTTTTTTGAGATTGCCTTACGTGTCAAACAATAGTATTTGATCTTCATTCTGACTGTGGACTACAATGATATTCCCGCACCAGTCCAAAGGTTTCCCATTGATTTGGTCACATCAAAGCTGACCGCCGGGAAAATAACTCTATAATCGTGCAAGTGGCTCTTTGGCCCACCGTGTTTCCACAGATGTGGGGAAATGCACCTTCGGTGCTGCTGTTTTGAGCTTAGCATACCGTTTTATGTTTCTGATTGCTTGGGAGGGAATGGGAAAAAAACCGGAGACTGTAGATATCGCCGTTCTAAGTCCATATATGATACCATCGCGACCAACCGCATGCACGATGGTAGGCAGAACTATATGGCGTTTAAATACACCAACTCTTTTATGTATATATCTCAAAAGGTTCCGTCTATCCATATATGACACAACTAAGTGGACCCATTTATGGAAGTAACTAAGCGTTTAGTTTTCATACTGCTCAGGTTCGTGCAAGGACTTTAGGGATGCATTGCTTCCGTAATGGAGAAATAATTAGCTATGCTAGTTACCTGCATCACTGCTATAGTTTGAAGTAATCCTGTGACTATATAACGTTTTTAATCATATATACTAACTAATATAACGATGGAGAGGGCACGCATGTTTACGCACATGGCTAAACCGGGCAGTGTCAATACAGCTTTCGCACATTGAACAGTACCCTAGAGAAACCTTTATTTTCGGACCTCCGGATAAATGGTCTCGTAAAAGGACCTTTATCTTGGGAGAATGCCTACTGTAGATCTTAGAAGTCCCATACCACAAGGCAGATGCATGGCAGAGCGACGAGCCATAGGTACTAAGGCGAGGGAACGTGCGCCTCAGATCTGGGTCCATGGACAACAACGAAATTGATAGAGCTTTTTTGCGAGACCATCCGCCCAAGACAATGTTTCAGTCCACCGATAAAGCTAATTGATATAGCTTGAGCCCCAGTATGGTGAATAATAGTATAATAAGTATCTAGGTTACCATGTTATGTTACCAAAGACCCGGCCGAAAAGAACGCTAGAGCGGAGGTACCGACATGTACATCGACTCGAGGTGGATTGTGTCTTTCTTTTTCCGACCGAGATCCTCCGAAAAAGAAAAAAAAAAGTGGTAAACCGGGACGTTGAGGTTGCTAGCAATTGAAGGCTCACAATATACTTTCTGTATAGTCAATCCTTCAGGAGTTCCGAGAAATACAAGCCGAAGCATGCAGTGATGCAAGCGAATTCGCGAATTGGGAATTTCTGTAGAGTTATGAAAGATTTTGCCGGCAACTTAGCAGGCCGAGATTTTTGCTACGGCTTTCTTCATGGCAAGCCTGATAACGAAAGAGGCGGTAGGCGGGATCTTCCAACTTCAAAGAGCGAGAACAAGAAACTGGCGGTGACCAGAAATGGAAATGGTTGATCCATGGCCTGCATGTGGCCGACCGGTCTTCTTAGAGCACTATACCCAAAGTGGAAATCTTGAAAAACAATTTTTTAAATTGCTCGTATGTGCCCCGCCGGAGCCTCTGGGAGCGGATCTTCATAATGTGCCCCGTGAGCACCTGGGCTCGCCGAGATAGTCGTGGCTGCGTGCTTCGGGAAGAACGCATGGGGCTGGGGATCCGGTCCCCTGTGCTATATGCATGTGCTTCGCTCGCCCAGGATAAGGCTCGACTGCATATACTCTGGCAAAGGTACATGCACTAACTAATTGTGCTGTTTTTGGTAAGGCCAAAATCTTAAAGCAAATTATAGAACCTCTATTCGGGGGGCGGTCGCGGAAAGTTTCAAAGCTACGGGAGCGCAGGATTAAAAAAGAAAACACCTCCATGCACCTAGGAGAAAAAAAAGGAATCAACCGGACTAAGGAAAAAGGAAAGGACTAGAGAAAAGAAGCAATTACTTGGGCCCAGTGATTCATGTACAATGAGTGCTGGTAACTCAGGGTAATTCATATGCAGAGTTCACAAACAGGGTCCTCGGGGGTCAATATGCACGGTTTGGCTAGTGAGTGTCGCAAGAGACCCTTGGCTCAAATGTTGGCCTTCTCGCATACACACATATTGTACGATCCACTTAGGGCCGCACATCCTTCTGCAGTTTTAAATACTCGCACTCTGCGGGGGTGTATCAAGATAGTATATATAACTGCCCATCCACGACCTCAATAATTCACCATTCGATTCCGCAGGCTCCCCAAGCTCAAGATTCTACATCATTAGATATCTGAACCTTTTCTTTCCTTAAGTTCGTTCCTTTCTTTAATTCTTTCCTTAATCTTCAAAATGAAGCGTAAGTAGATTGGCCCACAGCAAACCGCATGCATAGATATATAGGGCTAACAGATGCATAAACAGCGGTTGCACATTCAAACGTGAATATGAGGAGGAGTTGTCACTTCTGCCGACTCAGGAAGATAAGGTGCTCTGGTCAGAACATTTGCTCTGCCTGCCGTGAACGCAACATTGATTGTGTTTACGAAGCTGAGGCGTCGAAAGGGAGGCCAAAGAATGGAGCACCAAGAGGTGGGCGGATTGAAAAGATCAAGGGCGGTAGCAAGGGCATGCATGCTGGATTGAACATTCCACCAGGGACATTCGACTACTTGGCCCAGACTCAAGACAATCTATCGGTAGAACTGAGATCGACCTTCGAAGAGATCTTTGGTAAGAGGTCTGCTTATGCAGTCAAGAATGGAAGCCCTCGCCCCACTGGGCAGATGGACCCGTCCGGCCAGGAGATCTATATTCATGGATCTGAAAACACATCAACTGCCAGCCTTGGCCTCCCCAACATCGACAACGAGAAAATTCTGGAGACAATAAACTACGAAATCATTGAGACTGTTTGCAATAATGTCAGCAACTTAGGATGCGAGCCCTTGGGTAGGAACAAGTCAAGGCTTATTTCTAAGAGCATGCTCATGGATCGTAGTTCGAGGATGTTCGAACCAGCACCACGCATGCCTGTTGAGGATCCCCTTGCCCAAAACGAGACCCATACAACCCTCCAGATGATTGATGTGTGGCTGTCAGCACACCCGCTATCCTGCATTATTTCGAAAACCCTTTTCCTTCGCAGCATCAGAAACAGTGAATATGATCCTGCACTGCTGGCAATAATTTTGTCAGATGCGTTCGGCTTTAGCATCAGCAAGGGAAGCCAAGAAGAAGCCGAGAAGTTCTACTACTGGGCTATTGCATGCCTTCAGAACATCTCCTACTCCACTGCAAATATGTCTACCGCACAGACACTCATCCTCCTTGGATGGCATGAACTTCGCCAGAACCGTCCAAAGCAGGCCATCTGCTATTTCACAATCGCTTCCCGTGTGGTCCGATTGCTATGGGAGGGTATTACCGACGGCGAAGGTCCATGTACTAGCCAGATTAACGGTGTTTGTGAGGGCGAAGTCGAGACCGAGCTTATTATCAATATGCAATGGATTACATCTGCCCTGCGACTGTGGATGCTACTCCAGATTGACTCCTCGTTGATCGATCTGGAAGAGACCAAATCCTTCACGACCTTGGTTATTTCCAACGAAACGGACTCCAAACTGGTTGAGTTGGATCTTGCTTCTGACAATGTTTCTACCCTTAACGCCCAGGCCAAGTCTCTCCGCAGCCTCCTCTCCCTCAGTGTCACAACCTTGACCGCATCACGCCTCCTAGTTATCTACGACCAACACGAAAGATTTTTCCCTTCTACACCTTCCCATTACGGATGGACAAGTCCTAATGCTCCACAGCCTTCTGACAAGAGGATGCTTATGGAGTCCTTCACCGCACAGTCTCGTGTAGCGATTGAGAATGTCTGCAAGGCCTCATACAGCGCTTCCCAGAACTCCATGTCGAGAGCCGAGTCTGATCTAATGTTCTCGATCTTCGAGTTTGCCATCTTCTTCCCTCATTCTGGGGAACAGGATCCGCAGAAGCAGTTCATTGATGAAAGGAAAGCAGAGGATCTTCTTGCAATGCTGAAACTCATCTTGCAACAGCCTCTTCTTGCTCCTCATTTTACAGGACAAGAAATTCCACAGCTCAACAACAACGCTGAACTGCCGACAGAACTCATTGTCCTTACTTTGGACGTTTCCGCTCGCGTCCTCCAGCATCTGGTCGGTTTCTATAGTGGTGATCATGCAGAAGCTTCCACAAATCCTGTTAGACACGAAGATCTGGCTAGAATCTCCGCTATGATGCTTGATCTCTTGAGAAGCGACCGTCTCCCATTCTCTGGGAGCCGCATCAGACCCACAAAGCGACTTCTCAGGAGGACAAAGCTTATTCTTGCATATCGTCAAAACCCTTCGAGCATCCCTCATATGGAGCCCAGTTCCTCTGACTCTGGATCCAGCAACTCAAGCGTTTCCTCTTCGTCGTGGCCTCCAATGGCTGCTTCTTACCCTACTGGAGCGCCTATGCAGATTGCTGCCCCTGGCATCTACGAAATCCCAGTAACTACCGCCTCTCCTACCATCATTCACCCCGAGTATGCATATGCTCTTAACGACCAGATCGCCACGACTTTCCCAGAGGAGCACCATTATAAGTTGAATCTTGTAACCTCTGGACCTGGACCTAACGAGGATCGACAGAGGAATCCTATCCCGGGACATCTGATGTATCCCCAGTACACAGTCTACTAAACATCTAACTTCACCCTTTCGACCAATCCTGTTTTTTTTTTTTTTTTTTTTTTTTTTTGTTATTACTCTTTGGCTTAGTTTTGGTGGATACCGGTTTTCTTTTTGTATCTTTTATCTAACTTCATTGCATTTGGTTTACGGTTGGGTTGGGATCATTTCCTTAGTTAATTCTTGTTGTTTTGGGTAATGTCTCTGTCAGCTTGGTCACATCCTTGGTACACGACCTCATGAACATCCGTGCGTTGGTTCTTTGGCTTCGGACTTGCTGTTTGGTTTTCCTTTTGGCATTTTACTCTGTTCACAAAAAATCATGGGCGTTTGAAATCACTCTGTAATTATAGCTTTGGTCGGATTTAGCGATTTCGAATTATAATTCTAATCTACACGCATGGAACATCATTTTTTATCTTTTTCTTGTAGCATGGACCAGATGTCGACATGTCGAGCGCGAACTCGAGCTCAAACTGGGCCAAGACTTCCGGGAGTTGCCTTTTTTTGTGGGCTGCTCGTCCACCTCGCCTCGAGATATTTGGAACATGGGTATGATATTCTTCATTCGTAACGGCCTCGCTAGCCGTGCGATTCAACGATACACGGATGAACAAAGCGAGAAATTTTTAAAAAAAAAAAAAAAAAAAACGGCTCGATCGTACTCTGGACCACATGGCGTCCAATTGCAGAATCTAATGGCTTTGTACAAGAAATTGATTTTCTCAAGTGGGTGCCAGCTGGATGGGTGGGGAACAGAGTCAATTGGCCCACCTACTGTATCAAGGCCAACTCCACTACTACAGACTAGTGCTCGGATCCGCATCCAATAACTCGGTTCGAATTTTCCTAACTCCTCCATGGGTGTGGTTTCTCCACATTGCCCGGCAGTCCCCCGGGTAGGCTCGGATGAACTATAGAGAAGGAGCAAAATTTTCGCCGAGGCTTTTACGAATTGCATCAACATAATATGTTGCGTACGATGTGCTGGTATCTCATGGTCTCGTCGCATCGTATTTTGCAATTATCGCTGCCGATGAAGTCACTGCATAGGTTAGACGGCATTTGGGATCCTATTAAACGCCTACATACTAATTTCTCAGTCTTACCAAAAAGTTGCTATAGCATGCCCCGGGACCTAGGGGTGTGTTTTGTGAGGCTAACACTAGTCTGAAACGAAAACTTGCCTCAACGCCGGCGCATGCCGCATATTCGACCCAATTATCTTAGACAAAGTATGGCCTAAAGAGATAGCGATTTCAGGGCCTCTTAAACTCGCATCTATCGATTTGTGAAGCATTTTTTCCATGGTTTATCCGGTACTACTATGGAATCGACCTTCAAATAGTCCTGGAAGCTATGAAAACTCCAAAAAGAACATTAGTTGAGCCCGATCATAAATTATATGGACTCCAAATCGACTTGCTATCGGGTTTTTTTTCTTCGAAGGTTTGTTTTTAGTTCCGCCAGCCGGCAACTATAACCACAATTGGAGTTCTTCAAGACCTCAGCACTCCCGCCATAACTATACGAGGATATTTCTTCAGAAGCTGTACCGTGTCAACCGCTTACTCGATGTGGTTGCCGCCTCTGTTCTTCATGAATCTGTCTGGTTCCCTCGCCCTAGTGCTATGATTAATATCACCACACTTTGGGAAATTTTGTTCTCAAGTATAGGCATAATATGTAAGTGAAGCAGGCCCGTGGGTACTCAAGTTCTCGCCCACACAAAAACCCTTCTCTGAATTCACGGCCACAAGCACAGAGGGATGAACGGGGGCATCTACACTATGTGTGCCAGACTAGAGTCTGGGCAATGATCTGGCAATTATACAGGGATAGAGCAACATTAACGGCTGATACCTTAGCCTTCTTGGGGACGTATTTAATGATATTCGAGCGTGATATAGGGATCGTTTTCCGGGTAGTGATAATACTGGCGTAAGAAATGCTTAGTATCACATTTCAGAAAGAAACTAGGGAGATAAATTTATTGTGTAAATGTGGATTCATAGACTAAAGCGATGGCGCATCATTAGGGATGGTCAATCGCGGGTTCAGGAACAGTGGAAAGTCTACGCTCCGAAAATCCACGAAACTTAGGAGGGTTTCGACATAAACATCCCTATGTTATCGGCAACTCTTCTGGATTTCTTCTAGGCTCTAAGGGACCCAAAGGTAGATCCTACCCAGCATTTAAAACGTTTTTTAGTATCAAGCTTTCTCGGGTAGTATGCCCATGTAGATAGCTGTAGGGTAAAGGGGACTGGGAGGTTATTGTAACAGATTATCTCAGAAGGCTTCGAACTCCTTTCCAACTCTCTTAACTATCGAACACGATCTACACGGCCCGAGATCAAGGGAAGCGAGGTTTAATGCGATATTTCTATCTGCAGACGGGGTGGCCGTAAGGCAGTTTCAAAGCATCAATCTTTGATGCCAAGGATTTCGACAACCTTGACGGCTTTCTGGTAGCAAGATATTGAGACATCTCGCATGTGCTCAAAACCCCGGATATCGCGATCTTTGGATTGCCAGGCCCCCATAATCATGGAGTCATGCCACCAGCTGAGAGGCGCAATCTGTGTGAAGACAAGCCCTGTGACGATCCCTTTATTATACCAAAACACATCACCCTGTTTCTCAAATTCCTCGATCTTTCTAGCGGGTGTCATGTTGGTTTCCCTGGTTAAATATTTTGCTAACCACATCCTGCGGTGCTGGAAGGATTCATCTCTACTGGTAGTGACCACGTAGTCCAGGTACTTCTCTAAGAGCTCGTTTCTGTGCGAGCCTTCGGCCGAAATTTCCCTGAGCCGGTCCCGATGAATAGTTAAGATACTTTCTCTGATCCACCAGTTTTCCGGCAACGGCAGTTCGATTTTATCGAAAGCCTGAGGATCACATCTTGCGGCAATACGCTCCTCAACTGTGCAATGTCTGAGGTACCTATGAGCATTATAAACCTCGTTCTGGGCGAGAAATAGAACCACTCTAAACGTTTCATTGCATATCTTGGAATTGCAGTACTCGGTTGAGCAGTTGTGGTTCCCATTATTGCCGTGCCTCTCCACCCGATGAAGCCACTTGCTAAAGAAGGATATTCCATCAGAAACTTTAAGTACACGGATTGCATGCCGAAGATATAATAAATGTCGAGCCGCGTCGAAAGGCTGCGTCGAAAGGCTGCGGTTGCTTTCTTCAGCCGTGTTCGAATTCGGGTCAAAGGTGACGTGAGCGGTTGCCTTAGAGTTAGCATGGGTCTCAGGGAAAGGAAACCATTTTAGAATATCGGGGTTTGGAAGACTCCGTGCTAGGGAAGCAACGATGATTTGTTCAGGACACCGTTTCAGAGCTTCGCGGGCCGATTTGTTGGCCGTGGCAAATGAACAAAGATCGTGTATCTCTAGGAGATTCATGATTTCGATGAGAGCTTTCTCCGGCAACGAGGATGTTTGCAATTCCACCCGCTGTCGGACGAGGATGCTGGAGGCTGTTCTATCCGCCATGGTTCTTGATAGGCGTAAAAAAAAAAAAAAAAAAACCTGTAAAAATTGTACAGTGATAGGCTTTGATATGAAGAGATGATCGAAATCTTATCACAATGCCTGGAATAATCTTCCTTTGTGAAACTATCACGATCTTGAGACCTTAGCCACTACCCCCTTCAAGCTTGCTAGCCCATACGCCAGGTATATAATTTGGGGAGGGGGGTTCCTGATATCTGCACAGGGACGTACCGGCACGGTGTTATTTCAATCTTGAGATATTAATGGTCATCGAACGAGGCGTCAAATAAATATCTTGCAATATTGCAATTCACGTCACAATGTTGCACTATGACATTGTACGTAGTAGTGATGGTGATGGTGAGATTGCATATAATATTGGAGATTGGAGGTTTGGAGATTTGTTCCAGTTACTTTTTAAACACCCGCATTGTGACACAAATGTATCAATACCAATTATCTATTCAGGTCTGTCCATAGGTTATCGTGTGCGTGTTTGGCATTTTAACGTGTAGATTCGTCAACAAGAGTGAATCTACACGTTTAGCTAGCCACATCACCATATACTTGGTCTTCTTAGTCCTGCCGAGCGCAGACTTCTCAAAAAAAATTGGGCTAGTTCCTCACATGGCTACAGACGTATCTTGATGAAAGCAGTCAGCAGGTTTAACTATTTGTACATTTCTAGGTCTAAAATGTATAGAATATTCTTTTAATCCAGGAATATCTACTGCTTGCCTGTGGATTTCGTGATTAGCTACTAAAAAAGTGAATTGGTTCACAAAAGTTAAGTTAGTTTAATATATTTGCGTCGTCTCACCTCTATCTAAAGCCAGCTATGTACCTAGGTAACTTACATGATAGATTATACATATTGTGTGCAACTTCAGCTCGTTACCCTATGTAGCAGCGCCATGGAATATGGGCTCATCTTTGAACTGATGAAACCCATGCATTTATCAGGGTCTTTGATTTTGTCCGAGAGCTCCGGAATCTTAGCTTATTTCGTATATAGCATAAGTTATATGGAACTCTTTCAATGGGGCCACACCTGAAAGCCGACTGCGATCCCCACCAAGACCGATCTTCGTTTATGATGTTGGCTATCTTCGTGGGGGTCTAGGTATCTATCCAATTTGCAATCATCCAATCTGACACAATTGCATCGTCATATCCATCTTAAATTTAGTTATAGCAGTGAATTATGCTTAATGCAGGACACATCAAATGCGGAGTCAAATCTCCTCATATCCTCAATTCCAGCGCCGGCCGAAGGCGTAGTTGATTTGAAGGTTGGTCGAGATTCTTCATGGTAGCAGGCTCTAACCCGAGCGGGATTGCTACTTTAAGTCCAAATCAAAAAGCAAAATATTCTGGATGGTGCCCAGTCCGCCAAGGACAAGCGAGAACTTAAACAAGCAGCCACAAAAAATTCGTGCATACCCTGCCGGGGTTAAATTGATGGGTACACTGGTCTCTGGTACTCGGGGCAGCCCTGCCAGTGCTTTGACCTAGACGCGACGAATGGAACCCATATCTGATCCGGGATGTGCGGGGTATTAGCTCGAGTCGTTGGCCACGTACCTGGGAGCCTTGGCCTGGGCTTTGTGCTTAGAGGATATGGAAATGTAATCTCGCATCTAATTAATTTCAATCAACCTGCAGAGGCTGGTAGGCGATGTGAGTAGTCAATGGTGGCTTCTACCAACGTTGACGCGTTAACAGAACTGTGTAGTGCCCGGGGCTATGTATTGGATGATAAGACTGATCCATTGATTCACCACCAGAGCCTTGGCAACGGGTCAGAGCATGAAAATAAAATGCAATGATACCTTATGAGGATAGATTTTAGGTCTGGACCATCCCTTTACATTGCTTGTGGGAATATTCGAATACCGCCCTCTGCACACACCGTTTTGCAATCCATGGTTGTGGAGACCTTCAACTTTTTATGTTTGCCACAAGATAGGGCACGGTGTCGGTCCAGAAATTATCTCGGTTCTGTTTTGGGTCATACTACTTGGGAGCAGGAGTGCTGACTGGCGAGTATGGTTTGCAGCAAAAAAAAAAAAAAATTTACTCTGATTTTGGTTTAGCTGCTCGCAAGAAGCATTCTTGCACACGGCTGGATGAACCGCTATTTGAGTAGAGGGTTCGCCTGAATGATATTAGAGAGGTTAGATCAATTGATCAACAAAACTTACTGCATCGACCCTAATAATTCCCCTGTAATATCATAATTATGATGATGTGATGTGCACATCAGAGTAACCGATAATCTCATGATACAGTATTCCCTACGGTCCAAAAGGGTTTCGTGCAGTTATTTCCGACCAATCAGATATTGTTGCCCCACTTGGTGGTCCCAGATCTACAGCAGGGACAGGTTTCTACCAACCTTTTAGACAAGATTGGACATGAGTCAACAGTAATGTTTTGAGTTTGTATTGTAGTGCTCTAATATACTGTTTTCTTGAGTATACAAATACTTTTCAAGATTCGGAAATAGTCGAGAGTGCAAGTCATGAGCTGCGACACCCATAGAAGGCGAGCCAGGTACGTCGAGCTTTAGCGCTAGCGAGAGTTTGGCGAGGTGGGAGGTTGGTAAAGCGGGTTGTTAAGTGTTAGCTTAAATGGTTCAAGTCTTAGTCGTCAATCAGGCTGATCCAGCTTGATGTAAGTACAAGGAACGGGTCGCGAATTTGCAAATAGTATAGAGTCCGAGGATCCCAAAGGCGAAGGGCGGGCGGATGCAATCCTAGTGCCTATGCATATGAATATCCAAATCGTTCATATATACTGGATCAAATGCTGGCTAAATACGATATCGATCGATTCTAATTGGATTTATAATAGTAAAAGGGATAGCTTGTCGATTGTCATAAATGGACGGACCAAATTGAGCTTTGCTGCCTATTCTCGGATTGATCGGAATCGGAGGTGTGATACGTAAAACAAAGGATCGATCGTAGCTACCACAAGGATGAATAATTAACTAATTCAACAGCTAGCTTAGAAGTACCTCGAAGTCATCGGTTCCTAGATTAAGACACCGCTTTCTCCACCAAGTGCCAAGATTGAGCTAGCCACTTTTGGCCAAAATTAACACAACATTGGCATGCGCGTGGTATCGGTCAGCATTTTGAATGCGCCAAGTTCGCTACAAGCTACTTGCTTCAGCTTTATTTAGTGACCACATACGGCCAAAACATCTGCTGATCCTAGGATACTGAGATCGCTCTCTGGTAAAATCCGGATCGCATTTGCGAATACATTTCCTAATAAATTGAGATGGCAGGTGTTCCGAATCCCCTAACTTGTACCACACTCTAAGGTTCTAAAAGACCTAAACCATCCATGTATATCCTAACTGATTATTAAGATAGTATCGGGCTATATGACGATATCGACAAATTAGGTGGGCGGTCTGTGGGCGCTTTGGCATGAAAGGCCCGTGACACAGCCAGTCTCGTCTCGATAATTAGAGTTAAACTAGCTTCTCTGATCTACGGGTGCCGTGACAAATGATGTCATTGACACGCCGGATATCGATAAATTGGCTTTCCAGCCCGCGGGCCCGACCACGTTTTTCGCATCAGTAAAGCCTTCAAGACAGTGTGTTTACAGTTACCGCAATATTGGCTGGAAGATCAATACTTACTTAAGTGTACAATAACGACTTATAAAATGCCAAATAAATATTCTAAAGGAAAAGCAGAAGAAGTAACCAGAGAGCGTTTTAAAAGATGGTTTAAACACCCGATATGTGAGTAGACGCTAGATGAAGCCACATTCTGCAGGGGTATCGATGCAGTAATCTAATATCCAAAAAATCAAGGTCGATTCCTTGTGATACCAACAGTACCAAGATGTGTTTTCGGCATACCTGCCGTGATATATCCGTAATTTGGAGCGTAGATACAAGGTTAAACGGGACAATAGTGTGGCCGGCGCTGCCTTAGTAGTTGGTTACAGGTTTGCACCGAGCTACAGCTACGCCCTTAGTTCCGTAAGTAGTTGCTCAAAACGGATTAATCAAACGATACCGGGGCTCATCCTATCGTGCGCTTATGTGTGCCCTTGGAGTCTGCGGTTGTCCGGATGAAATGGGACTGGATATTCCTGCACTACCAGGGCTTGAAAACAATAAGCGTCTGTACTAATCTAAATGTTAGACTTTAGGCACTGATACCAGTATGCATAGCCCATTTGTCTAGCCGCTGAATAGGAGCCAATTATCATTAGCATACCGATGTTCGGGTTCGTGAATGGGCGCTTAAAGATGGCGCTCCTGATGCTTAAAGGGTACCTACGTGCTAATATTGAAACTTGACTCAACAGATATATCGATATGCCGGTACCGCGGTCGAGGATCCCAAGAAAGTTTGAGCAATCGCTGTGTAATATATGAAATATATTGCATTTGTTTCTTTAAGTATATTGGTTGCCGGAGGGGTCAAATTTGTCAGGCATGTAGTGGAGATCAGTTCAGGTATATAAGAACGCGGACAGCCTTTTGGCTTAACAAAATGTACTATAAGCTATGATCAATTATATCGTGGCTTGGTGCGGGCTTGTGATTGTTCAAAATACACCAACTTAATGTGTTGCCCTACGCCTACATGTGACATGTCTTGATTCTCATGAGTCGACAAGACCCGTCATGCACGTAGGATAACATAAATTAACATCCGTCTAGCCTGATCGTTAGTAGAAATCATATCGACGTTCCTGAGTTTAAAGCTATACTAGGTACACACTTTTATGCTAAGATTGATTAGACCGCAAAGGCTATGTTTTTTTCTGGAGTTTGCAATTGATACGCGAGCAGCACCCTTGATGAGTACCCAATGAGACCTCTATGTACATAATACATATTCCAGTGCCATAGAGCAGGATCTGGATACTGAGTACATATCGTAATCATGGTGCTATGAGTGATTCGGTACCTATTTAAGGTTCCATACCCCAAGCCATCGGCTACCCATGCATAGCGGAACCTGTGTTAAATAATATTATAACATCTGGGGTTTTAGTCTCAACTTGGATAAATAGTACCGAGTATATAAATTACTTTTATTAGCTGCCAGAAGTGTTTCTTTCAACATACTATCTACTAGTAGATCCCGGCCTACTAATGCTAAACCAGGTATCTCTTTACAAACTAACACTTGCCTTTGAACGTCTTTACAAAATTCATGCTGGTATCAAATTAGCGAATAAATAGTGATTATCTGCGCAGTATTTCCTCGATATGGGCTAATATACCTAGCGTATTAGTATGTGCACTCAGTTGTGGGTCAAGGCTTTAAATTGGGGTCCCACGAATAGGAAGTTGCGCGGATACAAAAATGGATATCGATAAAAAAGAAAAAAGAAAAAAGTAGTAATAGCTATTTTACATGGCCTTGATATCGACGGTAGCGTGGAAGTCCGATGTAGAGCCTTGTCGTATAGTATGTCTCGTTCCCTAGCCTTCCGTACAAGTATTTTAATAATATAATTTGCATGTGCATGTATTTGGGAGTGTACTAGACTAACGTCACCTTTGAATCAGACCTTGAGTACAACCCTCGAGGCCTCCCGTATACCATTTTATCAATTAATAAACCGACACAGCATAATACGCACATGTAAGAAATGTCGCCTTTCTACCTTAATGTATGCGCCGCGCAGAGATCTCGGCGACTATAAACTGGAATCTGAGAGGACGCTTCTGGACCTACAGATCGATATTTTGGTGATATTTCTCGTAGGAATCACTAACTTAGATCCGATACCTATATGAGGGACTAAAACCCAGACGTACTCGAGATGCATAGCGCTGCTGTTGGAATACGAGTCAATTGACATACAAACCTAAGTTAAGATAACAATATACCCTGGCTATTGGTTTTATACGCGTATACGGACCGGTGGTATAAATAATCTTCTGCGATCACTAGCTTCATTCGTAAGCATATAGTATGCTAACTCACTCCATTAACATTGCCGCACATCGTTTTTATACTTCATACTTCGAAAGACGTTCATCTTTGAGTTATTCATACAAGATAAAGCGATACTTCAACGGCTAGTACTACATAGGCTTTATAATGGTAATCAGTACTTAAGATCTAAACCAGGTGAAATGTTCGTGGTAGTTGGCTAATGATCAAACGACATAATGGGTGGGATATTTATGGGGTGATTTAGGAACGGGGATGTCTCAATCAAGGCATTGGTTGAGAGACTACAAATGTTCTTCCACAAGCGTCTGTTCCTGTTTGTAGAATTATGTGATAATACTAAGCTGGTTCGCCCTCGGCGAGAATTTTGAGGACCTATGAATAGAACGCACGTCGTAATGAGGAACAAGATCTCTCCGATGAATACTACTTCCTTGTCCCCTCTACTTTTCTCTTCTATATTGATCGCTGTTGGTTCCAATATTACTTTTTATAATTGTATATAATATGCAATTGTGGAGTCTTACTCCCTGTGGTCAACTGACCAAGGCCGTATTCCGATGAGGGGCAAGCCGATTTATATACATACATGTATGTCATTATTGTATCGGGGTCTAGCATGTCAAGTGCCCACGCGAGGAGAGACCGACCAAAGAAAACATATATTTCTAGGGGAAGGGTTTAGTCATGGTATAGCTGTAGGCGTACTAGAAGGCGTAAACAGGTGTAAAGGGAGGTCCCACCCTTGCATTCCGACCAAGAATCCTGTACCATCTCATGCATACCCCGCTTGAGTTTACGAGTCCTAGCATGCTAGCAGGAACAGTCTCGGAATAGCAAAGTCCAGATAGCGAACATAGTGATTGCGGCAGTCTCGGAATATGTGCTCGAACAAGCTTTCGTACGGCTCTACTTCCCGATTTTTCGGACACAGATTGATCAGGACAAGGGATTATTAAATGTTGGCCTTGCGATTATGCCTTTACCGGTATGATCAAAAGACCTAGATCGAGGTCCAAGGTGGCTTCCATGAACAAGAGCTCAGCTCCTGGAGATGCGAAGAAATTTTAGCACGAGTTTTTTTTTATTTTATTATCGCCTCTTATCAATGAAACCTATGTTGAGGAAGTTCTAGTTAGATTCGAAAGGCAAACTAGTCTACGGCGTGCATTGGTAGATCGATGCATGGGCAGGTGAGGCAATAGCCACTTAGTGATCAGCAAGTCTAACGGCCCTTTGCATCGTATTTGAAATTTGAGCACCATATTTTTTACTCCACTTCCCCCCTGTTTGTTGTAGCGTGGTTTTCTGTTCAGGGATGCGCACCCTCGAGGATTCTCCAGCTCCTCAGAGTAACGAGATTTACGATCAAATATCGTCCGTTCGGGACGTATTTAGAAAATTTATCTTTCCGGTGAACTACAAGTTGCGTGATAAATTAATTTCTCTTCTACTACGCGCCCAAGAAAAAGAAGCTCAGAAATTCGAAAGTCGTGGTCGGAAACCTCACTGGTATTTTAGGAAAACATGCATTATTGAATCAAGTAATACAATGCTTGGCTTTGAGAGAACATGCATTTGCATGGTACTCTAGAATCCAATTCCGGGTGCGTTTGAGAGATATAAACCAATTACTAAAGATTGGATTGGACCAGGACCTGATGACTGCACAACGATCCTGTAATAGGAGTAAATTAATAACGAATAGCGAGGGACACGATGCAAGGACGGCACAGATACCTCTGTATTTTACAAGGGTATTTGTGCCGCTCCTTTACCAGCTCACTGGAAGCAGGTACATGCAGGCATAATGAATAATTATTTACTTAGGTGGGGAGGTAAGATATGCTCTCGTATCAGGTAGCAAACTTTCGGCGCAGTCACAAAAAACTGAGGGAGATAGAAAGAAAGAAAGAAAGAAAGAAAGAAAGGGAAATAAAAAAACAGAGAGAGCGGGACAAGGGAAGTAGCTGTGTCGGAGAAGTGGTTCTTGCGGGATATTAGCGGGGAAAACATGGCAACCAATGGTGGTATAGGGTCGTCAGCTTTGGAAAGAAAAAGCAGTGCTACTTGGAAAAGAAATTTGGTGGTCCGTGTGGAAGTCAAGCAGCGACTCATGGAGTCGGAGAGCGGAGGTGGGGTAAGACATTTGGGGTAGCAAAACTGACAATGCTGGCTGGAATACGAATTTGCGTTCCATCACACCATGCATGAACGACATCTACCGGCCATGTGAAGGGTTAATTAAGAATCACGAGGGCAGTGGGTATGCAGCTGCAGATCAAGAGAGTACATTTCCTCTACGTGCGAGAAACATGTCTCCCAAAACCTGTAGAGGTGGAGAACGAGAGGAGAAAATATCATACAGTGGGAAAAAGGGGAGTTTACAACAAGGGTCGCACGAAATGGCCCTCCCTTACCCTCGACATCTTTATGGTCCGTGATAAATGCCATTGGCTGTCTCTAAAAATTTTCAGCCATCCTATACTATACCCCGGCGGGGCTCGCCATTATTTTGCAATCATCATTCGAGGGTTTCGGCGAGAGGAGCAAAAGTTTTTTTTTTTTTCCAAATAAGGAAGAGAAAATTTAGCTTAACGTTGGTATCACCCGAAGGTTTGTCTCAGAAGTGGTATCATGATATCAGCTGGCCCGCCACGGTACCAGTTTACGCACTTTTCTAGAAGCCTTCTACGATGTTTGCCCACACATTTCTAGATCTATCAGGTGGGTACACACCACATACCAGTTTTCTGCATGTCAACCTAATGGAATGTGACAATTGGATGTTTTTTTTTTTGGTGCTAAAATCAAATCCACTGGGGATAATCCGGACCCAAATTCTCCGGATAATATGTATGGGCGCCTGCAGGACACCAGTTAAGAGGAGTATCTTTCCACACCAACCATCCAAGCAGCATTTGAAAACTGGTAAATGCAAATGAATGCATGACAAGGCGCGGAAGCCGTGGCCAATAGGGTGGCGGGATCCATCAGGTGCATATGCAGGTTGAGCTTGGTGCTTGACTCTTTTGGAAATGTTGGTCCTTGTGTTGATGTTACTCAGTTGTCCAAGAAATGCAATGGTGGGGATAGTTTTACTTATAACGGGCTAGAATACATGCTTGTGGGTACCCTGTCGGTGCATGGTAGGCCGAAGCCATGGGGCAAGGTCAGGATAAAAACGATTTTTGGAATCACGATAGCGAACAAAAAAACGAAAAAAGTTCGAGGCTCGTCATGCATCACGAGATTGGAACGCGTTCTCAAGCCTGCGACCATGAAGATTGGAAAGAATTCCTCGAGACTTTCGCTCGGCTGATCGTGGCAGTGGAATATTGAATATTACGTTGAAAACCCGAACACTGGCTATATTTACACATAGTAATATCTAGGAGTTCTCGAGTTGCATCTGATGTGAACTAGTGAAACACCCATCCGAGACCGCTCAAACCTGCATCGACCCAATTGCAATTATCCATATTTGCGGGCGGACTCCGGTAACCCTCCGATGGAACAATTGCGAGTCGGGGCGGCCGATTGACAGGATAGACCCGAATAATGCGCGCGTGCCGTTTGACGAATACTACGAACGTTACGCTCCGACGATAATCCACCTCTATCGAAAAGCTGTTTGGGCGAAGCAGCGTGGGGCCCCAACGCAATGTCTCTGTTCAAGTACAGGCCCTTAGAACACAAAGGTTCTCGGTTCCATTCTGTCGCTTTGGATTGGACTCTCGGAGAGGCGGATGCGGAACGAAATAGTCTCGTGAACTAGCCCGAGCTTAGATAGCCCCGGACGAGAGTTCAGACAGACCAGAGTTTCGAGGACTTTTGAGCATCCGAATTAGACCGTGTTGGAATCTATCCTTCCAACACAGCGCGCAATTCGCTGATAGAGCTTGGACCAAAAATCGTAAACCTAAGGCTAACTAGGAATATTTCAAAAAAGGATGAATTCATGAGGGCGCATGTATATGTCGCGACTGCGCACCGCAGCGCGGCTTACGCGCTTTGGCACTATGCAATGACTCGACTCTGTAAACTTGAATTAGCTCTTCGTAATAGTGCCGAGATGAGGTCTTCCCAATTGTCTTCAGCCTTGCTATAACCTAGGATATAAAATTCGACTATAGCCCATATTCGTTAACGCCAGCTGTAGATCGAAACCGCCGACCTAAGAGGCAAAATCAAGAATCGCGCCGCTGCACCCCCCTTTTTTTTTTTTTTTTTTTTTTTTTTTTTTTTGCAAGTATAGCTCTTAGAGGTATTCGCACATCTTTTTGGCCTAAAGGTAGCACGAGAGGGGTGGCACTGATGATACGGTGCACATAACCTACCAGTGTCACGGTTTGGATCGATTGATGGGGAATTGCCTTTTCTAGTACTCGAGGAAACGGAGAGGCGTGCTAGGCGTCTAGTACAAGGGAAGTCAATTCCTAGACTAGGCAGTATCGTGATTTTGTCTAAAGCGTCAGGTTTTAGCACTGCAGCGTCGCGTGAGCCTATGTCTGTTCTCTGGAGTAGTGGGAACTTCGAACCGCAACAAAAGATAGAAGTGGTTGGTAGGGTAGATTGAAGAATTCTGGGACAATGTGGAAAGAACAATGTAAAAGAGAAGAATGGAAAATCGATTGCTGTAGGCCGAGCGAGAGGATTCGAGATCACAATGTAATGATGAAGACTTGGAATTTTTACATAATTCAAGACCCTGCGCGTATCGACTTTTGTCGGATCTTACTGGGGCCATAGGTGGGGATCGCCCTTGTCCGGCCGAGTCGGCAGGTCATGGGGTACTGAAACTTGGGTTCGGAGTTCTGAAGTGGTACCACTGCATTTGGGTAGTTCGTAGGCCACATGGGACAACCCCACCGGAGTAATTCCGGATTCTAGCTTCAAGATTCCTGGGAACTTACTCATGTGGCTAACCCATCAAACCAATGGGGTTGAGTAAACAGTAGCGCCGCCAGACGAGTTGAAGGACGATTTAGACAAAGCAAAGTCTATCTAAAGTGGAGTATGATTCCTTCCATTATCGTTATCAAATAAAAAATCGGTATTGTGTTTCTGTATGCGCATACATGTACATTTGTGCATGGTCCATAAATTTGCGGGGCGAACGAACGGAAATGCATAATCCCTGGCCTGCTAAACTTAAAGATGCATGAGAGCAGAAAATTCGTCCAGCCAAAAACCTGTTGCCACGATGGCTGACGCGAGATTTTTTTTTTCGGGAACAAAGATTTGGTCAATCCCTTCAGTTATCCAACACTATGTAGAGTAGCCAGCGTGGTATGGTGCAAATGTGAACATTTGGAACCGGAACACCCCACAATCGAGAAGCTTGCAGCTTTGATTTGTCAAAGGCTACACACGTCGATGGGCTCACGTGCAGTACCAAAGGAACCAAAGTTAATGGCGGGTTTAAGGACCGATATCGCGCAGGCTAGGTGAGGTTTGTGGCTTCAAGCGGGAGTATGTCGTTAGCATTTGCGTGCACAGTACTAGTACCAAGTCTGCGACAGGCCTTTTCGGTGGCGCTGGTGGTTAATAATCTCAGGTAAATTAAGTTCTGGGTACAGATGGTACATGTTCATTAACACTAAAGGCGTGGAATACGTGGTAGCTGTACCAGAATTGAACTATTA
Organism: Orbilia blumenaviensis; assembly: GCA_036872755.1. NCBI lineage: Eukaryota > Fungi > Ascomycota > Orbiliomycetes > Orbiliales > Orbiliaceae > Orbilia > Orbilia blumenaviensis. The sequence goes on along the minus strand of JAVHNS010000006.1, from coordinate 1,238,287 downwards.
AGTTAGGTAGTTAATAAGCAAAAGGAAATACTGAAAGCTTGGTAACGACGGAATACTGTCCAGCCATCGAGATTCGAGGGGGCACGGGCCATTCGTTCACAAGAAGGATACATCTGTCGAGGCGCTATTCTATGCGGCTGGAATGCATGCAGCAATGAGATGAACCAGGGTACGGTGGGGCAACAGAGCTAATGTTTGCCAAGACGGTTACTCTGGGGTGGCATCTGCAAAAGACCTTGGGGATCATGGTTTTAGACAGGGTATCGAGAGCGGAGAAATGCTCTTTTCCTTGAAAAAGCCCACAGGTTCCAGATAAGAAGTATTCCCAATATGACCATGTGACAGGTCTGAAAGTATTCGGGAAACCGTCAATCAGGTCTAAAATTCCCAGCGATATGGTGGATCCGCGCCAAATCAGAATCCTAGATGTACATCGATGCACCATGACCATCTTGTCGACAAACATGAAAAGATTTGGAACCTTAGAAGGGGATCTCGGCCAGGATAACAATAGATGGTCCGAATTTGTATTTGGCAAGTACCGTATACAGCGGACTGGAGACCAGTCACCAGTGTCCACGAAGTAATGCAAGTGCAAGCCCTCGTTAGCGATACGAGAATTGGTTTAGCCAAGCAGGATAATAACTGTAACAAACGGGGCAGAAAAAAGCCAAGCTCGTAATGCGACTTCCCTGATGGCGAGGTTTAGGAATACAATCTGAATGACAAAGCATATTCGCATCTTTGTGATTAGCAACATCTGCACATTTTTGGTCAAATTTCTGAAATTTAAACTGTCAGAGTTTTCTACTTCTAAACAGCCTGTGGCACTCAAAGTAAGAGTCGAGGCTAGTCCTGACAGAAGAGTTTGGGAGTTGAAACTTTGTATTTCGCTATGGCTTGATGATGAAGGTGACTGGATTTCGGTTAAAAAGCTCGTTTCCAACTTTGCGTATGGCTTGTCACCCTGACATTGGGACCAAGCGTAAATCTCATACATCCTGATGTATCTATACGGCTCATGAACTCCGTCGATAGAACTTTTCTGGAAGCCGTCACGCAGCAATTCGAGCTGGGAATATGCCTGTAAGGTTAAAATGGGACCCTTCGCAAGGATTGGGTCCGTATACGAGGTTAGTAGACGACTGTGCGTGAATTATCTAGGCAAAAGTAGGGGACCCAGGCCAATCATATCGGGCCACTGTCGCCCAACCCCTCCTCCGACACAGACCACACCGTATCTGTGAATCTCCACTGGGGTTAAGGCTTGCAGAAGCGGTGGGCCAAGCTGGGGCATTTCTTCATGGGGGGGAGGCTAAATTGCGGCACTCTTTTGCTTGACCACCCTCTCGTGCTTTGTGGTGTTGACGTGATCAAACAGGTGTTCTGCTTTGCTTCCAGAAGGAATGAAGTCGGAAATACGGCCCGTATCGCACAGACCGCACCGTTTTCTTTTTCTAACGTCCACACACCAACGCAGAGTTGAAGTTTCCCAAGAATCCAAATCCCTGTCGTCTGACCCAATCTCTCTCCACCTCTTCTGCCACCACCTCGAATCTCCGGTGCTAAAAGTCTTAGCTGAGGAAAACTGGCTATGGTAACGGAAAAATGTGATTGGCTAGAGGAAGCATGGGCCCGCAAAACCCACACGTTACCACACTCCTCAACACCATTGTGACTATCAGTCTGTCTGGATGTCCGATTCCGAAGCGACCGGGGTTTGCGATTTTGAAAGACACTAAGAAGATTTCGAATGATTCCGGGAAAAAAGTAACTCCTGTGATATGCATAGAAGGCCAATTAATCGAAGGAGTGGCAAGACACCAGACCACCCCATGCCCAAAGTGCGAAGACACTCGACTTTTGCCAATGCGTGTCGCGCTTTTTCCTGTGTCCTGGGTTGTATTCATTATATTACACTTTTTGCAAGGATGGCATGGGGACTCCAGCCGTTGAAAGGTGGAGAGACTCGAAGGGTCGGGGTACATCGTGGATCGCGCCAGTGAGAGTCTCGTTCGAATACGTACATAAAGAGGGCCCTTCCCATCCTCTGGAATCAGTCTTCTTGGAAAGACATCGCGATCATCTTCTATCAATCAACATCTGCAAGCTAGAAGAAAGCCAGGATCTTTCAGATTAGCTATCGCAAAAATGGCCGAAACACGCTCTTCCAGCGACGGCGCCAACAAGGAGTTTGGCGGCGTCGTCAAGCACGAACAGATTCACGGAAAGGAAGTCAACGTTGAGAACGTCGCTCTTGCCGACGCTCAAGCTCGTTCTAAGCAGAACCCATGGTCTGCTCGATCGATGCAGTTGTACTGCTTCTGCTTGGTTGCCACCCTCAACTCTTGCATTAACGGTTACGATGGTATGGTTTTGGGTAACATCAGTAAGTTCTCCCGGGAAATAGCTAGATCAAGTAGAAACGGTCCACTAACAATAACTTAGACTCTATGCAGCCTTTCTTGGACTTCTTCGGTCTTCCAAAGGGTGGTGGTTCCCAGACGGGTATTTTCTTCTCGATCTACAACATCGGTGGTATTGTTGCCACTCCGTTCGTCGGCCCAATGGTTGACATGTGGGGTCGTCGTTGGGGTATGGTTATCGGCGCTGCTCTCATTGTCCTTGGCTCTATCGTTCAGGGAGCTTCCCAGGGCAGAGCTCAATTCATCGTCGCCCGTTTCATCCTCGGTTTCGGTGTCAACATTTCTGCCTCCGCTGGTCCCGCCTACGTCGTCGAAATCGCTCCACCATCGTGGCGTGGTGCTGTCACTGGTGTCTACAATACTTTCTGGTTTATGGGTGCTATCCCAGCTTCGTGGGTCACCTACGGAACTGGTCTTCACATCCCCAACTCCGATAACTGCTGGAGAATCCCACTCTACCTCCAGTGTGTCTTCTCCGGCTGCGTCTTGATCTTCTCCCTCCTCCTCCCAGAATCCCCACGTTGGTTGTTCGCCAATGACCGCCACGATGAGGCTCTTGCCATCCTTGCCAAGTATCACGGTGAGGGCGACCCGAACGATCCTATCGTCCAGCTTCAGATCCGCGAGTTCCAAGAAGGTATCTCCCGTGACGCCTCTGACAAGAAGTGGTGGGATTACCGCGAGCTCTTCAACAGCAGGGGCAATCTTTGGCGTATTCTCATGGTTTTCCTCATGGCCTTCATCGGTCAATGGTCTGGTAACGCTGTCATTTCTTACTTCATGCCATACGCTCTCGAAGGTGCTGGTGTCAAGGACCCCGATACCCAGCGTCTCCTCTCCGCTTTGATGACTGTCGTCCAATTCATCTTCGCTCTTGTTGGTGCTGCCATCGTCGATCGATTCGGTCGTCGTACTCTCATGTTCTACGGTGAATGCATGTTCACTATCTACTTCGCCATTATCACTGGTCTCTCCTCGCAGCTCGACCCTGTCACCAAATCCTTCCCCAATACCCACATGTCGAACGCCGTTATCACCTTCATCTACCTCTTCGGTGTTACTTACTCGATCACCATCACTCCTATGCAGGCTTTGTACCCTGTCGAGTGTCTTAAGTACGAAACTCGTGCCAAGGGTATGGCTCTTAACGGTCTCTTCATCGGTATTGCCGGCTTCTACAACTTGTTCGTTACTTCTATCGCACAAGTCAACATCGGCTGGAAATACTACTACTGGTAAGTTTTTTTTCCCCTAAAAAAGTTCTTGTGCCTTTCATGAGTTGAAACTAATGGCTTGAATAGGTTTATCGCTGAGAACGCACTCGCTGCTTTCCTCATCTTCTTCATCTTCGTTGAAACCAAGGGTCGTACTTTGGAACAGTTGGACGAGGTTTTCAATGCACCAAACCCCAACAAGGCTTCCCGTTCCAAGCAACACGCCGAAATCGAGAAGGGTGTCGGCGCCGTCGCTGCTTAAAGCTTTTGCTGTTCTACAGCCGACGTCTGATTCGCAGAGTCTTTCATGTATACCTTTATTTGTATTTAGGGTCTAGGGGAAGCAACAGCGGGCCCTATATAGGCTGTTTTTAGTATATACTTTCGTTTCTATGCCCGAATTATCCGACGTCCTAATCAATCTTTCTCTATTTTATTTAATTTTGTGTCTCCGTGATATCGCTACTTTGTCGTTCAACTGGTTTAATCTCATGGCCAATTGGGTTCCACCTTTGCACGACAACACTTGTGTAATATCAACCGACGGGAATACGCCCCGATCCAAGAAGTACACGAAGCACATGTATTTAAAAAATTCCGACAACTCCGTTTAAATTTGTAATTGCGAAACCTTGGCGACCTGGATTCATGACAACTGCGGCCCCTTAAAAGTTATATCCATCCGGCACGAGAATATATACATCCCTGCCCAGACCCTCGCCCTATGTTGCGTGATATGTCTTCTGACAAGATGGTCTCCAGATTTCAGTTCTAAACCTACACACTATCAAATTCTCAGGATAAACAATATATTCCCCAGTCAAGTACGAAATTCTATAGTGTTAATACGAGAACGAAAGAAAAAAAGTCCTTGCTTTAGTAATTCAACGCAAGGTTTTGGCTGGTAGGGATTGCATATCGTATCGCTAACGGTGCTTAAGATTGCATTACTCGTCCTCAGCATAGACTTCCCCAGTGAATAGTTAAATACTCATGGTTCATTCAGTAGGTCAGAAACTTGCCGTCATTTCCTATTAGTGACTTTATTTTAAAGCCAAACTGGTTCCTCCTTCTCCCGTGTTGTGTGGTATTTTATACTTCTACCCTTGGAAAAGTCTTGTGCAAGTTTTGGTGCAAGTTTTGTGAGTTTCGCTCCCTGAAAAGGCCTGTATATTAATTAGTAACCCATACCCACCCCAAATACGTCCCATCAGTGCTCACTCGTTTAGGAGAGACATCCTCTCTCGTTGGGCTAAATTTGAACACATTCATTGAACCCCGTTGTATTCAGTTCGTCTACAGCTAGCATTTAGTGTGTTAGTTGGTGGCTTTGAGATCCCACAAAGGATTTTGGACACAAGTCTGGTCTCGTTGGAACCAGACAACACAAAGTCGAAAGACGAGACCGGCAAGGCGTTGCATTTTTCAAACAACACGGCTTCGGGCACATGATGGCTGGACGCGGGGCATCGAATCCATTCTATATTCAGGGTAGATACGTATATAGATCGAAGGCATAGCCTAGCGATCGGCTACTACTTTGTAAAGCTTGCTCTTGTCGAAGATTTGTCTATCTTCTCGGCTCGGGCGCAATGATATCCCTTAGATAGTCATTATAAGAACTACTATTTCACGTGATCACCCAGCTGAGCTTTCATGACAATTGTATAGATCAGAATTGATATGTTTATCTTGAAGGTGGCTAGCTGTATATGCATATGCGTATGATTACTGATAACTATTATTAACCTGCAAGCTAGCTGCGCTAGAACTAAGTATACGCAAGATGTAAACCGCCATAAACGTAATCGTATGACTAGGTCCATACACAAATTATATCGCGTACTCACACCCATCTGATACTAAAATTCTGAAGGAATAGCGCTGCCAGCGCCGGGTTTATATGTGCATATACAAATGATAAAGAGGACATGGATGTCCCCAGATGGCTTCCCTCAGCCTGTTTATCAGCCGCCGAGTCCGACGAATTCGCGAAGCATTCAGGTCTTAGTATCATACGACGATCGACTCCTTGGCCCGTTAATTTATAATAACGGTTACTAATATAGAAAATTTTATATAGATACATCGATATTAGTCATGATGGCCCTTCGATCGTCATATCGATTAATCTAAGCAGAATTTCGGCCCAAGTAGTGCAATTAGTTAAGTTAAATTATCACACTACGAGTTCAATCTAGTTAACATCCCTTCAATGTTTAATTTATAATTTACTAAGTTGAAAATGGAACCGCTCGACCTAAATTTATAAAGTACCCTTTCTAGTAACCTCCAAAAGTAAATATTGTCTGGCATGCTAATTAAATTGTGGCTTACCATCACCAGCCCCTCGCAATACCTAGCCTCATTATTGCGCAAAAGGCGTCGTCAGCAGGTTGGCCAAAAGCTCGGATCATGTCTCCTATTTTGATCAATCTAGACCCCGGCCGAAGCCTATCGATACGGCAGACTCTATCCAGTTGCAGGTGGCTGGCTGAATGAGGAATGCTCAAATGATATCCTAACTAGTCTTAATTGAAAACCATGCATGCGTATGGCTTATTGAGGCAGGATAGCATCCTGAGGCTGTCTTCGCCCGTGGGTCGAGGGCGTAGATCACTGGGAATATGGGTCAAGTTTTAGCCACGGGGATCGGGAGCTTGATTCATGCCCATGATGAGGTTTTATCCAACCGGGCACATGTGGATGGTCGGGTATATTTCAAATGAGCTCTTCTCTGCTCGTAAAACTAAATGGACATCTACGACTCACCGAACTTCAGCAGCTCTGGGGGATTACTGCTCTACCGATGAGTCGGGGCTGTTCCGGTATTATCGATCCCAGGGCAATTATTACTTGTATTGGAAATTTTACGCCCCGGAAGTTACCAAATACAGATACATGCTACGATCGAGCCCTTCATATGGAGCGTCCGACCAATTCCCAAGCGCCAGCCCTACTCTTTGTTAATTCAGCCACCCACTTTACCCAGCGCTTCGGTGCAGGCTTTCCCATAGCCGGCCCACCACCACCCTAGACCTCACCGATAATCAACTATCTTATCTCTGCAATTCCCCTTCCTCATCTCATCAGGCTACTTTTAGTAATCCCAAGTCGTGGTAGCGGCAGCGGCAATAACTGTAGTGATGGTGGATGCAGAGGAGGTGGCGGATGGGGCAACCACGGCGGCACCACAATCCTGCCTACTGCAGCGTTTTGGGAGTCTATCACATTGCAGAACCTCATACCTCGGGGACAGAAAGGGCCGAGCTCACGAAGGTGTGAATCCTTTGTGTAGTATTAATGTGTGTATACGATATCTAACTATTAACACAAAGAATTAGCAAATACATTAAGTACGGCTTGTTAAAAAAACAAAAAGAGTTATGTGGAAAGGGCCTAAGAAGTCCCTAATGCGATTTTTGCATGGTTTTTTCAACGCCTCCCTCGCTAAAGCCTATAATACTACACCTGATCAAGTACATATTGCTAAAACTTCGCCCCTCTTCGTGCATGCTTTACGGTTGTAGTTTCTAATAGTGGCCGTCGTATCACTTAACTAAGTTAGGACCTATAATACTAAAGGCAAGTGACTATTAATCCTTAGTTGCCATTAATCGCCAAAATAATCACTTGGATTTGCCTGCTCTAGTGGTCTGATGCATACTATCGTTCATCCGACCGAGAAAAGGAATACTGACTCGAGTTTGATGTCTTTGTTCGTCTCCACTATTCTACCAACCTCACATGCACATTGCCGCATTTAATTTTTTTTAAGCTAGCGATACGGCATTTCCCGATTTCGCCTGGACCTGTTCTTCCCCTATCAACTCCTATCATCCTCCCACCCCCCTCCTCGTGAAGGTAATAGGTATAGGTGCATTATTACAGACAGTGCATGTCTAGATCCCTTCCCATTCATTTCTTAGATTACTACATGTACGCTAGATCCACCTCTATGTACATGAATGATTGATATGCCGTCTTCCGAGTCGAACTTTCTGAGTCTAAGATTTTAAGATTAAGACTTTTAGGAGATTTTCTTTCTTCCTGGGGAAAAAAAATCTCCGATCACAACAGGGAGTGCCGCGAAAGAGGATAGCCAAGATGAGCGATGGCGATGTGGATGGTATCTGCCTACTTTTGCCCGTCATTTCTGTGCCGTCTGCATATATGCATAGCGTGTAATTGGGAAATAACAATATCTTATCACGAATAACCCATCTAATGGTTGTATACTTGGTAGTATAGCATATTTCGGCGTAGATGAATTGCAATACACAAGCTGGCCAGCTGGAGGCACTACTTGCGCAATAGTTAGCTAAAAATACTCTAAGGCGACTACTAATACCAAAACCGGTAAAATTACTCGAACAAGCAGTTTTGCTTAGCGAATCCAACACTACAAATTGCTTCATCAAACAAAACCTCGTGGGCGCCCTGAGGTTACGCCCAGACCTCTAGTTGGTTTGTGGGGGTCCCGAAAAGTCTATTCCTAAACTAGACCCGAAACCAACCATCGTGGCGAGGAGGATTTCTGACGAAAATACTGTTAGCGAAATAAGCTGGCTTGTGAATCGGCCGACCTTAGTGGGTTAGCTCCAACGCCAGCAAAAACTCAGACTTGCATAGGTGTTATGCGATGCACGTAGAGTTCACATGTTTAAATCATGTTTCAAGCCCTTGAAGCATTCCAACTAGTTTGGCTTTTGCCAATGCAGATGGGCATCGAGCGCATCACACCCGCGAGTTCGCCAGCAATAGTTAATCGGGCTAAAGTTGGTAAATGATAACCCAAAATATGTAATCTATAAGTTCGAGACCCAGTTAGTGCTGTCGATTAGACAAGGGCAAAAAAGTGCTTTTTGGCAAACGGAACTACTGGCCGAAAGTTGCAAGGAAAAAAAAAAAAAAATAATAATGATAATAATTGGGAAAGAGGGAAAGCATGGAAGAACTTGATACCACTGATGCTACATTGTACATCCATTCGTTTCTTATTCTCCTTTACTGCAATCTGCAATACATGAAGCTATTTCGTGATTAGAGGTGCCCCAATGCTATTCCGTAGCTAGAAGTTCGTCTGTGAAAAAAAAAAAAAAAAAAAAAAAAGTTATGCTGGCCTTGAGCCGACGCTCTTGCAATATACGCCGTGCCGTCTTTTCTGTACTCCAATACTTAGGTAAGGATTATCTAAAGATCCAGACCGAACTTTGCGATTGGGGCCTCGAGGAAAGGCAAAAATTAATGAGCTGTAATGCATCGTCGTGCTATTGTGCCGACTGCGAACTCCTATGCCGGCTGGCTGATCTCCAGGCCGTGCCAGCCATTAATTAACAGCCCGTACAAAACTTTTTCTGTGTATCGATAACGTATCAATAACTGATAAAAAATTATGCTTATAACTTTTAAGATAGTGAATAACATCCGCTCACCTGGGAATACTTCCTCGGATTTAAGTCTTGAAACAGGGGCAATAATATGGTTCGTGGTATAGTTTAGGAACCACAATTCGGGCCGTTGGCGGTGACCAGGCAATTTCGAGTGTACTACGCTACAGTTTACAATTTGACCAGCATACCGCGTGCGCTGTGCTCTAGTCTCCGATTAGTTGAAGCCCACGAGGTAAATATGTGGGAAAACCAATTTCCTAGCCCGCATACGGATACCCAAGCCAAAAAAAAAAAAAAAAAAAAAAAAAAAAAAGTGAATTATATCACTAGAGTAAAATAATTCACAGTATCTACTAACTTCTCTGTCGTAAGCCTGAATGAAGGAAGAGGTCAAAAAATACCGCTTTTGGTCACCGCTCAAGCCCGAAGGGAAAGCAAAAAAGAAAAAAGAAAACGGCAGACTGGCCTGCTGCAGGCCTGAAGGGGATAGAGACATGTGTCTCTACCTTTCGATGGTTGCTCCACAGAACGGATCGGGCCAATCGCAGGTTTTATGGGTCGAGGGCTATAGATCGCAGTCGAATGTTGATGCACAGTGCAAGAAGTGTATATGGTTGTCATAAGGAGGCGGTCTCTATCATAGTGGGAAGCCGTTAATGCCTCGGGTATCAACAAGGGAAAGAGTTTTTATCTCGCTCGCTAGTTTAGGCTATCCTAGCTCCCGTTCGATCCTCTTCGCCGGATCGGAGAGGTGTGGGTGCGATCGAGTTAGAGGAAAGAAAGGGGTGGGGAGATGCAGGTGCTTAGATTGTATGTGCGTTGCTTCTTCTAAAATACAACGTCCTCCGTCGATTCCCGAGGTATTCACCGGTCTCTAGGGCCCGATACTGCACTGTAAGGCCCGAATCCCAGTGACCAGTGTGCATGGGGTCTGGGTGCCGCCGAAAGTAAAAAGAAGCAATATTCGTCGGTTGGGACTGGGGCAAATTTCCTATACAAGAAATTATGAAACTTGGAAAAAGGAAAAGGGAACAGGGTGGGAAAAAAGAAGTCTTGTGCTCGGGGTATTAAAACCAAAGTCGTCCCGGATGCAAGCTAGTTACCCTCGGAAATCCGAACGCATCGAACGAAAAGAAACAAAATTGTGACTAACAGAAAACGGTCGTTCACGGGCTCGAAGAACACAAGAAGAAACAAGAGGAGGCGTCGCCACGAAATCTTGTCTTCTTTTCCGTTTTGCGATAAGCGCAATATGATTCCACCCAATCGCCAACCATCCTCGCATAACGCCGCTAAAAGATGCATGACAGAGAAAACATAAGAACCAAAAACGCCATCTCGAAGGACATGCCTTATTAAACGAATTATCATGCCACAATGTCGTGAAAAAGTGTAAAAAGCATAGGAAAAGGAAAGAAAGTATTTTTGAACATGTTCCCCGATTCGGCTTAGAAGGCAAGAAACAATTGGAAAGAATCTAAAAACGCCCAGTAATTTCAAACGCCCGTTAACCGATTTTGAAACAGCAATGCCCCTAAAATAGTTTTGTCAACAGCATGACCTGCAGGTCGACTCTAGGAGGTCGGTTCCGCCACAGGCTTAAACGAAGCCCCAAGCGCCACTCATTCGGTTCCATGAACCAATAAATTTCATGGAGTCTATGCGTTGAGATTTTTGCATTAGCTCCCAAACGATTGTACGGAAGTAGACATCTCGTTCATCTAGCAATTTCTCAAGAACCTGTTCGTGGGTCATATCATGATAGGTGCCATCACTAGCGACAATCTGGAGGCGGTGATCCGGAAAGAGGTTCTGACTAGCAGTTTCCATCCTTACTTCCTGAGGAGGAAGCGTTTGCAAAGTAAGCTGGATATTGTTTATCGATTCATCAGTAGGTATTCGGTTATTGGCATCTTCACTATCTGGTTCGATATTTTCTTTGCTGGAATTACTACCAGCGACTCCCGGGGTCTTTTCAACTAGTTTATTCAGCTCATGATATAAATATTCACTTGATGGAGTAATTCTATTCAAGTTGAAGGTAAGCCTCCAGCGTTCGATAGTCTCAGCCCATCCTCCTGGTGGGAGCTCGACATTGTAGATTTGCTGTATTTTCCCCGCCTGCGCCGAGTCCAGAATAAATTGGTCCGGCGTGTACCCGATTTCGTTGTTGAGGACGACGGGCTTGTACATCTGGTTAAACGTCTGTTCGTCGACTTCCTGGCTCGAAGCCTCGGGCACGAATTGGGTTGCTGCAGGTGATACATATATAGGAAGGGGAGAGAAAGACTGTCCAAGAACCTGCTGGGTCGCCTTTGGTCTTCTAACTCGTTTTCGTTGACCGTTTTCGTTCGTTCGAGGCCGCCCTCGTTTTGGCGGGACGTAATCTGGTTGAGCCATAGCTTGAATCCGTCTTTGACGTTTCGAGCCAGGGACAATTGGTCTACCACGGCCACGTTTAGCGGGAACAGTAGCCGCTGACACTGTGACATCAGGTGATTCTTCGCTAGTTTGCTGAAGTAAGCTATAGTCGCCGTTCGTGATATCTAACGATCTTTCCAAGGAGGCTGCTCTTTCATCCCCTAAGAGGGAATCTAACCGGCAAAAACCACCCTTAGCGTTGTTACCATAAGTATGACAAGCCGCTGCATACTCTGCGAGGTCAATGGTGTCGTCAGAATCGAAATGGCCTTCATCTATGTTGGTCTCTGGGTCTGGTTGCTGTCTGAATCCAACTGACTGAGCAAAAGCCTGGGGCATAGATAGCGACCCTTTCCCAATTCCTGCTATCTTCTCGAGATCGATACCATCGTCGAGGTCAGATCCAGCAGAGTTTCCGGACATTTCCGCAAGCGGGACACGGTCCATGGCACGATATTGATTTCGACCGTCAGTGAGAGGTGTCTTGACTTTCCCTTTTGATTTGTTAATTTTGGATCTGAGAGTATCGATGGGGTTTAAGTTGCTAGTTTTGAGGACACGCCTATTCCTCACTTTTGGGCTGGCGATGATAATGGCAGGTGCTAAATTTCCCGCGGTATCCAGCGGGCTTATCGGAGCAACTGGTCTGGCTGATATTCCGATGAGGCTGTAGTCTCCAACGACGGAGGGGATGGTATACGTATTTGCCTCGGTCGTACCCAGGAGGTCCCGGAAACTGTCGTACTCAGAACTTCCCGAGTCCCCGAGCTGAGGATCAATTGCTAAGCTATTTTCGTTGGAACCAGGCATTGGCCGGGGTTGTTCAAGAAATGACTCGCCGTAGATATCTCCATCATATAGTTGGTAGCTAGGGTCCGCCGGAAGAAACATTGGGCCTGTGTCTGATGGGAAAAGCATAGAAGCGGGAACAAATCCGGGTTCAATCTCGAGGTCATGAGGGGCATCCGGCTCATTATCATAGATATCTTGGAGTCCGGAGGCTCCGGGGAGAAGTATAGCAGGGTTCACGCCAAACTGGGGGAGTCCTATATCCCAATCATCAAAAAACTTTGCTCCTCTATCGTCGTCTGCTTCTGGCTGGCCCCCGATACTGAGTCTAAAGTCGACGAGGGGATCAAGAGGTCCGTCGGTGTCCAAAATCTCTTGTAGGTCGTCGTTAAGATTTTCCATTGTGATGATTCGATCCTGGAGCCGCCGACGGCTTTAGCAAGGCTATCATCCAACAGAGGGTACGGACGTATATTTATTTGGATAGTCACCGTATTACAGGAGGTCTTACCGGACACCAATGCCCGCAAGTCGTATATAAGACAAAGTATGATAAGAATGAACCGCTGAATGATGTTTTGATTGAGCCACCGACGAACCACGAATTCGGAAGCACTATGAGGATATTTTGTTTGATATGATGAGAGCGATAGGCCATACACAGAGGAGTGTTGGTTGAGGAAGAGGTGGTGGGGAAGTGGGGAAGGAAGAAGATGTAGATAGCTAATTCATAGTAGACTTCCTTGTGGCTATCGTTATTGGGGCCATTTCTAGCTGATTTGCAGTCCGTCCGTCTGTCTGATGTTGCACTTGACGATGTTGACCGCGTTGGCGGTATTGACATTGCCGTTGTCAGTATTGATGGAGGATCTGAGGCAATAGGGATGTGTAGTGAGCTACCATGCCACTTCAGCAGAAGGTGTGGTATCTAGGAAATAACCAAGTAAATGGTTATCCATCAGTACGCACTCAAGTATTAGGTAAGTATGTGAATATGTCAGCTAAGAACCACTTACATTTTCTTCCACTTTGGCCAGTCAGCTTCCCTCTCCCTTCGTTCTTCAATCCAACTTTCATCCAGCAGCCCAATGCACCCAGTGATGAGATCAATTTTGTCCACCTTCAGTATCTTCGTCTTAAAAAACAGTTTGTAGGCAAAGTATTCCACCAGCAGCATGGGCACTGTAAGGTACTTCATCATGAAGTTCTTGATGTCTGGCTTCCAGCTATCCGTTGTAAAGAGAGCTGTCCACAGTACCGCGATGAAGACTACAATATTCAAGGAGAGTCCGAGGTACGAGCCGATTATGCCCCCTTGGGACCGGTAGGCTAACTGATCCAAGGCGTTGCCCTGTGCCTTCCAAGCTGCCCTGAACCGAATATGACAAAGGCATATCGAGCCCCATGTGAAGAAGGACCCTAGCCCACAGATCGATAGGAGCCAATTGAAGACTTCACCCTCTGTCTCGTATCCAAGGGCCGATACATATGCTATAAAGCCGAAGACGAGTGTGAGCAGTGTCGCCCTCATCGGTCGTCCTTCCCTGTCGATAAATCTCAGGGCCGATGGCCCTTGTCCCTGTTCTGCAATTGCTGCTATGACACGGGAGGACGCGTATACGCAAGTGTTTGCTACTGATAACACAGATAACAAGACAACCCCGTTGAATATGTCGGGAAGGTACATAATTCCTGCACTTTTGATAGCAATAACGAATGGAGACGTTGATTTCCCTTCAGACAGCAATTGAGGATCGTCGAACGGTACTAGAAGTGTTATTATTAGGAGAGATATCAAATAAAAGCTTGTCAAGCTCGCATATGTTTTCTTCGTGGCCGTTGGAATCGACCTTCGAGGGTTTGCCGTTTCGGCAGCAGCGAGCCCAAGAAGCTCAAAGCCGCCAAACGAGAAAGCAGCATTTACAAAGACCGATACCACGCCTGTCACACCATTGAGGAAAGGTCCGGGTGGTTTAACCCATGTCTTTGCGCCTAGATAGCTCCCCTCTGGGCCTCCAGCAATATCGATGGTTATCCCGAGGATGATAAAGCCAATTATTGCGAATACCTTTATAGTGGTGAAGATGTTCTCGATTTCAGCATATACCCTTATTCCAAATAGATTGAAAAATACTATCGCAAGAAAGAATACTGTGACCCAAACCGCCCGAGGTGCCACTGCATCCATATTCCAATAGTCGAGCACGGTCACGGCGACAACAAGCTCCAGTGGAAGCGTAACAGCCCACGATAACGCATAAGTATAATTTTGTGCAAAACCCCATGCAGGGTCAATAAATCGAATCGAGTATGCCGCAAAGGAGCCGGCGATAGGGTACACCACAGCAAGTTCCGTCAGTGCTTGCATAGTGCACCACATCAATACCGCGACGAAGGTATAACAAAGCATGACCGAGCCAGGGCCACCAGTTGCCAGTGCTGTGCCAGAACCGGAGAAAAGTCCACTGCCTAAAAAACACCAGTCAGTAAGAAATCGGGATAAATAGATTTTCAACGAACGTATCATACCAATACAGCATCCAAGCACAATGACCTGCAAATGTCGGCTGCCCAACTTTTTGCTCAGCGGCGCATTGGCAGTATTAAACGCCGCTTTGAACGGATCAGGTAAATTGTACCAATTTTCTGCCAACAGTGACCCATCGCTCCCACGAGATGTGTAACCTGGATGACGTCGGAACCCATCCCTCCAGTCCGAAATGCTCCCCTTGATGCGGGCGGACAGTGGGGTGTCGCGCTCGCTGATAAGTGATTGCGGGTATGCTATACTATCGTGCCGGTGGTCATAATACTCAAGAGCACGCCCCCATGGCACGGCTCCTGACGGGAGCGGTGTTCCTGGGCCATTTTGTGATCGTTGGTCCCGGTCGGCTGGTGTTGGTGTTGAATGTGCGAGTGCCATGCTGGAGTTAGCGGATCGTGGGGGAACGATAAACGAGAGTACACAGCACTGGCGCAATAGCGTCACCGCTCATTGCGACCATGGAAAGCGTTGAGAATTGAATGTAATATGGATAACTTTTGAGATTGAAAGACATATTCGGTGGAACTGTCCGGTGGATGTTTTTAGGAGAGAAACCTTCTCTTAGTGGGAGTGCGCAGTGCAGCCGCAGTTACGTGAGTTCCCTTCCGCCAACGTTGATTCGATAGGCATCCAGATAGCCGGCTTTTCAAGCGAAAAGATTTGGGGCTGAGATGAGAGCATTGGCGAATGCAAATTGCCATTTCGGCTTATCATCCTAGGTTCTTGGTTGACAATGGCATTGACAAATATGGTATGAAGAGTTCCTTTTCTAGAAAGAGGTAAGCATACGCTACTACTATTAAAGGAGCTTGAATGCAATCTTTCTGTTTTCGGGTATGCCAATATGTGCTGTACATGTTCATATCTCGAAGCACGGTATCGACATTTTATGTAATACCACCACCCGGATTTGATCGCAATGGAACATGAGGACTTCAGCAACAAACGTACTGTCCTGACTAACGAGTTTGCGTTCTTCCCAGGAACGGATACTCCTACGCTGAAGGGGTTTCTAGAACCATTTCAAGATTTCTCTCTACGACAAGCCTTCGAAATCGTTGTGGTTCGTACTTGCTTTGCGCTTAATTGCTTACTAGGTAGTGTCTATCAAATATATAGTCTTGCCCAGACGAAGCCCAAGCCAGTATGACATAGGCAGACGGCCGTTGCGACCCTTGGTCCATGACTGATCGAATCAGCCGATCGACGGCAGACCTGCCCCCAACCCCCACGCTTTAGATTTGAGGGCGGAATTCTGAAAAGAAAAAAAAAAAGGGGGGGAGGGAGGAGGACTTGTTTCACCAAACCTCACATTGGTGGAAATAGGCTTCATCCCGTAAGGTTTCGATTTCTGGTTACACAAGCATGGAACTCAGTAGACATTCACAAAGGAAAATTGCATCAGTGCGACCGCTTGCCACGGTGCTATCGCTTGCCACAGCACCCTTGCCAAGCCTACAGCGCCACCAACAGACAACACAATGAAATCTAACACACCAGCAGCGCTTCAAGCGATCAGCAGGTAAATCCTTTAGTGTAATGCCGGTCTGTAATTTATATTTAGTTCAATACCTACATAATTGCATTTAGCCAGGGCCATGCAGTTTTGTAATTAGGTACCTACCTAGGTACCTAGGGACGTGGCAATATTTACAATCTATACCTACCATTGCATTGTGCAAGTGTGTCAAGCAAAACCACTGCAGCACGCCCCAGATAGGGTATCGAGTATCTTTTGACATCCAAGTTCGGACCCAGTTATTACTAATATTTCGGAAATCATAAAGAATACCACACAACTAGGGTTACACTGCAATTATACCTGCATGATGTTAGTTAGATCTATATCAGAGTAGCAGGCAAGAAATCATAGATCTAGCGATACGAGTGTCTCCTGGTGTATTTACAGAGGTTGATGTCAGGGAGTATCAAACCGCACCTTCCTCATCTAGTTTGAGAAGCGAAAATAAGCGAAAGTAAGTGCAGGATTATTACGGAATGTTTCTAGGCAGTAACTTATAGTTGCCATTAGCTAAATGCTGCTTGGATCACCATCAACGCGTACGCCTCACGTATATATGTCTCGGATATCTAGATACATCGCGAGTGAGCTTAATTTGACTAACGGCCCGCCTCTAGGGAAAAGAAAAAAAAAAGTCAGATGACAAGACCGTAGCATCTGAAGTTCGTTTATATCATCATTTGCCTGGCTCGCAACTAAAGCTATGACTCTTCACCAAATGGTACCATATAGTTCGCATCCATGAAAGAACTAACTATAAGTAAGAGGCCCGATATATAAACATCTTGAACCTATAGATTCGGGCTGCTGGGATCTGATATTAATAAAACCATGTCAAGGAGTACATGAGGCATAAGACCGGTACGAGCATATGCTATTTGGTCCTGGGGTCTATATCCACATGGCTCACTACAAGCGTACGAATTCCTCACCGGTGCATCCTTGCAGTTAATCAGACGAATGGTTAACGAACAGTATACCGTAGGTGGTACCTGATATCTTAGGCCTTTGTTTGGTCGATTTGGCGCCTGGTACGCTTACCGAAAGTCATTGTGTATTGCATTGAAATACTTTACTACGTATAAGATTGACCCCACTCTTGACACCTACCCACAAGAGTGATACCAAGCCACCAACACAGCGTCTTTACTAAGATCTATCGCGCCGATTTGTCTTTATACACCATAATTTGCCCTGCGCACCAACAAGCACATTACTCCCAATATGCGATGTTGTGATGATAGTTCACGAAATCCATGTCGCAACGAAACCAGGGCCAAGGCTCTGGAGATTGACCAATCGACGCAATCGCAATATCGATATTGGCCTTAGTTTCATCGGCATGTATCACATAAAGTCAGGATCAGCGGTTGGTGCACCCCACTGATCATATTTATCATGTTATATATAACTATTAGGCAGGAATGCTTTTAAAAAGATCCGGCGTTTGACCATAAGGGGGGGCCAGAATATTTTCTGCGGGAATTGGTGGAACTGTAATTAATAATCTTGAAAATATGCTGGCGTATTATGTTAATCGGGTGGGTTTTAACTTAATTACAACTATGCCTTGAAAAACAATTATATAAGACTAAGTTGGAAGCCCTCTAAGATTGCAGTTCGGGCGTTCTATCTCAAGTTACATGAGGAAATTTCTAATATTGATGGGATACGTATATCGGGAGATGTTACAAGAAAAGAGGTGCTAATTAACGCATATGACTGCCATGCACTATCGTGAGAATGTTGAACCCCGATCACTCAAAAGTCCTATGACTTGACCCTATCACAGCATTGCGTTGTGCTGCAAACAAGGTGAAGGAAAAGTAGCCTCGAATCAAGGCGGACATGAATTAAAAACAAAAAGGTAAAATAAAACAAAAGCTGCGCTAAATGGCTGTGTATGGCCGCGGGAACAAACGGGAAAGCAGAAGCTGTGCCTCGCCTGAGCTGTTTTCCTTTTAAGTTCTTGCTCAGGAATGCAGTATGTAAAGTCTAGGGTTACACAAGGCTCTATAGCGTGGCCAGAGCGTCCGCATATGAAATGTTTTAATCCGCCAATTGGCCAAAGTGATGCAACGAGGAATGAAATGAAACTTGAAATATAACGTATAATAGTATCGTAGTATACGACGCTTCGTTAGCAAGGTTAACATGTAGAAATATAGAACTTCGCTTTAATAACATTATAACACGAAATCCTATTTCGGGTTTTCGATTTTAGTATGCATAAGCGAATGATGTCACAACAATTATATACACAAATATAGAAACTTAGGTAAAGGAAGCAATAAAAAGTACGTACTCGTCACGAGATTCTACTAGCAGGATAGCCTAGCCTTAAGGTTGAAACAAACACTCAATCCCAGCTCCCGCGGCCGGTTTGACCAGGTAAATTTGCAAGTCCTCTGTATCTTGGTATCATAGTCTCATTTCTGCATATGTGGCCGCCTTTTGTGGGCCGACAATTCGGAATTTCTGAATCATACAGGCTGTATGACACCAAAATCCAGTGTAATGCGTGGTCGGGATGCATAATTATCCCGAGTGCGACCGAAAAGTTCTCTTGAAGGCCTGAGCTGAGATCGCATTCGGTCTGCAACTAGGCGACGCCAAAGCCGATCTTTAAACCGTGTTGATATGCATGACCCCTAAAGAACCCTGCCCCAATAGACGACAGGGAGGGAAGATGGAGATGGAGTCCAGAGAGGATCAAAAAATTGATAATATGTCCGCCCGGGATGCACATCCTGGGCTTTTGATGTAGCCATGGTCTCCGGAGTCAAGGACACGTCCCAGAATTACCGAAGATGGCAATTTTCGAGGCCTGGGGTGTGTTCTTCCAGACAGGTGTCAGCCCCGAAACGAGACGCATACTAATGCCGGCAATCCCGCCGTCAACTTGCATCGGGCCTTGGGATAGGGATTGGAGAATTTGATTGGTGTATAATTGAATCAGCTGGAGTGCAAAAGATTGAATTTCGGGTAACTGGGAATGGGAAAGTACTGGCGAGACGCCCCTGGTGTGCGCCATGCAAGCGGTCTCGCATCCCGTTAGCTGTCAAAGCTCTCGCCAAAAGACGCCTCTAAAAATTGGGACCAATTTTACAAAAACCCAGGTTTGCCGCAAGGTAAATTCTAGTTAACCCTTCGGCCGTGATACACTGCACAGGATCGCACTCGGAAATCATTTTCCCTTCTAGCTGAAAACTACCTCAATGCCTCGCGAATCGGGAACGCCGGTTTCTCACAAACATGAAATAATTAGTTTATTCGGTGGTTGAGCCTTATCGGTTAAGCTAAATGCAGGCCACATCAAGGACAGCGGTACACGCCGGCGCCAGATATCCTCGAGATGAACCTCAAGTTCACCGATTTTGCGTCATATATTTGTTTTGTAGTATTTCTTAAAGAATACATATCTTCCTGGCCCTGGAAAGTAGCTAACGAATGATGCGGCTGAGAACATATCTCTACTGCTAGCTCGGATAATGTGATTTTTTTGTGCATTCAAGGCTGCTCTACATCGTTACTCGTTATGATATCCTGAGCTGTAGGAGTGGCACATGCAGTCATGAGGCTGTATTTAGTTTCACGAATGTCACGGCTGGGCCGCGCCACATCGGAATCAAGCATCACTGATGACCTGATAGTTTTGGCTCAATGAGGCTGCGCATCAGGCCAGTCGACATCTGTGGTAGGCCCAGAGTCTATGAGGCACCAGCATGCATCCCACCTCCATATCAGAATTAACGCCTTATTAGTGCAGCCCCACGTCCAGAAGGGGACACACTGCCCGTTCAAAGGCTATCAAACCCAGGCCTGTGGAGTCAATTTCCCCACCACCCTGCACACCGGAGAGAGGCCAAGGGTTCGAAATCCCCACACAGAACCTATTTGGTTCCTCCCAGGCGAAAATGCCATCGTATTTTGGAAAGTCCTTATGAGCGTCATATAGGTACTTTTTAATGATGTATGTACCTCGCTGTTGTTAGTTGTATCTTGGCTTGAAAATTTTTCTTTTTCTAGCCATCGCCCTGAAATTTTCGAGTTTATCAATTGTAATATGAACCATGGTGGCAGCACAGGCGACTGGGGCTACCAAAAATATGAGTATGCTTGCGAGAATAGCCCTGTGAACCCGGAGACTGGCTCGGGGCCCTGGAGCAATTATTGTCGGGATCCTGCGACGTATTGTGATAATTTAGGAGCTAATATATACCTAGGTAGATTCGGATATTGCAGGAAGTGTACGCCGACCCAAAGTCCCTAGAAGATCTACTATTGTCAAGAGAATTAAGGGTCGTGGCCAGCTGAGAATGTGGATTTGTTGTTTTTTTTCTGGGACTTGATTAGGCGAATATTGGTCTGATCTGCCCAGTTTTTATAGAAAACTGCCAGTATTGGTTGTTTTCGGTTACAAACTCGAGATTTTGTTGGCTAGGCAAGTTTAAGTCTTTATGCCGAGAATAAGTTGGAGGCTGGTAATCCCTGCACATATCACGAGTTTGGATCATTTTTCTGCTTGGATTCTTAATCAAATTGGATCTAGGTAACAGGCCCTGATTTGAAAGTATTGTAGGATTAACAGGATTACCCTGGAAGGGCCTCGAGAAAGGTGTGGGCAACCCGATGCAGGTCAGACATTTGTTTCAATCCGCGCCATTCGGAGTTTCAAGGTCGTCCACACTGGCTCTGACGTGGACGACATCGGTGAATATTGTGGATTGACATCTCAGGGCCCTATTTGCAGAATGTCTTAGAATCTTGGGAAATGTCTCAGTTGGTAAATCTGATCCCCCCAGTCTCTCATCACACCCCTAGCATTGTCAAATCCTATGCTGATATGGTGTTTACAAACACTACGCATAGTAAGCGTTCAAAACTCTGCATTCAGTCGGGGGTGCGCAGATTGTAGAGCCACTCCAGCCGATACCACCACACTGCTGCCAGGGGCCTGGGCTTCAGGTGGGGGGGGGGGGGGGGGGGTCAGTAATTACGGGTGGAATCCCGATGGCACTCCTGATAGCTTCCGTGGTACTTGTCTCAGGGGTCTTCTCCGGGTAAGCGGTAGACCATGCACATATGCTGAGGGGAGTGGTATACCTGAACTGCTATATCGATTCGCGACTGCGGTCAGTACAATGGTTGGATAACGCTTCAGGGAATATGGATATTAGAATATGGCATTGTGATTGTTATGGGGTTTTGGAAAGCGTACTAGAGTTGGTGAAGGGGTGCCACATGAGTTAAACGTAAACATTGTGCTGCACGCCTAGTAATCCACATATCCCCTGTATGATGTCGCAATAGTCCTGACGAAGTCCGAAAAGCTGTGGTGGGTGTCTCAGCAGCAGTCATGATGATTGCGGCGCTACCGAGAAGGACGGTATTGAGGGAGACCATCTTTTCACAGGTATTTCTCTAGTGATATCGACGATGCAAAGTTAAGGTTTAGTTACGAAACGATAGCATGGGTCTAGGTAGTCCTATGTTTACAGCAAAGGCCTTGAAGGTGCCCCGAGGTGTTAACATCTCAATCTATATACCTATCTAGATGTGTCAACATTTAATATTCGAATATTTGAAGCCTCAGATCGATCCCTTATATCATAATCCTATAGAAAAGATAGTGATGGATGGATGGAGGTGGAACTTTCCGATTGACTAGTTGCCGGGCGTACCTCTTCTTATTTGTACTGGAGGGTCACGGCTACTTGGGTAAAAATAATGTTAAAATGGTAGTCCTAGAACTTTATCGATGAGTGTGTATATAAAGTTCGAATTCCACTCTGAGGATCAATCTAGGAGAAGTTAGTCTGTAAGCAACATATGGAGGACGTCACTACTGCTAGATAACCCCGATGTCCATATACTAAAATTCTCCGTTGTGCTGACCGTATATTGCAGATAATGCTAGGAGTTAAAACGCTTACATCGCAAAATAATACTCAAATAGGATGTTTACAGTGAGATATTTTACTGGTATTACGGTCGGAGGTAGCAAAACCATGTCCGGATGACACTATGCATATTCCTAAGCCGGGATATGGGGCATATGTTCCGCAATCTCGAGCCATAGACATGCATGGCCGGCTAACGATAAGTACGTATAGCAGTAGTATATATGTCGGTTCGCATTATCTACGTAAGTATCCACAGATATAGCTGGGATATTGATCGTCCTATAGCGCTTCGACTAGGCAAGGAGAGAGCATGACGGCCAATATTATAGATATGTGACAAGCGCCTTGCCGGCGAGGTTACAAATATGCTCGGAATCTTGGTTCGAGCAAATCACACAGATCAATAGTTCTTTCGTTAAAACCCTTTTTGGATAGGCTCGACGTACGTACGATATCGATGTACTATTGATATGTAGTTATAGCCAAGGGGTCGGGGCTAGCTGGCGTCATGGTCGCGGCTGTTGACATCGATCTGTACACCTGGAAGACGGACTTTTGCACTATTTTGACTATCAGGATTGGACTTTTCCTACTTGTATTGAGTTTCTATTGAGCCCAGAGGACAAGTCCCTAGCCTCAGTCCATTCTATCCTTGCTCTACATGCGTCGGTGACCTGATCAACTACTTTAGCCGACGGCATTCACGAAGGTTCCCAGCGCCTCGCCGAAATCCAACACATAAATCTGCGTTGTCCACCAGCTGAATATTCGCCAGTCCCGTAACTAGGCTTATGGGCTTTGTTGCTATGTGGTCTTGGGATACTAGTAGTACGGGCTGTAATATGCATCATTGACCGGAGCAGACCCTTTGATGTTTTAAAATGAGGTTATTGAGATACTGCGAAAGGGAACAAAGGAAAGAAACCAACGATTAAATTACTTTCTATATTTCTATATTTTTATATTCATTAGCAAGACTTTGGACTGCGGGCAGTTTTTAATCTTGATAATGCTTTATGGATCCCTAAACAACCTGTCACTGATGTGGTATCGGTCTGCATCAGTGCATCCGTCGGTACTATTACAAACAAGCCTGGTCTTATTAAAGGAATATAGATGAAACTTCTGGTTTTAGTCAAGCCTTTCCTCCCGTACCAACAATCCTATTAAAAATGCGGATAAGGCGCTCAATAAAGTTACGCCTTGGTATATCTCATTAGTATCTTGTGTTGACGTTGTCCTGAGTTTCCTTGGATAATTAAGGGTTCTAGGTAGCGAGTATTACTAGCTAGGTGCTTACCATACGAGTACTTCAAGCTTGTGACATAGCTCGATACCACTATCTCTCTGGCCTCACCCTTCAAGCTGCCAATGTATCCAACATCCTTGATTGCTTTCTCAATGATCTTTGGACCAGATATTCGGTTAGCAAGGAAGCAAAATATTCGCGAAAGCCAATGTGCGAAAGACCAGGAATAATTGAAAAGAAAATTGAAAAAATCGAAAAAAAAAAAGGGTTTCGACAGAAGAAACATGAAACCACACCTTTTTGCTTTCGGGCCCTGTCAATCTTTGGCCTAAAATCCTTCTCACCGCATTTTCTAATACCACGTTGACAGCGCTAACGCCAGCAACCGCCCCAAGGCTGGATGACAAATACAACCCCATGGTTGCGACCGCATAGTGTTCCTTTTCCAACCCTGCTGTCATTGCCACAAAACTAGCTGCCTGCGATAATCCCATGCCAAACCCTCCAGGGAAGATGTATAAAGATTCTAGGAATCCTGTATGGCCGTTCCAACGCAATATCAATAGAGTCGAGGCAACAGTCGATATAAGCCCAGCAAGGACGAGAATGAGCTTGTATCTCCCCGTTTTTTTCACCGAGAGTCCAGTAATTAATCCACCGATTACATTTCCAACGACAGCGGGGACTAATTGGGCGCCGGCTTCAGTAACAGAACTGTTGCGTGTAATCTGGAAGTATCGTGGAACCGTATACATTATACCGATCTGAGAAACGGTAGATAAGGCTAATGACCCGTAGCTTGTTGCGATATTGTTTTTGGTGAGAAGGTATAGTGGAAATATTGGTTCTGAGGCTACATAAATCTCAACAAGAGTAAAGGCTATGAGGAGTATGAAGGACGTAATAGAGATGCCGATAATGTAATTAGAGTTCCAAGGAAGCTTCTGACCACCCAGATCAAGGACCAAGAGGAAACCAACAATAGTGGTTGCAAGTAGAAATGAACCAAGGAAGTCTATCCGGGCGAGCTTTGATTTCTGTGGTTCAGTAGCTGACAATTCTGAGGTAGGGGTTGTGTTATTTAGTCGGAAGGCGACTAGGATTCCTGCGAGCCCTACAAGTGGCGCCTGCCCTCCAAAAGACCTATTATCTGTTAACATAACTAAATGCGATACCATAGTTATTTGAGGTTGGGTAAGAGATAATCGATACTACTGGTTGGTAATATATTGAAGTTGTTGGTTTGGGCACATTTACTTACCATCTCCAGCCAACGGTATCCGTTAGGTATCCACCTACCGGACCCCCCAAGCTCCTGCCCGTAGTCGCAGCAATATTAACATATGCCCTCCAGGCTGCAACCTCTCTTTGGGGTACAAGATCTGTGATTAAAATGCTGACTAGAACATTCATTCCCGCTCCGCCAATCCCGCTCACTGCTCTCCCAATTATCACACCGGTCAAGGACTGTGAAACCCCACTGTAGTACAATTTTAGCGTTTTGTCGTTTTTCAATTGCGCTGGTCCATTAAATTTCTCTCCACATATGCAATGATTTCTTCCTACCTATACAAGCAGCCTAAACCAAAGAATGTGTACGAAATCAATACCATGGCTTTTCGTCCGTAGATATCACTTAGCTTCCCATACTAATTCCCCGGCAATCTAGTTAGTATGGGGCTTGTACCTCCATTGTTCCAAATCGGTGCCTTACTAGTGGTTGGAGCGCACACATTGTGAGCATATACGATGTGACCAGCCAGCTGGCGTCATCCAATCGGCCAAATTCTGACGATATAACGCCATTCGTAGCAAGTACAAACGAGCCATCCCCGTTGGCGACGAAAACACCTGTAAGTCATCATCATAGATGCATAGTTATCAGTCTGTGGGTATGAGCAGAACCAAATATTTTAAGGGTAGCATTCTGGTGTTCCTGTACCTAGGAGCAGGACAGCAATTATTCGTGCTGGCGTTCGCTCGTTCGCCTTCTGAGTGGAATTGGCCTGGCTGTCGCTTTTGACATTTCCCAGTAACCGCGCCTCTTCATCGGCGTTTAGGAGGGAGGAGTTCGAGAATTGGTAGGAGTTGTCCGTGGAGATCGAAATTGTGTCCACTTCAGACTCTGCAATTGAAGAAACTCTTTTTGAAGAACTGGGATCATCGGTTGTCCCATATTCTTTGCGTTTCTTATCGGTATCTACTAGCGCCATCCTTACAGTAGACGTATGTACAATTGGTTGAGATCGAAGTCAATTTCATAGATACTTGTGAGGTATTCCGAACCAAAATCCGTTCCAAGGCCTTTGAAATATAAGTATGGGAAAGTAGAGCCACCCCTTTGAGTATATCTTTTCGCCAAGAAGAGGAGTCACAGTCGATTGGGTCGGTCGATGTCGGAAAAAAATCCTGAAAAGAATACTACTGCGACGCTTGGACGGTAGAATTATTAAGCTACCGGGTAATAAAAAACTACACGTGGGGGGGCTCCAGCTTGACTATCTGGTTGCCGGCAATTCGGTAGTCGGAACTCAGTGACTGTTATCGAATGCTGGATCCAGGTTGGTGGGTCGGCCGAGCGATTGCGTGACACAGGGAGCGATGCACGCAATACATGTCTTCTTCGACTAGAACTCTCCTCCGATACGGAGGCAAATTGTGGGACAGAGGAGTATAAATGTGGCAATATCATTCTGATGAGATATGAGGACGAGGGCTTATCGATATGTATATCTTTTTCAATACTACGGATATCGCAGGCGAGGAGCTAATAGCGGGTTAAAGGCCCAGATGCATCACTTCAATCGGCAAATACTTAGGCATCACATGAATTCGAATCGAGGAACAGGGCAGTTTGAATATGCAACTGGTTCGGTTTTTTGCTCGTGCGCACTGCATATTGAAAATCCCTTCCTTCTGCATTGTGGTTATCAACTAGTTACTAGTTAACTACTTTCGTATTCATACAGCGTGCGACCAGGGTGGGGATCATCCGCCACTCTTGGGCTGGTCCCCATAGTTTCTGGCCATTATATCAGACCCAGTGGCTCCAATGTATTCCATGTCGAGTATAGCTTAGCGCATCCTGTGGTCCTTCAGCGTCGAGAATATACCCGGCCTCGCATCTGTCAAATCTAACTGATTCTTGATGTTTATAGAAGGCGTCATATTCCTTCTGTAACGCTTCCGGGAGGGTTTCTACGTCTCCATCTGGATGAAGCTTCTCCCATGGCTTGACGCATACTGTGCCTTTGCATGACTTTAGTACCAGAAGCAGCGAATCCAGCCTGTCGATAACGCGGGTCAATGGAGCGCCGAGGACAGTAATGGATGAGTCATGGTCAGCGTATCCAGGATATATGTTGCGTAGCTGATACGGGTCGGACTATAAGTTCCCGATTTTAGTCACAGTCCTCCAGTTTTTCTTGGGGATGATGGAATATACCGTCAAATCGTAAAGTTGGTGCTCATTGTTGCACCACACAGAATAATAAAGGTTGTAATTCTCACCAATGATTCTCAATGCTTTGTATGTGTTATTCCAGAACAAAGTACCACCGTAGCTGCCTTCCTCCACAGCAAACCCCCAGTACTCAACATTAACGTGTTCATGACGCTTCCTTTCCTGCTTTAATTTCTCGAGAGGAATAGACAATCCGTCAAAATCCTCCCTGAGTGGGATTCCTGCGAGCTCAAAGATAGTTGGTGCGACGTCAATGTGGGTTGTAACTACCTTTGAGATCGCCCCCTCCGAAATCCCAGGGCCGCGAACGATAAAAGGAACCCGGATATCATCCTCGAAACCACATTCTTTACCAGGATTCAAACGGTGTTGACTGACGTGAAATCCATTATCTGCGGTATAAAATATATATGTATTCTCCAGTTGACCATTTTCCTCCAGACGCTTGAAGATACCATCTATAAGTTCATCAACACCCTGTAGAGCGCGGAGGCGTTGACGGTAGTAGTAGTCATTATGATCAACCCAGGTCTTGTTCAACTGTGGGCGTTCAGCGATCCAGTTGACACCAGAAGGCTTGTCCGGGTTGAAATGTGGAGTTCTTGGGACTTTAGCATCCGGAAACAAGTGTGCGTGTCTCTTCAAGGGGACAGGCTCGCTGAACTTGACTTGATCTATCTCATTGATATCGCTAATATCGCCTTCCACGTTGCTGTGGGGTGCAACTGGTGCAACACCAAGGAAGAATGGTTTCTCGGAGGCAATTGCGTCATCAAGGAGGGCATTAGCCTTGTCAATTAGAATATCAAGAGTGTGCTGCCCGTGATAGATTATTGGTGGCTCTTGATTACGCTGGTAAGCAGGATTCAGATAATTATAGGTCCATGGGTCGAGTAAGAAATCTGATCCAGTGAACCCCTTGACGTGAGGATTGTTGTAATTTTTTGTAGTATGCGCATTGAACAATTTCCCAGTATAATAGGTATTGTAGCCCGCTTGTTGGAGCCATACGGGCAAAAAGTTTTCGTTAAATCCTTGAGACACAAACTTAGGGTACCCGCCTAGGATCATAATTGTTAGTGAATTCGAACCGAACTAGGGCTATATAGCTGGTATAAAGCATGCATGCTTGCGGCTTCGTGGGCAGGCTTACCGTATGGAGGATTGACATCCGTAACATTCGTATTATGGGAATGCCTACCAGTCCAAAGGCTGACTCTAGACGGGCAGCATAGCGCAGTAGTGACAAAATGGTTTCTAAACAATGTACCTTTGTCCAGAAGGTGTTTCTGGACAAACGGCATGTAGTCTAGAGAATTCATCTCGATATCTTGGTCATCTGTCAGGATGAAAATGATATTGGGCTTCTGCGGCGGGGACTCGATCTTCAGAGCACCTTCCCTGGAAGGTCTGGGGTCGAGAGGTTTTTGGTCATTGGCGGTGCCTGTCCAAGGGACTGCATATGCCACTCCCGCACATAACAGAATATTCCGCAATGCCAGTCCCATTGTACGATTACGAGAAAATAAATAAGAAATGACTTGTTCCAAAGTTCGAAAATAACTTTCAGAATTTCAGCCCTGCAAATAATACAGGACAATGAAAGCCTTCGAGTAGAGTCGCGTCACTTTATACCCACCCCTAATCGATAACCCCACGCCAGTCGAGTTAAGTTTCCCCGTCATCGGCGGGTTGAAAGTTCCGTGCACCCCCCGGCAATGGAGCCGAGATGGTCCATTCTATTGGACAATTGATCAAATAGTGGGATGATCCTGAAGCTGTACGGCAACCGTTATCCGGGTTTCTGCCGTAGTTATCGGATTTAAATCAATTTCGCGCGGAGAATATTGATATGTATCAGCACCATGTTGCATTTTGGATGTGAGGGCGTTGTGTTGGACATGATCGAATATGTGGAGAATATGGCGACATCACTTTCGAACCGGGTCAGCAGCTCGGCGAAAACGTTTAAATTTAAACCAGCGAGGACACTAGCTAAGTAGGTTTATAAGCAGCCTAGAGAGGGGTCCAAAAGCTTAACTAGGTTGTAGCCTTGATTGCAAGGGATGCTTGGAGCTCGTGTAGAATATAAGTAGGAATATAATTAATGAGATCTAAACAGGGGACAGATAACTCCTGAATTCAATATATTATAACACTCAAATAAGCTTGGTTATATTTATCATTAAACTGCTGTAAAGCTAGCGAGCCCACATAAATACGTTTATTTAGCTGTTCAGTTACTCGAGGCAATTGTTATAATTAATACCATGGTGCCCTCTGCGCTACAATACATAATTACGCGTAACTGACCTGCAGTGGTCTTGTAAACTATCATACACGGAGTGGCCCCAACTATAGTACATGCCTAGTGTGCATATATGTACTGTACATATATGTTCTGTGTAAATCTGGGGCTCCGACTGTGGTCAAGTATCCAAATATCTAAATGAAACCAACCCATTATCATATGTTTTCTTAAGCTTGTCTATTGATTGGAAAAAATAATTGCTGCCCACACAATGTTTCAACTTTGTGTTGTCTGGTTCCAACGAGACCAATTGCTGCGGGAGACTAACCATTGGGATATTGCAATGGTCAACGTGGTAGCTATATTTGTGCAATAGCAGCGACTTAACTTGCTGAGATGTCTAAGATGTGTTGTACTAAATGTTCGATTGGTACGGCACCTTGCTGCTTCGCGGGCTGTGTTAGCTAAGTACGACGGGCCTTGAGGCCCGAACTTCAAAGCTTCAAAGGGTTTTGACTACTTCTAGTTCCTTAATTTAAATCTAGTTTTGGTCCCAAATGTCCATCTCAATCAATGCTACGCGATTCTTTTGGATTTTTATTTTCATCCACCAGCACAGCCTAGAGCCATGGGCTATACATGGTTTTTCTCAGCCGGGTTTACCTCTAATACTATCCGGACTTATAAAATGTTGCTTCTTGCAAGGTTTCTGGGTCGGTGTGTTGGAAATCTCTTCACATAACAGAAAATCATCACATTTTTAAAAATGTTGGCAGTAGTTTGAAATTTTATGTTCTTACATGTAGATAGGTTACGTACATACATACTTACAGACATGCACAGTCCAACCCCACATCTATCCGGATCTTCCGAATAGCTTCTTAAGAGTCAGCTGGAAGATCGGCACTCAGAACTTCTCACCCGTCCTCCCTAAACATGAAAAACCTGAATCGAAGATTTTAAACTTTGTGCATACATATATATGCAGGAACGGATGGATCTAAGCTATCTTGAGGTCCCAACTCCACTTCGAAGTTTGTTCTCGGCAAACAGCTCTAACCAAGAACAGATGCGTTTCCGGCAGCTTAGGGCCTCAGTCAACAGAATTTAGGTTAAGCGACAAGCTCACCCATGTGGTCCTCTGTCCAGCTTCCTAGAATTAAAACTATCCCGCAGTGCTTATTTCTGAGCTTCGAGAACTATGCCTAACTACAAACCTTTGAAACCTTGACCTAAAATTTTGAAACTAGTAAATTCCAACCTATAGTAATTCTAGAAACAAAAACGCTTCCACATCGGACGTCTATGACCTTTTACAACACCTACCTCCACTTTCAGAAAGTATTATTGGTATGCGCATAGACAGCAATCAACATACCCTAGTTATTCGACTTGAAGAAGCCCATGCGAAGCTTTAGGATCCTCCAAATATTTCCCCGGATGGTGATGATCTCTATGCGCAAAGCAAGTTTTATAGGGTTGTAGTGACTCGGCGCCCGCCGGCCGCGCCCGCCGCCATACTATGATCGAGGCCCAAGCCCAGGCTCGGTCGTTGGCAACCGTTACTTGAAGCTATATAGCCATGAGGGTCAGTTCCAAATTTATATATACTGGGCCTGATTCCCATCGTATATTCATGATAATTCTTTCACTACCCATTAAATAAGCAAAAATCCCAACTATCTCTATATCTTAAATATCGACCTTCCCTCTTCGTACGAAAATTTCTTTCCATCAAATCATCTACTCTCTCAAAATGAAGTTCACGGTATTCGCGACGTTATCCCTTCTCGTTACGTCTAGTATTGCCAGAAGGTGTGGCAATGTCGAAGTACCGGAGGAATTAAGGCAGGAAGCCGTCCGCTTCAAAGCTCTAAGCAGTTTGAGAACCTCAAGCGCAGGTACCGACGCTCTTCGAAAGTCTGGTGGATATGGCAACGACCCCACCACTCGGACTCAGAGGATCAAACTCTACATCCACAATGTTTATATCAATCGGACTGCAGCTGGTGGATATATCCCAAATTCTGATATGGAAAAACAGGTACGTGTAAACTAAAAAATCACAGATAACAGTTATCGGTGCTTGAACTCCGTTATGCTAATTCAAATGCTTATACTTCAGGCGAAAGTTCTGAACGAGCATTACGCCCAAACTGGTATCTACTTTGACCTTCGTAGAGTCACTCATACAAAGAATGCTACTTGGGCAACCTGCGAGAGAGATACGCCAATTGAACAGGATATGAAACGTTCTATCCGGAAAGGCGACTATGGGGATATGAACCTATACCTTCGTCCGCTCCAAGGCTGGCTCGGTAGGCACTTGAACTGCTTTCTCTAAAACCAGGAAAAATATCCATGCTAATAAGAAAATAGGATGGTGTACTTTCCCAAGGGACGTGGTTGTCGGGTCAGATGAATACTGGAAGGATGGATGCGATGTCCTCCAGTCCACTGTGCCTGGCGGAACCGCGTTTCCATACAATGAAGGAAAGACATCTACTCATGAAATCGGTCACTGGCTCGGTCTCTTCCATACCTTTCAGGGCGGTTGCGATGGCGGGGATTTGATCGACGACACTCCTGCTGAGGGAGCCCCCACTGATGGATGTCCAGTTGGCAAGGACACTTGCGTCGGGCCTGCCTATCCAGGCGTCGATCCTATCCATAACTTCATGGATTATTCTGATGAGTAAGTTTCAAGACCGCGCTGGCCTGGAATGCCAACCCTACGTGTGAACAATGCTGATACCAGTTCCAGTGCCTGTTTGAATCAATTCACACCTGGTCAGACTGTCAGAATATATCAAACCTGGGACAGATACCGTGCTCCATGGAAGTCAAACTCCAGCTATACTGTTTGATTTTCGTCCTTAGATCCCAGAGTATATGCCAACCGGCGACAAAAAAAAAAAAAAAAAAAAAGAAAATTAACAAAAGGCCTATAGATCTGTCTATGGCATGAAAACAGGTGTAGCAAGCTGCCATAGTCGAACTGCCATGCATAGCCGAACTAACATTCAGTATCTATTGGAGGGTTTTTTTTTTTTTTTTTTTTTTGATACTTCTTTCCTGTTAATGGTTGTTATTGATGTAGTCTCTTTATATTTATTAATGCTTATTAGTATACGTAATTATATAGATTTCAGTTACTGGTGCCCTATAAGTTAATTGGAATTGATTCAAAAGTAGAGCTTTGGGTTTTGGTGAGCCTATAGCTATTATAACAGTACCAGAACCAGGTAGCCGCTGGTGTCAACGAGACCAGTGATCGGTGACTGCCACAAATTAACAAAATATGTGCAACACACGTAGTGGTCATAGTACAACACAGCAGTCGGTTCGAGGCAACCCAATTGCCTTATAAGCGGAAATCAAGTGGCAGTGGACCGGTCTCGTCGACTAAAGGGTGGACTTAACAAAATATTCTGCTGTTCAGGCCTATTTCGTGGTTAATTTAAAAAGCAATAATATCTCAAGCATCAGGTATACCCAAAACTTATAAGGACGGGACATATGAAGCATGATAATAACGCCCTTTGCAACGTGGCCAACAACTCGTTAAATGCAACATATACCATATGTGGCGATATCTGAGGTCTTTTTCATTTTTTATTCATATCCTAAACAAGTACTTTTGCAACGTTACACAAGAACCTGTCGATCCGATGCTTATATAAGCATATACCTAGGTAGGTACCTATATAGCCTGGCTGGGAGAAGTGGAGCTGAGGTTAGTCTCGAATCTAGGTAGACATGGATGATAGCTGAGGTCTGGTTCTTAAAAACCTTAAAGGGTGAATGCTGCCCCCAAGATAGCATCGAATTTTTAAGTTTGAAGTTTGTTTAGGCGTCTTAATTATATCGATCGTAGCTAATACTAATTTGCTGGTCTGCAGATCTGGTGACCCCTAGTGGTACACATTGTGTGAACTGCCTACTAATTCTCTGGATTTGCACACATCAGAGATATATATATAGATTGGTCGTGGTGCCCTTGGATCTAACAGTTTCTAGAGCCCGATGGGTACCATTGCAGTAGCTATTGTCATTGCGTATTACTATATTAGGATGTAAGAAACGTATCTTGATCTTGTGTATAGAAAGCTTACGTTTTTATGCTCATACGAGGCATTCCTCCTAAGTATAATTCGCCAGTTTTCTATACTTCAAACATCAAATAAACGGGTACCTTTTCTATATACGAGTTACATGTATACAACAGTTGACGTTGTTTAATAAAGAAGCTATGGGGAAAGACAGAGGATTGTAAAATGTTACTTACTAACATTATTCATGTACAATACACTTTATGGCGGACAAAAGCAGAAACACACACTGAACTCAGAAATACACTGAACTTTTAAGCGATAGATCTGTCATAAGTACGTTAATTTAGCATACTTATTACTATTAGATAAAAAAATTTATTTATTTTTCTTAAGGGAATTGTTAGGGGTCTCAGCCAGCTTGCCTACCCCCTACACAGCTATTAGCATGACTATTAACCTATGTATCAACGAGGCCGGCTGCTAACTAGACCAACTGCTAGCTTAGAGCTAGCTGGCTGAGACTTACTAATAATTCTCTTAAGAAAAATCAAAAAAAACCTTTTTTGTCTGGTGGTCATAAGTACACTAAATTAACGTACTTATGCCAGATTTCTATCATGCCAAGGTTTCAGTGCGCGTTTCGTGAGTGCAGTTGTGTTTGACCCGTTTTGTATGGTATAATATTTACTGTCTTAACGAAACCTCAGTTTCTTCGTTTCTCTTTCTCTTTCTGAAAACACAACATTTCCTACATCCGAGTAAATACGGCCGCGTATGGTATAAATATTATCGATATATATAAGGCTGCATTTATTTGAGCGAATATTAAAGCACCAGCTCATCTAGCTAACCCGAGCCCCAGGAACAGTTACTTTACAACAGCTCAAACACCGTTACACAAAATGCCCCAAGGACCAGAATAAGAGCGAAAGGTATCTCAAACTATTGCGTAAAAAAAAATTAGCCTTCGGTGGATTCTCCACAGGATTAGATTGATTATGCATTACGAGAATGATAATTTAGTAATTGGCATGTCCTCGTACCTTTTGTGCGGCATCTGGTTTGTCGTTAGAATCTGAAGAACCAGTGGGGTCTGTATTCGACCGTCTAGTGGATGTAGGTATCGATCTGGTGGGTGCGGGCTGCGGTGACTACTCAATGTAGGCTGAGTTAGCATTTAGATGACTACCAGGCCAGGAAGGCCATATATGAGCGTGCTATGGGAATACGAACTGGAACACCGTTGTCCCCACCCCCACCCCCACCTCCACCCCCACCTCCGCCTGAAGATCCGTCAGGGTATAAAGCCCTCACATCGCCATTCCGAGAGCAGAGAAATTGGAGGCTCGATACCGAATAGACCATTTCAGGCCAAAATTCGGTAGCATATGAGTAGCATTGCTGTACACTTCTATCTCTTGAAGCGCCAACGAATCTCGTATTCGAGTCGTAGCAGAAATAGCTCGCCTTTTCCACATTATCGCCAGTGTTAAACTGATTCCATTGGGAACAGGACTGGACGACACTCCAGGCAGCAGAGCATATAGCATTACCTTCTGTCATTTCCTGTCTTACATCTCCTTGGCTTGAGCAGTACCCTACCATTGGCCAAATTGCAGTCGCCAGGGAGGTATCGGCCGTCTGCGCATAGCTGAAGCAGCTCGTATATAACCCGTCGAAAATATCCGGTCGGTAATTGTTGGAACTGTAGCACGCACAAACTGCTAGTTGAGAAGGTCCTCCGCCTTTGTTGTAGCCCTGACCCGAGCAGTATGATTGAACCGAACTAGCATAGCTACACGCAGTGTATCCGGCGCTGAGCGTCGCACGAATATCACCTGCGGACCTACACATCCCTAGGAAGGTCGCAAACCCAGATCGAAACGCGGGGTCCGTCCCGGCATAATTGTAACATTGCGAAATGTAGCCGTCTACTTCGCCGGGGTTGTATTGGGTCTGTGGGTAACACGCGCAATATGGCAGACCAGAAATACCACCGACCTTGAAATATCCATTATCCGAACATTGTTTAAAAACGGTTGACACCCATTGACAGGCGTATTGACCTGGCTGCTGACGCGGGAGCAGTCCCTTAGCATATTTTAAGTTCGGCGCAGCGGTGATCGTTGTAGGAAAACGATCAAGTGGTAGTTCGAACTGATCTGTTGTGCCAACGCGGAGGGCTAGCGCGAGAAGAAGAAGAAGCCAATGGGTGAAGATGGTGTTCATTTCCTCCATACCTGCAAGATGTAGACCGGTTGCAGGAAGGCTGGCGGAACGACGTGAAGGTGGCGTCGCGCATTGCTTTTAAGGGCGCTCATCTGTTAGCCAAACCTCATTCCAAGGCCAGCCCATATTGGCAGCAAGATCCTCACATGGATCTCCACATTGCGTCAGGAGGCTCTCGTTGGCTGATGTTTGTTTTGAGGCAAACCCGAGATGGCCATAACGTTATCTCACTGGGATTTCGAGGAAGGTTTTTGGATCCGGAACTAGTTACGAGCGATTTTCAAACACCAAGCTTGGAGGTGAGTCCTCGAACAGTGCGAAGAAGGAAAGAAAGAAGGAAGGAAAGAAATAACGGCCAAGAAATACTTTTCGGGAAAAGAGGTGTTGTCGTTTAGCTTGAAGGTTTGACCAGGATCACCGCGTGCGTGCGAGCCTTGGAGGCACTGGTGTTGGTTCACGGCATCTGCATTGTGTGTAGGCGGCACCCGGTGACAAAAAAAAAAAAACTGAACAACCTTACAATTACAATTACAATTACCCCGAAATATTGGCTTATTTCCTACCGTAAATTCGGCGTCAAAATCCACAAAATCGAGAGCTACTTAGTACTTTAAGAGTATTTGGCTCATACGAAGTACTCTGATTGTTAAAGGATTTATTTTAATTAAGTATTGATGAAGTTACGGGGTTTTGAAAATATTCAGATCAAGTTCTGGTTTTGCTGATGGGGTTGTTCAACGTATTTTGTCCCCCGGCGGGTGGTCCGCATGAAGCATGGCTGCCCCTGTTTGATCTCCAGGGTCAGTTACTTGGATGTTCAAGTACTTACGGAGGACGTATATATGTGGATACAATTATTTCCATTCCTCACCTACTAAGGTTAAATCTGAGGCCTATAAATGTGATCTAAAGGAGTATTTGTGACAGAAGCTCCGTCGGATTTCTTTTTGATCCAGCCGCATATTATGTATCACTGAGATTGCAATTGATTGATTGATTGCGTTTTTTGCTTGCATTAAATTTTCTGCACAAGCAATCAGGGCCAAGCTAAGGCGAAGGTAGGGTGTCGCTTATCTGGACAGTGCGGGCCTTTCGATCTCATTGGATTCCTGATTCGGGCACACATGTTGACACTTTTGTATATCCCCATACCTATGGTATGGTAATACAGTATCGGTTTGTTTCAAACTGGGTGGTTTGGCGAGAAAATGGTCTCTTACCTCAGAATTAATTTGGGCATGCGCCCCAAAGTTTAGGGGCTTTCGGTCGAAACTATGAGACCAGTCGAAACCAGAATTTACCTGCCACACCACTGGCGACACGAACCTGGCTAAGGCTTCAATGCAATGCAATAGCACCGCCGTTTGAAATATTGAATTCGCCTAGCTGTTGGTCAGAATGTGCAATCCAGTGAATTTTAGGTATATGTACCTGTAATCGGGACAATTATTAACGACGAAAATATTGCAATCAGCTGCGAGGCCGAGTAACCACCAGTCTGAGTTGATGCTGGTGCATAATGGAATATGCGGAGTATGTTTGACAAGCATCCTTGTTCATTTGTAAGAATCAGCCCACCGCGACCGCACTTTGAAGTATAAAATTCGATATGGTATCATGCCCAGGTATGTACCTAGGTCAGAGCTGTAGCGAGGAGGAAATGCATATTTTGCCTCTAACTAGACCAATGAAAACCCGACTCAAAAATCTGGTGCTTTTAATTAGCAGGTATTCAGCGAACAGATTATGACTGAGGAAAGTAGGCTGGTATCTACCCGAGGGACCTGGAGATTAAATTTAGTCTCAGCAATCTGTTCCGAATCCAGGCATTTCTCAACGAAATCTCCCAATTTTTCTCCGTCCTATTGTTACATTATCTCAGCTACATATCTTCTTGGCCATTGCTGTGACTTTATGATTTGTAGCTCGTAGCTCTACTATCTTAGCAAACCGCCCAAACTTCTTGATCCGCAGCAAATCTGGATACCAACCAGTGCACTATGATACAACAGGAATATCAACCCGGTCCCGAGCTATCTGAACACGAGCCTCTTCTTCGCGACGGCGAATTTAATTCAAACGAAAGTATCTATCATTCTACACTCGAACGGGAGCACAATATCATTAAGAATCAAGGGGGTGGAAGGTTCCCAGCCCTTGAAGATGAGGGAAGCAGCGACAACGATGATACGGAACCTGCACGAGAAGTACCACCAGGTTTTTGGGGGGTAGTTGCCTGCCTCCTTATTGGTAAGTTGCCTCGACTAATGCTTGAGTGTTCTTAATTAACTTGGGCATTAAACTAATATGCTATTAGGGGTTATCGTTGCGAGCATAGACACTTCGTTAGTTATGGCAACTTTCGGGCAGATTGGGAGTGAGTTTGGTAGACTCGATGACTCCGTACGCAGAACCCGAACAGTCCAATCATAGAGCGTAATTAATGTCAAATATACCTAGAATTGGATGATAGTTGGATATCAGCTTGGGGTATTGGCGACTCAGCCGATGGTTAGTTCACTTGCCCTGCACCTAGACCAGAGGCTGATCAGTTACTCACGAACAGTACGGAAAACTGAGCGATATATTTGGCCGAAAGACTATACTACTATTTTCTTATAGTTTATTCGCTGTGGGTTGCGTTTGGATGTAAGCGCTTGATCCTAACAGCCTATAATTTACTCGAAAATATAAAACTAAGATGACAAAACAATCTAGTGGCACTTCAACAGAGTTCTGGCATCTTATCGTAGGCAGAGTCATCTCGGGTATAGGGGGCGGCGGGATGACGTATGAATTTATATATATCCTTCCCTGTAAAGTATACCAACTGACCAACAAACGTACGGTTAACATTAGTTCGGTTGTTTCAATTTTACTCAATGGTAAGTTGACTGCATGCACAAATGTAACTGGACTTCTAGACGAGTGGATACAAATGGTGTGGGTGGACAATAATGAGGCTAATACTTAAACCATATCGAGTCATTTATAGATCTTGTCCCACTGCGCGACCTAGCAGCTTGGAGAAGCTACGTTTATATTGCAGCAACTGTTGGAAGATCTTGTGGAGCGCCATTAGGCGGTCTTATGGTTGACACCATTGGATGGAGATGGTATCAAACTCCCAAGGCTCAATTTTGGCAATTCTGAGCGCATTTTAGTACTAAAATAGAGTTCCTAGGTCATTTTTGGGACAGGTTCCTCTGGCACTACTCGCTATTACAATGGTGTCCCTGAAGTTGAATATTGCCCACAAAAAGGGGCAACAGGGGACCCAAACGTTTTTTCAACGCCTTCAAAGGATCGACTTCATAGGAGCAGCAAGTCTTGCAGTCTCACTAACTTTGCTTCTTATTTTCCTCGATGAGGCCGGAAAACGGATGTCCTCGGCCAACAGCTTACTTATTACCTGTGGTATCGGGTCTCTTGTTTTTGGTGTCGTCTTTCTCTATGTCGAGACATATGTTGCCACGGAACCCATACTTCCTCCACGGATAATTATACAACGTGACGTATTCTGCGTATACTCGACGTTGGGGGTTACAACCGGAAGTCAGATTTCTGTAAGGCTCTGTATCAAAAAGCAAGAAAGAAGAAAAATTGCCTTATAGCAGACTTCGCTGATACTATCCCTTAGTTCGTGTCAACGGTGTCGATATACTTCGTGATAACCCTCGGAGTGTCGAACGTAAATGCAGCAGCTCGACTTGTTTTTGGGAATGTCGCACATGCACTTGGAGGGCTTACAGCTGGTATCCTGATTCGACGGTGTGTTCTTTTACAGCCATATGCTTTCCCTACAGGCTGGTCGCCGAGCCCATATTGTTTAGGCACTGACCTAGAAGCGACTACCTTTAGGACTGGCTGGTATAAACGTTACATCGTTATAGCAATGTCTATATCGACTTTTGCACTGCTTCTTGTGACAATCCGTTGGCGCGGCAACACCAATATCTTTGAAACTGCGTATATAGCACCCGCTGGCTTTGGAATCGGAATGATTAACACTGCAGCATTCATCGCTTTATCCGCCAGCGTTGAACAAAAGGATCAGGCAATAGCAACATCGGGATTCTATCTTAGTGATAATCTTGGGTTTGTTGTTATCAGCAGCCTTGGAAATGCCGTTCTTCAGATGGCATTAGCAAGTAGACTGAATGTTAGGCTAGAGGGTGTGCCAAACAAGCAAGAGGTCCGTAATAATAACTATCTGTTCTATAATGGGCATATCTCGGAACTTCCAGTTTTGACAGATGGAACCGAGTAGATTATTCGCGATGTAGTCACAAGCATTAGTAACATTAAGAACCTGGACCCAACTATCCGTGGAAGGGCAATCAAGGCTTTCATAGAAGCGCTGCAATGGGATCATGGTAAGCTCGTTCTCTAACTAGGGCCTTCGCCATCACAATCTATTGATCTAACTCACTTTCCACAGGTCTATCCACAGTTATCTACGCCATCTCATTATTTGTCGTTATCGTCTTTCTCCGAGAATACAGTTTTGAAGGCCGATAGGACATCCTATTAATTCGATTGACTACGAATTAATATGCACTTATGGCAGAATAAACAGAGTAATTTGTAATTAGAAATTTGGAAACAAGCTTGAATGATGCAATAGCATAGTCGGCTTAATTGCTTACCCGCAGAGCTGAAAGGGGCTACAGCACAGCGTGAACCAGTGCTCTAGATTCAAGACTACTACTGAGCTCAATACTTTATTTATTTTTATTTTTATATTTTCTTTATATTTATATTTTTTTTTTTTAACTATTATATTTCTCACTCCTTTCTTTCTTTTTTGGAACGAGAGTGTTAGAATGCTTTCTGAGTAATGTCAGGTTATCGTGGCCAGCGGTTCGATTCTGTAGATCTACGGAGGGCTGTGTTGGCATTGTGTCTTTTATAAAATCTTGGCACGCTGGGCCGGCCTATTCGATTGCATGAATGGAGTATCATTTCATTTGTGTAAAGTGATACTTTGATTATTCAGCCACGGCCACAGAACTGGATAGCCCAAACGTGCACAGCCTGGTAGGGGAACAAGTATTACAATCAAAAGCTCCTCAAATTCGCCTAAAGTACATACATATATCCCACTTACAGCACATATCGCCATAGTCCTTCCGAACCCTCTTCCTATCCTCACCATTCCCCAGAAACGTTCGAAACTCCAGTTGTGAACCAATGAACCTTCTTTCTTTGGCCGCGCTTCTGGTTAGCGGATGCATGTGCGCTGCTCAGTATGGCCAATCTCTAGATGACCTCCCCAGAATAGTTGACAACACGACCGCCTCAAACGCAGCAGAAAAATACACCCTGCCTCCTCTCCCTTATGAATATGATGCCTTAGAGCCTCATATATCTTCCCAGATTATGAAGCTGCATCACACAGCGCACCACCAAGCATATGTCGACAATTTAAATAGGGCGTTGGCGGACTTAGCAGGGACAGTCGGGCAGTGGGATATGGCAACCAAAGACAAAATTGAAGTATTAGAGGAAACAATTCATTTCAACCGTGGGGGACACATTAATCATTCGTTATTCTGGAAGGGTTTGGCGCCGGTGCGTAGTCCCCAGAATGTCCGGCATTCTCATTTGGGTTAGGTGTTTCCCCCCGAAGTTGAAGCCCTTCAATTAATGTTGTAAGGGGATACAGGCAGGGTCACCAGAGAGTGTTCCCCAAGGGGACCTCGAACGGGCGATTGTTGAAAAGTGGGGAAATGCGGATGAATTTAGGGCTGCATTGTCCAGGACAATTATTGCGAGGGTGCGGGGGAGCGGCTGGGGTATGACAACCACCTTTCCTGATAGTCCTCCCGCTGGTACACCGAATTCTTGTCTCGAGCTGATATTTTTTATGATATTTTGGTATGAGT
Source organism: Orbilia blumenaviensis (assembly GCA_036872755.1). Taxonomy (NCBI): domain Eukaryota; kingdom Fungi; phylum Ascomycota; class Orbiliomycetes; order Orbiliales; family Orbiliaceae; genus Orbilia; species Orbilia blumenaviensis. The sequence continues at coordinate 1,196,936 of JAVHNS010000006.1, read as the reverse complement.
AGGCTGGGTGGTTTGTGATGTCAATACACAGAAGCTTTCCTTTGCAACAACGAGGGTATGTTGGCTCTGTGCAGAACTTTGATGGCGTTTTTATTGGCGAGCAGTCGGTGGGCTTATGTAGTTGGTTTCAATTTGCAGGACCAAGATCCAATCTCTCTTCCACAGGTGGTAATCTTTGGGATTGACATGTGGGAACATGCATACTATCTGCAGGTATGCGCAGCCCCCTTGTTTTCGAGAAGAAGCAACAATAACATGACTAACGATCGTCGTATGCAGTACTATAATAACAAGCAGAACTACCTGAAGGCAATATGGGCCGTTTTGAATTGGAAAGAGGCTGGTGAACGATATGCTGCCTGCATGAAGCATTCTGCTACTTCTTCTTAAAAAGACTTGAGATCCCAAGCCTTGAGGTGCGTTTAGAGTTGTCCTTCTGAGCATTCATGTTCTTCCTCCTCATGACCATTTCGTAGTCTCGCTGAGCCTGGAGGAAACGCTCCATGACCCTAAGGTCAATACCATCGAGATCTATCTCGGAGCTCTCACTGCACATACTCAAAGGTCTCTCAGAGTAAACTATTGAACGCGGGTCTTTTTCGGGTTTGGTGGTTAAAATTTCTTGTTTGTCGTTCATATTGACGTGCCCAGGTCAAGCTAATATCGAGTGATTATTCTAAGAACTTTGTAAAGCGTGAATGGTTACTAAATATTTCTTTGAAAGAATTCGGGTTTTTGCTTGAATTATGATTCGAAATGATGGACTGGAATTGCAAGTATCTCAAAATCATGGCAGCTCCCTCTCTCCTTATTAAATAGATTTACTACTTCCCTGAATTTGAGCCATCCTCATGCTTGAGGACGTTTTCAGCCGATGCTTCCAGTTACAAACCTCGATATAACCTTAGTGTCACTATAGGTAGCCATGTGAATATACACCTCCGCGATGCCGGTCCAGATATGTAGGTCATGGTTTTGCACCTGCCGGGAGCATTTTCGGAGAAACACCGGCATAAAGGAGGACATGAGCAATCGCTTACTAATGTATGAAGAGGGGTACAAAAATACAGTTTACAATTTATTTCACGTTGAAATCCAGCACTGTTACCAACTTCCATGCCAAAAAAGGAGCCAGGCCCAGAGTCCCACCGGACACTGTCCTCAGGCAGTAGGTCAAAATGTATGTTGGCAGACTTCGGTGAGTTGCCTATCTAGGATGGCTCGAGCACATCAGAATGTATCTAGAAGATAGCTCGAACAAGGCCGGAGATCTAATTTTAACCGTAATTCTTAGAATTTATATTTTCGATATCGGGTCGCCAAAGCCGCAAGTTTCGCCTAGTAGAACCTAGTACCTCAGCTCATATGTGCGTCCTGTATAGTATAGTTACGTCTCCTTAGCTTGGTTGGCTATCTGTGTTGCATCGATTAATTTGAGAAAATTGAATTACAGGCGAGCCAACACGTTCTGCCGCAAAATACCACAGGTTATGTCACCCAAATGCACTCCCTAAGATCGATTCGGGACCCTTTACGAGACGCGTCGACATCGAGACCTTCCACCAAAATTTATCTCAAGTACGTTTCCAGATCGCAAAACATTACCAGCCGGAATCGCAGGATAACCTCTCATAACTAAGAAACGCGTGCAATTGTAACTTGGAACACGGTCATCCCGTAGGCATTGTGTAAGTACTAGGACCATGAGTAATACCTCAAGTCGAGCGGGACCCCATATTTTTAACCAAATATGCAGTATGCGTATGTCTATGCCACTGCCTCTTTGTATCAACTACTTTAGCCTTAAGTTGGTCAACAGCGTCTGGGACCGAGACTAGCCTTAAGTATATATCTTGATCAATTAGATATGATCTCCTCCCCGCAACCCAATTTCCAGGTAAGGTTCCGGATTACGGGGATAATACCACCGTTCCGGAACTTCTGATACCAAGAACCAAAAAACAATACCAAACCCAAGGAACGGGCTATACTACATCCGATATAGCAACATATGCATGACTTCCATCGGTCATTTAAATTAATCATTGCCCGATGCGCCACCTCATGGCCCAGCTCTCGGGAAACATGTTTGGGTCAGTCTTATACCTCTAGGTAAATGAGTCAACTAGATGAAGCTAGAGCAAATTTTCGGAAGATGAATACTTCGAGTTCGCATGTCCTTCCTACAAGCTTCCACCAATGACTAGTGCAATCATGCGCCATAGGTAGGGAGTTTAGAATTTATCGATTTAGAAATGTAGTAATGTCATTCGTAACTACTAAATCAGGATATATTTCCATCGTGGAGTTTCTACATGCACACCAAATCACGGCCTCTATAGCTATGGCTAACATTGGTAGAAATATTTTTACCCGTTTAGCCAGAAACAAACCGACGACCATGACCCACAAACCATGGTATGCGAAAGGCGAATTAGTCCGGAGTCCATCATCTTTAGGGGCCGTTGTGTGATTGACGGAAAAACTCCCCATAGTCCGATGACGCGCAATGGGCCTACAACTGCAAGGAACAAGCAGCCTTGGTTTTGTTCGCTTGGGTTAAACCGACTTGGCAGGGTAGCCCTTGGCTAGTGCTTGTTGCTGCCAAAAATCTCAGCAGAAGCTTTGCCCTTTTGCCCTTTTCGGCCATCCGAGTATGCGGATTCCACGGCCCAAGTTCCAACATGGGAGAGCGTTTGGCGCATGCTACTGGGAATCTGTGATTGTGGGGTATCGCTATCGCTGACAAAGGAACAACCGCGACATGTTTCGCCGTAAAGTGTGTTGGTCTAGGATTTCCCCGGATAAATCTTGAGGATCTGGAGAAAGACACTTAGGGAAACGTGGGAACATAGTCTTAGTCTGGGGTATGAAGGCTCGAGAGCTTCCGCAGACTACCCTGGTGCATTGCAATAGTGAACAAAAACTATATAAATAACCGTGATATCTACTATCCTTAACTATCCGTTCACTCTCACCAGCGCGCTCATATTCAGACCAGAAGCAACCAGGCTATATATAGAGATCACAGAAGAAAGATATAAAATGAGACTGCTTGGACTTGCCGTCGCCGCTCTCGCCGCTCTCCCCGAGATTGTTGAATGTGCTGGCGGGCGTGTTCACCATGCCAAGGATGGATCTGTTATTGGAACTACCGCCCCACGCCCAACTCTGAAGCCTAAGCCATTGACGACAGGGAAACAATTTATTAAGTCTGAAAGGCGAAAGCGTACTTGCTTTGTCGATGCGCTTGGGAATGGCCAAGATGACGCGCCCCAGATTCTCGCTGCTTTACACGAGTGTAATGGCAACGGGACAGTCGCTCTACTTTCGCCGTTGTATACGATTGCCACCCCGCTAGATCTCACCTTCCTTAATGGAATAGATATCGACATTCAGGGAACGCTGAAGTTTACTCCGGACACCGACTTCTGGCAAGCCAACAGTTTCAAATACACCTTCCAGAACTCCTCATCATTCTGGCAAATTGGAGGGTCAGATGTAAATATTTTCGGTTCCGGCAAAGGGACAATCGACGGATCTGGTCAAGCCTGGTATGATGCGCCCACGATATCCAATTTTGCAGTCGAGAAAGTTATCACTCGCTATAAATTCGCTATCTGCCAAGATAGTCTATATTCAAGAGATCAAATTTAACAAAGACTTCTTGAGAATTAGGTACGATCTTTATGCTAAAGATCCACTTATCCTTCGCCCAATCCTTATCGCCTATAAGGATCTACATGGTGCTACCATCAGCGGCCTGAAGCTTAGATATAGCCCTCAGTGGTATCAAATTGTTATTGATAGCAGTGATATTATTTTTGATAACATTGATATTTTCGGCGGGTCAGTCAGCAAGAATCCTGCTAAGAACACCGATGGTTGGGATACCTGTAAGTTACAAATACCTATCACGGAGATTCTAACTAGGTTCATGAGCTTGTGCATATCACTAACGCTGGATCATAGACCGTTCCGACAACATCGTCATACAGAACTCTCATATCGATAATGGCGACGATTGTGTTTCATTCAAGCCAAATTCTACCAACATGGTTGTCCAAGGTCTTTTCTGCAATGGCTCTCATGGTATCTCTGTCGGCTCTCTCGGTCAATATTATAAGGTTTACGATTTAGTTGAGGATATTTACGTCTACAACATCACGATGATTAATGCATCGGACATGGCTAGGATCAAGGTCTGGCCTGGTGTTCAAAGCGCTTTAAGCGTCGACCTCCAGGGCGGTGGTGGTATCGGATTGGTCAACAATATTGTAAGTCCCGAACCCATTCACGGAACCAAGAGAGGGGCACACCTAACAACCAAAATCAAAAGACCTACGACCGAATGGAAATATCCAATGTCGACTACGGTATTGAGCTCACTCAATGCTACGGCCAGAAAAACCTCACACTCTGCAACGAATTCCCGTCCACTCTTGAGATTAAGAACGTTGTTTTCAAGAACATGTGGGGAACCGCCAGCAAAAAATACGATCCAACTGTCGGTACACTTGTGTGCAGCAGCCCAAGCGTAAGTCGGATCCGGAATATATATTCACATGTATTATCATTTTGGACTATGCTCACCACAGCCTCCGCCAGGTTTGTCATAATATCGTTGCCAAGAACATTACGGTCGTCCCACCAAGCGGCAAGGCGCCAAAGTACACCTGCACTAATATGGACAGGACCCTTCTTGAGCTTCCTTGCGCCTGATTAATTGAAGGATCACGAAGTGACTACTATATGAATAGGTCAAGGCAAGGGGATAATGAATAATTATAATCAAGAAATCATGTATATTTATAAAGACAATGAAATAATTTTCTGGCTACAGTAAAAATGTCATCAAAACGATGTACAGTAAAGAATTCGCAATGATTTTTGGGTATATTCTACAACGACATGTGGGTATCTTTTGCTCAATACAAACTCCTGGGTATCTCTCCCCCTTATCTTCAACTCACGACACCAAATGTCTTCCTACAAGGCCCGAATAAGATCCTGGAATCCATCAAAGGCTTCCTCACCACTTGGGATGATCTGGTTCGCCGGAAGAACAAAGCCGTATTTTCCAGTATCTCTCAATTCAACGGAATAAGAGTGTGTGATATTCAGAGCCCCATAAGTATAATCAGTCGAATCGCCAGTGGTCGGGTAGATGGTCGTGCAAGAGGGTCCGTAGGTGAACGAGGTCTTGTACCTTCTGCGCATACCAGCCTCCCAGACTACAATTATAATTCGTAAGTATGTAGTTATAATCATCGATTTAGGAATATTTCTTACTCTTCATGACACGCATGTGTTCAGCTTCATCTGGTGCGGGGGTACCGCATGTGTAGCCCCATGGTGATAAGATCAGTTGCGAATAAGAGTGGTAGTCAATGAATAGCTTGACGCCAACCGTATTAACCAGGTTTTTGATGAACGCTGAGAGACCTCGGTACTCAGCCGTATCACCAGCTGCCAGACCCTTGAAATCTTGAGCGCACGGATTCGTTGATGCACCTCCAGAAGAACTCCATTTGTAGTCCCAGTTTCTGTTAACATCGGTTCCAATACAAGAGTTGGAACTGAGTGTCAATCTATTCTTTCGCCACATTCTATCTGTGGTTTGACTGTAGACAAATCCGTCCGGGTTGACAACGGGGAAAATGAAGTAATCATACTTGTCAAGCATCGAAGGGACTGGCGCAGTGGCGTTCGGGGCGGTGCCCTGTAATAGTTTAAGGGAGAAGTATTCAGTGACTTTTGATGTTATCCACTCTCGAGCGTGGACGTTGCTATGAAGCACAACGGCTGTTTTGCCCTTGTTCTTGCCCCAAATGTGAATACCAACGATCTCCCTACCTTCGGTAGATTGACCAGAAACTACGATTTCGGCGTTATTTGGATATGCTGAGACTAGGGACTGGAGGTAAGTTTGATGGTAGCCATATGAGTGGTATGCTGTGAACCAGTTTGGATCCGGGCCTGTATTATCTCATAAACCATTAGTTTTCACAAGACGAGGCATGAAAGGAGTTTTTTTTTATGCTTACCAGCTTGGGCCTGGGCTGCTGATCTGGTGGACATTAGCGACACGGTGGCTGGGGACTCCTCTTCAATAGAGGCCCCGAGATCTTCATGCATAGTCTCCATCTTTAGTCCAGCTTCTTTTGAAATCCTGTCGAACTCTTTCTGCGCACTTGGCGGAATAGCCACATCGACATGGCTATTGACTTGGTAGCCATGAGTCCACGTATCAAGGTATAAATCGTCGACTAGAGACTTAATGACGGCTATGTCTTTCTCGGTGTGCGTTTCTAGACGAACAACACGAGTACCATAGTGTTTAACCTTTTTTACAGATGCGACAGGCGAAGCGACCACGGCGCTTGTGAATGCAAGGATTGCGAGAATTTGTGTCTTGGTGAAATACATTTTAACTAATTGTTTCCAGAGAGGAGTAAACGCTGAAAAGCTATCTGGTGAGGAGCTGGTCTGTGACGATTGCTGTTTCAAAGGTATAGCAGATAGGTGCCATAGGCCATGTTATATAGAATCCAAAGTCTGGACTGTCGCCGCCTTATCTGAATTTTGGTGCCCGGACATGGTGACTTTGACCATCAATTGAAAAGATTTAAGTTAAGTCACTTCATCGGTTAAGACTTGTGAAACTGCTCTAAGGATCAGCTGTCTCACCGAAAGAGGGAAGCTGCATTGTGCCGCCAGCATATCACTTGATGCCAGACTGCATACCTGCTCTCGCCGTAGGACCGAAAGAGGCAAGTTGGAACATCAACGCCCATATCAACGGCTTGGGTCATGGCGTTATTACGTGAATAGTTAGTCAACATGGGTTGCTGGAAGGAACAAGGGAGGAGCAAGAAATTCCAAGAGCACGATCCCTCACACACTCTACCAATGCGCGGAAAAGAGCGGTCAGTGCGGCTGGGGTAAACATAATTCGGCGAAATTCGAGGAGGTGAAACGCCAGTTCAATATATATCAGACTTTCCAAAAAATTCATTATTAAAGGATTTTACCCGAAATATATACAGGGAGCTGATTTATTGGGGTTGTTATAACCACTAAATCACTACGGGATACTAGGTATTGTACGAAAATTGTTGCAAGGCCTTGCAAGGTCGGAAGCTAATCCGATTTACCTGCCGAAATGATTCTAGGGTTCCATACGTACCTTGAGCACATTGTCCTCCAAATATGCATCTGCAAGCCGATGTCCTGTCGTAAATCAACCGCTGGGCCACCGTAGTACCAGCGGTGACGGTCGCAATCGGCGAGGGTGTTGGGCGCGGGCGCCACGAACTCGAACTAGCGAAGAAGGCAGCCATGATAGTATACGTACGCCCCGCTCAGAATCTTCCTGCAATGCAATGCGAAGGCTTGATAAAACCCAGCGTTTTATCTACATCAATACAGCTTAGCTAGCTAGATAGACCCTCTCGGGTTACAAGAGCATCGACCGACATAAAGTTAGGATAGCTAATTTCAATCCCGATTATCTATATCGCGTAGCGTTTATGCACCCACAAATTTGCCATGCATATGAACCAGGCAACGCGATATCAAATTTGTGTTGTGATAGGAGCCACTGATTCGGGCTAGCGAAGATCTGGAGACCACCCAGCACCAACGGCCAATTAATTGACGCTTCGCGATAATTTGAGACCAAAGGCACAATACCTGATAACATCATTTGTAAGATCGTGAATTCCGGGCAACTTTACCCTTATCAATTCGAAGAGGTCCGATTCCGCTATAGATCATAAAAAGCACTGTGCATGTGTTCCAGTCCTGATTTTAGATATGTGATTACGGGTGTGTGTATAATCATAATCCCAGGTTTTTTCCCTTGATATGTAGAAATACGCCTTTCCAGTGCCCGTCTGGAGAGACGCATGTAAAATCTCAGCGCACTGCGAGGATAAACCTGGTTTGGAAGCTGATATTGTTTGCCAAGTAGGTAACCAACGGGTGGGAAAAGCTTGTCTGTATCTCTAAGGCATCCAACATTTACGCACCCTGCCTACTTGATATCCATGGAATACATTCTGTCCTTCCAGAAACAGGCAGAGGATCTGACGGCATGTTAGTGGCCAGTACAGTGACCATCTGCACCCGCCATTAGACTATCATTGAACTATGACGTATGAATCCTACCCATTTAGCTCATCCACTCGCCAGCTCAGGCATTGATCGATGTCTACCTGTTCCCAAAGGCCCCAGCGCTGCGCTGAGAATGCAGGACACCGCCATACGCCACTGCTCTTACATCTTAAGATATTATATATATACTAGCTAGATATATATCTTAAGTGCAGGCGGTCATGGAAAAGATACTTAATAGCTAATTAGCACTCTCATATTTCCGAAGCCAGCCCCGATCGTAGATATGCACACGCATACACATGGAACTATATGGCTTACATAAGGGTGTATTAGTAGGCGTATAGAAGGACGCAGGTGCGTGACACAGGATCGGGAGCCACGTTTGAATCGTGTTGCAATTTAATTGCAAGTTAGCGGGAGTTATGTGGCTGCTGCTGGTGGTGATCCACACAGATCAGCGAGTGCCGGGCCGAAATGTTTTTAGAAAAATACCTATTTTGGCAACTACTTAATGCGGCGACACATACAAGGTGTAGGTTACACAGGTTTCTATAGTAGTTTATATTTGGGTTCGCTGCAACTTTCGTGATAAGATATGAATTCAATAAAATCCTACGGACTTGATTGCATTGCTAACTAGGTTGCCAGATAAGGCCGTCTTGGTTCCGACTCCCTCTAACTCTTTTAGTAGAATTTACCCCCAACAATAGGGTAATCAGAAGTATTACAAGGTTCCTGCAATATACCCGACTACTTTTGCTGGACTTGTTTTATACTTATGGTCTAGGCGCTTGGGTACATGTGCGATATCCATGGAAATCACACCACCCTGAAATCTCGAGACTTTTCGAAATATAATTGAGGTTCCAGGTTCGGGGTTTATAAGAACCTAGGATACTTGTGGCCGACTGGCGTCTAGGACTAGACTACGTACACCCTGGGTTGGCCTCCATCTCAGACACCAGCTGCTCGGATAAATTTTACATAGTTTTTTGCATATATGTTGCCGACCGGAAAGCGCATTACTGCTTCGAATCTTCTCTTGCACAGTTATTCCGCTATTCGTGTCTGACTTGATGCAAAAATATGAGGACGAGAGCTCGAGAGCAGTCTCCCGGACTGACCCGCATGAATCACTAAGTGCTAACACTTGCAAACGCTATACCACCACTGAGATTGCCATAGTTCGAAAACTTCAGGGTTAGCCAGGTGTGCATATGAGCCATGGGTATATAGTGCTTTATAACTGTTTCAATATACGCGACGTACAAGCTTAGGCCTACGCGTACTGGCATTTAATAAACCTGGGACCGGAATTTAGAGGTTATTTGTATCATAACTTGGTCTCGCAGACCTGTCAACAACTTAAATTCGTGAAGGGATCATCCGCCATTAAACTCTATCTGATTAGGTAAGAAAATATGAAAAGGAATATGGAATTTGGAGTAAATGTTTAGAAGCAGCCCGAATGGCATTAGGTTAGACTAGCCCTTTATCGAATTTAACCTTAGACATGCCTTTGAATCTAAGAATTAGGATAAAGACCGATAATATACCCTGTCCAATTACCTTCACTGTTTCACAATGTCGACCATAGTACATGATGGGTCGAATGGTTTTGCGCCGACCAATAGTTCTAGCGCAGTATATTTCTCCCCATTGATCTTGTTCCTTCCATCCGTACAGATATACCAAAGATTTCTCTTCCCCCCATAGGTTAAAAAGCCTTCGTTATCAAAGCCAATCGCAGTATCGACAATCGCCACACCCGTTGCGTCGTGTTTTAGTTGGAAGGTCATTGCTTTTAGATGTTGACCAGGGAGAATGGTTTTAGGAAATGTAGCAGCCAGTGAAAGTTCGAGGTCTCCTCCAAAAGACGAACCAAACATTGGAACATTGTGATAAAGAATCCCACCACCAGAACGTTTCTCGAAGTAAAAGTTTTTGTCGGGCACTGAAGAGATGGTTGCCGCACTATACGCTTCACCCTGGATGACACCCGCGATGTAAACTCCATCATACTCGGTTCCACTAGAAACTATGGCGAGCGAAAAAGGATCTGAATTTGCTTTAAATGGGATGACCACAGCCGATGCTGCGATAGCGAAGGCAAAAAATGAGACGATTGATTTCATATTAAAAACTTAGACAAATAGATATCGGGGGCGTCGCAAGTTGTTTAAATGACGGCTGACTGCAGCTTTAAATTTTGGCACCGGAATCTTGATTTTGAGAGGGATACCAATGTTTCCGAATGAGATCGCTCTGCCCACCTCTTTATAGATTTCTACATATGGCCGAGAGACGACAAGTATCGATACGGCTTGCAGTATACAGCATGGACTCTAGCTCAAGCTGTAGTCAAACAATAAGAGCCCAACCCCTATAGATAACATAGGAAACTACCTTCCTAGCTTGAACAATTTTGTCTCCGTTCAAGGATTCTAATAAGCCCAAGCAAGCTAGAAATTAAAGAAGTCCCCGGGCGTTATACGCATGTATATCCGTTATGGTTTGGAAAGAGAAAAAACAACACCAAAGTCATGATAGATGAGTTGCGCCCGTAAAGGTTCCAAGCCCGTGCAAGCAAGCCCAATGCAACCCGTGTACGGACTGTTAACACACGCGTAAATCTAAAAATATGGTAGCTAGCGATACTCTATTCCCTCTAGAAGAGCGAGAGAATATTCCGAACCTTCCTATATACTTAGAACGCTGGGCCCGATTCGTTTGGTCAGGACGAGAACGGCGATAAGGTTGAGAGGATGAGGGCAAAACAAGTAGAGAATATAACAACCCTGGGCCGATGCTCAGAATTAGATCAAGGTTCGAACCAGGATAATTCACAGGAAATAGCTCAATGAATTTAGCTCCGTAGCTAATATTTCTTTTCTAGGCACAAAGCATACAGCCGGGGTGAACTTAAACTATGCGAATACATCCGTGGCGAACCGTTCCTTTCCTAACCCTTCAAACCATTCCTCTACATCCTCGTCGCTTACCGTCTTCCCCTCCTTTTCCTTTCCATCTTTGTAGATCTTCTTGCACATTTCCTTAACACCACTTCCAACATCCCTACTACCGCAGACAAAGATCTTTCCTTTGTCAGCAAACAGTTTAAGGGCGTCCTCTCGATCATGCCATAGGCGATCTTGGACGTGCTTACACCCTTCACTACGCTCAGGAGCCCGGCTATAAGCAAAGCGGACATCAACTGCGCCCATTTCAGACCATTCCTTGAGTTCATCAGGGTAGAGGCTATCCTTCTCTGGGTGCTTGCAGCCAAAGAATAGCATTGCTGGTGCCAACTCCCGCCCTGCGGCTTTCTGAGCAGCGCGTTCCATAATAAAGCCACGGAATGGTGCAAGCCCGGAGCCCGCAGCAATCATTATAATTGGGACAGCAGCAATGTCCAAAGGCAAACTGAACCCGCCATGAGAATTTCGAATTGAAACCTGAACTTTATCCCCCTTCTCCAGAGACGAGAGGTAGTTGGATGCAACACCAAGATGCTTGCGGTCTGAGTCCGCCAATGAGGGCTCGTTGAGAACGCTGTAAGTCAGTGTGCAGCTTGCTGGACTGGAAAGAGGGGAAGATGAAATCGAGTATTGACGTATTCTCATTGGTGGAAGCATAGCAAGATAGTCGCCGATTGGTATTTGGATCATAGGATACTTTTCCAGGAAGTCGAGAGCCGATATCCTAGGCTGTGAAATCTCCCTTCCGAATCTGCCTACATCGTTCGCAAGCTCTAGAATCTCGCCCTTTATTTTATCATCACAGTAACCAGCCATAACAGTGATATCGCGTTTCGTGGCTGGTTGTGATAATTCCACATAGGATGAGAGTAGGTCCCCTGCAGAGATAGTGGTATCGGTTGGGAGTGTAGTCGGCATGTCGGATGTAATTTTCAGCGCTGCATCCCAGGGAAGAGAGAACCTTCTCATAGCTCGTTTTACTGCAGATTCATGGTTCGTCGGAAGGACTGCAAGGTAATCCCCGACCTTATACGAATACTCAGTCGGCAATTTTACCTCTAGATGCCTTTTTTCTGGAACATCCTCAGTTGTCAGTTTTCTATTCTCAACCACCACCCCAGTTTTCAAATTCTGTCCAAGAACCGTCGGCCGATTCTCAACAAAGACGGACACCTTGAGACCTGTTTTGGTCACATTAGGCTGATCGCCCCTCATATCCCCGAGGGAGGGCCAAAACTTCTCATCAACCCAGTTCCCGAAATCTTGGAACATGTCCCCTGCACCCGCATCCGCGGAGCCTCTTTCGCACAGGCGTTCACCCCCTAGACTACCTAAGAACTCGTCACACTGGGTCGGGATACGTTGGTACGTCGAAGCCCAATCGTGGTGACCGCATCCAAAAACCGCAAACCTAATGCCCTTTGCCTCCTCGCCCTTACAGGATTTGATCCATTCATAGAAGTGCGTAGCGTTATCTGGGGGTTGTCCCTCAAAACTAGCTGTGATAATTACTACCGGCCCATCCTTAGGTAGGCTCTTGGCTGCAGCATCCAACACCTCGACCTTGGCTTTGAAACCTCGAGTTGAGGCATCTAGTGCGAGACGGTTTGCGAAGGCTTCACATGTACCCGTGTTGCTGCCGTAGAATATGTGCATGGGTTGTTTCGTAGGGTCATCTGTGTCGTCTTGGGTGCCATTCTTCAGCGCGTCCCTCTTTACGTCTATCTGATTTGGTTGCCCACCGCCTCCGAGGAAATGCTGAAGGGTAATCGGTGTAAGGCCATGCCTTAGTTTAGATTTCAGGCGGAAGTCCTTGGGTTTTATGGTGAGATTTTGCTTAATCGAAAGTTGGTATCCTGAGTCTGCCATATAAAAGTCAAAATTCTGAAACAGCACAACCATGACGATGAGCATCTCCTGCCAAGCAAATGGGCGTCCGATGCAGGCCCTCATTCCATTTCCGAAAGGTTTCCACGCATCAGGTGGCAATTTGTTAAACGGCTCGTCAAGCATTCGCTCTGGTTTGTATTCATTGGCGTCAGACCCATAAACAGCCGGGTCCTTGTGCATTTTTTTAATCAATAGTAGTATAGACTGATCGTGGCCGACCTGATACTGTCCGTTGAGAAGGATGGGGTCCTCGTGATTTTCGAAGGGATGCGGGCGAACCCCAATGGCAGTGATTGGAGAGCTCAACCGTAGGGTTTCGCGAAGGACGGCATTAGTGTATGGCAATTTCGCGAGATGCTCAAGATTAACTGTTTCTCGTCCAACAACCCGGTCGATTTCTTCTTGGAGCTTCTTGTATGTCTGCGGATTCCTGAGCAGATTATACATTGTGAAAGCAAGGGTTCCAGATGTTGTTTCGTGGCCTGTGTAACCAACTCTCTGTGAGCCCCATTCACCTATCGTATTGTGATGAAGGACATAGGATCTTACCAGCAATTAGGAACGTTATCATATTATTGACAATGAGTTCATCTGTCAACCCTCTCCCAGTCTGTGGATCTTTGCCGTTAATCATAGCATTCAGCAAATCTCTTTTGTCTGATGGATTATCCCTTCTCTCTTTCAGAAGGTCATATGCTACCCGCTTCATCAACTCAATATCTTTGAAATATGCTTCGCTCGCACGGGTAGGTATCATATTCATAGCAGGTAACCGTCGACCACGATTTCCGGACTCAGTAAGAAATTCGACCATTGCATCGACAAATGGGTGCTGGTTTTCCGTATAGAAAGAATTGAAGCGGGCGCCCATAGCGCAAAGTGCGATAGTATCGAGGGTCAAGCGAGTGAAATCTTCTGATGCATCAACAGAGGTACCAGAAGGCAGGCGTGCCCATTTTAACGCCAACTGGTTCGCCAAATCGGCCATTTCTATCGAAAATAGTCTAAGGTTAGCCTTCGAAAGCCTTCTTCGAATCGATTGGGTCCAAAGACGTATAGAAAACTCACCATCAAACATCCCTCGAATTGTCAAAGGCCCAAAAGCTGGTATGAGAATTCTATGTGCAATCCCCCAGTTCTCCTCTCCTGTATATGCCGTAAATAGTCCATCTCCGACTCCATTTCTAACCTGCTCCAGCCCCCCCGCAACCTGTTTCGCAAATCGTTTTTCATCGCAGCACTCATGGATGAGCTCCCACGAACTGACAATCAGAACGTCTCGGCCTCCCAACTTAAGCTTATAGATCGGGCCTGTATATTTAAATACTTGAGTATCGCTCTTTCTACTGTAATGAATAGGTCCTCAAAAAAGTCTTACCATACTGGTCTGCAAACCCTTCGAGTGTCTTTAACGGGGTAATGAGATCTATATCAAATATATTTCCAACGATAGGTAGTCCCGGAGGACCAGGAATTGGTTTAATCTCCTTCATTTTTTTAGACACAGGGCATTCGGTCCCCTCCGGTGCATCCTTCGCGAACGGGCAAGTCGCAGACTGGCCGAATGACGGCAACCAAGAGGTATAACCCCCCACACCCTGTTGTGAATGGACTGGGCATTTTTCTGACGCCGTAGCCATTTTTTATGTTTAAAGTATCGAACCGGCGAGTGTATTCGGCTTAAACCCGGAGCTAAAACTAATATGACTGTTGTCTAGCTGTGCAAAATGGCAATGGTTTTTTTGGCTTGGTCAATAGGGTGTGCTCCTGCAGGTGTAATGGCTTGTCTAAGTTGTGTTGGTCAAATTGCGTAAAAAAAGTGTAAATATGAGACCAAGTTTAGCTTGTGCATGTGCATGCACTCAGTAAAATGACCTTGAAGCCTATATATCTTTTGTAAATTAAATATTAGAGGGGTAAATTGGGCGTAGGATCTCGCTGGCTGAAATGCGTGGCTTAATAAAATGCTGGTGGTTAACGTTAACTCGATATCACGGCGTCTTGACGTATGTGTTGGTGGATTAATCCGAATCTGAGGTTCGCGGGGTAAAACTAGTGCGACATCCACAAATCCAAGTTAGACCATTGGATACAGAGCCTTTATAACCCTCAAGCTTGGTGAGAACCCGTAAGGGTCTGCTTAACGCAGGGATGTCTTTTTTCGGCGGGACTGTAGAATGTTGCTCCAAAGCCGACGCTTTCGGGCTGTATTGATTGCCGTAATTCCAACCGGAACAAGGCAGCTCCCAATGCAGTACTCGAATCCATGCATGCCTGTTATGCCTCGGCTTCGTACGAATTTGGCCGAACATACCGTGTACAACCTTCTAGGGGACCCCCGACATCCCAATGGAAAGGTTCGACGAAGGTGAGTGCAATTCGGGATTTTCGTTCAATTTACTTAAAACATTTTGTCTATTGTGGACTGTTGAGTCCTATTCCAGGAAAAATAGTGTCAACCCTTATGGGCCCATGCATGTCAACATGCTGCATATCTGGGGTAGCTAATGGGAGTTCAAGGCAAGCTAGTTACTTGAATATATTATTTGCTTTGTCTTATAGAACGGAAATTACAAGCGAGTGGTATTTGCCGTCTTTTACGTCAGCATTGAATAGGTGTCGGAGACTAAGCCTATTGCCAATACCTGATTTGCTCATGCAGGACGCACTGGTGCGTCGACGCCGAGTGGGTGAAGGTCGCACTTAGCATCTGATTCTGCAACACGATGCATTTGGGAAGAAGAGTTCTAGCTCAACCACTAAGCTCAACCTACAAATCTACGGCTGAAAATTGTGACCATATATATATAACTTAAGTATCCATTACCCCGCATAGAGCGTCATCTCTCTCCATTTCCCCTTACTCCTGGAGTCGCCTATAAAGGTCGAGCTCTCTGATATATTCAAGCACAACAGAAATCAAAGGCCGTAAAACTTATTCTCCCCAACTCTCGTAAGTTCATATCGAACCGGGAAATGCCCACAATCATCAGTGTAAAGCAAATAACTAATATGCGAGTTCTAGAACCAAATCAAAATGCTCGGTGGTTGCGGCAACCCCACCTGCAATTGCGGCGATAATTGTGCCTGTGCGCCAGGTGCATGCAAATGCTAGGTTTATCGCAATGAATCTCACCGGTCCATCCGCA
Source organism: Orbilia blumenaviensis (assembly GCA_036872755.1). Taxonomy (NCBI): domain Eukaryota; kingdom Fungi; phylum Ascomycota; class Orbiliomycetes; order Orbiliales; family Orbiliaceae; genus Orbilia; species Orbilia blumenaviensis. Next base: position 1,180,798 of record JAVHNS010000006.1, on the reverse strand, counting down.
GCTCACTGAACACTCTCTTTTCACACAATATGCATGGGTTCTCCCAATAACCATGTGTCACTTGCCTGACGAAACCATCGGATCCAACAGGCCACAGTTAGGGGGGAATGACATGTTTCAATATAATTTTAACACCTCGTGGTGGTTATACAATAGCTTAATGACAACTACGGATTCTACTCCGAATAGGCAGATTGGCATGCAGGAAGTACGTTATTGTTTGATTTTATAGTATTTGAAACACTGCGGATGGGCAGGGCTCGCGGAGTACTCGCAATGTATCTTAAAGAAGGAACGAATCCAAGTCGCTATGTTACTTCCTGCTAGTATCGCTCCAATGCTTTATGCTAGCTAGTTAAGCAACATCACTAGGCACCCTTGGCTAGCTTAAACTTCGGTACCCAAACGACCCCCGAGAAGACTAGCAGCCTAGCATTGCCAGCTCCTGAGACTGGGATAGGAACTAGAATGTTCCCATTTAGATTCCTTGATCGATTGATCGAGTTATACTACACATGCATGGCTCACTTAATAAACCAAGAACACTCGTGAAGAGCCTCGATCATAATATCCCAAACTGTAAAAAAAAAAAAAAGTCAGGTTCGGGAGCCCCTACAACCCTTTAATCATAATTAACAAGATATATTCTGCAGCTGCATTCGGCCACGCCGTACTACAGAGAAAATTAGCCCTGTTGGAAGCGTGTTGTTGTTAATCACACTCATTCAATTCAATGATATAAGTACTTAGGTACTTGAGCGCCTTGTCGCATAGGCCAAACACGGCGAAGCCGGTTATTGAATAGGCACACTAGATAGTACGCGTAGCCTCCAAGGAGCTCGTCCCAACGATGTGACCTTGATATATATATGTGCATACTCCAATGTACTTTCTATTATGTATTGAGCGCCATAGGCATATAAAACTAGCTTATCAGTATAATTTAACATAAATGGCATGCGCATGCTAAGCTTAAGAGCTAGATCCCGCCAGCCAAAAACACCTACAAAATGGTAGCTAGACCGAGGTGCGATTGCAACCATGATACGGGAAGAATAAGAAACCTGGTCGACGTCGGACTCCGGGCAAATATCCGCCGGTTGTGATGAGGCTTAGAATAGACATAGGCACCCTGTATATCGATACATCGTTTTGGTAATCCGAAATGGCCACTCAATCTCTCAATTATACTGTGTCAACCTATTCATACGTAGACCTACGTAAAAAAAAAAACACATCAGTTCCACTGTTTTGGGTCCGGATCAAGCCGTAGCCGAAGAATCGGTGACCTACACGTAAATAAAACTCCGACTGGCCGACCCATTTTGGAAAGTCGTACGATGTCGAGCCTATCAAATAATCAATTGCAATTTAAGCTTAAACAACGCTGGTAGAGTAACCTCGAACTGTGGCCTGTTCAGTGCATCCCGTTCCGTTCTCAAACCAAGTACCCTTGAAACGGAACATATTGATAACATGATATTGGCCAGATGTCACAGTAGAAGATACTACATAGTTTTGCTAACAAACATAATTCCCTAATTATATTTCGTATTATAGCACCGCAAGTTGAACAAGGATACGAAAATGGCATCTCTAAATTTGACGTCATGTATATATTTTAGGTTTAGGGAACTCCGATGCATGAGTCTCAGAAGGGCCTAATCGTATTACAGGGGCCAGGTCTAGATGCCGAGGCAAACTCCAAACATCACGGTCTCAACACGCTAGCTGGTGCTATATCTCTCGTGCAAAGCTAGTGATTGAAGGCTTTCAAAATTTAAAACCACTCAAAACATATGTATTTACATATATACCTAGATGAGTACTTGTTTAATAGCCAATACAATACCATTTTCAAACATATATTGCCACAATTGGTCCGCTGCGGGCGCCGGCAGACCCGATATGGAGTGACGTTTGGCCGAATATTCCTCCGACGGACAAAATTATACAAAATTACTTGGTCAAGGCGACGCCGGCGTTCGCTGCCTCCGTTACTCTCGATGAAAATTCCCACTCCAACTTCGCCTGTAAAGTCGTTTCGGCCCCGATATTTGTTTTAGCGGCTCAGACAACGAGCTTAAGTCGACCTTCCACCTTGTAAAGACCACCGCATTCAGCAAAAAGCCGAGCTCTCCAATCGCCAACTAAGCTACCCGTTACCTCCTTATAGCACAGTACGCTTGTGCTCGTAGGCTTCTCACGAATGACCAAGCCGGGCATCTTATTATAGTTTAGATCCAAGTATCTCTTTTAATTATCGGCTTCCAAAATACAGATATTTTACCTTGAAAATCTTTGTGGTAGTTCACTACAACGTACCTAATCGGGCCTTTTCCATACAGAAATCTTAAAGGCTGCGTAGGTATGTTGAAGGAGTCTCGGTCCCAGACTAGTGTTGAAGCAACCCGATCATGAAGACCTAATCATTCAAATTTAAACATATATCTATTCCCTAGCTCGGCCATATTATAGCGCCGCAGGCATTCAAATAGACGGGCGCTTCGCTGATAGCCTCATAATATTTACCTTTCTGCGACTAAACTTCGACCGATTTTGCACACCATCCTCGATAATCCCAACTAGCTAATTTTCATTGCAATTTAATAAAAATAGGGAAATCGGTGGGCACAAAAATTGGTAACCTTTGGGTGCAAGCACTGCGCGATTGTTCCTATAAAAATATACAACGAAAACAACACCTTCCCAAATTCAAATCCATTAGCAAACATAGATCCGAATCAGCCACCCCGACGCCTCATCGACCCTATGTCAGCCATACCATTGCCCCAAAGCAGCTGCATAGTCTCGTCTCCAATACTCGGAAAATCGCTTTCCTCTCCAGTTGGAACACTTTCCAGTGGAACATCTGTCGCATCGGGGCTATCGTCCCCGTCCCCCGGATGACCTATATTGTCATAATTAGCTGCCAGCTCCTCCACTGTTTGCCTGGCTAGCGCATCTACAGTTCCCTCGTCAACTATAGAATATTGGGAATCATTTAGATTAATTGGATTGGGTTCTTCGGGCCTTGAATGTGCTCGGAAGTCATCAACGTAAACTTCATCGTCACCACGACGCTCTGTCAAGACTGTTGAATTGAGTTGAAAACATTAGTTATGACTATCAAGCTAGCCATTAAGATCCGGGATTACGGTTGGGGTACAACATACTGTTCTGTATAATGGCGTTAATATCCAAAAGTGGTCTCCTCCTCTGCGTATTAGCATGTACGCCAAATTCTCCATTGCGTCCACCGCCCACACCCCCCCGAACACCCACTATCCCCCGTTCAAAGTCAAGTGCACCCGGTTCCAACCCGTCGCCATCAAATTCATCCATCTGAATATCAAACCCATCTCTACCATCTTGCAATCCGCCTTCCTCAACCATATTAATTTCAATGCTTTGCTCTACAGAGGGTTCAGCTATTAAATTCTCGTCTGGGCTTTGGACATATCCTGCGTTTTGTACGGAGTTCACACCACTCATCACCGGCGGATCATCGTGCGGACGATATGCGTTGTAGTGAGTCCCTGCCGTAGAACGGTCGCGCGCCGGACGTATCATCTGATCCAGACTAGGCGGGTCATCATAATAATCCAGGTACCCCTCCCGGGTATTCGCAAAACAATTCCCTCGTTTTGCTAGCTTATGCTTGGAAACGCTGCCTACATCATCAATATCAATATTATGAGACTCATAAGTGGTCGAGGTCCCCGTTAGTGGGTCGGTACAAAGTACATTGTTGATAACGTCGTGAATGACTTCCTTAGTCGGCGGGGAGCTGTTTCCAGGAGTTGGTGTAGGGCTTGATACTCCTGCTGTTACAGTGGAGCTTGGTCGACGGGTTTGTGGAAGCGCATAGGCTAGGTTGAGGAGAGCGGCAACAGTTCCAATGGTTAGCAGAACTGTTCGATGCATATTGAGTATAATCCTCCACACGTCGTTCTACGGGTCTTATATACTGTGCTATTATTGAGCTTCAATGATTATAGACAGCCGACGTACGCACACGATATTGCATAAAAACGTTTCTACTACGCGGCCCAACGCCCATAAGGGCAGCACCATGAGACCATTGGAGCGTAATAGCGGTTCTTTTGTTTGCCGCCTAGAGCCTAAACCACCAGCGCAATCTCCCTCATTTGACAACCAGATCTGAGTGTATAAAACTACAAATGGTCATGGGATATCCTGAAGTTATAAGTGGTATTCGGGGCCATCGAGTGGTGGGTATCCCGGTTCTTATTTGTTATACTAGCTAATACTATACTATACTATACTATACTATGATACTATCCTAAGAAACAAAGTTTGTATCCAAGCGCTCCACACCAGTTTTTTTTCCAAAAGTACAAGACCGGATATGAAATTGCTTGAAAGCATAAGAATCACAAACACCAGTTGGGAAAACAGGATCCGAAAACAACCCTTTTTGTTTCGCGCAACAGGATATCACTGGAAGGCTGAAGATAGAAAGAAAGTAAAACCAGAAAATAATATCACACGCTCAAGAAACACAGCAGATTAAAAATCAAAAACTAGAAGAAAAAGGACAAGCAGTAACAAGCTAATAGGCAGAAGGGCAAATGCTAACAAATCCCATATCCAACAAAGCCCACACAAGTAAAGAGCAGACAACCTGGAAGTCCAGAGAGTCCATAACTTACCATAAGAACCAACGCGCTTATTTGCTTCGCTGTGCTCTAATATGACTTTTTGGTGTTTCATGATCTATATGCTTTTACGACCGCCACATACACAATCGTATACATATGCATCATAACTTTTCGTATCGTGAAGTCATCGTTTCATATCCACCCCGCATACACCACCGCATGACCCTTCAATGAAGAGTAGCAGTTGTGCACAAGCCTTTCAAAGGTCGTCGTTAAAGAGTTCGTCTTCGGCTAGCGATCGAGATTGTGAGTCGATGACATCAAAGTCACAGTTCTCGATGGATATCGTTGGAATATTGACTTTAGGCTTGACATCCCTTTTCTCGGTCTTGGCTGGCGCATTTTCATCCTGAAAATCCTCCTCATCGTCTTCATCATCTTCAGGCAACGGGACAGCTGCAGCTGCGAGAACGTCGGCATCGACTTTATGTTGTTTGAGGTAGTCGTTGACTATATCGCCGATAACAGCGAACTTGGATGCCGCCATGCAGCTCCTCTTCTCCTCTTGCTTCATCTTCTTTAGCTTTTCGGCCTCTTCCCGCTCCTTCTTGATGCTTGGGTAAAAGATCTCGACATCTGCCTCACCAAGTGGACTTCTGATTCGCTCTTCTTCCATGATCTCAAATTCCTCTCGTCTAGGGATGGCTGGAGGTGGCATAGCAAGCTGGTCCTCAGTTGGTGGAGGTGGGATGTTCTCCTTGCCAATTCGATCGACTTCGCTACACTTCTTCAAGTCCTCTTCGTCGGAGATATCAAGGGTACCAGCGCCATGGTACATCAAGTTTGTCAGGGTCTCTTCAAGTGTGTCCTCATGGATCTCAAACATCCATCCCTTAGGGAATGACTGGCCGGGACGCCATGTGTTCCCAGTAGTATTACCCGACTTAGTGACAGGGGTGGCAATAAGTCTGCCATCGATCGACTCAATATCTTTACCCGATTTGGATAAATGAGAAGGTGGGTCGACACGTCGGACAGTCTTCTGGATCTTACGCTTGATACCCTTCGACGGCGAGGAGAGAGTGGCAAGGCTATCCTTGCGGGAAAGGGCTGGGCGACCGGAAGAGCCAGTGGCAGGTGCAGAAGAAGTGGAAGACGGGTTGTGGGACCGTCGCTTTAGGGAAGAGGTGGATGAAGATGCATTGACTGTCTTCTTCTTAGAGACGACAGGGTTAGAGAGGGTAGAGGGCTTCGTAACGAGAGCATATTTAGGAACAGAGTTCTCGTCGCATGAAGCGGGTGACAATTGGGACTTCATGCGCTTGGTCTGGGTGGATACATTGACAGGGACGTTTTCGTCGTAGATGGTGTAGAAGGGCCGCTTGCCGGAAGAGGTGGAGAGACCAAGCGGTTTCTTTGACAAGGATGACTTGGAGAAGTGGCCTATGGGAGAAGGAAGACAATGTCGGTCAGCGTCATCATAAGTACCATTGTAATCATTATCATTGTTACCATCGACAACGTCAAACAATCGAGGTTGTGGATCCTGAAGTTAAGCAAAGTGGAGCTCCAAATTTATATTGGGAAGTGACATCACGTCGGAGCGGACCGGCGACTGGTGAAATGTGTTGCGCAACGTGGGAAGATGAAACACAACCTGGACGATCAGGACGTGGGGTTTTGATTGGCTAGCCAAATATAGGCGGGCGCTCTTGCTCGAGTTTCTTAACTCCATCGCAGTAGCAGTCCATCTGACACCTAGCTGATACTTGCACAGTATACAAGGTATGTCTGTATGTATGTGTGTATCTAACTGGGGGCTGGGGCTGGATGGTACCATCGGGGGTTTTCGCCAAATAGATAGAAACAGAAACAGATAGAGGAAAAAAAGGAATAGCGATCAAAAGGTATTTTATCAAAAAAATTTTTGAAAGGAAAGAATATTTAAACAAGTTAACCTTTAACAAGACTATGGTCGCTTACCGTCAAGTGTTGCGTCAAGACCGCGAACAATGTTGGTGACGTTGCCTAACACGGTCCTCTTCCTCGGCGAAAGAGGGGTAAGAACATGGCGAGGTTGGGTCGAAATCAAGGTCGCCATTTTATCTCTTCCAATCAGATACGTCAGGATCCTTTAGAAGATAAAAGAAAAAAGTCGAAAGTTTGTGTCGCTGATAGTTCTTATTGCCCGAAATATATTCTGTCGGATCTCAAAGTCGGATATGATGCAATTACTTTCAATAAAGAAGAATCGCAGAAACCAAAAAAATGGGCGAATGTTCTAAATGTTTAAAGAAGAAAGTGGCGATGGTGGTGGGCGCGGATGGTGGGAAAACTTTCAAGGAGGATGGGGCGAAATGCGACGGGGGAAGAGGGAAAATGTAACTGAAAGGTGCGGGAGTGGCAGAAGATAAGAGAAAATCGCAGTGGGAGGAACAAGGTCGGTACTCAGTACGACTACGACGGACAGACAAGACTAAATTAAACCTAGATGCACAATGCAGCAAGATTATGACCTTTACAGGCGAGGGGGTGTGGGAGACTGATCGATATGCCTCCTCTGTCTATGTGATGTATGTTATGCAGCTGAGCGATAAAAAGAAGCGAGAAGGCTGCAGCTGATCGAGAAGTAGAACGAAAGAGAAAAAAAAAGACTGAAAGAGATGGGTGGACGGTTGGGTGACCAGGTGGATAAGAAGGAGTAAGGAAGTGGGATGAAGAAAGACGAAACAGACGGCGTGAGGGAGGAACGGCTGGAGTCCGGATGAGTGAATGAGACTAGGTTATATTAAATGGATGCACGCTCTCGAACACGACCTTGTCGGTTTTTTTTGAATCTTGTTCCCCAAGACAGCTGCAAGTTTCCGGATTTTCAGACAGGACTGCTGCTTTCTATCGATCTCCGGCGCGTCGTTGGATGGATGAACCCCGTTCAGTGTCTCCACAAGGCACAGTCAGAAAAATGAATTTGGCACACAAGATGTTACTATTCGATTGTGCAGTTTAATTTGGTTGCAGCACAGGCTAAGGAGCAAGATGATTATGAGAATTAGGATGGATTGGATTAGGATGAGCAGGAGAAGAGGAGGATGAAGAAGGGAAAGATTAGGTTTGAGGTTTGAGGTTTGAGGAAGAAGAGAGAAAAAAGGTCGAGTCGAGTCGAGTCAAGTTAGGAGACGAGGAAAAGTAAAATTGAGGATGTCGGTTTAAAGGAGCGGACCGTGCCAAAACTACACGAGTAGAAAAGAGGTACCAGTATCTTCGAAGCTACCAATGACGACGACGACGACAACGAACAGTAGAGAGTGATAGTGATAGTGATAAGCAGAGAAAGTTTTTTTGGCCTTAAGAACGGAGGAAAAACCAGCCCTAGGAAAGGGATGAGGAAATTATTCAATTACACTTCCCAATTCAGCACTGAAATTAAGATCCCAAAAATCGGGTGGCAGAACTTCACAGAAGCAAATCTCGAGAGAGACGAGGAGGAAATGGCAGGCCAGGAATGGACTGCCAAGCCCCACCCCGAGTGCGATGGTTCCACACCTTCAGGCCCTTCCATGTATTGACATGGGTGGCCCCTGCCTAGTCAAGCCTTGGCGGACCATTCCTTCGCCATCACCGATTTTACGCGTGCGCGTGACATTCTTGCGTCTTGCTACGGTCGTTCTTGTTAAAATTCTCGAGCAAGGCGAATCTTTTCGATGAAAGTAGAAAGAGGACTCCACTTTCCCGCATCTCACAGCCTGGAATGGACAATCCCAATCAGCTCCAACCGACTTCTCACAGCCTGCCTCTGTCCGAAACGTATCTGACTCCGTGGCGGGTGCGCTCTACATTTCTAGGTATACTCCGACAGAAAGGGCAAAAAAAGAAATGGGTTTGAATAATTTCCACATTTCTGCTTAAACGTCTGTCTGATGAAGGCCTGAACAAACTTAAGACAGGAACAAAGACATATTTTGACATTTGACAGCTTTATTTTAGTTTTAGTACCTGAACGAGTTTCTATCCTTCTTCTTCTTCTTCTTTTTTTTCTTTTCGCGATTATAGCAAGAGCTTAAGAGCAAAGCTAGAACCCGGTTTCGCGTTCCTCAAGGGTTGTTCCTCTCGAGCCTACCGTAACGGGCATTTAATCCTCAAACTGTTGGTACCAGCTTCCAACTCTGGCTTCAACAAATCCGGCCACTTTCAAACGAGTTCCGACGGCGAGGCCAGCTGGCGAAGGAAAAAAAAAAAAAAGTACACGAAGTATTCGATTCTGTGAGTAAGGGAAATTGGTACCTTCTAAAGCTTATAAGTGTACATATAAAAGTCTTGAGGAATTTAAGGTTGCGTTTCGTCGAAGTAAGGGTCCTATGATCTATCGATAAGTATCCGGTGACTTCGTATGATCACATTGAGGCGGGATAGTCCGATACCATACAATATGGTCCACCAATAAACGTCAGAGTGTTAAGCTACTGGTATAGTTTAACTAAACCGCCCGGACGCACATGCAAAATCACGCAAGCTTGACCAGTGTGGAGTGCAGCTTGCGCTTGCATCGCAGCGATACGAACTACAGTTCTACGGTTATACTTATCGACGGCTATATGCTAATCTGATATGGCCCGGATCCTGCAGTCTGACCTCAGCATCCAAGGAGCCTCAGGAGCGGAACGTGTAGTAGGAGCCCTGGTAGAAAAGGTATCGTCCTACATATCAATATGGCAGCTAGAAACCATTTATTGAAGAACTCTCTCTCTCGAGCTCTCTAGACAGTTTTCCCATGTGAATTTTAGAGTAAAAATTTTTTTTCGCCTACATTCGAATATCCTGGCCTTTCTATATCCATATACCCCCCATACCCCGGCGTCTAAGACTTTTACCTGCCCGTCCTTTGAAGGAGGGGCTTGCAGCCCCCACTTTCTGATTGGCTGCCAACAACCTCGCCGCCAAATCTCCTGTGCGGTTACAGAAACGCCTAAGGCCAGAACACCCATTGGACACGCAGGGAAATTCTGCAACACCAAAACGCGAAAAGCACGCCCACGACCACGTCAAGCATACTCTTTTTCCCGTTCGTAAAATTTAAGGCTAGAATTGCTTCGCAATTATCCCGTTTTCGTCAATTTTCGCCCAGGTAGGAAAATCTGAAGAAAAGAAAGCTGCTGCGCTGCCGGGCTTCAAACGGCGGAGTTTGAAACGTCTAGTCTGCGTTTTAAATTGTTGGACAAGTCGGCTGTTTCAAGAAGACATGTTCTAAATTAGTAAAGGCCATGGCCAGTAGCTATAGTCCTGCGGCCACCGCAGGGGTGAGCCAGAGTGTCTAAAGATATCTATAACTTTCTGGAATCAAATGTAGTCGTCTGAGGTGACGCAGAATGTATAGTAGCACTGCAGAGCCCTTATTACCATAGAATGCCAGTATATATTTAGAAGAAGCAAGAGCACAGAGATAGTTGTAGTACTTGTATACGTCTTTGAATGGCAAGATTAATGAGAACTCAAGGAAACGCTAATTGAAACAGCAAGTAAACCATAAGAAACCACTCGAGAGCCCCGCCTCCTCCTCATCCATCCCGCCTCCATTCCGGGAGCAGTGCAATCCGCGTAGATACCAATCCTAGCAAAAGGAAATAAGGAAATGAATTCAAAAGCATAGACAAGAGATATCAATCCACACCTCCCCTGCCGCTCCTGAAACCTCAGCTTGCTCGCATGGCAGAAAGATTCCTGGGAAGTTTCCCATATCCGTCCAAGTTCAGCTGATGTATGAGCTGGCAATGCACCCATCCAGCCGTCCTCGTCCATTAATTACCTAGGCTTCCTCGTATCGAGAACCTTCCCGGCATGACGGGGTCTTGGTAGCACCCAATCCCATCCGTTGCCTCCGTCATGCAAAGGCAGTTCATGCCGAGTACCATGACGGCATAAACTTCTACGCATAGGCTGGCAGATCGGGAGGCGAGGAAAGGACTACTCAAGGATCTTACCACCTCATGCCGAACCAGTCGAAGTCACCATCGATGTTCACCCAATGGCCTTTCTCTATCGCCGATTCCCACCTACAAATCCATGTAAGTTAGTAAATTAAATCTTCACTCTTCCTCCGAGGCTGGAGCCTTGAGGAAACAAAAAAAGAAACGATGGAAGGGTAGTTACTCACCCCATGCCCACAGCGAGCATCCGGCACATATCTCCATAATACCCACAGACCACCCAGCCGTCTTTAGCCACCCTCAAGGCCTCAACCTGGACTCCAAAGTCGACGAGATAAGCCACTGCAGCAGCCTCTCTTTCGTCTCTTTCCATCTTGTTCAGATCTTCAGCCCAGAAGCCACCAGGCTGTCCCACAGCCACACTCCTATCCTGCGCCCTTACACAAACGCCATTGCGCCCATCAGCGCCACAGTTCTTGATCTCTTCATCATCAAATACGGTAGAATCATCCGAAGAAATGATTCTAACCGGTAGCTCCGCCGACTGGCTAGGATAATCTGGGAGGAAATAGTCCTTTGGCCATTTATCACCTTCACCCTCGCTAGCTGCAAAGACACCCTTGATGACATCACCGGGCATGTTCAAGCTAACCTTCATAAATCTAGCAAGTGGAAGATATCCCTTATGCCACCTCCACTCCCTAGCACCTCGGTCACCGCGTCGGATCTGAACAGCCACAACGTTCTTGCTAGCTTCAACACCGATGGCATGAACCCTGTCCATGATAGTAGTCTGAATATCAGCCCGAAGTGGAATGGCCTCGTATCCTGTTCGTAGGAATTCAAAGATCTTATGCTGACGCTTGACACCAACTTCGCGGGCATCTTCAAATTGGTTCTCAAATGCATGTCCAAAAGCATCCTTGAACGTTGCAGGAGTGACGAGCCTATGAGGTGTGTTCCTTGGGCAAGGTAGACTTCTTGACATCGCTGGTGGGGTACACTTATTAGTTGGTGGCGGAATGTCGAAGTACTTGTTGATATCTCCATATGCCCTATTCGTTATCGTCAACATCAACATTTCAATGCATAAGCAAAATAGCTTGGATAGATTATCGTAACTTACCATCGTCCCTTCTTGCCAACGACGAAGAATTCTCTCTTCTCTTCAATAGCTAGAGCATAAGCCATCCACAAACCCATAACCATCTCTCCAACACCGCCAACTCGTCCCTCCCAATCATCGACAACGAAGGTCATGGTCCTCTCGCACTCTCCATCCCCGCCTTCTTCATCATCACCCCCAGACAACTCCAACCCTTCATACCCCTTATCCTCCTCATAGTATCCCAAATGCGCAGCCATGGGTTTACCCATCCTATTCTCCGCCGTAGCCATGCTCTTCATCTCCACCGAGTCGCAAAGTGCTCTGTACCACTCCCCAGGCAATGGATAAGCCTCCTCGTTCAATGGCATAGAAATAGCATATCCAGTACCATTGCTAACCATCAATACCTCCGGGGCGCGGGTGTAACCTCTCACATTTCCCCCATTTGTAATCAACCCAGGGAACAACATTTCAAAAACCCCAGAATCGGTGTACTTATATGACCATGTGGCGCTGGCAATGCCGAATGCGATGATGACAGAGACACCAACGATCCAATAAAACAGTACACCCCATTTTTGTCGCAGTCGTCGGAAATGCTCTTCACGTTCTCTCCGGATAAACCTATGAAGTGTGTATTCGTCGGCTGGGAGATAGTGCTCATAAACACACGGCTTGGCTGGTGAGGTGGGTGTATATAGAGTTGTAGAGTCGAATATTATTGTACCGGCGCCAGTGCCAGGTGTTAATGTGCGGGCGGAAATTGGGATAGGTGTTGGATATTTTTCGGATGCATATGCAGATACCGGAGTCGGTGTCTGTAATGTGGAAAAATATGTGGGAGAGGCAATTTGGTAGTTGCTTTGATATGGCGGGGGGAGGAGGAGTGTGAGGTGCTTCGGTGGGCTGCGAGGCATTGTTGTTATATATTATTTTTTTCTTTTAATTTTTATATACGAGTTTTACTTTAAAGGCCCGTCGAGGTACCTCTTCGAGAGACTTGCTCCGGATGGGTTTTTCTTAGAAATGAATGAAATATCTAGCTTGGGATGATAAATGGGTTCCAGCGAATATGTCGAATACTCGATATGTTTATCGTCAATGGGACCCAAGCCCGATATTTTCCCCTCACAATAATTTGGGGGAAAAAAAAAAAAAAAGAGAGAGAGAGAGAGAGAATTTGGCTGGTAAAAGGACTGATAGAAAAGAAACAGGAACCGGTCCGTGGATATATATAAAGGGATGTCGTACAGCTTTGCGAGGCGTGATGATAATTTCCTGTTTGTATTGCGTACCGTCGAGGTTCTCGAATCTCCAATCGCCCGGAATGAGATTAAACAGCGAGTTGAATTCCTAAACCAGCGGACAGCTCACGGGAAAAATGGATGGAAATCACGAGCTCAAGCTGTCAAAGCTCTCCTGTTTAATTATATAAAAAAAAGAAGGTGGGTGAAAGGAATGATGATACCAGAAAGAACCAGTCCTGGAATGTCGGGTTTAAAGGATAGGATGAAGTAATAAAAAGCCTTGGGAGAAAAAAAAAGAAGGAAAAGAATTGAAGTCAAGAATTGAAGAAGGGAGTCAAGAAATGTATGTATTGACATTTTCGTAAACATCAAAACATCATCCTGCAGGACATGCAGACAAGGGGCTTTCCACCCACACCAGCCCTCCTTTTGCTGCCTGAGATGAGCGAAGGGCGTTTCAATCGGTTTTGGTTGGTGCGGCAGACGCTGGAAATCCTTGCCAGCGAGCCACTGTTTTCCACCCACCAGACCATTGGGAGGCGATGGCTCTGGCTTGGGGTCCTGACTAGCTATTTCCGGGTTGTGCAGGGCCTGAAACGAACCGAGCTGGTCGGCCGACACAGCCTGGATTCTGTATCACTAATTCAGGAGACCGACCGTGAAGATTCTAGCTATGCTATCCCCTTTGAGCCCAACGTTAAGCCAGATCTATAGAAGGGACCGTTTGCAGGCGGTTGACGGTGAAGCCTTTTCTCCGAGGCCGTTTATGCTGGGAAACATTTCTTAGGATGAGGAAGGATTAAACGGTCTTCGATCCCCGATGGATTTTTCGAGGGAACTCCTGCATTGGCGTTGCAACTGGACAGACTTTCAGCTGCGGTTTGAGATTAATGCATTTCAGGACTAACTCGTACTCGTTTAAGACCAACTGCTAGCATGCTCGGGATATTCGGTTAACATATAATCGTAATCGATACCAAACCCGGTAGATGCCTATGGGTTATCTCTCACTTTGAATTTCTTGATATGTTGAAGCTCTGCATACCATGACTCAGAGAGGTACCCATTCGCCAGCTCACTCATAGGAACGTGCAGATTAATATTTTAAAGTTGGGTACATATTTCTTAGACACAGGTAGCATCAGAAAGGGAGGGTATCGGGTAGATTCGCGGTCACATATCACTTGGTGAAAATGCTTCAATTACTAATTCGTAACACTTAACAGAAAGGCCTGCAATTATGACATATAACGCCAAAGGATAATGCTGAACTCCAAAATGCCGAAGGGAATTGAGGGCAAAGCCGATCGCCATTACCTGCACGGCTCACAGATCAAAGGAAAAAAAGAAACAAGCATATGTACACAATTCGGAATTATTCGTCCACGTCTAGCCTCAAAAGTAAGCCACAATACAAATACACTCAAATAGGCGGTAAGGTATTCCTATCACACAATTATCAGCAAAAATCCGGAGAAAGGGTGAGAAGCAACCAAGAAGGACAACATACCTGCAGATAGGGCATTGTAACCTAACCCTCATCCATCCTTCCAAACACCCGGAATGGAAAACGTGCCTACAGGGCGTGACCATATAGCTTCTCCGCCCAACATATACTCCCTGCCCTAATAAACCCCCCACAACCCCGCCTGCATCATCACCATTATCGTTGTCAGGGTCATGCCGGTGTTGTCCGCTCGAAGGAACGACCGGCACCTCTACACTTTGCATACAGATAGCACAATCGAATATCCTTGTTCCCCTTCTTCCGCTTCTAGTCCCGCCATAACCCCCATTACCGCCTTCCTTCGTAGCGGTCGGACTTACTGGACTTCCACCTTCGCCCAAAAGTGCCCTCTCGAGATCATCAGCTGGCAAGATAGGATAGTAATCATAAGCCGGTGGGAACCAGCCCTCCGGTACCAAAAATCTCGGCCCTAGCAGCTCCTGGACTCCTAGCATCCAGATCTGGCACCATACCCATCCCACGCTTGCCCAGCAAATCCACTTGACTGGTCTCGAAAATGCGATATTGTCAGAATAGCCATAGAAGTATAATACAGCGATGAGCCGGCAAGTTGACATCCCAAAAACAAATTCCCATTTAAGGCCCTTGCGGCAGTTTCGGTAGGTGTTCCGGTAGATTTGAGGAACCCAGAAGGAGAGTGATAGAAAGAGTGCAATTCGCTGTATTAGATTGCGAAGGAACAGGGGAAGAGAAATTGAATAGATCAAAAGAAACCCTGTGACCACAAGGAACATGTAAAAACGAGTAATTATTGAGGAAAAATCCTGGCGGACAGTGGTTGCGGGAGGGGGTGCCGTGTTGACAACTGGGTTTGTCCGCGCAGTTGCAGGTGGTGGAAGCGTGCCCGCCGCAGATGCTCGTGCTGCCGCGGCTTGCGCGGCTGCTGCTGCTGGGGAAGACTGGGGAGGGGATGATTGCACCTGTGCCGCTCGTCGTTCAGGAAGCTGAACACGATATATCATAAGCATGTATCGAATCCCAAAAAACCCGGCCAGGACAGTACAGAAAAACGCAGCAGCGATGAGAGCAAGCGAGCTTCGTTCCACCAGAGTAGCAGTGACTATGAATATAATAACAATATAGCCATCAAGAAGAGAGAGGATTCCAATTGTCCAGAATGAAACACGAGATAAGGTTGAGGGAGTCGAAGATTCTTTCATCTGGCGGATCATGAAATAGATTTCGAAGGCGACGATAAGACACGCGTTTAACGCAAAGTTAGACACCCGGTCAAAGTATGATTCAAGTTTGAGCCCCGTAGCAGCCTCTGAGGACAGAACAAATGAGCAATCTGGGGAGTATATTATGGAAGATCCGACAAGCGACGGGGGTGCTATGGGGATGTATTCGCCCGTCCTATGGCGAAGCTCGCGTTCAATAGTATCCACAATACTTTGCTGGGAGAGTTCAGTAAACCAAGAGGCGTCCGGGTGCATTTTGATTGGATGTATTTGGAGGTATACGATAAACTCGCACTGGAGGGGGGGTGTCCCAATATATTGTTCATCGACGGGAATCCATGGTGGGTATTCGTCCCCAGTCTCAAGATGCTCCTCAATCTGCTGCGATAATGATTCGTTTAAAGGCTTTTTTATTAAATTGTAGGTCGTGTTCGATGGTGTTAAATGCGGTAGCCCGAATATACCAGCGAATCTATTACTACAATTAGATATCTCACAATACGGAAACTTAAGGACGGAAACTCTTACTTGTTGCTGTTGGTTGCACCAATGAGAAGACCAGATTCCACAAAGTGGATACCATGCATTTTGACATCAACTGACTGGCCGCCCACACGACCCCCCCAATCGTTGAAAAGTTCCATGTTCATAGAGACAGTTTGAACAACTCCTCGCAATTCTTCGAAATTCTTCGCAGGCTGCCGTTCCTTTATGATCATCCAAAACCGGCCTTTGTCTATAGTTACATTCCGTTGGTAGGTATCGTTGATTATAGGCCGATGAAGGCCTGGTATGTCCAGACGGGTCCAGTCACCGTTGAGCATCCCTGTGATATTTCGGTACATCGGCGCCTCAGACCCTTCCAGAGGGTTTGGTTCCGCCCGTTCGTATTCTGGGGGTGATAGAGAATCGTCGTCATCTGCGCTTAGAGCCACAGCTCCAAGGTCCCTCTTTATTGGGGTATCATCGAGTATGTTTCGTATTGGCGGGGGGCTGTCATCTGCCTTTGCCCGATTGAAGACATCATCTATCATATGGCTAACCCTCGTCCGTACCATTCCCATGCCTGCCGGGCTCCACCAGCCGTCTGCGAAGCCAGTCAAGTTTCCAACATTCCCGTAAGTTGAGTTCTGGAGCTCCCCGAGCCATCGCCGCTCCTCAGATATGATGTCCTTAATATTGTAATCCCGGTTCGAGACATTCGCGGCATTATCGGGAGAGAGGATCAAGATCAGGATGACAACCCCTAGGATTATGCGAGAGGCATCCATGGTGACGGCGTATTTGTCTGCTATACTCGTATGTCTTTCCGACGATATGTCCGGTCTAGTAACCCCAGGAAGCTACCGCATGGCGAAATCCGATTTATGTAATGCTGCTCCTGAAAGTTGATCGTGTATCTAGGTTTGATGATAGGGTCGGCGTTCTGTGAGACTCGTCAAGTTGTTCTAGAACTATAGTATTCTAGCGTATAGCCAGCAACTCGTTTAGTTAAGTCCCATAGTGTTTCTAGATATGTGTCGTTAAGGGTCTGGAGTTTGGTGTGGATCCCACAATACGCAATCACATGAAGGGGGTGGAACTGACGTCGCCTGCGGTTTTGGCGGAGTGTTTGGCGGGCGCTTGGTTGTCATGTAAACAAAGGCTGAACTATTTTTCTGCAACAACGCGTTGCACAACCAAATCCTGACCTCGACATCTTCAACCAGCTCAACCCCAACCTCATCTATTCTTCTCGCCACCGGTACCCCATCCCCACGGCCTCCGACAGTCTCATCAACGAAGTAAACCGTGTCGCCATAATATTCCCTACCGGCTTGTACGCATCTTCATTAAGTTTCCGACCCAGATTCGCCTAGATTTACCATTTTTCTACATCGTCTTTGCCGCCTTGCCGCGCGAAGACTCGATCAAGATGCCCATCAGAGGGACAGCTCCCGAGACGACCAGGTACCACAGGATGGTTCGTCGAAAAACATTTGGCGAGCGTATCGCTAGCTTCCTCAATCCGATGGACAACTGGCTCGCTATCAGCCTCCTCTTTGAGGAATTCGATTGGGACGGGTTTGGAGAGTCGGTTGCTCTTCCTGTGAGCATCGCTCTCAATGTTGCCCTAATGATTTTCAGGGCATCGTCGAATACTTCGGGCGGGTGGAGGAGGTCGAGCCCTCTTGAGGATGTCCTCAGGGATCCTTCCATCCCGTACACTCCAAGAACCGCCTCGTGGTGGGGATATTTTGTATGTTCTGCTGTTTCCAACATTGTCCCATGATGTCATAAATTAACAGCCGTATAGTTTAATATTCTCGCCTATGGTCTCTTCATGTTTTCCGCCTTCAACACCGTCTACACCCTCAACCGTACCCGGCCGTATCGAAACTTCGAGCACTCCGTTCACGGACAGGCACCAACCCCGTCTGCCCGTCGTGTTCGGGTGTTCTCGCCTACCAACCAGTATACGCCAGTTCGCATGATCAAGACGGTGTTCCCAGATTTTGGGTATAAACAAGAGCCCCCAATCCGTGATAATTCCACGGAGGACGAGATCTGGGAAATACCCAAATGGGACTACACCAAATTCAATCTTTCTCTTTCCGCCTACTTCTCTCCTCTCCACTGTATCGTCATCTTTTGTCTTCTCCCGTACACACCTCCAAAGACCGGTGGTCTTTTTAGTGACGCTCCTTCGACGACCTACTCTGCCTCTTGGATGGCAGTGATTTGGCATATAACCTTGATTAACGTTCTCCTCTCGGTCTACCTTCACCTTTTCTTCACGGCTTTCAAGACACAAAGTGCCGATGACAAATACATACATGGACAGGTATTGAATGAGTATAGTAGAAAGTTTGTGCAGCCTAGGCTCAACCCTCAGATGCGCGACGCTGGGACGACTATGGAGAACGGTGGATCTGCGGTATTTACCCCAGCAGAACACAAGCATGGTTTCAAAACCCGACCACACCCTGCATATGAGGGGTACGGGCCACAGGAATCGGAAGGGGAGAAGAGAGCTAGAGAGGAAAGGGAAAGGGCAGACCGTCGAAAGACTGGAGGATTATTTAGTCAATTTATGACACCAACCTCGAATAAGGGTACCTCCGCCGGCACTAGTCAGACGACTACACCTAGCATCAGAAAACCAAATAGCGCAACGACTAACGGCGGCACTAAGACACCTACTTGGACTCCCCAGCGAATTAATGCTGCCGGAGTTCCTGTAACTGATTCACGACAGAGCTTCGGGATTCCAGGAGCTGGGCTCCCGCGAGTCGCTAACGCAGGGACTACAACTAGCAGGAAAAGCTTTGCCAGCGGAGACCTCGTCACGCCAGCACGTAGAGTTGCTGCCGCGAACGCTGGTTTGGCAACAGCTCCTCGCAGTGCATCGAAGGCCGGGAAGAATGGGAATGTATGGGGCGGGGGCGTTGATTACGGCGTTGCAAGCCCAATGAAGAGAACTAGCCGTCGCGGCTTATGAGGTAGCATGGGGTCCCACCTTGTTCCGACAAAGGCTCTGCTCATCGTTACCCTATCAGCACATTTAAACATCATTACCGCATTACCCTAGCCTCGAATCGAGGCCAACATTACCCCTGAACACATCAATCTTATCATGGTCTGCCACCAGCATTTCCTACCGGCAGTTGGATTCCACTTTATGATTGTTGGTTGTCTCTGTCATCCTGACTTCCGAGCATCATTCTCCACAATGTACTGCTCCCGTCAGCTGGCCCTCAACTACCCACGAGTCAAGATGTTCGAGCACATGGGTTCTTTTCACTGTCTATACTTTATCCTTGTTTTCTAGCGATGTATCATACTAGACTGTGCGGTTAGGCGTTCTTTTTTACTTTCTGTTTACTGCGAGGCACGGCGTTTATCTCTGCTTATGTAAAATTAATGTTGACTATCAGAATACGGGTGGGGAAGGTGGAAATATACTTGGACGAATTTGATGGTCTCTCTTTTTTGCTAAAATCAAAAAAAAACGAAGTAATAATATTTGTTGCGATAATACCAGATCGCGGATGTAATAGAGAGCAGATATCTATTCAGTCGCCAAAATACCACCAAGAAGGATAAAAATAATTTGCGAAGCTTCATAACCGCTAACCAAGATCTTCCACTAGAATATATTCACTATGAGATGAATTTGTAGATTTATGCCGTACGCATTATATGGGTAGAAATTAAGCATTACTCCTCCTCAATCTTTCTAATAAGTCTCCGGTATCCTCACCAGAGCCAGGAGGTACAGTCGCCCATATTGTTGTATCGGGGTCAGGGAAATGTGTCCCGTAACTTGTAAAGGAAAAATCCTGGAAATCCTCCGGCCTTATATTGACTGCAGCAGCTACTGCCAAGTCTATCTCGGAGGGATCTAGGAAACTAGAGTCAATGTTGATACCCGGGGCGACAGTAGCTGCTGGTGGGCTTGTGGTGCGCGACCGAGATCTCGATCTTGTTGTGGTTGCAGCCAGGCTTGCCATGCCGGGCGATGCAGACGACATTATAAACTCTGGGGAGTTCCCAGATGTTGAATTAGAGTTCGACTGCGGAACTGATGTGATTGAGGGTGAAGGCAGCTGCTGCTGGTGTATGCCAGCAGCACTTCTCCAAGCAGAGAAGCTGATGTTATTTGAAAAATCAAAATTCGCGGCATTGGAGTAATCACCGGCAAGGTTATAAGCTGTAGCAGGTGAAGCTCCCACCCCGAATCCCTCAAAAACGGTTGTTTCTTGCTGTGCTCCCAGACCCCGAGGCGGAGATGCAGGGTCATCAAGAACTCTCCAATCCTCTAGTCGTGATATAACCCCCTTGACCTGTCTTTTAACTTCCTTGAGTCGTCTCGCACTGGTCAACTTATCATATTTTGCCGCTTTTAATAGTGCCCTGGCCACTTCTCTAAGCCGCCCTCTGTGAGCTAATACAACTTGACTTTCTTGCCAACTACCCTTATCCACACAACTAATAAAGTATTCGAGAGCCCGCCCACAGGCGTCAATTCCCAGAAGCATCATGTTCGCCATTGCGATATCCGCTGTCTCTGGTGGGAGCATGGCCCGCGAGAAAACCCACTTGTCGTCTCCTGGTGCGTCTTTATTTTCGGATTCAAATTTGTCAAGTGCGCCGAGTAGGAATTCTGATGTTTCTAGGAATTTGACCATGGTGTCCAAGGTAACGCTCCAATCGTCCTCGTCTGCTACATTGGGGAACAGCAAGTGTATCATGATGACATAATACAATACCACGGGTACAGAGTGTGCTGTGGTGTTGGTATTACCCGATTCTTTCTTTGATTCTAACGAGCGCACAGCTTCTTCAAGAACTTTCCGTATTCGAAGGCACAATAGTGGGATATTCTGGTTGTTGATACCCTTTAGTCTATGGACAGAGATCCAAAACATGTCATCTTTGTTTGATTCCTCGAGTGCGGTGGAGAGGTTTCGTGGGTATAGGGCATAGATGTGGGAGCAAGTCGAAGTTACGTTCCTTAGTGCCCACCATGACTTTATCATGTACGCTTGGCGCCGACGGGCAGACAAGTTTCCGCTTCGTTCATCAAGTTCCGCAACCTTTGAGAAACGTCTGTCTGAAGGGAGTGATTCGCTGGCGAGCGGCACAGCAGGAAGAAAATCGGCAAACGGTGTGTCGAATTGCATGAACCCCCAGAGCGTAAGAAGAGATAAAACGCAATTAATGTTTTTTAATAACTCAGTTTCGACTTCTCCGATATCGACTCCGTTAATCATTCCTTGTCCAGTAATGGGTTTGTCGTTTAACTGGATGAGGGTCTTATTTGTACCCGCGCAGGCGAGGCTGGCAAAGGCAGTGCCACGGCGACCTTTTCCGATACAGAAATTGTGCCAGGCGAGGAGGAGACACGATTGCATAACTGACAAAGAAAATTTATCTTCTTTACGGATACCCATGAGAGCACAAGCGTATTCAAAGAATGGCTCGCCGGCGTTGGATCCAATGCGGCCGTCTCCAATGTAAAGGGCGTCACCGACCATGAGGTTGAGAAGAATTTCATCATGCTTCCCATCGCGGAATTGCCGAAGAAATAGAGTTTTGGAGGCGATACTGCTGAGAGGATGGAGGCTGAACCAACTCTCAATCATCTGAACAATTTGATGTTGTTCGAATCTTGCCAAAGGACTGGGCTTTTGGGCTGCTGTTCCATTGAGCACGGAGGATGAAAACATCTTGGGACTTGTGTCTGCTAGACAACTCTTAACATAGAACTTTCCAGGCGAGTCCTCAAGATGCTGGCAGCCGAGCCGTCCGTACATAATCGCCACCATCTCTACGACTTCTTGTGCCATGAATGTCAGGACGCCGTCATATGACATAACAGGAGCCCTGTACTGGACTTCCATTGCGTCGGCGGGTGGGCTTGATATGTCGGAAGCCGGTGAATTTGAACTTTTATCAGATAAATCACGACGTTGAAGCGTTGCAGGAGTCTTCGATTCGTCGATCTCTTTCATTTTCAGCCCAAAGGTGGATATAGCACGCAGGTAAGGGTTCTCTGGGACGGGAGCGGCTTCACCACCAAACTCTTGGCGGAAGAAGAGGTCGATATCCTGGGCGATAGTATTGTTCGGATTCCATGATATGAATGGCCGAAGACGAGTCCAGCTCTCAACGGTCTTGGAGGAAAGAAACGATGTCTCACGTTGGAAATCGGACGTCGAGTATGCATGTGTGGAGCTTTCAGCCTTAAAAGCCCCTGCACACGGATCCTGTGTTGAACATGTTGTAGTTTGGAGGGCCTCGTTTTCCTATGAACAACGGTTAGCAAAAAATTGTGTGCCAAACCAAATCTCGCTGAAACCAAGTCAAGAGCTTCAGGCCGCAGCACAAATGTGTTAAATTAACACGATTATGCAAAAAAAAAAAAAAAAAAAAAGTTGAAAATAGAATTTACCTTAATAGTTGCTTGCATTAATGCTGCCGCCCGTGCAGCCGCAGACGCGGATATTCTGCGAGGCCTCCCTTTCGCAGACTCCGGAGCATAGACGCAATCCAGGTTTCGCTCCGTGCAGGCCTCACATCTCGCCGTCCCGGAGCATTTTATCTTCCTTGCACGACAGAATTGGCAGCTTTTTCGGATAGTTACTGGCCTCCCGTGCGATGACATGGCCGGCTGAGGCTTAAGCTTAGGTGGGGCCTGAAAATAACTTTGGTATACGTAAGGGTGGCGAGACCAGTGCCCGCAGTCGTCGTAACTCAGGCCAACGTTTAATAGGCTCCTAGATGTGGTCCCCTGATGGATGGTGAAGAAGAGCCTCAATGGAGGGGTGGGAAGTCAATGACGTCGGGACGGGCGGGGTGATATTGTTTGATCGAGCTTCGAACCTTCTGATCGTTGAATGCTGAAGACTAATTGGATTATGGTAAGCTATCGATGATGCTGAGTAAACAGTTTTGTCGGTGTCGTGAGCCCGATTCGAGATTTGATATCGCCGGGTCGTTCCGCACCAGTCCCTAGTTGATGCAATGCCAGGAAGTTGGATATAGGGTACCAAAATGCGTTCAACCTAGACGAGTCCGTCGGGGCAACAATGAAAAACAGCAGAGCACGAAGACAATAAATCTCCGTTTAAGATTCTTTGTAATCGAGTATATATTTAAAAGTAATAAATATTTAAAATTTTAGTGTAGCCTGTCGAGTGAACGTGAGGAAAGGATCCGTTGAGAGAGAGTGCACGGTGGGCCAAGGCGCAGGCTGTATAGAGTTCGTTTGGCCCCAACGGGAACAGACAAATGATACGAAAAAGTTAAGCGGCGTCTGCAACTTGATGACAAACGGACGAAATTCGCTCGGATAGTCAATGACGATTTGGCCGGAGAGTTTAAGCTTCACTTATGTATTGGGGGTAAGTTGTGAGCGTTATATATTTCTAGGTAAGTACTTATGCGGTATTCATTAGTCAAAGCTAGTAAGACTCTGCGTGCCGAACTTAAGATGAAATATTGGGAAACACGGCAGGGCACCCAGAAGCGATAGCAGACTTCGATATCAGTCGTCATAAAGGAGCCTTGCTCCCTGCATCTGTCAGCAAACGAGCCTTGAAATTCGTAGGCGTTCGTCACGGATTTCCCGACAAGCAATTGGAGGAGGAGGCTTGGGCCCTTCTTTTTACGGGCTCATCTAGTGGGGTATCTATGAATATGTAAACCTAGGATTCTACAGTCACATCTTACTCGCACTTCGCAATTCAACTAGTATGATATGCGGTCGGATGATCGGTAAATACAACTGGTTCTCTCTGGTCAACTGAGCATTTCGGCCTGTGGTCCCCAACTAGCAGCCAAGCCCGCGGACCAGACAGTGCGTATCTGACACAGGAATAGCAAGATGCAGATAGATTTAGGGTAGGGGATAAGTTAATTGCGGCCAGTACTCCGTACCGTGGTCAACCTTTGAAGCGTGTGCCCACGGTGCAGCTAGGTTGTCGCCAGACCGGGCGGGATTCTCGTGAGTGGTGGAGTTAAAATTTTAACTGTCACCCCTTGTAATCGGAGCGTTTGTTCCTCCACTTCTAATGCGGCTAACCGTAGATGACATAAGGGCAACAACCTCAAAATCTTGGTGATTATGAAATATAATATCTACCGTCTTCAATTGATCAACCTCGTAATTTGATGACAGATCAGGCGCTTGGCAAGTCGGAGCTTGCGACAAGACGCCTTGCAGATGGTGCCTTCTAGGATAGCTCAAGACCTTGTAAGAGAAAGCTTATTCGGTCGCGCGTGTTCCTGAGGCTGTAAGAAAAATGCAACAGATTGCGGGGTGCAACCACACATTTTACGGTGCACTTTGCACGCATTAAGAACGCAATGAGGCTGAATGTGGATTGCTGAAGTGTATTTTTGAAAATACTGACGACCAGTGATTATCATACTCATCCGGGTGATTTAATCCTCTTATATGATAGACTGGTGGGAACTTAAATCGGAGATATCTTCGGTGCATACGTGATCAATCAATGGATCAATCTATTTTGGCGTTCGTCGCATATGGGCCGCGCAACCCATTAACCTTGGCCCTCTTGGAAAGAACAAAGGTGTTGGAAATTTTAGAGGTTGCTGGCCGGCGTATACAGATACGAAATTGCGGCCCAGATCACATAAAACTTTGTAGCCATGGGCCCATGCGTCAACCGGTCTCACCAGAAGGCGTGAGCGGCCATGTGGCCATAGTTTCGTAAATTGACAAATCCCTCCCGGCTTCCCTGCTCGATCCGGTTTATTGTTGAGCCCTTGGCTCTTTAATTGTGGTCTGAGTTAGCTACGTTAGATTTGGGTATTGAACATGTGGAAAGGCGTCTGGGTTTCAATTAATGGACACCATCTGCATCTGCATGCAGATGGATGTAGAGCTCGCTGGCCAGGGTGGAGGTACGAAGTATACTAGTAGCGTAGATCTAAGATATGCCAACCTCCAATGTCAAAAAATACTTCCTATATGCATGTTGACACCTATTTGTAAGCATCCCGCACGATGAAATTTAACGAAGGAATTATGGAGTCCAGATAACACCGCAGTATTATATCATCTAAATTAAGGCGAATCTTCGCTTTGCATTGATCAGGAGATACATAGGTTTAATACTTGGTTTAAACTAAATGTTTTGCCATTTGACAGAAACACGCAAATATTCTGTAGATTAGAAAGGATATGGTATGGATATTACATGAATGCCGGTGAAGGGTCGCCACGAGCATCAATCGGAAAGGATCCCATTAGAGGAACTTGGTGATACAGGTTTCATTTGTTGCTGCTAGGCGGAAATTGCACCCGAGGGGGTCTGTGAGTTCTGAATAATCTGAGATACTTTGTGCTCAATAAGCCTCCTCCTGACGCCGTGACCTGGTCACCTTCTAGGCACTCGGTATTCGTATGCAGGTCTAATCTGGCTGGGATTGGTGCTGACATCTGCACGTAAATAGCAATTTGATACAGTCTTTGTTTTTATAACGGATCGAAAACCTAGAGTCTAAGTTTGAATCCGGATTAAATGAACAGGACGACGGGTTGGGCGCAATATCTATCAGCTATCGGTACAAGAAGTAAGACGGGAGGAGGCTTCAAAATGCATCACGGGATACCTTGCTGGCATCCACCGTTTCCAGTCAAAATTCGATTAGGACATACGTCCGTATGCATGGCTAACCAATAAAGTTTTTTGGCTTTGCTTTTCTTTTTAAGAATAGAGCGAGAATAGGGTGTCGAGGGCCCATTCCCTCATGAGCTCCTTACGTTAACCGGCCATTCATACAGGAGCAGCAACTAGAACAGATGCAATCGGATTATAACTCAAAGGATAATATTCTCCACCCTGGAATTAGCCGTCCCGATGTTTGGCCCTCGATGTCGATATTTCAAGCAGGGATGAAACAAACTACATATGTCTACAGGCCCCGAAGGACAATCCATTGGCCCGGAACAGCGCTCGTGTACCCGATGATAATATCTATCGGCACTTGCGCCTGTGATCAATGAGTACAGGTATTCCTGCCTGCAACTTGCAATCCTGCGAGTTCCAGTCGTTGTCTTGGGGCAATAAGACGAAGCCCGCGTGGATCTGCCAGCTTACGATAAATTGATGGCGTCGTATGAGAGTAGAACAAGTGTCTTTACCAAAAGAGAATAGTGGATATAGGAGATATCAGTAGGTCACATCGTATTTTGTAGGAATGAATATTAATACAATCGTGATGCAATATTGTAAGGTTCTGTGCGCATGCATGGCCCTCGAGCTATCTTTACGTAATGACTGACGACTTGCAGTCTGTAGTTGAATCATTTTGCATTTAGACCCACAGCCTTTCGATACAAACATACTAGATTCCCACTGTTTTTCATGGGTTCAAGACCTCAGAGAAAAAGATATCCTGGTCGGTGGGTAAGAGCCTCAGCTGGACTAGATAGGTTTCGCAACATTGGCACCGGCAATGTGATTTGGATTCTTGCCCTTTGAACCTATAATACTTCTCCGAATCGGTCGATTAGAGTCACCAATCTTGTCCACTCATTGTCATAATACGTGCACATATATGCATACTCTGTGCCGAGTAGCTCTAGAACAGTCATTATCTTTTCTAGACCACTTTTCCCAGCAGCGGATCTTTTGTTCATATCGAGCTTCAGCTCTCGAATTCAATCCGCATGTGTACATGGACACTAACGGTAGCTGTTATCCCAAGGCAGATTTTTTTTTATCAATAATATCGCATGCGTATATATATAGTACTGCTATTATACCTATAATCGCACTTGACGAGTGTAAAGAAAGTTTCGCGAGATCAGATGACATCATGGTATAAGGCTGCAAGCTGCGTAGGTTAACTACATCTGTATCAATTATAAAAAACTACTATTTGATCATGGGCGAGGGTGAACTTTGCCGAAAACTGGAAAGAATTTTGGTATTGTTAATGGTTGCATTGTTGTGTGATGCCATGGTCGCGAGTAAACTCCGTAGAAATGCTATGGTCATCATTCGGAGCTGCGCAGCTAGGCATAATTAAAGAATTCTAGAAGTCCCCGTTTGAAAATCGGATCATACGCAAACACACCTCCAACTACGCTCGTGTAGGCCTGATTTGTACCTGGACGGTAGAACATAAGCATTCTAGCTTAAAACACGGTTTTGACTATGTTCGCATGAACGGGGAATATTAATAAACCTCCGCGAGACACGCGCGTACGGATGGTATTCGATAAAGAGACGGATGTAAACCGCTGACCTTATACGGCGTGTCAGAATCGAATCGGTCGCAAACCTTGGATTGGGACTCGCTCGTAGGTTATAATATTTAGCTCGGAAGGCTCCCAAATCGAATCCTTTAGATCTGCTTCGCCTTAGCTCTTGTTAGAATATCGATATCAATGTATACATATGTACTATTGCTATATTATCTTCCGACGTAAGCAAGGGGCATCCGACGTTTTTTTTATCCTAGGGTACCAGAGTGTCCCAGAACTTTGGACGACTCGCGCAACGCAACCAAAGCCGTGGATCGTCAACCCAACACCATGCACGGATATTCAGCCTCACTCGAACCAACGCAGCTGCGCCACCTTTATGGGCGGATCCGAACATTGTTTTCCGAATTCAGAATCTGAGTAATCAAGCCGCCTGTGAGCTTTGTAGATAAGAAGGTCAAAATATCAGCAGAGTGCGTGGCACCTGGGCGGGGTTTTTCTTAACAGACTTATCGATTCGACTTTAGACCTGGGTGGCCAGGCAAGAAGCGGCAACCGTCTCGAATGAACTCGGCGTTATAATGTTGGACCAAAGCTCGGTCGGGCTGTTACACAACAGACCGGGCTAAAGTATCAAGCCGGTGCCGAGAGAGCTCGAGTTACACACGACAAGTTGATATGAACACAAAGGCCGGCTTCGCACCATGGCCCGCAATCGGCGCATATACTGAAGCATTACGTAGTGCTTTATCCCTTGCCAGACCGGAGTTACCTAAGCCAACTCGACCAAGGCATTACATACGACTGGTGTAGGCTGGGTTTTTGCTCTTAAACCCCGACCATAGGGCCTCCTACTTATATGAGGGCATGTGTGCGGTGGTGCAGCATAGATGTATGGTTTGCCTAAACGATGAAGATAGTATATAGGATGATGGCACCATCAGTAAAGGATATCTCAGTGTAACAAGACCAGAAGATGCTAACAGTAAAAGTGGTACCATACCATGGCAATATATTCCAGGTATCCATACACTGGATCTGCATATCTAAATCTTTCGCTATCGATAGCCACCAGTATTAAAACCAGCCTTGATATTGTTGGATTCGACTACGATTAGAGGATCCGAGGAGGCGCGGAAGCAACCTTTCATTCGGCTGGGGTTCTACTGCTTTGGCCAGTTTCTCTACTGGATATCACAGTTCGTAAACCTAACAACCGCCCGGTTTGCCATACCGTTGCGCCCTGGTCTCGTTTGCACCCTGGATAAAGGTTGCACGTTGAGATGCATGCAGCACTCGGCTGACAACACTTGGTTGTTTATAACGTTTACAACAATGAGGCTATGTTATGGCGGGCCAAAATGAAAAAAAAGGATTTCTATGTGCAACGGTTCAAATTACACGTACAAATGTGCAAAATAGATAAATGTGCATACATGCATCATAAATCTCACTAGCCACAATGGTCACAACGCTCAGCAACAGCCCCAGCATTCGGCAGCAGCTCTGGCGCTCAGCAATGGCTACAGTGCTCAGTAATAGCCATAGCGCTCAGCATTAGCTACAGCGTTCAGCACTAGTTACAGTGTTCAGTACTAGCCATGGTGCTCAACATTATGACACCAGCTAGTTGTTTTTGATAATTAAATTATTTATCACGTTTGAGATGGACTGAGACTAATTCAAGACTATTATTATGTCTGAAATCGAATAGCTTTACAATTACTATGACAATAGGGGTTTAAAGAATAATGATGTAAAAATAATAGGCTTATTACTGAGAGCTGTGGCTAGTACTCAGAGCTGTAACCATTACTGAGCACCATGACTGTTGCTGAGCATCATGGCCGTTACTAAACACCGGGGCTGCTGCTAAGCGCCGTGACCATTGTGGCTAGTGAGATTTATGATGCATGTATGCACATTTATCTATTTTGCACATTTGTACGTGTAATTAAGCGTTCGCACATAGGAATCCTTTTTTTTCATTTTGGAACGTTATATTAGTAACTACGTATCTATATATTGTGAGCGGTAAGTTCCATTCAAATACACGGCTAAAGAGGTTCATGATCTGGTTGACGACTCCTAGCCAATACTAGCCAGTTGGATTACGTTGACACAACTTGCAACGCTGACCAGGGTTGGACTAATTAAGTAACTACTGGGCTTAATTACATGTTTAGCAACAGGAGTCGATTGACAATGCTTCATGCATATCTTCCATGCGATAGATCCTGGTACTCAACGCTTATATCGAGATCGAGCGAATCAAAAATTCCCATTCCGAATCTATTCGTATTTCCTGACCCTGGAAAACCCCACAATGCCAAGCGCCTACCCATACCTACACTTCCAGGAAAGGTACTGCGATATAAACCTTTGCAGCCTTTTCACACGCTTGAATATATTGTTTTCAGTACTTGATGTTTTATTTTACATTCGTGACAGTTCCTTTCCAATGCGGGCATATCAATGATTCATTGAATTCAAAGACGTACGTAGGTCTATACGACTTGAAGAGGAATGGTTCTCCAGAGGACCTCAAGTTCGAGCCAATCAGGTCAGGGGGTTCAATCGGATTTACCACAAAAACAACGCTCTTCGCGGCTACTTTTGGTTATAGGAGTTGAGTTCCGGGGATGCATTGCATGCAAGCACATCAAACCGAGAGGGATTATCTTGGCTGTCTAAATAATACACTTTCTGAATAGGCGGCCATGAATAAGCCGATGTTGGGATATGTAACAAGCTCATTCTGGGATGGGTCCCGGCCACCATCCCTTAGAGACGGTTCTTATGGAGCTTTCATCGATTGGGCACTTGGTATATATATCTATGTTAAGGGATGGGTCTAATAGCGGATTTCATGAGCACTCGATCCCCTTTTCATCAACAAAACTATTTCTCTCCTAGTTAAACGCGGACACCTAGCGACTTGATACCTCTCGGGTGCGACTATTGGCCGATCCATAGACACCTCAACATCTACACCTACCCCGGGCACCATAAGCTAGAATGTCGGACAATATCTCGATTCTCGACTGTAATTGGGATCTTTGTCCCATATCCGCCAGCTGGTTCGGATACCGCCCTTCCCTCCCCATGAACGCCACATTCCTCGCAATTTTCACAATCGCTTTTACAGCCCACATCTTCCTCTCAGTCCATTATAAGACCCACGGCTTCGGAATATGTATGTCTATTGCCTGTGGTTTAGAGGTGTCTGGTTATATCGGTCGCATACTTGCGTATAACAATCCCTGGTCTCTTCCTGCATTCTTCATTCAAATCAACGGTGTAGGGCTAGCGCCAACGTTTTTCGCGGCCGGCATTTATCTATGCCTAACCAGGATTGTGATTGCATATGGAGCGGATATCTCTAGGGTACAGCCGAAAGTTTATACATACTTCTTCGTGCTTTGCGATATCATTTCGTTGGTGATTCAAGCACCTGGTGGAGCCTTATCCTCTGTATCGGCGAGCCAAGGAAAACCGCCGACCCTCGGGGCGTACATTGGGTTATCCGGTATCTGTTTCCAGGTTTTGTCGTTATCAATCTGGCTAGGGTTGGCTGCAGAATTTGCGTGGCGGTGTAGGAAAGTAGGGACAAAGGCCTGGGACCCTAGGTACGAGCAGTTGAGGGACAGCTGGAGATTCAAGGCTTTTATGGCAGCGCTAGGAATTGCGACCGCTGCGTTGTATGTCAGAAGTGTTTATAGGATTGCGGAGCTGAGTGAGGGCTATACTGGGCATTTGGCGAAGGATGAGATTGCATTTTGCATTCTAGAAGCAGTGTATGTGGCAATCCTTCCCTGAAAATTGTTCGGGATCATGACATCAAACCCATGGTGATCGGGCTTTTGGACTAATATAATGTATGCTTGACCTAGGATGATCGCGATACTGGCGCTCGTTACAGCAGCTTACCATCCCGGGTATGGATTTGGGGAAGCATATGGCCCTATTTCTGAACAGAAGGCATTGTACCTTCCGCCATGGAAAAAGGGTGCGTTCTTTACGAGGGATCTGAAGAGTAGAGACATTCCCGTCGAATTGAGTGTACAGAGCAAGACTTGCGCACGAACGGATGGGATCTAGTCGTCTAAGTTTGCATAGTTGGGTTGGTCTCTGGGGGCTCGGGAGTAGCTGGCCATAGGCTAGTAGCAGCCATCTTGCTATCTGGATTTACGGACGATCGGAAGGATATTGGCGCTCCAATTTGCGATTTTCAGCCTACATGCACATATTTTCCAAATCTGCTTGTAATTTAGATATTCAATAGTTGACAATGTTGGTGATTAAAGGACCTCTACATCATTTACTGGATCATGGAGACATTTAGGACTAAATGGTTTAAGGTGAGTTATTTCAATTATGCAGATACGGAAAGTGTATATCTTCGTAGTATAGCCTGATGGGACCATTCATCTTATAGTACCTTCTGCAGCAATACCTATTCGCGTACCAGTATAGCAATCCATGATTACAAAACCCTCATTGCCATTTTGACGATAGAAGGCATTCCGCCCTTCGGTTTTGCACTCCCCGCCAGGACTTGATAAACGAATTCTCCGCGGACCTCGTTGACCCCGTTCGACGGCGGCGGTTGCCTTTGCGCTTCAATATTAAACCTTCGGAGGGTAAGTGCCATGATAACTTTCGTTTCGATCATTGCCAACTCTTGCCCAATACAATTTCTAGGACCACGTTCGAACGGTCTCCAGGCATCCTTGGGAATATCTTCTTCAAGCCATCGCTCAGGACGGAACTCAAAGGGATCTTTCCAGTACTTGTCGTTGACGTGGACAGGAAGAGAAGCGAGCCAAACCATCAAACCCTCGGTATTGAATAGGTTTCCTTCATCATCCTTGATAAAGAATCTATAAATAACTTACGTATTAGCATAGTATAATAGCTATGGGAGAGCAATATAATCTTACCCCGGTTGACCATCTCGGACGGAGCTCGCAGGTGGGTACATTCGGAGTACTTCGCGGATAATAGCCGTGCAATAGTCCATCTTGTTCATTAAGTGTGGGTTTTCGGCCAACATTCTCGGCGCGTCGTCCAGGTTAGTGCCGAAGATCTCATCGAGTTCTTTCCTTGCCTTAGCCATCTTTTCAGGGAAATACGATAGTTTGTGAAATATGTAGCAAATGGTCGAACTGGTTGTGTCATGACCGGCGAACACGAAGATCATCATTTGTGCTATTTTAAAAGTCGCCATTAGAAGAGGGGGCCGGCATGGCTGAAAATGAAGGACCCAACTCACTGATGGCGTTTGCTCTAAACTCTTCATCCATGGTAGTAACGTTGCCTTCTTTCTCCTTGAAATAGGTTTCGAGGGCAAGGTCAATAATAGGCTTGCCTCTCTTCCCAGAACTCATCATTGGATCTCTCGAGTGGAAACGCTTGTCCAGCATGTCCCCGATGATTCCACGCATAGTACGCTGATTCAACCAATACATAATTGGGCGCATTGGGTGCCATCGGTTCCATGGGTTGTATTCGACAGCGGCAGGGAGCCAACTGATCTGGGACTTGAAGGCCTCAACAAGGGGATGGGGTCGTGTCTGTGTTTCAAGTTCTTCATCTCTATGCCGATCGTTGAAACTATTAGGGCACAGCTGACACTCAAAGGTTGGGTTGAATTGCTTACACTACCACACGGCCGATGATGTCGATTGTAAGACAAGTCGTCAGTTTTTCAAGATTGACGACTTGACCATTAGTAGCAGCCTTTTCCATCACTTTACAGAAGGCCTCGCAGTCCTTGACAATTCCGGGAACCAGTGTCATCAGGTGCTGTGCTGCAAAACCAGGGTTGAACACGGACCTCCAGAATTTCCAGAAGTTGCCGTCGGAGGCTACCAGGTTGCCAGGTCCAGAGAGGGGCCCCAAGATGGGATCGAGTTCCTTTATAGCCTTAGGCAGAGAATGTTGCTGAGCGCATTGGTATGCCATTTTGGGGTCGCAGACGACGACCATAGGACTTCCCATGGGCCAGAGGTCCAGATACATGATGCCTTTTTCTTTAAGACCATACTTTTCGAGGAGGAAAGGTAGTTGAACATGTGGGTGAGCATCCATGGGGGTTTCTTGAGTAATCTTGGCCATTACGAGAAGGTGGCCTAGAAGCCAATGATGTGGCGGTTGAGGCTAACAGTTTTGATTGTATCGTTAGCCCATGTTATCTTAGTCTAGTGAACCCTGATTTTATCTTGCGCTTGAAAGCTATGTAGTATCAAATTAATATTAATATTGGAACCCTACCATATTGGGATCATTCCTGAACCTTCGTCGCCAGTAGATACCTCTGGCTATAGATTTGATGGTACCCTGTAGAACATAAAGACCGAGTAGGCCAAAGACGGCATACTTGATCTGTGTCGCTGACGGAATGTACAAGTCGGGTAGATTTGCACTCATGGTGATGCTATGCGTAAACTCGTGGGGTCAATGGTGATGGTGGTGGTGGTGACGATGTGAGAGTGTTTACTATCAAATAAATAAAAAGAAAAGAGAGGAAGGAGAAGGGGGGAAAGAAACAAAGGAAGAAAGGAAAGTAAAAGGAAAAGAAGGAATGAGATCTAGGGACTAGTTGAAGTTAGTCGAGGTGAAGTTGGAATCAGTATGGCCGAGCGGTGCCTTGCCTTGAGACTGGGTCAGAACCCTGTTGAGGGTAACACCAAAAATGTAGCTTGGTTCCCGCCTGGCGCTGTGTTGGTTCTTGATCTGCAGGAACACGATATTGCAATGTTGCCAATTGCGTTACTGCCCTATCTCGACCGCACGAGAAAGTGTACTATAACCCCACGAGGCCTTTGGTGGTGATATACACAGTGTATATATAAGGGGTTTAAAAGTGTGCCTTTCTGGATATGTTCAAGTTTTTGGGTGGGAGTGGCCTTGCTTTTCTAGTCTTGCTGACTCAGGATCTGAGCTGAGTTCCAGCTCTGTGGTTTCCCGTGCATCCCTTGCAATTCCACATTGCTCTTGCATGCAAATTTCAACCCGGCATTTACAGATGATTTCAATAAAAGCACCATTTCGGCCCGGTCAACATGGGTTCGAATTCGGACATATAATCCACGTCTTTGCGGCTTACTTTACTTGCATCGATATTTTAGCCTGTTGCTTCAGGATCCGTTAGCCCTTGCAATTGGTGAAGCTGACAGGCGGGTTTCACGATAAATGTTCATTGTGGGGACGGAAAGTTGCAAGGTCATATTCAATCGGGTGCCAACCATTGGCTAGTTAATACACGTTTTTAACTCGGTAGTTGTGGCCTGGACGCTAATTTGACTAGTATAAACGTGGTAACTGGATCTGACAAGATGAATAATCATTGTCGCATGTTTGCGGGCCAGTTGTCCTTTAGAATTGGCACAAAGAAGCCATGATCGAATTTAGGAAGCCCTGGAGACGAAGTTTATGATATTTAGGATAGTTGAAAAGCTTTATAAAAGCCTAATACTCGATCATCACATATATGCATGCGCATGTATGTAGCTACGATCGATTGCCGAATTTCGCAAAGCGCGACTTCCTACACGCAAACGAGGGGAAGAGACAAACAAAAGAAAAGCTTGAGAGGAAAATCGTATTCCAAGGAAACGGAGAAGTCTTAGGTAAGCTACTATTGGTGGGTGCTCTGAATCATATCTTTGGGTAAAGTCATAGTTGGAAACCAAGTCAACGTTCTGAAGATTTTGAGTGTTAAATTGCAAGCAAATCGAGGCTCACGTTCATAGGCTGAAGTGACAAATGGAAGCGGTCACATATCATCTAACGGAAAGGTATAGCTATAGGAAATATATAATTGTATACATGTAGCTTGTCGACGACACTAGAATTGCCTGAATATCGTGTATTAAAACGCTAACTCTTTTGCTAGGTCGAGTAATATCGCGTGATTAAAATTGAATAGTATTCATATGATATTAGCTTAGTGTAACAAAAAATGGGCTGTTGGACCGGGGGTGATGCGCGTGCATGTAACACAATCCATCTATCAAACTGAACCACACGATAACGCGCGCTTACATAAGCAGCGACGCTTATTTATTCATTCATTTATTTATTTTTTAGGTATTTGCATTTTAGCATTTTAGATTAATGGATTCGGGGATAGGGAATGCAGGATGTTATCAGGCAAAGCGCGTCTTATGTAACTCTGTTCGATAGGCTCATGTGTGAACCCCTTCATTTGCAGATTGGTGTGTACATGTGTTCTAGCTTATCCAGGCCATGCCAGGTGTACACTAAGATCAAGGCACAAACTAATATGTATGCATATATTATTAGTTATTTTTTTTAACGTAGGGCGTCAACATCCAATCTACTTTTTCCATAACGCTCAGTGTAAATATCTATAGAAAGGAGCCGCTCCCAATGGACCATATCTGGTTTACATAGTGGATCTGACAAACAGCTCGGGCTCTTAATCATACGCCCGCTGATTCATTACCTTCCCCGATTGATAAAAGCGCCCTCATAATCTTAGTTACATTTAGAGCATTACAGCTTATGATCTTAAACTTGGGTTTATGGACTGCTATTCAGGATCCCTAGGATAAAACCTCGGCTATGGACTTTAGCTGCTAAAGCGTTATGAACTAGATCACGATATCGTCTAAGCTGGAGAGATTTCTGCAACCGCCGCACTACATACGTTCCCGATACATCACGTTCCCTTTTGCGTGACTGATTTTGTCCTCTAGAAAAGAGAACAATGTATTTGGATTAGGACTAGTACTATGTTGTTCCACCATAAGAACTATACTTTCCCTTGGGCGTACATATATATATACACCTTCGATCGACTTCAAGCACTTTAGGAATGTTTAAACGCTCTTCGTTTGTGAGTACCCAATTAACAAAAACCGTCTTCGCGAAGAGATTCATGATTGTTTGGTGCTATCGTTTGTAAAATTCTACTAGATTGATCTGAGGGGGTCAAGTTGGAGCTTGTCAGGGTTGATTGGAAGTCTGAAGATAGGCATTGGAATAATACGGAGATTCTTGGACCTAGAAATGGTTGGGCTGACAGGGGAGCTTTGATGACGGGTAATTGAAGGCCCATTTATATGTATTGAAAACACCCGCGCATCTAGATCTATAGATATCTAAGAAAAGGAGGACCAGGTGTGTATACGACCAGCGATTCATAACTAGCCTGTAGTACTTAGGAATTCGCAAGATGTATCGACCAAAGCACTAAGCTTTACATAAGTGTCGCTCATCATATTTCACAATTTTCAAATCCCATAAAAGTCACATTCGCTGGTTGACTTAAACTGAGGGGAAACTGATCGTCATATATATATTGGTTCACTCGGCGGAAGATCTGGCATTGGCGGACGTCATTTGTTCGTTTAAACGTTAAGGGGTGCAGCCTTACCCCGGATATGATGTTAAGATATGCGATTGTGAGAATACAAGGCAGATTCTCGTTATATACTTCCTGAGATTCTTGTAGACCTGTCCTATAAAAGGCGATTGAGCCGCAGGCTGGTCCATGGACGCCCATGTCGAGGTAGTAACGGTTCTTCAAGCTATTAGTATAGGGGTTTCGACAACACATTTTTTGAACCCGAATACAACAGGTCAACTGGTCTCGTTGGTCAACACAATCGGCATTATTTCAGTTCCACCTGGTCTCGTAGTTCCGCCCATTCAATTCAAGACAAGGAGATCTACTCATACACTAAGACTACTATTTAAAATGCACATCCTACGAGCGATACCACTACTCGGTGTCTTCGGTCTAACTATCTCTCTAGCACAAGACGAAGAGAGGGTATACCCCATAAATGCTACAGGCGAGCGAAGATTCCCAGCACCTTACTATTCTACTGAGTTGAACCCTACAGAGTGGACTGCTCGGGTGGCTCTCACTAGGGATGATTACTTTGAGGGCGATTATTACCGTACAGCCACTTGGTTAGACACTCCATTCGATGTTCCGGTGAACGGATCTTCTATCGTTAGGGATGTGTGCCTCTTTATGCAATTACCGATAATCAAGCGAACGGACGATATTGACTATTCAAAGGGCGAGAATGGCTGCAACGATGTCCTCGGAGGAGAGTGTGTTACTAAACTTAAAGAGTTTCTAACGGCAAGGTATGAGGAACGTACAGCGGATAATGGGACTATGGATTGTCTGTCTACTCAAAATGTTGGGTCATGGCACCAATCGATCTATGATATCTGCCCGATTTATAATGAGCTCAGAGGGAGTGGTATGGCTTTTAACCGTAAGTATAACTGCTGATAGAGTTTCGAGAAGTTAAAGTTGCTGACAATTATATTGGTAGAACTCATTCCGTCAGATCACGAAACCGGAAGCCCATTACATGGCGATGAAAGGGGCTATTGGATCGCGATCGGTACGCCCAGAAACAAAACTGAAGCTACAGCAGAGGAACAATACGACGAAGTTAGTCAGTTTGTTTTCACGTACTCCTTGATCTCTGGCCCGGAATACGAAAATCCGGATGAGAAGCCTAGCGTAGAAATGGTCTGCGTGAAGGCTGAGAACTTAGCTGAAGGCTCGCGTGAGCTGCCAAATAGTGCAAATTCACTTAGTCTTGCAAAAGATATGCTGTTGTTGACATTTGCATCGATTTTCGTTAGTGTATTGTTACTTTAGTAGCTGATTTTTTTTTTTTTTTTTTTTTTTTTTTTTTTTTTTTTCATTATCTGTCCATGGAACCAACTGATTTGAGAAAACTTATTATTCGCACCGGTGATCCCTTTTCGGAATCGTATGATGTACTGGATCATAATAATAGCATTGCAGAAAATTGAAGATAATTTTGTAAACTGGACCTGTGGTACTGAATTGTTTCGTTACATAACTTGGGCTATCATAAAGTCATAATGTCGTTAACAAGATGTGTAAAAGATTCATTGAACACTACAAACGTGAGACAAAGAAGAGAGACCAAAAACTTGGCGAGATATTGCCCCATAGTTTCAGGTCAGCAGAAAGAGATGTGAGTATCAACACTTGGCTGCATATTACATGAAGACAAAATATTGCTTTAAGCGGTTTCGAAGACTGTGATAATGAAGAATGAAGAACAAAGGGCTTCTATCTGTCTGGATATTTATTGTATCTCTAAAACGCGCACCCAGGTGGCATAAGTCAGATCAAACTTCCTAAAAATGGTCCAAAGTTTTATTAGACTAAGCATGGGTAACGCTGCTGGGATATACCACTGGAATTTCCCTTCCGTCTCTCGTACTGTATGCATCTCGGCCACCATAAGTTGGGATTGGCCCCGAAGATGGGTAGGACGGGTACACAGGTGCATTTGCTCTAGAGCCTGGTGGAGGTCCCATGTACCCTGGCTGGCTATAGTACCTTCCGGGGTCAGCTCGCAATGGCGAGCGGGATCGCTCTTCGGCGACTGCTTGCTGTATCATTTTTTGACGTCGGTGTTGTTCGATCCTTGGCCGTTTTTCTTCAAATTCATGGAAGGTGTGGCGGCTGTTCTGCATCTTTTTAAAGGCTTTGACCGCTTCCGCAGCGGCGAGGATCGCGAGGCCGACTGCAGTCGCATCTTTAAGAAGAGCTTTGTTTCTGAGTTTGTCGGATTCCTCTTCGTTGATCCTCCCGGATTCAAGCTTCTCCTTTCGAAGAACACGTTTCTCGCGAGCTTCATAACTCACGTGGCCGAGGTTAACGGTTGCGAGGATTGCAAGAGCGATGCTAATGATTTCCTTTCTGCGTAGCCGTTTGACGCGCTCTTTCTCCGTCTCTTCGTCGATTGATAGATCAGAATCGGAAAGACTGCTCTCTGAAGAGGAGTCATCTCGATTGTTCGACCTTCGCGATGATTTAGAACTTCGGCTATCCCGACGGCTACGCCCAAATCGGTCCGCAGCAAGACCACCGAGACCAAGGGCAGCAAGAGCCTCGCCCATGCTCCGGCTTCGTCGACGATCCAAGCCGGGCCGTTCCGGTGATTCACTGTCGGATCTTCCTCGTGGCCTGGATTGTGACCGAGACCTCTGATAGTCCATGAATTTCTTTCCAGCTGCAGCAATAAGTCCACTAGCTGCCAAATCCTTCACTCGGCTGGCCTTTTCATCCCCGTCGCCCCTCTTTCTCTGGCGCTTTCCATTAAGACCTCTTTGAGCCGCCAACCCGGCCAATACTGACTCTGCAATCCTTCTGTTCCCCTTTCCATCGTCTTCACCCTTCCTATCCAAAAACTTCTCGACTGCACCACTTGCCACAGCAGCTTCCACGACCCTCTTGAGGCTCCTTGATCCTGTTATGCCTCCTGGTTCCTTCCTAGCTCTGAATGCCTCTACTGCAGCGGCGATAACAGCAGCCTGCGCTGCATTCCCATTACCTCTGGATCGTGATCTAGATCTTCCGTTTAGTTCGCTATTGGAGTCGTACCCTTCATCCGAGTCAGCTGATGACCTTCCCCCCCGACTCTTTGATCTAGCTCTCTTATAGGTCTCGCCGAGTCCCAAAGCGGCCATGGCAGATTCTCCCATACTCTTAGCTCTGTCACGGGTTCTCATTCTTCCATGGGAAGAAGTAGTAGAGCCTCTATGACTTTCATCGTCATCGGCCCCGCTTTCTGGTTCTGCAAGAGTGCTGCTTGCATCGTCCGGAACCCTTTCTCTGTGCTTGTGCCCGTGATGCCTTCTCCTTCTCCTTTTACCTTCGTCGATACTGTCTACATCGGTATCGGTGTCTGACCTTTCGGGTTCATAGTGGGTAGCTGGTGCTTCGCGGCGTCGGTGTCGATGACTTGGTTTCCTATGCCTTCGTTCTTCAGGGTAAGACTCTGCAGGAGAAATAGGCTCTGAATCTGAATCGGAATCCGATGGCGTATATGCACGATGTTTACTATGTCTATGACGGTGATGTCTATGACGGGCTGGTGGGGCATCAGAATCGATGGCATCCCCAAAGTAATCTTCTTGTGTCGTAGACATCGTGTGTGCTGTAAACCTGCACAGACAAGTGTTGACTCTGTGTTATTTAAGAGGAGGCTTGGCTGATATAGACGGATTTATTTCAGTTATTATGGGACTTCTTAGATTGATTTTGGTTTGTTAGGTTGATATATTATATGGAGAGAAAATCTGAAGGGATTATCAAGAGGCAAAAGCTGAATGCTTATGGGCAGATGGTCAAATTTATTTCCGCCCGCTATCACCCTTAAGCTCTGCTGCAGCTGCCGTTCAAACTGGCAAGGCGGATATTGCACTAAAATATCACGGTACGAACGGAACACCTAAATTCGGGTCTCGAGCTGATAGAATGAATAGAATCTGGTTTCCCTGTACTCTTGACGCAAAATCGACGTTACATGTAGAACACACTAGAAGACCGAGTCCCGAAGACCAGATCGCGGGCTAATTTCTATAAGCTTTTTAATGTCTGGAGACGCCTATTGTTTGTCGGAGTGTAGAAGGAAGTACAGCGCTAATGCAGGGTGACCGCATTGACAGGGGTGTCTTCGGTCACCATGACGTCACTATATCATCAGGCTTCGTGATGAGCAGGATTTCGATTGATAGGGTAGAAAGCTTAAGATGGTATTGAGTCACTCGTATATTTGAACTATGTATTGGAGCCCTGCATAGTGATAATCGATAATTGATCCAATAAGCCCTCTGAACGCCAACATGTTGCTGTGCGTTGTTTTGCGTTATAGACTATTCTACTGACTAGTTGACGAGGCTGATATGATACTTTAAGGGAGGCATCGGAAAAAGCTAGCACTGCCCTGATGGTCTAACCAAGTGTTCTGCTTCGTTGGGGCTGGTTTATGAGACCACCCGATGGGATAAATTATAATTTATTTCTTCTTTTCTGGAAAGCTTTGTTAATACTGTATTAAGAGGAGTTTATAACAAACTGCCAGCTGAGTTTAGAAATCGAATGGCCCCATATACAAATCTCCTTCGGGATCCTCGTCGGAATTACCATAAACATTTTCATCAAGATCAGCTGGTGAAATAAAATCTTCGTTAAAACTCCCCTGTGTTTCGTATCCAGTCTTTTCATGATTCCCTGATTCATCTTCACTCTCTGTCACTGGTACAAAACTGTCTCCAACCTCCCTCTTGATTTTCCCAAACTGGTTGAAAGGTTCACCTATTGCTTTTAGCATACCTTTTCGCGCTTGAAGATTCGTGTCGTAATGTCTCTTCGCTTTTCTATACCTCTCTTCCGCAAGCTTCGTAATTGTAAAATGTGCACGTGAGGATGTATATGATGCCTGGTAGCGAGCAATGACCTCCGCCTTGTACTCGTAGACACGGGCGACCTGGGAAGTGGGAAAGGTTGAGAATTCAAATTCTATTCTCCGGTAGTGATCGGATTCCTCTTCATCGACCGAAACCTGGTAGTGACATTCTGTACTTGACTGAAGAAACTGGTTGATCGGGCCGCAGATTTCACATCCAGTTCCGGTAGAACACTGCGGAGAGTTCCAGGCTGGGAGATAGTAGCTAGAGGGTTCCGGTTTTATGGGAGGAAAGTACTTTATAATTGCCTCAACTATGTTCTCGCGCATTGTTGAAGCGCAAGCCATGTTCATAAGGCTCGGAGCATGCACCAACTTTTCGACGACTTGCGCGTTAACGTTGAGATGTCGCCTCCATCTATGTATATCATCTTGTGATGCAGGGACTAGATTTTCAACTGGAATTGAAACTGCTTCAATGAGGAGCTGGATGAGATGGGATCTATGAGGCTCAGGTTGCTCATCTAGAAGCATAAGATAACTCGTGACCCGGT
This sequence comes from Orbilia blumenaviensis, assembly GCA_036872755.1. NCBI lineage: Eukaryota > Fungi > Ascomycota > Orbiliomycetes > Orbiliales > Orbiliaceae > Orbilia > Orbilia blumenaviensis. Next base: position 1,138,678 of record JAVHNS010000006.1, on the reverse strand, counting down.
TTAGAGCGTTGTTAACGTCTGTTCCTCTCCATGCCATGTCCCTGATTATAGAATCCATATGACGCCTACTATGCCCCCCGATCCGATACTCATCGTTGGGGATGACCGGGGCATCCTGATACTTGTCGTCTCTTGAGCTCGCATGTAGCCAATCAAACCGGACCTTCAACCCAGCGATGATAAGTTCGTGGAAGCCGTATAGGGGCATAGTTTTAAGCATATTTCGAACCAGAGAGCCCTCTGTAGTATTGTCTTCTACAGTTTTGTAAAGATCCTGAAGGAGACTGGGGTTTGGATGCGCTTTAAACGCGGAATTAAGGCTACTGCCATTAGAGACTCTGCTAGAATGTAGATTTGGGTCTGTTGGACTGCAGTATTCACTTACAATTTGAGTACCTCTTCTTGTGGCGATTCTTGGTATGCCTCGAGGAATTTAAGAAGTGTCGAGCCGTTTAGTTTGACGGTGGATGTTTCCAAAAGACTCAGCACGGTAGGATCAAAAGAAAAAGACAAATTCTTCGGGAATAGAGTCTTTAGCCTTAAGACACGCAATAAGCCATCTCGTGAGGGGTTTGGCAGTGATTCAGACCCCCTTAGTGCTAGCTTCCACGGATCCACAAGATTTGAGGCTTCTAGTATTCTGGTTGGAGTAATAACATGTATTAACAAGCGGCGAGTGGAGTGCAATTTGAAGTATGGCGGACACCTACACGTCTTCTTCGATCTTTTTGAGGAATTCCTGTGGTAAGCTTTGGTGCATATCGTGAACGATTTCACCCGCGCGCCGAATCTGATCTTCAGGTGGTGGGAAGCAAATGCACCTCTCAATAAGCGCCGACAACTTGGTAAATTTGAGCGCATCCATTTCTGATTGGGTGCCACTGAGAGAAGTAGTTCTTGCAGTAACGATCTTGAGAACGGATTCCCAAGGTAGAAGTGGCTCTTTCACTTGTTGGGCGATTGATATGGCTTCTGAGGTCGGCCACAAAATGATGCAAGATGTTTTATACCCTGGAACAAAAGCGCGCAAAGTTAGACTAGGGCGGTAACACATAAGTTGGAGCAGTGAAGGGATTTTAGAAGGGAGTTTCTGGCAACTAACAGGTATGAATTAGTGTTCCTTCATTTCCGGTATATTCTTCTTCCTGGTTGATACTTTCCATATCCTCTAGGGACGTCCCTAATGAGTAAAGCTTATTTCGCCACTGTATTTGTCCTGCATCAAAGTGCCGATAGGTCCCAGCGACATGTTCAATACTAGTAAGAGTAATGTCGATATATCCATTCAGACCGCGAGACCTGTAGAAATCGGGAGGTAGGTTATCCTCTGAATTATCGTCTGCATCTGCCTCGTCTTCGTCTTCTGATAGTTTAACTTGGACATCGCCGCAGCACATTGAGATCCCCCCGATCTTGTTAATCCCTGCGATTAGATTCGAAATGATAAATCGATCTTTGCCCTTGAATCCTAGCCTTCTCTGTGCTAACGAGTATTTATTCTGTAGAGCGTAGGCCACTGGACTGACCTGGTCTCTTAGCTCTCCCAGAACCTCTAAGAGATTGGGCTTAACGGCTGCCCCGTCCGCTGACAAAGCCCCCCCTTCGACTACCAGGTTATAAACCAGGGCGACTCTGTAACCGTCCGTTAACTTGTCCACGGCATGCTCAACATCTGAGTACCATGCTGCTACTCCAAAGTTGTATTTACAGTCAGGGGCAAAGTCAAACGACTTCTGTTCGCCTGCGTGAGAGAGTCTCACGATTCCTCCTTCAAAAACGCTTGGAAGAACAATAACAACGGTTCCGATCATCCCGTCTTCCTTTGGAGTATCTCTGTGAGCTCTGAAGTGATCTCCTTTCTCATAGACCAAAAGTTTGTACAAACTCAGCCTCGGTCTCATTTCGGTATCAATTCCAAGTGCCGTATTAATTTCACCCAAGACCTGGCTCCGAAGCCAATCTAAGAACTCGGGGTTTCTAATCTCAAGTTGCGAAGGGTCTAGCTGGCGACTGCTTCGAACCTCGGGGTTAATAATTGTTTGCTCCCCCTTCCCGAATGGCGAAACTGTTCCTAAAGCGGATATTTTTGCTGCATCTTCGCTGGAGACTGGTAGTCTCAAACAGGGTCCTTCAAGTCCTTTGACTTCGAGGCCGGGGTTGGGGACGGCTGAATAGGTTGATGAAAAGGCAAAGGTGCCTTGGTATTGCTCAAAATCATTTAGTATTCTGTAGAGTCTTAAATCAAGCTGCCCTCTGGTGTTAGAGAAATAGGGACCGATTCATCAACTTTGGTAGATCGAGAAACAAACCGAGGGAGGCTCCTCATCTCGATGATCTGGTGATCCTTCGTCCGAGGGCGATTCGTCATCATTAAAGGATAGTGCGGAGCTCTCATCATCCGTTTCGTGTGGTAGAGTCATCTCGTGGTCATTGTCGACATTGGAAGTACTCATTTTTAAGAACAGCTGGCTTGACGGTAGATATGCGCAAGTTGATGGTCTTGGAGGTAGAAGCTTTATGTGCGGTAGTTGTGATAATGTTCAGGAGCCCGGACCAGGATGGAGCTTCGCGTAACTATGGCCTAGCCCAATCCCAGCATCCATAGAAACACGCGCTTCTAGGGTTCTCAGTTAAGCAAGAGGGCCTCTCCGAAAGCTGGTAAAATATGGTATAGGGGAGGGTAAGAAAATAAGGTATTTGAAGATGGTTTTTTTGTAGTAGCTAGCAGCCTGGCGGAATGAAGTTTGCGGACAGGATTGGACTCGCGCTTGGGGCTTGGATTAGGAATGTTGCGCAACATAGCACTCGCTCACAACACCTAAAATGCAACAGCAGCAGGCGGTGGCATTGAATTGTAATCTCGTCATATATACATGGCCAGCTCGATTGATTTAAGATAGATTACGTTATAGATATCCTACCAATGAATAACCATTCTTCCATCATGTTTGTCTTTTTGTTGGGCAAGGTATGTATAAGTTAGAACATCTTACTGATAGTATGATGCAGGCATTTATCAACAAGCGTACCAATGTTTCGTGCACAAAATACTGAAAAAGAACTACCATAGAAGAGTCTTAGGACTAATTAAGCTTACCCGCTCTCGGAAACTTCTGGTCGGTGGGTGCAAGTTGAGAAGAACAAAATTTAAAAGGAAAATTGATAGAGCATATCCATGAAATATACGAACAGCAACGCGGAAATTCACACGATATCCCGTCGCTTGATCAGAAAGGAAGTCCTCCTATGGTTTGTGAATCTAGTATCACTCTAGAATGGTATGGTACCTTCGGGTGGATTACGTACGAGCTCGGTCCCTGGGGGACGGTCGTAACCTGGCCAGAAGATACGGGGATCCTGAGATGTACAATCTTCCTTGCCGATATAAACTATCCACGAAGGGTCTTGGCTCCAGAAACTCTGACCTAAGGTTTGCCACTCTCGGCCTGGATAGCTTGGGATTGGATCAACCTGCTCAACCTCAGGCCTCGGACCTTCATGAGGCTGTCCTCTGTTTGCCCTAGCCCATTCCCAAGCAATCCTTGCCGCGTCACTACAGCGGACCCGCATTGTGTCGTCTCTGGTCGTGTGGAGATGAATACTGTAACCCGTCTTTGGGTCGCAGAATATCATAGGATCTAAGGGGTTTCCTTCGATCGCGGAATGGGCTTGTGCGTAACAAAAGACTTCAGCCTTCTGGACATTCCGGAAGAATTCGGCAGTTTCGTCGGGGGGCGCCGTAGGTTCAATCCAACGAAAGTTCCCTTCACCTCCTGGTTGGGCCTGGATTTCGCTCAAGAAGAAGGTCCATCGAGCCTTCGCCATTGAGCGCTCAAGGGTATACTGAGCGTCTTCGCCCCCTGGAAAATCGCCGTTTCGCAGGTAAACCTGTCTCTGTTCAGACGAATAACGTTCCTTCAACTTTCCGACGTCAGGCTCAGACGGTTTGCTAGGAGGTGCTTGTGGCTACATAAATGAGTCAGATATTCCAAATTCAGGCACCTAAGTCTGATGAACTTACAAAAGGGGTGGCATTTGCAAATACTGCAAAATGTGCAAAGAGGAAAACAAATAATCCTGCTGATTTCATTGTTCCTGGACTTTGTAGCTTAGGACTTGGGTTAAAAAAAGTTTGGTGAGGCTGCCAGAATCCGATGATTCCAGACTATATAGAAGCCTTAAAGATTCTATAACAAACGCGGGCCCTTATAAGATTATTAAGATTGATATGAAAGTCAATTTATCTAAAAGTGGAGATTTTGTTTCTGTGACGGAGTTCTTGGTAAACAGGTTGTTGAATATTGGTGTCCCCACGAGGGTTTATATATCCGAGATAACTAGCTATTGGCCATAGTGCTAGCTCTAATAAGTTTCAGCGGCCTGATAGCTAGTCATGTGAAGACAGACTAGGACAGTATCTGCTTTCTAGCTTCTAGGGTTATGTTTAGTTTCTGCCCCATGGTCCCTCTCCACGATAGGTAAACTAGTAGGTAAAGTTCTGCATCCAACGATAGAAAAGCGCAGAAATAACTTAGCAGTTTAGCCACGTTAATTGGATTGGCGAAGCCAGTTCGCACCCAACCTGCATGCAGTATTGGTGCATGTAGCAGTTTTTTGTACAGACTTAATTAATAGCTCATACCGATAGTTATTTAAATACTATGGCGCGCTCATAGAGGAGCTATATACAGCTTTAGCGCCTAACAACGACAGTGTTTAACCCTTGCGATTCGGTTGCTGTTATAATAATAGCCCTAGATTTGCGCCAATCAAGTATCTACTTAGTTCTATTGCAACATTGGTTTTTCTGGTTGTACTAAACATACTATATATTTTAGGTGACAGTACCAAGGGAGCTGGTACGTAAGTGCCAAAGATCGAATTACAACAAAAATTAGTTCCAACTTACAACATACTACATTACTGAGTTTCGGTTAAATATGTTGTATGTTATCTGGCATCGATAATCCTGTCTTAGATATGATTTCGCAGTCCTTGGCTACAGATACATGGCGGGAAATTAATGGGTCACTACACAGGAAATGAAAGTCAATTTATGATAAACATCGTATACTAATTATTAATAATATAGGTTATTTGCGTTACGATACCAATTGAGAGAGTCTATGAGAGAGGATATTTTGATTCACTGGGAAAGATATCATTAGAATCTAAGGATAGTAGTACCGCGAGACTGAGACCAAGATAACGTAATATCCAACCTTAAATCGAGCAACGAACAATTCTTCGGATCTGGTTGGGTTTCTTATCTGTCACCAACATCGATATATCGATATCATAGTATACTAGTAATTTGGAACACTGATAATATAACACGCATATACCACACCGACTTCCAATCAGTACTTTTTATAGATAACGATATCAATATGTTACCATTATGGGGCACCTCGGTATCCTAGCTATTTTCATAGTTAATGATACTATGAACCACTACTATAAGCCACAATGGAATCGCTGAGAGGTCTAATACCGCCCTTTGATAATTATCTAGGAACTTCTTTGTCGGGGCAGATAAGGTTTAAAGTAGGTGTGGTGAATTCTGGAGGCTGAATACATCGAATGCAAGCCATGAGATTTTCAAGGAAACATTGTTTATGACCTCGCGGTTTAACGATATCCAGGAGTTGTGCGATCAAGGCGGGAGACTCTGAATGCTCGAGCCCCTGAAGGCACTGGAAATCATTCTTTAGTTGCCATTGATATTGGTCCGCTGTTTTAGATAGAGGGCTTGGGCCGTTCGGGGCGTTATATCGAAGCACTACTATAGAGGTTCCGCATGGCCATCGATAAATTCTGAGGTTGACTGAAGGTATCTTTTAATTCTTTGGGTAATATTAATATGCGCGTGAGGGTTGAAGGAGAGACTTTCCCAGACTTGTAAATCGGAAGATCCTGACTTAAGATATCTTATTTCCTGATCAACTGAAGATTCTCGCTTGGACTCCGAGAAAATAATTTCTAGACACTATTTAACCAACGGTTGGTTAGTGTTCTATAGATATTAATCCAGTGCCGCATTGGCTGCAAGACTAAGCTATTCCCCAGTTTCTAATAATATATTGCGGCACAACAAGTCAGGGGTCTTCTCAACATGCGAAACCATACAACAAAGGTTATATAGCTACAAAGAAGATCGATCAATTGGGCTCAGGAAGGTATCCCCCAAACAATTTTAGCCACAAATCCAGGAAGCTTCTCGTAGACCTCTTTCGGTACTACGGTACCTTGATCCATATCTCTGACAACTTGGTAGACCTTGATGTTTTCTCTCTGAAACCCTTCTAACTTGGCAGGATCCACGAACATCATTCTTTTAACGCCTTTCTTCACACATCTTCCCTTATCAGTACCCTCACCCATGTTTATCCGGGTCATCCTGCCAACGTATTCTTTCTGACTAGTATCAACCTGTCCCTCTGGCGGTGCAAATCCTTCGGAATCCGATATAAATACATCGATAGTATACGAAGCATTTGTACACCTGACTCCATCGAATTCGATAATAGCCTTCAGTTGATCGTTGTTTTTATCTGCTAATGCACTAGTAGCTGCAACCCAGGTATTTGCCGTAACGTATAAATCAGGCTGGAGGCTAGCCTTCGCACCCATGTGTTTACTCGCCAGTGGGGTGGCCCCATAATCTTGATACACTGGTTCGCCAAAAGTGTATCCTAGGGACTTGCTCGGTTTGACCATATCACCCAAAGTTGTATAGACGGATTTAAGCGGATTGCCTTCCGCGAGAGTAGTAGCTAAGGGGCCTTTGAACGGTTCCAGGGGGACATTTGATGAAAATTGGCTTGTCGGGTTGGCTTTCAGAAACATCTCGAAAACCCGGTCTACATTTGCATGTAGGGAATAAAATACTGGATCGAATGCCGTGTAGGAGTTATCTGACATATCAGGACCAATAAACCCGTGATAGTTGTCGTGTGCTTGTTCGAATAGGTTATCAAACGTCAACGCTGTGGGGTCACGGTTATACTCGGAATCATCCATCGGGATATCAAAGCCTGGTATGTTCGCCCAAGGGTAACCATTACCCTGTGGTACACTAAAGCGACTGGTCCCCAGAGCTTTGCTTGTTTGTTCGTGAAACGTAGTAAAATATGCGACCCATTTGGCGTACTCGCCGGGATACTTCTGAGGGTCGTTTAAGCATGGGAATCTTTGGATGTACTGTATGGATGGCTGAAGGTTTGTTGACTTAGAAACACCATCTTTAGAGCAGGCGTACTTCAATGGATTAGGCCTCGACTCTCCAGTCTTAGGGTGTATGTATGTCTCGTCCAAGAAAGCCTGCGGGATACCCGAACTTGGAGAATTCGGATCGGAAGACTCTGCGGCATACCAATTCCAATAAGGTATCCGGCACCCTATTAGGTTCTCAACATAGCTTCAAAAGCACAATGTCAGTAAGCCCTTGAGCTGGTATATAACGCGACAGTCCTCCACGGTTAAAAGCCATATTTGTGGCCATGTGGTACTTACAGAAGATTCGCCCTATGCCATGGCAAAAATCCTTCCTGGTAATGTAGGCACCAGTTGCAATGCAAGTAACCAATCTTCTGCCATAAAGTTATGTCATTTCCGTCGATAACCTGACCGGCCTTGAGTATGTCATCTACTTGCATGCGATAATGGTTCAATTCATCTTCAGTAAGAGATAGAATGTCCTTTCTGACAGTTGTTTTGGGGATACCAGCGTCTGGGTCTAGCCTTGTATTTGGTAGCGGGATTACTCGGGAGGCAATAGGATCTGTCGTCCTCTGGCGCATCCCTTGGTTGACCCATACGCGAAACATCTCGCACGCATCATCTGGGAACGGGTCATCACCTAAAGGCATGTTCCCAGATGCCATGTGGTAGTAGATAGTGTCAGCCCATTCGCAAACAGAGTTATAATCGGTCAATGTTATTAAAAAGGGTATCATCGCTTTTAGCCACCATTGAGCCTTTTTTTGCGCCGCCTCGGGGGGGCTTATCCAAAAGGGAGTCGTGAAAATCTTAGGAAGAATATCGTCATCCCATGTTGGTTCGCTCATCTTGATGAAATCGGCGAAAACTTAGGAAAGTTTGAGTTTTGCGAAGACAATATGGAAAACTAGTTTCTCACGGCGCAAAACAAATAAAATATTTTGAAATAATTTCTCAAATTTAATATATGGTAGAATAGTAGAGGAAGTATCAGCTCGAGTCTAAACTAAGAAGAGAAAATGCTCTTATCATCTTTTTAAGATCTACTCAAACAGTATTTGGGCATAGGTCGCAGCAAATGTGATACCAAAGTTTGCAGCTGGCCATGCCAACGCTCAGGCAATGTGTTTCTAGAGATCGAAATCCCAGCTGAACCCCGTGGACTGAGGCGACTAGGTCCAAGAATTGAGTTTAGGAATCCAGCATAGTCCCCCGAAATATTCCAAGTGGCCTCCAGAGACGCTGGGGGCTGAAAAAACAGTGTCGCAAAGATCGCATATCAGGCTGTCTGCTATTGGTGCCAATTCACAATACACCAATAAGGTTAAAGCGAAATGAAGTCAACGCATTAATGTACGAATGGCATGCAATATTCAGCGCGTTCTATAGATCCAGGCCTCCATCGCCGTACTAGGTAGCTCGAAGATTCGAAACTTTTAGACACCGACATAAACCGACTCCGACCCGGAAATTTACCGCTTTTGTCAATTGTTCAACGTTTAGTATCAGCTCTAGCTCAGCAATTTGTTTGCAACAGGGATTATGCATTGCATTGTGTGCACATGCATTGGATTTACTCCATGGGACCCAATGGTATAGCTATAGGCGGCATTAGTTGCTCGAGGGCCCTGTGCGCATGTGCGGACGTGGGCTGCATCTGTAATGTTCGATATGAGCGGCGAGAGAATAGCTCAACACGGCCGAAATATTCGAAGTTGAAGTGGGGCAGTGGCCCTGTTCGGGTTAGTGGGGCGGGCCCCATGAAGCCAAGTATGCACCTAGTTCAAGACCCCGCGGCTTGTCCTGCGGGACAGCGTGCCGCTGCGTGAAACTTCAACCTTTCACTCCCGCTCGAACTAGCCCGCGAGCCCCCAATGTAGTTAATCGAATTATTGCACAGCTGAAGATCTAATTAATTCTTCACGGTTCGCCATTCCCTTTATCAATTGGATAACTTCGTTAGTGCCATGGCAGTCGCATTCGCAGCTTCCACCGCTTACGCAAGGCATCGGCCAGCCGTAGAGGTTGAATCCATAAAACAAGCACCCCACCAAGCAATAAAGAAATCTCGACGTTCCCTACTAACCTATTAAGTTTAGCTTCCGGATATTTAACACAAATTCTAATGTGATAGCGGGGCAGCTGAATAATCCCTCGCATCTTACACGTTCCGTCTCCCCAAAGCTTATGCATGGAGCTCGCTGCTATCAAAGCTCAATATTGTATCGCATTCGGGGGATCTTCAAGGCAATCTAGGCCGATGCTGAGGGGTGAGAACAGCTTCCAACGATATTACCAAAATTAAGATGTCAAGCCGTTAAGTTAGTGCGGTCATCCTTGCCATTCTGGCTCTTCTATGGTCTATAGACGGACGGAACCCCACCCATGCCGTTATGTCTCGCGGGAATATTATCCGATAGAAAAAGCAGGTCACTCTCGACCTAAGAGCCCAGCCCTACCCCTCTTCAGGGTGGAGGAAAAAAGAAAATAAAAAACGACTTAGTCTTAAGTACCTTGACATTGAAGCTGGCGATCTAGGATGCAACTACTGCAGTAGTCTAGATTCCGACTGAAAAATAAAACGCCAACGGCAAATGGTTGGCGCTTCTTGGAGGCCAATGATACACCTTGGTCTGAAAGCATATTTTTGCTCAGTTCAAAGCTATGGTATGCAGAGAGGGAGAGCGACTAGGAGCGGAACAAGGAGGGGCGCTATAGATTTTAGTGTTTACTGACATCGAAGTAATACTAAGTGCAAAATAAATTGCTATTTCAAACTCAGATCCATTGTATGAGAGGAAATCAACTCATCAGATTTTATTTCATATATGCTTCAGGAGTCAAGTAATTTCGTGACCTTAATTCTGTTTTCTCTTAGCTAGATCCTGATTCTCATATCCAGATACCCTCCCAGGATCCCTCTGGGTATGAGGTAGGCAAAAGAGCTCTCCTTTGCTTCAAAAGTGACTATAATCTTTTCGCCTATTTATATTAAATATTCATAAAGGTAGAGGATATACCAGCTTAGAGAATACTGGAGATCACAGCAATAAGCGGTTCCCACTAGCGATCCAAATTTGATACCAAAGACGGCTATCATTTAGTAACTACTGTTAAAACGTTATGATAGCGCAATCATATATATGATCAGTGACGAATGAATTAACAGACTCAGATTCGAGCTTAATCTGTACTATATATACAGATCGAGGCAAACAAAATTAAAATTTCCAAGCAAGTAGCAAAATCTCTATCTCCAAATCCTGTAACTAGATCTGGTATCTATGCTTCCTAAAGCCCGGTTTAATAGGACCGGGTCCGCGAGGCGGCGTGCCCTTTACTATCTTATGGAGGTTCTTCCCGTCATCAGCCGCCTTCTTTTCCTTCGCCACCTCACAGGGACACCTCTCAAGCCCACCGAGAGGGTAATTTCCAATCACAACAGCTGAAACGCTCATGTTCAAGTAATCAGTGAACTGCGCGCCGTAGGAAATCGACTGGCTCGTGTTATCGTCCCAGATATCCGAAACGGTTCTGGGGGTACCATCTGGGGATTTATACCCTTCAGGTATTTGAATAGTGAAACGAAGTCCCTCGGGCATTTGACCTCTGGTGAAGGTGATAAGGCCAGGGATTTGTGTAATTGGTACCTCGTCAAGGGTAACGTTTTTGATAGAAGGGTCCCATGAATTCATGTAAAGGGCAACAGGATCCTTGAGAGAAATAGCGTTACCACCATTAGCAAGGTTATTGATCGCGGAACCGATGGAGGGATCTGAGTTTCGGAGAGGTTGCCCATATTTAGAGCAGTTAATAAGCTTGGAAGAATCTGTGATAGGATGTCCATCTTTATCAATTCGTCTGACGGTAGCCTGGGCAGCGATATCGACTTCTGCGCTGAGAGAATTCGCGGGGTGGGTCAGATGTGCAATGTAGCCGGTGGTAGACGTGATGTTGAAAAAATTCAGTGGGTTGTAAACTGTCTCTCCAGTTTTTTCATCCTTGATATAGAGATCCTTTTTCTCAATATCATTTCCAGGCATGAGCTTGTTATAGAGGTCGGTGATTGTTTTACCGTCAACTCCATCTTGGTAGTCGGCGATAAATTGCCAATACTTTGGACATGCCACACATAGAGTTAGTGAATCTATACCCCTTAGAGAAGTGTGTGGAGCTAAGCAATTACCTCTGGCCCCTCGCATGTAAATGTGACGCTCTGGATCTTATTGTCCTGGTCACGAGCAACAGACCATTCGCAGTACTCATCTTGTACCATACGGGAATAGTCGGCAATCGCCCACCTCAACTCATCGTTGCCAGCATATTTCCTTTGAATCTTGAATTGGATAAAATTAAAAGTTAGATGATAAAATTCTACTACATATTGATCTTATCATTCATGAGACGATTGATCATGACTTACGATTCCAGGGAATGCCGTCCATGTAACAGTAGCACCATCCTGGCCGGCTTCGAAGGGGGTGATTGTCCCATCAAAGAACTGGGAGAGCTTTGTACGGGGTTGTCCACATGGGCCTTCGGCATTTTCACCGGTGGCATTGATCTCATCCTCCATCCATTTACTGATTTTTAGGTCTGACCATAGCTTGCGGTTCTCTGGTGTCAGGTCATCGAGATTACCGGGTGGGCTGTGAACGGGCAGGGTTGAAGAATGAAATTCCATTGTAATTGGATTGTTTCACTTTCTCACAGAGAAAAAAAGTGGAGTAAATAGAGGGATGAAGCCTATGGCAACTAAAGAATATTCAAAGATAGTTGAGGGGGTATAGTATGGTAGTGTACGGGTGTACTGTGGACGGATAATGTTCTAGATATCAGTGCCGTTGAACGTTGTACACGCCAGGTTTATATAAACTTGTACGTAGGTGCGTATATACCAACCCAATACCCCCAGTTTGGGGGATCCATAAACGCATACATGTTGATTAACAAGCTTAGTGAGGAATTTCGGAAAGATCGAATCCCGATTGATCAATTGGAAGCTGAAGAAAATAGAATCTCTCTCAACCGGAAGCGTTGCCTCTTCTTGGAACCCATTTGTTATGTTGAGGTGAATACGTATGCGTATGCAAATGCATGGTAGACAACACTGCGAATGCGACAAGACCAGTCCGCTAAAACCCCAATCGTAAGCTCTGCAACGCCTAAATCAATAAATTAAATGCTAGGTATCGAGTCCGAAGCCTCGAGACATTAAATCCGGCAGCCGCCCGATACCCGTGCGCTGCATATACATCAATCAACGTACCGGTACCAGTCCACAGATTAAGTTAGGTTATGAACCAGAAGATCCGAATTGAATTTTGATTCAGCTGGCCACCAGCCAGGGATCCGAGACTTTCGGGGCTTGCATGCCCTTGATGCATCTACAGGGATTATTCGTGTTGCATGTTGCAGCCTGCATGTGTTGAGGCGGTTGGTTGGCGGGGATATCTATACATGCGTAGCCCAGAAAACTAGTAGCTAGTAGACGCCAATGCAATGCGAGCTGATATAGAAATTTGATCGACAAAACTCCAGCTGGCGTGCGTATACGTATACCTTCCATATTGCGAGTTCGACTTCGGGGCAGCCGGCTGCGGGCTAACTTAGGCAAGTAACTAGACTCCTTTCGAGACGGTTTATCTTTACGTAACTTCAACCATTCCGAATGTTCCCCTCCTAAACGTTTAAACTCTTGTTAGTGAATTAATCTTAACATCAGCTGGGATAAATGCTTGGAGACGAATTCAGCCGTTCCTTTGCAACTCGTCCCGAGGAGCCAATATCTGAGCATTTATAACCTTGATAACAATTTTCAGTAGGGGAAGCGAATCAAAAAGCCTGCTTATCAATCCCCTTGTTATTATCGTTGATATCTGGTTATATAGATGGATCGATATCTCAAGGCAGGAAGTCCATAGATAAAAACTAATTAATCAGTCTATCTATTACCTGACACGAGAACCTTTGCACCTATACTTCCATCATTCTCCTTTTAGATACTTCACCGATTGACCCATTTAATTCTAACAGAAATTTTTATTAAGGATCAAAGACTCTAAAACAATGCCTATAACTGATCTTTCGTCGCCCGACTTAAGAGAAACACCAAAGATCTATGCTCGAACATTTACCCGCAGCCTAGATCCAGATGTACAAGATGTGGATACACCGGTAACAGAGGAATTCATGCAAAAGAACTTCACAGACAGGTTCGGTCAGCTCCTCTATCAGCCCAGTCCAGAAGGTATATATGCAGGAAACATTCTTGACCAAGATACATTGTTGAAATATATTCTAAGTAAGTTCAAAGCTCTAATTTGGGATATTTGATAGACGTAGTATCGCTCGTAGTTCCTGTATCTAATCACCGTGTTATCGCCACACCAACTTAGGCATCTCCACCTCGGCCGGCGTATTAAAACCTACTCCAGACTATGCGGTCCAGGCATTCGCTGTTGCTGATGCTGCGACTATCAAATACGATGCGACGAAACTCGGAGACTGGTATAATCCACACCTTCGGTTTCTTTACGCAGTAAGAGCGACGGCAGACGGTCCTGGAAATTATTATGAAAGTGTAACCTTTCTCGTCGTCGGATCTCCGAACGTGACTGATCCGGCTGGCTTTTTACAAGCTGCAAGCTGGGATCCGACCATTTCCGAGTTCCGTTTCTACGAAGTATGGATACTACCCATATATATACCCTTCTCAGCAACACACTTTGCACTTTTTCTGTGCGCAGGTTGAGTTCGAGTGCGCCAGGCTGACAAAAAGATGCACACTTTATGTAGAAAATTTACGACGAAGAAACTCAGACCGGTTTTTGGACTTACAATGGAAAGTCATCAGATGCCTTTAACAAGGACACTGAGTATCTCGGTCCCTTCAATGGACATGTCAACGGCGCAGTCATCATGAAGGAGCTACAACAGTGCGTTACCCAAATTTCAGTTCGGGATTCCCACCCAAACTGTATAGTTACTAAGTACCATCCACATCAAGGCCCTGGTTGCACTGGCAAAGTACCGACGGAACGATACTTGATTGCCTGTCCAAAGCTACTATCAATAGCTACCTCCAATACCCATATCTCAGCGACGAGAACACAGGCTCCCCGTTTAGTAAACTGGGGAATGGGAACGACCTCCAAAAGAATATCATACAGCCAGGAGTTATGAACTGGTTTAACCAAAGGTTCAAGAATGATTTTAAGGACTCCTCTGGAAAATTTTTGGATGAACCCTTGAACGTCAAGAGATGGGCGGCACACGCAATCATGACCACTACGATAAATATTATCACCGCAGTAGAAGACCCTGCTGGTGGACGGAAACTTCCTCCAATGTCGATGTTCGTTAATCAGGATGCAATTGGCTTTGTGAAGCTATGGGTATGTAGACCACTCTTGACTTCTGTTGTCCGGTCTTTTTGCCCTACCCTTCATTTTCTTTACTAATGTTTATTCCTAGCCTACCGGCCCAGCTATAATCTCCTACACCGACGACCTATATAAAACAGCCTCTGATGGCCTCGACCTTGTTTTGATGCAAGAATTGTTTGGGGACACTTACCCCGAAGGCTCGATACAACTAAAAAATCCCGGAACCCTTGGCGGTGGCAGGCAAACCGACTCCCTCGATATCGTGAATTTCATGGTCGCTAAACAGGGAGAAGGTAAAGACTTCACTGTTCTCACACCATCGTACGAGGACAATCTGGCGATCAAATCGCTCTACGGCCAAACCGTGAAACCGAACACACCGGCGCTTTTCACTCCGACCATGCTACAGGCCTTGGTCAGCTTTGATTTCCCAAATCCGGTGTATTCTTGGAAGCGTAGCATCCTGATCAACTATATCCCCGAGACCACTAAGCGCCTCCCGGGAAATACATATGATCTTGATACGCAATTTATCGACAACCTTCGAAATTCATCCTACGCCAGCCAGCCAGATAGCCCCGAAGCTCAATTCCTCGAATACTACCAAACGTTCCAGCCGAGCAGCGTAACACTGAAGATAAAAAATTACATCGGCGCAATCTCTCGGAACTTCAAGTCCCCCGCATATATAAAGCAATACCTACAGTTAGCAGAGAGCAAACGAAGAATATACAGACCCCTCCCTCTAGATGAGTTTGGTTACACACTACCATACGCACGTGGTATTGAACAAACCGCTCCGTGGCTCGAAATGACCGATACTGGCGAGGTGCAGAATATGGATCAGCGTGGTGTAGACTTCTTCACGACGTGGCGTAACAGCGTTTCGTCATTTGATCCTCACCTCCTACCACAGTCTAGCTCTAGTGCCGACACAAATGCGGCGGCTGAGGGTGTTCAAAACTTGACAGTATCCGCAAAGTGCCCCTCCAGGAAAAGGTCGGGTGGTTGTCCATACACGAGACGCAACCTTGTACGCCGGGGATGAAAATTCCAAAACCTGGAAGACCAAATTTATGTAACTAAAATTCATGATTACTTTGTAACCACAATCGAGCGTCTCAAATTAAAATTATGTTTTGTTAGCCGGTTCAATAAATGCGTCTAATTTCTACACAGTTCCTCATAATCAGTATCGTTTCTCCCATGTATGGTCCCCTCGATTAAAAATGCATTGAAATCCAACTATTTCTGAAGACAACGGTGATGAAAAACATGATATTATTAATCACTTGCTTTCCGTTTAACACCTCTGCGCTTACCCTGCCTTCCCTTCGCGGAACCTCCAACCGCAGCCGTATTCCACCTAAACACTGGCTCTCCAACCGGCTGTCCCATCTCATCAACACCTACTCCAACCAAACCCAACAACTCCCTTCTAGCTTCAAGCGCGCTCGTAAATACCTCCAGTAGCTCTCTAGAAGCCTCAGGACTAGGATCTATCTTTTCAACGCTTAAAACGAGCTGAGAATCCTCCAAAGACGAACCCACCTCCAGCCTCCCATCCCATTTTCTATTAGTCTTCAAATCCCTCTTGACTTCGGTAAAATGTCTTTTTTCACCATGCCTGCTCTTTACCTGGAATTTGCGTTCAGTAGGATCGATCAGAAACTCGTTCAAACCTGGGCATAAACCACAGGTTGCTTTTGAACATTGCGGCCGCGTGTCAAGGGAAAATACAGCCTCTCCCTCCGGATGTTTACACGGATTGTATTTTACAACCGCGACCTGGAATGCCAGAGCGTACTTCTTTACGGCTGCGTCTTGAGTTTGAATTATGGCAGACGTCTCAGGGAGCTGATAAACAGCGGCAACAAGTTTGGAAAACACTTCATTGGTTCCCCAATCCAAAGTCCCAAGCGCGGTGGTCGCATCGAGGAACTTAACAACCAGTTCCGCAGAGTCCGGATGATCAAGATCTCGAAGAACCTCGAAATAACTGGTCAGTTCGGCTACAAGCTTGCCCTGGTAACTTGAGTATGTATCGGCTAATGCTGGATCATTGTAGCCGATGACTTGGTGGTATTTGTTAGGCATGGGGTTGAAAAGTCCGGTGAGTTCTACCAATTGTGGGATTCGCTTTTTTATCCCGTTGATTATCGACTCGTGACACCTTGCGGAAAGGGAGAGCCACCGCTGTAAGCCGACAGAGTCGGGAAGTAGATTCGTCTTGATATCATGGTCTAGAGCACGACGAAGATTCTCGCTAGGGTTTAAGTCAAACATAAGGTCGATTCTAATCAAAGAGAATTAGTCAGCAATTCCAGCGGTATTTTGATCTTGAAAGGCCAATGGTCCCGACTTACAGTACCCCCATCATATTCGTTTCCCAATCCAACACCATGAAGACCGTCCGAATATCTTCTACATCGTGCTCCGTAAGGAAAAATCTGGCCTCAGTTCGGCTTTGTAGATCATTCTTGGGTGGGATTTCCTTGAACAGGAGGCAGAGAGCAGATACAAAGAGTTTGCTTACGACCGAAGAGAATAGCTTGATCATACGAAAATACCGCTTCTGGCCCTTTCGGCATTCTCGGCCGAGGTCTTTATAATATGAAACCGGTTGATGAGATAATACACCATCGGCGCTCTGGAATAGACTGGCAATCCCATAGCAAATGCATTAGGTTAGCCATCATCTGGTCAGGCCATCTATCGAATTTTGAGTATGTGGACTTACTGTTTCACCATTTTTGCCAAAGAATCTCTAGAATGAGCTAATCCCGGTAAAGTTTTGGCCAGGAAGACACCCGCATTGCTGACATCAGCATCTCCCATCGAGTCCGATGATATACATGCTACCAAAGTTGTTTTCCAGATCGCAGCTATCTTGGGATAGTCGAAGCCAGAATCAGGCAGGAGGCATTGCAGATGTGATCTAACTGATTTCCAAGGCAGACTCCGGCTTTGAAGATCATACATCGACGGCTTTATAGGCGTCTGATGTATAAATATACAGCGACATCGGTAATCTGGAGTCTAAAAGTTAGTAACCCCCCAAACTACCCAAATATAGAAGATCCTTACATCTGGTGGTTTCCCATGCACCCTGACCCTCGCCACCATTTTCAACCTTTCTCTTAGAATTGAGTATAGTTTCCTCCCTTTCCGGCTCAAAGTTCCTCAGTCTGCGCCCCAGCGACAAGATCGGCCCAGTCCAGCGTGCTGCCTTTTTTCCGATATCCGTAATAACTCCCCCGATATGCACCATATTTTGAACTGTAAACTCCAGCGGAGCGATATCAACGTATCGGTCCGTAAAGTCGTATCGATCGAGCGTTCCCTCCCAGTCCCTCGGTTCCTGGTCTATGTCATTCCTGTCTCTGGTGTAAGCAGTAACCAGCTCCCCTGAATAAACCGCCAGACCGCCAACCCGCTCTACCGCTTCCGTCAGATGGTGAACCACGACTTTGTCGTGACCAGTGAATGAATCTAATTTCATCTTGTCGTCTTCGCTATATTTATCTTCAAGAACAAGTGCCACAGGCTTACTCGATTTCTTTATCGCCTTAATCGCACGTGTTAAATGCGGTGGCGTGGCTTGATTTGCCGCAGAATAGACCGTCATACTCCTTATTTCGATTCGGTAGACGAGTGTCACTTTATACCCATATGAGACCGGTGTAGGTTCATATGTCACATCTCGATACCTATAAACATGCAATAATATTGAGTCTTCAAATTTTCATTATTTTTCAGAGAGGAGAGAGTGTGTGCAAAGGAATAACTTACCACGCATTCACCATAGTATCGAACTTCTCTCTCCCATTGATCTCCACAACCTCCTCTTCATCCAGATATTTCATGGTCACGACCCCACCATGAAATTCGCCGGGGAGCGTGATCTCCAAAACCCCCCCTCCCTCGCCATCTTCACCATCTCCAATCTCAAACCCCTTCTCCCCCTCCCGATCAAAAGGGTAGATCCTAACACCTTCAAATTCAAGCTCTACTTTAGGACACACGGGACCCCCATCGATCCCAAGCCTATCTTTAGTCTTTTCCAAAACTTCCTCAACCCAACCCCCCCAGCACGGGTTACGGAACTCGACATTTTCCGCACCGATCTTTATAACTCCCGTTTCATCTTGCGTTTGATCCGCCTCTTCAACAACCGCCTCTACTTCCTCCCGCGATAGCGGTAGTCTTAGCAGCTCATGAACCTGGCCGAGCGAAATAACCAACCCGGGATTCGGCGCTGATTTGTACAACTCATTAAATGCAAAAGTGCCGCCAATACTCTGACAATCATGCAATGCCTTACACAGTTTCCTCTAAAAAAAAATGATGATAATAATAAGAAAGGGCTGGCCCAAAAAGAGAGAAAAAAAAAACCGGCATCCGAGATGTTAATACAGACGATAAGAACTTACAGCTGTTGGATAATTTGGCCGCCTTGCCGAACTAGCCACGAACGCCTTTCTTACTGCTTCGTCACCGGAAACACATTCGTCATCAGAGTCGTCACCGCCATCGCCGTCGCTGGAGTTATCATTGGAGTCTGATATTTTGATAACCTCTTCTATGCCTTCTTCCCCGCTATCCACGCTTCCAACCGCTTCATTATCATTTTCGTCCTGTTCCTTCCCTCCCAAGTCAACTTTGGAGCTATGAGATAGCTTCACCCGCTTCGGACCCGGTATTTTCCTGAGAATGAAGTTTTTTGAATGATGCTGATATTAATTGAAAGAAAACCTCTGCTTTCGTAATCCTTCACAAATAGTAGTTATAGTGTTGTTGCACGTTGTAGATTTTTCGACGGTAATGCTCTGAACCAAGCTATAGTAGCTATCAGACGCGTAAAATAAGACACAAATATATCGCGATTAGTATATTCAAAAAATAATAATGAAAAATCAATAATTTCCAGATTTAGCTGAAGGTACTTGATCACCATCCCATCAAGGAAATTAGTTACCCCTTATGGCGGCCAAAATGTGTCAGAATCCCATATGTTACAACACCGTGTAAAATATATATATTACAACTTTAATTGGGGTTTTTTGCTTATTTATATAAAAAATTTCTTATTTGTAACTGAAGCCACAGCACCAGCCCGCCTAGCTTATCAGGGGCTAAAGAAAAGCCAGTTAACCAGCCAGATAGCTAACTAGTCAGACAGCCAAATAGCCAGACAACTAGACAGCCAGATAGTCAGACAACCAACTGATCAGTCAGACAGAATTTAAAATGTACTATCTGTCTGGCTAGCTGTCTAGCTAATTGGCTGTCTAGCTGTTTGGCTGGTTAACTGTCTGGCTATCTGGCTAATTAACTATCTGGCTGGTTAACTGGCTTTTCTCTGGTCCCTGATAAGCTGGACGGGCTGATAGTTGGACATAATTGTAAAAAATTAATATATTTATGCTTTGCTTAAATTGTAATTTTGAAAATTTGTATACTTATGCTTTGCTTAACTTGTAATATATATATATTTTTTGCAAAGTTGTAATATATTTTGTATGGTTTTGTATTATATACCCTTTTGACACATTTGGGACACCATAACCCCTGAATTAAAAACCGATAAAGCACTTTGTAAAAAACCTTGATAACGAGGGGCCTCATAGCTCAGCTTTTTCCACTCACCGGGAAGCTTCCGGACATACCCACAGATCTGATTTTGATTGATCCATCAATCGAAACCCCCCTGCACCTCCAATTTCGGGATCCCTGTTCCGCTATGAAAAAAATCCAACAAACTCACAGTTGCGTTGCTATAAGTTTATAGGAACCGAGACTACGTTTATAGTTGGAGCTTCAAATCTAAACCAGACAAAATGATAATACAAAAATAAACTGCTTGAAAAAAAAAAAAAAAAACTTGAATATAGAAAGACATACGCAGGAAGCATGCGAACTAACCCCACAGTCCAAAGTTTATCCAGTTCGCCTGCTTTCCGTTTTAACTTCCTGGTTCTAGCCCCCGCGCCGTTTCTCATTCATAAATAGATAGATAGATATAGATAGATCCATGCAAAAAGGTCCTAGGAATGGACTGCCAGCTACTTAAAACCCTACAAAGAGGCTATAGGGAATGCCCTACGTGAGAGTGGTCATGTGACAACTTTGAGCTCCAGAACTCCCTCATTGGCCAGAGGAGGTCCCCCTCCTTCTTCTACCTTGCGGTCTCGCGATCTCAGAGCCCTCCCTACCTCCCTTAGTGCATACGTCTAAGCATAACCATGTAGACACAGTCCTCATGGCACGTGATACGTTTGGGCTTCAAAACAGATCCTCAACTCTTTCTGCCAGAGCACAATGCTATCCAAGAAAAGAAGAGATGGTGCGGGGCCCATAAGACGTCTAGAATCATCGATCCCTCTTCTGAAGACCAAAATCATCACGTGGCTTTCCATTGAACCGATTTCAGGTGGAAATTCTAGAAAAAACACGTGATAACTTTCCTGCTCAAAACGTAACGCATCAAGAATTTTTCCAATTTTTGAAACTTTCAGAGCCAAAAAACCGCCACTTGAATGCTGAAAAGGAGTTCCAGAGGTTTATTAGCTGCTACCGTCCCTGATGTCATAACCATGTACGTGTCCCCGTTTGGGTACGAAGACTGTCCAATCCGGCCAGTGTTCTTGAATGGAATCTGTCATCTACCATGCTGAGTATTCGATCGTGGCACGGAAACAGCTAGCAGCTGCCCTCAATATAGCATATTTCACCTCCAATATCACGGGAAACCCCAGCTAAAACCGCTTTAGCTAAATACCTAATATCTAACCTTAGATTACTACCATGCGGTCTCGTAACCCAAACGGAGACACACACATGATTATGGTGTCGAGGACAGTAACAATAATAACTCCCCTCCTCCTCCTCTCAACATCCAAATGCCATTTTTTAGCTCCGAAAGTTTTCAAAATTGCCACAATTCTGTACACGATTCGTTTTAAGCATTAAAATTATCACGTGAACAGGCACCACCAAAGTACCCCCAAAAAAAACAAAAATCAGTGCTGAGTAAAAGACGCAAAGAAGAGAAGCCTCCATTAAGAAAGCCCACGTGATATTTATCCTTGAGTGCTGAATTCTACGCTCGTCGACAAGAAGATGTTCCGACGCTGATGGTTTTGAACTTCAAAAGTATCACGTGCAAAGCCACTCTACAAATAAACAATAAGAGAGGCTTTGCTGGTAACCCTCCTACGACCTAGCCCTGTAGCTACCTAGGCTACGATCTTGGTGACAGCCTAATCAGCCAGCCTTTAATCCAGTCCTATAATATAATACACCCTAAAATCTCCCATATATCATGCGAATCCACACACAGCCAAACCCATATGATTGAATACCTTTTCACCACGGTTGATCAACCCCCCCCCCACTGATCAATGATTCCCAATCTCCGATCCCTTCCAAATTAGTAACAATCGACACTTGCCCCCCTCCTGTCGATCAACTTCAACATAATATAGAGCTCCAAAATAATCACGTGCGTGGCCTATCTTGTTAGGGGAAAATAATAAGAGAATCAGCATGGAGTTCCCGGTTACCCAAAAAAAAACCACAAATCCACCAGAATCCCGTACTACACCACGCTCTGCTGGCAAGGGGGCGCCGGCAATATACAAACCAGCTTTCTAGATAGATAGCTTCGAATAATAGTAGTTAATACAGACCACCCCCCCCCCCCCCCCCCAATGGAATTCAGTGTCCAGTCTGACCAACCTGAGGCCTTGCAGCCGCCAAACAGCCTCTTAACGAAGAACTAGCCAACCAGGTAGGTACTTACCTCCTACCTGCCTACCTCCACACTACAACAGTATGATATATAATATATAATACAGTGAGGGGACCCCGGATCAATTTCACCCCCAAAAGTGTCACGTGAACATAACTAGAACTACTATCGCTGTACCTAGTCTCGTAGCATCTGTACCCACCGCAAACTCACAACAATACACATACCCAGCACCCACCTCCAACCTCATATACATTTAACTTCCCGGTCAGCCAGCCAAACCCAGCCAGCCAAACCCAGTCAGCCGGTATTTAAATTTACTTCCCGTAGTGTTCAATCTACTCTATATATGTTCTATAAGTATATCAATAAATCGCCCATATCCATAAAAAAAAACTTACTGATCCGATCACCATTATTCTATACATCTATAGACGAGGCCAATCTACACAGTATACTAGTAAGATATCTACTCAGTAAACATATCACGGTAAAGACAGTCTATCCGACAAAAAAAGACCTTGATACCGCCGCCGTCTACTATGTATATATATATTTTTCCATCTACCTAAACCGGTAGTAATACCCACAGTACCTAAGTAGTAACCAATACCAAAAAAACAGTACTCTATCCCAACCAATTCAATTCAATCAAAACAAAACAAAAAAAGAGCACAAGTAATATACCTATAAACATAATAATACACCCCCCCCCCGGGTCCCAAAACTACCTACCCTCCCTCCCTAGTCTGGTAGTATATAGGTATCTACCTCCCCACATCATCCACAACCAACAGCTCCTCCGCATCCTCATCCTCCATCAACTCATCCCCATCCAACAACCTCCCTTCCTCATCCTCACTCTCCCCCCCAAACCCTCTAGACCCATCAACAACCACCCCTCCAAAAATCCCATTAAAAACCCCCATCGCCCTCCCCGCGATCCCATCCCTCCTCTTATGCACCCCCCCTTCCTCATCCCCATAACTTCCCCCCCTCCTCCTCCCATCACCACCATCATTCCCCCCACTAAGCGTCCTCTCCAACCTCTCCTCAACCGGATCATCAAAAAACATCCCCCCATCCCTCTCCCTATCCCTATCCCCCATCCTAACCTCCTCCCCTTCCCCCTCCCCACTCCTCCCCCCACCAACACCAGCAACAACCCTCCTCCTCTCCTCCGCCTCCAACTCCCTCGCCCTCCTAACCGTCCTCTTATAAATAACCCACCCAGTCCCCATCCCCAACACCACTCCCAAAATAATCCCCCCATAATTAACCGCCTTAGTCCACCCATCCATCTTCTCCCCCTTATCCCCAAGCACCCTCATCTGCCTCCCCACAAAGACATGAATCAACAACTTCGGACTAGCCACCGCCCCCGCAACCGCAAATTTCCACACACTAACCGTTTGAAAAGTACTCATCGCCCCGTTAGAAATACTATACGGCAACGGACATAGTCTGATCATACATAATAACTTCAACCCATCGTGTTTTAACGTTAATGATAATGCTGCGAATCTTTTATCTGTTTCTACCATCTTTTGGGCGAAGTCACGGAAGTAGAGACGGCAGGCTAGGAAGGCGGCTGTTGAGCCTATTACGGTGCCTGAGGCGGCTATGTACCAGCCGTTGGGGAGGCCGTAGATGAAGCCGGCGAGGGTTATGGAGGTTGAGTAGCCTATCATTGGGGGGAAGGCGGAGATGAAGGTCCAGGTGAAGAGGATTAGGAAGCCGTAGGGGAGTTGGCTTTTTTTAAAAAAAAAATTCAAATCGTCAGCTTTTTATATTTTATATTATATTATATTTGTATATTAGGATGAATGTATGGAAGGGAGGGAAGGAGGGAAGGAAGGGGAGGCATACGCCCACTTATCAGCAATCGGCGAGAACCAATGGAATATAGCCTCATGATAAACCACTCCCAGTAGGACCAAGACGTTTACGATGGCAAGGATGGTGCATCCCACTATCTTTTGGAATAATGTCAGGCGGTTCCAGTATTGATGCGCTTTACGCTTGAGTTTCCAGGCGGTGTTTAGGATGTGTGTGGAGGTTGAGGTTACTGAGGTTGTGGAGGAGGAGCGGGCGCGCTGTTGTCGTCGGCGGGTGGTTGTGCCTGTTGTGCCTGTTATTGGGGCGTGGGCGTCTATTATTGTGGAGGATGGGTTTAGAGGGGAGGGGGAGAGGGGGGGGCTGTAGAGCGTGTTGCGGGGGAGTTCGGTGGTCATGGCCCTTTTTATTCTTCTCTCTCTCTCTTTTTTGTGAGTTTTTGAAAGCTTTGTGTCTGCAGCTGTGATTGGGGGTTTTTGGTTTGGTGATTTGGATCGATTGGAGGTTTTTTTTGTTTATGGAGATGGATTCGGCATTGGGCGACGACGGGTGTGTAATATATTCCCTTGGTTTTAATCCTTCCTTCCTTCCTTCGTTCCTTCCTCCTGCAGTCGCAGCAATCGATCGCAGTAATTAATAAAATAAAGATAAAACCACCCTCCGCGCCTTGATCAAAATTCCCAATCACAGACTGTACGCTATACACCCCCAGCCGAGCCGAGTCGAGTCGAGATAAAAACGTAAATATCGTGGACCGTGAACCGTGGAATATCGTAATCCCGCCAAAATCAAATCAAACCACAAAAAAAGGTGACGTCCCCCCTTCCCTCTTCGGATGTCCCGTACGTCCCTTTTTAAAAGAGCTGTGCGCTTCCGTCGCTCGCTGCTGACGGGGACCGTACTACCGCTATAATATAGTATAGTAGCTTTTGCTGCGGCCACCTAAACCAAAAACTTCTAGGTAAAGCTTGGGGGTTTGGTATAAACTCGGCTACCCCGGATGTCTTCGGTTCCTTCTTTTTCTCTCTAAGTAGGTAGGTGGGTATCTGTCGGTTTGGTCTGGTTGGATGGATGGATCTGTCGGCTACTACGTAAGATGCCCCAGGTAAGGTATATGTAACGTCCCCGCGGGGGGGGAAAGGATTATCTACCCTGTCTGCCAGCAACAGGAATTCCAAGTTTAAAAAAAAAAAAAAATAATAAAATAAAACAGTCGGCGGGGAATAGTAGTTGTAAGAAGAAGAAGGAGAAGAAGAAGGTAGGCAAGGTACGAAGTAGGTGGTCGCAAAAAAGGGAGTAGCTGAGTTAAGGTGAGGCTGTTTGCGTAATGACCTCTCTCTCCCAAGAAAACTCCCCCCTGCATCATCCACAAAGAATCTCCCGTGGGGTTAAGAGAGGGCTGGCGGGTACCCAAAAATAGTCGGTTAGTATATATATCAAACAAACGTCAACGAGAGAGAACCTCGATAAATCATTCCGTAGGATATAAAACAAGAACAAAAAACAATCATAAGAGTTCAAGACTGCTCGTATCGTAGCATATCATAAATAAGTGTAAAATATAAAATAAATATAAGGTATATATATATCACCTCCTCCCCAAAAAAATATACAATCGAAGAAGTTATCAGAAAAAAAGGGTTCACCCTCCTCCTGCAATATGATCAAGAAGCAAGCAAGTGTACTTTTCCACGTATACCCCATCCATCCCTTTCTTCAACTTCAACTTCATCTTGTTTCTCTTTCTTTCAAATTCCGCCATGCATGCATAAGCTGTACTCAAGTAGCTAGGTATGATGTAAATGAATAAATGCCCAATCGCAGCAAGCATAATGCATGCGGAGAGAGAAAGAAGAATTGCAATGCCACATATAAAAAAGCTTTAAGCCCGCATGATCAAGATCCAAAAGAAAGAAAAAAGGAAAGAAGAAGAAAAGAAAGAAAGAAAGAAGTCGGTATATAAACCCAGCAGAATGGATGTATGTCTCAGAACCAATAGAAAAATTCAAAAAAAAGGACATGCGATACCGTGAAAAGATAAACATAAAACACACAGAAAGCCAACGATACACATGTAATCTTAAAAGGAAAAAGAAAAAGGCCCATACATTACTACTATGTAGGTAGACGCTCATGACAATGTTACTTTAAAGAGTAGTAGTAAACCCCCTCCCTCTGGTGCCGAAATAGGGCTACGTCCTCGGAGAATTCAGAATAACTTTAAAGGAAAAAAAGAGGAGACATCCCATCCATATAAAAACCCAGGGACGTCAGAAAATAAGAAAGAAAAAATGGGGAATCGAACGCCAGTCCACATATCATTACATCCTCATCGCTTCAACGGAAAAATAACGTATTTATCATCCGGATCAATGAGGGTCGAGTAAAATAAAAGTGAAGAAGAGAAGAAGAAGAAGAAAAGAAAGTTCGTAGCTAAGGAAAAAAGATAAAAAAGAAATGCGAATCGGGTCGTTCAGTCAAGCACTTTAATATCCAAACCCGCCGCGTCGGCCCCGTCCACCACCACCACCACTAACACCACCAACGCCACCGCCGACCCGCGGCAGCTCAAAGTCTGGATTGCTCGCTAGTATCTGATCCTGCTGCCGTGGCCGCCTGGGATCCCTAGCTGGCATACTGGGTGCCCCTTCTCCCTGCCACCGAGGGTTGACTCCTCTCTGGCTGATGCTCGTGAAGTGACTACTAGTCGACATCGCGGGACTACGCTGACCCGGCTGGAGTTCTTCATACGAGCCGCTGGGGTCTTGGTATGCTACGTTATTGTTGCTGCGCGGTTCACGCTGCGCCGGTGGTGCTCGCTCCTCACGTGCATCCGGTGGGTATTCGGCGAGCGCCATTGTCGGTGGTGGTGTGTATCCGGGAGTCAGAATTGCTGGGATAGCGGTCGGGTTCGGTGGAGACTCAAAGCGCGGATCAACGTCTTCATAGTAATCTTGTGATCGTCGCGGTCTCGGCGGGGAAGATGGGTGAGTAGGCTGTGGAGGAGAGGATTGGGTGGGTAATTCAACTGGCAGTTCTGCGACTGGCCCTTCCTGGCGCGGCGTTTCCCTGCCACTCGCAGCCCACGCTGTCCTAGGCGGCACGTACCTATCAACCACATCACGTTAGTCCAAAACTTTTCTATAAAAAAAAGTAAAAATAAACTTGGAAAGAGGGAAAACATACTCTTCTTGCGAATACTTGCTGGCGGGGCTCTGAAGCGCCGGGCTAGGTGTTCTACGCTGCTGCGAACCGACGGCCAATCCAATAGGATCTGCTGTGGTCATAATCGGAGCCGCGTCCATCTCATATGCATCGTATCTGATATTATTGGTATTCTGTTGTTGCTGTTGTTCAATTGGCAATGGTGGAGGAGAGGCGTAGCGCGGGTTCTCAGCTTGCATGTAGCCCATATTGTTATCGGGAGGTGGGATTTCATTAGTAGGTCTTCGCGGAGGCGGTCCGTACGGTCCACCCTGGTCAACCGGCGGTGTCTCGATAGTCGGCCGTCTGGGTGGCGGTCCATATGCTCCCCCTTGTTCGAATCCCATCTCATTCCCCCTCGGCGGTGGGCCATACATATTGTCGCTTTCAAAGCCCGGGCTCGGTCCTCGGAAATCCGGTCCCTGGTCGCCTGGTCTCATAAAGATCGGTGGTGGTCCGGGTCCAATATACGGTCTCTCTTCAACCGAATTCATCGACCCGTTCGGTCCTCCAACGTAGAATCCGTTAGGTCCACCTCTTCCTCTGAAAGAAGGTCCGCCTCTCGGTCCCATACCGCCCGGTCCTCCTCGCATTCCACCTCTTAATTGTTGCGGTGGTGGTCCAAATCCGCCGCCTCTAGGTCCCATACCACCCGGTCCTCCTCTGCCCCTCATCATCATCGGCCCACCTCGCGGTGGATATCCACCTCTTCCTCCGGGACCGCCAGCGCCACCCATCATCATTGGTACGGGCGGAGTTCCATGCCTATCAAACGACGATGCAGCAGGTCCAAATCCATCAGAACTCACAGTATGGTTCGATCTCTGCCTGCTCAGCGCCGAATTATAGTCCGAATTCTCCGGATCGCCGGGGGTCGGGTGTCGCGGGATGTTAGGGTTGAATCCGCCAGCACGGTCCGGATTGGGAAATGCGGGTAGATCGTTCGGCTGGGGTGTCTGCCCACGCGGGTTAAGCGGCGTCCTATCGTTATCGGTGCTAGGCTTACGGGTGACGTCAAAGGTAGCGAATTCGGGAATCTTAGGTTCGCGCATCATCGGCGCGGGAGAACCACTACTTCCGATCGCGGTGGTGGACGAGTTGTTGTTATTGATATTGTTGCTTCCATAGTCGGAGTTGTCGCGTTGGGCGATGGCGGCGGCTCGCTGTTCGCGGAAGGCCTCACCGTTCATTTCGGCGTTGACAGCGATCCTGGCCTTCTGAGCGGCCCTGGAGACGACGGTGCGGCGCATGGCGCAGGTCATGATGCCAGCGGTGAGAATGCATATCGTGGCGGCGAGGACGAGCCAACCACCCCAGGAGAGATGGGGGATGAAAAGAAGGATATCGACGAGGAAAGCGAGCAGGGTGACCAGAAAAGTCGGAAGAGCGAAGAGGAGGGTGCCCAGGAGGTACTTGGGATTGTTCGAGGGACCGTGGAGGTGGGAACAGGCGGCCAGTATCATCAAAACGAGGGTGAAGGCGGCGGCGATGGGGTGGATGATGAGGAGGCTCGAGAGCGAGTGTCGGGCATTGGAGGGAAGCGAAAAGTCGGTTCTGGTTGGGTCCTTCAATGCAGTGTCTATTCACATTAAAAAAAATTTTAGAATGCAACGGTTAGAACCTTATTATATTATATAAAAATTATCATTGGAAAGGCGCCCACCATGTGGGAATTGAAGATCGCCGGGGAATATAAATATAGAAGAAGTAGAAGAAGAAGAAGAAGCCATGCGATAAGAGAGAGAGGTGAGATAAAAACGTACCAGGATTGTAACCGATCTCGATAGGAGAGCACTGATTGCCAACGCAGTAACCAAAGACGCCGTAGGAGACATCGCCGTAGGTAGCAAGGGTGATAGGCTTGATTATGGGGACGGAGATGACGGAGATGAGGAGGAGGGCGAAGGCGGCGAAGAGGAGGATGGTGAGGGGGGTTGCGGCTCGAATCATCGCGAGCCCTTTTCCTTCTTCTCCTTCACGCACACACACTCTCTCTCTTTAACGACAACAACAATCAATCAATCAATCCTTCCTTTTAAATCTCAACGACTTTCGGTCGGTCCAGTGTAAGAATAAGCGTCGCTATGCTATTATTGTATAGGTAAACAGTTCGAAAAGGTCGGAATATCGGAGGGAGAGAGAGAGGATCGTAATCGCGATGAAGGTTGGAAGTGGCGTGGAGAGCTGAGTAAGATGGTTGAGAAGAAACAACAACAAGCGCCCCCCTCCAACTGTCTTGTTAATATTAGCTGCCTCTGTTGAAGTTGTTCAAAAGAATAAGAAAAAAAGCCGACCGAGCCAAATCAGGAATTAGGAAAAAGAGAGAGACGCCACTGCCAGAGTGTGATGTGTTATATGCTATGCTGTGATGTTGATGGTGATGGTTTTTTAAAGGAGTGTGAGGCCCGACCGACCGGGGATGATGAGGCGTTAGAAGAAAAAGGAAGAAGAGGAGGAAGTGCGATGGATGACGATTGGCGAAAGAGTTTCCTTTCTGTCTGCCTGTCTCAGACTTGCCCTCTTCGGGAGAAGTAAAAGTAACGTCAAGACCAAAAAAGAAGTAAAACTAAGGTAAAGAAAGGATAGAAAAGATAGAAAGAAGAGGAAGAGGAAGAAGAAGAAGAAACGATCCGGGGTGGTGGAGAACGGTCGTCTTCAACTTCAAATCGATCGGGTTATCGGGAATCGGATTGGATGGACAAGAGAGTGTGCGCGAGAGAGAGAGAGCGAGCTGAGCCAAAGAAAAAGGAAAGTAAAGTAAGAAAAAGAGAAACAACAAGAACGAGAAACTGTCTCTCCCCTTCTTCTTCTGTCACCCCTTATTGGTCTAGTGCATCCCCTCCAACGGTTTCGAAGTCGCAATAATATCAAAAAAAAAAAAAAAAAGCTTGGGATTCAATTATATTGATACCGGTCGATTGATATGATATTCTTATTTTATTGGCAAACGCCGGGATGATGGAATGGGATCGAGAACGAGAATGCAAAATAGAAATTAATCCCCCCAAAAAAAACTACTTCATCTCTTCTTTCTTTCGATCTGACCGATTCGGTTGAACTCCAAATATAAAATTGGATTATAATAATATGTTGATGATGATGATATGCTTCTAAGGACAAAGGAATGGAGATTCAGGTACAGGAACAGAATCGGAAAACAGAAACAGGAAAGAGAAAGGAAAGAAAGAAAGAAAGGGCAAAGGAATGCGCAGGTGTGCAGGCGCAGGCGCAGGCACAGGCACAGAGGCTAAAACTCTGAACGAGAAAAGAAAAGAAAGAAAGAAACAGCTAAAACGGCGATGGCGGCGACGGCGGCGGCTGATTCGACTCTCTCTGGCTGTGTGTGTACCGCCTCCGCCCCGCGCGGTGCATTTGCATCTCTCTTCTCTCTCTCTCTCTCTCTCTAGCTGTTCGACTTGCGTGTATATTTTTGGAATATATCTGTCTATCGATCGATCTATCTAACAGCAGTAGAGTATTTAATCTTTATTTATTTTATTTAATATTATTTATTTATTTAACAGTCTAGAAAGGGCAGAAAAACCCACGATATTGGGCACGAGCACGAGCATGCGCATGAGCATCCATCCTCCTGCTCGGGGAATGCCAATCTCCCATCCCATACATACTCCTTCTCGGACAGGACAGGGCATGACAGGACAAGACAAGGCAGGCATCTGATCATGACGGTGATAATCCCGTCCGCCTAAAAGGCCATTGAAGTGTGCTAGCAAATATATTCTACCGGGCTACCTAACTCGAAAAGAATGCTTCCAGAACGAAAAACACAATTTCCGGACGACCCCATGTATATACCTTATATACCTGGGCAATATATATATCAGATAATGGTATCACATCATCATGCCATCCCCGACAGATACATACCTCTATCTCTCTCTCTTTCGCAGACGGCGGCGGGTCTGAGTGTCTGTCTCTGATATCCTTCAACTCGTCACCGGTTTGACAGGGACTGTACTGTGCTGATACCGAATTGGCAATTTATGTTTTTTTTTTTTTTTGCATCATAGCATAGCATACTGAGGGGCGAGTTGACCAGTTATCAGATAGATACTTGCCTAAGACTTACTTGCTTGGGTCGGGTAATTCCCGCCGGCGGAAGGAAATGCCATCGCCGCCCGTCCACCGTTCAGCATTGTTTTATGTTTTATATTAGCTTGTATGCACCGTCTGTCACTTTTTTCATTTCATGATGCGCTGAAGGAAAAAAAAAAAATCTATATAAGTAAGGAAAGAAAAGCGAGCGAGCGAGCGAAAGAGGGAAGAAGTGAAGAAGAAAAAGAAAGAAAAGGAACCTGCATCCAACCTTGCGCATATGCATGGGGCAGGACAGGACAGGACCTGCCGTCCGTCCAGTCTGGTTAGTGCGGTCTCGTCAGGAACCGCAGCAGCAGTAGCAGCAGCATCCTGCAGCCTGTATGTGCTTTGTATGGAATACTTAGCCAGCCAGCTAGTTAGCTCAGCTCTCTTGGTTTCATTCGGTTTCCGACTCCTCCGTCCGTTTATCATACATAGCACAAGTTCGCAGCAGTCTTCGATCTTGATGATTTCTTTCTGTTCGATGCTCTACGATCGAGTCTGAATTGTAAAAAGCAGGCGCTCTTTTCTTCTTCTTTTTTTATTTCTTATTCGTTACTCAATCTGAGGACGAAAGGTAAGAGCCAACAACGGCCGTACTCCCCAAACCAGCTAGCCTCCGGCCAAAAAACAAAAGGAATCGATCAGAAATAAAGCCAGAAGATCTTTAAAAAACTCCAACATGCAGTGTTACATATCCTCCAACATCGTTTACAACCCGATATAGGATAATAAATACAAATCAATCCCATTCGATGCTGTTTCTCCGGGGGTATACGTATACGTAGGATCGAATAGGGTGCTACCAACATTCGCACCTTTTTCATTCGCTTTCTATTATAAGCTAGTAGCCAGCTAGCTGTGCCGTATAACATTCGAGATCGCGATAGCGAGAATATTCTATTTCCCCCACTATGCTGGTGTCTCTGTCTCTTTTTTCCTTTGTCAGTGGGATCATGATCATCAACGGACCATTCACATGCCAGATCACGATCAGATCCACTCTCGCAGCCAGTGCCTATTAATAAGACCAGACCCTTCTCCTTCAACTGTGGAGACCGTCTATCTATCTATCTATATATACATACTTTAGTATCTACCTCTACATATGACTTCAGTAGTGATTGACAGTGCATGCATGCATCCCCGCCGACGGGACATGATCCAGTCCCCCCCCCAATCGAGGCTCTCTCCCTAAGATCTCCTCCTATCCAACCAACTCCAACCCCGACGTCATCACTCCACTAACTAACCACCCACCGGTTTCAAAAGAAAAGAAAGAAAAAATCCTGTCTGTCTGAGGACTAAACAATCGAACTGTATTGGCTCCTAGCTAACGAACCCGAGTCTTGTCTCGGCAGATCGCCCCCAAGGCAGGAGCATGTATGCAATGTAAATGTAAATGTAAGTGTAAAATATGCGTGTTTCTGGTGGGTTTAAGCTTAATTGCCTACCTGCTTTTTTCCACGAGCTCAACGCTTTTCCTTGCCGAATCGAATCAGATCAAAATCCAGCACCATTTCAAAAAATTGCAAATTGGAAAGGGAAGGGGGTGGATTGGGATGACGAATTCTTGTTTCTTGCTTTTTCATCTGTGAACCTGGCTTCCTTTCTTTTTTCTCTTTTCTCTTTCTTTCTTTTTTTTTATCTTTTTTATGTGAAAAAGCTTGGTTGAATGATCGATCGAATGAAAATGAAAGGACATGGCCTTGGCTGGTCTTTCTTTCTCTCTTGACGTTTCTTCTTTATCATCATCATCTCTTCCCTTACTCAAACACAACACAAAAACCGATCCATCAATGATCGTGATCATCCATCGTGTTCATTCCCCAGTCAAAACCCCGTATAGCAAAGTAGGTAGGTATGTAAGTACTTACCAAGCCATCAAAAAAAGACCATATATAAAAAAAAAAAAAAAAACCCTCAACATTGATCGGTTAATACCAAAGATCTCGCTCGTATACAACACCCTTACAAAAACACTATAGACATATACATGAGCGAAATTATCGATCCCAGTCCCCCCCCCCCCATGATATCCCCAGTCCTCCTAAATTCCCCACCGATCCATAAACCCTCAATAAATACCACTGGTTGCACCCACCCACCCAATCTTAACGCTACAGCAGCAAGAACGATTCTCTTTTGCTCCTAACAGCAGGTAGGTATGTACCGTACCAATTTCATCGGGTATCAAACAAACCCCCATGTCCTAGTCCTAGCCCATCCTGTCCTGCCTGCCTATATACCCCCATGTCCGGACCGAGACCTTCCAGAACAGAACCACACAGACACAGACAGACACAGACACACACACACAATATCTTCCATATTAGCTAGTGAAATTAATTCAATATATCTGGGTCCGGTGTTGTATCTATATGTAAGTTAAGGTGTGCAGTTAATATATAAACTCAAAAACAAAAAAACAGAAAAAAAAGGTGAGAAGTTTGGCTCGCGGGCTGGTCCCAAATACCAGAATAAAAGCGAAACGAAAAAACAAAAAAAAAAAAAAAAAAAAAAAAAAAAAAAGGAATGGGACGAGAAACAAGATCGATATAGATTACTCTTGCTTAGATATTGGTAGAATGCGATCCGCGACGTGTGCATAGGTACATACCTCTAATAGATCGATCGATCGATCGATCGACGTCTACCCCCGCATGTACTTCTTTATACCGATGGAAGATATTCTAGAAAGCTAATTGATATTAATATACCAGTAGTTCGAGAATATATCTATGTATATGCTGGACTGGGAAAAATACGTAAGGTAGGTACCTATATTAGGTAGGCTCCAATGCAGCCTCAGCCATCGGTTTCGCTAGAAGCACGGGATTATTATATCTTTCAATATGTCTGGATTAGCACTATTTCTGTCAATAGAGGTATGGTAATACCGATACTATTGTTCTAGTACAGCAGAGTAGGTAATCAAAATCACATGAAGACAGCGCATTCAAGAAAAAAAAAACCTATTACTCTAGCAAATACACATCATGATTCAGGTACTCACAAAAGCAGTAAAATACATTCAAATACCCACCATAGCCACTATCCCAAAACCACGGCAAAAAAAAAAAAAAGAGTATCAATCCTGAGATCGATCCCATCAGATATAGACATGGTTGACGAATGCATCTGCGAAGTTCTACGTATATACCTAGGGTAGTAATAGTCATATAAAACACTATTCTAACAACAGAATAGTATCCGAGGGCTTAATTCGTAATAGATACACAGAAGCAGTTGCCGATATATATATATATATATATTTGAGCCTGACTATGCCCTAGATCAAGATGGGGAACCTAAAAATGGTATAAATGACGATTTGAAAAAGAATAAGACCACTTGCTTCCTTTTTTTAAAAAAATATGTAAACATTCAGAGGCAGTCCCAGAAAAAGTACCCAAACTCCCTAAGGTATACCATGGTATATGAAGCATTGCGGTATCGATTCCCCGTTTTTGATTCACAATCATATGCCCGGATCCAAACTTCACCGTTTTACAAAAAGCATTAGCCACCAACTACGGCTGAGATGGAAAGGTATATCAAGTAGTAATAATAAATAATAATGATAAGAGTGAGTAGATAAAGTATCGAAGCTAACCGTCATCATGCACGCATACATCATCATCATCGTCGTCGTCATAAATACATCCCATCCCATCCATCCAAGGGAAAGATATATAAAAAAAAGGAAGGGATCGAATCACGAATATACAAGTGGGGGGTTTTGTGTGTGAGAGGTTTGTGGGCATAAGAAAAAGGTAGGTATATACTAAAAGAAAAAGGGTATACATGAATATATAAAAAAAGATACTCCGGTGAAAATGTTATATAAAGAAAAGAAAAAAAAAACTACTAAACAAAACATTGAAAAAAAAGCTAACTAAAATCCAAAGAATCAAGATCGAAAGACGTAGTGCCGCATCCAAGTAGTCCAGGTCAGAAGTCCAGAGAGAGATAAAGAGTCCATCCAGGAAGAGAGGTTCCGTCCACGAGGTAGAGATGAAGAATAAAAAAAGATCATAGAAAAAAAAGACAAAGGAGCGAGAGTGTGAGAGTCCCACGGGCAGAGAAGGCACCCAACCTAGATTCTACGACTGGTTAAAGTAAGTAAAACTCATCTAAAGTCAGTATCATAATCAAATCCAGGGAGGGCCAGACGAGTCTGGTGAGCGTCCTTTGTCCGTGGGACTCTCGACAAACTCGGTGTGGTAGGTAGTGATAGTAGTAGATCCATAAGAGGGTGGTGGTGGTGGTGGTAGTAATAAAAAAAAGAATAAAAAGAGTCCAGATATGCGACAGCGAAAAGGTCCAGGAGAGAGTGTCGTCCAGAAGGCTCCGAAAAAATCCCATACCGGTCCACGCAGGTCTTTCTTTTTCTGTTTCTTTTTTCTTTCTTTTCCTCCCCTTCCTTCTCGCTCACGAAAGATTCATCACAATAATACAAGGCTTTCAAAACATAAAAAGGTATTCCAATATACAGGCCCCAAACCATGCTAGAGAGAAAAAGGAAATAGACATTACTTTTTTTTTGCCTTTGGTAAAGAAGAAAAAAAAGGAATGAATGGGATATCAAGAAAGAATAGCACACAAACCCTCAGTATCTAAACGAACAAAATATGAAGAAAAAAAGATGTCTTTCCCAACTCCGCCAATAATAATTTCGTTCTGCACGAATAGTTTCTTTCTAAAAACGCCAAGAGATACCAGAAGCCGCCCGGAGAGAGAACATGTGAAAAAAAACAATTCCAAGATCCAAGAGAGAGAGGTTGGAAGAGAGAGCGAGTGTTGAGAGATTCCGTCAAAGGTCCCAGGTTGAAAGAGTAAATCCACGGAAAATCCAGGTATAGTTCTGTCGTCGTAATAAAAGGTGGAAGAATGAGGATCCAGAATAGATAAAAGTAAAAATAAAAAAAAAAGCAATCAAAACGATCGTGAATAATAAAAAAAAGAGTCCAAGTATCAGAGTATCAAAGCAACCGAAGAAGCGAATTATCCAGGGCAGTTTAGTCGGTAGTGGTGTTCCATGAGAGGTCACTACCAATCCAAGCATTGAACCGGGCTTCGTCCATGATCATGCTGTCCATAGATCCGATGTTCAGTTCGTGAGCTTGTGGCTGAGTGGCGTAGAAGTTGAATCCAGAAACTTGCTCCTTTGGCGTGTGATACTCCGAAGTCACGGACTCGGGCTGCGACGGCACAAACGACTGAACCAGCGGTTCAGAGTCAATTGAAGCTCCGGGATCCTGGGTTGAGTAGGCAGCTTGGGCATTCAAGGTCCATGGCTGAACGAACGAGGCGGCAGCCACTGCAGCAGGTGCAGGCTGCGGGCCGATCATCCTGGGATGGTGTGAATAAGCTAATGGCGACTGAGTCCTGGGTACATACCGGGGTTGTGGGCCATAGAACGTCAGTCCTGCGCTATGTGGGGAATTAGTCAGGATTGGCGAGGTAGATGCGTCGACAAAGCTTTGATTGGCGGTAAGTCCTAGTCCGGTGGAAGGTCCATAAGCGGGGAGTGGTCCAGGATATCCAGTAGTGGAAAAGCCATACATTGCTTGCTGCGCTGCTGTGGATCCAGGAAACCCAGCGGGAATAAGAGGAAGTGGTCCATATTGCTGAGATCCAGTAGCGGAGAGCGGTGAAGCACGAACCTTCTGATCCTTGGGGAACCTTGAAGTATGTGGAGACACCATTGGTGACTGTGGCTGTAGTCCGGCTTTGTCATCCAATCCAGAGAGGGCAGGTGAGGCTGGCTCATGTGGCGACTTGAGATCTTCCAGATTACCAACAGTAGCAGAAACCACAGGCGATACCGGCGGAGCGGCAGCTTCATCGAGTCCGGTCCTTTCCCGCGAAGCTAGAGTTTCTGCTGTCTCCGACTCGATGGTCTTTGCCAGGGACTCGTTGGCGACAAGGTTGTTGACGAGTCTCAAGAAGCAGCCAGAGATACTTGGTTCCTGGTTCCGGTCCTCCGGGGTGGCAGCACCGTGTTTCAAGATAAGATCCAGTACAAGTTCCAAAGGGTTCACTAACAGAAACGGAAACCACCCGTTGCAAAAAGCGGGCAGGACGCAAATCAGTATTCATACGTACCCATGAAGGTGAGTTGTCTTCTGTGAAAGCAAAAAAAAAAAAAAAAAAAAAAATAGTTCGCAACCGATCCTACCCGAGGGTGGAATGCAATCCTTATTCTTTGGATACAAGTGTTGGTTCAACGACATCCATGTTCCAGTCTTCTTCTGTTGCATCTCCTGGTACTCCTTCGCTGGTTGCTTCCAGCCTTC
This sequence comes from Orbilia blumenaviensis, assembly GCA_036872755.1. Taxonomy (NCBI): domain Eukaryota; kingdom Fungi; phylum Ascomycota; class Orbiliomycetes; order Orbiliales; family Orbiliaceae; genus Orbilia; species Orbilia blumenaviensis. Next base: position 1,100,876 of record JAVHNS010000006.1, on the reverse strand, counting down.
ATCATCGAGAAGTTTGTTCCTAAAAGAAAGAGAGTTAAGAGTAAGGACTACCATCCCCAACCAAGATAAAGGGCGGTGATAGTGTTGACACATCTCCATAAAGGGTAGGTCTGAGACTCACGTAATCTTTGAAATGTACTTGTATCTGTGGTCACGCAGATTGAGATATTTGCGGGGTTCGTTCATCCACCGGGGATCCGGATAGGATTCTCTGGTAGGGCCCTCCTGTTCCTCGCCCGACTTTTCGGGGGACTGTGCGGGCTTTGGGTCCTTGATAGTTCGTCTCCGTTTGGTGGGGACATCTGTGGCGCTGCCAATGGAGTCTAAAGCGGGGTAATTTGTTAGTTTTTTGTTTTTTCTTCCCCTCATCCAAAACATCCCTAGGAGTATAGAATAGAACAGAAAGACGAAATCATCTATTCCAGGTCATCCGGAATAGGATAGCAAAGGGTTCTACAATACAAAAGGAAAGAAGGAAAGGAAAAAAAAAAAAAAAAAAAAAAAAAAAAAAAAAAAAAAAAAAAAAAAAAAAAAAAAAAAAAGAGAGAAATCTCACCAGACACCGACTTTCTCCTCCTCTTAGGAGTTGTCGGTAAAGCAAGAGAAGCAGTCGTCTTGCTGACAACTTCAGCACTGCTAATCTTTGCTTCAATGGGTCGTTTCATAGTGCTTGCAGGGGGGATAGCCAGCTTTGGCTTCTGCTGTTGGGGCTTAGGGAAGGGTCGAGAGTGCGGCATGAAGGCGGCTGAATGGATATCTCTGGGTAAAGATGGCATTTGCAGTGCTGCAGCTGCCATTTTATAGCGGGTAATATAATAGGGGAAGGGTGGCTTATAAAGAATAAGAAAGTAACCAGAAGGAGGGTATCAAGACTATCTTGAAGATATAGTGAGAAAAGGGAGGGGGGGCGGGAGGGCTAAGGTTGCAGTCCGTGATATATCGAGTTTGAGATATATCCGAAGCTTTGTTGTAAAATGTGTGTTGTGGCTGGGTGAGTCTTTCTTGTGTTATGTGTTATTTTTTTTCTGCTCTGCCAGCCAGGCCAGACGTAAGCTTAAAGCAAAGATAAAAAATAAAATAAAATAGAGCCAGGTGAAGGACCTCGGGGGAGACCAATAAAAGGCTAATCCTGGTGATGGATGAGATATGCTGAAGCCACGCTGGAAGTTTTGTGAGATTCAAGTGGTTAAAAGAACTAGACCGCCAGATGTCGAGAGCAGGAGAATGACATAGTTGGGTGAGTTGTCAGTACCCCGCTCAGCCCGGTTTGTGGTTTTTGCAGGTTTTCTTTGGTTACCCGAGAAAGAGCCTTCCTCGAGGTTCTCCTTATTTCAAAAACAGCCTGATCGAGAAAACAAAAAAAGGGGAGAGAATATCGACAGGGAAAATGAGAAAGAGTCTAGAAGTATAGAGACGATAACGATGATGCCAGGCAGGCAAATCTCAGTTCGCGAATCTCCAGTACGAGTGACAGAGTTGAGTTTAGCGGCCGCCTTTTTTTGCTTCCTTCGAAACCAAAAAAAAGGTAAAAATAAAGATATGTGAGTGTCTGAGGCGAATCTCCAAAGCCAGGGTATGTGTGTGGAAGGATCAAAATAAAAAAGAGATAGACCGAAAGAGATCGAAGGCCACTTTTTTTTTTTTTTTTTTTTTTTTCCCGTCAGTTGTTCCCCAGTCTGCTGCTGTTTTGCTTTGCTTGCTCTGTTGGCAAGAGGAAGACAACCAGATCGTATGGTAATGTATGTATGTAAGTATGTGTGTGTGTGTGTATATCCGGATTATGGCTTGTTCTGTTTGCCTATTCAGCTCAATGTGGGCGTGCTTTTTTTCGCGGGTGCGTGCAGGCGGTAGGTATATAATTCTCCTCTATTCCTTCGCTCCAAAAAAGATGGATTTCTATGAGAGTTTGGAACTGCAGGACTGGTTTCTACCGGCGGCATCCAGTCCTTTTTATTAGCTTTGGAAAGTCAATCCACCCAAGGCATAACCACAGGTCCCCACCGCCCAAAAGTAGTGTGCGTGGCCTACTGTGTATTGTCCTCCTGTTCCCTGTGAGGAGCATGGGTGACCCCTCCCGGTACAAGACCTGAGAGGCCTTGGGCTATCCGCACGGTTCGCTAAAGGCAGCCCTTGGCTCCCTTCCATTTGCTGGATTCGAAGGCACTTGAGCACTCCGGTACGCTCGAAAGAAGAAGTCTTGACATCGCAAGACGTCAATATGATGTGTGTGACTACTGAATCCCCAAATAGACATCCTCCCTTACTCGAGGCATTCCCTCTTCCATCCCGCTTCCTTTCCACATCCGGGAGGCCCACATTTTCAAAAGAAGGAAGTCTTCGGTTCTGATAATGGAGAGGCTACCCTTCACTGGAAGTCCTCTGAAGACCAATGGACGAGCGAGCTCGGGTTGAACCGAGCTAAGTCCCAAATGCCCCCATCGACCATCCGATCAACTGATCTCGAATCCATAGCAGATGGTCCATTAAAGCACTCAACTCCCTTACTGTATCTCTCGTACCTGCCCTATCAAGGGCTGTCTGGCTGCGCAAAAATCAAGTTTTGGTGTCACAGGAGGGTCCCGGCGCTAAACCCGAGATCTTTATTTGAGGCTCTGCTTGAGGCTTGAGACAGCCACAGCGCTGCTGCACAGAAAATGATCATCCCCATATACCCGTTAAAGCATTCCAGACGAATCCCTTTCCTGCAAAATAAACAGGCGTTTCGGTTAAGGATAGTTTAAACATTTTTAAGGTCACGGAGGCATCGGAGAGGTCTCAAACCTTGAACTCTAGTTCGATCGAACCGTCGAACCGCAGCCCGCAGTCTATGTATTCTTTCGCGCAGGCAGATGCATGGTCCGCAATTCGTGCATGCGAAAAGTACATACATTTCATTTACTCTCTCGTATCCTTCTTTCCTTTTCATTTTCTTTTTCGCTCATTCCAACCATGCACATCCCGCATGAACACTAAAACCGGGGAAGCAAGACTTTGGACCCCGTGAGCAAGAAAGTATTACATCTCGTCGATCACTTTGCTCCTGAACGACTTCTGGATTCTCCAATTGCGATTTGCAATTGGCAAGACGAGCTAGTGGTCTGATCTTTAGAATTTGAATTTGGGTTCAGGTGTGCTAAACCGTTCGCTCGGATCGATTATCACGATACTCCTCGACTTCACCAAGTGAAACTTAAAAGGAAAGGGGAAAGGAACGACAACGACAACGAGGGAAAAAAAGTAAAAAAGTCTCCATCAAGCCAGGGGAGAATCTATCAGGTCCGATCTACCCAGCTACATGAAACCGCCCCTCCAGATCGAAGAGCTATAGCTTCCTTCGCCAAAAGCTGAATTCATGAATCAATACACTATTCATAACGAAATTGAAAAGAAAAAAAAATTTTCCCTCCAAAAAAAAATGTAAATAGTATGAAAAAGAAAAAGAAAAAGAAAAAAAACAGAATATGTGTCTCCACAGCTTCCCGCTTTCTCTCTTTCTCCCTTGCAAATAAAGCTACAAACCCCACCAATTGGAAGATCTTTATATCCCGCAACCTGCCAATGTTGCATCCTCTCAATGCAACACAACCCTTCTTTTTATTCCTTGAAATGCAAAATGGGGTTCGAAACGCGGTCAGCCCACATGCCGATATATCCAAGATTTAGCTCAGGAACAGCTATTCTTACGTTTCGCCACACCACCAACGTAAATGATCGGTAGTTTATGTGCCCGCATGGTGTTTCTAGAGGTGCGTTTGTGTATGTATGTGTGTGTGTGTGTGCACGCCTAGAGTTTAAAAAAAATTAAGAAAACGTGGGAGGGGAGACGAAATTAATTGCATACCCGTGTTTCGACGGTTCGCGAGCTCGTTTCGTCGATGAGAAGGAAACGTATCCCGTTTTTGATAACGGGGAACAAAGGGCGGGGCTGGCTAGACCGGTCCATCCTGCTCGGGTGGACTGATACTCGGGAAGGATAGGAAGCCGATATACTTAAAGTGCCGAGTAGCCCCTCCTCAAACGCTCCCGGGTCGGTCCGACACCGTCCTCATTTCTCGAAGTTAAGCCGGTTATATACGTTATACACACAACAACACTCGAAATCTGTCAACATAATAACTTCGAAAAATTCAACAAAAAAAAAAAAAAAAAAGCCATCGATTTCCACCGAGCTCGGTATATGCAAAGCCCGCCGGCCGCTGCCGAACCTGACTCATGAATTACCTAACGGACGCGACTCGACAGATATGAAAGACGGGCTGACAGAAATTAACAGATTGTAAAAAGTGGAGATTTCAACCAAATTTTTTCCTCGCAACAACCAGCCGTTCAATTCAAACGCAAGCGGGCACTTTTTTTTTTCCTGTTGAAGAGAAGCACAAGGACTTAATCTCGGGGTGCATGCAGTGTCACCACCGGGCCCTGTTCTTTTCTTTATTTTTCTTGCGGATATCTTGATTTCCTGATAGATATCAGGATATTCGACGCGATTGACTGATATGAGTGGCTCGCGATCATAGTAATAGCACATTTGCAGGCTTGGTTGCATAAGCCGTCTAAGCATCTTGCGAGGAAACGCAGCCGTGCTTACGCATCGCGCGAGATGTTCCAGTACGCACAAGGCTGTTCCTTGACTAGGGGGGGCCTAGGGGGACCAAATAGTGATTTGCTATACCATCGGGCTTGGTTTCACAAATGCCCTAATTGTCAATATCAAAGAAAATTATTTTCAAAGTGCACTTTGGTTCCAGGCCATGTACGGTGTGGATGGATTGAGCTGTCAAGCTTGATTTTATCTCTCTATTTCTTTCAATTTGACGCCCGTTTGTTCTTTTTTTATATACTTTATATTCTTTTCTTGATAACAGTTCCATCTATCCCTGAAGGGATATACTTTTCTAATCTCATGACTCAATGCTGCAGGTCTTGCGTTTTCCATTCTTTTGAAAAACTTGGATTTTGCACCAAAAAAAAAAAAAAAAAAAAAAAAAGGATGATGATCGAAGAGGAAGAGGAAGCAAGCAGAGAAGCAGACGCAAAGCACGACGCAGAAGCATAAGGAAGATGCAGAAGCAGAACGGAAGAAAAACCGGCAACTCTGAAGCAGTGCAAGTATGCGCTGTCTATAACGAAGGGATGGATGCATGAAACCGTAAGAGGCTCGGTGCATAATTTATGTACTTACCCTAGCTTCTAAATCCCAAACCATACACCTACAACCGACTAACCTCCATGACCCCTTCCCTACGTCTTCTCACCCCATTCTTTTCCCAAACCTTTACTCCAAACTTCCAGACCTCTTCGACCCCCACGCTTCCGTCCCCTCTAACCTCCAGCACACACAAGTCCGCATCTGCACCTGGTTCCAAACACCCTTTCACCCCTTCCAGCCCCAACATCCTCGCTGGCGTCTTTGTCACCGTCTTAACCGCCTCTGCTATCCCAGTATTTGTAAACCTCATAAAATTGTTCAAACACTCAAGCAAAGTCACACAACTGCCTGCGATCTTTGTGGTACCCTTTAACGTCAGAACCCCTCCTGTTTTCTGAATGCTCTCACCGTTACCCCATACGTACTCTCCGTCTTCAAGTCCCAATAGCGCCATCGCATCGGTTACGAGGCAGAGGCCGGATGGGTTTGAATGATATGCCCACTTAATGTTCGCAGGGTGCACGTGGACCCCATCCGCGATTATGCCGAAAAACCTAGGTTTGGAAACCGATACATCTGCCAATACCGCACCAGGAATACCTGGCTCTCTTTGATGCGGTTGATGCATCGCATTGAACAGATGCGTGACCATTGAGATATTTGAATTGACCAATTGAGAAAACGTGGCGGTTGAGTGGCCTGCTGACAAGATTATATTTTTGGACGCAAGTACCGACGGGAGGGATGGTAAGGAACTTGGGGGTAGCAATTCGGGTGCTAGGGTTATGACCTTGACGTTGGATTCGAGGTTTTGTTTACCGTAGACTGTTTCGAGCGATTTTAGGCCCTCGGATGGCTTTTGCAAGACGTGTGGGGGGTGGATGCCATTGCGTTCTGGATGTAAGAACGGACCTTCGACGTGGGCGCCTAAAGAGCTGGAGCCGAGGGTGGGGTTGCGAGGTGAGGGGCCTAGGTGGGGGAGAACCTGCCGTGTATTAAACCGTATATATTAATATCAAAGATTATGTGTGCGTGTGTGTGCATGTACCTGCATGGTATATCACGATCTTTAGGGCAGATTATATAACTCACCTTGTGATAAACTTCATTCTTCTGGCTGGTTATGGTCGGACAGTAACTCGTCACACCGGTACTGACAAACTGTCTGTTTACTTCTTTAAGGCCTCTGGAATACTCCTCGTCCGTTTTAGATGCATCGCTGAAATCAAATCCGTATGCGCCATTTATCTGAACGTCTAGAAACCCGGGAACTACCGCGCGGCCATGCAGGTCAATTGTTGAGGTTGGCTGAATCTTCGAATCGTAGAATACGTCTTGTGGTGAGATGATCAGTCCCGTTGTCGAGTTTATCAACAATGTACCAGGTACAAGCCTGTTTTCAACCGGTACCAAACAATTCGTCAAACGGATAATTGTATCCGTGGGAACGGAGTGGGTTCGAGATGATCGTGTGGTTGGCATCCTGACTTGGTAGGGATTCGATGTGCGGATAGATAGTACAGTATGGTATATCTGCTAGTTGGAATTGCGGTAATGGTACCAATCTGGGGAAGTGCAAGGCTGGGGTATTTTTCGGTTATGCCCCTTCAAGCGGGAGGTTCCTGGTACTCGTACCGAGATCCGGACGAAACTTGTGGATCTTGTGGGTTTGGTCTTGAGCGTTTCAGCCTTGGGCAGTTGAATTGCGGGTGCATCGCGACAGACAGAAAGATAAAAGAAAAATAGTAGAATAAAGGAATAAAAAACGGCTTCACGGGAGTTGGAAATGGGCGTTAATATATGCCCTCTCTCTCTCTGAGCCAAGCCAATAGCTTTGAGACAGTCTCGAGTTTGTTCCTATGTCCGTCCGCTCCGAAGCACTGAATCATGACCGACTAGCCTCCCGTGCCTCCAGAAAAGTCTACTGTTCATGGCGTCACAGCGTGCAACATAACCATGAGCTCGGACAATCGGTATCGGCTAGATGCAAATGCAAAATAAAACAATACTATGTCCCGCTAGATGGAGACGTTGTAGACGGTCATCCGAAGGCGCGATGGCATCAGTTGTGGGCCCTGTTGTACCCAAGATGTCACAGTTGTAAGCATTGGCTTTTCCACGACGACCTGATTGGTCAGGGTTCCCGGAACCAAAGCATTCGCTGGAGGCCGATCAGACACGGCGGAAGTCAAGCTTCCATGGCATTGTAGTAAACTTTGAGGGCCGAGTGAATTGGGAGCCCTGTTTCTTTTGAAATGCGAACGGTTGTTATCCATTAAGGTTAACGTTTCATTCAAAGTTTTCCTAGTTTGCAAAGAAAGACAGAGGGGAAAGGCGACATAGCTTAGCCGTACGTCATGGTTGGCACATAGGTATTCCGGAACTCTTGTCAGGGTTACCTTCCGCGAACATGGGGAGGCGTGCTACATGTAGGATGCGGTACTGTGGTGACTTGCAGTGCTCATTGACCACCATGTGGGCCCGTCCGATGGATGCAACGGATTGTTGCAACCTCTGATCGGATGTCTGACGAAATCCAAAACGGAGCTAGTTAATAGCTACTTAGTAATTGTGTATGTAAGTAGCGAGGCTTTTCCAATAAATGACCTGAGCCTCGAAACAAACATACAGAGAGATTCGCAGCGCAGGAAATTAGCCCCGGCTAATTCAAATTCTATCATGATTCAGGAGTTGGTCGAGACGAGCGAGGACTCGTGAGACACTGATAACCGCAGCAAGGCCGGCAACACGACGAACACTCGAACAACACCCTTGCCGCCAGCGTCGAATTCCACATTTGCAAACAGCCAACCAACTTCGATATCAGGATTTTAATCATGCAAGGAAGCCAGGAAGAAGTAAGCATCGAAGAATCATGTTGTGTTCGCATGAACACGATACGTATCAGACCCTCGCACGCGTACACTGCTATCCCATCGCCATAGTGGGGCTGCACTTTACTGGAAGGCTATGCATCTCGAGGCTACGCAATTGTTGCACGCGAATTAGGAAGAAAACCTAATACTACATGCATGCACATGCAGCACAGAATACTGAGTTCGGAACTCCTGATGTTTAATTCTTATGAACTCAAGCCCAACATGCATCGGATCCCCAACCGATCGTTCACCGGCCCCATATGCTAAAAATCCGCCTCTCGCCCCGCTGCGGGCTTGGGACCTGCGATTTGGCATGTATGTGTACAGGCATTTCAGTAAGTTTATCTGTATAGAGCACGTTTAGTTTGCACACCGTTCCTAATTCATGCACTATGTGCCAATTCACCAAGGTTGTCAGGCCTGAACCGTGCATTGGAGTTTTAATAGAGGTTGGACAGGGGGAGCTCATGTGGGTTTGCTGACCCTGCCTCGATCTCAAACCTCAATGTACTTTGAGGCTGCATTGAGTACCAATTCCAAGCAATAAATAATAAAGATGAGTGTCGACCGCCAGCGAACTTGAAAATTTTTTCTTCCTTCGAGAAAGAGACCGGAAGAAAAAAAAAAAGAGGACAACAGCAAGGCACTCGAAAGGCACCCGTCCTCATGCCAGCCGGCACACCTAATTCGAACGTGGAACCCTTCACCGTATGTCTTTTTAGGCTTGCAAGGGCAGTGTTAGGACAAACTATCTGCGGCATGTCAGCCAAGAATGTCCTTTATCACGTCCAGGATAGACACCTGTGCCCTTGTGCTGTCCTAATCTACCACAGTAGACTTGAAAAGCGCGAACGCAAAGAATCCGCCACTGCGTTCTCTAACGCGGCAATAAAAAAAAAAACCAATAATGGAAAGCGCCGGATATCCAATTGCATATAATAGGGGGCATGTCTACATAGCTGAGGATCAGTGTTTTGAGCAGGAGCAGTCAAGCCTTTCCAAAAGTCGGCACCGCAATCGCTTCGTACATATATTCATATGCACCGATATATGCACAGTCATATTTTCTGAAAGGATATCTTGTTCACATAGACCTTTGCTTTTCTCCTTACTTATCTTCCGAAACTTGTCTGCAAACGGGGTGTGAATTGACGAGAAGGCGTGTAAAGAAGCTTAAGAAACTTAATACTCTTTATATCTTCCCACCCCGCGACGAGAGAGGCAACTGGCACAGACTAAGCTGACAAGGCGAAAGGGATTTTTTTTTTTTTTTTTCAATCCTGTCCGCGAGCTTGTAGAGATAGCCTGTGGGATTCAATAAATCCTGAAGAGGCACAAGTGCACCTGCTTCGTTTCATAGCTTCTCGCTTTTTTTAGTTTCTCATCTTTTCGGAGTACCCGTCAGAGTGTCGACTCATCCCTATTTTCGTTCCCGCATATCGTTTCGCCTTCATCACAAGGGTCTTTAAACTTTAAAGGGTTAAAACACTCGGGCCAATCCCTTTGTGTCTTGCCATCATATACGCAGATTCCCGTAGACGATCCTCCAATTTCTCGCCTTCTTGAGCCTCACGGGCTAGTTTGGAACAGGTAGCTACTCGACATGCACAGAGCTGATATAAATCGGAATACGTGGGTGTAAGTACTTCAAATCGGGACTCATATGATCACAATTGTACTTCATATGTCTGGCGAGCTGGTGTACATATCGATACTAATGGTAAAACTACTAGTGCCAGTGGTGGTCGACAGGGTGTGCCACGAATGATGGCGTCGGGAAGGCCAAACCCCACGTTGACACATTCAGGTCAACATTTCTGCCATACCCAAGGCAATAATGCCCAGAGAAAATCGATTCATGAGATGCCGATGAATGGTAATCTTTCTATCCATCGCTGGCGTAACCAGGACTCTACGCAAGAGCCGGCAAATGCGCGCATGGGCGTAAACCCGCGAGGAAACGTGCAGACGGACCATAGACACTCGTCTGATGCGCAAAACAACTACGATGGTTCCTTTACCTTCAACGGTATGCCGGCTACTCATTCGGGTCCTATTTTCCAAACGTCATACTGGATGTCGGTTCCCGGTGCTCCCTCAGGAAATCAAACCCAGCCTGATATCATCCAAGCTCCAAGCGCCCCTGTAGTACCAAGGGCAGAAAATATAAGCCCTGATGCAGAAGGCGAAACGGGGAGAAAACGTTCGAGAACTCACGCACCGAATCTGAGCGATATCAAGTCTAGCCACAAGTACTATAGTTACTTCAACTATTCGGAATACCAGCCTCCAAAGTCTGCCAAGGGGACTGCAATGGGGACAAGATCGTTGGACCATCATCCTGATAACGACCTCCAAGGTACATACGCCTCTTATTTGTTCCAGAACGATCCTATCAAATACTGGACCTTGCGGGATGTTGCAGAAAAAGTTCCTACTAAGATAAGGTATAAGCCATTTACTACTATTGACCTGGAAGCGCAGCAATTAACATCTAGAGTTCTATAGGGAAAAGGAGATTGCATACTTTAAGCAACTCGGTGTTTCATCTCCGTATGGCACACTGGGGTCCGGAACTAACGGAGCGGGGACCGTAGACGTCACTGGCGACGTTGCTGATATAAACGCCGAATCTTCAGCGAATCCTAAGAAGAAGGAGAAAAAGGCAAGAACTGGCCAAGATGGTGGGCCGATTCCAAAGGGGCGCCGTAATTGGAATGAAAACTACAAGAAAAACTTCCCAGGCGCTCCTCTCCCATCTTCGAGTAAGTTAGATATTCACGTGTTGTTGCGATTTGTAGGAGCCGACCTAATGTGTATTTAAAAATAGAGCCTAATTGGCGTCCCACCGTCCACGCGCTTCTCCATGCCGGCAAGTCTGACGACGGCCCACAGGACTTCAACTCTCTCGTCGTCAATGCGCTTAAGAGGTGTGAAGCGGATCCAGAATTCCTCTCCTTGCTTATACAAAAAGTTGAGTCTTGTTGCGATCCACAAAACTCCCCGGCTTCCGGGTCCGAATCTACTGGGCGATCAGACGAACTCCAGGGACAATTCGATTCGCACTCCCAAAACGGAGCGGGAAGCGACGATGCCCCAACAGACGCATCTAGCCTTGTTCGCCGTGTTTCCCGTAATCCTAGCGTCCGCAGCGGCGGTGGAGGCGTGTACCGACAGGATTCCCATGGCCAAAGGAGAACATCAAATCCCAACTCTATTCCTCGAACCAATAGTCCCTACGCCCAGCAGCTCCAGACGAACTTCACACAAAATTTCAGCTTTACAGACAATCAAGCCACTTCGGCTTCAGGAACTGGGACCTTCCTTTCCCCAATGCAGATCTCTAATCCTTTAAACGGTGTTGATATGCGCGACGACGTCTCGAGTTTTTTGGGTAGTGCAGATCATGATCAGGAGCCTGGGCCTGTTTTCTCTCATGCAGAAGGGTCGATTGCGTCCGGCCTAGATATGTTTCAGGATCAGGAACCTAGTATCCCCTTTCCATATCCAGAAGACTTGGAATCCGAAGATATCAAGATGCAATGATGACGGTCTATCCCAGGTAACGACAACCCTGATTTATACGATTTGATATAATGTGATACGACGTGATGCGATATGTAGATTTCCACGATGCTGTGCATCCAATTCTTTACATTCCTGGTAACAGCTCCAGCTTGTGAGGGCTTATCGCTTTGCTTCATTTGATATTTTCTTTTTTCAGGTTTTATTTGTCTCGTCCCCAGACCTTGAGAGTTTATCTTGAAGGAGCTGTTTCGAAATTTATCTTTAGATTTATCTAGATATCGCTAGATATCTGTTGATTCTATCCTTACTTTGTTCATTCATTGTTCCTCGTTTTAGTAACGTTACTTGCATCTTCTAGTTCCAGATTTTACCCTGGCAATCTTGTTTGAAAACCTTTTTTTTCTTATTGCTTTGTAATGACTTTTAGTTTTTCTTTCTTTTCAAAAACATAAAATCTGCTCACATATGTTATATCTACCTACCACTTTGTACTCTTGCATCATGTGATTTTTTTTTTTTTTTTTGGTCCACAGCATATGCATATTAGAACGTGTATGTACCCTTTCTTCTCTTCTTCTCTTGTATTTTCCTATTGTTTTCCGAGGGGGGGAAGATGACGTTTCTTGTCATGTTGATATATTTTCTGTATCTTCCCTACCCTTTCCCCTACCTACTTCCGTATACAACTTTTTGGGTGTTTTTTGTTGGGATTTTTTGTTTCCCCTGTTTTCTTTGGCTGGGCGTGAGGTTTATGGGTTATCTAGGAGTTAAAGACACGAGACGACAAAGGGGTTTATCATCTGGGCGATAAAGAGCTATAGGTTGGTCTGAATGGGATGTTTTCATATTTTTTTTATATTTTCATGTTACATATAAATTTATTTCTTTCTCATCTGCATTTGCGTTGATACCTTGTGGTTTCGATCTAGCTGTACATACTTGAGGATGGACAGCTCGGAACCTGGATCGCTATATACACGGATTATATAGCGACGGGAACGAACGGGAAAAGAAGAGACTACCATAAGGAGCTGAGGGCCCGGTTAGTAAACCTTATTATTCCTGTTGAACTTCGAGAATCAAATAGCAGAGAGCACGTGATCCTGCTTATGTAATTACGTGTAACATAGACGCTTATAAGACCACGGAGCAAGCATAACTTAGCTCCGGACCTCATCGAATCTAATCTTTACTGCGTCATATATATATACGTGCTATACACTACGTAGAACGCTATAAGTAACAATTCCCTTTCTTTCTTTCTTTCTTTTTTTCTTTCCCCCTCGATATATCAAGATAGATCTATAGAGTGCGAATTGTTGCATTTATATACTACATCTACAAATATAAACTGGATCATGGTCAATCCTCCTCCTGTAGAATGTATCCGAGCCCTAACTTACGGCCTGGACACTTAAGTACCTGCCGATATGATGCACCCTGGACAATACATTGATATTGATATGACATCTATGGCCTGACCCTTTTTATTTATTTTTTTTATTAAAAAAATAAATGATAGAGCTCATCTGCCCCCCGCGAAGCACATGCCTCGGCTTCCCTGACCCGCCCATCCCTTCCCTCAATTCACAGGGGCCAGCCCATCGGACCCCTTCCTAAACCGGAAAAAGGGGGCCAAGCTTTAGCGTGCACATGTCTTTCTGTAGCTCCTATGTAGTTAATAGCTTAGCTTGCCAGTTGCTGTTGCTGCCCCACCGCGCCCGTCAACAAACGTCAGCGAAAGTTGGTTGACTGCCGACTGACTAAGGTTTAGTTAGGTTACCCCACCAAAGCGAGAGCTACATAAACCGCCGTCCATCCCCCCCTCCTTCAGAACCAAAAACCCTTTCGTCGCAGGAATACAAATTTATAACTACCTCAAATATCCACATACCCACATAATATTCCCATTTTTAATACATCGCCGAAGAGATGCCATCTGCAGAATTCGAAGCCGCCGCCGCTGCCGCGAACGCATTCACCAAGAAGCCAGGTGATGATGAGCTGTTGAAGGTAACAAACCCCTCTTCCATGGCTCCCAACAAGAAAAAAGAATAGAATAGAATAGAAAAGAATACGGATTGTGATGATAAAAATTCGAAAGAAAAAAAGAAGAAATGTTCTCACTAACATCGAATCTTTTCCTAAAATTAGCTCTATGCCCTCTATAAACAGGCCACCGTCGGCGATGTCAACACCACACGCCCGGGAATGATGGACTTCAAGGGAAAATACAAGTGGGACGCCTGGAAGAGCGAGGAGGGCAAGTCGCAGGCTGATGCCGAGGCCGAATACATTGCCTACGTCGAGACCTTGAAGGCCGAATTTGCTTAAATTCCCTCTTTCTTGTCAAATTCTATCTTTCTCTCTTTTTTCCTCTGTGTTCTCTGGGGAAGGGATTGTGGAATTGAGGGTTATAGAGAATTGGATGTCGGAGGATTTTGATGAATATTTTTTAGGGACCTCTGCATTTTCTCTAGGATCCCGCCTCTTTTTTTTTTTCTAGTGGATATTGATTGGACTAGTCTATTCAATTAATTCAATCCAATTTAATAGATCCAGCACTGGTGCTATCATTACCGCCGATGTTAGTGAGTGTTAGTGACGTTTAGAAGCAGCTTAGCGGCCCAATACAAAAAAACAAACAAACCACCAACAAGCAGCTCATGATTTCTCGTAGCACATGCATACACGCCTAATTTTCAAGCCAATAGGACCTACATGAAACCAAGAAAACTAGGAAATCGGTAGAAGCCGATGTTAAGAAACCCAAATCTGTAAAAAAAATTTATGCATAACATCATACTGCTCTTTTTCCCTTTTTTCTTTTGGTTGTTTTTTTTGCTAAAAAAATTGATGCTGATTGGTTCTGGAATATAACTTGACATCAACATCGACAAGCTACTCTGATTAGCCTCCACAACAATTACAATCACCAATTTTTGATATCGAACGATACTACACCTCACATACTTCAATATGACTTCTAAACGTATTCCTCCTTTGCCCAAGAATTACTCCTCATAATTCCCCTTTCTAAGAATGATAATCAAAATAAAAAGTAAAATTTAAAAAATGGCTAACATAGTTAATACAGCAACATGGACCGTTGAATCAGCCCTGGAGGACCTGGTCACCCTCAATCCCCTACCCCTCCCAACCACAGCATCAACCACTCCGCTGGCCTTCTTACATATCATCGATCGTCTCAAACACATCCCTCGAACGGGGTGGGTCGTTGATGGCGTCGAGAAGCCGGGTAAGACCTAAAATATCACCACCCACCTAAACACACATACAAAAAAAACAACAAATGGGAAGAGAAAAAAAAAAGGAAAGCTAATATACTATGATATGGTCATTATATTGTCTATTTTTAAAAATAAAAAGAGACGATTGCATCACACATGTACCGCATGGCCATTCTCGCCATGCTTTGTCCGGACCAGTCCCTCGACCGTAATAAATGCATAAAAATGGCGTTGGTGCATGATATCGCCGAAAGTGTGGTGGGCGACTTCACGCCAATGGATAACATTTCCAAAGGTATTTATATCCTATGTTGTTGGATACAAGCTTCCTAAGCTACTCATTTACGCATACATGTTTTGACATACCATTAACGAGTACGACAGAGGAGAAATATCGCAGGGAAAGCACAACGATCGAATACTTCTCGTCCAAGTTGTTGAAAACCGTCAGCGAGACGGTTGCAAAGGAGTTGATTGAACTATTCGAGGAATACGAAGCTGGAACGACGCCAGAGGCGGTGTTTGTGAAGGATATCGATGTTTATGACGTACTGATCCCATCTTAGCCCCCCAAATTTATGAGCGTAACTAACGGTTTGAAAAAGATGATCCTGCAAGCATTCGAATACGAAAAGAACACAGCCGGCGAAAAGAACTTGGAACGGTTTATGAGAGCTGAGAAGAGGCTACGAACTGACTATGTAAAGCAATGGAATAAAGAGCTGATGGACGAAAGAAACAAGTTCTGGGAGTCTGTTATTAAATCATGAAGGAGGTTATGATCGAAAACCGTGTTGGGTGTATAATAGAGTCAATAATTAGGAAATAGTTACACATGAAAAAAAGATTACATTATCACAAACAATGCTCTCTAAGCCAGCTATCCCTCCAAAGGCTCCTAATTCAACCTTTCCGCCTTTTCTCGGTACTCCTTCGTCCCGGCTGTATCCTAAACCCTTCTCTTGCCCTATTCCTAAATTCCTAACACCTTTTAGGTACCCACCTATTCCTAATTCCGTCTCATTGTTACTTTATAGCACGAAGGGTATAATAACGGTCCTCTTCTTCTTATATTTATCCCCAAACTCCTTCCTGTATCTCCTCTCCTTTTGCCCCGCCCACTTGGTCTGAATAAACAATCCACTTCCCCAAAATACCAACGCAGGAATCTTCCACCCGGTGATCATGGCAAACGCAAACCAACCTAACACCTCAAACATATAATTCGGACAAGTCACCAGGTTAAACCCATACCCAGTCGGAATACCCCGATCCGTGCTCCCAGGCCGTCTGAGATTCCGAAGCGTCATGTGGGTCTTGAAGTTCGATAATTCCGCAAATATCCAGATCAGTATACCGGCGTAGAAGGTTAGGGGTGCTGCTTCAGTTGTTGAGGGTGCATAGATAAAGTATCCGAGGTAGAGGCCACCCATGGTCCAATAATAGGCTGTATTACGGACAAGGCTGCTAAGTGGCATTGTAGCGGCTGAGAAGCGGTGAATGAAAAGGGTTTCCAGTTCGCGTTTGATGTAGTGAAGGATCACCATGGCGCAGAGTGTCAACTGGGTGGTCGTGGCGGGGGTGGAGGACGGCGGGCCGGCCCATTGGAGGAATGGAGGGGTGAAACCATAGATCTGGTTACGGAATAGTATGAACAATGGGTGAATTATCAAGGGTCCGAGGTATTCGATAAGGAAAACGGTTTGCCAATCAATCTGGAGGCCAAGATCTTTGATAAACACCGAGGATTCGTCGTATAGATGGGAGTCTTCGAGCGTGACGGTGGGGGAAGGCTTCAAGTGGCTGCTATCGGACTTAGTGATCCGAAGGCGGTGACGGGAGAACCCCGTCAACTTGGCTACGGCATCGTATAATGCATCTACGGAAGCATCCGAGCTGATTGGGAGCTCGGCAGGGAGCTTTGGGAGCGGTTTGCCTATCAATCATTTTCATGGAAAGTGTCAACAACCGCAGGTCCACATATGCCGGTAGTTTTTATTTATTTTTTTCGCTTTGTAACGCGAAAACTTGGAACGTGGCTGGAATAGACATGCAGAAAAAGCCATACCTCGCGGGGTCAGGCGCAATGTGATCTTTTCGGCGCCCATTGTGAGATCCAATTGGCCGGATTTCGAGGTTCGAGGTATCGATGCAGAGGAGGACGGTGATGGTGACGAGGACAGGAGGGCTGGTGGTACAGGGCAGAAAGAGGCTGTTCTCCCTGAATGTCGTCTGCTCGATACTTTGTAACTGGCTGAGTAACTCGGTAGCCAAGTCGAGCTTGTGGATGCACCTCTTTTTGGGGTTGGACCGAGGCATGCCGGCCGGTGCCAAGACAACGGACAACAAAACCCCCCAACAAATCGGGGTGACATTCAGGACTGGATTAGGACTCCAATGCAAGGAATATGCAAGGATCATGATTGCCGACTGGGATTCTTTGTAGCAATCTGCATGGGGACGCCATTTAGGAATACAATCCGTCACAATGCATTACATATACTTATATTAATTTAGCCAAGGTGATTTAGGACCACAATTAGGAATCCAGCTAGGAGCTTGCAACATTGATCAGGAACCGAATTAGCGAATACCTTACTTCATATGATCATGCAGGAATGATATCGGATCAGGAACGGGTCAGGAATTCAATTAGGAACCTTTAGTGATCGCTTTAGGTTCAGAAGCGGGGTGGTATCAGATCCTCAAGTCGGCTATGGATTGAGGAAAGTAGGTTCATGGCTATGTATATAAGCCTGTGATCATACCAAAGTGATGTAAATTTCTGGTCCCTCAAGTCTTCATTCATATCATACCGATAATACATAATATTAGTCCAGAGTAACATAATCCGCCATGAAGGTTAACTTAATTTTTCCCAAGCCCATCCATACTTCTGCTTTTGTAGATCAAACGAGACTAATACTATTTGCAACAGTATCAACCAACAAGCTCTGTCCAGCACGAATGGCATCCGCCTGATCAAAGCTCCACTGAGCCCACAAGTTCTGCGACCTACTCTGCGCCCCGACAGTAGCAGAGACACCGCCTCCAGAAACCTGGAAATATCTAAAAGTAATCCTATTCGGCCTCGCTTCTTCATACCTCATCAGGAAATGGAAGAACTCGGAATTCCGTCGGTAAGCACTGGTGTAGAATTCGATTGATAGAACTCTGCTCCCCGGTACTCGGCCATCGATCTGGTAATAGATGCCTTGCTGCGTACCAGCGTATATATATAAATCGTCCCAAAGGGCGAGGGCGGATGTGTTTGGAAGCCTGTTTGCGCCGGAGACCTCTTCGGCGACAGGGAGCTGACTATTTAGGAAGGATGTTCCCGGCTGTTCATCAAGAGAAATAAAGCCATTGACTGAGACGTAGATATTTGCGGATGAGACATTATACAGCTCGATGGGGAAAGGGAGAGCGAGTGGTGACCAGACGTCATCATAATTCCCGGGGCTGCCGTTAACGACATCTCCAAAGATTGCGGTTGGAGAAGAAAGCTGGACAGCAGGTGCGGTTACGGCTGTAAAACAATGGTGAGTTTACCATACCTCTCAACGCAGTTTTTTTTGGGGGCATTTGGCTTACTGGATTGAACAGTTACAGTGGTAAGACCGACGGTGGAAATGTCTGTCCCAGTGATTACCTCTGTGGTAAGGAAGGTCACTGTTGCGTCTATCGCGTGATACTGATTAGCATATCTAGATATCTGGGCATGGTAGGTAGGAACAGGATGCTGCTTACTCCCAGTCGCCGTCGCCGTGCTCGTCGTAGCTACGATAGTTGTAGAAACAGTAGAGTTAAAAGTAATAGTGCTGTACTCAGTGGTCGTAGTAGTTTCCGATTCAGTGACTGTAGCCCCTGGTTCCGGAGTAATAGTAACAGTGCATGTACTCGTCAAGAAGCAAGCTAATTTAGATTATTTATAGTTAGTGAATTTACTTTTGTATAGAATTTGTTGTATATAGGATATTAAGATACTTACAGCAGTCAGGATCAAGAAGGGGGTAGCCTGGTCGTCTTGGGTAGTCTCGATCTTGTAACCTCTTTCGATGCTTTCTTCCTGTAGCGGTAACGGTTATTGCGGGGTCGGTTCTATTGATATCCCAAAGGTCAAATCATTTTAGTACAACATCATCTAATGTATATAAGTATGGCGACGGAATTGAAAAGTATGACACATACACCGTGATGGTAGGAACAGTGGAGGTGAAGGTAGTGATCTCAAAAGTGTATGAAGTATCGGTCTCCGTCGGCTCCTCAGTAATCGTTGCAATAGATGTATTGCTATAGGTACGAGTTTGTAAAAAGGTGACGGTTGGAGTCACGAATGTGGTCACTACTGCAGTCTCGGTTACTGAAACAGTAGTTGCACCGAGGATTGTAGTTACGGTGCAGTGGCCTCGTGGGATTCCAGCATATTCTGAAAGGCAAATTGCTATTAGAAATGATCCTTCTTCAAATATACTATAGACGAGTTGGAGGGGTATCTTACTAAACCCGTTAATACAGCTTGCTGCCTTCGTTTCGGCAACATATGCGCATGTTGAGCATGCTGGACGGCAAGTATACGCCAAAGCGGTTCCAAGCCACAGGAGTATGCAGAGAAGAGACTTCATCTTAGTTAGTTATGTGCCTTTAGGATCTCCTATAGCTACTGAGATGCGTATATAAAATAGAATATATATTGACGGCCACTCGCGCGCTCGTAGGCGATATATATGTTTTCAAGATCTACAGCTGACCTGGGGGGTTATTAGTCAGGTATTCTTTGGGGCAGATCGCGGATGTAGACTTTATATACTGTTGGCTCTGTAAGTGAACTTAGGAGTCCGATCGCAAGTCAAGTCGACCTATCATATGAACCCTATGAAGATCTAGGTTGTCGTGGCATCGGCGGAAACGTGCCAACTCAAGTGGTTGAGAGCAAGAAAGAAAAGAAAACGATCTACGTACTATAATTTCTCGTACATGTGTATTAAGTGGCTAGTGGTATGTTTCGAGTTACAGAAGGGCTATAGGGTGCGGAAGCCGGCTTGCGCTTGCGTGCCGTCACAGCTTGCCCCGCCTCTCTGATAACTCGATTCTGATATTCATGGTGCAGATCATTGAATTGTACGAGCCCCCAAGCCTGGTTATGAATGATTCTTAATACTCGCATTTGGTAGTTGTCCGTGCCGTTCTTCAACTGAAACCGGGACGCGGATGTATCGATTCGGATAGATACATATATTCTTTGCACACGAAATGTTCCACCGCGGTAGCATCAAGGCTCGATTTCATGCATGAAATATAGCTATCCTTGATATCTTTTTAAATTTTTGATATTGCGCATATTTCCCATCTTTTACACCTTTGCTATATGCTCGGGCCTAGCGGAAACTACTTTGAGTAGTATATCATGATATATCATACTTTCCCAATCTGTAGATTCGTGGAAGATCTGAGGAACCTAGATATATGTAAACTAATCTTAATTTAATAATTATGTACTACCTCGGGAACGCAGCCCGCGTGCGACGTTGCTCGCGATGGCCGTGCACGCCGTGATTAAAGCGTGTTCCTTTGTGCGACTTACGACCGGAGATGTTGCATTTTCAGAACCTACGTTACGCTCTACCCTGACATGGCAACTGGCCCTTAAATCCTAATTTCTCTGAATTAGAATATGCAGGAAAAGGAGCAAGGCATTATTAAAATGAGCTAGGACACATGAAATCGTACTTTGTCTAATTTTCCCATTGATGGGTCGTTACATGTGATGTGGACAGGAGCTAACAGCTGCGAAGACTTGAGCATGGGCATATATTGTTGAGATTATCGAGAATAAAGATCATGAGTCTACCTGTGGAACCTAGGTATATTAAGACGTCTTAATTCTTCCGGCCAAGTATTAACCTAAGATCATGGTGTAGAAAAGAGGAGGCAGCCTGAGAGTCTGTAAGTAGATGCTAGCTCTGCCTTGGTCTCCTCTAATATCCGCTTGTTGCATGCTAAGCGCAGCAATTCTCTCCAAAACGCCGGAGGCGTCCATTTGCTGAACTCCGATTATAGTTCTACAGTATCTATCGCTAAAGAAGATAATTGTTCTTCCCCAGGAGTGGCCACGTTCGTCATAGGTTGAAGGCTGGTTATCGAACGAGAATTTCGTAGCCCACATCAGCCGGTTGCTACCAGTATCGAAAAGGATGTCCTTTTCAGTGGCTGAGTTTCTGGCCTTGGCTACCCACTGAACGCATCTGTTCAAATCTTCGACCTTAAAATGAATTGAAATACTCGCTTTTCGGAATTCGTCGCTGAAATACTCGATTAAGCCAGTGATCATGGGTGAGTCTGACTTTCTGGCGGACATCATGTTCGGGTAGACGGTGTCATCTGCTGCACTTGGAGGCCTTGCTGTTACAGGCACTATATCTTGGATCTGATATGTCGGAGCTGGAGGGGCCGCAGGCGCAGCTGGTGCAGCTGCCGCCGCTGGAGGCGGATTTGACGGTGCGACTTTCGGCTTATCCTTTTCTCCTGAGAGCCAGCCCCAGAAACCCGGCACCGGATCTGCATCTGGAGATGGTATAGCTACTACGCTAAGTGGAAACCATGCCCCGACGAGGAGAAGGAGACATATTCTTAAAATACTGCTTGAAATCATGGCTGGCCAGTTTTTTTTTCCTTCAAGATTTTGACTTCTCACCGTACTCAGGCTCGTATATATTTGCCGTCAACGAATCCGTAAGGGCGGTAGTAAAAAGGGGACAATTAAAAGAGAACTGTATCAAGATAACCTTCCCTCTTTGAGGTTTATATTGGTATCCTGGGGTACGTACGATACACGAGGTTTTCCCACGAGTGGAAACAAAGAAAAACCACGAGGCCGGCCTTATGTACAAGGGGAAGAAACGAGGACTAAGATTCGCATTTAAACGCCGCTATGAGCTTTGTTTGAGGTAGCTTGAAAATACATTAGAGGTAAATAAATGCTAAGGGTACAAAAGAGTTGTATGGAAAATGATAAAAAAGGGCTCGAAATGCCGGCGGCACCTCGCGAGGTAATATGAGTGTGTTCCCCTTAATTGAATGAAAGTTAGGTATTTGTATAAGTAGTAGTGAAATAGTTCATAGGATGAAATCATTATTTAATATATCGAGGAGCCGGAGTGCAATGTGCTGGATCCTCGCAAGTCGGTTGGTCTCCACTGTGGTGCTTATGTTCGAATTCCTCCATTTCCGGGGTTTCCAGCTTGTGCCGCCTTGAACCTTTCCAATACCCCATAACTGGCAATTTCGCATCTAATAGATATGTCGCCACTCTTACGATATTGGGGTTACTGAAACTTCCCGGATCCATCAGAAACTTCACAGGCCCGCCCAGTGCATCAATGCTTGGGTCTGTACAGTTTTCGTCTTTGAAGAATTCAAAAATGTAAAGATAGTCTGGAGACCATACTGAAGAAGTTACAGTCTCGATGCCATCTGCATTTCGCATCCTTCGTTTGGATTTGGTTTTTTGCTTGAGCCAAATATAATTAGCATGTTCGTTGAGGAGCACTTCATCCCACACGGGGTGGGCTCTGCAGAGCTCGGGGATATAGGTCATGCACCGTTCGTCGTAGTTTAGATCCGTTTCATATTTCGAATGGCATGCGTAGTTCTTTACTCCTCCGTTCTCTAAGGTGATAGGGGCGGTGGCGGGAATGGAGACCGTGGTTGTGAACTCTGTTGCGGAGTAGATGCTATCGTTGTGCCAGCCCCATACCATGTGTAAGCTCATAATGGCTTGGATCTGCTGTACACAACAAAGAACGACGGACAGAAGTATTATTTGCCGCATCTTTCTTCTTTTCTTTCCCAAGGTAGTTGCCTAAGTCGGTATATATGGGTTTTTATCAGTATAGAAGTATATTTGGATTCGATTGTTGCTGACCTCAGCCGTTACCACTGAATCTATAAAATTAGCTACGGGAGCTAGGTGTGTTAATGGTAGCTGGAAATGATTGTTTTTGGCACTGGAATTCGACGGAAAGGGCGTAGATATAAATCCATAGACTTGATATGCACTCTGCCGATAGAGCGGTTTATATATACGATTTAACGACTGAAGAGTTCTGATTTGCTACATGCTTATCTGAGCCCACGTGGCGTCGCATGGCTGAAGCTTATAGGTTCTTTGAAGCGTGAGGATGAGTAGAAGAGATATATCGCGAGATAATCCATCCCGGCTATATAAACTATTGATTAAAATAGCGAGTCTGCGTATAGAGACCTGTAGTAGCTCCCATAACGAGAAAAAGATGTCTGTCTACATATCGTGTTATAGTAACTAGTTGGGTTTGGGGTTCAACAGGGCCAATATCCAGTTATTTTAACTATTCCGCGGGAGGATCAGGGGTCAGGCGAGGGAGGTAGGTACCGTCGGAAAGTGGCTCTAACCCGAATAGCTGACCCTCAGTGAGTCCTAAAAGCTTATAATAGAAAGGGACTCGGTCTCCATCTGAGAACTTCACTTCCTCTGCTGGCCAGACATCACCCACATCAATTCTTGACTCGCAGGCTGCATCTCTAAAAGCAAGAGCGTCCGTTCCAAGTCGCTCCGTTTTCCCCATTGAAAGGGTAACGTTTTCCCGACGTTCCTTATCTACCCATGCCATCGTACTGTCCTGGCAGACATTCAATTTATCAAGTCTTCCATTCGTCTGAGGCAATTTACCAATATTGGATTCCAATTTACCACGAGGACCTGTGAAAGTCACCATCATCTCGAAGATATCCGTGCCTTTGGCGACAACATCCTCAGCCTCAGCGATGGTATTCGCTAATTGTCCAACATTATTCTGAGCATTAGCCCCTTCGGCCACAGCTTTGGAGGTATCCTCTGCATCTGCTCCTGGGCTTTGTGCTTGCACGATAGCACTCTCTCCGTTATCACCTAGATTTGTTGTTACGCCGCTGATTTCCGGTAGTGTCGTGGCTTCGCCGTCGGTCCCTGCCTGATCCTTTGGTTGGCTATCAGAACCCGTGTCCATCGGCTTATTCTCCTCCCCTGCTGGCTTGTTCTCCTCCCCTTGTGGGGTTTCCGCAGGTTTTTCCTGATCCTGGGGTGGTTGATCCTGGCTGTTCGCCTCTGGAGGCGCTTCGTTGATGTCAACAACCTCACCGTCCGGGCTGTCGACTGTAACTTCTTCATCCTGTGGGCGAGGGTATGGACTTGCTAACGCGACACCTAGTACCGGTGAAGCGTATAGAAATGCCAATAGGGCAGCGGCGAAGAATCGAGCTTTCATTTTTTATGTTCCGACCTTATCGGTATATGCGCGCAGCTTTGATACCGGATAGTTAAAAAAAGACTTCGAAAATCCCAAAGTCGTTTTTTTTTCTCTTTGAAACCTTCGACTGGTAAGTTTATTTTAAGAAATGAAACCCGATTTCTCTTTATATTATAGAAAAGCGTGGGACCTTGTGGGTCGCGTGGAGTAGAAACGTGGTTGTTATGTACCTCAATCTCGAGCTTTGATAGATCGTGCTCATCGCAGGTTGAGCCAAATCAAGGGTATTGCACAAACTCGATAGAACTCACCCTCAGTATCAATACTGCGCTAATTCTCATCATATTAGCTCATAGTAAACAGCTGTGCCCTGAACAGTCAGCCCCATTATCTTCCCTGTGGGTGCCTTTTGCGATAGGGCTGAGCTTCAGTATTTTAGCGCGCGGGTCGGTCGCCAGTCGCTTTCTAATCGGGACGTATGTCCATGATTTTCGATCATGGACTTCGCTATGGCAACGAGTGTAGGCGGGTGGGATAGCACGTTGGTTGGATCAGAGCGGCCTTTCTAGGCGCATTTCAACAACATGCCTGGCTTATATATCAGCATCCTGACCAGCGTTCTTGGTGAATTGATGACTTGTCATTATTCGAATTCGTATTCTATGTTACATGTACATCTGTTCTGTCAAAAATCGAAACATTAACTCGTATTCCCAAAGACCAAGGATTCCTATAGAAAGGGCGCGGGCGATTCGAATATGTACTAGG
Source organism: Orbilia blumenaviensis (assembly GCA_036872755.1). NCBI lineage: Eukaryota > Fungi > Ascomycota > Orbiliomycetes > Orbiliales > Orbiliaceae > Orbilia > Orbilia blumenaviensis. The sequence goes on along the minus strand of JAVHNS010000006.1, from coordinate 1,076,038 downwards.
GTCAGCTCTTTACGCCCTGGATACGATCATCAGGTTGAATTTCAGGGGACGAGCATGAAGTTTAGATTGGGCGTCGGATCGTGAAGTACTGATCGAAGAACCAATCGAAGGGAGGAAGTGGAATCTTGGAATAATTGGGAGAAAATGCTGGGTATCGGTGATTTCGGAGAGATCAACTCTATATCCGGGCCTATTGTACATATTTTCTCCTGGATTGCTATTGGCATCGTTGCAGCCGTCTTTCATCTCCAACAATTCGTAGTTTGAGATCGTGGTTTCCGCATTTCCCGCAGGTATCGTAGAATACGAGGGCTAGGATAGGTCGCGTTGTTCCGTCTTCCTCTTTCAGTGAACATCTACAGACAAATAGCGCTGGTTAGAAACAATCGCTTAAAAACAATCGATATGACCAATTGGCGTTTAAAAAATAATTCACAAACCGTTGAAAAGTAAAACGAATTATCCTGTCGTGTTGAGGTTGTGCGATTCTGGTCAAGGAATCCCGTCTATAGTTGGGGATTTCCTCAATAGACATTATTACGGGATTGAACGGATGGACGGTACTTTCAGCCTTACGTGAGGGAAATAACGTCTACAAAGGCTTACGTAGATGCCTGTGCTACTTCAGCCTTACTTATATGCTCTGACGCCATATACGGAGTTTCTTAATTTTGCTGCAACCCTCAGCTGCATATCACTATGTTTTTTCTCCTTTTGGTAGCTATGTACAAAAATGGATATGTCCTCAACATACTGCAGTGGTCGGAAACGCACGATTCGGTACCATGCTTGGGTTTTTGTGATCAATATATCTCAAATTACGGATACTAGGCGAATACTATACTTTCGTTAGTAATTTGGAGAGTTCTAGAGTGAGAGAACAGGGATACAAGGGTTTTCCCGTGAGGCATATTGATACAGATTATTAAATTGGCGGGAAAAGTTATGCATGGCCGCCATGTGCGTCTAATATGCCTTATCAAGAGGTTACGCCCTGCAATTGCCTGTTTAAACTAAGATCATCGGACTTCACAGATCATATTTCTGAACACAAGGATAACACGAGTCGTGGATAAGCTATAGCAATGACGGGATTAATGCGCCTCGGTATCTTTACACTTGCTCTCGCTGCGAATGCGTGGGCGCAAAATGGAAAGTCCGACTTCTTTACGGTGAACTTCAATCTATACCCAAAGGACCACGGATATCTACCTGGAAGAGACCTCAGGATCGACCCAGGTTTACTCGGCAAATGCATCGATTTCTCCGCGGTCTATAATTTAACAGCACCGTCTAGACCAGAAACTCTCTATCTCCCACCAGAGTCAGTTCCTTCAAAATACGATCTAAGACTTTATCAAGATGGCGATTGTTCGAAGCCCATTTTTGAAGATGGTTGGCCGTGGTCGCCCGAGATGGAAAATGAGGACTGGGATTTCGTTACCGGGTTTTATAGGCTCAGTTTGGCGGAACCTACTGAACTAGTTGACGGGCCACAGCTACTAAGGCCAACAGACCCATTTGCAATGCGCTAAGGATATTAATTCAGTTTATTGGCTCGACGTTTGAATGTTTGAGCCGGGATGTTAACTTTGGAAACTAAATGTCTGTAAATTATAAATTTAAGGAATAAATCGAATAGCCCGCTGGCCATAATATCACTGCGATAATATTCACTGCGGTTGAAAACCCGGATTTCCTCCAAAAGTTTTTCGATATTTCCATTAACTCGAGTTCGCAATCAACTGAACTGCTTACTGCCCAAGATTAGGGCTTAAGTTCATCTTCCAACATGTTAACATAGATATTTGTGTTGCACCGAGTCTAGAAGGTGATTCCACGGATTCTATGAGCGGGTTTGCTCTGACTCGAGGTATATAAAATTTTACAATCCCTGAGAGCTCCGAAATCACATCTTAAACTAGCTCTTATTGCCTAAGCGCCCCTGTCATCAACGTGGGATCCCGCGGCCACTAACACGCCGAAATGTAGAACCGAAGGCTGCACGAAACTTCAAAGCTAAGCCTCGAGACCGGAATGCGTACGTAAGCCCGATGAACCCAGACGGGATTGACTGAGTTCACCCGTAGAATTACAGGTTTATTCCCGAAACTCCGGGCCGATAAGGTTGAAGTATCTTCGTTTTCGCTGGAAAAATGATTTACAGCGTAGACTCATTATTGACCACGTTACTTGTAACCCTCGCTTTCGTCCACGTTTATGCGACAGATCCCTCGCAGGACGTAGTTTCTGGCTCGAGCATTGCCGTTAGCAATACTGCTCCACCCCCTGGGTTCTCCGAAACACTATCTATATATGGTGAACCTGAACCCAAACGACCGCCGTCGAAAACGCCAGCTACTTTCTTTACTATCTTGCTTGAACTTAGTACGGGAAACGAATGGGACGCTTTCGATGTCTCTACAACGGACTATACTACTTGCCATACCCTGAACCCGGCCCTACAAGCTAAAAAATCACGTTTTAGGGCAGCATTCAGTGCAACAGGTGCTCGAGATGCACAGCCCGGAATTAAAAATATGATGTTTATGTTCCCTGAGAATACGATACCCCCAGATATCAGTATCAAGATCTTTCGGACTGCACCACCGGCAGCTAAGAAAGGAAGAGTCGCTTCGGGGAGTGTGAATACCAATGGAGCATGTTATGAAGCAGCGGGCTCAAGAGATACACTGATTCTAAATCTCCGAAAGTGGCTTGACACGCAGGAGGACGATCGATTGGACTGGTTGAAACCGAGCTGGTGGGCTCGATTTTATTACCGACTGAGAGCAACAGATTCTTTTCTAGTTCTGCCACCACCGGTTCAGGAACGGGCAAGTTTAGGAGCTCAAAGGGTCCCTGCTGCAGGAGGGTCGACAGCGTTTCGGTCACAAAGAAATACTGAGAGGGGTCGGGAGAGAGATGAGTCCTACGAAGCAGCAAGGCGATTGGGCATCGAGTTTGCATAGCGTATCTCGAATTATTAGGCTTATCGAATCTATAAACTTACCACAAAAATCTAAATTGCGGAATGTCGTGGGTATTCACAAAAATCATTATGAGGGAGCTGTCATTTACTTTAGCAACAATTCTTTTTAGTCAATTATGATCTATTTGTAATAAACTAGGACATATAGGCATTTATGCCCTGAATCCAACGGTTCGACCCAGATAACAATTAGTTACTAATGTGTCGATGTTATAACTTCCTGCCGCACCAATCGCTAGGTACCCGTATTGGGGCGCAGGACTTGGAACAGGAGATTGATAGAAGCACTCTCCTATAGCAACTGGGGAAGTCTGGCCTGCATTGGCGATATCGTCATTGTTGGGGTCTAGTATCAGTTTATCGTTATTACTGGAATCCCAAAACCACTTCACCCAACCAAAATTATTAGCAACTTTGTATTGTGGAGTGACAAATGTCAAGGGATTGGCAGCGGTTGGATCCCCTTTGGGCAGAGCAGCGTGGAGCTTTATCTGGGTAGCCGGATGAGTATATGTAAGCCGGCCATATTCATCTATGGTGAAGAGGGGGATATCGGCGATGAGGTCTCTAGAAGTATCAGCAATCCAAATCCTTAGAGGATCGGTGCTTGTGTTCGAGGTTTGTGTGTATTGTAGTTCCCAACAAATATTCGATCCCACCCCAATCCTGCATATAGCGCTTGGGCTGGGCTGAGCGATAGTTTTGGCGGTTATGGTTGCCGTAACCGGAACTGTGGTCCCCCCAACAGTTTCCGTGATTGTAGAGCTAGGGGGCCCGTAGATTGTGCTTGTCTCTCCTACTTCTGTCGTGCTTGTTTCCGCTCCTTCGGAAATATAGATGGGAGACGTGGAGATGAGCGTATATGTTATTTTAGCCCTACATGCTGAACTAATCACGTCTGAGGCATAAGGCTGAAGAGCCTCTGGGGTTGATAAGGTTGAAGAGGTGGATGTCGAAGTAGATGAAGTTTGTGAACTTGAAGAAGTTGAACTTGTTTGCCTCCGGCGACGCTCTCCAGATGGTGCTGTAGGCCAGGTTTCAAAGGTACCAGTTGTAGAAACGGTCGTTTCTGGCGTCTCAGTTTTAGTGGTCTCTAGAGGACCAGGACTAGAAACTGTAGTATTGCTAATGTTGGTTGAAATTAAGGTTGTCGAAGGTACTGTTGTCGTAGAACCCTGCGTTGTGGTAGGACCGAGGCTGAGATAGGCCTGGCAGAAACTCGAGTAAGACGTAACAATAGCATCGATTCCGGTGGAGTTTGCTGCAGTGCTGCTTGCAGTACTACTAATACCCTTTGTAGCTGAGACTGAGGTCGATATCACGCTTCCCTTAACAGTCCCCGAAGTGAGGCTGCTGTTAGGTGTTTGCCCATTAGGAACACCGTATAGCCCCCTTCCGGCTCCGCTGCTCGGATTATCAAAAAAGAATCCAATACCTATACTATTGCGTCGAAGTGCAAGCGCGGACCCAGATGCTGAAAAATTCCCCGATGTGTCTGTGGCACTCAATTGAGCAGCTGGTTTCACTAACGCCTTGCCAGTTATACTTTGACGCCGGAATAGTCTGGGGAACGTCAGATCTGCGAAGTACAAAACTTCATCTTGGGAATTAAGCAGACGGATTAAGCCGGAATCGTCGATATAGACAGGAGTAGCATCAATAGCTGTCGTAGCGTCGACTAGGTTAACAGCTCCAGCACCATCAACGATTGCGGCGAGGGCAACATCATCGCCTCCAAAGATATTGATTGCGAATGGGACTCCGGCTGAGATCGGAATATCCGTTGTGGCGACTGAAATTGTTGTTGTAACGGTGTCTGTTATAGTAGTAATCGAAAGTATCGTCTGAGTTCTGGTGCGCCCACCCGCAACGACGGTCTCAATAACCGTTTCAGTAGGTATATCTGATGACTCCGTGTTGGTATCACTGTCTGAAGCAAACGCTGTCCCTATAGGTACGCCATTGCAGTTGACCGTTACAGTTCCGACGACGGTTTCCGTGGTGGTTAAAATTACGTCTGTTGCTGAGGAGGTTAATAGACGAGTAGATTGACCGTAGGCCCGTTGAGTAGCGAATAATTGCAACAAAAATAAGCGAATATAAAGAGATTTCTGATATGATTGTCCCATCTTGACTTTTCAAAATAGAGTATTTTGATTATGTTTTCGGCTACTAGAAAGTTCATAGAAGCTCAATACGACGGTAACGTAACAGCTGAGCTCAGTCGAGTTATATCCACCCAGGACCTACAGGACCCTAGATACTACTCTAACTGGCTGTTGTCCAGATTTAGTCGTAGGTTAATCGTATCATATTTAATGATATCAAACTGCAGGACGTCCGCTTTGTATATCCCTGACACGGTATACTGATCCGAGATTTTAGCTATAGATCCGGTCTGGAACTGCATTAATTCAGAAGTTGTGTTGCGTGGTGTTTTGGTGTCGCACAACATTATACCTAATTAAGATACACAACAGCCAACTCAAAATGTGGTTGCAGGATTTCCAGCGCGCGCAGGAAGCTAAGGAGCATGGAGATGAGCGGTATGCAGTTACGTACGCTTAATTCCCTTCAGAGCCCAGAATTATTTGGGCCGATTCTTAATAATAGCTACTGGAAGTAAACAAATGTTAAGGGGTAAATGAATTGTTGAAGATGGTCTGGTGTAAATATTGAAATTAGAAGATTAGCTACTTAGTGATCAGTAAACACGAGTTAAACAGACTCTGAAGCTAGGTTTTTATTAAGAGCCTAGGGCACGGCTAGAAATAGGTCTCTCCTCATTTACTCTGTTAAAGCATAGGGTTATAGCTGTAACTAATACTTGCTAAGTCTTTGTTTCTATTAGCCTAAGATCTAAGTTCAATGTAGGTAATAGACGCTAGTCCCGCGGCCCGCTGACGTGCATACCTTTCATGAGGTGTAGGTTCCAAAGCTTAAGGTTGCCGGGACGGGGGTGAGAGCACTACCATTTTTCCATCCCTATTCCCTACTAGAGTTATCTTGCTCTTTCCCTCTATAGATCTAGATCTCTGTAATCTCCTATCCCTGACATCTGCCACTAGCTGGAACTCTGCTCCGTAACAAACGGCGAACACCACAAAAATATCACAATGACCAGACGCCAGATCTGGAATCGGATCTCGGAAACTAGCCCCAACACTCTCCATCTACTACCCATTCAGCTTTATCATCAAATTAGTTTTGCAAAGGTAACTATCAGCCATCAGACGCGTCAAGGCGTTAGATATCTTGATCCCTGGTTAACCCCCCAGAACAGTCAATGCCATCTGGATAGAACCCCTTTACGCTTCCCAAGACGACGGGGAGGTTTCTATCCATCCTGAATGGGAGCAACCTAAAATTCCAAGAGTTATCTCCAAGCTTTTGGTGTGCTTCAGTCGAAAAGTAGGCTAAAGCCCCATATCTACGGCCGAAGAAATCTCGGGACTAAGTTTCCCGGTGCCAATACCCGGCCCACAGTCTTGGGGCCTAGGGCTCAAGACCGGATGGAAGGCTGGATATGCGAATGCCAAACCACGAGATGGCGCATGGGTGTCGAGGAAACTACATCAACTACAAATTACATACCTAGTGACGGGGGTAGGATTTAAGGCTTATTCTCCCTCCCAAAATTACTCATGATGGAGAACATAGTCGATGTTCTTTGCCGGTGTGTACCTAGATACATCAGCAAGAATGTATCGGGACAGGTTATGTGCCGCTAGTCCTACGAAAACACCAAATTGCCGGAGTATACCAACAGTTTACGAGATCACCAACAGTCAAGCCCTTAGTTATTGAAATGATTGGGAGGCACTACGAAACCACCCTCAAGGTAGTGGCCGAGGGGAACATCCCCCTGGCCAAGCGTGTGGAGGTTCAACAATCCCCATTATGAACCCCACTCATGCTCCAGGCTGGGTTCCTTGGAGGGAAAACATCTAAACTTCGAACAGCTTCTGTTGGAGCTGAATGATGAAGGCGGTACAGTCATGAAAAAAAAAAATGGAGACCCTCTTCATAGAGATGGAGATTTTCGGTTTGATGGGATGAAACATTTGCAGCTCAACAACTTTCAAATACCGGAGCTGATGCGTACCTGTGTACTCGATTAATGGTATGGTCATATCAAACCTCCTAGTCTATCATGACTATGAGCTACCTCGCAGCAACCCCATAAACCAATAAGAACATGTATATACGCTCAGCACACACATGGGATTCAGGCCGCGAGAATTAACGCGGCCCCCTACCGACAATTACCATACAAATCCCGTGCACCTTTGCTCCAAGAATGCGGTAGCATTTCCACCAAAGCCTTGGCTCAACTGCACAAGCTGTGTATACCAATATTCGGATTCGTACTTCACTAAAGTGGCATGATCGCTTTCTGAGAAATCATGCGGGCGAAGCGATACCACGACATAATCGTATAGATATTTGAAGCACAGCGCAAATAAATTGGACTGGGTCGGCCGGAATGAGGGCAACTGGGCTAATGATTCATGATATACTCTATGGGCTTTATATATACTAAGGACCAGAGCAATTTTGCGAAGGCCATAGCTAGGAATATCGGGCATGGCGTGTACGACGCCTGCCCGCGAAGGCCAAGATGAAGGAATGTCCCGTTGAAACTTTATCGAGGGAGGTCGACCTCGGCGGCTCAAGATGTCGTATAATTATCAGATAGCCAATCGGCAGATATTACGATGAGCTTTCTAGAGCACTATAGGATTAGTATTAAACCTATAGATCTATCTTGGTGTATGTTTCGTTGCCCTGATATGAACTCATGGTGTCACACGAGTGTGATGGTTTGCTGTTAGTCAGGCTGGAGCATTAAAGAAATGAGGCTGACGAATCTCACGGTGACGAAATTCGGTTACATCCTTCGCACCCACTAACGCGCCAACCTGCTTCAGTCCAGGCTGACGATCTGGCTACCACCAACAAAATGACCAAAAAAAAAAAGATTTGTTCGACGTGTCATGTTGGATTTTGAACATCGAACTAAAAAAAAGAATAATTCGACACCTGTGAGATTCGAACTCACGCACCCGAAGGTACCAGCTTAGCAGGCTGGCGCGTTAACCACTCCGCCAAAGTGCCTTGTGATTGGAAGTTCGAGAATCAGTTTGGTCTATTTTCGACGATTGAGCTATAACCTCAATAGTTGATGACTTAGGATCAACGTATCTTGCATGACTTCGACAACAATGACAGTGGGGCTTCCATATGACTGGGATGATTCATCGTTTGATACGGAATGTGTGGATGAGCAGGGGCCTCTACAATCCCCTAAAACCAGCTTGGGATCATAAATAATTGCGTGAAGAGAAGAGGCGCTTAAGCTGGTCCAGTGGGGAAAACAATCTGACTATGTTCCGTCGAATCGAAGATATATGAACATTGCGTAGGACGAAAGGAGGGAGTCAGGGTTCATGTATGAGAAGAAATATTTGAAGACAAAGCAGCCGTCGGCGACAGCTTGAATTTGCGACAAGAATCAAAAATTTGTAGAAAAAGTCGTAACTAGAGCGGCACCACCTGCAATTGTTCAATTTGTGTTTTCCTTTGGGCAACTGGATAGAGATTTTTTCGTCCAATGCGAAGAAAAGGATTTAAGCTCCAAAACAGGTGCTTCGCAGCTTTAAGCTTTTTCCCGTGCTCAAATTTCTTTGTTCTTGGCGCGTTCATTGTAAAGGGTCGCGAAGTGGAGCTCGGAACGGGCTTGCTGCCTGTCGTCGTAATGCATATCCGGAACAGCTGCCGAAAGGCGGGCGAAATGGCGTTCCCTCCAACGTGAACATGTAAATCAAATCTTTCATATCGTACTGAAGCGGTCACTGCAAGCGATATCGTGAGATAAGGGGATATTGACAAGTCACTTAGGCGTGGATGACTGCAGTGTCTCGAATTTTATCACGAAGCCTTGGCATAGGCAAGGCAGACCTAATATAAAAACTCTTTGCTGGCAATAAGTAGATCACTGCAGATTTGCAAAAGACATCGGACGAGACAAGATGAGTTTCGGAAACTCATTTAAGGAATTTTCTCTTGGTATTAATGTTAGGGCCGAATCAGGGCGGGTAAAGTCAGCCAGCGACCTAGGACAGCGGAAAAACTGGGCCGTGGCGTGGGATTGATTTGGCCTGGTTTTTGTGTTCCGCGGCTCCAATTTGCAATTGCATGTTTGCAGTTGGGTGCCCCCCAGAAAAACCGGCATGTTTCATGAGGATGTCGACGAGCCTCTCCTTTCTCCTTATTATTTGTAGATGAGCATGTATATGTACTTGGGTAAGTCAAGTACTTGCTCGTGGTCGAGTGCTTGACTATGAATAAGAATAGATGCATCCAATAGAGGTAGACAGTCCTGTAAGGCTGAAATGGGCCGTGTCTGTCTGTTCAGCCTCAACCGGGCACCTGCCATATACAACAGTTGTGAAATAGATCTACTTAAAAGCAGTAAGTGTCCAGGTCTCATCGGTGGGATATATTATTATTACCAGGTCTGGTTCTTCGCACGTTCGCGGTGGCTGCTGAGGTAAGAACAGATCTGGTGCGCTATAACGAACCTGGTATGTCCCGAAGGCCACCCCCTGTTGATTCGTATATCTCTCGCCGGGCTTGCCTTGCCATGGGTAGCGGAGCATGGTAGCGGAGGAGGAGGAGTGAAACTCCTTTTGCAATTGCTAATTTGATTAATGGTTATTGTATGTATGTAGGATGTGGATGTATCAGGTAGAGTGCTGAGAGTAGTGTCGAAGTCGAAACACCACTACCATATTGGCATTCCGCCTGAGAACGCGGCCTCCCTTTCTCCATCTTCAACTTCAATCACAACCTCAACCTCAACCTCAATCTCAACTCCCTCCCACCAACCCAGCAAGCAGGCCCATAATCACCCATCGCCATCGTCACCGTCGCCTGCCCTGACCGGCTTCTCAAGTTCGTATTGTAGATACAGCTTGACTAAGAAGCTGACGACCAATCCGTACCGAATCGAATCTGTACGTTAGTCCATTCCAGCCGCTGAAAGCACTCCTGCTGCATCCCACACTCCTTTTGCAAGCCCAGGTGAACATCCATTCTCAATTCTCCCTCCCCTTCCTCATGAAATCCATACCAACATGATTGGAACACAGGCACAAGCATAGGCACGCTCACTCATCATCATCATCGTCATCGTCATTGTCACCATCGTCCTTCATCCAATCTGCCTCTCGTGGATAAATACCAGAAACAAACCCTCACCCCGACAATTCATACATCCGTATAAACATCTATATGTGCATACTTTAAGCAGCATCGCAACCAATTGTCCAGACCGGCTTGAATCTCCCGTTGCCTGTGCCGCCTCCCAGTTCCAACCGTGAACGGACGAACAGGCACACACGTTCACCTGCCCTTGTGCCACTGACGACCTTCCGACCTACCCGACTCGTGTGCCACCGACCTCATAAAAAAGAGAAAAAAGGATACCATAGCCGATGCCCAGATAGGACTAACCCCAGGGGAATATTTTCAAGCTGTCTTTCTGCTACACCATAAACCACCTACCTAGAAGGGTCACAGTCGCCATATAATGCCGATAGCTGAAGTCTGCGAGTCCACTTTAAGCATCATCATCAACAACACATATCCCACCAGCTAGCCTGTCCAGTCCCTCGCTACTTGTTCCGACCTATCGTTCATTTTTTACTACTAATAGCTGGGCACACTATTGTCCTTCTCTTCAGCCATTGACTTTGTTTCGTTCCACCGAATAGAGTAGTCTGCGAGCTCGATAGGAGGGAGTCAATTTAGATTCCCAATTCTCGGAGTTCAACAACCACTAAGGAGTCGCGGATGTCGAAGCTCGGCAATTCTGTGTCTCTCAGTAACCTCATGATGATCCCTCGGCGACTGCCCCGCCGCGAGCGGCTCCTGATCCTGGTCGCCGTCGGCCTTTTGATCACTTATCTCACATTCTCCCCCCACACTATGACAGTTATCGGTGAATACACCTCAAACGCCAATCTGGATCCATGGAAGCCGCCGAAACACAGCGGTCCCGGACTTAAAATCGCGCTGGTGAACACTCCGCGGTACCATTTCGAAGTAGTAACGCCGTTACTATATGCATTCGCCAACCAAGGGGACGCAGTCGAGCACTTGGAGCTTTTCGCAACGGAGTATGGAAGCACACGGTTGGGAGTACGTCCGATTTTAGACGATCAGCTCCCGCAGGAGAGCTCCTGGCTATCATGGGGCAAGAAAGGAGGTCCGAAGAAGCAAGTTAAGGTGTCGGACCCGAGGTTGTTGAGCCAAATGAATTTCGTCGCCGATGTGATGATTCTGACCAGCTGTTCGCGAGATTTGGAGTGGACCTCGATCAAGGACAAGAGAGTTTACAATCCCGAGTGGTATAGGGCGCCCAAAGAGATTGTCTGTCTGTTGCATGAAGCGGAAGAATGGGAGGCTATCGATACGAATTGGAGAAAGTTTTTGATGCCGTGGGTTGAGAAGGGTCGGGTTACCTTTATGACGTTGAGTCCCCACGTGGCCGAGTACGTGAGGCAGAACATCGAGACCAAGTGGAAGATGGCACCTATTCTTAGAGATGCACAGGGTATCGGTAACAGAGGTGTTTTCATGATGGAACCGTTTATCCCGATTTTTGAGGATACCAAGTTATTCCGTGAGGAAATGTTTAACAACATTACTGGCCCATTCGCTGCCATCCCCGTAAGTAGCTTTCCACCACCACCAAAAACCTTATCAGCTCACCAACGATTTATATGCATAACAGGGTAAATACGAACCATTCCGTCGCAACTACAAGGCCATCTTCGAACATATGTCCAAACATCTCGACCTGATCCGCTCTACAAATGCCACCCTCCGGCTTCCAGGCTACGGCGACTGGCCTCCAGAGATTCCAGAACAGCTAAAGGATCGCGTTTTCATGCACTCCCACTACGACTTCCCCGAGTACTTTTCCCTCCTATCCCGTAGTATGGCCATCCTCCCCGCCTTTGCAACCCATAAGTACTTTGAAGACCGAGCCTCATCTACTATCGCCACCAGTGTGATCGCAGGTGTGCCACTTGTTGCTACTAAGGAATTAGTAGAGAAGTACGCATACATTGAGGCTGATGGTGCATGGCTACAAGAGGACGGGGAGGAGGAGATTGTAACATGGCTGCGAGTCCTAAAGCTAGGGAAAGAAGAGTGGGAATCCAGAAAACGAAAAGTTAGGGCCCTCAGAACGCGGCTGATAAGAAGGAATCTGAGGAATGTCGGTGAATTGCTGGACCAGATCCGCTGGAGAAACAAAGCTCGTGGGTTTTAGGGGAATCCACAGTGGCCGATAGATTCATCTGGTGGTTCTGAGAGTTGAACAAAAAAAAGCCATGTTTTCTGTTTTGTATGAAGAATAGACGAAGGTGAGGCTGTGAGATAATTTTTTATGCGGGTATGGCGGGGGAGGTTACTTGAGCTCTTTTTTTGTTGCTCGCTATGGCTGATTGTGATTATATTCTACAGCTTTGCCGTGCTGTCGTGAAGTCTTCTAGCGACCTTTCGTTTCACTTTTCCTTTTTCACACATTAACTCCTCATACGATTCCTTCATTGCGGTTAAGATATAATGGTTCCCTACTTCCTTGTTTTCGTTGTTTCTTTTTCTTGATGTCTTGTGGTACATAATTTTCTTCCTCTTCTTCCATACTTTTTTTTTGATGTTACAGCTTGGAAATTCATGATCATTATGAAACCTTTATCCTTCTACCGTTCCTTTCCCCCACATTTCCCTCTGTTTAAATTTCGAACACGGGGAGGTTTGTACATTGCGAGGTTCGACTGTTCATCATATACACGCCGCCATGCCGCGCGCTACGCGGTTGTTTATCTTCCCTTTGCCTTCCATTTCAGTGTTGAGTATTCACAACTTGTATTTATATTATATGTCCTATTCGGCCCGTCAATTACAAGCATACACAATGGGCCCGCGGCCCTGTTCAACATTAGTATTTCTTGCCAGTTCTTAGCACTTTGATATTGTTGCTACTATAGATATGTGTATTGCGAACTTTTTGATGTGCAAACTACGCGAATCAGTCTAAGAGGAAGCCCAAAAAGGTCAACGGAGGGAAATCGTGGTGTATTATTTTTCGAACCCAGCACTTTCTATATACCGTTCCTGTTCGCTCAAACGATCTTGATAGTATTCACTGCTATGTTGTTCGAATTCAAATTAATATTTTGCACAAAAGAAATATAAACAAAAGATGACCCTAGTCTCAGCTAGCCTTGACAAACTAGGCCAGTGGGACCATTATAGATAGATACCCAAATTACTCACAATTCTTCAACCCCCTAATACGCTAGTCTCGTAGTATCAATGTGTCACCCTCGCCCTGTAATTAATTGACCTGCCTAACCGCCTCGCCCATAACGACCCCTTCCTCTCCTTCAAGCGCAATCTCGCCACAAACTGCTGGGCTAGTGGCCACATACTTATACACACATTTCTCTGTCTCTGCCACACTCAACACCGTCTCCTCTGCGCTACATCTCAAATAAACGTACGCACTTCTTTCTGGTCCATTCCAGCATCTAGCACCCCTTTCGTATTTAATAACCGTAACTTCCTGCTCAATCTCATCATCGACCCTTCTTTCGAAGCCAGTCCATTCTCCCAAGTGTGTAGAACCCCCATCTCTATTCTTTTGTGTGGCACGGCCGAGATGGCAGAATGAATACGTGTATTCGCCGCTGGCGGCTTCAGTACATACGTCCTTCAAGGCTCTGAAGACAGAATTAGTGCCGTAGTCCTTGGTCAAGTCAGACTGGAGGTTTGTGAGTTCGGATTGTTTGGAGGAGAGGGTTGATTCGGTTGTTGAGAGGTCGTCGGTTAGTTTTTGGATATGAGGGGGGACGGTGGTTGAGGTGGAGCCTGATTTGGGCTTTCGAGCGGCAAGAAGGCCGTACTCTACCAAAGATGTGCGAAGGGTAGAGAGTTGCTCGTGGACCCAAGAGCGGAGGAAAGGAGGTAGGAATGCTTCGATTGTGTATACTGGAATGGAGGAGAATATTAGTATAAAGTTTTGTCGTTTTCGTGAGTAAGAGGGGGGTGAGGCTTACCATCCTGGGCAAGACCGTCGTCTTGTTCGGGTTCATATTCTTCCCAGTGTAGAGGGTCATACATCAAACCAGTGACCTCTGATAAAAAGTCACCAGAGAGATCCGCAGTCGAGTCCTTTGCAGCCAGGTAGTCTTCCCATGACTTTACAGCTCGTTTGACACCCTCATCGTTGAAATTGGGGTTGTACTCCTCCTTGAACGTCTTGAGGATCTTTTCGGTCTTTTCAAGTTCGTCCCTAAGCCTTTGAGTTTCATCGAAGAGTTTTAAGAGTTTCTCTTGGTGGTCTGAGATCTTTTCCTTCGTGAAATCGAGGAGTTTTTGGTGCCTGCTCTTCCCTTCATCGCCGGTATTACCAGCCGTGGCAACCCTAAGTTTCTCTTCGTCCTCGGCCTTTTTTAGAGCCGCCTTTTTCTCTGATACGAGGCCCTCGTATCGCTTTATTTCCCCGGATACAGCAACAATCTTATCCTCTGTCTCTTTCTTAAGTAATGCCGCTTTCTCAACAAGTTGTTTGTATGATTTAATCCCAGTTTCATAAAGCCTCTTCTTCTCCAATGCCGCCCTCTTGGCCTCCCTCCCAATCTCCTGGCACCTATCCGGACACTGCACCCCACCAACACCCATCCACTCATCACTCCCATCGCAACAAGTTTCATAATCGCATTTCCCATCGTTTATACGGCTGAATGGGATATAAGCCGGTACATGACCCTTATTAGGACAATAAAAGCCCGGTAAAGGGTTCACCGACGGTTTTATGTGAGAACAGGCAGAGGTACCAGGTTCATCTGAGCCATCTGGGCAGTCGCAGAAATCATTGTTTAGGAGAGAGATTGGTAGTTCTATATGGGGTTGTGTAAGGCAGGAGAAGGTCTGGGAGGAGGAGGGTCGGTATTTGTCCGATACTGTATAACATGTTAGCTTATAGCCGTGGTCATAGTTCATTTTAGCGGAATAGGTTGATCGTACAAGCTGGATTTAAACCACGTGGAAGAGCCCACGCGTCCCCAATTGGCTTCTGAGAAGCCTCAACTAGTGCGAGGGGCAAATAGAGTAGAAGTATTGACCTCATGGTTTTTATTCCTCGATCTTTGGGATTTTTTGGTTTTTGTTTTTGGTGATGCTCGTGCGTAGTAGCGTTTCGCCCTGCCCTGGTATGACACCAATCGTAACTTGCGAGTTAGAAAGCTCTTGGTGAAAAGTGCGAAACCGGTCGCACTTAAATCGTATTCTTTGGGTAGTTTTCAAAGAGGATTGGATTTAAAGAAGCCTGTCTATGCCATTGACGAGGCCCCAATCGATTGGAGTAAGAAGAACGGCAATTGTGGCCCGTTCGAGGGTGGTCTTGAGCTAAGCTGGCAGGTGGGTTGGAATTTGGTGGTGTTTTGGGGCAGCTTGGCCGTGGGAAGGCGGATTGGATAGCTGGCTAGTTCGGCGCGTGTGGAAGCCTGCCAAGGACAACGCATTTTCGTTCTCAAAATGCAACAGGGGGAATACTCGCGCAAGCTTGGGCGAATCGGGTGGCGGTGGTTGTTAAATCGAGGCTGCCGGGTTTCAGCCTCTTTTGGTACCCTGTGGGGGATGTGGGAAGCTAGCAGTTATAAACTACTTATACATTCTTAATGCGGCTATATGTTATTATCATGACGGTATTCTCAGAATACTCTTGCATAATAAGACATCGATTCTCTAATCATAGTAGACTAGTAGGTTCAAGGAAATCCATAATCATAGGATTAAATGCACATGATATTAAAGATACTATATATTTCCTTGCATCAGTAACCTTAATACCAGCCATGCAGCGATGAGTTGTGAATATGTGTCTCAATAATATGGGGCTGAAAGTATTCTACCCTCGCCGCCAACCCATTTTAAAGCTTGCCGAAGGTATGTAGATATCGACTCGTGTAGGGAACAATGGTACCCTGTTAATTATATTAGATTCCAACCTTTATATTATGGAAACTCTGGGTCTTCTATGTCATGATCGGGAGAGGGGATACTTAACTTTTTCTCCTAGGATGAATATATTATGGCCGTTATGCAGGCCAAGGGCCCCAACTTCTTTGTTTACCTTGAATCGGCCGACACGGGGCGCCCAGACTCGGTTATCACAGAGATGTTGGAAAATTTTGTAAATTCAAAATCATGAATGGAGGAACATTAGAATATTGTCAGTGCGCGCGGGAATGACTTGTTGGCACGGGATATCTTGTCATTTCGTCGAGGCTTTCAGAGAGCTCCTTTTTGTCCAAGCCCATTCAGAGTAATAATTTTTCTGAGCCCGTTTTTAAAAAAGTTTTCCTGTAGCTAGGCGAAAAATGTGCACTTGGTCCAATGAATAAAAAGATATAAAACCGACAGTTTGGTAGCCTCCATTTTAGCCGTATTGAATCTCAACCAATGAATATGGAATCTTACCATGCGCATGCCTCAACGAAAACGAGAGTGTACGGCTCAGGTCCTTAGGGATATTACCAAAGTGTGAGTTTTGTGGTCGCACAAGGCGGCTCTCGCCCTTTTTGAATTTTCTCCTCATTCAGAGCCAGGCTTCATGTGCTGCTACAAATCCCGTGTGCCGTTTCTCGACTTTTCTTCGGGCTTGATCAACCTGGGAAACCCGGTTGGCGGGCATTTAGTGTAATATGTTTAACAACCCCCAAGCTTGCGCCGCACTGTTGCATTTTTCTGGGTTTCTGGAGGGTGTTGGAATTGAGCTGAACATTCGACTGGGTGTACCAGTGCTAATATCACGAGAGTGCGGGTTTGGCCGTGAATAGCGAATACGAAATAAAGAGGCGATCATTGCATTCGTAGTTATAATTTTACCTTTCTCGTATTTTGGCCCGATGATTTGGTTGTTGAGGTGGGGAAATAACCATAATTTATTCTCTTGGACGATTGTTTTCTGATTGATAGCGACCACTTTTTTTGTTCAACCAAGACCCATTTTCGCTAGCAGCTGCAGCTATCTTGCATATGTTGGTACCAAATCAAGTTTATTCCATAACCGCTCACTCCGAAACGGAAAGAAAGAAAAATGAGCAAGAACCAAGCTTTAAATTCGGGGGTCGGCTTCCTGGAGCAGCGAGTTGCATAGTGTACCCTCGTTGATCAGGTACGATATCAATAAACATGCATGACAGCTATCTTGCAACACGTTACCACAATTTTTTCTGGTGCAATTATTCTGCAGCGGGGGTATAGTAGCCTCAGCCCTCATTAACAAACCGTGGTCATGCATGCATGCAGCTAGAAATCCGATATACCGCAAGAGAGCGATTCGTTTCGATATGCAGCTGCGGAATACGGGAGCTCAGGGTAGTTACATGCATGATGTGAGAACTCACGTGTGTGCTGGAAAGATCAACAGTTATTGGCAAGTTCAGCCTGGGTGAGGATGGCGAGATCGTATTGATGATATAGATTTTGTATCGGTTGTTTGGGGGGTTACCCATTTAGATCTACTGCCGTTCTTACCTTGGCCTTTCCGTTTCGGGTCTTCTGTGCTTGTATAAGGGATGCAAAATACTTAGGAACCAGTTGCAACATGTTCCAACTTTCGGGACACGGAGTGTAGCCGACTATTTGCCGTGTCCGCATGTGGGAGTTGGTGGTGGATGGTGTATGAAGTGTGATTTCAGGCATTTGATATCGATCGAAAGGATTGTTGTGTTTGGTCTGATGCATGGGTGACTGTATATGCAGTTAGATACGAGTCCAGTCCAGTCATTTTTACGACTTTACCGCTTGGATATTTCATTTCTTCGACCGGATTTTATGTTCGTACTACTGCCACCAGAACGCGTTGAAGCAATTACCAGTCTGTCGGGTTCGATAGTATGCTTGAGGGCGAGGGAGGATAAGCAGCTGGGTAGGCAGTTGAGATTCGTACCTAAGTAGTTGAATGGGCAGCTGAAGCAAAGTAGAAGGCCGGAAAGTTAGGAGGACTAAAATGTATAAATGAGGGCACAATGCCCTTCTAAAAAAGACGACCCTCACCAGAATACCAGTCTTCAATCACCAAACTCCATCGACAGCAGCCTCAAGTATATCCTCAAACCATATATATCTTCCCCTCTATTCAAGACTTATACTTCTTGAACCAAGATGCATCTTCTCAAGGCTGCCACAATTCTTCTAATCCCCCTCGCTTCTGCGACTTGTACCCCATGGTCTACCCCAGGGACTTGTACGCCTACATCTGCCTCCTGCGATTTCTATAATTGCCTCGAGAACAAATCAAACTGTGGCGCTTCAGGCTACGCTCTTGGCTACGCTCTACCATTCTGCAATGCCATCACAGCCGTTTCATCCACTCTCTCCCCTAACGGGCAGGCCTGGTACTCAGCTACAAAACTCTGCCTCCAAAACGCCCTCGTCACCGAAGCCTCTTGCCAAACCTCATGCACGGATATCTACCTTAACGCTTTCGCTAGCCATGTCCCTTGCTACGTCGACTCCGGCTTCTGCGAGCTCAGTGGGGCGGATTTGAAGATATTTTTCCAGATTGTGGGCGTCCAGGGCGTCGTGAGTCCTGATGGACTTGCGCTTTTTGGCGCCGTGCTACAGCAATGCGTAGCGTTGTACTTAAATAATGAAGTTAATAGTGGGTGGACGAAATGGTTAGTTAGGACTTTGAATGGGGAGATTTGAAACCAAGGTTATTTTGTTCCTAGTACTCCAAAGTTTGGCCTATGGCTCTTGGAGGGATGGATGTGGCTTATGATGTTATTTTCTTTAATGGCTGTTATTGTCTTTTTCTTATCAGATGGGCTTCATGTATTTATCCAAGGCGGAAAAAACTAAATGAGATGTTACATTATGTCCCCTCGGAAAGGAATAAGAGCTTGGCCTTCAAGTTCTTCGTATCTCCCAGTTTAAGTGCTCGATACTGACTTCCTCGCCGGCCTTCTCATCATACTCAAACCATTCCCCTTCTGGGAATTCAACACCAGTAAATTTTGTCCCACTTTCGATTCCTTCGCATAGCCATTCACCATCTGGTTTAAACTCCACAAACTCTAATCCACGGCATTCGAGCTCGATGATATTCTGTCGCTTCGCCGGCTCTGCGTATTCATATGGCGTAGCTTTTGTCTTGATATCTGTTTTGGAGTTCGTTAATTTCTGGCGACTCTATGCAACTAACAGTCAACTACTCTAGCCAACATACTGGCAGAATGCTCTCTCTTGCAATTTTTGCATTTCCATACAAAATTCGCTTCACCTCGCGACCCGGAAATCTCATTCGTCTCCTATCACATCTCGTTGCCAATATCAACAATTGTCCCGATGTTACTTCCCACCTAGAGCTACCAGGAAACATACGTGTTTGCTAACTCCAACCCAGTTGGGGTGAACTTCCCGGCATGATGTGCATTGGACCTTGAAGGTATAATAATACGGCGAATCTTCGGTATCGTTGGGGCGCAGGTTTGTGACACTGATTTGTGACAGCAGGTGTTAGCTTGGTGTTTTAAGGTGATAGTAATCGAGGGAATAAGGCGTACCTACCCTGTCAGCTCTGCTGTAAGGGCGAGAAACATCTTGGTGGACCCCAAAAGACGTTGAGAGTTATCGATATGGTTGGTGGCGGGGTGAAGATTTGAGGCTGAAGCTCCTACCCATCATGTTGTGGGGAATTGTGGCGCGAAGCTCATCCATCCCAGATGGATTATATAAGCCAGTGGCTTGTGCGACTGACTGGCGAAACATTTCACACCACTAGGGTAACACCACAACACGTCCATGTGGGAAGATCCGGAGCCGGGCGGTTTACGAGACACGTACAAAGACCTATAAAATATGAAGAACTCTGTATTTATCAAGGCTAAGTATAAAATAATTAATAGTATAAGCTAACTTATTGAACTCATGGATACTAAAATGGCTAAGTATTCTCATAAACCGCACCTGCCAGATGCCTACCCACTTATAATGTATGGCAAGCATGTTTTACAGGAGTCTGAGTGCATCTCCTATCTATCTATAGTGAGATCGACAGATGTTACTCTCCGATTCCTTGGATTACACCGGTTTTAACGTCCCGTGTCTCCATTTGTATTCGTAGAGTTCGTGTGGATTTCCGGGTTTGTTTGACGGATATATTTATTCAATAGACATAAAATAACCAATATTTATAGGTACTTAAGCCAATTAAACCCTTGACTATGAAACCCTAATAAAGTAATTATTAAGCCGTAGCACTGTGGTAAATACCGTACGGGGTTTTGGCTGGTTTCTCAAGATGGTTTATAGAAAAAAGGGAACTTAAAACAGTATAAATAACGACTTGAAAGACAACAAGACGGCTTGATTTCTTTTTAAAATGTTTTATTATTCGGAAGCAGTCCCAGAAAAGTACCCAAACCCCCTACGGTACTTGCTGAAAGACTATATACTAATCGTCTGTAAGGCCCTTCTAATTCCTGTTTGAAGCGGCCTGTGACAGTCGACCAGTCTATGCATATATGGAGAGAAATACAGCTAGCTTCCTGTTTTCTCATTACTTTCGTTAATAGGCATATATCGGCGATAATATAATATCACAATTTCCTCCCGTGATAACGTCCGGCCCGTAATTTGTGAAGAGACTAACCAACCAGGTCGAGTCAGTTGCTGCCATTATTGGCAAGGTGCCGGGTGGGAATACCCGTGAGGGCATAATTAAGTATCTTAATGTGAGGGGTTGGTCAAATAAACCGAGGTTAACAATAGGCGAGGCTCGGATCAAATTAACCTTAACTTGACTGTCGCTTCAACGGTTTCGTGAACTAGACTACTTAGCAATTATTACATAAATTAAGGGCCGAAAAGGACGGAGAATTATTGCGTTCTGGATTGGAGCGTTGTAGATTTGCGATCCTGAATACGAGCTCTTCCTTCCTTTTCCAACAGTTGTGTTTCTACATTCGAACACAAAAATTGCTTATCTTATGCACCACGCCTGCGGCCGCTTTGTCACACGATCCTATTGAAGTTCATTTTTTCATGCAATTACGTTTTCATTTAGGCTGAATGTTTTTTTTTTTTTGTGGTCTAAGAATACATGAGTAGTGGGCTCTCCCACCGGCACGAGATACACGCGCTGGTGAGCTAAGTGATGGGAACTGTTTCAACAATATCTGTGAACTGAGCGATTACTTTGGTGGCTCTGTGGAAAGATTCTTGAAATCTGGAACCTTGCCGTTGAATAGCGTCATCCAAGCATTCCCAATCTGATTAGCAAGAGCTGCGTCCGCCTTATTGGCTTTAGCACTTTCAGTGAGCTTGTTCTCAAGATCAGCCAGTTCCTGCCAGATACCCTGGTGGACGCTTAAGAAGAAGTCCATTCTTTCTTTGCCTATATCCTCAGGTATATAGTTAAGAAACCGAGTTCTAACAGACCAGCCCGTTGATTTCACGACTTCGTCAACTGGGTTCTTTGCCTCCTGGCGTTTCGCATTTTCGAATGTATTTGGGACAGCAGAAGCCACTGCAGCGAAGGCGATGAGGATTGAAAGAATCTGGGAGATCTTCATGTTTGATTTGATTGATCTTGGAATATAAATTCTGTGAAATAGAGAGAATCGAAGTTGAAGGAATCGGAGTTGATTAAAAGATTTAGAGCGAATGTGGCCAGCACAATGCGACTAAAGAGTGTTATTTGAGAAGATGAATGAAGGCAGCGAGGTGGGATTGCGATGGAAGAGGTCAGGTCTAGTTCGTCGACTAGAGACGAGTATACCATTACACATTTATATATCCATGGTTAGACAACTTCTCTCAAGCTTTAAAGTTACAAATAAGCATTTCCGACACCCTGGATGATTGTTTCGGCTAACGCAAGGCCCTAAGGAACTCATAGAATGTTCCGAAACCCATGCATGGATGAATCCGGAGTGTTTTGCAGGGTCAAGCCCCACTCCTCGAAACTGCGTTACGGCTAGACTATTCCAGATGGTGGCTCTGGCCCCGCGGCGGATATATGAAACTGCATAGAAAAAAACACAGTTTCCCATCCTGTATACAATCGAATTTGGATTTTGCTGCTGGCTAAAACAATGACGGCAAATTTTCGAAGCCACATGAAGTCATATGGTGTTAGTCGGAAACCCTCGCGTCCCTGAGGCGTCTGTAACCAGTTTTAGTTTCTGGAATAATAACTCTTTGGTAAATTTTGCATAGTAGCCGTGATACTAGGAATAATTGGTCCGGCCAGGCCAGTCGGCACAGCCGCTCGACTGGAGTGGCGCCATGGCGTTGGTTTGACATTTCGTGGAGGCTGGCGTACCTGGACATGCAAAGGACTCTAGAACTCATCTATGTAGATAAAGTGCATATTCGTGGTGGTATTTTGATTATGGTGCAAGTTTTATATAAACGGCTGGCCCCTTCACATTCGTTTATCCTCTCCTCATCATCCAACAATCGAGCAGGTCTTGCATACAATCTCCGCTGGTCGGTTCTAATATTTTCTATTCGCTGGTCGAAATTCTCTTCTATCCCGCTGGTCGGTTTACTTTATTTCTTATTTAACTTTTTTTACGCGATCTAAATATATCTTTCGATTATACTATTAATTTATTACCGCTACTTTTTTGATTCGACTTTTGCGAATTTGAATTTCGGATATCCTTTTGCTTAATTCGGGATCCCGAAATCAAGTGCATCCAATGGTTGCCTTCGGACTTACTTTGCTGTCCCTAGGACTTCTCAGTGTCCGAGCTCAAGCAGCGGAGTGGCATACACCAAGTAGCCATGGTACTAGAAGCATCAAACACCTTCCGATCCGAGAGGAATATCTCAAGCCGCATCTGCAAAAGAGAGCAGATGATGTCTCGAGATTGTTCCCTCAAAACCAAATCCAAATGTACTTTGGACGTGCTATCTGTAAGTTACCATGTTCAAACAGCATTATACCTTTAGATTGATAGACATACTAACGTTATTGAATAGCTGATGCACATTTACGTGTCTCGGATATGACGATTAAGAATAAGGATCACCCTATGATCTTACTCGAGAACTTCGACGACCTGACCGAGTCCATTGTTTGCACTGGAGGGGATCAAGAGATCACTCTCAAGTTTAAGACTAGAGATGGCATGAACGCCGCCATCGCCGCCTGGGACTGGGTCAATGACAAAGAAGCCGACTATTTCACTTTAATCACCCATCATCACCATACTGGCTGCGGCCCAGACGAAGAGCGTATGCCATATAAAGTCACCGATGTTAAATACGACGAAACAAACCTGAAGGCTGTTCTGACAAAGGAAAAAGCATCTTGGGACGAAACACTCCGCACCTTCGACATGACAATCGACACAGTTGACCACCCTATGAAGAACCTTGATAAGCGATTCTTGGGTGTTGATTTGACGTCACCCTTTCGATCACTTGCCCGGTCTGTCTGCGGCGGGAAAAGTGGCACCTGCAGCACCATTGTCGGTTATGTCATTACACCACCGATAGTCAGAGCCATTCAAGGAGTAGGCGATACTATTGAAACCGGCGTCCAACTTCTTGGTGATGGTGTCAAAAAGACTATGCAAATCAACTGGGGCAAAGATGATCCAAACCATGAGGAATCTTTCACTGAGCTTTTCAAAGCACCCGCAGGAATTGATATCTCAGGAAAGGTTGCCTGTAAAGGTTGCTACCTCAAGGGTGACGTGAACCTCAAGGTTGAGATCCGCCGTATAAATGGCGAGACTTTACCTAGCATCGTCGCCGACTTCGCATCGACTGTAAAAGGAAGATTAGCAATGTCACTTACAGGAACTGTGGGAAAAGAAATGGATTTCAATATTGGTGCATTGGTTGGGAACACCTTGCTAGCTGAAGATCAGGTCGACAAAATCATCAAAGTCGTGCCTGAGGTTGCCTTGGGTCCTGGGCTCCTTCTCAAAGCGGAGGCCTCTACTAGCGTAGAACTGCCACCGGTGGACATTGATATGAAGGACTTCAAGTTCCAGGTCAGCTTCGGCTTGAGTGGACCCTCTTTCGAACTTCCCCCGGTACCCGAAAATTCTTTCAAGAAGTCAGCTGATTTCAGGTGGACTGGTATTGATTGGACTGGTGAAGTTGATATTTACAACCGTGTAGGCTTTGGTCTCGGAGTCGAATTTTTGGGAGGAGATGGACCTATTCCCCTTGGAATGGATCCCGGTACCAAGGTCGGTATTTTTGCAGGAATTGAGGATAGACTGGATAATGCTGTTAAAGGAACTCATTGCGAAGGCGAGGAAGCGAACAAATCAGTGACCACCATTATCAACACTGATAAAATCACTGTAAGCTCTGAATACAAACTCAATGTCAGGCTTAGGCCAATGTTGGAACTTGAGCTCGGAAACTGGTTTAAGAGTGGATTCATCAATGGACAAATCGAACAGACGACTAAGGATCTCATTGGTGGCCAGCTATTTGATGGATGCACCATATCGACACTTCCACTTGCAACGGTCACCGCTAGGGATATTTGCTCTGAAAAAAGACCCCCAGTGTTTGCAGGGCCTCAAAAGCGCCAATACACTAAATGGAACGATTTCAAGACATGCATGGGCACACTTGGGGACGTGTTCTTGCCCGACAGAGTGCCGTCCTGGTACCCTGGCAAGAACTAGCACTCCACGAACTTACTACGAGTATCTTATATCGGATAGAGTATTAATTAATTTAGTAACACTTTGTACCACCACATATATATTGTTTAGTTTTGTATCTAGCTAGCCTTTTATATTATTTTTTATAGTCTATATCTTAGTTTTTATAAACCCATCTTTTCGAATATACGTAGCGAATATTTTTAGACGGTTCTGCCTCGTTGAGGCTGGTTTACGAGACCAACTTAGACTCTATATATCTCTATATGTTCATTGCATGGTTGTATGTGGCTGGGACTTAAGACCCAATACTATATATCGCGAGAAAGCAACTGCAATTTAATGGACACCTAGTTCTCTTTTCTCTTTATTCGGGAGTTGCGAACGTTTGGGGTTGCGCCCACCGTGTTGTCTGGTACCAACGAGACAAATCGTGCATTCCATGAGGCGTGTTGGATATTCTGCGTTGCACTAAAACAAAGCCACATAGCATCGGTGGCTTGTAATTTGTGGCGCCGCGTTGGCGCATCTTCAATGCGGCCTTCCTCCATCCACCCGAGTTCTATCCAATTCACCATGTAGCTCTCCAAACCCCGGATTTCACCCACACGCTATAATTAGCCCCAGTACTTTATCTACCTGGGGCTTTCCCTCCTAGGTATCCGGAACTGTATACTTCCACTGGTACACGTACAATGGCACCCCCGCGATCAACCAGAAGCTCGCTCCAATCCGTCGACCTCCGAGCACTCGATTACCTCACTTCTCCGTCCGCGAATCTGTTGTGTCCGATCTGTCATTCCCCATTGATAACGCCGGTCCAAACACAATGCTTGCACACCTTCTGTTCGGCATGCATATCTCTTTCGCTGGAACGCTCGTTAACATGTCCCGTCGACCGAAAGCCGTTGAATCACGATGATGTCACACCGGCTCCGATTATGATTGCGAACCTGGTGAACGATTTAGTAGTACTGTGTCCAAACCGGGAAAAGGGTTGTCCTACAACTTGTGCGAGGTGGCTGGTAGAATCACATGTTAGAGAGGATTGCGGATATGCAACAGTGAAGTGTGTAAAAGATGGATGTGATGGCATGGTAGAGAGGAGAGAGGCTGAAGAGGAGTGTGTGCATGAGGAAGTAGAGTGTGCATTCTGCCAGGGAGTAATGAGAAAGCTTGATCTTGAAGTGAGCAACTTCTTTACTTAGGTAAATGGATAGTGAAATCGCTAACTGCCAGTAGTCGCATCCTAAGGAATGCCCGAAGTTGTCTTCGGATTGTCCTTATTGCTCAGAATCGTTCCCAAACCCTGAGCTGGCAGATCATAAGCTAGTTTGTCCAGCTGAAGTTATAGATTGCGCCGCGTCGCATTTTGGATGCACTTATTCGTCTCGTCGGTCGGAACTGGACCAACATCTATCCGGTTGTCATTTCGTTGCTCTCACTCCGATACTCCAGCTACACACGGAACGGATAGAAACACTCGAACTAGAGAATAAAGCGATTCGCCAAAAGCTCGACCTATTGCTACCCCCTCGGCCATTGCCAAGTCAATCGTCTGCTGGGGCTTCATCCGACCCCAACGATGCTAACTCCGCAGGACGCGATATGACATCAGAAATGCAAGATTATACATATCACCTTTACTCGGAATATGAACAACTGAGATCGGACTTTGAAAGACTGAACGTGCAGATCAGGGAATTAGATGTTAAACAAGATATGGCGCGGATCAACGAGGGCCTGAGATACAATGACGAAATGACAGGTGTCCGGGCGGCAATCAATGGTCTCAGAATGCAGTTACATTGGCTTTTAGCGAGCAGGAGAGAGACTGGGACGGGCGGAGCTGGTGCAGGTGGAGCCAGAAGCGTTGCGGGGAGTAGCGTCAGCGGAGACGCGAGAAGAATGAGTGGTATGTTGTAGACATTTAGTTCTTTCCATATGAATATTTCGCTATCCTAACTTTGTGAGAAGTAGATTCTGCGCGGCAGGTTGTCAAGCTATAGATTGAAGGGGGAATCCGGCGTTTGGTGTGATTAGCGTTCTAATGGTGTATATTACTTGTCCGAATGATAATAGAATCGACGATCAAAGCATAGATCGTTCAAGTTGCTACAAGGATTCAAACCCCTATATTTTACGCACATGCAGCCCGCCATTCTAAGATCCATGAATTTTAGATACCGATGGGAACCTGCGATCGAACAAGATGCACGTTTCCCTTGTTCGCGCAGTTGCATAGGATTGGCTGTGCTGTTAGTGGCCCAGCCGAAATCAAGGTTCAGCTGATCATTAATTTGGCGCATGGACTTATAGTCCTCGTGCATAGAGCTCCGGGCTGCACTGTGATTCCGAAAGTGCGCTAGTCACATCGAAATCTTGCTTGCATTAATGGTAAATGCCGGGCAATCATTATAGATTTTGATTACTTAGCTTGTGTGCGCTAAATTAAGCTTTGTTCCAAGGACGCCACGGCTGCGCAGCGTGTCGGCGTTGGAAGAAAGATCTCTTGGTCCTTTGATTTCGAATATTCCCTACAAGCTGTCCTCTTCTCCTCCTTCGTTTAGGGTACTCTTCTAAAGATTCAAACGGGGTTTTACATGAAATCGAACTTGAAGCGTAACGATCTAGATTTGGCACCAGAACCAAAGATAAGAAACAAAAATCATACATCAACCACCACCCGAACATTAAAACCTGTAAACACACTTTCCTACGTGGCGATCATGAGACCATCCCATAAAAAAGCCACCACGCTCGCCACTCGCGCCTCTAATAATTAATCCATGCATTTATAGACTAACATATTTGATGGCGCCAAGCAGGTGTTCTGCAAAGATTTATTTTTTTCAGCGCGGCTGAACAGGCCTGTAAAGTTTGTACATTTCCAATCGCCCTGCGAGCGGCGATT
Organism: Orbilia blumenaviensis; assembly: GCA_036872755.1. Lineage (NCBI taxonomy): Eukaryota > Fungi > Ascomycota > Orbiliomycetes > Orbiliales > Orbiliaceae > Orbilia > Orbilia blumenaviensis. The sequence continues at coordinate 1,048,401 of JAVHNS010000006.1, read as the reverse complement.
TTGCAAAAGGGTGAAATAATAGTTAATGATAATAATAAGACTTGGTTATATAGCCCTGATTTGGATCGCTCGCAAAGATATTGGTATCAGCCCACAAAACTAATGCCTGCAGGGCTGAATAACCCCTGTGTTCCTATACATTCATGGATCCAATGATTGACCGCACAGTCGGGGTGGGAAAGCGCACAATACAGTATATATAGATAGTCCAAGCTCTCCAGTCCTTTCCTGTTACAATTGCAATAGGTCCGTCGAATACAATTTGAAATTTCCGCATAGCCTGCTACTTCGCACGCGTAGCTTAAAAATTTTACAACAGAAGTTTCTCATATATATCTAACCTAAAATGAGAATTGGGTTACTACTGGCCTTCTGTGGCCTAATCGGTGGAGGTTTCGCGACCAGTGGTTGTAGTGCAGACAATTGTTTAAGGGGCAAGTACTTTAATATTCTCTCACGATGATAAGTCCATTAACATATACATTCGAACTTATCAAGCTATCCGGGCAACCTCAAGACTTGCTTCCGCCTCGGTTGCCTGTTCCGCGTACATTCAGAAAACAGTTACTTTGCCTACCGTGTAAGTCGTGTTATATATATCATTGGAGACAAAATAAACTAATTATGGTTTCTAGAACTGTAACCCAGTACCATGCAGTTTCCGAAGTGGCCCAAGAGACCATCTATACTACCCGAGTTAATAGTTTCTTCGAGACCTATACCTCCGTGATTGAAGAGACGGGGACAGAAACACTTCCCGGGACAACCCTCACAAGCACTTCCTTCGAACTTGCTCTCAAAAAGAGAACATCAGGCCCTAGCGCTACAATCCCCGCATTCGCCTCTCCGTGCTCTGGACAAGTTCGGTTTACCAGCGCTTGCGCTTGTATTGGTGTATCTGTGCCCAATACTGTTACCCTTCCGGCTCCAACTCAAACCTTAACCATCACGACTACCACTACTTATAGCACGTTAACTCATACTGTCACCGCGGAGACACTCGCGACTACGATAACTGATGCTACTGTTAGTGTGACCAATACTGTGGCTACAGTGACCGTACCAGGGCCGGCATCTACTACTACCATCACCGTACCTTACCCGGATCTCTGCAAAAATATTGTGACATACAATGGACTGCGACCCGTTGATTTAAGTGTCAATCTCCTCACAAATCCGGTTGGGATTCTTAGCGTACCAAATTGTTGTTTGAGGTGCTATGTAACACCCGGCTGCGTAGCATAGTATGTCCTAATCCATCCCCTAATATCGTCCTACCTACGGCTGCCTACAATAGGCCTGCGATTGAGTACCCAAGATTTTCTAACTTTAATTTATAAACAGTGTCTTGAATTTTAACGGTCCCGGAACTTGCCTTCTCTTATCGGTTCCCGCGTCTGGATACCCAAATCCGCCATCTGCAAGATGTCCCAATGGTGTGGGTGCTACTATCTATGGTAACCCACCCGGCTCAGTTGGGAAGGGGCCTTGCGACAACCCTTCACCGTTTAACAACTAAAATTTTGTTTTCGCGAGTGCGGTTCACGCTACCATCATACCCTTTCTTTCATTTTGCGTTATACCACACGCCATACATCACTCAATTAATGTTATCAGAACAACAAACCGTCAATGTAATATCATTATATATATTTTTACTAAATATATATAAAATTTTAATTCAGGTAGCAATTTATATATGAAGGAGTACATCTGTCTATTCAGATGATAAAAGAGCGCCAGCTGAACCCTGCAGCAGAGTGACTATGTTTCTTTTGGCACTACACACTATTTCTCCGCATTACCGTGTTTCCTTCTCTTTAGGAGCCGCTTCTTTCTCTTTAGAAGCCTCTTCCTTCTCTTTAGAGGCCGCTTCCTTCTCTTTAGAGGCTGCTTCTTTTCGGGCAGCCCCCCAGCTGAGTTTCTTGGGCATCGGCTTGGCTTCCTTAGCTCGTTCCCCAGCCGTAGGAGTTCCAGTCCTGCAAACTAGCACCCTCTTAGTACCTGTAACGTCTGGCTGAGCCTTGATAGTTCTCGTATGTTTAGCTTTAGTCTGTATTGGAAAGAGAAGAAAAAAATATTAATAAAATGCCTTCTTCAAAATGTGAACATAATAAACTTGGGGAAAAGGATTACTTACTGTATATCCACCTCCTGGTTTGATAAACAGCGATTGCTCAACGACCTCAGAACAACCGTGACAGTCGATTGTAACGTATTTAGTTGCATATGCGGAGTATTCTTTGACAACGGGTGTTAGATTGAACGTCCACTTGTGGGTTTTGGTGTAAGGGCACGCAGGTGCGGGCGTCGTAAGCGGTAGCTGTGGGGCGGCGAGAGCAATGCTAGATCACAACAGTAGAATGGTTAGACGAGGGCTATATACAGACCAGTTTCCGTAACGGTGGGAATGGAATCCATACCTCGCAAAGCTAACAGCACCAACAAGAACAGAAGGCAAATGCATGATTTCTGGGGTATTGAAAAGAATGTGGATGTAATTCAAAAATAGGATATCTGGGCTGTTGATCACCGCAGTCGTGGAAATATCAACAAAAGAGAGACGAATCAACAGATGTCCACTTGGATAAAAAAAAATGAATGACAAAGGCTTGTATCCTATTCCCAAAGCTCGAATTCTCCCAAATTCCGCAATCCCAAAAAAATCTCAATTCTCGATGGGTGGGGATGGCAGTCTTATACTGCAGCCTACCACGTTGCGTTGATTATGTTGCATTGTCAACCAAAATAGTGCAGCATACCCGAACCGACGAATTTAGGCCAACCTAGCCTTTGACCACCATGCCGACACTAGGTTAGTTGCCGTTACTTTAAGCTCAGCGCCGGGTGCGATGGCAAAATGTCAACTTTAAACTTAAACGAGTGCACCAGTAACACTATTGTATCGGAAGCGGCGTACTCGATCTAGCAATCGGTCGAGGCACCGCCGGCCCGAGTTGCGGATGGATTACCCAGATCCAAGAGATCTCTAGGGAATGTTAAAGCCTCTATGATGATATGGAACATTAGTCCCTTGGCTCTTCGAGTCTAAATATCTAATTTGGAGATATGATTCTAAGACGCGCGTAGCCTTGGCTTGGGAATCTTGGGATTGCTTATCTCGACGCCCAGAAGTCCCCAAGCCCAAATCAATATCGATTTATTATCCATACTCCATGTAAAATGTGAAAATATACTTGAATCAAGGTAATCGCTCAAGCCCTATAGGCCATAGGGATGGAGTTGGAAAGGCTGCGTGCCTATCGTTCGTGTTGGTGGGGGGTAGCAGTGCACGAGTACACAGATTTCCCGCCTTACCTTTTCCGATTGCATAATTATAATATAGCATTTTTGGGTCATTTTAGCTATAGTTAGCGCCAGAAACTATAAAATTTACACAAGTAAATAGGATATATAATGAAGGGATCGGTAGCCGAAGAATAAATTAAGTCACTCTCAGTTTTACGGCTTTGCATACTACAACTTACCACCGCGTTCTCTTTATCACACTATCAACTCCTATCTTTTATTCACCTGACATTGGTATAACTCGCGGATGAACACAAATAGATTCATTATAGTCTAAATACCGCCTTACGATTCCTAAATTTGACCCATAGGCCGGAATTGAACCCCAAACACGGCATCCACGCGCCTGATGGTGTCTATGATATCTATGTACCCAATTAGTCAAAAGATACCAGGCTGATATTTTTGCGCCGTTACAATTCAATGGATTTTACTAGTCAGATGGGTTCTAGGTACTAACTTTTTTTAGACATAAATATATATCCTTTTAGGCAATACAGTCGACAGCGACACGGTGGCGCACACCATCGATCTTATGCAGGTAGTGTCAAGAGAAACTACCTACCTACTAGCTTTTCGACCCTTTACTTCGGCGCCGTAGTTTTCGCTAGGCCTGCGAGATGATGTCCACAAAGTTTGTAGCTACCCACGCGTAAATTTGACCGCACGGGGATTGCAAATGTATAGGATTGTTTCCAGCCTTATTAAATACACTAGTGGGCTAATCAATTTTGGAGTATACAGCTGTGGACTGATATGATGCCAGCTGAGTACGATATTTCCTGCCATTTAACGCCGTTCTTTGGAGCTGAAATGCCCAGGCTCAAAGCCGGGCAGGTCCTCATGTACAGACACACCTCAGAAAGAATCTACGGCGATGTAGTCGTGCGCGTGCTGGCTTGGTTGCGCTTGGCTCATGCAATCGCATGCATCATGATAAGTGATGTCGGGTCGACATCTCCCCGCGTTGGGCTGAGGGCTGTGCATCTTATTGGCCAGAACCACACTTTTGGCCAGCGATGGCTGAAGTCGCGGCCAATCAGATTTTGCCTCGAACCCCCGCACGAGGTTCCGACTTACAAAAGTCGGACCCTGAGAGTTCCGAAAACTGCCTGCTTGCGAAGCTATTGGTAATTTGAATCAATTAAGCTCTGCTCTTGCTGGCTCAACCAGCCTCGTAACCTCCAACCAGTAAGTTAACCTGCCCGCGACCTGCCCTTTCGCAGGGTTTTACCCATGTATTGCGGCTGGAGCTTGCTTTTTTTAGCGACGAATGTTTGCGCCAACATTAACATGGGAAGGCAGGCATGGGTCTTCACGCGAGCAAGACGAAGACCACAGGATAACTATACCAGCACTTCACAAATTGCACAACTTTCAACTAGAGATTTAGTTCTTTCGCCAAGCGTATGGTTAGTATTCTGAACAAACCGAATTCATAAAGCTAAGTCTAAATACAACACACTCTGCTATATAATGTGCGATGACTCCCTAGTCTGAGTCCATTTCATTTTATGTTTTAGCACTTCCAACCTCACTTCCAACCTTTCTATTGGTACCATGGTCACATCGGACCTGTTTTCTGTAGTGTAGACTCGTTTTTTTTTTTTTGTATCTGAGCCTCGTCGATATTTGGAAAATTGATATTAGGCATAGATACCTTTTATCGTCCTGGACTCGAGTACTCCAAGAATCTAGGCTTGGTGTGCATGTGGGGTCATCGATTCAACGTGTCGAAATCTATCAGCCCTGCTATATATTGTCATTATCTAGCTATATTGTTTCCGCTTCATACGATCTGGGAGAATTACATCTAGTTAAGCTGGTCTCAGGCGCCTTGGTTAATATTTCAGGACTTTCACGAATAGCAAGAGCTCCTTATCGACGAGACTCATTCAACCTACGAGCCTCGATATCACGACTATTTATCCTCTAACACCGAGGCTAACGACCAGTCCGCCATCTACCTGAAAATGCCAACATGCGTGCAATGTAAGATATCGAGGAAGAAGGTAGAATAAATTCCACCAAAATGAGGGCCCCATACCTATTGCATTGGTACTAACACGTTCTATTTCGCCTAGTGCAATCCCGATATTCGTGAATGGCCGGAACGATGTGACCTTTGTGTGAAGTCGGGATTCCTATGCTCCCCGTTTGTAAGCAAGAGAGAGTTCGATAGTATATCTGCCGACGAGCGTGCTACCTACCTCAAGAAAATCGATATTCGAAGTACCAAAGACATGTAAGTCGTAAATCAAATTTAGCCAATTTCTCGGATTCATCTTGTTGAAAACGAGTACTAAAACCGAATAAAATCGTTAAGAGTGTCCTGTATTCTGGTAAAAAGCTCACCATGGTGCCCTTCCGACTAGTGTTGCAGAGCTTGATTGTCTGTACTACCTTTGGACTGGCCTTCGGGAATCTCCCCCTCTGGAACATATAGATACGTGCACCTGGAGTAAAATTCTAAAGTCCGAGGTATCTCGTCAAATAGAACGAGTACTTGCGGAGACAAAACAGGAGGCCTCAACTATAATTTTGCGGCAAGCTATGAAAGGGCAGGGTGCTGAAGCGTACTTCCTATCTCAACTCAGCGCGGGCAAAGTTTCCTACCAGGACCACCACATTCAGATTGATTATGGCACAGTAACCAACTCTAACTTGCTAGTAATCCAGGTTCCAGAGGCTGCTTTGTTAGATCGGACTGCAGGCCTTCTATTTCGCTGGATAAAAGGTATCACGCCCACTACCAATCCAGTAGAGGAGACCACTTGAAATAAAACGGCAAATAGCCCGATAACCGAGGCTGAGGCAACACAGCTTTACAAGACACTAAGAGCTGTCTCGGATAAATGTCTTCACGGGTTGTACGCCGTGATCGAGGAAGTTCGGCGTTGTTGTGACGTATGCTTCCGGCGTTGCCACGATGTCAGAAACATTTATGCACGAATCGACCCCCTTTTAAACCGGTATCTCCGCCTCTTGCTTAGCGAGAATGAGCTCTCGCAATTAATAAGCGCGGCAAGAAATGCTGAGATCATTGATCATTTTAATCTGGATTACAAATCGCCTATACATCTCGCGGTAGAGGACGGTGGCGTAGCGAATATTCACAAATACACCTGCTCAGCGGCAAAAAGGGCGCTAAGATTTGGGTTACCGGAAACTATCTTTACTTGTGAGGATTGTTTTGCACAACCACCAATCACATATGCTATCAGACGTTATGCATCTGGGGATCTGGGGCACTTGGCTTTCTACGAGCTCATTGAAGTGTCTTCTGATCAAGGTATTCCTATCTGGGGCTCAATGATAAGTCCCTCGTCAGTCGAAATATTAAAGCTGCAGTTGCAATCTGTGGGGGATCCTCTCAAAATGACACCGCTTATGTATGCGCTATTGTATCCGGATGCAGCGGCTTTCATACTGCGTGAAGCAACAAATATTACTCCTTGGATAACCGCAGAATCGCCAAACCCCATATCTTCAATCTTTACTCTGTCTCCGGCCGTATCTAACCTCGCCAACCCGCCTCTCACGGCTATCCATATTGCAATGGCTATGCGGGATGAAGCCTGTTTGGCTGCTATCTTGTCGAACGCGGAAACCTTTTCCGCCCAGTTTATTATTGCGGCACACCTAGGCATAGTTACTCAGAGCCATCACCTGATTCTTATGCTGTACCACACAACAAAGATCAAATATTCTAGTCTCAATGAAACATGGAAAAACCTGATTTCGGGCATTAAATGCTGGTACACCACAAGATTTCCCGATATTTCATTAGCCCGAGAAAGCCGATTTAGGACACCGCAAGAGAACGCATTGGAACTACTCCTCTTCCTTTCACGGAGTATTAAATTAGGGCAAAACGAAGACGAATATATATATATTTCAGAACGGTTGCAGGGGCAAGTGTCGACCACAGTCACGTCAGCGCCTAGCCCAGAGATTAATTCGGAGAGGCCTCGTAAGGAACGGGGGGGAAGCAATGAATTTGAAAATGCAGTGGGGGGAAACAGCGGCAAGACTCCAGATGAAAACTCTCAATCCCCAGACCGACCAGGAGGACAAACTAAAAATCTATTATTGTATGGTCCCGCCGGTATTGAGGTCCCTGATGCCCATGATACGCCAGCCCAAGAACGAACCGAACCGTTCCTTGTATCAGATCACGGAGCACGCCCCAGCAGCAGCCAGAGTGTGGACTGGGCACAACAACGACTTCAAAGGGCTGCATTGTACAGAAGCACATCTGGTCTGGGGTCCACTCAGATACCATTAGCCTCTAGGGCATCCGGCTCATCGATATCATCTGGAGGTAGCCTAATATCTTTGGGCGGGATGCCATTTGTGCGTTCACGACGATATCCAAGCCTTACAGAAATGCTAACGCAAGAGGAGGAGGAGGAGGAGGAGGAGGAAGAGGAGAAGGAGGAGGAGGAGCCTGCGCCGATGGAAATCGATTAGTATCAGACGCAACCGAGGATAGCTTTTGGAAGTATGCTTAGAAACACCCAACTTACAGTCGGGGCGAATACATCAATTATGTTGGAAAACATATTTTCTATACACTATACAATCGTATATAGTGCAAAAACAGGTTTATCCTCCCAGAAATAAAGCACCAAAATATGGTATTTCTTCTATGACTTTCCATGGTCTATAGATCCGCAGTCTCGTGGCTAGAACTGCAATCTAGTTTTATTAATGCTTTATTGAGGCGGTGTTAGATATATGGCTTCTACCAACGAGCTTGTGCGTTGTCATTTGTTGTATTCTATTCTATTACCAGGATAGGCAATTTCCAAATTGAATAGCTTCCCTATTTTAGTAGTTCTCAAACCTGGCTCCAGATTTGACCGAGGCGGCAACACTAAAATGGAGTTACCGCCGGGATCAAATCCAGCGGTTTCAAGGGTGGCTAAAATGGGAGTCTCCTTTACCATCTAGAAGTGCGGATTGGTGCGATTCGAGATTCGATTCCTTTTTACATAACGACATCTTTCTTCAGGAGCCGCAAAAATGAGGCTCTTGTAGCTTCTCTATCGATACTTTATCGCTTAAATATATAGCTCTATAACCTTTGACAATTTTATCAGGATTTCGCATTTTCTAGACATTCTTATTGATTGTTGACCACTAATCTGCGCCCAGGAATCCCAAGATGCGACTCGGCGCGCCACCGCGCGCATTCCCCCTCTTTCTGTTGCTGTCCACGGTTTTCAGTTACACAACAGCGCAAGGCACCGGACGGTTTTTTATACAACCCGAGGGTCTTGATGAAAGCGCTACAGGGCCCGACCGGTTTGATTCTTCTATACAGTGGTATATCGGCGACGAGGTGACGGTTAGATGGGAGGCTGAGTTTGAGAGTGTTACGTTGAGGCTTTGGCAAGGTGTTTTTGAGGGGAAGTATTGGTACAATGATTTATTACGTATGTCCCCGTCAAAGTATCGTCTGTGACTTAGATTGTAATGTATCCATGGTTGGGAGCTACTGTGCCACTCGCGCGCAGTTGACTGGATGTATTGCGATTATATTTATACGAGAGACCGCCAGCTAACCCTTGTGGATTCTCATGATAGGAAACGATCCGAACACTCTTTCCTACACATGGACCGTCGGGCCCGTTCTCTCCCAGGCGCAAACCCTAAATCTCCATTTCCAACTCCTAGACTCCTCGGATACAGAGCGAAACTTCAATTCCAAGGATTTTAGGATATATAATCGCACCGACACTTTAACGGAGACGCTTCTGACTACGACGAGGGAAAGAACTGTAACCAGGGAGGTGACAGTTACACAGAGCGCAGATGTTGAAAGTACTAGTAGTAGTCCGAGTAGTACTCCTACGGATATAGATACTCAGACGACGCCAGAGAGCGATGGCACCAGTTCGGTGAGCAGTAGCGAGACAGAGGCGACGACGAGTACGAGTGCGGGTACAAATACTGCTGGCGCCGCAACGACATCAGATAGTGTTCCTCCCCCTACTTCTACGAATACGAGCAGCGACAATACTGCTATGAAAGTTGGACTAGGCGTCGGCCTTGGAGTCGGGCTTCCGTTACTGGCTCTGGTCGGCGCTGGGTTGTACTTTTTAGGAAAGAAGAGTGGAGGTAGAGGAGAACAACCGTTGCCAAACATGCCATCGGCACCACCTGTAACTTCGACAGGGGCAGAAACGGGATGGCATCCGGGCTATACGGTGGGTGGTATTGAAAACGTGAGCAGTCAAGCCGGCGGTGCTGTGGGTGTGTCGAATGGACGGGGCTAGATAGTCGGTTCTCGTTTTGAATCACTCCCTATATATCGGTCCTGGCCATATACATTGTTATTTTATTGTTCTCATGCCTGCCGTTGTTTTGCTATGCGATGTTACTAGCGGCTGCTTTTAGTGATTGAGCGAGACGAATACATACATGTAAGCGCTACATGTAATATACTTCTTTGGATTCATATTTTATAACGCAAAGGTACTCTTATCTAAGCTTAGGATGTCAGTATAATATTATAATTGTACCCATACGCCCTTTAAGCTTTGATAGGGCCTGACTTGACCCCATAAATACGGTCTATATACTTAGGTATGCATTAACTGCTAGGGTGTACTTATTTTCTCCATCAAACATTTGGCAGGGTCTAACAACGGAGTCCAGTGGTTGAAAGAAATTCGCCTAACTCTTTATAAATTTAGCCAGCCTGAGGGTCCCTAGAGCTCTCTACTTCACCAAACGGAAACCTTATAAAATTTGTCACGGAAAAATGTTGATTCAAAAGGAGGGTATTGGTTTTTATTGTTATATAATGGAAAAGAATGACAAGGATATCGATATAACGAAAGGTTAAGGTATCAATGAAACAGCAAAGCAAAGGAAAAGAACTTCAGCTCGTGAAGTCTGGTGAAGAAGGAAGCGAAAAAAACAGCAACATGCCCACATGATATAGACGCCAAAGTATTTCGAAAAAAAGGTATCCCTCCCCTGAAAAATCGTATTACAAATTTCCGTTAATTCAAAAAGAGGAGAAAAAAAAAAATTCGAGAAATCGCTAAATCGCTCACAAGGTGTATCAGACGTAATCAACGTGAGGTGTGAGAAGAAATGAAAAAAAAAAAGAAAAGGTATAAAGAAAAAGTTGACTCAAGGAAAGTGGGAATGCTGGTCGTAGGCATATATCGCCATAAGAAAGATATCAAAACAGAGCAAGAAAAATAAAGTAGAGACTTGGACCCTCAGTGCCGCAAAGCCATGTGAATATCTACAAAAAAAAAACTGATAGCGCGCTGTCTTTCATGCAACGGAGTAAAAGCTTGCAAAGGAGATTTATTCGGACTTTTGGGATATATCGAATGCCAAAAAAAAGAGGAGATATAAATGCAAATGTTGTTACAAAGGAAAATTTAGTTTAGTGGTGGGTAGAAAGATCCCGGGAAGCACGGTCCTTGACGTATGCTGCGGATGGTGGGCGAGGGAGGTTGACCTCGACAGTTGGGTAGCTGTTATTACGAGAGTGGATGCTGGGGCTGTGGTTGTGCTGACGTTGGAAGGGAAATTCGAATTCTTCCAAGTTGTTGCGTGGAGTGGCGACGTGGGCGGGTGGTGGAGAGTTGCGTTCGTTGACAGTAGATGGCTTTCGCGACTTCTTTTGCTTCTTACCAGTCATCGACTTGAGAAATCGGACAAGAGCTTTAAGAAAATCGTCGAGGGTTCTACCGACACCGGACTTTTTCTTTCCGCCACTAGCATGTCGTCTGGTTGGGAATTCCTCGCTCTTGCGACCAACAGCGGCAGCGAAGGAGTAGTCGAAAGTAGGCTTGAAGGCAGCTTGTGGGCTAAGCTGGTTCATCTCGGGGCTAGTGGCAAGCTCATAGGCGAGAATCTGGTCAAGATCCTCCTGGATAGCTCGCAGTCTGCGGCCTTCGACGGTCGCGACAGTCATAACAGCAGCAACAGCTACATCAACAATGTAGAAAGAGTTGATAGTGCTGCAAGCGGCAGTGTTAACAGTTAACTGCGCAGTAGCGAAGTCAAGGGTGACGAGTGGCTCATCGTGAGTCGAGGAGCAAATAGAAATGGTTCCATCAGCTCCGATCACGTCGAAACCAACACGGCCGTTAACAACAACATTGAGCCATCCACCTTCCTCATCCTTAGCTGGATGGAAAAGGGCGAACCCCTTGCCTGGTTCATAGACAAGCCGGCAGCATTCAGCTTCGTCGCCAACGTCAAACTTTGGGTTCTTCTTGATGTCGTATTTCCTGTCTTCAACCATACCAGCGACCTGTGGGTAGATCAAAGCGACAACACCAGAGGCCTCGAGGGTTGGAGCCTCAAGTTGGAGGTGAATGACTGGAACCTCAAATTGAGTGGCGGGGTTGGATCGGTGAATCTTGAGATCAGAGAACAAAGCATCTTGTTGGTGAGAAGGATGGGCGGAAAGACGGTAGAAGGCAGCGCTGGCATCAGCACCGAAAGTAAAGTGCTCAGCACCAGTGAAAGTGAACGAGTCTTCACGGAACATGCCCATGGAGAAGGTCTGATTCACCATCATTTGGCCATTGGCAACGTTCCACAGAGTTTGGAATTGGTTCAGGACAACTGGGGACATGAGACCAGAAACAAAACCCTGCTGGCTTTCTTGGGCTCGCTCAACGAGCATGTTGACTGCGGTCGGAGTTCGAAGTTTTTCACGGTCAACATCCTCATGGATCGGGCTGAAGGCAATGCTTCTTGGAGAGAAGGTCGCGGATTTTGGTGAGGCGAAACTGGCTTTTGCTGGAGACTGGGCAACTGGCACATTCTGGTGAGGGATATAAGGCCCAAAAGCTTGGGACCTTGTAGGGGAGAACATAGCAGCGCTTCTTGGAGTGGGAAGAGCGGCGGACACAGGAGCAGGGAGGACAGCGAATGTAGCGCTTCTTGGAGTAGAGACCTCTGGCTTTGTGATATGACTGAAAGTGGCAGTTCTGGGGGTAGCAGTGCGAGGAGTAGCCAACCGACCAGCCTCAACATGTACCGCGCTTCTAGACGTCAATGGTGGAGGGCTAGTCGGGAGCCTTTCGCCGTCATCACCAGTAACTGGGGAAGCCAAAGGAGCCGGGACCTTAGCACCAGATTTTGCCAAAGCTCTTCGCTCAGCGAGGGATAGACCAGACGACCTGACCGCCTTAGCTAGAGGCAGAGACGGCGAGATTGGAGTCTTAGGAGTGAGTGGAGTCATTGGATTGGTGGCCTGTGTAAAGGCACCCTCGCTTTGCATCGTCATTCTGCGCTCGTCGTTCAAAACGATCAAGCTGGTGGTCGCTGGTGGCTTTGGAACCACGGCTGTATCAGGATTAAATTCCTTGAGAAGGTCAGCCGCAGAAGTTTGAATGCTAAGCCTAGAGGACTTTCTCTTCGATCCATTCTTTGAGATGTTCGTCACGGTCGGACTAAGTGGAGGAACTGGAGGGGCATCCGCGGCGGCGGTATACCCCGAGTCCCGACCAGATCGGCTGTAAGTATCCCCAAACTCAGAGGCTCCAGAGTAGTTAGTAGAACTGGGAGAAAAGCATTCCGTTTGATCCTCTACATCTTCAACAGTGAGAAGATATGGAAGAACTTGGGACCTTCTCCTCGCCTTCGCTACCTGTGCTGAGTATCCAGAAGGAGCCTGGCCCGGTGTCGGTGGCATGAGAGTCAGCTGCAGTTTATATCCCTCCATTAAACCAGCGGAATCTGGAGGCGTTGGAAGAGGCATCTGGGCGTATTTAAGTGTTGTATTCGAAAATCTTGGTTTTGGTGGCTCCGAAAGCTTGACATTTGGCCTCCTCTCCGTAAGACTTTCCGAGGACGAAGAGGGGGAAGACCCCGAAATCCGTCTTTCCATTTCAAACCTCGCAGAGGTCTGAGGAAGAGAAAGAGTAGTACCGCCGACCATTTTGATATTAGATAGCAAAGCCAAGAGATTTTAGTATCTCGTTAACTGCTGAAGTAAGAACAAATCCAAATATGTATATGCGGATATCCCAAAAAGTACAAAATCAATGATGTAGTTGCAAGTTTTTTGTAGATAAAACAAACCAGGCTTAACGATGAAAGAGCAAGAGCAAAGTCGAAAACGAAAGGCGATCTTAGTCTGATATATATATACTTGTGAGAGGGTCGGAGATGGAGATAGAGGTAGAAAGATATATCTGTTCGCTCGCGCGAATAACGCTGGTCGGCGTCTCTAAAGTCTTAGAAACGAATGTCTGTGGGAGGGATTCGGAAAGTGTGTTGGATGTTGGAAAAGTCGGGTCTGTGTTGCTAGTGACGGCTCGGATGCATCGAGACAGCACAGTCGTACAGGTACAGGTAAAAGTACAGGTACAGGTACAGGTTTGATATCCGAATACTATCGACGGTACCCAGTAAAAATCCAAATTATTGTGATGCAAGACTGCGGCAGAGGCCCAATGCTGATTGATTCGTTTGGAGCGTGCGTTGACAGACAGCTATCTTGCGTGCTGCGGTGTAACCGGAGTTCCTGGCTGGGGAGACACAGGGACTTGGGGGCGAGGCGAGTCGGGTTCTTCTTCTGATGGATTCCGCAGGCGAGGACAGCAGGTGCCACAGGAATACAGGAATATATTATTTATATAAAAAAAGTATATACTGTATCTTTTTCTGATGGCACAGCGAGATGAGTTATATTAGGTGGGCAAAGAGAGTCAAATCCAGATCAACTGAATTATGTATCTTTGCGGCTGTTTGCTGTATACTACTCTAGTAAGTATTGCAGTGAGATTGTATACTATCAAATATAACTCCCAGCCGGATTATGTATTAGTATGGCACGTCGACAGACAGAAAGAACAGACCAAAAAAAAAGATATTAAGCAACGCCGTCGATTTAGGAAAACACGAGGGAGGAAAGGGAATGTAAAAAAAGGGAAGAAAAGGAAAAAACTTTCGATGGTGAAGCTGCACGGGCTGGTTGATATATACCATCAGGCTGCAATCTCTCTTGCGAGCCGGAGAGCCTGTAAATTGTCTATCCGGCCTCGACACCACGCCCATAATTCAGGCTAGCCGAAGGGATGGTTGAGAATTTTAATTCCAGCCCGTCCAATCGCGGCCCAGATTTGGCGCTTTGTATAGAGATCAGGTATTATGCCTTGCCCGGGTTTGGATGGTGGGCATCGTGGAGGGGTGTGCCCGGTGGGCGGCTGCCACACAGACTGCCATGGAGGACCAACAGGGCAATTAATTCGAATCTGACCTCGAATTCAGGCCGCTACTGCACCTAACCTGTCTGGATTTCGACCCAATGCACATGTTCTTTGTCTCTCTCTGTCTGTTTCTCTAACTAGCTAACTCTCCGGATCATATGATTCTGGCTCTATTCACGATACATGTTCAGCACGGGGTATACGTACCCACGGATGTTTGCATTGTACCCGGTACTGCGGGAAAAACCCAATATTGGCCGGCTAGTTAACTAGGCAGATCAAAGCAAATCTACTAAAATCGAATATAACAATAGAACAGAAGAAAAATTGTTGAGCTCTTGACTATCCTGAGGGCTGTCCTGTCTATGCAATCGCATCCATATGGCTGTTTGGGGTTCGAAAAGCTCTATTTCTGGCTGTTTGTTCGTCGTCACGAGTATTCCTTTTTGTTCGCTTCTGCGCACCAAATATCGTTCCACAACGTGAGAGATACACATGCATGAACCATCTGCAACCCAATCCACGGGCGAGCGTGTCTCTGAAACCTTTTTTCGTATACATGTACATGTCCTGTATCCTAAGGTAAGTTTATTCAGAGACATCCCACATTAGCCTTCAGCTTTCCCCCAGAATGGGAATATCCATCTGGGCATCGCTGATACAAAGAAACTCGTCACCTGGTCTGGTACCGTCCTACCTTTTTGCGCCGGAGGGATACATTAAACCTGTCAATCTCCCACCGCCTGCGTCCACCCCTTCTGCCGTCCCTCGCATCAAGCACGAAGAAGAAACCTGCATCTGCATCGGTCTTTCGTCAAACCCTGCAGGTTGATTGGTTCCGAACTAGGGACATGTGGAGAGCACGCTAGTTGAGATGCAGGCGCTTAGAACTGACGTCCAACTGGCCAGTCCTATTGGACCCTGCTGCCACCAACCACAACGCAAGAATTACGCCCTTCCCACCGTTTTTGGTTGCTATATTTACGACCGTCTGAGCGTCAACATTTTTAGGATTTCCTTTTTCCTCGCAGTTTTCCGATTGAATGTTGGAGATCTGCTTCTAAGAGGTCAGAGATGCAGGGAATGCAAAGGCTTAGCGGTTGATATAAGTTTGTTTGATCTGGAATAAACGATCAAGCTTATATCTATCCGACCTGGTTTCCTTTTCTTTGACTCCGAGCTCCTAGCAAGGTTTAAATTTTCCCCCTATAGAGTTCCGTTACACGATAATCGCTATCTATCAAAAGATCATACTGCAGGAGCTTAACTAGGTGCTGGGATCCCCAAACCGACTACTTACTTATTCCAAGTAAGCTTTCCTGCAGCTACTGTCACACAAGAATCAGACTTCGCTCCATGATACAAGTACACTCGTGACATCGAAGAAAAAAACTTCTTATACACACCACAGGGTAAAAAAAGATCGACGATTGCCACACCTTCTCTTCGCAGGTGGGCCCTTTTCCTCAAACGGCACCAGTGCGCACCTATCATCTTATGAGATCGTCAGGAAAAGACATTCTTGCGTCTTTCCCGTTTCCTTCTTTGCAGCTCTCTCGCCTAAAATATTCATTCTCTCCGAATCTCCACACCACCTTCTTTAAATATTTTTCCAAGTTTGAGCCTTCTAATGCCATTCCCATTGCCTTTCTTTCATAGATGGGGACATTCGTCCACTTTTTTTTTGTCCAAAGTCCTGCACGGAATCTAGATAGAATGTCACCCGGCTGCATGCTGCTGCACAGCCGAAACGGAATATACTTAGTATCGCAAATTTATCCCCACTCTTGACTCGACTCCCCATTTCTCCAAACAACGTCTCTGACAGACAAGAAAGCGAAATATAGAGAGGGGAAATATTCCCTGTTCAACCCTATTTTGGTCACCCAGGCGCCTAATCCCTCTACGGAATTGGCCCATATTCTTACCGTTCATCGTACATATCCCATTCTGCACCCCACATCTGCAAAGAAAAAAAAAAGAAGAAATAAGCCAAAAAAGCTTGCTTAACCTTCAAATAAATCAGCATATCTCTGTAACGCCTAATGCACGTGAAATGCACTGCATTTGTAACATGGCTAAGCCAGGTCTATAGACATACCAACACACAGGGTGACACGAATCCCACCCCAGCATGCGAGAAGTATCATCCCGATGAATTGAATTAATTTCCTGGTTTCAAACCCGCCCAATACAAACGGGAAGATGCCGCTAGCCTATCGGGAAGGCATCGGCGGCCGGGTCTGTGGCCAGCCGAGAAACAGGGCGTGGGGATATTCCAGGCGGGATATTTTGAACCTCAATGCTTGGTTTTGGTGCGTGTGCTTTATTTTATATATCAGGCACAGCACGTCTATGAAATGTTTCCGCGCTGTTTGGTCTGGAATGTGATTAGCGGTAGCTCCTTCCAATTTTCGTATAACGACGATCGGTTTTCAACTACGTGAGCTCGTCGGGCTATCATATCTAATTGAGGTTAAGTACTCTTGGGTCCCGTGCTTGTGTTTGGAATGCTGTAGCTATCAAACTATCATGCCGGCTGCTTCTCGCCAATATCGCGATATATCATATATAATATCTGTCAGATTTCGGAATGACCCATGCCGACTCTTCAACGAGTTTCAGATTCCGGATCTTTCAAGCATCGGGTGACACTTTCTTCAGGTACGAAAATTCGTCGAAGAGCTAGGTCTCACGGTGCTAGCTCGCTGCATGCAGCTTCCATGAAGTATCACAACAGCCCTCCCGAATATCATTCTGTGTTGAATCAATCAATTGCGACTAGTTTCATTCTTCTGGATATCACATTTAGTGTAATGCATATGCCGAGATCTGGCTGAAAGCATCTGTAGATTGTATGATCAGGAGTAGTATGGCCATGTGGGCCTTGAGACCCTCGCTCGTGCTTGGGCTTTGCACAACAATCAACCCATTACTATACCACAACGGTCTGAGATAAGATAGTGATTGCAATCAGGTTGAAACATTAATATTAATTAGCGGGAAGGGGTGGTCTGAATCTCATAAATCGAGTGAACCGGTTTGGAATGCTGGCCCCACGCGTCCAGGCCTTCCTCTAGCGCTCTCGCGCTATAAGCGGGCTGCGGGTGACTATAGTCCAAGAAGTGCTGACACTACGTCATGACATCCCAATTTATCGCTTAACTAGGTAATCAACTGAAATGCGCACTCTATGCATTCGCGTGGGCTGCAAATAACCATCGGTTCTAAGGTGGACAATCCTGTACTCTGCTCATGCAAATGTCAAAATAATATATTTCGGCACGGCCTGGTAATGAGAAGCGATTGGCTGGAAAGGTTTTGATGGTCATCTCAAAAGGCGGGATTGAGCAACTGGCGAATGCATGCAACACGTCCCAACCCGTATAGTATCAATGAAAAAAGATATGGTATTTTTCCAAGGCTGAGGCATAGAATACTTTCCTACCTTGTCGGTTTCCCCGTCGTCGGCATTATTTGCATAATTGTTTCATCAGCTATTGTATCATATCAGGCCATTGATATTTTCGCGCACGGCGCAGACCGCTTTTGCAGGTACTTTTCATCTCAAGGATTTAAAGCTGAGAAAGAGAGAGACAAAAAGTCACGCAGCACTTTCCGAAACTTAATTTGTGAGTGTTATATACCTAACATCCTTGGTCGTGTAGCGGGCCGATGCCCGGGAGCAGGGGAATAAAAGTTGCTGTGCGGCAAAGCAAAAGAATTATTGACCCAAAAAGTTACCATTGACGGTTTGGCATGATCCGATATCAGCTGGCGCAATCGGGGCGAACGCGAACATGGCATTGCATTGTTTGAATATGAATATTATAAATGAGAGAGGCACAGATGGGATCCACAGTTTGCCCCTCCCTCGCTTGTGAGAAACAATAGATAACTAACCGATTTGTGAACCTGGAGGTGCTAAGCCCAGCGGTTGCAGGTTGTTGTTGGCGGGGCACTTCGTTTCGGGGAGGGTTTGAAGTCATCGCGTTGGGTTTTTGAACCGCGGTCGTGAACAGGGACCCTCTTGAATTAACGGTAACTCCACCAGGGATTCAATGTCTGAGTATACAACAGGCATCCTTTCTGATGCTTCAAGACATTGGCATTCGGAGGAGTTCCGTGATTGAGATTTCTGTCCCGCTTCTTCTGAAAACCCCTCGAGCACCCTTCGCAGCACAGTAACATAAAATTTAAAACCGTGATTGATCGCAATCGGGGAACGCGAACGGTCACGTTGCGCATGACATCCATCCGCAAGCCCCGCGCGCGCAACATCATCCCTCATCCCAATTCCATCCCCAAACCAGTTGAAACCTTAAAACACTGCCATGAAGTTAGCATTAATTTCCTTTCGCCTACGGAAAACACACGGACCAGGTGATATCATCTTACTCTGTAGTTTGGACCTAAAAGTCTGAACAAAATCAAATTCCATGCCGCACATGTTCCGTCAACTAGAAAGCGCCCGCATAGTCCCTGCATTGCATGGCGTCAATTTTACAACGCCTCACAACCCCCAATAAGCAAATGGACGGCAAAAAGACTGTATGACCGCGTACGTGTGGGCAATATCATTACTCAAATAGTCAACTATGGTCATCTGGAGTCAGCCTAATTGAGGATTCAAAACAGCATTAATATGATCCAAGTGCCCACTTGTCTAAGAAGCTCGTGCGATTTAGATATCAACACCGATTGCGGTCCGGAACTATTTGGAAGATTCATGCTAACATTCGAAGATACGAGGCATCGACGATCCGCGGCTCAAGTGGCTCGTCCCAATAAGCGATAGGATTATCTGCATGTTGAATTCTGGCCCAGATTTTTGAGTCCCTATGGCTGCATAAATGCAATGACTTGAGGCCTCGAAGACCTGCTGTAAAATATGCAATGCAATGTAATGTATCAACGGGACGTCGTAGTACATACATAAAACCTTAGGCTGAATACGGTCTAGACAAAGTCTACGACCTAATCCACCCGGAGAATTATTCTCACAGACAAAGTTTAGCTTGGTTATCCTAAACAATAGTACAGAATAAAGTATATATGGTGAAGGGTCGGTGCCTTATCCTTGCCGTCCCTTTGTTCATGCGGCGGCATTAAGGCGGCGGGGGGGAGGAGGAGGCCAACCTAGACCGAACTGGTTTAAACATAGATATCTTTGCCACCCAACTGCTCCGGCTATAGTTTTTTTTCGGCCGGCTGTGCCGCATTGTCGTTGGGATGCGCTCTGTGTTCAGCTAACGACGGTGACCCTTGTAGTCATATTTGATCCACATCGATGGCAAAACCCATTTGGGATATTTTAAAATCCACACGTGTTAGCTATAGCCGTGCCGTCGAGATGCTCTAGAGGCAAGAATATATCCTTGCTTTCCGTTACTCCGTGCCGAGCAGGCAACTTCAAGGTTGGATGACGGGTGGGACTTGGGATAGTGGGGTTATGTTCTAAGATCCTAGGATCCTGTACATCTGATACGTTCGATAAGGATAAGGATAAGGATAATGCATTATGTTTTGCGAAGCGAAATGCTGGAGTGAGACATACATATCCTATAGATATGGCTAGATTCTGACTAGGCGCAGCCTGAAGACGGCACGCATATAGAATCGTGATCGAAGATTGTGGGTCGGGGGTCTTGATTTGCGTTTAGTTAGGCAGTGTGGGTATTATTTTCGTGGAAGTCGGGCATATCGGCATCTGGAGTCCGGGACTTCTCCTTTCAAAGAGAAAAAAAGGGCTATTATAATACCTATCTAATATGTGGCTTCGGACTTTGGGGAATGGGCGGTCGGTATCAATGATCCATATGTAAGGCGCACTACAGCTAGCAAGTATCGGTGGCCAGGACCTATAATTCCAAGAAATAAGCATGATACCCACATTCTCTCAAACCTAGATCTTCCATTCCAATTTGCATGCAATGCGGTATGTGTCGCTGGGATACTATGAAAGTGAGATTTAACCTAAAAAAATTATATTTTAAGTTATATATTTGTCTCGTGAACCAGCCTCAACGAAGAATACAATGTATATATTTTTTTCTTGATTTTGGCAAAGAGTGCTTTCAAAGAGAGCTTCTCGATTAATGTAGAGGCATTTGAATATAATTCGGACAAAAATAGTCGGTTATATGTATGCGGGGTCAGTATATGAGGTCTTGCTACATTTATTACTGTGAATTGGCTTAGCATGCTGATCCCTTTTTTAATGTTTTTTCCATCTCGCATGCCGTTAGTCATAGTGTGCGAAAGTTTATCTACTTCTAATGGGTTAATATCTTAAGTGATAATTGTAATGGTCGATGATCGCAGTAATGTTTATATAATACAGGTGCGAGGCTATTTTGATTTCTGTATTGGCTGCGGTCTAGCCGGCGAATGTGGTAACAAAAGTATGGGCGGTGAGTTTTTCTAAGCTATATTTAATTAACTAAATGAAAACTAAGCCCATATGGCCATGGTATTGGGCTCGAGCCCAAAGCGAGAAATTCGATCGTGAATATAGCTACAGTATATATGTAAAAAAGATGATATACCGCAGTTCTGCAGCTGGTAGCCTAACAGGACATATAAATTTATAACATTTAATATGCATCCGACCCGTAGACTTGAATTGGGTATGAGGACCCGACGCGATTTTGGTAAAGAATTTGATATGACCATATAATAAGCTTATATGTATACACTCTCCAAGGGTGAAATTGGGATTAATGTGCTATATTCTCGGAAGGAATCTCGATAGCCTTGAACCGATGCGCTATAGCTTAGCTGTAGGCAAAGGAACCTCGATACCATAATTGAACAGGCGGAGTGCGCAACGCAACGGCTCCCAAAATACCACAAAGGTGATACTATCACGTGGCCGCGCCTTTGGTGGGGCATCCAGATGTCCGGCCCCGGCACGCCTCCAAAATTCCGTCATGACCACCCCAAATGATCTTGATTCCTTCCTCCCGATAGCAGCAGCAACAGCTTACTAAGATGCGAAGCTACTATGCCAGACCAGCCGGATGAAGGGCGATGAATCTTCAACCCTTCCCAAAACCACCATCGCCACTGTTTACGACTTACAACTTTAACAGTTTCGAACGCTAGTTCTGGTCCACTGTTGACGTAGACACCCCTCGGTTGTCGCGGACTTGGTGTATTTTTTTAGCTCATCCGACTTCAACCATAAAGAACACGACCTACTCTCCACCGCGCCTCTAGTCGCGGAAATGCCGTTAGACCCGAATGCCCACTCGCGGTGGGTACCGTATACCACCGATGCGATAGCTGAAATTTCCTACGATCCTTTATCTGACACTCACATACCCTTCCGAGCTTCCTTAAACCACTTTCACCAAAACTGGGCACACATCCACTCCTCAAGGCCACAGCTCTTTTTACGGCCTCAGTCGCTAGAAGAACTACGCCTTATTGTTGTGCTTGCCGGGAGATGTCAGAAGCGGATTACGGTTGTTGGTTCAGGGCATACCCCGAATGCTTTGACATGTACACCGGGGTGGATGATATCGCTGGATGACTTTCAAGAGGTCTTGAGGGTTAACGAGGATACAAAAGAGATTACTGTACAGTCTGGAATACGGCTCTACCAGCTGCATAGGGTCCTTGATGGTCTTGGGTTAGCTATGCCGAACTTGGGCACCATATCGGAGCAGAGTATCTCTGGAGCGATTAGCACAGCTACCCATGGCAGCTCACTTCACCACGGCTTAATCTCCGACGATATAACCGCCCTTACCATCCTTCTCTCCAATGGAGATACGATAAAATGTTACCGTGACGGGACAACGGAACCCAAGGTTTTTGACGAGCATGATGGTCTTTCTCTATTCCGTGCTGCCCTAGTGTCGCTAGGTGCACTAGGAATCATTACTTCAATCACCTTCCAGGCTCGGAAAGCTTTCAATTTAGCTTGGGTGCAGACACTCCACCCACATATCGACGTAATAACCCACTGGAACTCCAAAATATTCGGCGCCGCGGAGTATGAACGAGTCTGGTGGTATCCTTATACTGGGAAAGCACTGCACTGGAGCGCTAGTCCAACAACGTCATTACCAACCCCTTCACCACCATCGTGGTTTGGGACGACGATAGGATACCATATTAACCAAATAATGCTGCTCGCAACAGTATATATCCCCTCTCTAACACCACTTGCAGAGAAGGCTATGTTCTACATGCAGTATGGGTACCAACTACGATCTTCCGCCAATGGAACCGTCTCAGGCGTCTCTACATCTGTAGACGCAATGTCAATGAACTGTCTCTACCGCCAATACGTGAACGAATGGAGTATTCCTTTATCTTCGGGTCCCGAGTTTTTGCACCGTTTGCAATCTTGGCTTTTGGGGAAGCACTACGATATCCATAAGATTCCGTTTGACAACACTATCTCCTCGACTCGCGTGTATGCTCACTCGCCGATCGAGGTGCGACCTTCGTTCCCGGCTTCTGGCCATCGGATCGAAGCGTTCAGGCCATATTTGGATACCCACCAAAAGGGTGAGCCGAGTCTCTACATAAACGCTACTTTGTTTAAACCTTATGGCAAGGACATCCCCGGTCGGGAGAAGTTCTACGAGGTTTTTGAGTGGTTGATGAAAGAGTATGGTGGGAAACCACATTGGGCTAAAAACTGGGGCACTATGGGCAAGCGCGACTTTAAGGGTATCTATGGACAGGATCTTGAGAAGTGGGTGGAGGTTAGAAGACGGGTTGATGAGAATGGCGTGTTTTTGAATGACTTTGTGAAGACCTATTTGGAGGATGGAAACGGGGATAGGGAACTTGATGAAGTTGAAGGAATGTTTGGAGAAAAGGCTGGCGCTGAGAAGGCCCTCGAAAGGGAAGGGAATTGGAAGGGGAAACAGGCAGTCAGGCGACTGAGTGATGAGAGCGATAGGACAATGACAGCAAGTAGTGGGAGTCTGAGGGGCAGTCTTTTGGCGGGGAGTTATGAGCATCTAAGGGCGAGCGAGACGGAGATGTCATTTATGGAAGTTGAGGACCCGCCCCCCTTCGCGGATTTGTAAAATATCCATAAACCTTTGAAGATAATAGTTTAATGATGTTCGTCTTGCACAAAGCATATGACGACGTAGAGTTATGAGCAAGACTAGACTTAATGCTTCCTTGGGAAACGTCGACGTCGGATATATATATTTACGGTTATAGCATGAAATAATACCCAGAGTGTGAATAGCTATCTCAGGGTTTGAGTTAATATTAAATCCCACAGGATCAAACCAAAAATGCCCAAACGAGGCTGGTGGAAACTGGCCCGGCTTATAATTAGTACAGCCATTATGCATCCCGCGCCCGCAGCTAGCTCAGCGCCAGCAGTCGGCATCAACATTACCAATTGCAGAGCATATAAATATTAGCCTGTCTCTATTGCCAATACCTCTCTGGTCAGCGGAATAGCTACTTAAGTAGATTAAAAACATATTTAACACAACTTCCGTCGCCGACGCCTACCTAAACCACTGGAACGCAGTCCCTTGGCAGCTGCGGGGCTGGCAGCTCGCACTTGCCGGCCAAGAGATAGCACCTAAAATGCACACACCTACAACACGGAAAATGACGGGAGGCTCGCCACGGCCCTACTCAAGCCCATGGATGAGTCCTCAAGGGCCCGATGCAATGTTACCGGATCAAAACTCTACTTCAAACTCTCCAATTTCGAATACACCGATATCGACGAATACATTGTCTAATAATAATAATACAATCGCAACAATAGTCAACCACGAGAAAAAAGTCACATCAGAAAATGAAGAAAGACTGGAGCGTCGGGTGGCTGGTCTATCACTAACGGCGGACATAAGATCCTCGATGTATCAAGAGCATGTTTGCGCAAAGGATTTCTATAAGCAACCCCCAAAGGTTTATGAAAATGTTGTGGTTGTGGAGAAGGAAAGTATTGTCGAGACCCAGGTTTTGGATGATCAGCCGGTTGGAGGAAGAGGGGGTGGGAACAACGAGGATGGAAAGAGGAGGGAGAGCAGTAGTTGGAGGTTTGAGAGCGAGGTCATATGGAATGATGGGAGAAGGGCTGGATATTATGAGACTACTGGGGGCGGTAGGAGGGCGGATAGTGAGACTGTGCAGGTGCTTGCAACGACGGTGGAGAGTCAAAGTACAGGTCATGGGAGGCAGACTGAAGTATCGCGAGGCCTGGGATCTAAGAATGAGGCAGGTACTGGTATCCGGAATCCGAATCAAGAACATGCACACGGAGGGGGGAGAGGAGAAACAACAGCGGCAACGAGCCAGACAGTGGTCAATATACAGAGTCCCCAAGGTCAAAGATCCACCCCAATCAGAGGCAATCAATCGCCGACCGAGGTTATAACACAGTCTTCCCCAGAAAGCGCTATCCAGAACCTCACAGTTAACAGCCCGAGCATACAAACTCCGACTAAAAAGCCCGTCAGCCCTGAGGAGCTTGGTAACCGAATCAGAAAGAGACTCCAATCGGATAGCAATGGTTGGAAGTTCGCCTTCCAGCTATTCGATCTCGGAAATGTTCCCGATAGCGCAAGCTTTCTTGTCGACGTTCTCGAAGAGTTTATAAGACGGCGTCCTAAATACTGGGAAAGTCTTGAAAAACAAGGATTTCAACTAGATGCATACCGAAAGTCTAGCGACGAATTGTTCATTCAGATTTCGTACACCAACTCGGCACTGGAAGCATTTCTGAAAGGCGATGTTGAACGGGCAGCCGGTCTCATTGAAAAGGCATGGGAAGCCTTTGAACGACGCTCAACAACGGAACCTAGTTTGATTGTGAATATCGAAGCTGCTGAGCTGACTTTGTACACGCTTTGCATCAAGACGAAGAGATTTAAACCGCCCCCTCTTTTATCGCCGGATGCGCCTGGCAGCCTCATACGAGAGTTTGATCACACCGGTGAACTTGATATGCTTCTTGCCCAAAGAACTCCTTCTGGTAGTAAATGGTTTTTTCAGCTACGCTTTCTGCTTGCGATGCTGCTGGAAGTCGATCAAAGATACATATATGCTATTCAATGGACGCAGTGGCCAATTCAATACAAAGGCGAAAGAAGAGGCCAAGAGGCGGAACTAATCAAAATTGCGACTGAAATGCAAGCGCTTGAAACGTTGAGATACACGACGGAGATAGCGACAGCTGGATCCAAGAGCAACTGGACCAAGATGCTTGGGGTGGCAGAATTGACCGACGTACCGGCAGAGTATTTATTTTGGTTTGCATCAGTTGGACACAAGAAGGCCATATTAGCGAACCTTGAAACAGTGTACGATCTCCGTTCGATAGTTGTGTGGGATCGAGAGAGCTCTGTACAGTTTGGAAAAGTGGCTAGGGACCAGCCACTTAGGGGGTCAGATGATCCACAGCCCTCGCTGTATTCGGATCCAACGAAACCACCTCCAAGGCCGGCTAAACATCCCCGGGAACTAAGTCCAGTAGAACCAGCAGAGCAAAATAAACCGAATCCTCCCCAATTGGCGCCCCTTCGGCGCCAGGGATCGATACGACATCCTTCGCCTTGGGAATTAGGTTCACCGCCGTCCCAAAATAATGAACGAATCCAAACTCGCCCGCTTTCCATCCAGCCTATATCTGAAGTGAACAGCCCTCAATCATCGAATAGTTCAGTTTTCTCACCCCAGGCACAGGATAGGCCTTATTATGACCCAAGAGCCTGGAGTCTAACCATACCAACAGAAGCTCAGGCGCAGCCTGCGTCCCCACCTAAAATACCTCCTCGGGTATTCCTAGAGGATGCAAAGGTCCAAAGGCTGGCTAATATCCCCGACCAACCAGTCCGTTTTGCGGACGATTGTACGGTCGAAGAACTCGGCGTGATAACAGACTATAAACATGCCATCCGACGTTCCATAAATCTTGATGTCTACCTTGGCACACTCGCTTCACTTCGACTTGTCAATTTTATTAGCGGCAATCCAGAGTACAGGCCTTGGACTCCTCTAATTGAAGCACTCTGTAACCAAAGATGGGATGCCGCAAAATTACTCATCCGTCTTGGTGCGTCGTTCGAGCTAGGCTATCCCTTCCACACGACTTTAAGCCGACATTTCATGGGCGGCTCCCGTTCCCGCTGCGAAAAACTTATGGCAAAAGGACTTCTCAAAACGGGCAATCTATCAGCTGATGACTATTTCTTCAATGAATCCAGTGGTTTGATACAATACATGATGGAGGCCGGCGCTAATTCCAATGCTGTTGGAGTGGCAAACACTGATGAACACTCACAAATTAAGACATTTCCAATTCATATAGCAGCACTAGACCCCGTTCCTTCTAGCCATTTGGTATGGATGTTCCTGAAGAATGGGGCAGATGTGTGGTCTCTGGATGCAAACGGGGAGTTGCCTATCGACTATGCGAAACGGGGTGGAAATATCAATATAATAAAGCAACTGCAGGATGCGATGGCGGTGACTTAGATATTCACGATAGAGCATATAAACGCAAAATTATTATGCTTGTAGGTTATCCAAATCTAGTAGTGGTTATAGGAGTTAACTGAGATTAGGGTTCATTTAGTTAGGCCACTAGAATCTGGGGCAGGGCATGCATAAGTAGATAGATTGCATCCGCTTGTGGATCAAATCTGCGTTGTCTCACAAAAATACCACAAACCGGACATAACCGGGTCTAAGAATGCGGGTAAAGTTAACTCTCCCATCGTAGTCATCGCCTGATTCCGCCCTTCGTTTCCTTCAGACGGTTGTAGTCACCGTTCTCGGTTGACGAGAACCTTCAGCTTCGAAACCACCAACTTCTTTGAACCAGACGATCATATTTTCCTTTGTTCTCTTTCGTTTGTATCCCGCTGTATCTTCTTATCTACAAAACTATAATTGGCTAGTTTCCCGCTGCCGTCAGGCGATGCCCGTCCGTCGAACGAGAGGCACAGCATCTGATATCATCGCCACCCCGGAGCAGCTAGGCCCAAAACCATGAACTCCTCCATCGGCAATCTATCACTCGCCTCGAAGGCCCAGCAGATATCGTCAGCGTCCCTGAATATACAATCATCAATCTCAATCGATCAGCAAGCTTCCCAACAACGGAATTCGTTCGGTGGGGGTAATAGTAATAACAGTAACGGCGGGGCTGGAGGAGGCGCTCGTAACCAAGCGAGTCCCCGCAACATCCAGGGGAGCAAGACGAAACATAAGAATCATCGCAAGCCGAGTATGCAACGGGACGACGTTATTGCTGAGGCTGTATGTCATTCCCGAACTTTTGAACTATCTTTGATGTCATGCCTCTTTAAAATCCCGTAATCCTAACATTGGCGGCAGATCGCAATGAATTCTATTTCGGCCAGCCGGAAAGGCCGGACGTCTATTACTCATTTGATGGACTGGAGTGTCCCGCATCCTCGTCCTCAGCACGGTCATAATTCTCACGCTAGGGGACATCATGGAAACAGGCGTACTCCTTCGTGGGGCCAAGGTAGTGGCTATCATGCCATTGATAAGGCGAGGTACATACATCCTCCAATGACCCTTATCCCATGTTCCTCAATCATAAGTAACTAAGTGTATTGTTCATATTAGATATGTAAACGCCAACTACCGCTTCATCGTTGACCCGACCGGCGATTACCGTCCCCAATCTCTCGATCCAGACTCTACTCTCCCATGGACCTCTATTCTCCAAATCCTTGCATCTTCAATAACCCAATTTCCGTCTTGCCCAATATGCCTTTGCGATCCAGTTGCTCCGCGTATGGCCCGATGTGGCCATATTTTCTGCCTTCCGTGTTTAATCCGTTATATGGCTTCTGAGGACTCCGAGGCTTCGAAGCAGGGACAACACTTTGGTACTAACAACCAAAATAAGCCGAAGTGGAAGAAATGTCCCATATGCTATGATAGCATTTACATGAATGAAGTTAGGCCTGTGAAGTTTTATACAGGCCAGGAGGTCCCAGCCCCCAGAGAGGGAGAGGATGTGACTTTAAGGCTTATGATGAGGCAACCTGGCTCTACATTGGCGCTACCGAAAGATGTAGCGAGTAATATGCCAGTGCTTAAGAGGAAGGGAAGTATTGGAGATGGGAAAGAAGATGTGGATTCGATTCCATGGCATTA
Organism: Orbilia blumenaviensis; assembly: GCA_036872755.1. Taxonomy (NCBI): domain Eukaryota; kingdom Fungi; phylum Ascomycota; class Orbiliomycetes; order Orbiliales; family Orbiliaceae; genus Orbilia; species Orbilia blumenaviensis. The sequence continues at coordinate 1,019,758 of JAVHNS010000006.1, read as the reverse complement.
TGCCGTAGAAGTTACGGATTATGCTAGGATCATGAAGGGGACAAGGGAGTATCTTAAGGAGGAATATGAAAGGGAAATCACAGAATTGGAAGAACAAGAAAGGGTGGATGAGTTAATGTTCGGCGACGAAACGGATTGGGTTCAAAAGGCGATTGGGAAGATCAAATCAGCTCTTGAAAAGACACAAGAACTGCCTGGAAAAGAGCAAGAGAAGCATGAGAAAATATCAGCAAGAGAACTTTATGAGCAGCATCTACGGGAAGAAGCGGAGGCTCGGGCGGAACTAAATAAACAACGACAGAAGATTGTGCAGCAAACGGATGTTGAGGTTCCCGAAATGTATTTGATGACTTCTTCGGGCGCCCAGAACGGCATGGACCACGAAAACCTTCCATCAGCGAGTGTTACATCCCCCATGGTGGAAACGCCGACAACCCCGCAGATTCCGGCGCCGAGATCCCCAACCAGACATCGGGCACCCAAGCCCATCGATACCCATGATCCTACACAACCTTACTTTTTCTACCAAGCTCTCCCTCACTCATATTTATCACCTTTAGATATTAGGATTCTAAAGGTTGCATTTGGAAGCTTTGCGGCGTTTCCGTCGAGTGTATTACCAAGGGTTGAGAATTTCAGTATGGGCCATGTGGTTGATGATGAGCTAAGGAAACGTGCGAAATATCTCAGCCACTTGCCTTATGGGTGCGAGGTCGCATTCTTAGAATGTGACTGGACGGATATTGTACCAGCGGATGTTCTGGAAAAATTCTCAACTGACTTAGAGCGAAGACGACGGAGGAAACGGGAGAAAGACAATAGAGAGGAGCGAGATAGAGTTAGAGCCGAGAGAGAGGAAGATGAGAAACGGTGGAGTGGGGCCAGGAGGACGGCGCCTGGGAGAGGCGATGGCGCTGCGGGAGAAGATGAATTAGGTTTGGCTATGGAAATGAGTAGGAGAGGAGTGGAAACCGTGACGGAGGAGGAAGATCTCGATTCAGGCGTCGTTTCCAACGGGCCGAGGTTTGGATTCGGGAGTTTGCCACAAAGCAGCCCGCCGAACAGTCGGACAGTCTGGGGAACCCCGGTCGTAAGTGGAGAAGAAGCGTCTAAGCAATACAGCGCAGTCTTGGAGGAGAAAAAGGATACAGGGTGGCTTGAAGGGTGGGATAGGGGTGTCGACGCCGCAGATCAAGCCGCGATTGCCGCTGCCATGGCAAGCAGCAGTGCTACTGGTGGTGGTGGGGCTAAGGGGAAGAAGAAATTTAAGAAGGTCACATTAATGACGAATACCGGGAAGAGAGGTGCTTGAAAGACCCGCTACTTCTACAATTTAACGAAATAGATATATCTAGTGACCCCAAGCTAGATAGACTAGGCCGCACACTCGTTAAGCCGATGTTTTAGCTCTGTTATAACATTGAGTGTGTGTACCATGGATGTGGATTGTACTTTTTGAAACCTTTATGGCAGGAAATGGTGACTGCGGTGTTTTCTTTCACCTCTCTATCGAACCGGAGTTTTGTGATCTAATATAAACTAACGTACTATGTACCATTACAGAGTTAAATCTTTACTGAAGAATAAGTCTTCCAAGCAACCTATGGCTGTTATATTAATACATTGTGAAAAGACTGAGAAAAGGGACTATTCAGGAAACAAACCTTAACCGATGAAATGTATGTACCATTGCACTGATTGGAAAGTATGCACCGACTTTGTGCATGGCGTCAAATTAAAGAACACGTTACTCGGAACCCCGTCCTACAACCGGATTTGAAATACCGTGTGTCCTTGATGTGAAAGGCCTATATACCGAATATCAGATGAAATATCCGCAACCAAGATATTTGAATATCTTCTATACTACTCTTATCAGTTAATGAACCTTTGTACACTACGGCAACGTTTACTCTTTTGACGGCAGTGTGATTGCCGGTTGATGCAGATTCTGAAATTCTAAAATAGTGCCCGGCCTCGGGGACCTGGACGCACACAGTTGACCTAGTCACCCGTTTTCGATAATTTCATTGCAGCTATCTAAGTATGCTTCCGATGCACCTTGAAACTAAATATTCTTTAAAACCGTGGATCATGTAACCTTGTTTCTGTGAATAGGTCAGTATATAAACTTCCTGGCTATACTACGCGCAGACGGTGTAGTTCTCTAAATGGTGTTGAATGTTGCATTTTTTATATTCAGTTCTAGCTCTGATTCGGCGGCCGACGCAGGCAGAAATTTAATTTATAATGGTCAAATGAGCCATTTTGATGGGTTCCATTCTTTTCTGCTACCCCAGTTCATCCCATCTTGAAGAGAATTAGTCAGAATTGATATGGCTTAAACCATCAACTAGCGTGGTCCCAAACATCGTCAGTACTTATAGAACCAATTGAATTGCAATTGCTTGTGCAGTCGAAACCTTAACCTAACCTTCCTCCAACGCAATTTGCGACTCCAAGCATTAAGCTCGAATTTAAGGGTCATAACGAACAAAGGAGAAAATGTCCGGCACAACTTCTCTCCCCGCCGCCGAAATCGCCAAAACCGCCCGACAGGCGTCGTTTACCATCAAGTCCCTCCCCGGGAGCGATAGAGATCTAGCGCTTGATGCGATTTATGATGCTCTGCTAGCATTCAAAGATGACATCCTTGCTGCTAACGCGAAGGATATGGAGGCTGCGGCAGGTTTAGTCGCAGAGGGGAAGTTGTCGCAAAGTCTGGTGAAACGGTTGGATCTAAGCCGTCCGGGGAAATATGAGGATATGCTGCAGGGGATTAAGGACGTCAGAGGGCTTGAGGATCCAGGTATTTACAATATTCTTATCAGTATCTGGTATTTTTATGGTTATTGACAATAGGCAACTATCGCTATAGTCGGTAAAACTACTCTTGCCACCAAACTCGACGACAATCTAACTCTCCATCGTTACACCACCCCTATTGGCACCCTCCTTATTATTTTCGAGGCCCGTCCTGAAGTAATCGCAAATATCTCCTCTCTGGCAATTAAATCCGGAAACGCTGCGATTCTCAAGGGTGGTAAGGAATCATCGCACTCCTTCGCTGCTATCGCCTCCGTCATATCGGAAGCATTGTCATCAACCAATATCCCACCCGGGGCAATACAACTAGTACAATCTCGAGAAGCTGTGAAGGATTTACTAGACCAGGATGTCTATATCGATCTAGTCATTCCTAGAGGTGGGAATGACTTGGTCAGGTATATCAAAGATAACACGAAGATCCCGGTGATGGGACACGCAGATGGGCTTTGTTCTACATATGTCCATGAGGACGCGGACCTTAAGGTTGCGGTTGATGTTGTAGTAGATGGAAAGACCGACTATCCGGCTGCATGCAATGCTACGGAGACATTGATTGTGCATAAGGATGTGTTAGGGATTCACCTACCTGCCATTGTCAAGGCCTTACAGGAGAAGGGAGTCAGTGTTCGCTGCGACGAAAGGAGTTTAGATGCCCTAAAGGCTGCCTCCGAAACTGATTTTCCAGCTTATTCAAAATCAATCCTTCAGCCAGCAACGGAGCAGGATTATAATACTGAGTTCTTGGACCTTACCATTGCCGTCAAGACTGTCAACTCCCTGCAAGAAGCGGTTGAGCACATTAACTCTCACTCATCGTCACACACCGATGCTATTGTTACCACCAATAAGGATTCGGCGGATATTTTCTGCAGAATGGTGGATAGTTCTGGAGTCTATGTCAATGCCTCAACAAGGTTTGCAGATGGTTATAGATACGGATTCGGAACTGAGGTGGGAATTAGTACGAATAAGGTACACGCTAGGGGGCCTGTTGGGTTAGAAGGATTGATGATTTATAAATATGTGATTAGGGGAGAAGGGCACACTGTGGGAATGTATGGAGGGGAGAATGGGAGGAAGTATCTCCATGAGAAGATTGACTTTTAGGAACCCATTTAGGGTGTCTAATGAAGGCTATGGTTGTAGATAGATGTCATCGGCATTGTACATACTATTTTCTCTCAATCCAGCCCTTTTCTCTCAATCCGACCTTCGTGGTAGCCTTGGCTTCAGCCTCCGTGCCACAAATGTGGTAATGAAACTGAAATTTTCCATCAATTAGGATTCCAACCTAAATGACATCCTGAAGATAGAAGATTACGTAACCATCGCCACGTGACGTGTTATTTTGTAACAACGCGGCTATCAAATTTCGTTCAACATGCAGATGCAGCGGAGCAATGTCTGCATATGCATCAAAATTTTAATAACTCAATTAATCCGATGCATATTTCGGGTGAAGTTACCAGTTCTATAGGTGGTGAGTTAGGCTGAGTGACTAAAATTGGGGAACTGGATACGATTTTCAAGATAGAAAGTTTGAGGCCTCGCCCGATGACAAGAATACACTGCATGCAGCTGACTTGCTACCAATTGCCTCGTTTTTGTTTCATATTCGTTACCATTTACTGTTAAAGATTGCGGTCCCGAGACCTTATGCGGACACACGTGGTCTTCTTGTGCCGTGATCCATACAGGTGAACAGTGATTTTGTGATCCATTAATTTTAGACTAACAACTGCACGGACAGCGTCCACCTTTAAGGCGGGTACATGACGAATAATTTTCATGGATCCGTCGGAACTAGCATTTCCGCTTAAAATTTAGCTTCTGTTTACATGAATAAAAACAAAAGAAACAAGTCGCTTCGCTATAGCACAATATCGATCAAATTTTTGACGACATGACGAACCCTTTGTTTGAAATACCACGGTATGGTTGGTCGGGTCGTTAGTACCCCCAAAGCTTGGCGTTATAGCAGAAGCTAGGAAAGATGCAGCCCTTGCCAATGATCGTTAGTTGACGCAAAAGCTTGTCTGATTATGTTGTGGTTTGTAATATTGTTAGTTTGCAACGGATTGATTAATTAGTTGATAATATTGCATCGAAAACTCATTAAACGGGAGAAGCCTGCAGATAAATTTGCAAAAATGGTTGATACTCGATGTTTCCTGGATAACACATAACGTTGTGCCGAACGGGTTGTGTTGGCCATGATACACATAGCTCTGGCGTGCTCCCAAGGTTCTATGAGAGAAGAAAAAGAAAAAGCGAAGAGATGAACCCTGGGTCCCATGGGGTATAACTTCACCAATACATTCCCGTTATCCCAGAGCTTTAAATTTTGCCCAAAACACCCGAGATAAGACGAATTATGAGCAACAATTTGATTCTTGCCCTGGTTGGTTGTTTGGTTAAGCTAAGGTTATGCCAAACTACTAACTTTCGAGTTCTCGTTGGTGTTCTAGGGTACAGCCAATGTTCCGATCTGCTGGTTCCATTTTTCTGGGTCCGTGTGTGCATTGTGGCTAAGCTTATATTTGCGGCTTCGGTTTAAGGACTCCGCTCACTTGAATGGTCTTTTGTTGTTGCAGATTCGGCCGAGCTCGAGGCTTCTAAACTTTCAAGGTATCGCAGATCGAGGTCGATCTGACTGAAGTATTTTCCTTCTGCTAGATAATGTCACGTTAACGTTAGGACAGGTTCCTAATCTCCACTAGATAGGTATCAATATAATATACCTTCGTACGAGTAAACCCGCGTATCCTCCGAGATCTCCATACGAAAAGTGAACATTGAGCTCCCAAAAATGTGCGGGTTCATAGTTCTCCGATTGGATATGACACACTGGAGCACTGTATCGATATCTTCGAAGCCCTGTTTCGTGGGTGCAGGTATCAATTTTGTGTTGGGGCTGGCCCAGCAGCCAGGGATCTCAAGTTCCTGTGTATGTGGCATAACCATTATTTTTTGGCGAAGATAATTTATAAAATAAAAAAGAATTTGGAGACGGGTTTAATTTGTTTAGAAGGATTTGATTGGGAATTGCTTTCTAATCGGGAGGTTCGTCCTGAAAGGACCTTGAATAGTGTGTGTGAGGGGAGCCTTCGCAATGGTGAGCCGCTTCACGGGACGCTAACGGATAACGTTTGGGTATGTGCAGACAAGTTTGGTTTCAATTAATTAAATGAAATGCTATGTAGTCTCGCTCCAGGTAGATCTATAGATCTAGAACGTCTTTAATGGCTCGTAGAGATGTTCAATAATATTTGTGTATAACTATAGTATGCAAGCGCGGGGCAATAGTGATTCAATTGTGGTGAGTTGAGGATTGAGACTGGAGTTGGCAAATGGTGCCCTCGGTTTATATTCTACCCTCGCACCTAAATGGACCTGTAGTATAGTTACTAACCAGTACTAGTATTCCTACAAGACCGACTAGAAATACGATACTTTTGTTTGCTTACAAAATTCCCACTATAAAATGGATACAAGAAGGCGCCTTGAGCATCTGCTAGGCAGAAGGTAGTATGGCAACTGTCGCAAAATTCAATTATTATCAACGGAGGGTATTGAAATCGAGGCGAGCATTATAATATCCGCTTGGTATTAATAACCCGATATATTTTCGTAGTATCAAACGGCACTGTGTGGTTCCGGCGGATAAGGAAATGCGGCGAAATGTATACTCCCAAATATAATACCTACCATGGCGCATGGTTGGCAACTTTTTTGTTTTTAGATCAAGGGCACCAGCACAGTGTAACAGTGACAACGGGTGTTGGATTATAGTTGAAGGCCTTTGCCGAAACGAGCGAACTTAAGATTTTCAGATCATTTGGAACAGCAAGAGCAGAAGGGATAAGACGAGTCAGACCGGGAATAAACTGGGTCTTAAGACCGGGGTTAAGTAAGTGGGGAGGTCGTATACGGGGTTTGCCTGACTGCCTGTTTATTAGCAGCTGCGATGCCAAGGTGGGGACCGAAATTCGTTGGCGACAGGCAGAACCCGTAACCGAAACCCATGGCAAGGGGGCGGGGCGGGGCAGGGCTGATGAGGTACGTTCTCTGCATTCATGGTTGCGTATACTCATGGGCCGCTGCACGGATATCATTCACATTGTCTGTGTAGTATATGATTGTTGGTGACGACGACGACTCCGCGGTCTCCCTTGAGGGCAAAAACAATATTGGATTCACCATCAAGTGTATTCAGTTTGAAGACGGTCGACCGGTCGCGCTATTAGGCCACGGCCATGCTTACACAAACAAAGTGCAATAAACGTTATTATCGCGAGGCTGTGTGATCCCGCGAGGTTCTACACAAGCCACTAACTAGTTTGTTCCTGCGATTCTATTTTAGATCTTTTCTGGTAGTTACCTAGGTAGTTAGATTATGAATATCGCGATCGATGCGAAAGAAAACCCCAGCTCCAAGTAGAAGTGGTTAGTCCGCTATGAAATTAAGTATTTAGCTCGAGTCTGAATTTGCAAAGGGAGCTATGAATATCTAAACTGCGCAGTTGTTTAATTTTGTCGCAAGGGTAGCTAAGATCGAAAACTTATGACCAAATCCGCAAGGCTACTAATTTACCAGGGCCGATGCTAGGCCTGTATTCCTTTCTGGTGAACGTCGACCTCGAGACTCCTTCTTGTCCTGCAATCTCACCGTGAAGGCCCAGGAGACTCAGAACCACCGTCCGACAACCGTACAACCTGTTTAGCCCCGTAAGTGCAGCATATACGTAAGGGAAACCGCTTGGTTATAGATTGCAGTCTTCCGAGAAGCACGAGCAGACCAAGAACTCTAGCCTGGAACCTCTCTTCCGTGGCGTCGGCCTTTTTACTCTCGCCAAAAGTCTTCTGTTCTGTCCCGCCGGCGGCTCTAACGGCAACCCCTCAGCACCACCAGTCTGAGCCCGTTCTGCCCCTTTCCCGATTAAGGTTAGTGGATATCGCACCTGCAAACAACGAGACGTCCCTTGCGATGATTGTCATTTTATTTTTTATATTCAAACATCCGTCCTAACTAACGTGATTGATACAGGCGACGTAATTTTTTTGAGTGTGGTAGCAAAGCTGAAGAGCAGGCTTCGTATCCGTCGACCCCTGTCAAGAATACAGAAACTAGAAGATATACAAGGCCTCGGACAGGCACCGAAATTGATATCGCTGTAAAGGTCTTTTCGATCTTGTGCTTCGTTTGCCTGGCTAAAATCTCCCATCTTCTTCCGATTCAAAAACGACGGACGCTTTAAAACTCTTGGAATATCGATCCCAGTCATTATTCGGTTGTGCATATATCATACATCTGCATATCTGGCGGGACAAATCAACTGGGATGCTTGCAGCCCTGTGGACCATTTTGCCTCCACATTAGCTCAAGCCCGCCTATTCAAATTTTAGAGACACTCTAACTAATACATAACATTCTTTCTCAATTTTACCACCACCACAAACTTGCAGCGCCAACCGTCGCAGCTACGACAACCCAATAACGTTGTCATGGCCGAACCGACTGGCCTTTCGGGTCCATCCGAATCCCATGGTGCTACTCCTTCGCTTCTTCCTATAATGCCCATTCCACCCCCGCCTGTGCATGGTCCTGCTGCCCAGCATGTCCCTTCCCTTTTCCAGAAGGACGTCTTCCTCGACTGGCACTCTAAATTTGCATTCTCGCAACCAATTAGATTAGGCTCCAAGGAAGTCCTTCCAACTATCCAGCTACCCGCGCTAGCCGGGCTATCCAGCGATATCCCTACCACATCATTGTCGCAAGAGCGACATAACTTGGTGGATAAGCAATCAGAAGGATCAACTAGCCTATCGCTGCCTTTTCTTCCAGAGGACAACGAACAGTTGCAGCCTCCGGTACCTATTCTGGAGACACCTCATCCGGAAATGTGGCAGCCGCATGCCGGCCTTATTGAACTGGGTAGATCGCTATATACTCCAACTCCGGAGCCTGAAAGATCAGAAAGTATTTTGAATATGCCCAGATTACCGGAAAAGAGGGCTGCTCCTATATCTTCTACCTCTGTCACGCCTAAACCCTTGTCTGCACCGTCGGCTACCCCCAAGGCGGAATCGGATATCCAACTTCTTGATGCCGATGCCGAGGGCGAGAGTTTGGTTATATATGGTAATTCTAATCTTCAACAAGCAATACTATCAGGCGAGATGGACGCCCATGCTCTGATTGACCAAGCCCGTCATGAGGAGGAAAATGGACTTCATATTCTTGGTCCCTTGGTCACCAAGGCAGTCTTGGAGGGTAGTTATGACGTGGTCGTTCAACTTATTCAGCGAAATATGGAATGTATCGATGTGGCGATACAAGTTGCGGAGGAAAATGGGAAGTTTGCCCTAGTAAAGTATTTGGGAATGTGGAAGGAATATCATCGGAGAAATGGCAACCAGATGGCTGGAACAAATACACCCTCACCGGGTCCATCAAGTTCCAACTTGCCTAGAATTCCAAGGCGGCCGAAGAAGATAGATGAGAACGATAATGATCCGAGCTATCCGCCATGGCCCGGGAAAACTGGTAGAGGGAATCTATCACCACATGACCCGAGGGGGGTTAGAGGTCCTAGCTCTCGTAGCCGTAGCAGGCCTCGAGAAGAAGATCTTACAGTGGATAAAGATGATGTCGAAGAAAAATGGAAATTGAGAGCTATCTATCTATTAATGATGATGATATTCCTTTCTGAGACGACATCTTCGGAGGGAACGAGTTGGGATAGTCTTTCTACCACTAGTTCTCGTCAAAGCTCCCAAGCACCGGTCGACGGCGGCGAGCACCATACTCACTCGGGTACAGCGAGTCGATTCACTCAGCCACCGGGCGGCGGCAGGCGTATGGGCGCGGATGGCAATAAAAAGAAGAGGAAGGATGATGATGACTCTGAAGAGAGCGAGGGAAGCAGACGGCCAAACAATAGGCGAAGGGGTACTAATAACCTAAAATCTTTGGGGAAACGATATGCCTGTCCATTTGCGAAATCACATCCAGATAACCATGTTACATGCTGGACTATCAACCGTCAAAACTTGGCAGGAGTAAAGTAAGTATCCCTGCTCTTTAATTTTGACGCTAGAGGGTTAGCACCTTAGGCAGGTTGGTCTAATGACTATGAATAGAGAACATCTAAAGAGATTCCACTTCGGCGGCACTTTGCCTTCTGACATTCGGGCGGCAAGGACTTGGGACGATGTCTTCGATTGTATTGCGCCAGACTGGGGTAACAGGCCACGGCCCACGCCTTGTACGTAACTATCTTGCGCATAATATTCTTTATTATAAGTAAACTAACACTTTTGGTGTAGATGTGGATATGCTTGATATATTCCAACGTTCCGTCCGACCAGGTCCAGCCAGCTCCACAGGATCGTCGGCTATGGAAGGGGTGCAACAGCAGCAGTGGCCAAATGTGCTGATCAGTCCGCAGCATGCGCCTCAGCATCAACTCCCCCATCGACATGTTCAGCAGAGGTATATGCAACAACCGCAGGAGCAACCGCTTAGACAACCGCATATGGGTGTAACAAGCCCCGGAATCGTCCCAGACCCACTCCAGGCTGCTCCAGTTGCTGGTTTGGACCCTGCTGGGGGCCTATCCCCGGAAGCCCTCTACCAGTCGATATATGGTGGTCCACTAAGTACCACGACTCTATTTCAAGACCCACTTATGCAATCGCAAAGTCAGCTAGTGGGAGGTGTAGGTGCGACTTCGCCAGCCGCAACTAGCGTAGGCACTTTTGACGGGGTAGGCGTTCCTTCTAACCCGTACACACAGCCCATGGACACTGCTAGTTTGAGCGCCCTGGGCCTCCCACCGACCACTCAGCCCCTTAGCTTAAATACGTTCTCAACAATGGGTTTAGGCATGCCCGGGCTATTCAATGCACTTGGCCCTCCGCATTTCCAGGATATGTCCCCTCAGGAGATAGCGGAAGGGTTTCGCAGCGCTGGTGATTTCTTCTCACAGGAATATGATGTTGGAATTGGATCCGGACGGCCGGCTGGGGATCTCTTTACAGAAATCTTGGATGTCATGGAATCTCCAGCTCCTGTGCTTGAACCTGTCCTTGAGTCTAGCCCTGAACCTGGTTCCGCAATGACTTCTGAGACGATGCATGGCTTCTATCCTTACCAGCAGCAGCAACAAGTCAGCCATGCAACTCCGACATCTTCGATCATGTCCGCCTCAACCGCCAGTCGGTCTGCTTCCTTACCAACGGGTTATCCTTCAACCACCACTAGCATGGCAGTCCACCTCACGCCATCCGTTCAAGCAACAGCAGGAACTCCGCTAATATATCACACCCCACCCAGCAACCCCTCCACAACCCCAAACCACGTCTCTCACATCTCCTCGCCACCAAGCACAACCTCCACAAAGGAGAAAAAATACCAACTCCTCATCTCCCGCAAGCCAGCTATTCCAGGCTCTTCGGAACATCCAGGACATCGTGTTTTCACATTCGACGGGTTCGAAGAATTTGCTAGGAATTTCGATGCTTTCTTATATCAAGAGTTCACGGATCCGATGTTTAGTTGGGATGAGTGGGAGTTGATGAATGGAGTTACTGGTGCGAGGCTGGATGGGACGAATGCGGTGATTAAGGATTTGGATTTTACCTTTTTGGTGCATATGAACAACCGTGCGGCTCTGTTTTTGGTGGCCAAGGAGGGTTTATTGAGGGGGTGAAGCGCTATATCTAGAAAGGTGATTGCAATTGGTCCTGTAGTTGGTTATAATGGTAGGGATGGCGCTGGTATGAGCTGCCCCTGAAATAGGATATCAAAAGGAATTAGGGATGGGGAAGATTATTCTAATTCCGTAGGTAGGCATAGAGGCGAGGAGAAACTTTGATGTTAGAGGTTTCCACACGTTGCATTTTGCAAATCCTGATTATCCTTCTTAGTTTAATGGTTGATGGTTTTATGGAATTTTAGAGCTTTTTTTTAGTGTCATATGTTTTGCTCCTGCATTGTAATATTATAATTCGCTATCCGATTTGCTAATAATAATAATTGGAGGCACTTTGCTACCGAATCGTTGTTTACGACGAGACTAAGTTGAACGGGGTTATTTCACGAGCTCTATACAGGCAAGTAGGCAGGTACCTACTGTGCTGGACCCATAGAGAGGTACACTTTATCAATATCATCAGAATTCGAAATATATAGAGCCATCTTCATGTAATACAATATTAAATTGTTTAAATACGCATTGTCACGTTTATGTTAAAATATCAATCATATCCCGATTTTCAACACAGTGAAACCATAGTGGAAATAGTGCATTTTTTAAAGACCCCTATATGTCTCGAAGACTTTGAGCTTGCAAAAATCTCGATCTCACCAAAGTTTGAAACAATGGTATATGTACAGCGAAGTGCCCCTCACAATGTATTGTTCAGAAGTTCTTACGTCGTTAGCCATAGTCTCTGTGCCCCTTACGCGTGCCCGGGCCCTTTGACGCCAGTACGAGCGGTTTTTCAGAGGATAAAAATCCCAATATTGATAATGAAAGGTTATTGTGCCTATCGCAGGAAGCACAAACGTCATCAAAATGTAGCACTAAGACTGTTCTGCAAACTGCAAACTCCGAATATTAATTGAAGCATTTCGGATATTTAAATTTTTACAACGTTAATTCTTCCTCCAACAGATATTTACAATTGCTATCTATATTAGTATACATATGCGTACACGTACGCATACTTAAAGATATCCATGAGCTTGGCAGGGGGAGTGGGATCCTCTTAAGAAGGATACGACGAATCAATCCAGGAAACATCGTTGGCGTATAGTTGGCTAAAATATTTTAGGATAGTTAGATCCAGCTATTGGCATGGGGGTTGGGGCTGGGTGTATTTGAAGTACTTACGCTTTTGTCAACGAGACCGATGTCGAAGTGAGATATTTCCGCCCGCTAGTGCTGGCGCCAGCACCGGTGTTTTGATATTCGTAGTATAGTGGGGTGGCATTGGCCGCCATCTCAGTCCAACCTATTTGCAAACCATGTTAAAAGATAATGGCCTCTTTTCCGAGTATCGATGGCTATCATATTGCATATGTACGTACCTTTTGCGTTAATGATATTTGAAAGCGTACATCTCTGATACAAAACTCTCGATAATACCCTCCAAGGCCGTCCAAGATAAACGGCCCCAGCAGAGACCGAGGCACCAGAAGCTTTATCAACAGTGCAACTCTCAAATACATACCAACTAGGGTCAGATGCAGTCTCTCGACTTGTAGCGGTGATAGCACCGCCACCGTTACTCCGAATAGTACACTTATTAAACCACGCACTGGCCTTTCCAAAAATGTAATCAACGGCACCCTCAATATAGCAGTTTGCGAAGTATTGATAACCTGCATCAGCGAACAAGGTATCCTGGTAACCATAAAAGGAACAGCCGTAGAAGCCACCCTTGACGGATTTTGCGGAGACAGCGACGGCTTGGGTACCCTGACCGCGTAGGTTGCGGACGTTGACATTGTACATTCGGAAGTTTGGTTGCTTGCCATCAATGCGCATTGTGGCGGAGTTATCGAGGCTGCCGGCGTCGTCACCGGAGTTATGTTGGATTGTGACAGTATTGCTAGTGTAGGAATTTATACTATATTGCGATTTAGAAGATGAATTACCCATGCGTTGAGGTAGGTTATTTACTTGGTAGTATATCCCATGATAGTCAAGGGGCCTTTGTAAGTTATCTCAACGCGGCCATCATAAGTTCCCTGGTAAATGAAAATGGTTTTCGCAGTGGTGTCAGTTCCAAGGGAAGCCAGTGCCGCAGCCAAGTTGCTATATTCGCCGGACTGGGTGCCAGACTTTCGGACGATGACTGCTCCGCTAGGAGGCGACGTGCGAACAGCACCATTTGAACTGCCAGCAGTCGTAGTTGCGGCCTTGGTCGTGGTGGTAGTGGCACCACCAGTGCTAGGCAAACATTGGGAGTACCATTCATTAGAATAGACGCAGGTAGAGCCTGAGGCGCAGGTTGTTGGACCAGTCCATCCAGAACTATAGATTACAAATTCAAGATATATTAGATTAAGATCTTATCAATTCGCATGACTTGGACAACTCGTTAATATGAATCTTAGTTAGAACCTACCCGCCACATTGTCCCCATACTGCAGCTTGTGCGGCAGCTAGAGGGACTACTGCCGCTAAGGCAGTAAGAATTTTATACTTCATATTGATTCAATCTGTTTGAATGTCTTTGGGTAAAGTCGATATAGATAGTTACAACGCCTTGTAGTTCCTTCCGAAGTTCAGCCAGCCGACGACTGGACTGACAAGACCACAGTGCAGCTCTTTATATACACCCCCCAGTCGAGCACAACAGACACTTCCAGCTAAAAAAAACATACAGGTATCACGAACTTACAGTAGTTCTGTTTCCCGGCAACATGGCCCTTAGATTCCAACGTAAAACACAATATTTCCAAATCGGGCGCCAAGGCGGTGGCAGGGACAATATTTCTCCTTCCACAAACTAACATAAGGTTCGTGCAAGGGACCTGTGGGAACCGTGGGTCCGGCACATTGCGTTAACCGGGGTTGAAGTATGCATGGTAAATGTCTGGTAACGGATATCGGTTCCGTTGATTGAGAATGCCTCCGTTCCCGCAGCGGGGAAGAGAAAATGCAACGAATGTTCGAGTCGACTGGATAATGGGGTGGTTCCAGGGGGTGTGTGGGCTATAGGCGCCTTAAACTGTCCTGCAAGGCTTTATACTTTGCAGCGGCTTCAAGCTCGGCACTATTGCCATTTCGAGCCTGTCTTTGGAGGTATATCGATTATTTGGCACTTGGGGTTGACATTTCTGGGCCTTTTCGGCCGTTGGCATTGAGATTGCGATTTTGTACGCGTAACTAATAGAACTTCTACCCGCTAGTTCAGTTTAGCCTAAATTTTGCCTCTAGTTACGGGAAGATTGGCTCCGTAGCAGCCCAATAACTTCCTTGCGGCATACTAGTTTCGAGTACAGGGATGTCAAGCCAACTGTTCTTTGTACTATAAATGTCGGTTTATTGGTGAGCTAGGCTAGTCTGGATGGGTTGGGCCGACCATGCCATTTTTTTAGGGACACCTGTGATATCTTGCGACCATACCGTACTGGACATAATATGGTTTTGATAAACAAAAAAAAATCAACTTACTCTGTCACCACACCAACCCTTATTTGTAGCGAAAATTAGGCCCGAGTAAGACCGTGCTACGAGGGATTGCGTATCACGATGATACAAATGATAGGCCTTAAGAGTCATTATAAATTATCGAATAAAAGATTATTATACAAAATTACTATTTACATCGTTGAGGATACCCGGATGCGTGTATAGACGCTACGTCGTCGGTAACTAGCAGGGGATAGAGCAGCTCAGAACAATTTGATAAGGGTGTTAGTCCTAGGCCATCGTCTGGGAGCTTACAAAGCGAGGGTCATATGATCATTGTTTAGAAAAAGTTGCGTAAACCGCATGCTAAGTGGAATGTGTTAACATGTGTTAAAAAAGCTATTGGGGATTAACTCTCCAGCCTGTTCAATACTGTCATTATGCACACAGAACCGAAGTATTTACCCAAATATCAACATTTCCAATACCTAATATAAAGGGGGGACCAAAGAGACACAATGTCACCGCGTTCAACCATCTTACTAGCTTGCTGCGTGGAAAACTCAAAAGGTGCCTGGAAGTTAAAGAATAGTAGGAAGGGTAAAAAAAAAAAAATAAACCTAGCTTACAATGTAAGAAACTTTGTGGAGACCGAAGGACCCAGGACTTGAACTAAAACTTATCAAGAGTCTCTTAGATACATAATTTAAGGGAGTATCCACCGTATTACGAAAGTTTAAGCTTAGGACCATACTTAAGGATGTCGGGCACAACTCTCAATCCAAGAATTTAGGTCCGATGTACTTGAGGAAACATTCTCTTGCAGCCCCTGGGTTTTTCGTATAATCGCCACAATCTCTGCTATGATTGACTCTGCGCCCGCAATCGATGCCAAAGATGACGGCTCAACCGACTTCTCAATAGCCCTTATTTTATCTTTGTAACCACGAACGAGTTCATCCCCACTCAGAACCCTTTCCATGGCTTCCATGGACCCCATCTTTTTGCCGAAATATCCTAGTCTCGCTCTCATGGCGTCGAGTTCGAGCTTTATCTTCTGAATCGAGTCCAAGAGAACAAATCCAACTGGCCTGAAACATTTCCTGAACATGTCATTGTTTAATTCCGGCAGCAAACATAACGATTTCAAGATCTGAGTTATTCGTCTGTGTACCGGGTCTTGGTCCAGGTAACGCTTATTGCGTATAATGTTACCACAGATACGCCAGTTCTTTTGAATTATCACCGCGGCCTTAATACTGGTCAGTGAATATTCATTTGCCAAAGGCCTTTTTGACTCTTCAGCATCAATATTGTCGCTCGTATCGATCGTTTGGCCTTCGCTTATCTCTTCACTTTGTGAAGGAGTTTCCGTGGCTTTTGCCAATGAAAATGGAACAGTGGTTACTGGGAATCCACGGAACGTATTCTCGCCTTGTGGTTTTTCGTAAAGATGGCTAAATACTATAGGGTCTGCTTTATTTTGGATAAGGTCGATGTTTGCTATCATCCAGGCGGGGAATTTGTCTATACGGTCAGGTACGCCCTGGGCTGCCTGAGGATTAGGTGCACCTTGGTGCACGATCCAGAAGTTATAACCGCGGGCCCGTTGGAAAAAACCCTGCATCTGTTAGTTTAGTGCGCATGGTCTGCATATCCACCGATGAGACATACCTCGATAAATTGCTTCCGACCTATGGTAGGGTAGGTGTAAGGAATCCTCGAGTTCAAAATCGCAAGCACGGCGCTCTTTTCGATTCTGCGGTACATAGCCTGTTTATACCATGCATCTCTTGCCGATTGGACCATGGTTTGCGAGATTAGGTTATATATGTCAACCATCCCGTTCAAAACTTCGGCTGCAGCCTCGCTACGCTCATTTCTCCGGTCTAGTCTTAGAGCCCCATTCTCCCGCAAGAATTCGATTTGTGATTTTTTCAGAACTAGGTCATCATAGGATGAGAAGTATACCTTTACAGTATTTAGCGACGCTTTAGACCCCTGTGAAGAGGAAAACTTACGGCAACTGCCATGACACGGTCTAGCCTATTTAGAAGATGGTGAATTTCGTTGAACCCTTGCGACTGGTTTGCGAGACCATTGGATCTCGATAATTGAAACAAGCTCGCTCGAAATGTCTGATTAAAAGACCGCAGCTACAGCGTATCTTTTCTCAGTAGCCGCCACATGCAGTTCTATAGGAATATTAGAAAACTTACAGCGTATTGTATTTGAGGAGGGTTTGATAGACAAAATTCTACTTCATGAAGCGTCCGCATTGCCCATTGACCCCATTGTTCTATCTTACGGGTATAACCCCACCAGAGCCTTGTTGCGAAGCCACCTTTTGAGTGCCATCTACCTTAGCGGTGAAATATTCCATATTGCAAAAGAGAAGGACTTACGAGGTGCCCTCAAGGCCGCCATTCTTTCCCAAGCATCAAGCATCTTCCAAAAGTCTGGTTCGGTCATACTGCGCATTACACCCCTTAGCCGCCAGGCGAAGTTGTCGAGACATCCAAGAATCATAAAATCTTCCCCTATAAAGCTAGAGTTGGCATTCTGCCGTAGTGAAAGGGCGGTCAACCTCTTTTCAGCAAGGAATCGCCCGGCGGACGGGTTCTGTAATAGGTCAGAAACGACCATGATACTATCGAAAACTCGCGTATACCATCGATGCCCTTCCAGACACTTTTAGTCAACTTCTTACATTATATAATACTTAGACTCGCATAATTACCGTGGGACTTGATGGTCTCGAATGGTAGGATTCCGCTCATCCAAATGCGTTTGGCTGAGCCTGGTTCACAACACCATGTTCCGCCAAAAGCGCCGTTACGGTCAACAAAACTACAATATGAAGTCAATAACGACATCGACCATGCCATCTACAAGATATTGTGTCAGTGTTAACTAACTGCTTAAAAAGGCGTATTCGATTATACGTACTTGCAAAAGGTTCATCATTTCATCGGTATGTATTTCTCTCTTATGTTGCCCAAACCGGCAGCCATTGGTATCCCTGCAGTAGCCTTAAGAAGCCAACCCGTCATAATTTAGTCATTAACTGCGAGAAAAGTCGAACTAGACTTAGACCAACCTCGAAATAAAAAATAGCGACAAGCTGACGCTTTTATATACTCTTTTTCTCGTCGGTCCGCATACCAAGAGAATGCTTTGGCTATCCGTCGTCGAAAAAGGCCAATGATACGCTCTAGAAACTCGTCGCTCGTTATCTGCTGTCCCCCATCGCTATTGCCGTCATATATAGGCGATGACTTGACGACATTGTATTCGCCAGAGTTATCAATTTGAATCACTTGGAAAAACAGCTCTAGAATCTTAACATTGGTCAAAACTCGGGTCCTATAAAGATCTAGAAGGCGCTTTATAGAACGTATGAGTACGCCGTCCATCAGGCCTTGGGCGGCCTGGATCCACGAGGCTAGTTTCTCCTCCCCCGAATCGAAAAGCTGTAGGATCTAGATATAAAAGAGATGATGTCAAAAGAGTCCCAAGTAACGCTTAAAATGGGGGCGTGTTTATCCAGTTGGGCCGTACCAATAGATCCGCAAGCATCAATGACTCCGACAGAACGTCGTAGGAGTTTTTCAACTTGCAATCTGTTTCACTAAATATTGTTTCATTCAGTGACTTCGCACTATCATGAAACAGCTTTGATACTCTGGGATATGATGAAAAGTTTTGGACCGTCACTCCCTTTTCCGAGGTCTCTGTCTTACCCCTTTGGACCAAAGCGACTAGTGAAGTCGAAAGTTCGTAAAATAGAATCCGCTCAGCGAATTGCTCCCCCTTTGCCGTTAGTAGCTCTCGATCAAAGCTTGGGTTTGATTCCTCTTGTTTCAGTAGATCTCTAAGGTCACCCCAGTAACCTTCACAATAGCTGAGCTTGATTGCGTCCTCAAGCCGGCCTTGGGATATTAACAATTTTTGTAATTCTTGATAGAATTTGAACTGGTTATAGAGATCCTCTTGCTCCTGGTCGCTTAATAGTGAAATCGCCGGTTTCTTGAGATCATTGCTGATGTCCTGGGAGGATAAGATTGTCAAGGCGATAATTCGCGCATTCTTATTGTATAAATTTTCCCCGATGACGGTCCGATACCTAAAACGATGGAAGCTTGCATCAATAACAAGTCTTTAGGTAGCGTCTTGTTCAAGAAAGTTCATACTGTTTTAGATAACTAATTAGATCCTTCACATTATTATCCTTCCGATACGCCGATACCACACGTTCGTGGAGGCCCAATTGCTTGTAAAACGGAATCGCCCTCGGTATTTCCCCCGCTTCCATAAAGAAATCAGCCGCACGTAGGGCATAGTTCTCGTGGGCTTTTTCCGGGATCCTTGATAACTCTTCGCAGAGCTCTTGATAGAATTAGCCTCGGGGGTAATATGTAACCGTCAGTAATTGTATCACTTACTGGCAGCCGTTAGGTACTCTTTAATACTCTCATAACATTTCACTGCCCTATTTTCCCATTCGCATCTACGAAATAATTTAGCAGCCTCTAGATAGTACCCTCGCGCAAGCCCCCAGGAGTTCGGATCGGAGATAATATCACGGCCATTTCGTTCAAAGATAAAGGCCTGACAGACATCTACAAGTTTCGGCTTCCCTGCCTTACGGTAGCAATACATCGCCTGCCAAACCATCGATTCGTTAACTAATTAACCCTATGGTAACAATATCGAGTGGGCCTAACTCCCTACCTGCTCGTACATCCGTTGATTAAAGAATTCGTTTCCCTTCTGCGCCCATTCCTCTGGATCTGACTCCTTAAGTTTGATTTCGCCAAGAAGAGTTTCACGCTTACGGAATATATATCAGTTCTGGACAAGAGCTCATTTAGGAACCTAGGGATACTTACGGTAGAATCGCCTGGCGATGAAATGTCGATAATCGCATTTTCGGTGTCCAGGCCCCACATATCATGCATCGGCTGAACAGCACTACCGCTACTCTCAAGTATATAAAGCCTTTCTCGGGAGCGCGTGACAGCCACATATAGATTCTATGAATGAGTTTGTAGAGTATTAAATCCTTTCCCATGAAATCGGCTTAGGGTTTGGTAGAAGTACCTTGAGCTCAATACATAATTCAGGGTATTTGGTATCGTCGAGGTGTGAACCAGTCACCTGAGATCTGGCTAGGGCCCTAAATGCGGACTGGCAAGAAGAGCCACTGAAAAAGTCGAACAGAAACACGTCTTGAAATTCCATGCCTTTAGATTCCAGTATTGTTAGAATCAGAAGCTTGTCTCTTATCACCTCTGGTAAGAGATATTTTGCTTCTTCGTCTCGAACTATCAACACTTGTTCCGCACCGAATTCTGAGATTATGGTTGTGCTTTCTTCCTCTCCATCTCGAAGGACAAATTTTACAAAATCTTCTGACGAAAACCCGCTGAAGACAATAGGTGAAGGTCCATCAAAATCGCCAAGTTCTGGAGAGCACTTGTCGATGGCATACGGAAATGTGGAGGAGAGTAAATCAACGATTTTGGCGGCTAGTTTTAGGACTATCACTAGTATTAGCAAATATGCGGAAAATCTGCTTTTCAATCTAGAGGCTGTGTCCTACTGCCGTTGTGGGTGCGATAATTCTTGCTTAACGTAAAAAGATTCAGCTTTGCCAAATTCTTCTGCCTTGCTAGAATACCAAACCTTTCATATTTCTGCCAGAATAGGTTCTTTAAGTCTTGGAAACGGAAGCATGAGTCCCTCGATATACATTGCGCCGTATCACCAGCTATGCTCAAGTTAGTTGTGTGTAGGCTTAGGGTGTTCGATACATACCGAATGCAAACGATTT
The DNA here is from genome assembly GCA_036872755.1 of Orbilia blumenaviensis. Classification (NCBI taxonomy): domain Eukaryota; kingdom Fungi; phylum Ascomycota; class Orbiliomycetes; order Orbiliales; family Orbiliaceae; genus Orbilia; species Orbilia blumenaviensis. The sequence goes on along the minus strand of JAVHNS010000006.1, from coordinate 998,944 downwards.
AATGTCATTGACTAGGTCTAGCAGCAGCTCAATTTCCGGGAGCCTCTGATCTTGTACTTCGTCAACGAAAACTTCTGTGATTTGGGATCGAAGTCTGGAGGAAATCTTTTTGTCGCGCGCCAATAATCTATGTAGCTCAATGATTCTATCCAAGTCGTCCCATTCGCAGAGCAGTGTTTTTCTCTTTTCGTAGGCTTTATACACTTCATAAACAGCCTCTCGTTCTGGGCCTGGGCGAAAGTTTGGGGCAACTCTATAAGAGAGTTCTTGATACTGTTGCTCCGACAACGGCTGGTATGAGGACGCTGAAGAGCTTGATTTAATAACACCTATACGTTGAATTTTCTATTAACTGAGAGCATGTTTCAAGAAACTATTGTCCGGATTGATACGAACCACTGATTTCCGAAAAAACGCCGTCGACAGATAGGCCTTTCGTTGCCGGAAGGCTTGGCCAATACGATCGTTTGAACTTCCCAAAGTCAACCCGTCGATTTGAGATATCCACGCTTGAGGTCTCTGAATCGGAGGAAAATATATTTCGTTGAGCAAGTCTATTTATCTTAGTATTCGTCGGAGTAGTCTACTATCGGAAGGGGAAACTACCGTAGACTTCGTTCCAGCATCGTAGCAAAAGAATCAAATGTGCAGACCATCGGCCAACTTTTGTCGTCAATATCAAGTAAGCCAGTCGTAGTCCTTTCATCATCCTCCATAATTGGGCCAGGGTCGTCGTCTTCGGCGATATCATCTTCTATTTCAAATTTCATACAATAGCTGTTGATAAGCTTGCTTACATATTGTCGAATCTTCTCGGCTAGAACAGGAGATCGAGTGAGGAAGATTTGCCGGACCTCTTTATCGCGGTTCGTCAATCGGTCGCGTATGAAGCTTGCTAGTAATCTGAAGACAAGACAGGTTGTTTTCCCCTAGATAGCAACTGATATTAGTTTCAGGACCAAAGAATAGCAGGAAAACCGGTTTTAATTATTTACTGTTCCACTTCGCCCAAGGATACAGACAGACGAATCAGAGTAGTTGATAATGGATTCCTCCTCAGAAGATACCACAAAGGGGACTTCCGCTTGGTGACCGCCTTGTAGTATCATCTCGGCTACTCTCTTGGTAAGTGAATACTGTTTGCCTAAAAAAATTTAAAAGTTAGCCTTCTAAAATTCGGCAACCATTTGAAACCCTGTGCATTGAATTACCCGTGCAGAAAATGTTGTGGAGGATTAGTGCATCACTAGGTGTTAGTTTTCTCGACGAAGATGACCCGAATACGGTCACATTATTTACTTCAAACATAATCGCATCTTTCCCGATGAAGCTTCTTGGCATTAGAGTTCCCGGACGAGCTGGATTCTGAAGGCTGATAGCAGCAGCCCTTCTATACTCTTTGCTGTAAGCGCGTTGTACTTTGCGAGCCGCGGAAATCGCAGTCTTGATCTCAGTCTGCGATCCTACACGAATGACCTTCACAATTTGTATCCATTCTTCGGAATTTTCTTCAAACCTTCCTATTCCTCTCTCCCAGAGAATATAGCCATCGGGGCACCACCGCGCAGCATGAAATACCGGCTGGAACCTTGCCCGTGATTTGTCGCTTGAAACTGATAATTCTGTGTCGGACTCCCACATGCCGTCTGCTAACTTCTGCAAAGTTTCAAGTATCTTAGATAGATTTCCATCCACCCGAGAACTCTTCAAATCTCTCATTGCTGTATCGGATAAATACATCGGAAATACGCCTAACGGCGCATTTATATCAGCAAAATCGTACCTATACTCGATGCCTTGCGTATAATTGAGGCGGGTCTTGATAACACCGAGGAGTCGTGCTTTACATGTCGAGCACGGAAAACTGGAGAGCATCAAGGGAATTTCGCCCCTGTATCGACCTTGCAAGGATTCAATGGTATTTTTGGCGCTAGTGATGTTGTACGGGATCGGAACCCCTGCGAGATCCAGAAACTCCTTTTCTGCTTCGCTAAGACGAATTGGAATTCTTCCAATTACGGTGATCTGTTTTTCTGATTCTATTTTGAGAATCTGTTGTTCGATATTGTTTTGAATTGCCTGTATGTTCTCAAACCCCGATACCAAGTCCTCGATGTCAGATCCATGGGAGGCGATGCAACTCGTGATCAACTTCGCCAATCTATCGCCGAAGAGACGCAAGCTGGTGTCCGTAAAAACTCTCTGGATTAAGGAGTTGTTTCCCAGGAGTTCTTTGAGAAGGGCTGCGCCTGTTGCCTCAGATACGATCTTTTCGATGATGCGGATCTCACGAGGCACTTCCAAGACTCGAGAGACGAGGTCCCGCAAAGCACCAAGCGATACCATAGCGAATGGGGCGAGGAAAGTGTATATCTCGAGAACCGAAAGAATGAAGTCGCGGTATCCAGAAGAACCAATATCGAAAGCTCCAGGGGCTTCGTTGACGAGGGCTAGTACAATATGCCTCGTAAAAGCGTCTGGTATCCGGATGGCTTCGGTGGCGAATTTCTTCATTCCGGCAGATTGAGTACTCTTGTGAGGGGCGATAGACTTTATGCCTCTCAGAAAATCGGAAAGCTTTGGTAACATCTCGTCCGGGTTAGCGACAAAAGCTGCTCGGAAATGGTGATTCTCCGAAGACCTTTCAAGTAGTGCTTTGATTGGCTTTTCATCTTTAATAAGCGTTTCGTATAGGTTCTGAACTTCATTGGCTGTTGGAGGGTCCCCGGATAGTATCAAACTGTGGAGTAAATTTCTCCTCGAATTGGATGGTTCCCGAGTTCCGTAGTCCATGATGGCCGATGAGCTAAAATTCAGATCCTCTGTAGTAGCTTCCTAGTAAGTTATCTTGAGCTCTTTGTTAGAATACGAATTTGGATGATGAGCAGGGAATCGAGATAAATCAGTGCTAGGGGAACACCTGCAACAGTTTGTATAATATGGCCTAGGTAGAGATGACCATAAAGGAATGTCTATTCATCTCCTATAAATCTCCTTTAATCAAGCTGAAGAGTTGTTCTGGGATTTTATTATAATTTCTTGGTTTTCGAAAGCTATTGCTTCATTAAGAATTCGAAAAGAATAATAAGATAAAGGTGTTCAAGCTGTCACCCCGCACCCTATAATAACTTGGTGTGTAGCCTCGATCACGATACTTACTCATCTTAGTACAGCATCAAAGGCTCTTTCCGCAGGCATATTATTTTTTTTTTGTGTGTGGGTAGGGTGTAGAGTGACTAGTGGCTACGCACAGATACACTAGCTACTAAGTCAGAACTATGAATGGTTTTCAGTCTTTGCAACAAATAGCCCGCTTATTGGCATCATAAGCATCTAATCCAGGATAGAGCGACATCATCAATGCAAAGAATTTTAATCCCAAATATCACTTCAACAGGTGCAAAAAATTAGACCCCATCAAATACCCAACAGAATCCTAAGCATCGCTAATTGAGGCATTCAAAAGATCCTTAGATATGATTTCAAACAAGCCATTCTCTTGACAGAAGCATTAGAGGCAGCTTGTCGCGCCATATATTATGACATTAATTAAGGGAAGCATTCATGGTAATAAGCAGTTGACCATTATCGGGGATGCATCCCGAGGGCCAATGCGGGGTAACGGCTGTTAATCTTCCAAAGTATAGGTAACATGTCATCGTGTTCCGGGTGCCGTTGTGGTCGGGTCGAGTTGGATCTTGTGCCACTTTGAATCTGACGAATCAGGTACTCAGTGTGGTTCGAGCATATTTGAAACCGGATTTTGGGCGTGCGGATTGGTAATCAAATAGTGCCTGAAATCCAGCAGAGTCTGCCAGCCGACCCAAGTGATGCCAGCAAGGGAAGCAGTCAATATGATATAAATTGCGTTTTTGTTTTCCTTACTTGAATCCGTAATTTGTAGATTTAACACATTGGAGAGTATCGAGAATTACGCGGCTGAAGAGAGGATTTCCCAATGAAGACATTTTGGTGGAATCCTCTACGTCATTCTGCACCAAAAGTCTCTTCCTGCTTGAACAAATATAATACTGTTTGAAAAACAAATGTTGCCTGAAAACTAATGTTGCCTGAAGATACAAGCTGCTAGGATGCACTTGCAATTGAACGTGAGAAGAACCTCCAATATCAGAAAAACTCTAAGGCAAATTATTTCAGGGTATATTCTTCTCAATATGCTTATGATTTCTATGTTAAGGTCTTTTTATGGTTCATCATTTATCATGTTAGAAAGCTTCCAATACAATATCTTTTGCTTGTGAAGAATATGAAAAATGATATACTAAGCTATATATAGCTATCTGTAAAGCTTGAATTGGTGGTAAGTGTAGGGTATAAGACCTACTGACATTTTGTTGGCACTAATACATTTATTACATATACCATATCAAAGACGAATTTAATACAAAGAAAATTTAAAAGCTTTGTGAAAGCAAACCACTACACTTTAAACAATATCTTCGACCAAGCAATTTAGTTATTAAACAGTAAAAGATTTGACAATGTTACTCACGCATAAAGTATATCTTATTGATGCGCAAGGTATAGCTAGTAGTAGGATTAACTTCACAACTCTTTTATATTGCTTGATGGATGAGCCTACTTTAAATAGATAGCCTGAGACAGCGGCAAAGTCGTCAAAATTAGTAGGAGGCCCAGCCCTAATTACCGATGTTTTTTATTTCTATATAAAAATTAACAATTAAAGGTTAATTAAGAAATTTGAAAGGGTTTATCTTTACAGCAGAGTCTTAGGAGTTTCTTTCGGTTGTTTTTAACGGGTCCGGATCTTCGAAAGCTTTATTGAGTCAGCTGATCAGGTTATAAGAAAATTGATTTTGAGACCACATGCTTTATTATTACGCTACCGTGTTCGCCCTTTGTCAACATCATTATGTCGCCTGACTGCAGTAGGCTTTTCAGCAACTCTATGAAACCGGAAAGGCTCATTTGATTTCTATTGAAAGTAAACTTGGAATTGAAAGGCTTGAGAATAAAATAAATTGTATGATCGGACGAAGTATCCGTAGAGCATAACAAAGAGGCCGCATAATACCAGTTCAAACAAGCCCGATGACAATTCCGAACTTCATATTAGACCAAGCTGCATCCCTCTCCTTTAGGGCCAAAGTGACATTGCGATCCGGACCGCCTTTTCCTTCCTTCTCCCAGTCACCAAAAACCTCACCAGTACGTTGGTATACGGTTGTAAGATAGCTTTCGCGTTGCTTTGGTAAATTTATAGCACCGCCTTCGAAGATCCTCTCGCATTCGCCTTTGAAGTATAGAGAGTCATTAATGAAATCTTTCAATTCCTCGGCTTCTTCAACCTCGTGCACGAGGGTTCGGCCAGGGACTATGACGTCAGTATCTAATGGAAAGGCCATTGGCTTGCTTTCGAAGATTGTAGTACGAGTGATAGCTGGGGCTCTCATTTTTGGGAACTCGCTCCCAGAGATAACAATGAACTTCTCTGGGTCGTAACCGGCGATGAGGGATGGGGCAAAGATTCGGAAGTAGGCGCAAACATTTTCACGTTGGTCATAGTAAAACTCCGTAGATGAAGACTCTCCCTCTAGAAGTTTATCGAGAGTATTTTCGTCGTAATGGCCTTCCAAATGTTCACGGGTGAGCGCTCCGTAGTTTATGTCTGGAAATGTGGCAACTGACACACTAGAGAGTGCAGATGCAGGGCGAGGGATAGGTTTTCCTACACGACGGATATACATGTTGATTCTTTCCGCTGGCTCCGCTTCATCGTGAAGTTTTTGGATAGAAAACTGCCACCAACTTCCACCGTAGAAAACAGGTTCTGCGCGAAGGGGTGCACTGGTTTTCATAGCCCCGATCCCACGATGGAATTGAAACTCAACCGAAAATCGAATTGGAGGGAAAGGGGTTAGTTGAGGGTACTCGACCTCCCCGGGGACTGGGATGCCGTCTTTTTCAATCTTCGGGAATTGCGTTGGATCTCTTTGAAGCTCGACACGGCGAGGGCGGAATATGTAGCGATCGACATTGGGGACCTCGTAATTTTTTCCTTCATCTGGATAGTTAGGATCAACCGGAAAGGTTAGATTAAGCTTCGTACTGTCCAAATGTGCATCTTCGACGCATCTGCGGAGCCGAACAGCATTGAAGATACCTTCGGCAAGGACAGATGGATCAATAAGACTGCTTGTTGCTAGAAGCTGCTCCTTCCGAACTTGTTTCCAATTCAATGGACTCATGTTGCAGTATTTCATCCCTTGGCTATTCAAAAGCTCAAACAAAGGATGTTGCTCCTCAATAACCTCGGCGGTGATATGGTCAGGGAAAACCCGATTCTGTTCTAATTGGCGAAGAACGTCTTCATCAAGACCTAGACGGTCGTAGTAAATGCTGCGGGCAAAGTTCCAGCGCTCATATTCGTGACCCATAACGACTTTGCAGTATCCAAGTTCCTTCCTAACATCCTCGGCTCGGACGTCGGTGAGAATGAATCCATCATAAGAAAGGATTTGGACGACCCAGTCGACTGGGAGAGCCCTCCAGGTCTTCAGTTCGAGATGAGTTCCATAGCGTGCCATGTAATGTTTGATCACTGGAAGGATATGTGGCTCTGCCCACTCTCCATAGAACTCATCCATAGCAAAGTCGACTATTTCAGTCATATTCTCAGCCGAAAGGCGGGACATGAACCGGTCCAAATACGAATGGAACCAACTGACAAGACCCCACTGGAGACAAACCCCCATTATTGGAATCAAGTTTTTGGCTTCGTAGTATTTGTCTCCCATGTTACCATACATACGGTTGATGATATGTTCAACGGCAGCCATGTCGACGAAGTCATCAATTGCGTCCCAATAGAAAGGAGATATATCGCTGCCAAGCTGTTCAAAAGCTTCTCTGAACATGGGGGCTTGGGAAAGAATGAAACGGTGAAGATTGAATGTCTTCCCGCCAGTTATGGCTAAGGTGACATCGGACCCGACCCCCATATGGATCCCCTGGTACAAGAGATAGTCCTTGAGATCTTGTCCTCTCGGAGTTTTTGAGACTGTATCCCCGATATACTTGTTATGACCTATGCCATTTTGATGTAGATTAACGATTGTGGGAGATACATACGTGAATCAGGCTCGCCTCCAAGTTCAAAGATCTCGCGAGTAGTTTTAAACCAAGCAGGAGCCCTCTGACGCCCCTTTTCTGCTGGCGACATGCCATAAGTGATTGGACTCTCCTTGAACGGGTTTCTGAAAGATTTTTCCCGTTCCCGGTCCCGGTCTCGTCGTTTCTTCTTCTTCTTCATCTGCTCTGGGCTAATGATTACGGGCGCGGACTGAGAGCCGACACGAAGTTTCTTATCCATGGCTCGAAGAAGAAAGGTATCAACTTCGTCCTCGTCATAGCCACAGACCGTGACGTCTTGAACATCCTTCCGATGGTGGATAACTCCGTACATGATGAATGATATCTCCAGATAATCGATAGAAAGTGTGAGAATGTTGGTGATGGTTGAGGAAAAGATGCAATGAACTTGATGATGAAAGTCTTAAATTTAGCTATAGGTAAGGGCGATATTATGTGCTGTTGAAAACATCACAAAAATATCCCATTGATGGTATTGAAGACGTCTCACCTCAGCGGAGGGCATTTAATGGCTTCAATGAAAGACTATGTAAGGACTTTAGACCTCGAATTTCCTCGCCGATAGCGATTGGCTCTTATCTAAGTAAAGCCAGAGCTTCCACTTTCAACACTCTCCCTTAGCTTCCCTTCTTCCCTTCCTCCTTCTCTCTAGCTCAGGTCTTCAATTGCCTCGAGCAAGGACTACTCCAATTTAATTTTTGACTACACCTTCCCCGTCGCTATCAAGTAACTCCGAACATGGTTCTAGTTTTCCTATAGAATCAAGATGCTATTTTATACCCTGTTCCTGGCTGCCCTAGAAATGCTATATTTATTTGATCTGATTCATGGAAGAGCTGTCGCTCAAAATGTCGCCGCTATGATCAACCCCCAATTTCTTTTGATCTTTTTGCACACCCTCAAGGATTTGATTGTTGACAATAAAACTACAAAATAGATTTTGATGCTGGCGTATATTTGATACTATTTTAGTAAGTTTTCTCTCTAATGTAAATTCAAATTGCTCTATCCTGAATCTAGTTTAATATTTTAATCTACTAGTGGACCAAAGACCATCCCCCATGTTTTCACCCTCCTCTCTTTCCCACCGTTGCTATTTGGGCCTCTGCAGCAGATTCTCATTGTGAGACTTGCTGTATCTTTTCCCAGCGACAAAACTTTAAGGATGCTACTGTCCTGTCCAAGACCAGGAATGCGGTCTGTGGATGCCGGTGGCTGCAGGTTGTGGTTGAGGTGGAGGATTTGCTCCTCAGTTTTTGACAAGGTGCTGAGAGATCTCTCATCCTTAGATTCCAAGAGCGAGTCGGCTCGTAAGTATACCCAATGTTATATTTACTTCTCTCCCTTTTTTGTCTATTCTTGTTGAGCCTAGCTAATTCGCTCTGAGATATGAGCGAGGGGGGGGTTGAGGTAATGAAGAGGGGTCCGTTGGTGGAGAAACGGTCCGCAATGTGGCCGGGCTGGGAGGCTACGGTCTGCCTCGGGGGATGACAAACTCCACAGTCTAGAGAGGGAAACAGCCCTCTATAATAAAATCGTCACACCAGACAATGACGTTAAAGCGCTGTCTAGTGAAGAGAAGAAAAACTCTTCAAAGTAAAAAACCACAACGGATGAGGATATTCTAGTCGTGGATAGTGTAGAGAGGCGAGCCCACGTGGACTTCTCGGACGCTTGGACAGCATCAATTGATTGCCAACGGCATATTTCGGGTTATTTGCACAGCTTGGAAGACCTTGTTCCCCCCTTTTCCGTTTGGATGAGAAACGGAAAGACCTTGGTTGTGGCATGGGACGTCGCATGTCGAGCCCGAATTTTGGCAGTCTCCCCGCGGAAGGTGTTTAGACTATTCTAGGGCCTATACGTCCCGGGGTTCGAAGGCAAGGCGATATCACTCTGATTTCTGGCGGCCTCTAAAGTTCAGATAGCTATTGAGGAAGATCGGGTCGCCACCCTCGAAAGGAAAGCCATTGTGGCGGAGGCTTTCAGGGTTAAGGATAGATACTTTCTCCCCTATATAGAGGGGCTGAAGGGAAGAAAGGAGCATATAGAGTCGTTGAGAGTGAAAAGTATCGCGGGGATGGAGAAGGTGGTGACAGAACGGAGGAAAGGAACGCAGAGAGAATGCAAAAGGCGAAAAGGGAGAGGGAGCGGCAGGTTATGGAGGCGAAAAGGCGGAGGGAGAATGAAGATTCAGACCGCTGGGGCTAGCTATGAGTTCAAAAATAAGTTTGAATGAACTTCTAGAACGAATGATGATGCTTCCAAGAGTAGTTTCAGAGGTCAAGGGGTAGTGGGGGCGGTGTTGCACTGTCGAGAGAGATCGAGAGTGGCTACCATGCATGTCTATAGCGACACTTCCACCAGTACCCTAAGAGGCCGGGTATCTTGAAGGAGATATTCAGAGAATAGACGTATTTTCCTTTTATCCTAAGATTTGTGGAGCATATACGTGTCTAGTCTTGGTCCCGGACGCTGTTGACCACAACCGTGCGTGTCTAGGTCTATGCAGTTAAAGTAGTCTCGTATTCCATGCCAATGGCTTTGTTGCATTTTCCGTGTTGCCGCCGCATCGCCCTTTTCGGCGTCACGTTGCACACGCTTTGTTACGAGGGGTAGATTTTCGACTTTGTGTCTGGTTACCAACGAGACCAGGGCCAACGAGACCAAATCAGGGCAACTAAATGGACAAACTGTTGTGCCGTCGAACACCACAATGTTGTCTAGTTCCAACGCGACCAGTGCCATCCAATATTCAATGCTTAGCGCATGAAAGAATTTTCTCACTCCTGTTATATTATAGTTACCATTTTTTTTTTTTTTTTTTTTGGGTAAGGCCGTTGTGAAATGAAAAACACAAAGTATAAAACAGCGAACTTTAGGTGGCACTGGTCTCGTTGGAATCAGACAGCATGGTGTTGTTCAGTGGCATACCAGTTTGCCCGTTTACTCCCTCGTACTTTGTTGCCACAATCCGCGAACGAAACTTGCTCGAACTCAAGCACTCCGTGTATCAATCATACGCCATTGGCGGTCGCTTCAAGGGACCTTCCTAGTATATACCAGCCGGTCTACTTTTTGTGCAATCATTGATATTATAGACCGGCGCGAAAACCTGGTCACCGGTAACTTCTAAAAGCGGAAACGAGGGCATATGGTATCGCGCATTCCTGTGGCTAAAGGCTCGCGCGTCTGCGGTTTGGGCACGCGAATTCAAATAGAAAGCATTTGGTCAACTATCGCTACTCGCTTCCAGCCCAACTTCTTCAAAACATATCGACAATTACTCCATACAACGGCATTCCTTCAAAAAGTTTCAGGGCCTTCCAGGGCCAAGGCTAGCTCAAAAAATATATCAGAGATGTCATCGTCGGAGCGCTCCTCAAAACGAGTCAAGCTCTCGCCGTCATCATCCTTAAACCGTGACATCTCCCCGCCTCCGCTTCGCCGCCAGTCTGCCGCTGTTAGCATGGTTGCCACCGTCACAAGTTCCACTAATAGCCCCGCCATCGTCTCAAGCTTAGCGGAAACTGCCAACCGCACAGAAACCCAACCCTTGGAGATATCAGACAACGCTGATTTGATAATATCTTCGCCGTTCAAACTCACACATATCAGAAACCTAACCATAAATAAAAACATCGACACGATCACAATATCTGATATCCTTGGCTCTCCTTTGATACGTGAAATATGGTCTTTCAACTTCATGCACGATCTGGAATGGATGGTCTCCCATCTGGACGAAGATGTGGCAAAGAGCATTAAAATCAAAATCATTCATGGCAATTGGAGGAAAGAAGATGCGAGCAGAAAGGCATTAGAAAATGAGCGAGAAAAATTGGTTGACCCTGATAGCTCCAATGGAGGGTACGATATCGAGCTCATCACAGCATATATGCCCGATCCGTTTGGAACGCATCACACCAAGATGCTTGTACTGTTTTATCACGATGATACGGCGGAGATTGTTATACACACTGCAAATATGATTCCATGGGATTGGTCAAATATGACTCAGGCAGTTTGGCGATCTCCTAGGCTCCCGCTGTTAGTTGATGATAAAAACTTCAGTAGCAGTAGCGGCAGTAGTAATAGTGGTGAACGGAGAGAAGGGATAGGATACACCTTCAAAGAAGCCTTCATGGCATATATCAAGGCATACGGCTGGAGGACTAAGGGTCTAACGGAGCAAGTTACCAAATACGATTTCCGAAATGTGAGGGCTGTTTTCGTTGGACATGTCCCTGGGGACCATCCAGTCAACGGTACTGAAAACAAATTATTTGGATGGGGGAAGGTTAAGAGAGTGCTGGCTAGAGTTGGAAGGGGCAGTGGTCACGGGATCAATCGAGCTGGAAGGGTACTTTATCCAGTACAAGGGGGTGGAGAGGTCGCCATGCAAGTAAGCATGGCTCGCCCTACAGTAATCGAAATCATGGATCTGTGATTGCCAAACTAATACCAGGTGCGCGCCATAGTGCTCATCCGTGGCAACCCTAGGAGAAGCATATTTTGACAGCGTACTTTATCCAACATTCTCTACCTGCCGACCGGGAGGCAGCCAATTGAACGCATTCGAGGCTCTACGCGCACCCAATTTGACCAAAACTTCCAACCCCAACTCTAATTCCAACCATCCAAACTTCGCCCTTATCTTTCCTACAGTCGAAAACGTCCGCACATCTGTCCTAGGCTGGGACGGCGGAGACTCGATATTCCTCAAATCCCAAAAGCCAGCTGATAAAGCCCAAATAAAATATCTGAAGCCCATGCTCAGGGTCTGGGGCCAACCACCCGTTGGATTATCAACTAGCGTATCGGTCGAGGCCGAAAGAGGGAAAGCTACCCCTCATATCAAGACCTACAACTGCTTCTCGCCTCCTAGAGCTGACAATGAAGGTTGTGAATACACCAAAGATTATGACGACGAAAATGAAATTGGGGCACCAACGATAGTCCCTATGGACTGGGCGATGATTACCTCAGCAAACTTGAGTAAACAAGCCTGGGGGAACCCTGCTAGGGGCAGCGGACACTCTGCAACGAGTAAAATCCAGTCCTACGAAGTTGGAGTTCTAGTGCATCCAGGACTATGGAAAGACTTATTAAAAGGTGACACCGGGAGTGTGACTATGTCAGCGGTTGGAGGCAAGGACTGGCTAGCGGGCGGTGGTACTAGAGTCCGGGATACCGATGTTTCAGAGTCAATGGATGGAAAGTGCGGCACAATAAAAATTGGGATCAGATTAGCCTACGACTATCCTTTGAAGCCATATACCAATAGCGATGAGCCTTGGTGCAAGGATACGTCATATACTGTAAGGGATTGGAAGGGTATTACCTGGCCACCGAAGTGGGAGGAAAGGCTTAGAGCAGCTATGGGAATATTTCCAAGCGAGGAAGAAGATGAAGAATGATATTAAAATTCGGCTACACAATTCCGCAGTCTTGTCGACAAGCTCGTGAAAATAAATCAAGTGCACCATTGGCTGTAAATACAGGTATTGAGGCAAACCGTGGGCTGTGGCGATTTGGCCCATATTAATTATCCTCACAAACTTAAACTCGGAGCTATGTACGTGGTTCGGCCTTACTAGATGCGCATAAAATAACCCAACCCTGAAAAGCTGAGATTCGCACAGTGCATTAGATACTAGTCAGAACGCGCCTCACCGCAACCATCGAGGGTCGTGGTTCCTTTATTAAAGGACTATGGGATGCTAAAACGATACCAAGTAACAAGGCCCCGCGGTACCCCTACGTACACCTTTGCCGCAATTTTAATACCATCCCTAACATGTACATATATTATGGAGGCTTGGTACAATCGGTTACTCACTAAAGAGAACTCATCCATGCAGATTAATTCAATATTCAAGCTGCAATACAAATCCAAGCACTGTTTCATAAAAGTAATTAATAAGTCGATTCGGCAAAGAAACTACTACTACACTTTGTCTCATACTACACTAACCTCGCGTTCGAATTAAAGGCCTCGAATCTCGCACTATAAGCTTTAAAGGCGGATATTGTACATATAGTATATAGCATTCACTCATATTCGATGTTAGGGATGATCTATTGATAGTACTAATACATCTCCGAAAGTAGCTTAGAGCTTAGACGAATCAACAATTCCAATCTCACAAACAGATACGCCGGCCACATCTTAAAGTGAATACCAGTCGACGGGTTAATATGCTTTTTCAGGGCTTGATCTTCATTATGGTCACTATAGTCGCCGGGTTTGGCGTGCCGAAGGCAATACCAAGTGAATTAACTAGCATAGAAAGGCTGAACAGCGACCAAGCTCCTAAAATCATACCTGTGCCCAATAACCCCCAAAACCAACACCGAGCCATCCATTACTCAGACTTTTACCACCCATTTAAGGTTATATGCCCTCCTGCTTCAACCATCCGAAATGCCGCCGACGATGACCCGGAAAGATATCCTAAGTTAGGGGGCTTTTCCCGCCCCAGGTATTCTACGGCGCACCCCCAGTACGCGAGCGCTGATCGCCGAAGGTGCCTCCAATGTCAATGCGACCAAACAACCGGCCTTCTGATACCAAATCCTGATGCTAGGAGCTCTTGCAGCGGCGAGGACACTCAGGCGCCAAGATTTCTCCTGCTGAGGTGTACACTTTGGTTGGGTATGGCATCCCTCTGTTTTGATTTTATACTTCTCAAATAATCCACACGCCTGGTCTCGAGGCCTCGTGGGCCAGCCTCCACGAAGTAACCCGTACATACCCTTCGTATTACATACATATATTCATGACCCTGTTATGGTCCCTGTTAGGGAGATTTCAATACGTACAGTGGTAGCTAACTCCAGATTTACGTGACACTATCCGTAAATATCGTATAACTAGGATGTAGCTGTACCGCTGAGCTCAAGATCCCCGATTTAAGTTCTGGGGTCAGACGCACAGACCTCCAAGAGGCGCTGGATAACGTTCCAGTCGCCGTTAAGCAACAAAATCCTTCTTGGGGGTTCTGGACTTTAAATGGGCTGGAGCCGACTTGGAGGACTTGGAAAAACTTTATTCCACCAAATGCGGGTGGCGGTGGTAGTGGCGGTGGTATTGGAGAGCTAGCCCCTGGAACTAAAGAACCTTTTTACCTCTTTGGGCCGAATGAGAAGGGTTTTGATGTATATAGATCAGCTAGTCTGGTCGGTTTGGGTGCGGGCAGGGCGTTCAAAGGGTCTGGTTCTGGAGGGTTGTTTCACTCTAGGAAGCGGGAGGTGGGGGTCTAAGGTATAGATAGTGCCGAAAATGAGCGAGTAGAGTAGCACTCTGGATTTGTTTTATTCCCATCAGGGTGTTGTTTTAGAGCGTATTCGCACGGTCAATTATTGACATGGGGTCCCTTAACTTTGAATTCGGTAGTGTGCAAGATGTATATACACCTTGGGAATCTTAGTCACATATGAAATGAAACTGGTCTCATTAACTAACCTCCAAGAAACGGCCAACGGAGCCTATATAACTGCTTCATACGCCGTCGAAAAAACCTGCAGTACTCGTTAAAGCACATTAGTTGTTTATCACAAGTCGACGACTATAAGAAGCTTACAGAAATAATATCTATATACCGTGGAGGAAGGTGGTGAGCTTTATAAGGATCTTGATGTTGCTGCACCGTGTTGTCTAGTACCAACAAGAAAATGTTGCTCAAAGGCGCCTCAAAATCTCGAGCTCAGGAGTATATTTTTCAAACGATGACACTTTTATCATGACATACACCCCGTTGTGAGTACTGGTATACAGTATAGTGCCACGATATACTGATGTGAATTTTGTATCGAAATCCCTAAAATATTTTGTAAAATCAGATCGATTATATAATACATAAGTCTACTTACAGTAAGGAAGGCAGGGTATAAATTAGGTATGAGGTGAAGTCAAGCCGCGATGTTTATATAGCTCACAGTTGTCATATCTATAGCCAAATAAGCTAGTAGGCGGTCGATCCGAGGGATTATGCGATTTCTAGGCCCTCTATCGAAATATCAGCTACAGACGAAACTGGGTCTTAGGTTGGGCTTCATTGCGGTAAAGAACTATTAAATTTGTGAAGAGGCCTTAAGGCGTCTTTGGGACACAAGAGAGCCATTCAAAAACTGCACTAAATTCCCTAGGGTAGGTACTTATCAACTGAATAGAAATATAATACGATGTTGGTGCCAGTATATGTACTCAAAACATCCTGCGCCACCCGTTATAGCTCCTATGGTTTTGATGCTTCGGAGTCTCAATTTTCTGCTTCTCTGCAGCTAGATCTGGTTTGGGAACCCTGCGCATAGTTTAAAATTAGGATACATGCACGGAGGCTAGGCTAGGCGGTCTGCCTTCACCGTTAATGTTAGTGAGTTTTGACCAACTATGGCCTGGCTATACACCAGATAACTATAGGCGATATAGTGGGCCTGGCCAGGCCCGATGGGATAATATTACGGGGAGGTTTAAGCGACCCTGTCGACCGATGATTGGCTAATACCATATTTTGAGATGCTTCTCCTATTGGACAATCCCATTTTTTTACGGTTCAGGTTTCCCTCGGGTTTAGGAAACGAGAAGTAACATGCACGGTTTGACCGAGACTTTAGCCTGACATGGAATGAACATCAGGCTTCCAAGGGCCTAAGAGATTAGTGCAATCAAGCGGCCGTGGAAGCTACCTCTCATAGCAGCTTCCACCCTATATAGGTATTATCAAATCCTCCAAATCTCCCGTTTCTTTCTATTTCTCTTTAGAACCACTTCTTCGATTAACTCCATTCAAGTTTCCAACACGGCAAGTCCAAGGCGGCTGCGCATACTTCGATACACACCCACCTGCAGAACTAGAGCCGACTCCCAGCCCAAGGTCTAAATCTAGGGAACTTCTGAAAGCTGTCGCGCCTTTGACGCTGACCAGTATACTATCAAGCACTGTATATCTTGCTCTTGTATACATATCGATATATATTAGTCTCGGGGGCCTAGGCGTACACAAAGCCGAAGATATATCGATATATCTTGACATTAAAATAACGAGTCAAATAGCTAAGATAGAGTAACGATTCGTAACCTATTACACCGGCGGCATCATCAGCACACGAATGCCAATGAATACCATGGCGCTGGTGCCTCGATCGCGAGTCCTAGACGGCCATGTCACCAAAGTATCGAAGAGAAAACTTGATGTAGCGAGGCTCCCTAAGCGACCATCTTGGCTACAGTCACTTGAAAAATACCACAGCGAAATAAAATACTTGTATGTCCATTGCAAATATGGGCGAGAGGAGTTGTATGAAACTATGGAGAAATTATTTAATATTGGCGCAACGTAAGGCCACCACATGCATGAATTAGTACAGTACTGCATATTGTTACCAGGTCACATTTAAAGATTTTATTCATTAGCTAACTATAAATCGATGTATGACCATGGAATTCATGACACCGCAGCAAAAAGAGTTACGACTATTTTCTCGGGCGGGCTGAATTTCGGAAAAACCTTACGGATGCGGAGTGGAATACCCTAGCGCCATACTATTCTGCTTGTTCTGCGCTCAATATCGAGGTTGCCGTAAAGCTTCAAGGTGGATATGTTATCGATCCAAACGCCGTAAAAAAAGGAGTAAGCAGGACAAGACCCATGATTAAAATGATCGAAGGTATGCTAGGTACCGTCCAAGCCCAGGCCTGGACATCAAAAGCAAATCGAACTAATAGCAGATATTTCAACTTGTAATTAGCCACTGCCTACACAAAGCCCGGAGAGCCCTTCACCTTCGGCAGCATGACTGCGTTTAACCCTGAAAGCACAACAACTCATTGCCCTATTCCAACATCGTTTATCAGTAAACTACCGTGTGCCATGTTATTCAAGTTTCTCGTGCAGATATGCATTGATTTATCTCAACAAAATGGTCGTAGCTTAGGGGATTTGCTAAATAGCAAAACATTTCGCCATCTCTGGAGACTGCTATACCTGGTTTCTAACAACTTTCTAAGTTGGATAGAGCTCGACCAACTACTCGATGATATCGCGTTAAGCTCAAACTCGTCCAAAGAACTGATGTTTACATCAAACCAATTACAAGAGACACCCTTTATCGGAGATAACGAAGCCAAACCAATCAGCAACGATGTTTTCGCCTCCCGCCAATCCCTGAAATCCTTACTATCCATGAAGACAGTATCAGTGGAGTCTTTTGCCGAGAACTTACTCCCACTTCTGATTCTTCGCCAGGACGAGGACATGTTATCACATATTTTTCTTACACATGGCACTGGGTCTATTACAATCAAATGGTATACTGGGCTTCTGGAAATCGACCTTAAGCAAAGTATGGGATACTTCTTCAAGATCGACGAGGATCCGCAATATTTCTATCATAAATATGGATCGCAGCCCCATGGTCATGATTACTTCAAATCCCTGAGACAGTTCCTCCTCAAGGGCATCAAGACGTATATGCCGGTTGCGCTCACAGCACAAGAAGCAGCAGCGCTGATCTCATACACAATTCACGATGGAAACATTAGCCTAGAATCTATGGCCCTCTTGTTTCTAGACACCCTTACACTTTCAGACGTCGAGGAACAATACGAACTTTTATATGGAACTTCCGTGTTGGACTCACCATCAAAATTCACGATGGAAGAACTGCTACGCCATGGCTTCCGGAGGAATATCCACATAATAGCCCTAGAAGCTGTAATTAAAAACAGCTATCATGAGGCTGTCGTGCTTCTTCCGCGGACGAGGCTGGATTTATCGAATACGCCACTGGAAGGTCTTGGCCTTGGTGCACTGTGTTCCATATATGGGAATGTCTGGGACTTCCTTGGAAAGGATAAAATGCGCCAACTAATCATACTAGCTGAGGAAGAGGCTAGAGACCCAACTTGCAAACGTAAATACCTTCACCCACAAGATATCCTATCGATATCATTCCGAGCAAGCGATTTGGAGCTCGCCGATTTTACCATGGATCTTTTTATTACCTACCCAGAACTACATGGCTTGACTATAGAATCACTCCTCATGGGATCTATCGTCACTATGGATCTGCCGAACTCTTCGCTTAATTTGTTAGATTTGCCGAACCCATCGAGCAGTGAAAATAGCATATCAAAGGCTGAGCTGTTGCACAATCTCTCCAAATCTAAATATCAGCAAAGGTTACGGAACTACGATATTTCTTCACCGGAATCTCTCAACCGGCAATTGCACTCTGCAGTGTGGGAACGCAACCTCTCCTCTACCCGATTTTTGATTGGACTTGGCGCAGACCCAAACGCAGAGAACTCTTTACACGAGACCCCATTAATTACGGCGATATTGAAAGAAAGAGACGATAACTTTGAAGAACCGGATTTGCAGCTCATTGCTGAGGTCAGTGTATTCTTTGAGCTGATCGTTAACGGCGCAGATGTCGGGCGTCTGGAAAACTTCGAAATCGAGATGGATGGTTACCAGTATCAAGTTAACGATCATTTGGTAGAGGCAGCTAACAACTGGGAAAAGGATCAGATCACAAAGCTATGGGAAGCCCGTTTTGTTCTAGTTTCTGGGATACCAGTTGTTGGGTCGGATAGCGCCATAAATACCGAAATACCCTCATTATATTGGGTAGGCTTACCATATTCTCAATTAGAGCCAACCGAAACTTATCCGGGATCTGCAGATTTCGGCACGGGTCGGGATAATGATCGCCTGCACGAAGAGCAGTACGAGAGTTTCGATTGGCTCCAGGGCAAAATATTTCAGATGATGAGGGATCTCGAGTCTTTGAACAATCAGACCTGCTCTCAGTACAGAGACAGCCTGAAAGATGAAGAGGTCCGACGGTTGTTAGGAAGGCCAAATTGCCGGAGACTCGCTCTCGAGGCTGACGATATTGAGGGTGAATCATATGCATCAACTCTCACACTTCTCCAATATCTAAGTGCTTTCGGCAGTGTTGACCTTTTGGATTATTTCTTTCAGTCATACCCTGAAGAAGCTAGAATGCAGATCAAAAAAGATTATTCATCAACAACATCGCCTCTGCAGGTAGCCGCAGCTTATAACCACTTTGAATGTCTTAAGTTCCTCGTCAAAAAGGGGTCTAACCCACGGGAAAAAGTTCAACACTCCGTCTGGGAGGCGAGATTGTTTAAGAACTCAGGTATAAAAAATATTGGCCGTGGTATGACCTGCCTACATTATGCTGTTCAGTATAGAAACTTCGAAATGGTCTTGTATCTTGTCGAGCATGGGGCAGACATCGGTGCAAAAAAGTCATCCTTCTACCCAGGCATACGCGACATGCACATGTCTCAAAAGCCTTCTAGACGTTATGAGTGGAAGGACGGGGATATGTCTGTCCTTAAATTGGCGATCATAAACGGGCAGGTGGACTGTGTTTCCTTGTTTCTTACTAAAAGGCCGGACGCGGTAATCGAAGCGCTGAACATAGCAATGCACCACCGCCAAACGCGTATACAACAGCTAATACGAAACACCTGGAATTTGGAAATAGCCTTATCCCATCTATATGAGTTATCTCCAGCAGAAAAGGAGGGTAAGAGATGGATAAAATCTAGCACTCTAAAAATACGAGATAAGTGTAAGTAGTCAAATTAAACTTGGCCTTGTAGATCTATGGTCTGTTGCTAACTTGTGTACTGAAGTCAAATTAGCTACACAATCTCGGAAACGGCGTATTCTCCCGAAACATCAAGTTTCGGCCGAGCTCTCTTGAGAAAATTGGTCTAATTATCAGGTTCTATATCTTTAAAATTGACATAATTTTCGAAGCCATTGGTTGATATCAATTGGTGTACATGTGTAATTATATGTGTAGATTTCTGTGTTGAGCTGTTGAAACCTGCTAGGCTTACTTTGAACCAATGGGTGGGAGATATCGACACAACATTGGATCTTATGATGATATATACTTGCCTATTGACCGGAAATTACATCGACCAATGTTATCGATATGTCAATACCGGCACGCCCCAACATTAATATAGCTGCGAAAGCTCGTATTATGCCCTCCAACCCCGCCATTAACGCGCGCTCCACTGGACCTCACGATCGTCCGAACTTTGAATCCCAAACGGCTTGTGCGTTAGGTCGCAACCCCACTCTCTAAACCGAGTCCATTCACTTTTGAATTTCCAGGTGCATGCACTTCCTCAGGTTATGTTGCATACGCCTGGCCGGGTAACACAATTAAGCTGTGACCATACCCTTGCCAATATAGGTGTCTTTGATTTAACCCGCTGACATGCAGCCTTAGGTTAAAGAAGGAAACCGCAAGATCCGAGAAATACGATCGATTCAAGAAATAGCAACGTTAACCCTTCACTAATCTACAAAATATGTGAGCCTTAAGATCCGAATCGTGAGAACGAGAACAGCATTATGCCTGCGTGCCCAGATGCCTAGAAATCTTACGCTGATAGCATATGCCAAGTCTAGGAATCCCTGCGGCTTAGGGATCCCAGGCCGACGCCCAAAATCGCAGATAGGAAGACTTTGAAGGGGCTGTGAATCAAATTGTCCCCCATGCACAAAGCAAGGGCTTGCAGACCTGCATCTCGATCTATTTTTGAAGCCACTGGCATGGAAATGATGTTAAGGTGCGATAGTCACTCAAGTACTTACGGCGTAGTGCATTTGGACTCGTACTCGCCTGTTCGCTCGTTCGCCCATACGTGCATGGATGGCATGGCCTGGTGCGAGTTAGTCAGGATGTATTACAACGGCCGAATTTATCCCCACCCGCTGCAAAATGGCTTTGGTCCAACCTCGCTGAGCCTTTAAATACAATCAGCCTCCCGCCCCTCATTGTTTAGAAAGGATGCAGCCGTCATTTCTAGACCCCCTTCGTCGGTTCTTCTGGCGGGGAGTTCTGTCTCATCTTTCCTCCGCGCGCCTGTGATTCCTGCGGGTAGGCGACCGAATACCTCAATAGGTTTCCGACAACTATTTGAAAAAGGGTCTTAAGAGACGGGAAACCAGGGAGTTTGGATCCGAAAATGCGTCTGCGGTTGGTTTCGGCATCGCTGTTGTGCCTCGCGACAACACAGTTCGCGACATCAGTCGAGGCAATAAAAGCAGTCAGCTTGAAACTGCGATCGAATCCGAAAGCCGACCTGAAGTTAACTAAGAGGGATTATATCTCGACTTCCTTCCGACCAAATGTATTGCAACAATTCCCAATCCATGCCAAGATATAGGGCCGCTTCTCGAATTAGGGATGGTATTCTAATTGCACATAATTGCGTCGCTGTGGCACGTATAGAACGAAACAGTTTTCGGCTTCTACGTCGATGTCCTTGTCGGTATGCAAGAACTAAATTTAACCTAGTTGCCATCCGTCGTGTCGCGGGAACGGATAGTTAGTTAATGATATACACGCATGTATAGGAACGCCGCCGCAATTTTTCTCCTTGGCGTTTAGTACTAGCCCGGTAACATGGCTCCCGTCGCCTAAGAACTACACCGTCGAAGAGTTCTGCGATGAGAATGCAACAGGCAATCAATTTTGGTCTTGCCACTACGATACTTTCTGTGAGTTAATGGCTGGCTATGGGGTATGAGGCTTTGTGTAGTGAATTATCCGGCTGACGAGAATTTGTCACATCGTTGTAGACGAACCAAATAAATCATCGACCTATGTTCCCAAGCGCGGAACACTAAATAATGTCTACGGCAATGAGTTATTTGTGAGCATTCCAACTGGCTATGATTGACTTTATTCATCCGATATTTCTCTCCTCAATATTGACAGAATGCGATTCCAACGTTTAGGCCAGAGGGACCTTGGGCTCCGATGTGTTCAAAATCAACCAGCTCACAGTACCTGATGTCTCCTTCGGTCTCGCTACCAACTTTACAAGTGCTGCAGAGCTTGGCTTGGGTGTCGACTTTGCCCGTGCATTCTCTCGATACCCTTCACTGCCGGAGGTTATGGCTGCAGACGGTGCCACAAATCTTGTTCTTTATAGTATCTACGTTAATGATATTAGGAACGACGGAGGGGACATATTCTTTGGTGCAGTTGACGAAGCCAAGTATGAAGGCATGCTTGCAACTTTCGAGAGCAGCAGGGTTGGGCGGGTGAATGTGAATGGGGTATACTGGATCGGCCCGGATGGGAATAATTCTACCATCGCAGATTCTCAGGATCTCGGAGACCAAAACGTTGCAGAGATTCAGCTTGGAACTCCGTGAGTCTACTTCTTCAACACTTCATACACAGGCCTTATGAAGATTTATAGCCCTGACGTGAAGTTTACGCCCGAATCTAGGTCATTATGGCTACCCAATAGTATCTACCGCGGTCTGGTTGAGGCTATCCCAGTATTAACATTTGCAACCTCTTATGACGCTTATACCGTCGACTGCGATGTAGCCAATTCAGATCTCGGGAATATTCAATTCGATTTCGGCGAATCAATAATCTCGATTCCAGTCAGACAAATGTTGGTAGAGTATCCAACTGGGAGCGGGGTTTGCGTCTTCACGGTCTACCAAAGCACAAAGACAAGGGCAACTAGTGCAGACTTCTTGCTAGGAACCCCATTCCTACGGTAGGCGCCCTTGGTTGATATGTTGAGTGGTCTTATACGATCATGGTCGGGCTAATACATTTGGAGGATTTTAGATCGGCGTTTACGGTTTTCGACTACACCAACAACCAAACTTCTATTGCACAATCCGTAGCCAACTCCACTGCTTCAACTCTGCGCGAGGTACCCGAAGGTGGTATTCTAGCCATGTCCCAACGTTCGGGCAACCCGCCGCCAGAAACCCCGCCGCAAAGGAACCCAAGCGGGTCAGCCACTTCCAGTCCAACGGTCTCCGTCGTCCCTTCCGATAACAATGATTCAGGCCCTCCTATCGCAGCGATCGTAGGTGGTTCGTTAGGCGGCGCTGCCGCTCTTATTATTGCCGGGGTTCTCATCTGGCTCTTCGTCACCAGAAACAAGAAGGACACGGAACCAGAAATGCCATTGCCTCCCGCCGAGGCATTCCCGCCAAGGCCTCAGGGGCATGGATTTGATACCAGGCCTCAGGATATGGGCCCCACGGATCCAAACTTAACGGGATATAAACCTCAAATGACTGCCGTACAACACACATACGGTGCGCCTTCAAGTCAAGCCTCACAGCCACCAGGTGCAACGCAGATAACATCACCACCTACCAGCTACCACGAAAATTGGGGCAATAGTGGCTTCGCAGCGGGTCACCCCACGAATAATGGTCGCCCGGTAAGTTTGGTGAGTCGCGGTAGCACGACGGGTAGTTATGGTCAAGATCTGTCAATTTACGGAGGACAGCAGGGACAAGGTGGGAGCCAAAATGGTATGCCATCGCCACCACTTAATGCTACGGGTGTTTATGGAAATTATGGGTATAGCGGATATAATCAGTATTAGAACACTTGGTAGAATTAACCAAGTGGTTGGGACACAATCCAATCATTTAATGAGGCATGCTCCGATGGTCTTATTTTCTTACTACTATGTCTACAACCTATGAAGGTTTGTCCTTCTACGACAACCTCTTCTCCGCATCCATGCATAGTCTATAACGCATTGTATGCATATAATCTAAGTATTAATTATGGCTAGATTTAATTTCAAGCAGTAGATCAATTGAAAGTTTTCAGATGGAGCATCCTTTCGCCTCGCACTACGCTTACACTTAAAGAATAACAAATAATTAATCAGCAAATCATGAAGATAAATCGGCCTAGGAAGCTAGTCTCGAAACCAGTCGATTATATGAAGTCTGTTCCGAAACGGCCTCCGAATCCGCACTTTTGCCCATCGTGCTGTTCTTTTCCTTCGAATCAACCAACCTAAACAACTCCTCCCGGTCTTTATCCCTGATCAAGGACAGCTTCCCCAAGGGTATCACTTCCACGTCGACCTTCTCCCACCTATTGCCTAGAATTCCATCACATTCCCACCTGACATCTAGAATCCTCCTCCTCATTTCCATTGCTTCGTTTAAAAATCGCATCATCCCGGTTCCACACCACCCTCGCATCTGCGGGCGTACAGAATAACCCTTCAAATTGAAAGTCAGTTTTTTAACCTTCTGCAGCTTCACCGCGACCTCAATAGCCTCCTTAAACCCTACTTCTCCAGCACTTCCCATCTGTAACTCCTCCAACTGTTCACACATCATCAAAGCCTTCTTCGCAGCTGGGATATGGTTCCCTAGACTCCAGGGCTCCAATAAATTCAACTGCTCCACCATTTTGTGTTGTTCCACCTTCCCTGGTCCTTCGCCACAGCGGATATGTTGATTTCCTGGGAACATTTTAAGTTTTCTTAGAGTTGAGGCATGTTTTGGAATCACCTCCTGCCAAAACTCGTTCATAAACGCTAGCATACCGTTGTGCTCTGCCGTGCAGAATTCTTTGGTGGCGGTACGGCCGCAGCGGTAGGGCACCATATGGATCGATAGACTGGTTAAAGTATTGGAGTATGAGGAGAGATAGTTTAGTAGCATCCTCGATGCATTGAGTTCCGATACATGGGTGAGTTGAATGCCATGTTCGCGGAGGGCGTCCCATATCGACCTCATGATCGTAGATTCTGCGCGAAGCTCGGTTTGTGATGTTAAGGCTTTCAGTTGCGATAAGAACTTCGGGATGAGGTAGTCTGGGAACGGGTCGTTTATTGTGCCGTATTTGAGCGTTAGTTGTTGAAGGTTGAATGGGACGGTTTGGGCTTGTAGGAAGTCAAAGGCAGTGGTTTCCAGTTCGTAGGATGGTTCGAAGTTTAGTGACTTCAGGCGGGGTAGATAGTTTAATGTGTCCAGTGATTTCTGATCCCATAAGAGTATGGTTAAGTGAGTGAGATTTATGAAGGCTTTGAAGGCGGGGTAAGGGTTGTATTGCGGGGATGGAGGATCATATGGATCCATATCAATAGTGGGATGCAGTTCCAGATGTGTGACTGATTCAGCAATCGGAGAGAAATCCATCTCTCGAGACAGATTGCAGAACGATATATTCCATCTCAGAGTCTTGAGTTTCTTCATGCTACAGATGAAGTTCTGGAGGATCTTGACGCCGACTGGAGAGAAGTCATCGGTATCCTGCTGGATCGGCTCATCGTAGAGAAATTTGACGGCATCTCGGATTTGATAGGCACTAATATTTAGATCCTGAATATTTGAAGTCAAGAACTCTAGCCCTTCGAGGGACTTTATGGATTCAATTTTGCGAATCAATTCGATTTGCTTTTCAGGTGCCACTCTTTCGGCGAGATTTGCACCATGGCCTCGAATATGCTTTAAGCTCAACGTGTACTGCCGAAATAAAAATGGAGTTGCAATACTGCTTACTACTCGGTTTACAAACCGGAGGTCTTTCAGCGAGGAATGAGGCACCTATGCAAGATCGTAAAGTGCATTTATTACCTAGTTAGCGACGTCTAAAATGTGTTGAGTGTGTGGTGCTTTTCCGCGCCATTGTATGACATGGCAGCGTCGTGTCATGGTTGGCCACCTACCACTTCAATTATCTGTTGGAGAATCTCGACGGGGAGGCCCAGCAAAAGGCTCTGGGTGCTGTTGCCGTCCGCGGTTTCCATCACGTAAGCAGTAGTATTAGAACCGCCGGATATGGATTTGAAATGCTGTTTTTGAAATGAGGCTTTATCTCCGGGAGGCAGCTATGGAGAGCTCACGCCTCGGCTGCTTCGAATATTAACTTGAGGACTCGAATCGAATAGACCAACTGCAGCAATCCAGATTGTTTGTTCGTGTTAGTGTTTAGGATCCAGCCGGGACAAGGGTTCAAATAAATCAATGCGAAGCCAAGTTGAACGGTCGCCTCGCTCCAAGATGATTGATACAATGAGGGAAAGAACAATATAGCGGCTAAATGACTTTTCTTATATTCCGAGTACGTAACCTAGGTGAGTACTTGCCTACTAAATCTTTCTTCGTCACTAGACTGAAGAGCAATACGTAAACAGATAGCGAATCAAGTCACGAGATACGGACATAAATCAGGTCGAGGCGGCGGCCGCCAACCAGCTAGCGTGGTCTTATTCATCCTCAGTTTTGACAGTCGATGCGACTTGACTGGGCACCACCGGCTGCCTGCCTCCAAAAAAAAATGACACGCAACGCACCCAACTTTCCGACCTCCGGCCTCCTCGATTTCCTAACAAGGGCCTCCCCCGATTTCAATGCGTGAAAAGAAAGTCAAGGTGGGTATTGCGTATGTAATGCAAAATGCATGTCCAGCACAGCATATGTAAGAAAAAGCACGAGGCGAGCAACATCGTCGGTACGTACCGGTCGAATCGTCCAAGGTATTTAGACTGAAGCTTGATGGGAATGTACGACAGGCGCCAGTCCCCTTTAAGTTAATCAAATGTATCAAACGTTTACCCTTTTTCCTTGGGCAATACATCAGTGGACCGATTGCTAGATTTTACAGCTAAAATGCGCCATGGGTACTTGTATGTACATTTCTGCGTGTGGCAACTACTTTTTTTTTTCTTCAACGAAGAAAAGCAATGCACCATGGGTCTGGACCGTGGCGAAGTCTTGCGAGAGTTTATTTTCACGACGGTTAACTCAACCTAAAGCGTTGATGGTGAAGACGGTTGTAGCTAGCTTCAGACAATAGCTGCTTTACTGGTATATATCGTGGTACCCGAGTTACCAGGTAGATCCCTTAATTGTTACAAGGATGTATATATGTCCCTTACACACCTCCACCTGATAACATTCTTGTACTCTGCAGCTGCAGCCACCACACTAGCTGTCATTTAACGCACGCCACGTATTTAGGCAGGGTCCCAGCTCAGAGCCAAGTAGACAGGTCTGGCAGGCCTTGAGCTGTCAGTGAAGCATAAATAGAGAAGCTGTTCCCACCTATTGTTCAGTTCTTCAGTCGTCCTGGTGGCTACAGATCTATAGGCACAGTCCGATTCCTTCCTTTACCTCCGCTCTCGCCATAATCATAACTTTGCATCCTCAAGAAAACCCGATCCCACTCTCAAAGCCTTCACCTCCAATTTCAAAAAAGAAACCCCTCACTACTTAACAAAATGCCAGTCCTATATCTCTTCATGATCATCGGCGGAATCATCAAAGGAGTCATCTTCCTGATCCGACCAGACTACAATATTGGCGCCCACAACAATCGACATTAGAAAGGCTGGGGTGTATGGGTTAATACGAGGCCGGCCTCGCATAAACCATCTCGAAGATCAAATTTACGTTCCTACGATTATCTCTTTCAAGCTTCTAAATTCAACGGCGTCTTGGGAACTACGATGATGGCATGAATCAAAATTATACTGGCCATGGCTTCAAATTACGGATTATACGACAGACATATATACACTATTTTAAATACTTACGCTTGATGATATCACGACCACACCGCAACAGCGACACTCACGATGGCTATTGATCCCCGCTGCCGGCCCAACACCAAAGTCCAAGGGCATGGCGCAAAGATAGTCGAAGGTTACTGAAAAACAACCCAGTGGAGTCATTTTCTATGGTCGGCGAAATACATATTTTCTTCATGATGCTTTTTTTTTAAACATTATAAACCGGGGGGTCGAATGTAACACATAAATATAGGGGTTGCTTTGCTTTATGTAAATAGAGGAACGTTCAGTTGCATTCTACTATTTTCTCTTTCCTTTTTTTTTTCGCGGGGCAGGTTCGAATGGAGGTTTCGGTTGAGGGCTCGTCGATATAGATAGTATAGTTTAGAGTATAGGATGATTAAAGCCACATCAATTGATCAACTGTCCTTCACTTCTTGCTCCAGCTATCCGTCCACACCCCACTATCGTAGTAGAAAGCAATCATTCGTGACTAAAAAGTAACACGAATTAGATCCCGAGCAGCGCCGTGACAAGAAAGAAAACCCTAAATACAGTCTGAGGTATACAAAGAAAAGAAAAGAAAAGGGAATAATAAATAGTGAAGGCGAGCGGGTGATTGAGAAAGAACAAAAGAATGAATCAAGTCAAGGACAAGTTCGGTTCGAGCGCTTTACATGGTAGTTCCAGATGGTTGGTAGGAATGCGTCCCCTGGAATCCGAAGGCGGGCTTGGGGATACGCTTCAGGCCCAAATGGTCTCGGATGAAATCTTCGGTCTCCTGCTTCTCTCTTTTGAGGCCGATGAAAAGGGTGTCTATCGTTTCCCCTTTTTCGAAAATAATAGCTGTGGCGGGATGATCAGGGTCCACATAATACTTTTGAGCGAGTGGACGAGCGATGTCGTCGCCGAGCCTGGTCATGTCGATGATGCAAAACATCAGTTTTGGGTGATATACCGTAGCAAGACGTTCCAGGGCACCAACGATCAGACGGTGGTGAGGATGTTTATCGCTGATGAAGAATAATAAGACTTTTTTCTCATCAGCATTATTCGTGATCAGTGATTCCAGTTCTTCGCCTGATCCAATATTGTGTGAATAACTCGGTGGTTGCGAGCGTGGAGAACGCTGCCAACATAGACGAGTGGTAGAGCCAGACATCGTTACGAAAGGAGTGAATTTCAAAGCTATCGGTGCTGGAAGCTGCAAGAACCTGCATTAACTAATCGGAATCAGGATGTCACATTGGGAAGTACAGAATTTAGGAAGAATATCTTACCCAAGCTAAGTGAGAGGCAAGTCTTGATCGGTTCTTCGATCTCTAATGAGTGGAAACTGGTGGTTGAAGAGAATCTCGAGGAGTCTGAAGGAGATACGAACAATAAGAACCAATTGCAAGATGATGATGATGGATAAAAAGATGAGGGAAGCTAAGGAACAATCCGAGACATAGGAAACAAGGTATAGAGTTTATGATTCCTGGCGGGATATCTCTTGCTTTGATGTCTGTACGTGGCATGCGTCCAAAGTATACCCGCTGAGTTAGTAAACCGGGCTCTGGGTACGTCTTTGCCTCAAGTGCCCCTAGAACTGAAGTTACGGGTACATAGGCAAACAGGTATATAACACAGCTACGGGAATTTCCCTCCCGTTATAATTACGCCATACTGTTAAATCATTGTTATTGTCTTAAATAATTGTCGTATGATATCGGGATCTTCTAAGTGCATATTAACTCCGGGTAATTGTTTTGGTTCCCTGGGCCGGGCGAAAATTCTCCCACCGGAAGAGTATATGGCATTTAGGGGTATCCTATAGTACTTTTTGGCAGACTTTCAACCTACGAGACCATGTCAACCCTACATAGCACAAGGTACCCATGTACCATTACAGCCGATACGTCAGGTGTCATGCCTCCTGATCTTGTGCTACGTTAGGTTCCCGGTACTCACTGGCCTGGTCGACACCAGCGGGACTCCCGGCGCGGGCCAGGGGACTAGCGCTTGTAGTAATGCGAAATATATATTCGTCAGCCGAAATAAATATATTAAGTTCAGGACCTTAGCGGTATTGAGTATACTCAAACTTATTAGAACAGTACTAAGTATCTGGGTAGTGATATAGTGATTATAAAAGAAATTACGAGTTACTACATATCAATCAATCCTATAACATTGGCCACATAAACATATATGGATTTCGTTCTTTTTTTGCTCTGGACGGGCCGCAGTGATGGTGGTGGTAGCATTCATAATACACAACCCACATATCGTCCCTCGCTATATCTTATAAAAGATATTTCGGTTGATCGAGTATCTGCTCGTTAGGGGCATCGTGCATGGGTACACCGAAAACGAAAGTAACTCTAGCAAACAGCTGGGATCTCACTTGCCACAAGGAAACTGACTTACATGATAAAATGAGGCAGAAGATCGGAGACAGTATATACCATTGCGAATTAATTCTTAATTACATGGAACATGTGATTACTCATAAAACCTTTGAAAGAACCTTATAGAAACATCATACATATCATATGCTCCGCTAATCAAGGCTGCTCAATCGGCTGCCAGCGCTTGTGTATATCAATATCGCCTACATGTACATCCATAAATATCCCACGCAATCATGTATTAATACGTCATTATTGCTGATTAGAAAGAAACTGACGGGATAAGTTTGTATCACCGCCAAATACGTCGAACTGTAAAAGCAAGCAGACTACTCTTCTTCACCAAACGGATTTTGGAACCTCCCGACAGACTTATCGCAGGAAAATCGCACGAGATGGGGAGTGGGAGTGCTAGTTCTAAACCAATAATAGTCGTTTGAATCCCAGATGTCGAGCCATAAGCTTCCGGGGCCAGCATAATTGCCTAGCATGACACGGACCGGTAGGTAAGTGCCCCCAATAAGTTCTAGTTTCATTGAAGTTTCTTGAGGTGCTTCTGGTACCGGGGTGGCTCCCGCTGATCTGTGGAAAGCGGAGAGATCTTGGTTTGCTCGAGCCCAGCCAGCTTTTGCCTTATCGCCCGTCCAAACGGCGCAATAGTTATCGCAAGAATATAGTCTGAAGTTGTATGTACCTGAGCGCGGGACATAGAAGTATCCTCGCCAGTTAAGGGTATATTCGAGTGGGTCCTGCGGAGGATTGAAGCCGAAAGGATGCGTACCTTCGGTACCGGTACCCCATCTTACTCCCCAAGCACCGACAATCTTGGCGCCATAAGGCTGGAGAGTGTATTTATAACTTTCCGGGATAAAATTCGAGTAGTTTGCACCGCCGCCACCACCGTAAGGATTGCGGTAAATGGCAACTTCAGTACCAACGTTGTCACATGAGGTATCTGGAGCTCCTATACCTCCAACCTGCTCAGCACCGAAGGCGACAAATTTTGGAACTTCTTGAGGTCTGTCGCAGGAGTACGACACGAGGTATTCGGATTGGCTGCCCGTGGTTGCATATGTTGTACCTGTGGAATCTTTGATCGAGAACCTGAAATTTCCTATTTTCAGGCCGTTGGCGAACATGATTCTGATCGGTGTGTAGCTGCCCGCGGCTAGTTCTATGTTAAAGGTGTCTGCAGGCCCCATACCCCCTTCTCGAACAGACTTTGCATCGGCGTTTTCGCGAGTCCAGGTGAGGCGCGCTTTCTCACCGACCCAAACCCAAGCACCATCATTTGCACTAGAGATTCTGAAGCTATAAGTTTCAGCCTTAGGGGCATAGAAGTAACCCCGATGGTTCAGGACATATTCAACACCCTTCGTGTTATTGCTATAAGTGAAAACCTTGGCTGCCATGCCATATGGATGGAAATTAGCATATTCGATTTCATCTCCTTCAAAAACCAGCCCGATGTCGGAGGTCTGGTTTGTACGGTAAGGATTCAGAGTCCTAAACCAGACAGGGTTGAAGTCGGGATAATCAGTCGTGTTGGAGCCTGCCTCAGGAAGTCTGTAGCGATTGTCATAAAGGCCGACTTCGAGGCCCACGGCGTCTGTGCAAGTGTTATTTGGCGTTGTTGGAGGAATATATGTATACTCGGTGACATAAGATGTGATGACAGTAGTTGCTGGTTGAGTGATCGCTGTGGTTATCCCCAAAACCTTTGTAGTCGGCACCGTCTGAGTTATTGTTACCGAGGAAGTTACCCATGATGTTGCGGTTACAACTCCTCCTCTTATCGTAAGTGTCGATGATGTCGTCACAGCTGAAGTACTTGTCGCTACTATTGTCGTAGATATCGTGATTGTCGTGGTCGCGGTTGGGAACTCATAAGCTGCCCGGGTCCGAACAGTAGATGTGAACAGGAAGCAAGCTGAGGGGCCCAATATGTCAGCCAATGCTCCATGAAACCAGGACGATCAAATTGAATATAAATACTTACAGCAAGGTCCAGGGACGGTGACAGCACGTTTCCTGAGTTTTGCAACAACCGTAGCTGTCGAGCTCGCAGACGACGCCGGGGGGTATCCAGTCCGTGTCACAGTTGTGGTGGAAATTACTGTTGATGTTGACAATCTATTCATAATTTTTAATAAATGAGCGATCCTAACCTCAGCTCGGTTCGCTTTGAAGAGCTGGACTTACGATGTAATAGTGCTAGTAACGATACCTGTCACCGTAGCGGTGTCATAAGCCGTCGCGGTAACTGTGTCGGTCGTCGTTGGCCGGTATGTCACGGTATCTGCACCAAGGTTCGTAGTAAAACGAACAACGGTAGTCGCAATCAAGCTAGTAGTTGCATAGAACGTCTTTGTCTCGGTTATTGTGAGATTGTACTTTGTAGTAAGCACGGTAGACGTATAACATGTTGATGTCTTTATCGAGTTCTGGGCTGCAAGTCCATTGATGGAACGTTACTACTATGGTCCCTCCATTCGACGAGTCCATGGGAATTCTAAATTGAAAACGTATTACTTACTAAAATATGAAGAGCAACTCGATATCGAAGCGATATTACTTCTAATAGTTGGACAATCTGCACTTGTCGCACCACAACTATTTTGCCCGAAAGCAACTTCTGCCAGGGCGGCGAGGAAGGTGACAGCGGTCGAAAACCGCATTTTGAAAGGAAATGGAAAAGGGTAAACAAAATAAATAAAAAAATCCCTTCCCTCTCTAATGCCTGAGTTCGGAAACGTCAAGACTAAGGATGTCGACTTGATTCCTCGGACTGAGCGCTAACTTATAAAGCCGCTGTCAAGCAAATCCCAGCGGAAGGGAATGCATATATAAAACCTTGCGGGTGGAACGCCCGTCTTATACAAGGGAATAACTATACTTTCATGACTCTGTTTATATTCAATCGCCCAGCCACGATGTTCACTGTAATATATGGAAACGTCGAAATGCATGAAAATCAATATGTGCCTGGACCCCAAGAGTCCGTTGAAGTTAGGATGGTTCAGGTACGCCACGACCTAAATCGGTTTAGTTGGTGGGATTAACGTTCGCTTTGGGGCCACAGGCTCCTGGATGGCGTCGCAATTGGGATTAAACACCCCTGCCAGGACCAGAAGCGTGTGTAAAACGTATGTGCCGATAGTATGTAAACCACGGGTCCATTTATCTGCGCTGAATGAATCCAAAAGAGCACCCCGCCACTCCAAATACCTGAGAGCGTTGACAATTATCAGGGTCTGCTGCGGAGATCTGGTACGCTGTTAACATTGATTAGTGGGAACCGAAACCTTGACCGAGGCAGGCTGATGCACCGGGCATCAGGCTGACGAGGTTATCCTGAACACATACTGACTGCTGTCAAAACATACAGTTCACCGTCTATAACGAGACATAGCAAATAGCTGGCCCCACAGCGGGTCGGCTTCTTACAAGACGGGGTAAGGGAATGAATCGACGAAACATTCACCTTGTTAGGAAGGATGTCGGGGATAAGATAACACGCGGAGAGGGCCTGACACGAAAAAATTTATGAAAGTCTCCGCGAAGGAAGGGGAACTTCAGACAGTCCATCTGCGAGCTGTTCTTTCTTTAGCTCGAAGATGGTCAGGCAACGACATGCGGTGTGGACTCCCAGTCTCATGGCAATGTGTTGAAACATTAGCCTAGCTTAGCCTACTTCAGGAAACCGAGAGGATATCCGGATGCAAATGGGTCGGGTCCCGCCAACGGTATGTATAGACATACAGTGCATGTCGGCGCTGTATTCGATTCCCAGTTATTGCAGGCTTCAATTGTAGTTAATTGGGCTCGCTCAGGCTTCGTTGGATGCCCAGAGCATTGTAGTTTTTTCTCAACCAGGATAGCACTACCGGCGGTAATTAGGTTTCCATACTTTGATCTACGAGCTGAGGTTTCGGGGCTTGTGCTTGAATGAACACCTTTAATGTCAATACCTGCATAAACTCTGGCCTGTGTGGGCTTGTGGCCTGGGACGTCAATAGTAAATCTTGCTGCATGCGAAGCCGGAATTCCAGAACCGGTACGGTGCAGAATTGGTTAGGCGGTTGGGCACCGGGACCGTTGACTCGGCTGAACCTCATCGTGCATCGATCGCAAACCCGGGTGAGAAGATATCGATTCGATTCCCAGTACATAGCGACATCATCAATATCGGCCATCGGGTCGAACTTCAAGAAAGTCTGTCGGACCTGTGCGCTCCCAGATGCGCATGCAGCATCCCTGCCCTCTGTGCTCGCTCGCCTGCATCAACGAAGCTGCTCTTCCCCCAGCTTCTCCTAGTTCGGAAGTTATTTCGCGATAATACCAAGCTAAAGTAATCCGCGAAACGAATGGTAGCGAGCGAACGGGTCCCTTCGAATCAAAATCCAGGCTAAGAAAAGAAAATAAAAAAGTAAGACTGTTAACTCATTCAGCGGACGGGTCAGTCAGCCGCAGCTAGGTCCCTTAACTCTTTCCCTTTCTTTCTCGCACCTGCAGTTGGAAATTATCTGTCGCCGCGGGCCAGATTCAGATCAAACTGTCCAATTCCGCCTCCACTCTCCGTTCCCGTCGCGCGACGACGACTTACGTCCGTCGTCTGTCAGATCCATCATGGTATGGCCGATAAAACCAGTCAATGTCATAGTAAGTCTGATCTTATATAAATTGGTATAAACCACGTTCCTTGAACTGTTTCATGGCTCCAATTCTCATTTGGGCAGCTTCTTGAATGGGCTGCAGCCTGCTTAAGCTGTGCCCGCCCCTTGCCTTTCGGTTTGCCAGTGCACACCGCTTGTTCAGGGCATCGCTGGCCACGGAGCCGGCCTTTGCTAGTTGTTTTTTATTTTTATTTTTATTTTTATTTCATTTTTTTGCTTAGAAAACAGGTACTAGCATGGAAGTACACCAAAGTCACACAGTTGTGGCCGTCCGTTGGACCGTTCTTGTAACTGCTTCCGGGTCCTGGGGGGTTTTTGTGTAGAACCATCCTGGAATATATTTACCAAACCGTTCATGCATGTTTTCAAATCACGGCTGTTCTTCGGCGATGTCATCTCGTAAATGATATTACATTTCTTTATTTTCAATTTTTTTTCTTTCGTTTCGTGTTTTTTGGCTTGTTCCTCGTTTCATTAACCCCATCTAGATAGTAGAATGGCTGTTTGTCGGCCTAGCCACCATCTTCGTCGGGCTCAGGATATACATGCGCAATTATCGAAACAAGCATGAATTCTTCCAGTTCACGGCGAGTGACTGGATCATTATCCTCACCTTGCTCTGCTTCTTCGCTACAGCTGCATGTGATACGGTAATGGTCACATCAGGTTTTAGTGATCAGAGGCTGTCGCTGGACCAGACCCTGGAGGACCCGTGGAGTGCATATCTCAAGTTGGATAAAGTAAGGTTGAGGGAGCTACTCAAGGTATGTGCCTGCGTGTGTGACCAACATCCTCATCGTTCCAGGATCCAGATCCCTCGAATGTCTCAAATTCATGACTTTCCATGGCTGCCATGCTTTTTCCCATCGTGGGTTCCAAAAATCTCATGTATTCGCCTACTTTGGGTTAGAGCCTCCCTCGCTTCCATTCACACTGCATATACTTTCCCTCACGATAATGATAGTGGTAGCTAACAATCCAACCACCCAAACTACAACCCAACCAATAACTAGATGCTTTACGCCTCTTCAATGCCTTACTACCTTTCACTGTGGGGCGTAAAATTCTACCTTGCCGCCCTGTTCTACCAGCTGATCCCGCCCGCGACCATGCCGCGGCAACGAATTGCTCTTCATGTCATCACTGCCTTCGTGGTATCCTCGTGCTTTGTGTGGCTAGGACTCAACATCTTTTGGTGCACCCCGATTAGCAGCAATTGGGAAGTCGAGAATCCGCGCGGGGCCTGTGTGGCGTACTTCGCCTATGACCCGTACATCATCACGGTGTCGCTGCACACGGGGACTGAAATTATGAGTATGACCCCGCCGCGAAAGAAAATACATTTCATTATGTAATTTTAATCCTGTTGCTGATACTTACATACTTTCAATATGTAGTCTTTTCGCTTCCGTTCTCGTTTCTTCATGTTCTGCGCCGCAACAACAAGAAGCAATTTTATGCGGCAAGTGCCGTCTTTGCCTTCGGCTTTGTCGGGGTTCTGATTACATTAGGAAGGGTAGCATATGTCTTCACGGCGGGCGCCGGTCCGATCATTGGCTTGCAACAGGCCTGGGCGGCTGTAGAACAGTCGGTCGGCATCATAGTCTGCTGCCTTCCAGCCTTCAAAACTCTTGTGCTCCGAAGAAAAAGTATGGCGAGTGGGAGTAGGTCAATGGGATCCGCAAGCCGGAGTGGGCATGACAGCAGAAGAAGGAGTGCACCTATGGCCATGGAAGAGACGAACACTTTGCCGCTGGAGGGAAGAGGAGGAGTAATCGATCCTGATTTTTCTATTATGAGGGTAGAAACTTTTGAACAAGAAAGCCGAGGAAGAAGAGGGAGCTTGACAAGTATGTTCCTCCCCTCCAGGCGAAACAGTCTGAGTAAGGTACCATCTGCAGCAACGACGACAACGACGGTAGCCGAGCTATCTCCAGTGGCAGAAAGGCCGAAACCTCAGAGGAAGATCACAGGGTTAGAGACCATAAATGATGCTTAAGTTTAGATCGTTTCTGGATGGCGCCTTCGTTGTTTCCGTTAAAAGCATTTTGCGGGTCTTCCCACTTGTACTATAGGCCTTTTCTTGGGTGATTCTTTGGCGTTAAGATATGGCTTGAACGCTTTGGTGGAAAGCTTACCTTCAGCGAATATGACCATTACGAAATATATATAACCTAACTAATTATATATTCCCTATAGCTGCAATATATAGGGTAATGTGGCAATGACGACAATATTTTAGAATCAGCCAAATTGGGTTAAATAATATCAAAGAGTTTATGATGAAGACAATATTTAGACAGGGTAGCTGTCTAGAAAACGATTGGCGCAAGATCTTAAGAAAATGTTCGCTAGAGTAAGGAGGTACTTAGCCGCAGAGGGGTCTGGCGTGTTCTGTTTCGTTGAGGCTGGTTTACAAGACCAGTCTAGCCTAGAATTAAAGACCAATTGTGCAAATACACATCCCATTATAATTACACTAAGATCAGTTGCCACAAACCAAAAATTGGTCAAAAGAAGCTTTAAAGTTTACACTAATAACTTTAACCCTTAAAAAAAGTTACAACGCTATTCGTATACTGGCAGCAGCGTAGAATGTCGTAGTTGGGAGAAAACACTAAACAACGGAGGGAAGCGAAAGAAATGCTGCATGCCGTCATACCCGTTTATATGCCAAGCGTAAAATCTAACGCCCGCAATAAATGTACCGTATGCAGGAAATATATGCACGCCGCGCGTGTGCAAACGGGCTTTAAATTCACCGTTGCATATATGGCTTTTTGAATCCTGCGGAAGTGGTACGAGATCACACTGAGGCTAATATTATAGTTAACCTTTATTTAACGGCTGTGGAACTAGTTGCTAAAGTGGTAATATGGCTTTTCCTTGACTCAGTCGCTCAATGGCGGACTGGTTTTGATGCTGGATGTCTTTTGTAGCTTAGTTACTAAGTTAACTCCTCTTGAGCTTGTAAACTAACTGCCCAAGTAAGAGCGCATGGATGTCCAGAAGATTACGTAGACCTTGTAGCCAAGAAATCTCAGAAACTAGATATATCGGGCTGACAAGGAGCGCGTGGACTTTCTACTATTATGAACGAGAATTAAGTTTGCTAATGGTCAGGCTTTCCGTCCCATATTCGACACGTCTACAAGCATGCCCCGTGCATGGCCACCGATCTTAGAAGCTTCGATCATGATGCCCCCTTTTACTATCCTA
This sequence comes from Orbilia blumenaviensis, assembly GCA_036872755.1. NCBI lineage: Eukaryota > Fungi > Ascomycota > Orbiliomycetes > Orbiliales > Orbiliaceae > Orbilia > Orbilia blumenaviensis. The sequence continues at coordinate 961,145 of JAVHNS010000006.1, read as the reverse complement.
TAATATGCATGACATGACATGCTAGCAATTAATAACATGTATACTCTAATAGGCACTTGACCTAGATGCATATATCTGCCTTAGCTTGGCCTTAGTAAATTGGGATGTTTGGCCTCCCAACCTGTCAACATTAGACGGACAAATACCTGGTTAACATATCTTTCAAAACGACAAATTATTTTCCACAAATCGTCTCCACAAACCACCCATGTGCCCCTCGCATCGAGAATCCGGGGAAAACCATTTAGCATCTTTGGGTAACGAGGTTCTGTTGGCCAGTTGCTATGAGGCTCGGGATGCCGCGCCGCATGTCCTGTGCCAAGCCGAGAATCTGTCTAAGCGAGCCAATTAGCACAGAGACCCCTGGCTAAGATATTCGCTTGGCGTTCCGTTCCCGTCAGGCCCCATCATTTTAAAACAAGCTCAACACAAAGTTGAGTGTTTTGCACCTTTTTGGTGGACCTCTTTCAACCCGCTTTACAATTCGTGGTATGAGGAACATTTGATTCAAGTGAATAGAGTATCCATGGTTCGCCGTAGATTTCATCTCCAAAGGAGTAACTTGGGTCCCGCTTACACCTGTCATTTGCTAGAAATGGGCCTTGTGGATTATGCCTTGCGTTCCAGCAGTCTCCTTGCGCTCAGGCAACCGCAATTCGATCCCGCTGAAACTTTCCCATCCGTGGATACCGACATGGAACATGGCTTCCGACCGTTTTATTTCCCCCGCCTAAACCTGACGTTGTGTGATGTATACTCACTTCAATCGCTGAATTAAACATGCTAGCCTGGTACCAACGCTGACCAATCGCAAAATATTCGTTTTGCTGAGGGCCTTTGCACACTGTTCTGTTATGATTTCTGGGGGCGGATGGTAACGATACTAGCAAGTGGAGCTCAAAAGGTATCTGACATGGGTGTTTTCCTTTCACTCTCAATTGCATATTGTGGCAAGCGGGTTTTCTTTTTATCGGAACCGGCACATCGGGCTTTTTATGGTGACGGGGCCCCGCGAATAGACGAGTTTTTGGTGCAACCCCTAGAATATGCAGGCATACGCTTCCAATGACAGCTCTATCTGCTGACGGTAAAATAAAACACCGAGTTTGAAGATTTGCCCGCGCGCGCGCGAGCATCATAGCTTGGGATAGCCTCAAAAATCGTCAACCTTTCAAGTATAAAGCAGTCAAGACTTCGCCATGGAATCACGCAATTCTGGACCGTATCAATCCGGCAATCGATCAAACTATCTACCAGCAGATATAAAATAATATAAATAAGGTTCTCTAGAAGAGAAGTAATATCCTTGGCAATGCAGAAGCTTCTCCTCCTCGCGGCACTGGCCCCCGCTGTCCTCGGATGCGCCAATCCAGATAGCAACTCCTGCGCCAGCTTCATCAAGAGCCAAGTCGCAACTGCATCCGCATACTGCGCAACCTTCACTCAGAATGTTGTTACCGCCACGACTGGCCTCCCATCGTGGGCCACTAACTGCAGCAACAAGCCTAGCATGATCTCTAAGGAATGCTCGTGCTACTATACTGGTGGTGGTGGTGGCTCTAACCCCACGACTACCATGAAGACAACCACCAAGGCTGCTACTACTACTACTGGTGGTGGTGGAACCGGCCCAACTGGTCTTACCAAGTCCCTGCCAGCCAGCCAGGGCTCCGTTGCGACTAACGCACCGATCGTTGTTCCATCGTTCTTCGATGGTGGAATGAAGAAGTACGACCGAAACCGTAAGTAGTAGCTCGGCGTTATCTTTAAATTGGTATATTTGGTATGATTGCTAAAATCCGAATAGCCAAGGTTTGCGCCGAACAAGATGAGACTGGCGAGAGCGAAGCTATTTTCATTCTTGAGGCTGGTGCTACTCTTCAGAATGTTATCATTGGACCAAACCAGGCTGAGGGTGTTCACTGCAGAGGTACCTGGTATGAAAACGAAAAACTCTCTAGAATGTTGATTTTGGGGGTACTAACTTGATGGTAAAATCCAGCACCTTGAACAACGTCTGGTGGGCTGATGTTTGCGAGGATGCTATCACGTAAGTTGCTTCTGAGGCCGTGCTGATTTTTCAAGGGATACCTTTGCTAATATTTGGATTATAGACTTAAGCAAGCTTCTGGAACTTCCTATATCAATGGAGGTGGTGCCTTCCACGCCTCCGATAAGATAGTTCAGGTTCGTCTTATATTCAAGGTTTAATTCTTTCTCGGAATGTCAGTACTAACACAACTGAAATCAGTTCAACGGCCGTGGCACAATCTCCATTAAGAACTTCTACGCAAATGACTATGGCAAGGTCGTCCGATCCTGCGGTAACTGCAGCGGTAACGGCGGTCCACGAAACATCATCATGGATAACGTTGCGGCTGTTTCCGGTGGTGTTCTCTGTGGTATCAATACCAACTACGGAGATACCTGCAAGATCTCGAACTCTTGCCAGAACTCTGGAAAGTACTGCGACAGATATACTGGTAACTCCAGCGGAAAGGAGCCCAGCAAGATTGGTAGCGGACCAGATGGTACTTATTGTACTACGTCGAATGTTAGCACCAACTGCTAAAGGATGGTTCTGAAGATATCTATTCGGGGTGACAGAATGGTCAGGAGAAAGCAGATGGCGATAGGGAAATTGAGATTGTAGATATATACTTCCTGGCTTGTGAATACAAACGTCCTATTTGCGTGTTAACTTATAACTCAAAATGTTCGTCTTCAATATTGCGATCCGGATCTCTTAGCAGCTGAATACCTATATACCGTGCTATGGGACAACACGTGATTTTGTAATAGCGGCGTGCTCACTACTTTGGCTATAGCTTACTTAGGCTGCCTTTTGAGGACTGATTAAGTGTTTACAGGGCTGCAGCCTACTCGAACTTTCCATCAAATACGAGGCACCCTGTCGTTGTGAAATATAATAATATTGAATTCCAAATCCCAGATAAAGTAATGATAATGCTTTTATAGACCGCCCGGCCTGGTTCGCAATCCAAAAAAAAAGAAGAAAATGATGAAATAGACAATGGCGTAATCATTCGAATGCGTCTTTACACTTTCGGCTAAACTTTGAGCAAAGTGTTGACATACTCCTGTCTGTATGGATTTTCATCGACTTCTTCGCTACGATTAAGGGCCGTCCACTTAGGCTAATTGGGCCATAATGTTAGCGAAAGTGTCCATTTAATATAATTCACGAAGATTGGCTAACTTACTTCGTCCTTGAAGAGTCTCATCGCTTTGATGAACTACTCAATTATCATCATCCTGAGTTAGAAAAAAACCCTATAGTCAGAGGACGAAGGAAGGCAGCATACATTCTTCTCATCGGTGGTGAAGCGATGATAGATTCCAGGTGGCAAGACAATGAAGTCCCCAGCCTCCATGGCAACTCTAACCCATCGTTCAGATTCATCGCCAGGCTTGCCGCTCCTGACGTCGAAATACCCGCTTCCCTCAAGGATGTATCGAATCTCCTCATCTTCGTGTAAATGTTCAGCGAAGAACATTTTGACCTTCGATTCGTAGATCTCTCCCATTGCATCTGGGGAAACGGTGATGATGTCACGGTTTCTGTAGTTTCGCTCCTTTGCGATGACGTCGACTTGCTCGCCGGATGGATAGAAGCCGGCAGTGATAGCGAGGTCATCGAGGAGTGAGTCAGGAAGAGGATCGGAAGACTCGTGAGGAAGGCGTTGGTCGCCTGGGAGGGCGTCGTAGTAGTAGATCTTCATGGTTTCTTTGTTGAGAGTCTAGTCGATAGAAATGCTATTGGAGGATGACTTAGTCAGAGCCTGGATGGAGATGACGATGGGACCTGATAATTCGAGATAGCTAGGGATGTATTGAAGTCGGGAAGAATCGGTGTTCTAGCTGACCGGGTGGTTTGTTGAGCTACATGGAAGCGATGCGATGGAGGGGCGATGGCGGGGCCTTTTATGCGATGCAGGACCTAACGGTGTTGAGATCGCGCGATTTTAATTGATTGCAACATCCATCAGATTTTTGGCCTGGGCTAGGCTTACGTAAGGTAAAACCTCAACCCTGCGACGTCTACCGCCCAATCCTCCTTCAACGTGGTTGTAATAATAAAATTGCCGGAATAGGAAATCGGATACCCAAGAATGGAAATATCTGAGCGATAGCCGATCACGCTTCCGAGAGCAAAAACCTGCTGTCGGCTGGAACCAATCACTGCTTCCGATATCTAATATACACTGGTTTTGTAGATTTGGATATCAGCTGCAATGATACAAACATATCTACATATGATGGCTGAATGTGACAATTTTTTGAGAATGCTCTTAGGTACGAGTCGCGAGTATCTCGCTCTTATCTTAGTTTAGCTATAGCTTAGAAGCTTGTTGGAAGATAGTGACCTCTAGCTCGATAGATGATCTATGGTGGCCAAAATGTGTCAAAAGGATGTATAATACAAAACCGTGCAATATATATAGGTGTATTACAACTTCACAAAAAATATATATTACAACTTAAGCGAGGTATAAGTGTGTTAATTTTTCACAATTATGTTCAGCCATTAGCCTACCACCAGCCTGCCCACCTGTTCAGTCAGGGGCTGAAGAAAAGCCAGTCAGCCAGACAGTCAGAAGTAGCCACTGAAATTTTCGCTGCCTAGTCTAGCTGTCTAGCTGTTTGACTTTTCTCTAGTAATTGAATAATATAGTCTATTTAAAAAGTCTTGCACACCCCTTTGCTAGTGCTGTGACTTCTTCAATAAGATCGCGTATCCGCCGTCACAAGTAAGAAAGGAAATCAATACTCTAAATATAAATAAACAAAAAACTTGCTTAAGTTATAATATATGCATATAAACCTATATATTGCACGGTGTTGCTTTAAATACCCTTTTGACACGTTTTGGCCGACATAATGACCAACTGCGATCGAGGATTGAGTATTTTCATCTCAGCGCACGTAGGTATTAAAACACAGCCTTTAGTTTGTAAGGTCTGTAGTCTCGGTCCCAGACGCTGTTAACCACGAAATATGTATATTTGTGAGTTATCTCGTATTTGTATCCATCCTCGATAGCAAATATTCACTGTAGACTATAAAATGGATTAATCCGGGGCTCTAACCCGGTTGCCCAAGAGAGCATACAGGCCCTTCTAAGGCTCCCTAATGAACTCTTAAGCCTTATTTTCACCAAAGCGGTGCACCCTAGATGATCAATTGGGCACTTAGATAGCACTAACTGTCGTTGTAAGCCTACCAGCTACTATTCAACGGAAGACACTCCCAATCGCATTTTCAACCGTCTTAACCTGTCGACGGCTTCGAGATATCACCACGCCCGTATTTTACCCGCTCTATTCGACTATATGCCCGTCGATGATAAACATATGTACTGTTGGGCCCAGCTTATCCAGGAATCCAGGTAACAGATAAGTACGCTCTTTTCGAAAGATACAGCAAAGCAGTGAATCAAGTACTATGAAAGAAGTGACTCCCTTAATTGACATCGCGTCGACACTGATCGGGTAGTCATTCCGTTACTGAGTTATTAGAGTTTTCTATTTCACATAGTATTATCCTAATAGTGCTCCTCTAAGCCAGGGAGCTGGCAGAAAGTTCACATGCCGATACAAGAATTAGTTTATCCTCTTTCCATCTAGTTTCAGAAACTCAATGGAAGCACAATTCCACGGGCTTCCAAACCTAATTAGTGCATCGTCAATTCAGTTTTACATCAATGGAATCCAAGATGTTTTAATCACATGCCTTTCCTTGAAATATTTATTTTTCAGGCTGCGGCCGATGTAATAATATATGACTCGCTCAAACGCTGGATTGTCCCAGGCTGCTTTTTGTAGGTCCATCGATGGTAACGATACCTGGTAGTTCGTAGGTTGTTCTTCCTTCATCTACCTCAATATATGGTGTCCCGGGCAATTCCATATGAATCCATCCCCTCATTTGATCACCCCCCTCAAGCTCCGACTTCACTTGCCAGTGACTATCCCCTTTAGATTCCTGACTACGACCTTGTTTCCATCGTTTAAAAAAGATAAATACAAGTCCAGAAAGAAGTAAGCCTGCTAGGGTGGTGCCAACCGCGATACCAATTACTCTCATTTTCATGTTAGACCCAGTATTAAATACTTGTGGCCTCTCAATAGGGGTAGGCCCCGTCCCCGTAAGTTGGTTTGCCCTGATGACGCTATTGACATCCACGAGATTTTGGGTAATGCTATCCGGCACTGAAGGTGCAATGCTAAGCTGGTTATTTGCTTGATCGTATAATAAATACGCGTTTCTATCTTGAGATTTTAATACCTATTCATTTGGATCGCATTAACGTATTTCTTGGGTAATTGCGTACCTAAAAAAAGATAACCCGAGACTAATATCAAATTCATCTGTCCCTAGTTCTTCAAAGTTATAGGCGCCCTTATGAACAGCCAGGTAACATCTCCCATCTCCGAGTTTGTATATCAGTTGGTCTGCTGTAACTTTTATCTTCACTTCTGAGTCTCCAGTGTCAGAAGCTTTGAAAGTAAACTGCAGAGTTCTGTTAGCAATAGGAGAAGTACTGCTGCAAGGGGTGATATATGCGTCTATAGACTGCTCGTATGTATATAGCGAATTCGTAAGAACTGAGACTATGGTGGCGTGGAGGGTTGGGTTGTTAACGATGTGCATACCGCTATAGAATCAAAAAGGAATTATAAGCAATATATTCTATTAGTATGTACTGGAAGTAAACCTTTTAGCACTAGCACTTACGGTATCGTAGGATCCAGGCCCAGCTTCCCAACTTTAAGCATCATATCGTCCATATTCACCCCTCCATCGCCCCTCTCGGATTCGATTACCAACTCCACCACTGCAGGCTCAATAACTCCACCTTTCCGCATCCCCACTGTCGTCATTTTTCCATAAAATTTATCGGTATCAGCAGCGCCAAAACTTATCCCGCCAGGATTATCAATAGATCTCCGGTTAGGATTTACGTATATTCCAAATAACAACGAATATATAACTCCTTGATTATATAGTGTCCGAGGTATTGACGTATAATTTGCTATCTGGGGTTGAGGGAATATGCCGAGTCCAAACGTAGGAGGGAGAATTATCGAGGTCCCAAAGCCGAGTTGCGTAGGGAATGTAAACTCGTTCAGATGTAGTAAGTCCGTACTAACAATTCCCCGAATCTACATCGGGGGATCATCAAACAAGTCACCAATTATGTTCCCACCTAAGGACACATTGGGGTTAAAAAAAGGGGTCGTCAGACTCTTACATAACGAGTGGCGTCATAGGTAATATTCAACGGCGTAGACGTGTTGCTAAAGGTGCTTGATTTGAGCGGATCGACTAGGTTAGGGAGTGTCAGCAAGCCGAAATTAATTAGGCGATGCTCTAAAACACTACGCACAATAGCCGCTCCATCTTCCACTTCGACAGGTAAAAATATTTGTAGCTATGGCACAAAAATCGGAGACCGGGACGCGCGGCGTGAGGACCCATGTGAGCGGATAGAATGAGACGGCAAGAGCTATACTCTGTGGCGGCGTTCCTATGCTGACATTGACGAAAAGGGTTGTTACTTCGCTATTGATTGGGGAAGCTGCCGGGATCTATAATTCATGATAAATAGACTAAATCAATGACTCGGGTTCGTCTAGGGTCGTGGTTTTTGAGGACGCGTAGAAATTATATTAAAACCTTGGTGTAGACGGAGCGAATTCATGAACTTAACATACAAAACTGAATTGCTGTACGATGCCTGGTGCTCGCTTTGATAGTTGGAGGTGTGAGCCCCTTGATTTAGATTCCAACTGACATTGAACTCCTGATATCAAAAACCCATAAATGATAACTGAAAGCCACCAATGCATCATAATCTCGAGTTCAAGACTACTGTATCCGTGAATGGGATGGTGTTAGAGGGTTTGGTTAAAGATAACATTTCAAGGGTGAGATGAGGCTTATAACCAAAGAAACGGGGAAAGGACAGCCAACCCCCGCCGAACCCATGGATTTTTGAACCACTTAATACTTAGAACTCCATAAACTTCGGTTCTGCACAAAGAAGATTTATAAAGTTACACCAAATGAGAGACCTTGTGAATTTTCGTGGTATGTATCAAGGCCTAACTAGGGATATCAAATATAATATCAAATATAATATCAAGCTGTGTAACGTTATAACCTCGCGCCCACATGACAGGCTGCCGCATTCGGATCCTTGAGAGATCCAAAACTTACAAGGATTTTGACTCGATGCTCTTGATTATAGTAGAGGGGAAACCTCGAAGTTTATTTTGATACCGCCAGATATGCATACATACTTTGGTATGCTTACAATTGTGGTACTAGTACTATAGTACACAAAGAATTTATCGACTGATACTAGCTCCTTTGGCCAGTTTTGATCTTTTTATAGAGCCTTGGTAAAACAAATGGTTTGCCTGAAAGCTGTAGTGCACTTTGTTACAGCTACGACCGCCAACAGTTTGATATGTTCAGCGTTGCCCATTTTCAGTATTTGCCTCAACATTTGTACTATATGCCTCATCTTAATGAAATTTCTAACATACGTTAAGATAGCTCTCTAGGTGTCCTAACCCCGAGGTGAGAATTTGACTGCGTGATTCGGTTTAATGTTGGTATCAGCCAGCGCTGGGTCCAGGAGGGGCTGGACTAAGCCAACACCGGGGTAGCACTACAGGCTAGCACATGGGGTTTTTGGAGAAGGTGACACCAAAATCTACCCCCATCCAGTATCAAAGCCCGCTAAATCAGGAGATTTCTCCCAAATTAAAGGAGATAGGCAGTAGTTCTTCCTCAACCAAGTCCGGCTTGGAATCTGCATATTTTCGAAATCCAAATTAAATGATCACGTGATGGTCCCAATGCAAAGTTGGTGTTGTGTCGACAACACAGATCCGCCGATATCTTGTTGGAAAATGGATGTAGGCACCACGATGCAACGACAAGGCCCAAGTTGTAGCCAATGGCATGATGTTCACTTATATTTTTACGAGAGAGCTGATAAATATCTTCTTAAAAGATTATATGATCACTACTAGAGTCCTACATAGATACAAATATAGTACCGAGTGCCTAGGTAGTAACCTAGAATAATCATGCTACACCCGCGCATTGGTGCGTCTGAACCCCATTAGTGATACAGGGATACCCCAAAAATATTGCCTTGCTACTAAATATTGACATAAAATTTTGACAGGCAAAGATGCCGACTTGTTCAAGATCATACTTAAATAAAGCTGACAGATTATTTAACCATCAAAAGGCGCTTCGTATGGAGCCTCTGCTTGCGGTGTAATTCTGGCCAAATGTCGTCGGTGGCCGTCGAACCAATCAAGGATTGCGGAATGGAATGTCACACTTTTAGAATAAATCAATCAGCACAATTCCAAACCAATCCGCTTTATATATAGCCGGGCTAGTCTCGGTCCCAGACGCTGTTGACCACTAGCCGGGCTATGTAGGAGTTGCAAGATTTAAAACTCACCGATTATCCCAAACAACAACGGTGCCAGGCGCCCATTTGACACGAGCCTGGAAATCCTGCCCAAGGGCTGTATGATCGTATAGGAATTTCAAAAGGTGGTCGGATTCCTCCTTCTTGAAGCCGACGATGTAACGTGTAACTTTAAACAATTAGTCTCATTCTGTAAAGCAAAACGCCCATATAGACCGCGGTGGGGAGTTCATACACTGTGGGTTCACGAATAATGCCTTCTCCTTTGTAACTGGATGTTCCCTAACGATTGGGTGTACACTTGTGATGGGCTCTCTTCTGACAATGCCTCCACGACTTAAACTTGCAGTTGCCTGTTCGTGTGCTGAATGAACAGCCTTCAGGCCATGTAGTCGCTTTCGGAATTCAGGGCTTAGGCGGTTATATGCCTCCGCCTGGTTCGCGAATAGTGTATCGCCGCCAGTTGGTGGGCCATCAAGGAGGTACAAGAATGTGGTTCCAGGGGGTTGGTTCTCATATGTGACATCGGAGTGCCATGTGAGAGAGTTCGAATGCTCTCTGAGAAAATCTTGAGCGGAGGTGTCGTCGACAGAGCGATGAACAAGGTGAATTTCCGGGTCTAATTGATTCGATGTTAGGGCTTAGATATATAATAGGCGCCTAGGGCGCAAACAAGAGTACCACTCACGTCCAGCCGGACCACCTGATGTGGGGTGAATATGGTGACGGCCAAAGTAACTGCCAAAGTCCAGAGCCTGCTGGATTGGAAGATCTGCGAAATCCTGATTTCGGAAGGCTAAGAAGGGCCAAGTCAGTATTCAAGGAATTTTGGCGAGCTAGAATTACCACAGATTTATTCTTACCAACAACCTTCTTTTGAGCAACAAAAAGTGCTAGTTCGTCCTTTCCAGCGTCATTAAGCTGGCTAAGTTGGATTCCCTCAACCTCAGCTCCGATATTGCTAGTGAGGTCGGTAACCTTGGCACCCTTCAAGAGGTTTGGGAATGTTGGGTCTGCATCCTTTCCATGATCATAGTGCTCGAATGGAGCCAGTGGTGCATACCTACGATACCATGGAAAGCTGTTAGTCAAAGGGCTCGCTGGCATCAATTAGGCACAGAGGGTGTCCAAGGAAACACTAGTGGCTTACTTGACATTTGGGTCCCACGTTGGAAGATAGTTGGGGTATTTCGGTGGTGGGGCTGTATTTTTTTGAGTGATCTCTCTCTCATATGATCGTGGACCATTATCGTAGGCTTCCTTATAGACGGTTGGCCCCGAGCCTGGAGGGAGATTCACAAGGACTTTCTCTTGTTCATTCTGGATTGGTGCTGCTGGAGCCATCTTGAGACAATATAGGGTACTAGGGGTTTACTATCAAAAAATCCTGACAAGAGATAGTGATAAGATTAGATGGATGGGCTTTGTTCTAATTGGAAAAACCCGAGATCCAGGTTTTAGAATGATTGGGCATATAAATGTGGATTCACTCAGCATCATATGCGGGGAATTTATTCTTCTACTGAATCCTCAGAGGAACGATATCGGCCCTCTGATTACTAAAGAATTATCATAAAGTAGTAGATATCGGCGAACAATATCTATAATCAAGTGCAAGATGCCGATATATCCGTTCAATTGTGCCGCCTTTGCCAATGTATCACTAACATATAGCATGACCTTTCGCGGGTTAGAACCCCATCGGGCATAAGTCGAGGAACAGAAGGTCATGGATTCTGGTAACAGATATAGACTTATAAGATTGCCGAGACATACTACCCCGCAATGAAATAGTGATAATACGCCCATTGCGTGATTCTAGTACATTATTTGTCTATTATTGTAGATGCACTTCGAAAACGTGGTTGACAGCGTTGGAAGAGGGACGTTGGAACATTGGATCGTCGAGACGGGGTAAGTGACAGCTGACAGTGCTTGGACGAATTCACGGTATAATACCATCGGGAAGTATAGGAGCGTGAGCTTATGCATGGAGCCTTATCGATAGCAGTGTTGTCGAGTAATGTCACATCTTGGACTGTAGAGTGGATAAGAGCTGGAGATAGTCGGATTCAAAGTGGGTTTCCAGGTGTTGTAACCGTCGTCCTCCCACGTTCAGCCAATCAGAACTTTCCAGCCGGGGTTCTCACACCATTTCCAAGCATTATTCCTCATTCTACAATTGTGCCGCCATCCAGCCATTTGGTGCTAGCTAGTACTAAAGTTTCTCCCAATCGCCGTTCACCTATTCAAATCCGCCTTTTTGCGCGGCTAAGGGTCTGAAACGGGGTCTATCGCGCTCAACACAAAACCACTGTTGGAATTGCCCCACACCCACATCTGGCGCAAAGCCAGATGCAGATTGCGTGATAACATCCACTTTCAGTTGTGAAGTCTCACAAAAAAAGGTCAGCTAAATATCGTGGTGGCGTTGTTTCTGATGCCTGAAAAAGCTTATTCAATGCTTATGATTCTGGATAAATCCCATTCAGCACCTTCACTCCTATACATATACTAAAAAACACAGGACATATACCGAGAAGGTACTAGTACGGCAATTAGATATGCTTAGGTTTAAAATTAATACCTCTAGCCTGATGCAAGGACATTAAAATTATTGATGGGTTCCTAATTCACCTAAGAATATACCAGTGGTCAAAGGAACTGAGATAGTACCATGAAATTTCTAACGATAGCATAGGACCTTTCTCCGACATGCTGTTCCAACATGCACAAGAAATATTGTGTAAAACCTCACACACGGGAGCAAATTGATATAAGCATATCAATGCAACACTTAAGTGGAAGGGTTGGGTACGAGGCACGTACCAATGGAAATCACCGTATATAAATGCCGTTCCCATGTTGAGAACTGCCCTCGGGGGCAACCGTAAACGTCTAGACACGAACCAAATCGGCTAAACATCGAGAAATTTTCCATCGATAGTTTCTCGGAAGCCGGAATGGCCACCAAGTAATTCTGATAGGGTCTAGAAAATGTCGACATCAGATGGCTGAAAGACGAAAAGTGGGGGCACCACGCGAGCTGGAAAAACCTTCACACGAGCCACCATGTAACCCGGTCGTAAAAACTAACTCGCCTAGAACCCTTTGTCCGATTCGCTTCTGAAAGGCAATATGCAACCATGCCTAAACCCAGAATCCTGGGAACGTCGCCTGCGTCGTGGCAGAATCAAGCTTCCGAGGCACTGGGACTTTACTTCACCTGCATGAACAAGAAAATCTTATCGATATTCGAAGATTCTCGGCGACGGAATCCAAAAAAAAGAAAATGACATAAGTGAAATTCCCAGCTCCGGCTTTACCGTATGCCCGGATCAGTATTGGCGATGGTATCCCGATACCTATAAATTCGGGACGCATTCCTTCAAAGGATGATTTTCATGGGTGCCGTGTTACAGTGTTAAACCATCTACCCGCTCCCTCTCCTTCCTCTCTCGACCGTATTACAACCGGGCCATATTCGGGATGACGAAGATCACTTCGGTTTCGGAGGACCCTAGTCCTATTGCTTCCTCGCACAACTCGGCAACGGACCTTAAGAATCCATCTGCAGTAGCTGCCAATGCAGCTTCGTCTGATGATAGTTCGTTCTCTGACGAGTCTACAAAAGGCAAGAATGTAACATTCGCTAGCAAGGGTCTTGCCGAAGACCTCTATGTTCCTATAGACAAATATGAAGGAAGGCATAGATACGACCCTAATTATGAATGGGATCCCAAGGAGGAGAAGAAACTAGTTAGAAAGGTAGACGCTCCTATACGGGCTCCACTAGGGATATTCTATACTAATGATAATTTAGATCGATTGGAAAATTTGTTCTTGGGCGTGTCTCATGTTTTTTGCTCTCCAACTCGACCGAGGGAATATTGGACAGGCGCTATCGGACAATATGTTGGGAGATCTTAAGTTGAACACAAACGACTTTGTAAGTTTGCGGAGCAAGAAATTCGATTGGTTAAATACCCCATATAGTAAAATTAAAATAGAACTAACATATCCGCGCCGAGCTATCTAGAATACGGGTCAAACGATATTCCTAGTTTCATTTTTATTAGCCGAGCTACCGTCGCAGCTTATATCTAAGAAGCTCGGTCCTGACAACTGGATTCCGATTCAGATGATTTCTTGGTCTCTGGTTGCCAGTTTCCAGGCATTTCTCTCGGGCAAAGGATCATTCTATGCGTGCCGAGCTCTCATCGGCATGATCGAGGGTGGTTTCATTGCCGACGTCAGTACGTACATTTGAGTGTAACATATAACTATTACTCTTAGCTTTAATGCTGACTATATTCGAACTAGTTCTCTACTTATCATATTTTTACACTGGAAAGGAGCTTCCTATTCGTCTCGCTTTTTTTTGGGTTGCCTACCAAGCCACACAAATTGTCGCTGCTTTCCTCGCCTTCGGTATTCTACGCATGCGTGGTATCAACGGCATGGAAGGCTGGCGGTGGCTCTTTGCTCTTGAGGGCACACTCACTGGCATTATCGGTGTTATTTCCTGGTTTTATCTGCCTCCGTCGCCGACACAAACTAAGAGCTGGTTCCGTGGTAAAGACGGCTGGTTTAGCGAACACGAAGAAAAGATCATGGTAAACCGTATCCTCCGAGACGACCCCGGAAAGGGCGACATGCATAATCGTCAGGCTCTTAGCCCAAGACTCCTCTGGGAGAGCTTCAAGGACTATGATATGTGGCCAATCTACTTGATGGGACTCACTTGGCAAATTCCTATGGCCCCTATGACAAATTATCTTACGCTACAGCTCCGAGCGGCCGGTTTCGGTACATTCGAGACCAATTTGTTAACAATCCCGGCCTACGTTCTTTTTATTGTCCAACTATTATTCTGGACGTGGTTCTCCGAAAAGATCAACATGCGAATAATAATTCCGTTGATTGCACAGCTTTGGGCGTTGCCAATCGTGATCGCATTAGCGGTATTACCGGGCACAGCATCCGCTTGGGTAAAATTCGCACTCGCAACATTGCTGGTTGGGCATCCATACCCTCATGCAATTCTCGTCGCATTAACTAGTCGGAACGCTGGGAGTGTGAGAACACGTACTGTGGCAAGCGCACTTTATAACATGTTTATTCAAGCTGACGGTATTATTGCCAGCAATGTAAGCTTCAAGAGCCCAATCTTTCACTAGTTGGATTTTGGTACTGACAACGGCGCTAGATTTACCGAGACCATGACAAACCACTTTATAGAACTGGCAATAGAGTTCTCATCGCTATTGGTATATATAACATATTCATGATCTTTGGCGCCAGATACTACTATGTTTGGAGAAATAAGTACGTTCCCGTTCCCTACAGTCAGACTATTCATTTGAATGCTAATTAATTTTAACAGGAAGCGTGACGAGGTCTGGAACGCTATGACCAAGGATGAAAAAGAAAATTACCTCCGGACAACAACAGACAAGGGAAACAAGAGATTAGATTTTAGATTCGCATATTAGATGGGCGGTCAAACCGGCTGTACATATTCCATAAATTTCGCAAGAAGGCGCGCTTTGCTTTAGACTTACCTAGGCATACATAATTCATCTAGAACATTATCCAGTAACCCCATTTTCGCGTTGTGCTGTTGTATATTTGATGTCTTGGCGCTCGGTCCGATGCTTCGGAGTTATCCCCGAGTCCGCGACTTCCAATGACTTGTCACGAACAAGTATAAGGGCAAGAGCACGCTGAATATAAAACCGAGTTCAGAAACGGTATTTCGTCTCAATCGGGCCATGCAGCTTGCAAATGGCCACAAGCTACACCTCAAACCTCCGTAGAATACATCTTCTCCCATAATGACCTCCCCACTCATCCGCATTGTCAACTCGGCCTTCCAAAGGACCACAGGGGGACCGACATTCTTTCCAAGCCTAAATTTCACCCTTCAATCCATCAGCTCCTCGGCATCCAAGCCACAAAGATGGTCGATCATTGGCCCTTCGAACTCTGGGAAGTCCACGTTTTTGCAGGTATTGCAGGGGTCGCATATCTGCACTCCTATCGTGGGGAGATCGTACCCTGCACTTACAGATAAGAAAAAATACCCTGCATCTTCTATTGCTCTAGTAGACTTCTCAGCTCAGGGTGCGTTTGGGGAGAGCGTGAAGGGGGAGTATATGTCTAGTCGGTAGCTACTTTTCCTCTCGCATCACATCTATCTGTAATGACACGCAAAGGCTCATCCCATATCTTTCAATAGGTATGAATCACGCCGTGGTGCTACAGATTTGACGCTTCGTCAATGGTTAGAGAGAACAGCATTACACCTTCCGTTATACACGGATAATTTTGATTTTGAGGCGCACGTGGCGACGAGAGCCGCGGATGTGCCATTGGAGACGGTGACCACCGGTCTCCGGCTAACCGGGCTTTTGGACCAGCCTGTTAGCACTTTGAGCAATGGGCAGGGGCGCAGAGCAAGAATTGCACAGGCGTTACTGAGAGGTGTCGATTTACTGTTGCTTGACGAGCCGTTTAGTATGATACCCTTGAACACTGCCATAACGAAATGCTGCTTACTTTTACAAAGTGGGGTTGGACCCATGGTCTATCGAACGATTGTCAGGTCTGATTCAGAGGATATCGACTCCGGAGGCTGCAAATGATCCATCAAAGATCGCATCACAAGTTGTGGTCACACAGCGACCACAGGACCATCTTCCAGACTGGGTGACACATATTGCATACTTGCATGATATTCAAGTTCTTACTATGGGTGTAAGAGAAGAGGTCCTCGCCGAAACTTCTAAAAGGGGTATTCGAATCGGTGATGGAGACAAGCAGGATGATGGTATCCTTCATAAAGTCTATGGAGTTGGAACAAACAGTTTCCCTAAGAATGGCGAAACGAAATCCGTTGAGGCTCCTGAAGAAACAAAAAGAGAACCGGTTGTTGAGATGGAAGGAATTAAGATCTCCTACCGTGACCGGGAGATACTAAAGGATTTCGCATGGACTATCAGACGTGGTGATCGCTGGGGACTGTTCGGACCAAATGGTAAACTTTGCAGGGCCTTATTTCCACCTTACTTATCCCGCTCGATGTTCTAATTCATCGTGACCATAGGATCTGGCAAAACCACTTTGTTAGCGATCATAACCTCCGATCATCCACTCTCATACTCCCAACCAGTCAAACTATTTGGACGCTCCCGACTCCCTACCAAGGGAAGCCCCGGCATCTCAGTCTTTGAGCTCCAGGCTCTCATTGGTCATTCATCTCCAGAAATCCACCAGTTCTTCCCTCGTAGACTTTCCCTTCGAAAGTGTGTTGAGTCCGCTTGGGCAGATACTTTTATAACAAGGCCTCACTTCCCGCCAAATGGAAAAGAGATCGTTGACAATATCTTTAAATACTTTAAAATATCGTCTGAAGAGCAATCTAGGGAGTTTGGAGAATGTGGAGTCTCCACACAGCGGCTAGCGTTGTTCATGCGGGCTGTTATTAAGAAGCCAGATATTGTTATTTTGGATGAAGCGTTTAGTGGGATGGATGAAAAACTAAGAGACAGATGTATGGGATGGCTGGAGGAAGAGTTACAAGAACGGCAGGCGTTGATCGTAGTTAGTCACTTGGATGGAGAGGTACCTCGAGTCGTTGATAAGTGGGTAAGATTACGGGATGCTGGGGAAGGTGAGTCTGCAGTATTCGGGTGTAGAGATTAAATCTAGCCTCTATAAATCTCTAATACAACAATTAAGAAAATCCGTAACTTCAAAGAATGTAACTAAATTAATTTTCTAAGAGTTCAAAACTCGCTCCTTAAATACATAGTTTCTAAAATATGTTGACATGTACGCTAGTAAGGTCCGAATTTATATTAGTATAGCGCCGCATACCTCCGCGTATTTCGCCTCCTAGGCAAGTTCAAACTTTAAGATACATAGCTCCCAGGCACTGAATGGCAGCTGCATCTGCCTGAGCTGCTTCAGACCCGACTTGAGCGCGAGCTTGTGGAACCCTCCAACCGCGTGCCCAGGTAGTACCCTCTATTCGAAATCCCACTTGCTAAGTCAATCCGGCCATTCAATCCCCAATAATTTTCCTTTGTTAGTCTCAACCATAAGGTCTCGAACAACCAGAACTATTCCATCGACCTCAGCAACCACCCGCATCGTACACCATAATGATTCAGGGTACTCGTCCTCGTCCAGTTCCATCTCAACACAGCAGCAGTTATGAACATTGATATCCAGCTGACAGATATGGTCTGTGTCGAGCTCGATTTTGTTAGATTGTAGGGTTTCCAACGATGTAGCAACATTATAATCCCCGCCCGCAACTAGTGCATTGTTTGGTGGTTCCGATTCGCATTCCGCTAACCGAGCGACAATACTTTCTAGGTTCCCCTGAAGAAGCGACCGTAGGTCGACTACCTTAGAGATTTCGTTGAGAAGGGCTGGGCGTACTTTAGACAACAGAATGATCTTCTCCAAGGAAGGTCCGATTGGAGGGTAGTCCTCGCCAGCGGATCTGAGATCAATAAAGAAACGCCGCAATTGATGATACAGGTCCCTGACCGACATATCTCGCTGGAATATGAGATAGAATCTCTGGAAGAATATATCGGACCATTCCTTCGGGCGTAGAAGAGCCTCAACAAAACCGCAGTCTTGTATATTAAAATATAGCCCGCAAGCAGTCCACCATTCGTAAGTGTCTTCGGTGAGAAAATTACATGGAGAAGAGCTTTCAGCTATATCAAATGTCGTTTGATTGTCTTCCTGATTGTGGCCCTCGCTAAAGTTGTGGGCGACTTGATTAAGTCTCAATAGCCAGTGCACGATGTCTAGAACACCCTTAATACTCATATCCAAAACTATATCTCCCATATTTGCTGTTATTTCATTCATTTGATAAGACTTCTGGGTAGAGCTATAGCTTCTGGAAGGTTATAAGGTTGTATATGTATGTAAGTGCGTAGACGTTGGTGATACGGGTCTTCCGAGGCGGTAGAGCCTAGATTTCAGGCCAAGGAGGGTAGAATTCTGCAAACTAGTATAAATTCAGATTATACGATGCAATCCGCGCGTGTCACTGATTTAAGTCACAACCAGGACCCTTGGAAAGATAATGGGGTGTTTGAGTGTATATGTCCTGTTATAACCAGAACCAACTGGTCTTTCCTTTCCTTTTCGTGTCTGGTCTCGCAAGATTACTAGATGCGAGACCAATTTCTGCCGTATTCACCGAGTACTTTTTTTAAAGCTTTGTGCAAAGCCGTGTTCCCCAGAACAGTCAAAATAGTTCGGAGGGAGGGAGGAGGGAGGGAGGGAGGAGAGAGAACAGGCCAGATGTTGGCACCGGGTGCTTGGATATATACCTAGCGGATTACATAGTAAGTACTCAGATATTCATACATTGATTTATCCCACAGCCCAGACAGATTTACTCAGATACGGAGGATAGCCGGTCAGTAAACAGGGAAAGATGTCTTGTCAGCTGAGCCCCGACAGCTTCGATGTGATTCGGTGGAAATCCGTAGATACAAGCACTTGATCGCTCAGTTCGTTAGAAAGTAAAATCATGTCCAATCGCGACCGTAGATGCTAGCGCCTGGCTCCGTGACTCAGAGGTTCAATTTTTTTTTTTTTTTTTTTTTTTTTTTCCCTCTCTCTCCGAGCGTTGGGATCAGAGCTTGATAGTCTTGTTCCATGTTGGATATCTATCGGTATCAGATTTTATGCTTTTTTTGTATCGTCTTTGGTGTTGGAACTGATTGAGGCGTTTAACACTTCGCCCTATTGGTCAATCCTTCCCGCTATTAGCCATGAGCTCCAGAGCCCACGATCAATCCAACAACTATTATCAATCGGCCCACCCTGAACGGTAGGCCTAGACCAAGATCAAAAAATTTACATTTACTCGAGATCAATGAAATACCGGATCCTACTACCGATGGCATGTCAAACCAAACTGCCTTAAACATGAAAAACGATAGAAAAGTTCGAAAGTACACTTTCGGGCGGAATGAGGTTTAAAGAACAAAACGCCCGCCTCGTTTTCATTAGAGGGATGGTATGAAATTTTATTTACTAGAAATTGTGCGAACTAACCGCCAGCTTGATGGCTGAAGGAATTTACACTGGAGTTGAATTTATATATAACCTTAGGTAGAAAAAATTGCAAAGGCTAAAAACAAGTTCTGAGGAGCTATCCAGGTACCCTAGGTTCTGGCGCTGAGATTAACAAGATATTAATCCTGGAGGTAACACGATGCTTATTTCGTAAAACTAGAGAGCCTCGGGGCCCAAGGTCGGGAGTCTAGCTCTTGCTAGGTCTGCAATGATGTCCCAGAGCTAGAAGCCTCCGCAGAAGCCTCCCCTTCACCATCAACTCTCTCTTCTTGCGACTTAATAACATCCTTAAACCCCGCCTCAAACGCCGCCAAATTCCCCTTCCCTCTATCTTCTCCATATATCGCAAAAACCACCTCCTCAACTCCTGTATAAACCTCCCTCTCCTCTCTTTCCCATCCTTCAACCCCAAACTTCTTCCCACATATAACCCTCTTGAAACGGTCCGCTACTAACGCATTGGGATTCCCGTAAGCGCCACATCCAAACGCTCCAGCTACAAAATGTGTAATCCCCTTCGCCTGCGCTAGCCTCATCATCCCTTTAATCCCAGATACCAACTCCTCGTAAGTAGACTGCTCAGCGTAGCCTTTCTTATCGCGCGTAAGCTCCGGGCGCTTCGGCGCAGCCATAGAAATCACATCCACATAGAATCTATCCTCAACCTTTAACATCTCATAAGACTGGTTCATGAACACCAGAACATCGGATGTGAAGATTGCAGAGCCGGCAGGTAAAGGATGGAAATGTCTTTGCAAAAGGGATGGATATAGTGTACTTCTTCTACACAGCGTTTCTTCTTGCGCTTGTGAGCCGTTGAGTACTCCACCGCCTGGGTTGGTGTTTGATGCCATGTTAAGGACGCCGACTCTTAACTTCCCGCTTTCGTAGTCTCGGGGATTTGTGGCTTTTAGCCGTGAGATTACGTCCCTGGCGGCATCGAAGGTATCGCTATAAACAACAGAGATCTTTGGTACATAGCTGTTGCCGGTGCTCTTCTCTACGGCGGGGATTTCGGCAGCAGAGTACTTAACCGCACCCTCAACCCCGGTCTTCGCACGAGGAGTATGAGCAAGGATATGTGGTATTGTGGTATTTATTGTCTCGCGAGCCAAACGTGCTCGTTCAGCTTTGGCGGGGGACATAAACCCTCGTCCACGGCCTCGACCACCCCCACGGTTTCCTCGAGATGAGGACGGTGTGTTGGAGTTGTTGGATTCTGAAAATGTGTTGGAAGTATGGTAACCTCGTGAGGAGTTGCTGTTTCCTCGCGGTCCACGATTCGATCCTCGACCTCCCCGGTGAGAAGGTCGGGAGTCTGATGGCTCGCCAGTGTCCATTTTTGGTAAATTTATCAATGTAAAAGTTGAGATTTTGCAAATTTTGGGTAGTATAGCTCCGGCTGTTGGCAGAAGTTTGCTGTTGATATTGCAATAGAGCCTGGGGTTTAGTACATTCTTATACATTTTAGAATGGTCCTGTTCAGCCCCAGATTCCGCCTGACTGAAACATGAAGAGTCATAGAGAAGATAGGAGAATGAGAAAAGGTCATGGCTTTAAAAATGGTAAAATAGTATATAAAAAAAATCGAACTCTCGTCATAACGTTATCAACAGATCCCATGGGATTAAAAATCAAGGATTTGTGTCTATTATAAGCCTTTATGCGTCTGTTGCGATATCCGCTAGCTTTGCTGTGTCATAATGAACTTATGAAATATGTATCGGCGCTGCGCTGGTAAAATCAAAGTTTCCTTGCTTTGCGCGCCGCCATGCCTCAGGGTTGTCATAAAATACCATAGCACCCTGATTCGACAAATCAATCGACCAATGGATCTCCATATTCAATCCATAGCTTTCTCTTGTCCGAACCCATCATATTGTAGAAAATGAATTACAAAGCTTTCTTTCCGGCTCGCTTCTTCTCCGCCTCAACATTCTTGAACGGAAATCCACTAGTTCTCTTATCCTAAGCACCCCCCCAAAAAATCACTAGGTATTAGCCATATACCCAAATTTTAGAGAGAGGCCATCACTTGATTTATCTTTTACGGGACTCGTTAATGACGGAAAAAGTAGTAACTCACCGCTCCGGTTTTCCGACTAATCCTACCATCAGTTGCCGCAAACAAAACACACCAAACACCAGCAGCAGCCAACGAGGAACCAACAATTGTCGAAATACCGAATCCAAAGTTCCCGGTTTCGTTCCACATCGTGTAACAATAGAAGCTAACTATAGCATGATAGCTAGCCGTTATAACTAACGTGGGAAGGGCATATGGAGCAGTCGGATCATCGAGTTTTGACGATGGGTCGGAGAAGGATGTTGTGAGCGGTATCGAACCAGTTAGGAGGACGGTTAAAAGGCCTAGTGTTATCGCAGCGAAGCCTAGCGAGCGGGAGAAGTAGGCTTCTAATGCTGTAGTTCAGTTATTTCGAGTTAGTTTGTTTTTGTTCGCCCCTGGTAGACATTTGTGACTGGGAGAGGTTTGCCTTACGTGTTGTTTCGCGAACTTCGGGAGACAGCATGGTGACCATCATTGTAGGCGACGACAGCAGTGGGATTGATTGGAGAATCATCCACCCGGCAGCGGCTATTCGATGTTCATGTCAGTTAGCTTCTGCGCTATAGGAAGGAGTCGCATATTGGGCATCTGGATAAATACCGTAGTTGTATGCTGGACACACACGCTCACATGTTAGCAATAATTCCCGCCTAACGCGTATAGGGTCGGCATACCGTAGTAAACGTCCATGATTTCTGTTCTGTCTCCCTCTAAAGCAGTAGAGTTTGTGAGTATGGAGGTCGTAGAGTATTTAATGTAGGTTGTTGGTATATGGTGAAAGTTGAATGCAAAGAGTGAAATATGGAGAAGTGAAAGATAAAAAAGAAGAGTACGTACCACCTTAAATAACTCTGACATCACATGCGGTTTCCCAGATGACGGTGGGTGGAGGGCAAGCCTGGGAATTCCACGGGAACCGGCATTGACGTCACTAGTCGGTTGTTGCCGTTTTAGGACTCTTGCCTTTTTAGGCGGGGAAATTCACCGATTGGCGGTCGCCAACTGTGCCAGGCCCCGACAAAGATCTAATCGGACCCATCTTTTATCTGATCCTTGTTATAGAGCTGGATTATCTACTGTCTTAGCTGGACTATAGTCGTTGAGTAATATTTTTTGTATATTTCTATTTATTTGCTCCCTAGCTACGGGTGCTAATGTACAGTTTTCGTCCACCTCCCGTATCCTTATCTAATAGATCCGCCATAAAAAAGGGAGGGACATCATCCACCAGCGGATGGATGCCTTGTCAGAAGCGAAGCAGACCGCAACGAAGATGCAAACGGAAAAAATAGAGAATGAAACCAAAGGGAAAAAATAGGAAAGAAAAGATGTTGAATTCGGAAATATGTTGGAAAAGAGAAAGGAAAGAAAAGTTTCTAACAAAGACACCTTGAAAATGCATATTTGGTAACACCAGAGAGAGTAGGAAATTATGAACAAAGGAAATTAGACACACAAGGAAATAATGTGATTCTGAAAATGAATGTACAGGTAAAAGAAAGGACGCCTTTTTCGTCTTTCCCATAGGGATGGTTTGTAAGAAACAATAAACTCCATTTTCTATAATAGAAAATGAATTTCTGATGTTATCTTTATTCTAAATAATTTCCTCTGCCACTAAGTTCTTCTCATAGGCCGGGTTCATCGTCTCCCTATGGAGACCACCGTCGCCTAAGGGGGTATCAAAATCAAAAGTACTGTCCTCCGCTTATTTTTTGCCACGTATAAACTGTAGAAGATTTAACTAAAACCTTGAGGCACCCCACGTTCCGCTGCCCCTTCTGCTGTCTCTGTCACCAAGCTGGACATACGGGTCACTTCTTCCCTCCATTCCACCACTAGTATCGCTTCTCGATGTATTAAATCCAAAGCTGCTAGTGGGGCGATGTCTCGCTCTCCTTTCCATCATCTGGAAGTCGCGATCATACTTCGAGGGTTGAGGGGGTGGGGTTTCGCCACGGAGCTTGGTGCGGCTTTGCTGCTTGCGACGGCGGAACAGGAAGACGCCGACAATGGCAAGGATCACAAAGGCAATTACGCCTCCTGTGATACCAGCGATCACACCGGCCGGGAGGCCAGACGATGGCTCGGACGAGGATGATGGGGATGAGGATGTAGTTTCTGATGGGGATGAGGATGAGGTAGCGTCTGGAGTTTCGGTAGCAGACGATGTTGGTTCGGTGGTAGGTTCCTCTGATGATGTCTTAATAGCGGTGGAAAGAGTCGTAGGTGCGCTGGATGTTTCCGACGCTATAGTTTCAGAGGCGGTAGAGCTTTCGGTAACCGGTGCAGAAGTAGCAGAAGTCTCAGAAGTCTCAGAACTAGACTCTGCTGCGCTAGTAGTGCTGCTCAAAACTTCAGAGCTCGTTTCCGTAGTCTGGACAATTTCACTTGTACTCGAAGACTCAACGCTCGAAACTGGCGTTTCGGTCGGAGCTGCAGGGTCCGTAGTAGCGCTTGTCTCAGCGGGGTTTGCGGGGGCACCAGTCGGTGCAAACGTCGAGGCAGGAGAATCGATTTTAAAACTTGGCGAGAATCCGAAGTTGCCGCTGTCATCGCTTACAATCTTGAATTGGTAAACCTGGTCAGCTGCCATGGTTTGCATGCCCTCAAGGGTAAGAGGTGGCGTCCATTCGAATTTTCCATTGTTCGCAACATTCGCTGCCGTCCAGGAAACCCAATGTTAGTATTTCCATTACAATTGATATTAGATTTCCATGGGGAATGTAGGAGAGGGGAACATACGAGCAATCGTTTCAAGCACCTGCAAATTCCCAGGAACTCCCTTCACGAGCACAATGCTCACAGTCCCGGGATTCGCAGAAGCGGTCCACTCGATCGGAAATGGTGTTCCAGCTACCCAAACCTCACCAGCAGCAGGTTTCGTGATTAGATTCTCATTGTTCTCGGCTCCTTGGGCATTGGCGAAAGGAACAGCGATTGCGGCCAAGGAAAGTAGGGAAGAAAAAATTGAGGAGAACCGCATCGTGGCAGCCTTTTCTCTTTTCAAATCAGATAAAAGAGAATGTCGTAAAAGCGGTTACCGATTATCGAGGTCGTAGAGATAGTAGTAGTTGATGAATGCTAATTGGCGGCGTGTCGATGGAACTTTTGCTGTTATGGATGGTGGTGGTTGTTTGCTTTCAAAGCAGACCCAACACAAAGGGTTGTTCCAAATATAGACAGGCCCAATTTTCAATATCTACCCAAGCCTCTTCCCTGTCGACTGTATCTCTCCCTTTGGATTTGAATTAAAGTATCTCCTGGTTTCCCGTTTCTTGCGTGCTTGTCGAATTAAGCTTATGTGTGTGGTCCCTTCGTTCTCTACCGGTCCATCGGGTTATTGCTTAAATGTTGGTGTAAAGAAAAAGTGAGTGTGGTAATGTAATGCAATGGCGTTTGTATGCAAGGAGAACAACTGCACAGCTGCAGATTCGAAGCTGCCCAGAACAAAGTTAATCGATGGATAGAATATCAATAATATCGAGAAGCACCGCTGAAATGAAAGTCCAAGAAAAAATATCAAGAAGTGACAGAATGGATATCGATGCCGCTCAAGTGACACTCTACCAAGTTTTTCCAGAAAAATATGGCAGGACAAGATATCTCGAGGGAGTGAACACACGCCCCAAGCAAAACCAAAGACTAAGGAGGGAGTACAGAGGAAAAGAAAGAAACAGACGAAGAGGAAGAGAAAGAATTAGAAGAAGCAGAAAGAAAGGGAATCCTGTCACGAACAAGGGAAGGGGGGGATTTTACCAGTATATACAATTTAGTATACCTGTAACACCGACAATAGTTTAGCCCACCCCAGTCAAGTCATATGCGCCTCTCTCTCGACCTCTCTGCCTCTTTCTGTTCCTGAGTGGACATGGATTCACTTGCTTCTGTGCGCATAACTCGATCCGGCCGGGGAAGAGGGGCACAATTTTACGGGGGGCAGCATACATACACAGTAAGTATGTATGCACGTCAGGTACCACCTTGGGCATCCTCAATCGGATTTTTCAGGTGCTTCTGTCACCATCGAACTAGCCAGTACTGGAATTTCAGGGCGTCAATTGACAGTGGTCGGCTTGCATACATCGTACATTACACTAGCGGGAGCGCATCGACAGGGACGGTAAGAGTAACATGTAATGTCTGGACATGCATACATACATGTGCATTGCATAGTAAATTTCCCCTCCCATTCTCGACATGTCGGTCCTATTAAGACGGGAAATCTGTATTTAGATCTGGGACAGTAGTTACATGCTCACCTTTGCCCACTCCTCATCTCTCTATGTCTCCTTTCCCTCGCCTACGCAGAACCCTTTCGTACTTCTCTGGTATGGAATTTCCAACGGGCGGTGCAGGATTAAACCACCCCCTCGTTACTAGTCTCATCGCCGCTCCCCCCTTTTGAAGGGTCGAGGTTCCTCAGGGACTTTGTTTCAGAATGGTTCGCTAACCTGTCGCAGATGTTCCGTTTTGGGTGCACAGGAACCAGCCGAATCACACACCCCGGCAAAATTCAAAAGCCTCGCACAGAATTTCCGTTTGCTTTTTTAGGGAATTTTTCTTAATAATTTTGTGTTCCCCTTCTACCGTTTGGTACTAGCGGACATATAGATGAGGAAATATTTGGAGATGTGTCTATTTTTTTTTTATTTTTTTCAGGGGCGTGGCATGTAGAATACCATGCGAGAGCATCTGTCGGCCCTGTGATCCCATATGATCTGTATCCTTCTTTTCGGGTTGCCCAATACTAACTTGTTTCTGGGAAGGATGTTTCGGGCATCCTCAGCCAAGGCGGCTGTGGCAGGCAGGAGGTAATGGGCCAATCAAACCTACAAAAGACTCGAAGTCCAAGGGCGTCTGACGTCGATCGGGACAATTGCACAATGGAATTCAGCTCGCCATCCCGCCTTTCGAATCAGCTCTTCGTGAGGGGATTTTTTGACCAATCGCAAAATATGTAACGTATACACATGTCAGCCTTTATAAACTTAAATCCGACGGTGAGAAATGCAGAAGAAGAAAAATCCACTCCACTCAAGCCGTCGAACGAAAAATCGCGAAAGGGTTCTTCAGGTTTTCTAAGAACGGCAGCTTCTTTGTAAATTTGTCCAACTCCAACAATGATAGTTATGATAATAATTGTAATGTATAACAGTCCAATATCACACTCCAGTGTGCACAAATTTGCAGAACGGTCGCTCAGAAATTAATAACGCCTCGAGCTCCTCCACCTCTTTGGTCTTCCTCCTATTTCGCCTTGCCGATTCCAAATTAACACTCCCCCCGCGCAAATTGGTTCCAGGACCCTGACTATTCTTCAACGCACGCCGATCTGTAGCTAATTGTATATTCTAACGTTATGAAAGATGTGGGGTCTAGATGCATATTGCGCACGGCCTTAACAGAAACATAGATCTGTTTCGCGATCTGGATGTCTTCGCCTAGTGGTTATAGTAGACATCTATAGACGTCCCGATGTATTATACCATAACCGGACTGCAAAACGGCATAAAAACCCCTCCCTCGTCAATAACTCAAGCCACCGAACTCCTCGTATGATCTCTCGATCTTGTCGAAGTCTCAATCCATAGACCGTATCGCCGGTCTGGTCCAAGCCTTAAGCCATATAATTAGGCCTCCCATTGTTGAAACATGAACCAACAACTGTCAACATATTTTTTTTTGCTCCTGCCCTGTTTAACGTTAACGTCACACTGAGACTGGTCGACCGGGGTTAGAAAAGAAAACTACCCCGGCGACAAAAATTTGGGCGACAATTAATACGATCGATAATGCGAGCGGCTGCAAGGTTGTATGGTTATTTGGGACGGTAATTATTGTTTCTTTCGAATTCCCTACTTTCGAAGCTTTCTAGAAGGATTTAAATTATTTTCTGGGGTTGTATGTGGTAATTCGATTTTGCGCCCGTCTACTGATGCAGGAAAGAAAGCGGGAACGCAAAAAGAACCTCAGCGTCGCCAACCGGCGATTTCTCAAATCCAGTTCCAGAAATTCATGCCCTCCGAACCCAAACGCTTCAATACTTACTCAATAATCTAATTTAATCTTAAATAATGATAAGTATAGACCCGCATAATCGCAACATTTTGTCTTAAACAGAGCCGAAATAAAAAAGCCTCCAGGCGTAGTAAAACTGTCAAGGTCGCGGAAAGAGCCCAAATATGGTAGTCGATGTCTCTTTCGGGTCCGTCGGCATGCATATATAGTTCTTTTCAGCGCTAACAAAATATCTCCTAGCGACGGGCCCAATTCACTAGCTAAGGAAAATAGGTAGCATCCCGATTCGATTATTTCGCATTTATGACGATCATACGATTCTCAATTAAAATTTCCAGTCGGGTATCTCCGCGGTTAGTGATTGATGATCTCGCTCTGCTAGTTCCTTAAGGATGTCTACGGTGCAATAAAAGTACCTACGTTTACCATGCATGCAAAACGTTAAACAAGTACGTTCCAGAAATTGTATCTTGGATTTCTTTTATAAATCTTCCTAAACGAAAGACTTCGCCCATCAATAGCTAGTATCATCTATTTACAACGAAAGACATTTATATATAGGGTCATCAGCGCACAATTTCTAACGATGCAAAACGCAAAAATGAGTATGATGGGTTGAGGAAGGAGCCGGTGGTATCATCGCCGAAGGGAAAGAGAAAAGGAAAAAAAAGGCTCTTAGAAAAAAAAAGTGAATGTAAACAAAATGCTTTTGTCTTTCTGCGTAAGAATGTCGTTGCTATCGCTGTAATTCTGGCCTGCCGTTTTAGTTTTTATCTTGTCCAAAGAAAAAAAAAAACATCAGCTGTATCTCTGATCCCAGGCCCCATGTGGCAAGCTGCCAATAAGCTTGCCTGATCCCGAACCATGTTCTAGAATTCTATCAATCCTGAACCCTGTCCACGAGTCTATCCGAAGACAGGTAGTATATCTGTATATCAGTTTTTTTTTGTAACGAGGGTTCTTTCACCCAACTGCCGCTCATCTATTTACTGAGCCTTAACTGCAGTCTTCTCCCCATTGACGGCCTTAGCGGTCTTTCCACCTCTCTTTGGTCCCAAATAACTCTTAATGAAAAACATCACGAACAGATATGTCAAAGGCGTCAAATAAACCACATTGGTAACGACAGCCCAGACTTCAGCGCCGCCGCTAAGACAGCTCACAAACTCCTTGTTCAGGTCTCCGATATGCATATCGATACCGGAGTTTTCCTTGATGGTGTCCGAGATGTCGGTTAAGACTCTAGGTGGGATGTAGGAGATGAAGATCTGGACTGCAGCACCGGAACCGCCGACGAGGAATTGGGTGATTTGCATAGTGGTAAGAAGACGCTTGATGGGTGTTGGGACGTAGATTTTGAGAGCAGAAAGGGTGTAATATGTGTACTAATCCACAATGTTAGTCTTTATGCTAGCAACCTCTACTAAATGGTACGAAAACTTACCATGAGGGTGTGAATTGCGGAGTTGAAGAGGACGAAGATAAATATTGGAGGGGACATGAATCGAATACCAGCCCACATACACATCATAGCACCTGCATGGTGATCTATACCATCTCGTTAGTACTGCCTTGGACCCCCACTATGGTATAAAAGGATTCTTGGAAAGAAACTTACAGGTCTGTAGTGTGCTGCTCTTCCTACCCTTAGCCAAAATGATAGCGGTATCAACCACCTCATAAAACTTGCTAAGATAGAACAACCATCCATAGAACGCTAGCCCCTCCTCCCACAGTCCACTCCCCGAAGCAATCCTAGGGCTTAATCCGCTAACATCATTGATGCCCACCGCCACACTATCATCATGGATCTTGCAAAGTCCGTGAACGAAGCCACCGAATCCATTATCCCAGTTGATAGTCCTCTGTAAAGTCGATGTGATGCCTACGAAGGTCCAGCCGGAGTAGACAGCCAATAATGCGTTATGGAGAACAACGAACCACTTGAAGGCAGATGTTTTGGCGAAGGAGTAGGGGGTTGGAGGGGTAGTTTTGGAGGCAATTGAGTTGAGGTAGTGAACTGTTATGGCGTAGACGGTGGCAATTGTAATTGGCACTCGGACGTCGAGCAGTTGAGTATAGATATCGCCGGGGATGGCATGTGGGATTGAAGGTGGGATTGGTTGAGAAGCGTTCTGGAAGTTGAAGAACGAAGGAGGAGGAACGACGAGGCGGACGGAAGACATTGTGAATTGTGAATTGCTCTGTATAGAGCTGGAACCCGCAACTTTTTTGATGAGTGGTGTTTTCTGGAGTCAATTGATACAGGTATCGACTCTGAGAAAGATGGAAGCTATGATGATAGCTGGTTAGCTATACCGGTTCTCAACTCAACAGTCAACAGAACGAGGTAATTTGCGAGACAACGTCTGAAAAAAAAAAAAAAAGAATCCGAGGGAAGGTCTCTCGGAGAGGGGGGCTGATGAAATTTAACGGAACGGTAAGAGTCAAAACTGCACCTACAGTATTTTTTATTTTTTATTTTTTTATTTTTTTATATTTTTATTTCCTATCAGATCGGTGCAACCAGAGCGGAAAGGCTTGCCCGATTGATCTCGGTCTAGTCTCTGCAGTAACTAACAGGAATAAAAGATATATAAAAAAAAACTTCAACAAGACGACGGAGGGAAAGAGGCTTCAACCCCGCTGAAGACAATGCTGTCACAAGACACCTTTTCGTTTAAATACCGAGGTCACATACACCGGATTATAGGCCAGACGGCCGTCAATTGGGACCTCACATGTGCCAATCGGAGCAGAGTAGCATTCCTCAAAGCTACCCAAAACCGCACAATTCTCCATTCAACTGCCAGCGTCACTTAAAAGTGTTGAGGACACAAGCAGGCAAAAGGCCGTGAATGTCGTTGATTTTGTTCTATTTACTACATTGGCCTCTCTGATGGCGGGGGGCTGTCGGCTCTTTTTTTTTTTTTTTTGTTCGTTTGAGTTTGAGTTTTCTTGTCAATGGTATTTTTTGTTGGGAAAATAAGAAAGTTGGAAACGGGCCTTTGGGGGTTCATGCAGGTCGGCCATGCCTGCATCTCAACTGGAGAAACCATGTCCAAGGCATGCTGGAACGGTCGAATGAGCGGACGAGCTCGTCGGGAGCAGCCATGCAACTAACCAGACTCTGGTTAGCGCCATGCCGCTTTCCTTGGTACGTATCGTCCGTATCTTCCAACCCCCCTTGTTGGTTGCCTTCTTTGCGGGGCAAGACGTCGAACGATCTCCAGGTTGATTCGTCCGGCCGAATGGGAATAGGAGGTTAAAAAGATGCAAATGGAAGGCGGTCTTTATGTTGGGCATTATGAGATTTATATTCCGTAAGATCATGCACTTACTTAAGCACCAATAACCCATAGGCGAAATCCTGAGATGTCGTCGGCCATCAGGATTAATTCTTTAGGCACGAAACGACCGGAAGAATGCAAAAATGAATACCCCGGCCTTCCGGCTGAATCGGGTTCCCTCCCGCGGTTTATTCTCGTTTCGGGCTACGTAAAATACAACACTCTCCAACGCATCTTTTATGAGCACATTCTCATCCTGATCGAATTCTTCTCTACATAAAGCATGACTGACAAATAGATTATAAAGAAAGGTCACCAACCCCATAACCCGAATTATATCCAAAAATATTTTAATAATTGCCCATTTTACAGCAACAATAAATAACTAGAGAATTAACTTTGACGGGGTTTCTAGTGTCCAGTATCCTTCAATTCTGGTGCCTTCCATTCCTCTGTCTTCACGTGTTACAAGAGCATTACAGTATAGATTACCGGTAGAAGATAGATCTCAGATCATAGTATTTCTAATAATAAGTAGTATGGTTTATTTAATTGCTGTATCGGCGTGGCCATGCGCTGTTGCATGGCCCATGCCAGAGTAGGCTTACTCATCTAGCTGATATATTGAACCAAGCTCTATCTACCCACGCAACAGCGTTGCGGGGTATATCCATATTCGATATTTTGTTGTTCGGGGTCCCCTTACACATAGAGTTAACTATATTTGGGTGGAACTGTTATGACGCCACCAGATCTACCATACCCTCGCTGCTTCGCCATCTCCATTGTCTCACGTGCGTATTATAGTATAAGTATATACGTTGAGCTGCCTATGGGTTGGTATGTTTTATCGCTTATCCCCGTGACATCGCCCACCGATTATTGTTGGAGGGGATCTCATCTCGCGGATGAGACCCCTCGTCTGTGTCAATAATCTGCGGGGTCTTTAGTTTCTCTGTGAGTAATTGATGGGGCGGCCGGAAAATTCGTTTTTGCTATGTTTTGGGCTCTTGATGAAAGCACTGCATCTTGAAGGTGGGTATTCAATGGGGGCCAGTAGACTAATTTAGTGTATCCTTGATTGTATGATTACCCTAATACACTTTAACCAAAGAGTAGTTAGTATCTGTACGGATTTCGTTATCAAATGTACATAACAGGGAAATCGATAAAAAAACACTTACACTTAAAAGTCTATATGGGCCATTGGCTCAATATATTATGAGTATTTTATGCATTCATAGGCTTGGAGTGCTCGGAGTCTAACTTCTGGGGAACGTTCCAACTAGCGACTTGATCGCATAAGTTAAATGAGAAATTTCGAGACCACAGAACATCTTACTATTTAGAAGGTTAGCATACCTTCCGATAAATGATGGCTTTAGACGGAATAAAAGCTAGTCCGGAAACTTACTGTCATTCTGTATGAATTCATAATGCCCGATCTGGTCAAAAGACCAGACGGGAGAAGGTAATTTATATTCGGGAAATATCCAAATGATATAATATGTGACATTGCGTGCTTTGAATATATGATACGGGCCACAATACCTAAAAGATAAGGGGCCCAGTATCCGTATGCGCGAATCTTGAGGGAGCGTCAGCTTATTTGCCGTGATGTTTATCATGAAGAGGGAAGGGGAAGGGAAAGAATAGGGGGAATACCCTCTTTATATAGTTTCAGATTGGCCGATCTGGGTAGATTCTACTGCCTTGTGTCGGTTGCCCATTTAAGTATGGTTCATAACGTGCTATTAAATCCCGTGATATTATTTCGCAGATTGTTTTGAGAATCGTGCATGCCCGTTGAAGGGGCTGAAGCTCCCGGTGGATTGTGATGGGGTCGGGCAGTGCGTGGTATTTTGCACGAACCTCTATACTATATTGTACTAGCATTTTCTACTTTGAGACTAGTCTCAGTCCCTGGGTCTAGTCTCGTAGTATTTCTGGGCCTAAATTTGCATATTTAACTGGCAACATACCCATTCTCTATAAAAAGTTTTGCGTATTCGGCATTCCAGCAGTTGCTACTTATGAAAATTAGGGTCAAGCTATAGAAGATGTATCACTCAGATTAAATGAAGCTATGCGGCGCAGGGAAGGGGCTTAAGGATAAACTTATAACGTCCTAGTATAAGACAGCATCAAAATGGAACCGAATTACGATGTGCTTCGATGCGAGTAACTTAGAGGTTTTCACAAATTGTTTGATTGGAATATATTTTTGGGATACACTATAGTTATTATTTCAAGTACGAGTGCGTCGGATATTAATATCGGATGGGATCTACGCTATTACTTCACCGTTACCAATTTGTTTGTTGATTTTGCTCTGTTAACTTGAATACAGTGGTATGGTACATATTCTGTGACGCCTTTAGCTAACTGATAGCTGAGCTTGGATTTAAACGCGACAGAGACTTTTTAAGAACATATTTACATGAAAAGTGGTTTACTAAATAGCTACAGATCTAGACTGGGCACTAGCTTGAGAGATGTCGAACCGATAGACTATAGGTGTAAACAGGTGCATGCAGTTTACTAACTATAGCGTCGAGTTATGTTTACGGTAGCTACTGCTTTATAGCTCTACTAAAATCATTTACGTATGAAAGATATATTGAGAGAGAAAAAAGAAAATTCGTATTCTCATAAGGCCCGAAGGCCTGACATATATAATGTTCGGGGCCCAGCCCCTTCCCTCTCGCTCCCCCTCCGGACCGATAATGTCCTTCCTCCCCCCGTGGGAACGGCACAAAACAAGCGAAATCTAGCCCTCTTTGGGCTCTAGGTCTTCCGATAAGACCTACGGGCCAGGTTCAGATCCCTGGCCCGTATCTCCTCCCGCTTTTTGGGAGTGATTGGGTTTCTTAACCCTCGTGCGGCGGCTGCAGCGGTGGGACGTGGAGGAAGAGGAGGCGCGTCGGCCATTTTAATGTCTGGCGCGACAGTGAGGTGCCAATTGGCGAACCTCGCTGATATGTGGACGATTTCTGGTTCGTCCGAACCATCTAGTGCCACGGCGCCCAGGCCGTTGCAGATGAGGGTGAAGGTCTGCGACACCTCGTACGCGGTGAGGAATTTGATTGGCATCGTGAGGGTTTTTAGGAGGTTATGTAGACGATGGAGATGTAAGATAAGAGAAGAAAGGAAGATTTAGATTAAATATGATGTGAGTGGGAGAATTAGGGATTCGGTTCATCTATCTGCTGTCATTCAATAGGCCGTGTTGTGTTGTTGAGTTAATGCTTTGCGTTGTTTGTGTTGTCTTTTGCCTAGACTTACCTAAAATAGCAAATAGGTCACGTGGATGACCTAAATTGGCAAAGTGTTTTTAGGGTTCTTTCCTAATTAGGACTGGCATTCTATCTTGTCTGCACATCCATTCAGCACTGGTACCATGGTTAGGATGGAGTAGACCTATCGTACACATTTGTTTCGGACCGCAATCTTAGTCAGTAATAGGTAGTATTTCACTAATTTGTTCACATTTATTTGGCGGTTTATCTCTTATGAGAGCTCTTCACATCTTTCAATATATATATACCTAGGTGTTTATTAAGTTTGTATACTAAAGGTCGCTGTATATGACAAATTGATACATCTACATGTCTTATTATCTGGTTGCTCTGGAGTACTAAGAGTCGTGCAAGTTGTTTTACGAGAAATAAAATAAACTATGAATGTGGATATGTGCTTGCTACAGGGATGGTGACCGCTGCGAGAGGAGTTAGAGTCTATATAATGCATTTACTGAAGCTGAGACTAGCGTGTATACATATACACGTACAATACATCTCGCCATGTAAGCCGCTAGTACAAGATAATTCCTCTGTTACTAAAACCATGGGGTTAAAATGACCCTTTTAGTAGAATTAGGTAGAACTGTAGTCTCGGCCCGAGACTAATAGAACTGAGCAAGGTTCTATTGTTCTATTGTTTTGGGCTATTTAAGTAGCTATAGTAAGGTTCTCCCATCCCGACCCTCTCCAATACCATCAAAATAGAGCGAATTATAATTCCTAAAGAAAATATTAACTAATGGTCCTTTTTGGGGCTATTAAGCCTGCAGCATACCTCCGAGCTCCATCTCCTCGATAGCCAAAACCTTCTCGTGACCACCTGGTCTGGCTGATGTGGTGCTGCTGGCTCTTAGGTACTGCAATATGGCTGAAGGAAATCTTGGCCTCGGTGGCGTCGAGCGCGAGCGTAGGCCTTGTCGGCATTGAATGGTGCATGTTGGACGGATGGAAGATTTTTGTTTATGGGCGGATTTACCGTCAACGTACCGCAACATGAGGGGGGACCGGATCCCGCACGCCTCAAGATTGGTAGTTGCGCCCAAGAAGTTTCTTCTTCGACAGGACCTTGGAGAACGCCCTGATGGCGTTTTTCTTGTCTGCCGTTTTCTCCCCAATACGTCGTACTGAGGCGCATGGAAGCCCCCAGTATAGGCGACGTAAAGGACTATCGCGCCGCGGAGCAGAGCAGCCACGAGAACGTCTCCTCCGACGAGGAGGCGCATCGGGCATTTCTACATCCGGGTCGAAGTCCGGGTCGAAGTCGGGCATCTCAATGTCGTCGTCCCCGTCGATGTCCATCATATCGTCATCCCCCGAAGAGGGCATCGGCACAGCCTGGCTCCCTGCCTGGTTACCCAATGACTTCTGAGCCGTGCTGCCGGACGGCACGACTACAGGGTGACTCGACGACTGGTCATTCTTTGGTGCAGGAGCGGGAACAACGGATGTTTTCCCCTCAGAACCACCAGTCGCCTGAGGAACATTGGCTGGAGCCTTCTCCCCATGAACGCCACTAGCAGAGCTAAGAGAGCTGACAGATGAACCGAAGCTCAGAGCTGTTCTCTCAGAGCCGCTCGCCATTGATAGAGAGGACGAATCACTCTCCTCAGTGCTCATTGCCCGGGTACTAAGCGAGCCAGAGGCTCCCGTTCGGAAGGCAAGAGGAGCGGTAACCGGAGCCATCGTACTGTTGGTGGTGCTCATTGCCCAGGTACTAGGCGAGCCAGAGGCTCCCGTTCGGGGGGGAAGAGGAGCAGTGACTACTGGAGCCACGATATTGTCGGTGCTCGCTGCCCGGGTACTAAGCGAGCCAGAGGCTCCCGTTCGGCGAGCAGTCGGAGCAACCGACGGCGCAACAACATCGGCTGCCAAAAGCTGGTTGGCACTATATTGTAGGTACATTGAGGTTAGAAGGTTGTTCAAGGGAGTATAGAGAAGGAAACGTTGGAGAAGAAAACTTTGAAGAAGAATGGATGGATAGATCAACGAGATCGGGCCGAGCCGAAATACAGTAAGTGTGAAGGGGGTTACTGAATGGGAGAGACTGTGAGGAAGCCGACTATAGCACACAAAGAAGGGGGTCTTTAGGGGATATGGGTTGGTATACTGGGGAATAGAGGGGTATGTAGGTTCTTATGGTGAAAGTAGTGAAGCAAGTCTTAGGGGAAGCTACTATAACGATTATGATGATGGGAGATCCGGGAAACACTGATGAAATAAAAGGTACAAATTTAAAGCTTCTAGGGAAATCAAAGTGGGAAACCTCCAATTGACACGAAGAGCAGGAGGGATAATTCATTGAAGCATGGATGGAATAACTAATGGGGATGCATGGGAAACGATGCTTACAGCCGTGAGAGAAAACTCTCAGCTTGGACCGCCGCTGGTCCTTTCTCCTCCTTGATCTCCCCCTCCTCCGATGACGAATCCTCGTAGTCTTCGAGGTCGTCAGGTTCCTTCTGGGCCTTCGACGGACCTTGGCCGTAAGTATGTGGCATGATGCCGGCAGAAAGTAGTTATAGGATCGAAAAAGTGATAAGGGCGTGGGGGTTTGATGATGAGGGAGAGCGGTGATGATAATTATGATGGGGATGATTGGGGGTGCAAAGGCGGGTTGTAAGAAGGAGGAAGATTGTGGTGGAAGGAGATGATTGTATAGGAGTACTAGGGGGTCCTGAGGGTTACAATCAACAACAAAGATCTTGCCTCGAGGGAAACTTTTTGAGCAAACTGTAAGTATGCATGGCTTCGATGACATCAGCGGTGCTCAGCATGCAAACCCGAGGAAGAAATACCTTGGTACCTTCTGTTTACTGCTTATGAGATGTAACATACTTAAGTATTCATGGTATGGGTAACCTCCAGATCTATTCAGGGAGTTGCACTTTCTCTCGTCTTAGGCGTATCAGTTCTATCTTCCGCCGTCTGTGGATATTCTCGGCAAAATATCGTAAACGGGGCCTGTTTTCATCGTAAAAACAGCCCTCATTCCCATTGTGTTAGTATGAAAATTCAATTATGCTTGTGTTAGGAATGAGCTGTACATCTCCCTGATATCTATTCATATTATGATAGAGGCCTCCAGCTTCTCTTCTTTTTTTAATCATTATTTTTGTTCTATTAGCTTTTGGGTTATGAGTGGAGCATCTAAATTGTTAGGGTGTTGCATGTTTTTTCTCCCCAAGTTTGGATATTAGTTTTGTTTTCCGCCGTTTATGGGTATTCTAGATAAAACATTGTGAACGGACCCGTGTTCATCGTAAAAACAGTCCTCATACCCATTTGGTTTATATCCTATTGTCAGATCTGTGGGCGGCAACGGAGGATTGGAAAAGTATTTTCCCAACTATTTGCATCTCGATTATTAGTATATTGTAGTTAGATAACTTGGTTTATAGAGTGTAGATATAGAAGTGAACACACTCTCGGGAAGAGTGGAATGGCCGCATATCGATTGAATTCGAAATAAAATCTTAGAATCAAAAGTAATTTATCGTATCGATAGCCTCGTTATTAAAAATTAACAGAAGACGGTAAAACAGTTGCCTAGCTAGATCCAGTATAGATATATATGTGTGTAGATATGCAAATTTATGGTACTTGGACGAGGGGTTCAGATATATAGACCGTGCAAGGTCCAGCACTCCCTGTCGACTGCATATCCGAAACGGGAACATTAAACTGACATATTGATACCATGTAAACGTGCTTCTGAGCGTGAACGCGCCCCGATACAATATTGGTAGCCCATTGAATAAAGCCCATTGAATGAAGCCCAGTATACGTATAGAAACGCTGGACTATACTCTGTGGGTATGGGTGGGCAAACGTATCCGCTCAAAATAATATATTAGACGGTTGCCTTGAGTACGTGTTATTCTGAACAAGATACAGCTTGTCGGACTACCCGTAGAGAGCAATACTGAAATAATCTTCTTGAAACTACGTACACTATATGTGAGCAGACTAGCTCTCCGCGAAACATCAGATCTATAGTCTGCTGTCTTGAGATTATGTATTAATTTGACTGGCACGGATAACAATATAGATATGTACACGAGATAGTAGGGACCATTTCGCTGTATGCCAAAGTGATAGTAACGGATCCTGGCCTTGAAACAATGCATCATCGAAACATTTCCTGGGAGGGCACGACAAAATTTCCCAGTGGGATCAATATGGGTATCCCATAAACACTTCTTGTGCTTATATGACCAAACTCGGCCATTCGTCGAGGAGTCAATCTTTTTTGCCAATTCTACCGGCTTGGGCTCCGGATTGGTCACGACTATGCGCCAGTATGGCTCCCGGAGGGGATTCTGAATTGTATAATGATGCAAAGGTCAGCACTCGCCAGGGAATATTAGTCAAGATCTAGGAGTGGATGGCTAGGCCTACCTTGCGCTCTAAGTAGCGACTAAAATTCGAGTGCCATGTCCGGAGTAGAATCCATCTCATCCTGCGTCTGAAATAATCTCGTTCTCAGCGCGCAAAAGATAAAAACAGTATCGAAACCTTTGTCAACTTGCTGAAGGGTGTGTTAGCGAAATACACTTGCGCTTAAGAGATTGGCGGAATAGATATAGGATCGGTTGACTGTCGTCGCAGCGCACCCCGGAAGGCAAAACGGCTTTATGGAAAGCTCGACCCATGATCTCAGCAACCAAAATATCTTATGGTGCGCCATAAATCATGCGTAAAAGAAATCCCTGAAAAATTGAATGTGAGCTGTTTACCTTTAAGCTTACCTACTGCATGGCGCGCCACTTGTACATGCTCCTCCCCACAAGATAGACGTATCCCTGATCAATCTTAATTTGGGCATCTGTGAAGTTTCTGCAAAACTTCGGGAACAGACTGTTGTCCTTCAGATTGATTGTCATCTTCCTTTTGCCGAAAGTCCGCTTCGCTTGCATAAATTGGGCGTGGTTATTAGAAAGCTTGACATACCGCCCACCATATCCACGTAGGGCCGGGGCATCGAGCATGTAGACATCCTCGTCATGATCAAAATGATCAATCGGAGTGTCTTGCATGTCGATTTCCCGATCAACTGCAATGTGTATATTGGTGTAAGGAGGGGCTTCAGGAAGGCCACCCTCATCCTTGTCGGTCGCGACCACAACAGTTGGGAAAATTGGCTGCTGTTGTGGGACTTGGCGGACAACCTGTAGCGCAATGACAGGTTTGTCTGTTGTTTTGCGAAATTGATTGCTCGGGTTGGCTGCAGCTGGCTGCGATGGGTTTTGTACCGGAGGGGCTGCCGGTGGAATCGCTGCCGAAAAGGTTTCCACTGTTGTTTCCCAGCCCCAGGGAACGCGTTTCTTCTCCGCCCTCGCAGCTGCCAAAACATCCGCAGGTGTCGCAGCAGCTATAAAGCTGCTAGATACTGGGATTGAGTTGGCAGCTACAAGGACAGAGGAAGGAGCCCTCAATACCCCTGCCGAGCCACCCCCGCTGCTCGGAGTAGAATTTTTCGGCTGGAATCTGGCACGTTTTGATGGGGGAGCATCATTGCTTGGGGCCCTCCCCTTGCCCTTTCGATCTTCCGTCGTGATGTTATTCATTGTGGTTCTGTAAGTTTTGCTGTTATTGCTTAGCTTGGTTATAAAAAAAGCTCAGGAGCGGGGAATGGCATCCGATACAAAGCAGAACGGGCACACTGGCATGATGCTCGAAGACTATCATCGTAAAAGTGACCCTTGCAATCGAGGGCTTCCTAGAACAGATGACTGAGGCTCTGGGTAAGTATGGTTACATACCTGATGATGTTTTTTTTAGGGTGAGTGATGGAGGAGACAGGGGAAGATGATTTGGGGGAGAAGGAGGAGGGAGAGAGGGGTCAAGAAAGGGACAAGAAGAAATAAATTGATCGTATGACGACCTAGACGTTATGGTCAACACAAGAAGGTCCACTTAGAACATTACGAACGTGTTAATCCTCTCAGCAACAGCATTCTTTTTTTCAATGCAAGCAACATTCTACTCTAGGTCCAGTCTCGGTCTCGGCTTCGACTTAATTTTCGAGATCATGACACTGTAATCGACTTCAGAGATCTTTATATTCTAGTTGTAATATATATATTACATTGCGTCTGGCTTTTCTCGTAAGTTCTATCAAATCATATATAACCCTCAACATAGTAGTAAACTCGGCATAGTATATACAAACTAGTCTGGTAGTATACGACGCTTCATTGGTATACAAATATAGTTTCGTAGTACAAACATAGGAATAGCGTTACTTAGCCAGTAAAATAAACCTATTTATTCCCAGATAGCAATGGAGTTTTCCCATTGCTTAGTCGCACAGCCTGCCACCATGAGCATATCATTCTAAAACATATGCCAGTCCTCAAACCACTTGACAGGGCGTTCTGCCACTGGAAATGCAACACTGTAGAAGGTGTTGCATGAGGTCAATGCTTGTCCAGCCAATCGGAATGGGGAAATGTCCGAAAGAGGCAATGACCTGGAAATCCAACAACATCCAACGCGAAGTAGGAACACTTCTGGCTAGGCATAAGGTAGAAGTGCGGAACCTCTCTGTTCTGTTAATTCCGGGTGAAACTTCCCATATTGAATCTTTTGTAAAGAATAAGCTTGTATTCCCTCTAGACCCATACGACTATCACTACATCTAGTAACGGTCATCCAAGTATACCGGTATACCGAAATATAAAGTGTGGCGGTCTCGGGAGCCCAGACGTCGAAAGTCATGTGGCGTGACAATCCTTCTGGCACTATAGCAAGCGTGGAAAGCCAAGTGGAGATGTGTCGATATCCGAGTTTGAGAATAAATGACAGGCCTTGGAAGATCGCGGCGAGTGGACTTTCTGTATCATAAAATGTATTGACGAACCGCGGCCCAGACTTTTGTTCCTCTAATATGTGACTAGCTAATAACGTAACAAAGTAGCGTTAGCGTATCTCATGTGCCATTAAAGAAGCGCGCGGGGGTGAGGATTGTTAATTAATTAGAATTGAAACTCGCTTGAGCTTTATATTTCAATGGTGAAGACCGTGATTGCCAAATGTCGGCGTGGCAGTTTAATTGACTAAGTGTAAGCGTCTCAAGGTTGAGATATCTAATTACTTTGATAGGCGTTGCCACTGAGGATGTATTGGCAGTGACGGATAAGAAAACATAATCATAATTTTAAGTAGTAGTTAGATACTGGTTTTGTTTATAAATTTAACGCTGTAAGATCTTTAGAGTACGAAGAAGTTGTATCTGGGTAGTATAAAGCTAGCTGGCTTCGCGAGGACGGAGACCGTACCGTCTGCCCCAGACCATTGAGATCTCGAGATACTTCCATTGAATTTAGGCAGCGGATGGCAAAGCTTGTAGATGTAGAGTTGTATTCTAACGGAACTGATGAATAGACTCTTGTGGGGGGGAGCAGAAGATCTATTAAATACTTGGAGGTAGAAAGATTGAGTCACCTGACGGGCGGTCTGAGATATACGTCGGCCGTGTCGGCTTCATGGAGTATCTGGGCCCGTAGACATGTTTGTAGTAAAAGAAACCCACGACACAGCCGAGATCCCAGAGTATAAAAACCCCCTGTCACTACTTTCTACTTTTCTCCTTCTTCCTCCTTCTTCTCTCCTCTCTCCTTCTCTTCTCTCTTCAACCCGCTTTCCCATCACGATCTCATCATTATCATCACAATCATCATCATCATCATTACCATCAAAGCTATCACAAGTAAGATATATTAGATAGATGTTTGCTCAGCCTCGCGTCTTTACTTTCTTCCATTGTGGCCCTCCTCCGAGTTCCGTTCTTCTGTTACTCATCCTCATTTCTTCGCATCCTTCCTTTCCTCTACCACAATATTCTTCCATGTCTTGTTACTCAATCCCATCTTCTTGTTTCCTGCATTCAGATTGCTTCATCCCTTCATTTTCATCAAATTTACCCGTCTAGAAGGTATTTTATCCCTCATTCGTCCAATTGCCCTCTTCCTGCTATCGAAAAACCGTTGCACGTAGCTCCTTGCTGGTGTTTCGATTACCTTGCTTGTCACTATCTAGTGGCTGCAAAGTTCTTGAATCTCAGCTTGTTGCAGAATACTTCTCGAAGGCTTCTTCTGGTTTTACACTACCATAAAAAGCTTTGAGCAAACGTTCGCTACCTCTGCTCAACGGTGAAAACTGCACATTACAGGAATCACAAATCTCGTTGCTGGCAAATAATCTCGTTGCTGGAAAATCTCGTTGCCAGAGTCAAAGATCTCTCTACTGCATCAAAAAAACGTTGCTGTCAAAAAACACGTTGCTGGCAATTCTCCATTGCACACCTTCATCCCCAAACCTCATCCTTACCTCGTTGCAAAACATTACATCTACTCACCCACGCTCCTCATTACTTGTTTGTACCAACAATAAGCCTTCTTGTCTCTTCCATTATTCAATTCTCTAACCTAGCTATTGGTTACGAGACTGCTATCATATTACCATCAAGCTAACCTTACTACTATTTATCGACCTCACAGGACCACCATAACTACCATCACAATGGCACGACGACCGAGAGGAGTTGTTGCCAGTGATCTGGCTAGCAATCCCGCCCCACCAGCTGCCAGTGCCGTCCCGCACATGAGCGAGGACGTGAAAGCTCAATTTCAGAGCTATATTCATGCGGCCCATAAGGCCACTGACGAGGCCAGGGCCAAAAAACCCAGCACTACCGGGTGGAAGTCACCAAAGTCTTCCCCAAAGGGTAAGAGGGTCGTGAATGTAATTCCGGCACCTCAGACATACGGCGCCGAACAATGGCTGGCTTTGCCCGCCGGCGTTCGGCTCGCCGATGCCTTCGAGGGGCTGAAGGACATTCCAGACCCCGCACCCAAGCCGGCAGCAGAAAAGCAGGATAGTAAGCCGATCGCTGCTGCCGAATCCACGGAAAGATCGGCAG
Organism: Orbilia blumenaviensis; assembly: GCA_036872755.1. NCBI lineage: Eukaryota > Fungi > Ascomycota > Orbiliomycetes > Orbiliales > Orbiliaceae > Orbilia > Orbilia blumenaviensis. Next base: position 917,938 of record JAVHNS010000006.1, on the reverse strand, counting down.
AATCGCAGCCTGCCGGACCGCCGCCGGCCATAGTCACCTCCGGCGCCATCCAGGGTCCCGCCCCTGTCGCGGTCCCTGTTACTCCTGCACCCGTTCCGGTTGCAGAACCAAAAGCTCCTCCTCCACGAGCGGCAAGGCTAATCCTTACTCCAAGGAGCATCAAAGTGGCCAAACCTGTCTTCTATCTCCCTGTGGCGATGGAAGACGTTGTGTTCCACCCGGACCCAAAGGTGGAATGGCGCGATTTCGACGGCGACGTCGTAATGCAAGATCCACCCCAAGTCCCGGTGCCCGCGCCGAAGGAGTTGGACGCCGCTCTGAGGAAGCTAAGGTTAAAGCACCAGAAGCATAAGAGTAAGATACTCGCCAGGGTGACCCGGATGGCCGGTGAGAAGATTAGGGTGTCGAAGTCGAGGAAGTAGAGGAGGAAGGTGGAGGAATAAAAAGAAGACTTAGGTGACTGTCCTCCGGGCTGGTTTGACAATTCCTTATGGGCCGCATGATGGTCCCGGGACGACCATAAAACTCGCCCACCCCGGCAAAGGTGTGAAGGTCACACATCTAGAAACAAAAAACCTCTCTTTCCGGGATGAGGCTAAACTCCACGCAGAGGGGAGACAACCTCTAAAAAAAAATCGGCTACCTGAAAGCCAAGCTTCTGACGGAGGGGGGTGAAAAACCCCCAACCATATTGCAGCGGTGAGACAACATCGATAAACAAACATTCCACGCACAGGGGAGTCAACCTCTAGAAACAAACACAGGCAAAGAGGATGCGACCTCTATAAAAACATGTGCAGAGGGGAGAAAACCTCTAGAAACAAATCGGCTACCTGAAGGCCAAGTTTCTGACGGAGGGGGGTGAAAAATCCCCAACTCTTTTATCGCGGTGAGGCAACATCGAGAAACAAACAATTTTACGCATAGGGGAGGCGACCTCTAGAAACAAACGCTTACACAGAGGAGACAACCTCTATAAAAATCAATTGCAAAGAGGAGACAGCCTCTATAAAAATCAATTTGCGGAGGGGAGATAACCCCTAGAAACAAATCCTTCGAACGGGTCGTCGTATGTACGGGGGAAGGATCACCTCCAGAAAAAAAACCTTGCAGAGGTGATGGAAAACATCTAGAAACAAACCACGCAGGGGGGAAGTACCACCTCCGTAAACAAAACCAATGCCTGGACAGGTGACGGAAAACATCTACAAACAAACCGTGCAGAGGTGACGGAAAACATCTAGAAACAAACCCTCGCAGAGGTGAAGGAAAACATCTACAAACAAAACCATGCAGAGGTGAGAACAACATCTAGAAACAAATCCTTCGGACGGGCCGTCGTACGCACGGGGGAAGGACTACCTCCAGAAACAAACCCTTGCAGAGGTGATGGAAAACATCTATAAACAAACCCGCCTACGATTATGAAGGCCTGCTCTGCGTTCAAGTTGGTGGCCTGGACCAGAAAGAAATGTGTTGAAAGGGGTCGATTGTGGTAAGTTCGAATTAGGGAACACCCGAATCTGGCATTGATATCCCTGAAGCTGCTAACCGAGGTGACGTCGGTAGATAGGTCCCGCAGCCGAGAGCCCCTTGCCTTGGGCTTTCTCCATCAAACATCGCCGCCCTGAGCGAACGCGAACATATCTTGGATGTCCCCAAACACGATGCCAGTTTCTCATTGTGAAAACGACGGACTCCCAGCGCTCCCATTATTCAGCGCCGCAGACAAGCATGCTACCCAGTTCCCGGGCAAAGCAGCAGTTATCGATGTGAAAGCAAGGAGGGCTTTCACGTACAGAGATTTATTAGCTGGTACAGCTAGAGTTAAGAATCTTATCATCAAGGCGCTGGAGGTGAATAACGCCGATATTCAGGAGCAAAGAGTGGCATATCTAGTTCCTTCCGGCATTGACTATGTTCAGATCCAATGGGGTATCTGGGCTGCCGGAGGAGTCGCTGTTCCCTTGTGCACTACGCACCCATTTCAGGAACTTGAATATACAGTCTCGAACTCAAAGCCAACCCTGATATTTCTGCATCAAGACTTTTCGCAGCATAAATCGGCATTCCTTACGATCTTCCCTTCAATCAAGGTATTGGACGTTCCACTTTCTCACGACGCCACGGAATATCCATCTCTCTCGGTACCTACTACATCATTTTATTCAGCATTTTCGCTCTCTCGAAGGGCTCTCATTATTTACACATCTGGCACGACGTCGAGGCCAAAAGGTTGCGTCACAACACATGCGAACATTGATTTCCAAGCAAATTCTCTCGTGAAAGCATGGAAATATACCTCTTCCGATTATTTAGTTCATGTTCTACCGCTGCATCATGTTCATGGCATCATTAATGGACTTACAGCAACGCTTCTCGCCGGCGGCACGGTCGAACTGCATCCAAAATTTGATCCAGTGGTGGTCTGGAAAAGATGGATGGATGGCGACTCTACAATGTTCATGGCTGTTCCGACAGTTTATTCACGATTGAACACATATTTTCTCGAACATATCTCAGGAACGGATGACGAAAAGAGAGTTTATGATAGCACTCGAAAGCTTCGTCTGACCGTAAGTGGAAGTGCAGCATTACCAACAAGCGTCAAGCATAGGTTTGAAAAAATCACAGGCCAAGTTTTGCTTGAACGATACGGCATGACAGAGATTGGTATGGGTCTCAGTTGTCGCTACGATAATTCCGATGGGTGTGGGAGACCCGATGGAAGTGTCGGTTGGCCTCTTGAAGGGGTTGAAGTCAGGCTCGTGCAAGATAGCGGTCGTATAATACCTTTAGCATCGCAAAGCACAGAAGCAATGGGAACGAGTAATGATGGTACTCTTGGATCACGAACAAGAAGGTCCATTGATGATGATTATACAAATACTCTGGGATCACAAGCAGCAAGATCCAACAATGATGATAATACGAATGATCCGGAATCAATAACGCCCGGAGCAGCAAGATCAGAAAATGATGGGGCTTCCCTGAATGAACTGCAAGGCATCGGTGTACCTGCAGGGGATGGAATTATGCAAGCGGATTCACGATCACTGACAGTCGAAAGAGACTCACGATTACGAATAATTGAAAAAAACATCGGCACCAAGTTACAGGACGATGGTCAACACTCTGAGAAACAGAGGGACAGGGCGGATTTAATACCTCGAGGCATGGGAGTATTAGGTGGAATAATTGATACTGGAGCATCAATCATGGCCTTAGAGTCGAAAGAACTAACGGGAACATCTAGTCTCGAAGTTTCGGCCTTGACTTTTATCCCCGAACCCCCCTTGGGACAATCAAACAACAAAACCTTGGAAGGTGGATCGAGCTCTAGCGGCTCACAGAGAGCATCCCATCTCAGGGCACCAGCGGAAATGCATAATCCTGCGAAATTCGTAAGAGAGCCTAATGACGAAGACCCTACTGTCGAAAAGTTCGCCGATACATCTATGGATGCGCAATCTACCAGCATATCTATAGGGGCGTACGTGGCTGGTGAGATACAAATAAGAGGCCCAAATGTCTTCAAAGAGTAAGTCCTACGCCCCACTCCCAGAAAAAAGAGCCCTTGTTGATTTACCGACAAGGTATTGGGAAAATCCGACCGCTACAGCAAAAGAATTCACGAACGATGGCTACTTTAAAACAGGCGATGTTGCCTATCGTGACCAAGACGGTGCATATTACATCCAAGGCCGAAGCTCGGTCGATATCATCAAATCGGGTGGTTACAAAATTTCTGCACTAGACGTCGAGCGCGAAATCTTATCGACTATTCGCAATGTCAAGGAGGCTGCTGTCGTGGGCGTGCCTGACGAAGAATGGGGAGAAAGAGTCGCTGCGGTTGTGACTATGGAACATGGAGTGGAAGGCATGGACCTAAAGGAATTTCGGAACATGCTGAGGAACGTCTTGACTCCTTATAAGATCCCGTCACTCCTCAAAGTAGTGAAGGAGATTGAAAGGAATGCTATGGGGAAAGTCAACAAAAAAAAGCTGACCAGGGACATTTGGCCTCAAGGTGCCTCGTCAAGATGAAAATATTGTGACTCGAAGGGTTCCTTCCACCAATAGACCAACAAAACAAAGGAACGAATCTTGAAGAAATGAAGAAATAAAAGGTTCGGAGAATAGAAAAGCAAAAGAAAAAAAAAAGAAAAAAAGAAAAAAAAGAAAAAAGATAAAATAAAAGGGAGAAAAAGGAGGAGGAGAAAGGGAAAGATAAACAAAAAAGAAAAATAGAGATACAACAGAAGGGGACCGAAATTTTGGGGGTATAAGAGGCAGCTGCGGGAGAAAAAGTATACCCTCTCGCCGGATCTCTGTTCTACTGGGGACAGGCGTATGGGCAAGCCGCAGCGTAGACGCCTTCGGTGCAGGCCCAACAAGGCTCAACTCCTTCAAAGAGGCCTGCGCCGGGAGTATAAATTCAATCTCAAAAAGAATAGAATAAAATGAAAGAAGAAAGGCGACAAAATGAAAACAAGACAAAGACAACAATAAAGGAAACGAAAAGGCCCAAGGCCGCGGCTTGTCTCGTGGCAACAGGAAATCACTCAAACTCTCCACTCACAGGACAAGCCGCGACCACTTACAATTGAGAGTTAGGAGGTTGCCAGATCTATGGAGCCGCGACTGGTCTCAGATTAGAGAAGGCAAGAACTTTTGAGACCAGCCGCGGCTCCAGGGAAAGTTTCCTTTTGCTTAAAACAATGATGGTGGGGCTGCGGCTGGTTTTATATTCAACTTACAAGACCAGTCGCGGCCCCGCCATCTATCCCGACAAAATATCTGGCCTACCTACAGTCTCCTAAGAGACAAGTTTATCCTTCATGTATATAAATAAATAATATATAGACTACAACTTGGGCCCGCGGTGTCAGCTCTATAGTCCCGGAGCTAAATTTCGGATCCCAAATCACAGGCTCCGGGACTACGAGTCTTAAAGCTGACCTCCAACTGCTTTGCAGAAGGGGATGCACCGCGGGTCCAGGCTAGGTTCCCTGAATCTACCAACGAATACAATAAATACCCTCGCTTCATTTCATTCCAAATTACTTCTTTTTTGGAGTCGGTATACTTCATAAAATACTCTTAGTACTCGTTATTAACATTATTATTTAGTCTACAGAGTCCAGTTTATAACATTGTAATTCAAGTACAGCAGCTTGAGGACCTCACATATTTATCTTAGCTGCCATTAGAACTGAAAGAGAAGAAGCCGAGGCCTAGTCGGCCTGGCTAAACCCGGGCTAGTGAGTCTGTTTGACCCAAGTCTTGGAGAGTCCAAGGCCTCCCGCTTAGGGTATACGTCCAAGAGAACTCCGGAAACAACACCCATATCGTAAACAACGCCGTAAGTATACTCATAGTATCAATAACTCGTCCCTCCAAGCCAGGACAGGTGAAGTAAGTTGTCAATTTCCTGTACACCATCAACATTCCGGGGATGAAGATGAGTGGATCGTAGCAAAACGCGAGCGGGGATGTATACGGCTCCAGACAATATGCTAAGGGGGCCCTATAAGGTGTAGAAGTAGTTCTGGTCACCTGCCTAGCGTCTGTCTCTCGAGTCCGATAGAAGTCTCCTAATAGTAACTGAAATGTAACCGGGTCGGACTTGATGTATGCCGCTATAATAACAAAAGTGCTAAGTATCGTATCTGCCGTTCTCCGACGCCATTCACGTTCTCCGAGCCAAAGAAAAGCGAAACAAAGCCCAAGTAGACCGCTAATACCACCAGATATTTGAGAGGGATTTGTAAATGCAGAAAAGACTATCCGAGCGATGATTATTCGGCGAATCCATCTCCCATATATCGAAGAAACTTTGTGTAGAGCTTGAATGATTTGAAGTGGTAGGCAAGAGAGAATATCGGAAAGGATTGGCCCTGGGCTATCCTGCTCACCGCTTCCAGTGGGATTTGTTGTATCGGCCTTTGGAGCAGCTTCAATATCGTCATACAACCCAAAACTCCTTTCAGAGCTACCAGTCAGGGACGAGGCGTTTTGTATCATTCCGGACCCCTTGACGACACTGGCCAAAGACAGGTGAGCTCTAGGTCGAGTAGAGAAGGAAGAGCTGCCAAACATTTTGTGGCGTTGCAGTATTTGAAGGCTTTGAAGATTTAAGAATCGAATATTTGTTTGCAAGGAAAGATTTCTCAGACACGCCCCGCAGAGTCTTTGAGTAGCGTTGTAGAAGGGCTTGTGGGGTAACTTGTACAGTTGTCCCGACCGCCTCTGTCATAAGTTGATGGGATATCTTTGTCTTGACAAGAGAAGATTGATCTCTACTCCAACGTCAATTGATCAATACGATCATTTACCCGGTGCGGACGAGCTCCCTGCCTGTATGTCTGTTATAGCCATGCTAAATTATATAATATTATTTTGAATATATCTAGGTATGCAGTAGCCACCCAAAACTTTCACCTAATTCAGATATAGTTTGCAGCCATTCGTCTTATGTGGAACCACTAGGCCCACAGGGTCGATATTTGCCTGCGCAGTTTCCATTGTTTGACACTGTCACCAGATTGTCAGTACAACTCTGAATACGATAACAATACATCAATTACCCAAAACTGCAAGGCTATGAAACTGTGGAGGTCGGGAGCCGGTCTGTGTTGCCAAAGCAATCCAAGCAAAGCTTGAAATTTGCGCGGAAGCTAATCTGGAAATTATTTGGGATTGATATCGGGGATACTATCCGGGCCGGTACCCTTGAATGATTCTGCCATTTTTGACGTGCCTCGTGCCGCGCACGCTCGTATGACTCCATGTCCCATTGGTAGTTGTTGTATATCGCGAGGACCACGGCGCTGTGCCACTTAGACGCATTAAACGCCACGCCGGTTAATACGAGGATATCCGGATTGACAGCACATGTTCTCATGGCCATGCAACGGCCATGCCCTTGTCGTCCGCAGCACGGAACTAATAGTAGCCGATGCGAATATCGGATTGTGCCTATCAGATACCAGCTATCAGGCAGTTGTCGCAAATAAATGGCCTCTAAAAAGGGTAGGGTTGACCTTGAAAGTAGACGCGAAATCACGGCACTGCTGATATAATTCATTCGGATCGATTCGCATCGAGGCTCCAGCCGTTAAATTGTATATTACATCGCAAAAGTTAATTCCAAAGCCATACAATATACGAAGTTTGAGATCTATCTTACTAGATATTGGGTTTGCCAGGTCGGGACGCAGCACCAGGTCTAATTTCTATGGCCTTATAATTATATACTTTTTATGTTCTTTTCTGACAGCCAAAAGCCAAGCGTCCCTTGAGGTGTGTTTATATGTGCGGCTCTAGATATCTTCTCAACCAATGCTTTTAATTTAATGTTAACTGGTCTCGGGAGCCCAGACCTACATAAAGTCAAAATTTAACCGTACGTAAATCTATCGCTTAAACCCGCGATATCTATAGGTCATTAATCTTGCATATGGGAGGAGCCAAGCCGACTAGTCTCTGCAACTCTTGAAGGCGACAGTGCCGATTTCTTGGTATTTTCAACCAGGGTCATTCGTCATAAATTCCTGGCGTCTCACTTAAATGCATACCTAAGTAAACGACCGGCCTGGTTGAGGGACAAAAACACAACAGAGTGGCATTCGCGTGCTGCGCCGCGAGCCAGCTAATAGTATTTATAGCAAAGGGGAAACCCCATCATTTCAGCTGAAACCAGAGGGCGCTCAGAACATAGCACTTTTGGTTAGTACTAATACCATAGTCATAACGCTATAATCTCATCGATATACCTTACTACTTTCTTACAGCCCGTATTTTACATCACCGTTGTGTATCACTCTCAAGATTTTATTTCCACCATATGCATTCATGGAAACGCAACTCTCAATATGATTTTATATTTCTGGCATGTCAACTATCATATTCCGTTGAAGTGCGTAGTGCAGGTGTATCTGTTCCCTCGACCTACAGATATCTGTATGATCATATATTTTTCGAGTTTACCCACAAAACTGTATCTAATCTCCAGCGAACGATATTGATAATCATCTATCATGACAACTAAATCCGCAAAAGGCATTATTAACAGATATCGAGGGGTTTGGTACCAATTAGATTTTAGAGGGCAATGATAACCACCGTGGTAGTTGATACGTTTGGTATCACGATATATAACTTATTTCGACCTGACCGGAATCTGTATCTCCTACAGAATCTGTATCTCCTATGTGCACACCTGTATTCAAAGCTACTTTTATAAGTTGGCAAAACTCTGAGATACATAGTAGTACTTAGTAGTTAATCCCGTAGCTTGGAAACCTAGAGATGAAAAATCGTAGCGGGAACCAGTATGGGAACAACGCTTCCAAGAAGCGGTTCAATACGTAGTCGTGAACAGTCAGTTTCCATGAACGGAAGTGGCTACTCTGAATTTTAGGAGTACGAGGTAGGAAACCGGCTCTATAACCCTCCAGTCCATAACTCTCGGTCCAATCATTCCCACCTATGGTGGTTCAATCGGCGGTGGCAGGCGAAGCTGTAAATCAATTCTATATAATAAGAGAATAATATTTCGACTAGGTCTTCGCGGATTCGTAGGAATATCATACTTAGCTAAAGAAAATTATAGCAAAGCGGTAGTATACGTTATTAAAGTGTGGAAGCTGACGTAATGTGACGACCCTATGTCAACCTTGCTGCATAATCCACGGATATGCGGGATACGATCCATGGTTCGAAGGCTCGCCTAAACTATTTCTTCAATATTAAACCATAAAATTCGCCTTTCCATGTCGGTTGAGAAGTAGAGAGGTTGTCAAGTCGTGCATACATTTACCCGGCCTCGGTTCAAAATTTTACCGCTACTGTTTACATGATTAAAGTTCTGATGTTAGACTATAAAATATATAATATCTAGGTGGATTCCCAATGAGGCCAAAAGTCCGGGTTTGAGTTAAACGACGGCGTCGGGCTCACGTACCCCATTTTAGCCCGCACGGACGAGATCTTGGCTCGTGAGTCTGAATGGTGGGATTTTTTCCCCTATATTCCTGCCAAGATCAAAACACCCATGGCGTCGACGGTTTAGTTTCCGCGATGCGTTTCAGATTAGCCTGATACCGGTCCACTTTTGCGCGACGAAGCCATCGAACTTTCTGTCGCCCTTCCAAATCCGAGAATCAGACGAAAAAATCCTGTTGAACTAGCTCACTCCCCTGCCATTGCATGCTTTGGACCCTTGAATAATCTCGCGTTGTTCGTGCCGAAATCCCTAGAGATGGGGATCCCATGTTGTTTGGAAGTTTGGTACCCGCTAAGTTTCTCGCCTCGAGGTGGATATGTTCCATGGATCCATGAGCCCATACTCGGAGTTTTCCTGGCATGACAGACCCGCTCTGTATCTTTTGGAATTATAAATAGACCTACCGACGCACGGTAGATGTGGAGGTTGTAATTCAGCTACCACCAGCGTCGATTAATTTAACTTTCTTGTTGTATGTACATAAATATCCTCTTCGATCCGGTCTCTTGAAATAATTAGTCTATAAAAGACATTGGCACCGTCGCAGTATGACCTATTCTAAGAAACTCGTCGCCGCATTGTTGCTGGCACCAGCCGCCCTCGCTCAAGCCCCGCTTTACGGACAGTGTGGAGGGTATGTCTCTAAATCTCAACAGATATGAGATCCATGGACTCAATGGATAGAAGCTTGAACTAATAATTTCATAGCCAAGGTTGGACTGGACCAACTAGCTGCGCGTCCGGATCGGTCTGTGTTTACTCGTAAGTATCTCTTTTGTCCTCTTCAACAACGACAGGGACTAACTTTTATACAGCAATGACTGGTATTCTCAGTGTCTCCCCGGAAGTGGCGGCGTCACTACCGCAGCCACCAAGACCACCACCACTAGCAAAGCTGCCACTACGACCGCAAGCTCCTCCGGCGGTAACTGCCAGGCTGCCGCTCACGGTTTTGCCTCCCTTAACGGTGGCACCACTGGAGGAAACGGCGGCACCGTCGTTGTCGTCAACAATTGGGCCGACCTTAAGAAGTACGCTACCTCTTCTGGAAAGTATGTCATCAAGGTATCCGGCAAGATTGTCGCCAGCCCAACCGGGGAGGAAATCAAGGTTGCCAACGACAAGACCATCGTCGGTATTGGCTCCACTGGTGAGATCTATGGAGGTGGATTTGGATTGAGCAATGTTAAGAATATTATCATCCGCAATTTGAAGATTGGTACGCTCTTACAACACTATCCAGGTGTCCCAGCTCGTGTATAAATATCACAGCTAATATTTTGAAGGTAACACTTATGACGGCGACTGGGAGGGCAAGACCCACGACTGGGACGGCATCCAATCCGATACTTCGAGCAACATCTGGGTTGACCACTGCATCTTCGAGCGTGGTGCCGACGGCCTCATCGATCTCCGCTTGGACTCCAACTACATCACTATCTCCCACGTTACATTCCGAAACCACAACAAAGTTCTTGGAATTGGTATGTCCCCATAGCTCTCTAATATTCTTGCTTATATTGATACTAATTTACCTAGGCTGGACCGACAACGTCGTCACTCAAGCCACTATTCACCACTGTTACTTCCAAAACGTCGGTCAGCGAAACCCCTCCGCCGATAACCTCAAGTACGCCCACATGTATAACAACTACCTTAACAACGCTACTTCATACGGCCACTACTCTCGCGGAAAGACCAACATGCGCGTTGAGAACTGCTACTTCGAGAAAGTCCGCAACCCACTCCAGCGCGACGACACTGCCGTTCTCGTCGCTAGCGGAAATACCTACGTCAGCTGCACTGGATCCACTGCTGCTAACAGCGGAACTGCATTCAACCCCAGCTCTTTCTATTCTTACACTTTGGACAGCACTGCTAATGTTCCAAATATCGTCAAGAGCGAGGCCCAGCCAAAGGCCAGCATCTGCCCTAGCTAAGCGCAAACAAGTTTTCAGGGCGGAAATAAGCATACAGTGTAAATATGTAAATATCCTTGTAGGGGCAGTACATACCAAAATTACCGTTTTCTCAAACTTTGTATATATTCTTTGATTCTGAGAATCGAAAAAGCTACTACAGCAGACAGGTTCGCAAATTGCGCACCGAGACTATTATGATATGGCGGAAAATGATATGTCTTCTTGTGATTGGCGGCAGCGCTAGAAGTGATCTCGATGCACTGAGACGCCAGATCATCTGGAACATTGGAGCCGGGGTCTGAATCGGGAAGCATTGTGCGAGATAGATCTCCAAAACTGTGTTGCATGAAATCCAAATGCTTGTCCATGTGAGCTACATATGCGTTGCTTTTGTGGTATTTTCCCCCTACCAGATCCTCCACCAAGCGACCGACATGCTTAATCCGCAACAGCCAGACTTCGATTTAATCTTATTCCCACCACGAGCTATAAGAAAACCTCAAAGAAAAAAAAGGGAATGAATAAAACAATACCTTCGCCAAATCACCCTAACTACCTCAAATATCATATATGCGCCCACGGGATCTTGCATAGTTCACAACATTTTCTAACCGAGAAACAAGCAAAATGTTTCAATCCACGAAACAGCCCGCAGCTGCAGTCCCACCGTTAACTCCTGCGTTTCCTACGCCATCTCGCTTTACAATTTCGCCAGCAACTCCAACCGACCTTCCCGACGTCATGAATCTCTTTACACTTTATGCAGAATCCTTGCATATAGACCTCACATTCCAATCATTCGCAGAGGAGCTCGCCGGCTTACCTGGGAAATATGCGCCGCCGACAGGACAAATTCTCGTGGCCCAACGCCGACGACGAGCTCCATTGGCATCTTCTGGGTTGGCGGGACTCAATGGAGATAGCGAAATAGAACCATATGACGAGAAGAGCGGCGCATGCGCAATAAGCGACACCCCTGCTGAAGCACTCGGCTGCGTGGCTGTTAGACCCATTACTTTCGCCCCGCCTTTCGATGCCAGTTTCAGTCATAACACTAAAAAATGCGAGATGAAAAGACTTTATACCCTCCCTTCTACCCGAGGTCAAGGTGTGGGGAAGGCGCTCATTAATGGGATTTTGAAGGTGGCGACGGAGCTCGGGTATGATGAGATGTATCTCGATACGCTAGGGACAATGACGACGGCATTAGCGATGTATGAGAAAGCTGGGTTTGTTAGGACGGCGGCATATTATCATAATCCGAACGAGGGAGTGGTGTTTTTGGTGAAGAGGTTGAAAGGAGAGGAATAGCATAGATGCTATATGCATGTTTCTGGGTAGCGAGATGAAAAGAGGAATGGGCGTTTGCCTCCCGTCGGGTAATAGGAGATAGAGCAATAGAAAAAATATGGAGGTTATAGAAGCGAAGGAGTTCTTTTGTACTAGTTAAATAATATTATCACGGGCCATAATTTTTGGTACAGCCATAGATCAGTTCCAGACTTTGGGGAAGTGAATCCATATATCTCGGAATTAAGCCCGGGTCTCGCGGATTGTATCCCTTTCTGCAACTGTGACATCTGCAGATATCTGTGCATCTTCGATTACTTGGTTTTAAGCGAACCCGCATGCAGAGGTGCATACAAAAGCCATGGACGCAGTTCAGATGCTTAAGCAATTGTCTTTGGTTTCGTCAGCAAGGTGCGTCTGCTCGTGCGTCTACGGATAAGGGGCCATCCGGATAAGAAAGAAAAAATAGCGTCTTATCTTCCTATAACTTTCGCCTCCGTCGAGAATGAGCCATTGGCACTCCAGGAATAATTCCAGACATTCGAGAAAAGACGGCACATTGCAGTGGAGCAAACTCGTGGTAGAACTTTGGTGCTACCTCGCTTAGCCGAATGGATGACCTATTTCGGTCAGCTGCATCGCCATATTTGGCGCAGGATTGGTTGGAGCCCACACCTCGCTTACGGCAGATATTCTCCTGTTGGTATTTGCAGTATTGGACCCAAGTCGCTGCTGCGGCTCCCTTGGACACTCGTTATTTGATATGTTTTACAGAAAACGGGAAAGTTGCCAAATTATGCCCAGGAAGACAAGAGTTTTGAATTCGAAAATAATTGTTTCTTCAAGATCTTTTCGTTGGAAGGGACTATCGAGCAATGCTTTCTTTCAACAGGATTTCAAAGTAAATTTAGTAACAGGAAAGGAATAATTGAAGCTAGAAGGCGGGAAGAATAAAAAGAAGCCAGTGCGTGGCTTGGGCGGCAACAGCGTGGCTGGAAACCACTAAGCCAGAATAAGGGGGGCCAGTTTCCATTATTGGTCATGGAGTATCTAAATCTAGTCTAGTCTCTGAAAAAGAATATTTTCAATAGCGGTAATTGGAAATCGTTCAAATTCTTTTCGTCCACCTGCTGCATCTATCCGACCTTCTGATGCCGCAGAACCCGCACGACGTATGTGGCTCCCTAAAAAAACAAAAGCATTGAGCATCTATCACATTTCCTTGGTAAAGGGTCTTGAGCATTATAAGCCACTTCCATACCCATTACATGATCGTTTTCCCTAGACAGAAAGAGATATTTTTTTGCCTCCTGCATCCGCTAGACTACGCATCCTGCCTTGCCGACCCGTTTTACCTTGGCTTTTCCTCAAAAACTGCCCAACTCTTCCTAAACATGCTTAGACAAAGCCACGATACAACGTACAGGACGTGCGAAGCTGCTACATTCTGGGCAATTCGTATATGCTACACCTAAACCGAGGCCCTTCACAATAAGCCCTTTGATTTTAACCGCGTTAGGAACGATATTGCTTTGTTACCTATACGCAGACTATGACGATGATTTGTATTCTCCTTTATGGGGCGGGGCTAGTTATACCATGGTTAGATATGGTTTCCCATCCGCCCAATGGATTACCAAAATAGTACATACTCCGGCGAAGAAGCCAAAAAACCAAGTGAGTCTTGATGTGTGTTACTTTTGCGAGTGCGCTGGCTAGTGTGTCTGAGCTTATGTATGTGCAGATGCAGATTTGTTCGGTCCATGTTGCCCTTGTATTATCCCATTGTTTTGCTTTGATGGGAACCGCCACTTAAAACTCATACAAACTAGTGCTGGGGACAGCCCTGATAGTTTCGTCGATAGATATATAAAGTTGGCCCTCGCTTGCAAAACCTTGGTCGGCGGCGAATCATTCTTTTTGGTGTTGATACAACCTCGTAATATCGTTTCGCAAGCGAATTTTAAACTCCTTCCGTCATTTTTTTCGAATACCGAATACTAGTATACTTACGACATCATCTTTTTATTTTATCTCCTTTGAACAAATAGATTACGGCGGCAAAAACCTTTTTTTTTTAGAAAGAACCTTCCGGCCGATAATAGATCCTTTTTTCCAAGAATTCCTACCTCGTCTCGCTTGCGGAGCTTAAAATTGGAGTTGTCGAAATAAGCAAAATCCTCGAATCGAGTCCGCTTAGAAAGATCAGATTGACCACCGATCGCGATTGGTCTGTTTATATAGTCCAGCTGAGGACAAAAGATACCTCGTACATATTCAGCTGCTGTTCCTACTATTTTTTTTTTTCCCTGTGTTCTGTTTTTACTTGACAGAATATGGATAAAATATCCCCTGAGTCTATTTTTCAGCTGGAACATTTTTCGGGTTTGCATCCTCAAGTCATGGAGAACATTTTGGGTTCGTTGCGGTACCTGCTTTCGCTGAACGTAAGCACCTACATTAATTAAAACTTGAGCATAATTATCTGAATAATTTGGAGCTAATGGGATGCACTTGCTTATATATAGACGCCTCCAATAACATTAGTCGTCACATCTTTTGTTCGCGCACATTATACATCCTCCGACCACGCACAGACCTTACGACAATGGATCGCAACTCAAGCGATTCCAACGCCCTTGGCGCTTCTGGATAACATGCTAAAATACTGTATTTCTGAGGCATGGGGAAATTTAGACGGCGCACCTTATACGTCTCTCGCTTTGAGAAAAGATATTCCGTTACATTTAAATCAGCAAAGCGTGCACCGTGCGTTGGATATGGCACGACGGTGTGATACGGACTATTCGGAGTTGCAGAATGTTTTTGAGAAAGTTAGAACGATGATGGGGAATGGTGGATGGGATAGATGGGTTTCTGGTATAAGAGGGACTGGTATGGTCCGCGACGGCGATGTTGAAGCTCTCAATGATTTGGCGGGGAGGATGTTTGTTGAGAAGGATGCCATCGAGATTCCGATTCTTTATGTTCGAATGTCATACCTTTTAGCCTCAAATGGTGTTACGACTTCGTCGGCGGGCTCGAGATATGCTGGGTCTCCATACGCTGTCCTGGCTGCGTATTTCGACAATGTTATATCGAAGAAACTGGAGACTTTCTACGGAACGACAACGCAGGCGAAAACCATCGCTAGTGGCAGAAAGGAGCAGTACGAGAAGGACAAGAAGATGATTTCAATCCTCGCGAATCGACAAACAGACTGGGATGCTGTCTATCGGACACTACAGTCATCGACGGTGCGGGGAATGGCTGGTGGGATGTGATTTCTCTCTTTATGTCCACGTTTTGGATTTGTTATACGGTCCAGTTTCTCTTCTTTCTTTCCTTAATCCCGGTTCTATGGGGTTGGTATCCTCCTAAAAATTTAATCCCCCACCATGGATATCGTGATATCTATGCCGATTGTGTAATGTTTTCTATTTATCCTTTATAATTACGTTCCTGCACTTGTATTGTTTCCGCGCTTGGCGTTGTTTGTTGCATTTTTTGTGGACGCAAGCTGGAGGAGATACCAATTTCTTTGGACTATTGTTAGATATTTCTTTTTTCTTCCGACCGTTTTAAGTCTGTTATTAACACGATTATGATCTTTGATAAGATGATATCTTGCTTGTTAGCTAATTTATTAGAGTTAATCTCTCACGAGTCAGTTCATATGTTCGAATGTTTAATGATACGTAACGTTATGCACGGTCAGTCAGGCCATGCCTTAGTAACAGTGAAAGAGCAAGCAAACTATTTGACCTGTAATCAGATTTGTCATCTACAGCCAAACCAAAGACGGCAGTGCCGGCATTATCCGGATGGGTTTCATGCAGGGGGGTAGGAAAGCTTGGTATGCACTGTAACGCATGGGTTTCGTCATAGCTTGGACTTTTCGTATAGTTGTCGGTTGAGAGTTTCGGTGAGAAAATTGCGAGAATCCTGCCAGGTCTATCCGATGCTATGAAAGTGGTTAAGGGCTTCGGAGCGGGATGAAATCGTCGAGGGTTTTATTGGAGTCGTGAGCCGGGGTGGGGCTTTCATTGGGTTAGAAGGGGGATTAGTAAACATGTTAACAGCTAAACGACGGTGGTATCTTGAAGCATATAAACTTCAACGCAAGATTCCACTTTTGCGCGCTCCTTCAAAGGAACATCCTCGGACAGCATATAAACCTCGAGTGTCCTCCATTGCCTCGAACCTAACCGCTATCTATTTATTACCAGCAAATTTCTCTCGAGCATATTTTATACGTTTAAACATATCAGTCAAGCACAATGGTTCAAATCGGTTGGATTGGCCTCGGGAACATGGGTGCCGCTATGGTCCCGAACCTTGCTAGAAAATACCCTCACGACAAACCCCTTCTTCTCTTCAACCGCAACAACGCCAAGTCTGCCGAACTTGCTGCTTCACTTGAGAAAGAAGGCATTAAAGTTGCAGTAGCACCCTCAATTGCAGATCTGGTTCAGGAGTCAGATATTGTATTTACATGTCTGGCCAACGACGCTGCAATCACACAAACAATCGATGCTGCTGCTCAGAGTGGAGATATCTCTGGAAAGTTGTTCATTGAAAGTTCGACTGTAGCACCTAAATGTACAGACTCCCTGTCAGACCTTCTGGTGGGCAAGGGTGCAAAGTTTGTCGCCGCACCGGTGTTTGGAGTCCCCGCTGTCGCTGCTGCAGGACAATTGACGTATGTTCTTGCCTCGAGTAATGAGAACTGGATCGATGAGGTTATTCCCTTCACTAAAGGTGTCATGGGCAAGGCTTATATCGACCTGAGAGGGAAGAAACCTGGTACTGCTTCACTGATGAAGCTTTCGGGTAATCACTTTGTGCTGTCAATGGTGGTTACGTTGAGCGAGAGCATGGTTTTGGCTAGTCAGAGCGGTCTAGGAGAAGATGCTATTGTGCAGTTTGTGGAAGCCGTGTTCGGAGGACCTTACGTAAGTTCCCTATGGTTAGATACCATGCCTACCCAGGGCCATGTCTAGGTACTTAGGTATCAGATGTATTGAATAAAGGCTAACCAGATTATACAGCCACAATATGCCAAAAGAATGCTAAGTGGGGATTATGCCACTGATCAGCCGAAGTTTGCCATTAACAATGCATTGAAGGATGCCAGACATATCAAAGATGTTGGAGACGATAATGGGGTCAAGCTCGGTGTCATCGAGGAAGCTATCAGGCTGCTGACTATTGTGAAGGAGCAAGTTGGACCCACTGGAGACATGCCGGGAATGTATGGTGCTAAGAGGACAGAGATTGGACTGCCCTACAAGAAGGAGTAGGTGTCGAGTGTTTGTTATAGTACCTTAAGTTTACAAGACCAACCTTAAGTATACTCCATAGTAATAAATACCTCTATAAGTACTTACTCTGGTCACTTATGGATTTGATACTCATTCAGAATATATATAATTGTGACAAATGGACAGAAAGAAGTAGCTTACCATGCCTTTAGCCGTGTAGCTGTTCCTTTGATCACTTCAGAAGGTTGTTAGATATACCAGGCCTTTATAGCTGACAGGCTTCGGGGTAGTCTCTTAGTAGCTTTAGATTGGTGGTATAGACTTAAGTATGCATACAGTGTCTAGGCACAAGCTGCTAGGTGGTTGCTAGGGGAATTCGTACTGAGTCCTAGCTAGCTCAGCATCGAAATACTCCTAAGCGGTCCTCAGAACGCCCACTAAAAAGCTCAGCGGCTCTCATCACGACTTCATCTTCATCATCGTTCTCACTACCATCGCCATCGCTATCCCCGTCTCCGTCTCCGTCTCCGTCTTACCACCTAGAAATGTACGACATCATCCTCAAGCTCTTCAGTCCGTATTTATCGAAAATGGCTCCTCCAAATGGTCTTGTTCACATCGTTCGAGGTCAAGGCGCTTCTTACTATCCATCCGTCATCATCAAGGCCATCGTCCTACTTCGTCTTCGAAAAGTCATCTCTAACCTCTCTGGTACTCGTCCAGCTTTATCGTGGATTCTCTATCTATTCGCTGTTCTCTTCAATCTGGTTCGTTCTGTTAAATCTATTCACTTTTTGAAGGCCCAGCAAGCGGCTCCAAAGCCACAGGCAGACGGTAGCAGCAATAACAAAGACAATTCCCCCACTCAGCCACCGTCCAGTGACCTTTGGGGGGTCGCTCGGGTTTTATGCAACATAATTTGTCCCACAATGGCTTCAAGCTCTCGCCCTCCGATGGACCTTGACCGCCGTCTTCACAAAGACAAGCGCAAGATCAATAGTTCAGCTGGTGTGCGCCCCAGCCGAGCAGGTGATAAAATGGCAGTCAACTTCACCCCAAATTCTACTTCCTCTGGCCTCGACTTTGATAGGTCTGCTGCTGTTTCTCCATCTATCTCTAGCCCAGGAGCTCAGATCTTGCAGTACCATGCCAATTCGACTATCCAAACCGTACCAAGCGCTACTCCTCTCCCGGCCCTCCACATGCACCCAGAAAACCGCCATATGTATCGCTATTTCGCCGGGATCCCACCATCCACGGCCGATGCGGATTATCCGGCCTCTGCTTACAACATCAGGACCGAGATCGCTCCATATGCTCCTTCGACTGGGCGTAATCTCACACCAACGTCGGCCCGCAACCTACTTGTGGGCGAGCGTCTCTGGGGATATTGCCTTGTCGTCAAGGCAATCCTCCCACCGAAGCACCTCGACGCCACTCATGTGCTCGTCGAGGATGAGAATGGGAAATGGGAGATGTTGAACATCTTCGATTTCCCATACACCAACCATGCTGAGGACAGGATCGGGCAAGGGCAACTGATGATTATCAAGGAGCCCTTCTACCACATGGTTTACGGCGGTGTCGCAACCATTCGAATTGACCACCCTTCTGATATCAAGTATATCATGTATAACCATCACCTTGTTCCCCCCAAATGGAGGAGAAGGGATGCTCACGGGTTGGACGCCGAGCCAAAAATCCTTAAGATGGATGGCGAGCTCCGCATTAGGTGGAAGAAGTACCACCAGGCGGTTGATTGGTAGGTGGGCAAAATCTGATAATTTACTTGGGTACGCAGCTAATACTGGCAATAGTTTGTCCCTGTCCTGCCAGATCATGGATCGGGCGTACCAGGAGACACTAAAGAATTTCTCTCGTCCGAGTTCCTCGAGTATCTATAGCACGGCTAGACTCGAGGTTCTCAAGCAGCGCGTCTCCTGCTACCAGTATCTCAAACAATGGGAAAACTGCCTTGCTGATGCCAACGCCATTTTGGCTATATCTTTTAACGAAAAGGCTGCTTGGCATAAATCCAATGCCCTCCTCCATCTATATCAATATGATGAGGCCAAACAAGTTCTCCTCAGGATCATGGGTGCATCTCGCTACAAATTTAAGGAATGCTCAAAGCTCCACGCCCAGATCCGAAACTACCAGGGAAACGCCATCGGCCAATATAACATGACTCAGATCTTAGAGCGTGGGAAGGAAGGGCAACGTGAAATTTGCGCTGGCGATTTTGTCTCTGCGGTCCGTGTGAAAAAGAACCTGACGATTGGTGGCCATGGGATGTTTGCCCAGAAGGATTTCGATGCTGGTGATCTTGTTATGGTCGTAAAAGCAGTAGCAACTGTTTACGGAGATGATAATACGGTTCTGCAAGCCAGCGACCTCAAAGGAGAACCGCGACAAATCAAATATGGGCAGAAGATGGTTGCACGAACGATTGAACGGATGCTAGCCGAGCCGAAGAATGTGGGTCTTTTGATGCAGAAGTTGAATCGCGAAAACTTTGGATCAACTTTCTTCAAGCATGATGGGGAATATTATGTTAATAGGTATATATCTTGTCACCCACTAATCCAGAAATTCATAAGGCTGATTCTTGAGAAGGTTCTGGGTCGATAACACGATCGAGAAATATGCTATTCAACACACCATCTACAACCAGCGCATCTCTAATCGCGATGGAATCCTCGATCCGGACATCTTCCCTGGAAGTAATCGCAGTTCTCGGGTTTCTACGCCGGCCGGTAGCGCCAATCTCACACCTCCTAATGCTTCCACAATTTCGATTGATGGAAGTTCAATCAACAGTCAGAATGAAGGCCCTCGCGACCCAGAGCTCGCAGAACAAGCCAGTTTCTTTCCGCAGGCTGCGTACATGAACCACAGTTGCATTCCAAATGTTCGCATTTCGATCTTTTCCGATCTGATGTTCGTTCATGCAGCTTCGCATATCCGCAAGGGTGATGAACTCTTGATTGACTATTTGGATGATGACTATTCACCACTCACCCAGCGCCGCGAGCTGCTCAAGCAAAATTTTGACTTCAATTGCGGGTGCAGCCGCTGTGAATTTGAATACGAGAATTACGAGTACTGTATCAGGCGTGTCCAGATCTCCGAAGCTATCGCAGAGTTGATGAGCGGGACTTATGCACAGAACCCATCCGTCATTTTAGATGGTATCTCACACTGCGTTGTGACCTTGGAATATGAGTTCAAAGATCTGCCCGGCGATATGCCGCAGTTTGATATGGCATGGGCTTTGATGGCTGAAGAGTTCTTTCGACGCAGAGTCGACCATGGCGGAAGACGTACCGGTCGAACGGCTGAATTGAGAAACTTGAAGTTGGCGCTACGAATTCTCAAGGCTCTCAGAGCTGAGTTCGAGTTTATTGAAGGAGATGTTAAGATCTTTAGATACGGGTTCATCTGCAAGTGGCTTGTTGAAGCTTGGATTTTGGCTGCCATTAGCAGTGCCCGATTTTATGGTGGGGTCTTTTGGTCGCTCAGGGCAATTGCTAGACAGGTTTATGGGATCCTCTGTGGAGAGACTGTTAACTTTGAGAAGATATTTTGGGGACGTTTGGAAGAGGCGGAGGTTTCAGAATTAACTGAGGAGGAGATGTTGAGCATGGCGGATTTGGTCGAGTGGTTGGATATGGAAGGGTTGACCAAGACAGAGTTAGCAGGGTAGGGGAGCTTCTGGATTACTTCGACACCACGTTCTCGAGCCGTTTTTTTGTTATACGAGCTTCTTGGTTGTGGCTTTTATTGGCACATACGGCTGGATTGCATTGAGGTTTTATGTTCCTGAAGGGGTTTTTTTCTTTAAAAAGACATTCTATTCGAACGTTCATCATGTTGGCGGAGAAGGGGATTTTGTCAAATCGTAAGACTAGCCACAAGAGCGATGCATAAAGGGGCGCATGTGAACTAGAGATAAATACATCTGTGGCTTATGAGCTCGGAGGTGCTCATAAACTCTCGAAGCGATAACATAGCATACAGTAGCGTTTATACAGTAGCGTTTATACAGTAGCGTTCATACAGTAGCGTGCATGGTTTCATCAGAACCAAGTCATACTGTACCTCATACTTAACGGGTAACTGTTTCTTGGTCACTCCAAAGCCTCATAACAAAAACTATCTACATACGTATATACGTGTGTACCCAAAGAAACGGAGCACCGAAAATTTCTCGAAAGGTTATGCCAATGTGTCTATGAAATCTATCCTCAACGGCCAGGATTTCAATATTGATTCGCCAAAGCAGCGAATAGATGCATGTTGGTGTTGTAGATGTTGGATCTGTAGATATAGCACCAAATCAAAATCCCTGCAAGCCGCACATCGGCAAAATGGTGCCTGTTGATATAATAATGCCTGCTGATGCTAGCAGCAGGCTTGTGGATGCTTTATGCATGTGTATCTAAATCCCCAAGTTGCGCTACACCCCCCCAAAATATCAGCAGCAAATTAAACGGCACTTAGGGCTGTAACTTTCAACGCCTTTAGTAGTTTGACCTGAATTTGGCAGTCGCAGTAGTCTCGGCAATAGTACTAGGCAATTGAGGGGTGCGGTCGGGCGTCCGTTAGGTCTCGCAATGAGGAGAAAGACGTCGGTAAAAGCTTCGATAATATTTTCTTATATTTCACTGGCACAAACTACCACTGTCAGCCTCTTGAAGCTATAGGAAAGTTTTCAATTCCATCTTCCTCAGACATCCGATACCGCGATATTCTTTCTTTCTTATACTTCTTTGTGCTTCATTGCATCTGCACTCGCAAATTCCAGCATCATCTCCATTTCCAGTTTCTCACAATGGGCTCCCTCTGGGACAAGTCCCCGAACCTACGGGTGAAAACTTCCTTCACACAATTCGAATGGGATCAGCTTGAGATGCAAACTCAAATACAAGAGCGCGCCATAGCTCTTGCAGGTCAGAAAATCGAGATGTCTTCACATCTAACGAAAGAGCACCTCATCTCCCTCCTCAAAAAACGAAAACCACTTGACGAAGGGTCATCGTTCGCTAGTGCAAAACATAATTTGACAGAGTACTACATCGAACCATACCCTCCTTCACGTAAGTCCCTCAGTGATTTGGAGAGCATCACCCTCAAAGATCTCAGAATGGAAACTCGACATTCTGGGAACAAGATATTTGTGAAAACCGTCTGTCCCGCGAAAAGAATTGTGAGTGTTTCGGTTATTGTCGAGGATGAGAACGGAAATCCGGGACAACTCCAGATTTTTAATCTCGGCAGGAAAGTTGATCTGGGGGAGTTTTTGCCGGTTGGGCAGATATTGTGTGTTAAAGAGCCCCTTTTTAAGATTTCAACGACGGCGATCCAGAGTTTGAGGGTTGACCACCCTAGTGATTTGGCTTTGATGGAAGAGGATGATGAAGAGGTTCCAGAGGTTTGGAGGGTTGAGAATATGGCTAGGTCTGTGGAAGACTACAAGGATATTGGGAATAAGGCTGTTAGGGCCGGGAAGCTCGCGGAAGCGATAAAATGGTATGTACTTATTTATTTGATCCCAGGTCAGAGGATAGATTATTGGATTACTAATGGTATCTGTTGCAAATTATAGGTACACAAAGGGTATACTAGCATGCGGCCATGATGAATCGAACACGGCTCTCAGGTTATCCCTTTTACTCAACAGATCCTTGACTCGGATCCAGCGTCGAGAATATGAGTTTTCGCTTGAAGACGCCGAGTCTGCGCTGCTCATTGACCCTTTGAACGAAAAGGGATTGTATCGCAAAGCAAAGTCTCTATACAACCTCCGCCGTTTCGCAAAGTGTGGTGGCGCTTTGACTAAGCTCCTTGCCAATTATCCCAACAGCCAACTCGCGAAAGATGATCTCACCCGTACTCGCAAGAGGCTGCTTGAAGAAATGAAAGGTGAATACGACTTCAAGAAAATGGTGAATATGGCGAAGAACGATTTCGACTCGCAGGAGTATGACTTTGCAGACTACACTATCCCTGTCTGTCCTAAGGCTTCTACGATCAGTGGGAACGGGTTATTCACTGCTAAGGATGTTAAGATGGGGGATTTACTTTATGTCGTAAAGGCTTTTGCAAACTGCAGGGGCAGAGATAACGGTGTCTCTGTAATGATTCATCCTATGAAGTCACATGTCGATCAAGGTGTCGGGGCGTTTTTGACAAGTGCGATTCTGGAGAAGTTGAGCAGAAATCCTGGGGCATATAAGGATCTTTTAAAGCTACATAATACCTATGACGGGCCTGGGAGGGATGGCGGACAAACTGATGAGGTCATTGACTCGTGAGTTACCTATCTATACTATGCACATCTTGACAGTCAATAACTGACAGAATCGAAAGGTTCTTGATAAGGGCAATTTGCAACAGCAACGCCTTTAGCTCGTGTTCATACTACGACGAATTCCCAGAAATGCATCCGGACGACTATGGCGCACCATCCAGCAGAAATCCGCAGAAGTCCCAGGATGAACCTTTTGACCCCAACTCTGGCCTCTGGATCCTCCCATCGTACACCAACCACTCTTGTATCCCTAATGCTCGCCGAACCTTCTTTGGAGACATGATGATCCTCCGCGCGGTTGTGGATATGCCAAAGGATACCGAGATCCTTATCAGCTACTCAGATTCTCTTGTTCGATATAAGATCCGACGGGATATGTTCAACACCAGCTGGAAATTCACCTGTAACTGCAAACTCTGCCAGTTTCAGTCAGCTCCCGGAATCAACGAAGAGACCGAAGAGATAGCAAAGAAGCTGAATGAAGTCATCACCCGCGTCAATGAGGCCACCACCACTACAGTCAAAGATATGGAAGAGCTAAGATTACTTATCGTCAGATTGGAAAAAACGTATATCTTCGACGCGACTGAGGTGCCACGACGTTTCCTAGGCGAGAATATCCTGCGTCTCTACGGCTTTCTGAATGAATTGGGAATGGCGCACCCGGCGTATAATACACTGCATGCTGCGCCACCGGCCTGGGGTGCTGTCTACCATGCAACCCCGGAGAAAGGTGTGGAATTTCAGCATAAGGGGTGGATTGATGCTGACCTGGTGAGGGCTTATGTCAGACTCGCTACGGTTACGGGCCTGATGGGAGGGAAGGTGTTTCGGGATTGGAAAAAGGTCGCGAAAGAGGCATACAGAGTTGTGGTTGGGGAGGATGTTACCTTTGAGGAGACGTTCGGGGAGGTTATTGTGAGGTATGCTAGGAAGAGTGGGGCCTGAGTCCCTAGCGGCCCGCACGCCAGATTATCATAATTCAAATGGGAATCCATGAGAACGTTTAACTCTATGCCGATCTTCGAACTCGCCCCGTTGAACTTGTTAACACAATCGTTTGCTTCGTGCTCTGCGTTATATTCTCCGCGGCACCGCAACTAGGGTATATAGAGCTAGAAGATGGTCTATAGCTATGGCTAATATTACTACATTAAAGATAAATAACACACACAGAATACCACCGGCCTTCTATCATCCACTATATACTTTAGCATTTATATACTTGAGTCCACTCCCTCAGAAGTCGCTCAACTGAATTCCATCACAGCCTGGTTTCTCCTGTCCTTAGGTATAACCAATGGGCAAGGCCAATTATTTTTTATTATTACCGTTTTCCCTCCCTAGTTCGGGTCGGGCACGTCATCAAATAGTCACCTATAGGTTTTCGGTAGAATCCCGAACCTCGTAAAGCCTTGCATACTCTCCAATCTTATCCGCCGCTTGCTTTCTACCTCCAGAGGCTTGGGTTATAGCCGCATATTTCGCACATTTCTCCTTGATACTAGTCGCCCGGGGTCCCTCTTCAAGAACCGTCAAGATCCCAGCCGCTAACTCTTCTGCATTTTCGTCAGGCGCCGTTTTTCTAGAAGCCCAGACACCTACGCCAAGCCACTCAGCGCGTGCAGCCATGTCGTAGTTATCAAACCATTTAGGTAGGATTACGTGTGGTACTCCCGCCCTGCATATAAATGTTAGCCAAGTGACTCCTAGGCATGCCAATATAGCTTGTGCTGTTAGACCACATCTGAATGCTACTTACCATAACGCCTCGTAGAAAGAATTTGCGCCACCATGGTGTACGTTGCACACGATATCTCCAGTATTCAACAAGTCCATCGGCGAATTCTCCAACCATCGTACAATCTTCACCCTTTCCTCTTCCTTTGAAATGAACTTCTCAACTAATTCTGTATGTCTTTCAACTTCCTTCCATTTCCACAAGATCTGGACGTTTGGTACTTTATCGATGACGGTGCGGATTCCCTTAAGGACTACTGTCGCATGCTTTTCGTAGAAGTTACAGTGCGTGCCAAGGTTAATCAACACCGTTGGCGCACGCTTTATCCAGACGAGAAGAGGGTCGTCTGGTTTGATGCTGGAAGGAAATATTATCGGACCGCAGTTGGTTATTACGTCCTTGCTAAATCCGAAGGGATAATCGATTTCGGGGAGGCATGGTGTGATCTGGGGTGCTCCTTCCAAGTCGAGAATTGGATGAGGCCCTTTTAAACCCATTGCTTTTCGGCGCAGGTCAATGGCCTTTCGTTTAGAGGAGTTTTTAATAGCGGCGAAGAAGGTGAAGAAGATGAACATATTTGCGGGTTTGAGATGGAGCGGGACTGGGTAAGAATATCCTGTGCCAGATCTATATATAATATCAAGCGTAAGTTTCGAATTTTGTCTAGGTCAATCGATCGGGTGCGTCCAAACTTACACTGGAACTTTCCACATAGTTTTGACCTTTGGCATCATGCCACCGATACATTCCTTTAGGAAGTTTGGCCACAGAACGACATAGGGCTGTTTTGTCAACCTAACAGCATCGATTCCTTGCCAGAATAGACTGTCGACAACGGCAACTGCGGGTCGGACATCCTTAATGATTTCGACAACGCTCTGCACACTGTCGGCGTATCCATCTGCATCCTGATGGTTTAAAAGGTTATCGAATGTCGGTTTGAAGTGCTTTCGAAACTTCTTGAACCGTGGGGAGTGAGCTTGTGTTCGAGGGTCTGGATGGATGACCTGCATCGAGACACCCGCGACAGTGTGGCGTTTAACAGTTTCCCTCGGGTTGACGGGTCCATTGGCCACTGAAGAGGTAGCATTCTCGTTCGCGAAGTCGACGATGAAACCTAAGGACTTATCGAGATTCTTATCCTGAAAACTGGCGACGTGAAGGTCATACTTTCTCGCGAGAAGAAGCTCGTATAGTGTGGCGAGATGGACATTCGCTTGACCGAGTTCCGGATGCGTGAGGAATAATATCGACGGACGATGCGAGGACATTTTTGGCGATGTGAGAATGAAAGATGATGATGAATTCAATGTTGGTGATTTCCTGGACTAGAAGCTATAGTCAAAGATAGCTACTACCTATCTGCAAGTTAGAGAAGAAAAAGGCCAATTCACCAACCAGTGCCGAGGACAACGACCTCCTTTTGAACCCAAAACGCCACTACTATGCACACACGCAAGCTCCTTTCCTTTGCGAACCGCGATACGATCCCGGACCGGTGAGGAGGGCGAACCCATTTCGAGACCCGAACATGCATCCTGTCGCCTCGCCCCCCTTAAAGTCATGGATCTTAGCTCTGGTTCCTAACCCTAGCTCCCTCATCGCGGTGAGAGGTTCGAGCTACACATCGCAGCTGCAGGTCAGGGTTGCTTGCCTTTGGGCGTCCCGCAACACCCAAGCCCTGCCAAGGACTGGGGTCCGCGAGCAAGGGTCCGCGAATCAAGCTGTCAATTTTACTAATTTTGGGATATCCCCATTGCATTGACGGGAGACATCGACTGTTCATTCGCATTTGCCGATTACTTGTCTCCCTCCTGATTTGAATCCGTAAGGACGGGGGGGCTGAATTTCGATAACGTACCGCATTCGTATTCACCGAATACACCACCCCTTAGCTGGGGTCTCAGTCCAAAACTGTTGAAGCTTATGCTCAGGGTTCTAGTCTTCAAAAAAAGATAGCTGTGGATCCAAGGAAGTAGCTCGTCCCGAGTACCGAGTAACTACGGCGCTATGCCCGAAATCGTAACCCTCGATGCTCATCTGTTCTAGCTCGAGCTTGTTAGCTTCCAAGACCAACTGGAGGGATGGGGGGGCGGATGGCACGGCTCTCCGGAGCTTCTGAGTTTTTATGCAACCAAACGCACGTTCCGCGATGGCCGCATTTAATTCATCTAGGCAAAGGAAAAACTTTTCGGATAAGGGAGATATGCTATGGATGATACCCCCGGATGCGCTATCTAGATCGAACAAAGATCGCGATATCACAATGTGATGCCCCATTGACTCTCGCAGGTGGAGCTGTTGGCGTTCTTGAGGCTTGCAGGTTCTTTGAGAGGTACCTAACCGCCAGGGCAGGACCGGACATGCAGGTCATCCAACGTACTTACATACAGATCGGAACGGCGGTGGAAATTTGAGCTTTTTTTCCCTTCCCTTGCTTGATAAGCAGTGTAATAAGTTGGGGGGATCAAGCACTTCACTGATATATCTTGGGACCCGGGATTGCGATACCAACTTTGGCCAAGTTGTGGCCCTAGCTCGATCCGCGAGGGGGTACCAACCAACACAGGCTGTACAGAACCATGGCCGTGGGTGAAAACAACCCAGCATCATGGCATGTGATACCAAATACTTGATAACTGTGGAGAATTGAATTATGCATACGATGCCTTTCCAACCGGCATTCAGGAGCACTTCATTAATTGCCAATGCAATGTTATTGCTAACAATGTTGGAAATTGAAGGCTGAAGGAATCCTAAACAGTCTGTAGAGTCTATGTTACACAGGAGGAGCGTTTGCTGAATTGTCACGCGGAGGTTACGTTACGTAGATCGCAGTTGCAGTCCCGTGGCACGGTTCCACAGCTTCTTTGCCAACATAATTACAACGTTAACCTAGTCGTATAGTCAACCTATCATAATATAGTTTCGTCATTGTATAATACACAATTATATACATACACCAGGGGCAAGTCAGGGATATCGATATTAACTCTTCATGCGGAAGACACCGCTTTTGCTTTGCTCCGCTCTACAAAAAAAAAAAAAAAAAACAGCAATAGATCGCCGGATAACTCCAACCATATGTACAACAGGGTGCTCAAGGGCTACATCTATCTCATTATCACTATCTAATTTGGGATCACTTCCAGAACTGTACCAGCGGCATTTAGGCTCGAAGTACTAATGTCTTCGCTACTCTTGCTCAAGGTTGTCATGATAGGAACTGTCTCGTTCGCGTTCTCTTGTTGCCTCTTCTCCAACAGTAAAACTCCAAGCGGACCGGCAGCCTCGTCAAAGCCGACATCCTTTGAGTAGATCTGCTTGCCGCGGAGCCAAGTCTCGCAGACTATCCCGTCGAGAACCTTGTCTTCATACGGTGTGATCTTATTCTTGAAGTGCATTTCAGACGTTGTGACCTATAATATGCATTGTTAGCGCGGGGTCCAATCTATATCATATAGTTATGGCCTTCTTCCGTTTATAGGGCAACATACCTTGAAGCTAGTTTCTGGGTCGAAAACGCAAATATCCGCATCATAGCCGACCGCGATTTTGCCTTTCCTACCCAGCAGACCGACCTGCCTCGCGGTTTCCTCTGATGTCCACTTGCTGATTTGGACCAAGTCCACGCCGCGCTTCTTACCCTCAGTCCACAGAACGCTCAGTCCTAGACCAACGGTGCTAATTCCGCCCCAGGCCTGGAAGAAATCGCCACCGCCGACGAGCTTCAGGTTTGGTGTGCATGGCGAATGGTCGCTGACCACTGTTGTGATCAGCCCATCCTTCAAGGCATCCCACAGACCGTCAGAGTTCGCTTTCTCTCGGATCGGAGGGCAGCATTTGTGCCTTGTGTCACCATCTTTAATATCCTCGGCTGCCAACGCGAGATAGTGGAAGCATGTTTCAGCTGTGAGTTTAACACCTTTCTCTTGCGCTTCTTTCAACATGGGCAAGCATTGAACGGCAGAAAGATGGACAATGTGCAGAGGGAGATTTGGTGCAACTGGTGCAGAGTTGATGATTTCGGCCAGCGCGTATGTTTCGAATGCTGGTGGGCGGGACGCAAGGAAAGTTGAGTATGATTCTAATGGACCAGTTGGTGCTAGCGGTGCATCACCATGCAAGACGGCGTCACCAACCGACATCTATTTTCGTTATTAATGACTAGCCGCTATGATGGGAAAGGTCAAGATGCTTACCGAAATTGGTGGCAGCTTTTCGGCGTGGAACATAAGCAGTGTATCCTCATCCTTCAATGCTGTCATCGCTTTTGCAATGTCTTCTGTCGACACAGCTGGGAACTCTTCCACCTGCACTATGCATTAGCATCATTACACATGCCTCGATTTCGAAGGATATTGAACCTACACCAGAGTCGATCAAGAAACATTTGAAGCCTCGAACACCCTCTCTCACTAAATCCCTTAGATCACCATCATTTCCTGGAATAACACCACCATAGAAGCCAACATCAACCCAACATTGACCCCTCGCTGCATTAACCTTCAAATGCAGGTTCTCAACTGTTGTTGTTGGCGGGATAGCGTTGAGAGGCATATCTACTACTGTTGTCACACCGCCAAATGCCGCAGCCCTGGTACCTGTCTCGAAGCCCTCCCACTCCGTTCTCCAACCGGGTTCATTGAGGTGCACATGGGCGTCCACTAGCCCTGGCATTAGAACCTTTGGCGAGTAATCCTTGTATACAGTTCCCGTGGGGAATGAGCTCTCGGGTAGGAGTTCGGTGTATACATTGGTGATTTTTCCAGTGGAAGGGGATATTAAAATTGTGGCGGGGGTAAGTTTGCCATTGATAATGGCATTCGAGGATGCGAGAACTGTCTTCGTGGAGGACTCCATGACTACGGGAATACGAAGGTCTTGGTATGTGTTGTCGAGGTAATGCGTGCGTTGTGTAACGGGCAGCTCGATCCGGAAAGAAAAGATTAGAAGCAAGTTCGATCGATTGAGGTGCAGCTTTATTAATTCCAACAAATGATGGTATAGGTAACAGTATCGTGGGATGTGTGCTGACTGAGTCGTAGTTGCAATTCAGTATTCAGCAATGAGAAAATATTCTCTTCGGGACCTTAATATAAGCTTCGGACTGGCGAGCTTCGACTTTTTTTTTTTCGCTCCTGCTCTATTTAACTCTTTGAGCTCTTCGCGGTTCCTCGGATAGATCCCACGTTTTGGTTCGGAAAGTTTCAGAGATAAGACCACACTACTCCATGCACGCTAGACGAGCGCCCCCAAAACGTGTCGACGATGGTGGCCCTGTTGGGGGCAAAGCTGGCCCTTGAGATAAGAAATTGGGCACTGTATGACCTGACCAGGACTCCTTTGTGCAATGCTGTCCAATCAGCTAATCTTTACCCTTGAATATATAGATATCCGAAGAAGGTCCAGAAAACACCTATCGGATTCCAGGGCTCTTTGACAGGAAGCTCGAAATACTTGTGTTGGATCGCGGGGTTTTTGTTGAAAGATCCGGAATTTGAACAGATGGTATATCCAGGTGCAATATTCAAAATGCGGGGGAATAATGCAATTTAAATTGAAAATCCGGCTTTTTCTGGGGCGGGATGAAAGGGTCGTTTTGTGGGGTGCATGAAGGCTTTATACATGAGTTCTCGTTATCAGTGCTTTAGATTCCGCGGTGGCCGTCACTTTTGCGAATGCAGCGTGGGATGGCTAATGCCGCTGATAGGCTATGGGTGATAAGGTTAGTAGCTTGCTTGACGGAAAGAACTGAGCCAGCAGCTAGGAATGCTGGCTGGGGCCTGTAGTTCGGCCCAAGCTTCTCGGTTTCCTTGGGATTGGCATCTACGGAAGCGTATCGAGTAAGTGCAGCTGCATGTCGGCGATAATCCTGCGATCGAGAACCAATTCGCCCAGCACTTGCCTCAGTTCTTAGTTTTTACTAAGGAAGCTTAGGATAGTTCTCACTGATCTCCAAGATCGCGATTTGGTTAGGGTATTTCGTTCTACGATTCGGGAGGTTGTGATTCCATTCTTACTCGATATCAATTGATAGTTTCCCTTATCTTTTTGTTCTGCAGGGTTATCAAAGTGACATCTGAAAACGTTGGATTCACTAAGACACCCTTGCGAAAACCGAGTTCCTTACGCCTTTCCGATGTTTTTAGGCATGAAAAATGCGGATGCAACTGGATCTAGCGAATCGTAGAATCAAAGGCTAGAAGCGGACCCTGCTGTGTGTGTTTTTTTTTTTTATTGTCACCGTTTCTTCAGCATTTCGCCCGGTTTGCGGCGAAGACCGACATATCAAGGTTCCTGAAATGGGTTTCTGTTACTCGATCAAAACTACCACAAAGCCTGGATACGGCGCTATTTTCGGACCCCAACAGACATATCAAAACCACGGAAAAAACCAAATTTAGAACAAGCTCAATACTTTATTCATTTTTTAAACTTTATTATCTTAATAATGCTTCCAGTGCTTAATATATATTTAAACCATAATAAAAACTTTATGATATACGGTTATTTTAAAAGAATAAAAGTGGGCCTCACTTCTACGCCATCGGCCAGGAGGAGGGCACCAATTTTAAGGCTGTGGAGCTGGTGGTGGAGCCATTGAATGGCATCATTCACCAAGAGTTTGTCCGACGAGCCACTGGGGGACCAGGGGCCCCGACAGAGGTTAATCTACCTATGTAGAAGGCATTCTTTTCGGAGACCCAAGGTGTGTGCCAGTGCTTGTGCGGCCGACCTTCGAGATACCCCGGAAATGGTGGTTTTTAAAACACGGGATTGTAGGGTTATGCGGCTCCTAGCTCCCATCGAACTTAAGACTCCTTGGATCCTGGATCTAGAAGATCTGGGTATCCGGGATATTACGACAAGAGATCAACTCGGAAAGTGGCTTGGTATGTGTGGCTGCTTAAATATATAAAATAGCATAAAACTGTGCTGATGGCGAGCACGAGAAGAGCAAATTGTGAGATATATTAAAGCAACTGATTCGCGGTACGGGGTCTTTACCGCGTTAAAGGGGACAGTCTTTTTTTCTCTTTTTTTTGAAGAGAAGCGGTGTAGCTCTTGTTAAGTCGTAGATATCTAACCTACCTGGTATATACCTAAACAGGTGATCTCCACTATATACCTGACACTCCCCCTTGAAAAGATATTCAAGTATTTATATGTATGAGGATAGAGCCTAGTCACCATAACAATCAACAATCCAAATACTACCTAGGTAGGTACTAAGGAGTATAAGACCCAGTCACCGCAACAGCCGGCGATCCAAATATTACTGTTGGACAACTTAAATGCGTTATAAATAAGGTTGATTCATTCTGCAGAATAATAATGATTTGGGCAGATAGAGTAGGTACCTAGCCCAATCCGAAGACTAAGCCTCAAACACTTAACAAAGAGCATAGGCTCATAACCTTTTAAACCCAAAAACTACCTATTCTCGTTAGTACCTACCTAGGTACCTAGGTACCTGCGGGCGGGACTCGGGGAAGCTATAGCTGTGAACAGCACTGGTCACGACAAGTATTCAAGATTTGGTGTCTTGGATACGTAGCTGAAGGAAGATCGCGGAAAGATCTTATACCGATAAACAGAACAAAAGTCAGAAAATACGAAAAAAAAAAAAAAAAATATGAAAATTCAATCAAAATAAACTTCAGAACTTTCGAATAAAATCCCCCGGAAAATTTCCGTCTTCCTTTCCTTCCTCCTCATCTTCTTTTTCCTCACCCTCAACTGTTAGAAATTGTGCTTATTGAAAATATTCGTACTCGAAGTAACCAGAGCCGTCAGATATCAACTCGAGTCCTTGTACAAGACCAATCAACTCCTTGTGCCCCAGCGGACAACTCCCCGATTCCGCCATCGCTGCGAACTGGTTCGGGTGAAGCTCCAAACTCCACCCTCACCGCACCAGTTGTGAACCTGGAGAGTGTGGTTTGTGTGGTTTGGTGCCATGTAGCACTTTCGGTTCACAGTACCTACCTATATACCTGAGCTGATCTCCACTGTATGCCCGATAACTCTCATCCGTGTGTCGGTCCTGGTTTTCCATTCCCAGGTAAACCCTTCACTAAGGGAGTGTTATCTGTCCTTCCTGAGCCTTCTCACCAAAGCGGAGGAGAATGGCCAACCAGGGCACATCTATCCCGACGTGTCCCCGTCTAAAATCTTAGTGAGTCCATGGGGTTGACACTAATAGGCGTTTGAAGTTCGGAATAGAAAAGCTAACTTGAGAAGTTCGGCAATCCTCGCGGTCAAGGGAACCCAGACCGACGATAGGTAGAAAGAGCATCGGCGTTTTATCATCGATGGTTGGACCTGAGCGGCGTCTAAGGATCCTGGGAGTGGCCAGCATACTAACTAGGTAATTAGTTCCTAATGCCGCTGGCTCGCCAGATCCGAAATTCATGGCTAATATCTTCTTCCAAAGCTTGAACTTGTCCTTTCCAAACGTGGCTTAGGCGTTTCCTTTTGGTAGAGAACGGCCTCGTATACAAATTGATGGGGAGAGTCACGGATTTCAAGTGTTGAGGGAGTAACTGCAGCTTGCAGCTTTCCATGAGATTCTGAACTTTAAGTTAGGCTTGTATATTAGGCATCCTTCTGAACCGGTGCTTCCGCTTGCGTTGTGAGAGATATTGTTAGAAATCAGCTGTAGATCTCTCTGATCCCTCTCTATATTATCTCAGAGGTCTCCAGCCTCGCTCCGTCAGATATACGCCTAGGCGAACTGTTCATAACTATATATATTACTGGTCTTTAGCTCTCTGACTTGTGCTGATCCGAATCTAAAACCTAAAACCGTAGCCACGCATTAGTATCGATACCCACTGCCGCCTATTAGCAAATACCATCACGCCTATCGATAATTATCATCACTGCAGTGAAATCTCCCGCAATGTCTGATGATGGATTAGCTTCAAAAACCCCTATTTGCATTATATTCGCTAGCGATTCTTGCGATGAGATAGTGGGCGAGTTCGTAGCTGACTTAGAATGTTATCACAACGATACAGTCTTCGAAGGGGACTTCCGCACTAATAGATCTAAGACGGAGCGGGCGGTTATGAAGTTGTTTCCTCCTGACGATATCTTCTCGTTAGTATATATATTCATCTTTATTGAGATGAAAAGCTAACATAGATTATGCCTAGATACGAATCAGAAATTGAAGCCTTGAAAATCTTGAAGGATGCCACCCGTACACCAAACTTACTTGCAGCTGGCTGCACCCCCGGGAGTACGGGAAAGGTCCCAGGAGGCACCGTCGTCATAAAAACCGCATGCCCAGGTAAACGGCAGCCGTGGGACATATTCTGGAATCAATTCTCGGACTTCAATTCTACACACAAAGTGTGGACAGCACTTAAGGAGACTTTGCAGGAGCTTCGGGCATACAGGATACAACTAGAGCAGATTCTTCCGCAGAGTGTGCTCTGGGACGAGGATTCGCAACGGGTATATATCATGGATTTTGATGACTGGAAATGGGTGAAAGATGCCGAAGGTGAAATCTACCGTTCGATGACCTATCAATTATACGGACTCACCAGGAACTCCCAGCTTTTGAGAGATTTCAACAAGAACGTAGCTAAGGCCACCGACGCCTAACTTCCCTACGATACTCAGAATGTTAATAATTAGGAACAAGAATCCCTTAATGCTGAAATTATCCCCATAACTCATTATGATTTCCAACCCTTAATTTTCTCTTCGTATGGGTATATATTTCTTGACTTTTAGATTTCATTGTGCCATCGTAGTCGCTTTACAGTTATACTAACGAGTGTGAGAACTCCAACCGGGCTTTAGCCTCACCATGGGCTCAGGAAGCCTATATACGTTGTCCATTTCCACTAAACCGCTAGTCAACACGAGGCCCAGCCACTTCCATAAAGATGATAATGGCATTTTCCAGCTTTCACAAGACTGTTCCTCTTCATTTACAATAAAACCAGATATTCTAGAGCTCATGTAGAAAGCCTCCTACATTTAATAAACCTTATAATTAAGGTACGGCTCGAACGCCGTTTTCGATCTTAAAGGTAACAACTGAAAATATGCGAACGTAATGGCAGTTTCAGTAAAATCAACTCGATCTCGACCAACCTCTTCATAAAGATACCGGAAGAATTTGCCGAAGTGTTGCTAGGAGAAAGCTTTAGATAATGGGTTGGCCTAAACATCTGCTATACCAAGATCTTTAGACTAGAATATTAGCTATAGTCGTATGGTAAAGAACATAGTCCTGCAATTGGCCAGGTACCTACCTAGGTATTTAATGATCAATGACGTCCATCAGCAGCAGAGAGCAAGCTTTAACATTTGCATCAGAAGATCTTTAACAATTTGGCGTGACAATCTACGAAGAGGTGCCAAGAGGTGCTTGATAAACGAAGGAAGACTGGAAGGCAAAAAAATGCACCACACCAACACAAATCTTGACCCTGTCGATCAAAGAGCCTCCCTCAGAGCTCGCGGACGAGGGTTCGTCTGAATGTCATTTTTTTTGGCCATTTTAGGTCATCAAGGTTTTGTAGTTTCTTCAACGCGTTTGAAAGGTGTTTTTGATGCTAATGCATATAAAATCATTACTGGCGGTTGCCTCCATACTGTACTGAACCAGACAACACAAAAGTCGAAACTACTGGTCGACATCAACCAGCCAAAAGTTAGCAGGGGGTGGTCTCGTTAGCAGGGGGCAAGGTAAGCTAACTCGGCTAACAGTGCACTTTTCACTTGTCGGGGAATATTCGTACCTGATTTTAGGTCGTAACTATCTAGCTTCAATCAGGAGTATTCCAGGGCCAGGGTTAGTTAAAAAAATTTTCCTTTGGTGTTCAAGATAGCGTATTTTTAAAGGGATCCGGCTAGTGATGGTATTACTCGATAATTACTCGATCGGAATCCGCTTTGAGGTATCGTAGAAAGTTTCGTTATGACCACTACAAGTGAATAGAAAGAAGAAGAAAGAAAGAAGAAAAAGAAAAAAGAAAAAAAAAACCTATTTGTAGATTTTTACGGCATGAGAACGGTCCGGCCCGACGAAAATTATATTGCAGAATGCAATATTGAATTTTGCAACGCTGAAGCCCCCTTTGATCGATTGAGGCTACAGTTTTGCCAATATCCAAGCATCTCCTCTGATAAACTCTTTGCTTAGTTGAGATATTAGTCCTAGAACGTTTATCGTCTGTAGTTTAAAGATTTAAATTGTTATGGAATCGGGCAGATTAGTATCGCTAACTTTAAGTAACCTTAATTCCGATCCGTCGTTTCTAAATTTTATGTTCGAGATGCATGCTGTGATGGCTGTGGATTTGAAGACTATCCCTATTGAATGTCCGCGGAGATGCAACTTTTAGATGTGACAAGCTGCAAGGTTTATCTTTAAGCTTTTGAGACCCCGGACTGGTAGATTAGCTACCTAGGTAGCTTGCGGCCAGTATGTACACTAGTTCGAGGGAACGTCTAAGATAAGATCTGATAAGATTACATCCGTCAATTAGAGCTACATGGGATTCTAAAAGTGATTAAATATAGGGTTAGCTCTGACGCCCTTTTGAAGTTTGTAGAGTGATGGCTAATGCGTTAAATTCGGCGTGAATCATGTTTATTGGCCCTTAATCTCCATTATTAAGTATATTGAAATTTTGTTATAAACCCAAATTTAATTTGAAGTTGGATATCTAAATGAATTACATCCCTGTATTCCCAGTTTCGGATTAAGATCTTAGCGTGTTAAGACGATATCTTTAAGCCATATCTACCTAGGGTACATAGGTGGTAACATAGTTAACTTCCCCAAGCTTTCGGGATATCATAAAATAAGATACAATTCATATCTTGCACAGCTCACCAAAACGCCTCGATTTGAAGTTGACAATTTAAGCAGTATATGTGCTGCATGTCGAGGATCCGAAGTCGGATCAAAGGGGGAGTGGAAGCAACTACCAGTCCCCATATCCGCCTCCCCCTACCCTTCGCTCCCTTCATCGCTTTATCCTTAGAGCTCCTACATGAACATAGGTGTACTTTGGTGGTGGTATATACGTATCCTTATAGTGGCAGTACACGGACCCGTAGGTACCTAGTCTATACCCAATAGGGCGCCGATCAGGTCAGTAGGGTCTGCCTTTCCAATCCTAGAATCTTTGATGAGAAAGTCCGCTGGGAACCATTCTTCTAGCCCTTCATCTTTCCAGCGCTTCACATCCTCTTCCCCTCTCAAAGCTCTAATTCTGGCTTCCTTCCCTTTTACATTTCCGTTAAGCCCTTCTCCTAACACCATCCTTGCCAATGCAGTTGCACAGCCCCAACAATTGACCATTCCCTCACCGCTGAAACCCACGGCACACCATTCGCCCATTTGCACTCCGTTCTCGCTTTTACCCTCCTTTGGTTTTTTTCTAGTCGACAATGCCGTGGGGACCCTTCCAACCCAAGGTAGTCCATCCGCACTCATCCCAAGAACTCCAGTCCACATATTCTTAACTTTGGTACCCTCCCAAGACCTGGTGCCGTTGAGGTCGTAGCCTGACCCGAATACGTAGGGTAATAGACCTGATAGATGTGCTGCAGCAAGATAATTTAGCTTCGTATCATCAGCAGAGCCACAGACATCCAGGCCCATGTTTTCGGTATTGGCCCAACCACCACCGTACATCATTTCACCGGCGATTTGAGTTGCAGTCCCATCGGGATGGATAATAGAAGTGCTCGGACGCTACGAACGAGTTAGAATTCTTGTAGCAGTAATTTCAAATAGCCAGTGCACAAACCTGTGTGAGGTAGTCAAAACCTTGTTTGTGAATAAAAGACCAAGAATACTGCTCTCCCATAGCGGGTACACCCTCTGGGGTCTCTTGCGCTGACATCTGGCCCTGAAAGGCGAAGACCTTCCCGCTAAGCCCTGGTAGTAAATGTGATGACCACCCATTTGTCGTATGGACTACAGTTTTTGAGGTAACTTTACCACGCGGGGTCGAGACTGTATATATTGAGGTAGACGAGTCGAATGAAATATCTTCCACTGGTGTATAGGACTCGATCTTGAGATTCGGATGAGAGGATATCAGACGGGCCAGAATTGATGTGCAAAAGCGATACGGCCATAGAGCACCAGCAGGTCCATAGATCGCGCCAGTAGCAGTGGGCATATTTAGCTTCTTGCGAGTAGTTTCTTGATCCCAAACGCCCCACTCTCTCCCCATCTCAGGATTCTCTCTTTTCCACTCCTCGAGTCTCTCGACTCCTTCTTTCATCACATCATGGTCGAAATATACATCGGTTCCAGTGACTTCCCTGACCTCACTTTCTTGGAGACAATCCTCACCTTCTTCCTTCGCAACAGCCTTTAGTTCTTCCAGATGTCGTAGTCGAAATCGTAGAATCCGCGCAGCAATTTCATTGCCATATATACGTTTTAACCGCGGGTATTCCTCGTACGGCCCTTCTTTTATGTGCCCGCCATTGCGTCCTGTAGCGCCGGTGCATGGACCACGAGCCTCCAATAGGACCACATTAAGATCTGAATTTAGTCTATATAATTCCCGAAGGAAACCGGTGGAGGTTATCCCCGAGCCTATGACTATAATATCTGCTGTTTCGGGTAACTTTGGAGACTGGATGCGAGCAAGTAGTGGTGATTCCGGGAGTAGCCAGAATGACTTTGTGGGGTTTGGGAGCGGGAGGCCGGGGGACTTGCGGAGGCGAGCTATGGCGTTATCTAGAACTGATTTGTGAGGGAACGTTAGTTTTATTCAAATATCACAATCGATCTCAAAATTTCATATGATAGGTTTATAGCAATTTCCATGGCTAGCTAGGTACAAACACAAGATTTAACTAAATTAAAAATTACCGGCGCAAGGGTGATTGAGGCAGAGTGGGGACACATATCTGTTCGAGTATTATGCCGATTGCGAGGCGCAAGCTTCGAAGCTTGGACAGAATGATACCCATTCTCTTTTGTGTAGCTGCGCACTTGTGACAGCTACAATACTCGGATCTAATGCTATGCAGCTCCGAAAAATGCGCGCAATATGCAATCACTGCGATCGAGCGAGAGATTTAACTGGTCTTCGAGACAATGTCGGACTGGTTCTGAATGCAATGGGCGGAGGTGTGGGAACACAAGATTCTCGTTTTTGGATCAGCTACAGGACTAGCTAGCACGGGTTCTGAGGTGTCAAGGAATGTGCTTAAACTTGATTGTGGAGAACTCGTGCGGCTGCCGATCTAGTTCTTCACGCTCTAGTACTTTGTGGATGGGGCTTGCCGTCCTACGCCGGTTCGACTTTCGCGAGAATTCTGGTCCGTCAGTTTCACTCTATAGATGGAAGATGTATTTGGACTGTAGACCCCATTTTTCGGTCAAGACCAGATTTAGATACATCTGGGGGTTCCTTTTTGCTTGGGCTAACTCGTTTGGCAAGAGTACTTTCTCGAGCTCTCGATACGCCGGCCAGTTTTCAGGATCGCCACGCGGGGGCAAACGGAGACAAACCGAACATTGAGAAGACCCAACCTTGTCGCGTGTCTTAGTTGCCGTCAGCACCACGTCCTCAACCACAATAGTTGTAATGCGAATGTCAA
Source organism: Orbilia blumenaviensis (assembly GCA_036872755.1). Lineage (NCBI taxonomy): Eukaryota > Fungi > Ascomycota > Orbiliomycetes > Orbiliales > Orbiliaceae > Orbilia > Orbilia blumenaviensis. The sequence goes on along the minus strand of JAVHNS010000006.1, from coordinate 877,791 downwards.
AAATGTTGCCCTGTTTTTTTGATCGTAATATACAAATAAACCAAAAACGCTAAAAACATTTGCATTTCCCAATTGCGTTCCTACGTATACAGAAAATCATACTGAATCCGAGGCCAACTCGTGGCTTCTTGCGTTTTACATCGGCTCGTCACGAACCGAAATGATATGTCCCGAAACCCGTTCGGATTATTTAGTCGTTATAGTTGCTGATACCGGATCCATCCTTGTTCGTCGGCTCTCTGCCCAGCAACTTGTCGAGGTCTTGGTCTTGAGAGGTGCTATTTGGGTCAAGGTATGGTTTTTCTGCGGTTGCGGCAACGCGAACACCGTGCCGGCGGTGAGGCGCGAATCCGTATGAGGGCGTATGGTTCTAGGCGAATCATGAATGTGTTAGAGCTGGATTTAAAATCTCGAAACCCCAGATTTGAACCCGGTATGGGTTCGGAGGCACTTACAGTAACACGATTATCCCAAATTGCTACGCTCCCTTTCTCCCACGTGAATCTCGCCTGGATTTCCGGGCTCGATGTAATCAACTCGGTTAAATATTTATATATAAATTCATACTCGAGCTTTGGAACGCCGACGAAGCCCTTGACGAAACCAGGGTTGAAAAATACGCCTTTCCAACCAGTTACCGGGTTGGTTCGGACGAGTGGATGTTCGGTAACAACTGGTTCACGACGGACGGGACGGCCAGCATTACGGGAACCCTGTGCTTGCTCTTCAGCAGAGTGAAGAGCAGTTAAGGACTCAAGGTATTTTTGCATAGCTGGGGAGAGGAGATCATAGAGAGCATAGTTGGAAGACCAAATGGTATCCCCGCCGCCACCACGAGGAGGTCCAGCAAGGACGGCAAGGGAAGTATAAGATGGAGGTTGGAGCTCATATGTGACATCGGAGTGCCAAAGGTAAGATCTATCGACATTTTAGTTAGTTTGAGGTTCGGAATTGAGGATACTTTTGTGGAACATTAACATACGGGGTAAACAAAGCCGTTTGGTTCTTGCTGTTCTTGGTGGTATGGATGACGTGGACCTCCTCAATTCCATTCTTGGGCAACATAGTTGTGGCATGCTTGTGCAGCTTTCCCCAGTATCTCCCAAGCTCTAATTGGGTATCGATATCGAAACCCTCCTGGTCTCGGAAAAATACAACTCCTCTATTGGCTAACAGTCTGGCGAGGTCATTCTTCTGGTCGTCCGTGAGGTCTTTCAACTGGACACCACGGATTTCGGTCCCTATTTTGGGGGTGTAGTCAAAGACCTCTGAAGCGCCTTGGAGCAGACGGCTGTATGTAGGGTCACCGAGGAGGCCCTTGTCTTCATAGGGAATACCATCTGGGATTGGGTCCCATTTGACATCTGGGAATGCTGGAGTAAACTGCTCCCATTCGTATGGCTCATCCGGAGCAGCATTGAGATAGTTTGTGAATCCTGGGATAAAAGTTTGCCTGGCTTTCTCTTCGATACTGGCGGCCTTTAATTTCTCCGTGACAGAAGGAACAGCTTGAGCAGCGGCAGCTTCCTCCGCTTTGATGGCAGATGGAGCCATTGCGATTATATGAACTTAGGCAGTAAAAACGACTATATTTCCTTACGGATTACGATATAAAAGGGTTTCGAAGCACAAGAATGTATTGAAAATCTGGGGAAACTGGCCTACGGAGCAGGAAAAGAATGAGATTCAAGTAGAAGAGAAAGAAAAGAAGTGTGTACCGCCGGCGGGGCGATCACATCGGTATATATCCTCTTCTCTGACCCGCCTCGATACCTCCCGACCTCGCTGTACTCTCTCTTTCGTTTCTCCGTAACCGTTACTGTTGTATTACATGCGACAATATTTCCTGGGGTTAGCTTGCTATCCTTGCCGCTATCGAGCTTGAGCTTATCCGGAGAGTTCCCCATATCCTAACTTATTCCTTTTAGCCAAGTTGGCTCTCCCGCCTGCCGATTATCGTATACGATAACTGAAGGTTGCGGATCTGATAATGAAAGCGTAATTGTAACCTAAAGTGAAAAAAAAATTCCCTCGTTTTCGGTTATGATTACAATCGTGGCATGATGCGAGAGACATGGTTGGTAGATATAGTCGCGTTATGATGTTGGTGGACACTAGCATACTCGCACGTTAACATCCTGCGATATGGCGTGCGATCTCGCAATTGTCCTTGTCCGTTTGGGTAGATTGCTGTTATTTTGTTACAATTGCCCGGCTAGGCCGGCGAAGCTGTCAATTGATTTCTAAGGGTGGAGAAAGGATGCCCAAGGGCCTTATGGTGACATTCCCTCCTCGATGTTGTGCAATATCTACGGCAATTTTCGTGGTATTTACTCTGCATTATCAGCAGGCCCAGCTTGTCTGTTCTGCAGCTGTGAATGGTTACGCAAGGAGCGATATTAGGTAAGAATCGCACCCTGGACCACACAGTTTCGGAATAGCAATTGATAGGCTCGTTTCGAAACTTTCGGCTTGAACACCGGCCCAAGCCATGTCATTATCAAAGTATAAAATGATGCCGCTCTCCCCGATTGCTTGACGGGCTTGATTTATATCCGATCTCCGTATTAATGTTCGAATTATCTCAGTCGTACGGTCTGAGGTATAATAAATTGGAATTTCTAGATTTAAATGGATTTCATCGATTCGGTCTTTGCAACAATGTTAACCACATGTGCAATAGCAGGCTATAGAGTTCATGCGTGTTGGATCCCAACACATCTGATCCCTGCTTCTGTTTGTCGTAAATTGCCATACACGGAGTTGCTATGTGACAAACATTTACTGGTCACATCACAACATGTATGGACTGGAGAATTCGAATTCGGAGATGATTCATATGCATTCCATCGGGACCGAGACTACATCCCATCCCATCTCAGCTTTAAAATTTTCATGATCAAAGATGACCCCATATACGCCATTCTGCGCAATCTGCGGTACCAGAATCACCCGGGAAGGCACTGACACTGCCAGAGCTTCGAACGAATGGCTCTCTGATATCAGGCTATGTGAGTATCGATTTATCCTAGCTGTATACCTAGGTACCTAGTGCGCAGGTCGACCGACGCTAGTCATGTTGGCATTCTTTGATAACAACTCCCATATTATTTATTATTACTCAAAACATAAGTTAGAACATTTAAACTAAAGTCAAATTTTAGTGTATTTGGCCTCGGATGGTGATCCTAACCCCCCTTTTGTATCGGAGAAAGCCAGAATCCCAGAGTTCGAGGGAGATTGGCCCGAAGTCTGGGATCCGTCAGAAGGTACATACAAAATACTTGAGTGTGATCTGTTCTTTTTTTGTTATCCAATCCATAATATTTGCCTGGAGATCTTCAGAGACCTCGCGTTTAGCTGCGGGGTGGTGCAGTTTTCGCAGGAAGTATATTTACATCTCCTTGGATTATTTGGCGACCTCCCTACCGACAATTATAGAGTATACTTCCCAAGCGAATGGGGCGGAATTTCGGAGTATCAAAAGGCAGTATCGGGATGGCCATGGGATAATTATATTCCAACAGAACTCGAATATGTTGAGGTCATGCCTGCAAACTTGTCGGATTTACATCGTGAGCTTGATGAGTAGCGTAAAAATTTCCAGTCTGATGGCACCGAGGCTGTCGATGAGTTTCCGAGGACAATACCGGACTTCTTACCTCTTCCACTTGAACTTGTCCAGCAAATAATGGTTTTTCTTGAGTGGTCAGATATCCTGAATCTTCAAAAGATTACTTCCAACCGGGTAGTTGATATTCCAGATGTGATCTGGAGAGAAATGTTCGGTTTCCAAGAGCGGCTTGGTTTCCTTAGGTATCAGAAGAATGATACTTCGATAGACTCCTGGTATCAATTGTTTGTCGTCGCAAGCCGCCTGACCAAGCGCCAGGACCTGAATGTAGACAATCGCAGGCGTATTTGGTACCTTTGCGCCGACTTATTCGTTATGGTTATGCATAATCGGATCCAAGAACCGACAGAAATTGAAAATGCTGGAGAGACCTACATACTCCAAACCGAGGATCGGACAGCCTTTTTGGCGGTAGGAGCAACGTCTCAACTGCGATTAGAGGCTCCGACACTCATTGACGGCACAGCTACAAAATTCTCAGGAACCATTGATAATATTACGGCAAGCGGGATGAATGTTTCATATAAAGGTGACACTCGTCTACGATTTGTCAGCGGGTTCGAATTTCTGCCGTCTGGGGAAGCAATAGGAAATATCAATCGATTCGACTCCCGCTTCGTTTCCTTTAAACCGAGGGCGCCTACAGAAACATTGATAATGCATGTCGCTGCTAACAATTATGGAATAGTTGATATTTCAGTTGTTAGCTCAGATTCGCCAGACCCCGAACCCATATGGATTGGCAAATCCCATTTGGAGGGATGCGCGATTAAACGGTGGAATATGGGACCAGTCTGGCCGAGGACTACAGCTTTCATATCGCAGATGATTGTTGAGTTGAATGTTCGTTCAAAGACTAGTTGATAACATTGTAACGTGCACTTGACGTTCCAGAGAAATATTTACCTAACATCAAACCTGCTTTTGTAGTCATTCAGCATCACGAGCTTGCAAATACTTCGGCCTAGTTTTATTGTGGCCTCAGCGGTGCCTGCAGAGCAAAAGTTTATCAATCAATACTTCTGGAAGCCCCATCTACCTATCCTAAACGCAAACATGTCCCTTAACCACGAATCATTCTATCAGTCGTCTAATCTTCATTTTCGATTACAAGACAATCCTCACCCTAACCCGGAATTTAGTCCGATAGAATATATTGGCGGCTTTGAGACTATCGCTAGGTTATCATTATGGGTTTCTGGGCTTCATAATGATATATGCGCCATACAAATCTACAGGGTCGAAAGTGGACTGATACCTTTTGTAGTCGGGAAGCCTACGGGGGCGGCTACAGATATATTTATCAATAGTAGTGGAGGCGAGTATATTTCGGGAATGAGTATCACCGTCGTCAAAGATAGCGGGCAAATAAGTGGGCTTTCGGTCTGTTGAACCCAAACCTTGTCTCCAAAATTCTACTATTGCTGACTAGGCGTAGTTCTCCACCTCTTACAATCGTAAATTCAATATATGTTGTCCGGTCTGTGATGCTGGAGAGCGGGAGGAAGCCAAAACTCGGATCGTTGATCTCGCCCCGAACAACAAAGAAAATACGAAAATAGTAGGTTTATATTGTCGATTTGGCCAGGTAAGGATTTAGTAGCCAGTCGTCTTTATTGCTTCTTTTTTGTCTTCTAAGTCTAGACTATAATATCTAACCTTCCATGGGCCAACCACAAGCGCCGAACCGAAACGACTTTATTAGACATTGGGGTAATCACGGTAAAACTTGACAGAGAGACACAGCGCCCTCGGAGGCCTATAGCGGGTCTTGAACCTGCTAATGCGCAGCTCGTCCCTAGCCTCAAGCCAAGAGCGGGCGTATTCCAAGAATGGCCTGTGGGATGTGACTGGAAATTCACAGCTGAGACATCCCTAGCTGGCTGCAAAAAAGTCATGGCATCATTCCAGCCACAAACCCCATCTCGACTTTCCGGAATTGTTTTATTCTATTCAAATACTGAGTACACAAGTATTCCCAAAGTGTTAGGACACATTGGTCACACAAGCAAAGTGCATACGCTTAATATTTTCTCAGGACAAGAGATTATCACCAAAATAAAAGTATTCTATAAAACGCTGCAGGGACACTCCCAAAAGCCTATGCTGACCGTTGGTATGAAAATCCAACTTACGAAAGGGGATGAGCATAGCTCCTACGATTTAGGCGACTGCGAGGGAGCTGGGGATGGTCATGTAGAAGACCTGGATATTCTGGAATCGGTAAGTCACATCCAATTATACCTGCATCTAGTAGGGTCATGCACCTATTAGAAGGAGGCAGCTAACAAAATTTACATAGGATTTGATATACTGGGAATATACGGAATTTGCGGACCGCCTAGGAGTGCGTAGCGCGTTATAATAGGATACTTCGTTAGATGTACGGATTTAAATGATTAGAATGTTAGGAGCAGACATTCTTCCAAATTAATATACATAATTTGGAGTGAAAATACTCTAGTTTAGCTTCCTAGGGATCGAGACTACTTCCTAGGCAGCTTGTGAATCTAACTTAGCCAGAACGTTTCGTTGCCCGATAGGCGGTGGTCAGTGCAGTGAGTGACTTTAAACAACGCAAGGCTATCGGCGTACCAAATCCAACAGTGTTTGATCGTTTGCTCGCAATCCTATTTCCCCTTTTGGTTCCTTAACACTAAACGACACACAACACAGTTCTGTCTGAAAACCTCTCCAAATATGCAAAATTTAATCCCTGGCCCATGCATCCTCCCAAGCTAAGCTACAAGCCTGTTATTGGGTCCAGATTCTGATTTGAATATTCGATATGTTACCCGAAAAACGAGTCGGCCGCCTTGCCCAAGAGGCAAAAATGTCACTAGACGAAGACCCGCTTCGTTCACGAAATCTCTTAACTGAGGCCCTCGCCATCTCACCATATGATCCTGACCTCTGGCAGGAAAGGGCTATTGCCCATGCCAAACTAGGATACCCAGAACTGGCGATCGGTGATGCGTATCGAGCCTTACTACTAGTGCAGGAGCTTTTAGAAGCGCATGAGGAGTCTGAGTTCGGATTTGTTGGCTTGGTGGCTTGGAGAGGGAGGAGAGCACAACCTAAAGATACGTTTGCGACTGACGAGGACATTACAGAGGTTGAAGTGCAAGATTACGATTCTGTGCCAGAAATAACGGAAGAAGAGGACAAAGATCTCAAGAAAACCGATATTTTAGCGAGGAGATTGATTTGCTCCTCGTTATTGGAGATTGGGTGCCTGTTGGATGCATGGGAACAATCAGATGCATCTATCAAAATTTATCCGGACGATGACGAGTTGCAGAAAGTATATAAAGAGGCAGATACCAGAATAAAACAAGGGCGAGAGAAAGGAGTGACTGATTTCCAGTTACGGGAAGGAGAGGTTGCAAGAGTTATATATCCGTGGAATACCTTTGAGCCGGAGAGAACATCCGACGAAACAGTGGCTCACCTCAATACTTTTGTTGAGGCAGCATCTTCCGGGAACTTTGAAGTTAAAGTGACAGAACTGCCAATGCTGGTACCGGATGCTAAAGAAGAGGGCAAAGTTATCACAAAGACATCACGGCAGCTTGGTGTATATGCTACCAAGGATCTGCTCACGGATACTCAGGTCTTCAGCGAACGGAGTATCCTGACGGTCAACAATCGCCTCTTCGACCCCCTTTGTGACTGCTGCAACGGACCTCTTGATCCTCTTAACACATTCTCGTGCGATAGTTGCGACGATGTTATGTTTTGCTCTACGCTTTGCAAAGACGAGGCAATGGAGAAATATCACCCTTCGTTGTGTGGAATTGATATCGACTTTCTGTTCAAATCTGCACATACAGCCCACTCTGTCGCTAATGATGCCTCTGCGACAGCATCGTCAAGCACTCCGACCAAGGCACTCTACAGCCTCCTCTTACTCCGCACACTCGCGATGGCATTGACGCAGGACGTTAATCCTTTGGAAATCATTCCGGTGAAATACCTGTACGGTTCTTCGCCGCCGCCGCCGCCGCCTCAAAAACCACCGACTCTTCCTTTCACTTTCTCCGACAATATTCTGTGTGTTTTCCACATCCTCACTCGCCTTGAAGTCGATCCATTCAAAGTATCTCTTCATACCTTCGATATTTGGCACACCCTTACTATTCATTCGAAAATCCTGGGTACAGCTTCCGCAAGACACAATGTAACTAGCGGGCAGCCTGAAGTTGCTGCGTTGCATCTTTGCTACAGTCTTGTAAATCATGACTGCGAACCTTGTTTGATGTGGCAGTGCCAAAGCGAAATGAAGTTCAGAACATTAAGGGAGATTAAAAAGGGGGAGGAGGTCAGAGATTGCTATACCGATCCGAGGATCGAGAGTTGGAAAAAGAGAAGAGAGTGGCTGATGGGGAGCCTGGGAGGTGGATGCAGATGTGGTAGATGTATTCGCGAGAGTGCCCTGGATCCGTAGTCCCTTTCCTTAGAGCCGTACTTTTTTAGCCTCAAGAAATCTATAGAGGTACCATGGGTGGGATTGATAGACACTGTTACGTTGGGGTAGAAAAGAGCATTAACTCAATTTCAGTTGGTCTATGTCTATTCGATATTAAAAGATGTTTTGGCGTTACTCTAGTCTTGTAGAGGGAGCGCCATTCCCAAGTAGAATCCTGGCTCATCGATATCATGATTTTTATAGCTGTGAATCTCTTAAGTTAGTGTCTCTAATTCAGGTAATTGCTTTATCAAAATCAGATCAAAACTGGAAATTTATCTGACCTTAGAATGCCAATTGCCCCTGGCGAGAACATGAGAGGCAATGGACTATCAATCGGATAATTTAGCCACCTCTTAGCAAAAGCCCTAAGGATAAGTCCGTGAGCCACCTAAAGGTATTCGCCGAAAGTTAGTATGATGGGTTAGGGGTTTAGTAGAAAACGGAATGTAAGAGGGGGAGACTAACCAAGACTACATCCACTGCATTTCCGCCATTCATATACGGCTCCTGGATTTCACGAATCTCTGATATCAATCTGTCTAGTCTTTCAGTAACCTGCTCCGCAGATCTATACGCGAAGAATATCAATATTAGCGGGTAAGCCCTATGCTTCTCTATATCAACTCGTAAGGTTCCACTTACTCTCCGCCTTCACATCCATCTCGCCAGATATTCCATGCGGTCTCCGAATCCAAGCCTCTCTTCTTCCTCCCAGCTCGGATCTCCCCTACAAGCAAACCCTCGTAATCACCGTAATCCCACTCCGCAATGTCCTCGGTAATTGTAACTTTCGTCTTGGCAATTGTAGTCCCATCTCCAATGGAGCTACTGGAATTATTGAATAACAAAGAAAAGGTTTGCAGCGCTCTCTTTCTCGGGCTAACCCATATATGTGCGATTCGTCCAGGATCGATTAGTTTTCCGGGACCAACAAGCTGGATAGCCGTCCCTTTAACTTGTTTAATCCCATGGTGTGTGAGTTCAAGGTCTGTAGTTCCCGTATAGCGGCCGTTTTTTGTCCATTCCGTCTCACCTAATTATAAGGTTTCTTAGTACGAAGAGCGAACAATCGTATAGTTTGAGCGGCGCTAAACTTACCATGGCGAGCTAGGAAGATGCGGGGAGTGCTAGCGTCCAAATCCGACATTATTAATATTAACCAGGAACCTTGTAGTACTGCTGGGAATTGTTGGGTTTGTATTGATAGAGAGGGCTTGTGTGCGTCAATCTGCAAATATCAGCCGACAGGATGTTGTTTTTGCTAGGAAGTAATAAATATCGATTGGTGTAACTGTACATATGCCTAGGCAAGGAGATAATATATCTACGAGGGTATTGCCTAAGCGCCCATCTCAACACGGAAAAAGACAATCGATAAGGAACTGGCAATGTAACTGGTCGGGACTTGTGTCCGTTCCGGAAATATGCGAGGGCCCACCCATGGTCCATGCGTCGAAACCAAGGTTCCCCATTTGCAAAGTTTTTACCACGGGTTTTTGGCACAAATTTCTCCCGAACAATTCTCACGAGCTCTAAGGCCAAAATCTATAAAAAAGGATATTTGATTCATAAAAGTCTGTTTACAGTCTTCGCGGGATATCAATGAAACCCGTTTGTATTATGGGTTCATGTCGGCATATTAGTCTAATACCCGCTTTTGATCTAATGATACATTTATAATTGCACCAACGGCTCATCACTTCCATCTTTATCCGTATATCTACGATTTTCCCATCTCTTTGGATCCACGACATGGTTAGAGACGGAGTCCCACTCCGCACTGGAGGTCCCCCCCAAAGGGCTTGCCAACCTGGATAGTGCTTCTTCAAGGTCAGAATGGAATGAAGATCTTGCAGAATGGAACACGAGCCCTGCTTCCTGAAGACTATCAATCGACTTGACGGAAGCTATTCCTGCTTCGGCGATAGTGATCAAGTCTTTGAAAGCCTCAGACAATTTCTCGTTGTAGTCGCGGCGTTGTTGCAAAATCTCGTAGGCTGCGGTAACACCCTCGGTGCTGAGATCGTATGACAATTTCAGTGGCTGTGAAGAAGCGAGGACGGACATTGTTTCGATATCAGCGTATTCACCGATTACTGGCAAGAGTTGTGGGCCTAAACTCAATCTCGAAGTCGTAACATATTCAAAACCGCGATCCACGAAAAGTTTGAGCACAGCATGGTTGTTGTGCATTATCGCGGTTGTTAGTGGTGTCCTACCATTAGTGGAGAGGGCGTTTAAGTCGGCGCCCCATTCAAGCAGTAGGTAAGCGCATTCGACACTTTGCGTTCGAGCGACCGAGTGTAATGCCGTTAAACCTTCCGGATTGCATGCGTTGGGGTCTGCTCCGAATGTTAAGAGAAGTTTCAGCATTTCAGGCATCCCAGCAAACCCTGCAGCGGTCAATGGACTGCTTCGAAAGATACCCTTGGGCATCTTGGGGTTTGGATTGCCACCTCCTTCGAGAATCAGTCGGAGGCATGGTATACTATGGCTATCAACTGCATGAAGAACCGCAGTTCTGCCCGTGGCATCCATGTTGTTGGGGTCGGCACCATGGGCGAGCAAAAGTGCCATGTCATCTAGCTGCATCCTTGCAGTTGCCCAATCTAGAGCCGTTCGACCTTGAGAGTCTGTCATGGAGACGGAATCCGGACGCTCTTCGATTTCTAGAGCAAGTGGTTTTGATGAAAGCCCAAAGATAATTCGGTGGATCAGGGAAAAGTTTTGTTCTTCAACCCAACTGTTTTCACCACTCTCTGTGATACACTTAAGCCCTTGCTCTTGACTGTCATTGCACTTTCCGCGGAAGATAAAGTCCCATACATTGTCGTAAGAGCTGACAATTACGATATCAGTACCAAAGAACCGTAGTTGTGAGTTGAGGTGGAAGTGGCTTACTTTTCATCAACAGCGGCTCCCTCCCTGATAAGAAACTGGACAGTCTCATACTGGTGCATTCCGCCATACAAAGCCCACTACCAGATATATCCTGTTCGTAAGACGCACCCAAGCATTAATCAGCTAAGTTGAGGCTACATACCCGCATCAGAGAATAGCTCCGAGAGTCACTTACATCCCTTGGGGACGCAAGACCTTGACTGAACAAATATTGAAGACCCTCAATGTTTCCCTTCATAGCATATGATATCGACACAGAATCGTCGGGTACCCTTCTTACTGTAGATAGCTGAAGTTGCGGCCCAGAATGTGGTATAAACTTGACGTTTATTTGTAGATTCTTCATGACGAACCACCAGGGGAACCAATATTCCACAGTAGCAGAAGCTGTTTGCTTATGTCTACATCCCACGAAGTCACACTTCTGGTTCACAAAAGGTGACCCAGTGTACCCGATAAATAGTTTGCCGATTAAACTCTCCATAAATGAGGGTGGTGATATATTCGCTCGTTTCTTGCCGTGGCAAGAGCAGGGGCAATAGCTTCGACTTGGCGTATGGGCGGTGAGAAGCACACGCACAGGTTCATTTTGTGCCTTATCGGAGTATCGTGGTGGTCCGTTTTTCTCGCAGTCGTCCGTAACCCTCTCGCAGTCGTCCGTAACTTTCTCGTAGCCGTCCGCAACTTTATCGCGCATCTCTTCTCGTAAAGCCTCTATACGGTCCGTTAGGTGTTGATATTGCTTATCCATGATAGAGGCGAGTGCTGATTGATTTTGATTTAGACTCTGCATAAAATGATCCGGGTTCTGCCAATTTGAGGTCAAGACGGTAATCTGCTGAAGCTCGAGGATTACATTGCTTATTTGCCGGCTGGCGTTTATGAAACAAATTAGTCAAAGACCCCACGCAGAGCTCCGGGATCGATATTAGCAACAGTATCAATGCTTGATACTTACGAATTTGATGCACCCAACGCAAGGTTTAAATTTTCTTTGGCTGCACGAATGTCATTCTGGAAATTTTGAAAAACAGACTCCCATTTCCACCAGATAGTGCTCCTGCCGATAACCCTATATCTCCTCCCACCTTCTGAGGCCTTTGCCGCTTTTTGAAGTGCCTTGGCAAGATTCTCTAGAACCTCCTTGGTCCGGTTTAGGATTGGCTTGAGCGGTTCCTGGCCGCCGCCGCTCACGGGAAGCGAATTAGATTTGACGGCATCCTCGACATGCCGTAGAACGATTTCAAGGTCGCTGACCTCATTTTTTAGTGCGTAGATTTGCTGAGGAACCTCGCCAAAGGCCTTCAAACGAGAAATAGCCTTTCCGATTTGGCCAGCCGCTTCTGCTAGCGTTAGAATGCTGGCAGCTAGTCCAACAACCTCCATTGTTCGTAGGCGCTAAGTTCGAAATCGGTCGAATATTACTAGTGTTAAGCATAAAATAAACTTTCAGGACGATGACCCCGCTCCCTCCGGCCGGGTTTTGTAAGACTTCAAATTGCTGTGCCTTTCAGTCTTGGCGAATTCGCTTATTCTGGATTGTGCCGTGTGCCTAATGTGCATATGTGTGATAGAATCAGGTTGAGATCTCATGATACGGTTGGGAACACGACGCGAAACAAGATGCCGAACTTGCGAACACCAAGGACCATACAAGAGCGACACGTATACATGTATAAGCCATAGTATCAATACTCTTAAATGGCGTTTTCATCTGAAGTTCTTATAAAATTATGCAGAACAGGTAGCAACCATCGTGCATCAGTAATGGAGATAAAATATAGTGGCAAACTAATTTGCATTAATTCAGCAGCTTGGCCGACTGGCCAGCTCATCTCCGTTGACTCAGCCTTCCCAGTGGCAAAAGAATACATTGACCTTTGTTGGGCCTCGACTTTGAGGCACTTATCCCGGTAGCTATTAAGTAATAATCTAAGTAATTATAACTATATAAATTACAAATAGTTTTAAACCTCATGAAGACTCAGCTGAAGATCAATAGGCATACATGATGTGTCCTCATATTCGCAATATCAGCAACCTCAAACCTGCCGCTTTGGGTTCGATTCGAATTCAGGCTTTCTACTACAGCATAAAATTCCCTTTAAACCCAATGCTAGATTATACTACGGAGCCGCACCGCATAAAGTTACTGGATCCGATTCAACTACTAATTACTGAGATGGCACGCATGTATAGGCATTTATATGGGTTTTAAGCGGCTTCCATTTGCTGGGGGGAAATTGGCCGCGAGGAGGGTTGGGGATTTATTTAGAATCGATATCCCCTATAGAGCCCTAAGAAGCATTGTTACTGGGGACTGTTCAGTATGTGGCCATAAAAGAATGGAATTTAGGAACCACTGTAGTTTGTTTACAAGCTTATAGGGTTACTAAGACCTAAGGAAGTAGTGACGGAAACATCATAGATGACATCTTCCAATGGCCCTGATCAGCTGAGAGCAGGTCAACAAACATCTGAAAACCCGTTACCACGGTGTAAAGACCTGACTATAAAAGGCTATCTCCAACAGCAAGTGAAGGGAAAAGACTTTTCCCAAACATCTACCTCCAGGAAGCTTGGCCTCGTCCAATCTCCTAGAGTTTTAGCATCATCAAAACACCAATTTCAAATCAAAAGAACCAAACAATGCATCCATTAATTTATTCACCTCCTCTACCTGGGCCGAATATAGGTTATTGCAAACTATCGATACTTGATGCTGCGTCAATTGATGACCTCACTTAGGTATATACCCCCGAAATTTTTTTCTCTAGGAAAGAATCTTCGACCATTAACTTCCATCATCAAGCTTTTAGCCTGGATCAGTCGACGCGTTCCTCCTTCCCTCTAATTCAGGTAAACACCACTCCCCACCATCATTCAAGCCTTCACCCCCATTAACTTTTCCCATTTACCCCTCAAGTGCTTCTCTAGAGTTTCTATTCGCGGTCATTGAAGGTAAAGCATCGATTTCATCCGAAATCTCTCCTCTCATCCATCAAAAATATATCCCCTCCACGAATACCAGGTCAGTACTACCTATATAACTCACCTAAATAACTTTTCGGCGTCAAATGGGCATCAAAGCTAACTTCTAATCGAATTCCCCAGTTTTGATCAATAGATCAGGTCCTCTCTTCAGGATGGCTGCTTAATGGCTCGAGCTCGAGGAATTCGAAGCTTTAGAAGACTATAAGCCAGTTATCTCAAGAAGGTAGAGAGAGATCTGACTATCAATCAATCTTTAACAAAGGTTGAAGTTCCATCTGGAGTTACACGGGGAGGACGCGTGCTACTGAGATGGAAGCTATCTACCAAATAGTAGGTAGTTAGATGATCAACCATACGCGTCGGAATGATAGTCGAGCTACGACGACCTTCCATTCGTGTTACCGACGGTCAGCACGCACCACATTGACCAGGTTTCAGATGAAATACCGCAACAAGAAACGTGAGTCTAGGCGACCTTGGAAGCCTTCACGCACCCTGGGCTCCGCTTAGAATATCCTACCTAGGCTTGCTTGTAGCAAGTCCAATTGCGATTCCAAGGTTACACGGGCGTGAAAGTATTGGCTTAGAGCTAGGATATAGAGCAATCAATATATCCAAGCCAAGGGAGGTCAATAATAGCCTGGGATTGACCCGGGTTCAGTGCTCTAATCAAAAAACTTGGGTATGTGCGACTTTCTGACAATTCTAGACAGTAAATCTCAGGCTTCAAAAGAGATTTCTCTTATGAAATTTATCTAACAATTAGTTCTAGAATTGTCACAGAGACCGGCCTTAATTTTATAGGGTTGTATACTACGAAGATCATACATTCCGCACCGCAAGGTCTGCGTCTCGAAAATCACAGCAAATATCTGCCACCTCTGCTCCAGCTGCTGCCATAATTTCCGAAGTCGATATATCTGAGTTCGACACTCGACTGGCCCGGCGTGATAAAAACTTCTTCATAAGTTTCACCGCCTATGCTACAGATAATTCCCACATCGATATACCCCCACGGAAGGGTGGCGAGGATTCGAGGCTACCTATGGACAATTTAGATGCGGGAAGTCGGGTCCCGCGATTATTAGAGCCCTAATTCTACACTATCGATCACCCGACAGTCGATAGTAGGCGGGGCATATTCTGCAGAATGATGTCGTAGGGGGCGCCGCCGAAAGAATTCTACAAGACGCCCTAGTCCACCACTGCCCCCGTCTGGCATATATAGCCAATAGGCTATGCCACCCCCCTTTCCCATGCGCTTGTAGAAAGCGCTGGGAATAGCTTCTATGAAATGGCCCGGATCCGCCCCTCATAGTATCCCGCGAGGGGTTCTACGGACCACATTACTCAAAGCACACACCTCTTCCAATGCTTAGTTTCCAAAGGCCGAAGACCCGTTTCTGAAGTTCAGAGGGCGTGTGGGTTGCCAATCGTGGTGAAATTACGTGGGTGGGTCGAGAACCCCCCATCAAGGCTCCCAGGGAGCTAATTGGCCGGGTGGGAAATATCCCCCCGGCCCAGGAAGCATTCCCAATCGCCAACCGGTGGTCGTGGCTGCTACCATGGAGGAAGGGGAGGGGCAGCAGATGATTCTGAACTTATGGGACTGCAGCCGGTGTCTGCTTCCTCTGGATGAAGAGGCCTGTGACTACCAAC
Source organism: Orbilia blumenaviensis (assembly GCA_036872755.1). Lineage (NCBI taxonomy): Eukaryota > Fungi > Ascomycota > Orbiliomycetes > Orbiliales > Orbiliaceae > Orbilia > Orbilia blumenaviensis. Next base: position 862,132 of record JAVHNS010000006.1, on the reverse strand, counting down.
AAGACTGACAGTACTAAGGACCCTCTGGTAAGATGAGGTCCGGGGCACGTCCTTTCCTATCTGCACCTCATCCGCAGCACCCGCTGCGGCTCGAGGTATCCTCCCTTATTCGCCCATAGATAGGAACCCGCAACCCCCATTAGGGGAATGCGACCCGTCGGAGGGGTGGAAAAATCGAAATATGAAGTCGGTGTATTTCGAAGCGCCATGTACGACGGCCCCGAAGACGATCCTCCAAGGATGCTTTGAGAGCATACTACATCCTAACGTGAAGTACGCCTTTTTTTTTTTTCATGGTCTGTTTGACGAAGGGATCCCACATCTCTTCCAGATACATGTGCCCCCCCGCCCCCGCCCCCCCAAATCTAAAGCATGGACCCGCCGTGCTGCTCTACCGACCCGCCGAGATACAAAACGACAATCCCTCGGATAAAACTTACAGTGCGGGGAATACCCCGTCCACTGCCGCCCCTTGGTGCGGAAAGCTACAAAATGTGATCCAGTAATGTGGCTCCGAGCCGGCCTCCGAAGAAAGGAAAACCCTTGAAAGACGAGGGTTCGGACTCTTGTGTAGTCCGACGTTTCTGATACCATCAATGCAGCGGTGATGGTTCCGCCACCGCCAATCGGCGGGGCGGAGAGGTGCAGAACCTGGGCGCATGTGCGCCGGCCTGCGGGTGCGATAGCGTGGGTATTACGGACATCGACGGACGGTAGATGCGAGCCTAATGGGCTTTTGTCTGCATACGCTGGCGCCTTTGTATGGGCGTCCGGCATCAAAGCCCATATGGATTGTTGAGTGGGCGGCGTGGATTAATTTATCGACCGAGCTTCAGCTTGCCGAGAGGAAAGGATGGAAGGCGGTCGCCGGAAGGTGTCGCCTTGAACGATAGTTCCCGTTGCCGGAATCCCCAGATCTGGTGCGTCCATGGCGGAGGGGGAGCCAACAACAGCCCCGCTACGGTCCGCGTCCCTTCGGTGACCGGTACGACGCCGGGGTATAAAATCCCCGGTCGTCAAGGAGGATGGAACATCCCGGCAAGTTTAGTCGGGCTATGTGCTCCCCTGTATAGCTCCTTTTGAGCTTTCTGGGGGCTTCGGGGATTTACCCCGAGCCTCAAGTGGTTTGCTGGTGTTATGGGAGGATGGTGGGTTAGTCGTCTGCGAGACTAGCCTTTGCGGGGGTGGCCCAAAGCTTTTTATAAGTGCGGGCTACTCCCGTATAGGCCGGCTTACGAGATAGTGTGGCTGTAAATAGTCTCAACTATACATGATGAGCTTGGGGCATTCACAGGCACGCGGAACTGACGGAATTCGGCCCCGAGTTTGACTTATGCATTCTGACAGATGCGGTTGTGGGTGCGCGCTGTGGGAATATTTCTTGTTGATAGACACCAACTCATACACGCCGTTAACCAGAGCCAGCCCCGAAGGACAGCACTGAAAGTGAAAGCTGTGAGCCTCGACCTGATGGGCCCAATTCATATTGTGGCCCTCGGGTTGGTGGGGTCCAATGCTACGCCTTGGCCCCATTTGTGCTCGGTACTTACCAGTCATGGGGCCTGGGAGATAGAGTCTGGGTCCCCATGCAAAACTGGGGCCCGTTGTTATACTTCGCCCCCGTCTGTAGAGACTTCTCGACATTCCCCTTCCCCGACTACGTCCTGAATTTATAGACGGTGAATTTTACGCTTACTCGAGGGATACCCTGGAAATGACCCCACCCCCTTCCCCGCCTCAGGAGCAACCTCGGCACCAAGTCCGTCGACAACGTCGAAATCCCGATTCACGGCTGGCAAATCAAGGACGTGAACGGCAGACAAGGCCGGTGTCGCCATTAGGCGCACCGGGTGCCCAAACCCCCCCACCAAGCCGGGTTTTGGGTTCCAAGAGATACGGGGGAGGAATGGGGGTCCTCAGCTCGCATCAATTGCGAGGCTGATGAAGATAATGACACGACGCAGAATTACAGCGTTAATTACCGCCGGCGCTGCCACCACCATCACCAGGCATGCCGCTACAAAAACACAATATGTATGTCCCAACCGGAACCGGACTTGGGTTATATATGGAGCCGACGCCATAATCGGATCCATATATGGTCCGGTCCGGTCCGGTCTGGTGTATACCAGATATCTCCGAAGAGGAGTCATTGTGGGGTGGCGGTGGTGCTTCACTCGCATCTTCCGCATACTGAATACCTTGTGGGGGTTGGTAAATTGGGGATAAATGGTGGCTACGGGCTTGGGAGGTGGTTGGATGGGGAGCTGTGTTTTGTATTTAGTTTAGATAGATACCTAGGTACCTGTACTTAGAATTCATCATTTATATATATACTAAATTCTTATTTACAGACAACAATCCAGACGACGTATATATGAATTTTTTCACCAATTGTCTTTTTCGATATTTGTCTTTGATCAACTGTAGTCAACTTAATTTATGTTTCAATGTACCGAAAGTTTACGTACGAATTGATATCGCTAGTTAATAGTGCGTCTTAAGAAATAAATAAATACCTAGGTAGTTAGCATGATTCGGTTGAGGGACAAAGAAAAGAAAAAGAAGAAGGAAAGGGGATCGTGTTGGTCTTTGGGGATCGCGTTGAGAGGTGTTGCATTCTCGCCCTCGGATTTTTGTGTTGGCATAAAAGACTTAATTTAACACACTTGTGCGAACTAGCTCCGCGATATCATGCCTGAAGTTTGAAAAGCGGCAGCGCACTAACTATGACCTACAAAAATATCTTTAGCTAAGCCTGTGGGTGTTAGTGCATTTATGACGGGATCTTTAGCTAGGTAGGTAGTTAGTTAGGTAGTTAGGTAGTTACTTAGTGTTACTTGGCATATATATGTATATAATCACTAACTACTAGTATCCAAGTTAGTGTATAAGGCTCTCTGGCTGGCCGGCCGGTGCTGGAACTTTGACCGTACCACAGATGCACCGTGTTACAACAGCAAAAGCCGGATTAGAAGTACATGCTTCGATACTGAGATATCATAAAACGCCATGAAAAAAATGGTCAAAAAGTATCTTCTGTTAATCTGATGATGGTGATGATGATGATAACGATGATTCAAATTCAACGGAGCTCAGAGGCTTGGGCTAGACGGTGGCGATAAGTTACGCTTTTTTATTTTTTTTGTTTTTTTTATTTTTTTTGGTGTAGGTAGTTTGCATGAACGCATAGGACGGCTGCCGGCCCGGGGGTTTAATTCGACTTGATTGTAGACCTGATGTATCTATCAATACCCAGTCTATAGATTCTACCAGCTCTTCAGGTTCTAGAAGCTCTCTCAATTGTTAACTACCATGTCGTATACGGTTCCAAGAGCGGCCTAGTGTGGCCTATAACAGAACCGTCAGCAACAATAGTAGCAGCCCCCCAAAAAGAGAGTGGAGGTGGAGTTGGCCCGTGCATGGCCCGACCCCGATTCGCCGGAAAGCCGGGGGAGAGAGAGACACAAAAACAAGACAGCTCTTAATAATAACCTTGAGCTCTTATCCTGTCATCTGCCATCCCTCCGCCATCTCATCACCATCCATCCCCCATCCATCCCATCAAGATCAGGTCAGGTCACGCATCACACCACGCTTAATATATTTGTTTCTCCTTTTTTTTTTGTTCGAGGGATTAAGTAATTGCAATTACCCCTTCTTGTTCTTGGTCGCCTCCTGGACGTCGGATCGCCTTGCATTGCCATTGCATCACCAGCTTGGTTGCTTGCTTACTAGGTAGCTGCTACTGCCTGCTGCTGCTGATAGATAGATATTAGCCTCATCTCGCCTCGCCTCGTCTCGTCTCGTCTCGCCGACCGGGTGTTTTTTTTGGCGTTCTTGGGGTAGAACTTCGGGATTAAAACCAGACCACTGCAACTGCCACTACATACTTAATCACCCGATCGATTGATTGAGGAGCTCCCTGGAGGGGAATAGCAAGAAAGAAAGAAAGAAAGGAAGTCGAAGGGGGGTTTTAAAGAACGAAGGAGCAAAGGAGGGAAGATACCTAATGATGGCAGATCCAATGGATACAGACCAGCAACAACAGCTGCCAATCGAACAATCGCTCGAGGGCGTTCTGTTTCCTGTATGTCGTCACCCTCAGACCACTCTTCGTCTATTCTTCTTCTTCGTCTGCTTCTACTCAGAATTTCTATTACTTCATAGAATCTTTAATTGCCTAAAATCAAAAAATCTAAATTAACGCTTTTTTTGTTTTTTTGCGAAATAAATTACCATTCCCTCGCTAACTCAAGAAAAAACAACCCCCAAATTTCAAAAAACAAATCTATTTTAGACATCAACCTCAACCCCCCCTCCTAATACTACTACCGCTACTACTACCGCCCGTCAATTCTCGCGTCTATCACACCCGCCGCCACCGATCGATAGTCCCGTTTTGTCGGCTGCACAGACGCCGTCCAAGCCTTCGCCGCCTAATATGTCAATGGGTGGTGGTAGCAACGTGGGTACACCCACCCCGTCCGCTATGACGCCGATGCCTTCTGCTGCTATTACTACTGTCAACCTTGGAGGAGGAGGAGGAGGAGCCAATGGGAAGGGAGCTGTTATGGGTGATGGAAGAGGGGCTGGGGCTCCTGTTAGGCAGTATCTGAATCAGTTTGTCACGCCGCATTTGTTGGAGGGGATGAAGATCATTGCTAGGGATCAGTATGTGCTCTTTTTTTTCTATTACTTATTCTTCCTACTTCCATTTAACGGAATGATGAAGACTAACAGATAGGGGTGTGTGTGCAAAAAAAATAGACCAGCGAATCCATTGGAAGCATTAGGACGATATCTACTCCAGCAATCCCAGATCTATGAAAACGCGACTTCTTCGGGAATCGGATACAATCAGGATGGAGGGATTGGAATCGGAATAGGAGTCGGGACACCAAGGGCTGAGGTGAAGATGGAAGATACGGCTTAGGACGACCGTGCTTCCACCGCTGCAGCCTGGGCAGCCAGTGCTGGTGTGTACCGGGAATATTTTAACAATGCTGCCGCCGCCGTTGCCGCTGCTGATGCCGCTGCTGATATTGATGCCGCCATAATGGGGGTATCTGATTATGCGGTTGCTGATATTGAGATGGCGGATGATATCTATGGTGGTCTGGCTTCTCCTTGTTATTATTGTGGTCCTGGCCTTGGTGACGATGATGATGATGGGTATGGAGAAAGAAAGGCGAAGAGAAGGAAGAAGGTTTCGTTCGATGAGAGGGGTATGAAGAAGAAGGAGTAGAAGGAGGGGTTGGTCGGTTGGTTGGTTGGTTGGTTGTGTACTATATGGGTTTTTGGAATTGTGGGGTAGCCTTCCTGCCTGTGGGTTATATGCGAGTACTCCTTGACTAAGCTACAGGGGTGCAGCTGGTACCTTAAACTTTAGGTACGATTAAAGTACTTATGTTTAAGGTCGATGGCGAAGGGGGGCCTACTACATACTATGCAATGGCGGAGGGGTTTCTTTTATTGACTACATTTTCTTTTTAGCGTGGTGGCTACTGTTATTGTTATTATTATCATTCCCCTTCTGTGTCTCTGTCACTGTCTCTATCTCTATCTCTTTCAGCCACGTTTCTTTGTACTACTACTACTATAACTACTACTATTGAACTTAATACTAATCTTTTTTTTTCATTGCTTCTTTTCTTTTATATCAAATGATAGAGTATATATGCGAACTGGACTTCTAAATATACCGTTTAGGGACAACCATGCCAGAACACCAAGGGAAGGTGAGAATTATCGATCTGATAGAAAAACATGAGGCGTTTCCAGGTGTTATAGATACTTGAATGTGCATGCATATATGGTCATAAATAGGGGAATCTAGCGTCTAGCGATACTATAGTATCGATATATCGGCGTGTTGAGTTTGTGGCATGCATGCATGTCTGAAGGTCGATGAGCCACTGGTACTATCGGATATGCAGGATATCGGTAGGTATTGTATATAGAATCAATAGCCATGATTATACTGACTTAGCTTCTCAGGTAGATGGCTTCTAGCCTCTCGGCCCGAAACAGCATCCAAAAACCAGGCTGAGTTAACATGTTAAGAAGAAAGCACTGAAGTACTGAAGCTACCTGCGTGCCAGAGCACAAGGATAGAGTATGTGTGTATATATGCAGGTGTGGGCGGGTGACATTACTCATGCACGATGCAATAATAACTATTTATTCGGTATCCGGGCATATGGCATGCTCATACCATACATACCTAGGTAAATCGATAATCCGCTAAAATTAAGCTTTAGTTAGTTAGGGGACGGGACTTGCACGGGCGGGTGTTATGATATCATATCATCGTATCCGCTGTTCGGGCCGTTAACTTGTTTCTTAAACTCGGTCCAATTTCCATAAGAATGTTGAATTAAGAATAAGAAAACCGTCCCAACTATTTTTGAATCTAATTTAATTTTTTTAATTTTTTTTTGGGGGGAAGGGAGCGAGAGAAGAGCGGGTTATTATCAGCCAGGCACAGTACAGCGACATCTCAGGATCCGAGGAAGCTGGTGTGTTATGCATGCATGAGGCAGTGGAATAAGAAAAGATGAAAGAACCTTGGCTGGTCGGCTGCTGGCCGGCATCTCCTTGGGCCTGGTCGGTCGGTCGCTCTTTCTCAAGTTTCGGTCGCGCTGACATGTGAACCGCGCTAATCAAGTCGGTAGCTTAACCAAGCTAATGATGGAGGTGTGAGTTTCTACTAAGTCTGCCACGGCAAACACCGCTTGTGAGTTTTGTATTGTGCGCACCACATACTAGGTATGTAAGAGGGACAAAAAAAGCCATGTGAAAACCTGCCTGTCCTGGAAAAAAAAGAAAAGAGAGGGGAGAGCCCCAAACTGTGGATTTCAGCCAATCGCCGGGCAGCCGATTCAACCAGGCCCTTTTCCTTCGGCCTTAAACTGCTAACAGCAGCAGCAGCAGCAGCTCTTTTGTATGTAGTCGTCGGCTGCTGAAGTCGAAACTGGAACTGGAACTGGAACTGGGGACTCGACTGAACAGGAATTTCTTATTCTCCTTCTTCTGGCTATCACGCGACGACACTTAGATTGAAAACAGCAGTAACTCCATTCTTATTTCTTCTTTTTTTTTATTTTAATCCTTGTGCATTGCTTCTTTGAGAACTCGATTCGAAGGGTTACTGGTGCTGTGTCTGGTGAAGTTTACTTTCACAAGCTAAAAAAGAGGGTCCTCCGGAACGAAACCCAACCTGCCTGTTGCAGCGCTCTTTCCCCAGACATCAACGGCGTCTCTTTCTGAAGTTCTGCTTCTTCCTTCCTCGTGTTCCCCCCCATCATTCTTATAGTCGCCGTCCCCCCCGCAAAAAGACTAATCTGCATTCTTCTTCTCTCTTCCTTTCTTCTTCTTCATCTCTCTTCCTCACCATCATCATCTCATCATCATCCTCTTCTTCTCATCACTAGACTTTGCCATCATACAGTAGAATACCGGGACTTGATTGTACTCTGTATCATATACTAAATACTCTTTTAACCATCGTCTTCTTCTTGTTCTTCGTCCTCGTATTCTTCTTCGTCGCTTTCAAACTAATCTAATCCACCAACTTCACAATGTCCGGCCCACGTGTATTAGTCGTCGGAGGTGGCTGTAAGTTCTCTCACTCTCATACCCGCTCTCTGCTTCTCTACCCGGCATCAATTTCGCCCTCGGTAGAGAAAGAGGAAGAAGCATTTTGAACCGGATGGAAGAATAATGATGCTAACTTCCTTGGCCTTCTGCTCACAGTGTCCGGTCTCAGCGCCGCTCATACCGTCTACCTCGCCGGCGGAAACGTCACTGTTCTCGATAAGCAAGGTATTTTCAAACCACTCTCTTCACACTTTTTTTTTTTGTTTTGTTCGCGTCGATTTTGGACGCTTTTTGGCTTTGGTGGTTCTCTACGTTCCTATTCTACGCTACGAGGGAGGGACCCTATCCGATGAGATTTTGTGGTGGTGCACCACATGATGTATGTTTCTATTATGTATGTCGGGTACATCACGTCACGAAATCTCGGAGTCGGCGGGTGGGTGAGATCCCTGGGCCTGGAATTGCGAGTGTGAGGGAGAGAAAAAAATCCGGGGTTGGTCGGTTTGGTTTGGTTTGGTGGGTATGCTGGGGCAAAAAAAATCAGCCGAGGTTATGCATCACCAAGTACTCCCCACCACCACCAACCAGAGCTTACTTTGCTTGCTTTGCGATGGGTACCTCGAGCTAGTATGGGATAGCTTGTTCTTGCTTGCCGCTAGTATTCTAGCCGACCCTTGGTGTGACAGCCGCGGGTATAGAATTGTATCAATTGTTACGACTGACCGTAAAAAGGAAATAAAGAATGAAAGAAAGAAAGACGCTAACGGGGATGACAATTGGAAACGGACAGGCTTCTTCGGCGGAAACTCCACAAAGGCCACATCCGGCATCAACGGCGCTCTCACAAACTCCCAGATCGATCTAGGCATCCAGGACTCCGTCAAGCAGTTCTACGAAGACACCCTCAAGTCCGCCAGAGACAAGGCTCGTCCAGACCTCATCAAGGTCCTCACCCACAAGTCCGCCTCGGCCATCGAATGGCTCCAGGAGGTCTTCAAGCTCGACCTTACCCTCGTCTCCCGTCTAGGTGGTCACTCCCAGCCACGTACCCACCGTGGTCATGACGCCAAGTTCCCCGGTATGGCTATCACCTATGCGCTCATGCAGCGTCTTGAGACCCTCTCCGAGGAGGAGCCAAACCGTGTCACCATCCTCAAGAAGGCCAAGGTCACCAAGCTGAACAAGACCGGTAACAAGATCACCGGTCTCGACTATGAAGTCGACGGCAAGACCTCCACTCTTGACGGTATCGTCGTTCTCGCTACCGGTGGTTACGCCGCCGACTTCTTCAGCGAGGACTCCCTCCTGAAGCAGTTCAAGCCAGAGGTCCTCAAGCTCTCCTCCACAAACGGCACCCACGCTACCGGTGACGGTCTCAAGATGGTTCGTGCCATTGGCGGAAACGCCATTGACATGGAGAAGGTCCAGGTCCACCCTACCGGTCTCGTTGACCCTAAGGACCCCCAGAACAAGTGGAAGTTCTTGGCCGCCGAGGCTCTCCGTGGTGAGGGTGGTATCCTCCTCAACGCCGACGGAAACCGTTTCTGCGACGAGCTCGGCCACCGAGACTACGTCTCCGGCGAGATGTTCAAGAACAAGTTCCCCATCCGCTTGGTCCTCAACTCCAAGGCCTCCAAGGCCCTTGACTTCCACACCCGTCACTACTCCGGCCGTGGCCTCATGAAGAAGATGACCGGTGCTGAGCTCGCCAAGGAGATCGGCTGTGGAGATGCTCACCTCCAGAAGACCTTCCAGGAGTACACCGCCATCGCTGACGGTAAGAAGAAGGACCCATGGGGCAAGCGTTTCTTCCACAACACCCCATTCGACATCAACGACGAATACTTCTACGTCGCCCTGATGGAGCCAGTCGTCCACTTCACCATGGGTGGTATCGAGATCAACGACCAGGCCCAGGTCCTCAACGGCGAGGGCAAGCCATTCGAAGGTCTCTTCGCCTGCGGTGAGGTCGCCGGTGGTGTCCACGGTGCCAACCGTCTCGGTGGATCCAGTTTGTTGGGCTGCGTCGTCTACGGCCGTGTCGCCGGTGACTCTGCCACCAAGCACCTCCTCCAAACCGTCCTCACCAACGCTGGATCCAGCTCCGCTGCCCAGAGATTGGGACAAATCTCCCTCCACTTGGACCCCAGCAATCCCGGCCGTTTGGTCGTTGACTGGTCTGCCAACGGCAGTTCCGCCCCAACACAGGTAGCTCAAGCTGCCCAAACCACATCAGAGTCAGTATCCGAAGCCACCACCACCACCTCCTCCACTGCTTCTCCCTCTGCCCCAGCATCAAAGCCTGACCCGAAGAAATTCTCGATCCCAGATAAGGAATTTACGATGGAAGAGGTAGCGAAGCATAATAAGAAGGATGATGTGTGGGTTGTTGTTAAGGGCGTCGTTATGGACCTTACCGGGTTTTTGGAAGATCATCCCGGCGGTGCTAACGCCATCCTGAACTTTTGCGGAAGAGATGCTACTGAGGAGTTTGAGATGTTGCATGATGATGAAGTTATTCCGAAGTATGCGCCGTCGACTGTTATTGGCCGTGTAAAGGGACAGGAGGTTACGCTTGAGATATAAAAAAAAACTCTTTTTTCTTTCTGAAGAGGTGGGGGGCGAGCGGGTCTTTGGGAATTAATTTCTTCTTTATGTCTTCATCATGGAAAGGAGTTTTTCTTTTCTTTTTGTTGTTCTTTTTTCTCGTTATATACTTATTTTATATCCTTTTCCTTCTTGTTTTCTTTTATTTTTTTGATGAGGGCGAGCAAAATGTATTATATATTAAAGAAAGAATACAGCGGGTTCGAAGCCTGGGATGCCTTACCAAGAACTAATCATTACCATAGAATATATCACTATCGCGTGGTGTTAATACTGAACAAACGTCCTTGTAGGATATTACACTAAGGTGCGAACGGTATTCGTTTCATCTTAGATACAGATAGACAAGTGTTGCGACTACGAAGGTTGTCTACCAGTAGCTTGTTGATGTCTATGCAAAAGGCGCACGGGTTGTAACTTTGTAACGTGCGAATGAGGGTTGTGAATAGATAGAGGGTTCATAGGATCCTAGGAGCGAGATTTCGTCACCTGTTAAAAGATCTCATGAGTTGGCAAAGTCGGGGGTGTAAAAGACGATATTAATTGACTGATAACCCGTAGTAAAATTTGGAATTTTGTCTATTATATATGTAATTGTGTTTTTTTAGTCTTAGACTTACCTTTGGCACGCAGTGGATAGTTAGAGCTGAACATTAAGTTGGAGTTTCGTGGCGACTAGTTCTGGATTCTGTCGATATATATCGGCTCGGTGACGTAGACATCATGATCAGCTACCGAAGCCTCACGACCTAGGAATTACCAATTAGAGGTATACCGGTATCAGGACATCACATTATACAATTCAATAGTACTTCACGTATTAGATGATGAAGTTTTCAAGTGAGTGAAGACACCACAAATATTTCAATAAATTCTGTAAAATCCTCTTGTGACTTGAAGTGTTAATTCTAATTTGAAATCTCTTTGATGTGTCTTTATTGTTATCGAGCCCGATTTAAGACCATCTTTTGTTTAGTAGACCGCCCATAAAAAGCATTCTATCCTCCTACTACGACATATAGCAACGTGGGCCCGGGGCGGACAATGCGCACGCGAAGTTCGGCCATGGGCACCGAAAGTATGCAACAATAACAACGCAAACTTTGGTCTTCGGCTACCATCTAGGCACTGCAGCATTGTCTCAGATATCGATGATAGCCGACTGAGGGGGGCATGCAGGTGGCCCGCGCCGTGCTAAAATCTACCCCGCGCGATGGACCCGAGAGAACCAAGTTGACCCAGCGCTTCCCCCCAAAAATTTACGTTTTCCCTTCTCTTCCGGTTGATTGAGATGGATTTCTTGAGCTTTACAAGGGTATACTGTAGGTGGGGAATGGTAGATTTAGTAGAAGGTTTCTGCGGTTCAGGCCGACTTCGTGGCTAACGTAAGGGGACTATGATTTCTCAAGTCGGCTTCGAGGCATTCAAGCGACCTCGTAAGTTTACCAAAAACCCGTATGGTAGCTTGGTATGAATGCCAAGGAATCGCGTGGAGCAATAACTAGAATTAGAAGCCTGATACCATGATAGACAGTATCGACCTTACGAGATGCCGCTGGGAATATGCTTATAGTATGCGAGGCTCAGCGCGGGCGCCATCTTTGAAGAAAGTTTTTACGTAAAAAAGAAAGAAAGAAAAGGACCCTGGTTGCCCAGCTATTCCCACAGATATTCCTGCATGTACATGAACACGGGTTGATAATCCTCACATTTGCGAGCCTCGAATCAATGTGTTCGGCTGTGGAGAGAACAAACCGAAGCGCCCTGCCGATACGCTGCATGCAGCTGCGCAAGGCTAGCATGATGACAGTATATAAGCATTTCCTCTTGGTGCGATCCTTTATATTTTTTGATATTGGTATACTCCGCATTAGGTTCCACGGTTACACAGACGAGGCATCTGTTTTTTTTTTTTTTTCGGGCGACTCTAGATCTATCGCGATATCGTGTAGGAGTCCAGCGATGAGATAAGCCCTGGGACATCGGCAAATATATCACTTTAACATGACCAGACGAAGCAACGCATTTCACTCATGGCGGCTTATGTGGGTTCAACTCGCCGTCTTTGCGCAGTTAGCTCGGGCAGGAGATGATGGTAAGCAAGGCTACAAAAAACACCAAATGGATGCTGGTTTTTCTAACTACAAATACGTAAACAGCAGGCGACGAGTTCAGTAACAACCTTTTCAGCGACCTGGCTCCGTTACTTGCTTTGTTTGGTGAACAGGTCGCAAAACAATACCTTAGCCAATCTCTATCATGGCTCGACGCTATTATATTCGCCATGGCGCCTCTCGGTATTATCACTGCTATCGTATCGGCTATACGGATTGGCGGCCCAAGGTGGTTGAGGGCCGTTATTGGAAGAGCAAGAGAGAGTAAAGGCAGTGCTGAATTGGAACTTATGTCTAGCACCTCTGCGGACGTATGCGAGCTGTGGAGTGGAGAAACGATTGTCAGAACCCTCGGGTCCCCGTATATCGCGGAAATTTTGTGGTTGGAAAAGATTGATAAGGTCGATGATGCCGACAAACTTTCCGATGGAGGATATGGTGAGGATGAAGGCGATGCCTTAGTTCCGGATAAGAAATGGGATAGTGATGGTTTGAGCGGTACTGGCGCTCAACCTGGGCAAGTTTTTGGCCTCGCCGACGCCCATAAATCACGTCTTATCAAAGGAAGAGGAGTAGACGAAGGAGTGGACGCGGCTAAAGCAAGGACACCTGTTCAACTACTAGTGGACCATGTTTACGAGTTAGAGGGGAATACCATACTGAAAGACAACCCAGCAGCGGCCAGACGGAGAAACGATGAGGAGACCGAGGCTTCCATTCCAGATGCTCTGTTGTCGCCACCGAATCTTTCTTTGAACGTTAACGGTGATCTGACTTCGAAATCTGAACTTGTTTTTGTAGCTTTGTTATCAACTGTGCTTCAAGTTGGTGTGGTCGTATATCAGATTATGATCACTTACTTGCGTCCGTTCAACCAAGGGTTCTTGAAAGGGGGTAATCGGATCCCAGAATATGCATGTCCTCTCACCGTGGCCGGGACAGTCATGGTGGGTTTCGGAATGTTTGCATGTTCCATGGTAGTTCAGGAAAAGTCAGAAGAAAGGACGTGGGATTTTGATCACGACAATATTCCTCCAGGTTATCGACTGAGAGTAGCATGGCTCCAGCGTCACCAAGTCGTAACCGATCAAAACTTTGGCGGATTCTGCCTCTATGCGCCCTCGAACCGAACGCAAATTATGGAATCGGTATTCCACAGTAATTTCAAATCGCAGAACCTATGGACAATCGTCGGGACCTCTATTAGTGTCGTTGGTTTCGTCCTTCAGTTTACGGGATTACGAGGGATGCATTATTCGGCGACTCTAGCTCAGCTAGGTGCGATACTTGTAGTCACGCTGCTTCGGATAATGATACGAAGGCAACTGGGTACCCGTCCCATTCTTGACTCCATCCCTGACGGACGGGAGCTTGATTGGATGGCAAAGAAAGTCACCGACAATGACAAGTGGACCATTATCCCTTTCAATCCAACGAACCCCCCTAGTTACGGAGAATCCGATACTCTTATCGCGAGACGGAAGCTTCGGCATATTTGCCCTTGGCCATTAGAAAACTCGAATTTTGCCTCAAAGGCAGAATCACTAGGCCAGGCGATTGAAGAGCTGACAAATTATATATACTTTCATGCTGCGAAGCCTGATGGCATTAAGCTCAAATATGGTCTTGCTGCCCAGTCGTCCTTTACATTCTCCGTACCAATTACTTATTCGAATACCTTCTCTAAGTCACGGGGTTTTACTGAAAAGTCTATCAGTATTGAGGTTCATAGAGGCACGACTGCGAGCCCCCGGGCGGAAACATGGGGTGGATGGAAGGTTGACCGCTATATGCTCGAAGCGATGTTGACGCTATGGGAATTAAGTATTGAAGATGAAGATAAACAACCAGACACCGGGTATAATGACCGATCACAGAGCTTAATTCTGCTCGGGTCTAGCTCGGAATTTAACCTCCTCGACTTTGATATTTTTATTGGGAATAGTAGCAGATGTCGCCAAATGCAAAATGGGATGAACGATCTCGGGACCCATGAATTTCCAATTTCGAAACATAGGGTATTCGGTTATATCGGAACAGATCTTGAAGAGGGACATCTCGCCCTGCCATCGTTTACAAATATCTCCGATCTTTGTGCGAGACATATTCTTACTTGCTATTTTTATAGAGTGTGCCAGTTCATAGAGAAACTAAACGGTCAGACAATAGCGTTCCATGGGTATGATGCAACCATCACCGATCCGCTATCGATTTTCCGGATGACCAACAGTCATCTTGATGGAATGGTCGATACACTGTACACCGCTGGAACCATTGGCTCCCGAGAAGAGCTTCTAACTATCTTCGTCCCTGCACTGCAAAAGAACGGCAACCTCTTGAGGGTGTTTGATGCTTTTTCGAAATTGATACAGGACACCCATGACGCTGAGACAAAAGGACTACAGCCAATGTTCAGCCAGGAAACCCTTTTCAGAATGACAGAACAAGCACTAAGGCAGTTTCGTAATCGTGGCCATTGGCTTCACGCGGGAGATTTTACCTTTGGTCTCCTGGGGACTTGCCAAAATATTTTAGGCGAAACCCACGAGTGGACGAAGACAGCCAGGACTTTAGTTTCGAGAGTATGCAGCACCATCGAAGCCCAGATAACTTGCCAGCTGGCGCTGGACTTTCACCGCGGGTCTAGACCCCATATACCACCTGATGTATGCTTAAACCTCGCCCTTCAGTGCGAGAATGTTCTGGGAAAGGAGAGTCCTGAGTGGGCTATTTTATGGAGAATCTACCTAGAAACAAAATTCGCTGAAAGGGAGGCCCAGAGCTACCACGCGTCTGGCCTAAACGACAATGTTCAACTAATATTTGAACTGCCAGGGGGTAAGTCATTGAATTATCCTCCACATCTGTTCTTAGTTTCGTCTGTGGTTTGGTTTTATTAATTAACGAACTGTTAAAATCATCCAAATTAATTAGACACTACTGGCCATGGTCCTGTGGTGAGCCTATCACAAGGCGCCATAAATATCCCGAGCACTAGCTCCAATGCTCCCAAAGACGAAAACTTTAACATTAGCGACGTTATAAAATCGCTGTATCCAAATCATGATATTAGCTTCATAAAAGAGTTCCCTGCTAAGGTCTGGGAGCTTCTCCGAGTCCAGGACTTGAAGGCCCTGCACTACGAGCTTTTTCCGCCAGACCCCGAGTCCCCCGAAGGTGCAACTACGCAGACAGCCGACCCCCATTCGATATATCACACATTGATATCCGATACATTAATCATTGCAACGGTGTGCGGGCTGGCTGGAGTGGTAGAGCTATGCCTGAGAAAATTCCCGACGGCATATTCTTATTCGGCTATAGGAGTCAGATCAACTATAGGGGAGGCTGCTGCCCTCGCCGCTATGAACAATGACTGTACGGTTTTAGATTTGATCGTTTCAGTGCTTGATAGGGATGAGATGATATTTCTAGAGCAATCAGGGTTTTCCGGTCTCAATTGTCTGCAAATAGCTTGCAGAGATGGATATGTCGGCGTCGCGCGTATATTACTTCGTGCGGGTATAAACCCGAACTATCTTCAGAACGACGACTTTAGACTGCTACCGATAAATTTGGCCGCATGCGCTAATCATACGGATATTATTTTACTTCTTTTTTCCTACGGCGTCGCACCCATGTCACAAACCATATACGGAAGAACTTTCGTCCACTATGCCGCAGAGTATAATTCGGAACTGACGATCGATTTTGTTCTCGCGCCTGAGTCAAATCTTTTACACCTGGTCTTCCTTCATGACGACTACGGCGAGTGCCCCTTACATCTAGCTATCGCCAATGGCCATAAATCCCTGGCTTTGTGTCTACTGAAAGCCATGGCGGCACAAACGGATCAATATCTCTGGGAATCTAACTCCCACGGCATTCAAGGGTTTAAATACCGGTCCGTTCTCATCCTCGCCTGCAAGCACGGCCACTCAGAAATTGTCAAATTATTGGTCTCACGGGGGATGAACCCCGCATTGATTGACGAGGATACTGGGGACCCAGTGCTGAAAATATCCATCTCGCAAGGTGATTCTGATGTTGGTCAAGCATTGATCGAAAAGGATGAAGCACTAGCTGTCTCAAAGTTCCATGGAGACACCCAGTTTCCAATACACATGGCAGTCCGTTCTAACAAGGCGAGCTATATAAACCTTCTTCTCGAACATGGTGCATCCATCGATACAATTGAAGAGGAGACCGGATATACTCCACTTTTGATGGCTGCGGGTTTAGACAATCTCGAACTTTTCCAACTTCTAAGAGCGAAAAAGGCGAGTATAAACGCTAAGGACAATACTGGGCGGACTCTGGTGCACATTGCGGCGACAGCGGCCAGCGTTGAAGTACTGGGGGCATTTATTGAATGCCCGGAGTATCTCTCTTCTCCTGATATTCTCAAGCTTGTAGACGGCGACGGACACACGCCCCTTGAGCTCGCATTAATACATGGGCACCTCCAGTTTGCGAAAATGTTGTTAACGGAAATTTTTCGACTAGTGAGAAGCGGCCTTACAGATTTTCTCACTGCGATCAATGGGTCAAATTGCCTTCACTTGATCTGTACTTCACTAACATTTGAGGTCGGGGCTAGGGGAGATCCTGAATTGAAGCCATTCCTGAAACGCTATGTTAAGGATATAGAACAACTCCCTGAACCCCCGACTGGGCGCCGTGAGAATTATTCCAGATTTCTAGATGGCGATTGGGCCGATAGGGAGACGATAGCTGTTGAGATTATACAGGATATCCTACAGGAGAATGTAACGAATGGGAAGGAACTTGATAGCAATGGCCGAGCACCACTGTTCTATGCCGCAGCTGCAGGGAGCGCCCAGATCTGCAAACTTCTGGTACAACATATGGACGTGTCCACAGACAAGTTACAAATTCAAGACGCTTTACAAGTGGCAATATATGGGGCCGATATCCCCGTTATCAAAGAAATTGTCAGATCTGGAATCGACATGAACGGACCGCTAAGAAAGTCTTTCCGAACACCTACGGCTCAACTTCTCCATATGACGATTAATAACAGACGGAAAGAGAGTACCGGTTATACCGTGTCATTTGGACATCCTACGGAAGACCCTTGGGAGAGCGATGTGGATGTCTCAGCCTGTTTGCAGGTTTTTATCGATGCTGGAGCGGATTTAACCCCTAATTCCGACGAGATAGTCTGGGAACAGACGCTACTTCACCTGGCGGTAATGTGTAAATCACCAGATGTGATTGATGTCCTTGTGAATGGAGGGGCAGATATCAATCTCCCGAGTAAACTTAACTGCGGCCG
The DNA here is from genome assembly GCA_036872755.1 of Orbilia blumenaviensis. NCBI lineage: Eukaryota > Fungi > Ascomycota > Orbiliomycetes > Orbiliales > Orbiliaceae > Orbilia > Orbilia blumenaviensis. The sequence continues at coordinate 844,510 of JAVHNS010000006.1, read as the reverse complement.
GACTCTATTACACTTTGCACTCTCCGAAGTATCCTCAAACTCGATCCTAATTCCGACGATTTGTCGCCATGGGGTCGATATCAATTCCCTAGATAGATACGGCAGAACCGCCCTTGCTATTGAAATTTCTAAAAAAAATTCGACGACAATAAACGCCCTGCTCGAAAACGGGGCGCTTCTGCATCCAGGTAGCTCGGATAAAGATCTCTTAGTGGCGCTCAGGTCGGGCGATTCTTCGTATATACTTTTCAAGATTCTCTGCGAACGGTATAAAAAACTCGCCAGATCGGACGAAGAATATGCCGCTTTCCTTAATGCCCCCTTGGGACCCGATGGATGCGGACCAGTTCACCTGGCAGCGGAGTATCAACATGAAGATATCCTGGAATTCCTTTATAAAGAGGGCGCGAACATGAACGCAAAAGACAACCTCGGTCGTAATGTTCTCAGTTACGCTTTTGACAAACCATCAATGATTCCAATCCTTTTTGACGATTACGGAGTTAATCCTAACGAGACTGATCTGATGGGATATACACCAGCCCATTTGGCTGTCACATCCCTCGACAACATTGGAAACATCATCCGCGTCCTGGGAGCTTTGGTTATCTGTGGAGCGAACAACAGGATGAAAGATCATAATGGGAAGACACCAAGTGATCATGTTGATGAATTAGTCTGGACAGGACGCTGGATCGGTGATCCACATACAAATAGGGCGATGATTCGAGCAGTACTCGACTAACATCAATTCGAAAAATATATTTTAGAGTGGAAATATGTAAAGCATGATGTCGATCAATCACACAATGACATGCATAGTTACTAATTACGGTCTAAATAGGCACTGCACCCATAACCAAGCATAACTCATACTCAACCTTTCCCATAGTACTTTCTTTTCAGCTTTGAGGAATATTGTATGATTTTATAATGGTAGTAGATACAACTAGCCAATATTAGCCACCCTGACGAAGAAATTCCTAAACTATGAGCCAGCGCCTTGAAAAAAAACCAATTACAAATCCGCCAATCAAACCAAACGCCGATAGTAGTCTAAATCCGTGTTGAACATCTATTTCCATATATTACGCAGAAAGGGTTTATTAGGTCGCTTATTTTTCTAATTCTTTTTCATCGGCATTAATCCTATCCTTCTTAGCTTTGTTTCTCGTCAGTCTTTTTTGGGAGTTTGAAATCCATATCCAACATCCAATCACGGTGACAGTTGTGAATAGAAAGAAGAAAATGAGGAATATAAAGAGGCCCTTGGTAGATATTATGAGGGTTTGGGTGCCATCCCTGGAGATTTCGAATGAGATTATGCTCCAGCCAAAGACACTCTATTTATTTAGAAGTTTATTGATAATCAGTTAAGCCTTTGGAATTGGAGATGGTACACGAGGGATGAAATGGGGGGCTTCTTACCGAAACAAATGATCCTGGAAGAAATATCATCGAAAGGATCGCGATAACTTTCATTGATTGACCATCCCTCTGAGTGCTGACTGCAATTTGGGTCATTATTTCGGATTCTTTGCTATTCGACTCTGCAATTTTTTTGGTCTCCTGGGCGATCTTGCTTATTGTATCGCTTGTGATTCTTATTGCCTGTGTGTTTCGAAGGGACATCGCGGTAGATAGCTAAAAATGTTTAAGTTTATAATTAGGATAAAGAAGCTTCACCGAAAGATTCCTTGGGAACGCTTACCCAGTCAGACGAACACTTGACCTTCCTCATCTCCTCCCAAAACGCCAACTCCAGATTCCCGATTTCCAAGCCCAGCTGCCTTAGCTGCTCCGATACTCTCACTGAGGCTTGAGAGTTCATGCTGGTGAATTTTAAAAAGTCGTTATGTTCCTTGACAATTGTGTCAAATACTATGCTGGCTTCTGAGATCTCCACGTCGATTTGGGAAACGTAGCGTTGGGTGACGTGGAGTTTGGCGGTCAAGTCAGCGTATACGGCAAGGTCTGCTCCTGGAGAGGCTATGAATTCCTGGACTTCTTTGTTCTGTGGGGTTGCTATTAGTTAGCTGGATCGGTGTATATTTCCAGAACTCATGATCTTGGGAACAGTTTAATTAAGATGGATACATATCCCATAATTAAGCATGCCCACTTTGCTGTAAATTTAATCGGTTTTTAACTTACCAACCATGTTGTGTTTTTCCTGATCGCGCGGTAGGCATCGTCGTACCATATATTTATCCATTGTCGCAGAATTATGGCCAGCACAAAGAAAGGGTCCCTTCTATCCTCCCAAGCATCATTTTCATCACCACCGAAGAAGTCAAGGTCGTCATCAGAGCTTTCCGCTTCAAGCTCGCCTCCTTTTCTTCTTCGCCACCTCTTCACCCTTTCCATGCTCTTCCTTACATCCACACTCTCCTTCCAACCTCCTAAAGTCTTCTGATAGGCCATTCCTTTCTTCTTCTTCCCTTCCTCCTCAAACTCGACAATTCTGAAGGCATTCCGTAACGCTTCGATCAGTTTCGACACTTTGAGGAACATCTGGATGAAAATTGTAGTTTCTTGAGTTGCCATATCATATTTTAAACATACTCCGAAGTCTAGGGCATCAGCTAAGGTCGCTTCTTCGTCCGGGACTCCCTTTGTGGAGAAAATTTCTAGTGGTGAGTGCGGGTTTATTGCAGGAAGTTTATCGACGCCAGCAGCATTTTTCCATTTTGCGAGTAGAAGGGCTCGGAGAGGTAGAGTAAAGTAGATATCTAAATCAGATCAAGAGCTTAGTAAACTTTTTTCATACATACATACATACATACATACATACATACATACATACATACATACATACATACATACATACATACATACATACATACATACATACATACATACATACATACATACATACATACATATTGCTACTTGTAGCACATAATCTGAGGTCTGGATCGGGAACGAGTGAATAAGAACATAGAGACCTACCATAACTTTTAGGCTTTCTCGTTTTGATTTCCAAAGCGCGAGAGCACGCTCCAGTTCTTCTGCGAGACGCTAGGGTTTGTATAAACCCGGCGGGGAGGTCGTGACGGATGAAAATTGACTTTAATGCATTCTCCGAGAATGCGTGGAGGCGACGAGATACGCTGTGTATTAGAAATTGTTACTGCGTTAGTAAGAAAACTTGAAGGTATATTGATCGTATGGCAACTGCGATAGTTCCAAAGCTTTTGTTCAAAATAGAGGTGGAGGTTAGACACACTAAAATCGATAGCCGCCAGTTCCTTCACACTAGTGGTACCAGTTAGTATACCCATCACGATAAACGTATGTACCTAAAAAGAAGATTTGATCCTCAGAGGAAATACTGAAGCGAGTTTTATACGAAATCACCATACCTCCTGCGAGATGACCCGATCTATAACATTGTCCGCCATGTCCCGCATAGTATTCACCAAACAAAATTGTTCAGGCGAAACTTCAGCGACGTAGTGGTAAGCTATAGGAGTTTCAAAATATTTCAACTGTTAGGACTTGAGAGCCTTGGCCTTAGGTAATAGAATGTATTGGATGATATATATGATAACAAAAATGTGGAGCTTGCATACCTTTCCCGCACCCGTGGAATCCAAAAAGCCAACTAGGGCCAGCTGATTGTTCTGGAAGTCTTAGATTTGTGAACCTGGCTTGTAGTTCGTCCTTATCGATATATACGTCCGCAACAAGATTCGGCAGGCTGTTCGGGTTCGGGGTTGGATGAGAAGCCCGGACGGTGGCCTTTCTACCCTATTCAAAAAAATGTATCAGCCTGGACAATCGAGACCAAAAAGGAAGCCAATAATTCTCATGACCTCATGAGCTTATTGATAGTAATCGTTGTTTGCTTACGTTTGAGTAATCATCAGGGCTCGATTTTCGAAACATGCCTTCCAGAGGAGTGTTGATATCTGAGTCGTCGAATTTGATTTTCGTAAAAGGTATAGACATTGATGGTGGAATAATGCCGTTTTCGATAAGACTCTGTGGGATTGGGAGCCTAGTCCGTCCGATAGTTCCCATGCTCCGACGTTTAAACGACGCCAGGGAGCTAGATGCGGAGCGGAGCGAGGCCTGTCTTGATGTAAACCCGCAAGTATATGCATCTCTATTGCCTAGTCCCACTGGGGTGAATTCTGATGCCAAGTCTTGAAAGGACTCCATTTTATTCGATAATTATGGGGTGGCTACTTGGGATTTGACAGAGTTTTGGGTTTTGTTTTATTCTGAACTGGATAGACAGATTCTTTCTACTGTCTGTGGTTGCATTGATTGTGGTCAAGCGCTGATATTCCAATGTGTACGGTAGCGACCTTGTGAATGTCATATAGGAATTATGTATTTGTATTTCATTACATAGTGGGTATACCATACGAGTGCGACCGGGGGCATGGCGACATATATATAAGTATCAACCCATCTACAAATCCATGGATCCTGGATCAATTAGTGAACTCCACTCGAGAGCTACTTGCGTGTATGGGTGTGCGCTCTCAGCAGCTGACACACACGCTGGGGCGTAGATAGTTTCGAATTGGCACGAATGTTCTTTCTAGGGTGCGAGCGAAGCCTTGCGAGGCCCTTAGCCCTTCGAATTCGAAGCGGTGGGGGCCTAGATCGATCTAGGCCAGACGCACTGCTCTACAACAGGATGATGTGGGTTATGATGAGAGTCTTCACCTGGAGAACTCAGGCTCTGTATTGCCTATCAATGATCTCGGCAATCCATGTAAATGTAGACATATATTATGGTAGATAGTTGAAAACGCCCGTGCGGTGCAGCTGCAGCTGCAGCATGCGGTTGTTTTCCTATTTTGGTAGTTCTAGTCGGGATCGGGCATCATTAATCGTGGCTGTGAGCAGAAAGATATTGTGAAAAACAAACCTAGCTGCAGCATATGGGCATAGCTACCCACTAAAATTCCCAGCTCCTGTAGCTAGCTACAGCTCCCGTGCCCAACTGCATATCTCGAAACAGATATCTTTGGATCCTACCTTTCGATATATCAGATCATGCCATCTATGATGGTGATTTTAAATTCGCAAGACCTTCATTTCCAGGGGTAGTAATCGATATTGATCGATACTGCACAATTTACCATTACCCGTATAGATCTGATCCAGATTCCCAGCGCACCAGCTGACGTAAAGTTTGATTTTTGCCTCAGATACACCCTTGAGCTCTCGGTGTTGACCAATTTGGAGAAATCGGTCAAACAATGCCCCAGCTTTTGAGAGAGTCTATTATATGGTATTATCCATCATATTTTCTTGGTATACATGCCATTCAAGCTAATACGCCAGTGAAAATGCAAAATATTAACACCGGAAGGCTTGGTTATAACCCGGCAAAAGTCCTTAGTTAATCTCATAATGAGTACCAGTAGCAAGGCTTTGGAGGAAGTCTTCACCTCCTTGACGTCACTTGGCTATATGGTCTAATTAAGCGGTTATCTTGAATCTTTGCCCCAGATATAGTTCCAGCCAGGAGGGTAACAAAAAAAAAAAAAAAAAAAAAGAGGCGTTACCCTAGCCATAGCAGGATATTTCACATTAAAAAATTGACAAGTATTCAGAAGTTCCCTAAAGGTTCAAGCTCAACTCCGCGACCATTATCAATATCCATTTCCCGCGCCAGCGCTGAGTGTTATCGAGGGCGACATGTTGGATTTCCAAATTAGGCTTGGCGGCGGCCTTCAGAATATGCCAAGACAGCTCACTGGCTAGATATCGCGTAGCCTAGCAACCTCACCACTGTCTACCACATTTCCACCCCTCCGTTTCTCCATCACGCTGGGTCTGCAGGTCCTGAAACCGCCACGATGAATGCCGAAGAAAGAGACCTCCTCCTCAATCCTATAGTCCCCGAAAATCTGGTCGCGAATTCGAAGGTCAGTTAGCATGAACCTTGATCGTTCTGTCCTCTTTGGCTATCGCAAATGCTGGCATATACTAAGAGATAATCTTACAGACAATCTCCGACCTACACTCCCTCTCCTCCTCTCTACTCGGAATTGCAGCAGGCATCCTAGGCCTTGAGTCCTATTCTGGTTTCCTCTTCTACCTCCTCGGCACCCTATTCGTCAGCACATTAATAGTCACATTCGTCATGGGTGGGAAACCGGAAGTGTACAGTCGCGGTGGATGGAAGGACGTCATTGCAGCCGACGTAACGGGTGGGGTTATGGGATTTGTGCTCACGTGGACGCTGTTTTTTGGGCTGGTTAGGGTGTAGTCTTTCCAGCTGCTATCTCTAAATGGGTAATTAAAGACATGGCGTTTTCAGGCGCATATTGCTTGGGGACTGACAATCCTCTGGCTGGTTAATTGCATATAATGAAAATCTAACCCTAAAGTTGGATAGCGACCATCAACGGGCTCCAGCGGTTGGCGGTGGTTGTATATAACAGAACTCCGCCATGCCGTATTTACGGTCGATAGCCTTACCAACATAATATCATGCGAAATTGACATGTGAATCCCCATACTTTTATTAATAATACATGGTCTACATTTCATCATATCATACACCCTTACTCCTACAATATCATCGCTATCCATAGGGAGGCATAATCATCTACGCCACAGTGATGAATGTCCTCTTCTTGCCATTTTTCTCCTTCTGCCCCTTCTCAAACTCATCGACATCCAGGTACCCACTTTGAGCTTTGCTTCCCGCCTTCTCCTTGATATATCTAACCCCCGCCAAGTTGAAACCCATCTCGTCTTTCTGCCTCCTTAACCCATCTTTCAATGCAGATCTAATCCCCTCAAGCAGACCTCTTGTCCTCTTACTCGCAACGACGCTCTCATGGTGGGTCTTCAGTAAAAAGAACAATATCCTGCAAGTCAATGGCATATTCCACTCGCTTTTTGCCCATATCTCTAGAATCCTAAAGAAATCCACTACTTTATCGAATGGTAGCACCAACAGAGCGTCTTGCAGATGGCTCGCCTGAACCTTCGTCACTGTATCAAGAACATATTGCTCAGCCGAGATATCGTTGAACGCGCGGAAAATTATATTCCTCTCGGGTTTGGGTGTTTTAGCATTAGGATTTGCTGCTACGTCTGTTTCGTAAGCGGCCAACATATCAAGGTCGGCGATCGCGAGGTCGAGAGCTTCGATGATACGTTCTCCGTCCATCAGTGTTTCCATCGTTTGTTTCCCTGCACGAGACGACTCTGGTTCTTCTTTGTCGTTGTCGTTTAGGCTGGTTTCTTGCAAGGATTGCGTTAGGTTTGATTCGTAGAGTTCCTCCAGCTCCTTTTCTCGCTCTTCTTCTAAGAAGATCTATATATGTCATACAAATTAGCACTCACGCCACTGAGCATAACCATGGGGAAGGATCTGACCTGGTCATCCGTCTCCTCCCAGATTCTAATACTCCTATCGTGGCCTGCACTGACTACGATCTGCTCCCCCCTCCCCTTGCTAACCGCCAACGCCCACACCTCCCCGAAATGACCCTCCATCTTCATAATGTTCTCAAATTTATCTCCATCCCAGTACTTTAGCATCCTATCCTTACTGGCAGAAAAGAAGTTATGACTGTTCTTCTCGAATCCAACCGCCATTACACTGTCTGTGTGGGCAAAGAATGATTTGTGACAGTCACCAAAATCTAGGCCCCACAGTCTTACGTTCTTGTCGGCTGATGAGGTTGCGATAAGCTTGGAGTCGGAAGATATATCCATGGATAATACAGGAAGCTTGTGGCCGTAGAGATTGTGTAACAGCTTCAGACTATCAGCAAAGAAGACTTTGACAGTGTTGTCGAGGAGGGAGACAGCCAGAAGTTGGCCATTTGGTGTGAACTTCAGGGAGAGTATATCGTCGTTGAGTTTTAGGGTTCTGGTGTGAACAAGTCGCAATTTTGGGGTTGTACGGCTGGTACCGAGAACTTCTTCTTGGACTATTTCGAATTTCCAGAATTTGGCGGATTTATCAGCACTGCCAGTTACAACACTTCGGCCATCGGGGTGAACATGGAGGGCCCATATTTCTTTCTCGTGCGCTTGAACGGTTTCGATTATCGTTGCGGATGCGAGATCAAAGAGTTCCAGTTCGCCCGATTTATTTCCTACCACCACAATTTTGTCACCTGGAAGGAAAGCACAGCAGAGGGCGTAGCCACATTCAAAAGTCCTCACACAGGTTCCAGTTCGGACATTCCAGATTTTCAAAGATCCATTGGAGGCCGACGCGAGCAGGGAGTCATCAGAACTTAGTGATAGGGCGCGGACATCGGTGCGGTGGCCTGGGAGTTCGACCGAGTAGAGCTTCGTGTATTCTGATATCGAAGCATCCTTTTCTGTTTTATCCTTTGATTTCTCTTTAGTCGATGGGATATCGTAGAATTCAAGGAGATTATTGGAGGTCGACACCAGGAGTTGTAGAGATTTCGATTTGCCGCTGCCACTGGCCCAGTGGACAGAGCGGGCTTTTCCCGGTGTTCGGACGAGAGTGTGCTGAACGAAGACGTCTGCGACGTCTAATTTAACCTCTTGACCATCATCCATCTCTACATCCCCAGTATCGTCCTTGCCTTTGCCCCTCTTTCTCTTCTTCTTCCTGGCAATAACCTTCTGGATCTCCTTCTCGTTCCTGACCTTGAATATTTCCACAGACTTGTCGGAGCCATGAGCTGCGAAGAACCGACCGTTCGGATGCCATGCAATAGAATATGGTCTCTCCCTGCTGTTCCTGTGGACTACGCCCTGTTCTGCGATTCGCGTGACGTCCTCGCCTGCTCCAGCCGTAGCAATAACCCGTCTTTCAATAGTCCATACCTTCATTTCCCCATCATTGCCAGCAGTTATAGCACCCTCTTCATCAGCGGTGACACCCAACGCCCAGCATTCTCCGGCATGTGCGACATGGGTTTCCACACAGTGTTGGCTGGATAGATCCCACAGTTTTATTAATGTATCCTTCGCAGTTGTTAACAGGTAGCCGTTATCGATCGTTGCCTGAGGTACAACGTCGTCCGGAAAATCTTCGGCCTTGAAGTGTAAGAATTCTAGCCCCGTGATCTGGTCCTTATGGCCTTTAAGCTTGTACAACCCCACTTCAGCGATTAAGTCCCAGACTATTATGTCGGTATCTCGCGAGCCACTTGCAAGCCGTGTCCCAGATGCGTCGAAACATAGTGTCGTAATCCCAGATTTATGGCCATTGAAGGTAACTATTATCGTCGAGGTTTTAGAATCCCAAAGTCGTATTGTTCCATCTGCATGGCTTTTGTTTAGCATTAGCTGCTGTTGAATAAAACTGTGTGCGCCAGGTAGAGAAGGACAAGTAAAAACTGAATACGCACCCAACAGCAAAGACGTCCTCATCTGTCCTACTTTGTTTAAGACAAGTAACTTCAGATTTGCAATTCTTCTCCCTCCATCGCGACAGCAATTCGCCTTTCTTGACGTCCCATGTTAAAACTTCTTCATTGGCCGGGACTATCGCAAGCCCAGCACTGGTCCGAGATGTATTTTTCGATGAAACAGGTGAATCCGGTGTCCAGATGATATTCGAAGATGCAGAAGTGATTACGCCAAACGAGCGCGATTGGGCGAAACGGGCGTAGGATTTGACCATTTTATCCCATCGACTGTTTTATATCGTTGTAGATATTTTCAATAAGAAAAAAGTTTAAGGTTTTGTGGTTTTGCGACCTGGGAATATGCGACTGGGATTTTTTTTTTAGTTGCCGGACTTTGCTAAGCTCCGATGCTGAGTTGTGCGTTGCTGACTGCGTAGATACCAGCACCAATAATGCCCTGGTGGGGGGACGCTCCTCTACGTATTACAGCACAGCTACAGCTACTCCGAGCTATCGTCAGCCAGCCAATCGAGCTTCATCAACAGCCACAATCTTCAAAAAACAAGGTCGCGATGTTGCTCCTCGAGTACCACAATCTCCTAATTCACCAGATCCTCACCGAGAGGTTCAACAGGTAATCCTCTCTCTTCTTCAATTGTAGTTATGAGTTAGCTAGCTAATAGCACGGTACACGGTGACAAGCCCCACCCCGGCTTCAATCGACCAAGTCATCCCGGATTTCGACGGCGTCATATACCACATTTCCACACCGGATACGAAGACTAAGATATTGGTTTCGCTCTCGATCAAATGCTATAGCGACTTGATTCGGTACGGCGCACAGGAGGTGCTGCAGCGGGAGTATGGGAACTACATTGTCGAACCGGAGTCGGGATATGACTTTTCGCTATTGTTGGATCTGGAGGCCCTACCAGAAGATCAGGGTATACTTCTATAGACTTGATAAACTGGGAGTTCCAGAGCAGTACTGATGGTCATGGTGGTTACGATAGAACAAAAGGACGATCTCATCCGCCGCGTCTCACTTCTAAAACGCAATGCCATGGCCGCACCCTTCGAACGCGCATTCGATACCCACTACACCCTCTCGGCTGAATCCTCGAAATTCACATCCGAATCGGCACCTTCCTCCTCCGATAGTGAAGTAATGGCCATCCAGTACCGTGACGAAGAAGCAATCTACATCAAACCCTCACACGACCGAGTAACGGTCATCTTCTCTACCGTTTTCCGTGAGGAAACAGACCGTATCTTCGGAAAGGTGTTCTTGCAGGAATTCGTGGATGCTAGACGTCGGGCTATTCAGAATGCGCCGCAGGTGTTGTACAGAACCGATCCGCCATTGGAAATTAGAGGGTTGAAGGGTGTTGTTGATACTGGTGCTGGGGATGTGGGATATGTTACTTTCGTGCTGTTCCCTCGACACTTGCGACCGGATAGACGGGACGAAGTTATCAGTCATATCCAGACCTTTAGGGATTACTTCCATTACCATATCAAGGCTGCTAAGGTGAGTTCCCAATTTCAACGAGCCACTTCCTAACCCATAGAAAATTAGAGTTGCGATTAACATTTTTGTCAAGGCCTACATGCACTCGAGAATGAGGAAGAGGGTTAGCGACTTCCAGAAGTACCTCAACAGAGCTAAGCCAGAGAATGCAGACAAGGAGAGGAAGACGGCCAGTGGCAGGTCGTTCAGAGTACAGAGCTAGACTCGGCTTGGCTTTTGTAAATCTTCTAAAATTCCCCTTCAGTTGTGTAGAATTTACATACTTTTTTCGGACAACGATTTGGCATAGCGAGATAAATTCAGCAATGGACCAGTATCCAGCAATTCTTTACCATGATGCTCCGTTGGTTTGTACGGCGTTTGTAAAGGTTGTAGATTTCTAACACATGGCCCAGGGGAAAGAAGCGGCGAATACACGCCGCTCTCGTAGTTCCCTCGGTTCCATGCGCAAAACGAAGTGAACTATCTAAAACAAAGAAACGGCACCCTTGGGATCACAATGCGAATGTGACTATTCCCTGGAGGCTCGTAAGAACAGAAAGTATGCGTAAAAGTGAAAAAGAATTTGAAAGAAATCCCCAGCAAGCAAGCATGCAACAAATTAATAGTCTATCGATGTACCCGATCGCAATCGCTGGACTCCATTCCATCTAATTTCCCGAACAAGTTCATACCACGCTCGCAAGCTATGCTTCGCTATACATGTACCATCTTCGCTCCAAAAAGTAAAATCAATCGAAAGAAGAAAAAGGACAAAAAAAAAGCACAAAAAATTTAAAAGGTTGAATGGGGAGTTAAATGGTCCAATCAATGGGCCAAAGTACTCTACGAAATCGTAGATGCCGAAACGTGACAACATCGTGAAACGTAGTGTGGTACCATCGCGCGGATATACACCCGAACAAAGGTACGGGTATCGAAAGACTAGTCGTCGTACAAAACGAACTCGAAAGATCGAAGGTACCTGTCCAGGCCATTAGTCTTCATTTTCGACTCTTATTCGATTATGTATTGAATCATACCTCTCGAGGTGTATCGGCAGCCTAAACCCCTCGATCATACTAGCTTTCTTCAGTGCCTCGACAGCAGTTCTGAAGTATGATTGTGCTTCGGAGCTCACAGTTACATTTCCCAAGCTCATATTGGCCTCTGCTTGCTGTTAAACCAAATCGACCAATATTAGTAAAGTTTATCACCCCGACTAATCCTTATATCTGAAAGCTTACAAGAACATAAACATCACCGGAAACTCCACGACCACTCTCCTCCATGCCGTCTACTGCTCTGCCCAGGAACTCAACGGCGGGGAATAGGCAGGTTCTGGCATCGACATAAACTCCTTCCTGGCGTTTCCTGTCTTGCTCAGCGGTATCACGATCCTCATCGGCAGATGTCCAGTCGTTGTTTGTAAAAGGAAACGAACCCCCCGAAGATGAGGAGTTGGAGCCATCCTCGGATATTTTACTAAGGTATTGCTGGGATTTGAGGAGCCAGAGGCGGCCGAGGAGAGTCAGAGCAGGATAGTGAGTCGGATTAGCTGTTGTTCGGTTAGTTAGTATAGGCTAGTAGCTGTATTGAAAAATAGACAAATATAATCTAATGCATGAACAAAAGGCAGACCGATATCTTCCTCAAAGGAAAAGTTGGCTTATCAGTACTGCGGTCCACGTCGGTTGTGCCTTCCACTCCTTGAATTCTCTCACCTTCGCTCATGTTGAATAGAGAGCGAAGGTAGTCAAACTGCAGTGATGAGTCTTTGCTGCAATACATCAGTTCTGCATGATGTTTATTGAAACTGCATGGCATCATATTGCATATTTTTCCCACAAGCATTCGACATCGCCGTGTGGCGAACGCTCGAACAGCCATGCAGCAAACATTAGCCCGACCCTGTATCCTAGCCTTTTGTGCTACACGCTATCGCCGACCCTTCAAAATACAACAATGCCATTGTGTTGGCGTTGCATTATATCACATTTTTTCTCAAATCGTCGGCGGCCCCAAACGGATTTGTCAGGGGGAGTGAAACTTCGTCATGGCCGCACAGGCTGTCTCGTAACCCGGAGGCTAGTGGACAGGGGTCGATTACGAAAGCCCTCCCAACTTCCAGGCGATACGATGTGTCAGTCAATGGGCCTTCGGTACCACGGTACAAAAAGGGCCCGGCCGATAGAAGGCAATCATGACGAAGCGAATCACGAGAGCCCTGGCCAGGCGGTGCCTCTTGGTTGTCCGAAGTCTGTGCTTCCAGGCCTTCCCGGCATGATACTGCCAAATATAAACAATTCCGAGAAATGCCGCCATTCGACAGGAGGTGGGGAAAATGACACACGGTCAACACCATTATCAACAACTAATAATGGAAGCAGATATTCCAACTGACTAAACACAATAGCGAAGATAGAACTTCGTGGAAGAGCAACGACGAAGCAAAAAGAAGAATTATTACTCACATTCAACAACCCCCCCAAGTCCTCTCTCAACCCACCCTGCCAGTCTTCTATCTCCGCCAGCATCGGCATCCCAATATGCCACCTCTAAAATCTCTTCGCAAAAGCGGACTTTCTCACCAACAATCACATAGTCCCCATCATCTTCTGTGTTAAATAAATACCGTATCTCCTCCCTCCTCAAAATCTCATAGATTTGTGGAAGAACGGCACGATAGGTCCCCATAGAAGGAGACTGTGAGAGTAAGTGTCTCAGGGAGTAGATATCCTCGTGGCAGAGGGAAAGTCTGAACATAGTAGCTGGGGAAAACATTGCGGGAGGCTGAATCAACGGGGACGGGGTTTCAGGAGAATCAGGAAAGAGAGGAAGGGCTATAGCGATTGGTGATTGGGTAGGATATTTGGTAGGTGCGATTGGGCGGTTTGTGTGCACCGGAGTTATATCGTTGTCTTTCGATGTTTCTGGACCCGATAGAGATAGGTTTGCGACTGGAGCGTCTATAAGTACCTCTTCGTTTTCGTTGGTGGTTTCTTCTTCTGAGTGAATAGAGAGAGTAGATTGAGTCCTTCGAAGAATAGAGCAACAAAGTAGGGATTTTATTGTTGATGATATCCTGCCGTCTGACGAGGGCATTTATCCCTCTGATTGATGAAGGCTTCTGCTGTCTTGAAAAAATCGCCCTGACTATTTGACTTGAGAAACAATACTCGGACTGGCCTTGAAGCGGGCCGGATCAGACCGAAATATTTGAAATATGATATAATAAGGCAGAGAACTCCGTGCAAAATGCCTGATGTTGATATCTTGATCAGTATTCAGATAAATGAGCAACTCGACGATAGGACCTGGCGACGGGTACTTTAAGATGTCTAAGATTGCGGGAATATATGCAGGATGTGATAGAGGTCACGTTCCTTTGATCCGGTGAATTTGATGTCTTTTATATAGATCAGACAATTCGTCGCGATACACCAAAGATATGAGGAACTCTGTCTATCTTTCCCGTGCAATGTCGATCTTCCCGTGCCCGGGACTACGTCTCGGCCGTAATATTATGGGTCTGCCTAATATTAGGCGTTGAAAGGGTGGCCAAAACTTACGAGAAAGAAATTGAAGGTTCAGGCTAGTATATTTACAACCGTCTCCACTATATTTCTTGGTGTTGCGAATTCGAAAAAAACAGTGGAAAGATAAAATACCTGCCGAAAGTGTAAGTGATTTAGTCTGTTGTAGGATTATATGGATTGTAATACTAACCAATTATCGTATGGTCTTGATAGAAGATCTTAAGAGGCGAAAAGTTATGATGTTTATATAAGTATTTTGCAATAGAAAGATGAAGATGATATCACCACCACCACAGTTATGCTGTTACTTCGGAATGTCGTTATATGCTTAATCCTATCGGAGGCCGTCCCGGCGTTAGTGAACAAAGACTATTCCCCAATTACCGGGCGCACGGCCCATCAAAACCCGCTAGAACTTGCTGGTTGCACAACTTACCTATCGGCTAAAGGGATCTTTTCGTAATCTCACTGTATAGTCCATACAAAAGCTTTGTCAGATCATGTTTGCCTCCCATACCTTGTAGGAGCCAGCGGGGGGGTCAACCTTGGTGACAGGTCTGAAAGAAGGGGTATGCATATGCATTCAGCAAATGATAGACCCAAGACAAAGGTTTCCCGTTGGAGAAGTACGTCCGTATGGCTGGGAAAAGTTTGAGCGTACCCACCTGAAAATGTTGAAACGGATTAAGCTCGCTAGTAAAATTGCGGGAGAGCGGGATGTAGTGGGTGGGTGTATCGGTTATAGGGTTGCAGGTTTCCCGAACACCTGGGTTAGCCTTGACGATTGTGTCTCGAAGTTTCTTTTGGAACTGCGAGAGGAGTAGGTGGTTAGGGAGCCTAGCTAGCGGGACGAGGTTGACAGTGGGTTTTATGCAATTTGAGATACTGCGAGGATGTGGGCGAGGGTATAAGATTCGTGTAACGACAAGTGAGCACTGGGTGAAAGATATACCTATCAGTCAAAAATGTTTCAACGAGATGTCGGCCCAGCGAAGCGGAAAGGATCCCAAGATACAAGTTGTGGGAAACTTGGGGACGACTCAGGCCGGACAGGCACCAGTAGCCCGCTTTTGACTACAAACTACAACCAGGCGACACCTTCCACTCTTGAATCTCGCCGGAACCACCCGATCTTCGAAAATACTCCTAGACTCCGTGAATACTACCAGACCAATAAAACATCAGAAACAGTCATATGCATAAACGCTGTTGCCCATAGAATATAACTTATAGAATGCCCAATCGACTATATGTCACAAGTGATTTCAGGTCACGAGGGTTGGAAAAGTTGGGATTCCGAAATAGCAAACGATTCCGAATATGGCGTGTCTGAGCCGCTTCAGAAAAGCCCTGAAAGACGGCTATATCTGGTTTAGTGAAACCGTATGATATGATCAATGCTTCTTCTTTATGAACTACTACCGACATGCCATGTCGTGCGATCCATGCGCCTGCAAGTTGCCTATTTTGTAAAACTTGGAGATGCAAAGATATACTTGGAGAGCTCGGTGAGTGGTTCGTTTATTGTAATTGGGTATATGCAGGTCTCAGAGGACATGGAGCGGGGAGGAGTGTGCTAGTGCTAGTGCTAGTGCGCCGTATGCATATTAATGTACTGGCATATTGATCTTTGGGTCATGTTGACAGGACATGAAGCGGGTATGTAGACGGGTGTCTGTCTTAGCACCCTACTAGCCTATAATCTCGCCGTGAAAAAGAGAGGCTAGCTAACTCTAACACCTATAGATAGCTAGGGAAAATGATGCTAGAAACTCAAAGCATCGAATCCTAATCTCTGTCCCAAAAACCCAAATTTGCCGGGGCCAAAAAAGGATTCGATCGTTTTTACCCCTAAGCGATCTCTTCTCGTCACCTGCTTACTCTCGGCCAGCTATTGTATCCCCTTGTAGGCTTTATTCCTTCCGCTGCTTGCCTTCTGAATTTTGGATACGTGACCTTTGAACCAATAAGGTTAAGAAGACAGGGTATCCACGGGGATCTATGCGTAGAACCACGAAGTCTGGAAAGGAGGCTAGGTACTTGACACAATAACGTCCCAAGCCCACCACTTTCGGACGGCACAAGGCGAGAGTTTAGTTTAACTGGGGAATGGGGGTACAAGATTTGGAAGCCCTTGTTTTCACTGGCTCTATTTAATCCGGGGGGTGGCGAAATCTATTGAAGGTGTGTAATATCTAAGCTCCGACAGCGATTCTATAGGCTTAGAATGTGCATATGCCTGAGGAATATGGATGGGTATATTGGAATAGTGGGGTGAGAAAAAGAAGAAAGCATATTAGGGGGCATGGGGAGGCTGAAACCAACAGAGCTTGATTGGCTGCGCCTGGGGCAGGCTGCAGAACGCATGCAGGAAGAAAAGTTTGATTGTCGGGTAGCTAGATGAGCGATATACGTGTGTCCTTACCGACTAGTGTGGGGGATCTATGGAAACTGAGAAAATGTTCCCGAAGAAACAGATTCAAGGTTGTGGAACGACGAATATAGCAGGGGCGTCTGTTGAACGTTGGATGAATCGACGATGGTGGTGATATCAACTAACGTTTGCTTTGATAGATGCTGCATATACGCACTTCCCAGGAGCCTGGCTTGTGGAAACGTAGGTTATTGGGTTTGGCAGGGTCGACGGTTTCACGACTAATTAAACACATCTCGGACTGCCTAGCTAACAGAATAATATACCACTTCAACCTTCCAGCTCTCTTGGTTCCTCAAAGTTCTCAGCCTTCTGATATTACTTCTGACGTCGATAGTCGGCTGCTAGTATAGAACTACCCCGTTATTAAGATTATGTGTACACCCTACGGTATTTTGAGGTTAGCAAGCATCATATGTTTCACTGTCCCGGTGAACATGAGATGGCAGAGCCTGTTGGGCAACATAAACGACCTAAACACCCCGTCTATGAGCACTGGAAGTAACCGCCCTGTCGGACTTACCGATGAACGGGGGGGTACGAATGGTCAGGCTTCTTTAGGAACATTCAAGAGCGTATTATTAAAGATTTAGGTGACGGATATAGTGTGATTACAAATTGGAGGGGGTGGATATAAACGGGTGTCAATGTTGGGCATGCACTTCCCCAAGGTTAGCCCTGAAATTGCCAGTGGCAGTGGGCTTACAACTTGGAGGCAAAAAAATAGCCCAAGTTGTCATCAGGATGGTTTGCGGCAGAATAACTGGGTAGTAAGCAGTGTACTGGTTCGAGAAAGTTTACAAAAAAGCGGGTTGCGTGTTGGAATTTGTTAGGCCGACAACGTCAGTCGGCTAGCGGTTTCATTTTCGTACTGCTTGCCCCGGCGCAGCACCGCTAAACGTAAACGTCCCGAAGTTCAGACTGGTTTGCGGATTATAAAATTCTTTCGCTCGCAAGGCTCACTGGAAATACTTCTAATTCGTATGATCGATCGGAATACGATTGTCTGTAGCATTTGATTCCAGTCTGACTCCTTAACTTGGTGTGTGGACATGTGTCTTCACAAAGCAAACATGGCTATGCAGTCCACCCATGCAAGGTCAGGATATACATATATGCGTATATGCACATAGCTGCAAAATGGCAATGCGATGCAGCGACGCAGGAGGGATGGAGGAAGGTATCACCAGGTGACCGGTAGCGACCAGGCCGACGTCCTCGAGCTGGTTTCTTCTAGCCCAACGGGCGAACGGCCAGAGGAAAGGCAAGGGTCAGCTTACCTTGCCCCACCCCCAAATCTAGTCATCGAGGGCATAGTATCTGCAGATTTACAAACAATTGAAACGAAATGTATTTTCTTAGGTGTTTACTAATGAAAATGTGGCATTGTGCTTGCGATCATTATAGTAGGATCGATTTGTCATTTCAGCAGCTGCAGAATAGAACAAGAGAAATCTTCGAAAGAGTAGGAATTGTCGTAAGCACTCTAGCTCAACCCCTCAGATATGAGATGAATCTTATTCGCATCTACCGAAAGATCTGTCTAGGCCCTTTCCCTTGCTGACTGACACTAACAATGGCCGAATATCAATAGCCACCTACAAAACCCAAGAATAGGTACCTAGGCTCAACGCCACGTCTTGGTACCTTTATTTCCAAAAACAGTGCTAATATAAGGTTGAACAATTGAACCGTTCTCTGAAACCGACATCGCTCTGGCCGACGACGACGAAGAAGAAGACGACGACGTTGACGTTGGCGTTTCTAAAACTCCAGGGTTCACGAATATTCTTTTCGATACCGAGGATGCCGAGCATTCAACCTCATGACTTTGAAGCGGCACATTGCGGATCTAGAGAGGGGCGAACACAAACCGATGACCGACGTCTGGCCAGTATCCGTTCACCGACCTCCGTTCAACCTTGGCGCCGATAATCAGGCTAACTGATGACCGCCATAAGAACCAAGGAAACTAGTCCTTTGACTGGCCCTCAAATATTTTGCAGAAACTACTAAGATTAACATTAATTAAGGTCTTCAAAACTGCGAAACGTTCGAAACGACTTGAAGAACGGAGAAGGGGAGAAATCCAGAAATGAACCAGGCATAGCTATGCATTCTTGATCGTGCACCACTGATGCACGATCGGGCAGAATTTCTTTTGCCACATAACGCTTCCTTGGTGTTCCATGAGGCTTCGATGCATGGCCGGGCTTGCAGTTACCTAACCCTGGGCTTGTCCGGTAGCACAATGCATGCCGGTCGGAAGCACCTCCCCAATTGTTGTCACGCCCGTATTTGCAACATTTGCACAAACGTTGCGAACGATGCGATGAGGAAGAGCTGCATCTGTCTGCGCCGGGCGGACCTCGCCAACGAAGCTCAGCTCAAACCAGCTATAATATATCCGATTAAGTCCACACAGAGGCCTTCGGGCCCGAAAAAATGCATCACTATCGACAATGGTGGGCCTGGGTAAAAAAGGATCTTTGCGAGCTTTGCACTTTGGTCGGCTGCTCCTAGTGCCCAATATTCAAGACATTTGGGGAGAGACCATATTGCGTACCTACCATCTGCTACCGTAAGATCTCGGTTCCAGAAAGAACGCTAGACTACGACGTCAGCACTGTTGCTAGGGTCGTTGAAAATAGCGTCGTAGGGCAGGACTGGCTCATTCGAGAAGGAATCGGACCCGACGGAGGGTTCATCGGTCCGTAAACGTCGGTTCAAGCGAGAACCGGAGAAATGTGTTGCGGGGACGTCGACGAGGGCGATCACAGAAACACATTCCAAGACGCATTCCAAAGCTAAGGGGCCGAGGCTTACGCTAGGTAGCCTGCAAGCTTTCGGTTCCATCAGCCAATTTCGACATCCTGTTCGTCCGTTTATTCACCAATACGCCCGTGTATCTTGCTGATAGTGCAAAGCCTCACTGCCTTGGAGCCTCACCGACGCAACGATCAGCAGCACCCAATCATCTACATGTCTACCTAGGTAACTGCCGGGCTTTAGTTCGAGAACGGGATTGGAACGCTGACTCAAGCATGTGTGACCGTATTCGCAACATCTTCCGTTCTAGAAAGACGCAAACAACATGTGGCCTCGACACAACAGGTGACGGTTCATGTGAATCTGTGGATCCATCTGTTTGGACGTCTATAGGCGCACCCTATATATTGTTCAACGAACAAACAACGTCGCTGGTAGACGGTCTTTTTTTTGTTGAGCTGCAGAATTATATTAAAGGCTTGAAGGCGCTCCTGCAGTTGGCCTCGGCTAGGTCCACATTACGAACGCTTTTAGGCAGCTTCAGCTTGTGGTTTGGCGAGGGCTGAAACATGCAGCAAATTTGGCTATTGGAGTTGCATAGCTAGAGATGAGCTGCCCAGATTACATTCTCACATGGTTGTCAATATTCTCACGGCCTGAGCTTCGACTAATCCAGCTTTTTTTGCTTGAAGTTACCAGTATCGACGAGCTATTGATTAGGTCAAATTCTACCACAGGGCATATTTTAGAAAAAAATAAAAATGGAAATAAAACGTAACTCGACTCAGGCGGACTACGTGTGATCAGGTGTGTATTCTATTCTTATCAATTGCGCCGGCCCGAGTAATGCCTTGATTGAGCCATGGGACCAGTGTACAAAATTACATGCTGACTCCGAAATTCGAAAGCATTGCACCGACTGGAGCTATACGCCGCAAGTAATTATGTCTATACCAACTTGCAAAGTATGATTCAAATTGATGCTTGAGAAATTTCGTAGTCTTGAGCTTAATTGCACGTGCAAGTACCATCAATGTTGTTGTTTCATTGCAGGAAAATGTGACCAAAGATTTGAGACTACATCGCCTCAATTGATCAGTATCAAGGAATGGGATGCAATGCGATGACCATGTTGCAACGTTGTCGTCACAAAGGTATACCTATAGAACTGATATTATAATATTGGGTGCTACGCCGGCTGACTGACATTTTACAATTCAAGAAACTGGATATTCAAAAATCGTCAAATATATAACTGTTAACCAGATACTTAGGTCGTCAAGTCGTCGGCCAAGGAGTTTGAACATCGCACTGTCGACGTCTACAAGTTGATCTTTCGACGGAAGCTATAGGCTTTAGTTGGGAGCCTACTTGCGTGCATGCATTGCATCAACTGCTTTTACGTTCCAGCGCTAGTGAGACGCATCTACTTGAGGAACTGGGCATCGGAAATTGGGTATTCGATGATATGCACGAAACGGGCATTAAAAAGCTTTAAGGGACCGCCATCAAACGGTGGATGTTGGGAATGGAGATGTGGGGATTCGCGAGTGGGGACGGAAGACTTTTGCGAACGGATGGAGCTTTAGGGAGCTACCGCCACCATACGTGCGGTTGCATACCACGCATGGTATTGTTTTGTATCACTCGACACGGAATTGGGCGCCATGCTATGATAGCTTGTTAGAATAGTTCGAAATATCGCGGGGCCTTGTCGAGAGCGGTTTCAAGAACCCAATTGCCTGTCCTTGTAGTAATATTATTTCCATTATCATGCTCTCTGGCACGCACGCAAGAGGACGAATTTCGGCTGCGGATGAAAAGACCATGTGAATCCGGCCGGATGTCATCCACAACCGGCAAAACGGGCTGGCCAATTGCAAAACCATCAACGACTACTAAACCATGGCATCAACCTCGCCCTTTTGACATTGTAACTACCGACCACGCGTCCTTCAGCCTTCGACCTTCGATCAATCCTCCTTCCTTTCTTTGATCCATATTGTTTCTGATAGTAGTAAGTTTTAAGTAACTGCTGAGCTTGGTGTTCAGTAACTCCAATAACTAGCTTGCACAGTAGTGCAGCAACAGCCTCAGTGGGTCAATTGGAGCTGCTGCATAACCCATCTCCATTAGCTTCCCATTCATCTCATTTCATCCTGCATCGGTCTAGCCCCATCGTGTCCACATTCCTCAACTGTCAAGTGCAAGTGTCTCCTCTTTGGCGAGGCCTGAACCTAACCTTCTGTTACAGCAGCGCTAATTTGCAAGCAAGTCAGAACGAGAACATCCAGAACCCCTGCAGGCAGTGGGAGAACCCAAGCAATCGGTTCAGGGACAAGTTGAACCGGGCAGGAACAAACGGCACCTTAAACATCCGCCGCCGCCCTGCAACTTCTTTGGCACATACTTGTACCTGTCCCCCCCTTTCGACCCTCTTGCGACTTTCCCAGCGACAGTTGCTTTGGACTTTGGGACGAAAATCCAAAAAAAAAAAGCTTCAATTCCCCAAGGAGGAACACCCTGATTTTCTTCTCCGATTCCCATCGTTTATATTCGGATTGGATTCAACAGGGTATTCCGATTGGGACCATTCGGCTTCTTCAAACTGCAGAATTGGGTCATGCGATCGTCATTAGCGGCTCCCATTCCCTGCGCCCTGTTCTTCTAGCAAGCATCAAGAAACCGTCTACGGCGAACAAACGTTCAAACGGTGCATTCCCCCACACAATCAAAGCCTCATGACCTGACGATACATATCACAGTTCTTTTACCTTCCTTTATTCGTCTACTATCCTTCGATTCTATTCTTTTTTTAGTCCTCTTTGCTTAGACCGTCCAACCTTCTATTCCCCGCCAAAGAGACGATTTACGATAGTTTCCTTCAGCAACAAGTAATAACACCGTAGTTTGTCCTTTCCGAAACAGTATATCGAACGTACACATAAACCTCTCGAGCTTCAGATTCTTTCTCAGTCCACGTTCCAATACCCAATAATAGTTTTACCTACGGTCGATCGGCCATTTCAAGCGACAGTACTGCAACAACAATTCAAAGACTAGGGCGACAACGCGCGCTTTAACATCTATTGCCTAATCGATTCAATCGGAGAGTGAAGGTTCTATTTCGTGCAAGGCACGAAGCGACCTTCATCTACCATGGAAGCGCTTGTATTCCGTGATACGCCACTGGCACAGTACCTTGAAGGTAGGTTTCCCAACAAATTTCCATGAGGTTCTGCGAAAATGTGGTGGTTGACAAACACATCTGAATTATCTAGGAGAGGGAGAACCTGGGGATTGGAACATTGACCCATCAGACAACAATGACGCCAGCAGTAGGAACTCGCCCAACTTACAACCGCTGAACTTCGCTCCATCAACTCTTCTTATTCCAAAAACTAGGAAAAAGGCGCTCCGACCTTTACAAATCCAGCATCCGGGATGGTACGAGAAGGCGAACTTGAAGCAGGTTCTGTCGGGTGGACTCAAATCACGCCTTGCCGCTGGGGAAAATCTCCAATTCGTTGAACGTTTTCGTTACATTCTCGTCGCCTCGCAGCTCCTGAACGAACAAGCCTCTATCGCAAATTACGATGGCCGGGACATATCTTCACTCCCGACGCCATCGACATCCGGCCCACCGGCGGACAATAACCCGTTCGCTATTATTACTTGGTTCGGCTCACCCGGCCCCCGTTTCTACGCATATACAGCGGCGAGCATCATAATTCTCTCAATCTTGATATCGTACCTTTCGCGAGGCGGATCCGAACGGAGATTAGCCTTCGGAAAATCAAGGACAGCGATTACGTTGATGCTCTCCATGGTTTTGGCGCTACTAGTGTTCGCACACCTTCGAAGGAAGAAACTCCGACACTTGCGCACAGATGCTATCTCTGCCGCCGAGCAATTTGTCGAAAATTGCCAGATGTTCGATGTTGTTGTCGGAAACGCAATAACATTGATCCAGGAGATAGAACTGGTATCTCGAGGGTACAGACTCTCTCAGCCACTGCCACCAATTACGCGGCTTGAGAGAGCAGATAACTCCCGAAAATGCGCCCGACTGCGCCGCACCATCGCGGAGAGCTTCAAACTCAGTATCTCGCCAACTTGCCGGGCGATTGAAGCTATCTCTGCTTTCCCCAAAGTCTCAGACTTGGAAAAGTTCTATGATGTCTACGACATCCATATCAACGACTTGCATGACGCGAGTTTCGGTATCGACGAAACCGAGTTCGAGGATACAGAAAGCCTGAAGAGCCTGAAGGCGCTATTCCAGAGGCTTTACACGATCCGCAAGATATTTGTATGCCACTTGCTCGCTTTGGAGGCTAACGGTGGACACCGAGATCACACACAGTGGCACGCTGTGGGTACTCAATTGTATACTATCAGTCGTCTTATGGGAGATTTGGCGCAGGAAGCTCGTGGAATACTGACTGAGGAAACTGATTTCAAAATACCGCCCACGCCTATTGTTGGAACGACACCTGCCCATGCTATGGGTAATGGCATTTCGGCAGTTAATCGAGAAAGGTTACGACAGCAATTGAGGAAATTCAATGGTTTGTCAACCACAGTGAGGGGCTTACAGGCAAAAATGCATCTATTGAGAGAGGGAACAGACAGAGCACTGCAGAGTACGTCACAGGAACCGCTTGCAGACGGGTTTGGGCCTGAGTTGTTGAGTCAGTACGACGAGATCGGTGTCGATTTGAGAGGACTGCTTGCTGAGTGGGAAAGCGGGCGGGCGAGCCTAGCAAATGCATTGGACAAGTTGAAAGATAACGGATGTGGAGGCATCAGCCCTGCCAGCAGCAGGCCCGTCAGTATGATTTTCTCGCAGCCGATGGGAAGCCCCGGAATGAGTACTGCCGGGACCTTGGTTGGTGCGAGCCCGAGGACCAGTGGAAGCTGGGACGATGCAGAAAGAGACGCGATTCTTAGAAAGAGAATATCCATTGGCTCTGATTTCCTTAGAGCTTCGGCGGCTGGGGCTGCCGCAAGTGACGAGGAAGAGATATTCGAAGGAATGTCGGATCCGACCAAAGGACGTGAAAGGAGTAAGCTGACAAGGGAAGAGAGGATTGCGAAGATGAAAGAAGATAGACAGAAGGCTATGGAGGCGAGAAGGCAAACCGAGGCAAATATCAGCTTGGTCAGAGAACTAAGAGATGTACTGGAGAGCCGAGCCGGGGCTTTACCGTCGGCAAAGAGACGGAGTTTACCTGCAGCCAGGAGTAGGTTAAGTCTGGAGCTTATAAAAGTTGCAGAAGCGAACAGGACCGCGAATGGGCAGGATGGGAGGCTGAGTGCCCCGATTACACCTGCAACCATTGCTCCTGTGGCTGTTGCATTTCCTCCTGCACCGGCCTTTGAAGATGAAAGGTCAATAATCTCACCAGTACAGGAAATCGACTAGCACCGCCACTCAACTCCAAATTTCACAACATGCAACGAATTTAATGACGACATGAAACTTCAAAAAATAGAAAAATCACAAAACCCCATAAAAAAGAAATAACCAGGAACAGCAATAATGATACCCGTTACCTTGCTTTTTGTCGCTTCCTTTTTTCATTTGTCTAACCCAAAAACAACACAGCTTTCAAGTTTAATACCTTCCTACCGTCGAAACAAAAAGCTTTGCTTTAATAAAAATTAGAATCTTTGGTAGCATGAACCGCACCAGGGGCACTGTACAATACCTTGCTTCACATTGTTAATATGTACAACAGATTTATATCGACAGATGTCCATCGACGGAGGACGGAAGTGCCATTAAGTACTTTCAACTTCATTCCTTTTTCTTTCTCCTTCTTTTTCTTTGATTAATTGGTAATGGGTATTGGGGGGAGGGACTCTTTGCTTAGGGCTTTTTAAATTTACCTTTTTGTATATTACTACTTTGCATTGACATTATCAACTGTTCCTACTTTACTTCTTGACAAGCAGGATCGAGCAATTGCGGAACCGAAAGCCAGCGTTTTGTTTATGGTCTTTGCGCCCCTTTATGACAGTGACGGTCGTGATTAAAAGATAATGACAAGCAATACTATAAATTATGATATCGGTTATACTCGCTCTTCATATACATAAAATTCGCCGGTAATTAACTGTAGGTTAATTATTAATATAATTAAAGATATACTAACTCAATCCGAACGAAACATCAGTGCAGCAACTCAACCAAGGAGAACTGGAGGCATTGGAAACTTAACTGTCTAAGGGGCTGCATGGAGCGCGTTAGATACGCTACGAAACCTGTTTCTCAAGCCCCAATAGACCCCTTCACAGATTATAATAAACTCCTTGGCTACGATCAAAGTTATGTATCCAGCGAAGGATATTACATCGACAATTCGATCACAAATGAAATCGAACATTAAATCTCTTGTTGACCCTCGACCTAAATTCGTCGGAGCGTTAGTGATGCCTGATCAGGAACTAAACTTTCAGACAAGAAGGTGTCCCACAATATCAGTGGACTCCTGAAAGTATCAGTGGACTCACCTCCGAATTTCTTGGGATGCCATAGATACCACCGGTGCAGATAGTATATCGACGGTGGGGTTGACAGAGGCTTCCCGACCACCAACTCGACGTGTAGAACCTCAAAAAATCCACCTCTAAATTTATAAAATGACCCAAGAACGCTTGTTAAAGCCGCCACCAGATCTGCGCCCGTGATATTGCCGTCGCCGGATGAACTTGTGAGCTTATACCAGTAGTTGAATTCAATTGTATTTCCCAACCTGTAGAGATCTCCTGGTCGAACATGCGTTTCCAATGAGGCTAACCATTCTTTATTTCCCCACCCAGAGAAGTAGAGATATGTGCTTGCTGATTCTGGTGGAGGCGGTTGTAGTAACAAGATATTTGAGCCGAGATATTTTGCCGATGAAGGTTGTGTGGTAGGCAACCCAAGCGCTTTACGAACCGCTGGGAAAGCTGGTGTGGATAATTTTTGTGAAGCAATGAACTGCTTTAACTCTGTAAGACCTGTTGTTTTACCCTCGAAGTATCGCATTTGATCTATCTGAGAGAATTCGAATTGCAATGACTGGAGAAACGGAAGACATAAGTTCCCTATCCGGTTTGGCGGTAGTTTATGGTTACGAAAAGCCAGAGCGCTAAGGGTTGGTGAAGAATTTATCGTGCCGGCCCATAATGAACAGGTGAAGCGTAAGATATTGGCTGTTTTACAGGATGTTGCGATATCCGGTGGAGATGTCGTTATTACGAAATAGAGGATCCGCTCGAGAAGTTCAGGAATGTATAGGACCCTTGTGGCGGCACTCAATTCTATTGGTGTTGTTTTTGTTGTATAATTTGCGGTCATTTTAGTTTTAGGGGGGAGTTGTGGGGTTTTGGGCCTTGAACTGATCAGCTATCGGTTCTTGCAATGCGCGCAATTTTCGTGTGAAATAACTTCGGAAATTGATCTGGTGGCGGGGGAAAATGAGAACGAACGCGACTTCGATGCTGCATAATTATATTAAAATTTACTGCGGTTTTGGCTGCTACTACGTGTGCACATCAAGCACTTGCTCTGGGTCTGAAACGTTGAAGCGAAGCTTCAATGTGCGAATTTGATGCGTCATGGCGGTAGTTGACCTGTTGGATATCTGGCCAGAAAGCCGAGGCTGACTAAGAGGCTGAGTGCAACCATTTGCTGGCCCAACCTCCAAGAATACTGGATCGAGGCTCTTGTAACTGAAATTGCGGTAACTGATCAATGGTATGTGCATATATAAGTGTCCAAATATATACTGAAGCCAGTACTCGAATCCTAACTGTCGTTTATATTACTATACACAAGTCAACTCATGGCCGTCTGGCACAAACAGTTTGTATGCACGTATGCCTCTGTCATCCCCCCCATATATATAGTCGTCATTACATGATTAGCTTTTTCGATTTTTTTAGCTAATAACTTCTAAATAATCCTTAAATGGGTTTTATGAATGTAATGACTTCCATGATATAAAAGCCAACCTAGAGCAGATTAGTTTTGGGAGTATGCGAAATATGGTAGGCAATATAATTAATAGAGGTACGGATTACAAGCCAAAATAGCTAGATATCGAAGTTCGAACTGCTTTACATTGAATTCAAGTTATCGGCCCCCAACAAGCAGTTCCAAAATCGACGAACATACAGTTAATGTATTAGAATAGCCGACTGAGAATAAAAATCTATTGGCGGAATATACTTTATATACACTTTATATATCTACATATGTATCCTACTAGTGTCGGTTGCCCACATTATATTCTGCCGGCGCTGGATTGGAGGTCAAGCAAATGTATAAATGAAATTCAAAAACTGTACTTATTGAATGGCTTCATCATCGTCAAATTGATAACCCCCCCCACTTCTATTGTAAGAAGAGCTTGCGAGTGAGACTGGTGCATGTCCACCCTCCTAAAAGAAACTGCAGGTATTAAAGGTGAGTAGCCATTATCATCCCTAGGTTAGCACCTCTATCAAATAAAAACTGAATAACTGCCAAGTAATTCGACTGTGCAGCCAGTGCTAGTGCTGTTTTGCCATTGTACGCCTCTGCTTCTATATAATCAGCACCATGCTCCCGCAGTTTCAACCCCGCCCAGTTAAACAATATTAATTCGATTTAAACAGGTTTCTGTTTCTCACAAATACAACATATCTCATTTCATTAATTTTAAAAACGGTATATCTAAGCAAATCTTTAAAAAAATTCGTACGCAAGTTATTTAGGGTATACGTGAGGGTCTAGGATATGCCTCGAATATCATAAGGCTGTGAAAATAAAAAAAGTATCTAAGCATTTTAAGGACGGGAAAGTCAGTGTGGACGTTTGGTAATAACCATGAAGTGGTTAGAAATATACAGGGAGTCTTTCAAAATACTTGGCTCGTAGTTGCAACTTGTTCGTTCCAACGTATCTAGATTGATTTTGAGCTTTGTCATAATGCTCGTGTGATATGGTCTTCCCCAACCGCGTATTAACCTCTGACTTGAGAAACGAATACTATTCTCTACAAGTGTATCTAGAAAGTCTAGGCTCGAGAAAAAACCGCACATAGCTTCTTAAAAATATCAAAGGACCTAACCAATGAGCAACCCTCTGTACGGGCAGCGGCAGGCACTGCGGTCTTTGTTACTCCTATAGCCAGGGAAACAAAAGATAAGTTCGGCTGCCATAGAAACTGCGAACCTATGACGCTAAGGAATTGAGCATGTTCTAATGATACCCAATTCCCAAATGCTAGCTCAATCATGACATTTCGAAATTCCCCGGCGAACGAAAAAAAGTTGGATATAACTACTATAAGACTACTTACAACATCCTTCACAGTTACTCCTCCACCCCGAGGGTTGACGACCTTATAGTGGTAACAGTAATCATAGCCCTTGGTTACTCTGCTATAATCTTCAGGTCGAACGGAGGCCTCGAATCCCTCCAGCCAGGGCTCGTTCGCGTACCCCGAGAATCGGACATATACCGCTTCCATAGCCGGCTGAGAAACAAATACGTCCGAAGTGATGTATCCACTATAGGGTATAATTTTTGTTGTGAATTCTTCAATTTGCGGAAAGGTGTTAGAGCCCCCACAATTTTTTATTTCAGATATTCGCTCCATCTTACGGTGGAGGGAGTCGAAAAATGGCCCACAAGGCTTAAGTTGTTCAATTTTGACATATGGCCATATTTTCGGGTATCGAAAGACCGGACCTGAAAGCCGAGGAGAAGAATCAATTATTGAGCACCATCTTCGAGAAACCCCACGGAGTTTATTAACTCGTTTCCATGTAAATCCCGGGTACGGACCGAAATAGTGGTCGTTTAGTAACTGAAACGGGACAACGTCATATCGAATAATTTCTTCAAGGAGTTCTGGGAGATTCAAGACCCGATCTGCTGCAGTTGGAGTGTATGTTCCTGGGGCTTGGATATTCTCTCGGCTTTCTAGTCGGCGAGTTTGGATGTCGTTGTTGTCTCCCTTCGCGAACAGCTTTTGCAAAGCCATAGAGGACCTCAAACTCGGGTCAGATCTGGACAAAGGGCCCAGAGTCTGCTACGCAGTACACAGATGGTGGATTCCGCGAGAGGGACAATTGATCAATTGATTGCTGAAAGGATCCAAATGAAGTGTACTGGATACTGGGATCGGATACAAGGGTTTTTCTTCCAACCTAAGCTAAGGCTACACCCATCAAGTGTCCCGACTACCCAAGGCCGGCCGTGTGATTACAAGGGCTGAATCTGGTCGGGCAGCGGAAATGCAGATTTTACGCCGCGTTAAGGTATCGTCAGAATGCTGGTAATTATGGCTATGTATTGCTGATCGATTGACCAACATGTGTTCGTGCAGAATCAATTGTGACCTTCAAGTACTTGTACTCATGGCCAGTTGCGTCAGCTTTTTTATCGGTGGTCGCAATATGTATTAAGGTCGGGTTGCGGTTTGGTGCAGTTGCATGGGTTGACTGTTCTTTCGTTTTAGATCAGGTCAGCGTCAAGGCCAAGCCAAGAAAAAACGACGGGGATCTGAAGTGTGCACGTGTGCCCGAGTCCTGCTCACTGATGATCGACGCCCATATCGGAGCACACTTATCATACCGGCTCAAGCCTCGCATTCACACGGGAACATTGATATAGTAGCCTAATTCCTTAGTAATGATTTAGCCCACGATTCTGGTTCCGATCATTTCATATAAATATGTCGCAGGCAGATCTGCAGGCCGTATAAAGCATATAGGAAGATGGCCTTGTATTATATAATACGTAATTCAACAATACATGAATATTAAATGTAGAGATGGTACCCGAACATTGTTGAGGCTGGTGCGCATCTCTGGTTAGGCCTCCCAGAGTGTGTGCGAATCCTGTAACAGCATGGTATATTTATCTACCTCAGCTGACATTTTGGAATTCCCGAATAAAGGTCCCGCAAACAAGATACTGAGAATCGTTTGAATTTATGATTTCAAGACTCAATCGAGCGTTTAATACCCTCAAAATTGCTAGACAATGCATGGTGCTATAATATATATACCCAGAGGGGTATATCGTGCGCTTTGGTCTGAACGAGCTTCCCAGAAGCCCAGCAATTTTTGACCCAGTTGTACGGTGCTTTACCAGCCAGGCAGGGTAAGGTAACCACGAAGTGGAGAGCCCAGCCCATCAAGTAGAATATCTAACTTAATACATAGATAATCTTCTATGCCATCTCTTGGATCGCGGGTTTTGCAGCTGAAATCATACGGTACCAGCGTTGCTCCCGTACTAAAAATATATACACCGAGTCAATATTTCGCATTTTAAATTTATGCCGATTAAGGCATCAAGAATATTCCGAATGTCTATCTCTTCCAGAGGCACGGTTCCCAAATCATGCGGACTTGCCAACCAGGGATGGACTGCGGGCGTTCCTTTAACAAATCTGGGTCGCCTATCCAGACCTCGATCTTCAGGATCATAAAGGACCCTGACGCCAGCTTATAGAATGATTTAATAGCCTTCTCAAGTTCCTGGATGAGATCTTTGGCAGTCACGCCTGTGGGGCTGCTGACATTATAGTCGTATTCGAAATTATCGAAGTGGTTATGGACGTAGTCTCTTGGCCTCGCAATACCTTTCAAGGCTTCTAGCCAATCGTGGTCCGATGATCCGCTAAATCGCAGGTATACAGATGGTAGGGTTGGTTTAGTGATGAATACATCGGATGCGAGGCACCTTGGAACCCTTCTATTTTTCCTATAACCTTTTATTAAGGGACTATGCTCCATGGATATAGAGTGGGAGACTTTTTGAAATTCGGCAAAGCCAATAGCTTTCCTTGGCGAGTGCGACCTCATTTCCATAACGGCCGCGAGTTCATATTCAAGAGCCCTGCAGTATGGTCTACAAAATGTTGCCAAGTGCGGGTTGGTCTCTGGTGAAGTGTTGAGGGGGTCGCGAAACGCGAACACCCTTAAAGTCGGATTGTGGTCGATGGTCGTCCGCCAGGCTTTGGCCACGCGGCGAAGCTGGTTTACTCTTCGGCATCGGTCGTCATATACATAATGGAGATGAAGCGACCATATTATTATTGACTCGAGCAGTTCGGGGATCTTGAGTGCAATCTGGGTTGCACTGGGGTTTGTTGCCATTTGGTCAATTTCGTGAATAGGATTCGAATGGGGTCAGGCTTGTTCTGAAATGTTCAAATATTCGAATATGCAGGCGGCGGTGCAGCGACGGTGTGATTGTAAGACCTTAAGAGGAGGTAGAAGTTCTTCGCCTTCAGCGCCGTTTTCTGAGGCGTAGAAGTTAAAAGTTGTAGCGGTCCAGGAAACGAAAACTGAGTAGCGATCAGTATATTATATTCTACCGCGATCAATCACAGCGAGACGAATTCAATAAAATGTTGACTCGTAATATAAAAAATAGCGGGTAAATATGTCTTACAGTTGGAGACAAGATGCTGACTCTAAAGCAACCTTATGGCTGTTTGCATGGCATATTGATGAGGCTGAATGAATTTGAATGACACAGATGTATTCAGATGGTCGCGGCCGCCGAGTCAGCCCAACGTCGCAACAGCAAACAAGTGCGTGTGTGTTTGCTAAATGTATGGAAGTTTCAGGAAATAGCCCCTTACAGATCCAACAGATCAGAACGTTGTTTCAAAAGTGCAGGTCATTCGATTGGCGCTCGTAAGTCCGAGCTGCAGGTTCAGGCACCATTACTCTGTATGGCGTTTTTGTCACAGGGGAAAAATCATTTACAATTTAACCTTAAACCTATCAAAATACTATACAAAAATAATCCCGAGGTATCCCCAAACTCCAGTAAAAGAAAATCCAGGACTCTAGTCTATCTCTTAATCTTTGGCTCGAGCCATCTTAGGAATCTCACACTCTGCAAGTCAACGGCTCTCCAGAATATATCCGCCCAACAAACTGTCATGGGGAATGTGATAAATAAGAACCCCCCCACTACAACAGCACTGTAGAGCGTATCATGTCCGGATACTAGTCGCCAATCCTTTGCGCCGTTATCGTGACGCCATAATCCCACAAATTTCAAGCCGTTTACCACCACCCAGTAACCAACGCTATGTTGCATTTGGGCGTGCATTATGTAGATTGCAAATGAAATTTTTCCGAAATACTGTGAAACCTTGTTGCACAAGACAAGTTTTTGCACCCGAGGTAGGTATAATAATGCCCAAACGAGCAACATTGAACCAATGGTTTGCCAGAACTCGTGGGTTGAGTCACCGCGTTTCCCACTAGCTGGCGGGTATTTAGCGGGAGTCAGGGCGAGGAGGAATTGGAAACCAGTTGTGTATTGTGCACTAGGTATTTTGCGTGGGTAGCTCAGGAGAAATAAGCCGGAAATAGCCATAGTCGTATATAGTGCGGTCTTGAACATCGAGGTTCTGGTCCGTGTTTCTTTACTATTGGGCGGGATGTCGCTGTTTAACTCGGCGAGGAAGTACCCGAACAGAAAAAGCGAGAGTCCCCAACCACCATAGTGTAGAAGAACAACCACCGATATTGGGATCAGAATGTAAACTCGTATCCACCGTTTTAGCGTACAGGTTCCAGCGACAAAGACAAAGAGCTGAATCGAACTCTTGAACTCAACAGGAATGGTCCATAAGTGACCCTATATCGGCTGGTCGTTAGCATATACAGCAGGAAAGGCTGTGGTAGATAACTTACATCTGTAGCATATTTTCTATCGCGGAGATTAAATAAAGTGATATCGACCGCAAAGATATAAAAATCCTGGAATGCGAACGCAAGCTGTTGAAATAGATTGTCCCTTGTGGGTGGTCGTCTTTCAAGAGGTCCACTAATCCACTTTGGGTGTGATTGGTAGGGGATCGCCTCCATCAGACCCGCTGATATCATGAAAGCACACAGAAGGAAGCCTGCCGCACATGGAATATAGAGGCGCAGGTAGCGCTTCCAAACCGATGAGGAGAGATTATTAATCAGAGCTAAACCATCAACAGTGCCAGCTACCCTCGTAAGTTTTACAGCTTTTACCGTAAGCACAAAGCCTGATATTATGAAAAAGATCTTAACCATTGGCGGTCCATGATGCACAAGTTTCAGGAATGGCAGCTGAATGAAGCTAACGTTATTGATGCCGTCGTACGGGTTTTCCAGCTTCTTAAAGTATTCGTAGAAATAATGGTGGATAACAACGAAAGCACATGCGAGACCTCGTA
The DNA here is from genome assembly GCA_036872755.1 of Orbilia blumenaviensis. Taxonomy (NCBI): domain Eukaryota; kingdom Fungi; phylum Ascomycota; class Orbiliomycetes; order Orbiliales; family Orbiliaceae; genus Orbilia; species Orbilia blumenaviensis. The sequence continues at coordinate 810,713 of JAVHNS010000006.1, read as the reverse complement.
AGCCGTCCAACCAAGCTGTCGGCGCTAGCTTTTCACTAGCACTGCTGTCGCTACTTCCAAAGTATGAGGCTATGAAACTCGGGAGTAGGAAGAGCGTTGTTTTGGCCAGGATGCGTCTTAGTCGAGGTATAACGCCGAACTTGCGCTGTGTTGAGGACACCGAACCCGTCAGATAGTCGAAAAAGCTAGGTGCCGGGTCGCTAAAACCTATATTCGCCCCACAAGGTACCTTAATGTCAGCATGACATCGATCCACATAAAAGAGCGAACCAGCTTGTTCACCTCTCCCCATGATTTCCTTGAGAATCTTCAAGTATTTTCCTAGAAAAAATTGGGAAGAAAGAAACAGCACTGATGTCGAAGCAAAAAAAGCTTTGCGATATGATGTGATCGTGTATGGGTTGTAACATAGCCCTGATGTTTAGCTTTAGTACGGACCTTTGTCATTCAGCAAAGTCTCTTCAGACAGCCTTCGCTCTCCATTTTCGACGTCTAGCAGTTGTGATTCTTCAGCGGCCAAAAAATTCGGCATAGCGGCGGCAAGAAAAGTCTTCTCCTCTCTTCAGTATGTGATGCCGTATAGCTATGTATCGCGTTGTTTGCTGGGGAGCGTTTCTTGTATTCGGGTCTAGGGACACATTTGAAGGAAGTTGATGTTGAATAACAGCTGGAGTCTCTCGAAACTGGGGAGAGGAGAAAGAGATTATTAAGTAACTACATATAGACTTGTGATCTGAGATTTCATTTTCAGGGGCGCAGCAAATCCTGGTCCTGTTCGAAAAATGCCAAGGCGATATTCATATTTCTTGAGATTCCATTCGGTATTCGATGTGTCAATCAGCGCACGGTTGACGACCAACAGCCCCTCGGTTGGCCTTCAGCCCGGCATAGCCCTGGTTTGACCCTTTATGGCAGCCGGTACTTAAATCAAATCCTTCTCTAGGAAGGTAAAAGTCCTGTATATGGAAATACTAGCTATAGTCTAAGTCTACTTAAATTTGAGTATCTACACATTCTCGAATCTTATAAGCTTATAACTTTACGTTAATCTCTATCAATATGATTCATCAATGCTCTTAGTACACCGGTTTGAATTTTGGAATTCTATGGATATCCCAGCCGACCGTAATAGTTATTTAGCAATGCGATGGCGTGCACGTGCTGCCGTGCCTATTTGTCTGTAGGGTACTATTTCCTGGTATTGGCTGGCCGCTGAGGTATTAAATTTAAAGCCTGAAATCATCAAAACTTTAATGTTCTTAGCCGCCGAGACCGCGAGATATTGGGTCTAACCTTATTTCTACAAGCGCAAGCATCACCAGATGATTGTTTTGTGTTGTTGTGTGGTATATTCGTTTCATCTTGTTCGCCTAAGGAAAAATTGTTGTCCAAGCGTTTTGGATCCATGGACCCAAGAGATCGTGTCCGGCGACGTCTGACAGCTTGTTGACGGCTGGGCATTGACATGATGTAACACAAACTATCAAGCTCGTGCCACACGTTCGGCTTCCCTCTTTAGCGAAATACCAGACCATAGAGAAATAACAGATTAAGCGGTCTTTCTTGGTCAAGATAACTCTTCGACTTAGAACACGCCCTCAAAAATCGGGTCGAGAAATATTCCAAATCTTGCTCTCATCGACCGGCGCGCCTGCAAGGGCCGTAGGGGTGACACCGTGATATCCCTTCGGGTTTTTCCTCCGTGTGTTTGCGGAGGATTTTTCCTATATATACAGAGCGTTCTTCGCCAAATTCACACCAGGGCTAACGGTATCTACGGTCTACAGACACTGAAACTTTGCGACATAAAGTTGGCTACGCGAAATTGAGGTTACGGCACAAGATAGAACGTATGGATCCCTTGATTTTTATAGAGATCCATATTTAGACCCTGGTCTGGTACGAGGCTGGTAGTTAGGGCCTGGTGTTAGCTAGGTTGGATTTAAGACAGCCAAAAACCTGCCGTTCTTGCTTATTGTGTCTCAAAAAATAAGGAGACGACGGACCTAAACTAGGAGGACTCTGCAGGAGGCGGGAATTTTAAAAACAACTAGCTAAATATCGACACAAAAGTAAGTTGCTTTTCACGAGCCCGAGACATACAATTCGCAACACTGCAAATGAGGTTTTTGAATGACTATGTATGTTTTCATTTAGTGCCGGAAATTAAATAAGAGAACGGAATTCAACAGAAAACTATCCTGAATATATACAGGAAAGTTTAAAGCTTCGTACTCAATATTAATGCCGGATATCGCGAACGATTTAAAAAGAATAGCTACACGAACTAGTTAACTTGGGCACCGGTTATAATGATTCGAAGGTACGGATTATGTCATGGCTTTTAGTGTTGCTTTAACGTTATACTCAGTCATAAAATTTGAAGTTAATGGCCCTGTCGATATTTCAGAGCAAGGCCTGGAGGTTATCAGGTCTAACAATAGACTAGACACCGAATTTGAACCCTTGGGGTCCATATTCTTCGAAAAGTAGGCACATAATTCGAAGCGCCAATCTAGCAAGCTTTATGTTCGGCGTCGGGGCTCCCCGACTATTTCCGTGGCGGAAGAACTTAACTCTTCATTGCCAGGGGTTTCCGAATTATCAATCCGGGTTCCACGTATGATTCCTGCTGTAGACCTTAGGTCCTCCATTCCTTGTAAATCTTCATTTGGTCGTGGTCCTGTTAAGGTTGAAGTAGTTAGTATGAAATCTTTCAAAGAACACGAGGAGAATCGATCAAAGGGCACTAGATTTTGAAAACTTACCAGGGTTTATAGATCCAGAGAATTCCTAGTCTATCGTCTGATTAGGCGAAAATAGGACGGCCTCGATCGAGAACATCTAGGTTCTCGAGCTCACGGGCTGAATATATGTCACCACAGGTCGCATAAATATATATATTGGGTCATAAGCGGCTAGCTACGGGCATAAAATATCGGTTCTAATTATTGCGTGGGTTGGTCCGCAGTGTGCTGGGCCGTGGGATTGGGTGCTGAAGATCTCAAAGATGCCTTTCTGGCGTTCATTATCAGCACATATAAGGCCCACGTGTATGTTGTCCGCCTATGAATACATGTCGCCTAAATATGAGAGTTATCATATCTACTGATATTTGACTGAAAGTTGAAATTAGCTCTGCAGTTTCGTATAAATTAGAATATCTTGATGCTATCGACTGCTCCGCGTATTTGACCAACCCCCTCTATAATTACCATTACAGGAATTAGTATGATAAGGAAGGCGGTAGGAATATTGCCGTCAGATCGTGCTAAAAAGCCTTGATTAGATCCCAGGTATCCACATAGGCGCTAAAAGTAGCGGTAGTTAGAGTGCTGCGATTAACGGTCGTGAACTTACGTTTGAACCAGTGGCGATCCCATAACACTCTTTCCTTTTCAAAATTTGTGGGGCCATCGAAGTCCGGAAGTACACCCGGTTTCCGAGTTTGTAGGCTAACGCTCGTAACACAGAATTCCTCTTTGAAGGAATATAGTTCATTGATTGTTGCAATGATAGCATGGAAAACATCATTACATCTTACACCGTGGGCATTATCGAGCCGACGATAGTAGCAATAATAATGATGGCCGTCTATTCTAACCCTATCGGATCTGGATTGGGCCAAAGAATTTATTTTCGTTAACCACTCCGCACTCCCATATCCATAGAAGACTAAATGCACCGATGAGCTTGCTCGTTGCGTAATTTGCAAGTCTGGTGAAAGCGAGGTTTTGTTTCCGATGGCTTTCTGGAAATGTTGGAATTCCCCGAGCCCTGGATTATCTCGATCCCTTTCAATTTCAATGGTTCGTATACCCTCCAGCATTTGCTTCTCGAGAAATTTGAGGTAACCCTCACACAAATCTGGGATTTCGCCCTCCGTAAATAACCGAGGATTGCGAAATGCAATCGTGCTGAGGCTGGGAGATGTATCAATAAATAGTCGCCATGTTTGAGACACTCGACGAAATTTATTGATATCTTTAGTCGTCACGAACTGGAGTATCTTTTCGAAAAGTTCTGGGAGACTCAAGACCCTGGATGTTGCGCTCGTGTCGTCATATGCTAGCCGTTTCTTTAGCGACCACCCTGTGAGAGACAACATCGGTCATACCGTTGGCGTCGTTTTAGGGGAGCGGGTTGCCGGTTGTTCTATAAATACCGCTAGATTCCTAATGTGGTCGAATTTTGTGGCCAGCGCAGGTTATGCGAATATTTGAAAAGGAGGCCTCATAAAGTTGCACTGGTTGGGATCATGCAAGACAATCGTGAACCAGGCCGGCAGAGCAGCGTGGTTCACAGCCATCTGGATTTCGTTTCCAGCATCCCCTCACTCTTCCCCAGTTTGGTTAGTTCCACGCGAATTATTCTTGGCACTTTGGAACTATAGCACAACTATCGCTATTGATCGTGATATGTCTGACCACATGCACCTGGAGCGAGATCTCAGTCAGGATCAAAGAAGGGGCGGATGGACTTATCTGTTGTGAAATTAACTTTAGAATCTGGGTAGAGCTATAGAGATGCCCTAGTTAGTCAGCAAGGTGGATGTTCCACAGCATGTTGCCTATTTCTCATACACCCTGGGAAAACACCACACTAACCAGCAATGTAGTAGTATCTTGTCTTGTTTGATCACCCCACAAAGCCATATCCGGGCGGATGCGATCGGTCTCGCAACGATAATATTCCAATGACTACGACAGAACCCGAACAATTATTGTATCGCAAATCGCTACGATGTGAAAAAAGGCTGAGGGTTCAACAAAAGCAGTGGCCCCGCGATACACTTTGCCTGAAGACCGATGCACCCGTGATTTCAAACTAACTTTAGGTCTAGCTGAGAGTCTTGGGTCTCGTAATTGGACTACCACTAACGCATGCCAAAAAATGTGCCTGGATGTCATTCGTTTAAGTCTTAGTTATAGCATACACATACCTTGCGGGCGGTGTTCTGTTTTCTGCCCAAGTTCTCGTTCTGCATTTGTAAGTTTGAATCTAAAACCTAGTTTTACGTACTCGTTCAGCTCACTTCTTGATAAGTCACGCCTAGGTGTACCTGGCCAGGCCTGATCCTGATGTCTGCAATCGATATCCGTTCGAAGTCCCTTTATCATTAAGTGATCTTCTAGGCTCATCCCTGCATACAACCTACTCGTGGAAATATTCATATTGTAGGTCCATACTGTCTATTGGCTGAAAAACCCACAAGGCTGCAAGGAGAGCATCTATGCATAAATTCCGGGTCATAGGAGACAACGCATTGCATGATCTGTTTCTTCACTTTTCCGGGCTACCTAAGCGATTATTTTGAGTGCTGGCTGTGGAGGTTTATGAGCCTTTGTATTGTTAACTCTGGATCAGGAAGTTCAAAACAAAGTTTTAGGTACCCTTGAGGTCTTTCCGTGTACCGACGGAATAAGTAATCCGAACTTCGCTACCCAGGTCGCTTGCCCATAGTCTTCGCATCAGAACGGCCAAACCGGTTAGTACTAACATGTAGTTGGATGCAGGGCTTGTCCCTTCGTAACGTCATAGGGATCATCCAAAAAACAGATGCCGTTCGGAAAAGGCTTTCGCAAAGCAAGTGGAAGAATAAAATATGATCTTGGCTCCAGATCCGCCGCGACCTTGGGAAATGTATCTATTTCTGAGTAGATCTGCAATGCTAAGATACAAAGTAACTCGAACATCATTGCGGAGCCTATGTCCTATTGTGTGCGAATCCTACAGGCATGCATATTGAATAAATGACTTTTATATGATCAGTTTGCTTTCAGAGCCGTTCTCCGTGGCTCGATAGTCCTAATTATATTTTGTTTTCCGAGTATACCACTACTAAAGTTCTACCGAAATGTATTTAAGTTTCTTTACTGCAATATTGATATCTGGGCCCCTGCGGAATTCTATCTCGGCCTGTACTTTGGGCGAGGTTAATTATTGCCTTGCGACTCAGCCCCACGAAGTGGGCAGATATGCCATCGGTTACTTGTGACGGCATATCCCTCTGCCTTGATAAGGCAATCTATTTAGTTAAAGACTTGGTTTTATTAAGGCGGTCTTGATAAACTTAGATAATTTCATTTTATTACGGTGGCAATGACTGGGAATCTGTCGCCTGTATGTATCTAATTCAGCGTGACTTGCCGCTGCGGAAGGCTACAACAAGGATTGTAGACGGGACACAAAACCGGCTAACATTCATGGAACTCCCCCAGCATACTAGGTTCTACTACCCGGATATGGGTATTGATGTATCAAGATCTCGAGATCCGGATGAGAATGTCGAAACCCGCATGCGCAATCTAAACTCCAAGTTCGGGTATTAACAGCTTGTCTAAGGTAAAGGTTTCCCAGTTTGAATCGAGATGTCATCAATGATCAGCTAATCGATAAGCATCATGGAAGTATGTCTTAGTTTGTTTATACGTAAATTCACGATATCGAAAAAGGAGACGCTCGAACAAGATTTCTATAAATGACCAAGAAGTCCACCATTCATTCAACATTAGCACCACCACAGCAGCAAAGCATCTTTGGGGAACCACAGCCTCTACGGCATTATCATAGTCTCTCGTTTTTGATTAGCAACTCTTTAGTTGGATCTTACATTCCTTTTCTCTCGCTCTAAAGGCTTACTACCTGCTTTACTTTGAAGATGCACTTCCCCATCTCTGCAGCCACTGCGGCCGCTATCTTCGCCATTTTAGTGGATGAAACCTCTGCTCATTGCAGATTCATCCACACCACCGGCGACAAAGGCGGCGATGGCCGTGGTTTGCTTTCTACATGGACTCATCATGGCAAGAACGATGTTGTCGGCCAAAAGGAGGCCACTATTTTCAGTGACCCCCCAGTTCCTAACCCCAAAGTTCAACGGCTTTATTTGAACGAGGGCTGTGGCATGACTCTTCAAACCGTCGACCTATGGTGGAAAATGTTCGGTGGCAAGAACCCAGAGGATGGGTGGAAATACCAAGAAACTCTTTCTAATAGGCCTGGGATCACGAAGGAGGCTTGGGTTCAGACGTGGTGGGAGACTTTGAAGCAGTCTGATGGCGAAGTACTACCCGTAGTCAGTGCTGATGGCACTGGTTGGCTTCACATGGTAAACCAAAATACCTATCCCTCAAGGCACAGCGCACTGGTGAGATATTAACTAGGATTCCAGGCTGTTCTCCAAATCAATGAAGATGGCGCAGGCCCTTTTAGGTGTAGAGTCGACCCAAATGGAGATGGCAAATATCCATGGGGCTGGGAGCCAGATTCTAGATATTCGGCGCAGCCACAGCCAAACGATGGCGGAGCTGCCAAATCATTCTGGCCGGCTGGAAAGCACAAGGCCCATTTGCTGAAATGGCACGCACCTAAGGGCCTGGTCTGTAACGGCAAGTCTGGTAAATACAGCAATGTCTGTATCATGCGGTGCGAAAATTATGCAACGTAGGTGTATTCCTTAAAAGTATTCGTGTGTGTCTTGGTGAGCATGGGGCCGACTAATATATGCTATCATCTAGTAACGGGCCGTTTGGGGGTTGTATTCCATTCAGGACTGTTAACCAACCGCCAGAAATTAGGCGAAGACCACCAAAGCCCATTGATAAGCCAGTTGAACATCCAGAGGTCATTGACTACGAAGATAAATCGAAACCTGTGCAGGCAGCCGATGGCGGATATTATAAACGTGATCTCCACGTCATTGATGCGGATAAAATTCAGACTCGCAGCGAACACGAGGGAATTATCGATACAAACGAAAAGCGAAGCGAAGAGCCTGAGAAACGTAGCATGGGACAGATGCGGGAGCAGAAGCGCAACGAAGAGATGGCTAACCATCAATTCTTAAAGATTAAAAGGAGTGTTCGAAAGGCACTCAAAATGGCGAGACGTATGGCGGCTGCAGAGCCTCCCCATGTTATGAGCCAAGCTGAGGAATAGGGATAGAAGTAGCTGCCATAAATTACAAGCCTTTTGCACTAATAATCTACGGTGTCTAAATGGTCAGTGCCCGCCTGTAGTTAGAACGCTGATCATGATGCAATTATTGATACGAGATGCCAATGCTAGCTAGCTAGTTCTATTTCTACATAATACTTATCCGTCGGATAAAATTCATCCAACAATCCTGAAGTCTGGTCTTATCGCCGGGCCATCGATCCCGGACCTGTCTGAAATTTAGAGGGATCAAGATGCATTGTCTAGCTATAGCTCATAATTAACATGTGAGGAGTAACATACCGCCAAAGTGTTGAAATTGTTGGAAAGCGTGTTTGTGACACAGACATGATTTGCCTTGGCGTTTCTTGGCGCGACAGCAATGGGTTGTTCGCACGTACTAGTTAGTGAACCCTGCTCGGCCTCTGATCAATGTAGCCTGACCTGGCCTGGCCGTCTGGACCACCTGCTCGAGGCTGGCTGGCAATCATAGTGGATCGCGGTCGAAATTCATCAATTGTCGGAATTCGAATTATCGCATGAAAAGTTACGCGTGATATTTTTGCCACGGAATGGTTATTTGGCCCTGTGGTCAACATGATTTTGTGGGTTTAAGTAAACCGGGCTAAGTGCGTACGATATCCGAGCAGCTAAGCTTAAAAGTAGTACATCTTTCCCGAAAGCACGTGGATTATGTGGATGTACATGTGTAGAATACCTGCACATGCAGATCTATACCGATACCTTCCACTGTGAAGTTTAGAATATTGGAGGATGCGTTTATAAAAGCACAATGAGGTGAGGCCTGCCTCTGGTATTTGCATTTTCATAACGATATTCAAAGAGATACTTATGCATATATGCATATCGACCCTGAATCTGGGGCTGTGGGATCTAATGGTGGTGTATATGGATGAACGAGCTGTTGTTCTGAGTATGCGGCTTGCATATAACTTGTGGATTTTGTATACGGTTTTAGACAGCGGCAAACCCATAAAACATAGTAGAATGGCTCATGGAATATTTTTTTTCTTGAACTCGGCGACTATATCCCTGTAGTCCGCAACGCCATACGGCTCCCACAGTTCCTTCCACCAGTTGCCTTTGCGCTGGCAGTTGAGCCCCATGTCTGATAGAAGCGTATCAAAGTACGGTATTATGTCAAAAGACGTATCCATGTATTTCGAACCATGTGAAAATGGATACCTTAGCCGGTTCCACCGCATCCATATAATGGCTTCTTCTCGACTAGGGTTTATTGTTTGTGGTAATGTGAGCTTGTCGTGAAGAAAAGCGATAGCCCAGAGTGCCTGTATCTCCGCGAGTGCGACGGTAGGTATAGTACTACAGCGACCCAGAAATGCGATATCTTTAGTAACCTTCTGGTCGGCCTGGTTCGGAGGGGCGATTCCTCGATAGAGGCACCAGGGTGTGTATAGCTCTCCATCTTCGTCCGCGCCGAATTCGTTAGATCTGGATCTTCGTGGACCTACAGGCGCAGACCGAAGGTATGGAAAAGTGTTCAGTATACGCCGATCTGCATGTATGCATTGAGATTTCCAATCAAGGATCCTTTTCGAGTCGATGATTTTAGTTGGCAGCCCCAGTTCGAAATTAAGTTCATCTGGGAAATGGATTGGGGAAGTCCACTTCCAGCCCGAACACCAGACTAACGCATCAGTTTGTACAGAGCCGCCATTCGAAAAATGTATTTGATCGATGGACAGTCGAGCGACATCTTCCCGATAAATGGATATCTGGCCGGATCTTATAAATGAATATAAGTCGTCATCATAATTCAAAGTACCGGCGGAGCTAGCTTGCCATTGGAATCTGCAGAGGATTAGTATATACGTATACCTGGGTATATATATCTAACCAAGAATTCGAAAGTTCCTGGTATGTGACTCGGATATGAAATAGAGATTTTATTCGTACTTACTCGAAATCGGGCAATGCTTTTCTTGTGCTTTCGCAACGCTTCACTCCCGTAGAATCCAGAATCAAAGCTCCCAAGAGATACCAAAAGAGATTTACGATGAATCGGCCGAATATAGTCTGATGTAGGAACCATCGAATCAAGCCGTATCCATCTGCATTGCCCCAAACACAGGGAGAGAAGAAACTAAATGCCCTCGTTGTTGCCATTGCCTCGACTTGAACTTCTTGGCCTAAGAACCGAGTATGTGGGGAGGTCATCCAGAAAACTCCGCTACCCTTCCGCTGAACAACCCAGTTAACTTTTTTTCCTGCTTTCGCATTCCAGTATACAGAATCATGAGCTGACTTTGACCCTCCAACAACCGTGATGGTCTTTGATTTAGCATCCTTGATGAATGCTGAACTCTCAGCATTTGCAAGATCTCGGTATCCAACTATAGGCCCCGTGAACTCCCTACGGCCAGATATATCAGAATATCTTGGTATTGAGGTTATACCAGTTGCCATGATGAGCTTTGAACAAGAAATACTTTGAAACCCATCAGGGCCTTTTATTTCTAGCAGCCATCCACTATTCAGAGTGGGTTTTGCGGAAATCACCTTCACCCCAAAGGAAATACGTGATATAAGACCAAATCGCTCGGCATTGCGTTGAAGATATTTTTGTACCACAGGGGCATCAATATGTTTGCCTGGCTGAACATCGAATTCTCGAGTTGTCAATGGATACCAGGAATATTCGAATGTGCCGAGGGTGTTTTGAGTTTTCAGTCCTGGGCACAGGTTTTCAACTGCCCAGACACCCCCCACGGTCAAATTCTTTTGGCAATAGTCAGCGTTATGTTGGTATGGTGATTCTAGACATTATCAACTCACAGCATCTAGAATTAGAAAATTACCATTGGGGTAGAGGTCCCTGTAGATTTTGGCAGCAGCTATTCCTTGCCAGCCTTCAAGAAATATTAAATATTAGCGGCAATGGAACAGTCAAGTTTCTAGGGAAATTTTGGCTATGCTTTTACCTGCGCCAACTATAATAAGGTCTTGGTGCTCTGGCATCTGAGAAAGTGTAATATACCGCTTTGCAGGAATTAAATTGTTCTGACGAACTTATGTGGCGAGGTTATAGCAGCGTATTTCCAAGCTTGAAGATTTTATCACTGCTGCATAACTATATTCTCGAGCTCTCGGATAATCATATATGGGAGTCCTGTTCTAGGAGGTAATGGATATCCACCGCCCTGCTCGACTTTTCAAAGTTAGTTCGAGAATGCGCGTGGTGATTGGCTATTAAGTTATGTAATAGCTCGTGAACGCTCGCATATTTCGGAATATTCGAATATGCGGAACCGGTAACGGGTAGGTTAAGCAAGTTTATGGTCGGAGATATATATATATATAGCTTGGTTTATGTTGAATTTACTTTCGATCAGAGCGAAAATTCCCTGCTTGCATTCGTATCTCAATATCAATAGATTTTAGGAGTATCGTTTTGAATCACTGGCCCCAGTTGTATACATGGATAGCCATTGATCACTAAGCACGAAAGATATAAAAACGCCACATATCCGGTTAGAAGAATATTCTTGATATGAACAACCGTAGCATTTTCGCAAGTAGGAATCTAGGCAAAGAATGTTGTCTCCCCACGACTAATACAATTAGGCTTTTCTGAATGCAGAAGGGCGAGAGCATTCCGATGGAACTCGGCAGATCCGTTCCGTCACATGCATCAGAGTTACATGTAAGTACATACCTAGATCAATATGCATGGATATATTGCAGGATCCGATCAAATCTTTTCCATTTTAGGCCGCCACACGCGCATATGTCTGTTTGTGGAACATGCGTTAACACCACATTAAGTTTGAACCAATATATTTCGATTTTGTGCACGGTAACTGCCCTATCGAATCTCTGAATTCGAATTCGCCCAATATAACAGTAAAAAGGAAAGGAAGAAAGAAACAAGGAAAGAAAACTGAAACGGAAAAACAATGCAGAGTGATATTATGAAGAGTTGTATGTGTATGAGATGCCCATGCGCGCGTGCCCGCGAATGTATCATCCGAATCAATACTCTAATGGGCCTTCTCCGCGGACTACCCCACCAAAGCAAATCTTGTCATATCTGGGGCAAGCATAAATAATCGTTAACTAGTTAAATTGCTGACGGGCTGGTATAACCTTCCTGAGTGCTTGACTTATTGATAACTACACGACACCATTTAGAATAAACGACATCTAGTTACCTAAGCCAACTTATTTGGTAGATTTAGGGTCATACTACGTTCAAAACGTTCAGTTGCAAATCAAAGGGTGATCATTATGCTATCCTAATATAAGCTAACTGGTTAAGAGACTGGATCATTGTGTTCTTTCGGGCTCTACCCCATGACCCTTTTACATGAAAATAGGAGAGAACTTTTTTCTCTAGGCTTAAGAGTAGACAGGTTTGTGGCTGGATCTATAGCTCGATTGTGTGACCGAACTTTTGAATTTTCGTCTGTAAATAGGCTAACAGTTCCACTGGTGCCAAAGACTCTGCCCCTTCAGTTTTACCTTTACAGGCTGAAGGCTTCATGGTCAAGACCTCCCTCACCTTAACTTGATCTTGCGGACCACGTATACCGGCTACTTTATCAGGATTATTCGTCAACAGTCGGATTCCCGTTTCCCCGTCAAGACCGAGATCACAGAGAATTGATGTTGCGACCCCATACGTTCGGTCATCTGCCCCAAAACCAAGTCGCTGATTTGCTTCGACGGTATCGGCGCCCTGATCTTGTAAGTTATAGGCTCGTAATTTATTCTCCAAACCTATTCCCCGTCCTTCTTGACGCAAGTAGACAATTACCCCATGTGGCGTTGTAGATTGACAAATGAGCCTCGCTGCTGCCGTAAGTTGATCGCCACAGTCGCACCTGTTGGACCAAGCGGTCTCGCCTGTAAAGCATTCAGAATGAACGCGTACTAACGGTATCGTGTCCCCTGGGCCCAGGTTTTCTCTCTCAGCGGAATTTTCTCCCACAGACCCCTTATTACTGTTGCCAAGAAGCATTGTTCCTCCGAAAAAATGGGATTGTTGATGACCAGCTCCCCGTAGTAGTCTCGATGATGGAGTATCATCTGGGCGATAGGCGGCTAATGATTGTGAAGCTATGGCATTCCCAAAAACCATGGCGAGATGCTCCTTATCGTCTTGGTCATTTCGGTAGAGGTGTAAATACATATCCGTTCCAAAGGGGCTAAATATGAAAGTAAATCAACTGCTACAAACCCGAAAGGAAAGTTTAAGAACTGAATGGGAGTATACTAACGTTGGCAATCTCGCTCGAACCAGGCATTGCACAGAAGGCAAACAATTTTGCGATGTTATTTTTGCTCCTTCGAGACTGTGTGCTTGTTTCTGGAGAGTCTGGCTAAGGTCTGGTCTTGCAATAGTCGACAAAGTGTTCAATTTTATAGGTGCAGTTTTGAATCTTGGAGCATATAATCCAGAGACAGGAGATACGCCAGGATATCGTACATGGCTTCTTATGATACCCAACCCGGCCTAACTCTGACTGTAAGTATAATTCTTGAAATTAAGGAACCACACGAGCTTAAATACGATCGCAAATGTATGGGGCCCTCAGGGTTATAGTCGACTTTTATAGGACATTTTTCTTTCTATAGGGGCCTGGGGTAACTAAAGGGGAGAACTCACCATAGTACCAGAACACCTCAGAAACCTTTGTGACAAAGTCATTTTAATGCCGCTGATAGTAGAATATTTTGATGTATATTGATCTGACTGGGTATAGTCTTTTACTATGCGAGAGCGATAGTAAGTAAAGAGTAGGATGGCTTTGCAGCTTTGGAAATTTAGCAAGTTTCTTTCTTAAGTCTTTGGAGGTGAATTATGTAGCTTGGATATTGTGCCCAGCACTAAAGAACCAGCGCACAATTAAAATCCGGATACATGTAACTCAACTACTTTAGCTTCTTTGATGAGGTATTTTATAGATCTAGGATTCCTGTGTTACACATCGATGTATTTTCAATGTGTGCGAAACTATTTTCCTTTTCGGAACGCGGATAGGTTCTTTAACTTGCATTCCGTAATCGCCGCATTCAAACACTTCCTGGGATTTTCAATTCAGATTCAGAAGCCGGCGAAGGCCCTTAATATCGCACTGGAAACTAGCACGTAGCGGGAAAAACAAACGGCTGGCTGGTCTGAGAACAAATAGTTTCCTGCGTATGTATTTTTTAGCATCGCATTTTTGCATTCATATATGCATGCTGCATATGCATATGCATATGGTGGTTTTCTTTGATTCTGGTGTTTGCCTGGTCTCGCATAAGTACCAGATAACACAGGAGAAAATTGTTCGCGCGAGAAAACTAGTTGCAATCAGCACATTCTTCTTGGATTTTTCTCCAGCTCACTTCTTTTGAAAGTGACCAGGTTCTAGATTGCGGTTTTCCCTTGCACAAATCTCGGGAACGTGAATTTTCCTGCCCCCAAATATAGTCTCCCTCAAATTCTAAAGATACATATACCACCTTAATCACCTTATGAATATAAGAAAATACTTGAATGAGCATATATCTGCTGATATCAAAATCTCTACCATTTCTTTGGTCCACATATATTGAAGCTACACTATTATATTTGAACTATTCTTAGTCAGCCGAGCCAGCGCATTTTCTTTCTTCGTTTCTCTTCTCTCTATATACACAGAAAGAAACGAAAACAGACAACATGGTTACCACGCAAGACGCAGACTTTTACTCTTCTCTAGGCTCAAATTATGAAACGGCATTTGGGCACGATTCTGGCCTTGTGAACTTCGTTCATAAAATTCTGGCGCATCTACCCCCAAGAGCGTCTGTTCTCGATATTGGATGCGGAACAGGGAAGCCCGTCGCCTCTACTCTGGCCGAAGCTGGCTGTTCTGTAACGGGGATTGACATATCTGGCGTAATGGTTGAACTTAGCCGCAAAGCGGTCCCAGATGGCAAATTTGAAGTTGCGGATATGTTGCAGTACGAGCCTCCCGAAGGGACCCAATTCGATGCAGTGCTGAGCCTACTATCGCTTTTCGCACTCGAAAGGAAGGACATTGAGAAAATGGCCAAAAATTGGAGCCGCTGGGTGCCGGCTGGCGGGATCTTGTCTGTTGGCTCTGTTGCAGCCGAGGATTGCAAACCTATGGTTCAGGATCATCATTACGACAAAGACGGCTTGTGTGCTAGAGGCATTCCTTTTCGCTTTATGGGGAATGATATCACGCTCGACTTATTTACGAGAATTGGTTGGGAGACAATTTTATCACAGAACGGGTTCGAGATTATTGATACAGCAACAGATCTATTTACCCCGCCTCGAGAATCCCAATGCGACGAGGAAATGCATTATTTTATATTAGCGCGGAAGATAGCGGCATAGGGGAAGCTACTATACTTACAAGCTTATCGCCTGTTTATTGGGCCTATTTACCTCAGATATGCTAATGTCTATTGATTGTAACTAAAATCTTGTTAGGGTCTAGATTAGCTAGGTAGATATTTTCTCGCGACCTCAATCGACTTCTTAATGCGGACGTGCCTTTTGTCATAATTATTTGCCCGTACGTGACCATAGCGTATTTTTGTCATATACTTGTCCTCCGATTGCGCTCATGCAATGCAATGTGTTTTACAGTGGGGGCGTACAGTTATTCGTGTACCCCGTTAAATTGATATTTAGATATCTATCCTGTCGATCAGTTGGCTGCGAGATGAACCAATAATAATCTGTCTTAAGTGTCGGAAAATACCTAGGTACTCCTCGAATACGCGATCTGAGTTACGTAAACTACACTGCTAGCTGGTGTAGACACCTTTACACCCTTGCATCGTACTCCTTTTCGAGTTTCGCAAGCTCAACCGCAACTCGTGTAGCACGCTTCACGTTGGTTTGTACTAATGCACGGTTGGCCTGCAGGACCTTATCACCACTAGCTTCCTTTATTTTAGCAAGGATAAATGGTGTATTTTCGCTCCCCTGGTATCCTTCCATAGAAGCAAGATGAATACTCTCGTCAATGACACCATCCAGTTCACCCTTTGCGATCGAGAATTCTACTGGCACCGGATTGGCAAGGTGAATTCCGGTATAAACTGGTAATTTTGATTGTGCATCTATAATCTAGTTAGGATGAGTAGCTGGGATAACTGGGAGTCACTTACAAATAATCGCTGCTGCTTCTTTCTCATTCGCAATTGTGCGTGGGCTCTTCACACCACTGTCTCTTGTATAAAATGCTGGGAAGTCTACAGAACCAACACGACCGTCTGCAAACGTACCTACACAGACGCCTTGTGTTTCCAGATATTCAAGCGTCAGGCCAATATCCAAGAAGTTTTTGCACCCACTGCTAATAACCGCAACGGGTGTACGACCGAGTTCGGTGAGATCAGCTACCAGTCCGAGAGGAATGTTAACGCATTGGCCGTGTTCGCTAAACAATGCATAACCATGCATGAACGGCAGACTAACCGGAAATATCCATAGAGGTCTGTCCACCACGATGGACACCGCCTAGACCACCTGTGCCAAGGATTCTGATCCCAGCCAAGTGTGCTAAAGCCATAGTTCCCGAGATCGTTGTCCCGCCATGGAGATGCTTTCCCGTGGCACCCTAGCAGTTTTGGATGTTAACCTAATACGAAAATGTGTTGTGTGCCGTGTGGAAAATCCACGAACCAAACCACAAATATAACCCAAATCTCGCCGAGATACTTTAAGTGCACTTCCTGTTTCTGCAGTAGATCCTAGTTCCACGAGTTCCTCGGATGTCATTCCTACCCGAGCAATTCCATTTAGAATCCCAATTGTTGCGGGAACCCCACCATTTCTCCTAACTATTGACTCAAGTAGCGCAGGTAGTTTCACACACTCAGAATAAGGATACCCTGTTATATACATCATTAAAAACGGCTAGCGGAGTTCAGGGCGTGACAACTTACCGTGTGTGTAGATAGTAGACTCCAGAGCGACTACGGGCCTGCCAGTGGCAATCGCATCGACTATTTCTTCAGATACTTTTAGAAACTTGCTGTGTAGTTTCCGTGAGCCTCGAGCTAATGAATTTGGGGCCCTGCTGCCCAATAACTTTGCACGGCACATGAACATTGGTTAAGTAATTTAGCAAATGTTGTCTATATTTTGCGGGACGGCGGTGAATAGAACTATAGAAGATGCAGATGAGGCTTGTGCTTGATAAGAAATTCGAACTTTGAACTTCCTCTCTTTTCAATTCAGGTCATTAATTGTGCAACTGTGTTGGTGACAAATCTAGGTGCCGTTGTAAGGGGCTGGTGTGTTACAAATATCGCAAGCATGCATATGCATAGGCAGATGCAAACGTAGCACAAGAATGTGACTAGGCACAAGGTACATTACTGTCACACGCTAGTATGTGCAAGCGGGCTTCCTAACCTCTAGATTCGATTATCCTTGTCAGACGTTTTTCTAAATAATTCCTTCAATTAACTCAGCCCTCAAACCAAACCGCCCTTACCGACATACTTATAGCAGTATCGGTTCAGCTGGTTTTTCTCGGTGGTATACTTAGGTATCCACTGCAAATACTAGAGTGCATAAAAACAGTTTCCTCAGTAAATTGTCCTCGCGGACCGAAGATAATGGATCCCCGATTGGAGGCCGCTATCGAGCGTGGTTTCGATCCTCAGGCGGTTTATGATCCCGATTTAACGGAAGTCAAGGAGCCCATGAAAACTATCCTCGAGAAATACAGTAATATACCAGAAAACGAAGTGCTAAGTCATATCAATAGACTGGTATGTTCGAACTTTCTGACCCCTTGACGCAAATCCATAAACCATACCAGGAGCAGCCGCTAACTATCTGCGCAGCGGAACAGGGCCTTCTCAATAGTATGTTTGCTGTAATAATTTAATTTTATTTGTTTTTAGATACATTTACCGTTCACACCAATTGCGGGCCATATGGTTAATGTAATCCGCATGCCGTAGTATCCCTATGTGTGTGTTGGGAGTTTTGCATTCGCCGAAACCAAAATTCATCTACTTCCATGCTATAATGAGATTCTTGAGAGAATAAAAAGTGGTCAAAAATTCTTAGACCTTGGTTGCGGGTTCGGACAGGAGATACGGAAACTGGTAAGGACTTTCTACTCTCTGTCTCTTTTCTGTTCCCGAAAAACAAAAAGACGAAGAAGAAAAGGATGAAACCAAAACCAATGCTAAAGTGTTATCCATAGGTATATGATGGTATTCCTTCAGGGAATACGTTCGGGGTAGATCTCCACCTGAAGTTTGTAGATTTGGGCTATGAACTTTTTCGAGATCGCTCAAGTCTGAGAACCGAATTTATTGCCGCGGACATTCTCGAGGATGCGTCAGATCTCGTATCAAAACTTACAGGCCAGATAGATATTATATATGCGGCGCTTATCCTTCACCACTTTACCTGGGAGCAACAAATCACTGTCGCAAAACGGATAGTGAGCTTGCTTTGCCCAAAGCCCGGATCCATGATTGTTGGCCGCAACGTCGCGTATAGGGATTCAAATCAAATGGACGAGATTGCAAAAATTCAGAATATTAAGCCCTTCCATCATGATCAAGCCAGCTGGGAAAGGCTCTGGCAACAGGTTCAAGAAGATTCGGAATCCGAGTGGAAGTTTGAGACATGGGAACAACCTGATGATTGGTTTGAATCAAGACCACTTTGGAAAGATACGTCCTACTATCTTTGCTTTTCGTTTCGCCGTCTCTGAAGGGTTAGAAAATACCAGCCTCTATCTAGAATCGATTCAGTCAACAGGTTTTTGCCATTGCCGCATTCAGGAATTAGAGAAACCATGCGAGTATGTAAGATAGATATATGGGAGCCTGTAAATCCAATATACACTTGATCCGGGGTGGGGAAACATAAAAGAAACGCGGAGCCCACTCAATCAAACTCAAGAACCAAAGCAAATTCTTCTTCAATACTTCTAACGATGTCTGAATTCCAATCCCCTGAGCGTCTCGAAAAAATCAAGTCTCTGGCAAACTCAATTCTACAATACGTAGAAGAGTGTGAACAGGGAACCCAAACCGTTGATCCAAAATCCAGGCAACAACACCGTAATATCTCCGATGTATGCAGGGAGCTACAATCTTATGCCGCCCCTCCTCGTCATTGGGTGATCGGGGTGGCATGCTCTTATACTCAGAGCATGGCTCTTTCCTTAATCGTTGAGATGGGATTACAGAAGCACGTCAGTAACACAAAGGTTCCCACACGGCTTGAAGACCTTGTATCTCGAACCAACTACTCGAGGGAGATAATCAGTAAGTATTGGAGAATAGACCTCAATATTTTCCCGCATAGTCTCTCTAATACTCCTTGCAGAAACCGCCTTACGGCAATGTATCGAATATCAAATTTTCGAGGAACCAGCACCAGAAAGATATAGACACAATGAAAACTCCCGTACCCTTCTGGATGATGACTATGCAGCATGGGTTCATTTTCGGTATTTTAATATCCGTATTCTCGAATTACAAGTGTCACATACTAAAAGCTATGAAATTTATGCCAGTGTCGACGAGGGTATGTTAGCTGGGGCGTATCTCAGTCGAAGTATCGCGACAAATGGATACCAACTAGCAGAGGATCCTGGAAAAAGGGCCTTCGGGATGGCATTCGGAAGTAGGTACCAAGACTGAGAGAGACCATAATCACGCACTAATAGCTATCTGAAACTCACAGCGTCTCGATCATTGTACGAGTATTACGATAAGGAGGATAGGGACCGTGGTTTGAGATTTGGGAAGGGCATGGCGGCTAGTACAGAAACCGCCATTTATGGTGACTTACCTGTTGATCTGATCTCAAGTTTTGAAAAGCTCAAAAAAAATGCAACAGTGGTGGATGTCGGTGGCGGCAGAGGACAAAACTCCATCCGCTTGGCCAAGCAATTTCGGGACATGAAATTTGTGGTTCAAGACCGATACAATGACAGTGATACCGCGGAATGGTCACGTCTTCCAGATGGGCTACGGGACCGGGTTAAATGGCAGGTTCATGACTTTTGTACCCCGCAACCTGTGGAAGGTGCAGATGTTTATCTGGTCAGCCAGGTTCTAATGGACCACCCACCAAGGTAAGCAAAACAACGACCAGGAGATATCCTCCTAGAATGGATAGATGTGAAACCAACGGCGCAATACTGATATTACATCTTAGTGTCTGCCACGAAATATTAACTCATATAGTAGAAGCAATGGCACCTGGCCGCTCTATTCTGCTGATTAGCGATTGCATCAGCCCAACTGGGGATGAGGGAAATATGGCACTGACGACAAATACTTTGAACTTGCACATGTTCGCAATCCTGGGTCGGGCGTTCTGGACAAAGAAGGAATGGCAAGAAATGTTCACGTCTGTATCACCGTTACTCAAGATTCAAAAGTTGGAAATGTTGGACGGAAGAGCAATCTTTGAATTGATCAAAGAGGCTTGAAGTTCGAATCCTAGCCGGCAAGAGAGGCAATCATATGCTCTTAGGTACAAGCGCAAACTTGTTACTAGAAAACTTCAAATCTGATTTTTCAAATGTTTGGGACCCTAAATCTATCAAAAAGTGGAGACATATCCTACGTTCACATAATTGATATCAATATTCATCTATCTATACGGTTTCTTAGCCCTAGCTCGCTAATTTAGAGATTATCGCGTTGAGTATGCGCATACAACCAGTATTTACAGAAAAAGAATAGTATATCCTGACTAATAACTCGGTCCAGTTAGGCTCATTCCATAGTCGATGCCTCTGATCTATGCCTGTCTTGTTGTAGCGAAGATTTACCGCCCAGGAAATTGAACGCAAAAATGGCCACAACAGCAGATATAAAAGCTTTTATGCGTTAGCTACGTTAGCATGATAAGATGACATAACAAGAAGCAATAAAAACGAGTTCTACTAACCTAGTACTACGTTCATGCGGCAATATCCAATACTATCCGCCAAAGTACCAGACAAAAGAGGCCCAACTAACAAACCCGTTGAAAAGCTTAAATTTGTGAGAGAATAGGTGCGTGAGTAGCCTCCATTGGCACCAAAGATACCTGGCTGCTTAGATTCAAGAATATCAACGGCGGCTGTTTCAAAGCTGGTTAGAGGCCTTACGACTTCAACAATATTAATTAAAATTCAAAGAAGTATACTCACCGGTAAGCTCAACAGTACCAATACTACTCATCAAGTTTGTTACACATCCTATGCCTATGAGGGCAGCGATGTACGTAGCTTTGGCCGAATCTTCGGTTTTCGCCCATGGGAACTGTTTTTGGTCTGCGGCACCCAGCAGTAGTAGTAATGGAGCAAGACAAACGAAACCGATCGTGGCTGGTAGCTTAGTCCCGACCTTATCCCGAAGCCAGCCACCAAAGGGACTGATGAATATTGTTGGTCCCTGGAGTCCCACAAACAGTAGACCGGTTGGCAAGCTTCCCCAACCAAAGGCAAATTTAACATGTGTAGGGATCGTAGTATTGTAGCTGGCGAGCATGGCGGAGTAAGTGACCGAACACAGCAAAGCAGTTAGAACCCTCGGCTGACTGAACATGACCTTGTAAAAAGATAGAGTTGAAATTTCCGTTCTCGTTGGACTCGGGTCATCCTTAATGGAATCGTATGACCGCAAAGAGTCATCAGAAATAAGAGCGGTGTTTTCGGGGTCCGTCTCTGATACCGTAGCCTGGGCCCCGTGAGAATCCGTTTTCGCAAAATCTGGATCTCTATCCCAATTTCTTTGTTCTAGCATTAGGCATCTCATAACGATGTCGATAGCAAGAGCCAACAAGGCAGCCCCCCAAGTGATCCAGTAACCAGTTAATTCAAGCAAAAGGCCTGCCGTAGCTGGTCCAGAGACCGCACCCACGCTAACAAAGCTCCCGACTAGTCCGAACGCTTTACCTATGTTGCTCCCATGAATTGAGTCTCTAAGTGTAGCGAGCCCGACGATCCATGCGGCCGTTCCCCCAAGCCCCTGAATAACTCTACCTACAAAAACACCCCAAACTTTGTATATAGAAATACAGATTGAATCAGTTTTGTTCTCACGATGGGACATCAGTCAGGGGATGTATAGCATAGTGTCGATCACATACGTTTCGTAGACGCAGCTAATATTAGGGTTCCCACAAATGCAACAGCTAGGGAAATTACCAGAGGCATTCTTCGACTGCCAGCTCGGTCTGCCAGCTCCCCGATAAAAACCCCGGATAAAACCGACACGACCCCATATAGTGCAAGGATCTGGTAGGTGATGCGCTGAATGTCCGAAGGGTCCACATTGTTGCGATTTTCGAGAATTTCAGGGAGAATGGGGACTATGAACCCGTAAAGAAAACTCTCTATGGACACACACGCATGCGAATTAGTTTCGAAACTTGGCCACGATCCGGTTTTAGATGACTAGGAGGCAATCTTACCAGTGAAAAGAGCAATCACGACGCAGCTTACGATGAAAACGGTCGAGGACCGCCAACGGTATCCGATCGGCTTCTTACAAGTTTTCGAGGTCTCCATCTGAATTATATTTTTGGAATGCCGGTACAAGAACGATCTGGAATTTGCTAGTTAGGAATGTTGTCAAAATCGAGTTGGTTATGCAGATGAGATCAAATCGGAAGGTGTCAATTTACGAGACCAGTGTTAACCTTTCTTCTTGAAAAGCCGGGGTCTAGGTTCCAAAATCATCCTAAGGAATGCCGGCCCCCAATCGAGTTAGGACATGGCGACACGCCTATATACTACAACTAGGTGAGTGCTTACTAAGGATATTTACATAATTGAGTAAAAACACACAATACTTGAAGAAATCGCCTCCAATGTTGGAAAGGTGTTACGGTCGATCGGTCTGTAATACTTAGCAGGCAATCTAGAGCATTGATTAATAGGACTTCCCATCTTCACTTTGTAGGCTGCAGTGATCAATTCGCGCTCTTACGTCCAGAGCAGCCCATGTAGCCGATACATAGAAACAGGCTAAGGCATAGTTAGTGGCAATTTCAAAGCTCTAAAATATATTCAGCGTATCCGCATGCGCACAATTTGCAACGGTTACTAAGTAACAATCTCAGGAAGTTAGGTTTTTGTAAAGCATCTATACTAAAGGGTTATAGATAAAAGAAATAAAAATAGTAAAAAAAAATTAAAAAATTGAGGGACCTCTGAGCCCATTCGACCGTTCTACAGCATCCAGTTTGACACGATCGGATAATAAATGACTAATAGCGTGATTTGGGGCGAAGGCAAACCAGGCCATTCGGTGCCAAATCCTGGTGTCAAATGTGCATGTTCTCCCCCCAGCCTGCAAGCTTGCCCATGACGGGACGGGTAGGATCTCTCAGCCCTCCCCGTGGGAATAGGCGAGGCCCAAGACCACGCTATGCCTTGAATTGGATTCGAATCAACTGCAATTTCTCGATCTGATGAACGTAATTTCTTATCAAGAGGCGCACAGCATGTGAAAGAGACCACCTCATAATGCATAATGTCTGGCGTCTGATCATGGGTCTGACGTTTTGAGAGTAGATGAACGTGTTGACGTGTTGTCTTTGGATTCCTAGCTCCCAGCTCTCTTTATCCACAGCTTTAGTTAGAAACAGTCCATCCATCCTCCTAGACTCTTACATTTACAAAATAGTGACGCTCATTTACAATTTCCTTCCTATAACTGGCTTGAGGACCCAATTGTTCGATTCAGCATCATTCAAATCTTCGAAATACAACAAGATGGCGTGGAAACTCCACACTGTAAACCAGGGCAAGGCATGCTCGACACTCTTCGCCTTGCTCTACAATGGTCCTACAAAGTTAATAGCAGCAATACCCAAGAAGAATTACACGCCGAAAAGCCTAGAAAATCGCATCATTGAGACCTTCTCCAGCCCTCAAACAACAGCCGCTGAATTGGCCTCTCAACGCAAACGGGGGACTGAGTATCTTCTCGAAGCTATCAAAATCGCTGAGGACAAAAACTATTTCCACAAAACAAACTTACAAGCAGATTCGGTGCTATACATAAGTAGCGAAAACGAGGCCTTTCACGCAGATCTCGTTCAGGAATCAAAGTCTTATTCTGCATTTTGCAAGCTACTTAAACCCAAAGACAGCATCGTCCAGTCCAACAACCAATCCAACCATGTTGCGCTCAAAAACAAGACGGTGTCGTACGAGGAGGTCGTATACGAAAGTCCGCTCCCAAGTTGGCGTATGACGAGTACGAAGGCCTCTATTGCCTCCGCCCCCGACGAAAAATTTGTCTTCAAAGGCACTTCCTTCTACCAATTCTTGGTTTGCGGAGAGGATGGGTTTCAACGTGAGATCGAAGCTTGTTATCGCGAGATCTCAATGGTTAATCACCTCCTTCTCCGACATCCGAATATCATACCTCCCGCGGAATACCTCGTTTCCGTTAACCCTGTTGAAGGCGGGCACGAAGAGAAATTGATCTGTGGGAGCCTTTACACGTTCTACGGCAAAGGCTCCCTGGCAGATATATTGGATAAAACGGTTGATGAAGGGATAAGGCTTCCCCTCAACCTCAAGGCGAAATGGTGTTACCAGCTCTGCTCAGCGATGGCGCATGTTCACTTTAAAGCGAAATGCTGGCATCAAGATCTCAAGGCTCCAAATGTTATCCTCGACGATGATGATAATGTGTTGATCGTCGACTGGGAACAATGTGGTGCAAATCCATTTATAGTAGCTCCCGAGGCCGATGGATTTTCTGAGGTTCATGAGCTTGATGTGGAGGTTAATGGACGCCGACAACTAGAATATACTCGGTATGAGGGGCCGGAGCGGTATAATGAACCATACAGTGATTCAGGGTGGAATGTGTTCCCGGAGTGGAATACAAAATACCCAAGGGCATCGGAACTTGCTGAGGTATACAGTCTTGGAAAAACAATGTGGGTTCTGCTAGAGCAGGTGGGACTCGAGAATCAACCAGGGGTAACAGACTATTCGACTCAAACGGTTCACTGGTCGAGTGCTTCTGAGGACATCCCAGAATCATGGAAACACATGATACAGCTATCAATAGCAGACGACCCAAACGATCGGCCCTTGATGGCGGACCTACTCAAATTCTGGGAGAAGCAGTGGCAGAGCTTTAACTGATCGACAGCGACTATTAGCGAAAGCTATGGGGTGCAGAAGTATCGGGGTTCTATTATAGTAGATTGTAAAGGCTATGTACTTCATGACCTAGTCCGATTCGTCCACAGGGGCGGGATCATCTTCGTCGTCATTGATCTCTTCCAAAACAATGGGGTTCCTCTCGAATTCTGTATCAACTGTCTCTACATTTAGCCTTGTCTGATCCTGTGGCCTAATCCATCGTGGATCATTGTAGGGGTGATACACAGCGTGTAATTGGAATAGACGGGCCCACTCGTGGTTTGCAGTCCCTCCTCGACAAGACGGTCTACGGCGGTGAGGCTCTGCCCACATCAACTTCTTCCAGTTCGTTATCTCCTTTGACATCCACTTATTATCCGTCATAGAATCCCAGAACTCTTTTGTTGTTTCATACTTTCCAAGTTCCTTCCAAAGCGACTTTTCGCAGGTATAAGTATGAACTCCAGAATACCGTAGTTTTTCAATGTTTAATTCGACTTTGCACATTGTTTTCTCATCCGTCCAGTTTCCCGTTAATGTGAGGTTCGGTAGTTCGTATATAACAATCCCGTCGTGGTAACCCCACATTGGTAATTCTAGGTATTGGAGTTTGTTCGCTCCTCGGGTTTGAAGGTATTTTAGTAACTTGAAAAAATAGCTAGGCCGGTTGTCCTCTGCGATGCAACCTGATATATTGATCGATTCGATTTTATCCGTATTCCGCAACATGACCTTCATATCTTTCAATGTAAGACAGACGTCCACCAACTCTAAATTTTTCAGATTTGGCAAGTTAAACCGCGACGGGAGAAATCGTCCCTCAGCGTCCGGCTTTGGTTGGTGAATCGAGGTGGACCTATACCCTGCAACCGCCAGGTCCTCAAGTTTGTCTCCAATAACCATCACCCAGCTCCAGAATGCGAACGTTACATCGGCACGTTCAGTCTGTACGGATGTCGTAATTTCCAACGACTTAAGATTGGTAAAAGTGTTTTCATAAGCTATTAGCTGTTTCTCCCTCAGATTTAATGAGGACATCGCCAAGCCCGCCCGAGGTCCCTTTATAACTTCGACGGTCTGTCGTCTGGAAGCAAGGATGGCATCCATAACCGGCCTCCAATGGTCAAAAACATGCGACCAGCGCATTCGAATATCAAACTCCACAGTTTTCAGGCACGGTAAAGCGCCCATTATCCTCGTAAGTAGAGACTTGACTTTAGGGTGTTTAACTTCATTGTATGATTCAATTGGATGGATGATGATATGCTGGAGATAGCGTTGTAGCTCGTCATCGGCACCCTTAGCAATCCCGAGCAGTCGTTCGAGGGTTTGAACTTTTAGGGTGGTATGAATTGTGTCGAACGCTTTGTGCCAGAACAAATGTTTGAATCTTTCGTTGTGATCCTTAGAGATCCCGCGGACTTTGCCAATTTCGTGTAGTAAAAGATCTGAGAATATCATATCCACTAGCTCCTGAGGCAATGATGCTAGGGACGCCATTGCTTATCTGCTGATTTTAATGGTATATAAGACTCTGGTCCTTCGGTTATCTTCTGGTGTTTGTAACGAATAAACTATGATAGACTGAACTGAAAAACTGGTGTTGAAGCGAAAAGGATCCACGGTATAATGCATTCGTACGCGTTGTTTCAGGAGCTAATAGGAATGGCCTTATCAATTGGCAAAGATTCTGAAGGTGGGTTTCAGGCCGGACAGATTCGCCTGCTGGTTATATCAGCATCATGGGCTGGGCTGCTTCTGCCTCTTAAATGATCGGGCGGCGCGCGGCTGCAGTCTACCCCAGGCTCGGTGGGCCCTGTCTAGTTCCGTTGCGCTTCGTGACTCAGCTTGACGCTAATGTCTTCACCCAAATGAATGCTCGGGTGTGACTACAGGAAATCAGATGAGCACGCGTTCGATGACTCGAAATCAAGGATATTTAATTTAAACCTTCGAGAGAGGTTTTCGATAAAGGGATTGCATGTTCAGCAGCCGTTGGCTATGGTTTTCGTGACGCCCTCGTAGTTGTTGGCATTTGCAATTGGGGCCACAATTGATAGGTCTGGGGTTGCGCGATGGGTACCAACCCGATGGCGGTCAAGCATAACGTTCCTCAAGGCTGGGGTGCACGTATACCTCATATTAACACCAATTTGAATTCAGCGTCCGCTGAGCGACTACGAGGAGCCGCCAGGCTTCTTCAATTGCTTCGCAATTATCATCTTTCATTTATATTATCTTCAGTTTAAAAGTACATAACAGATTATAAACCAGATGGCCAGAAAATAAAAGGAGGGATTTAGGAGCAGAGTGTACCCGACCAGCACAATAGTGAAATATAAGTAAACCCGAAATGTACCTCCATTTTGCCAATGGGATTTTTCAAAGTTTTTTTCTAAAAACGAAACCCCAGGTAAAAAAAGCCAACGAAAAAAAGACGACCCAAACATCTAAGAAGCGACTCTTAAACGAGACAAGGAAATGACCGTGTGGTGATATATATATAAAAAAAAGGAAAAGGCGTAGCAATTTTGCAATACTGTGCAGAAATGCGTGGCTTGGATGCTGATAGAAAGATCAGTCTACTCTAGGCTGTATCTAGAGATGATGCTCTTTATTTCTTTTCAGCTTCTTCCTTCTTTCCTTCTTCGGTACCCTCGTGTCTTTCCGTGGCCTTTGCCAAATCTTCATTCGACTTGGCAGCCTCAGCGGCCTCGGCTCCGCTACCCTCTTCCGCCTTCTGCACCGGCTTCTCATCGATATCCTGATCAAGCCTCTTGCTAACTCTTCCACCGCCGCTCGTCTCGCTCTGAGTATTCTCCTCTTCAATCAGCTCTTGCTGCTCCTTCAACACCTCCAATCTCTGCTTGTTTGTCGCCGCACCCTCACCACTCATCAAATCCAATTCGACTTCGTGGTAAAGTTCCTCGGGAATGCTGCTTAGCACGGCAGTGAGGGCATCGTAGTGGCTTTCGATCTCATCAGCCCTACCCTCAGCGTACACATACGCATTTGAGAGAACCAATAGAGTCGATGGGATTCCGTGCTTAAGCCTCAAATCCAACCAGGTCTGCAAATCTTCCCTTAGCCTTGAAGGGCTGACACCGTGGGTCCTCATACCACGGCTGGCACACGCCGTCTGTAATTCCGGAACGCTAAGGCTGCTCACACCCTCGAGGAAGATAGCCTTGTCGTCACGTTTAATCTGCCTCATACGGTGACGGATTGTATAACGGAGCATCATGTCGGTTCCGAAGGCGTTGAGATTCATATATCTGCACATCGCCACAAGCTGTGGACGACTCAAGTTATCAAGAGTTAAATCGTCCTTGAATGTCTTGCAGACGTTAATAACATCGTGATGTGTAGGTTTTTCGCCGCTACTCCGCAACTTTCTGAAAAACTCGGTGAACTCCTCAGTTCCCCTGGTTGCCAAAGAAAGCGGGAGGCCCGATTCCTGTAGGGTGGTCCGGAGGAAGTCTGAAACATCCTTACGGGTTGCCCGCAGGATTTTGTTCTTGCGCTCCTTGTCCTTGGCGCCCTCATAGGTTGAAGGAAGCATATTTGGGAAGAGCTTAATAGCGACAGGAAGGAGAAGTTCGGCAAATGGGATAATTACGAAGACCGAGAAAGGTACTAGCCGGGCGATATCTTGAACCGTTCGTTGCAATTGTCGGTGCTCTCGCCTCGAAAGCTCGTACCCTGCAGCCATTTTGACAACTAGTTTCGTAGAAATCTTTACTTCGGTGCCCAGGAGCTTTGTTCCATCCCAATAATGATTCAGCTCTTTCTTCACCTTCTGCCACACGGTAAGTTTCTCGCTCTCCTTCTTTTTCTCCTTTTCAATTTCTTTATTTTCATCCTTTGCGGATAATTCTTCCTTTGATTGAGGGACCAATGGCACCTGTGAGTTTCCGTTTGGTGCTACATCGGATTCCTTAGCCGGTAGCTTGTTCGTCGGTTGTGGAGCAGATGCCTGGGAGGCTTTCATAGGCGCCTTTTCACGAGGAAGCGGCTTTTGGGCTTGTTTCGCATTGAAACCGGGCGGTGGGCCCGAAGGAATAGATCCATGAGATGATGTCTCGGTGGATAGGAGTCGATTATGTGGGACGGAGATTGCAATCGCCCGGAGGTAATGAGGGTTCCGCTGAATTGTTCGGCGAAGTAAATGTGCTAAGATATGTTACAGCCATTAGAATCGGAAGTCCGAGAGGAAAAGGAGCATATGCCTTACCATTGGCTGTAAGGAGAGATCTCTGGCTGAGAACCAGTCTCGCGGAGAGATGAGACGACATGATGAGTTTATGAATTGCAATAATACCGTCCGGCGACGCTTTCAGTACCTCCTAAGTCCAAGAATCGAATGAGCGAGCCCGGGAAATATCGGTCTGTCGGCGGAGGTTGATGGAAATGGATGTTGGGGCCGATGGATATTGGAAAGGGAGTGACGCAAATTTGGTATTCGCTAGCGCAGGCAAGCTGTTGAGCTGTTCAGCTGGCTGTTCAACCTATCTCCGGAAAAACGCCGATTCGATGATATACCGATACAAATGCAAAAACGACGTCGACAGGGTACAAAAAGCGGTGAGGTCTGGCGATGGTGAGTTTGAAAGGGAGTGTTTCGATGGATCAGAGTCGCAGAAAGGGTGAAATTGGAAAGGGAGAGATTGGAAAGAGTGAGAGGGTCTGAGAGAGAGCCTTATGTAATCTGGTCGGATATAAGAGCTTATAGCCGATCGTATATATTACCGATGTTCCTGGAAACGCAATTAACCACTTTAAATTCAAATTCTAATTTTATTTTCAGGGCTAAAGTTGGATTCCTCTGAATTCAATTCGAATTGACAGAATTCCAGGCTGGCGAAAGCATAAGGTATATAGGAATTCAATCCAACGTTCACAGCAGCAATCTGAATCCGTCGACACACTCTGTGTCTAGGCCCGCTGGCAGGACTAAATTCCCCCTTAGCAGCGTCCGCTAGCTCGAGGTTAACCTTGTCTGCCAGCGTGTCGGAAGTCTGCGGAATCCGACCCTCTCATTCGCCACCGACGGTAGTTACTCAAAATTTACTTGTTGAGTTTATGTGCCGGAGCAAAATCCAGAGAAGATGGTGGTGTTCCTATGAAGACTAGCGCATGTCCCAACGTCCTGCAAGTGCCATTGGTGAGAAGAAACGTTTCCTGGCTGTAGCCTTGGAAAACTGAGTGTGCTGTCGAGATTTGATTCAACGACGATATCAATATAGATACCTTACTTCCGAGTTTGATCACAAAAAGCGGGGTATGCAGGCATCATTACGTGAAATCGAGAACAATTATATTATTTACTTAAATATGTAAGCAACTTGTAGCAGCTTTGATATCTCAAAATCGATTGACGTCGTTGATATGCATGCAAAACGTGCAGAATCGGTATGCGCTGGAAGGCAGAATTAACAGATGCACATATGCACCGCTGACGACACCCCGGTCTTCTCCTCCGACCGTTTGATTGGCTCTTAAAGTTTGTTCTTCAGATGTTCTAGAAGCCCATTTCCAATATCTGTCCGGCTTGGTAAATTTATCCTTGAGTTGGACTTTTCAAAAATGTTTGGCTTTATCGAGTCTGGGGGCTTCTCCACTGCTAACCCCGCCTGTGCATATACGGTGTATGTGTGTGTACGGATCGATATTGTTTACCGATTAGGTACCTACATACATCAATAGTTAGGCTTGTAAAAATAGTCAACCTTTAGTGTTTTCCGTCCGCCAGTTTGGACACAGTGATATATATCTGTAGTCAAAACATAGTCCTTCCGACCGGCCGTACGGGGTTTCCATTAATATTAGTTTCGATCTGGATTAGCGGGGCAACGTGAACGATCTTGCGGTGCCTCCTCATCTATACAAATGTCATGTAGTAGAATATACAGCAGCTCCGCCAGTCCGTTCTCCGAATACATACCTTATTAATAATACCCAGCCCAGTAGATTTCCCACCCTTCCAATTAATATATATCGATCTCAAACGTCAGCCAATCTGGATCGGGATAAATCGAATCTGTAATGAACTTCCCCAAGCCGTAATATTCGAGAATAAGTTTGCCAATTAACCGGCCAATAAGAGTCCGATTGTGCCTGCAGCTTGCCAGGATCGGAGCAGTTTGTTATCACACGCTAAAACCCCATCTAAAGATGCTTCTCGTGATGCCGAATCTCTCCCTCCCCCACCCTTCTTCCCCGTAATACATCCTTGAAACCGTAAAAAAAACTATCATGGCGAAGACACACAAAGTCCGACGGCGATAGCCCCAACCGCTTTAACCCCATAACTTTCTTCTTTGCCTCTATATAAAACATTTTAATGCACGCTCGAATCATTGCATTTTAATATTAAATTTGTTGGTTTGTCGCAATCAAAACCCCTCGCTTCGCCGATTTCGCCAAGTCGCCTGCCAAACTTGTCCATTAACTCCACACGACGTCAAACCTGTGAACCCCTCCGGGTCCGTAACCCCACAATGAGGCCCCTCTCGCGTGCCGCCCGAATCATTATGGTCGGCGCACCCGGCGCTGGCAAAGGAACACAGGCTGCCCGCCTACTCAAGGCCTTCCCAAGCCTCAAGGCCCTCTCCAGTGGCGACATCCTCCGCGACAACGTCGCTAGAAGCACTGAGATCGGTATGTTGCCATTTTCATATCTCCCTGAACTTCTTTTCATATGTCTAATGCGCCTAATACCGGTTTGAAGGCCAGCAAGCAGCAACATACATGTCATCCGGCACTCTCGTACCAGACACCCTTATGTCCCGTCTAATTCTGTCTTCCCTCCCCCCACCTCAACAATCTTATATCCTCGACGGATTCCCACGAACTCGTCCGCAAGCCGAATCCTTAACAGAAGCAGGCGTTGAAGTAAACTTTGTCGTCAATCTCGACGTTCCGCATTCCGTTATCCTCGATAGAATAGCGAATAGATGGGTACATCCCGGCAGCGGGCGTGTTTATAATTTAACATACTCGCCGCCGAAGGTCGAAGGTATTGATGATGTCACTGGAGAGAAGCTAGTTAGAAGGGTGGATGATGATCCGGTTAGTATTCAACCGAAATAGACATGTCTACGGATTGATTATCCATAGCCGAAGGCCAACAGAGTACTAATCATAATAATTAACATGCTATAGGAAACATTTAAAGTACGGTTAGAGAAATACGAGGAGAAAACAGGTCCGTTAATGGAGTTCTACAAAGAGAAGGGTGTCGTTTGGACTGTTAGCGGGAAGACGAGCGATGAGATTACACCGCAGCTACTAGAGGAAGTTGCTAAACGGTTTGGATAGACTCATCATGAAATACGCATTTAATATAAGGCGTGGCAGATACTCACTATATAAACATATCACTGATTGACTAATCGTGAACTGAAGAAGGTGCACCAGTGTAGAATCGGGGCTCGTTTTGTAAATATATATATACTGCTTCGGGGCCGTCCTTTGTGTCATGTACGTTTAAAAGAGTGTAAAGTTAACAAACCACAGATTCTGATATTGGGTCAGTACTTAAGGTTCCCAGGCGAAGCAGGATTAAAGACCACCTAGCTGGCCTCCATATGTGAAAGAATTGAAGTGATGCTTCGACTAAAAAAAGAGTGTGGCCTATAAGCCTCTATACACACATCTGTGAACCGAGGCAGCAGTACGACAAGCAAGATAAATGTACATGTAAAATAATACGATACTAGAATAATGCGATACCAAAATACCACTATACCATTCAGAAATCAGAAATCAGAAATCAGCAACACCGAGCGCCAGATCCCTAATCCATCCCCTCCAGATCAATTATATACATACTACCAAACAATCGCACCTCCGCATCGCCAACTGACTTAATCCCTCCAGGTGCTTTTAAAATGATGAATCATGAACGATGTGTCGTCGTCACCAGCATTGCTATGCCCAACGCCAGGGCTCCATCTGTTGACTGGCAAGAATAACACATCCCCAAACACCTTCCCATCCTTAATCCCTGTAAACTCCTCGAGTGCCACTTCTCTCCCCATGATATCATTCACATATCCCATAATTACATTAGTCCACCTCCAAGGCCCCGTCCGATCCAGGATCTGGTCATCTTCGTACTTGATCCCTTTGATGGATTTGCTCTCTGACTTTTCTATGTCTGCTCTGATAGTCTCTTGGATGTTTGTTACCATTCGTCTAAGTATTTCATGACCAGGTTTTGCATAGATAGTCCACTGGAGAAACTGTATTCTCCGTGCGAATCCCGACTCTTTTACCCATTGGTCTGTGTACTTGACTTTATCCAAGATATCCAACTCCATTCCGATCACGATGTTGATATCTGCCTTTCTGACGTTCGGTAGATGGTCAAGCGCTAGGCAGACCCAGGTGTCGACGGGCTTTTTACACTCAGTATCAATATCCGAGTAGAGCCCACCAGACTTGAAGGCGATAAGATAACGAAGTAAATCTGCTGCTAAAATTCTTTGTGGGAAATTCTCGTAGAGGTGGACGATGTATGGATCGGTAGCGTTGAATTGATCAGTAACGTATTGTAACGCAGATTTATCGGTTAAAAGTTCGTATTCGTGGGTTGGATTCATGGCGTGCCAGGTCTGTCGGCGAGTGAACGTTTCATCGTCGGGGAGGTTGATAGTTTTCCAGGTTTGCCATATTTTCTTAGGGAAGGTTGTTTTGGAAAGTTCTTTGGCGCGGCTAAGTAAATGGCGCCTCGTGCTTCTACCTGACGCTGAAAGAGAAGCCGCAAAGTCTGGTTTTGGAGGAGGAAGGGGTCCAGGATGTGTGTGCGATACCGAAGTCGGAAGGAACGATCTTCCAGGTAGTGATGGGATATGCCAGACGAATACAAAGAAGAGTACGACATTGACAAAGCTGAGTATCGCTTGACGACGGGGAATACGGACGCAAGAGAGCCAACCAGTAGAAGGAGCTGGCTTAACCGTATCTTCTTTCTCAGGAGTGTACGGGTTTCGGTATATTGGATTGTTCATCCCGCGAAAGATGTCGCGACGAAGGTCGGCGGCCATGGTAACTCAAGCTAAGTATGTATAGCTCTGAAATTAAAAAAAAACTATGTTTTGCTGTTAAATTATATCCACCTAGATAAGGCCGGTAGCCCGTTATACGTTAGTATGTCGATAGATCTAGAATCTATGGATCAGGAGACGAACTTCGCAACGAGAAACCTCTCTCTTGATAAGGCCTGGAGGTAGACAAATCTGCAGTGAAGTGTCCAACTATACACCAAGAAAATACCACACTGCAGCCTTTAATAGCTTGAATACTTTACTTCTTCTGGAGGGTTTGCAGCCCAATATTCGGTTGGACTAACAGGTCGAGCCCTCGGAATGAATCGATCGAGTATCCGTCAAACCCTTTCAGGAACGATGCGCAAAAGAAACAATTATACCTCCTCGTCGGCAGGTTTTGCTTACGCGATATCTCCAAAATCTAAAGTCTGTCCTGTCCCAAACTGTCTGTCTCAGAAAACCCCACAGTCGAAAGGTCCAAAAGATGCAGAACAGAGTAAAAGTGGGCCCTTTTCTTCAACGGCCCGTGCTCCTATCAGTAAGTTCGAAATCTAAGATGAGCGGACCAAGGTAAACCGAACTTCCAAGCGCTACAAACCCCAGTTTCACAACTGGTGATATCTCGTTAACTCTTTCTTACTGCAAAGCACTGGTCTTTTGAAAACTCTCGGCTTCCAAGTTCGGGTACCTAACCGGTGTGCCAACCCAGTGTAGAGCGGAATGCGTTACTAAACACCTTCGTAACACAAAACACAAAACGGGCAGTTCCTAAGCCCAAAAAGCTTGTTTATCCGAGCTGCCTCGCCGAGATTTGGTAGATCCACCTGTACTTCGGCTTGGATATCGAAGGACCGGGTTTATTGGCAAAGCCGCGTAATACTTTCTGCGCCAAGTGTTAGAAGTAGACGGACTGCACAACTTGTTCTGCCAGGGTGGCCGAGATTACCAATATTGAGGTGCAGTAAACGCGAGGGTTTGGGCACCGGGAGGGATAGATGTCCCCTTGTATTTCAGGTACTGATTGGTTGAACCGTGGGGACAGATTTTATATCGGATGATGGTCGGTCGGCTCAAAAGTTTGTGGTGATTTTCAATTTAGATGAATGTCACTTATTATGTCTGATATTAGCTCTGGAGTTCTAGGCACCCCGAGTCATCCCAGTGATAGATGTCTGCAATTGCCTTAGGCATACCTAGTAGTACCTGGATTTTTATCGAACCTTCAGAGGATCTCTGCTCAAATTTGGGTCTTCTAGAGCTTATGAGGCGCTGGTGTGGGTTTGGGTTGGGACGGTGGGCTAGGCATAAAATCCGAAGTCTTGAAAATGTTCAAAGAAAGGTTTTGTTCGAGAGTAAAGGCAATAGAAGCCCACACTATAGACGGCACCAATTTAGGAAGAGCAAGAAACCGATGAATTTATATTGAAATTTATTTTCAAGATTCCCCAATTGCATATGAGAGAAAGTCCTGTTGAGATATCTGGACTGGCTGCCCATGGCCCAACACATATCTATGGGCGTCGACCAAAATATCACAGTTGCAACACCACTCTTTGAATCACGTCTTCATTTCGTCCCGTCTTGCCGTCGATTCGAAACTCCTTTGACATGACGGATCCGCCTTGGCATGCAAACAATAGTGAGAGGCGGCAATGCCTAAAACTCGATTTTTCTAGAACAATAGATGTCGATGTCGAAAATACGACGGCTATAGATCGAACTTGAGAACGTGTTCAACCTAGACTTTGTTGTGCACTAGAAATCGCAACACATGGTACCACAACAACCCACCCCCCTGTCCCCAGTCCCGGCCTGTCCATCATCTGATGTCGTACAAGGCACCCCTGTGCGAACAAATCCCCGAACATACCACTCCAGACGCCAACAGCTTTTTTGTTTCGATTTTTTCCAGGTTTTCATAGATGCTTGGTGGCTTATCAGTGCCTGGTAGCTGACAAGCACCAGATGCTCGGGGCATCCGATTCTTGCAGGTTTAGGCTATACTCCATATCCATACTGGGTCTCGAGTAATGTTCATACATACTTCTAGACCATGCATATGTGCAATGGTCTGTGCCATTCTTGTGTACGGTACTAGCCTGCGGCACCCGGTGTTAATATATGTATCTATTCACCTAGGCATCTGTACGTATACATATTTCTTGAAGCATGTTTTCTTATCGGTGCTAGCACTAGCTAAGCCCGGTGGAAATGTACCGTTTTGATATTGAGGCTGTGTGGGTCTTCTCGGACGAGAAGAATGTTGTCATTTCCTCTCTTTTTGGTTTCTTTTTGGTTTTTTTGATATTAACATCGCAGGGATCTAACAACAATATTGTTGAAGATGGCATTACCCGTCTACTGAAGGCGCTCAGTCTACATATTTTTTAGATCTGTAGAGCGCTTTTGCCCTCCCTCCTAGAGTCCACTCAGGTATCGTTTAGTTCGGCGCAAGCTTACACATATTTTAGGCGTTGGGTTTGAATTGCTCGGACGCATACAGAAGTTTTCGTCTAGATCTACCTAGGTATCTTAGCCATATCGATTTTATTATAACCCATTCATCACAATATTGAAATTGATTGCGCGTAGTTATCAACTATAGATACTTACAAAGTCGATTCTACATGATTATATATTAAGACCCTTGTGTAAAGGGTACCCTCCGGAGTACCGGAAAATACTAAATTTATGATCTAGATGTCCAACTACGTGTATCTATGCTAATATGTCAATTACTATCCTTTGTGCGCAGGCATGATTGGAATATTATCTGAATTCTAACGAACCCAAACAAGAGCCTCTCACCCAAGATGAAGGAACCCAGTTTGGCTCGGCAATATTCCTTCATCATATACATCGGTTGGATATTTAAGAATCTTGTGACAAGGGTATTATGTACTAAGCTGCAGTGCGGTCAGTGTATAACAGCGCCATGCAGACTTTTTGTTCGAACCGAGCTGGTCTGAGCCTCCCCGGAAAAATGAATACGATAAGGAAAAAATAACATGTGTACTAGGCTTATATACATTGACAAGAGCACCGGCTCGGCGTTTCAGACATGCATGCTTAGATAGCAATCGCTTTGGGTGCTCGCGCGAGACCCCTGGTAAGCCTACGTGTGTATAATCCAACCAAGTAATTCATTGGATATCATGGATATCACGATATCAGTCGCCATAAAGTTTTCCCTGGAACGAACGGGAACATACGAAGACGGAATATTCCGTTTAATCGTTAATTTTGAGGTTCAAATAAGATGGGTGGCTGCCACCCGCTGCTTATTACCAGGATGGGTGTAATGAACAATTGGGTGGAAACGATCAGATGAGGACGCCACCCAACACAGTTTTTGCAACATGCAATGGGTGCAGATGCAAGTGCAGGGGAAGAGTTCAAGGAAGTGTTCGGGGCTCTTGAATGGCCTGTGCAACAAGTGCAAGAGCAAATAAACGGGGTATCTTAGCCCGTGGACTACAGTCCCTCCCCGTGCGTATGTACCTGAATATACGTGCATCGTTCTCGCATATTTTGACTTGAATTTTTTTTTTTTTTTTTTTTTTTTGAAACCTCGTTATTATGATAAAAGGGAAATCCGGAGCGTCTTCCTTAATGTCTTCTATTCCCAAGTATAGATGCGGAGAATTACATTGTATCATCCAATATTTCTAAAGATCACTTCGAAATTTCGAAAAGAATTCTTAACGTATATAGACTCGGGCCACTGCGAAGAGGTTGGCATACGAGACTGTATAAGCTCACTGCCAGACGCCTTGATTGGTTGATCTAGGGTAGAGGGTATTGTAAACGGGACTATGTACCTGACTACCCAAGGCGAGTTGTCTTTCTGGCACTCAATGAATTACGGATACAAGTGAATTGATAGAGCTGAGTTTGTAGTTTATGTATACATTCTTGCGCGTCCTCTAGATATCGGCGTTGAGAGGTGTAGGATAAAATTGATGCTTTTTAATCCTAAAATTGCCGGCCTGGTGGGGAGGGTTCATCAGAAGACGGAGTTTGGAGTTCCAGCTAGAACACCGTACTAGTATACTCGAACCCGGATGGAACAATTGGACCTTCTATCCTCCATGCAACCCTGTCAGAATACTCATGGCACTCTCTTTGTATATTCAACTGTGTGAAAGCGCCACGAATTTCTCATTTAACCGGTTAGGCCAATGCATATTTTCAGATCATGGGATGATGGTGGTCTGTGAGCCTAGCTGGTTTGGATGCTCTTGAATGGGTTGGAATGTCGAAATCGGGATTTCGTTTCGGGATCGATCGTAACCCAGCAAACGAACAATTGGTCGCTCTGCATAGGGTTCATGGGCGTGCCTTGGAAGTTCACTGAGTTGGCTAGCTGGACTGGAGTTCTCTCACTCATATTTTAGTCTTCGTCACACCATGTAGATATACAAGACCAAGTGTCATTAATACTTTTCTCCCACTCGATATGAATAACAGAATACAAGGCCGACCCAGAGCCTATATACGCATCGACACATGCTTGCTTTAGCGTTGAGTAGTTTAGCAATTGTGCAAATCACTAAATATACTGCCTCTTGGTTCGCATGGACTTTTTCGTGATAGGTGATGATCGATAGGTAAGTATATAACTCAAAGTTCCTACCCCCTGACAACGATTGTTAATTCACTCGTTCGTCAAAGTATTAAATGGTTTTAGTTGAGTCTTCGACTTAATTTCTCGCCGCTGTGTAAGTATCAATAGTATTATAACATTACTAACTAACATATGACGTTATTAAAGTGGGAGCATGCGTTTCCGCCTGAGCTTTCTCATGCTTTGAACCGGGGATTCTAGGGTCAGGGAAGAGTTATAGTCTATCCGACGGCAGAAATAAGATAATGAACATATTAACACCTGCAAATTTCTACTAATGCATTCACCAGATACATTACTATTGAATTATAAACCCAACTTCCTCGCCATTATCATCCACAAAAGGATACCCTCCCCCATCGATCTCAAAATCAAAGTCGTCATCCCCAATCTCGGCATCCTCAATAACATACTGAGTCTCAACCTTTTCTTCGTCAGTAGGGGTAATAGTCTCGATAGCCCCCATCACTGCGCCTTTGTTGTACTGCTTTGTTTTCAAAACCCTTTTTCTAGAGTAAAAGACTTCCCGAACGCGATATGCGAAAACAAAATCGCTGGTAGAGCCGAAGCTTTGGCTACTATCCCCGCCTCTTAGGTAGCCGATTTCCTTCCCGACCTCAACAGGTACTCCTACTGCAGTAGCATCGACGCCGATGGCAGCACCGACCCCAAGGGTTTTGTACTCAGTATTTAAGCCGCTCCCACCTCGCGCAATTTTGACACCAGTCACCATATAGAAATTACACCCCCTTCGAATGTCCTCCGCTGAGGCTGGCCCGACACTAGCACTGACATACTCAGGAGTTGGCTCAATAGAGTAGGTGTCCATGGTAGGAATGTTGTATATGCTGCTTTTAGCCGTGCCACAGGATGTGAAGGCGCCCGCTGTGATAGGAAGCGTGGCGACTTTTGCCCAAAAACCAACATTGACGTGAGAGTCGTGACTGAGATCTATGCTACAAGATTCTTTGCGAGTATGGTTAATAGCTATATCCCAAGGGATAGGTAGTGGAGGGCCGATAAATGAACCTGGGTCCTTTGGATCCCGCCAGACGTGACCTAGACAGATATTGGTGTCTGGCGCATAGTCGTCGTTCGGGGGACGCAAATAGGTTTTTTTGGGCATAGTGGGTAATAGGTAGGCCTGGAAGCAATGAATAAAATATGCTGTATCACCCACGTTAAGGAATAACTGGGAATATGGTGTATTGACATATACTTGGGTAGACATGATATCAAACCTTCCTGTTGTGACTTTATAGAGTGGATCCTTATCGATGATTGACAAACACCCTAAATTTGTTGTCAGCCTTCTGAGCGGCACTATGTCGCAAGGCTGAACTGCAAAGTAAAATAATGCAAGACCATCTACATGCGATATACATATAGTACATAATCTAGCTAAGCTAGACTGCGCTAACGGGAAAATTTGGACCTAGGCGTAGGTTTATATCGATATACAGATATTCTAGTCGTAGATGATTGGGCTTGAGAGCTTGGAGTATATTGCCTGGGTTTCTTCAATTCTATCTAATTTACGATTGTATAGGGTCTCTTATGTTTGGCTATACAAATAATTAGCCGCGCCCTAGTTCGGCAACATTTATTTGCAGGCAGTTCTTTCCTTTTTTAAAAAAGAAGAAGAAGAAGAAGAAAGAAAGTAGGAGTAAACTTAAAAGCGGCTTAGAAGGGTTTTATTGCATATAAACCTGCTGCGTAAGAGTTAGGTGTGGATTTTCAGGTAATATATATATATATGTATATGTAAATATAACTCTGTAGTGGAAGGTAGAAGGTTTGATGTGAAGTAACCCAACATGGATACGGTTAAGAAGGCTATACAGGTGCGTCAAAGGTTCTGCATCAGCAGATTGAGTTCAATCTTGCAACCTTCATCCCCTCGGTTCCTCGCAAATAGCTTCCAGGGACAAATCATCCTGCAACCATTCGAACCTGCTTGACTATCAACCGTGGCCATTGAATGAAATACTCCCCGGATACCCCGATGGGTCCATAACCGCTGGCGGTTCTCATCGGATATATTGCGCCCTTTCGGTCCCCTTTGTATCGAAAATTCTAATACAAGAGCTGCGATGCCTGCAGCTACAGGTGTGGCAAACGAGCTACCAGAAACGTAGCGGGCTGGTGAGCCGTCATTTAGATTCTGTGGCCAAGCTGCTTTAATACCCTCCCCAACGACCATGAAATTATCATCGCCATATGAAGCTCGGGGCGATGCAGGAGACTTTTGGCTCTGTCCCGTCGCAGATCTAATGCTGATAACATGCCCTTGTATCCGCGCTGGATACGACACCAGTTTCTCCGGCATAAGGGAACCAGAATTTGATGCGGCTGCAAATATGATCTTGTCTTTCGAGTGAGCGTTCAGAATGGCTTGACGGATACTGTCATCTTCGTCATCGAAGCCAAGAGATAAAACGATTATATCGACATTCCATCCGCCAGCTGATGATGCGTGCGTAATTGCCTAAATATATTAGTTTTGTTGATATATCTACGAGCCAAAGCAATATATCTTACCTTTGCGACCCTGCTAGGAGCCGAAGAATCGAATTGGGGGGTGTTTGAGACTTTCGCAACATATAAATCCACTTTGGCAATCTGCAGTAGTATGTCACAGACAGCTGTACCGTGGCCTATCTCGTCTTCTACATTTTCAGACGAACCAATCAAATCCAAACAACCAACGACTTCTGAGAAGTTTTCCTCCAAGTGCTTCTTGATTCTTGAATTTTCTTTATCAAGTCCCGTATCGATAACCGCAACCTTCACTCGGGGCTTGTCGCCCTCCCTCCTTAACCGATTTATTATTGGAAATGTGTTTTCTTTTAAAGCTTCGAGCCAAGTATTGGTAGCGACAGCACTGGGCACGTGAAAAAATTGCGGGATTTGTTACCATCTCGATTTATTTCTTTTTGAGATTAGAGAAATACTTACGTCTGAGGTGGTATTGACACTGGGGTACTCTCGAGATCGAAAAGGCAGCCAGGATTTGTTTTTGGTGGCCCCAAATCCGAAAATGACACTATTGCTACTGTTAGATTTAAGGATTTTCATGAACAATGGGTAGATCCGTGAATAAAGAATGTACTGACCTTTCTTTCTTTCGCTTGGAATTTTTGATGCCCCCAGTCGGGGAATCTTTGAAACAGAAGCTCGTTTGGGTGCAGTGTTTGCTGCGACAGAGGGTGTCGATACTACCAAAGTGACCGGTTTTATCCCAGTTCGTGCTGAGAGCAGTCTTTGCTGACTCTTATTATACCGATTAAAAATCGTACCTTCATCGCTATCCGAGTCGGAGTCTATGGCGTCTGGCTCTTGGAATCGGTGCCGGTCTGGGAACGGAATTCGCGTGTCGGAATCGAGAGCTCGTCTTCTTTTTGGTAGTGGTTGCTGAAATGCTGGGAGGTCTACTAGAACGTTGCGGATAATTTCTGTTCGAATTATCCTTTTCCGCGTATCTTCAACCGTTTCAAATCTTCCGGCTTTTCGGGCCCGTTCGGACTTAAATACTCTCTCAAATTCCAGGCAGTTACGGACGGCTTTCAAATAGTTCTCTTTCGAAAAGTCGTTATGAATTTTCTGCCTTTTATAGAAATCTCGAACAGCTGCAAGGCTGTCACTCTCAGGTCCAGTACGATCTTGCTCATCTATAGGGCCGTATTCAATTTCCATGAGTAATTTTGCAAGCTCAGCAAACGCACGAACCATTTGCGTCTCAGTGTCTGCCTCTTCAAATGAAGTTGCTGCTATGTTGTTAGTTCTGCAGCCCGCACGGCATGAGAAATATGGTTCTTCTCTATTGCAGTTCTCCGAAGATCCTGATTTGCTCAAAAATGAGACCTGGTCGCCATCAAAGCTATCAGGCATACTATCTGTGCTGATGAAAGCCAAAATATGTAGGAGCAGCTTGACTGCCAGCTCTCGACGCTGCGAGTGATTAAATGTGCACTGATTCTTGCATCGAGCGTTGGGCATGTTGAATAGCTCGTCAACCTTAATCAGAGCCTTAAGACTTCGAAGAGGGTACGCGTTTGGATCTATTTTCGGATGGAAAGATGCACTAGGATCCTCAGAAAATCTACATATGGACTCATGAAAGAGTAGCACAGACACTTCTCCTTGATCTAATGCTATCTTTGCTACCTCGCAAAGTTGATCGGAAGACTCAAAGACGCTATCAAAATACCGTTAGCTATTAACACAAGCCATGACTAGGGAGAGCTGAGAGATGCCCTACTCATCAAATTTGCAGTGGACAATATGCCATTTCAATAAATTTGGGCAATATATAATCCCATCGAGAACCATTTCTTGGTTCAATGGGACTGAAGAGAGTCTGCCTCCTTTCCCAAGCTGTGGGAGCTGTATCATAATCTTGTGATCGAAAGCCGAAGGGCATTTTCTAAATTCGGAAAGGGTAGTACCAAGTATCCGAGCGACAAATGGCCGGTATTCATCATCGAAAAACTCAAGGAATTTATCAGCTGGGTGGGGTTCCAACACCAAATTTCTCGGGAATCGAGTCGTCGGAGAAGGTCTTAGTGTCTGATCTATGGATTGCACCTGTATGCTATCTAACATACATAAAACGTTCTTAATAGCTAAACGGGCAGCAATCCCATCTTCCAAGCTAGAGATAGTGAAGACCGAGTGCCGAGTGCCACTACTTAAATCGAAGAGGCCGTCGAATCGGCTGAGGAGTGACAGAACCCTCTCAAGATTACGATGCAGGCACCATCTAGCTGGGTTTATCTGAGGATTCTGGACCGGTGCATAATCAGTAGGGTCGAACTTGGGATTCACCAGCCTATCAAGCAGCGTGAAGAGTTTGGGGAGGGGTTCGCCAGCCGCCAGCAGTAGTCCTTCTTTACCGGGGGAGATTTCGTTCGAAATCATAGTGACAAAATCATTCTCAAAGGCCTGCCGACAGTCTTGTAGACGATGGGCTGCGCGATTTAGCCTTTGGCCTCCACGTTTTACATCGCGATGGTAATCGTGTCTCTGAAGGCGAAACTTCTTCCAGTGTTGGTGAAATGCTTTGAGCAAGATAGTGGGGTAGTAGCTCAGCCGTTCGGGAGCTTCAGCCATGGTAATTCCGTATATTGATGAACAAAATGGGTGAATAAGTTTCAATGTAGAAAGATAAATCGGCTGCTGCCGCTGTGTGTAGTATGTAAATTTGCGCGCAAGCAACTCCACCGCCCAAAATCAACAAAATACAACACCTCGGCGAGGGTTTCTAGATCGATAACAGCGATATATTCCGTGCAACCGTTGCCCCTTAGACCCATGAAAGCTCTCAGGACCAATTATTAATCATGATCTTAATATCGTGGAGCGCCAGGATTTCGCGTTGCTGCTGTAAGGTTTGTTTCATGCATGCCTCACGTGGACATATATGGCAGATTCAAGGCTCTTCAAATTCTTGGAACCTTCTCCAAATATTTAAACCTGCGGGGCTAACAGCAGCCCAACTCTCCGACCACGCATATCCGTTACGAACAGTACCATATCTCTGTTCGCCCAACGGGCAAAAAGGAAATCGGGCTCCCTCTACCATTAATTCTCCAAAAGGTACCATAATTCTCGACTTGGGCACGAGTTTTATATGGATATATATTGTATATCCATATCCCAATATACCTCTATTTAGATCTATATACGCCCACCGGGGTCATAAGTCCTTTACTATAAGAACAAATGGATGCGGAAGATGGGCCTACCTACGATACGTTATCCCCAGGGGACATGTCCGAAGTCCCTCCCATACCAATTCGGTCGGCCCAGCCGACACCGGAACCGTTGGCAGAAGCGGCTGACCAACATTTATCTGCGACCTATCGAGAGGATGATCCGGAGGAACCCATATTTTCTTTAGCATGGGACTGCGACGACCTTCTTCGAGGATGTCTTAAAGGTTCAGACGGGGATATCTCACCACTGGCGAGAGATAGGATAGAAGAGTATGATCAACGGTTCAGAGCATGGCAAGAATATTTAGGTGTATTTGCGGATAAGAGAGCAAACTTGGACTACCGCCTACGGAAACAGCCTGAGATCCGTGATCTTATAGTCAGGCTGCTACTGATTTTAAGACGAAATCTTGATCAACGTGAGTAGTGTAATCTAAATTCAGAAAAACATGAACAACCAAGGTAGCTGAGAGCGACGCAAGAGGGTTGGTTAAATATA
The DNA here is from genome assembly GCA_036872755.1 of Orbilia blumenaviensis. Classification (NCBI taxonomy): domain Eukaryota; kingdom Fungi; phylum Ascomycota; class Orbiliomycetes; order Orbiliales; family Orbiliaceae; genus Orbilia; species Orbilia blumenaviensis. The sequence goes on along the minus strand of JAVHNS010000006.1, from coordinate 765,738 downwards.
TGTAGTAGGGAATCGATATCTAATTGAGCTGAGCTTCATTATATAGTAATTGAACCCGCAGAAGACGATAAACCGACTAGCCCAAACGCCGAAGAAGAAACATCAGCTTTCATCGAATACTGTTGTAGAACCATAGACGAGGCTTTGACCGAGCTGAACCAAATTGCAGTCGCTATTCGAAAGGCATCGACGACAACCGAAACAACAAGGGCAAGAATCCACGCATCTGAACACTCTGACACCATTGACTTAGATGGTTTCGAGACACTATGCATCTTAGCTCTCGAGATTCTGTATTCAGATGCACCAGAGAGTCTCATACTCCAACTGGGGCAGAGCATGGCTGACCGTTATGCACGCTTAGCGCTCCGTAAGTCAAGGCACGAAAACCTGAAAATGGATGTACGTCGACCCCACCCGGAGATTCCAAACATTGCAACTCCATACTTTTCAGTTTCATCCAGCGACCCTACTCCCTCTCTCCCAGTCGCTCCTACCGCTACCGCTGCACCGTCTTTAAACCCCGTAGAAAGACGAGATCAACCACCGCCTACAGTAACATCAGCCGATCCGTCCTTGTTTCAGATGCATCTCAAAGCAATACAGATTCCCAAATCTCGACCTGGCACGACAGTCATCATGGCCGAGACGCACGAGCCACGGATTCTACTCTTCCAAGGTACATCGGACCGACGATGCCAATGGTGCTTCAATGATATTGGTCTGGGATTGGTAAAGGATGGACGTTGGACTGCTTTTGGAAGGTCCGTCAAATATTCCAAGCGGACCCACTGAGAGGATATCTTCCTTGGATTATCCAACATCTTTGAAGCTTTTCTCTGCTTTTTTTTTAAGTTGAGCTAATGTATGTTTAGAGAGCATTACTCCGCCGACTTGGAACCCTTTTGTTGCATTTCCGAGGATTGCGCTGGAAAAGGCAGGGTCTATTCATCCCTCAAAAAGTGGAAGGGCCACATGGCTAAGCATAATCGAAACTGGGCGCAATCCATCCACCAACAAGAGATGTGGGCATGCCGCGTGGGAAGCATAAAGAACGAGGGTGCAGAAGGTGGTGATGGGAATACGCTCCAGGATGACACACATGAACCTGGCACCGAAGTGCTATTCACCTCTACAAAAGAGCTTCAAGGCCATCTAGGGATGATCCATAGAGAGTTCTGGGAGAGCTTGGGCCCTATGGATATCACACGAATCATTGACGAAGCGGCTTTTGACACGTCCCAGAACCCGGATATTTGCCCTCTTTGCCGGATGAGACCGGAAAGCTTGCGAGACTCAAGCAATACGAGTCACTATGCCTTCTCTATCCCAGCCGAAATGGAAAATCATATTGCTGGGCATCTCCAAAAGATTATGGTCTTGTCATTGCGGTTGATAGACATACAGACCGAAGCACTAAGTGATGACGAAGAGGGAACCAGCGCAACCCCAACAGAAAATTACACGGATTCTCTAGGAAAATACTCCGAAAGCAATCAAATTAGCTTAAGCTCAGACGGATCCCAAGGGCTCCAGTTCGGCACCCCAACAAAGGACCATTCATTAGACAACTCTTTAGACGATCATGAGCTCGACTACTCAAAGTCACAAGAATGGTCTAATATAACAGACTATTTAGCTAAACATCGAGATGGCTCCCGAGGTCGCGATGCGGCAGATACCTACGAGAAGCCGACAGCTGATGATTTTACGATTTGTTGGATTTGTGATGACTCTCATGAGGTTACATGGGTCTTTAGTGTCCTTGACAAACTATACCTGGAAGATTCCAGGGACGTCCCAGATGACCACTGGCATTTGGATTTTGGCAGGATAGGAGTGCATAATATTGTTATCGCACACCCAATCCCCGCTTCTGGCGCGTGCCTTGTAGCTGCAGTAGAGGACTTCGCCGTCCGGCTACGAATCAGCTTCCCGGGGTTGCGTCTTTGGCTGATAATTGGAAGCGGAATTAGCCCATCTCCATCGCATAAAGTAGCCGACCAGTTCGATATGGACACATACGATGTTCGTTTAGGTGATGTCGTTGTCGCTGCTCTGGGGAGTCTTGATAGAGACCAGACGGCGCAAGGGCTGGTTTCGATTGAAGAGGGATCTCTAGAAACCACGATATCTGGTTTAATAGGCGCCCCTGAGTGGGGCCTAAGAAATGTCATTGCTAACCAGAAAGACAGATACAAAGCATATGAAGCAGCTATATCTGATATACTAAAGAATGCAGAGAAATCACGATATAATTCTAATCGGAAAGTTCGTCACTCTGGGCCCGACCAAAGAGTTCCCCCCAAATCTGAGCAAATACCTGCAGGCGGGGACGCTGTTGACCACTTTGCCTCTTGTAGCCTCTCCAAAGAGGTGGATCGGCCCAATCGAGCTTTCAGCCACCCATTTATTCATTATGGCGGTATAAAAATTTTCGAGACAAGAACAGTAAATGAGTACTATCAAGGTGCGCCAGACGGCCAGGAAAACATACTAGCTGTTTGTCCGGCACTAAATCACTCACAATTAAAAATTAACATACCACTAATCATGATACGAGGCATATGCGGGTACGATAACAACGTGGACAGGAACACGGAATCGCGATCATTTGCGATGGTTAGAGCTGCCGCTTATACAAAATTACTGCTCCAGAATATACATACCGTGGATTTTAGCGAATATCTATGGCAATCTCTCTACGACATAAAACTCATGGGTTCAAGCCTCAAAATGAATAGCTGTAATATCGGATCTTCTGAGACACCTTTGTCGAGTATCGACCACAGAATGATTAGACGTGTAATACCCTCAGATCTTCAAGCAGCCTGCCATTCATGGGTGTATATTCTTGAAAAACTCTATACAAAAACATTTTTATTCCCCGCGTTACTTGAGATCAGGTTATTTATAGATCACTGGACTTTACCTTGGATTGAGGTGGTCCTTTTGTTAGGGTCGCTGGCTCTAGAAATGATACAGGCTCTGCGCCTCATATTTGCTGTATGTCAATTCCTTCAGACAGCCTGCCTCATCAATATGTTTTAACGATAAAGTCAATATAGGAAGCCAAGGAAGACGTTCCACCAATTCTGTCCCACGTTGAGGAGGTTCTCAAGACATACGGCAAAAGTCTGACCGAACACCCATTAAGATTATACCGCCTCTGCTACTTCCACTGGAAATCATCCAATCCGAGTTCCGAGAAAGAGAGCTTGAGACGTAAGTACAGGCGCTTTGGGGAAATTAAGAGCGGATCACTTAGTGCAGCTCCGATACCGAAAATGCACCCAGGTACAGTTGCCGAAGTGCTACAGTACCTCAACCCCAGTGAAATTATCAGGGCAATCACTACAATTAAAGATTTCAGGAGTGGACTTATGTACTGGAATTCGACAAAATTCGATGGAGAGCAGCTTCTTAATCTATATTCTTGGAACGAAGCTGCTATACGGGTTGCTGAGCAGGGAGGAGCAGTTTTGCCAACCCCGGACATTCGGCGTCAAATCATCTCGCATTTACAATGCAGAATAAAAGATATCAATGACAGAACGATTTATCCATTGCCTCTAGACTCATTCACTATCTTTTGTTATGGGGTCCAGCACGCCCAATCTCAAAAAGCGCCTATGGATTTATTCGTGGATCCATCTGCTACTATCCAATTTATTGATGACTTTCACAAAACAACTCGATCTATATACCGATTTTTCCGCAAAATATCGGAGATTCAGCAACAATTTCATGGGTTGGGTCTGCCAGAGGGTTCGAATATCGAGTTTAACTCCGGGCCTTTTTGCTGCAAGCTTCATATTTCCTGCCTCCTTCTTCAAGTACTAATCGATACTGAGGTAAATACGATGGGTTTGACAGAGTTTTATAAGGATGGAAAGAGTGCTGTTTCCACTATTATTGACACTTTTGGCCATGAAGCGGGCCGTTTACTCGGGGCTCTTATAACAAGTGGTCTCGTGGCTGATTATGTGAACCAAGTCAGTCGGTGCGACTCAAGCTTTTTGCCGCAGATATACAGTCGTTTAGTCAGGCCTCGTGGTATTCCAGCAGGCACCTATGCTACATATATATTATTTTCTGGATTTGATCGGGCACTCGGGTTTCTTGAAGAGTCCTCAGAGGTTATAGAGTTCCTGGAGGGTGTGCCCAACGAAACTTTAAAAAATTGGGGAGTTAAATGGGCTAGATATTGTGCGGAGTTAGCAGACGAACAGAGGATGTATAAAGAGTTGGAAACACGTCAGCTAGTACAACCCGTCGACAGTATGCTACAGTACGCGCCCCAAAAACCTATATTTCGTGTGATTTATTCTAACCTTTCTCTTAGGGAGGATCACCCAATTGTTTGGAAGGATTGGAGGAAGGGCGCCGTTGACCACGGCTCTACACCACAATTCTATTGACTCAAATTATTTTATACTTATGAATAATGACGGCGGGAAGAACAAATATACAAAAAAATTATGTCATTCGGTATGTAGATTCGAAACGTTTATAACAAGTAGTTGGGCCCAGAGTTGGGGCCGGACCAGGTCATAGTTATATAGCTACCTAGAAGGCCGGTAGGTACCGTTATACTAATATCGTAGGCAGGACCCACGCAACTCTAGCCTCGTTTGAACTGTAACACTTACGCACGTGGAGGTTGCAACGTTAACTTGGGGCAATTGCGTGGATAAATTGATCTTCCAGTTGCTCGCTCGCGTAATGACCTAAAATTCTAAGCGAAGATCATAGGCGCATATGCACCTATATTTAGTCTTGGTGGTATCCTTTAAGCTTTGAATGAAGGTATAGATGTAACGCGAAAGCGAGCTATACTCTCCTTACCCGCCAAAATAGACCATCTTATATTGCAGCTAGACGATGTTGAGACAGGCGGTAAATGGAATGATGGTGTGCAGGTTCCATGGAGGGAAATACAATTATATATATAAGGATAGATGGGTTAAAACGCCACGGTTATGATGCCCGGAGTGGTTCGACCAGGAGGCCGGACAAAATTTCAGTACACAAGTATACCACAGTTTTTAAAATTTACGACATAGCGATGGCAGCCAAGCTAAAGATCACCAACACCGAAATCCAAGGGTAAACATCCCCAGACGCATGTCTAGGAGTTTTCTCTCCAAGTGCCCCTTCGCTGAGCATCTTCGTTATCAAGATCGCCCCGAAGATCATATCAACTGTTCAAGACTAAATTTTGTTAATACAGTTATGAGGATTAAAAATCTTCAAGGGAAGCATATCCCAAAGCTTTATGTGGTCGGTGTTATCTGTAATATGCTTAAAGTTCTTGCCCTTGAAAACTGCGGCAAAGTGGCAATGATAGAGAGCATACACACAGAATTCTGGAAACGTGCAAGAAAAGCACTTCTCGCGCTCCACAAGACTGGCGTTATTCGCGGTAATGTCAAGTTAGATACAATTTCACGAAAATTTTAACATTATTGATAAAATGTTGGACAGTACAATATCCAGTGCAAACCAAATTTAGTATGGTAGAACAATTGTCCAAGGAGCCTATGAAATTATTGAACTACTTTACTAGTACTACTAACCGCGCGGAAATACATGAGGCTTTGATAGCATTTTGATATCCAAAACCAGCCCAAGTCCAAGACACCTAAGTACCCACAAGAGGTTATTACTAATAGCACAATTCACCTCCTAAATCCAAGTAGTAGCATTATAATACTAAGCCTCACATCTAAAACTCGCTCAAGGCTCATCCAACCTGCCTCGGATCCTGTGGAAACGGTGCCGGCCAGCTTACTCCCCTACTATACGTATACCTCTCTTGCAGCCTCTCCAGCGTCCCCCGTCCCAGAGGCCCCCGGTAATACGCTTTCAAAAATATGTAGCTGCTCTGCATAGCCTGGTAGTAAGTATAAACCGTTTCCATCTCCTCCAATAAAATCTCCAACACCCTTCTCAAAACAGGATATGGCAGGTCGGTAATCCCGAACGCTGGTGGAGGCGGTAACGGTCGTATGACGTAGTCTTTTCCTACTAAGCCTCGAACTATAGACAAGTAGGTATTCGAAAGAGTGGCAGATAGAGGGTATATTCTCTCTTTTTCTACTGTTACCGCTGACGCTCGTGGGGAAGGCGGAGGTGGGAGGATTAGGCATTCCGTCGCGAGAAACAACCGGTAGTATTTTTGCCTGAGACCAGATTTCGTAAGGGAGAGCTTTTCGCGAAGAAGATCAAAGACTTCAATTAACGTAAATTTTACGGTAGAGGTTCCGCAGAGTTTGCAACCTGGTAATCTTTTCTTCCGTGGGGTTGGTGTTGTATCTGTATCTGTATCCGCTGTCGCTGTTGAGGGTCCAGCTTGTGTATCAGGTATAGTATCCTCGCCCGTTTCGCCATGAGAAAACCCATTACAATCGCAAAAGGCGGGAAAGTCTAGAGCCCATAGACTCTTACTCGCCATCCCCAACGGTTTATAACAGTGTAAACATATACTCTCGTAAGACACTCGTTCATAACAAGGCTGCAGCCAGCCTTTGATGACTTTCGTCCTCCCTTCTCCGTTCTCAGAATCTATGACAGCCCTTCTTTCAATCTCATCCAGATATCCGTACTTTTGCACACCCGCCAGCTTTAAATCTGAGGATATGTCATCGCCACGTCGGGTTTTTATTACCCTAGCGGGAAGTTCATATTCCGGTTTATAACCCGTCAACCAAGACGGTGAGGAGAAACATAAGTGGTATTGCTTTTTATTGAGAGAGGCGAATGTATTTTGATTTTCGTATTCAGCTAGGAAGCGTTCTGAACCAGTTGAAACCCTTTGGCTAGAAGAAGAGGAAAGTGAAGATGATGCAGAAGATGTCAAAGATGTAAGAAGAGGAGGCTTCTGCGTTAATGTTGTATCCCGCGGACAACGGTGATGAAGGCACCAAATAGTACTATACTGCCAAGATGATACGGGGGTCGGTTTGGAGTATTTAAAGGCGGCAAGGTGAATAGGGTATAATGATGCTGGGTAGAAAATACCAGTTGCGCTATCTAATAACAAGGCCGTCGAACATGTGGGAGGACATAATGTATGACTGCAGTATGGGCACTTATGGGGGTTTGAAGGGGTGTAGTGGGACTGTGGAGTGAATATACGTCTATGAATGAGGGTTATACACCGTGCACGGGATATATCTGAAGGGGCCTTTGAAGGTGGAACTGGAGGGCATAGATGGCGGAGCCCTTTTGTAGAAAGTGAAAGAGATACACGATCTCGAAAAGTGAGGTACTGAAGGATCAAGGAAAGGATGTCGAGTGAGAGGGTAAAGAATGGGGGTTCCTGGGCGGGAAAGGGGATTGGGGATTCGACAGAAGCGATACGGGCAAGCGAAGCTATAGTTGGACTGTTATCCTTGTTACGATCGCGGGATAGTTGTAACTTTTGAAGGGCTTTAGATAACATTTTGTCGATCTTTAATGCTTCTATGCTGGTTAGTATCCCGTAATTGACATCGACGGGGTAACATTGAGGTTTATATCGGTGTCCCCCGCGGTCTTGGTTTCAATCTACCCGCTCCACAACGGCAGGTTCCTGCAAGTTCTATTGGCTAGATATGCGAGGAGCTAGGATGAATGCATATTTCCAAACCTGATGGTGAACCTTGCGGGCTTTCCTACACCTTGCGTAACAAGTCCGCAACTTGTTTGGAGATGACAGTTATTTTAGGTGAAGATGCTGTTGTATAGATTACATGTAAGATTTATATACCGCCGCGTATGCAATTTTATACAGTTCTGAAATCAAATTGCCGCCATAATGAAACTCGTAGATCATAGCCATGCCTGATATGCCTTATTTCAAACCTTTATCATTTTTTCTCCTCTTTACAACCTTGACAACCGTCGTAATCGGTGCCACTTTCCTTTTTCCCGCCGGTTTCTCTTCTCCCAAACTTATAGGCGCACTACTACTACTTACGCCTCTCTTCCCTTTAACCTTCTCGCCCGTGCTTTCTTTTCCTTTCTCAGAGATAGAAGTGCTGGGTGTAAACGGGCCTTCTTTACCCCCAAACCTCGCCTTATATTGCCCCGGACTTTCATACTTCCCTTTCAACCCCCATATTCCCAGTTTCTTCACTCGCGCTTCCTCTTCTGCAGCTCTGTATTTCTCCTCCATCCCCTGGCGCCTTCCAAACTCTATGCCATAGGTACCTTCGTAGACCTGTGCCATCCCAGCCTTGAGCATCAATAGTCCAACATCCTGTTTGAAGCCCAATAACCCTAGTAATCCATTTCTTTTCATAGAGACCGAGCAAACTACCCGTTCATATTGATCGCGGCGCAGGAGGTGGGCGCGAACATTGTGCGTGGTGAGGAGGTTTGAGAGATATGTTAGAGACTCGGAGGAATGTGGTTGTGAGGGTTTGCCAAAGTGTGCGCCTTCAGGCGCATCGACACCAGCTATTCGGATATGTATCTAATGCAGTATATACGTGAGTACTCGGCCATTCAACAGAGCCCGAATAGAGACTGTTGTATTTACCGTCTGGCCTTTCAGCGTCCTCCTGCCTTCAGGAATCTGCCTTAGCCACCCCCACCCCGTCAATCTCCCACCAGGGGTATGGAATAGTCGAAAGTTATCCGCATCACCAACACTGACAACCTTCCCATAAAGCCCCTTCCGTCGGAAGAAATGTGGAGGTAACGAGTTTGAGTCTGGATACCGCTTCAAGAAATTCCGATAAACATACACCAAAGTGAGGGTTGCCGTCGCAGCGGTTATAGATGGAAGTATAATATCAATCGCAGAAGGCGGCAAAGACGTTACATCGGCTATCCGTAGCTTCAGGGAGTTATAGGCGCGAAGGAGAGGATGTTCGGGCGGCGGTGGTGGTGGAGAGATCCATGATGACATTGCGATAAGAGATTCCGGGTCCTTAGCCGGGAGATATTGTAGGGACTGAGGTCAGTATTGTATTCGATAATGGTAGTGGGTAAATTAATCGTGAAGATTCGGATGGAGGCATTTCCTCTTCGTCTTATGGGGCTCCTAAGTGGTTTCGCGTGGACGGGTCGTCCGGGGCAGAGAGACAGCTGGCAGCTAGTGGCACCGCGTGACAGATGAACGTGAGTAGCTGTTGGCGGGCAATCAGTGATTATGCCGTGTAACTTGAGTTGATGGCCAGCTCAATTGAATGGGTAGCCGTGAAGATTTTAAATATGTCGACGCCCCATGTATGAGGCTCGGAGTCGTGTACCGGCGCTCGAGAGGATGCGTGGAGGTGGCCGTTGTATCAGGAAGACCGCAAGGCTAACCGCATTGGGTAATTAGAATTCAACACCAAAATTCGGCCCCTCGAGGTCTAAGCTGTAGACATCTACTGCCTTGAGAAAATATTCAAATTCAGTATTGTCATCTCAAATGTTCACTGAATCTTGAATAGCCGTAAGAGCTATAGATATCTATAGGAAGTATCTGTTGTCCGTATATCCACCAAGAACCATAGCTAAATACTTTAGTATGACTGATAAGCCTAGCTTTGTGAGATATTAAATGACCGTAGTTAATCAACTTGTATCCTCTAGTCCTCGTCTAATCTTATTGAGTCATTGCTGTATTACTCTCTATGTCTAAGTTCTATAGTCCCAAGCTCCTCGATGCAATTGTGTATAACTACCTAAGTACCAGTACCTAGATAGGGTCAAGTGGTAGCTGCTAAACTAACTTTAGTGCACTCAATAAAAGTATATCTGTTCAATGCAGGTCCGATACCCATTTTTTGAGCATAATTTTACTCTTGCTCACTCTCCTCATCATTGACCCTTCAGCCTTTGAAGCAGAAAGACGCCTGCCGTTTTGAGATCCTTCAGGGGGCGCGGGGTCCTCTACTTTCTCCTCTACTTTCTCCTTCCCCTTCTTATTTTTCTTCTTCTCCTTCAGTCCATTCACTTTGCCCACCCGATCCCTCTCGCCTTCTTCCCGTCCAACAACCTCTTCAAAGTCCCTCCACCCGTTCTGCGCCCAGCTCCATGTCCAAATAGCTTTGCCCTGGTCGTCCAATATCCATTCTATATTGTTTTCCGCACCCATATCGAGCCCAAAGCTATCTCCGACCTTCAAATCTGCCCCAGTTCCCAAGGTTTCCACCAACGTGAGGTTACATTTCTTCCTCAACTCTCGCAGCAGAGGTACTATCGTTCCCAAGTAAGGTACCGACAACCTATCGACCTTCACCGTAACTTTTTCTACCCGACTACCACTCTTTATAAACCTCCAGAGCGCCCCCTTTAAGCATAATACCACAAACTTCATCCGTTCCTGGTTCGGATTTCCCAGTACCAATTCCACCTCTTTAATCATATTGAAATCCTGTTCGTTGAGCACACTACTCAGTATGCTCAGCGCTCTATCCCTGACCCTGAACTTCGTTTGGCCGTATATAATCTCCCTCATAATCGTTCCAATTCTTCGAGATGCTAGGAAAAGCGAGAAGTAGCCAAAGCAGGGCGAGTGGTGTTTCAAAATAACATCTAGTGATCCAGCGCCCATGTTTCTGTGAAGCGTGGAAAAATAGTTATGGGGCCCCGAAAGCAGCACTTCTTGTTGCAAATGGCAATACGATAGGATCTTTTCCAATATTTCGTTCGGTAGTGACAGTATTCCAAATTGTTGTTGGACCACCGGCGGAGCGGGCGATGACGAGGTCGATATTACGCTACACCACAGTCAGCACTAATGATACCTATCTAAAGGAATCAAGGAAGAAATACGTACTCAACCCGCACATTCCCATGTCCATCATCCCACCCACTCAGCAACTTCTTATGAAAACCTGCAATATCCTTCCGCTCCACCTTCACGACCTCATTCACCCCGATATCTCCAACCGGATAATCCCTCCCATGTGTCCACTCCAGTTTATACTCCACCCCTCTAAGAATTGCCATATCCTGCAAATCACTCCCTAGCTTTTCAAACTCCCGCTTTAAGTTATACTGCCATGTAGTCGCCGATAACTTCGAATAAGCTCCGAATTGGATATTCTTAACCCTTGACCGGTTGACCGCACCGATAGAGAGTAGAAATGCCCGTGTGAAGTTCACGCGGAGCTTGATAATGAATGTATTGGAGGAGTATAACACTGTCAACGCCGCATCGCTGATCTTCTTATCCGCTAGGAAGAGACCGGAGGCCGCACCGATATAGTGGTTTACCAGTCGATTTTTAAAATTGGTGTATGAAGATGTGGTAGACGATACATCTTGCTTTTGGAAGTCGGAAATTATAATTGGAGTAGATGATGTTAACAGGTACGAAAATATCTGAAGGAGCAGCTCAGTGGGGAGGCGGGAGAGGCCGGTCGGCGTGATTGGAGATAAAGGCGGGGCAGGTGGTCGGCAATGCGTGAATGAATGGTGAGAGAGGTTGCGGTGGACCTTGCATTGGATGTACTGCGCATCCGGGGAATGCTGAGAGCCTCTCATGGTCCATATAATGCAGGCCGATTATATTATCATTCTAATCTGAAAAGAACGGCGATGTATCATACGCTAGGAGTTCGAGGTTTGCAAGGCCGAGGGTTGCGTCTGCGATTTATATAATTCAACAGCTATCAAGCTAAGCTAAGCAATGCGCTCAGGTCAAGGCACTATAATCCGCCCGCTTGTCAGCCCATGGGTAGCCTGCGTCAGGTCCAGACTAGTTAGCTGAGGAATATGTTGAACCATGCATCGTACCACGAAAACTCGGACCTTACCTCGCCCATTGGCAGAATGTACTTCAGGAACAACAGCACTTCTGTCAGATCACTCGACCTTTTACGCCTTGAGGTGGACCTGCGCTACCCTAGTTAAGTTTCAGACCGAATAATACAGCAATCCGACGCGAATTCTGGGCAATCTGGTTCCACATCGGTGTTTAACGTCACCCATTCCAAGCTACGTCAGCCCACGAAACGTCGAAAAAAGGTTTGGTTCCTTAGTAATCCAGGGCATACATACATATCCAATTCCTCATCCCGAATTGCCAAAATTGATATCCCGGCCAGACCCATGATTGCATGATCCTCTACCCCGGTTCAATAACTCCACTCTAGCCTCGAGCCAGTTAGCCAACACCACACACACCCCTACGCAAAAAAATAAAGCCACGATGTCCGAAATTCGAAAACCCCAGAACGCCACGGTTATTTACCCAAAAAGAATGATTCCCAGCACCAAAAAAGATCCAAAAAGAAGGTGATTTGATGCTCCCATACGGATTTGAACCGTAGACCTCGACATTACTAGTGTCGCGCTCTACCAACTGAGCTATAGGAGCTTTATTTGATGATGTCGTGATAGGTTTATGCACTCGTGAAGGTGCCGTGGTCGGTCCTTGCGCTTTGTGTTGCACATTTGTTGGTCAAATGTTATTTCGTGTCGTAGATTGGCAAATGGCTGCTCCCAGGTCAAGTTGGGCGTTTTGGGGGTTGGTTGCGCCGTGATACCAAGCCATAGAGCCCTGAAGCAGTGGTGGTAGAAGGTGACACGGGTAGCAGCAGATGGAGACACGGGCAGCTACCTACTTACTTAAATACCTACTTACCTAGGTAAGCACTTAGTATCTAAGTAATGAGCCATATAAAAGGGTAGCCGTCGTTTTATTATTTGGTAATCGGCTTGCAAGCTTGCCAAAGAATTCTCAGGGGCCTAGCTTACGTGCAGGTCTGCAAACTCGATTGGACGCACATGCTCCCCGATATACTAAGCTTCAATGCAGCCAATGGGCTTTTGAAGACTAGCTAGTAAATCCCATCAAGAAAGCCATTAATTGACCCGTATAGGAAAATATAAGACCTATGCCAGATACTGTGAAGTGCAGTTGGTATGGTCGTTTTCCTGGCAATATTTTACTACGGAACAAGGGAGTAGCAGTCGAGACAGAGCAACGAAGACGAATTATCTCGGGCACCGAAAAGAGAAACCAGGCTTCCGAGTTAACTTGTGTACAGAAACGCAAATATTAAATCAATCACGGCATGCGCAAGGTAAAACTATAAAAACATGTCCATCCCAATGCACCAGAATATCACAGCAATACAAGGTCCAATATATTCAATTCCATTCGTAGCAAGATTCAAGGCCAAGTCTGGGTACATAGAGAACAACACAGTGTACAAAATCGATCCCGCGGAACCCGTCTATTTTATCTTGTTGATTCGGTGGGTGTTTCGGTCGATTTGTTGGTGGACAGACTCGCTCTATAATACTATTAGCATCTTTGAAGAATATGATGGATACGGTTAGAGAGCTTACCTTCTGGTTCAAACGCTCGATGGTCTTGTTCTGGTCCTGGACAACTTGGTTTTGTGTCTTGGCCAAAAGGTTGAGTCTGCCGATAGCACCTCCGAGCTGGTGCAAGTTGTCGTCGATTTCCTCTTCCATAGCATCGTCTTCGGCATCAGCTTCGAACTGGAACTTGGCCTTTTCGGCCAAGCTCATCTTCTGCCTTGGTGCCATTGCCGGGGCTCCCATTGGCCTCAATCCACCCTTGACTTGCTGCTGACCCTGCATCCCAGCAGCCTGGACTCTCTCTCGTTCTTCACGAGCGACCCTGTGACGTTCCATGATCTTTTCTTCCTCCTTATCAGCCCTAGCCTGGCGTCCGAAGGGGCTCCCGGCGACAGGGACGAACATGCTCCTGTTCAACCTCTTCAAATGTGCAGCTTGATCTTCGGCACGGTGACCGTGGTTCTTGGCCATGTCCAAATTCAATTCAGTCTGGTGGAGCTTCTCGCCCTGTTCACCGAGTTTGACGAGAGTGTCTCGGCCAACTTCCTCAGCTCTAGCAGCAGCACGGAGGGCATTGCGGGTGGAGGCAACGGACTCCTGTTTAGTAAAGCGGATTTGGGACTTCAGGGCGTCGGCATCCTCCTCTTCCTCTTCTTCGGCAGTCATTTGCTTGCTCTGTCCGGTGCTGTAAGGGTCCTTAGAGTCGTAACCACTTTCAGCAGAGTATCCGCTGGAACCATATCCATAGGAGCCCTTGCCATAAGCGTTGTCCTGAGCAGCGCCACCGCCATAGGGGTTGGAGTTGTTGCCTCCGTATGGGTTAGCACCACCGCTTGGCTTGCTATTGTTCCCATACATGGAAGCGCCATAGGAGTCTTCGGAGGATTGCTGGGAACCCCCGTAAGGGTTGCTTCCACCGGAAGAGCTTTTGGCACCACCGTAGAGATTGGCGGATTTATTGTCGTAGGAAGCAGCTGGAGCACTGCCAGAGTCGTAGGCTGGTGGAGGGGCCTGGGCATAGGGGTTTGATGGAGCAGTGTCCGGGGAAGCAACCTTTTCTTTCTTAGAAAACCAACCCATGGTGATAGATTTAAATAGGAGCTGAAGCGTGAGATACTAGGTTTGTATGGAGGTGAAGCGTAGAAGTTGGAAGGTTGATGGAGCGAGAATGGTGATGGATGAATGAAAGTGAATGTGGTTCAGGAGCTTGTGTGTTGTTTTGGACCCTGGAGATGTGAAGCCCGGCAAGGCAAGCAAATGTCAGCCCAAAGTTCAGCCGTAAGTTTGCCCCCAGCTTCTGAGCAAAATAGTTTTCCCAAAGCCCTCACCTGCAAAAAAAAGTCTCCCCAATGCAAATATACCCCCTTAATCTTTTAATCGATAGAGATATTTAGATAAGGTACTATTTCCACAACAAAGAAAAAAGAGGGGGAAGAAACATATAAATAATGTTATGGATTAGCTTGCGTGAGCTAAACGCTTCGTTTCGGCTGCAGGGGAGGGCCCAGCTCCAGAAATGGAAACACGACTCGCGCCACTGGCCAGTCCGGTTGCACTGAATCCGGTATCTTACATGCGACCCGCCGGACATCATCGAGTCGGGTTACCAGATGTATTCGCCCTCAATATGCAATTGCTCTCAGACTAAGGTAAACACCCGCCCTCCGCAGGCAAATTCCGAAGTTGCTATTCGAGGAGATCGATCCACGGAAACCCGGGGAAAGAGGAATAGATCTGCTTCACCGCCACTTTGGGAGGCTAGAACACTTCGGTTGACAAAGGTTTACGTTTGCGTATCTCAGGAACTTAAGAGTCCAAACATCCCAACATGCAGCATAGATACCTCTCGAAGGCCACTAAATACTTTATTTCCAAGCTTAACCGCTTGTATTCTTCGTAAACAAGATTCCTGCATTGTACGAAAGGGTTTTTAACCTTCTTAATTTTCTATTGCAGTATTATATTACTAATTGTGCTATTTTAAATTTCATCGCCGACCAACAATATTTTCTATGCTGGTCTTGAGCATTTGCTATTTCGCAACAGCCGTTTAACATTTATCTCTCCCAATAACCGGTCGACCATGAAATACTCGGTCATTTTAATTATTATAAGTAGATTAAAGCGGCGTAGTAGGGAATGCTCTAAAACGACCGTATAGTTCGAATCCATGAATAGTCTACAGACATCTGACTGCCTACTAAAACGCACCGACGTGGTTACTAAAACCATATATGCCTATCAACCGAAAACAATATCAACTTAGCCATAGTTATATTTGGCATATTAATTTATTTACAAAGATGCGTAGCTAGTCTAGATACTTTATAACATCAGTTCAGAACTTCGGCTATGTCTTCCATAACTAACGATTTTTTTAGCGGTTAGCTAGCGCGTGCAGGTTGGCCACTGATGTTGCTATCCAAAAGGGTCTTAGCTAGGTATGGCTGGCTACCTACTTAAGTCGGTAGAAATATACATATGCAAACAGCATTCTTATCTTTGAGCTAGCTTCGTAGGCCGCTTAGACGTATTTACAATGATGTTAACAAGAATCCCGACCGCATAAACGTCCGGACACATGCATGCCTATTCACGGACTAAGTTACTCTCTTTGGTTCTAGCTGGATCTAAATAGCTGGCGTCGAGATTATTATATATAAGATTGTATTCTAGGATAGTAGATCTCTCCGACTAGAACACTCTTTATGAGTTACCACTTAGCTATATGTTAGTCCCGTGGTACATGTGTATTTGAAATTAAAAAGACTTAATAGGTATCTACAAAAATGGCTACCCAGTAACTATTCCAAGATATCCCACTCAGTGTTTGCGTCAATGTTCACACTCCATGCACAATTTAAAATAACTATAGGCTATTATTATTACTTCGCAACATACCTATTAACTTAGACATAAATATTAAGATAAGCTCGACGAGGCCGGTGGAATACACAGGCTCGTAACTAGAATACACCAAAACTTACGGACCCATTCCAACACATTTGCAACGTCCACCACCGAAATTTGTTGTATTATCCGGCCTGTGGCGTAGTTTGTGGCGCAACGCCCCCAATGACATGCACATATGCTCCTAGGTGACACATGTCAAGATCCAACGTTCCGACGTCTACATCTAGATTCATAGCGAGAATGCCTCCGATAACAATTGCAGAACTTCTCACCGACCTATCCTCCCTCAAGGCTTGTGTAAGTTGCCCGTTTCTTACCATGAAGCTGGATAGTCAATCTAACTGCGAGATAGGAACCCGGAGACGCCCTATCACTGGTCACAATTGACCCGTCTCTGCTCCCACCATCTCTCAAGCCATCAACGAGCGATGATTCGGATACAATCCTGTCTGCTGCAAGGGAGTTAATAGATTTGCATGTTGAAATCTCCCAACGGAAAGGGCTGGAAGAGCTCGCTGGCGGGCGAGGACAGGTGGAGGAAATTGTACGGAGGGTCCAAGATAAGCTCTAATTGCTGGAGTTCGATACCGATAGCTAGTTGAACTGGCTCAGGAAGATCATAGCTCCCGCGCAATTGTCAATTTACACTTTAAACTTGACGGCCTTGGGAAAAGATATCAATAGAAACTGGTCAACAGCGTGGTCAACAGCGTGTGGTCAACAGCGTCTGGGACCGAGACTAAATAGAAACTAAGAAAAACTTTCGTCAAATCCAAAGTTTGCTACATGTAATGTGAAATACATTTACTTATTGGATAAACAGCCTATAACACCCTGCACACCGCCAGTCTCTTCCAAAGCTTCGTCCAGCTTCTGCCTCACAGGTAGTTTCTAGTAACTATAACAAATTTTCCACGGGCTTCAGTAAAATAATAAACCCCCCAAACCACGCTTGCGGCAGACCTTGATTTTGGAAGTACTTAACATGCATCTCGGTCTTTAGGTAAGAATTTGTCTCGTGCCGAGATTTTCATGCAGGTGGCTTTTCACCAGACACTCGCAAGCTGCCAACCGCGATGACAGTACTTGCCGTCTCGCCTCACGGCAAAAACAAAGCCTTGTTCTAAAACCACAGAAACATCTTCGTTCGTGTGACTATGAAGGGAAATTAGGAGAATAATATGTCGTTCTATATTGTGTCAGTGTTTAAAAGTATTGCCGTAGTATGCATTCAAAACATTAAAATTTATAAATTTATCATACAAATTTCGGGTTCAAAGCCTTAAGTTGTCGACTCGTAAGCCATTGTAGTGTGCTATATGTGCCTATGCGATTCAATTCCACCGGCCTGAATTCATGAAGCTTAGCCTCATAATGTAAACCTCGCACGTCGAAATCAGTATAAACCATTCGATCACAGTCACACATGTGCACAGTAAGTAGGCCCGGCCCAGTGTCATGAAATAGCAGTAGCCTTACCCCTGTAGAACGCATAGATATCGATATCGATGGATGCCCAGTTGCATTGATTAACCGACGCTATTCCGTTTGGATTTAAGGGTCAATTAAGCCTTGTACCACCACTGATTATGAGCGTTCACCACAAGGGTTTACCTCACCGCAGACTCCTGACAAATTAGCGTAAACATT
Organism: Orbilia blumenaviensis; assembly: GCA_036872755.1. Classification (NCBI taxonomy): domain Eukaryota; kingdom Fungi; phylum Ascomycota; class Orbiliomycetes; order Orbiliales; family Orbiliaceae; genus Orbilia; species Orbilia blumenaviensis. Next base: position 747,918 of record JAVHNS010000006.1, on the reverse strand, counting down.
TTGAATTAGACGACCAAAATGGAAATATTTCCAACCCCATGTACTTAGATAACGCATTTACCCAATCGGTATCGACAAAAATCAATATAGACTGTCTACACCAAGCGAGCCAAGCAACGCATTTTCGGGTTTTCGAATTCCCCTACCAATTAAATTCAACGAAACGACCATATCTACATAAGTATCCGTGTCAAATTCCATCTCTTAGCACTTGCTTCACATGAAAATCACAAGGATTACTCTCATTAGACCCCCAAATTTTATGCAGCAACCCCGCGTGACACCAAGGCGCGGCCCAGGTATGGATATCCCGGCCCCCAGGTCGGTAGTCAACATCAAAAGGATCCGGCCTTGGAAGTTTCTCAGCCTTGAAATTCATCCCAGGACAAAGGAACCAACTTTTTTTATCATCCTCTCGTGAGAATTTGAAGCTAGGTACCTCATTGTTCTTCTACCATAGCGATGAATACGATATATTGATAAAATACCATATGTACTTGTCGTCCAACACCCCCACAATCCAGGCTCAAAGCAGTTGCTCAGTGCCGACGATGAGCATTGTGATCACACACACAGCCTTGAATGGCCCCGTTATTAACGCTAGTATGCTAAGCGCACCAGGCTTTCCAACGCTGAACCCATCCTATGGGCATCAAGAACAACTTTAACGACAATGAAATGTCTCATAGTAGTATATTGAGCTTTATGAATTTATACTCACGCCTGCGCTCAAGCATTAGGTCAAGTTCATTCGGCTACATAATTGTATCAAGCACGCCATCTACGTCTAAATCTTTCGAGTCATGTCTCCGTATCGTTAACGGCACAAAGGCAGCGGCTCAAATTTTAGGATCAATTCAATCAGAAAATTCTTCACTCCTACAAGCATCATTGTCTCATTGGCGTATCTTTCTCTCATCAACTTCCCTTCAGCTATCTAGTTTACACCGTCATATCAAAAGCCTCACCGGGCGATGTTTCAACCTCGTAACATAGCGAGATCCAATGACGCTACGAGATGAAAGCAAGACGATGCGACATGCAAGTGCCATGAAAAAAGTTAGCTTTCATTACTATTTCATTCGCCTCCATAATTGAAGGTCAATTACTTTCTACTTATGAGATGGGAGGCAGTAATGGTGGCATGCAGCTAAGTAGGTGCCACGCTGTTGCTAAAGGTGCTGTGAGTATTTTCGATGCCTATGATGCTTTCGGTTATTGTATTAGCTGCCACTTGGAGTTAGTATTCACATGCAACTTTCCCTCAGCCGACGTCGGAAGTAATTATTTTAATGGTTTTATCCAACACGAGACAAGTATTACTATTTGAAAATTCCATCCATCTCATGATCTTAACGAGCGCGAGCATGAGCACAACGCAAAAACCCCGCTCATGAACTCAGCAGGGTCTCGCGGAATGATAATATTTACAAAATCTCTACCATCCTCAAAGGTTCAATATCCCCTATATTTTCCAATATTTACGACCAAAAATGTCTGGGTATTCATTAGATGATCATAGTCTCGTTCCCAGACGCTGTTAACCACAACTGTGAGATTATCATAGGAATGTGTGTCAGCGAATCTAAATCGAGGCGGAAATCTATAAGCCGACTTTCACTAAAGCCGCGCTTATTCGCATTACATATGAATATATGAAACACAGAACATAGCTATAGAGGACGAAATTCAAAAGCACTCAAATATATCACTGCTTTTATAAGACCACTAGCGATTAGCGCTACTGACGGACCTGATTTTGTGTTGGCGGCGTTGCAATTAAGTCAGTGCAACCTTGCCGCAATTGGGTCAAAATGCAAAGGGTATTTCTTTCCATTCCATGAATTCCCCACGGCCCTAAATTAGGAATTATATTACTGTCTGAACCCGACGACTAAATATCGCGATGTATATCTTCGAGGCGGTGCTTCAGCATTTACCATCCTTCTCACCAGAATCAGTCCGAGTTTTGTCACGTGGTGCGTGCCTGGCATGTCTTGGCACCAACTGACTCGAGTGGAAAGCCGAATCCAAGAGAATGGACCTGCATTGCATACCTCCTGCCGCAAACTGCACGGTGCAGGTTATTGAAGTGGACTGATATTCCCTTCAACTCTATGAGATTCCTGTAATAATAGCTCTTCATTATCACCAGCCTTCTGCAAATAGCTTTGATGTGATATCATATAAGAATAGGGCGACCTTGACAGCTGACGAGCTATGGAGTTTGCACGTTTGTGCGAACGCGAAACGGAGAAGGTTAACTTAACTTTGACAGGCCCCACTAACCCTTCTTTAAGTCCGGTGGACCCTCAACAGCCCACTCACCCGCTCTGTATTTCACTCCCGTCCACTACCACTTTGCATCTTACAATCGTCGCCATACCGCACTCGTATTTCATTGGATATATATGCCCGACGGCCTCAAATACCTTTCACCGCGAGTCAAGTTCTTACCGTCATGACCAACATCATTCAGTCGGTCCCTGCAGTTCCGCCAAGCCCCGATGGCCCGCCAACTCGGGTACTTAGTATTGCGAGTCATGTACGTAATATTCCGAACTCCCCATATAAAATATATTTTATAAATTACGTCAACAAGCTAACTCTGGGATTCGCTTCGCAAGGTTGTATCTGGTTATGTCGGAAATACTGTAGCCACGTTTGTAATGCAGCTTCTAGGGCTGGAAGTGTGTTCGCTCAACACGGTTCAGTTTTCAAATCATACCGGGTACGGGAAATGGGCTGGGACGAAGATTCCGGCAACAGAGATTGATGCCTTATATGAAGGGCTGAAGCACAATGAGCTGGCGGATTTCGATATGCTGGCGACGGGGTATGTCCCCGGCGCTGAGGGCTTAGAGGCTGTTGGAAGGGTGGCGAAGGATCTGAAGAAGAAAGGGGGCGGGGAGAGTGGTACAAGGTTCTTCTGGGGTGTGTCATGATTCATCGAAACATTCAATTATCGTCTTGAAATTTCGATGGCTAACAGTGCAGGTTTCTACCTATAGTACTTGATCCTGTCATGGGAGACTCAGGCAAACTCTACGTTAGTGATGCCGTGATACCGATATATAAGAGCCTGCTTCCCCTAGCAGACTTGATTACACCAAACCAATATGAGGTTGAGTACGTCTAAGCTTTCTCTGTAACAAAAAATGAAATCCAGTTTCCGGGGCTAACGTGATCTGCAGGTGGCTCACTGGAATTAAACTAACATCTCTAACGGACGTTTCAAACGCCCTGTGCAAATTTCATACAGATTTCAAAACTCCCCATATCATCATATCTTCAGTCCAGTCTCTTGTCAACAAAAATGAGTATATATGTTTCGGCTCATCGATGACATCGACAGGCAAGCCCAGGCCGTTCGGAATCACAGTTCCTATGCTACAGGGCCCGTTCGTCGGTACCGGTGATATGTTCGCATCACTGTTAGTATCACGGTTTCGACATGCAGCTGCGGATGCTGGATTACTCGAGACATCCAATTGGATGAGCTTAGATAGTGTGGCTGCCACAGACCTGCCACTGGCGAGAGCAGCCGAGATGGTCCTAGCGAGCATGGACAGAGTGCTAAAAAAGACAGGGATAGAAAGAGACAAGAAAGTAAAGTCTTTGGATGAGGACAACCATGAAAACGATGCTCAATTGAAACGGGCCCGATACATGAGGGCAGCGGAGCTTCGGCTCGTGTCATGCGTCGAAGAGATACGGAATCCAGTCGTCAAATATACCGCTAAAGAATTTAAAAACGGAGTGCTACAAGCTTGAGGAATATGCAAACTAGAGAAGATGGCACTAGAGCGATGCTGATTCATAGAATGGATAGATCGGAGTATTTTAGGGCGGTGGTGTATGTTGTGTCAGAACTTAGCCTGTTAGAATACCATTTGAATTTGAATTTGCGGTTGCATTTGCACTACAACTTGATATCGCCAAACTAAACCCCCGAGTTACCAATTTCCTTGAAACACCATAAGATCAGGGGGAGAGATAGAAAGACAAGCTATTCTCGTGTATATATAGGAAGCCGAATATAAAGTCCGCCGACCCAATCGACAACACATGCGCTGCATTCGACGTTGTTGGATTCGAGAGCTCCCTCGTAACGCGTCTCTCCGCCAATCGCGAAGCTTCAAATTTCTCCAGCTTCCAAGCTCAAGCTTCGCGTGTCCAATTGCCCAACAAAGTAGATACCTTCACTCCACTAATTCTTTCTTCTATATATCCTCAAAATCCTCAATTGTCATGTCTTCCTCCGAAACCCCCCAAGTATCTGCTACTACTGAATCCACAACCATACGCCCCTCCACACCCCCCGAGAAGCGCGTGATCCACTCTCAAAACCCCACATCCCCACCACCAGAAACCTCAGCTGCAAAAAAAGTTAAAATGTCGGACGAAGCTACCAATACCATTTCTTCTATCTCCACTGCCACCGAGACACCAGCTGTCGTACCCGTCTCTGCTGGTCCAGCTCTACTAATCAAGAAGCTTAATGATAAAGCTCGTACCCCCACCCGAGGGTCGGCATTTGCTGCTGGTTACGACATGTATGCTTCGGAAGATACGGTTATTCCAAAGGGCGGGAAGGCATTGGTTGAGACTGGATTAAGCATGGCTGTCCCGGATGGTTGCTGTATGTTTTACCCTCCGATGATGCTACGCCCTTGTGGTTATATTTAGCTAATTTAATTCCGTAGACGGTAGAATTGCACCACGAAGCGGACTGGCTTCTAAGAACTTTATCGATACCGGGGCTGGTGTCATTGATGCTGATGTAAGTCTGGCCTTGCCGGGACGAGAAGGTCGGACAACAACTAACAGCCCCTAATTTAGTACCGAGGACCAGTTAAGATCCTGCTGTTTAACCACTCTGACGTCGACTTTGAGGTCAAAGAAGGCGACCGGGTCGCTCAATTGATCCTTGAGAAGGTACTTCATCAGTTTTTAGAACTAGTAACCACTCCCACAACGAGGCAATTGGCTAACTACAAGTACCGCGGCAGATCTACACCCCCGAAATCGCTGTTGTCGAAGACCTGGAAGAGTCCGTTCGCGGTGCCGGCGGGTTCGGCAGCTCTGGACGTTAAAAATCGACTGTTTTTATCTTGCATACTTATAGATGATATGATGGGGAGTATATCTGTATTGCTTAGATCTCTTATCATTTCACTAGACATAGATTTCTATAGAGATCATTACTGGGACAATTGCATCACGCACCATTCCTGATAATGATATTTCGGCCAACTTTAAACCATACTCACCTCCCAGGCGACCCATGGTGCTTATAGAGAAGCGTTATATTGGTACAAATGGTTTATGGAACAGCTTTTGAGTCTTGCAGTATGATCTCGTCCAAAGACCAATCACGATCTTGGTCGAATCGATTTAAAACAGACTAAATTCGCACAACTACCGATAATATAACCAGGTGGCAAAAACCATCAAGATGTAGCAATATTACAGGAGACTTTGTAGCCTATTGTAGAACCCCAGTCCGCGCGTAGCATGACCAATCGAACCCAATCCACAATGTTATGGGAACGTGGGAGCCGATATGATAGACAGTCATTAGACCCAATTACTAGGCTCAAGGCTGGCTAGAGACATCATATAGTATCGATAATTATCATGATATCACAGCTGCAGACCACAGCTGGGTGGCTATCACCACCTCGATGCATCCTGATATAGCTATATAGCTGCAGCCGAGTAGCTAAGGATGTATAGCGCCCCGCGGCTAGCGGCTAGGTAGGCAGCACTTCAAGTTAAATTTGACCATGTATGACCTCGGAGTCCACCGAAATCTTATATCGCAGTACGAATATTGTTGGATCAGCGTCGAAATCGATGATGTTGTTGGTGCTCTACAAACACCCCTGCCCACGCTGCCGATCAAACGGCCGATGTACGTTTGTTACACAAATATCTCAAGCTGGTTTTGAGCTTCCACTGGTCGCTGCACTTAATACCGGTATCTCTATGGCTTAGCTGATGCAATCACTATCACCCTTGGCAGAGCTCCGAAAATCGATGGCACGATGCACGATGATGAAGTCGTCGTCACAATATGCAATGGACTTTTACCACCTCCACTACGTAGCACGCACATACGAGAGCACTCATAATAGTTATACCTAGCGATATTATGGTGTATATATACTATCTATATCTATAGATCTAGGCTAACGTGGCTTGAGTCGCTAGTCGATCCATTCGAGGTTTAGACAAAAAACCCGATTGCGAAGTATATACACAAGTTCATTGAGGTGCTATAGCGCTATTAGTACTCTGATACATAATTCTTAGCCGAAATGTATACATATATATATGTATATGTCTGTGGTCAATGCCGTAATATTAGCTAGCCACTCTAGAGAGAGATATATGTAGCACCACTGAGCTCCTCAATTGCAACAACAATAACTAACTATCTCACGTTGTATTATGCTCACCAACATATCACTCTCGAGCTCTCAAGCACCTATTGATAAATCGATCAATATAAACAGGCCATTTCTTTCGAAATAGCTCAGCATGATATATAACGAACTCACCGCTAGCCCAGAGCCCGGGACCCGGCCCATGGTTCCTGTACGCCCACCGGTCGGTCCGCTCAAAAAACATATTCAAATATCACTTTTCTCAAATATTTACAGATCTTCGCTCCTTACAGGGCCCTTCCCAGTTTTTGGATCTACAAAGCTTCATATGTCACGGCACGTGTACAGGATATGCCGTGTAAGCAATTTCCACGCTCCGCCGAAGATCACGATCAACACTTAATCCTTGCAAGCTTGAAGTTTAAGGCCCGAACGTCGTTAAGCAATAATTAATTAAGCTTAATTATAAAGACTTAATTTCTAACATCATGTGGAGTATATTGAATGAAAGGGTGAGTAGATCTAGACCTTCAAATCTACCGAACCGTATCATCGACGGGAGTGTCAGACTTGACCTCCAAAACCATAATATCACTTTATAGCTTATTAGCTAATTGGTATCCATTAATATTTCCTCATGTGACCGCGTAAAACCCCAAATATCATTATTAGCATTAGTGCAAAATCTAAGAGATCTAGAAAAGAAGAAAAATAGCCGCCATTTCGTCTCTCCTTCCAAATTCTCTGGCACTCCACAAAAAGCTTATAATTGTCATCATATAAAACTTTATAAAACCCCACCAATTATGCAGACTTTATACGTTATCGTAATCCCTCGTTCTAAGACATTTTAATATATCTCATACAAGACATTAAGTCAACTGTGCATAGTCCCCCACCGGATATTCCCGAAGGGACACCCAAACAACAAAAACCCACCAACCCAGGGAAACGAAAATGCCGCACAATCTACCCTGATGCCGCATCTTGGTTCAAATTAGCCTAAGGCTGGGGCATCTGTCATGTCAGTGTCCTCCAAATCTTGGTTTTTTTCGCTATCCGTAACCTCTCGATCAATCTATTTAAGCGAGTCGCGGGTTCCGAACCGTTCAAGATGGTTAGTTGCAGGGGCGGGGAAATCTAATATATCTAAAGGCGGAAACAGGACAGGCATCTACGCCTCCCCCTTCTATTTAATCATTTAATGTTATTTTGACGTCGCACATGTGCATGGTTATTTTTGTAAGGTAGTTTTTTCCATCCTGTCCTTCGCTTTGGAGATTAGGCAAAGGGTCCCGGTTCCAGCTTCATGTCAATGCAGAGTAATATAGAATCGAGCCGACTATTCGCTGTATAAGATTCTGCCTCACTTTGGACCATGTATACGAAATAACGGCAGCTAAAATACACGCCCCAATCCGTATAGCGATTTTTTTTTTTTTTTTTTTTTTTTTTAAAAAAAAAAAAAAAAATACATTCGGTAAAACACACAGTTTCCTAGCCCCTTGTCCAACAAGACCCTCGGCGTCGACGTCACAAATGTTACAGATGTCACTGTTGTACGAGGGGAAACGTTGCCCCAAACCCCTAGTAACTCCCCCTTCGTCAACAAAATAACATCCCGTGGTATGTACCACCACAATGGATGCCGGGTGCATTTTGACAGCCTTGGGACTTGTTTTCGATCCGCCTACCGAACAGAGGAGGTGGGAAAACCCCATTAACACGTTTCAGAATGTCCAGTAAGGAATGTATGATCGTTTACTGTACGACTTTATCTCAAGGGCCATCCGTTTTTTTTTTTTTCAACGACCACCTTAAGATATCTCGCATTCTTCAGCATTATAAATGTCAGGGGTTAACAGATAGCCTTTAGCAATTGGGGATGCATGTACATGTACGCCTACATATAGAGGTGTGGGCTTTGGCCATAATGGGAAGGAACGGTGGTTCCAGGTAGACGGGATGTACCGTCTATATCCCAAACGTTTGTTGCGCTTCGGCCATAATTGCGAAGTTCCCTTATCGTCTCTACAAGGGAGCAGATAAAACGTCAATGACTCGCAGTCTGTCGTCTTCTTCTTTTGCAGTTCCGAATTTTAAACTTTTCGAAACCGCCAGGGAAAGATTCCGTATGTGGTATGCGAAATGACCGGTGCACATACTCAGTATGTACCTTCCCCGACGTCGCAATTACAGGGCTAGGAAAAACTTCCCGGCATTTTCACAGATTCAAGTTGTTTAAAAGAAATTTTTGGTAGGCAACTGGTACCCCGGGGCGACGGGTGAACGTTCCCCTGCCCGAGACTCAACAGGCAAAGCCCAGGCAAAAAGCCGTACAATGACGCCATAAGTATCTTGAGGAATCCGCAGATGTCGAACTAGATCGATCGATTTCGAACTCACAGAAATATGAACATAAACGCTTAGACACTTGACTATTTGCGTCCCTGGCTCAAACTTGCATTACCGTCATGAATTTTAATATAATAAGACACTTACAGAACATCAGGTCCAAAAACGTTGGGGTGGTCACCCCTCTCAGAGGGAAAAAAGCCGCGCCGATGTGGGGAAGTGGGTATTACATCCATTGCCCGCATCGTCCGATCGAGTGCATTTTTTGAACCCGAACCGAGCGTTAATGATGCGAACCAAAGGACACCTTCGCAAGGCGTGCATAGAAGAGATTTCAAATTCCTTAATTACAAAACGAAAAAAAATCGCGCTATATCCGGTACAGCATGGTCGAGCTAGCGGTTTGAGGCGTGTGCCCTGCCTAAAGAGAGTCCGGCATTCTTAACAGTTAACTTGTGAAGCGAGAGAATAAGCAGGTTGATATCATCAGAGCTATGGGTAACGGAACAAAAACGTAGGTTGTAGGCAATATATCCGACTTGCAACCTCACAGGATTGTCTAAACTATGGAGAAAGAAACGCCAACCGGATGACCCTGGTCATATGCTTTCCTTTCTGCACATAACGAACTTCAAGCTTCTCAGGGTCCAATGCGTCCCGTTATTTGTCTTTCCATCCAAAGGAGAGAGCCCCATATGGCCATACGTTCAGCCTTCCTACCCGCATCAGAAGCGAGTAACCCGTCGAGTTTCACACAATAATGCTAACCTTATCAGAATCCTCTATTGCAATCTTGCATTTTCGTTCCCACACGCACCGGACATGTACCATCCTGAAATCCGAATTCCCAAGAAAGGCCAGCAAATGCCCTTGAACCGAAAAAGAACCGTTTCTTTTTTTCCCTGGCAAAAGCAAGGCAATGCAAGGTGCGAGCAAAGCAACTAGGAGTGGGGACACACCCACCGCTCCACAAGTTCACCCCTGTGCATCGACCGCATAAACGATCCAAACCAATAGGAAGACTTAAAGCTTTCAGTAGGGTTGTCTCGAAAACCCTGCCCGTGCAACGAGTGGGGAAGAAAAACACCGCACCCTTGCTTTGTTCCTCATGTGCAATGACGTCATAATACTTACAGGCCAAGAGCCTTGGCCTCTTGCTCCCCATCTACATGTTTCTTTTTCCTCATGGGTAATCGAGGAAAAAAAATTTCAACAAAAACAATCCGAATACAACATAAACCTTGGGGATGGGGAATTCAAAATCCTCAATAGTAGGGAACAACGGAGATTCCCTATAGCCATAGCCAAACCCCATGTTGATTTGAGCTTAAAAAGTTTTTCTCCTTTCTGATATCGATCGCCCAGATCATGGAAATCTAAACCCCAGATTTTCGATTTGGCCTCGAAAACCGGAAAACCTCCAATCGTTATCACGATATCGCGGGGTAAATTAGGAGGTGGCGTCTAGCCAGAACTAAATTGTACTAGATAGTGCTTCGAGCTAAAAGTATAAGGCTGGTTACTGTTCCCCACATTTTCATCACCTATAGCACCCGAGCTTGCTGCCGTCGCATCGATGCCTTCCTTTACACCTTCTCAACCGAAGCTTGGTCCAGAAAACCTGCTTCAACAACAATCGCATCGAATTCACGATACATCAGAGGCTCAATTAACGAACAAAAAAAATCTTGATTTTTGACGTGTCTTTTTTTTTCTTTTCGCCTTCGGCCGACGATAGTCCGGCTTTCCTTGACATCTATACATTCTTATTGTCGTCTATACAGTGATATTATAACGAGACAACAGGATAAAGCCGGTTATCCTTACACACACCCCACTGCGCGATCCTGCCGAATTTCAATCTGACAGCACATAACATAACATAACACAATCAGTTTTCCGAAACCAGAAGTCCTAAGCCCCTCCTACTAGTTCTTCCTTTTCCAAGGAAAAAAGTACAAATCCCTAACTTAAAGGGTCTCGTTTGCCACGAAGCTAGATATCTTGATGCGACATTGAAAATACAAACAGGGTGTCACCCGCGTGGGTGTGAATAATAATAAAAACAATAATAAAAAAGGCCAGGTCACAAAAGCTCGCTACGTATACAATTTGTACAAGTCGACCAGTCTTCGAACATAAGAAATTTTATATCGATTCCTCATAAACCTTGCCGTCTGAAAATTCAAAGAGGCGTAAATGCATAATGACGATTTAGCGCTCCTGCTTTCGAACCCCTTTCACACACCTCTGTCTAATTGCTTAAGCTCGACTTACTAAGTGTATCTACCATCGACCGATCAATCACCCAAAAAAACCAAAAATACAAAAAAAAAAAAAATAATAGTAAGACGCATTTGCCCGTTAGCAGCGGATATACCACTAGCCTACCCTAAAAAGAACGAGACATACATTTGCCCGAATCGTGCCTCAAAGCAGGAAAACTAGATTAGGCAACTGATCACTTTTCTCACGCACGCACACCCACATTATACACACTATCTGTTTCTTTCATCCCTCCGCCTCCTGCGATATACGCCTTCAAAATCCAAGGCGACAGTGTTGGGACAGAAAGGCGGCTAGCTTTCGCGGTCGCTTCCCCTATTCTCATATTCATAAGCTTCCCCGCCGTGGATCATTTACAAGGTTTGGTTTAGCTTAACCAGTAACATATCCAAAATCCTGTCCTCATCCATACCCCCTCAAAAAAAGAGAGAGAAAAAAAAGGAATGTTTATAAACAGTAAGAGGCTTGAACGGACCACCTTACCTAAGGTTCAAAAGATCGATCGATTTGATATCAGAAAAGTGGATACCCTCGATAAGATGATGATAAAATAGAAGACTGCACATGATCTATGATATCTATTTTCCCCCACAAAAAAGAATTCTGAGCATTTCAATGGTTCCCACATTCAATTATCCGCCCCAGAAACATGAAATTGCATCTTACATGAGCCAGAAAATATCATGCGCGTCTATGTATATATGCCCAGATACGTGTATCAACCAACATGTGTACACAAAGCAGTCAATCTGCACATGCGGTAATATATCTTCAACAGACACATCGTCGTAATCGGAAATATTACTACCGGGCGTAAGAGGTGGAAAAAAAAAAAAAAAAAAAAAAAAAAGGTGTGGCTTCTTCGGATCCCCTTCCTAGCAGCGAAAGCGGAAAACTTCCCTCTAAAAATGAAAGGGGAGAGTGAGAAAGGCTGCAACTGGCCCATGAAATGCAGCCGGGAGGTGCAGCATGCACAGTAATCGCAGCCTCATCCTAAAAGGCTACCTAGAGTCTGCACAATATTTTACATCCGGATAACTATTCAAAGTTGCACAAATATATGAAACCTCACGAGTTTATTGTGAAAGAGGTAAGATCTTAATCAGTGAGGAATCTTCATGTATTTAATTGATTTCCCTTATTTCGCTTCTCATTGCAATTTTTTGTATCAGACAAGCGCCGGCGTTGAACAGGACGAATTCTATAAATATTTTGTTCATCCATGATTCCGTCACCTCTGTATCACCGAAAAAATTTATCGGACCAGAGAGGTTGTGCAATGCCTGCCGGCCTCCAGTATCAGAAGGCATATTACAAAACAAAAAAAGAAAACCCCTAGAACTCCTTTTGAGCAAATTCAAGAGTAAAAAATGCACTTATAAACCCCCCCAGAAACCAGCCCCAGTACAAACAAAAGAAATAGAAAAAGAGGTTAACAGAAGTAGTTTTACAAAGAGAAAAAACCAGGGTAAACGTAAAGAAAACTCCCCCTAGAATAAACAGTTTTAGAAGCGAAACCAATGTACAAGAAAACGGAGTTAAAGGTAATATTTAAACGATTGGATCCAGCCGGGAAACGGAGTAGGCATCAATCGATAGTCAAGGGGTGTCGAGCGAGGAGATGTTGTCGGATGAAGAGGAGTGCAGGAGGGAATAAACGACACCCCTGAACGAAAGAATAAGGCGAAGAATAAGAAACGGGAACGACTGGAATGAGAAAAGAACATATGCGACCACCGTCTAAGTTATTTTTGTATCCGGGTAAGAAAATAAGAGTTGAAGAAAATAAGTAGCGATCGTGAGGGTTGGGAGTCGTAAACAGACTGATCACGGTTCACAGTGTTGCGATCCGAGTCAGATCCCTTTCCAGAAAAGGCAGCCTTTGGTTGGGTAAGAAAGTCGAAGATCTGAGCGAAACCTTTGTGACACGAGAGGTGTCACAAGCCCTTCAAATGCTGCCGGCATTGCTAATGGTCTCGGTATCAGAACTGCTGGGCTTGTGGACCTTACGATGTCGACGAAGGTTCGAAACAACGGAAAACTGTCGTCCGCAGCCTTCGACTTCGCAGGCGAATGCTGTTTTCAGAATTTAGTTAGCAGGCAGGCCACAACACAAAAAAGTTATACTAAAAAAAATTACGAATTCGGAACTTACGTTTTTCTCCAGTATGGCTGTACATATGAGTTTGTAGGGAGGAAGGACGAGTGAACCTCTTGTCACAGATCTTGCACTTATGCTTCTTAGTGGTGTTGGACTGAACTCGACTGTTGAACTGTCCCATCATAGCAGCCTGCCCGCCCTGGTGGAACAAATGATGACCCGAAATAAGACCGGCTGGGCGTGGGAGATTTGGGCGTGCAGCATCGTACATGTCGGAAATGGAAGTAAGATCTGTTGCACCCGAGTCCATAGATCCAGAGTAGTATGGATAGGAGCTCGCCGAGGAAATAGATGAACTTGTTGACTGAGGGTAATAGCTGCTCGAAGAGGCCGAGCTGGAAGCTCGATGGGCGCCAACATGTGGAAGACTGAACCGAGTGGCCTGGTTCAAAGCGAGCATGCCTCGAGAGGCATCAAGGGTATCGGCAGTGTGATATGTGCCTGCCGAAACTCCTGGTCTAGTATAATCTACCAAAGACGATTGTCTTTGTCGGAGAGGTTCCAAAGGTGAGTCCATGATACCAACAGGAGATAAGAGTGAAGGATGAGAGAGTCTTCGGTCTTCGGCGAGGGAGGATGGGATGCTATACAGGTTATTCTTAGGAGTTTGGTCATAAGAACCGTATCCGCCCATGGCATAGTTTGTAGAGGCTCTGGCAGTGGGAGATGTAGTCGCTGCCTGCTCAGGGTAAGATGTGGCGTAGCCAGCGTTGGGGATGAAATCTGCTTGGTAGAGATTCTGTGAGGGAAGTGCTCTTGTAGTTGGTAGATTCAGCGATAGCTGATCGAAGGTAGAAGACACACTATTCTGTCGAAGTGGTTGCTTGATCCCACCCAGATCACCCTGAGTAGTGGCCAAGGAGGCCGCCGGATTGCTCATGCCGGGATATGGAGCCGAGGTAGGGTTAGCACCACCCTTCCATGGGTCTGAGAATTGAACCGTGCTGAAGTTGGAGCTATCTGTCGGAGCAGAAGGAGCATTTCCATAAGGGAAAGCCTGTTGGACATGGCCGTTCTGGCGTATCGGCTCCATGTTGGATGTATATTACTTTATCTTATGATAGGTGTGGAGAAGATGAGGAGGAAAGGCGTTCGATCAGTGAAGATCGAGCAGGAGGAGAAGAACAAAAGGAGGAAGTTGTGATAGCCAGTTCGATAGTCACGAGAGCACCGCCGATGGTTATCGTGATGTCGGAGATTATTATATATACGACTATCCAGAGAGAATCAACGTCGATGGAAAGTCGAAATCAGAATCGATTGAAGGTTGATGATCAAGTTGATGGGTCGAGGTAGAAGTAGAGGTCGAGGTTGGGTAAGCGGGCTGGTTATGTTACGTTATGTTATGTAAGAACTAATTATGGCCGGATGTTGTGGTAGAATAGCCTGCACTGCGTCTCACAGTCAATCAACATGTTTCCGTAATAAAGCGGCTGTATATGGCCCGCAGTATATATAATCAATAGCAGGAATGGCGGTAGTGTAGTGGGTGTATGCAAGGGACGTCTCCCCATCCAGCTGCCAACGCATTGACACCGACCTTGTAATGGGCAGACGGCTCAAAATCCAACAGCAGAAAAGATGCCAAATTTGTAGAGAGCCCCTCCCCAAAAACAAATGGTGATAAGCAGGTACTGAACGGGCGAAAAGACAGAAGCGGGTAGAGCTAATCTACTGTTGATCTGGCAGTAGATGAATGGCAGTAACAGGTACGTGCGTGTGCGTGTGTGTGTGTGTGTGGGTAATATGGGTGAATGTTATGTATGTGTGCATGTATGTACCATATTATGGGAAAGCACAAGCTTTGACATGCAAGAATCTCAAACATCCAACAGTCGTCCCAAAGAATTAAAACAATTGACAGATTGACGGGAAAAGGAAGACTCGCGAAGAAACAATGATGAGCGGGCTGATCAGTGTAATACCTTGTAGGAGAATCTGTATGCTTTCAGTAAGGTAGCACACGCTTAAAATCCAAAAGGTGATAGAAGACTGAGCAGAAGGAAAAGTATTTCGTGTATTTGTGTATGCAGAGAAAGAGGAGCGTGCAAAAATCGAAGAAAAAGCTTGGTTTTTAATTCGACGGCCCACCCTTTTTGAAGATATTGGCATTCTCCCATTTTCTCCTTTATTCATAGATGGGGAAAGCATCTATGATGGAGTTATGTCTCTGCCAGGCCCTGCAAACATGCAAATACCTAATGTAGAAGGGGGGAAAAGAAAAGAAAGTGTGCACAGTAACAGGGAAAAAAGAAAGAAAGAGGAAACAGAAACAAGCTTGCCAGAGCTGTTCGTATGGAAGAGAGTGGTTCGGATGGTCCGTCTCAGATTCTTTCCTCGAGGCTTTTTCCCTGAAAGCCGCAATAGATCGGCAAAGCGTCCAAGCTATGGATGCCAGTCCGTGATGGAGGATGGGAATGCCTTCCTCTTTTTTTTTTTTTTTTTTTTTTTTTCCTGCCCGCCTTGACAGGGAAGCACGAAACGAATGGCCATGCAGCTGACGACCTCTAGATATGCCCGATGACGACAGTCAAGAGGTTAATTCCAAGGTGGCAGTGAACTTCAGGGTCTTTCTTTGGATTGGGACCGTCGATCGGGACCATGATGTTCCCTGTGAAGCCGGCCTAGGTCGTTTCGAATCCACCCAGGTTTATATTCTTTTTAGGCCAGTGCTGGCCAGCCGCCAGTTATATCGCACACACTCCTTATAAAAAATGATAATAATAAAGTGTGACTTCGAAGCAAGGCGGCTGCCGCAGAACATGCCTACTAAAAAATTTTTCTGAGGCTATGATAACAGGATACAATAGCAAGATGCGGGCAGTGCGAGCAAGTGCAGTTTTTGGCATGGAAAGCGGTGGTTGGTGAAGAGGTGTGTGTGCATGTGTGTTGTGCGTTGAATAGCGATCTTTGCCATAGACAGCAGAATCATCCTTACCTTCGACTAAACAAAACGTGCCAGCGGGCTGATCGATGAGGCAACTGGTGCAAGCTACGGTGTCAATCTTCCGCGAAACTGGGAAGACTCGGGCGATTGTCCGTATGAAAACTTGTTTCGACTTTATACTGGGTTTTCGCGCGAAGGGGGACGGCTGTATTTTAAAAACGAATATCTCGAAACGTTAGAACTTATTGATTTGAGTGTTTGTCGTGGCTTTTCGGCTTTGGACAGCGTATGTAGTATGTGAAATGCAAACAGCATGCAGGAGAAAGACTGAGGTTCGGGGCAGGAGAGAGGACGTTTATACATGAAAACAACAAGGTGACCATTAAAGCATCTGGATGGTACAGTGCTGCCAGAATAACTGTTCCGCCGGTGTGCTTGCACCCACCTCCCGTGCAGCTTACTTACTTGCTAACCAACGTATTGAGGAAAGCAGGTTTTTTCCCCAAAAGATTAACTTTGCTTTTTTGGGGGGGGGGCCAATCGATATTGTATTGTGGGCAAAAGTTAAGGAAAAGAAAAAAAGCATTATTGCTAGGGGGATGGTGCAAAAAGTAAAAAGGGAAAAAAAGAAAGTAGTGGTTAAAATAAAATGCTATGAAAAGAAAAGAAGCAAATGAGGAAATCAGGAAGGGTGAAATGGGATCGAGGATGTCTACAGCAAGTTCTTGTGCAATTGAACCGCGCAGAGTTGGAGGTCTTGCTGCTCGGGTCTAGGCTGCAAAGATACCTCCCGATCTTGAAATACACCAGGCCTAAAGCCCAATCAAACCCCGATTAGACCAATCTTGAGGGAAAGAGAGTGTAAAATGCAAGCCAGGGCAGGCCGGGAGGGGAGCCCGCTGGATCACTACCTCCTCGGCATAGTTGCTCTCCTGAGCCCACTTTTGAAAATGGGTCTTCTTCCCAACCTTGCAAGCGCAGAAGGACCCTTATTCTTTTTTCTTTCCGTTCTGCCACTTGCATCAAAGAAAGCCGCGCTGATGATGCAAAATTGCAGCAAGCGAAATTTTGGGGGGACTTTGAGACGGCCCAAGACTATGACGCTGGTCGAGATTCCATTGGGGCAAGAACAAACGCCAGATAAAAAAAGGAATTATCGCCCGGCATCCACACCCTTGTCCCCGACACACACCACCACCACACACCAAGCACGCTTGCTGTGCAATGTATGCTTTAGTAGTAGGACGCCAGTCAAGGCAGCTCTTTGAAGATGGACCTTCCAAACAAGCTGACCTCGAACAGCAATTGTCTAAAGGCATTATCGTCACCATCATTCAAGATGATGCTAGCGAGCGAGCCGAATCAAGGTGTCTGACAGCAGCCAAAACAGGCCCTTGTATTTGTGCTTCTTGAATAGGGCGATACAGGAGGACGCCATGATGCAACTGCATCTGTACAACTTCGCACCGACTATTGAAAAAGTCAAGTTGCATTTCTTCCAGCATACAAGCCTGTATTCGTGGTAGGTTTCCAAAATATTAAGGTCCTGAAAAGCTTGGACGATAACAGCCTAGATAGAAATATCTAGACCCACTGATGAAACGACAGCAGCAGTTTTCAAAATTTGATGTTTTCCTTCATTCGAAAAAATTTAAATTTTTTTGTATTAAACTTACCTTTGGGTACAAGGTATCTATAGCCGGTCAAATTTCGATGAAAGCGGATGCTTTTACACTTAGTAATTACTACGGGTTCCACACAAGTCAGAAGATAATACAATAAACCATTTAAGATCTTCAATAACCAATATAGCTACCGGGGCTTCAGCCACGGTTAAGCCATGGAATGGTCATGTAGACGACCATTAGGCTTCCTCATTAAACTTTCTTTTAGGTAGAAAGACGAGGTCAAGATAGAGTGCAGCAAGACATTATCGCTTGCAGCATTGGAGCCGAGAGCTTACCTACTGCGTAGATGAAAACGCTAATCTTCTGGAATGGCCCTGAAATAAACCAAGATATACTAGAAATGCGATGCAAAGGCGTGTAGACGGCCGGCGGTGCACGAACACAACGATAAGACTGTGTGGATCAGTGATCACAGGAAGTGCTGTCGGTGCTGTGAGCGGATTTCTAACGGTGAACTTTTCAGAGGAAGAGTCGACGGATAAGTTTGCAAATTTGTAATATTGGAAAGACGATGGAGAGATTGTGGGAAGAATCAACAGTCAATCCCGTCTGCCACCTTCAGTTCTTATAACAGACAGCCTGCCGCTCCTTCCGATCAACCCCCCTCCCCTCAGCCTTACGCCCTATGCCCTACGCCTGACAGTGCCAATATAGTAACATGCTCTGTAGAAATATCTCTATCTTTGAGTGCGATAATTTCTATGGCTCGAGATATCTTTGGGTCGATTCGGACAGATCTTCTAGATCAAGATAGATATTCGCTGTTGAGGTTGGGCTCCCGGTTGAGAAAGAACAGCGCCCATTTCGGGAGATCGCTGGCCAAATGCGGCTCTCCCCAGGCCACATAACGCCACCCCGGGGAAGCAACACATCCAGCAACCGGAAATACATACAACGTCCGGGGGCTCGAAACTTCGAGCCTAGCTCAAATCCAATTTAGAGAAACGCTGACAGACATCGCCAAGTGCCCTTTTGAAGGTTATGGGAAACGGATGTCCATTTCCCGAGAAAACACTCACAGGGAGGGGAAAAAAAAAAAAGGTTTATTGGAGTGAAGCCATTCACAAACTAATCTAAGTAATCGGTGTGACATTCAATTCGAGACGACCGTGTAGCGATATCTGATCGATACACAAAGGTGATATCTTCATGCATGCACTGACGTTGAGATGGACTGTAACTATCTACCACTAGCTAGATGGTGTTATCTAGGCTCTTTCCGGTGGCTTTCGGTCGGTTTAAACCACGGCATAGCATACACCTCATTTGTATGTCATATGTCACTCTCTGTTTGTCTGTATACACTTGTCCTCCAGTCTGTTCTGACGGCTTGGCCCCGGGGTTTGTTCGGGGTCCCTGAAGATCGCAGCGTGGAAGTATTGATAGTCGGCGATATTCGTAGGTTAATCTACTCGCTCTAATTTTATCAAGATCACCAAAGATTAGGATTTTAGAGTATAAAGTGGCCCCGTGTCGGAACGTCGTTATCAAGGAACTCATAACATCGGTGAGGTAGATATATGGTAAGAGGTATTAGATATCGAAATTCCGTCACTAGGTTTCCCCGCCGCTGCAAGGCGCGCTGTCATTGTAAAGACATTTCGATGCCGTTTACTTTTTCGATGCCTGCCGTGATAAAATGGCCGGTTAACATTCTTGCTTGGTTGCATATCGGCAGATTCCAGCGCACATCAGCCGGCTTTTGTGCGGCCTTCCCCCCTCTTCGATAAGTGCTATGACGCTGTTCTGACAAGGCTGAAGAATCCCCCGATCGCGACTGCCTGTAACGAAGCGAAGATGGGGCAACTGGAAAACTATATCATGTTGGTGACAATGCCATAACACTGCGCATAACACCGGAAAAACCTGAATGTGTCTTCCATGATGCCAATATGATGCTGTTAACATCCATCCTGTGACACTACCGGATCGAACTAACATTTCTAACCTATACAATCCATGGCCAAGCAGAAAAACCAGACGAGATCGAAAAGGGAACCATGCCTTACAGAATACAATCACCAAAGGGCACACACTTCTTACTCCGCAGCACAAAATCCTGTTTTTCTCGTCCATCTTCCGAACAAAAAACCGTCCACATCCAAAAAGAGTCGGTGCTCCCCAATTTAGTTTAGTCTGCGCTTCCAATCCCGGTTCATCGAACGCCACTATTGCTGAATCGCGACTAGTTGATGTCCGAATCCAGCAGTCTCGCCAAGGAAAACAGTGGAGGGGTTGCATCTGCGAGCGAGAACACCCCGAAATCTGGTGGCTTGCCGCTAGCAAGGGTAAGAAGCGATCGTTCGGGTAATGATCTGCAGCTACGATACAGGCCCTAGTCCTTCGGACCCCTACAGATATTACACAGCACAGCAGGGTCTTGGCGTGATTTTTGCAGCAGAAGGAGGCGAGGAAGGGATAGCTAGCATGTTTAATATCATAGGAGTATTAATAGACTGATGTTAATTCTGCGAAGTGCCGTGGTTTGAAGACGATTTTGTGCAATCTCTGACACAGATTTCAAGATTTCTTCACTTGCGGCAGTGACATGGTTTAGAAGTTTCGATTGGACGTGAGTGCCTGCGTGCATGTATGCAATGGGATGAATGAGATTGTTCCGAAAATTTAGTTATAACACCACATTGTTAGAAGGCAAATAGGAATGTAAGATGTTAGCTGAGAGAGGAGGCTCAGTCTTCAGGCAGCAGGATCACAAACAGTCGCCGTGGTAAGAAGCGCCCGGATACATATGGTGTCTCCCGTTCTTTCTTTCTTCCATGCCCGCCCGTTGACATAGAAATATCGTCTTGTTGGTTGTGTGTCGTGTCGAAGTGCCAGCTCCAGCGCTTCGACATTACTGTATCAGAGCTTGGGCTTGGTAGCAGAAAAAATATGTTGTATTAGATCATATCATGCAGGTCATTATAAGCTTCAGGGCCTGGAACCAGACGAAGAAACCATGTCGGCTCGATCTTGCGATTACACGTCTGTTTCTCTTGAGTAAGCTTGCCCTCAAGCTTCGGATCTTGGGCTACTGCAAGCCCCAAAACGCCTCGCAGGAAATAGATCCCGAGGCCCGGTCCCCAGTTAGCATTTCCCCTCGGCTTAAAGTAACCAATTCGCTCTTTGGGGCCTGGGAGCTAAGTAAATGCATCTGATCATGATGAAATCCCAACCACATGAGCTGAACTAAGGTGTTTAGAGTTTTCGGAGCTAAGGCACAGCCGGGTGGGGGTTGTCAAAATGTTTCGGCGACGGAGTAAACGACGCAAGGGCACGGGCACCTTCGGCGGAGGTCAGATGGCTTGTCCGTCGATGCGCTTTTTCAGAACTTTGAAACATCTAACTAGCTCTGTTTGCTAGTTCAAATGACATTTGGACCAGTACCCTTAAGGTGTGGATGTCAGGGACCACATCACCATATAGATTGTATACTCGATAAGAACCCAGTGTGTGGGATTTCTGCATCAACCGGCATGATATCGCATCCCCCAGCGCGCGGTTGCATCAATATGAGCTCCATTTTTTGGAATGCTTCAATTGAAGACTGCGAGTTGGGTGGCACGGCATATCAGGCCCACCACCGCACTGCACGGTTCGTCGCACTCGAACTCCGTGCATTTACCGGAGCCTTTCAAAGAGCCCAATCCAAACCCGGCGCATCAGCGCCTGCCCCCGGAGAAGAATTTCATGATGTTTCTTTCCTCAAGCCTAGCTTCTTTCGCTAAGCTGCAAGATCCATAAACCTTCATTTCGAGGGCGGATGGGGCTTGCCTTAGGCTAACGATTAACGAGACGCCAACTTTCCTATCCCCCGTTCAAACTTGTTCAAAACTCATGCGACAGCCTAATAATTATCATACATGACGTATCAAATCCATAAAACGTCCTCCCGAACACGCTCGCTACACTACTGCCTTGCGGGTGATTGACCATAAACCAATTTTCCGAACAGATGGTAAATTCGATTCTCTCAAATTCACGTGTTCTAGGCCTTCTGCTCGTGAAATAACTATAAAGGCCTTGTGTTATACCTTCAAAGCTATTAATATCCACTATCGTAATCAAACACAGCGAAATCTCTAAAATCGAGGTTTTGAAAGAGGCAAGGAGTCAAGACGGCCGTTTCAGCGGGAAAGTAACAAGAATGCGCTGCTGCCTGATCCAAATTGCATCAGCGGCATGCCCAATAATACATACTTATTTTTCTCCCCGATACATATCCGTCATTATAGATCGAATTATTTTTCCTATTCGTTCGATAGCACCAGTGATGTCTTTCAATGGGAAGGGCGGGTTTGTCGCGTTTCAGGTTCTTGTTTATTGGCAATCTTCCGCATTTCGGAAGCCCACAAGCCTTCCGCACCCTCGTCTTGCCGTCCAGCCCATCGCGACTCATGGTTCACCCATGGCTCGATTTCACGGAGTTTACTTCCGGTCCACAAAATTTAGTGCGGTGTTGAGGGTCACTGCGCTGGGGATCAAGTGATTACAAGTGGAGTCAATTGAACCAGCAGCTAGTTCTGTGCGGCATTCGAATATCGGCACCTACATGTTGCTTTCATGCATATGTCTTTACTGTCCTTCTAGCTTGCAGGTCCATCCCGTCGGCCGTCCTTAGCGTCATCAGAATAGTAAAGACGATCTCTTGCCATCTACGTTTTGCAGTCGAACCGTAATGTCTGCACGCGTTCCCGTCGCCATCACCAAAGGAGAACATCCTACTACTAAAGTAAACCTAGCTTCACCGACGTGCATTAGAATGAGACGGCATAGACGCAAAGTAAGAAGAATGAGAGCATACAGAGGCTCAAAGACTCTAGATCGTCCCGCTATAACGTTCTTCCACCGCTCCATCACGTCGACTTTTTCTCAGTTCTCTTTCTCTATTGGAGCGTCGGGTCGGTTCATTTCACCACAAACTTTTTTATCCTGCTAGGTCCAGGTGTGTGTATGTAGCCAGTCGACACCTTTCCCAGCAAGGGCAACGCGCGATAAAGTGGAGCCCTTGTGGACAATGCATCTACGAGACGAAAACCCCCAGATCTAAGAATAACAATTTAGCTCTTAATTTTCGTTTCCTGCACAAAAAAACGCCTCTCTTTCTGACATACAGACATAGGCTAAAGTCGTCAAACAAGATTAAAATTGTGTATCCACGGATGTCGGGCAGCCTCAAGCGAACGTTTAGCGTTCGTATCGATACTCGGACTCAAATCAAGTCTCCACTTCTTGACTGTCTAAGAAATGTCTAAGAGTCCCCAATCAATCAAAGTCAAGATGTGGAGAACAATTGTATAGGTCCACCTGCAGGTGATTTCGCACTAATGACTGCTCTCCAAAAGAAACTCTCAAAATCTCGAACACCTCGACAAGGTCTATTTCTTAAAGAAGGGAGAAAAAAAAAAAAGTCTTCCAAATTCTCCGCTCCCGAGCAATATTTCGATGTCTTGAGACATTACAACTTCAAAAAGTGGTAACGGCAGGGTATTGATGATTGAACAAACCCCTTGAAACGCTGTGAATTCCCAAATCGCTTTCGCTTCGAAAGCTGGCCAGGGACGGCCTCAGGATGACGTCATAGTTCTTTTTACTAGACATAAAAAAGAGCACCTGTATTGGGGACACAAGATTTCAGCAAGGGAAGGAAAGGTTGATGAGGCCAGTTGTATTGATAATGAGTTGTAAATGCGCTTTTGTACGCTTTCAGATCACCTTCGACGACATAATATTTTCGTGTAAAAATTAATAACCTGATACGATATGCAGCATGCTGTGTTATCGCAGAGTTCTTGCATGGTAATGTCAGGTCTTGTTTGGTTTTGCATCGAACGATTACACGAGTCAATTAAATTCAATCTTTTTTGCCAATATTAGAGCGGAATATGCCGCTGAAGTCTGACAAGTTTTATAGCGGCAGATAGCCTGCGTTAGAGTGGGATGCCTAGGATTTTTGGGATCATTTGATATCATCCACCATCAATAATATCACAAGCTTAGACTGCACGGCATTTTATCGCCACCTTACTGAATTTAAATTTCGTTCACTGGTTCTACCGAAGCCACAGCCGACCGAAGTGACCGGTTTGACCGCGAAAGGTAATAACGGTTGAGATTTGTTCTTTTCTGCCACCCGGCTAGACCTTTTCTAATCTATCATGAAACAAACCGACATCGTGATTGCCGGCGTATTTCGTGTCTTTTCTTTGGCCCGGTGCATTTTCCCACATATGTCGATAGATTTCGATTGGCATTTTCCTCACAGCATTCCGGGGTTGTGTTCGGAGATATTATTTTGCATGCCTATTATTCGCGCCGTCGAGAAATTGTTATGTGGCCGGTATGATTGTCTTCCTGCATGTCTCGTTACGGATAGATGAAAGTGTGCGCCGATTCAGCGACTGGCTCCGGGGCAAATATGCGGTCTTTGGGGGGGATTGGCCAATGCGCTGCGGTTTTGGGGTGGAGCGTTCAGCTCGCGGACGTGGGCTCCACAGCCCGCATTTTACAACAAAACTCTGTGGACAGACTTTTGAAAAACGGGATCCACTCGCCTTCTCTTTTCTCGGCTCCAGACACCTGAGGATTATTATCACCAAATGGTCCAAACTACTTGGAGGTAAGCTCGGGTCTTTCAGCTTTATTTCTGCTCTGCCTTTCCTTGCCTCCTTGATTACAATAGATCGGGGGCAAGTCTTAGGGTTGCCTTCGTACTCGCGGGTCTGTGAGGGCAACGATCGACGACGCACGATAGTGGAGCAAGCTGAAGGTGAGGGAAAGAGAAGAAAAAAAAAACCAGTTTACCAGTTTCAACGGCTGGATTCTCAGCCATCAGGTGCAGAATGAGATGACCCTAATTGATTGGGAGACCGCCTACCACCTCTTACGAATCAATTGGCCGCGTTCTCTTGCCATATGTGAATTATTATGCAGGAGACGATGGTGCGTGGATGCGGAGGAAAGGAGCTACGGGATGGGCTTGGAGGCTTTGAGCTTGTTTACTCGGAATATGCAGGATAAACTTTTGCCTGTGTGTTCTTGTGTTTCTCTGTGCCCTGCATATGCAGCGATAAGGACTGGGTTGGACCTTGCTTGAGGATGAAGGAGTTGCAGCTATGAAGAATAATTATCCCTCTTCGAAGTTGAAGTTCCGTCAGTAGACGTGCATAAGCAAAATGTTCTTTGACGAAATGTCGTTGTCGAGGATAAAGAGCTCATGGCCGCATAATAGAAGCGGACCAGCTTATCATCTTGACCACGTGGAGATGAAAGCGCCCCTTGCATAAACATCGAAGATCGTTCGTGAATGTTTGGGTTTCTCTGAAGAGTTTCAACGTCGCTGATCATGCGGCCTGTATCTCGCGATGCTGTCCCCTCGCGTTAAATCCAGAAAAGAGGGGTTTCTGGGCTGTACTGGACTCCTGGCACGGAAATAAATATGTACTGTGATTTGTGTTACCTCTACTAGCTAACCATTATCCTTTCCTAGTAAACGCTTGGGCCTACCGTTGGTGGTCTGGTGAACCCTGGTACAATTGGTTGAAGAGTTGGTATGGAAGGGGTTATCGGGCTGCAGTCCATGAGCTGCTGAAGGAGTATCTGAATTGCGGGCTGGTTTGTTGATATTTGTCTCTCCTCAAGCATAAATCTCGCTCCGCTCTCCTGCAATTGTTGGGGATGGGGTGTGCTTCGCATATTTGATTACATGCGAAAGCCAATGATTTTATATTTAGGTACTAGTAGTGTTAGGTATATAATGAAGTAGAATTATAGACCTAAGAAAACTTAAATAAATTATGAACCTCGGAAGGTTTGAGGGTGACGGCATTACACATAGTACTATTGTAAGGCCTATGAACTATCAAATTTGAGTTTGGCGCTTTATTAATTGACCGGTTGAAGGCATCGCATTTATCTTTCGTTTTAATCTAGACGCGCATTTGTGCATAGCTATGGCCGTATGGTGGTTGGCAACGAGACCATAGATACAAGTGAAATTTGATTAATCGTGTTTGCTGACCCTTGACCCTACGACTGATATAGAACATGATATTATATAATTTATTAAATCGTGTAATATAATTTAGATCAATATATAAATACTTAAACTTATGTGGTCGCTGCTTCACCAGCCATGTGATCATTGGTTTATAATTATATGATTGAGCACTGAGTGCGTCATACCGTGGTTGGCCAAGTACTTGTGAGCTTAGTTCACGAAGTTTTTAATCCCTATGCCCGTCTTAAAATTCCTAACATAATATACTTGGCAGTGGAGTATTGTCAACCCGATGTTGTTGATTAGTTGCCTAGGTGCCTAGGTAGGTAATGGTATGTATAACGGACCGGTTAGGTGGCCGTCTTCGCTGGCGCGTAGTATCTTCAGCGGCTACCTAGGCTTAGTGTGCAGCATCCGATTAGTTAGCTACAATTCCAATCTCGTAACGGAATAGAGCACCATCATTTATCTAATCCAGTTGCCTCTTGTATCCCGCGTGGTTGGAATGCGGGCGAGGTTTGGAAATATTAAACACGTTAATGCAGGTCCGCTTACGCATAAATGTCAAATATTAAATAACGTTATAAACCATCGATAATACCCTTTCAGAGACAAAATTAACGAGGCTTATGCCAGCGGGAACATGAGAAATCTCCCGACGTGGCCCTTCCCCCGCATGTAACAAGTGACATGGGCGCCATGGGTAAAATATATGCGGCCTCGAGATGCCGTTAGCATTGAGCCCTGGGCGCGGGCCTATATGCTGGTGCCCACACGTATGAATTTGTCGTGTTTGGTATCGGGATTTAAAATCCCTGCGGTCTCGTAGTTACTGTCGGAGATTCGATTTCTTGACATACCATATATAGAAGTTATGCATCTGAAACATTTGTGGTTGCGGGTGGCTGATGCTGGCATGCTTAGGAATCATAGTGTGATATCTAATTAGGGGAGGTACGTGGTCTGGTACCTACGTCCGAAGTAAGGTGTTTATTTTCTTAGTAGATCTCAATGTCTTTCATAAGCCTTTAAATTTTAAAATTCCGAACTTAGGTGACTACATGTATTGGAGCCTTTTGAGTGTTTGTTGTTTGTGACGACTCGCTGATCGGATGCCCTTGAGTGAAAGTGTTGACATGACAAATATAATTTTTTTTTTCTTTCTTCGTTTTAACTAGGCGAACAATCTGGACCATTGGAATTGCGATGTGCTCTTGTCTCGTATGTGCTCAGTGGGTACAGGGCGGCCTAGGCTGCGCGTGGCGTGCATGCCTCTGTCTTCAAAAAGGGTTGTTGCTACCCGTTGATAAAGCTAGAGCTATAGGCTATAGGCGTTTCATGTGCCGTAGATTGAAATGGAGACCAGCGTGTTGGGACTGGTTTATGAGACCAAGACCAACGTCACTTCTCAAATGTATAGATGGGCCGCACCGGTTTCATTTTAACTTCTGTAAAGATTGGCCGAGTGGGATATACCTACCTTTCACATGGCCATGGCGAGCCGGTTTCGCAGGGTACCCATCACGAATGCATATGCATCAGCACCACGAATTATCTGTTGAAAGTTGCCTCCCCAAATTCTTGGACCAGAAATTCCAATTGCTAGAGATTTAGACCGAAAGACTAGCATAAATCAGTAGGTCACCAATACAAATAAGCAATATCGGGCACGTGGGTCAAGCAGTGAGGCCTGTGACCTGAGAAGGAAGATGAGAAGTCTGTTTGTTCTAGAGTCGACTCTATAGCTCGGGTGATCCTCGGGGACCTATACCTATACCCTCTCCTCATATACTAGTTAAACCCACCGATGAGTCCTACATAATATGGGTTTAATTGTGCGCATCCGTGTGCAGCAAATAACCAAGGTTATGATGTAAACGCCTGGCATTAACGAGCCTCAGGGACACCCTAAATAAGCGGTTGACGCTCGCAGGTTTTGCTACGCACCATGGACATGGTGGAGCTAACAGTATCCAGGTAGTTAGATGCTACTTTACCTTTATTTTTTGAAGCTACAACTACTTCACTATAGTATGATCTGGGCGATTTATGCTGCAAGGGGCAAATATGCTTGGGGTCGTAGTAGTAGGTCCTTCAAGACGGCTCACGACATTCTGCGTTGAATGAACAAAATCCAACAAATCAGGTGGATATGGCAGCACAGCTCACGCATGCTGGTTCGCATTTGAGAGGTCTGGCATGTGAACTTGATCCTGTGAACGTCTGGATCCTTATATAAGCCATCATGATCACTAATTAAGATGGCTATGCTTTGTATTTCTGCTTTTGTTGGGGGGATATGACAGTACAGAAAGATATCGTTTTGACGGCACAGCTGAGTGCCTTACTCATGAAATGGTGGGCCTTGCATGCTGAGGTCTGTGCAGCATAGTCTGATCGTTCTCTTCGCCGTAAATGAAATTATCCTAACTACGACGTTCTTTCCTGAGGATTACGTCCTTCTTTCTTGCCCATAGAGCAAGCCAATCTACCCGGCCGCGTCTGAATGGCGCGGTTGATCTCCCGACCATTTCTTTAGGATCTGTGTCACGAAACATTACCCGCGCCAGAAGATATCGTATCGGATACAACTTCAGTCGCAACACATCCTTTAACATAGCTAACCTGACTAATATCGCAACCATCAAGTTGGACGGCTGCGGCATCTCGATATGCAAGATTACTCGCCTCTCCCCGCATCCGTCGATGGATCTATTTCCTGTAGTTGCTGCTGTCCCTCCACCTATTCTTGGTTCAAAGTGGTCTCAGTAAAGCCCCACCCTCCGTCATCTAGCCAAAAACAACAAAAAAAGAGGCCGACAAACGTCATGGGGTGGGAAAGAAGGGCGGTACCTGCGGAAAATGATATCACGGGAGCTCATCGACCAAAGCAATTAGCAAATCTTAACAAATTCCTGGTGTATACCTCCAGTTGCTTTGCAGCGGTGAAGTACTCCGGTGTAGTATCCGCCATGGAACAGGCTGCCCTGCATATGACTCGATGACTCCCACCAGGGTTTCCAAATGTCCTCCGCCAGCTAGTGGGTGTACCGCGACCTGGTTCACTTCTCTGGCCCCTCTTTCTTTACTTTTTGAGAGAACACAGCATCGAGACTTCGAGAGAATGCGATCCTCACCAGCCACCTAAGCAGGAGTCCCACAGGTACAGGAATAGTGAATCGCGAGTTGTCTAGGGCCCTCACGCGGGCCGTTCATACGCAGGTACGACTTCCCAGAGCGCCTGAGAAAGGCTGATGGCATCAGGGGGCTCTGCTCGAGCTTGAGCAAAGTGGAGAGCGTTTGGTCTGATTTTTTCTACGCTTTTGGCCAGCTCTTCCCTGACGTCGGCCGTTATTTTCTCTAGCTTCTCTAGCTCTCTTTCTGGTAAACGTATCCTAATCAATACGGCATATGCATCCTCCGAGTCAGTGTTTTTCAGAGTTTTCTTTCTTTCTCATCCTTTCACAGTCCCTGGGCGATATTACATACCATCTTGAAATTTTTTAAGTGCGACAAGCTGCTGCCAACCGGGTGCCTTTGCTTTGGGGTGGGTTCTACGAGCAGGGTCGAGTACGTCATATAAAAAGAGTGGCCGTTCCAACGTCAACGTCAAGTGCTCAGGCCGGCAACACATCCCACTTCTCGAATCTTCTTCAACCTCGAAACTGCCAACCACCAACCACAGGCTGACATCTATCTCCCTCTGCCAGACATCCTAGTTATCTCCACCATCACCAACGTTTTTCCGAAATTACCACCGAGCTAATATTCTTGTTACCGATCTTTCACCGTCCTGGGAGATATTCCTGCTTGCTTCTAATTTTCTTGAAACGTCCGCCAATAGCTGGAACCCCGCACTGCCTCTGACGACGTTTTTATCTTTATCGAGAGCTGCTATTGCTTCATACGGCCACAAAAATGTCGTATCGGGGCGGGGAGTACAGCCATAGCGGCTATCATCCAGATATGCCGGTGGCTCAACTGGGAGATATGGTTGATCCGGAAGAGTTCCCGAAGGTCGCTCAGCATTTACAGTCCTTAAACCTCTCCCACCCGGGCTCTTCGTCAGGTTCGACAGGCTACCCGGAGGACGGAGCTCGGCATATCTATGTCAATTCGGCCACCGGGAGCCACTATTACACAGAAGAGGCCCCTAACTCGATAGCAACTTACTCCGGATATGGGTATATACCAGCTCCAGAGCCCAGCTCAGGCGCTCCACACTCATTTGCAGGTGCACTGAGAACGCCTGTTAATGCTAGTTTTAGTCATGGTATGGGTTATTTTGATGCCAGTTGGCCTACCCCCCCTCCCCCTCCCCTCCAAAGTATTCCGTTCCCTTTGAGTACACCATATACGAGCCCAGTTCAGAACAAACGCTACTCAACAATGACGACACCTAGCACACCATCAACTTATGGGCGGCCGTTCCCTGCTATCGGTAACGGGACACCTCAGTCAACAACCAGTGCTTATCCGCCATCGACTCCCTTATCTCTCCCCCCTCCTTCTCCCGCTGTCTCTTCATCTACATCTAGCTCTACCAAACAATCGGCTTTCCAACCGACTAGGCGTTTCAGCTACGATGAGGGAGGCCAATACCTTACTAGTGCCAAGAAATATCAGGACTTCATGCAATCGTTCTCCAACGGAATCGAAGGTACGTCTACGGCAATTGCCTCTGATTAGGGTTCAACACGAAAACCAGAAGCGACTTTAGACGAATCCCTCGATTTGCATGTTGCTATACTTCTGATGTATCAAGTTTCCTCTGGCTCGGTTCTTTTATTGATTTTCTTGGAAACTGCTACACATGCTTTCTTATCACGCAATCTCATTACATTTCGAAACCATACATGTGGACTGATTTGGTTTGTTATATCTAGGGCGAGATAGATACGAGCCAAGCCAGGATTCGGACTATGAACACCGCGGTAGACGATCCTATTACCGGCCCTCTGGAGAAGGATATATTACTCCAGGGGCCAATATTCCCCGGACTTCGGCGAAGACTCCAGGTCCTGGTGGCGAAATAGCGATGAGACGAGGCACCGTAGCTGCCGTTCATCAGCCTCGACCACCAAACTCGCGGCACAGTTCTTCTGAAAGTGGTGATGCTGAACCAACTTACTACCCGAATGGTCGGTATGATGACTATAGCGGGAATCCTAGGCCAAAGGGGAAGTCCAGGCCCAATTCTTTCTCATACCCGCGACCGACGGACTCAGAACCGAATTTCTCAGCACGATACCCGATCGAACCGCAAGATCCAAGATCCTCAACTGGTTCGTTGGGTAACAATAGATACAGTACACCGGCCATTCTACACCAGTCGGACAGGTATTACAAGACATACGACCCACCGGGGGCTGGTATAATCAGTCCTGGTGGCCGAGTGCCGAGGTACTATTACGCCCCTCAGCCGTCCCAGCCAATCACCGGCATGTACTACATTGCTCCAACCGAAGAACGAGAAAAACCTAGCTTCGAGGCCCAACGGCAGCGAGCTCGTTCGAAAAGTAGATTTCGCGCCCGAACACCTGGGCCTGAAGAGCGAACCTCAGCATCCGAAGATGATAAGTACAGAGCAGGTCTCGCCAAGAGTAGACCAAGCTCTCCATCATCCTCACAGCAAAGGGCAAAGTCGCGAAGAAGACGGGAGTCGCCTGAACCGGGGGCTTACAGGGCAAAATCACGCATGAGGTCGAAATCTCGCCCGCGGCCTGAGATTATCCAGTCTAGTCGACAGCCGCGTGGCGAATCGCCTGCCAGGCCTCCCACGCCAGGATCTGCAAGGCCAAAGACGCCTATGCCTGGAGGCCCCGTGGGTATGGACACGGAGGCCATGATAAGAATGGAAGCGGAACGACAGGAGCGAGAACGGGCGAGACAAGAAATAGAGCGCGAGGCAAGGCAGGAAGTGGAGCGTGACAGAGCAAGGCAGGAAGTGGAGCGTGACAGAGCAAGGCAGGAAGTGGAGCGTGACAGAGCAAGGCAAGACTTAGAGCGCGAGAAGGCAAGACAGGAGGAGCGAACGATCCAGGAAATATACGAATCTATGGAGCGAGTGAATTCGGAGCAGGACGGGTCCCAATCTAGGGGAAGCGACAAAGAAAACTACGGCTTTCCCGAGCAACATCATCAACACTATCACCAGCGACATAAGTCTCGCGCTCGGTCGCGCCCTCGTGAGCACCACTCTCGAAGTACGAGCAATGAACGGAGTGAAAGGGAAAGTTTGAAGGAGGCGCGGAGGAGAGAGCGTGAGCGGCCTAGAGATAGTGACCAAGAAGGGGAACGAGAACGACTCAAGGCTGAAGAACGCGAGAAGGAGCGAAATAGAGATAGGGAGAGGGAGAGGGAGAGGGAACGCCGAGAAAAGGCCCGCGAAGAGACGCTGGCGAAATTGAAATCGGAACCAACTCCAAAGGTCACCGACCCTGCGCTCGCAAACCCCATGGTCGAAAACGTCAATCTTCCGGGACGCAATCGGGAACGTGCAGGCGTCCAGCCAGGACAAACCTTCATTCGGCCGGACCTACTATGTGCCATGAAGGCACTGAAGCTTTGTTATGTCGAGCATGATCCACATGATGATCATGCCCACAATAGATTGCTACGACTCGATTGCGGTCATGGATACCATGAAGACTGTTTGCGAAGTGCAGTGTCCAGCAGGGAGAGAATCCCGCTGGCTCAGGTTGACTTAGATGCTGAGAAGCTGTGGTGTGAGCGGTGTAGAAACACATACGGGAAAAAGGCCGGAATGTAAAGAGATAATTTGGCATTTTGGCGTATTGACTTGACAAGTTTGGCGATATATATACTTGCTTTAATTTACTTACCCGCTGCAGGATGAATCATTTGATGACGGAATGAGTTGTGTGTTTTATGACCTGTAGAGGGAGATATAGGCGTCCTTTGAGATATCTTGTTACCGTTTTGCTTATCCCGCTGTTCGTTATATGAGCCCTATTCGCTTCACCCTATTCCGTGCTTTTTAACCTTTTCTTTTTGTATATGGCATATATCCGTTAAGTTTTTGCCGATTTTGCCCCTCAGCTTTGTTTTCGTTTCTTTTGGTTCGGACTACTGAGCATCTTGCATCGCATATACTTTGAATTTTGTGCTCTACTACCCACTAGCGTCGCCTATTTCTTCTTCCTATATATATTATTATTTGTAGCAATACTACTCCCTTGGTTTCTTGGCCTCACTCTTGTTCAGTCTTGTCTTGCTGGCGACTATTTTCCTAATTTCCCCTATTTAAATTTTGATTTGAGTGTTGCCGTACATAATGAAATGCATCTGAAATAGTTTAGGTTTTCTTTACGTTGCAATAATTTTTCTTTCCGATGTTCGGGCTCTGGAATTGTCCTGCTACCAATGAACAGAGTTGTGGCTCAAACTAGGTTCTGCTTGTTAGCCTTCTTCCCCCGAGGTGGCTTTAGACTAGTGGGCTCTTTAGATCTCTCCGTCGCATCTCCGGAAATCCCGGAGATGTACTCAAACTCAGCGCCGTTTGGTTCAAATATAATCCACTTTTGTCTTGCATTTGATCTTGTGCTATTAAGGCCCCGTAGCCTTCCGGGTAAGTGTTAACTCCGATGGCAAAGTGCGGAGAGTATGCTAGCATGGCAATTTAGATGGTTGTATGTAGTAGCTGTTTATAATATTGAAGTTGTTTGGTTGCTCGATTGATGTTTAAACAATGCTCGCCCGGATGAGAAGGCTAAAGTTCCCCGGAGCTGAAATGCACAATGGGAACTGAACTTTTAATAGCGTTACCTTCCAACCGTTGCTTATACACACCAAGGCTGCCCCAATAGGCAGCCAAGGTAGGCTAATGGAGAACTTGGAAGCTTTAGCTAACTTCACTCCGACTTTATGGCGTGTCTGTGGATCAAGTTAGGACAGAATAAGGAATTGGCTGAGTCTAGGGCGGATTTTGTGTACAAATAGGTAACCCTAGTCGCTGAAAGTGAGTCGCTGCATGTATGTAGCACACGTAAAAGATCAGACTGAAACTACACCATACTTAGGAATCCGTTCATCGGCTGTTGCTCATATCCTGAGAATAAAGTTTTATTGAGGAGAATAGGTGGGCCCTAAAATACCACATTCCGATTAGTCAGCGTGTTGCTTGTGTCACCGACACATCCTGTTGTCAAGAGCTCATGCTAAGGGGCTTCTAATTAGGGCAATAATCGGCATTTTATTCCTTCATGGGACCTGGGAACAGGCTGCGTTTATTGTGTGACTGAAAGCTATTCTGAACCCCCGTCGATTGTTTCCTTCCAAACAGATGGTACACCTGGCGACGAGTTATCTTTTCTTGCAGCTGTGGGCTTGTTCGTGTTGGGGATAGCTGGCTAATAAGGGTTAACGTTACGATTTGGTGGCTGCATGGGCACCGAGCTTTCATTGCCGTGCGTTTTAGTCTGAGGGAATATATCAAAAGGACATTCTTCAATCGATCGCGCTTTCTAGACGCCTCGAACTTGTCCCCATGCGCCCTTTTGACCGATCTAGGACGCTTCTGTTTCGTACATATCATTGCTACCACTACCCTCAGGACGCCACTTAAATCCCAACGCGAGAATCCGAAATGCTATGGAGGGCGTTCCGAAAGCTGCAGCTATCATTCTCGGATGGTGCCGATGAAAGGGTAGCGTCGGCAGACAACGAATGTTTTTGCGTAACCTGGGCCAAGGATGCGCCCACGTAACAGGAAGCGGATCGATGGACGGCCCACCGTTTTTTAGCCTGTCATTCGGCGTACCTGCGGTTATCTTAATATCTCCCCTTGCGAGATCGAATAGCTCTTTCACTTATAGCTAAAGGCCTCCATTACACTTACCCACAATTTCCACAAGACCAAGGAGACCCATCCTAGAATTTGGTGGGAGCACGACGTGCCCAGAGAATATTTCGACAATTTTTCCCAATTCGTCCGGCCTCGATATCAGGATAGGCAACTACAGATAATGGGACCATGAGACTGGTACAAGACGGGGTGTTTAGATGCCCATATTCACCGGCCTGCGGCGACGGCCCTTTTCCTAGACTACGCCACCGGCATATTCTTCCCCAATTCTCCGTTTCCAATTGAAACAACCGAGTTCTACTATTCCATACCTCGCCCAGACCTTCGGAGGGCAAAGAAGGGCCAGGGTTACCTGGAACACCAGGGGACATACGATTCAACAGTTTAGTGCGAGTACCACTGTTGCCCGCGGGATATTACTAGACAAAAGCGAAATTACAATAAAAAATATGGCTCCTCCGTTTCCAGCACGAATATGAAGATGTGAGACGGTGGCAGGCGGCAAGGGTCAGTCGCCAACCGTCGGCAACGTCCGCACGGACTCGATGTTTGGTTGGAAATCAAAAACCGTATCCTGTGTACTTAATCGCAGCCGCAGCCGGTCTTACAGCTACGAACTGGGAACAGTAGCCAAAGTGGGGCGCAGACTGCTCCACTGAGCTGGAGAAACAAATTTGGATTTGAAACAGTTTACGAAAAGTTCTTCTACTAGCTAACCTGTAGACGCTGTCTGCTGCCGTTAACGTACCTCGCCGCAACGACCTGGCGAGAAAGGTACTAAAACCGGGTTTTCAAGACCCGCCCATGCGAAGCGCGAAAACCGGGTGAATGCAAAAGGTGTGGAGTGGTTAGTGTCAAATTTACGATGGTTGACGTATTCGATACTCCTATTGAACGGCATCCGCATTATACTGCGACAGAAGGGCTCATGAAGAGAAAGAGTTATTGGCTAATTCTTGCCAGTGAATGCAAGATTATCAATCACACTTCCGGCCCGAATCAACAATGACTGGAGTACATATATTCCCTCGAAGCGGAAAGACACCTCAGCATCGTCCGAGAGGTTCGCTTTATTTCAATCGTGACTCGAGGCCAAGTGTCGAACTGCAGGATCGGCCGTATCTTACCATTATGTGAATTATGGCACTGCGTAACCGGGCTAAAGATTGCCAACCGAGCATGCATTACGACATGATCCAGGCGAGCTATCTTTTCCTGAGGCCTTGGATGGGGAAAAGACGCTGTCATAGCGCGCGACGATTTGGATCTATCGTTATGGCGGGATCGGATTGATATGTGTTGGCTTGAAGCACAACCAGCTAAAGGGCATGCGCATGATGCCCTCAGGGTGAAATACGATTGATGGTATATCTTCAAAAAGGTTAACTGGCGAGGGGAAAATTAATCCATGGTGATACTGTATGTCGTACGCATGTCTCAGATGATAGAAACCGTTGTCTTGCTGTGCTGCGGCTGATTGGGGGGACCGAACACCCACGGAATGTCTTAGTTGGTCAAGTACTTGTGGGTCTGTCCGGGTTTCTCATGCATGTCTTAAACCTCTCCGACTGGAACATCCAACAGAACAAAAATCAGGGCTTGGTTCCCGATCACACGAGGTTTAGTAGCGTTAACTAGCTCCTATTGTCGAGAACACACTAGCTGTTTAGTTTGAAGAGTCGATGCTCTTAAAAGCTGCTGGCTGCTCAATTGGAAAAAAGATTATTTATATTAGTAAAAGGTAAGGTGTTCCAATCTCTGAATGATACCCCTCTCAGGCCCTTTTGATATCTTCGTGCAGTTATAAAATCAAAAAAAGTCGGCAGGGACTTGCTTCTTGATGATGGCTCTGTCGCTTTTGTCTCTGGCGGACTCGCCCGAACTTTTCTCAAATATACTTACTTACTTGCGTCCGACAGATATCTTTTCGCTGCTCTTGACATGCAAGCCATTTTACCCGACAGCCCACCAACGACTCTGGTCCACTCTCGATCTCTCCGAATATCCACTCTTCTTTAATCATGAAGATGCTATCAGCAACCAGGGACGTTATAAACTTGCGCAGCTTCTCAAAATCTACAGATCAGACTTGTCTGGACTGAAAATGATACAAAAAATACTATTAAATGGCGGGGCTTTTTCAAAAACCGGTGTAACTCGTTCGAGTGGTCTGTTAGGAACACTGGGGGATCAGTTATACAGACGGTCAATAGAACCTAGACATGTTAGTCTAGATATATCAAGCCACTGTAAATGAACCTCGTCTATGCCAACCTTTTTTAGGGGGCAAACTCTATTTCGAACACTCGTTTTAATCCTATAGACTGCGATGTAGGCCTGCAACCCATGGGTACCCCCTCGACAAAAGACGGTTTATTTTTCTTCCAAGTCCTCAAAGACTATTCGCGATCGAGAGCGCCGGTATTTTTTTCGTTACATTTGACCGCGGACTTTATAGGTCCTACACTACATCGAGACAACTTTAAGCATAACCTTGGAGACATCATCGATTTAACGAAACTCACCAAGATTAATTTAACTTTAACCCTCCGCAACCGAATCTTATCAACAGACGACCGGGAAGCCCTCTGGGATAGCGGTGAAGAGTGGGAAGACAACCAACCCGGGAACCGAAGTCCACAGCAGCGATTTGCAGACTACGATGTCATTGGGGACAGTGATACCGGCAACATCCGAGAACAAGCGAAACTTCTATCTGGCCTCCTTTTCGGTACACCCAACCTGATACACCTGTCTCTAGCCACAAATAGCAGTCGCTATGAACCAGTCGAACTTTACAATTTTGCCAAGGCGCTAAGGGGTCTTCAGCGCACCGTCCTGGGCCTGCGCAAACTCAAAGTGATGGAACTCCACGGCTTAATATTCCACCCATGTTTTTTCCTTCACCCTCCAGAAAGCGTTAAGATTTTTAGGGTGGAGAGTGGGGGCATATCGAACGTTTCCGCCGCCTGGTGGAAGAAATTCGCGGCATGCGCATTTACAAATGTCGAAGAGATGGTATTGGATACCCAGCACATGTCGCTTGGCAGCTGGACATCCGGCGATGACGAAGAAGAACAGCAAACCGATATCAAATTTTGGATTTTTGGAGTCGGCGATGTTAAAATAGAGAGCCTGAGGAAGTTTAGAGCGCCGCTTTTAGAGACCTTGCAGATAAACCATGGGCCTCTGGATCTGTTGGAATGTGTATTAAAGAAAAATCCGAACCTGGATGAGGATTCAGCAAGGAGGTTAGGAGCCGCATGTGCGCTTGATCAGGCGTATAAATCCGAGGCAATGAATTTGATGAATGGAAATGTATATTACGGACAAAATGGGCCTTGCTGACAGTTAGCCATGGTGGAGGAACTTAGGGGATTTATAAGATATTGCCTGGAAATGTTGAGGATTATCGGAGTTAGAGTGGCTGGGACCGTTGAAGTCGAATTTGGAACAATTGCAAAAAGCGGAGCAATTGACTTCGAGCGGTCTCGTAAAGCCGCCTTTACGAACTATGATTGTGATAGAAAAATCATGGAACATAAGCAATATATGCTTGTAATAGTGTTAAATATACTAATCATCATGGCTCGGGGTATTCACACTGCGAGCGGGGCTCTGCTTGTCCATTAAATATATTAATGAAGCTGCTCAGTTGGGCAAGAGACCACGGCTGGAATCGACCTGGTCAACCATATGTAATATTTCAATTATTTCGATGCTAAGTCAATCGTTGTCGGGTACGTGAGATACAGAACTGTGATCTGCCATTGAGTTTTGGATTGGGAAAAGAGCTGAGCATTAGCCCAGAAACTGAATTCAAGAATTTCTGAAACACTTATAAGCTTACCTAGGTATGCCCTGAAATAAATTATATATGACTGGTTATGTATATTCCTCAACGAAGATGGGGTCAGTGTACTGACAATTGCATTCTTTTGAGATTATATCGATAATATCAGTTGACCTCATACATATATTTTATGTAATATGGGGTAAATGTGAGATGCGTTGGCATGGCGTGCATTGAATCGGTAATTCTTGTCATAATGAGGTTCCAACTGTCGCTCCGCCCCGATATCCGATTTCGTTTGCGTTAAATCTCCATCAAGGCGGACTTGTAGTGAGGTTGGGCTAGTGAAGGATCATGGTAAGCATATTTAACCAAAGCTTCATAATATTTATATAAATTAAATGAACAGCTTAGATGGTTCTGTGATAACTTTAACTGCGCAATATTTTTGCCACAAGGGGATTCCTATTGATCGCGATTATCGATCTGAAAAAGGAGGAAATATGAGTTCGTCGACTTTGCCGTTTCCAATCCACACTCAGGTGCCGGATGTTGACGAAGACCCCCGAATACATCAATCACAGCTCTTAGCGCTGCCGTTTGATGTTTTCCATATCATATGTGGATATCTGGATTTGAGGAGCCGGATCGCGCTTTCGCTCACAACAAAACGCCTGCAGTATTTGAAGCCTAAAAAGGAGAAGCAAAGTTCCAGGAGGTTACATTGTCTCTCAATAATATATGGGCAACTCATACCGCCTCGCACGATAAACAGTATTTATATCTTTGCAGATGGGTTTGTGAGCGTCCCAAGAGGGTACGCAGACCTGGTTACTGCATCGAGGGGGAAGCAAAAGTGCCAGTTCTGTTTCGAAACTCTCTGCTCGCCCCTCTGTGATTCAGCTCTATTTCTCGATATTGCTACTGGAATTCTTTATCCGCCGTCTCTATATCCCGTGGGTACCGCCAAACTTCTAGTATACCCAGAAACTACGACCAGGAATTATGACTTTGCGTCCTCGTGGAGGGATCCTAGGCACGAAACGAGACCCTTCGGAGTGGGTAATACATATTCGACAATATGGTGCTCACATCACCGATGCCCTTGGGATATGTTCGCGAAACAAAAGCCTGTAAAGCCCGCAAAGCCTGCAAAGCCCGCAACT
This sequence comes from Orbilia blumenaviensis, assembly GCA_036872755.1. Classification (NCBI taxonomy): domain Eukaryota; kingdom Fungi; phylum Ascomycota; class Orbiliomycetes; order Orbiliales; family Orbiliaceae; genus Orbilia; species Orbilia blumenaviensis. The sequence goes on along the minus strand of JAVHNS010000006.1, from coordinate 708,364 downwards.
ACTTCTCAGAAGGTGAAAAAGCCCGAGAATATTTTCGAAAAATTGAAACCGTCATTCTCAGAGCCTCAAAGTCTGCTGGGGCCGGTACAGTTTCTCCCAACTGAAAAGTTGAGATTTGAGCAAGCATTTCGCGACGGACTTTCCTTTCACCGAATGCAGCATCAGATATCCACGAAATGGATAGGTGGTCGATTTCTTGTAGGCCATAGGAACATCCCTGGGTGGGTTTTACGTAAGAAGGACGGGTAAACTTGGAACTAGCGGCTGCAGGACGTGTGGAATAACAACAGTAAAGTTTACATTGATCGAAGCATTTGGTCGAACAACGGAGACAGTAGGACGGGGACTAAGAGAGCGCCCATATCCGCTGTATCTTGCTACGGATTGTACGGTCAGATGGTGTGCTAGGGCTCGAAGACCGGAGAAATCTCAATGCATTGAGGAGCGAGTGGACGAATATAACCCCCAGGGAGGCATCATGTGGACTGATGTTGGATTGAAGGCAGCTGAGAAGCACAAGAAAGAAGAGGAGATACAGCGGATTGTCCCTCGATTCCCTAGGATGGCGAGAAAGCATTTAGCAATTGTCAGAGGGCAAAAGTTAAAGTTATTGCGGCAACCACCAAGGGTGGGGATCAACGACTTACCATACCCTGTGTTGAAAATTATTTTGACGTATGTATTAGGAGAAAGCGGGGGTGGGGCCATAGAGGGAAAGGGCTTGCCCGCCTGTTTGCAGGCAGGGTATAGCTTTTTTAAGGCTTGGTATGGTGATGACTCAATCTGGTATTCTAGAGGGTGGATGCGGCAAGAGATTAGGGATAGAAATAAAGGATATTCATTCTAAGACTCTCTCATGGCGCGCACCAGTGTCGAATAGCATGCGTAATGTTAAGTTTCTAATTGAATACATATTGAGTAGTTCCATTTACGTGGGTAGTAGCTTGGGTATCTTGGTCAGTCTAAAATATTCATCACAATCCGACGGTTACCAGCATCCGTGTCTTCGAGACTTGCGTATTCGGACCGGTACCGAAGAAACAGATGATGCTGGTATTGAAGTGGCAATGTGGATCCAACTGACCCGTTTGATATGTCTAGCAACAAAAACAACAGCAACAACAATAGCATGCTCAGCAGCGTAGTCTTGTCTCCTCCTCTTCTTTTTATTAAAAGCTAGGAATACTTCCTAATACTCTTACAGCCACTTAGCCGCTATCTATGAGTTGTGGCCAGAGCCCGCAAGCGCGTTGTCGGTGTACTGGACAAGACTTTGGGCCATCAATTCGATTTCAGTGTCGTATTCTAAATCTTCAATTCCAGAAGAGAAGAACAGTACAATAATACGCCGTGGCTCTTCTATTGGACATTATCTCATGGCTCCCTTCTCAAATTGTACTATGGCATGTCTCTGCTTGTTCTGGTTCTCAAGTGGCAGAATTAACTTTTGCAGAGGTGCTCATCACTTACGGAAGGTGTTCGAGAATCCCGGGATTCCGGGCCTCCAAGTGGAATAACGAGTGGTTAAGGGTTGGGAACTCAAATAGGGCTTCTGGGTCTAAAAAGTCTTCGGCTTCCGAGCGAATGGGGATTTCTATCGTTTTGTACGTATTTCGTTTTATCTATGTGATGGGACTTATGCCTGAATACCTCTCTAGGCCTGTTTGTGCATGGGTAATCGATCTCCAGCCAAAAATTTCTTGATTCGTACTGTAGGAATAATACAGTTGGCACAAGATTCTCATTAGATGAACTGTAACCGTTTTGCGGAATCATAGAATGGCCGTGTATGCATGTGTGAAGTTTGTTAATCTTCTCATTGCTCATTTGGTTGTTAAAATGCTGATGTGCAACTCATAAGGTATGTATTATCTTGTCTCGGGCTGCTCTCGCAATATGAATTGGAGAGTTTAAAATTAACCCTATACGTTGAGGCTGGTTTACGAGACCAATCCTGTATACAACTTGCGGTCTCAGAGACTATTACTGGTACAACACAAATAAAGCTAGCCATCGACAACACGTTTTGAGGTCGGTCGGTCGATGTTGTATTTTTCGCCGGCGATTTCGGGTTTTTATATATTTCTACTTCCCCGCAGTTGCCGGTTCATATGCCCTCTCATACTCTCGACATTATACATCCTAGGACCTCTCTTCTGTAATTGTCTTGAGTCTATCATGGGCCTGACTAGCTTGCCAGTAGAGATTCTCATACAAATCGCCAGTTCTGTAAGTTTGGTTGCATTGGAATCTCACAGCCAAGATCTAACAGCTCGAAGACATTTATGTGCGTTAATATCAAGATCTGACTGAAATATCTGTAGCTCCGAGTATCAGACCTTTCTTCGCTTCTGAAATGTAACCGTAAACTTAGGATTGTCTGCATTCCGCTTTTATACAGACATGTGGAGTTACGACTCTATGGGCAGCAACGGATCTTGATGGGCAAGGTGTTTCCTTTGTCACTTCTAAAGTCGGAGTCCCCAGAGTATTTCACCGGCACCCGAAGCCTCGCCATAATAGGCTGTGATCACTATTCTGGAACGGACAGGGATGATGACGAAGATTTCCTTCTAATGATCGATCGTGAGAGGCCAGTAGCCGTTCCTCTTCAACACTTTGTAGAGCGGATTCCCAATGGGAACCTTTGGAGTTTCGAGTACGTACTCACTTCCTGATATATCAAATCATTTATTTGTACTCAAAAGCTCATAGACTTTTTTCAAATTCGTTTTCTTTAGGTTCAAAGTCGATTTTCCGATTATTGCAGACCTTTTCATCGGTGTTCTGGCAACGCAACCTAACCTTGTAAACCTCTACATATCATTCGAGAACACTACCCAGGGGGTTAGGAAAGAGAGGGTATTTAGCGTCAATCTGCCTAGCCTAAAGCGCTTGAAGCTTGTGGAAATTTATAGGCAAAGCGACGTTTGGATTCTGAATCGAATCTTGGAAACGGCTACAAATCTGGTGGAGATAGACCTTTCGTGGGATCTTGATTATCCGGACGTGAATCGCTCGACTCACCAAGGTACCTTTACGCGAATACTACATCACAGACCAAAGATTTTGAAGGTTGCGAACATCGATATGACACCGCAACTGCTGGAAGCAAGTGGTCTCGCAGAGGAGTTACACTTGAGAGATGTAACCTTTCCACGGGATCGAAATCAATTGAATCTTGGATATAACAATCCTCATGCGGTGATATCCTTGAAAAACCTATTAATCACCACTATACCCCCAATGATGGGATATTTTCAGAAGGAAATTCTTGACAGGCTACTACCTGGGCTGGAGGAACTTCACGTTACTGTTAATCACTTAGATAGAGATGGGGAAACTGAAGTTCGAGAAAGTATCCCAATTCCTCTCGAAAATGTCCTTCGGCACGCAGAGACTTTAAAATACCTATCTCTATTTGAGAAAACCTCAGAAGGAAACTTTTTCATAGATTCTGGGCCCGTTTGTGAGGCTGAGCTCAAAATATTCCAGCATTGCGGCCTTGAAGAATTTGCAACTACCATAAATTTCTATTGTCACGAGGTAGGCTCATATCCATGCATCATTTAAATTTTCCTTTCTGATTATTCGATATTAGTCGAATGTCAAATTGATAAGTGATTTTGACTAACGAGAATATCATTCGAATAGAGGACACCCGGGTATTGGAAGACATTTGAAATGAGCCCCGTCGATGTGAATTACGCCCACTATGCACAGCTTCATAAGCTTTACATAATCCCCGATATGATATCGCTAAACGACCAAATCGATAGCGATCAGGGCGACTTTTCGGAACTAAACCCCCGAAATATCTTCAGCTACCAAATGGCATCGATGGTTTTAACGAATATTGGGTTCTACACGGAGACAAAGCCGAATTTAAGATATCTTGTTGTTGGGACGGGCAACGCGTACCGTGGACAAAAGGTTTTTTTAATCTCATGGGATGAGCATATACCACCGTATAGGAAGAGAGAAAAGCAGAGACGGACTAGGTACTTGTTTACTTTAAGCCCGCCGTATGAGATTCAGGATTTCAGGGAGCAAGGAGTGAAATTTAGGTGTTTTGAGGGGACCAAATTTACAAGCGGGGAAGATAGAAAGTGGGCGACCGTCTGGTAGTTTAACGGAATTCCAACTAATCGCAAATTACCAGACTGCGCACTGAATGCATCCAGGTATCAATTGAATTGCATGCGAAGCATTCGTGCTCTCGGGAGCAAAATATATGTGCCTTGTCACGGGGCAATGGGCTATATTAACACATATAGGTCTCTAATCCAGACATGCACAACACTTTGTTAGCAAATGTGCTGGTTATAATATTAATAGCTTGGCGCAGTCTCGTAAGTTTGGGGAAATACCGAGTGTAATAAAATCCTATCATGACGAGTCATGCTCACAGGCAACTCTGGTGCTATAAAATTTCTTAAGCTTGGGATTGAGGTACCTTGGTCATAGATATGAGCAGACCGCTGTTGTTGATGTCTCCGGGCTGGTAGTCATATGTAAGCCACGAAGATGAATTTGGAGCTGTGGGTTTCAGTCATACTTTAAAGCTTTTCGCGTCCTAAGTGTAGAGATTTGGTATTATCCTGAGAGTTAACCATAATATGGAGAACCAAAAAGAGACCTATGTGACGGGATAGTTAGGATTGCTGATGCATTGCTGGAAACCTCTTGGTTACTACTATAGCCTACAATCCTATTCCTCAAACCAATTAGTAAAGTTATCAAGTGAAGTTTTTTGGTACCATAGGGCACCTAGAATGACTGACATATATCACGCTGCGAAGCCTAGAATAGTCGTAACCGCTAAACTAGTCGACTTCTTGCATAGAACTTAGGTAGCAGGGTGCAATAATTTTCTACATGGTTGAGCCAGTTAGACCAAAGGTTTGACGTTGAGTACACAACGAATAGTTCGCCCGCATCGTCGACAGCAGGGAGTAGTGGGACTGATTGTAGTTATACTAAAGGGCTGGATTCGGAAGGTTTTTAGATACGCCCAGAGGTCCCAGGTTGGAATTTTAAATTTATATGTAGGCTACCTTTTTTTAGGTCGTTTGTCACTCTTTGTTTAGCCATTTTGACCTCCATAGTTTCTATATAAGCAATCCATGTCTCGACATCTAGGCAAAATTTATTTCCTTTATCTCCACAAAACACTCTTCAGGCAAAACTTCATCACCAATACTTCACCATCGACTAAGCGGCAATGTCGCTCGTACTTGCATCCAATATTATAGGATATAGATCAAAAGTTGACCAGCCGGCGGGTGCCTTTGTCAACTTGATCCCTGAAGTACATGGGCTTATAGCTAAATATGTTAGTATCTAATCAATCATCTCTACAAGGTCTCGTTTTCTCTGACGCGACCTAAGTAATGTTTCTGTATCTGACAATGGCTACTCCAAATCTATCTAGCTCAACCCTTCTTCCCTTGCTGCTTTAGCTAGGACATGTCGCATATTGAATGTGAGGTACACACCTCACTTATATCATACTTTAGATGTGATTGTGGAACTTCAGGAGCACGATCTGACCTTAGGAGGGGGGTTTCCTGTGATCGGCCCATCTTCCCTCATTCCAAATACGGAATTTAATCTTAGCCATGTTCGCTGTATAAGGATATTCGATAACCTTAGCTGTGTTGGCCACAAATACAAAAATGTCGAAGCGGATAGGCTCGTTCACACGATCATTGACCACCAAGCCAATGCCATATTGCTTTGCAGGATGCCAAAAGATCGACTTTCCACTCTAGAGTATGCTCAACCCCTTTACAACTTATTGAAACTTTTTTTCTTCTTTCTTCCTTTTTCTCCGAAAATTCCGAACTAGCTAATAATTCGACTAGATGGAATATCGGATACACATTCTCACCACTATCTGTTTTGAAAAGTCTGTCGAATTTAGATAATCTCTCAACGTTGCGAATTACACTAGCGAGCCAATGCGGAAGCTTCTCTGTGGCTGAAATCCAAGCGCTGGACTTCAAAAGCCTCGAGCGGCTCTGTTTGGAAGCCGTTTATAGCCCACAAGATGTCCTCGTTGCGAGAGCAATGATTCGCACTGCCAAGTCATTGTCCTTTCTCCATATAGACTTTTGGTCACGTTATCTCAATAAAGTTACTTTACCAAAAACTTGGGATGGGTACTTTGAGACGATCGTGGGGCGCGTTGAGAGCATGGAGGATGCCTTCCGTAAAGGCATCCACCAGGAGCTAGCCATCCGGCACCAATTGACAGTACTCTACCTCCAAAACGCTACCCTTGATAAGTCTCTTCTACCACTTATTACCTCAAATACTTTGCGTAGCCTGAGTTTACGTAATTGCACAAAACTAGAATCAGTGATGCCGATAGAGGAGCAACCCCTGAAACTTAAAGAGCTGAACTTGCTCTTGAAAGAGGAATTGTGGACTCTGCCAAGAACTGAATCTATGATCATGTGTCTGGAGCCCGGGCTCACGACTCTGATAGTCATGGATCAATTTATCATTCTTCCTAGTGATGAGTTCGAATTTCCTTTAAAGCTCGAATGGGCGGAGAAGCATCGAGACACATTGCGGAACCTTGCTCTTGCAAGAATGGATATTCACAGCAGCAGGATTTGTTCCCTTGTTAAGCTTACCAGGGAGCATGAATTGATGGAAGTCTTTCGCCTTAATGAGTTTCTTCTGCCATTGAAGCTAAAACTCGACGTAAGCCAATCTTGGTCGCTTCACCAAACTACCCTCTATCAACAGGTGTTTCTAACTCTCCAGCTATGTGATAGGAATCGAACCAGTGGACCTGTACGGAACCCGCAAACTTCGCGCAGTATGCAGATCTCGAGACCCTCTACCTTTTGCCCATCAAGGAAGAGGGAAGAAAGAAGCTTGCAGAAGGAAGTTTGCTGGGCGTCCTTGGTGAGCTTCTGATGGATATGGGGAAAGGATGCCGCAAAACTTTACCAAACCTCAAGTGCATTATCGTTGGACAAAGAGGTTATCCGGAGGCCTTAAGAGTATTTAAGATAAATTGGATTGAGAATGACCTGTGTGGTGCCAAGCAAAAATACCTAGCTACTATCTACGAAAGTACGATGGTAGCTATGATGGCAAAGACAGACTTACCATTTAAGCTTTACTGGGCTTCGTTCATCACAGACTTTGCTGTTGAAACCACACCAATTTTCAGTTGAGTTAAGCGTTCGTATCACGAGCTTAGTTGGCTTGGAAACTGGTTTTAGCTTAGGCTCTATTGGTCCATGAACTCTGGCCAACGCTGGAAGCTCTACCAGGTTAGTCTTGTGCTACCCAACCTTGTGCGACCTCGCCTCGCGCTACTCAGTTTTTGGAGTCCCAGCTAATTACCGTTAATAGTCAATAGCTAGGTTTGCCAGACCAATGTTAACCTAGGCATACACCCTATACCAAGACATTTATACCTGCGGAGCAGTATTTTTGTACACTAGCGCATACCCTAGGCCGGCACTACCTATCCCTATTCCAATCATCAACTCAAAACTAAGCATTCAATTATGTCTACACATAGGCTTCTTCCACTTTATCATTACTCCCAATTATCTAAGTAAAACATATAAAACTCATAGGCCTAGATGTCGATTCAAGTGGATACTCGGAGTTGTCTCTAAACATGCATACATAATAATATTCCGTAGTGGCCTCAGTGTCAATTTCTTGGGGCATTTTAGCCATTCTAAATCTATGACGGGTTTCATGTGGTTCTAGGAATCCAACTTGAATACTTTTGTATGTGTCGGCCAGACGGTTGTAACCAAAAATGAAAATATATCAGAGCACTGTAATATTCAAATTTTAACCCTTTTCAAACAACCTAACGCAGAGAGTAATTGTTCGAGATTTACTAAGACTAACTACGTATATATAGACTAAGATCCGGTCGTTTTATATTAGATGGCTTTAGATATTAGACAGGTGCATTCTGCACCAACTTAACTCAATAGATGAGAGTATAACTTGAATTGATTAACATTATTGCATTATTTGTAACATAGTTAATTGACACAACCGTCATAATAAAGAAAAACCGCATAAGAATCATACTAATTAATATTAAAAGCGAATCTCCATCCCTTTGGCGAATTGGGCAGATAGCCCATTCATCCCATCTCCTCTTTCTAAGCTCCCGGCGTCATTTATACCTCGTAACCAGGCACCATGTAAAGCAAATGGAGCCCAATAGTAAGGTGCGCTTGTTTCTGGGCTGTTTCGTATTTCGAGCATGGCTTTTCGAAGGCTACGGGAGATGTCCCATATTTTGCCAGTTTCCATCTCTTCTTCTTGTTGTCGTTGCTCTGCTGAGGTTGTACTGATTCTTCGGTCTTCGTAAAGCAGTTCACCGAATTTGAGACCCGTGGAGTTATCTGTCGGCCACATCGTAGCAATCACACTTGCTGCGCCTGCGGCCAATAACGCGGGAATAACCCCTACAGGCTCATCACCAGGGATTATTTGCTGCCCACCACTCAGGCAAGCAATTATTGTAACCAGAGGGGCCGTACCCTTGGGGAATTTGAGCTCGGCGAGTTGACGGCAGGAGATGGTTTCCCCTTGCCCTAATAATAAATAGCGATGTAGGGGTTGGGGGGATTGGTAGTCCATATGTCCGTGGAAATGGAGGATTGAAGTTGTTTTGGAGGAGAGGGTGGTAAAGCTTTCGAAAGTTGCGGAGTTGTGGAGGAGGATTTCTGTTTTTTGTGGGGGAAAGGTGAGGGAGGTTTTGTAGAGGGAAGGTTGGATTGTTGGGTCATCTATTTCAATTAATGATGAGGTTTCGAGATTGGAGGAGGGATTGGGGTCGAGTTTGACGCCGATTAAGGTTGTTGGTATCGTGGTTTGGAATTCGGACTGGGTTTGGGGGATTGAGGCGGTGCGGAGTTTTGCGATGCATTGGCGGAGGATGGAGGGGGAAGGGGTGTAGATTATGGGGTTCCTGGAGATTAGTGGGGTGAACGTTGCGGTAGTTGCGGAGGTGGTCGAGGGTGAAGTTGAAGTTGACATTGGGAGGGGGATTGCGTGTAGCGGGATTGAATGTAGAATACTTGTTGGTGACAGAACGAGCAGGTCTTCTGGACTTGTGAGGGATAGGATCGGTTCGATCAACGGCGTTAATATTGACAAGTCGTCCATGCTGTTTGGCGAGTCTAACGGGCTGTCTTGATTTTGGAGGTAGGTTTCTACCCATCCCTTTACCTCTTTCAGCGAGATTTTGCATTTGAATAGGTCGATTTTGGCGTCCCTTGTTGTTCCTAGGATTGATGGTGACGGAAGCATGCGGATCCCTCCTGGACGGTAGATCGAGATTATTAGGTCGTTGAAGGACTGCGCCCAGTCTATGAATATTATTTCTTGGTTGTTCCCCTGGCGATAGTTGGCGAGCCAGGTCAGATCTTCGTGGGTTGCCGGGAGGCCCATCGAGATTGTTAATGCCCCGCGGAGGGCAGGTCTTTGGGAGATTTCGTCGACTAGGGAGGCTATTGTGCGACGGCGGTGGCCTAGCGCCGCGTCCATTGTTTCTATGTCCCAATTGTCCAGTGTGTAGCCTACTGGGTTCTTGAGCAGGTTTTCGAGACGGTAGAGCAGGGCTAGGTCTTGTGCTTGGATTGTGATTGTGTCCCATGGCATTTGGAAGTTTTCGATATCGTCGGTTATTCGGGTGAAGGAGTTCTCCCAGATGTGACCGTGCTGGAGTAGGTCTGAGAATGCGCGGGCCTTTGCTCGTTGAATCCATGACCATGCTGCTACCGGGTCGGGGAGTTTTAGACAGGCTTTTAAAGCCAGGTCTACGAAGTTCGCGGAGGAGGTTTGGGCTGCTAGAGCGTTGGTTATGAAGCTGTCGAATTTGTTGTTGCTGGTGTCGTTGTACTTTTGGGGGGAGGAGAGGCGGCGGAGTTCGTCTTGAATTCGGGAGACGTGGAAAAGATTTTGGAGGGCGCGTTTTGGGTCGTTTTGGAGGATGTGGTGGTGGGCTTCGTAGAAGAGGGCGTCGGAGTAGAAGGTTGGGAGGTTGTGTTTTTGGGAGAGTTTGAGGGCTTCTTTTAGGTGGGTTTGACAGGATTTTAGGCGTTTTTCGAGGGTTTTTGGGGAGATTTTTATATTGGTGGACGTTGAGGTAGACGATAGGGGGTCGTCGAGGAGATCTTTCATGTACATTACCACGGCCTGGATGTGGAGCTCTGCTGCGCGGATTTCTTCCTCCGCAGTTCGCGATTTTAGCTTCCATCTTGAAGGGAGGAGTTTTTCGATGATGAGGACCGCTTCGTCGGGGTTTCCTTGTTCACGGAGGAGGATTGCTTTCAGAAGCTGACAGTCGTTGAGGAAGGATTGGTAGGACTTGTCTTCGGTGATGTATTCTGATGCTAGCTGTTGAACTTGGTTGATGAGTGATGATGCTTCTTCTGCGGCCTGGTCTGTTGGTGTTAGTTCTTTGTCGCCGAGGAGGAGGCCGGCTTTCCAGAGCATTTTTCTTAGCATGGGTTTTCGTTGTTGCCAGTATCTTGAATCTTCGAGTATGGCTTCGCCGACCTCTTCCAGTAGGTCGTCGAAGGCATAGCCCTTTTCCATTCCGGATAATGTGTGTAGTCTTCGTTCTTTCACGGCGAGGATCTGTTCGCGGACTTCCATCGCTGTAGAGTGTTTCCATTCTGATTGGAGGAGCGTTTCGGCCATTTCCATTTTTGCAATTGCTTCGTCGAATAGACTTAGTCTTGTGTGGGCTACTGCCATCCCCCTGAGCCAGTTTATTCCGGTGTCAAAATCCCAGTTATCCTCTTCTTCGTCTTTGAATCTTTGAAACACCGCTATTGCTTCTTCCAGATCGTCGGTTTTCATGATATCTGCTATTACGGCTATAAATTCTGTTGTGGCGTTTACTTTTATACCGGTAGCCTTTCCAAATTGTCGCCATAGACGGCAGGAGATCAGTGATATTTCAGGAGAACCCAGCATTTTGTCGTTTATGTTTGTGATTTGTTTTAACGTTGTGTGCATCCTGTTCGGAAAATCCAAGTCTGTGAACTTCCCGTATAGTTTTCCAAGTTTTTCTACCATTTGGGTTATTCTGCGGCGCATGTCTGCGGGATCGTCTATGCCTGCTAATATATGTTTTTGGGCATCACGGAGACAGTCCAGTATATCCACTTCACAGGGGGCTTCGATGTTACCGGCTAACTTGTAAAGACGTCGTGCTTCCTTAAAGTGTTTTCCTTGCTCGGACGGAGATTCCGATAACTGTCCGATCCTGATTTGGAAATAGCCCTTTACGGTGTTTAATAGTGATGGCGCTACTTTGTAGTTTTGTAAAAGGGTTTCTATTGTTTGAGAGAGGGGGCTTAGGGAGCTGAGGGAGCTGGTGTTGTTTATTATTGCTAGGAAGATTGGAAAGCTGACTACGGCGTTTCCGGTTGGGATTTGGGATTTGAAGATTTCGATGTGCCTTGGATACAGGGTTGGGAGAGACTCTGAGGCGAGAGTGGGGATGTCTTTTACTATTTCGTAGTAGGATCTTTCTAGTATTAGCTGTTTTTTATATTTCCGACAAGAATAAATTAGTATGAGTGCTATATATATAATATATAAGTATATTAAAAAAGAGAAGCTTACGTCAAAGTAATCCAGCCCCTCTGGCGCCTTATCTTTAACCCATCTCGCGTACGCCGCCAATCCAGTTTCAATCCCCAACTGCCGTTCCTCAGCCGAAGACGCCGGATCCAAAGCCAACACCCTAGTCTTTATAAAAGCCAACAACTTCTCACTCCCCTCCGATAACTCCCTTTCCTCCCCGTTCTTCTCCTTCTCATCTTGTAAAAGTTTCTGGGCTTTTCGATAATGCTCCAGTCCTTCACGATAATACCCCTGACTGAGCTTTACAGTTCCAAACAAATACCAGTAGGAGGGTGTTCGGCCTGATAATAGGGACCTGTAAGATGTGTTTTGGAGGAATTTATATGCCTCGGCGAATTTTCCGAGATACTCGCATTCTTCGGTTTTGGTGAAGAGAGTTGTTATTTCTTGAATTTGAAGAGGGTTTTGGAGGGCACTGGACGTCAGGGATTCGTGGGTTATTAGCGGGTGGATGTTATTGATATTGGGGATCGTGGGTTGTTGTGTTGACATTTGTTGGATTTCTGTTTTGGGGGGGTTCAATATTTTGTTTTTCTTTTTGATTGGAGCGCAAAACTGTAGTCGGGAAGGTACAGAAGGGGATGGTCGATGCGATTAGATCTGATTCAGATCAAGCTAGGGGAAGTTCGATCTTGGAGGCGTGCGTATGCTTATTACTTAGTTGGAACTTTACTATTTTCTATAGTAGCGCCGAATATTAAAAGAAGAAGAAGCTAGCTAAAAGGAAAAAGAGAAGAAGGAGAAGAAGAAGAAGAAGAGGGAGTCGGATCTGGCCAGGCAGGCAGCTGGCCAGGCAGCCCGGAAGCCTTCCGGAAGGAAGGGAACTAGAACTTGAACTAGAATTAGAAACTTAGACGGCGACGAGGCGAACGGCTGAAATCTATCCAAGTTTTTCCCCACAAATCTACTTAAGGAAGTACATATGTAAGTGCTTTGCTTTGCTTTGCGATCCAGTTGTTTCCTGTTAATCCCGCCATGGCGCCCAGGGGGGGTAGCTTAGCCTGTTGCACAAAGCTTCCAGGTAACTAGGTTCGATCGAAAGGTCATTACGAATCATGCACCTGAGCTGTAGCCTCGAATCCCCTGAGCTGAGCTGAAAAAAAAAGTGGATCCAAATCTAATTTAATCGGGATTAGTACATGTATATGTACATACATACACAAGAGTTGACTCTCACATCGTTTGTGATCGACGGGCCATGCTTTTAGGGTAGTATGCAGGGGTATGATAACTGACAGACGGCATTTTGTGCATGCGCGTGCGTGCGGTTGTGGTTTTTTTGCTAATTCCGCTAATTTGTTTCCAGACTGGTCAGATGCGTGCTGTGCTGCATGATAACTTAATTTTACTTTGACAGCTGCATACGTTAGTTTTAGTTATCGGGATCGCGCGACGTTGACAGATTTAAACCGACTACATTCAAGTATCTAGATTCTCCACATTGTACCTTTTCACAGCCTTGTTTTAATTTTTTTTTTTTTTAATTTTTTTAATTTCGTTTTTCAGCACCATTCTAGCTCTAGACAACGACAACTCACCAGTAATCATATATACACGTAATATAACAATGTCCGACGACCAGGGTCCCGAAACCCCGCATACTATTGCATCTCCATCCGCAGAAGCCAACCCCGCCAAGGACGAGTTCACGAACGAATTCACCACCCTCCCCTTCATAATCGATGAAAAGGACCAGCTAGCATTCCGGCCCCCAGCAACCCGTAACCACCTAGGTTCCGTCACGCGGGACACCATCACCGAGGTCGAAATCTCCAAAACCTACCTCTCAGCCCGGGTCGCGCAGGTTTCATACGGAACCTACAAATCCAGATCAGCCGCAATAATCGTCGTCGATTTTGTGTTTCATTCTTCGGACCATAGACGGCAGAGGTTTAAGGATGCGGAGATAGAGATTGATTTTACCCAGGAAGGAGGGTTTGGAAGAGCTGGGGATGCGAATAGTACTGCTGTTATTCCTATTAGTGTTGCGCAGTTTGCGCCGAAGTTGATATATGGCGAGAAGAAAGCGGAGGATGTAACTTGGGGGTTGGATTTGAGGTAAATATTATACATACACCTTATTTATAATATACTTCTAAGCTAGCTGCTTGAAGGACGGATTATAACTGAAACTATGATATAAAATATGTATAGTGTGGGCGCAAACCTGGTCGCCGGCCCGGCTTCTCTCGAAATCGCAAATAGCGCCGTGTACAGAGAGTCCAAATACAGCCGTGACCACAAACTAATAATCGAAGGCTCGGCCCGTGGCAGCGGTTCCACCCGTCTAGTATGGTCCATTCAAGAGCGAAAACATGACGGTATCCCGCCTCAGTTCACAACAGCGTTTATGGTCTTCCACCCGAGAAACTTGAAGTTCTCGGCTAAGATGAGGGTTAAAGCGTCTATTGGATTTTCGCTTGATCCCAGGCGGTGGAAGATATTCTTGCCGAATGATGACCGGATGTATTTTCATAACGATCATCCGAAAGGTCCAGTTATGGAAGAGACGGACTTTGATAAGTTAGATTTTAGAGCGTTTTATAGGGCAAGCTTGGATAGGGTTGTGCTTGAGCAGGGGAGCTTGAGTATTCTTTAATCCATTATAGATACATATGTAATATAAAAGCTTCCACACGAATCCAAAAGCAAATATTTACCGTAGAGAGGTTCGTGAACATAGCACTAATGAACTTTCTCAAAGCCTGTAAATCGATTATTTAAACAAAATTATATTTTACACCCGTGCATATTACTATAACAATTGGCCCTGCCAATATAAATATCTACCACGGCAACAAATCCGTCGACACCTCCTCATGAAGCCACTCCCCACGCACCATCCTCCACACATCGCCATTCCTTCGCACCGTCTCAGACGATCCCCTGACCCCTCCAACCGGCAGTTTATACTCCAACTCAAACAGTCTCAAACACTTCGGCAAGCCACTAATAAACGCCGAAAACGCCGTGACCTCATTCTGCGCCTTAGACCCAAACACATCCTGCGGCTGCGGGAACAGCTCCTGTTCCTGCCCCAACCTTTTCACATGCAACATGTGACTCAGGTAAGTATTTATAAGTAACAAATCCGAATCCGCGTCTCCGAGCATCTGACGGTATGAAGTCATAACTCTGGTTGAAGGGAATAGTTCCCCGCTTTGAGCGGTGCAATTTCCCGTATCTATGCCCTTACGACGGTTGTGGAGGTAGAATGCGGTGGAGTAGATCGGGGTTAGGATTCTTCGGGGGAGAGAGATGTAGCTACCGATCGAAGGACTGAAGAGTCGGTGGTGGGTTCTACCCGCGGGTTGGCGCATTATGATGCGCACTTCGGAGATGGTGTTACGGGTTTTTATTACTTTCCAGAGGGATTCGACGGACCACTGTTTTATTTTCATTGTCAGAGGAATTCCTTTTTCTTTTTTGT
Source organism: Orbilia blumenaviensis (assembly GCA_036872755.1). NCBI lineage: Eukaryota > Fungi > Ascomycota > Orbiliomycetes > Orbiliales > Orbiliaceae > Orbilia > Orbilia blumenaviensis. The sequence continues at coordinate 693,273 of JAVHNS010000006.1, read as the reverse complement.
ACAGCGAGTATGAACTTGAGAAAGGGTAAGTGTATGTAAGGTACTTACAAAGAACGATATACGATCCTGCAAAATCTCCAACCTCCTCAAACCCGAGAACCCAGCGATAGGACCCGGTCTCGAATAAGGCTTATAACACAAATCCAACGCAACCCGAGTCATCGTCAAAGTCCTAACACTATCCGCATGCGACTGCGACAAAAATTCCAGTTTATCCTCCAACTTGGCCTGATTCTCCCAAGGCCCCAACTCCACAAACTCTAGCTTCCGGCACGCGGAAAGGTGAGTTGAGATCATATTCTCAGCCCTGCGCGCTTGTCGTGCAGAATTAGCTCTCATGTCGCCGGCGGGGCTGAACAGTTGGGCTCGCTTCAGGTTGGGAGTGTTCATGTATGGTAGCATTTCGGATGATGAGATGTTATAGTTATAGGTGCGGCGGGCGGTGTCGTGGAGTTCTAACCGACGAAGACCAGTGACTGCGTCATTTGTTTCAAGTGTATGTTTCGAACTCTTATCCACCCTTTGGGTTAATCCGAGTACAGCGCAGAACTTTGAGGGATCAAACGAGAGTCGAAAACGAAGAGTTGATAACCGCATCTCTGCCAGCGAGTTTGCGTCCATCCCGTTAACGATTTGTTCAAGATCCGGTCCGTCGAAGTAGAGATGCTTCAAGGTATGTTTGTTATCAATCAGTATTTTACGACAAAGCTCCCAGGCTTCACCCCACCACGGACGATCCAGAGACATCGGCATAGCGACTGATAGACATTTCAGCCCCCGCTCTCCAGTTTCCTTGGAGAGTGTTTCGTAACACTCATACTCCTCAAACCTCGGGGTTTCATTGAACACCCACTCTTTATCCTGATGGATCTTAAGGCACAGAACCCTAAGTCTCGGTAACTCAAGCACTTTACCGACCAAATCCGTCGTCTTAAGCATATGATGCTCATACCCATCCCTCAAAAACTTTCTAAGTCCCGTACATTTCCCCAAAAAGGTATAAAGCGCATCCACAAACTCTTCACTGGCTCTTTCAAAACTACAGGCTCTGGCAGCCTTTTCGGGCCATTGGTCTCTTAATTCTAATACTCTGACGAGACCGGGGATACGGAAGTTACGGTTATTGTTGAAGTCGGATATGAGGCGGAAGACTGGGTCTAGAAGGTGTTCACCACGCAGACCGGTTGAGAGGTCGAGAATTACAGTATGTGAACTGAGCTTGGGAAGGGCTAGAAGTTGGAAGGCACGGTTGGTTTGCGAGAGGGCTTTTAGGGATCCTGTGTCATCGATTATCTACCGTGGTAAATATCTGTCAGCAGGGTTTTGTGTTGACATTGTTGGATTATTTACTAAGAGAGCGGAGATGCATAAGATGGGGGTTTAAAAGGACCAGACTTGCACAAACCTGCTCAATAAGATATGAAAGAATATCTACCGGGAGCATCTGTAAGATACGGGGTGTCGCTGGATCCATTGTCAGTTGTCCAGATAGCCTATAATCTGATAAATTTCTGTAATTTTTGGCTGGACGGCTTTTGGTGTTTGATTATGTGGGTAAATGGTGTTGCCTGGTAACCGAGTAGGCGTGCAACCGCGTGCTCAATCAATTGAACTGTAATTTGATAAGATCCCCGTTTGCCTTTTGACGTTACACGAGGGAGTTTGGTCTTTTTGTGTATCCGTCTATTTCCGGAAATATGTAAGCTGCAATGTGGGCACGCGGTTAGTTAGTTAGTTAGTAACGCCAGTACCTGACCATTCGATTCTGAAAAACAAAACTCTGAAGTTGTAAGGACTCAAAGATAGGAACCAGATGTGTGTTCTCCGGCGAATAAGAGGATATTTTGACGTGAGAGGGGTATTTTTTGTGGGTTTTGGAAGTCGGCCCGGGATCACGGTCTAACTATCAATCAGAGAACGGCAGTTTGGAGGTTGAATTGTTGGATCCTTGGATCATGAATCATAAAACGAACCAGGATTGTGTCAGAAGTGTATCGGCTATAGCTATAAACCCAAGCTAACCAACTTAAACTCACGGCTGGTAGTTAGGGAAGTTCTAGAACGTGTGTTAACCTATATCACGCGGCTGTATTAATATTAACGTATTAATTGTCGTGGTGTCGTAATATAATATACTGATATAGATGTGGGGATACCAAGCCGAAAAGACTAGATACCTTGTGAAAGAAAAACTCCACCAGAGCAGGGGAATTATAACTTAAGACAAATATAAGCGCGAGTGTTTATCAACATCAGATTTATACGAACTATTACGGTCGGTATCAATATAAAACTATAATTTTTTTTTTTTGTCGATAGTGTTGGCTATAATTGAGCTGTGACAATTTCTGCTACGAAAAAACAAGAGACAGTACTAGTACTACTATAAGTATAACCTTTCAAGAAAATAAAAACGTAAGAAACTAGCTATTTGTTAATGGCCAGAGAATTCGTGTGCTCCGTTATGTGTGAAAATATAGGGTATAGCTGGGCCACTTCGCAGACCACATGGCAGGATCTCTCTTTTCCAAGTCTGTAGTCAGCTAAGTATCTCTTGTAACTGAATAATTAGTGGTAGTAGGTGGCCGAAATTTGCCCATATATTTCTATAGATATATAAACTTCATTACTAGACATGGCAATAACGGCGCAATTGATTTATCGAAGCGCCACAGATTCGAAGATAACCTTGGTACTCGAGGCACAACGATGTATTCACCAAGACACGCATGTTATATGTATGCGCCAGCCCAATCAAACCTACACTAAGGTAGTCTCGTAGTATCGAATATTAAGGCTTACTTTTACACTATGTACCGGTTTTAAATTTCCAGCGATAATCAATTCAATAGATAAGATACAGAAAAGGACCAACAACATTAGCAATTTAATCGGAAACAGGAACGCGACTCTAGGAAACACGATGGAGTCTGTATGTACCGCAAATATTAAAACATCCTCCCATCCAAGCCCTTAGAGAAAAAAAGAAAGATAAGTGCAATCTACCATAGGGCTTTTCCCATGTAATTATAACATGATACCCCCCTCTGAATCCGTACCAAGCGCACCCGCTGCAATATATTTATATACCAAAATCCATACCCCAAGTCCCACACGTACAGCTTTATGAGAATATTCATGCATAGTTCTAACGTCAACGGTCCAACAGAAGCCAGCCCTAAAACTTCGAACACGTTAACGCGAACTAGTCAGGGAGGGATCCATCTGATACCGCTAGGCCTGCTTGCTTTCACCATATAAATATTAATAACTGATTTTAAAATCTTTTAATCACGCAAACTAACGTTATAACGCCTTCACTAACATCTATCTATCTATCTCCTGCAGAAAGTTATAGCATACACTTGCTGGCACTTGCATCTTCCGGAACCCCCCCCCCCAGAAGCAACGTCACGTATGCGGATTCGAGACTAATTAAATATAACCTTCCCGATAAAAAAGATATCATATTCTCATAATTCTATCCGTCATCATATTAAAAGTCTTAAAAAAACTAAAAAGAAAAAAAACAGAAAGCTAACCATCATAAAGAAAAGAAGCAGGAGAAGGACTTGAGCGGCGGGAAACCCTCGACGAAAAAACACGCAATGCAGGTGCGTATATGCACGGTAGAACACCATCAGCAATAAAAACCTCAGTTTTTGTAAAACAAAACAAGACAGAAACGACATTCATTACTTTTTCTTCCTCTTCTTCGGCTTGCACAAAAATATTGGGGCAGAAGAAAACCGTAAAAAAAAAAGCACCATTCCATGCAGGGCGGGGAAAAAAGCCACCATGATCTAAAAAAAAAGAACAATTAAAAAATGCGTATAGAGAAAAAAGAATATTACAAAACGTAAAAACCATCCACATCCTCCGCACCCCCTCAGAAGATGGCGAGGGAGTAACGAAGACGTTCGGATGCCGAAAAAAAAAAAAAAAAAAGCAGAGAAAGACCCCCCCTACACCCCAAAGAACCGCCGCCACCCAGGACTCAGCATCTCATACCAGGGCATCCCAAACCTCTCCTCAAACACCACCTCAGTTCTCGCCCAACTGGCCGCGGGATCCTCCTCCTCCTCTCCCACTACCCCCTGGTAATAAGGCTGCTGATCCTCCCCCTCCACACCGCCATCCTGTGGGGTGATCAACAGGTCATACTCGACATCGAGATCGTTCCCGAAGTCGCTCCCCACCTCCGTCCCTCCCTTTTGATACGGGATGAAAACACCCCTCATCTCCACGTCCTCTGCCTCCTGGGCTCCGTGATCCGGGTCAGGAGTAGCATCCTATGCACTCCTGCCCGCTCCACGTCCTCTGAACCTCCCGGGGCTTTCCCCTCCTCTTGAATACCCCCTCCTCTCCCTATCCTCCCACTGGTCACGCGCCATGGGGCTCCTGCTTCGCCCCCTACCCCTCTCCTCCGGTGGGTACCCCCCAAAGTCTCGCTCCCGATCATAGTACCTCTCGTACTCGTCTCGGTAGACTCTGACCGGGTGATGTGGTGGTGGTGGATGGGATGGTGGTGGGGCACGCCCTCGCTCGTACTCGTAGTCGTCGTAGTAGTACTGGGGAGGAGCATGGCGGACATATCCCGGCTCGTCGTAATATCGGCCTGGTGGTGGTGGGTGCGGGTGCGGCGGTCGGTCGTAGTATCCCGGGTGCTGGGAAGCGTGGGGCGGAGGTGCGTACCTCTCCCGTTCTACGATTCTATCGTAGTACTCGGGATGAGGCGGATGTGGAGGAGGAGGGTAAGCCCTCCTGTACTCCACATCCTCCGCATACCTCGCGTCCCGCGCATGCCCAGAAACCGGGATGACCGAAATCGGCGGCGATGGGTCGTCATAATCAAGACCCCCGGCCGGTGGTGGGACCCCACCAGCCCCAGGAGTCGGCGACCCAGGCGTTCGTCCCGATGCCATTGCCCGAGCAGACGGTGGCGACAACGGCGCTGGCGGTCCAGAGTACCTCTCCCTTGCCGGTGGGGGGACGTCGGACCCATCATAAGTGGGCCGATACATCCTATACCCCCTCCCCGGTGGTGGCGGCGACGGAAACCGGTCATAGCCGTATGGCCCAGGACTTCCCCTCCTCGCAACTGGCTGTCGTGGTCGGTAGTAAACGCTGTCATCCTCGGGATATCTTCTATACTCATCATCAGGGTACTCCCTCGCAATGGGGCCGCCCCGACGATGGTAGTAATCGTCATAAGAATCCCTCCCACGACGCCCGCGTGATCGTGACCTGCCTCGACTATCAACCGAAACCGGCGACCTGGAACGAGACCGCTGTCGAGACTGACTCTGAAGAGTCCTACTAGTAGCCTCCGACCTATCCACATCCCTCAAATCAACCTGCTCATTCAAACTGTCTTTCTTGTTTTGCTCTGGAGCTGCAGCCGGCGAGATCAGATTGTTCAAGAAATCCTCAGCAGCGGACATCGACGCCTTGCTAGCATGTTTAGGCCCAGTCGACACCGCCTCGGCAGGAACAACGACAGGAGCAACAGTCTGAACCTCAACCTTCTTATCAAACACACCAGGATAAACCTTCTCCACCGCACCAATCCTCCTAACATCAACCCCTTGCCGCCCAGCCAACCTCGCAACCTCTTCCTCAGCAGGAAGTCGAATCATATCCACAAGCCAATCGAACCTCTTCGCTTTAACCCCACTCTCAGCAGCACTAGGCCCCAGCATCGGTCGACTAACATGCACACTCTCAAAATGCTGAAAGAGCAAAGCCAATGTAAAGGTCCTCGTAGATGTCTTCGGGCAACTCCTACACTCGAACTTAATATTCCCTGGCTTCAAAAACTTCATGGCACCATCGATCTCCGTCCGGATAGCCTCATGGAATAGTTGGATCGGAAAGTCGGCCTTATTATACCTCTCCTTAAAAGCAGAGACAGTATCGTGAATCGTCTGTAGCGCACGGATAGAATGTTCCAGATTTTTGATGCTCCCAAGGTTTTTCCACATTTGTTCCGCGTAGTTAGCAATATACCGGATCTTGTCCTTTCGGTCCTTCTCTGCGGCCAAGGCGGCGGCAGCTTCCGCTTGACGTGCAGCCTCAAGCTCACGCTTGGCAGCTTCTCCATAGGGATCCGGCTGAGGAACTGGCGGTTGCTGATAAACATTCGCATGCTGTCTAGGTGCAGGTGCAGCTTCATACCCGCCATAATGCGGATGTGCCTGTGTTGGTGGGTATCCAGAGGCGTAAAGTCCATACTGGGAAGGAGGAGGAGCTTGCTGTTGTGGTGGTAGTTGTGGCTGCGGCTGAGGCTGATGATGTGGGTATCCCGATGGTGCACCATACTGCTGTGATGGATAAGGCTGAGGAACACGGTCCGCAACAGGCAAAGGCGATGGCGGAGGGTATTGAGGCAGGTGACTGTGCTGTCCATGGTGTGGGTGTGCCGGTGGCATCGCAACGGGGGTATGCGGATGATGGCCAACAACAGAAGGTTGGGGTGTATGATGATAACCAGGATCCGGATATGCGACCGGTCTATGAGATGTCATGCCTCGGCCATATCCTTGCATTACCGGCTGGGGAACAGGAGCAGCAGGCTGTGGTTGCGGTGGTCCATGATGTATCGGGTGCAGCTGATGCCTGGCATGTTGGTGCTGATGCTGAGGCTGGGGCTGGGGCTGATGTTGGTGCTGGTGCTGATGAGGAGGAGGAGGATGAGAATGAGAATGAGGATGAGGATGAGAATAAGGGTAGCCACCAGGAACAGGGACACCACTGACGGCAACGGGAACCGGAGGACCAGGTCTCATCAAGACGGGATTAGGTGGCAACCCAACAGCCTGATGATGATGCGGTTGATGATGATGGTGATGGTGACCATGATGGCCACCGGGTGGGCGGATCATCAGTCGCTTGATCTCGTTCGGATCAACGACAAACGGCGCTTCCTCAGGCCACAGACTTCGCCAATGGACAACAATCGTTCCCAGGCTGAGGTCGGTTGTATGCTTGGCAGCGTAATGTTGAATCACGCCCTCGAACCCGTACAGCTTCGGAGGTGGGGGTGGCACAATGATCCCACCAGAAGCGGCAGCAGCGACGGCTGGGTTCGCGGCAATCTCTTTGCACGCCTTGCAATAAAACAACTCGCGTCTAAAGGGGTCTGTCATCGGCTTCACCTTGTGATCAAAAACATACTTCATGTTTTCAAGGACGAGCTGTCGCACTTTTCCAGAAGCACCAGAGGAGGATGAGGATATAGCGGGATCAGAGACAGGTGAGGTCTCTAGAACGCCACCCCGTTCGTAGTAACGTGTACGAACGGTAGTAAGGATAGCAGCAGCAAAAGACGGTGCAGATTCGAACGTCACCTTACCGTGCCAATTCTTGATCTCTTCATCGGCGATCTTGGCAATCATCTCGCGAACCGGTGTCTGTGATTCTTCCCACTGTCTCTCCTTCTTAACCCATTGGTCACGCTCCTGAGACTCAAGCAGCCGACGATCTTCAAGCTGTTGTTCAAGCTGTTTTCTCTGAGCTTGTCTTTGCTTCTCGTATTCTTCAGCACCAGCTCGTTGTTCCATTAGTTTCGGCAGTAACGCATTCCATGATTGTTCATTCAGTGGATGTGCGACTTTCATAGCTGTCTGGAAGGCAGAACAGTGTGCCAAAATCTCGGGAGGGATTGGTGGGCTCAACTTCAAACATCGAGCTTCAATCTCCGTCTTACGACGAGCCTTAACATCCTCCAGCTCCTGATTGCTTCTATCACCAAACTGTCGATTTCGTTGGTAAAACGTCGGTATCGACTGGGGCTGAAAGGTCGGATGTGGATTATCACTAGTCACGAGAACTAAACACCAATCGTCAGCATACCTTAATAACTTTCCTCCTCCCCATACAAACGCAAACATAAAAGGTTTCTAGAAACCCTACCAGGAATCCCATTACTCTTCCCACCACCATTTACCTGTCCCTTATCCGCCTTCTTATGCTGCTGGTGTTGCTGGCTCGAAACCTGTTGTAGAGGCCCTAAAGAGGGGTTATATGAACTACCCTGCATAACCCTCACTTCCCACTTCTCCATCCGATCAGCGTCAGCCTTATGACCGTGCCCTTCGCCTTCAAGCCCCTTAAGCCATTCCTCGGCGGCATCCATCTGTAAAGCTTCGTCGTATCGGGATTTGATCTCCTTGATATCCTTGCCCCAGTATACCTTATCGACATCCTGCGGATTCGGCATAGTTGTAGGGACCCAAGCAAACTTAGAGTCCACATACCCATAAGGCAATGCAGACGCCAACTCCTTCATGACATTCCCAGGAATTTTCTCGTCTGCCTTCCCAATCAAATCCGCCTCCTAACTCATCATTAGCAATGGTAACAAGAAAGAGCAATACTGACAAAAGAAGGGGGGGGGGGGGGCCAACCTTAACAACATTCGCCTTAAAACACGGCTCGCAGCACCTAATCTTAAACTGCCAGTAAACCTTCATCCCCTCCTGCCCTCTAACCTTTCCTTCAAGGTTATTACACACCATACACCCAGTGCCCCTGACAAGCCTCCACATATCCCACTCTTTCATCCCAAAAGCCGGTTTCGGCATATCAGGGCAATGTATCTTCCTACACCTCCTCCAAATGTGTTCTTTATCGAGCAACTCCACAAAACGTTTCGACACGACCCTCAGCTTCCCTATAGCCGGTAGGCCAACGTATGTGAAGATTTCAGTCCAAAGCTGAACCGGTAACTTATCAATCGGAAGCGCGTCGTTAAGAGGTGTCACGGGTGCAGAAATAGGTGTTTCGACATCACCATCGTCCATGCGAGACTTCTTCCTCATCGGTCCGTCTTCAAACGCAGCAGCGATGTTATTGTCGTCATCTTCCATTGCCCTCTTCTGACTATTACTACTACCAACACCATTCGGATTCTCCCCTTCAGCGGGTGCAGGCGCAGGAACAGCAAGTGACGTCATATCAATCTCTTCACCTTCAGCAGGGATGAAATCCTCCTCAAATTCTGGTTCCTCCTGCATTAACGCGCCATCGAAATCGAACTTGGGACCGGATATCGTAAGGGTATTGTGAAGGGACGGAGACGGTGATACCGTTCTCGATTCGGGCTTGATCGAGGCGGTAGCGTGTGCGGAGGTTGTAGACATTGGTGTATCGGGTGTTTGTTCGCGTTTTATAGCTGTGGGAGCTGCAACTGCCGGCGGAGGGAGCTTCGAGGATTTCTTTTTCGACTTCCCCATTGTTCGCTGTTGTGGTGTAAAATCGGTGGCGGGGTAATCGTCTTCAAGGGGGGGCGAGGCTACCCTGTCAGTTTTATGGCGATGGTGATGATGGAATTGAATGTCGGAGAAGAAGAGAGAAAGAAGGAGGAACGTCGGAAGTTTCGAAAAACAAGTATTATAAATAATGCGGCGGAATTGATCGTCGTCGCAGATCGTTCAAGCAGAGGAAATTGGAAAGCCGATGCGCGACTATTATCTTATCTGATCCAAGTATAAAAAAAAAAAAGTAGAAGGATCCGAGACGGACAAGATAAACCAGGAGAAGAGAAAAAAGACGATCGTGTGTATATGCGTATGTGATAAAGATGTAAAGATGTATCTATCCCAGCAGGACACGGTCTAGATACCTTTCGGGGGCGTGATAGAGAGAAGAAGATGATGAAGATGAAGAAGGGGAATGGATGGATAGAGACGTGACAAGGGTCTCACCTCTATACCAATCCGAAAAAACGATGTATGCAGTTCAATCAGCGAAAGCTACAGCTACAGCAGAAGAAGAGCTACAGAATCCTGAAGGTGATATGAGGATGAGGAAAAAGAAGAGGAGGATGTACCTGTGTATTATGATGACAATGATGATAAAACTCAAAGGAGTTTTAAACAAAGAAAGAGGAGGGGAGTGTGATTCCTTTGTAGGAAGTAAGTATCCTAAGCTTTTCAAGACAAACCAAAAGAATCGATAGATACGATTGATTGAGTGTATTTGAAAAGACAAATAGGATAGGATAGCAATATAGGATAAAATAGTCACGGGGGTTATAGGAATAAAGATGTATTTTTTTTTTTTTTTTGCGCAGCAAGGCACAAAGGCGGGAAACTAGCGGAATCGCGGTGTGTGTATAGTGCAATGCAACGAGCCTTCTTGCACCCTCCCAAAAAAAAACCACCTAGCAAACAGATTTCTAGGGAAGCGTGATCGGAAGTCGGAGAAAGAGAGAAAGAGAGAGGTTGATGAGCCAGCTGCCTTCGGATGGACTTTGATTATGATGGCAAATTATGGGTAGATGATGAGGATGAGATGGAGGGAGGAGAGAGAGAGAGAGAGAGAGATGGCCCGGAGTGGTGAGGTTGGTGGTGGTGGTGATGGTGGTCGTGACGATGATGGTTAGGTTAGGTTAGATGGGAATAGAGAGGAAAACCAAAATTAAAAAAAAAAAAAAGGAACAGCTGTTCCAGCAAACAACGCGCGACCTGACCTGACATGACCCGACCCGACCCAGCCTGGACCTGACCTGACCTGACCTGACCCGACCCACAAATTTCTTCACCCCAAACAGACAAACAAACGCTAATCAAAAAAAACGGTCGCCCCGCTTTTGCATACCCGCCTCGCCCACATCCACATCCACATCCACATACACACACACGCACACGCACACCAGGCTCGGCTGTCTGTCTGGCCTGACCCGGTCCTGACAACCCCCCCCTTGATTGTATTATGTCATCCCGCTCCAGCCCCATTCCCACTACCCGAGAAAGTATATATCTCGATAGTCTACCACCACCACTACCACTTCCCCTCATGCTAACTACCTAGTTACTACCACAGTAGCTTAGCAAACCAAATAACTAGGTAAATACCCAAATAAACAGTCAAAAACGCAATGCTGAACCCACCATCCATCCACCCATCATAAAACCCATCATCCCACGACTCCCAATCCTCTCCCCTCCCTCCTCAAATCACACCACACCACCCCGTCACACCATCCCCCAAAATCCCACTGTCATCGTCTACAGCACAATACACATTATCCCCTTAGGCAAACCACTGAAGTACCTAGGTAGGTACCGAGTTACCATGCACGCATGCCTCATGTCTCATACGATCGATCGATCGATCAATACTTCTTTTATATCTTGCCTCGTTCCTTCGTCCCCCCCCATCCCCCCCCCCCCCAAGGAACATCCCTGTCCTAACCCTCAAAAAAAACAGGCACCCGATCTAGGTACCAACCTACGCCCAAATACAGTATACAGGAACATCGATCAGATCTAGAGGCATGGCTATTAACAAGGTGGAGAAGAACATAGACTGTAGTGAAATAGGTAGTAATGAATCGAGAATGGTCGAAGGAGAGGAGAGGAGAGAATAAGAAAACCAGCCAGCTTTCTATAGATTTCTAAATCCACTAAGCTAATAAACACATGACTTTCTCAGAAAAGAAAGAAAGAAAAATGTATAAAAAAGACAAGAAGCAGAAGAAGAAGAAGACCCGTCTGCCCGTAAGACATAAGAGAGTCTATAACTTCACCTCCCTCCACACTCCACCCCTGATCGATACCAAAAAAATGGTCTTTCGTTGCTCTTCGGAAGAAGAAGAAGAGTGACAAGGGAGAGAAGAGAACAGGCTTTAAAAAAAGTAGTGGCGTAGAATAGTAGTAGGTTTCCTCACAGAAAAAGAGAAGGAAGAAAAAAGAGAAATAAATCTTTCATACATTTCGCCTATCCTCTCCCACCCGCCATGGTGTAAACTACCAGTCCCGCCCAATCAGCCCCTAAGCTACCCTTCTACCTTACCACAGCTAAAAGATCCTCCCCTCCTTCCTCCTCCAAGGAAAAAAGAAAAAGTAGACAGAGTTTTCCGCCGAAAACGCAAAGGGAGAAGTAGTAGTAGTAGTAGTTATAAAAGAAAAAGAGAAAAAGAAAAAAGGAAAGCGTCGTGTTTAGTAGGTAGACAAAAGGAAATCTTTAATGCAGGAGTGGGCGCCAAACTTTCTCTCTCTCTCTCATTTCAATAAAAGAAACACACACTTGAGCTTCGTTAGGTCTTTTTTTTTTGTATGTTTTTATAGTTTTTATTTTTTTCATTTCAGGATCCGGTAGATTACAGTGCCGAGAACACGAACAGCTACACCAACCGACGTAATTTAGCCACCGTAAACCATAAAATAGTATTGGGAATAGGAGGGATAAAAGTGGATGGGGACTCACGTTGTTCGTAGCAGCTATAGCAATCGAATCCTCGAACGGATGCCAGCTCATGTGCAGGATCTTCTTGTTGAAGTCGATCTGATCCGCATCCGTCTCCTTCCTCATCCTGCCGGGGACCCCCGCACCAGACGGGCTGCCAGCTCTACCCTTCTTGCTACCATTAATAGGAGTGGGTACGCCGACCTTCTTCGCCTTGAACGCGCTCTTGTCCGCCTGCAGAACAATCTCAACCTCCTTCTCAGGATCCGATGGGTAGATCATGAAGTTGTTGTTGTAAGAGCCCGTCATCACGTTCTTTCCATCGCCAGAGAAAATAACCTCAAACTTGTCAAAGATTGAATCATTCTCATAGGTGTCGCAAAGACGTGGTCGGAGGTGCTCGTGGATGGGGATCGTTTTGATCGGTTGTCGCTCCATATTAACATCCCAAATCTTGACCGTAAGGTAATCGCGGGAGAGAATGTAGCGGCCATCGGACGAGAATCGAACGTCTGAGATAGATGAGATAATCTCCGAAAAGAACGATCGAGACGATGGGTCCTCCTCTTGCTCAAACACTATTATATCACCACTTTAGTTAGCATATATACACACACATTCTCTCTCCATATCTCTTTCAATATATCAATCAATCCCCACTCCGAAAATGATTTGTGGTCGTACACTTAGCATGGTTATCGCACAAAGCGCTATCACGCATGTCTGCCAATTTGATTGTGCCCTTGCTACTGGCATACATGAACCAATTGCAGCTCTGCGGATGAAATTCAGCGGCAGTGATGACCTCAGTCAGCTCCTCCATGTTAGCCGGCTTGATATCGACGATATTGAAGCTCTGGTCCTGAATGTTCAGGTTCCAGAGATTTATCCTCAAGTCATCGCTCGATATAAACGTCTCGCCATCAGAGTTGACCGAAATCGAGTTGATATGGTAGGCGTGCGCGTTCGCGTATGTCCTGCGAGGAACAGCTGCAACGACCGTGTCGTGGTGAGTGAGACGTGGTAACCGGAGGGAGTCGACGCTCGTGAACTGAGTGTGGGGAAAGTTCGGTCGAGGGCCGGTTCCGCCGACGCCGGATGGGTGTTGTTCATGCGACAGATTGTTCTCAGCGACCACCTTCAGAGATTTCTCGAAGACCTTCCACAGCTTGATTGTCTTGTCGTTGGTCGAAAGGAGGAAATGCGAGGCATTCTGTCGGCGACACCACTTGATCTTGTTGATCTTCTCTTCGATTTCGAGGGACTTGAGGTAGTCGAACTCGGGTTCGTGGGACTGAAACTCGGTATGAAATTTATATTCACAAGTTTTTTTCTGCCAGAAAGAAGAAGAAAAAGAATATGTTAACGTTTTCCAACCGAGAAATTAAGATAACCGATGCTGGTATTATAGAATGCATACCGTCTCGTTCCTCTCGAACAGAACCACTCGTCCTCCTTTATCACCAGTGGCGAGATAGTTGCCGGTGTGGTCGAATTCCACAGTCGATATTATATCCGCTGTAGAGTGATAGCAAGAAAAGGAAGAAAGAAGAGATACGTCAGCCAATAGTCCCACGACCAAAGTATAATAAGCACCAAAAAAAAGGTAGCGAGACAGAAAATAAATGGAGAAAAGTAACGATAGTGTAAAGAGCTTACAAGGGGCAGAGCTATCATACCTTCGGTGATATCCTCAACATCTCCCTTGTCACCAAAACATCTACCCCGCACAAGCTTCGGTTAGCAAGATCTCGAAATCGCATAACATTTCGCGAGCAAAACACCCAACGAAAAATTATCAAAAGCTTGGGAAAAAAGAAAAGGCATAAAACTGAATAGAAGCTTCAGTTGTATACTGTTTAAAAAAAAAAAAAAAGGCCTCGAAAATGGAGGGGTGATGGGACACGGACAGGGTTAATTACATGGGGTTGTGGATATAAAAAATTGTGAGAGACGCGAAACTGGATGGACGTACTGTGTGAACTTCCAGGTGGGTCCTGTGATTTCCCCATTGTCAACCATCTCTATCCCAGCCTGCCTACCTTCGTCAGGAACAGGTCAGGCCTTTTAGAAATGAAGAAGAATCGACAAGAAGAAAGAAGGAAAGAAAGAGAGCAAGAGAGGAGACGAAGGCTTTTTTTTGCTAATTCGGAGGAGAAGAAGAAGAAGTTGAGGGAAGGAAGCAGAAGGAGGGGTGAAGGTGGTCCGAGCGAAGGCGGGGATCCGTGGGATGTGTGTGAGAGAAGTCGTGTGAGGTGGCCGAACCAGGTGGGTTCGATCGAGAGATTCTAGAAGACCGAGAGAGGGATCTACCCGTCGCACAGGCGGTGTATCCGGCAGAAGGGGTATGCTATCGACAGGGCAGGGCAGGATTGGCCGATGTAGGTTGGATCGTACGTACTAAGCAGTTGTATTGTATTCGTCGTTGTCTGTAGTTTGTCGCAGCAGCAGCGAAAAGCACAGGGTATAAACAGCAGCAGTAGTAGTAGTACTAGCTCGGAGTCAAAAAGAAGGCCCGTGGGGTCTTATCAAAAATAGTAGCAGTGGCAGTAATGGTAGTTGTTGTAGCAGGTAGCAGTGGTAGTAGCGGTAAGAGTGGTCGTGGCAGCAAGTAATCAACAGGAACTAGACGGATAGAACAACAGCGGGGTGTATCCTTTAGCAGCAGTCGAGCAAACAATCAATCATCACGAGAAAGAAAACAAAAAAGGTAACAATGACCAGGGCAAAAACAAAAAAAAGAGGAGTCAGTAGTCAGGAGAGGGAAAGACGGGAATGGGAGAGGTGAAAAAAAACGTACCAACGGCGGACGAGGCGAAGAAATGGGAATGGCAGGTTTTCCTTCGTAGATTCGAGCAGGTTTGATTTGGTTAGTAGCGTTTTGTGGGGGGAGAGCCTTTCCGATTGTGAACGGGCAACCCGATTCCAAAACTCTCGTCTAGTCCAGTCGAAGTTCCAGTTCAACAATGCAAATTGCAACTCTAACAAGGGAAGTCTGGGAGGGTAGGAGGGGTAGGGGAAGAGTCTGGCCAATGGCGGTCGCGATTGGAAGTTGCAGTTGCAGTTACAGTCGCAGCAGTTCAATACATATGCTTATAGGTATATAAATAATAATATATATATTGACATGCAGGTAGGTACCTAGGTAGGTACCTAGGTAGATACCAGGCCAATTGATAATTGACGGTAATGACAACGATAATATGATATCAAAAGAAGAAGCAGAAGGGAAAGCAGGAGGGGAAGCAGAAATAGTGAGTAGGTACTAGGTAGGTAGGCAGGTAGGTAGGCAGGTAGATAGATAGGTAGGTAGGTAGATGGTGAAGAGGTGGGTGGTGGTAGTGATGATGCTGGTGATATTCGATGGAGAATGCAAGTCAAGTACAAACAAACTCAACACTTACTTGGAGTATAGAAAGACGAAGGAAGAAGAAGAAGAAGAAGAAGAAAAAAACAAGACGGGCGACGCTGGCTGGAGATGGGACGCCAGCTCACACGGTAGCGGTGGTCGTGGTGATGATGGGTTTTACCTTGGTGGGGTGGTGGTGGTGGTGGTGGTGGTGGTGGTGGTGGTTGATGACGATTGGCGATGGTGATGTTCTTTGGGGGGAGCGTGATGGTGATGGTGGTGACGGTGACGGTGACGGTGATGGTGGTTGGTGGTGGTTGGTGTCGGCGAGAAGAAGTGTCGACAAAGCCCCAAAAAAGCTAAAGCAGGAATAAGGACGTGTCGGCGATTCCTCTACAAATTTACATTTTACATTCAACTTAGTCAGTCAATTAAACTCCCCACACATTCACTCCAAACATCACTTTCAACATTGACATACATCCCCCTTCAATTGATCAAGCTGAGATCGAGCTAGGCTTCAAGTACTACTAATACAATTACTCTTTCTGACAAGAGAGGAAGGGGAATGTGGTGATAGTGAATGAATGGGTGCGTGGGGTGCGCTAACTAAAACAACCCCATTCGTTTTCCACACTAAACTGCATTGACAGCTGTCCTGCCTTCACCATCGAGTAGCTAATGGGCAACCCCAGCCGTCGTCTTTTCTTTCTTTCTTTCTTTTTTACGAAGGGATGCTATCTCTTACTGGTCAATATCGCCAGTCCTGCTAGCTGCTGCTATAACCTAGGTAGGTAGTATATACATGTACCAGCCGTGATATATTATGGCGTCGAGTACCTCAACATACTGGTACCGGCCAGTGCGGTGCAGTGCAGTGCGGTGCATACAGGAATTATCCTACTAACAGGTACTACCCCGCCAAAAACATCAATCCTTTTTTTTCCCTTTTGCCCCGCCTAAATTTAAATTAAAATCCCATTCAAAAAATATTATAAAATTGCCCTTGTAAGTAAAGTCTGTGCAGTCTGCGTCATCCGAGTCAATCGGCCAATTGATTGATTGAAACGAGATCAATCTGATTTGATCCTATCTTATCTCTTCCCGTTTAGGTAGTTTTTGCGGTGTCAAACATACTATACACAACATGACAACACACTTAGACTGTCCTACCTCTGATAATACCTGGTAGATGGCCCTAATATTACAGTGCACATTAGGTATATATACGCTAGGAATCTGTGATAATAGGATAGAAGGATATATAGGACGGCTAGTTTGCCCGACTAAATACAACCGATGGCTATAGGACATAGTAATGTCCATCAACAGCCGCCTTGTACATATAGCAAAATCACCGCAATAAGCAATAATAAACCTCAATCAAAAAACGATAAGACAAAAGACAAAGGTATCGTGATATCGGCATGACAATATGACAATGAACGAGTAACAGTCCCAATTCGAATTCAGGCTCAAATGCAAAGCAGAACTTATATCTTTTCTCACAAAAACAAAAACCAATTGTAGCCCCTCCATGTTCCCTCCAAAAAGAAAGATAAAACAAGCTTGCAGGAAGACCAAAGCTCAAAAATATGCAAGACACAAAAATCAAGTTCTAAAAAAGAATCAAAGCGCGGGAATTCGAATAACAAAGTAAACAAAGGGAAAAAAGAAAGAGAATGATAAAGGAGATTAAGGGGATGAATTAATGGGTCGACCGGAAAATCGCCTTCCCGTTCTTCCTCATATCCTTAATCCTCCTCGACAGATCAATCAATGTACACAACTTCGCAAACTCCTCAGGGCTCTCCTTATTATTATTCTTCTGCCCCAACTTAATCAACGGGCTCTCCAGCAGATAATCAATCGTCTCCAAACGACTCGGAATTGGATCATGCAGATACCCTCTGATCGCATAATGCAACGGCGTATTCCCCAACGGTCCCCCGCGTGCATTAACATCAGACCCGGCATCCAATAACAACGACACGATAAGAGTCTTGCGGTTATATTCAGCGGCAAGGTGCAGCGGCGTCAGGTTATTCCTACTCAAAACCTCCTCTCGCATCGGGATGCCGACATGGTTCAGAATCGACTCCGCAACCGCAAAGTTCTCCTCCTTGGCGGCGACATGGAGAGCAGAGTACCCATCCGGCGAGGCATCTAGATGGTAAGGCTGATCACCCGAGCTGAGCAAGAACCTTGCCATCTCTCCGGACGCGGGGCCCTTGTTCCTCGCGATCAAGCCCAGGGAATTGCATTTCCAGATGTTCTCGGATACATCAATCACACCGCGGCAGCATTGCTCTGTTTACAAATACACCCTCGTTAGTAAAAAGCCCCCAATTATACGATAAAAATCGATAATACATATAGAAAAAGAGAGAACATACCCGAGAACAAGGCACGGATGCAATCATACATCCGATCCCCATGATACTCCGTCAAAAAGAACATAATCGCCCTCTTTTTCGCAACCTCATCCCCCACAACCTCTCCATTCTCATACCTCAAATTAAACCCCGTCAGCGTGTCCAAAGCACTCTGTTGACCACTCAGCCTCGGCACAACCTGATATTCCGGCGGCGGCGGATCACTAGGCGTGAACGGCGGCGGATCAGACCTCGTCGACGCCGGTGTCTCAGGCGGGTAATTCGCATAAGACTGCGTAGTCGTCGACGCCGTCGGCGAAGGTGCCCGCGGCGGCGGCAGCTCAGTTTGTAACGGCCCAAGCGTCCTCGTGCTCGGCTCCGTCTGCAACCCCGATAAAGCCGATTCAATCCACAGATCGAACTTAAACTTATCAGGAATATGCTGTCTATACCACTTCGCCTCCGCCTTCTTCCCCAACCGGTCCAAAATCATAGCCATAAGATAATAATGCGTCCTCTGATCCTTCAACACCTCATCTTTACTCCAAATCTTAAACAGCGGCTGACAAGCCTCCCTAGCCCCCTTAAAATCCCCCAACTGCATCAAAGCGATACACTTCACAAGCTGCAACGTATTTGAATTCTCCGCACTCGACTTCTCAGCCAACCTCAGCGCCGCAGCCGATTGCCTCTGAGAAACAAGTAATATACCATTAATCTTTTCAAAAAAATACCTCTCATTAACCGAAAGCACACATCCATGATCCCTTGAGATCTGTGCCAAAGCATCAGAGTGCTCACTCGCATCCGCCCACTGCGCCCTCTCCATCGACTGAAACAGTTCATCCCGATGAAACCTCCACCTCTGCTCATCAACCTCATCTCCCTCCGGATTAAACTGCGTCCGCCGCCTCGACCGCTCCTTCGGCTTCTTCGTCGTCGGCGACTTCAACACTCCTCCAAACACTCCTTCCGTCGGATTCTGTACCGGTATTGCAGGAGGCGGCCCATTCGGCGGCGGCGCTGGCAGTGGAATATTCGGCGGCGTCGTAACCCTCATAAGATTAGCCTCCGCACTCCCCTTCCTCACCCCGGCCGGTAATCCAATCCTCTGACTATGCGTTATAGGTAGAGCCGCAGAAGGCCTCCTCCCCGCTGGAGGCAGACTTTCGGATCTGAGCCCCTGCTGCTGTAGCTTCTGCACAGGCAATGTTTGCCCCCTGCGCGGTTGCGGCAAAGCACCTGCACCTGCATTATTATTACCATTATTATTAACCATACCCCCGCTTCCACTCTGCGGCGACGACGTATACATATAATTCCTCGTATACTCCGGCGGCGTAGTCGTCCCATTCGAACTCGACCCGCTCCCAGTCGCCGCATTATTCGTAGTAGTGGTAGTAGAAGAAGAAGAATTAGAAGGAGGACTTCTAAACCCCTCCACAATCTGTAAATGCTGCAACGCAGCACTGAGTCTCGCCGTGCTATCCTTATGCTTATGCACAACTTCCCGCTCCCGCGCGATCTGTCGTTGATAAGAAGACGAGTTCTGATGGGGGAATGTGGACATCGTGCCGCCGCTGGGGTTGGTGCTTGGGTTGTTATTATTGTGTATTATGCGAGCGGGGAGGCCTTCGTTCGCGGCTGAGGAGTTTATGCGATCTAGCCATCCCTTGGTTTCGTCTAGATCGTCGAGGTGTAGGCTCATTGCCATCTTGGGCGGTCCTTTTTAATTTATAAGGGAGCTTGAAAAATACAAAATAAAATCAAAAAAACAGTCGACGACCCCGGCTGTGTTGTCGTGGTCGGTGTTTTTTTTCGAGCTCAGAGAAAATATGGATGAGTGCTAGCTTATTGGTTGTATATCTTGATTTGGGTGGAGAAATTGGGGGTAAGTAGTGGTAGCGTATAATCTGGGGCTGCACTGGATTATGATTAATGTCGACCGTTGGAGATTGCAAATACCCGTCGAAGGATGATAAAAATAAAACCCGGATGAATGATATATATCGTATAGATGGTCAAAAACACCAGAAGAGCTGAGTCTGTATGTATGCAAATGTATCTGTGTATGTACTTTGATTAATAAAATAAAATAAAAAATAATACCTAACGGGAAGGGAAAGAAAAGGCCCGGGAAGCAGCGTATTGTAATATATAAGATAGGGCCGGTAGCAGCCAGGTAGCAAAGCAAGCAGGAGCAGCTGCTTAGCTTAGCGTCCTTTGGGCTGGACACCCCCCTAAACTCGTCATGTTTAACCAGGGCCAGGTAGGCCGGTTTACAGAAAGAAAAAAGAAAATTTCGAAGCAGAGGGAGACCCAGGGTAGCCGCTAACCTCGATGCTTTTTTTTTGTTTCTTTGGCTTTGCCCATCCACTTTTGCTGCGCTACCAAAAAGGCCACCGTTGGCTTGGGCGTGAGGCTTGCTGAAACTTGAAACCACCTGGTCGGCTGAATTCGACTTAGTTCGGGGAGGGGTCCTGCGGATTGGTATTTTCAGAAAAATCACCAAAACTTCTTTTTTACATCCGACTCTGGAGCGAAAGCAAATAGTGGTCGGCCCTCGCTTATACTGCAGCTTCCTACGGGAATGGCTGGCGTCGCCCCCCCTCCGGATCTCTACCCCTGCCAGCCTGTCCTATGGTGTTTTTTCTTTGGCGACTCAGTTCTTCAAAAAACGAGATAAAAATCGTGCAGGCCAGCCCATGAGAGATGCAGAAAGTGTGATCTGCCCTTACCGGAAGAAATGGGGTCCCTTGGCCCTTACAATGCAATTGGACTTGGGGGAAAAGCAGAAAGTTTTAAACTGTACCCCGCAGGACCTGAAACGGACGACCGAACACCTACGATCTCATCTTTCCTCTCTTTGACGACTGGTTGGTTTAGGTAATCGTCTGATGAAGAATAACACCCCAGACGTCAACGTGCTTTTCGAAAGGAAAAAAAGAGCGAGAAAGCAAGGGAGAGAAAGAAAAAAGTATAAAGAAAAGGGCAGGCGTATAAGTCTCGCCTTCAAGAATCTTGAAACCGAACGGCAACAGCCGAAGCAAGCTTATAGCTTTGGACTGAGTCGCTCCCCCTCTCTATACGCTTCCGAGGCCGTCCGCCGGACTAAACCCTCGGAATATCTAACTCTCGAAGGTCACAAGGCACGTAAAAACGAACTGACCGGGGGGTGGTTGTACGCAGGTCTAGCCATCCGTCGTCGCACAAACAAGCAGTACGACAAGACGGCATCACAGAGATTCCGGATAGCTCCTTGTTCCTGAAATACCGCCACCGGTGCAGAACGCGAAAAAAAGAGCGGTTCCTGCGCCTGAGCGCTGAAGCGGGTACCTGTCTGTGCGCAGATGTAATGGGGGATCCACAGATAACCCTTGATCTGGTGATCACAACCTCAACATCCCTCTGCAACTCTAGATGCTGGTCGTTTTTTCCTCTTTTCGTGCAGGATTGGGGAGAGATGGGGATGCAGCTACAAGGGTGCTAAATTGACCTCCTGGTGATGACTTCTCTTCTATCCTCCAAGGACTGCTTAGCTTGTGTAGATACGAGGCATCGTGACCCCCAATCTTCCCGCTAGAGCGTCGATTAGTCCAATCAATATTTTTCCCGTAAACCCTACCCCCTCCCACGAGCTCACCGATTGCAATTGGGGGTGGAGGGAGGATATACATCCAACCATCATCATGCAATCGTCAAGCGAGGGGTGGGTAGCGGTGGTGGGATGCACCTGTGCAGATATGCACCACACTCTCCGTTCACCGCGGGACCGGTTAAAAAGTTGAATTTGCATTGGAGAATGTTATTTGATTTCGTCTGCCAACTGCCAATCGCAAGTCACATTTCCTTCTTCTTTTGGGTGTTTTTTTTCTTCTACCGGATAAAAAGAAGTCGCATTGGAAAGGATGACCAGGGCAGAGAGGCCTTGTCTGTCAACTAGCGATGATGCATCCACGAAATTGTTAACCTCTGCGAGGTACACATTTTCGCGTTAACCACACCCATGCATGTGAACATCCAGCTCTGTAAGCTCATGAAGTTTCTCAAATTAGCAATCTGGAACCTGCATTGGAAATCACCACCACCATCACCACCACCATCACCACCATCATCATGCCTGTGAAGGAGGGATATTAATACTCACTGCACAATTAACTACCATAAGCGAGCTCACAATTGATAACCGGCCAACTAGCCGTGTGCCCAGATGACCGGCAGACCCGACCAGACCTTGCCCTGAACTAGACACTTTTCGCGATAGAAAGCGTAGCCTTTTGTCCATAGCTCAGCGCCACCAAAGGTCGGAAATAGCATCAAGGTCAATCAATAGTTCGTCGATTCCGCCATGGCCTAGTTACCCTTTTCATGCAATGCATAAGTGAGTAAGTAAGTATGCATAATCTGTCCATTCCTCATCCCCTGGTCTCGTGGGCTCTGACCAAAAAAAAAGGCGATATATCATCGTATCTCGACGGGGTATGGACATTTTTTCTTTCCCTTTTTCCGTTTGTGTGGTTCAGGAAGAAAGAGCTCGATGGTAATTGGTCCTTTGACCAGCTTGAGCGGATAGACCGGGTTCGATTTCATCAGTGGCGTTGAGGATTCGACCGATGCATTCGTAATCAAAAGCTTAAGACGGTCCAACATCACCGCCAACACAATTTCTAGTTCGCAAACGGTCGTCATCTCTGCAGCTCTAGCAAACCACGGAACCACACCTTCCGTTGGATTTGCATTATTCTCCTGCATCTATCTAGTTCTATACATATGTATGTACATCCCGGGATCGGATCTAGAACCTCAAATCCCTCCATTAGTTAATTGTTAATTTAATAAAATAATTCTACGCTCAATTGGGCGTGGCTCTCATACTAAATCGCACAAACCCCAGATGCAACACCACCACCAAAAGTCAGCCCCCAGCACATCTTCAAACTTCTAGAATGTCGTCCGCATATCCTGAAACACCACCAGCAACCTCTCCGTCCACACTCTTCTGGTGTGCATGTGCGCCCAAAACCAGCCCCTTGCATCGCCACAAGACAAGTATGTATACCAAACCCGCGTAACTTCAAACACACCCCTAGCAAGACAGTTATCCGATGTTTAATGCCGTTCAGTAATATAGAATCATTAAATCGACCGAAAAGGGAAAAATTTCCTAATCTTTGAAGTACCCTCCGTCATCAATAAGCTTTCCCTTGGTTATATTCTTACCCCCCCTGTAGATAACTAGGTATAGTACCAGCTGGCCACAAGGCCTCATGACCACATTCCCATAAGCACCGTTCGGTATGGTACCTTACATATACAAACAATCAACCCAGTGTATGCATAAGCACAATTTTTTGACGTCTCGTATATCTCGTACCCCAGTAAGCCATATGATAATTACCCGATTAACTAACTTAGCTCAGACGCAACAATTGACAAGGTTCACCCCTAAACCAAAGTGTATTGACGTTCGAAACCACCAATCGATTAGCTCCAACGCCCTGTTAATATATATTAAGACCTGCATCCTATCTTTTCAGCCCCCGCTTAGCTTCGGGCCCTTCCTGAGCCTCATGATACCCCATATCAATTAAAAAGGTACAATATATCAGGAGGATAAATATACATGCATATCTAAACGACTAGCCAACAAACTAAGCTATCGGATCGCTACCCCGGATACATCAGTTGTCAAAATAAGATATGTATCTAAAGATATCTTTTAACGAAATAAAACGTTTTAAACGAAAGGGCCCGGTTACCGTAAAACCCACGGTTTCCAGTAAAGTAACGGACAGCTCGGGCGCACCAATTTAACCTTCAAACAGCAAACTTCGACCCTTAGGTACGCCACCGTATCTAAAGCATGCAGTGGCATACCTCTACTACCCACCTGAGCACAATTGACAGCTAAGGTTCTAGACCCAATTGACCATTTTAGCGACCCGTTTAATAGTACCTTCGGGGGAAGCGAAGTTCTGAGCTCGGATGCTCGGGTTAGGTTATGCGGAGGGCGAGGCTGATTAGGTTTTCTGGACCCGAACATGCATGCATGTGAGTGGGTGCTGTCTGTGCTAGATGTTTCGAAAATGCAACAACGGTTAACTTTTTTTCGAAATTACGAGATATAAATGCGTGTGCATTCGCTACTCGCTCAATCGGATTGGGAGGTGGGAATATCCCGGGACTCGAAGCATGCATGTTCCTCTTCACTGCATTTTCCACGGGGTTTGTAAATATCGCTTCGGCGTTGGCGTCCGTCGTTTGGATTGGATACCATTCGAAGTCGTGAATGTATCTTTTTTTAGGATTCACTCTGATTGTCGCAATTGGCGAGCTTGTACCCCATGATCGAATAGTGTATTACACTTATATTACATTATTATATACGTATGATATTGATTCCATTTGTCCGGGTACACACGTACCTATACATAGGGCCCGAAGCTCCACCCGGAATTATACCGTATTCTATGTTGTAAAGGTTTTAAACCCGAAGAGATCAGAAGAGTTGCATACGTGCATACGAAGGCACTTCACCACCGTTGTTTCAATATTCGTGCTCGCATGCACTCAGAAACATGACTTATCGATGTGTACATCACATGAACCATTAGGCCCGATCAAGGCGGTTAATTCCGTATTGTCTCTCTAACTTGACAGAGTCTCGCATTTACGGGAAATCGATAGCGTGACATTGCATATCACATAAGTATATGCAACCCCCTGTCAAGTATGCACATGGGCATTTACACCACGCGCATGTCTGACCTGGTGATTGCACACAATAACAGGTGTCCTCGGATGTTCAGACTACTCATGGCCTTCATTGACGAGTGATGGCTAACGTTGGATAACAGTCAACGGACCCGAGGGCGTATAGCCTTGCTTCTACGCTTTTAGACAGTATAGTACGAACCTCCACGCATTTTTAAATTCTGACAGAAGTGCAAATCATCAAGATTCTTGATAGTGTCGGGAGGCTCCATTCCGTCTATTCCATATGGCCATGTTTAGGTCAATCTTCAATGCCCCTAATGAACTGCCGATATTCACACATCTACATAGCTATCCGGCGCGGGAGCTTGCAGCTCCGCACCGGAAAGCAAAGAAATGGAAACTAACGACTAATTTATGATTATAAATGCTACACATCTAGATATCTTTCTAGAGGTTTGAAAGAAATCCACCGTGTTGAATTTTACCTCTTGGTATATATATCGCTGAGGTATACATTATTTCCTGGATTCTGAAGACTTGTGTATCCATCGCTGCAATAAACAGTCGAAATATTAAAAGCTTTACCCTTTTATGTCGTAAACGTCTTGAAATGGGTAGATAATTATATATCCCTCTTATCCGCACCGAACGCAGCCTCAATTTCAGGTTTAAAGAGTATTCAGTTTTTTTTTTGTTTAAAAAATAATATTAGGCTTGCGGCTCTCGAAGCTACAAATATCGTATGCGTAGATATCTGAGAGAATGTTTTCGGCATTCTATGTCGGGCCGCTCTTTTAAATCTGACCTGCTATCGGATAATCTTAGCGATAAGGGTTGACTAGCCGTCAGTATTGTATTTGCATTACTGAATCCCGTCTGTGTTTAACCAATACTAGCTATAATTGGTTGGGTCTCTGTTAGCATGTCAAACGGACAATTAACTCTATACCTGAATGTACCCGCATAGAGATAAATTCTGAGTTCAGGAAGCGAAGCTAGATATTTCAAGAGTAAAAATACATCTAACTATGCCTTGTTAGCGTTCTGGACTTAACCCAGATGTTGTTTTTATTTATTTATTTTACTTGATGGGGTTTAAATTATCCCGTAGATATACCGATGTAAAATCCCTGAAACCAGGACATCTGAGGATCGCTCTTTCAAGAATCTGTAACAAAAAGTCTATGGAGTCTCTGTATCAGGGGAATCGTGGAGATGTTGCTATTGTCGCAGGCGTAGTTGTATCCGGCCACGGAAGCTGAAGAGTGCGCTGGATGGTTCTTATATTCGAATTGATCTAAATGGCCGCAGTACTGATGGTTTGTGGCGGTACTTAAGCGGTTAGGAAGTTGGGTCGGTTGTTTGGGTTTGAACTGACGAAGGTCTGAGAGTGTCTATATCAGTTCAGTGATTTTCGGGATGGTCAGGCCAAAACCACAGGGTCGACGATCTTAAAAAATAATTCATATTTAGAAAACAGAAAAAGGATAAATTGGCTGCCTTCCAGCAACGAACGCCCATCTAACTACATCTACCCTCCATCTATCCATCTACCCATCTACATTCTATCGATACCGAGTACCCACCCCTACAGCAAGCATCTCCATACCAACAACCTACCCTCCCGAGCTCAAGATGTCTTCATTAAGAAACATCTTCCGTCGCGTTCGCTTTCCTAGCCCTGCACGAGCTGCATCTGGCGGGAAGACCGGGACATTTGTATGCATACATCTTCTCATTCAATACATGATATCTGTGTCTAAACGAACGTTCAGCTAACATACTATCTCCAACTTCCAGCACACTTGGTCCGCGGGGATCTCAGAGTTTCCCGTTTGGGAAAATTTCCCAGCGAAGAAGCTTACAAAGCTTGGACCGTATGTTGTCCTCTGCACGTCACTTGCCGTAAGTTATAATCACTCTCCCCTTGATTTTTTCTCTATAGATTCTGAAGACAAAGTAACTAAGTGAGGGTACAATAGATATCGGGCAAAGTGATCCAAGAATACGAAGAAATCAAGGAGCAGAGAGATCTCCTAAAGATGGCCATGTACGGATTCAGGTGCGATGTCAGAATCTTCGAAAGAGATCTGAAGATTTTTGAAGAGCACCTCCGCACGAAGGGGCCGGGGGCCGGTGAAGGCCAGTCTGAGAACGCGGAGGCCTAAAGGTGGTGGATTTTGACCAGCATTTTAAGCTGGTATTATCAGTTTTGTTTGTTCCGTTGGATACGGAACTTAGCTCTTTTAATTCAGTTATTAGCGGGAGTTTTGAGGTCGACAAAATTAATAAAGTATTATATGGATGGAAGAACTATTCCTATACTCACAGTAATGCCTGATGGGCTGTTTCTATAGCGGATATGTAATCTGCTTTACTAAGCGTGCAATGAATACAAAGCATATTCCTAATTTAATATGGAGGCATAGGTCACCATTATCTACTTGGGCTATCGCGCCGCCAAATAATAACCATAATAGGTATATCTAGATCTAGATCTACATAAACGTGGATTTCAAGGTGTGTATGGACCGTAACATGGCTCCCACGTCGATCGCAGCGCTTAAAATAGACGCAGTTGTGTCGCCCTAGAATTATAACGTACACATTTCAAATATCAAATTCATGCCACCCACCCGTCATCTCATCCTCAGTCATTATATTCAACCACAACTATCTTGAATCCTTTTGTACTGACGGTATCATCAATCATATATAATTATAAGCCGGCACTGCCAAACAAAAACCCCCAAAGCACGACACCAACCTCAAGAATGACACCTATCATAAACACCCTCCGCCGTGCATACGCCCGCGCCATTCCTCGTAGAAGGGTGAAACCCCCACAAAATACTCGAAATGTCCGAATACTTGTATGGCCCCCATGTACTGTTTTTCACAGGCGTATCCCGGAATCTCGGTCAAGACATATATGGCTGATGTAGTAATGAAACCAATAAATTACGTGTTTAAATGTATAGCAAGGCAATCGGTCCCTAATATCAAGGATCCAAGAAAAACTGAGCGTTCCGCAAGTTATTGCTCAAAGCATAGCCAGCCTTACGATATATGAAGTAGGCACGCCTCGTCGATCCCCGCAATTAAACAACATCCCACTCAAAACATGTCATCCTGATACTGTATGTCCTTGCTAACTTAAACGACCAAATAGCTCCTTTGGGCATCCCGCGATGGCTATTTATACTCCAAAATCAAGGAGAACTTTGATATGTTGGCGCAAACTTGGGATGAAGAATTCGAAAAGGCTCGAGTTGAATGGATGTTGAAAGATATCGATAAGGTACAATCTGACCATGATATTATTCGAGATGGTGTAAATATTGATGACAAATCGGAGCGGAAGGAATGAGTGGCATGTTCTATGTTCGTACTTTTCGTACCTAGGTCTCTAGTATCAATATTTAAGTATCAGATATTTTGTTAGGAGTAATTAGAACTGCCTGCATTGAAATCGATTGATAGTCTTTTATAAAATTATTAAATTATTTTGGTGATGTCCGATGGGTGAGCAAGGGAATTCAAGATTAACCCGTTAACTAGATTGTAGCTGCCGCTGCGCTTAGACCCGAATACACAAAGCCAGCCCCTGAAAGTTCGCATTAATTAACAATACGATGCATATTGATCGTAAAGCTGTAATATAAATTATAAAAAAAAAAGTGAAAGTTAGCCTGAAGAAGAAGATGTATACCATGGATGGTTATAGAAGAAATAGCATACTCTAATATCTTCTCGCCAGGGTAGTAGAGTAGTTTTTATATTATATATATAAAATTGTATAGTATATAGAGTATGTTTTGTAACATACTTAAATACTTCGCCCCGGGAATATGATTCTGCAACGAGCCTTTCTTACGGGAGATCTTGGCCTGGAAGCCGGTACCATGGCACCGGGTGACAAAATAAACCGAACAACCCATCAGCCAAACCACATCAAAACTTTGACCTGACTATTTCCAAACCCCCATAACTTCCCCAATACTTAATCAAAATAAATGTTTTAACTGTCAAAATACTTCGTATAAGCCAAAAATTCTTACGGTACTAATTAGCTCTTGATTTTGTGGATTTTTGATGCCAAATTTGCGGTAGAAAATAGCCCGATATTTTGGGGTTGTTCGGTTTTTTTTGTCACCCGGGTGCATGGTAGATGCCTCCAAACTGCAACATCACAACACAGCAGGTTGTCATATTGATTATATATTGGCTCGCGAAGAAGTTAATACTACCTTTGTTAGTCAAGGGAGTATGGCTGATCAAAGAAATGTTATTGGTAGGAAAATGGTTGAGCTACGAGAGGCCTTTTCTCATTGACTAGGTATAGACGCAGGATCTCGTAAACTGGCCTCCGCGATGTGGCCAGGGTATATTACAGATTAATCAACATGAGATGCCCAATTGTCAATTCATTTGTTGAGATCATGAATTGCCGAAAATGTCTAACTAATAGTCTTCTAATTAGTATGTCTAAGCACCATGACGATTGGCCATAAAGCTTCTTATGCCCAGACGTCAATTATGCGTAAATGTTGTGTCGCGGAAGTCTAACAGTGATCCTCGTATTATAGACATTAAAATTAAATTACCACTAATAATATATAGCTATAAGATAAGCATGGAAACATCTTCCAAAATCTCGCTCATAATTCATAAACATTAATGTTAGCCAAAATTCAAACCTCATGTCTTATTAATCCCACCATAACCACCAGCATTTTCAGCGGTTCCAGGCTCCATGCCGCTATCCATAATTCCGGGCTCCATCGCACCAATTTCAGTTTTCCCAACAGGAGCACCAGGCAGCCTGGCAGTTGCACTCCTCCGCGTCAACCACCACGTCAAAAACAAAGCAGCAGCTATCACCGGAACACCAACACCGACACCAATTCCAGCAATAGCGCCCGTCGATAATCCAGACTTCCCGCCATCCTGCCCGGCTCCCTGATCCCCAGAATCCGTAGGCGTATCGCTCGGCCCACCAGGAGTCGTAACACTTGACCCAGGACTCGCAGGTGACGGATTAAGCGACAATGCAGACGTAGTGATCATGCTCGATGGCGGTCGCGAGATCCCATCGTCAAAAATATATAAAGCGTCAGCAGCATAAGAGTTGAATATAGTCGTCAGCGTTCCAGATGTTCCATATATCTCATATTGGTCTGACATTAAATAACCGCATTTTACAACTGTGTGTAGCGAGGTGTCGCTGCCGGTCGAAGAGGTTGAGGTCCATATCTCCCTAGGTAATATTACACTGATAGTGGACGAGACTGGTCTGGTTACAGATGGACCGCCCTTCGTGTGTGTATATGTGATACTATTTTCGCCCCGTAATGTACATGTTAGCTAGAGCAGGTCATAATTCTTGGTCCTTGATCTTTCAACTATTAGGGTCTATCTATGATGCACTGGGGTACTTGCAGTGGACAGCATGGGTACGCAACCTGACTCCCTGATGTCATTGAAACCACACGGTAATAATAAATCGATCCTACATATACAAGATCGGTCGTAACCCTGGGCATCAAGGTATAACCAGGAGGACAGCTCCCGCTCTGGCCAGTGTAGTAACCATTATCGTTCCAATTCGGGGGGCAGCAATTCCTCTCAGCCAATTTGTGACATCCTACGCTGAAGGCGGAAAATGTTGTAAGCGAACCGGAACTACTTTCGCGGAGGGATACGCCGGTGTTACATTCCGGCGGTGGGCTGAAGTTTGTTAACCCCCCTATCAGCGTGTATTTTGCCTGGGGAGATGTCGAAAATGGTGTGTACGAGTAGCCAGTCGCGACGTTCGGTTCACCAGAACTAATACTCTGAGGAGCAACAAAATTTGCGAATTGGGCTAGTGCGATTAAGGCGACGTTTATCGAAGGTATAGCCATCCTGTTCAATCGGATATACAGCATTGTTAATAGGACGCTCGGCCTTCGCGAATTCGTCGAAAACTCCCCAGATTCGATTGACGCAAAGATAGGATCAAAAAGTATGTACGGGAAAAAAAAAGGGAACCAGCGACCTTAGCTTCAAGGAGAACTGCATGTTTATAAAGCTATCGCACTATCGTTCAAAAGAGGCAGCGCGAGAGCCTCTCAGAACGGCTGAAATCCCTGGTGGCGTTCTTGGAAGCACCAAAGCGGGGCCTTAAAATCCCGCCGAGACTTTGATCTACTTTCCGCTGCCCAAACAAGTCATGCAGAACATGACAAAATCCCGCCACGGATTTTGATCAATCTTCGGGACGGCGTCGTTTCCGGTACCCTGACTCGCTGATATATCGAACGTGCTCATATCGTCTATTAATCCAGCCCAGAAGCGATGTAAGCCACATGTGAGCTAAGCAAGCAGCTCTGGAGAACCCAGTGAACACTGGTATATACTGGTCTCGTTGGGTATATACCCAAGCACTTCGAAGCCTCTCAAGTTCAGTGTTACTGGCATTTGTGTTGCGCAGACCACCGTATTTGATGCAAAATCCAACATTGGTTTTGCGTTGGGTGACACGAAACTATCCTAGTCAATTCCTCATGTCCCGCTGGGAACCGCGACCAGGACTACATTTCTACGCCACCTTGATGTCAGGGCCGGGATAACCTCTATGTTATACTTGCGCACAATTTCCACAATTTCACCCTATTCGAGACCACAATACCTGTGACCACAATAAGCTGCTGGGAACAGATATCATTTACGGCGCAACTTGAAAAAGCTCACTTTTCCTAAAGCTAAAACCAAGATGACTCTTCGCCCCGCAACATCCACCGACCTGCCCGCAATCCTCGAGATCCACGACTACTCCCTCCCAGACCATGTCTACGCCATATTTACGCATCCATACCGCCATATCCACCCGCATGCTTTCGAAGAATACATGTCCTCATCTCCCCGAAAAAAACTACTATCTGCCTCTTCAAATGAATACAATATCGCCATCCCTGATGAGAATGGAAAACTCGTTGCGTGGGCCTTCTGGAGGAGAAACGTCGGTGAAAAACATGCCCTGAAAATACAAAATTATAAAGCCACGGCAGAAGCGATATTAAACGGTGAAGTGGATGTATCTTCGCTACTGCCACCTAAGGAGTTAAAGGAGCTAGGAAATGGAGAAAGCGGAAACTCATCTCTATCCCACCCCCGTCAAGCTCTATCCAATTTCCATACTCTTCGGGATACGGTAAAACATTTTTCCAAAGATCATTACTACCTATCCCATCTTCTAGTACACCCAGACTATAAGAGAAGAGGTTACGGGTACATTTTAACCCTTTGGGGTCTTTATTATGCTGCACAGGAAGGACTACCAGCATACCTCACAGCAAGTGCTGAGGGAGAGAGGCTATATAGGAAGCTCGGGTTTAAAGTAATCGGCGAAAAGAGCTTTCCAGCCATTAGTGAGATGAATGATGAGGATAGAGCTAGGGAGGAGGATATTTTTGGGAAAGAGCAGATGGAGGAGCAGTTCAAAGTTCAAAGTACGAAACTGATGGCTTGGGAGGGTACTAAAGAAGACGATATCTTTAGGGACAAGGTGGCCGTGGAAAAAATACTTTCTGTGCCTATCGGGGTTTAGGAAGGAGATAGTGAAATATCATGTAGGCGTGATTCATCGCGGCATAAACATCAAAGCCTCAATAGTATTGCTCGGAGTGTATACGTTAGAAACTTCGTTCCTCTTTGAAATGTAACCCCATCCAATTCGAACTGCTGACACCACAATAGAGAAGGTGTAAAACATTCCATAACTAGATACAAGCAAGGACTTTTGATCACTGGTTAAGCTCGACATAATTCGCTGGGAACAATCCTTCGTTCCCTTGGTATCGTCCAAACCACCAATCCTCATCAGGAAATTCCTATCCGTAAAGTTAGCATACTATCCACCTAGCCGATATTACTACCGTCAATATGTGAGGCTATAACTTACAATGTCAACAATAGTTGCTCCCTCAGGGAAGCCGAGCTCGTTCTCCTCAGCAGCCTCGTAGTCGTAGATAGCCTTGGCGGTATGTCCCGCTCCCCCAGACATATGAACTTCAGGCTCTGGCTCCGGAGATGGCTCTCGTGGTGGTGCTGGTGGTGGTGCGACAGCGGATGGGGCTGGTGGAAGCGGTGGTGGAGCAGAAGCCTCCTCTTCCTCGTCGTCCTCGATTGGCTCAACATAGTTAGATGGGAACAAGCCGCTCTCACCCTTCTCGTTAGTGCCGTGCCACCAGTCCTATCGTAATTGTTAGCATTATAGTGTCTAGTCACCCATGTCTGGTGCGTTATAGTGATTACCTCATCGACCATCTCAATCATGCCAACGATTTCTCCCTCGACGAGCTCAAGCTCGTTATCCTCAGCCTTCTCATAATCGTAAACAATCCTAGCTCTTCGGCCAGTCAACTGGACGCCGGACGAAGCGGCGTGAGCGACGGCGACACCAGCTCCAACGGCTGCGAGCCCTGCGAGACCAACGCCAGCAGCGACCGCAGGAGCAATTGGCGCCCTTTCTGGTGATGGCGAGCGAGGCCTGGTCTGGGTCGGGATTGGTGGCGGAGTTGGCTCGACTGGTGGAGGTACACTGCGAGAAACAGGCATAGCTATTCTGGCAGGGCTGCGAGGTGGACTCGGGGTTGGGCTGCGCTGCTCAACCTGTGGTGGAGGTGGAGGCACGAACCTAGCAGCTGGCTGTGGTGGCGGTGATGGTGACCGGACTTCCTCTTCTGGTTCATCGTATCTTGCTGGCGCTGGGGGAGGCTTTGAAGCCATTGGCGCCGGCGGTGGAGCCGATGGGGCAGAGATGCTTGTATTCTTGAATCTGTCTCGGAGAGCGGATACACCACCGGATTGTGGCTCTTCTTCTTCCCGTTCTGGTTCGGGGCTTGGTGCACGGGGTGCGGGTTCCGGTTCTCGAGCAACTGGGACTGGCGTGGGGGCGGGCTCCTGGGTTCCAGAAAACCCTCTTTCGCGGTTCTTCTTCTCTTGCCAGATCTGTGCTGGCGTTTTGCCGCCTGCTGATGCAAAATCCTTGTTTGCAGCTCCGACAGGGGCAGAGGAGGATACCGACGGACCGATACCATACTGGCTAGGAAGGTTTGGTTTAGTGCCGTAAGCCGGGCTCGTACCGAATGCCCTTGCGGGTTTCGGCTTAGGCATAGCACTAATACGTCCTGCTGATGAAGGAGCAGGCTTATTGAAGGCAGAAGCCCTGTCTGTGAGGGACTTTGGCTGCTCTTCCTCGCTGGTCGCAACTGGAGCTTGCTCCCTTGGAGGCTGGGCAGCAGCTCTGATGGCGGCAATGTCGACCTTGCCAATTGGCTCGTAAGCTCCTCTGATAACTTCCGGCTTAGATTCATATCGCTTGTCGCCCTGGGCTCTGATAGCGGCAATGTCGACCTTTCCAATGGGTTCATAAGCTCCCCGGACTGGTTCCGGTTTCTCATACCCACCGCTAGTAGTGGACGATGGTTGGGCCATTAGCTCCTTCATATTGACTTTTGTAGGCTTGTAGGCCGATTGAACGGTTTCCAGCTTATTCCTCGACAGCTGAGGGGCATCTTCACCCCAACCATCAGCATCAACTTTCCCCACCGGAGCAGGAGCTGCTGGTCTCCCACGTGGTGCAGCAGGAGTTCCATATTGCCTTGTAGGGGTATAAGCTTGGCCGGGCTTCCATGCCGGTTTAGGGGGGGCAGCTGGTTTTGATGGTGCACCGGACGAAGAAGATGTAGCTGCCGAGTAGTTGCTGCCAGATGCCGTAGCGACTTTCTTCATGATCTCGTCGACATTAAGCGTGCTGGAGTCACGAGCACTGATCTCAACGTGGTAGCCCTATAAGTATATATCATTAGGTACCTGTCATATTTCGAAGAGCCACAAGGAACCAAAGATTCCACAAACCTCGAATAGCTTCGCAACGGCAGACTTGTATCCGCCATAGTTACCCTTGACTCTCTCGGGAACACCATCTCCGCACTATTCCGGACCGGTTAGCCTTATCGTTCCGTAAACCCCGTGCCCAGATGCTTATTAGCTGATTTGCATGTGTAAAGGTACTAACCCAAGCAAAGAAGATATTCTTTCCGAGCTGTGTGTTCGGATCTTTTACTTTTGCCAGAGCAAATTGCACTCGTCCATCATTGAAGTCTTCGAAGAGTTCCTCAAGTTCGCCGTCTAGAACGAGACCCTAACGTTAGCGTTCTAAGCTCGTTCTCCTCAAAACACCTCAAAACACCTCCTAAAATGCCAAATGTGCAACAAAGATAAGAAAAACATTATAAATTGAGGAAAATACATACCACCAGTGCTTTGTACCTTCAAAACACTCGGCTTTGGTGGACCCTGCGAGAAGGCATTCTGCAGAGGTGCCTGGACGTATAGGAGCACCCAGGTCGCGTAGCTAGCCGACTTGCCGGACGGAACGGAGCCGGTGGTAATCGACTTAACGGACCGGTTGATGGCTGGCCCCTCTTGGGAGAGGTCAAGAGCCGACATTGTGCTATTTCGCTATAGCAGATTGGTAGGATGTCGGTAAAGCGGCGATGGGATGAAAAATAGGAAAGGAGATGAAAGGTTGGCCGTGGTGGTTTTAGGGGAGGTGAGAATGAGAGTTGGGAAGCTATTGGTGAGCTGCCGGGTGGGGTAAATTTAGCAGTGCGGCGGGTCCGTAGGCCAGGGATGACGACAACGCACACCCAGCTTGGTTGCTATGTTCCATGCACAATTAATTGCACACACGCATACAAGGAATGTAAATTACCCGAAGTCCAGTGGTTAATGTTCGCATAGCACGATAACTAAGGAATTATTTCGGTATGATACAGTAGTAGGTAGATGCAAGAATGATGTTACTTCACAAGGGTCTTTCTATATACGAAGTGAGTTTGGAAAAGAGAGGGTTCTTGCGGCTGAGAATGGAGTTCGAACCTTATATCCCACCTCCCTCACAATACCCCCGCCGCAAAACTCTCTGTCAGACGGACCGGCAGAGTACGGTACCATGGCATTTAAACTTACATGGTCAAAGGTAAGAAAGGTACGTATATGTCAGAGGCTTGGTGCCTGTCCACGGAAACCATGTCATTTTCTGAACTAGTTAGCTAATCCGATCCCAGCTCGACTACAACTGCCTGAAGTTGGCTTAGCTCCAAGCTAACACGCTAACAATCATACACTTAGAACTTACCTACTTACTCTACAACACCAAACCTATACCCTTTGAATATCGGCATACTTGGGCAGGCCAGATACGGAGTAGTATACGAATCTCGTTAGCAGATGTATTATGTTAGGATTTCGTAGAAATCGTATAGAATTGCAGTATTAGCAGATCTAACAAGTCAGTCTCTCTATGAGATCCAGATTTCTTTTTGCGCTAGGTAAATTTTCGATATACTTGTGAATCAATCCCATATTGATGTAGTAATTGGAAGTATTATTGACCAGGTGACGTCATAGTAGAAAAAGGCCCCAGCTTCTGCAGAAACTGAAATTTTTAGTATCTACCCAGGTACCTAACCTTAAATAGGTGTAAAATTTGCCGGTCTGCACTTTGCTACTTCGGATACAACTAGGTAGTCTCGTAGTAAAAAGACACAAAAGGGTTGGCCAATTGGGTATTGCAATTAACAATCAGTTACAACGTAGGTGTACCTTCAGCTGCCACAAAAGAACTTATATTTATCCAGACGAGTTCCCCGTAAATCTCCGGGCACATATCCTCCCACCCGGTCAATGGCCAAACATACTCTCATGTGGTATAAAGTTTTGAGTAAGTCTGCAAGGACAGAATGGGAGCGCAGAGTCTTTAGGAGTGAGCCAAAATACTCTACAAGAAATCCATACAAAATTGATATAGTAACAAAGTGTAATAATACGCATTAAGTTTAATTAGACCAGTCGACTCAATACGTATAGAGTATTACACTAAAATATTCCTAGACATTTGGGACTATATATATAGCGGTATAAAAAATGTGTACTTTTCTAGCACAGTATGTATCTAGAGCCATGCTTTTGGTGTAACTTTTCTGCGTCTAGAATCTTTGCGCCCGAGCTCGTCTATAGATAATGTAATCGCCGGCGATTATGTCGACCGCACGTGGGTGTCAGGTAACTAGGTTAAACTTTAAACTTGTCTCGTAGATATATGTAATGTAATGTAATATTGTGCTGCAAAACTAAATACAACACATCCCCAAATGCCATCCGGCGGGGAACAATAACCATAAGCACTTTTAAAAGTATATACAAAAAAGAAAAATCAATCATCAATAATGGCTTTGGCCATTTTACAAATAAAAATAATTGCCCATGAAGCTGTCTTATTTGTAGGCCTAATTATGTGATCATAAAGATCAACATAGGGCATATCCTTCAATGAAGGAACTAAATCAAATAAAAGGGGCAAATGTACCGACCTTATCTCCTTCAGGCTCTCGTTATCGCAAATAATCAACCAGTGTTTTTCCTCCTCAACCACCCTTCTTCCTTTGGCGAGACATCTCTCACACACTCTATCTTCTCTAGGAACTCTACTCCATCTTCCAATATTAACCGCAACCGGAGCAAACCCCAACCTAACTTTCGCTAAGTATGAAAACCTAGTATCTTCGCAGAAAATATACGGTTGAGGACCATACTTAAGATACTTTGGCAAATGTCTCAATCTAGACATTTGATCAATATCCCTGTTAACACCTTCCAACAACTGCCTCCTCAAAGCTCTGTCTATTAAAATAGGTAGAGGCTCTGCCTTATCATCTTCAAAGCTCAGAGATCCACCTAATTTTGTAACTCTCCTTCGAAGCTCAAATGCCCATCCTCTTTTATGTGAAGAAGCCAATTCCATCGAATCCATAAAAGCAACTTTCGCAAGTTTTGTATCCGGGGCCCTAGCAAGGTGAGAAAAAAATCTTGCAGCCAGCACCAACATTCTCTGTGAAGCTTTCAACCAACCAACTTCTGCTCTTGTAACTGAAATAACAGAAGATGTCCAAATCCCAAGAGCTCTCCGAATAAAATTAAGTTGTATCATATCCATCTCTTTTTCTTTTATATTGCCACAATCAAAAAAGACTTCAGCCGCAAAAGAAAAGTGATGATCCACCAACGCAGAATACATATTCAAAAACGCCTTAACCGAAGACAAGAAAATATGTTTCCTCAATGCATATAATGCAAAGATAATTTTCTTAGCAGAAGCCATTTTGGAACTTAAATGAATATTTGAGTCCCAACCCCCACTTAATAAAGCAAATCCAATGTATCTGACCGAAGGTTTAAAAGCAATGGAAATATCCATATCAATTACAATCGGAGAATCATCCGCCCCCAAAATATCTCCTAAGAGAATGGCGTATGTTTTGTCGAAATTAATTTTCAAACGCAATTCGGCAGCCTGGAGTATCATGTCTTTCAGTTTGCGTATAATCCCATCTCTTGTAGTTGAAAATATGATAATGTCATCTGCCAACGCCAACTGAGGAATAGGAATTCCAAGGAGTTTAGGATCATCTATATCTCCAGTTATCATATCATAAATATATATGATGAATAATAATGGCGAAAGAGGATCCCCTTGAATGACACCAGACGAAATATCAATAGGACTGGAAAACACATTCTGAGTTCTGACCGTAACCGCTGTGTTATGATATAACCGCTTCAGAATCTTCAGTATTCGACCTCCAGCTCCTAACTTTTCCAACTTTTTCCAAAGAATATTCCTGTCAACATTATCGAAAGCTTTCTGTAAGTCCACCAATACCGCAAACAAAGCTTTTCCAGTTGCTTTATATCTCTCCATCAACACTCTTGTGATGAATAAATTTTCGGTTGTTCTGAATAAAGGTCGAAAGCCCGATTGGGTAACTGGTAAAAAGGCTTCTGCCCAAGGCGAAATACGGTTGAGTAATAAAATCGAAAACAATCTCCTCAAAGCAGGTTGTAATGCTATTCCTCTCAAATCTCCCGGTTGCTTTGGATTAGGTTTATTCGGTTTTGGAAGTGGAACCAAAATAGCCCTCATCCACATATCTGGTACCTCGTTCGATATTAAAATATCGTTAAATAATACCAAAATCTCTTCAAGGACTGATTCGGAAATTTGGGACTTCATAATTCCATCTTCTGCTTTTGCTGAATTTTTCATTCTCGAGAATGCCAATTTTAACTCCTCTAAAGTGAAAGGGACATTCCATCTTTCCCACTCTTTCAAACTTGAAAAATAAACTTCTTTTTCAATCCGCATCTCTTCAATATCCCGTTCAGCCCCAACAGGCTTATTCAATAAACCTGCAAAATGTTGTACAATATTTTCTTTCGGAATATTTTCAAGTCCTGCCGAAGTTGCTTTGTCCCCAGAAATCAACTTAAAGTGCTTCCAAAATACCCCGGGCGAACTAGAAAGAATAATCTCTCTATTGGCCCTACGAACCGCCTCCCGTTTTTCTTTTCTGAGGAGCGTAACTTCATTCGATAAGCGTTGATATTTCATCCTTTTTAATGGGCTGTACCAAAAGGATCTCTCATTCCTAATATTTTTCATCCTCGCCATAAGCTTCGAAATAGAATTACCATCCTTATACTTATATAAAGACGGTTTACTAATTCTATTTTGCTTAATTTTCCTCAAAATCCTGGACAAATTGCCATCTGTACTACCAGGAGTATTAGGTGGAGGTGGAAAAGGTATATCCTCATGAAACCTCTCCCTTCCATCCTTTCCAATATCGATATCATTTCCAGTATGTCGAATATCCGGAACCCGTATATAGGAATAAACAGGTGCATGATCTGTTCCAACGATAAAATCGAAAACCGCATGAGATAGGACTTCAAGATTAGAAGTACCAAAGTGATAATCTATTACACTGGCACGACTCCCTCGTAACCAAGTGTATGAAATTGACTTATCCGTAGTACCCGTATGCAAAACAAAGTTATAACTTGCCAAGAATCGAATAAAATCCAATACCAAAGGATCTATTGTTCTGCATGGGGACTTTCTTGGTAAACCGAGTGATAAGTGTCCAAGATGTAAATTAAAATCTCCACCAAGGAAAATATCAAAACCCTTTGTCGAAAATTCCACAATTTCTTCTTGGAACACTGAAAGGGGAGAACCATGATTGAATCGGTGTAAAATCTTGCTGTTTTTTGGAGGAAGGTATAGAAAGCATAAAGCTACCTTCTCTATCGCAACCCATATTCGATCATGATAGGTATTGTTGTTATGTCGTAAAATAGAAAATCCCGGTAAACGATAAATTGAATTTCTAACGTACAGTAATATCCCCCCGCGGGGCGTACTACCTAAAAAGAACAAAACAACCATCAGAAAAAGACCACAAGAGACAAAAAACAAAAAAGTAAACCCAATTAGAGGAAAACAATTAATAAGCACCTTGATTTGGTCTCAGTGAATGGATTAAATAAAATCCCTCAATAGAAGCAAGAGGCAACTCTTCAGGTGTAATGCAAGGATCAATAATCGCAACCAAATCTTGTCGATCAAAAATATCCTTGAACCCTGAGGCTACACTTTTAACCAGCCAAGACATATTCACATTCAACGTAAGAATGTTAATGTACAAGGCTGGTAGCCGATCCTAGGCTTTATTCTTTTTAGCCTTATCCACGATACCAAATTCTTTCATGATATCCTCAGGGCCGGAAGCCTTTCTTTTAGAATTCTTGTTAGAACCCTTATTCGTAAATTTTTGTGATTTTGGCATTTCTCCAATTTCCTTGCTTCCCTTAGACACGGCACCAACAACCTCTTTTGACTTCATTTCCTCCAAAATCTTTCTACCCAATTTAGTTGCCAGATCCAAATCAACATCTTTAGACAACTTGTCTTTCTGTTGGGCAACGGTTTTTGGAGGTTGCTGGCCCTTATTTTTCGTAACAAAAGGTATCGAAATCGATTCCGAGGCATTAGGGGAAGGCCCAACAAACGGAATTTCCTCATGTTTTAGGACCCGAATAAACTTTCCATCCGTATTGCATAATACCAAATTATGACCCCTAACCTGAATAAAATCATCCAATGCGTGGAATTTATTCTTCAACTCCAAGGATTTCTTTCGGAAATTAATTCGCTCAGGAGGGAGATTTGGTCTCATATTGACCGTAGACTCCTTATCTTTCATAAAATCTCTGAACTTATCCACTGCCTCCACTCTCTTCACGTTCGATTCAAACTGAATGATTAAATGACGAATTGAATCCTGTCGGATAACTCCAATCCTCCAGGCTCGACATGGCGCAGAGAAACCAATCATTTTGAGAAGATTGAGGGCGTCTTGCTTCGGGTTTGACGAGTCTTTCTCTTTCCAGTTATAAACTCTAACTTGAAGAGAGTAATCGATAGGCGAACGCAAACGAGATATATCTGGCGCATTATTTTGACTTCGAAGTTCGACAATTTCCTTCTCATGTTTGCCAACAATATCCTGAATCGCACTGACCGCCTTATGAGCATGATGGATAGCTTCAGAATTGGTATCTGCAATCTCCTGGATGTCCTTAATTGACGAAAAAACATTCTGGAACTTCTTTTCCATACCAGAAAGATGCATAGCCATCGATTTAAAGCCATCTCTACCCTTTAAAGCCAAAACTTTCGTTGAGGAGAACTCTTCATCAGCAGCCTCATCATTATCTTCATCTTCTTCTCTTCCCTCATCATTCTCATCTTCTTCTCTTCCCTCATCATTCTCATCACCCGCCTGTGACCCCGGGCCAGAAGTGTTCAAACCCCCAGACAAATCAACCCCAGTTAAATCTGCATCATCCAGATCCGGATCATCGTATTCCTGAGAGTTAAATCCCCTTTTGGAAGAAGGATAAACGATACTAGCATCAGAATCAAGAGAATCATCTAGTTTCGACAACTCTTCAATGAAGTATCTTCCAGACGAAAGCAATACTAGCAAAGTAGTCTCATCCAATTCCACTCGACCGTAATCCCTCTCATTAAAAGGCGCCAAAGGATCCAATAACCAACACCCATCAAAGTCTGCATCATAATAAAGCTTCCTCGAGAACATTTCCTCAACGAATGACTTAAGTTCCGAACGTTGGTCCGCCAGAGAAAGGTTGTCCCAGTCATACCTCTCCACAAATTTCTTGAATGTCTTACTTCTCATTTTGTATGGAACAAACGAGACAAACTGAATAGACGAAAACCCCGGAGGTAACTTAATTTGATCGTACGGAAGTTTGGTAACTTTTGATTTTCTCGGAGTATTCGATTGACTCGGTTGAGTCAAGGGGGAATTATTCCGGGGTGCAGGTCCCTTATCTTTATGGGTAACGGCGGGATTTGGAATAGCTGGCAAAATCTCTTCAGCAGGCAAATTCGAGTCCAAAATTGACTCAACCACGTTATTTTCCAAGTCAATGATTTGCGGTTCTTGTAATTGTGAGTCATCCGGTGAAACCACCTCCCTTCCTGGGGCAGCTGAGTTTATATTTGGCTGTGATAAAGACATAGCTCTTGTCATGCGAGGAAAATCAACTTGAATATCCGATGCAGCCTTATCCAATTTGGATTTCGGTGCCGAAATAGATTTCTTTTGAGGCATATTGAGCAGTTCTAATGAAATCAACTTTCATTTAATATTAACAACGATACCGAAAAAATTCAGATATATAAAACAATGGTGGGACTTACGGAAACCAAACTATCCACGATTCCTTTCACTCAAGTTCGGAGGAAGATGAAGTGAAGAGAACCGAGGATAGAAAGGCCCAGCCTCAGAAATAAAAAGACCAAAGGTCCATGAAAACAATAATATCAGAATTTAATCATAATGATAATGATAATGCCCTGTATCCATAAAAAATAATGTCAACATTAAACCAAAACAGAATATCATCTCTTTTATCACCAAACATTTTCCAACGCGCATCAGACCATATCCCGTTAATCACTCTATAAATCCCATGGAGCCAACCATCGCTGACGTATGTAATTCGGAGGTTACAATGGCAGCGGTAAACGCGTGTGATTCGGAGGTTCCAATGGCAGCGGTAAACCATGTATGAGAGATCAAAAAGGCTTTGAGGACAATAGATATCTAAAATTCAGGTTATATGTAATCCATCTGAAACTAAGATTAGGAAAGAAAAGGCATATAAAAACTCATCGTAAAATGTGTTGCTTTTTTAACATTCATCGGTCGGCCGACAGAAGCCGTGGACGCTATGTTGGATACGAAAAGAGAGACCAGCGGGCTGGAACCGAAGGAACTCAGAAAGAAATTGACCAATGGGCCCTCGATTATGCCGACGATGTCTTTTATGGCGTCAAGGGTGTTGGATTATGATGTAGATCGCGTGTTAACTTGGCGTTCAAACGTAGTTGTTGAAATACCACAAAATCAACACTGGTTGTTATTCGAAAAAGATCGCCGGCCTCGTCCACCCAGCCAACGTTACCGTGTCTGGACATGGTACTGTATATGCAGATCCTACTGACTATCAGTAAGTGTCTCATCAAATATCAATATTTCCGCATATATTTGCATTTAGCTAGATATATATGGGACGTATGGTTGGCACAATTACGAACAATATCAATAGGCATTAATACCACGACTGATTAGATTGGGCATCTTCTTACTGACTACCCCTACTAGGTACCTATATGATTATAATTTGTCGGCAAGTACCTATGATTTCAACATAATTCATAGGTTCGCCCCGACGTATAGCTGGGGTTTTGCCTTGTAGTATGACACCTCGTAGCAAGGTGTACACGAATATAAACAAGGCTGAGGATAGTATTCAGCGATTCGTGTTGGCTTCAAGCTCTTGCACAGGGGCCGAATATGCTGGAAGCTCATGCAATACATGCACAGCAGCAGGACCCTTCGCCTCCAACTCACTCATGGGTCGCACATCCGGAGTCAGTTCCGGGGGAAGACTCTGTGGCAAGGGTATATCAGGCATGAAACGCCTCTTCCTGCTCCGCCAAAAATAAACACCTGATACTATTGCTACTATCAGGACGAAGGTAACCGCGATTACAACCCCCGCAATCCCGCCTGGCGAAAGACGAAGCGCTGGAGCTGATAATGATGAGGATGAATGGTCGTCCCCTTCAATTTTATCCAATGAAGTTCCAAAGTTTCCACCAAGTTCTATGATGTTTCGCCCAACAGGTGTCGGATTTAGGACCCCGATTCCTGCACTATTGTCCTCAACTCCAATAACCGTATAAGCAGCCCTACTTTCCATTAGTATTTGAATCTTTCCTTGATGTTGCCCCAGAGCTCCGAAATACCGCCAGAAAGCAGTCCTCAACATATGAATTTAGGGTATCCCCATTAAACAATCAATGGGAGATGCTTACCGGAAAAAAGGCCCACCAAGTACGAAAGACCACCGTTTAGCAACATCCGGAAATATTTCTGTTGGAAAAACAGACAGTTCGCACAACCCAGGGCTATCCTTCAGCTCAATACCTTTCAAGTGGTTAAACTGTATCTTGATAATAGTTCCGCCGAAGTTGAGTTCAAGGATATC
Organism: Orbilia blumenaviensis; assembly: GCA_036872755.1. NCBI lineage: Eukaryota > Fungi > Ascomycota > Orbiliomycetes > Orbiliales > Orbiliaceae > Orbilia > Orbilia blumenaviensis. The sequence goes on along the minus strand of JAVHNS010000006.1, from coordinate 649,101 downwards.
TTCCACTGCGTATATTTGGTCACACGGGAGGCCCAAACTACGGTTCCGGCTTCCCTGAAGACCAAATGCTCCAAGCTCTGTGATAAGGTCCTCGTATATATCATTTGGGATAAAAAGAGCGCGAGCTAACGGATCAATTACAGCCAAGGGCTGCTCCGGGTTTCCGTAGGGCCCCATCAACTGGCCTGTTCTGTTACTAATACGAACGGCAGGCGCACCAACCTCGCCAGGAATCCCCATTTTTTGCCAGACAGCGAGCCGCCCTCGGAATTTGTCGGTATCGATGCCACCCAAAACTATTTCACCGACAACATCCTCGCTCATGTGGTTGTATAAGCTACAAAATCGCCCTGTTATCTTCCCTTGTTGCTTCAGTGCATCAATATACCCAGGGCGTCTCTGATTTTGGTTGACCGGCTGGATCCCAAGGCCTAGAACTGGAGAGCTATGCCACCGAAGCGCGACACCAAATTGAAGCCTTACATCTATCCCATCTGCCGCAATCGTATCTTCGACCCAATACCCTGTAGCCTAGTTTAGAAGAATATCAGTATCAGCGTATAAAGAACTCTGAAGGGATATCGGTGGGATCAGTTTTAACAAACAGTTTCATTAATGGAAACATCAAGGTACCCCTCATTGAAAGAAAAACTGTCCGTACGGGTGTTGCCGGTTGCCTTGTCTTAAACAAGAATATTAGATTATATAGTCTTTTAAAACTTATTTCACTACAAAACATGGCCTCTCCCTTCTAGAAAAACTCACAATACCGGCTTCTACCAGCAGCCTCGCACCCCCTTTCGTTCTGTGGGTTCCTTTGTACGTTGCAGAAGTCCACTACTGAACCTGGCTCTTGAGGAACCCAGGTTATGTGCTGTGGTGTTACGGAAAGCCTGAGATCCTGGTCTCCAAGATATACCAATAGTTAGAATTGGAATCCCTTTTCAAAACCCGGCGATCAGCGGATTTGGTAGCATACTTCCTCCGATTGTAATGTTCGTTATTACGTCGAAGTCCGCGACTCCTCCGCCCCGAATATAAGACTAAATTAGGAATATAGATCAAATCTTAGCCTGGTACGGGCCCGCAGGAAGTTTAACCGTGCCAAAAAAAGAGAGAGGAAGGAATGAAGGAAGAAAACTCAAACATAACATCTAAATGTTGAGACTTACAAATTCAGTAAGTAATACAACATGGCTTTTACCCGCCCTCCTAGCTTTGGACGATGTCAACAATAACTGGTCGGAAATTAAAGGCCCGGGTGTGGTGTTACGATATTGCTGTGCCACATAGGCAAAGGACAAAAGAAAACAGGCGATTTGGATGAATGCCACCACTCTGAGCCGAGTAATAGCACTCAGACCCATACTGCGCGGCTGGCTGCTAGAAGTATATCGGGAGTCGCTCTTATTGTACGGTTTATGGGCCCAATAAAAGGGTATCGGAATCGATCGTTCCGTTCGAATGGACCATCTCGTACTTTTATACTAGCCATTGTCCCAAATGCATGGATCCGGGTTCAAATCGCCTTATATGCGCCAAGTCTGAGGCCTGGAAGTTTGCTCTTACCATTTAGAGATCATGAAACAGATTCCTGCCTTTCGTCTGTCGACATCTCCGGGATAAGCTGTTGGGGGCTGGCAAGGCTTAGGAATACCCGTAATTTGCGAGGTAAGAATATTGATATTGGTAGGAATTTAGGGGCTCGTGATCTCATAACCCGGTTTCAAAGATACATAATAGACCCGAGAGCTTAAGACGAAGGCTAATATAGTAACCAAGCTTCAAGATGCATATATACGACCTATGAATCCGAACCACATAAGCTATCATTGTCTGGCTTGGGAGCTGGTGCCACGGCTAATCAACGATCCCAGAGTACTCCGAAGCCGTGGCGACAAACATTTAAACCCCGTCCATTTCATTGCCCCCCATTACAGTAGGCGTATCTATAGATCCAGCCCCACACTTAAACCCAGTCGACTTTGGTCGATGCGGCCCTATTACGACATTTTGCCAATACTGCCTTAGTCCCGCCCCTTTATAAATCCCATACTCCTAAAAAGTTTTATATGCGACTTACTAGTCTCATAGTATACTGATACAAGTTCTGCTATCGAGCTTACGGTTAAAATTATAGATAAATACCGTGAAATCTTTTATTCGAGAACTACCATGTTTATACCCAGCCGCCCCCCCAACTAGCGTGATACCATTGGAATATATTACCGATGAATGAAATCATAGATTGAATATATTGCGCATCTGATAAAACTAGAAACCGAAGTTTTCGCACGGTACACAGATCTTATTTATGATGTGGCAGCGCAACGGCTAGCGTTATATACCATGTTGCGTCACTGGCTTGGTAGTATACGTACCTATAGTACATAAGTTTTCGAATTTAATTCTACCTGCACCTCAAGCCTTACTTTTAGAATTATTTGCCGAGTTTATCAATTCGATTGACTTTGACTGGTCATAAATTTGATGCAGATACGGGTCCTTCTCTTCGGTTCTAGAATGTGGTTGAGGAACACAAGTATCGGGACCACAAATTATGACCAATTATGCCATATTCTCTCGTGGCTAAACTAGCGCTAGCCTGATTAGCTGTCTGTATGCGCATCTGCATATGTTGTCGCCCACTGAGCTCAGTGCGCCTCGCTCATGCAGAAGATTTTGTGTGACACGAGATTTTAACACAACCGAATGGCAGGGCTCTCCACATTAATACTAATCCTGAGGACCTTGTCACCGCGATACTTGATATTCCACCGACCTTGTTTGCTTTCATGAAGTACCCTTCCTGACGCCACTATTACACTACTACATAATCGCCACGTAATAAGTTTTTTTGCTGCTGACCCCGCACAAAATGTTTTTATGCAGCGCTGAAGCCGTGAACGCGAACGAGATAACTTTGCAGCACATCAGATGAACAAACGTTGCAAATTCCAAACTCTTAAGCCTTCAAATTTACCCACAAAGGTCTTTTTACGAGTTCGATAGAGTGTCACTCAATACAGCAAAATGCATATACTTATGGGCGCCCTAGCGCTCTTGTTTGGGTTAGTCCTTTCAAAATTTCCAAGTAAAAATGATCACCACTTGTTAGAATCGAACCCCAGTTAGGATGAACCAATCTACTCAAGAACCGTTAGTCCCTTTGACTTTAGGCCCCAAAGAAGCTTTGCTAACAGTTGACAAGAGACATGGATGCGCCCACAGCCATTTCTCTCGCTTCTCTAGTCATCGCCGTATTCGCACTAGTCGCTGTGTTATTCCAAGTCAATCTTGAACTCTCAGTCGAACAACGTCGGAAGGGCAAGACAGACAAGCTCGCTATAGGTGATTGGGCTATCAGTTGGCCCCAACCAAAGCTCACTCTTCATTTTATGCTAAGTCCGTTTGGTATTAAAAGCCCATGGGGAGACCCTCGGCTTCTCTCCGTTCCATTTATCACCGTCGCAGGTATCGAAGACTACCTTCGTGCGGAAGCCAAAGCAACCTCCCGTTCAGCTCTCGCACGAAGGATGAAACAGCGACTAGTCAGAGAGTCTTCGGCCGCCATCGCGACTGGTGGTGGCTCATATTCTGGTCGGATGTATGCTGTGCGAGAAACCACCCGCAAACGGTCCGAGGCATGTTGGTCCGACGCGCTAGATATGTGCAACATGAGCCGAAAACATTGGAATTTGACCACTAGCGTTAGCGCACAAGCTTGCGATGGTGCGATCCGTCCGGCTCATGCTGTTACGAACCTGCACTCTTTGTGGGGCCTAGCCCGCGTAATGGGAATGAGAAGCTGTGATCGACAGGGAACCAAAGTAACTTTCTCCAACGGCGGAGCGTCCATCTATCTAGACCAATATGCTGGCCCGGACAGACCGACTAGGCTTGCACATTTCAGTGGATCCCCAAATGGAAGGTATAGAATCATCGATGAGATGTCTCAGCATACAGGAGCATCGATATATGCAGATACGCTTTGGTCTAGCGGTTTTATCCCAGATTTGCAGCGACTAAGGGTTGACCCCCTGCCAACGTCGACCACAATCATCCCGAGCAAAGGGAAAAAACCAAGTATCGCTAAGGGAAAACTCAGATGGCCGGAGCCATTCTTAATTCCAGATCTCGCCAGGACTGGGCCACTAAGTCTTGTGGAGATCCAACAATGGACTAAATATATGTTACCATCACTTCGGAACCTCTGTGGACCACTACCCCCATCAGTTACTGACCCATTTACCAGACCCGACATTCTCCAATTCACCGAAAGCAGGTCGGATGCTGTCCTTTCATGTATTCGATCATACCCAAGCTCTACACTATCAATGGGCCAGTTAGAAATGTGTAACAGAGCGTTGCTTTGGTGTGTTACTCACTGGTGGTTAAGCCCCTATGAATGGAAGATCGTTCAATATCGCCCCGGCGATTACCCGAGGCTACCGGATCTCGGAATAGACATAATCGGTTGCGAGTACGTTACTAGCCGCGCTCAAGCAAACGAGTGGTGCGATGAGGCAGTCATTCGAAACTGCACAACTGTTACAGAAGCTTGCTGGAGCAAATGTTATAATTATGTCTGCTCCCTTTCGACTCCATCACAGGCCATTAACAATCACCTAACAGCAGCAGATCATCTAACTCTTTTAAAGATTATTCAGTGCTGGCGACTGTTCTTGGTCGCCAAGGAGGACGTTGCTAACGACGACATACGCTTCTTCAACACAGCTCAACTAGCTCTCCTGACGATGGCACTCGTTTCAATTGCTAGCGATAGCTCCAAGATTGGAGACCATGAGGAAAATAAAGCAATGGAAATTGAACTAGGTTAAAAATATCTGAGCCTTTATTGCTTTTGCAGTATCTTTGATTTCTTGGATACTTATATTATTTTGCAAATTTGCGGCTATGGGATTCAATGTATCGCTCTTGTGTTGATTTTGTGTTATCTTTCTAACCCATTATATCTTGTAACACTGTAACCGCAGTCTGAGCCGCGGGCTGTAGTTTTATACGTTGACTCGTTCTTTAGCTTACAGGTCCGTGATTTATTATTCATGATGAGATGGCCTTTCAGTATCGGTGCCATTTATGCGAATTTATAAATTCTTAGGTTGTATATATTCAAAACCGAAATTGGATCAAGGAAATAATCTGTGAGGAATAGACATATATATATATCGTGGCCACCCTTTAAAGATTCCCAGCCTACAAACGTGCGGCGGCCAGATGTGTCAAAAGGATATACTTCATATTAAACCGCTAAAAATATATATATTACAATTTAGGCGTTTTTTACGGTGGCCAAAATGTGTCAAAAGGGTATATAATACAAAACCGTACAAAATATATTACAACTTTGCAAAAAAAATATATATATGACAAGTTAAGTGAGGCATAAGTGTGCAAATTTTCAAAGTTGCAATTTAAGCGAGGCATAAGTGTGTTAATTTTTCAAAGTTATGTTCAGCCACCAGCCCGCCCGCCCATCAGGGGCCGGAGAAAAGCCAGTTAACCAGCCAGACAACCCAGCCGGCCAGCCAGACAGCTAACCAGCCAGACAGCCAGACAGCTAACCAGCCAGACAGCCAGACAGCTAGACAATTAGATAACAAAATATCTAGACAGCCAGATAGCGAAAAGCTCAGTAACTGCTTTTTTGCTATACTAATAAACATAATTATAGCTAATAATGTACACATGTTAAATAGCTATGGTATATGATATAATTATCAGTTAGTACACTAGCTATCTAACTGCCTGATTGTTCCACCGTCTAATTATTTTGCCGTCTGACTGTCTTGCTGTCTGGCTATCTCACTATCTAGCTGTCTCGTCGTTTAGCTATCTCGATGTCTGGCTCTCTCTCACTATCTGACTATTTGACTGTCTGGCTTTTCTAGCTCCTGACTACCTAGGTAGACCGGCGGCAAACCAGCAGCCAAGCATAATTGTGAAAAATTAGCATAGTTATACCTCGCTTAAATTTTAATATCTATATTTTGCGCAGATTTGTATTATATATTTTTCTGACACATTTTGGCCACCATATAAATGCATGAAGCAATGGGAATATCAACACAAGAATATCGGAATATATGGAAACAAAGGGTATGGTAATCTCGAATCTGGAGAATACGGCCATTTAAACCGAAGAACCAAAAGTTATACATCGTTACTCCTGACGAACAATCGAAACCCCTTCCACCGGCCCTGCGGTCACAATAACCCGTCTGAACAATCCTGTAGCCTTCAGCTCCACATTCAACCTCTCCGCATGCCCCCCATCCATAGCAAGAAACGCACACGTCGACCCTGAACCAGTCATAAGACTAGCCAGTGCCCCAGCTGCTAGCCCCGCCTTTAAACACTCACCAATGACCGGCAATAATGCCACGGCCGGCGCTTCCAGATCGTTATATAAATTCTTGGCTATTTCGGCGCCGGAAGGTGGCTCAGATGCCCAAGTAGTCGCGAGACATTTGATCTGAGCAGCAGTATAATCCGCAGGATTTCTCCCGCAAGCCAACTCATCGAGCTTTCCGAAAACTTCTTTGGTTGATAGGCCACCCGCGAACGGGATTCCTAAGACCCAATGCCATATGTGAGACCTAGGAATAGAGTCGCCTGAAGACGGTGCCGCAAGTGCATCTGTAAGAGGCTCACGATGCCCAACCCCGATAGCCATCATGCCATGTATATGAAACGGCACGTCTTCACCCAACCGTGCCCCGAGTGTCATCAGCTCCTTTGACGAAAGAGCCAAGTTCCATAATTCATTGCATCCCACGAGAACAGCGGCAGCATCTGCGCTTCCACCTCCCAGTCCAGCCTGGCTCGGGATATTCTTCACTAGATGAATTTCCACGCAATGGTTTGTCCTACCGACGAAGCTAGCCAGAAGTTTGACGGCTTTTACGGCAAGGTTCCGCTCATCTGTTGGAACATCGTCGCTGGCTTCACTCCCTGAGATAGTAATGGTGATACCCTGGTTTGAGTGACTGGAGGAGATATGAACTTCGTCGTGGAGATTAATCGCTTGGTACACCGTCGTTATATCATGGTAGCCATCACTACGAAGTGCGCCAACTTGGAGGTATATATTAAGTTTTGCCGGTGCTCGGAGGACAAGTTCTTTTGTGAGCTGGTCTGACATGGCGGGGAATGTAAACTATTGCAATTCCACAGTGCATGCAATGATGTTGATATGTGATTCAAATTGCCCGCAAGCTCTCAAGCTCCAGTAATGCAACCTTTACTAATTTTACTACTTAGATATCACCGTTAGTGAATTGAATAATTATTCTTTTAAGCAGAGGGTATAATACATCCTGTAACTGAAAACCTACTTACCTTTTGCCTGTATGTCTGAGATATAGAGTGCTACTATAATACGTTGACCCCACCTTTATAGCATCCCGCGTATATTAGAACGTATGCCGCATATTACTAGTAATTCTGAATGTTAAGCGTTACAAAAGTAAGACTCCAAATTTATCTATCCTTATACCAAAAATTGAAATACTAAAGCCTTATCCTTGGCCATAACGTACTCAAAGAATGCCTTACGAGTCCTGATTCCCGTGACTTTCCGGCAAAAGATTGGTCTCTGGGAAGTTTGGATCCTCAAGCTCGAGCCCCCCGCGAACATGCATATGTTACACCTGCCTTCGCGTTTTGTGGAACCGTCCATTAAATTATGAGGGATGCCCTAGGCCCTGCGTTCCCTCCAGCCTCACGTGAATTTAGGAACCCTGGGCCATTCAGTTCCGCGTCGGCCAAACACTATCCGAAATAATTGAATTATTATTTCCTTGTGATGATTAATCCCGTGTTCTGGTGAGACTGATCATGATCATGGTGTGATGTGATATCGATAGTGTATATTACCTGGATGGGGATATACGGATCCAAACTACAACGGACACAACACCTCACGCACATCGCATATATTCCCTGCTAAGCATCAGCAAGCAACTTAAGATCACTGGTTCATAATAGGTTTGGAGATTCGGTTTCAATCAAAACTATACTCATTCAATTCAAACTAAACTGCTAGCTTTAATACATGAGCGGTATAAAACAACAGGATACAAGAAGAAAGAAACAAAAAAATATACAAAAAAAAACCGCTCCCTCCACTCCATCGACCCAATAGTAGGTTAAGTAAAGACCGACCAATTATAGCTACCAAAGCCGAAAACAAAGTACAGGTGCAATTCCCGCCCATCCAGTGGTATCTTTCGTAACATTCCAAAAAGAAGACAGCAAAAAAAGACTATTAAAAAAGCGAGAGTATGTTGGCTATCCTGCCTTGTCGCCTCGTGCATCCATGGGTATCATAGCGAATGGCATGAATGCGTTCCATCTCTTGAAAGTGCAAGGATAGAGTAAGGATCAAAAAGCAGACTGCAGGGAAGATTCAAAGCAAGACTCAAAACCAAACAACGTGCGCGCGCGACAGAAATCAAATAAAAACTAGACAAACATCGAAGATACATCAGTCTGTTTAAAAAGAAGGAAGATTCGAGAGATTCGAAAAGGAAAAATTGGGGCGGTCTCTGTACCGAAGTAGCTGCGAGACCCAAGGAGCGTGACGAGGTATCAATGGCACAAACAGAAAGTCCAAAGATCCCTCAGTGGTGTCCATCCAAAGCCGCAAACACCGTCGAATAAAAGGAAAGAAAGAAAGTATCAAAAACATCATCCCTTGGTTTCCCAGGCTGAAATTCCCTCCCCAAATTGAAAAGCGGCACGTCGAAGATCGAAAGGATAACAGCACATTGGTGGCGGAAAGCAAAGGCGACATTTTTTTGTTCTTTTCTTGTTAGTTTTTGGGTGAATGCATCGTGGCTAAGAATGGAAAATACTAGATAAAACACCTGCTCCTCGACCGGAGGGAGAAAGAAAAAACGAGAATCCTTACTCCCTCTTCATCCCCGTTTTTATAGAGAGTGTAACACTGAAGTGACTAGCAATAAATAATTTTTTTGAAATTAAAAAAATCTTAAGTTAAGTCACGAATGTTCACCTCAGAAAGTAGTATACCGTCTCCTATATGCAAGCCCTGTGCTTGTATTACTCCACGATCAACCCCGGATTGGTCATCCAACCACCATTAGTGGTGGGAATCTGTTGCCAAGTACTGAACTGGTTCCAGTTGTTGTTGTTGTAGACGCTGGCAAGGTCGCCTTGTTGCTGAATGTCAGCAGTGCTGTCGACGGATCCACTACGGAAGGTCTGCGGAGTATCTGGAGACGGTGTCAAGAGATACATCTGCTGAATCTTAGCCATCTCGTTAGTCTCGTCGAGAGTTGGCATAAAGGCGTTGACATCATGTGGAGGAGTCGAGATGCCGTGGTCGAAGATGGAAGTAACTGGGCCGTTCGTCTTGGTAGCAGACTTGGGAGTGTCAGAGTTCTTGCGGCCGTTCTGCTGGTTCTTGACAGCATTGCCGTTCGGGTTGCGAGGATTATGCTTGCTCCTCTCGTAAACGTAGTCATGCTGCTTCTCCATGTGCTGCTTGCAGTTGCTCTCACGCTTGGACTTGTAAGGACAAGGTGGGAACTCGCAGTACCACATCTGTGGAGACTCGCTGTGACGATCGGTCTCGTGACGGTCACGTTCCTTCTCGGTTGGGAACCCCTTCTCATGGTAAAGACAGGTTGGCTCGGAGCACTTGTGGGGGCGAGAGTGGGTCTTGCCGTGCTTCTTAAGGTCGCACGGGCGGTTGTACTTCTTGCCACAGATAGCACCGGTTTCATCATCACGGTGAAGGCAGACATGTCCACCTTGTGGCTTCTGGATCGACTTCTTGCGTTGCTTGAGGAGAGGGTTGACTCTAGTCTGGTTGTCGTCAGAGCCGTCGTCAGAGCCAAGTTCCTGATGCTGAGAGATAGGGGAGATTGGCAAGTCCCTAGATGGGATGTCGAAGAGGCCGCCAAGAGTGGCGAGCTCGTGGATGCTGGCACGTTGTTCGAGGGCGGCCAGGAGTTGCTCTTGGAGCTTCTCGTTGAGGCTGGGCTGAGGTCGGTGCATAGTTGACATTTTGCGGATTCCATTCTGTGGTGCCATTGGCTTCGGCATTTGGGGTCCGTGAACACCTGCAACGGGCCGTTGGAGAATAGTCACAGCTGGGGCCGGAGCCTGGGCAGCAGAAACTGACACCATCTGGGAAAGCAAAGCTTCTCTCTGGTGAGCAAGAACATCCATAAAGTATCCCTCGTAGTATGGAGTGTCGTTTGGTCGAGTAAGATCACCACCAACAGCTTCAATGGAGGCCATGGCATTTTGGCAGCAGAAAAGGAACTTTTCGCAGAAGTTGATGAAGGTTTGAGGGGATGGAGACATTTCCTGAGACCTGTAAAGAAGATACTTCTCCAAGTCACGGAGGCAAGAAATACGGCCTTCGTCCAGACGCATAGAGGCGGCAGTAATGAGAGGTGTGAACTGGAGGAGAGACTGGTCCTTGGACAGGGGGAGAAGGATCGTACGTTTCATCTCCATTACAGCTTCCAGGTTCAAGCCAGTTGGAGTGGCAGAATGGATAGATAGGACAGACCCGCTGGGGGAACCAATGGTAGAAGCCTGTGTAGACCAGCCCTGGGTAACCGGGATGTTGTTGGTGGCATAGTAGACATTGGGAGACCTGTATGGGGAATGCAAGGCACTTTGAGAGAAGTCGATGTTGGTAGTTGAAGGAGGGGTAAGCGGGGCAATCGGCGAAGAATAGACACCAAGCCCGGCCTCTACTTCATTTGAATCGATCAATTCTGGTGTGGGGGAGGCAGAAAAGGAGCCATAGATGTCAGTATTTCCGGCAAGACCAGTATCAAGTCCAAGGTTAAGGCCTGTCGATGTCATCTCCGGGAACCCGTAAAGCTCAAGCTGGGACATGCTATTACGGTGGTGGCTGGCCAAGATATCGTCGATAGTGACATCATAGTTATTAGTTGCAACATTGACAGCAGGATTGCAGCTGTATGGGCTAGTGTTCTGTGGAGCGAATCTCCTTCTCTGGGGTGCCTGTTTAGATGATCTTGAGATATCACCCTCTTCAAATGGGTTTGGATTGGTCTTGGAGCGGACACGGCCCTTTGGTGCAGTTTCTGGGGCCCGGGCGGGCGATGGGGCATTCTTGACAGTCTCGTCGTCCTTCTCATCTGTGGATTCCTTCTCGCCAGCTGCTGCAGTAACTGAAGATGGTGACTTGACTGAGTCCGATTTCTCCTTCTTTATGATTGGCATAGTCCGCCTCTTTGGCATTGGCGCCCTGGCTGCATCGTCGCTGGAAGCTCCGGTAATCAAGAATCTTGGGAGTGGCAAAGCGGTATCCTTCTCCTTCACAACGACCGGCTCTTTCGACCTGGAGAGAATGGTCTTCTTTTCGGTGGAGTCATCGAGCTGCAAAGTTTTATCGAACGAGGACAGGATCTCCTTCATCGAGGAAACATATGAGGCCGTAACATCTTCGACGTTTGGAGACCTTGTGGATAGTTCATCGTCATCATCGAGAGTCTTTGGAAGCGTCGTTGTCGTCGTCGTCGTCTTTGATGCCGTAACTGTTGTTTTGTTTTCCGTCTTATAAACCACCTCTATCTTTGTATTCGAGACAATTCTTGGAGCAGCAGCGTCTATTGTCTTGTCGTCTTCCTTCGAGATGGAGATCTTGGAAACAGATGCGATCAAATTGTCGATTCCTCCAACCCTATAAGTGAAACCATGCATGTCAGAGATCTGCAGCCAATGTGTTGCGGAATGTGTTGCGGGGTCGTGCAATTGAGCATACGATTTGGGGGTCTTCTTCGAGTCCTCCGGTTTGGCCGGCTTGTCAGGGCCTGTAAAGGAGTTTCTCCGCACCGTCGTCGAACTGCGCCACGGCGGAATTCCAGTCAGCATATTAATAGAATCAGGCAGAAAGCCATGATTTAATTTGATTTGATACGTACGAAGTCTTGACTTCTTCCTTCTTGACAACTGTGGTTCCTGACCTTCGGGAAGACATTTTTGTAGGTGTGATATATAGATGTATAGCAAAATATATAAAAAGAAGACTGTAGGAGTTGAGAGTCTCTGTCTCTATGAGAGAGTCGCTATCAGATTATACTGGAATCCGGCGGATTCGCGGGTGCGCTGGATGATAGCCTCGGAATGTCGGAGCCTAGCCCTTCATCCAATGATAACGATATCCCAGGCACGGTCGTTTAGTTGGATCCAAAAGGGAACAAAGAAATATGTATGCGATATGTTCAAAAAAAAGTTTCGTAAATGTAAAAGGCAGCTATGATATACTGGTCTATTCGACCTGGTCAGAACACTCTGTACTGTATTGCGATTTATTATGCCCTTGAAGAGTGAGAAAAAAGGGAATTGGAAGACGAGATTATCTCAGACTAGAACGAACCCAAGAACACGGAAATAAAATTGAGAAAAGTCCAAGGGGATCGATCAAAAGAAGACGAGATGAGACGAAAGAGAAAGACAAAAACTATGCAGGCTGGTCTCTGAGGTGTTTTTGTGTAGTTTGATGAGGGGCAAAAGTCAGAGGAGCGGCCGGCAGACCCGTGAGATCGGAATGTGGGAGGTCGACCTTCCAAGCAAGGGGGGAGGCAAAAGGACTGGGCCCGGTAACGTAACAGCGATTATTTCGAGGGAAACGAGATAGATTGCTCGGGAAGACGATACGATACGAACGTACTATCGAAGAAGGAAGGAAGAGGATTTTAAAGCAAAAGGAAACACTAACACGGCGCAATCACCAGTCATGCAAGCAAAGACTGAGGTTGTGAAGCCGAAGTGAGAAGAAGAGTGGGAGGGAAAGCAGGTGAGATTCTGCGGGAGGGCAATGGCGAGGAATTAAAAGGGAAGAGGCGCAAGCTGCTGTTTGGGGAAGGCCTTTTTTTAATTTTTTCTTCTTGTCAAGTTGCAGCCCGACCTGGTCCCACGTTTCCGGCCTCTAAGAAACCGTTCCTGCTTGCTGCTGCTTGCTTGCTTTGCTGCTGTTACGCTGCAGCTGCTATGTAGTAATTGGGGGGCACTAAGGGACACTAGCGTGATGATGCCGGAGGCTATTATTGGGGGAGGGATGATGGGGGATGGGGAGGGGGCACAAGATTGCAAGAGAAAAAAAGAGATGATGCTTTTGGCCCAGGACAAGAGAGGATAAGTGGAGCAAAGCATGCACCGAGGTTTGAGGAGAGTGAATTTCATGCACGAGCTCGAACTGAAATAATCTCCAAAAGCAGGAAATGAAAAAAAGAGAAAATAGCAAAAAGATAGAATAGAGTAAAATAAAAATAAATGCAAGGCACAATCGATATTAGATTGTTCGCTTTGCAACCCAATCCGATTTGCTCGGTACATGTCCGTTATTCATAATTCGGTTCATGTAATGTACTAGACTTGCAGTATACTTGGTATACCTGTGCTAGCCCTGTGCCTTGTGCTTGTAACTCTTAGGCCTGTCAATGCAGGGGAGGTACTTGTTCTGGATGGAAGTCCATGTATATTTCCCCCCGAAGGAATCCTTTCGTTATTATTATGATTTTTTCACTCTTTCTGTTTCTCTTTCGCTCTCCGGTTGCAATTAATTACTATGCGTACTTACCTACACAGCTTGAGAGTAAGTAAACTCCGGGAAACCTTTTTCCCCAGTCCGATCAGAACGTATGATTCGGGATTTCGGTATACAGTATTGTTCTGTATATGTGGTTGAATTGAATGGCTGTAAAAAGAAACCCTTTAATCGATCGTCTTCCTTTTTGAAGATTGTCTATTTTTCTGTTTAGATTCTCTTACGATCATCCGAAAATAAAGGATAGGAATGAGGATTGTATTAGACGGGTCTAGACGTTTTGGAATCGAACAGCTCTGGGCTGACGAGGCTCTTATGGGCCCAAAATCGTTGGTGCCGCTGGCGGATTAGGTAGCTGCTTTCACGAATCTAAGTGAGGATTGCGCGGAAGCCAACTGCAAAAGATACCAAGCTGACGAATATGCCACCACCAGACAAGAATAATTAATAATAACAACAGTCGTTTAATAGTCTCTGGGCAGGGACTTTGATTTCAAAGGGAAATTCGGAGAGAAACAAGAGAAAACTAGATTTGAGGATACACAAATGACTCGGCCTGCCACCAAATCAAGGAGTATCAGAACAAAACTCGGATGGAACTCAAATATGTGAACTCCGAAAGGATATGTTCTGGGCCCCAAAGATATCTCTTTTTCAAACGCTTTAGATATTAGACCCTGCTCTGGAGTTAAACCCCCAGTGCGATCACCGGGAAAGCCAAAAAAAGGCTCTTGACAGAGGGACAGAATCAAACAAGCCAGGCCGTACTCATCGTGGTCGTGAACCTGATCATGACCGCCCTGAAGTGCTAAATCGAGATATATGCGCCTTAATCTCCCATAAACTTACCCCATATCAGCATCTATAACCACATCTATAATTGTACTATCCATATCTAAATGTTGGTTCAATCACCTTGCCCGGATGCTTGTAAATATCCACTTGTTCCGTCAGTCATCAAGCAATCATATGCCCCAGCAAAAGCATAGGGCCATGCGTCATTCCACAGTGCAGTGCGATCGATCCCAAAACCCCAAAACCCCAACTATCCCATCAACACAGCCGACACTTAGCGCTTCTACCTGCTCACCACGTCTCCTGGTTCTTTCGCCTCACTCGACTTCATGCAGAAAGAATTGATATGCCGTCGGTAGGAGGCCAGCGACTGCGATCTCACTTTTTTTTTCTCTCTCTCTCTCCCGTCCCAAAGAATACGGGTCTTTTTTGCAGCTTTGTTCTGCAGAACGTAATGATCCAGCGACCAAATGTGTCTGCCTATTGCGTGTGGGTGTGGATTTTCTTAACTTTGCCTACTACACCGTCAAATTCCATATGCTCTTTACCCGTCAAGCCTCCCAAACGTTAAAAAAGATCTAGTCCAATTCACTTCATAATGACAGCCAGAGCAAGCACAAGCAGCTTATGACGAGAAAATTTTAGCTTCAGGCTGCCAGTTTCGAGGAAGGAGGGGTGTGTGGTTTGTATATTTGCTTCTTCGGTACCCTTCTTGACCCTCTCCCCTTTGTTTCGTGGGTGGTTCCGTTGGTCGATGCTTGGCCCAAACCCAACCTCTCACCTCGAAGCTGTTAATTTGGGCGACTGGCCATTAGGCAGCCGTTTTTTTCGCTGTGTGGACAAGTCGTCCATCCCACTGGTCGTTTGTTCATCCCTCTTTTTCGGCCTTTAGCTTTCTCGGCTGGTTGGGTTTGCTTCGAAGGCCCAGGGATAGCCAGCTTGCAGCTGAGCCTCACGGCGCATGCATCCATAATACAGACATATGTATTTACATTACTCCAGACAAATTATACTATCAGTCTCTGGCTACTACCTCTCTCTCCGCTACATAACTCTTTCTGGAAAAATTACATTCGTGATCATGTTTCGTCTATCGACCTTTGCATACACTTTCGTCACGTTCGCCCTCATGCGTCCTGACGTCCCTGTAAGGCATCGAACTTGATCATCATTAACTTTGCCCCGCCGAGGCCGCGAGGGTCCATGGAAAGTGCCACCACACACACATTTCGACCGTTAAAACCGGCGACTCGAAGGAGAAAAGGAAGGAATCTGTCGTACCAGCATTGCAAAAATAAGAGTTCGTACAGAAGAGAACCCCTATGAATCCCACAAGTAAAGAAGATAGAGCTACACCCAACATCATGAAACTCCAACAAGAGTCCGTCATGGTATCCATGTTACTCCTACCCACAGGAGCGTGGGAATCGATCCCCCCCCAAAAAAAAAAAAAAAAAAAAAAAAATCCTATAGTAATCTTTCGACCATCTAGACGCTATCCTACGTGGGACAAGCGTTACACATGGACCTGTTCACCATCCATCTACCCGTCTCCTCTTGCAGGTACCATTCGGATACTCCTACGGTCGGCGCACCATCGCGTGATTCTGATGTATCTTTCTCCTTCTTGACTCTAATCAAAATGGCGGTCTGTGTACATACCTTCACCTATTCAAAAAAATATGGAACCCGAATGAATCCATCGAATGTGGAGTACTGAGGGGCTGTTTTTTTCCTAAAACCCCGTTGCGCCCGATGATATGGGTTACCTAGCTGTGCGATTCCGAATAAGGAAGTAGTAAGAATTTCTATTCGTCTGATATCACAGCCGCGTGGTCGAGGGGTCGAGAAAAGGGTAATCGGTCAAGCTGGCTAACCATATCATATGACCCTTGTATTATTATCAAAAAGTTGCTTGCTTCTGCGACCTCAAGCAGCCAAGCGTTAAGTTACGAGGTAGCTTGTCGATAGCTCACATAAGGGAAAAAACAAAATGTCTTATATGACTAGTACCCCAACCTATGGCTGGACATTACTAATGCTTCAAGGCCAGGGCTCGATAACCGGTATCCCCATGAGTGACTTTGTGGATGAAAACGAAGAACAGGCCAGGGGCCGTTAAACGTTGATGCTTGTTGAGCTTTCACATATCAGTCTATGCAACAACAAAAAAACGAGGTGCCTGAATATGGAAGCTGCCTAAGATCGGTTCCGAATCCGCAGGGTCATTAATCTCGTCACCGGTTGGGTATCATATGTGTCAGTCGTCTGTAGCAAGCAAAAAGTTAATACCCAGCTCTTGGTAGTTTGGAAAAATGGTCCAACGAGCTTTGACATATTAGTTTCGATCCGTGCATATCGGAATGTCTTGCCATTTATTCCACTACATCTCGGTATGTGCAACAACCTTGCAGCTGCGACATTTTGCGAAAGGAAGAAAGAAAAGCCCCGGTTAACGTTTCCCTTTCGTTTATAATGATTCACAAGGGGCTTCTATGCAGTGACCCAGTATAAGCATTTGAGGCTGCAGCGCCATCAAACGCCATTCATCTGCACCTTTTTTTTTTGTCAGGCCGGTGCTAACCATTGTGGTCACTGGATTAACCCTTCAGGATCAGGTCAATTCAAAAGCGACACAATCACTTAAAGACACTATCCCGGATCCGATCGTCGAGGTTATTCCAAATTTAATATACAACCACATACTAAATCCACTCCGTCTACGGAGCTTAAGCTCCAAACCGATGTCATGCGGGGGTGGCGAATCTACCCTTCGTGATTCGACAATCGGGTACAAGGCCCTAAAAACGATACCTAACAGGAACGCCTTCTCACTACTTATTTAATTTCCAGGCAAAGTTACCTAAAACATGTATATTTAAATAATGATAACCAGGTCTCCAAGGGGTTTGAAACGTTCAAACAAGCTGTTGGAGGCGCGAGTCACTCAATGGGAGGGATCTCGTGAGGCAAACTGGAGCTTCACGTGGGAAATAATCTTTTAGGGGCGAGCTAACTCAGGTCGAAGGCGGTAGATGATATTCGGATCTACCATTGTCCTTGCGGCAATACTACGACATTCTAGCTTCATAGCTCCATGTGTAGTATCGTTGAGCTGGTCAACCTACGGGAGGCAGGGATGAGCTATTCCCTAAGGGTATTCGCGGGTCCTATGTGGTACTCACGGGAAAGGCATGGAATACCAGAACCGTATATTGTGGATCTTTCCCATGAAGCTTCGAAGGCAGCAACAAAAAGGCAGCTTATCGCCGTTTTCTCGGTATGATGTCGGTCGTAGCAGCGCTATCCACTGCATGCATCATTTATATCTCCACACAAGAAGGGAAGAAGGAGAAGGGGGTATACTATCAGCCTTGCGCTATTAATACTGTAAGATCGTCGAATTATAGCTTAGAGCGCTTCTAGAAATGAAAAAAAAAAAAAAAATTAAAAAAAAAAAAAGCGAGAAGACATTACTCCACACGATAGGTGCACAATCCCGCAGGCACCTGCAGGTGATCTTGATCCCATTCCATGGGCGTTCTGGTTGAGGGTTTTTTTCTTTCTATTCTCTGTCTGAAACCTCTTTCGGGTATCGGCTGGTGCTGCCCTGTCAGTGGCCTGCGGTAAAGCTGGTAGTTTGTACTGCAACTGGCATGATACGGGTGGCTGGATGCAATTTCGATGCAAGTATCCGCTTTATGGCTTCCCCTACGTATACCCAGCTTCGTACGACACTACGGGATCAATTGTGGTCGCTTGGCTGTTACCCCAGTTGTCCGTTTCACAAAGGGGGGGGGGGGTCATTTACCTGGTGAGGTTTCGATGATATGATTGTTCGACGTTTAACGTTCTATCGAATGCGAAGAGGGTCTCGTTGTACGTTACGACTTCGCCTCTTTGTCCCTGCATGGGTTTCTGGGTTTAAGAATATCTCGCGGATAACTTCGGCGCAAAAAACAACGATATCACGACGATGAGATACACCTCGCGTCGTGAAACTCAAGGCGGCAATATAATACTGATACGATAGCTCAGTATTGGAAAATATGGTATCAAGTTCTCAAGCCATTATTGCCCTTCACAAAACAACCTAAGCTTGTTCACTCAATCTCCCCTCGAAAGGGTGGAAAATCTGCCGTTCTGCACGTCATGCCAGTCAAACATCGCAATCTTCGGGCCCGAACAGAGCCGCAAACAGGCAGCCCACGAATATCAAAAATGGAGTAACGTTAGGCAAATAACAAGCACAGCCACTAGACGGTTGTGCATCCATCATTAAAGCCGGAAAACACCTAATGAACAAGCAATAGTAGTATTCAAGGAAGTAACGAATAAGGCCCTCCATCTACTCCAGTAGTCACTGGAAAATTCGGGGGCCTTGTCGACTATTCGAAAGCGAGGCGAACCACTGCAGACGTAACCCCATCCGCGTAGTTATAGTTAGACGAGCTGAGACTTTCGATTCGGGAGTCTACCCGTCTTTGACGCAAGAAGATGGTAATCGATGCAGGGTCGAGTGCACATGGGAATAATTGAATCCTGACGGGCGGTAGCGGCCGACTGGATATGCATGAATTTTGTAAATTTGGCGATGATTATGGCATTGTGCCCAAACTGGCCAAAAAGGTCCCGATTTAAAATCTTGGGAAAGGTTTCGGCTGACGTTTCGAATTTAGTTTAGCTCTCGCACCGTCGTCGCCGTAAGCTCCGAATGCAACAAAAACAACACAGTAGTGGGCTAGGCTGGTCTCATAATAGCGTCGTAAAAGGTCGTAGCGATAAAAAAGAACTACATTGGGCATAATTGCCATGAGATGTATACCCTGTACATATATGCGTACGTATATGTGATGAAATATTATTAGACAATATTGGAAAACAGGACCCAAAAGCACAAAAGGAAAATAAAATAAAGGAATGCTCGCAAATGATATGTACGTGAAAGGTAGCTTATATATGAGCCTATGGTATCAATTCGACTTTGATATTACCAATTTCGTATGTCATAGAAGCATACCAAGTGTTCGTGAGATTAATCTCTAGCCTGCTTTGCCCAGGACCTGCGGTAAACGGATTTGACTCGTTAAACTGGGCTGTGCTGCCCGAACGTCTACTGATCACGTAAGCACCGTTTACGAACAGGTTACAATAACAGTTGTTGTTCCCGTCCCGAAATCTGCCAGATATAGAGAGCCTATACTGTTTTCCTGGAATAGTATTGAGGTTCTGCGTAAAAGTGAGGCCAGCATAGGGGTTACCGGCTCGTACGGCAGCCACAGCTTTGAATGAAGCCCCGAATAAGCCTGGCTGCTCGATAGTTGCTGTTCCTTGTGCCTGGTTGACTTCCCAACCGGTAAAGTTATTCCGAGAAAAGTCGCCATTCTGGACCAAATTAGTGATTACAAGGGCCTGGATTGTAAAGTTTGTCTGGGTCTGCTTAACGATCATCCCGCTAGGTATAGTTTTTAAGGTAACTGTTGCAACAAATGCATCACCAGTGTTCACTGTGGTCTTCAAAGTTGCTTGAACCTTAAACTTTCCTGGAGATACCACGGCGCCTGTCGTAGTGTCAATCGTTTCCAGTATCCTTCCATCCGCGGATTTTATTCGAACATCGAATTCTCCTGCTGAGTTTCCTTGGCCATCCCATTGAAACGTTGCAGAGTTCCCAAAGGATGTTGCAGTTAAGTTGGTGGGACTGGCCGCAAAAGTAATCGATTGCAAAGAGGCTGTTTCTGTGGACTCCTTTGAAGATGTGCCGCTTAATGGGGTTTGTTTGCAATATGCACGAATGGGCTCCATGGCCGGTACTCCAGATACTTGTAGGTCTGTAACAGATATACGTGATTCTGTAGGAGCTGCTATCGAGCCTATGCGAAGCTCCTGCTTGTAGACGTTGATTTGCTTGTAAGCATCAGATGATGGTCGAAGCTGTAGCTGATAGGTTCCAACTTCACGGCCAGTGACGCGAACAAGACATTGTTGTGACCCATCGGCCTGGATTGGCAAGAGCGATAAGTCCACATTAGCTGGGGCGGCTAACGTAGCCCTTACCGTCTCGCTCACGTTCCAGGAACCGGTAATCGTGACATTGCGGACAGTCACGGAGCCGCGTACAAAGATCCAAACTGATGGCGTGGTCTTAAATTTATCACTGCTAGCGACAAACGTCGCGCGGCGATCCGTTGTGTTAGACTTCAAGGCACTGTCATCGCTGCTGTTATTGTTCGGGCTGGCGATGATATCCCACGTAACACCTTCGAAATCAGTGAATGTTCCTCCGCTTTGTGTTTTAGGTAGGACGTTGGACCAGTCAATATTGATCGTGCTAGAGTTACTGTTCGCAGGATTTGGAACGCTAAAAACAACTGTTGGCTTGCCGGATAATGCCAGATAAGTTTGGATTTTTTGCTTCAGCAGTTCTAGTGCTGCTTGAGCATCTTCAGCGCGCTTACGTGCAGCTGCACGGCGCTCCTCGAGTTGAGTCTTCTGGCTGTCGGATATTTTTGAAAGCACACTGATCAAAGTAACTCCAACGCCGAAAACAATACCTGCTGCGATACCTCCTGCCGATTCAGCTGCCCCAATAGCTGTTCCTAATATGCTCAATAGGCTTCCAAAACCTGAACCGCCCCCGCTTCCGCCTCCGCCTCCTCCAGTTGTGTCAACGTTGGTGTTCTTCACTGTATCTGAATTGCTCTTAATATCTTTTTCGGCATCATCCACAAGCTGGTTACCTCGATCGACTATCTTTGGATCTCTGACTCCTCGACAGATGAGAGATGTGATAGCTTCGGCACCGAGCTTTTCGACGGCCATCATTGCAAACAGTTCGCCCAGAGCAACGGGGTCATCGAGCAAAGCAGTGGCGATATTCGGCACATTCTGTTTGATAAAGTTAAGGATCATCTGGTCAAAGTCCGACAAAGTAAAAGGCCCAACGATGTCTATGGGCACCTTGAGAAACTGGTTCGTTATGATCTTCTTGCCAAGAACAGAGATAGTGTACGACCAGTCCACTTCGAATGTAAAACATGGCTTTCCGTCCTTCTGCTTCTTTTGGTTTTTGGGCAAACTAAATTTGTAGTCGAATTTTCCTTTGACAGCCTGGTTCCAGACAAAGTTGACAATCTTTCCACAAGCGCCCTTGTTCTGAGAAATATTTTCGATTTCTTTTGCTAAATTCTGTAGGTCGTCAATAGTCTTTGTGAATTCCCACCCGGTGATGCTGAAACTCCCATCTTGGTATATAATTTTAAGTTGATTTCCGATAAGATCGTTGGCATTGCTGTCCTTTCGTTGAATCGTCCCCTCAAAACGGCTAGACTGCGCACTGGCCGCTGGTATGTACTTCAGTTCAACAGTGATATCCTTGGCTCCAAAAAATTCGAGGCCTGAGCTTATTGAATAAGCCTATTGGTGTAGATATTAGTACTTGTATATTTTCCAGCTAACAAGTTGTCCATTGGGAGATGTAATATTTACCTTTTTACTTTGCGTAGTATCAATAGTCAATGTGACACCGGACAGTTTCATGAACTCAAGGTCAATAATTTGATCATATTTCCCCGAAATAATTATTCCGCTTCGAGATATAACAGCACTTGTCTGTAATCTCTTCTCAAAGCCGATTTCAAGGTCCCCACTCACACAGAACCCAGATTTATATGTTCTATAGACCTTAGTGCCATTGGTGGCCTTCATAGGAGCGTCCACTGGCTGTGCACCAGGAACATAGGTTAGGGAAACATTGTAAAATGTTATTATGTTAAAATCGCTGGGCCATTGTCCTGCAGTTGTATCTCCGGGCTGTATGATCTGGGAGAATATCTTCGATATGGTAACAGGGTCTGTGAAGTCGACGGATGCAGCAACTGGTGTTCCATCCTTGAAGAGAATCGTGCCTTTAACACCAGTTTCTCCGCCAGCTGGAAGGCTCTGGCCTCCGAATCTTACTCCGCCAGATATAGCGTAGAAGCGCTCAACACTGCCAGCTGTGTTTTTGCTGATATCACCTGAAAATCCGATGGAGACAAGTTCCACGTTGAACATCCGAGTAAATGGCGCTCGGATCGAAACTGTAGTTGTAATCACAGCATCAAAAGACACGCTACCTTTCTGTGTCGTCATTGTTGTAGATAACAGAAGTGGCGTACTTGTTACTCCCTCTATTTTAACATTCGCAGCCAACGTGACGACCGCCGGCTGCAATTGTGAACTGCCAGAAACCACCTTGGTGAAAGCAGGCTTATAAGCTCCAATGGCATCCGAAATCGTTACTGAGCCACCCAGCAAACTCAACGGGCTCAACAATTTAATGGCATATACTGCTTCACCTTTGCCTATCTGGGCGTAGAGTAGCAATTTCACCGTATTACTCGGTTGAACTAACATACCAAGTGCATTTGATAGCTCACGATCCCCGCCGAACTGAAGCTCGCCAAACAGCCATGCTCCATCTACAAGGGCCGTAGATGGTGGTGCCCCTAACAGAACCTCGTTTGTTGAAGTGAGAGCGACCCGAGTATCCGCAAACTCTGTTTTTCCAACCATCAATTGGTCCATTTCCGCCAGGTCGGTTGTAAACTCCCCGACGTTTCCCCCGAGGGCTACAACTTGAATAGCGCAGCGCGAAATACTAAAGTCTAGCGCAATCGTGTTTTGTAAATCGGGCCATATCTTAGTTAGGTCTGCACTTGAGGATAGACATAGACAATAGCCCCGTGTCTTTGGTGATTGATTCAATCTTGGTTTCGAAAAGAATGCCAGGCGATACGTGGAGTTCTCAGCTTGACCTGCTAGTAGGTATTTAGAACCCGTCCAGTCTACTAGTAGGACTATTCCGGTGGTACTAAGATTTGTAGTTGATAAACTCGGTGGGGATACATCTTTCCAACTTGTTGAAACGGAGCCGCTGATCATGCTTTCAATGTCTGTGCTGGCTGTATTTGTACCTGCAGCAACAGCTGTGCCGGTCTTTTCCAATTTCGCGATCAAAACAGTATTTGAGGCTGTGCTGATAGAAAGATACGCCCTAGCCGTGTCTACGGAACGGAAATTGTTGAACTTTAAGGAGCCAGTAACCCCAACGTCGACATTCGTTTTCGTGTCAGTGGAAGCCGATTTCCATGCTTTCAAAGAAATCCCGACCCGTTCCAGCTGTATACGTGTTTCTCCGATAGCGGGTGGGGTCCACGGAGCTTGACCGACTGCCTGCAGTTCGATTGATTTCCCTTTAACCAGCTTTGCATCTAATTCTAAGAGCGGGATTGTGCTTGGTACGTTGATGGTGCTAGGGATTTTATATGTTGTTGTGGGGAGAAACTTATTGAGGACATCTTTATATTCGATTGGGGTTTCAGCATTCCCAATAATCAGCTTTCCTTGGTATATATCTTCATTATTACTGCCTTTGGTATATTCAACTCGGATATCAGTTCGTGTATAGTCTGACCCTTGTTGGGTGTTACTACCCTGACATCGTAGATAGGCGTATACTGAACCCGTTGACTTTTTATCGGCCTCATAGTGCCAATGAATACCAACATAAAGGAGTTCAATCTTGATACTCTGATCGATGTCCAGAATGCTGATTTTCTGATCGGATACAACATCAGCATCAAGGACAAGAAGACCAGTCTTCGCATTTGGAGTAGATGTGGTTTTGATCCCGATGGTACCAGAAATATTAGAAAGGTTTGGTACAGTAAATGCCTTGACCTCCGAAGGTAGAGTGTAAGTTGGTTCTGAAACATTTGTGGTGGATGCCAGCTTCGAGATAGCAAGGGGTTGATCTTTTGTTGGCTCCATAGTAAACTTCACAGAGCTTGGGTCTGACTGGCTGTATGCAAGTGCAATTGCGACTGGTACATCAGCGCACTGCACGATGCCCTTGATTGCTGTTGTCACCGTTCGTTTTTGATTTATTGTCTGCCAATTGAGCTCTAGCGAGAGGCTTTTGACTGTGAATGGCTGCAAAACGAGACTAGCGCCAGCTTGATATTGAATTGATATCGTTTGGATCGTGTACCCAGTGCCGGTGGTCTGTTGTCCAGTGCTAGTACTTGCCCCAAAGATAAGACGAAGTGCCAAACTCTGGCCATCCGCGAATGCAGGCGCCCCACTGGGTGTCAGACTTTCAAGGCTTTGACCTGTGAGCTCTCGAACCACATTTAGGACATCTGCCTTGTTGGCTGTTAAGTCCAATGTGAAGGACTTTTCGCTATATTTCTTCATGAAAGTGATGACTGCTTCAAGGTTAACACTGGATCCAATCGCCACAACGGTGGAAGCAGTGACTAAAATCTCTCGGCTACTGCTGCGTGGTGACTTTACTGACACAATCAGTCGGCATTTCGTGAATTTTAGCTTGTCTTGTATGACTACCCATGGCTGCTCGGATGTTATGGAAAAGTCGATCTTAGACACACTCCAAGTGCTTGATGTCTGGGATTTCACAACGTCCATTACGCAGCCGGCTGATAAAGAGCTCAGGACTTGAGTAGGTCGGATTGGAAATTCCTTGTCTACGGTATCATCGGACAGCTCTCCAGCCTCAATTGCCTTGCCACCCAGAGCCGGTAGGGTCATCAAGCCTGACGGGGATACCGGTAAGGTTTGCTTATCTTCCTGGGATAGATCCTCAGTAAGACCGGCGTCAGCGGCCAGTCTCACTGAGAAACCTCCTACTGCACCACGGGTTGCGAAGAGCGCAATAAGAGCCAATCTATACGCTTGTCCTGATATCGAGGCATTCAAAATTCCTTTCACTCGTATGCTGGTGGATGAAGATGTCTGCGTGGTACTATCCGCTGGTATGACCCGTGCTTGCATTAACAGCTCTTTGAGGACAAGATCGGGAACAATTGTCCATTCCCCAGACATAACAAGAGAAACCGTTGCAAAACGTAACTTTGTGCTATAGTTTGCCTTTTTCCCTTGGGCAGCGGCGAGCTTGGTCTGGCTGAGTCGCATGCTAACAGAAGCAGAAACTGATTTAAACATTGTAGAAGGATTTTGCTGATTTGGTAGTATTGAGCTCAACTCCCAGCCAGTAGTTTCGGGCTTGAATTCTTGTAGCGAAGGATCGTTGAACAGACTTTCAGGTGCTATACCCAAAGTTGGACTCGCACCAACAGTTACAGACAAGTAGAGTAGGAATTCGCCTGCAGCTGCATCCTTCATGCCTGCAATGATGCCATAAACTTCGGTATTGTTTGAAATCTTTAACTTTCCATATGCGAGGCCTTTCATGGAACCAATTTGGCCAGTTTGTTTAGGAGGCTCGTAGGTAAAAGAAATACCCATACCAGAAAGTTTTAAGCTGTTCGTGAGCTTCCATTCGTATTTGTCCGCGAATTTTGCAGAAAACGCCAGAGACTTGAGCTTAGAGTCTTTAATCGAGAAGGTAAATTGACGGTCTTGACCCATACCAGGTCTTCTGGTCCATTGCATATTGATCGGGCAAGAACTTGGCGCGTTGGTTGCGACTAACTGTGTCGTAAAGTCTTGAAGTTCTGGTGAGGTAGCTGTGGCTTCTTCACCCGTTGAGGTGCTCCCGCCGAGAACTGTACGAGAAATCAAAGTCGTAAGAGGTAATATCTCGCCGTCTTTCAGAGCACAGCCTATGGTGGTTACCGCCTGTTTCGAATCATAAGTAGCAAAGGTTATAAGCTCTGCTTGTGCGACAAGCAAAGTACCAGAAATGTAACCTTGGTAAACCAACTGCTTTGCATCTTTTGGTGAATCCTTTTGGAGTTGAAGTTTACCAAGTTGACCCAGAGCTGCATCCTTGGAGAAAGACTTCGTTCCATCCCTTGCAGCCATAACGAAGAATTTGATATTGGTCAAGGTTATTAGTGATATCGGCTGCCATTTCAATTCCCAGTCGAGTGCAGTACGGGCATAATCTAGTTGCCAGCCGGTAGATACCTTTTGAAGGACTACCAGTGTTTGCGATTTGACTGGGCTACTCTTCGGGTAGGAAAAGTCTGGTGGCAGAGCAAGCGCAGTATCAGAACTGGCAGAAATACTATCGCCGGCAAGAACGTCCATAACCCGTTTTGAATTAACAAGTGGCGATATGCTGACATCGCAGGTAAGGGCTAGGGAGACAACGCTGCTTTCAATAGTCAGACGAGCCGAGGCAGTGAACTTAGTGTCTGTGCCAGCTTGAAATTGACCACTGGCTGCGATATACGCATCGAACGGCCCGGAAGTACCCTTTCTCGCGAAAATCAAAGATATATTTGCCCGCTTCAAGCTTAATTTGGAAGGAATAATCTGCCAGTCGGCATTCTTACCCAACGAGACTTCGAGCCCTCTAAAAAGATACTTCTTACCACTGCTTGAATATGTAATCTTGAGGGAGGCAGAAGCGGCAAAAGCTGAATCAGCAGCTGACTCTGTGCTCTGGAGCAAGTTGTTGCCAACTGATACGATATCTATCCAGAAGTATACATGTAAGTAGGCTCCTATAAGGGGTAGTAGAGGTATGACTGTCATAGCATTTTGACGTACCATATTGAGCGGCTTGTTTAAGCTGCTGAAGTAGGTCTGGTGTTGGTATAGCGTCGAACAGACTTGCGGTTTTCAAGGATAGGACAAAATCTACATCCTGATTTTGTTCAAGCGTTGGTATGAGGCCAGATACATATATATTGATGTCCCCAATCTTGATGTACGAATCAAGTTGGAACCCCAGAACGACTGCGGCGCACCGATTAATTAGTTGAGAAGACTCTCTTTAGTTATCGAGGTGGTAAAACAATCACCTGGTCGGTCTTTCCATTTTTTAATGGACGCCTTCAATCCTACACTTTCTAGAGTAAAGCCCGGGAGGATTTCCCATGACCCAGCCACAGATACCGAGGCTTGAGCCTCAAAACTATAACTGAAGTTGCTAGGAAACTGAAGATCTGTCTGAAGACTAGATAAAACATATCCCACTCCTTGATCAATCTTGTTCACACCAGTAGTAGTCTTCGTACTAACCGTAGAAGACGAATTACCCGACGGTGCGTTCTGGGCATTTTGCCCCGTCGAACTCTGGCTAGTAGGGCCGGTGGTAGTGACAGCTGGTGATAGATTTGCTGACATGATAAAAGAAGCCGATTAATGGAATCCGAACTGAAATAATAATATCAGAGAAAAAGAGTTCTCAAACTCCTATTCAATTTTATATTGTTAGAAGCGTCTGGAGGTTGAACGATTGGATTCTTTCTAAATAAATCTGAAGATATCGCTTTTGTGAAATAAGCGTCCACTGCTCGGTTATACAATATGACCATGAGTGATTATCTGGAATTGCATTGGAGACTTCGAAGTACTAGTAGCTAGTTCAATTGAGGGCCTTATTGATACTGCAATGTGGTAATATATATGTACACTACCTATCTGCCCAAGCTCTGAACTGATTATCTAAATAAATATATCTACCTTGTGCATGAACTAATAAGTCTGTAAGCTTTCGCAAGCGCGAATTAATTAGCATCGGCTTTTTTCTCCTCTGCCTACTCCGAAGATTTCAGCACGGACTGCTCTCATGATCTCTTTGAAGTTAGACTGATTTCAACAACATGCATATGGCTTTCTGCAGAATGGTAGATTCAGGAATTGCCACTTCTTCACATTTTCAGCTCTCCGGCTGCGACTGCGACCTGCAGGAAGTATCTGCACGAAGAGCTTAACTCAAAACGTGAATGCATTATATTACGCTAACTTATCGATAATCCTAAGCTGAGCGGGAAGAACTGCTTTTGGTTCCTGCTTTGGTTAGCAGTTTCTCTTTTATGGTCAAGTAGGCTGTTATGATTGGTTATAAACCCCTAGGTGGGTCATTTTCATTCATGGGCTTGGCTTAGTCATCAAACAACCCCCCATTTTGCAGACGTTGCAAATGCAATTTTCGCCCTTCAGCTGCAGCTGAATCCAGCGAATTTAAGTTTCAAGAAGATCTAGAACACAATGTACGAATCCTAAAGTCTACGCGCGAAACTAATGGCTTTGTTGAGGATGTTGACATATCCTTTTTAGCCAATCGGGTGTGAAGCTGAACGCGAACATACAATTTTAAGATCTTAAGACGGATAATATATTGTGGCCACATGTGGGTCTGGCCAAATTCGGCCAATGCACCTCTGCATATCTTGGACATTTTAAGCTTTTAAACTTTGAATGTCGGTGGCTAACTTGATACACATGGCTCTGTGATCATATGTATGTATGTACGTGCCATTTTACTATTGGGCATGGAATTGATTTCAGCTGAAACTTTGTATGGCTATCGTGATATCGGTGATCTTATTGCATACCTAGGTAAATGCTTGCATATCAAGCCATTCAGCCAGCCATGGCCAGCTGAGCTGAGCTCTGGCTCCCTATCTGGAAATACGCGACAGGTTTGATCATTAGGGCGGGGATTAGTACTATGGTACAGGCGTAGTAATGAGGTAAATAAATAACATTGGTCGAATTGACATGAATCCCGGAATATATACCGAGGTTCTAGCCTTTGCGACACCATTGTCACACAGTCCGACAACTTCATATATGCCAAAATTGACGAATTAATTGAATTTCAATTAATTTAGAAATTACATTCTGCGCATTTCTCAGCTCCAAGATTTTGCAGGAGCCCTCATCCCTTCTTTCTAGATATTAAGCTCTCTACTAACCCTAGCCATCACGAACTTAAGGGTTTAAAACTGCCCCCCTCTTATTCGAATTTAAGAAATTTTAACTATAAACAAGAAGATACAGCCCTAAAGTCAATCGAACGATATCAAGTTTATATTAAGCTGCAAGAGAGTATCGAATTAATGGCCAACAATTCCATTAGCAGAGCGACGAATGGCCTTTCTGCGGTAGTGTACGAAGACAATGTTGGACTTCGGCAAGATGAAATTAATAAACCCCAACCTGACACCCCAAAGGTACCTCTCGTTTGGCATATGCACCCCAATAGCGCCAATAACTTACGCAATAAATTTGAATGTGTGTCACTAACTATTTTGTATTGCATCACTATGGCACAAAGATTTTCGCTCAAGTCACCGTTATAGATGGAGGTAAGCCAGGATATCTACGAAAATGCTTGCAATTACCTAGTTGCAGCTTCGCCACTTCAATAGTTCTCACGCATGTATATATGCATGTGGATACATTCCGAAATAAGAATTGACTGATTTAATTTGGGTAGGGGTTGGTGATTGTAATATTGTGGACCTCTGTCAATACCCGAAAGAGCAAGCCGGGACCAGAAGAGAGCCCCAATGGCGTCGTTTACTGGTCGATACAGGCTTTCCGAAAGCCGATGGAGTAGTCGCCGGTGCTATTCTTGCAGCGCTGCAGAAACGTGCTCTTCCGGTCCCACGTTCTGCACAAAATCTTGTCGTACCCCCGCTATCCCAGATACAGGTACACACCGACTCATTAATACTCCTTAACGCGCAGGTTTCAAGCTTGCGTGAATAAAAAAGCAACCTGAATTGCTCCCTGATGACTATATTTATTTCATGGCATTACGAGCAAAACTATAACTATATTCTTATGACATTTAAGCTGACATTAACTGTAATTGCCTAGATAAGTCACTTTGATCAAGATCACATCGGAAATGCCGGTCCAGCAATCAAACTCATGAAAGATGAGGGTTTATTCGAGAAATGGACCCAAGAGGAGCGTAATGAAGGTCGCGGTTACATTTGCGAGGCTCTGTACTCTCAAGTACCGGGAGCGTTTCCAGATTTGGTGGCAAAGTTCAAGTCAGCAGAAGCAGACAGTGATACCGATATAAGTATAATCCGCCCAAAATTTGAAATCGTGGGACTACGAGCCTGGGTAGAGCAACTCCACGAGATTGGAATAACGCCCGACTTTCAGTTCGTGCTCAGTGATAATTTAAAGGGTATTATATACCATCCAAGTCAGCAGTTAAACGAGTTTACGGTAGTCCTGGACTGGTCTGCAGACCTCATCAAAAAACTACTCGAAACGGTGAGAGATGGGGATGATAATTGGTACGAGACTCACAAAGATAGTGCAAACTTTAAATTTGGAATCGGGCTCTATGTCCAAGACCAAGTTAATTGGAAAATAAATGAAAATCGTGGTACGGACAATTCCCAAGAATTTACTTTTAAATTCAACGCGTGGAAAGTTTTATCGTGGACACTATATCAGTGGGCAGAGGATTCTCTAGAGTTTCAGGATCTCATAATCCAGGAAGGCTTTGAGGATGCATGTGAGTAAACACGCGGTCAACTTTCCCTTTACACTAGAGACTGGAAAATTGTCAATCACTAACTGCGGCAAATACCATGATACAGTCCAAGAACTCTACGACATGTTCATTTATCGCAAAGATCCGCCTTGGAGAATCGATGAGCCAACCCAGCCAGCCTATAAAAAATACCTTGCTGAGATGAAGGATCAACTGTGGTATGCCCGGGCATATTTTAAAGCTACTGATCCTACGATTGGTAAGTGAAAAATTCAGGGTTGTAAATGACTAAATGAAGGCAACACGATGGATGTACGTGGCTCACTAATAGCGCGGTTAAATAGAAAACAAGCAGGAATGGGGTGTTGCGGAAGTTGCAGGGACAGGCCCGCTTGGTCAGATAGGCCGGCTAGATAGAATAGTCTCTCAAGTCACATTAGCCCCCCCTAGAAAAGTTGTTCGCGATTTGAGCAAGTATCTAGTAGCTGAGGCTCTTGGCGAGGGTAATAAAGTAGGTGGCAGGGATATCGAGAACGACATAGAAGAGATGGTCTTGAATCGCGCCTCTGTGGTTACATCCTTTGTCCGTGCTGATCTTGGATTAAAGATGCTTTTCACGGGAGACGCTTACGATCAAAGTTGTGACTTACAAAACACAATTGCAGGGTGGAATGAGATTCAAAACGTATACCCCATAACAGTTGATGTACTAAAGGTAAGGAGCCCCCACTAATCTGGTATCCTTTCAGGTTTCTTTCGAGAACCCAAGCATGGAAATGGCTAACGTAGTTTCGCAATTGGGGTATACTATTGTCTAGATACCACATCACGGTTCCAATGTCACCGCAACTTCGGACTTTTACGAGCAAGTTCGTGCTGAAGTATACCTAGTTTGTGCATCACATACCGTCCATGGCAATCCAAAGCTATCAACCCTTAAAACAATTATAGAAGGGTTCTCGGGGAAAACTGTAAGTAACAATATATACGTCTTAGCCCTTAGGCGTATGCCGTAACTTAAGAGACTTTTGCTCATACATTACCGTATCTCGTCACTCCTTTAGAGACCAAGCCAGCTCCCTTTTCGTATTTTCTTTTCCGATCCTGATGCCCTTGTGGATTACGCAAAAAACAAGAGTGCGGTCAAAGCAATCACCCAATATGCTGATTATCAACCAAATAACAGTCTAAAGTATGAAATGTGGAAGCTAAGGTCTGGTAGTAATGTTGAGAATAAGCCGCCGAATCGCGCGGGAAATATCTATCCAAAAAATACAGCTTGGGGCTCGATCGTTTTCTACCGTGACCAACAGACCGGGCATTTAGGTGAAACTTTCGATGTTACGGAATGGGAACGATGTCTTCCATTTCCATAGCTGCAGTATGGCTTACGGTATCATGCTGAATCTATATCTAGTCAAAGATATTTAGGTATGCTGAGAGGCAGCCTTTTGAAAGTGCCAACTCAAGTACTTAATTAAGCATGTATATACTCGTCCCATAAATATCAAATTGTGTTGCAGTAAACCTACATATTCACGAAAATGACTGAGTATAATTGACTATAGCTGGTTTCGCTGACTATAGCTAATTTTCATTCTGTCAGCAAAAGCGGTGATACTTTAACAATATGTGAGGTCACCTACTAGTACTGGCTAGCCGAACCCGTGCATCTGGTATTAGAAGAGAGGCGGAAAACACCTCAAGTCGGCACATACGGCAGCGGTATTATATGTATATCATGCCAGCTCATATTGAGCAAAGTTGTGTCCCAAGTACCAGTTTGTAACGGATATCCATACATACCTCCCAGCGTGTTAATTTGTGCGTGTTGCACATGTTGCAATTCCCATTCAGCCTTTATAGCCAAACTGTTGAAATCTAGCTATGCGCTTGTAGATTGATAACTTGATTATTTTCTCAAACCGCAGTATAACTTCGGTCCTGTCTATTATATATAAGAAGATAATTAATATTTTTTTAATAAAAATTTAATTTTTTGCAGAATTTTTATTCTGATTGATAAACTTTTATAAATATGAAATTAGTGATTATATACTATTGGATTTATTGTATGAAGTTTATAATAATAGTTAATAATCTTTATATTTTAACACTTTTATTAAGCTAAACTATTTTAATTTTATATATTAATTAATTTTTTTACTAGTTTTAATTTTATATTTTTAAATTAATTTTTAATTAATTTAAAGTATTAATCTAAAGGGGAGTCTTCTAAAAAAGTATATAAATAATTTTCTACTAAACCAAATTTAATTTTTTTTTTTTTTTTTTATAATTTTATTAATTAATTAATTATTAATTTTTTTAAATAATTAAATATATTTTTGGTGATTGTATATTTATTTAATTATATATTAAATATTATTAAAATTTTTAAATAATTTAAAACAATTTTTTTACATATATGTTAATTGTATAATTATTCTACTACAAAGATAATACTATTTAAATGTTTTAAATTAATCTTTAAAATTTTTAATATTAAAAAAACAAAGAAATTTATTTTATACTAAAAATTAATTTATTAATTAAAATATAAATTTAATAAAAAAAAATTTAAATTATTGTTTTAAATAAAAAATTATTTTCAAATATATTTTTATAAAAATATTTTTTATAATTAATTATATTAATAATTATATAACACATTTATTAAACAAAATAAATAATTAAGTTCATTTTTCAATTAATTAATTTATTAATTATTTTTCTAATTTAATTAATTTAAATAATAAAATTAAAAATTATTATTATTTATTAAATTTATTTTAAAAATAAAAATTTTTTTAATTTATATAAAAATTTTTTTAAAAAAAATAATAAAATTTATAATAATTATATTTATAATTATAAAATATATAATAATATAGTTATTTAAATTTATTTTTATCCTAAATTAAAAAAATTTTATTATATTTAAAAAATAAAAAATTTAATTAAATAATTATCTAAATATAATAATAATTATTTTTTTTTTAAATATAAAAATTTAATTAATAAAAAATTTCATTAAAAAATTTTAATAATTTATAATTTAAAAAAAAAATTTTTTAAAAAAATTATTTTAAAAATTACTAAAAAAATAATTAAAAAAATAACTAAAAAAATAATTTTAAAGATTTTTAATATTAAAAAAAAATTTAATTCTAAATCCTTTTCTAACACCAACTTAGAATTTAATTTAAAATTTAATTTTAAATCAATTTTTAATTTTAAATTTAATTTTAATTTTAATTCTAATTTTAATTTTGATTTTAATTTTAAATTTAAAAATATTATTATAATTATATTTAATTTTTATTTTAAAATTAATACTTAATTAAAGAAAATTAAAAATTTAATTTAAAATATCATTAATAAAAAATTTAATTTTAAATTTAATTTTAAAACTTAACTAAAAAATTTTTGTTTTAAAAATAATAAAGTAAAAAATAAATTTAATAAAAATTAATTATTTAAATTTCTACTAAATAAAAAATATAATACTAAAATTAATTTTATTTTTAATAATAAAAAAACTTTAATTAAAATATTTAAAATTTTTAATTAATTAAAATTTAAGAATATTATAACTAATAATAATTTTAATTTTAATAAAAAAAAAATCTCTAATAAAAAAAAAATTAATATTATAAAAATCATTATATTAATTATAATTCTTATTCAATTAAAATCTATTAAACCAAAATAATAATTTAATAATAACTAAACTATTAATTATAATATTTAAATTATTTATAATAACAATAACATTAACAATAAATTAAATAATAATAATATAATTATAATTTTTGATTTAAATTAAATTTTTAATATATATATTTTTTGGTTAAATTTTTCTATTAATTTTTTTTATTTTATTTTTAATATTTTTAATTTTATATATTTAACTTAAAGTAATTAAAGATTTTTTTATTTTTTTTATAATTTTAATTATATAATTTATATAATTAAATATTAAATAAAAATTAAAAATTTTTAATTTATAATATTTTATTTTATTATAATAATTATAATTTTTTTTTTATTAAATATTATAATTATAAATTTTCTTAAATAATTTTATTAAAAACTTTTTTAATTTATAAAAAAAATATTTTTTTAAATAAAAATAATAATTAATTTAAAAAAAAAATATTATTTATTCTTAATAAAAATTAAAAAAAAATAAATAAAATTAAAATAATAATTTTTTTAATAATTTAATAAATATATCTACCATATTATCAATTAAAATTATATATTTAATTATAAAATATTTTTAATTATATAAATTTTTAATTATATAAAAATAAATATTGATGTACTTTATTTAATTATAATTTTTAAAATTTATTATCAAACACTCAATTATTTTATTATTTATATAAAAATTAATTTATATATCTAACCATATACCTAATATAATTAAAACTTATTTAATTTATATTATATCCTTAGTAATTTCAAATACAATTATATATTTAATATATTAAATATTTATAATTATCATAATTTGTTTTTTAAATTTCCACATTAAAAAATTTTTTTTTAAAAACCATAAATAACTTCTGATAGATTTGTAATTATCAATATTTTTTATTTAATTTGAATTTAAATATTTTATTAATTTAAATTTTATTTTTTTTTTTAATATTAAATAAAAATCTTTAATTTTTTTAAAATATTTTATAATATAATAAATAGTTTTAGTATATCTTATTTTTAATATTAAACTAAATTATAAAAATTTATTAATAATAAATACTAAATTAAATTTAATAAAAATTATTAAATACATATATTAACCAATTAATTATTAATATTAATTTTTAACTACTTCAATTAAATTTTTATTATAATTTTTAAAAATATTATTTTTTATAAAAATTTTAACAACATTACAACTAATTATTTTATATTTTTTTAATATAATTTTAATACTAATTTATTAATATAATTTAATCATTTATTTTTTATAATTATATTTAATTAAAATTTTTAAAAAAAATTTAACTTTTTCTAAGTCAATTATTTTATAATTAATTTTTAAATTTTATTTAATTTATTTTATAATTTTAATAATTAATATAATTATTAATATATTATTAATATATAATAATATTATTATATTTAATATTTGATTAATAAATAAATTTTTATCATCTACACAAAATTTAAAATTTAATTTTTTTAATTTTTAATTTATATCAATATATTAAATTTTTGATAATTATTTTAAATTATATAAAATTTTATATAATTTTAAATAAAATTTTTTTATATTAGTTAATATTTTATTTTTATAATTTTTTAATAATTATATATAAACTTTTTTTTTTAAATAAGCATATAAAAAAATAATTTTAATATTTAATTAATATAATTTCAAATTAAAAAACATAATAATTATAATAAATATTTAAAACATAATTAATTTAACTATTAATATATATATATCTAAATTTTAATTAAATTAAAAATTTTTTTTTATTATTAATTTTGTTTTATATTTAATTATATTTTATTTTCAATTATCTATTAATTTTTTAATTTTAAAAATCTACTTATTTATTAATATTTTTATTTATTTTAATAACTTTATTAATAAAAATAATTTATTAATTTAATAAAATTTTAATTCTTTTTTAATAACTTATTTTTATTATTATTAATTTTTTTTTTTTATAATTTTATTATAAAATTTTAAATTTTATTTTAAATCTATTTTACTTATTTATATTAAATTAATTTATTTTTTTATTATTTTAATTATATAATTATATTTAATTTAAATAAATTTTATAATTAATTTTAAAAACCTAAATCTTTTTTTTATTATAAAAATTTTTTATTTATTTTATTAAATCTATAAATTTAAATTTTTAATTATATTTTTTTTTTTTTTTAAAAAAATAATTTTTATTATAAATTCAAATATAATTATTAATATATTATTTTTATTAATTATTTATATTAATAAATTCTTAACCAATTTTATTAAAAATAAATTTTTTATTAATACTACCTTATTTTATATTAAAAAATCTTTTTTTAATTTTTTAATTAAATTATTTTTTTTTAATTTAATTATTTCAAAAAATAAATTATTAATTAATTTTATATTTTTTATTTTTAAATTTAATTATATATTTAATACTTAATTTTCTAAAATTATAAATTATTTAATTTTTTAATTTTATTAAAAATTATATTTAATTAAAATTAAAATTTTTAATCTTTTTAAATTAAAAAAAATATTTTTTTCCCAATCCAAATTTTTTATTATTTTAATTTCTATTTTATTATATACTTTATATAAAATAATATTTTTTTTAATATAATTTAAAAATATAACTAATATAACTTTATTATTAAATTTACCATACCTTAATTCTTTTAATACTTTATATTAACAAAAACAACCAAAAAATTTTAAATATAAAAAATTTAATTTCTTTTTATTTATAATTTCCCAAAAAAATACCCCATTAAATATTTTTTTTAAAAAAAATTTATTTTTAATATATATAATTATAATTATAATTTTTTTTCAAAAAATAATTAATAGTTTTAATTAATAAAATATTATAATTATAATTATTATTAATATACTAATTTATTATTTTAAAATATTATTAAAATTTTAACTATATAGAAATAATAATTTAAAATTAATATTTTTTATTTTTAATAAATTTTTAAATTTTTTATTATTATAAATTAAACCATTATTATTTTTAAATTTTTTTATTTTTAAAAATTTATTTTACTATTTCATAATTATTATTTCAACTAATAACAAATTAAAATAATTATATATTTTAATTATAAACTTAATTATTTTAATTTAAATTCACTATAAATAATTATTAACAAAAATTATAAAATATTTAATTTTTTTTATAATAATTAATAACATATTTAAATAATTAAAATAAATTATTTTTTAAAATTAATTATTTTTAATTATTTTTTTATTTTAATAATATTTTTTTTTTTTTTTATTATTATATAAATTTAATATTATAATATTTTTTTTAAATTTATTTTTAAAATTAAATTTATTAAAATTAATAAATTAATTAAAGTTTAATAATTTATATAATTTAAAATGTTATACCACCACATAAATCTTATAATCATAATAAATTTTTTTAAAATTATTTTTAAATTCTTTAAATTTTTTAATATAAACAAATTAAAATCTAAATTTTTAATTTTATTTAATTTATTAATTAATATTTTAGTTATATATAAAACCTAAACTCTATTATTTATTAAATATATTTTAATTATTAAGTTATTTTTAAAATTTATAATTTATAAAATTTTACCAAAAATAGTTATATATTTTTTTTAAATTAAAGTTGTAATTAATAGTAATTTTTAAATTAATTTAAATATTTAATATATTTTTATTTTTAAATCTAATATAATTTATACTTTGTTTTGATTATAAATATTTATTATTAATTTATTAATTATAATTATAATTATAAAATTTTTAAATAAAATATATTTTATTAAATTTTTCTTATCTATAATAAAATAAATAAAAACTTTTAAATCTAATATCTAAAAAACTAAATTAATTAATTAATTAATAATTGTTATATTGATTAATAAATTATTTATTTTATTATTATTAAAAAAATTTTTAAAAAAATTATCTTTTAAATTTAAAATATTATTTTAAATATTATCTATTTTTATAAATATTATATTTGTTTAATAATTTTATTTTAATTTTTTTAATTGTTTAATTGTTTTTTTGAATTTACATTTTTTTATAATATATTTAGGTTTAATATAGTAATAATAATTCTTAATTATTTTTGATTGTATATTATTTTTAATTATTAATTATTATTTATTATTTTTATTTTTATTTTTACTATTTTTTTTTTATTTATTTCTTTTATTATTTCCTTTTTTATTTTTACTTTTACTTTTATTTTTATTATTATTTTATTTAAAATTTTTAATTAATTAATAATTAATAAAAATTAAATTAATTAAAATATTAAAAATATTATTATTAAAATATAATTTAATATTTATTTAAAATAATTAATTTATTATTTTTTTAATAATATATTCTAATTACTTTACTAATTAAATCTAAATTAATTTAATAATTATATTATAATAATTTTAAATTCCATTAAATAATTTATTTCTAAAAATTTTATTATTAATAATATATGGTATATTTTTTAATTATTTTTAAATAAATTTAAATCTACTAATTTATTATTAAATATTTTTTTTTTTTCCTATTTAAAAATTTATAAATTAAAAGTATAAATTATTAATTATATTATAATTAATTTTTAATTTATAAAAATTATAAATTACCTTTTAAATTACCTTTATTATATTATAATAGTTTAAAATTTATTAAACTATTTAATTTAGATTATTCATAAAAATCATATATATTTTTTTAATTTATTTTATTTAGGTTTAATATTTAAAATTAAATTTTTTTAATTAAATTTTTTGTTTGGTGTTAATTTTTATGATTATGTCTTATATTAAATTATTTTTTTTATTAATTATATATAATTTATTATTAGATTTGGTTTTAGTTTTTATATTTAATTATATTTATTTTTTAATATAAATAATTTTAAAAATAATTATATTAATTTATAATTTATAATTATATTTATTATTAATTATTAATTTATATAAATTAACAATTTTTAATATTTTGATTATTTAAAATTTTCAAATTAAATAATTAATTTTATTTAATTAAATATAACTTTTATATTTATTATAAATATAAATTTTATTATAATTAATATTTATTTAAGGTTATAACTTCTATATTTTTATAAAAAAAAATTTTTAAAAAAAAAAAATTTATATATATAATATAAAAATATTAATTTTATTATATATTTACTTTATAATTTAATAAGCTAAATTAAACTTATAACCTATTAAAATCTAACTATATATTTATAAATTAATAATTTGATTATTTTTTTAAATTATAGTATAGCTTTAATCCTATTTATTATATATAAAAAAATAATTAATATTTTTTTAATAAAGATTTAATCTTTTACAAAATTTTCATTCTAACTGATAAACTCTCATAAATATGAAACTAGTGGTTATATGCCACCAGACCCACCATATGAGGCTTGCGGTAGTGGCTAGTGACCTCTATATTTTGACACAAACTTGTGTTGTGCTTGGTCTCGTTGGAATTAGACAACACAAAGTCGAAAGTTGTGCTCGATTCTGGTCAACGAGGTAGTCTCGCAGTATACGACGCTTCGTCAGCAAGGTTCAACGAGGCTGGTTCCGGTCCACTGTATTGTCTAGTTCCAACGAGACCATTCCGGTCTCCAACTTTGCCAAACAAAACATCAGATGTGTTGTTTTTAACCGCGTTTTGGTTGTTTGACATCTATGCTGATCACGTGCTCATCGCAGACAGGCCCCTGCAGCTGCTGAACCTGGAGCTAAATAGGTAGCTTCCTCCTCTACGATAGCATCACCTTATGACCTCACGATAGAACTTATACATTGATTCGCGATCGCATTCACATATGCTAATGGCACGGCCGCGCAAACTCCGAATTATCTCCAGCGACGACGAAGACGACGAACCGATAGTCATCGCATCGTCCGAAAACGAACAGCAGGTTGCTGCCCCCACAGTCCCAAAACGAACCACGAGATCCACGCGAGCCTCTACTGTTACGAACACGAGCGCGAACACGAGTAAAGGCAGTAGTAGTAAAGCGAAGGCAACCACATCAAATGGAACATCATCGAGTCGCACGGTAGCAGGAAGCCAGACCGGCCCCACCAATGTAGCATCGAAATCATCGAAATCGAAAACAATATCATCTACGAATGCAGCTTCACCACGAAAGCCGGCATCAAGCCAGAAGCCAACATCGAAACCTACGAAACAAGGTCCTTCAATAACATCTTTCTTTGCGCCTATGGCTCAGACTTCGAGCCAATCATCCAAGAAGCTAAAACGTGTGCCTTCGAAGAAGACTGAGGCCAAAGATATCCAAGAATATGAAGAAATCGATGGTATCGAAATCTCATCAGATGAAGACGAAAGACGGCAGCGTCGTAGACAAATGATACCAATCATTTCGTCCGAGCCGGATGAACTACCCCGAAAACTGCCGCCAGTGTCACAACAAAAGCCTTCTCAGATACCCGTAATAACTCGACCAATGGTAGTTGA
The DNA here is from genome assembly GCA_036872755.1 of Orbilia blumenaviensis. Taxonomy (NCBI): domain Eukaryota; kingdom Fungi; phylum Ascomycota; class Orbiliomycetes; order Orbiliales; family Orbiliaceae; genus Orbilia; species Orbilia blumenaviensis. The sequence goes on along the minus strand of JAVHNS010000006.1, from coordinate 608,265 downwards.
GCCCACGAAACCGATCGACACTCGAACCTGGGCAGACAAGTATGCCCCAAAATCTAGTACCGATCTAGCAGTTCATAAGCGCAAAGTCGACGATGTTAAACACTGGCTAGAAGATGTATTTAATAAAATCTCGTCAAAGGTATGCAGGTATCCCGGATTTGCTTGTAGTGAACCAGGATTGAAAGGGACTTATATAAACAACCTCAGCGCCTTCTAGTTCTCTCTGGACCTTCTGGAACAGGCAAAACAGCTACGATCACTGCACTGGCAAATGAATTGGATTTCGACATCTTGAAATGGGAGAATCCTTCACAGCATGACTCTAGCGGCGATGGTTTATTCGACAGCCTCAATGCGAAGTTCGAAGAGTTTATGGGTAGAGGAATGGGTTATGGTGCCCTACCTTTGGTGACAGAACAGAGATTCCGAGAGAAGTCGCTTGTTCGGGTCGAAGAGCCCAAAGGTCCGACCCGCCGGAAGGCTATATTGTTGGAAGACCTACCAAATATCTTCAGTTCTTCGTCCGCGGGCTCCTCAGCAATGATGTCGTTCCGAGGCGCTCTACATAACTTCCTCGCGACGCCTCAAGATGGTGAACTTGTCTGTATACTCATAATTAGCGAGAACCTGACGACACAATCAAACACTAGCTCCATAACGCCACATAAACTGCTTGGCCCTCAATTGCTTAACCACCGGGGAACAACATCAATCACATTTAACAAGATTGCTGCCGGTATCATGCAGAAGGCGTTAGAAAAGATTGTGGATATAGAAATTAGGGGCAAGGGGTCCAAAGAAATACCATCTTCGGGTCTGCTGGCAGGAATTGGCGCTTGTGGGGATATACGGAGTGCTATAAACACGCTAGAGTTTATGATGGTGGGGAAGGGAAAGGGTTCAGCTAAGAACCTAGCACCGGTCTCGAAAACCAAAAGGAGAATCGGAAGAAGTATGTCAGACTGGGGGCAGCCGAGCGAAAGTGAAAAGTTAACGTATGTATTCGCGTCAGCACTTCCTAACTTATATTAATACTAACTTTATCATACCAGGCTGGAATTAATCACTCAGCGTGAAGCATCGCTTGGTATCTTCCACGCTGTCGGGAAAGTTGTATGGAACAAACGATTCGACCCTTCAGAATCACAACCCAAACCTCCAGAAATTCTTCCAGACCCACCTTCCCACCTCTCCTCGTTTGCCCGCTCTCCTTCCCTCGTTGATATATCAACTTTAATTGACACAGCTGGTGTCGACCTTGAGACTTTTATTGGTGGTGTGCACGAAAACTATCTCCATTCCTGCGCAGGCGCATCCTTCCCGGAACACTATGAAAATTGTATTGAGCATCTTTCCGACTCCGACCTCTTGTCGCGTAATACTTCCCACTGGGAGCGAAACCAGGTTGAAGACACAGTAAGGCAAGGAGAGCTTGCATTCCAGGTGGCAGTTAGAGGCATCCTAATGGGCCTCCCCGCCAAGGTCAAACGTGACAGTACAAAGAGCAGCATGTACTATCCCATGTCGCAGCGTTTATGGCGGGATAAAGAAGTCGTTGAGGGTCTGCTATCAGTGTTCATATCAAATGGTTTGGCGGATTTTGGAAATGGGAAGATAGCTATGGGAATGGCAGACCTTGAAGCGCTACTTGAGTACTTGCCTTACATGCATAAAATTGGAAAGGCTAAAATGAGGAAGCAGGGGGCATTGCGAACCCCGGCAATGAAGAATTTAGAGAAGGTGGTGCTATTTCGGGGAGTTGGTGACCAAAGCGAGACTGTCCCCGATAGGCCTGATGAGGAAGAAGAGGTCGCCGAAGGGGAAGAGGATGAAATGGGGAACGTCAAAACCAAAAGGAAAGTTAGGAGGCAGAAAGAAGAGACTGGGCAGTATGGAGGACGGTTCAGGAAAAGACAAGACGGCGGGGTGGGTGTCATTGGACTTGGGGACGGCGAGAACCACGCGGTGGAGGAAGGAATAGAAGGGTTGGTTCTAGAAGAAGACGACATTGAGGATAGCGACTCGTAAGACACTCCTATGCGGTTGCTCCTAAGATATTTTGGTGGGTTTTTCCATGCACAATTAACTTCCGTCTCCCAAACATTTCACCCCTCGGCATTGGCGTTAGAGTTACCAATATTGTACTCGAGCAGCTCTGCACTCTTACAGTCTAAAGCCGGCAATTAGTCGGTATTTTCTACGAAAATATATGTACATTATCGGGTTACATATAGACTTATGTTTCCCTCACTCATCTTTCCCATTAGCCGTCATTGCGCTAATCTAGTCGTCCTTGGATTTGTAATAAATAATACCTAGGTATTTTCATAATTTTCACCACATCAGAAAGCTTGAGATTATTTATTTTTATAATCTTTATATTGATAGTTATAAGTTTATTAGAAGCTGATAAGAACACCTAGCTAGGGAATTACTAGGTTATCTTTATCATTATAAAGAGTAGATAGACAGGCCCGGGGTTTCCTTTTCCCGCTTTTTCTCACACACGCTCTCCGCCACTCGTCAGCGTTACCAGTTTGACTTGCGAGATTGATAAGGCAAATATACCAAGACCTGGTCTCGGGGCCAAGACCCTTAGAAATATAATCACGCCTATCGTCTTGATAGTGCCTTGGGGCTCAGTGTCTTCACGGCTTAGGGCAGCCAAAGCTAAACGACAGCGAAGCGCAGCATTCATTTTGACCACTATTATTAATATTGCTACCGGTACCGTTGCTGCTGCTGCTGCTGCTGCTGCTACTTATTCATATTGTCCCGATAGCGAGGCCATGATATCTTTAGGCTTTTGGATACACGGGACTGCATGGACCAAGCCCGGGTTCTCTAAAGAGAACTCTTCAACTCCTAATCTTAACAATTCAAGATTCGGAAACTAGTGTCGAAAGGTGGTTGAGGCGTCGGGGATGGCGGGCGTATTCCAAACGAAGTGTTTTGATATACTCGAGTACGGCCAAGTTAAGAAGCAACAGATAGACTTGTCAACGAGATTAATCCATAGGGCAGTCGATCTCAAAACAAAGGAACATGTTTCGAATTTCGTTTGAAAATCTACGCAGCCGCATGTCCGTGCGACTATATAAAACCCTAGGCTGAGCTGCGTTTCTTTGCAAATATGATCGATATATCATAGAAATATATCTTCGAATATAAGAGCTCGGAGGCGGGAACATAACTGGGGGTATGCCGAATGCATTTCCGGATAGGCATGGTCTCGTTGGATAGGCACTAGCCAACCTCCACCAGCATAATCCTGGAGATCTGTCTTAGCTAGCATGTACCTTGGGATGAACTCCTTTTATATAATTATGTAGGCGGAAAAAGCGATTAGGAAGCATCGCTTGCAGTTTTGAGCGAAAGCTACTTGGTCTGGGGTACGTATCTAAAAAGGCAGCACCAAATGGAGAATCCTAGGAGGCAAGAGAGTCAGTAAATACCTTTCCTCAGAAACGTGGGCATTGTCTGTCGGTTGACATCGCGGTTGTCTAATTTTATCAATCGGGACTGGGCTGAACATAAAATGGTATTTGGATGCGCAATTTCCAACGCTGGGCCGAGACGTAGGATATGCAGTTTTCAAAAAAATTTCAAAACTGCATCGGCGAACATGTTTATAACGTTTACATGAGATTTACATACAAAATAAAATTTCTGCGCATCGCATTTCTGCAAAAATTGGTTGTCTATTTAATGCAGGTTATGCAGAAATCGAAAATGCAGGGAGTGCAGAAATGTCGACACATGCACATAGGAGTACCCCTGATGACAGACAATTTTTCCGTGGGTTTACCGAAAGACTGGGAACTGATCGATACTAGTATTATAACCGGCGCTAGCGTTGGTGGGCCTGGGCACCAACATTGACAGACCCAGAAATACTGGATTCTGAACATGGTTCTGAACAGGATCGTCATATTCATCCCATCATGATAGGTTCGCTAGTTATGCATTATGAAAATAGTGCACGGGGGCAAGCCAGACTAGCAACAAAATGCATTGTACGGCTTGGAATTAAACCGCTTAAACAATTGGAAACCATTTGCGTTAGCTACTGATCTTGGTTCATGCGCAGAGTGTTTGTGATTACTTAAGTCCGGACTTCCTCCTTCACGGAAAACCGCTTAATGCGCAGAATGGCGGCGGCGGCAAGAATTCCTCTTTCAGTATTGCAACCTTCTTTTGCTGACTCAAAAAACCCAAAATGGCACCCGCCTCCCTACCCCTCGAAATTCAATATACCATTTTATCGTTCTCAACGTGGCCGCAACATCCAACTCTTCGGTGTGTATGCAAAGCATGGGCCGCATTTCTCTCGGCGCCGGCAGTGGTCGTCGGGAAAAGATACACACCCATGTTTACAACTGATAAAAGCGGGGACTTTGGCTATCCGACGAAGTCTGGAAACCTAAGCGTTCGGTTTCCATTAACCCGGATTCATCGACTTATTACATCTCTATCGCATTTTGTTCTTGATAAAGAGAGCAACACCTGGGTTCCTTGCATGACATACCGAAATTCCGAGGAAGACGAAGGGAAGAAAGACAACTCATGGGACTATTATCCGCTTCCCGTAAAAGATTTCCACGGCGATTTCTTGTTATACCCATTCAAGGCGGACCCCGCCATAATCGCCGCTGAAACAGCTGAGTTTAGGAGAATAGCAAGAAGGTCTGCTATAACAAATGAAGAAGATAGACGACACAAGGGAGAGGCGCCTATCCCATGGTTCATCCTTTACACGTCACAAGCAGATGACGAAGAACGAAATTTATACGTACAACTTGGTAACCCAACTGCGAACGGTTGGAATTCTATGACGGTTGGCCAATTCTTAGACTCGCTAATTCGGAAATTGAGTCAAAGAAAGGGTCGGGCCCTGGTAGGGACAAAAGTGGTCCAGAGTGGAATAGTGAGGGTCGGGACAACAGTCCGAGCTGGACGTCGATTTGACAACATACTCGATTCGAAGGGATTCTGCGTCAGCTTGGCGCGAGAGGATCGGAATATGAAAAGAGGCTCCGATGAGACATGGAAGGGGGACTGAACCATATCATAGAGTGCTAGCAGTAATCTACGAGGGTTTGGCTACCTTCTATAGACACGACAAGCCCAAATGAGTATCTGAGATCGATCAGTACCCTACATTCCAATGCATACTCAGCTTCAGTACAGATAGTTTCCTAAGTATGATAGACACGGTGTAATGATATCAATTTTAACTTATGCAAAGAGGTAGAAAGTCTCAAGGAACACAGAGGCAGCCTGTGTATGACAGTCGACCCACAAATGTATCAGCGCCGCATAACTATAGGTTGTCAGACTTACTTATATATAAGTCGATTGTTTTACTATTTATTTCAAGAAATGAATAGTTCCAAGCAGTTCCATATCAACTGTTATACGTATTATTGATTATTATTATTACAAGGGTTATGTTTGCGCATGCATTTAATTGTGGGCCCGGTGCAGACCCCTCGACATGTCTACACAAGATGTGCAGGCTAAAGTCAGGCCGGCACCGTTTTGACACATACTTGGCAATTACAAGGGATATCCTGGGGTTTGACAGTCTTTCCGATGGGGGCTAGACTCCCCCCCTACCTAAATCCTTAGTACTAAATACCTACTTATGTAATTCATGATCAAGCGGGTTTGGTAGTAATATATTATAGGACCCTAGCGGGCGACTATAGCTATTTCAGGAGTCACCGAGGTTCGAGCATTTCTCAACGCTGTGTTGCAAATTGGTCTTGAAACGAGTTGGAGATTATCTCGGTCAATTGCAGGGTACGTACGCATGCAGAAGTACTTGGAAATCAGCTTAAGTCCTTTTCGTCATTTGGACGTTTGCTACGGGATCGATTTTTCCTCAGCCATCTACGCATATAACGTAAAACGTAAACCTAGCAGCCAGTGAAACCCTTAAGGCATGCGCATATGCAGGGTAATACCCCCAAAATATAATTAAATAGCGTAAAGCTGTTATTGAGGCATATGGACGGCGGAGATAATGGATGAGACGCTGTCTTCACGCTATATGGCCGGCTTAGTAGATAACTTTGGTCTCGTAAGCAAGCCTAGGCGAAGTAGCCCCGATAACCCTCATATTCTAGACACATAATCAAAATTGCTATAGCTTACCTTAGATATTCACGAGTAATAGCATTTGATGTCAAAATATCAACCGCGTTCTAGCAACTAGTACCATAGCTGTCAAATTATCATCCAACAGTGCTATCTTAGATCCGTGCCAATGCAATCAGAATAGTGAATAAAAGCAGGTTACTATTATCCGGCTTGCTCTGGAGCTTGTATTGCCAAAATTCGCCGTCAATACCTATGTAAGTTGACGTCTATCCACCTAGTTAGGTAACCTTTGGGTCATAAAAATGTCAACTGCCACCAACGTTACGGTGCAGTGTCATTTCAATTTCGCCAACGCCAAGACGCCTACCTCACAGGTTATCTCATGCCATCCAGATCTCGTATCCGAAAACCTTATATGACCATTCAATTTCATTCTTCAACCCAATTAGTACTCGAAGCTTGATTAGGGTATGTGCATTTCGAGATATTAATTAATTAAAGATCTAAGGAAGCCACAGTAAACGTGTATACTGTGAGTATCTCCGTGGTTCCTGCGTTACACTGAACGGTCAAACTGGCCAGGACTTCGGCAAAACCGCGAGCGTTGAATTTTCACATGCGCCAGTTGCCACACCCATTCACCCGAATCGGGAAAAGATTCCAGATTCCGGCGCAATGGAGGGCTTGCGTTCATATTAATATCCTTCCTCATGCCCCAGAAGCCTGGACGTTGGGTTACAACTTATCTTTAAACTCTATCGCGATACCGTAGTTTTAAGAAGGGGAGTCAGCCGATATCAATAGTAAAAATTCAAATTCTCAAGCTCAAGATATCATCCGACTCGAAGGTTTACGAACGAAGCACGAATTAATTTCCAACAAAATGACATTCCTTCAATCTATTGCTAAAACCGGAGCTTCGAATTCCAACAGCGCAACACAAAACGATAACGGGAAGGTCTGGGCAGACCGCCTCGTACCGTCGTCGTCGTCGGCAGGGACTGCGCAAAAGACATTCCGATCAGCCCCATCGAATATCGAAACACAAGGAGAATATGAATCCTTCGTAAATCCAGGTGCCGACCCCCAACAGCTGGAAGCTGTAGGACCATACTCCCTCCTCAACGGAACATTTTCACCGGACATCGAATTTCAAAAGTCGATTGATGGGCTCGACGTTGTAGGACTGTTAGAAGTTATGGATACACAAGGGACCGAAATAGAAGCGTTAATGGTGGGAAGGGGCGGAGAAAAGATGATGCCAGTGGATGAAGAGGTTGAGGATCCTGTGGAATGGTTGGGCTTAACAAAAGGAGAGTATACAGACCAAATTTGGGGGGACTTTGAGAAACCAGAGAAAGGCAAGGGCAAGGCAGTTATTCAAGAGGAAGTGAAAGAGCAGAAAGTCAGCAAGAGTAAAGGAAAGGGCGTGTATATGAAAGGCCGACTATGAGAAGACCCGCAAAGCGAAGGTATGGGGACGTTCGAACTAGGGGCACGCCGAGGGTGCAATACAGCTTTTCAAGTTCACAGATACGCGATCTGTAGGAAACTTGAAATACAGATATTTGTGGCCGAGTCCTCACCGCAGACCCCGGCAGACCAGCCCAAGATGCTACCTTCGGGTAGAAAGCCGAAAAACCAGCGGTCGGAGCCTAAACCACGATTGATCGCAGTAGTTGTGTTTTGTAGCACTCCTGAAGGCTACATAAATATCTAGGAATACCGCGGGCGAAACGCCAGTACTACACTCATACATCCTGGGTAGATGCGGTCACTCGCTACATATTCTATGGGTAGTTGCTTATCTGTGGTCGAGAACAGTACAAGCCCGGGAACAATACTTGGGGATATGGTTTACGGCCATATCTGAAATGCGCGTGGGATAGCCAAAGGGAAAAGACATCGGGCCCAAACAAACAAGGAGTCCCAGGCACTGCAAGGCCCGACATTTATCTCCTAGAATGTAATGCATCAATGCTTCAGATCATTCTTGCAAGGATTTATCGATCGCGAGCTTGTAAGGTTCCAGAACCTATGATTACTGCATAGATCCCTAAGTTCCACTGCAGCTACGGCACACATCAGGCAACTAGGTAGTAGGAGTACGTAAAAGCTTTTACATGGGCGTCAGGAACAATGAGACTTTTCCCAAAATTGTATAATATTCTTCAACTAATCCTACCGATATTGTACTCTGAAAATTTTGAACTAACCTGCACTCACCGTCAAAAACACCAACCACCACTGTACACAACCATGCTCACACTCACACTCACACTCACACTCACGCTCACCCAAACTTATACAGACACATACACCCACCGTATCAAAGAAGTACTTTATGCATCATCACCCATACCTTCCGATACCAAGAGAAGAAACCTGATAGTGATAATAATCCTATGATCAAAAATCAAATCTTGTATTCCAATGCCCATCCTTTCTCAAAAGGAAAACACCCGCTGGTAAGAACCCACACGCTCCATGAAAAAGGGAAACTCCATATTCGTAAAAAGTCGCGAATAAAAAGAAACCAGTTTCCCACCCAAAGCACCGGAGCCCGAGGCTCATTTCCGACATTGTGGTTTTTTTTTTTTTCTTTTTTTTTTTAGCATATACAGTGAAGAGATGAAGAGATCAAGATGGTAAAGTCATGTATATGTACAACCCTTAGGCTATTGACGTTCGGTCAAAATAATCTTGCAATAGTTAGGGATGACTTTGGTAATGTTGCTACATCGGTATCCGCCTGTATCCCGGGGCCCTTGGACCACCAGGGCCGACATCGTGGGAGAAGAAAAAAATAAAGGTTCGCCGATGAGGTAAAAGAGGAAATAAAATAAAATAAGAGTAGAACCGCCAGCGCCGAAAAACCGAGATCGTTGCAGGGAAAAAGAGTTGTTAAAATGAGATACGACCCTCAGCGCAGCGGTTGCGGGAATCGTCCGAGTTCCTTTTTTTTGTGCATTTTTCAGGCAATCGATATACATCGATCTTTAGGTTCGAAAAAAAGAGGAGAGAAAGGAGGTAAGAAATGTAAGAGAAAATCGAGGAAGATAAGAGGCATAATGCTGAGAACAAGAGGGCATCAGTATCTGATTTTGATTCAGGATCTGTTTGGTGATGAGTTAATAGTACACCGATGTTGGAGTCTTGAGGTGATCGGTGCATGCCTCTAAGGTTCACATCACCCGTTCGATGTAATAACAGCCAATGGTGTCCTCATTCAAATCCGTTTTTTCCCATCGGGAGACACCATTGAAGTCACGGAATTCTTATGCAAATAGTTGCACGTTGCATTCAGAGCAAGCGCTCAGTGCATCCCTGTGTATCGTGATCAGATATGATACCCTGAACAAGATGAGAATGAAACCACATGATTGTCAAGACATGATGTATTGTGAAACAGACACGATCCGACTACAGGTCGGGAAGTGACTTAAAGTAGCAAAGTATATAAAAAGGAATACTATGAGCATGGAGCTCATCTCGCAAAGACGGCAAGCATGGTACAAAATAATCCGATTCCACAAAGTAATAACTCCGCAGGACGCACACAGCTAAAACGCCAGAAAAACATGAAAAGAAATGAACATGACAAACCACTCCAGCCAAAAGTAGCCATTTCCATAGTATGATATAGTTTAAAGAAAAGAGGTCGTGGGTATCATCATTCTGACGTCGTTATATCGTAATGTTACAGAATATTTCCGAAATAAACACCAAGCCCGGGTTGAAGAGAAAGGAAATGGGGAATATATATTAGAGAAAAGAAAGTAAAAATAACAAGCTGATGGCTGTAAACTCTCTTCGTTGCTTGAGAAGATGCTTGGGGAGCATGGTTGAGAGGGCCCAGCAAAGAGTTAGTGAGTTTACACGGGCTTGTATCCATGTTAGCATGGAGCTAACACGTGAAGAAGTTAAGGAAATGAAGGTAAATACTGAGATCGTGACGCGAAGTTGTCGTATTAGATTTTGTTTGTGACTAAAGGCAAGCTGAGGGTTGAACCGAGTAAGTCGAAGAGAGTTATATGGCGAACTCTTGCTAAATGTGAAAACAGAAGTCGAGGATGTATTGACGTTCGAATGTTGCTGAAGCTAACATGGATGTGGAAGAGTCATTGAGCCCTCAAATGTGTTTGAACTCGAGAGCCAGAGATACATTCCAATTACACCATGTTGGCTGCTGATGCGACTAATATATGCATGAAACACATACATAGTCTGATATCTTTTCTTCTGCAAACGAAACGGATACTCGAACTATTTCGTAGCTTCTCGAGAAGCTGCGTGGGTTCTTCGATTGGTCTATTACACATTATAATATCTGTTGACAAGATAGTACGAAACGCGGGTTGGTGTTCAATTGTTGGCAATTGATGCGTATGAAATTGCTTCTCACATCCTTTCTTTCTCGTTTGTTATGCTATCTCATTGCTTGCATATTGGCTCAAGATCGACTGGTCAGTTCAAAGTTGGCGCAAGAAACTGATCGATGTCAAAGTTCTCAAGCGATCCGTCAATACCTAAAGCCTCAAGACCATGACCAGTGAATTCCGGTAGGTCGAAGGGGGTGTTGAACATGTTATTATTATCGATCCCGATAAACTCTGGCATTTTGTCGGAAATAATCTGGTCGGGGGATATGCCCATCGATTGCATTTGTAGGGCAAAGATGGTATTGAGATTATTAGTGCGTGGGATGGTTGATGGTTGCATTGGTTGAACAAGAGGTGGGCTGAAGACGAAATCGCTCTGTGGAACGACGAAATCAGAGAAATCGAAGTCCATGAAGTTATTATGGATTATTGACTCATCCATTGTAGGGTCTTGGACTCCAGACATGGGGGCTTCGGCCTCGACCTCAGAATCGGGTGGAGGAGTAGCTGGGCCCTCTGGTTGTGGATCATTATCCGACATTTCTAGGTCCTTATCTTGGTCGGAACTGGATGCTGGATCCTCGAACTTAACAGCCGGCTCAACTTTGAGAATAGCCTCGTCTTGGTTGTCGATATACTTCCCATCTTTTAACTTCGAGACGTCGACAAGGCACTTCCTAAGCCAAGGGCGAAGCTCTTCCATAGGCGGCAAGTCTGGATGTAATTGCTTGTACTCCCTCTCCTCAGGGGTATCCGTCTTCAACCGCTTATTGAAATGAGCTCGTCGAAGATGGCAAGCAGCATTGTAATCCTGGCCATAGATCTTCCGCCTTGAGCAATGCTTGCAGTTCTTGAACATGTCACCGCCAGGCGAATCGTCATAGACAATGAAGACAGTCTTCTTGGTTTGATGTTGAATGTTCATATGTCGTGCAAGTTCATGTGGGCCCCTGAAGCCCTCCTTGTGCTCGTTACAGAGTGTACACCACTGCTTCTTTTGGCGCTTACGCTTCCGGACTTGTGAAGCATTGTTGTCTAATAGATCAGTGGCATTAGGACCCGCCCTGGAGGCTGAGTGAGATACCAAAGACTGTTTAGAGGCCATTGGCCCTGTCTGCCTTGGTAATAATGTTGTATCCCTTTGGGGAGCGAGGAAGTCACCAGCACCGGCCAAGCTGGCCTCAATTTCGGCTGTGGTAGAAATAGCAGCCTGCTGTAATGGAGTCATGCTTGTGAGAGCCTTCCTTTGGGGCGCGAAGCCAAAGTTGGTCGAAGGCTTGTTCTGCAGCGTCGATGATGAATTTGCTTGGTTAATAGAAGGTTGAATGTTGTTCCGTGTGGTGTTTGTGGTTGAAGGTGATCGAGAGGGGCTGATTCCTCCGACGGTTGGGACAGACTCTGATGGCTGCACCCTGCTGTTTTGAAGAGATGGCATGGAAGAGAAGGTTGCGTCCAAAGCTGCGGTTGGTGACACAGTCGGCCTACTCATGTTTATAACCGTAGAGCCGTGCATGGTTCCAGGACCAGGTTGGGCCTCAGAGAAGCTTCGGCCTCGAGGTAACGAGGCATGTAAGCTCGCCAAATCAGGTTGCTGTAGTGCTACATTGATCGGTGGCCTCACTTCCGCACTGACTGACTGCTGTGGCTGCTTGTGCAGCGAAGAGTTTGGAATGAAAGGCCGCATGCCCGTATGGTCTCCGGTTGGGGATGACCGGGGAGGAACGGTTGGCTCTCTACCCTTCTCTCGGGTGTCGTTGAACCTGACGACATGATCAGCCAAAAACTTGAGGCTATTATAAAACTTATCGTTTCTCTTTTTCCTATCGTAATTCTCACCAGCTTCTTGAACCATCTCATTTGTGATTTGGCCAAGATACCAATGTAGCTGCCGTAGGAATTGTTGCCTCACAGGGTCATGGGCAGACCCGGTCGACGCTGTCTCCATCTTGACAATGCTTAAAAGCCAAGACGGTATAAGATAAGAGGTTTTCAGACGAAGTGAAAAGGAATAGATTTCAACCCGACCCGAAGGACGATGTTGAAACCCAGAGAGGTCTCAAAACAAAATGAAGAAAGAAAAGAAAGAGGAGAGGGAGGTTGCAAAAACGTGATACCGTTTCAACAGTTACTTCTGGGTGTATTGTCTTGTGTGATGAAGAAGAAACAGGAAAATGGAAGAAGAGGATGACGAAAGAGGATAATGGTTAAGTTAAATGCAAAGACTTGACTTGGAAAGGGATACTGGGGGTAGAAGGACAAGCGGTGACTCTTCTCTAACGTGGTTTGTGCGATAGGCCAATGGACTAGGGGGTTGTTTGACAAATGTAATGAGTATGGAATGCCAATCGAGAGGAGGGGTCTACTCGAAAGAAACGGGGAGTATAAACCAAGAAGAGGAAGAAGAAGAGGGGGGGGAGGAGGGGGGTATGAGAGCCCAGTGAACAATACCGGGTCTTCACTGGTTGCGAAAGGCGTTCGGAAGCAGAGGCTATACTTGGAAGGGATAAGTGGATTGAGGCCAGCGCTAAAGGAGTAGCTACAGACAGATATTGTCGATAGTTGGAGATGTAATTGGTTATAGTGTATCAAGCTATAGAGGAGCAAGTATGGAGACGAGGGAGTCGACGGGTGGAGTGGAGAGAAGTAAGGTCTAATTGGGGTGCTGTGTTGTTGAGTGGTATTTCTTCCAAGCGGTTCTACCAAGGTGGTGGCTCTGACGTGTCAAGGAAAGTTGCCCGGTAGTTGGTTGTCCCCAAACAGCAGACGGCCAACGTCGTGCAACTGCGGGCTATAGATTCTTAGTATGGCACTGGTTATTAGCTCCGCTATTAGGCTATAATGTTAAGCCACTCGTCATGCAGCAGCAAGTTTGGAGATCTGGCTGCAACTACTGGGTACGTACGGGCCATGGAGGTGGGCACATGGAATGGAACCTACATTGGAGGATGTTGGGGAACTTCGCGAGCCCGCCCTATTTTGCGATTGGTCCGCTAATTTATCTGAACAAGTCAGAGCAGAAGTCCACCGAAGGTTCTACGATGGGGAACCTGCGTCGCCTCTTTCCTTCCGGGGACAATCGTCAGGAGCAGGAGATGGGAAACTACGGGAGTTCAGCGACGGTGCTCGAGCTTAGTCGCCGCGAAGGGGCCGGTTCGCTGCTCGATCGAGGGGGGTTCTCTGGTCGGCTTGATTGGTTACGGGTTCACGGGTTATAATGGCACACGGCTCCTTTCCACTTCTTTCAGGAGAGCCCAGCCGATAATCCCGACAAAGGAACAGTTCGGCCCGTAAATTTATTCGAGGCGACGGGCGCTGATATTAAACGTTGGGATGTCTTTTGGTTGGCTTTTGAACCCGATTTAGCGTCGTCCGTTTATGTTTCGGGACAGTCTAAGATCGAGGAAAGCAGAAATATTAATAGCAGTATGGTTGCGCTGCTAACAACGGTTCGGTGAAAGTGGCAGAACGAGAAGAAGAGTCAAGGTAAGTGCTGCAGGAGGCCTTATGGTCTTATAGAACTTGTCAGTGCTTTAAGGGATCGACGGGCTTCCGCGGAATAAGAGTGCCAGGGAGAGCAGAAGAATAAGAGCCGCCATTTGGTAGTTATCAGGAGGTCACAGGTCACCTTTTGCCATTTGGCTATTGGCCAATTTCGCTCAAAGGAATACACTTGGAAGGGAGTACCGCCAAACCCTCATCCTGTGTGGGAACCAGCGTTCATTCAGACTCCAAAGATGTCCAAGCGACGCAGCCTGGCCAAGATTGCCGGCTGGCAGGAAGGGGGAACTGGTGATGACGATGCGCAAAGCCTGGTGGGGAACGAAGTCCTTAGCGAGCTCCAGAATTCCAAGCTGGATTCTGTTGTCCCTGAAACTAGCGTTCCTTCTGGCTAGTTGAATTTCCTCAAAGCAAGGCTGATTTCCAAGGTATTAACACGAAAGTCTTCTTGTTGCTGCCACCAGGCACGGCCTGGTCAGGCTTGTCTGTCAGGCCACAACGCTAGCCAGCAAACCTGCTTTGGCTGTAGGCAGCCCCCAAAATTGGTGGGACGTCGCAGGGCTCCGCTACTTGTGATTGGTCGGTGATATCAAGTCCCAAAATGGCATGGTTTCGCTGGCCCAAAAAACGAGGCGGCCATCGCGGAGGGTCTGACTGGAACAATTCGTTCGCCTCATAGCCCCAAGGTAATTCGAAACGCGAGAAGCCTAGCAGGTCGACGGCTATACTTGCAAACCTCGATCCGAAATCCATCGATTTTTCGAAAATTCGAAAAGCCTCAGTGACCCGAGGAATTATCGTTTATTTCTCACTGGAAGTTTTATGCCGCAATCAATCAAAGTGACCAGGTATATTACCGTTTAGTCTGCTCTGATGATATTATTTCGGGCCTCATATGATTCAAGGTTCGAAACGAAGGGAAATGGCGGCGGCCTACGGCGATGCTAAACGATGAGCGAACGGCCCGCGATGCAATGCTGGTTTCCCTTAATTAGTATCCGCGAATCGCGCCAGGTTATGGATGGCATGGGCTCCCCACGTCCGCCAACACACATCTTGCCAGTGCATGCTGTCGGCGATTTAGGGATTACCATGTGTCGATCCCAACGTATAATGAGCGTGCATGGATATCGCTCCGCTATGTGTAAACGGGATTCAACATCGAAGCCCGTCGAAAAGGAAGGCTTATCTTCCCTGCGCGCCTGACCAGTAGACGGTCTACCAGTATGCGGGTATCGTATCTCGTAGATTTGATGTTTCTATGCTAGCTGCGAGCTAGGGATAGCGTCCCGTGCGCAGAAACATATGCACTCGTATATTACATAAAGTTGTTGTGCAACATCGGCATTGGTCTACACAGACGCAGTGGGACGGCAGGACGGCATAAACCACGGAACGGTGCTACTGTTTCTGGACATCGCTGGTTGTTGGGATTACAAGCTACCAACCATGGCTACGCTTGTAAACGTTATCATAGTATAACGAATTGCTAGAGTCTTAAGAGTGCGAATTGCTCAATATTACGAATTGCAATCTTGATCAATCATCTTGTTCCAAATATGCCCTATAGCGGCCCCATAGCCCGTTACGACTCTGTTACATCCCGCACCAGCATTCAGTCGGCAATGTATGCTTACGGAACGAATTGAATTAAAGCCAACCGTTCAACGTTGTGGTTGTGATCTCAGTACACTGGTGTAACCCGCTCCCGCCCGTGCAGATTCTTGCGGGAATCGAACCAAGAAGATGATTCCAGGGCCTCGTAGAATCAAGATGCAATGTACCCTGCATATTAAACACTGTGGAGGCCTAAGAGAACAATATGTCTATAGTCATTACTCGGGGCTCCCTTGCATAGGGGAAATACACTTATTTCTGGGCCTTGGCCCAGAATTGTAGCTAGCCCACAGGCCAAGAACATGAGCTTTGATGTCAAAGACGCTGGCCATGGCAAAGTTCCAGGCTTTCAAACACTTAAGATACTTGAGAGGTTCCGAGATATTTTAGATCAAGTTGTGCTGACCGAAGGAGAACCGGAATGCTCTTTCCGATGCAGCGATCTTCATTACGAGCAAAATCCGGTTTAGAAGTTAGAAGAAAGAGAGGCCTGAGGGGTCATCAGGTGGCACAGCAATTAGTTCTGGCAACACATTTGGACGTTGTCGTGGGGGCTCCTAAGCGCCCAAAACTGGCTTGGAGCCCGATTGCCGACCTTCGGGGCATTCCAGACCCATGGTATAGGGATCGAGTTATTCGCGTTCTAGAAATAGGCCGGCGACCGGTGTGACCGGCTTCACCAGTTGCATTAATATTACTCACATAAGTCTCCCTGCGCTGATCGGTTGGTATTTTGGCGAAACTTGACTTGAAATGTGATATTCCTGTTCGGGTGCAGCTTAAGGCTAATGGCGTAATTTTGTGGCGTACACGATGGTCGAGATCATACAAAAAACCTTTGGAAAATCGCCGGGGGTAATTGGGAAATGCGCCCATTGTGTTACGGCAAGCACGAAGTTAGTAGTTAAGGCTCCACCCAATCGGGACAATAAGTACGTTTCATTAATAGTTCTCGCGTGACCAGAGACTGACAATAAGCTTATTTCGGCGAAGACCAGAACCGTCATAGTCAGTGGGTTAGCAAACATCGCTTATATTTTGAAAGTCAAGTCAGTTCATGTGCGGTGTCTCAGTAATAGGTAAATATTAGAATCACTTGGTTGAGAAGGATCTTCGAGTCAGAGGCCAACGACGTTTCCCACACGCTAGGCCAGGACGGATATATAGGCACGGTCATATGACTGCGAAAAGCTAATTCAAAATCCTGAAATTGTTGAAGGCTTTTAGGGTATGATAAATTTTACCCGAAGAAGGATAGGATCCCCTGCCTAGAAGGTACTCTGTTGAAAGTAGCCTCAGGTAGATGTACCACTGTCGTCCGAGACAACCATATTGATACCTGACTGATTTAAGAATCCAGCTAGTTCGGATTAAACAATCCCTGGGGGACGTTTCTTATCGGAAGGTACCGGTCGGATAGCCAGAGGAAATGCATGTGTAGGTATAACAATCGGTTGAATATCATGCCATTGACGTTGGGGTTAACAGCACACATGGAAAGTGTGGGAAGCGGATGAAACTCAACCGACGGAAGAAACAGATATATTGGTCGTGACCAAGTAACATAATATTCATCAGAGGCCCTTAACGTTTCAGACTATTCCCTTCTTTTTTCCTTCCCTTCTTCTTCCTTTCGTTCCTTTTTTTTTTTTTTTTTTTTTTTTTTTTCAACGGGCAACCCCGCAACAGCGGGAAATATATACATAGTAGGTTAGGCCATGGAAATGTTTTTAGAAGGAGGGGTTTCCTAGTTCTCGTACCCAGGGACATTGAACGGGAAGAGCCCTAGCAGTGAAGGGTTTCTTTCAAACCTTGTAGCATGTTTGCTGTGTTTTCAAAATTAGATTGAGGCAGGGTCGACCTTGACACCGTCGAACTACAACGTCGACTAGGTTCAATGACCGAAAAGACTAAGTGGGAAAAAAACGACCTCACGTTACACACCTAAGAGTATGCGTTGTCAGTGTTGTATTTCCGCTTTAGGACCAAAGCGGCTTTTTCCTTGCTGTCGCAAATTTCTGAATCCGAACTTGTCGCGCCCAACTTTTTCTCTCTCGAATCTTCAACGTTTCCCTACCACATCGCATCTTATCCACCGATCGCCGGCTTCACATCCGATACAATTCAACATGAGGGCGGGAAGGTCGAAAGCATACAAGAAGCTGATGGCGGTCTACGCTAACAGTTTTGGATTCCGCGAGCCGTACCAGGTACTCGGTAGGTACGCTTCAACCCATATCTTCTCACCAGACATCACACGAAGATGACCTTATTCGCAGCCCTCAAGATAATATCAACTAACACATCTTCCTTAAACGGCTATAGTTGATCCGACAATAATTCAAGATGCAATGAAATACAAAATGGACCTAGCAGTTATGCTGGAACGGACATTACAAGGCAAAGCCAAACCTAGTACGCCTTCTCATTCGCTCCAAAAATAGCCTATCCTTCAAACAAAATTTTAACAATAAATCTAAAACAGTGATAACACAATGCTGTATCCGACACCTTTACGCCACTGATAACCAGCCTCTCATCAACCTTGCCAAAACCTTCGAGCGAAGACGGTGCAATCATTCAATCAGCGACGACCCTTTATCAGCTTTAGAATGCATGCTTTCCGTCGTTATACCCTCCGAGGATGCGCCTATACCAAATAAACACCGATATGTGGTCGCTACAGATGATCAGGATATGAGAGAGAAGTTTAGGGAGTACCCTGGGGTACCTGGAATACATATTATTAGGAGTGTCATGGTGTTGGATCAAATTAGCGATGCAACATCTGAGTGGAGGGAAAACCAAGAGAAAGGGAAATTAAGAAGTGGATTGAAGGACAGACCTTCTTCAAAAAAGCGGAAGAGGGAAAAGGACGAGGATGGGGATGAAGAGGTGCAGGATGGGGACGGATCTGGATCGGAATCCGATGACAAATCGCTAAGTGGGGCACCGGAGAAAAACAACTTAGCCGCGAAGGAGGCTCCAAGGAAGAAGAAAATTTACGGGAAACAGAAGCAGCCAAATCCGTTGAGTGTTATGAAAAAGAAGAAGAAGCCACCAACAAAGGTTCCTGCCAAGACATCAAAGGGTGAAGGTGGCGAACTACCGAAGACCAAGAGAAAGCGGAAACGGACCCATGTAAATAGCGGCAGCGCTACAGGCGATACGAAAGATGTATCAGGGGATACGGGCGCTCAGACCGAGACATGATAATTCAATGCAAGAAGATGGGAAATGTACGATAATGGGAGAATTAAAAGTACTATGCAATATTGCATAATTGGGGCATTTTTTGTATCTGGGTTCGTCGAGGCCCGTCGTAAGAATACAGTCTATACGTAAAATACATGATACATGATATAACAGTCTATATATAAATGGTCTACGTGAGTAGTCTAAGGGGTCGTGTGTCTATCGGTAAAAATGGGCAAAATCGCAAAAGGGGCTCATCCAAAACGAAGAAAAGAACGCTAAGGGGAAAATGTAAAGGATATATGTGAAGCCATCCAGGGCTTCTCTCGTCGTCTGCGAAGGAATGAATCTCTTTCGCACTAAATTGACGCACGTAAATCGTCCCATCGTAATCGAAACACTCACTGATCGGGCTTCCTGCCGTAGATGACGTACAGCTTCTGGTAGGCGTGTATCGCCCTATTCTTCATATCCGTCATAGCCCGTCTGACGAGATCCATACTCTCGTCCTCGTCAATATCCAGCGCCCGTTTCAAAAGAACCTTCGTGCCCGTTTCCACCATCATCAAGAGCTGTGCCTGCTGTAATCTCCCAATTTCCTTGTATGTCTCGTCTTTCGGCCAGCCATTCATAGGTACCTTGTAAACCCGTACGACCACCTCCTGAAACCCAACATCGCGCATGTACCCCACAATCTCATCGCTTGTCAGATCGACTTCCCGCTCCGGGAATCGCTGCATAGCCTCCCGGCATCTCGCATTCCACCTGTACAGGTTCGTCTGCGGCGAGTACGTCCCGTCATCCGAGTAATACCCATAGAGTTCCTCATGGAACTCAATATACCCGCCAGGCCGTAGACATCTATACGCTTGTCGAATGAAGTTGCGCCAGTCATCGATGTACAGGTGGTTCCAGCGGGAGAAGACCAGGTCAAAGATATTTTTGGGCAAGTTCCAGTCGGTATTATAGTCGTGTTGTAATAGGAATTCAAGACTAATGTGGAAAAAGACCAGGGTTATCCCTAGATTCTCTTCCCGTGCCACACCACCTCTCTTGACCCAGCTCACGTCGGAGAGATGAGGTCAACAGAGAAGCAGTGCGTATTCCCGACACCCGGCGGGTCGGGAATTGGGGAAGAGAGTAAGAAGGGGGATGAGGTTAGCACAAGCATCATAATGCAGCAGCGTATATATCAGGTATAGCGTGTGGTATTATTGCATACGTCAAGAAAACAACGCAACAATATACCCGAAACTGGGAACATGCATGTAGGATAATATAGGATAGATGAAATAAACGTTGAGATATTCCGAAAAAAGGCAAGCTAAAAGGCTCGCGTGCGGGGACAAGATCTATAGGAAGAGGAATGGGTGTGGGAATTATTGGGAAGGGGGACAGTCGTCTTTTTTTTTTTTTTTTCAGTTGTCGTGATAGTAATATTGCAGGAATGTTAAGATGAGACAGAGGTGTAGGAAGTTTAGAGGCTGTGGTTATAATTGGAAACAATATGGAATGTTCGATGGCGATACCCGAGGGAAGAGGTCTGGAATGTTTAATATAGATGAGGGACTTACTTAGGAGGGATTACGGTCGGCTGGATCGGAGTAATGTCTGTAGCGATAACATGCGCCATCGGATACTCATCCGCTGAGACGAGCGAGGTCGCAGTTAAGATGCATGCAGATGTTAGCAATTTCTACCCAATAGTACGACGGTCGTTTCCGTAAAAAAGCCTTGCAAGAAAATGAAGTTGGGGGTCACCAGCAGGCATGGTATATGCTGGAAAACGTCGTGTCGAATGATGGCATTGGTCTGCCTGGGCCAGGGCCCTAGAGGACTTGGCTTGACTTTTCAAGTACAAGCCTCTGGAAAGAGGGGTAGGGGAAAACTCTGCAAGCCGGTGTAGCGGATAGGTAGACAATAAACGAAACAAGGAATAGACGGTAGATGTCTGTGTGTTCGAGCGAATGTGGTGTGTGGGTGGAACTAACCAGCATCGACAGCCCATTTCCCAGAACCCGTCCCTAAGTCCAAAATCCTCTGCGGATTTCTCGATATCGGAGCAAAGTGAAGCTTTCCGTCGAACAATAGAGTCGACATATGATGCTTGAGGTTGAGCCGGTCGATTTCCTGTTGTAGAATACCAGCGTAAGCTGCTGCCTGGTCCTGTCGACGGTTCGCCATTTGTTTTGTCGCGGGGGGAAAGGGAACGGTTGTGTAAGTTGAAGGGGGAATATAGCCGGATGATTGTGATTTATGGTTCAATTGAAAGGCGCAAAACGGCGAAAAGTAAATATTAACAGGAGATTGTGAGACGCTTACGTAGCTTACCCTGGTAGAAAGAGGGACGGGCGACGCTCTTCGGGATATCGATTCGATGTGGTTGAACATTTGATATCGTGCCCTAGTATTAGACCATTATCAGATGTGATTCATGCGCAGGAAGCGGAAGAAATCCGGAAGAAATTGAACCTTCAAAAGGACAGACGGAAGTAGAAGTGGGAGCAGAAGTGGGAGCGGAAGTGGGAGCAGAAGTGGGAGTGGGAGTGGAAGTGGGAATGAAAGTGGGTCACTTACTCATCGGACCCAAGCGTGGAGTCAGCGTACTCATTGTCATCATCGTCGTCTATATCGTCAGCTGCGGCTTCGATAACACCAGTCACGTGGGGGTCCTGGGCACCTAGAAACGACATAAGGAAGGCCTGATTTTGTTGTTTAAATAAATAATTAAAGAAAGTACAAAGTGAAGTGCGAAGGAAGGCCTGCCCCGATCGAGATATATATTAAGCTGTATTCTGTAGAAGTTCTAGAGTGGCGTCTGGAAGGATGATGCCCCCAAAAACTTCGAAGAGAGGGACGAGCTTTTATATCCCGACTGAAAGGCAGAGAGAGAGCCTGCGGAAGTCCACCGAGCCTAGTAGTCTGTAAGAAGCCAAGATAGAAAGAGTGATCATGGTAGTATTTGCAGATTGAAAGTTGAGAGTCGACTGTATCTCCGTAGAAGATTTTGGCTATAAGATGACGAAAATTTTGTTTTCATGAGGCCGAAAAAGAAACCTCCCGTCTCCGCAATGAAACTCCGACGAAGGACGAGGAAATCGCTCGCGGGGTTCGCGGGGAAAAGCTTGAAAGTCCTCAATAGTTATAAATACCCAGATTAAAAAGTCCAGGTGATCCCAGATGCTCGGGAATTTTGTTTGCTCGTATTCTTTTATTCGCAATTGACCCCTTCCCCTTGTTAGGAATTATAAAGCGTTCCTGGACCTTGACGTCGGGTTTTCTAGAAGGAAGAGAGAAACGGTCGGGGATATATATAATAAAGTGGATGATATTATATTCGGGTGACACCTGTCAAGGGATAGAATATGCGCACGGATAGTAAGGTCCCGAAACTTGTTTGGAGTTTTGAGATAGTACCTTTTTTCGTGTAAGGGGGTGTCTTCAAGGGTAGCCTATGCGTACGAATCAACTTGCTTAAATTCCGGGACGGTACATTCGCTAAGGATTTTTATCTACTTACTAGGATTTTCCTTGAGGGTGTCTTTTCTTGGATCCTCTACCGAAGCAGAAGATAGGATTTAGATGAGAACTATATACGTGTTGGATTTTGTTTTGGGAGATATATCCGGACGGTTGATATGATGGGTTAGTCTTTTCGGATTGATGGTCGAGATTATGTCGTTTGGGAGTCTCCGAAGATAAAGAACCTCGTCGACGGCACGGCAAATAGGTTGACGTACGTATCATTCAAGGATTGGAAAAGGAAAAAAAAAAAAAAAAAAAAAGACTATATTGGGGGGGTTTGCAAACACTTGGTTGAAGATCATTCGATGCCTTCCCCCAGCAATCACCTAGCCGCTATCTCGAAATTTTAAGATGAGCTGTGACATATGAAAACCGGCATCGCGGATTTATGAGTATAGAGAGAGGGGACGAGGGGCGATATTAATTCGAGGCTGGGGGGGTATATCGAGACAGGATTAGAGTGAGATATGTTGGCCAGTTGGTTATAATCTCACGGCACGCAACTTCTCTCAGAAATTACGCTGTTGCGTCCAGATCCTGTTACTGCTCGCCGATACGGTCTGTTACGAAGCTGCCTCGGATGAAGCTTTCTATAATCCCTGAGCTCTTTCTCTTTTATTTTTCGACCCTGTGGCTGGTAGCTGAGTGTGTGATGGATCTTTGCAGCAATGTCTAGGCTAGGGTGGCTGCAAGCTACAGGGAAGAATTCAGCCTCAACCCTCGACCCTCAACATCCAGCGAAATAGTGAGGGGGGTAGGTGATAAGCGTATTATTCTGGACTGTCGGGTCGGATTCCTTGTCTTCCTGCAGCGGGATCCACGGATTATCGGGTGGGTGTAGGCGAAAGCGAAACGCCATCTGACGAGCTGGCGCCGACAAAGTGGTTGGAATTCAAATACAATAGGGTGTATTAATCGTATGATCGATTGGGCGGAATGTATTTCCTGATCTTTCAAAGACTGGTATTTATAACCAGCAAAGCGTCTATGAGCCTCGCTTGCCAACCAGAGATCATATGTCACGGCGTTGACGAAATCTGCAGATTGGCGAGCTCAAGCTTAGAAGCGTCGACGGCCTGTTGGATTTGAGTCGAATATTGTAAATGTTGCATCACTTCTGCGCCATATCATAGCAACCACCCATATAGAAAACGTCGTTATTGAATTATCGATATCGCCCTGCATAATATGAAACACTCATGTTAGCCATGATATATTTTTTTCTTGCACCTGTCAGCGTATACGCAGCTAAGATGAACGGATCGATAGCAATATCGGGAATAGTCAGGAAGTTTGTGACAAAATCTGCTGTAACTGAAGCCATCATGATCACCATATCGGCTTGTCATCGGTAGGTACGGGAAACACGTGCCGGGGTTTTAAAAGTACAACGTCATTAGATTCAAGCTCAATTTTAAAAGTGCGTTTGTGGGAAACAATACCGGAAATCCGAGAATCGAAAGATTGGATAACCGGCCCATGATCCCAGAAACGCCCGGTCAGATTTGATTTCCAAACAACCTGAAGGTGATGCTGACGTGTGGACAGGAACTAATTCTCAGATGCTTACAAGATAAGATTTCAAAGGTGGCTGGTGCACAAGAAGGATTTTTCGGAAAGTCTCTCTCTTTTTTTTTTTTTTTTTCCTTGTCCTTTCCCGTTTTAAGTGGCACTGCAGCCTCGTACTAAGAGGAGTCGAGAAAAAAGGTAGAGCTTGCAAAACGAGAAAAACGGTTTCGTGATGGACTAGCCGACAGTTGGGTAAATATAACAGCAACCTCGCTGCTGCTCGGGAAGATTCAAATATGGATCAAACGGGAAAATTATGGAAATTCTCCTGTGTATATTCGAGAAGCAATCGTCAGCTGCTGGGCGCAATTTTCCACAGATACACGAGTCCTCGAGCCTCGGAGGAATTATATTAAGATGTTCAAGATCCCGCATATTGATTAACCTACCTGTCAAAACTGTCTCGTCAGCTGAAATTGCCCGTTGGTAATATACGACCGTTAATTACGAAGAGCGACCCTGAAATTTGTCGAAATTTGGTGCAAAGATTGCACCCCTAAGCGGAAACGTTAGGGTTGAGTTACAGATATAGTAGACCCGTTAGAAGCTGAATGCCAGTCGTTATAATCTCCAAGAAATTTCGAAATCGAAAGAAACAAAAAACAAAAAAGAAGGTTCAACCATCAGCTCAGCTGACCATGTACGAAATGCGACAGTCTCCGTAATTTCGCCTGTTCTCCACCCCACATCTTAGAAATTAGTCAGCTTTGAAGATAGCTAGGCCATAGGTCAAACAGATGGCAAACAGCTTGCGAATGCGGATTTGCCGTGGTATAAAAGACTGAGCATCAGTCCTGCAGTACGTAGAATGGTCGTATTCTTCGTACGAATTTAGTTTGGGCTGCGCTGCGGGCAGTTAGTCAGGTTCGCGAGGATGTCCGTGCATTCCAGACGTTAAATTACAACAGTGACACTCCGGTCGAAGAACAGAGCTTGCAAGCTTGAAAAGGTTCGAATAGAATTAGGTGAAGTCAGAATGATGAGTACTTGCAGTCATACACCACACAATTGTCTACGGATAAAACTGGTTTCCCCTCTTTTCTATGCAAGATGTCTACATGAGCATCTCATCGTTTTAAGGCCATGCAGAATCTCCTAATACAGGAATTTTAGCAGTAAAGCTGCAGGGCCACGTTTTTATTATAAGTCGATTCGCTTAGCCGAATTTTATAACTAAACTTCCCGAACGGACTTTTTTTGCCCCCAAGCAAGTCGGAGGCCGACAAACACCGGATAAATTTACAAGGAAAATCCATATGCATGTCGCATCCAAGAGCTGGAATCTAGGCTAGGCTGTGGAGTGTACTTTCTCTTTATAAGTGTTGAGGTTCAATCCGGCTGACTGGGCGTTCAGATCATCAGCCACAAATTCCCAAAGCTGAGGGTGCCGCCGATGGGATCCGAGAGCCGACAAATTCTCCACTGTGCTGCGGTCCTAGTTGGTGGTCCCATTCAGAGCTGAGCTAGGGCCGTTCGGCGAACCACTGTGGAGTTCAACCTTTGCAAACAGAGTTTGCGAGTATGTCACCGTGCACTGCCTTGGCGTCGTAGATTTTGAGCTCGGGCGTTTCTATATGTCTACAAAATACTCCGTGCTTCCAAATAGAATTGTTTATATTTAATGGAAAACTACTTATA
The DNA here is from genome assembly GCA_036872755.1 of Orbilia blumenaviensis. NCBI lineage: Eukaryota > Fungi > Ascomycota > Orbiliomycetes > Orbiliales > Orbiliaceae > Orbilia > Orbilia blumenaviensis. Next base: position 582,736 of record JAVHNS010000006.1, on the reverse strand, counting down.
GGATAAACTAAAAGAGTTAAGAAAACTAAGGAGGCGAATCGCTTCAAAGCTCGCAAGTAATTGACAAACCCAGGGGAAAGAAATAAGGAAACGAAATTAGTATGGTTTGAGAGTTGAGGTAATAATAACAGGAAAAGAAGAGTTTCAAAATCGGGGGGGTTGGGTCAGAGCTCTTGTGAAAGGGATATCAAGTTCTTGTAGAGAATAAAAACCAATAGAATTGAATCAAGAACTGAGGAACTGTAACATCTTCACATGTTGAGCATCACTATTTTTTAGAAGCCGAAAGGGTTCTCGGGTGCTGTGATTGGAGTCAGAATTTAGTTGTCCAATAGCAAAAGTGGATCGGGATATATCAAGAACTTACTAGCAGCGTTCAAATTTGCTTTCCTTACGCCCGTTGGCTGTGGCGCTAATTTACCAGGCGTGACCCCGAACTTTATAGCAGGGGCCGGGCCAGTAGCTTGAGGCTTGAGAGGTGTCAGGGCCGGCATTAAATTTTTGTTCACACTGCCGGCACCAAATTGGGTGCCAAAACCATTCTGTTGTTGCTGTGGAACAGCTGTGTTTTGTGGCAACAGAGGAGTTGGAAGACTCAGGTCAACAGTAGGCTTGAAAGGTGGTGGAAGTGGCCCCAAGCCGGAGCCAGTAGGCTGCGCGAGAAGTGGGTTGTTAAAGCCAAGCTGTTGTTGGCCATACCCAGTAGGCTGGACAGCGATCCCACCATAATTGATCTGAGGGATTCCGAAATTGTTCGGAACAGCTGTGAGCTGAGGTTGTAAGGCTGCAGCCTGTTGTTGCTGAAGAAGGGCTTGCTGTTGCTGCTGTTGCTGCTGGAGAGCTTGTTGGGCCTGCAATTGTCTCTGAAACTCCGCCTGCTGTAGCTGTTGTTGCATGCTCAGCTGCCCCTGCGGTGCCATAGACGATACATTTTGGTATCCTGTGATGGCAGGGACCAATGGTTGGATTTGGTGAGGGAAATTCTGGGCAGGAGTAGACTGCGGTCGTTGAGGCGGAGGGGGAACTAGGCCTCCGACATTCTGAGCAATTTGTGGTGCTTGAGGCCTCTGTCGAGCGGTAGCCTGAGCTTGAAGGGGTTGTGCTTGGAAGGCAGTATGCTGGGGTTGAAGAATACCCGTCTGCTGATAGTTGATGTATGGAGGCGATGTTGGGGAAGTTTGTGGTGCTTGCTGCTGGTAGACCGACAATGGCGCTGCGAGGATATTCGCAGGAGGGGGTTGCCAGGTTTGCTGTGGTGGGGCCGATGAAGGTTGAGCAGGCGGGGATACTACAGGAACTGGTGCTGGTTGCTCTACTGGAGGCGATGGCGTTACAACCGCTGGCTTCAATGGTTCATCCAAAAGCGATAGCTCTCGCAAGGCGCCGGTAGGAGGTTGGGGTTTTGGCTGTGCCTGCGTTTCTGCTGGGGTAGCGGCAGCTTGCTGGGGGGCAGGGGAGGCTGATTTTGGTGGTTCTGCTGACTCCTGTTTTGAAGGTTTTGGAGCCCAGGGGTCGTTGTCTTTAGCCGAATTTTCCTGCATCTTGGAGGGTTCCGGGGTGGGCTTCCTTTGCTCCAGCATCTTAGGATCTACTACGTCCGATGTTTGGACGCCGGGCGCCGGGCGCTCTCGACGTGTATTATTCTTTAGACCACCATCAGGGTTAGTGAATAGACTTTGTTGACCATCTCCGTTACCAGTTACCTCGTCTTTCTTCCGTCCATATTTGTTGTCCAGGAATTTCATCACTCGTAAAATATCCCCTTCCTTGAGTCCAAGCGTTCGCAGGACGGCTTGGTTGATTTCCGGTAGAATCGATTCATCCATGCTATCCTTTGCAAAGTTGTTTGCATATCTCTGGCAGGCATGGACGTCCACACCGCAGTTCAGGAAGAACTCGAACCAGTCGTAGTCGCTGACATTTGTATTCCCGCTGCCTTTTGACCGATCGACTGTAATTCCGACGGGTGATTTGGGTGCGCTGGAGGCAGAAGGCCCAGCGCTTATTGCAGTAGTAACACTGGCCTTGTGCTTCCCACGAAGGTCGGATAACGGCTTGTCTTCGTCAAGGCTCAATCCTGTTTTTCTCTCAACATACTCGAGGTCTTGCTTTGACATTTTAGCAATGGGAACTGCGATCTTAACGCCGTTCACTTTGTGGAGGTGGATAACACCATCCCTAAGGTTGAGGAACTCAGCATCGACCTTGAAAGTCCCAGACCTATCCGTCCAAGTTCGAACGTGCTTTGCGTTTGGCTCTATAAAGAGTATTAGTAACCGATAATATAATATGAGTCTGATTCACATACTTGGCTTGTCACTTGTGGCCGTCCTTCCCGTTGGTTTCCTACTAGATGTAGTAGATGTCGTATTGGGAGTATTCAAGCTGCTATCGCGAGGCGGGAGCATGATTCCTGGGCCAACACTGGCCTTATGTTGGTGACCATATCGCGGGTCTCGCTCCTTGCCTTTCGAAGATTCTTCTTGGGATGCCACTTCAACGGAGCGAGCATTTTTGATTTCAACATAGCTACTGGGAACCACACCCTCCTTCCCGTTGATGATGCGCCTCACGTTCCACCATTCGTCTGACTGGCCATCGTCAAGGATGACGACTTCATCACCAACCTTGACGCTAACTTCGTCGGAGCCTTGGGCGTCGAAGTCGTACAGGATTATACCGAGTTTCTTCCCGCCACTTTTTGCGATAGCCATGACCTCACTTAATCCTGCTGCCCTTGCAGCACCTCTCATCTCACCCAGATCCCGAATTATCTCACTGGCGGTTTCTTTGTTCTCGGCACGGAGATCAAGCGAACGTATCGGGGAAACAAGGTCGAGTCCGACATGTTTCCCATCCGCACTGTAGGTTTGCAAATCTTCGATATCCCAGGTAGTCGACGGAATGCTCCTCTTCTGCGGCGTGAGCGTGATTTTGCCATTGCCAAGCTCAAGAACACACGGGACTTTCTTCTTGTTCACGATTTCATCGATTGGATACCGGTGAACACCTGCAGCTTCAATTTGCTCGAATGTAGTTGGAGGGTTCGGTGAGATTGGTGAGGCATATGGTGAAGATATGTCAGACCTGGGTCGCTCGGGAAGGCGCGGCGCGGGTTCATCGTCGTCACTCGCTTCAGGGGTAAAATGAACGGCCTTCTGGGTATGAGTCTGGGGCGGAGGAGTGTACCGAGTCGTGATAGGGGATGGGGCAGGCGATTGAGCGGCGATCGAAGCCTGTCGTTGCTTCAGAGCAGCCGCTATGGAGGTCGCTGGAGATGGTCGGACCGGGCTTTCTTCAGGCTCCGATTCCGGCTCTGGTTCTGGCTCCGGCTCCGGCTGGCGAGGTGGAAGTGTTACAGAATTCCGCGATGGCAGCGGCGGAGGTGCAGATTCAGTTGGGGATGAAACGGTTGGAGTAGGTATCTCGTCGGCTTTCTCGAGGTAGTTGGCAGGGGCGAAGCCGTATTCTCCCTTCAGGCCTACCAAGCTCCAGTCCGGATCGGAGTTATCGTAGACGTCTAGTAGAGCATCCTCGGAGAAAGAAAGCTCCTCATCGGTCTGCCTTTGATAGTCGTACAGCGCCCGGAGTTTGCCGACCGGAGTAGCCTACAATCGCACGACGGCTGGTCAGTTGGAATGTTGCTGATTATCAAAATAACGCATAGCCGTGGGTTCTCCTGAAGCACTGACCTCTTCGACATAGGTATTCGGAATCAGGCCCACAGGCTCTTCATCCTCGTTTGCAGCAGCCTTTTTCTTAGCCTTCCACCAGGCGTCCTCGCTGGACTTTTCCAGGACATAAAGCAGATCCCCCTCTTTCAGGGCCAACTCCTCGTCCGTCTGCGGAGCATAGTCATAAATTGCCCGAAAGATTCCTAAAAAGGACATCCTGTGGCCGTCTGAGAAAACGCAAACGTGAAGCTTAGGCCGAACAGCTGTTATCTGAGGGATATGGAAAGCTGTATAGCTGTGAAGCTGGTAATTACGGCGGGTGATGGTGGATCTGATGGGTGTTATAGACTGGGGGGGTGAGGTTGTGTTTGGGGTTGTCAGCGGCTGGGAGTAAACATGATGGTCGTTCTGCGCCGCCATCACGCTTGCCCGATCCGTCGCCAGAACGGGAGCGGACGTTGACGAAACACCACACGCAACTCAACCGGCTGCCTGTTCGTTCCTGGTCTGCGCTTTTGGGCTTCGACGCAGATGGGGTACCTATAATATAATATGCATCCATCGAATGATATATATATCTACGAAATATATCCGTTTCGTCTACGAAATTAATATGCCTGAAAAATGTATTTGTACTTTTTTTCTTATTAAATTTCTACGTAGGTTTCTGCCTGTTTCTAGATTGATATCTACATTTAAACGCCGGTGATTTGTGAGATGACACTGGTACTTACCTAGATATTCAAACTTAAGGTTATCTCAGTACGAATACATAGTAAAGTATTGATACTTTAAAAAATTAATATGATATCATGATATCTTATAAATTAATATACCGATGGAGCCTATGAGCCTACGTAAGCTATAATTCAAGGAGGGAATCAGTTCTGTACTAACAATATACTGTTGGAATGTTGCTGTGATGCAAGCATTAGTTTATCTTGTGCATATAGGTGGGAGGTATGTCCATCACATGAGCCATTAGATGATATTTTGAGTGTATACGTAGGACTTTGCAATCGAACAGGGCGCCTTAAGGCCCTATCGATGGAATAGCAATGTATATGGATCTTCAACCGGTCTAGGTCATAAGTTCGATAAGCATACAAATTTATATATTGATACTGACATCGGGTGGGCCTTGAGACTTGCAGGCTTGATTGACAGCCTTTAGAAAACTGTATACGTACTCAGGTGGTTGCCCACATATAGAACCGACTATATATCCTATTCGAATATTCGCTAGGTTGGTTTACTTGGTTGATGCGTGTATCTAATATATATATATATATATTATCCTACATGTTGCTATTCACAGTCCAAAACCCGACTAGCTCGCTACCTCAGACCGGGTTTAAGTTTCGCATAGATGTCGTACCTATTAATAATACATTTTGCGGTTGTATATATCTGTCGTCAGCTGGACCCGTGGGTAGATATTCTATCTCTGGTCAGTGGTCTATTGTCAAACGGATACCATATAATACGTGCATGATTCTATTGTTCGATCCTGGAAAGAAATTGCTTGCAATAGCTTCTATGTGTACATATATAGATAGTATTCGGGGTGGGGCAAGTAGGGCCGATTTATCTTGATACATCAATGGAATGATAAGCAAGTTTCAATGAAGCCTGCAGTACCTTGGGCCAGGCTGCAACAGAGCTGGTTAGATGAGGAACTAAATAGGTAGCCTTCTGTTGCATCTAGATATATTCGTCGCCTGAATGTCAATGCTTGCTCACGGGTTCAAATGTTTGTATCTACTAACCTACGATATAATTAACAGAATTCTGGAATTTCCGGGTGGGTGATCCTTCTATTACACTAATTCGCTTGACAATTTTTATTTTTATTTTCTCTGGACAATAAATTCATGGAGTTTTCGGATCCATACTCGCTGCTTTCTAGACTAAATAGACTTTTAACTTACTTAATTATGAATTCAAAGTACTACATTTGAAACTAGAAATTACCACCCATATGTAACTTAAAATAGCTACCAGTCAAGAGTAGCCTTATCTATAAATTTCCGTTATACATTATGCCATCAATAACATGGTAGGCTGTATCGGCACCTAAATTTACGGGTGTAAAGTCCTTCTCAGACTGATATTAGTTTACCATTTGCAATGCGTCAGTATCTCGAGATCTAGAACAGGTCTAGCTTTGCCCTCGCCGTTTTAAATTTATAAGCTAATGATTAATGGTATATACCTAGGTACCTAAGTATCTATAACGCTCTTATTCCTGGAGGTAGTCCTGGTTTCTCCCAGGATTCTTTTCGGATCAAGATAGTATACCTTCTGCCGTACTTTTTATTTAGGACCGCCGTATATAAAAGTTGTGCAAAAGGTGATAGATACATTCTATGGCTCCCAAGCTGACTTATTGCCACCCAATTGTTCGATATTCACTCACGCAAATCCAGGGCAGTACCTAGGTATAATATACCTAGCTACCTACCTAGGTATGGTATACAGGTGCATACTTGCAATTGTAAGCCATGTCGGACATAGTCGGACATAAAAGCCTAACATCATCACGTGATAGCTATTCACCTTCACATAACCGATGACAAGATATTTCAAGCTGCAGCTGTTCTTCCCCTCCCTTCTTTTGGGCAGCTAGCTCCTTTCCGTACGGAAGGTATCCAATACGGGCTTATTTGGTTTTATATTTTTTTTGAGTTTCTGTAGGAATGGTGATTAGATCGTTTGTGAGGCTGTTAGAAGCGCAGTTAGAACTACCAGCATGCAACTGCAGTCATACATAGCTCTCTGCACTTCTGTCGCGTCTCCCCATTCCAAACCACCATCCTCACCGGCCGACCAACCGCATCCTTACATCTTCACAATTCGACGAAACGATCCTGAATATAAGGACAAAGGAAGAGGAATAATTATAGAAAGAGAGAAAAGGAAGAGGAACAGAAAAGAGAAAGAAATAACGGATCATGGGCTCCAAAATCCCCCACCTAACGATATCCCTCCTCACCGGCCTCGTCTCCGACACCCCCTCCACAACCACCCCACTCTCCCTCCTCTCTTCCTTACAAGCCCTCGAACCCCGCGCATCAATCACCACCATTGATGCCTCTACCACTGAAACTCTATCTACATACTACACCCTTTACATCCTAACCCTTATCCTCGTCGACGACCTGCCCGAAGGCAGGGCTCTCACTCACCGCATCGACACCCAGCTTCTCCATAATGACCCGGCTATAATTTCGGCATATAGAGTCCTTCAAGCGGTGTGGAGTAAGGACTACGTGGCGTTTCATCAGACGATGCAGGGTGCTCCGTGGGGGGATCTTACCGCCGTTCTTGCCGCGCGGGTGCTGCGTATGCTCTTCTTTCTCTCTCTTTCATCTCCGCACGGGCGTATATATGCATCATACAATTTGTTTACGATGATACACTTAGCCTATTGTCGAGACTTTATGGTGGTTTTTTACTTTATTCGACTCCGTATGAACGCTAATTATAATCTAAACGTGCACAGAAAAACACCGGACAACAACCCTATCCCTCCTATCTACAGCCTACACCTCCATTCCACCGGCTCTTGCTCAAAAATATCTAGGGATATCAGATGAAGCACGCACGATAAAGATGCTGGTCGAGGAGAATCCAGAGTATGGCTGGACTGTTAGCGATGACGGCGGGTTTTTGGTCAGGAATGAAAGTGTCGGTGTGCTTGGTAAACAGGCATCCAGGGCGAAGGAAGGGGAGATCGGACGGTTGGCAGGGCTGGGTGGGTTTTTGAGTGATGTTTAGATTTGGGTCTTTGTTGAAATCTCTTTTTTGTTTTTTCGTTGTTTCTCTCTGGACCTTGTGTCCTGGGGTTAGAGGGGTTGTTTGGTAGATGGAGGTTAGGTGGAGGATCTGATTACTATTAATTGGAATGGCTATGGCGTTCGCATTTAATGTTTACTACTGGGAGAACGAATGAACGAGAAAATACCCTTGTGGGAATGCATCATGATTGACGTCAAGACATGCTATACTAGAACTACTGTCATTCGAAATCGTAGCCAGGATATCAAACAAGAAAGAATAAATGACTAAACAAGCCCCAAGTACTCCAAATGCCGCCATCATTTCAAAATAAACTTGTACAAATACACTCCTCCAAGTAGATCCACTAGGTATGATAGACTTGCCATCCGACAAGATATGAAAAGGAACAGAGCGAGATGTTTAGCTGCCCAACTCCCCCGCCTCATCCACAACCTTCAAAACTTCAACCTCTCTTTCCAAAAATCTTCCAAATTCTTCCGCATCCATCCCACCAGCCTTCCACAGCCGATACAAACTCTTAATGCTAGTGCTAACGTGTTGCTGAATCGCAACTTCGCTCTGGGTATGCACTTCCGCTGCACTCTCTAATCCGGCGATAACCTTCTTAGTAGACCCAGATTCGGGCTTTGGATGTGATGTCTTGGCTACAACAACATCCGCAGCTGTCATAACCGGTGAGACTTTGGTAGAAGGGTGTGTAAACGCTGTTAATGGTGTTGACATCGTCTGCGCATCGAAAGTAGTGGATGTGGATGTTATATTCGTAGAAATAGAGTCTCTTCTGTCCGTAATCATTACTCCTCCCTCTTCCGGTGCAGATGCAGATTGAGGATGGCTGTCGAGGACAGGCTCTACGGTTGCGTATCTAGCGTAGTATTCCTCCTCGGCTGCTTTGTCTGCTTCGTCTTCCTCTGCTGGTTGATCTTGTAGAACCCGTCGTGCGAGCATTGATGCTGCGATTTGGACGTGTGATTGTGGTTGCTGGACCACCTGGTCCTGATCTCCTGCTACAGACTCGGTTTCTTCATCATCATAACGGCCCCAGTAGTCGTCATCATCGTCATCCTCCTCCTCCTGTTTTTGTTGGTACAGGGATCCAGGCTGCTGGAATCCCGAATACGAATAGCTCGCAGTACTATACTTCGGAACTGCATTTACAAACGCCGCCTCAGCAGCATCGATGGTATCCCAGAACCTGCCAGAAGGCAAAAACGCCCGCTCCTCATCATCTGCTAACCGGACATCATGAACCTTCCAAGCGTGTCCGATCTCTCCAGACTCGGAGATTATATCTTCAGCGATGAACTGGTATAGAACGATGATTTCAAGCTCCGGAATTGATACTAAAGTCTGCAGTGTTTCGCAGTCTAGTCTACGGTAACCCTTGCTTACGAAGGTATTTGGAGACGGAACTTGATGAAGGAAATAGTAGTCCTGGGTGGCGAGGTGTTCTTGCAGGTCCTTCCCGTCGGAAGGTACAGAGGACCAGGTCAGCAGCGATAGCCACGAGGAATCCGAGTCATTGTTGAGGCTGAATGAGAGATGAGTGAGACGACTACGAGTCAGCGGGGTCAGGAGCGGTGGTAGTGATGGTGGGGGCTTCGGAGAGGCGAAACTAGCGGGAATGTGCGAGAGGAAAGCAGGTAGAAGAGACAATAGTGCTGGCGAGGGAATTGAGGCCACCATCTTGTCCTGTGTTGAGCCTATCTGGGTCGACTTGTGTTGAGAGAGTGGTATTTTTGGAGGATTAACAGGGATTTGGTCTGGTGCCGTTGGTTTTGGTTCTAATTCCTGCCGTCCAGAAATTAATGCAAATGCGGGCGGTCGACGGAGAAACAGTGTAGACTTCGACTGCGGCCGATCAAGAGAAGGCGTTCGACAAGGACTAGAAATGGATAATCCCCACAGCTTGTGTTCGCGGGGAAGAATGTGGAGAAGACGGAGCAAGAAGAAGAGCAGACAGAGGAGACGAAGATCTGATCAAGCTTTGGCCATGCGTCAGATCTCGCGTGGGGAAAACCTAATAACGCCAGGTCGTTTTGGAGTCTTCTCGGACAGTTTAGTTCTGGGATTCCTGCGCTGTTGGCACTGGCTTTGACCTGAGCTTTGGCTTTGGCAGCGCTGAGGTTTTTGGTTTGTTCGATGCGGCTGGTTCTAATTCGTCGGTTTCCGTCCGTGGCTAAGCGAAGCTTGATCACTTGAACGTGAATTCTGAATTTGGAACTGGATGGATCCAGCTGGAACTTCGAACTAGAACTCCGGCGTTTTCCTAGATCGTGCACTGACGGTTATAACTTTGGCGATTATGGATGTTGACGTATGTCGGTATTACAGGTCGTCTCAAGAGAGTCGTCGCCAGTTCTTCGTTGTCGAGACTCAATAGATGAGTATGAGTGTTAATATACTATTCCTACCAGCTGCGACCACATTGACTGATGCATGTCATATGCATCTCCAAATCTGGCCAACAGTGAGAGGTCACTTCCCTCTTTTTATATTGGAGCCGGTCTTGGGTTCTTTCTTAACATGTGGTCCGTCCTCACGTTGGCATTTGTCCGGTTTTTTTTCTCTCTTTAACCTAGGCTCTGCTCTATCATCCCGACAGCCTCTAAATCCTATAACAAACCATGTCATGCAGTTCATTTCCGTTTTTGCCCCATATGTCTAAACCCTTTATTTCCCGGAGATACCCCAAACTGCTCAGATAGTAGACTTCAGTATTCTTTTTTTCTTTTTAAAGAAATATGTTCAAGGGCAGTTTTGAGTGTAGTGCAGCGCGAACTTTACCTCTTGCTATCGCAGGAAAAGAACGTTTTTTTTTTAGTTTGACCAGCCAAGAATGGAACGAGCTAGCGTCCCTTCGCCCGAAGGTGGTCAGTGTTTGACCCTGCCATGTTTCTCCGGTGCTGCGGGCGGATCCGACATGGGGCCCTTCCCTTTCAAGATCCAACACCCAATAGAAACGAGACTATCTCTTTCATATGGGCGAATTCGTGTCGGCTCTCCCTCATTCTATGTATGCAAGCGGATGGGGCAGTTCCGTATTCCTTCTGTCTGCGACCGGGGTCTTCGCGCTGCATTTCTTTTGCGTCCTTTTCGTTTGTTTTGTGGGGAGCGATACATATGTCTCATTGGTTGATCTCTGGGGTATTGTGGGTGCAACCCGTTTTCGCCCCAAACCCCACCCACAGATTCCCAGTAACTATTTCATATATCATCACCCATTAATACCCCAAATACTTTCATTTTAGTGTACATCAGTTTTTAATCTAGATTAATCTTTTTAATAGATATGAAATCACTCTTTAATTTATATTAGTTATTAATCATAACCAACTTTATATAACATAACAATCAAATAAACCTAAAAAATTAATATATAATTTAATACCATACCCAACATTCAATTCACAACTAATACAATAAAAGTAGAATTTAAAACTTCACCTAAACCAATTTAACAACAATAACAAAATTGGAAGTTCTACAAACAAAATCAAAGAAAATTATAACTATTTAAAAACATTGATAATAATACAATATGTTCAAGATTTAGTATCTTAAATACTCAGTTAAAAAAAAAAAATCTCAAAAAAAATCTTAACAAAAAACATATCAAAAATTGAAAATTCAATTAAAATAAACTTCAATATTTTCAAATAAATTTTTTTAAGAAAATTTTTCATTTTTTTTTTCCTCTTCTTTCTCACCCATAATTATTCAAAATTATAAAACAATTAAAATCATATATAAAAAAATATTCTTTATATAAAAAACCAAAATCATTTAAATACTTATACAAAATAATTAATTAACCACTAAAATAATTTCTAATATCTCCCCAAACATTTTCTAAAAACCAATAAAATATATTTAAAATTTTAAACAAATTAAAAAAATCTTACTAAAAACAACTTTACAACACTATAAACTATACTAAAAAAAATTATTTAAACAAAACCTATAACTATATAAAAATAAATAAAAAAAAAAAAAAAAAAATTTAAATAAATCTAAATATAAAACTAAACCTAAAACTAAAAATTTAAAAACATTTAAAAACAACTTAAAAAAATTTAAAAAACCTAAATAATTTACACTATCATCTTTAAATCTAATTTATAATCAAATTTATAAATTATAAAAAAAATATTATCAAAATATAACCAATTTTAAAAAAAATATAAAATTATATTATTTTACTCTAAATCATATTATAAATAATTTAATATATACTAATTTAATAATTAATTATAATTAAAAATTATATTATTAATTAAAATTAATAAAATTAAAAATAAAATTAAAAAAATTAAATTATAAATTATTTTAAATAAAATCACCCTAACTAAAACTACTCCAACTCTTCTCAAAAAATAAAAAGAGAATAGTAAAATTCTTAAATAATATTAAAAAAAATAAAAAAAATAAAAAAAACAAAAAAAACAAAAAAAAAAAAAATAAAAAAAATAAAAAATAACACCACAATTCTAAATCCAATAATAAATTTAATTTTAATAAATTTAATTTTATTAATTTTTTTAACTTTAATTTAAATAATTTAATAAATTTATTATTTAATAGTTATTATTTAGATTTTATAAATAATTTTAAAAATTTATAAAACAAAAATAAATAAAAAAATAAATAAAAATTTTTTATTTATTTACAATTTTTAAATTAAAATATTAATTTTATTTATAAATCTAATTTTATTATTTATTTTCTAAAATTTATAAATAAAAATAAATTTAAATTTAAAAATTTTTATAAAATTTTAATTTTTAATATCAATATATATAAAAATATATTAATTAAGGATATATAAATTAAATATTAATTACTAATATTAAAAAATTATTTAAATAATAAAACTTTAAAATATTATAATATTTAAAAATTAATTATTAAAAAAAACTTTAATAAAATTTACATTAAATTAAAAAAATATTTTAAATTTTTTAATAATAAAAAAATAAATATCCAAAATTAATTTTTTTATTTTAAATAAAAATATTTAATATTTATTAAATACATTAACAAAATTATAAAAATAAATAAAATTTTAAAATATTTATTTAAATAAAAACAAAATTATATTAAAAATAAAATCTTAAATAATTTTAATAATAATAAATAAATTTTAAAAAATATAATTATAATTATTAATAATCACAAAAAAAAATAAATTTTCAAAGAAATAATAAATAAATTAAAAAAATTTACCAATCTTAAAAAATTAAAATAATATTAAAAACAATTAAACTTAAATTAAATTTAAAAACAAAAAAATTTAATATTACAATTATATAATAAATTAAAATCTTTATTTAAAAATAAAAAAAAAAAACAATTATTTATATATTAAATTAAAATCTAAATTTTAAATTAACCAAAATAATTTTAATTTTCAAATTAAACATTTTTTAGTAGTATATAATAAATTATATAAATTTATTTAATTTATTAATTAAACAATTAATATTTTTTATAATTTAAAATTATATAAAAAATTATAGTTATTAATATATTATAAATAATTGTAAGTACTTATTGTTTATATATTTAATAAATAAATTTTGGTTAAAAAATTAAAAATATTTAAATTGTGTTATTAAAGGGTATTTAATTAAAAATTATTTAAATTTATCTATTTTTAAATTTTTCAAAAAAAAAATTTATAATAAATATAAAGTATATATAAATAAAAAAAAATAGAAAAAATAAATTAATTAAACCATTACAACAATTATTTTATTTATACAAGTTATTATTAGATAAACTAAAATTAATTTAATAATAATTTAAATTAAAACATTTAGAAAGAATATTTATATATAAGAAATCAACTTAATAAATTTAAAATAATTAAAATATTAATTAAATCAATAATTAATTAATTAATAATATAAAAACCTAAATAATAATACAAAATATAAATCTAAAAAAAAATATTTAATAAACATTAATATTATTTTAAAAAGAGTTGCAATATAAGACATTAATACAGGTGCAAAAAAAAAAAAATGTTAATTAATAATTAAAAAGCCAATCTTCAAGATTATAATAAAAAAAAACAAATTTTTTACTATTTAAAATTAAAAAATTAATACAATATTGTAAAATAATATTAGATTTAATATACAATATATACTAAAAAGATTATTTAAATATTATATCTAAATTTATTTAAAATATAATACAAATTTTAAGAAAATTAAAAATTATAATTAATTTAATAAATTTATTAAATAAAATTTTTAATTTATAAAAAAAATTAATATACCAACTTATATAATAAAAAAAAAAAAAAAATTTTATTAATAACAATAATATATTAATTTTAGAAATAATTTTATAAGATTTAAAGTTTATTATTAAAAATTTTATTAAAAATCTAAAATTAATTTATTTTAGTAAAAGTGAAATTGTAGTGGTTTTTAAAAATTTAGTATTTTTGGTTAATATTTTAAATTTAAATTTGATAATCTTAAATTTTTGAGGGAGAATTGATAATAGTAGTAATAATTAATTAAAAAGTTATATTGAATTAATTAGCTTAGTTTTTTTTTTTTATATAATAATTATTTATTATTTTAAATAAAAATAATTTTAATTTTATTAAATTTTATTTAATGGAGGTGTTATGATAAATTTATTATTTATAAAAGTTATTAAGGTATTAAATTTAAAATTTTTAAATAATAAATTAATATAATATTATAATATTATTAATTAAATAATTATTTTGTAAAATTATATATAATTTTAAGTTAAAATTATAAATATTAATTTTTATATTAAAATATATATTATATTTTATTTTATAATATATTATTTATTTTTTTTTAAAAAATAAATAATTTAAGTAAAAATAATTAATATTTATAATATAAATTAATATATTTTAAAAAATAATAAAAATAAAAAATATAATATTAAAAAAATAAAAAATTTATTAATACTAATTAATATAAATAATTTACTAAAATTATTAAATAAAAAAAATATTAATAAAAACTTTATAAATAATAACAATATCAATAACATTAATTTAATTAATCAAAATTATAAAAAATTTCTAAAAAATAAATAAAAAAAATCAAAAAAAAAATTAAAAAATTTTAATTTAAAAAAAAAAATTAAATATATTTAAAAAATTATAAACATATCCTAAAAATATTTAACCTTAAAAAAATAAATCAAAAAAAAAAAGTTTTTATTCAAAATAACTTTAAAAAAATCAAATTAAAAAAATTTAAAAAAAAAATAATAAAATTTTCAAAATTTATTAACATTATATTTTTAAATAATAATTAAAAAAAAAAAAATATAAACAAAAAAACTACAACAAAAAAAATTTAAAATATAAATAAAAAACTTATATAAAAAAAATAAAATATTAATATAATTTAAATATCACCAAAATAATAAAAATGTTTTTTAAAACAAAAACTTATAATATATATATTATTAAAAAAAATAAAAAATAATTATTTAAATGTAATATAAAATAATATTTATAATTTTTTAATAATTTAAAAATTTTATAATTATTAAAAATTATTTAGTTAAAAAAAACAACCAATAATAAATAATTAATTTAATAAATCTTTGATAATTATAAAACCTTACAAAAAAAAATAAAACCACAAACAAATAAAAAAAATCTTATTCATTTAAAAAAACTTATTTATTACAAAATTAATCAAATTTCCAATTATTAATTTAATCCAACATTTTATACTTACTAAATATAATATTATATTATAATATAATAACCAATTATTATATATCTAACATTAAAAAAAGTAATTAATTATTAAAATTTTTAAACTATTTAAAATAAATATTATTATATATTGTATAAATTTATAAAAATTTAAAATTAATTTAATTAATAAATTAAATAATAATTTATAACTTACTTATAACTATAAATTTATAAATAAAATTATACTAAAATCCAATTATTTAATTAAACAAATAAAATTAATAATAAATCAAATAATATAAACCAAATATAAAATATATTAAAAAAAAAATAATATTAACAAATATTAAAAAATATTAATATATTTTAAATATATATATAAAATTATATTTAATATATTTTAAAAAATATTTATTTATAAAAGAATAAATTAAAATTTATATAATTTATTATATATTTATATATAATTATAAAATTTAATAATTAAATATATTTTAAAATTTAATTTTAAATTAATTCTGTTTGGTATAATAAAAATAATTATCAAAAAATCAATTTATAATTTATTTTTTAATAATAATTATAATACAAACATTTTTACTTATAAACAAATAATTTTTTTATATAAACAATATTTTCTATATTTTGTTTAAATTATATTAACCCTAATTTTAAATAAATTCTTTTATTTTATAAAAAAACTAACTATAATTAAAATATAACAAATTTTAAAAAATTTTAAGTTAGATTAAAAAAAAATAATTAAATTATTAAAATATAAATTATTAACCAATCTAAAAAAATTTAAACAATTTTATTATTTTATTATATATTTAAAATAATTTATATTTAGAAAATATAATTTATTATATATTTTTAAAAAAACATTAATTTAAAAATTAAATATATTAATTATTAAAAAAAATATTAAAAATTAATTTAAATATAAAAAAAAATTAATTAAATTTAATTAAATAAATTAATAAAAAAAAATATTTTAGTATATAATAAATTTAATTATAATTATTTAATATTAAAATAATAATTTAAATTTTCAATTTTACTTAATTTATAATATTTTATAAATTAATTTAAATAATATATTATTTCAATTATAAAAATAATTAATTAAAATTAAATTATTAATTAAAATTAAAAATAATATTAAATATATATTTTTTTATAACTAATAATTATTAATACCAAAAATAAAATATATAATTATAAAAAAAAAAGTTTTAACTCTAATTTAATTTATATATATAAATAAATATTATCTCCTTAAATTAATATATTTAATAATTTTATATATAGACCATTAAGTTTTAATATATTTATTTAAAAAAAATAATTTTTTAAAATAATTAACTAAATAATAATTAATTATTTTAAAATTTAATTATAAAATATAATATATACCTAAAAAAAAAAATAAAATCATTAACAATTATTTATAATTATTTTTTATAATAAATTTTTTATATACAAATCTTAATTTAGAAAAAGTTTGAATATTATTTACAACTATAATAAAAAAATAAATGATAAATAAATTAAATATAATTAAGTTTTGAGCAATTAATATTATTATTTTAAAAAATATTTAATAAATTTAATTTTAATAATCTAATAATAATAATTATTAATTAATAATTTAATATTTATTTTTAAAAAAAAACTATACAAAATTTTAAAATGATTATATATTAAAAAATAAATAATATTATTTAAAAAGAAAATTTAAAAAATATTAATTTTAAAAAATAATAAAAATAATAAAATATAAATTAAAATTTCTAAAATTTAATAATAAATAAAGTAAATATATATTACAAAAAAATATTGATAAAATAATTATTATAATATATTATTATAATTATTTTTTATTAAAATTAATTTTTAAATAATTTATAAAATAATATTATTAATTAAGTTAAAAATAAGATATTAAAAATTTTATAAAATTTTATAATATTTATTAATATTATTTAAATTATTAATTATTAAAAAATATTCTAATTTTTATTTTAGTTTTAATATTTATAAATTTTTTGGTTATAGATTATATGGGTTTAATTTAAATTATGATTTTTAAAAATTTTTATATGCTAATAATTATTAATTATTTTAATTAATATATATTTTTATTACTTATTTTTAATTTTTTAAATTATTTTATTATATAAATATTTTAAAATATTAATTATTATTTTAATTTTTTAACTATTTTATATTTTAATAATGAATAATATTTTAAAAAAAAATTTTTATTTAATTTTTATATTTTAAAAAATATTAAATAGTATTTTAAATTATTTAAATATTTTTAAATAATTGAATTAATAAAAAAAATTATATAAGTTATTTTTTATTATATTTAAAAATTATATATTACAAATTTAATTAATAAATTTATTTAAAATTAAAAACAAAATTTTATATAGTATAATATTAATATATATTTTATATAATAATATAAATTTATATTTAATTAATTTTTTTTAAAATTTAATATAAAATAAAATTTTTTAAATATTATTTTAATAAATAAAAAAAAAAAATAAATTATCAAAATTATAATTAAAATTAAAATTAATATTAATATTAATATTATAAATAAATTTAATTTTGTTTTAAATAATTAAAATTAAATATTATAAAATATAATTAAAAATAATTAATAATTATATTAATAATTATATATTTAAAAATTTAAAATTTTCTTACAAATTAATAATATAGTTTTATTAAAAAAAAAAAAATATTATATTTTAAAATTATTTAATAAAATTTAGGGTTTATATTAGATTTTTAAATTAGTATATAAAAAATATTTTATTTGGTTAATTGATTTAAATATAGATATTGAGAAGGATTATTATTTTTTTGATAATTTAAAGGTTTATATTTAGTAGTAATAAAAATTTTTAAATTAATTTATTTTATTTTATTTAAATTTTTTAGTATGTATAAGTGGAGTTTATAATTTTTTCTTGTTCTTATGAGTTGTAATTTGTTTTCACCCTAAATCTCATTTATGGGTTTTTGGTAATTATTTTATATATTGTTACCCATTAGTATTTTAAGTATTTTTATTTTAGTGTATATTAGTTTTTAGTCTAGATCAATTTTTTTAATAGATACGAAGTTACTTTTTAGTTTATGTTAGTCATTAGTCATAGCCGATCCTATGTGGCGTAGCGGTCGGGTGAACCTAGAGAGTTGGTGTGTGGTTTGGTGCCATGCCCAGCATTCGGTTCACAGTGGGGATGTCTTATCTACAAAGACGGAAGACGTCAGTAATATTTGGCGATGTACTATGGCTTACTCCCTTTAGTTATAGATATTAAAAGTACTATATGGTATACAGCATCCGAGAGTTGAAACACTATAAAACGGTGCTTTATAGGGGCAATGAGTAATATGGATTTACATAATAATTAGTGAACATTTATTCGTCGGAACCAGTTCCGGTGGTTGGTTCTTAATATCTTATAAAAGGCATACATACACCGCATATCCACGACGGTTTTGTGACAGTGGAGTTATTTAACTGCCGGTCCCCTCGTTAGATTTTACGTATATATTACGAGAGTGTTTGTGTTCTGGTGTGATACGAATTTATAAGAGTTTGAGGTTTTGAGGGCTTTGGGCTTGGAGGTTTCGACCATTCTCCGAGGAAAGTTTGGATTCGGATCAATCGGTTCGCCATGGAGTTAGCTGACTTGAGGGGAGACGGTCTCGGAAACAGATTTGCAGACG
This sequence comes from Orbilia blumenaviensis, assembly GCA_036872755.1. Classification (NCBI taxonomy): domain Eukaryota; kingdom Fungi; phylum Ascomycota; class Orbiliomycetes; order Orbiliales; family Orbiliaceae; genus Orbilia; species Orbilia blumenaviensis. Next base: position 563,782 of record JAVHNS010000006.1, on the reverse strand, counting down.
GGACACCTGCGTATATTGAGTTAATAGGGCGGCCTCCTGTCGTTATTTTTGTGAGGTGTTTGGTTGCTCTAGATCTTGGAATTGGTAAATATTGTGTCCCGCTTCCCTAAATTAATCTACCTAAGCACTTTATCTGATTTACTCTTGTTGTATTTTGCCGGCCTTGGTTCGAACTCTTGTTGATATTAATTCACGAGACCAGTCGACCTCGTGATCGAATCTGTAATAGCTACATGAGAATACAACAAAATGCTGATATCATGATAGATCGATATACAATCCAATAGCAGTATACCAATGTTATTTTACAATGCGAAGCATTCAAATAAATGCCTGAAAAGGTACCAGAGGTCGAATCAATGCAATGCTTCCCTGCCATCATAATTCAAATCAATTATTTATAAACAAAGCTAGAACACCACTCGCCCAAGTATTAAACGGTACGTTACACCTGTTTTTTTCCATATTCATAATTATGCATATAGGTAATTAATATGTGGACTCCAGTCCCCCATAGAATGCGTAGTGAAATTATGCATGGCCACCCTAGCCAGCCGTCTCAGACTCTACCAGGCCGCTGAGGTATCCGTATCCCTGCTGAACCCATAACTGGACCTGCCGTCAACCGCCGTGTGCGGCGTCTCCTGTCTAATACCCACCGACCCATTAGCATTACTCGAACCCATTTCTGAAAGGTTTATAGGGCTAGAGGAGAGGGAGGTGCGACATGAAACTTACCGTTTACTGGAAAGTCCCTCTTTTCCTCCACATGACCAACCACCATGATCTCTGACCTCATCATCAACAAAGCATCAAGCTCTCCCTTCACAGTACTAATAGGATCCCTCTCCAGCGCATTGATCTCATAAACCTGTTGCTTTCCCTGCCAAAACAGTCCGTATGAGACTTCGTATCCATCTTTGCCCCTTGTGTCACTTATTCGATACTGGCTATACTGGTTTTGCTGAAGAACTGACCCATCCACCCGACCCAATATTATTTTACCGGCAGCGACTTCATTGGGGAACAAGTCGACGATTCTCTGGTTTTGGTAGAGTGTGCTGGCGGCCCATTGGGCTGATTTATGGTTGTAGAATTGGATGAGTGCAATTGGGGAGGCTGGGCCGGCGGATTTGGTCCTTGCAATGAAGGATTGTAAAGAACTTGGAGTCTGGAGGTCGTGGATTTGGTCCATTTTTTCCTATGTGGTATAATTGCAAATATGGTAGGTACTTGGTGTATACTTCTGTGACCTTAATGGGTAGTCGTTGACGGCTCAGGGACCAAGACTAACTTGTGCTACAAGCAATCTCGCCAGACCCTTATATATGACGGAAGCTGGGGCAGTTCACGCCTTTGTGGAACTTACCGTGACAACAAATCCCGACCAAGGCTCCGCAGCTCAGCCGCAGCCTACCACAAAAACACATATTTCTACCACCAGCTACTAATGCAAATGTCACGCCTTTTTTAGTACGGCTGAGTAACCTTATTTCGATCTCCCGGAGTTCTATGATTGGTGGAAATGGGCCTAGGAAAACGAAAGCAGGTGCATGCATGGTGGTAGACTGCATTGATTGATGTACGCGAGATATTTATAAACTTTATAGGGCTGATTTTGATTGTGAAGGTGGGGATTTGATGGCTGGGAAATGTAACGTCCAGGGCTGGGATTCGATCCAGATGAGACCGTATTGAGTATCGCGCATTGTATTTGATAGTTACTGACCAATTGATTAATTGATACGTATCCTAAAGAGTTATCTTTATATATTCCGGCCCGGCGCCAGTAATACGAAAAGGCCTTTCTAGGAAATATACCCTTTCAGCTCGCGGGTGTCGACTTTGCGGCAGCAATTTGCAATATTCAGCCTGCATCTGGCCGTTAACTCCTGTGCAGCTGTGTTGCGCACAAGGCTAAACGGGGGTGGGACTGTGCATGTGGATCTTTGCGAGTTCGAAGCCAACAGACTGAAACCGCCTACTCACGACCTCAATTGCAACTCAGTTCTTACGCATAATATCCAAACGTCTCAAAATATTAAACCAAAATGCTGGGATCTAGATCTCTCAGAAATCGGAAATTTCTTCGGTCTACCTGATCAAAGCTTATGCTATCTTCCACAGAATTCTAGCCCCGAACAACCGGTGCCGATTCAGTAAGCTACGTCCCATAAAATCCAACAAATACTTGCGGATTAAATGATCGTCGTATGGATACGTACGGAGAGGGTTGGTGCAATATAGGAACATGGTACTGCTCAAATTAGTTTATTACGGCTGCTAAGTATACAATCTCTACTATTTCTACGCTGCTATATATAGACAAAAAACTAAACCTTCCCTCCTACGTAACGGCTCCGTTGAGGAGGACATTCCAGCTTAATACGTCAGCCTCATACCGGGCGCGCTGGCTGCATGGATGACATCCGCTGCTTTCTCTGCCATCATGTAAATTGGAACAGCAATAAAGATACCAGGAATTTTCGGGAAAACACTGGCATCAACAATTCTTAGGCCATCTACCTTTCTAACCCGGAACTTTGAATCCAACACAGCATTAGGATCAGAGTCAGCACCAATAGGACAAGTGCAGCTGGCATGATGGCCCCATGCGTTATCCTTCACGAATTGCTCGATCTGTTTATGCGACTTAACGGGCGATCCTGGGGATTCTTCTGTGAAGTCGTCTCCGAAACTAGATGCCATATTGTTGATCCTCCTGACAAGTTTGACGGAATCAACTATTGCTTGCAAATCACGATCTGCGGCTGATGAAGTGCCGGTATCGAAGTAGTTGAAGTTGATTATTGGAGTATCTTTTGGATCTGTGGAGCGGAGCGTGACAGTACCGGCTCTGTTTCCAGTGTGGGCTTTCAGGACGACCCAGGACCAATGTCTCTGGTCCTTGACAGCATCGAAGGCGTAGTTTGGATAGTAGCCAGTGAACGCGACGGGGCCACCGAACATGAAGATATCCGGATCACCAGTAGAGTGGGCAGTTTTCTTGATGATGGCCTGTGCGAACCCGTTGGATTCGTACGGACTGGTTTGGCCATTGCTCCAAGTTTTAAGGCAGGGATCATTGCCTTGACCGAAGGTGCAGCCCTTGAGGAGAGTGAAGTCATTGGGGACCGTGGAGGTAATTCCAACTTCATAACGATCTTGAAGATTAGTTCCGACACCCGGGAGGTCTGCGACAACGGGGATGCCAAAGCGTGTCAGTTCTGCTGCTGGGCCGACACCGCTGAGTTTTAGAAGCTGCGGAGTGTTAAAGACACCCGCGGAAAGGATGACTTCGCGGGTCACGGTAACACTACCAGGGACTCCAGCACTCTTGGAGGTACCAGAACGTGGGTCTGCGCGGTAAAGCGAACCGCCATCTAAAAATTCTACTCCAATGGCCTTTGGTTTCGGACCGCTTCGGTTCCAAATGATCTTTGTGACTAGGCATTCTGTTCGAACGTCGAGTTTGTACTTCTTGCTTCCATCTGGATTCTTAGCGTCTCTAGTTTCAACCACAAAGTCCCTAGGTCCGTTGCGGGCCCCGTTCCTTCGAGCAAGTGGGATTTGGAAAAGTCCTTCCCTTGAATCGCGGCCTGGAAGACCGGAGTTCATATCGGCAAGCAAAATCTTCACCAAGTTCGCCACGGAATTGAAGATTGTTCCAATAATACCCTGTCCCGTGGCAGAAGCAGCAGACAACAGTTGCGCTACAAACTTCCCGTCACCGAGCGCCAATGACACAGCAGGTCTCTCAGTCCATAACCATCCGTCTCTGCCGTGTCCGACAATACTGTTCGGGTCATAATTGACCTTTTCGATACGTTCGAAGTACTGTTTCATGTTTGATGCTGCCCAAGAATTGTCGCCTGTGATGCTTTGGATGTAGTTCCAATCGCTTTCGTGGGGCGCTACCGTGATAAGTGCATTGTGAGACCCGCATCCACCTAGGGTTCCGGCTCTCGGGTATAGGATACCCTTTATCGATGCACCGGCCGGTGGACTGAGTCCAATATATTCAGTGCCATTAGGGAACTGATAAACTGTTTTCGAATCTCTGGATTGGCGGGTGGGGTCTGAGTAGTGGTTGACATAGAAGTCCCATCTCATGGACTCATCCACTGTAGAAAGCGCATGGAAAGCAGGGACTCGTTCGACGATATTTGCGCCTTGGTCATCACCAGCTTCAAGGAGGAGGACTTTATGTCCCAACCTGGCGAGGCGGGCTGCGACTGGCCCGCCACCGCCGCCAGAGCCAACCACAACGTATTCGTAACCGGTAAGGACGACACGTTTGTCGATAGGTGAAGAGAGTGTGTTTACTGCCAGCAAGAGCTGGAGCAATGTTGTGGTGACCGCGCGCATGGTTTTTGTGTAGAAGATTTTAGAGAGCTCGCCTGCAATAAATTGAGTCGGTCTTCACGATCATGGGAAGGAGTTGGCCCTACGAAAGCCTAAACGTGGGAAAGAGCGATTCATGGGATGGAAGCACAGCGGGGTATATATTTAACTGACTTCCCTACCAATGTTATTGCCAATAAAACGCAAATTTATTTTCCTGCGTTATGGGGATGCTTTGAACAGGGAGTACATGGCAGGGAACTCCATGAATGGCAGGTGGAGCGGCGGGTCGGCATGACGCTACTGAAAGACATCGAGATCCAGATGCTGCCAATGTCTTGTTTTCTGACAAAGATCTAAGTCGTGGGCTTAAATCAAGCTTATCGGGAACCGATTATTTTCTCTTTCTTTCTTTCCGCATTTCGTCAGCTCGAGTGGTTCGGGAAGGTCGATTTGTCGGCTCGCTTGATGCATATGCGCACGCTTGGCCTTCCTCGACGACCTTTCCGAGCACAGGATCATGATATATCCAAGACAAGTATACATATCCGTACGTCTGGCACAGCTAGCAGATTCGCGCAAATATCGAAGCAAGGAACAAGCTTAACTCAGGCCGTAGTAATATATTATTACCATAAAATTACCAAAAACTTGATGCTGAAGACCCATTCAGTTGTATCGATGCTCCTCCAATCTGTTTTGGTCTCCAACTGCAACATTTTCCTGAAACGAAATCCCATGAAAAGCCCCCCGGTTGGACATGGAAATAATATACATACGTGCACACGTGCATATAATCTTATATACAGTGCAGGATCGATGTTGTTCCGTCGGTGGCTAGGCTTGCATGACACAGGCTACTACAAACCGAGATTACTTGTTATGTATAGGCTAGGGTGTCGATCTGGATGTTGGTAATGTTGGAGCTCTCCTACGGGTGCACATGGGTAGAACGCCCACTGGCTACTCAGTATGTAGAACTCGAGAATTGGTAGCCTCGTCGCATTGTTGTATTGGGGCCGGAGGGCAGGCTGTGGTACTACCTCGTACTAATCGCCCCGGTCTAGGGTTGATGTCAGTTGCCGGTAACTGTGTTGTTTGGGTGACACAGATCGTCAGTGTCATCCTAGTCAGGGGTTTCTTTGCATGACGCTGATGCAATGTTGCGAACGATAGACTGTGTAACCCGACGCAATGGGGCACCGTGCAGCTGTATTTTAGGAGAATCACAATAGCTCTTGACGTATACAGTACGGCCTGAAAGACGGTATCATTTATGCTTCCCAGTCGGGTTCCTATAACCATAGCCTGCATTAGTGTGAGTGCATATAGAGGCATGTCTTATGACCCATTAACAGTTGACCTCAAGGAACCACAGGCTAACCGAGGCATTCTCAGTTCACAAGCTTACAAGTGCAAACCGGCGTTGTTCGTTCGCTAACTTGTAGCTATAGAGACGTCCTGACCCTGCCGTTGAAATTAACCTGCTTTCGCATGCACAGGCGCAGCGCAAGCGACGAATTAATGTATCGCTTGACCGATGTAGTCCTCGGATGGGGTACCTATTATTTATTATGTCTAGATGTTGAAAAGACCAATTTGATTCTGCAAGCTTCGGTTCGATTCAGGTACGTATTTGCCTATTTGAATATAACGGTGTATCTCTTTGGACCCTGAATGCCTGTGTCAGACGGGGAAATGCAACCATTTGCATAGCATTGTACTGCATATTGTATCAGCTGTGCAGCTGATTAGCCTGCCAAGGGAGTCGACTTGAATTCGTCTGTAGTTTGGCAAATTGAAATTCTCCAACAGGTTATGGCAGTGAGAACTTCAAACTCTTTCGTGTTATCCAAATACATTAACGCTGAAACAGGAACTGGATCCGAAAGGATTCGCTTACCTCCATTTTGTTTGCGATCAAGGATCTTGCTCGTCTCACTGCATTGCCCGTTATCGACTTCGATGTTCCTGCGGAATACCCCAATAATTTAATTCTAAGATACCGTCAATTGTCGCCTAGCGATATATATATACTCATATTCTCCGGGACTGGAAAGAGATTGCTAAACAGTTGTAAGTAGCTATTAATATTATAGCGAACTTGTAGCTACTTTTTGCTTGGAACAAAAGGGAGAGCAAGTGCAAGCGCCCGTGCACAAAGCTTATTTTTGGCCATCCAACGAGGGGCAGATTTAAATCAATTTTGGCTAATGACCAGCCGCAGGGACGATCGTATGATTCGGACATACAAATTTCTAACAGAAAAACCCGATTCTGATGTATTCAAGGTTCAAGCAGCTATGATAAAATCATTTTCTTTCAAAGCTTGACTGATTCCATAACGCGGAGGCGTTCTGGCGGGCCGAGGTACTATCAATACCTGGGTCGGTGGCGTTCCCGGTGCCAGGTTCGGGAATTTAAGTATATATCGGAACACCGGGATGTAATCTCGGTCATTCGGCCTCGCAAATCTACAGCTGAAACTACTATACTAAGTACCAAGTTTGATATGAAGGTACCCCCACGATGAACCGACTTGTTCGGCGTGCAGCGGTGTCGGCCCGTTGAGGAATTTCCGGCCGGAAGGTGGAGTCGAGCCAGGTCGCCGGTCGCGCGTATTATATAATTATATATATTAATTTATTGATCTCGGAATTTAGTTTCTGCAAGATTCATGCTGCCGACATCGAAGCTGTGATTTCCTCGTATGTCTTTGGGTTACTGGGTCCGGATGTTCTAGGGGTATTTTTTGAAAGATCTCGAATCCGACCTGACATTCTTGACAGCACAGAAATTAATTTAGAAGTAATCCATATACGGAAATTTAATATCCTTTCGTGGACATCTTCCAGCTGCGGCGCCCCAAACTTTACTTGACCACAACCTTCCCTCTGGGCAACATAATTCCGTATCCCCGTTGGAGCCACTAGTCTACATCCCTCGTCCCACTCCACAGAATGCACACGACCCCCCAAATCCATTTCCCGCATCTCTCCGAGGGTCACGGCAGAAATCGTGGGTAGAAATCGGTGACATATGCCAATTCGGGTATTGAATAAACTGAACGTGACCGAGAAATTAATTTTGTAAATGTCAACCCAGACGGAGAAAAACACCTCATCTTTTATCAGAAGATGTTAACCTGTTTACTCGATCGTAAGGCATGTATGCATGTGCAATGTCCAAAGGTGGGGCCATGATCAGCCCACAGGGGTAGTATATATGTTGCAACTCTGCCCCGCAGCATTTGGTTCCGGATGAAGGGGCAGCTAGAGATCGTGTTTTTCGTCCGGTCAGCTATATTATCTTCATTAATATTTAAGAGTTTAACTGAAATCACCATCTTTGCCACCAGTATACGGTACATTGCGAACTATAACGCCTCCCTCTAGTGTTAATTGTCCAAAATACTTCGAAGAGAAATAAAACTGTTCAAAGATGAATCCAGCACGAACCCTACAGCCTTCAAGCTCGTTGACAAAGGTCAGGGCATCTCAAATGCTTCAAATACCAAAGTCATACCAAAGGATCGTTTACACAAATACACTCGTATCTCCGGTTGAGGCGGGTTCTTCGAAGGGCCCCAAACTGTTAGTCTAAATCAGAAACAGTTTTTGCTAATTGAAGATTCAGCTATAAGGTTAAAACTGACACGCGGGCTATTTGTAGGACCATTCCGCCTCCGCCTCCACAGAGTCTGCCGAAGGAGGCCAATACATCTTGCTAGGAGCTTCAAAGGGTCTATATGTATAACAGGGTCGACGAAAATGGCGATATGACGATTGGGATCTTGGGCCAACACTCCCAAAACTCTTGTTTTTACGAAGAGGAGATTATGGTAGCAAGTAAGGCTCTTCTACCTGGCCTCGTCTTCTACCCCACCAACCGGGAGTAAAGAGAAGCGGACCTGGAACGAATACGGAGATGCTTGGATTATTTGGCTAGTTGGACCGAGGCTGATTTACGAGACCCGTTGGAGCCATATTTATGGATTTGATGGCGTTATTCACTACTTTAAGGAGGGGTTCTTTGTTTCTTCTCTTATCTTGTTCCCTCTCTATTAACTCAAGTTTTTATTTTTTATTTTATTTAATGCTGTGAGTTTGGAGTACATAGCCCGCGCTTTGGTTCATTTTCTTTCTTTTGTCTTCTCTTTATTGATTATCCTCTGTTGAATCTCCCGCTTTTGTTAGTTTGTATAAATACGTTAATGTCACCGTCAGGAAGCCTATCATCACACAGGCATAATTAGTTGCCAAAAGTTTTAAACTAGCTAACTCTTGTGCAGCGAGAAACAGTATGTCCCACTTGCATAAATGTCGTATTATTGCACGCATAAAGTATTAACCCCACCTGATCTTAAGTGTGAGGTCTTGGGTCATGCCTACGTACATGCATATGGTGATAATGATGTTGCCGGCGAGCTAAAATGGGGTAGGTTTAGAGTTGGAGGGTGGTATAGTTGGTTGAATCGAAGCCTGTTTGCGACCATATGGGATGCTAACTGTATACATGTGTAGGGGACAGATTGATATCTTGCGTAGTCGGCTAGCTATAGTATAGTCTCGCAGCAGATATCACCTGGTGTAACTTAGCTTAGCTGTAATATACGTAATAAATCTGGCCCGACTCCTTTGGTTTTAACGAACTATAGTGGTCCTAGGGCCCTAGGGCTTCAACATATCACTTTCCATTGTCTACTTAAGTGCTTAAATACCTGTATCTTTCTATGAATGTACGGCACACTGAAATGATATTTGATTGAATTGAAGGGTTTTGTTGAGTCGAGATGAAGATGGTATGTTATACCGGTATTATCGTCGACAATACAATATCGCCAAGCTATTCTAATCAATTATAATTATAATTGGATTAAAACAATGATGTTCAAGAAGCCCATTTGCTCCGGCACAGTCGACAGTCTACAGGCATATAATATATACCTAATTATGTAGCTGGGCGCCGGGCGCCATACACACGCATACTACCTAGTTACGACGTTGTACTACCTTAGAGAGGTCTTGAGTCAAAGGCTTGGCGTCCAGGATGGCGCGTTGACGACACCAACAAATTGGCGGGCGGAAAGGACAGGTCTCAAAAATGGCCGTGCTGCTACTGCCGACGTCAGCCAATTACTATTCCACCTCCTCAGAATAGCATCACCATTATCATCAACATCACCCACTCAACTTCACCGGCCTGCACGACCTCGGTTGACCTAAAAGGGAGTCAATTGGCTGGTCCTGGCGTGTCAATCGGTGTCCTTCCCTCCCGTCGGCTCCTTGTGAGCTTCACCTCGCCTCTTTACCTCTTCCTCCAGCGTCATCCAAACGCATCACACACATCATGTCGACGGCGAAATCGAAACTATTTAAGGACCCGGCGTCCACCGAAAGCGTCCGCAGTATTCTAAGAGTCGTTATTCTACTCACAATTGCTGCTGCTGCCGTTGCTAGCAGATTGTTTTCTGTCATTCGTACGTCCTGCTGTTTGCACACGTGGGGTATCTGAAGACTGGGGGGTACTGGACGGTACATGCTAACTGGTGACACGACTGACTAGGGTTTGAGTCCATTATTCACGAGTGTATGTTTCTATATCGCGTATTTGATATCGATTGGTCTTTGTAGACGTGTTAATAATGGTTATAGTCGACCCGTGGTTCAACTTCAGGGCATCCAAATATCTCGTCAAGCATGGCTTTTTCGACTTCTGGAACTGGTTTGATGACCGTATGTCGGTTCTCTCCATATGGTTGATAAGGCTTCTAATTTTTGTTGTTAGGAACATGGTATCCTCTTGGTCGTGTCACCGGCGGTACTCTCTATCCCGGCCTTATGGTCACATCTGGTGCCATCTGGCACGCTCTCCGAATGATCTCCCTCCCTGTCGACATCAGGAACATATGTGTCCTGCTCGCCCCCGGTTTCAGCGGTCTGACTGCTTTTGCTACGTACCTTTTTACTAAGGAGATGAAGGATAGTGGTGCTGGTTTGCTGGCTGCCGCTTTCATGGGGATCGCCCCCGGTTACATCTCCCGCTCCGTTGCTGGCAGCTACGATAACGAAGCCATTGCTATTTTCTTGCTCATGTTCACCTTCTACCTCTGGATCAAGGCTGCTAAGCTCGGATCTGCTATGTGGGGTGGTCTCTGCGCCCTCTTCTACTTTTACATGGTGTCTGCCTGGGGTGGATATGTGTTTATTACTAACTTGATCCCTCTCCATGTGTTCGTTCTCATCTTAATGGGCAGGTATTCTGGTCGGATCTACGTTGCCTACTCTAGTTGGTATGCTTTGGGAACTTTGGCCAGCATGCAAGTCCCATTCGTTGGTTTCTTGCCGGTTAAAACCAGCGAGCATATGGCCGCGCTGGGAATCTTCGGGCTCATTCAGTTGGTTGCGTTTGTCGACTATCTCCGCGGCCAGGTCCCATCCAAGCAGTTCAATACTCTCCTGCGCGCCCTTGTGATTCTTATCACCGTTGTTGCTTTCACTGGCCTGGTCACCCTCACCGTTACTGGTGTGATTGCCCCGTGGTCTGGTCGTTTCTACTCTCTCTGGGATACCGGCTACGCTAAGATTCACATTCCCATTATTGCATCCGTCTCCGAGCATCAACCCACCGCTTGGCCGTCATTCTTCTTTGATCTTAATATGTTGATTTGGCTCTTCCCTGCTGGTGTATACTTGTGTTTCCGTCAATTGAGGGATGAGCATGTTTTCATCATCGTATACTCCGTCATGGCCAGTTACTTTGCCGGCGTCATGGTTCGTCTCATGCTCACTTTGACTCCAATTGTTTGTGTCACCGCCGCTATTACCGTCAGCTCTATCTTCGATACCTATCTCGAAATCGACAGCCCTGAGGAACAGGATGAAGACTCGGACTCTAAGAAGTCTAAGAAAGCGAAGGAACTTTCTGGCGGCGGCTTTCTATCTTCCAAGGCGCCATTTATCGGCATTTATAGTATCACATCCAAAATCGCGGTTATTGCTGCCTTTTCCGTCTATCTTGTCCTATTCGTCCTCCACTGCACCTGGGTCACCTCGAATGCCTATTCTTCACCTTCTGTTGTTTTGGCATCCCGTATGCCTGACGGTTCCCAGCATATCATCGATGACTTCCGTGAGGCCTACTACTGGCTTCGCAAGAATACACCTTCCGATGCCAAGATTATGTCCTGGTGGGACTACGGCTATCAGATCGGTGGCATGGCTGATCGAACCACCCTCGTTGACAACAACACGTGGAATAACACTCACATCGCCACCGTTGGAAAGGCTATGGCGAGTAGGGAGGAAGTCAGTTACGATATTTTGAGGAAACACGAAGTTGATTATGTTCTCGTTATCTTCGGAGGACTGTTGGGATATAGCGGAGATGATATTAATAAATTTTTATGGATGGTGAGGATTGCAGAGGGTGTTTGGCCGGCTGAAGTTCAGGAGCGGAAGTTCTTCACAGCCAGAGGGGAGTATAAAGTTGATGCCGAGGCGACAGATACAATGAAGAACAGCTTGATGTGAGTCTCGGTTCTATATGTAACCAAAATTTTTGGAAAGAGCACCTGCTGACAAAGAATTATAGGTATAAAATGTCGTATTACAAATTCGCGTCACTTTTCCCGCCCGGGTCAGCGCAAGATCGTGTCCGTGGCGCCAAGCTTCCATCTGAAGGCCCTGTGCTACATACGCTCGATGAGGCGTTTACTAGCGAAAACTGGATCGTGAGGATTTATAAAGTGAAGGATCTCGACCAGTTTGGGAGAGATCACTTTGCAGTCTCGGCTTTCGAGGCCGGGAAGAAAAAGGGGAAGAAAACCGGGTTGGCGGGGAGAGCAGGGGGAAAGAAGGGGAGAAGGGCTGTTAGGATTTAAGGATGTGTGATGCCTATCTTTTGCGATTTGAGAGTTTCTTCCTTATGACCGTGGGCTATGAGGACCCGAGGGATGTCGGCACCATCGAGTGGCTTGGCGCAGTATCAAGATACAAAGTTATATTACTAACCATAGTAGGCCGGAAGGTGAATTATAATTTTTATTTCATTGCAGAATTATAGTCCTGGCCCTAGTAGGCCCTTTTTCTGGGTCCTGGTATCTCACATAGCAGCTATTGTGAAACTTTGACGTAATAGCTGACGACATCTAGAGAACTCGAAGGGCTCACGCGTAGGCACAGTACGTACCGCGAGTGTTATGCCTGTCTCGTAATACAATATTAGTAAATGCAGCGAGATCCTAGGGGTTTCTATTCCTTTCGAAACTATGTTTTGTAGCAAATGTTTCGAGGCGTAAAATTGCCGACATATCGCTTATTCATTGTACTGCGGGCCATTTATGCGAGGCAGGGTTTCCCGGATTTAAAATTTTTTTCTCTGTGGATCAGACCCAACTTCTATAGGCATTAACGCTTTAATGGTGTGGGTTATTTAGTTGACATCATCCACTAAATACCTAGGTATCTAGTACTTAAGTGAGTAGGCAAATTGAATCAGTCTCGCAGCCAAAGGTTGGGTTCATACCGGGATTCCGTCTGAGCCGCCGTCGTAATGCAATGCAATACATTTCATATACCTTAAGTACCAGTCGGGGCACCACCTAAACATCGTTGCGTCGTAAACGCTGATTGACGTTATACTTCTGGACCGAGACTGGCCGGAACTAACTTACGAGCTTGTATTCTGAAAGTACGACTGTGTAAAAATCAATATTCCTGAAAAGCTAAGTGTATACACGACCGCTGCATGATATCGATCTTGCGGGGTACATTTCGAATTCCAGAACTTGCTTGAGTTCAAAAGCTAAATGATGCCTTCTAGATTGGGGCGCTGACTATTTGGTGAGACAAAATGCAACAGTTTTATGCGTTGGGTTACCCTCGCCTCGTGACGGCAACATGCAACAATCCTATACGTTGCATTATGAAGTGGGTGGAACTGAATGATTAAGGTTCGGTCTCGTAACTGAATTAAACCCGCCAACTAAGAAATGCTAGAAATCTGCTTGGCGCACTCTTTTCTGATATATATAGCCATGGACGCACGGTATTTCCTGTAACATGTTAACACTATGGGCGTTATATATACTTCTATGCACGCTGATATTACCTGGTTACCTTTTCCATATGATTTGACGATTTAAAAATTACCGGCAATTCCAAGCCCCTTGAAGGTTTATCCTAACAACCACCGTTACCCCCGCCTTGGAAATTGCATCTACCAGTGGAGGAGCACAGGAGAGAAAAATATAAAGCTCATATAGCTTATTGGAACGTTTCCTACGATGAGATCGATAGTTGGCCCTACATACGCGACCTTCTTCGGAACAATTCTCTTAGTTCTCCAACTTTTCATTGGCTCCACATCAGCTTCCCGTTTCCGTTGGCCATGGCAAAAACAAGGGCCCAAGTTTACGAAACCACCCAAAGTCCCGAAAAGACCCATGCCCCTAATTACAGTGAACTCAAAAATTGGAACGGTAGACCAGTATATCGAGCTCTACTTTGTTCCAGTAGCTTCAAGTTACTGGAAAGATATATTTATAAAAAGGCGCGTAATAACCGCCGCATCGAATATCAGGGGAGTTGCACCGCCAAGAGGAAAGAAGTCAAGTATTTACCCTATCGAAAGTGAGCATCTAGGGTGTCTAGGCTTTGAGATTGTTATGTTAGCGGGTAATCATGAGCATATTTGGAAGTTTAGTTCAGAGTTCGGCAAAGGTGTGAGTGCTAGTTATTTCTTTACCTATCTTTGTGAGAATACCATTAATTTTATATAAGTTTATTATACTACTTGGATTTTGAACTAATGGCATGGCAACCCTTGTAGAAGATGTTGAAACGGCCAGCGACGCTGGGGTCAGACGTTTACCGGAAATTAAGATTTACGAAGTTTTGGTGGCACAACGAGCATGATACTGCGCCATGGCTTAGACCAGGACCGGGGAGGCAAAGAAAACGGGACGTGAAACGGCCTACCCTGGACGCTATTGGTGAAAGCATCGAACCCCCTCCGGAAGAGTATAAAAAATGGCGTCCGGGAGAGTCTGAGACCCAGTATCCCGAACAGCCTAAAATCGTCAATATTGGTCCAGAGAATGTTGATACTCCCGAACGGCCTGAAACCGTCAATATTGATCTAGAGAATGTTGATACTCCCGAACCGATACATAGACCGTATGCAGTGCTAGAAAAGGCTGCCATAAGGGTCTCGGAGGAAGCTGGCCGCCTCGAAGAAAACAGGATGATATCTCACCCCCCAGGTATTCGTGACAGAAGACTGCCCAATATCTTTGTAAATTATAAATCCGGAGGTTCAGGTCAGGTTATTTACGTGGTGGATTGTGGGAATGCCTGGGACCATAAGGTATAAAAGCCCCACTAGTTCTTAGAAGTCTGACGAAGAGAGATTTTACTTTTATCGTATAGACAGGAAACACTGCTAAGACCAGGAACTGGCAATGCATTACAGGGTGTCACCAAAGACGTTACGTATGGACAACGTATTTACGCGGGTAGCTTTCCAGTAGACGACGACCTGTGGGTCGAGCCCGAGGACTCAAGAGCGCTCGTGCACGGAGCACGGGTAATCAGCAAAATTGCGGGGGATATAACTGGATTCGCGCCCCGCGCACTGATTATTCCCGTTGAAGTACGCGATGGCCGCGGGAACTATGCGCCCCATATTTTCCTTGACGGGTTGCTTAAAACGTATGACCATATACTCAGATACAACAGAAGGAGGAACTGCATTATAAATATATCAATTTCCATTCATCCCTCCGACTTCGAAACGTATTATCGCTGGAACCCACATTTTGATTCCTATCACTCAATCTATTCTAGCTTCAATGTATTGACGTGGCATGTCATTCAGGAGCTCATTAAGCTCCCTAATGTCATAGTTGTAACTATAGCTGGGAATAAGCGAGATGTTAGACTCCGTTCAGTATTTCTATGAAGGAACTTATAGATATTATGCGAATCCCTGCTAACTGAAATTAATAGGGCTCCGCTGTGGATGGGATACCAGGAGTTTATGGCAAACAGCTTTCTTGGACGAATAAACTGGTCGTCGTGGGAGGTGTTGACGCTGGTGGAGATTATCTATTTCAACGGGCTGATTTTGTAAAAATCTCAGCGCCGGCGACTGAAATGACAGTGCCGTGCCAGTGGCACGAGGAAACTAGGGAGTATTGGGAGGAACAGAAAGGACTATGCTCACTTGCCTCCGGAACATCGTTTGGTGAGTGCTTATAAGTACTGGTGTGCTATCGTAAAACGCAAGATTTTGGCTTAGATAGCCCATCCCCAAGTCTGAATCACAGACTGAAGTGTGCATTTCTAATTGGAACCTACTGTCTGCCAATACAATCTGAAACTGACCAGTCTCTGAATTTTTAGCAGCCCCATTAGTTACTGGAGTTATAGCATCTCTACTTTCCGCTGGGATCCCGATGCCTTATGTTGTCAGGTACCTCTACTCTAAAGCATATCATAGAACACGCTATGGACCCAGTGTACTATGGACGGGTATTCCTACCGCTAAATGGCCACCGGAGTATAAGCCCAGTACTGAGTAGATCCTACAATTAGCTTCCTGGGAAGTTTGCCAGCCTAAATTCAATTTAGGCGCCCGGTGCTGTGACGTTCCCAACATGGTGTCATATCTCCATTGGTTAAACATTGCGTCGCAATCTGCTTTGATGAGCCCCAGTCCTATGAGTCGCCATCTTATCGCGAACGCATCTTCGTTAGGTCTAGCTTTTTTTTCTCTCTTCATTTTTCATTGGGGTTTCCGGCCCTTTTTATCAAGGCGGTGTATCAGCCTGGCGCTCATGCACATGGGGGTCCTCGAGGGCCCTCGCTAGGACTCAACAGAATGGGTTTGTAGATTACTAGCTGTAAGTAGCTATCTTCTAACATAGCCATGTTGTCATCTTTAGAATTTCTAAAGTTTCGTTTTATCTGGTTAGTCGCGCCAACTTAAATGACGCGCGGATGGCCCAATAATATATTTTTTTCCCATGAATTTAATAGTGGAACTTATTCCAAACGCCTTGTATAGCGTCTCAGACTAAATAGAAAAGATAACACTCGGGAATTCGTGGCCGACCTCAGTTACGGGCCAATACTAAGAAAGGCTCGAGGGAGATGGGATATAGCAAACACCTGGGCATCCACCTTTGTGAAAAATTCATAAAATTTACTAGTTTCTTAAATTGTACCTTATTTTGAGAGCCCAAAACTCAATCATCTGAATTATAGCAGTTATGAGTATAATACAACACGTTTTTTCGGAAACAGCAATTGCCCCAAAATCCACACTCGCGACCAACAATATATAGATGATTTGTAAGGGCCACATGTTCTACATTATACTAACTGAAAAGTAATCGTGGTAACCTGCTAAATTGAGGTGGGCTAAGAGAACATTCTGGATGTCAATGCGTAGAGTAACTGACAGAGAGGCAGGCCAAATATCACTAGGTAGATACTTATATATGCAACTGCAGAAGTTGATACCAACGTATTGAGTTGGTAGGCAGTGAGGTTTTGTGGCTATGCGACTAGGAGCAACAAGCCTGCACGATCTAGCCAAAGACATTTCGAAACCTCATAAAACGTTTGAAACAAAAACGGCACAGTCTAATAATATTTGCTTTTCCAAAATTGAACTGTCTGGTGAATGGGATTATATGTAACTGCCCGAGGCAGTATTTGGAGGCAGCTTCATACTCGGGTATTGAGGATTGCTCATCTGCAGTTTTTGAGCAACCCTGGTTGCTGGTTCGTTGAGAAGCATATTGTATATGCATAAACTTGAATTAGTCAATGTACATAAATCATCTCTAGGAGCTGATGACCAGAAACTATGACATATAAATATTTGATCTGAGATTTGAAGCATGCGCGAGGTATAGTTCAAAGCTGTAACACGAAGGATGCCTAGTATACGCAACATCTAATATTTCTTAGTAGTTAATTGTTGATACTGTTTGCCTCGAGCTCACCGGCATTAAATTGATCTAGTCAAAATTTTGAAAGGAGTCAAGAAGTGCAGCCAACTTCTTGCTGTCACGCATAATGAGACTAAGGGGCAAACGATGTTTGAATATTGTGAAATTGACTATTCTAAATGAACTGCTGGAGCTCAAAACAGTGTGGAAGCTACGAGGGTCAGCACACAATAATGATAAAAGTCTGTCTCTCTTGGCAAATTGATCGTTCCGAGGCCCTAAGATTAAGCGTCAGGGATATTAGTCTTGTTGGGACTTTTGTAAGCCTATTACAGAAACCTTATATATAACTGACATAAAATATTCAGCCCAGAGCCACAATCTCTGTTATATTCGCCAGTCTTTCGCCATCATTTTGTTATATTTGAATAGATTATATATAGCCCCCCACCCTATACGCGTACGCGAAGATCAAAACTTTTGAGTATTTCTAAAATTCGAAGGCCTACGTTTAATTTATTAGGGTTCTAGCATTAATATGGTATTATAGACTATCTCACCTTCTTCCAATGGAGCAGTTCCAAATTTGATCAAGATCAATATCAGCGGTCCTCGGCTATCTGGTCCTCGATTGTCTAGACAAGTTAGCAATAAGTACTTGAGGTTGTCACCAGTCAACTATCAATATCCCTCAGTTCGGTTAAAAATGAACGAATCCCGCAGACTCTTCGCCCGGTCGTATATTTACTGGGCGATCTTACTTTTTTATACCTTCGTTGCACTCACATCGGCGAGCGTCAACCTACGGCGAAACACAGGCGAAGTGCTACTTGGACAAGGCCCAAAGACCGGAACGCTAGATCAGTATCTAGAAACATATTGTTTTATTATAAAACCCGAATATCGAAAAAACAAAAAGTTCCGAAAGGGCTTCATAGCAGCGCTGAGGAAAGTCGCCATGCCACCCCAAGCGTCAAATGTTTTTCCGATTGAAAGTCAGTTCCTGGGCATGGTAGCAATTGATGTTAATATGCCGCCTCGTCCTTCGGATTCGCCCATTTTTACAGATATTGAAAAGAAATATGGCGGAGCCGTAAGTCACACTCCTCGTTTGCCAACTTTACTGTCCTAGCTCTATAGATCTACGGTTGTCCGATAGTACTATTCCTACAGGAAGTATTATTTTTAATCGCTGTTAAATATCCATATTGTATGTGTACTGTCTACGAGATCAACATGCACTGCCTATTTCTATATCCTAGTTTTTGTTATTTGCCTGTGTACAGCTCTTTATCTAAACTTACTTGTTTCACAAAAATAACAGCTCGAAATTTTTCTCAAAGTCTTTTCGGATGTTGAAGAAAAGCTAAGGACAAATGATGGTGACTGGAATAAAAATCCCCCAAGCTGGTTGAGTATCGAAGATTCTAAAAAAAGTCCTCGGTTTGCTGAGGTCGATACAATCAACCGTATCGACCCAGATCCTATGTCTCTAGACAAACGCAAACGTGGAACCGAAAAGAATATGGATACGGAGGAGTATACCAAAAAGGCTAAGGCATATGGTCAGCGGTTCGGCAAAGAGCTCCCGGAGATGAGAGCACTATCCCAGCCCCCTGGGGTAGAATTGACGCAAAGCATGATTTTTTGGCAGTATCGGAATTCGGGTAAGAACCAAGTTGTATATGTTCTGGATACCCAATGCGACCCAACCGCTCAGGTACATTCATAAAATCCTCTGTGGCTAAAATAGCGCTTAAGTTGTTCTAGGATATATGGATTGGTGATCTGATAGCTGATGCCGTTCTAGGAACTAAGTGGTGTCAAATGGGGGGACTGGATCAGCGCTGGCGCTTTCCCATGGGATCAGAGAGGACCCCTGCTTCCTTTTGCAGCGTCGGCCAGCCATGGGACTTGCATGGTTTCGAAAATAGCTGGCAAAGTTACCGGACTTGCAGGAGATGCCGAGATTGTTTTCGTGGAAGTGTTATCTGGCCGAGGGTTTGCCCGCTTATATATTCTATCAGATGTCATTGATGGTATTTTAAAAATTTACGACCATATAAAGCGCCGGAAAGTCAAGCGGAACAACGTAATAAGCCTATCTATGGGGATTTACCTATCTATGGTTCGCACCATTGCGAAGGTAAACAATAAGGATGCAAATGCTGCCGAAAAAGCTTATGCAGATATATTGCGGTATATATTTAAGGAATTAATACAACTACCCAATGTTATCGTAGTCAATTCTGCTGGAAATTCTGCACCCGTAAGTACAAGACATTTTCCGCTCTTTACTGTCCTATATCAATACATTTCCTTCAAGTTCTCGAAGAACTGGTGCGCTTGTCGCAAGAGACTTCGTAACAGAGGCACCAAAACTTTGCAGCAAGCTCGATAGGCTCATTGAAACCGTCATATCAAACGAAGCAGGGCACAATAATCGACCACTATCCCGCCGTTTTAGCTAAGGACGCAGAATACAATAATAAACTAGTTGTAGTCGGAGGTTATGATCCTCGAACGGGGGAAAATGTGTACCAAGAAGCAGAATACGTTAGAATATGGGCGCCAGCGATGGGAATTGCAATGCCTTGCGGAAAAGGCGAGCGGAAACGTTCAAGATCTGCTTTATTTAAAAAGTTTGACTTATGCGGGCCGAGAGCTGGTGCAACGTCTGTTGGTAAGTGAGCATTCCTGCATTGGGCTAAACCATTCAGAGTCCGTAGCTGGGTACCTGGGCCATGAGATATATCTACAAACTATGGTTTTTATTTTCAGGACTGACCTAGCTGACTGGGACGGCTTTGCTTTTATTTTAGCTGCGGCGACTGTTTCTGGGGTGCTCGCAGCTTTGCTATCCACCGGAATGCCGATAGATAAAGTAATTAATTATATGTACGACCAAGCACACCCTCGGGTTCTAGACGGACCATTGGCTCTGTTCAACGGCATCGGGATTAAAAAATGGCCTCCAGAACAGCGGCCGCAATGGTTTAATGATAAATTGCCACCTCCAGCCCCCCCGCTTTCTCTTAACGGTGGATCGGGATCTATGGATATTAGCACTGCGGACCCTGATGATATATGCTGTCTTACATAATATTGGATATAGATAGATATTTAATATTTTCGTATCTCAGTCTCACTCACGAAACAAGTCTCGCTTATTCAGCGAACAATTTTTTAATGAAATGGAGCTGTAATTAAGCTTTGTGAATGATCTTCAAAGGAACTCCTAAAAAAGATTGAACCAGGACCGCTCCATGGAGGCTGGCTTACGAGACTAACTAAATTAATTCTACATGACGGTTTTAGTTCTGACTAGGTCAGTAAGGGCTCACGGTAGCTGCACAGTCCCAATGCAGATACCACGGGCGATAGAACCACAGGGCGATCCGTCATTTGACGTCTATTTATTGCTGTACTGTATTTTATTGCATTCATTTCCCCCTTCGCCGTTTATATTTCGGGCCAGGCTTATAAATCATATGATATAACTCGAACAGGGACTTTAATAACCAAAAGTATTTTAATTCGGTCTCTTTAACAACACTCGCCGCCACGGCTCTTGCGCAGGCCAGCAGCTCGTAAAATGGCCTCGCGAGGATCCGAGTCTTCAATAATCTTGAGAGTGTCTGACATAAGATCGGGAATAACGCAAGTACCTCCGGGCGTCGAGCCTTGTACTCTATGGGGACAGTCTTTCAGAGTTTGAGCAATGTCGCATGTTTGCCTAATGTTTTCGCAAATATGGGATAAAGTAGCACCGTCGAAATGTTTCCAAGGACTGGTCAACTGAAGTTTGACGTTATACAGGATACCGATGCCCACCATCATGCACCTCGAGCTTTTGACAATCGTATCCCTGAACAGTGACATACTATGGGTATTTTCAATCATTCTAAGCTGTTCGTCGAGAAGACCTTCTAGAAGCTTTAGTAACCCATTTCGTTCTTTCCAAATACCTTGACAAGTATATATATTATTAATATATTGAAGACATATTTTATATATTTGATAGTTGGGATTGATTTGGGGTTCAGCATACCATGGGCGAATTTGATAGCGGTAAGATAAGGCTTATCAACTAACATATCCGCCGGAACTCGAGAGTTGGGTTCCTCAAGAGCATGGAACGGTTTGTTGTTGATCATGTAGCTATCCGGATATAAATTCAGCCTGATGTTGAAAACAGCGTCCTTGGCCAAGGATTTGACGATATCTTCCATTTTGAAAATCTTTGCTATCATCAACCATCGAGGGTAGTCCTCGAGATGTTGGTTACACTTTTTTTCCTCCCCCTCTTCTTCAGACCAGAGAGGCCTTGCCCAAATCTCAGCAGAGGGGCCCATAGCTTCCTGGCAGGAATACCGTTCACAAAAGATGGCGATTTCATATAACTTTTGTAGACTGAGACTTTTTGGATTGTACGTTGTTTTAAAGTGAATTATTCTCATTATAAATATTAAGGAATCCAAAGACTCAGGTCTCAGGACGACGGATTTGACCGTACTATCTTTGCTTTGGGCACATCTGTGACCAATCTCTTCTTGTAGTTCAGCGCTGACGAGGGAGAGAATTTTGGAGGAGACTCTCAGTATTCCGACGAGTGATCGATTTACCTCACATTCTATGTAAATGTCGCCTTCGGAGTCAATAACAGTTGTTCCTATTTCTGCTGTCGTCGTTATCGTTATATCCGTTGACGACATTTTGAGTATATTCCGAGTTCAAGGATCGATATTTCGCTTCGTAGAAATTTGAATTTGATCGGAGTGTGTGAATGGAAGATATAGCCTGTATGACCTAGCCCGTGGATCGATAATTGATGGTAGTTGTAAAGTACTAGCAAGCCAGCAGACGTGGGCAGCCAGTAGATAGGATTTTAAATACGCATACCTGATTACGCTATCGCAAAGTTACGGCGAGATGGTTTTTTTGGGGGGGAGGATATCTCCTCTCGACTAAAATAATTCAATAAGGAATTTGCGGGGAATCGGGGATATGTTGCCTGAAGATCTCGAAGAGGGGTAGACTAGTTTGTGAGCCCGATAGATACTAATTTGGGGTGCCGCAAAATGGCATTCCATCGCGGTAAATTTGTCGTTGACGCTAAAAAAACGAACTGAACTTCAGCATGTCTTTAAAAGTATCTATACACACATATATTTATCCCAGCTCGTTGGCAACTTGCAATGCAATTCCTAGTCCTAGGCGACGCGACTCCAAGTAATGACTACTTATGTGTTGGGCTGGTCGGCGAGGTTACACGAGTTCCGCGTTGACCCTGTTGCATCCCGTATCCCACCTGGCGTGCTTCGATATACCCCGAAATAACCCCGGCTAGGCGTAACTTGAGGCACTGGGAATGGCGGGGCATCGACGGCCCACTAAAAAAGACGAGTCTTGGCCCTTTCGACGGTCAAAAAAATTCTGGATAGGAAAGACCCTGCGAAAAAGGTTAGCCCGGCAAAAAGCAGCTAATGAGAAGGAAAAAAAAAAAAAAAAAAAAAAAAAAAAAAAAGACAGTAAAAAAAATTTAAAATTTTGCAACACCAACGTTTAAACAAAGCCGCTCTGCAGAACTTAAACCACCTCTTCTTGTTCTACCTCTTCTCTTCCTCTTCTTCCTTCTCTTCTTCATCCTCTCTCTCTCTTGCATTCATATTACCCCCTCTTCATAAAATACATTAAAAAAAAAAAGATCTATCTTATTCATTCAAGATGGCAGAAGAATTATACGACGGTGCCGTTGGTATCGATCTGGGTATGTCTTCTTCAAATGATATTGCTGATTGATGCTGGATCCCCACTAACATATTCTTTTCTTCAGGTACCACCTACTCCTGTGTCGCCGTCTACGAAGGCAACGGTGTCGAAATCAGTTAGTTCACCTCGATGATCACCTCGATGAATGCCTTGAGCTAACCGTTCATCCTTTTCTCACCTCCCATAGTTGCCAATGAGCAGGGAAACCGTGTCACTCCTTCCTTCGTCGCCTTTAACTCTGAGGAGCGATTGATCGGTGATGCCGCAAAGAATCAGGCCGCCCTGAACCCTCGAAACACAGTCTTCGATGCTAAGCGTTTGATCGGTCGACGATTCGACGACCCAAGCGTTAAGAAGGATGTTTTGACTTGGCCTTTCAAGGTCATTGATCGGGAGGGAAACCCCTTCATTGAGGTTCGTACATACTATGCGACTAGGCGAAAGGCGGAAAATTTTTTCTTCTCCTTTGCCAACTGGTGATAGTGAGTGGAATTTTACTGACATGTTGCGTGATAATAGGTCGAGTACCTCAACGAGACCAAGGTCTTCTCTCCACAGGAGATCTCGTCTATGGTCCTCATCAAGATGAAGGAGATCGCTGAGGCCAAGTTGGCTAAGAAGGTTGAGAAGGCCGTCATCACCGTCCCGGCCTACTTCAACGACAACCAGAGACAGGCCACCAAGGATGCTGGTGCCATCGCTGGTTTGAACGTTCTTAGAATTATCAACGAGCCCACTGCCGCTGCTATTGCCTACGGTCTCGGTGCTGGTAAGAGCGAGAAGGAGAGGAACGTCTTGATCTACGATCTCGGTGGTGGTACTTTCGATGTCTCCCTCTTGAACATCCAGGGTGAGTTCAAAATATTTTTTATAACCACTTAATATTAGGTCAAGGTTAATCTAATGAGGTGTTTCTGCAGGTGGTGTTTTCACCGTCAAGGCTACCGCTGGTGACACCCATCTTGGTGGTCAGGATTTCGATACCGCTCTCTTGGATCACTTCAAGGCTGAGTTCAAGAGGAAGACTAAGATTGATATCAGCGACGACCCGCGTGCTCTCCGACGTCTCAGATCCGCTTGCGAACGTGCCAAGCGTACCTTGTCCAGCGTTACCAACACCACTGTCGAAATCGACAGTTTGTCTGGTGGTGAGGACTTCAAGTCCGCTATCACTCGTGCTCGTTTCGAGGATATCAACGCTGCTCTGTTCAAGAGCACCATTGACCCCGTCGCTCAGGTCATGAAGGATGCCGCCTTGGATAAGTCCAAGGTTGACGAGGTTGTGCTCGTTGGTGGTTCCACCCGTATCCCCAAGGTTCAGAAGCTCCTCAGCGACTTCTTCGATGGCAAGAAGTTGGAGAAGGTAACTAACCCCCCCAAAAACATTCACAACCTACTGTGCTCGCAAGAGTCATCGCCATGTGAAGATGAGACTAATGTGTGGAAAAATATAGAGCATCAACCCCGACGAGGCCGTCGCCCACGGTGCCGCCGTCCAGGCCGGTATCCTCTCCGGAAAGGCTACCTCTGAGGAGACCGCCGACCTTCTCTTGTTGGACGTCGTACCACTCTCCCTCGGTGTCGCCATGGAGGGTAACATCTTCGCCCCAGTCGTCCCACGTGGTCAGACCGTCCCAACTATCAAGAAGCGCACTTTCACCACAGTTGCCGACAACCAGACCACCGTCCAGTTCCCAGTTTACCAAGGTGAGCGTGTTAACTGCGAGGATAACACATCTCTTGGAGAGTTCACTTTGGCTCCCATCCCACCAATGAAGGCTGGAGATGCCGTCCTCGAGGTCATCTTCGAGGTCGATGTCAACGGTATCCTCAAGGTCACCGCCTCCGAGAAGTCTACTGGACGCAGCGCCAACATCACCATCTCCAACGCTGTTGGCAAGCTCAGCACCACTGAGATCGAGCAGATGATCGATGATGCCGAGAAGTTCAAGAACTCCGACACCGAGTTCTCCAAGAAGTTCGAGGCCAGGCAACAGTTGGAAGCCTACATCTCGAGAGTTGAGGAGATTGTTAGCGATGCTGCCATCACCGGTAGGATCAAGAAGGGTCAGCAGACCAAGATTGAAGCTGAGTTGAGCGATGCTATGGCTCAGTTGGAGATCGAGGACTCCTCTGCTGAGGAGCTCAAGAAGAAGGAGACCGCCCTCAGGAGGTTGGTTACAAAGGGTATGTGCTAATGTTCACTCCAAATGATAATTCATTTAGGAAGGAAAAACCAGCTAACTTGTACACTTTTTTCGATATAGCCATGTCCACTCGTTAAGATATCACATGGGGATATATTTTCTTTTGTTGAAGATGCCGTTACCAGCGGGAAGTGGAAGTGGAGTGCGGGGGGAATCAACAGAAAGGCAGCCCTTTCTGTTGAATGACTTTTTATAGACTTTTTCTTTCTTTCTTTCGACCTACATATTTTAACGTGAAGTTGTGGGAGAGAGAGAAGAAGACGGTGTAATATGAGAGATGATCTGACTCAAAAAAAAGTTTTCTCTTTTTGTTTAAACTTTTATACTGTTCCCCTTTTTTTACTTTTTTTACTATGTGTCCTCCTTTACGTTTTAGTGTCTCCGTTCTTACTACTATGGTATATGTTTATCTTCGCTGGGAAAGGGTCTGGGGGAGGGGGTTCTTAAACGTACGTACGGGTTCGTGTCATATGGCTACGTTACAGGGCCTTATTATTTTTGCTTACTATTTTCCCCTTTGTATAAATTACGAGAAGAAGATTGCATGCATATGGCTACACTACGATTCCTTTACCATGACTGTCCCCGCTTTGTCTCTCTCTTAGTATATATCCTCGGACCCTCGAAGCTTGATTTAGTCGGCAATATATACCCGGATATCTGTATCTTCGCGAATTCGGGCTCTGGCTTTGAAGCGGATATGATGTTTGGGACCGAGTCCCGAAACAGCAGTGCGATTCGGATCTGGGGAAGGGAAAGCTAAATGGAATCCACATCCAATTCACAGCCGTAACCTTAAATTCAACAAAAGGTGGCCAGACCTTTGTGAACTAGAATGGCCGAAATGGGGTCTAGGATTTTACTTTATGCTCTTTGTTTCTAGCTCCATTCCAAATTCATCTGATGTTCTGGGGTTATAGCATGTATAGAATAAGAGGTATGATCTGTGATGAACAGGAGGGCGTTGGCTAGTATTATAAGAGCTAGCATTATAAGAATGATCTGGACATGTGGTTGTCGGTAGTTGGTAATGCAAATGTGGACCCGCCGCCAGATCAACTTGTTTCCTGATAGACTGAACTAGCTTACTAGGTACCTACCTTAGTAACTGAAAAGATTGCGTTTGACTTCGTTCTTGAGATTTTTGATCTCGATTCTGATCTTTGGAGTTCCAGCTTACACCCACTTCGCTATCATTAGCCAGCCAGCCAGCCAGTAGGTATATAGCAGTAAGTCAGTCAGTCAGTCAGTCAGCACAAACTCATCGGCCAAACTAAGCCAGCCAATATCCAGCCTTCCGCCACCGCCCAAATCAAAAGCAGCAACGTGCAAGCACCCGTCCATCCAAGTGAGTGGGGTTGGAACAAAATAAGGTATCTGCAAGCCGTTCAGCCCGTGCTGCTGTGCCAGCTCCTGTGGATAATATTACCTACTGACTGCATGCCCGCCTGCCCGCCAAGACAAGCCGGGTCCCTTTTCTGCAGCACAGGCGGGGCGCCCGGGGTGGATTTCGAATTCAGAGCTTGGGACAGAGCAAACCAGAAACACGGGCCTGGCCTGGCCTGCTCAGCATTACCTCAGATTTTCCCTCTCGAGCTCTCTCGCTTTACCTCAGCTGGTTCCGCGTGAGACTCGACTCTCTTATCGTCTGTTATATTATCAGCCGTCAGGGCGAGCAGGAAAGAAAATAAAGGAAAAGAAAGGAAAAAGGATAATAATTCATCTTGCCAAAATTTAAATTGCCGGTAACAATACCCAGTTCACGATCGAGTCGAGTCGAACTGAATTCAATTGAACTGTCGTCGAACTCGAACTCGATTTAACCATAGCTTGGGCGGGTACCGGTTTCGAACCTTGTTATGTGTTGGGTTTGAAACGGGACGTTTACGTACTACTTTACCTCTTCCCTGCCTGCTGCCACCACCTACCATTACCATACAACCACGAATTCACCATTTCACCACCCCGAACCATTCCGCGACAGCATCTCCCTTCATCGATCCCCATCGGCCTATCACACAGCAGCATACAGGGGTGGGAAAACACGCAGCTGCTTTCTCCTGACTCCGAGGACAGGATACCATCCAGCAACAGCCAGCGGGGAACTTTTTTTTGCTATTATCAAACAGATCGATTGGTTTTCCCGATCCAGACCGGGGAGGTTGACGTCCCTTCCCTCCGTCCTTCCTTACTTTTCTTCCACCGATACTTCTCTTTCGGAGACTACGGGCGTCCATATTACCAAATTTCCCCCTTCTAAATAACAACGGGACGGAGTTTTTTTTTTTTTTCTGGAAAAGGGAAAGGGATAAGGAAAAGAAACTGGGTGAATAGCTTAGAGCGATAGCTGGCTTACCAGGGTCTGGCTCTTTTCCTGTTTACTCTCTGGGCGAGCGGACGGGGTTTACGATGTCTGGGCAGCAGCGGGATGTAACTGCTGCTGCTGCTGATGGTAGTAATAACAATAATGCTAGTTTGGCGATGAGTGGTGGGGTTCCTACTGCTGCTGCTGCTGTGGCTGGTAGTGGTGATGGTTCTTCGCCGTTGGGGTCAGCGATTGAGAATGATGGGAAGGAAGGGGTAGTCTCACCCACCGAAACGTCGATATCAACTATAACCACACCTATACCTATACCTACACCACCACCACAAGTAGTGCCGTCGCTGCCGCCACAATCGTCGACGAAACCGATAGTAGCACCGGCTGGAGAAGAACCAGAGTTGGATGACTTCGGTCTACCGGTTTTTAAGCCCGTGATTTCGATACACGTCGATAGTTCTGATGATGAGGAGGAGGGAGATCAAGAGGTTGGAAGGAAGGATGATGAGGTCGATGCTAGCTCTAGGACAACGGGTAGTCCTGTGAGGGAGGTTGATGGTGATGAAGGTGTATCTGTTGGGGAGAAAATACTTGGAGGGGTTACTGCTGTTGCTACTGCTGCTGCCGCTGCCGTTCCCGTAGTTGGAGGAGCTGGGAAGAAGGATGATGATGATGAGAAGTCTACAGCTAAGAATATGGTATCGCCGAAGCCATTGGAGACACCTGCTGCGTCTACCCCAGTTTTTGAAGCTCCCGCCAAAACTGAGGAGGCTAGGGATGCGCTCAAAGCTCTAGAAGATGTCAAAGTGGCTTCAGAAACACCAAAAGAGCCCCAACTAGTATCGGTCCCGGAGCTGCCAAGGGAGGCCAAAGTAGTCACAGAAATCCCAAAGGAAGCCAAAACGACCCTAGAGACGCCGACTGAGATCAAGGCAATACCAAAGGCACCAAAAGAGGTCAAGATAGCACTGCCAGCAGCGGAAGCCACAAAGACAGAGACTCCATCTTCGATATCCAAAAAGGAAGAGGAAGAAGAAGATGTCCCATTGCCTCTCACCGATATAAACGATCGAGCTCCCACAAGCCCTACAAACGCACAGACCTCTCAACATAATAGAAGCCTCTCCAAACCAAATATCGATGCCACCCTTCTTTCACCAGCACCGAACACCCTCCCGGGCGAAACAAAAAGGGACCAGAAGGACACCGAACAGCCTGTGCAGCCTACAATATCATCATGGTCACATCAACAATCTGCCCCTGTCGACGACAAGGACGGCAGCAACGACCTATCATCCCGCAGATCATCTGGCGAGTGGCAGGAAATGCCGTCTTACGCTCCTTACGATATTTACAACGATGATGGAAAGTTGATCGCCAAAGAACATCATTTCTCAGATGATGAAGATGAAAAGGCCGCAGAAGATGCAATTGGTGGTGCTTCTAAGGGCTATACTCGCGTCCAAATGGACGAAGATGCGCAGTCCGCCACGTCGATGGATGATAATACGGGATATTTATTCAAAGAAAACGAGGACGCGGAGGCAGAGCGAAATCCATTGTCACAATTGGAAACAACAAAAGATCTGCTAACAGAGGGGCAAAAGATTGCGTATGTGGGGCTTTGTAAACTGTGTATGGTTGATATGAGGATGGAACTTGAGAAATTTACGAGTGTCAAAAAGAGTTGGGTGAAGAAGGGTGTAGGGATTGGGAGAGAGCATATGAAGATGTGGAGTCAGATTGTGATGGTGAGGTTATATAAGCATATGGATATCAGCCCTGATGGTAGGTTCTATTGTCGTCTATTTTAGTGGTTTTATTTCTATCTTCTTTGCTGATAACGTCTCTGGGTAGAGCAAATCATGATCGAACAACTTTCGGAACACGGTGTTGTCGCATCAGATCTCACGCCGACGCTGATGAAGAACGCGCGGGTGAAAAACCCTATGGCTGCTGAGGAACTCAAGTCTCCGCGTGATTCCATAACAGTTTCGCCCCCGCCGGAGTTGAAGGCTGGATCATCCACAACTTCTTCCTCCCCTAGCGCGACAAGAAAGGGCTCGCTCGAGAAGCGCGACTCCGGTGACGGATATGCCTACGGCGAACCTGGCCCCCCTGCTTACGAAGAACACATGAACGACGAACTGCCTGCGGTTAGAACTCCAAGTCAGTTACCGGATTCAAAAACTTTGGATATCGATATTAGATGGACGGTGCTTTGCGATCTATTCCTGGTGTTGATTTCAGATAGTGTCTACGACGCCCGGTCGAGGGTTCTTTTGGAGCTTGTCGGAAAGCACCTTAGTATATCTTGGATCGATATCTGTAGGTTTGAGAAGAAGGTTACAGACGCATTGGAGATGCAGGAGAGTGCGGCGCAGGATTGGAAGGAATCTGGTATTGTTGAGGATCGGGCTAGGCGGGCGAGAAACAAGCGATATGCAATGATGGGGCTTGCCACGCTTGGTGGTGGATTGGTTATTGGGCTGTCGGCTGGGTTGTTGGCGCCGGTTATTGGCGCCGGTCTTGCAGCTGGGTTTACAACTATTGGTATCACGACTACTGGTGCTTTCTTGGGTGGTACTGGTGGCGCGGCATTGATTACTACCACTGCCGCGGTATCGGGCAGCGCAATCGCTGGTAAGGCGGCCGGGAGGAGAACGAAGAGCGTGTCGGTGTTTGAGTTCCGCCCGCTCTATAACAGCAAGAGAGTCAATCTCATCGTGACGATTAGCGGGTGGATGAACGGTAAAGAGGACGACGTGAGACTGCCATTCTCAACCGTGGATCCGATTATGGGTGATATTTACAGTGTGTTGTGGGAACCAGAGATGATGCAAAGTATGGGTCAAACTATTAACATTCTTGCAACTGAGGTTCTTACGCAGTCGCTGCAGCAAGTTCTTGGTAACACGGTGTTGATGGCACTGATGGCGTCGCTACAAGTACCATTGATCCTGACGAAGTTGTCATATCTGCTGGATAATCCGTGGAATGTATCGCTCGACCGAGCGTGGGCATCTGGGTTGATTCTGGCGGACACGCTTATCCATCGAAATCTTGGAGTTCGGCCTATCACGTTGGTGGGTTTCTCATTGGGGGCGAGAGTTATTTTCTCGTGTTTGATGGAGCTGGCACGTCGGAATGCGCACGGGCTGGTGCAGAATGTGTACATGTTTGGGAGCCCGGTTGTAGTTAACCATGATGAGTATATGGCGATCAATGGGGTTGTGAGGGGGAAGTTTGTGAATGGGTATTGTACAAATGATTGGATCTTGGGTATGCCTGATCACCCTTTTCACTTTCTTATACCTTTTTTTTTTTTTTTTTTTGCTGTATGAGCAAGGGCTAATGATTTTGGGGCGGTAGGATACTTGTTCCGAGCGACCTCTGGTGGCTTAGGACGAGTTGCAGGGCTGGCGCCTATTGAAGGTATCCCCGGACTGGTGAATCTGGATTGCACAGAACACGTGGTTGGGCATATGACCTACCGTACTGCGATTCCAAAACTGTTGAAGAAGCTGGACTGGGAGATGATATCTGAAGAATTCACGGAAATCGAGGAAGCCGACCCAGACCAGTTACGAGAGAGACAGACTGAACTTATCAGTGAGATCGAGGCTGCAAGAAAGGAGTTGGAGAAGGAGCCTTCGAAGAGAAAATGGGGCCTGTTCGGAAAGAACAAAGATGTGGCTAAGAAGGCTGATTGGGAGGTGTATAGTGAGGAAAGAGGCGGGGCAGCGAAGAATGGAGATGGTAGTGCCGCGGGAGATGTGGTTAGAGACGGAGATGGGTTGGATGATAGAGATAATGTGCTGTTCGATGTTGAGGCTATCAGGAGGGAGTTGGCACTGCAGGAGGTTGAAGATCGAGAGAAGGCGAAGGAAGAGAAGGAGAAAGAGAAAAATGGTGGAGGGTTTGGAACACCGAAGATGGGAAATGCAACGATTGCGACGCCGACCTATGATTCCATGGCGGATTCGATAAATGTGGTTAGATCCCGTCCGGGCACTGCTAAAGGTGGAACACCGAGTTCTGGAATTGGTGCTGGCGGGAAGAGTCCTGCAGGGACGACGAGAGGGACGAGAACCTTTAGTTTTGGGATATTTGGAAGGAAGGGAAGCGAAGATAAAAGTCGGGATGCTTCGAGGAATTCATCGCATGTGGATCTAAGTGCTACGAATACTATGGGCGCCGGTGGTTCCATGGGCTATAGAAGCAGTACACCTATAGGTGCAGGGTCGTCACCGGATCTTACGAGGAGCAGTTTACAGCAGAAG
Organism: Orbilia blumenaviensis; assembly: GCA_036872755.1. NCBI lineage: Eukaryota > Fungi > Ascomycota > Orbiliomycetes > Orbiliales > Orbiliaceae > Orbilia > Orbilia blumenaviensis. The sequence continues at coordinate 531,895 of JAVHNS010000006.1, read as the reverse complement.
CGTGATAAGAGAGGGAGCTCGGGGAGTCTAGAACCGAGAAGCCCTTGGGCTGGGTATAGCTACGAAGACGAGTTTGGACACGACGATGGGAAGATACAGATGACGTTTGAGGACGAGGGGAATTCGCCGCCGTTGCCTCCGCCGAAACCGCAGCCGCCGTCAAGTAGTGGACCGGGGAGGAGGGCGGTTAGTTATTGGGGGCAGACGAGCTCTAATACTGGGACTGGGGCTGTAGGGTTGGGGGTTCGGGGTACCTCGCCTGGTTTGGGTAGTAGCGGGGCTAGCAGTCCCCGGGTTTCATATGATGGCCGGGGGAATAGTGAGTGGAATAGTGGTAGTGGTGGTGGAGGAGGGGCGTTACCTGTACTGAATAAGTCTGGTGGTACGGGCATACCGACGAGGAAGAGCAGTTTGGGATACTATGCGGCGCCGGGATATCAGAGGAACGGGAGCGAATGGGGGAACAGCACGCAGGGGAGCGTGGGTAGTGGACATGGGCTGCTGGGGGGTACGGGTAGTGTTAGGGGGAAATCTGGAAGGGATAAAGCGTTGCCGAGCAATCCCTGGATGGAAGATGATGAAGACGAGTTTGGGAAGGAGAAGGAGATGACTTTGAGTTTTGAGTGATACGCGTTCACTGTTATAACTGTATCACGCCTTATTCTCTCATTATACCTTCCTTGCCTCCTTCCTTCCTTGCTTCCTTCCTTCCTCACCTATCTTGCTCCCGGCGCTGTTCAGTTTCATTTCACTTCATTTCTTTCGTTAAGCCCTTTTCTTTCTAGATGTGGATATCCTTGGTGGTGCGTGTTGGTTCTCTCATCTTCTTTTTATGAAGAAATATATATATTGTCATGTAAGACGCCTGTATATTTCCCCCATTAACTTTGGTTGTCTTACGAGACCATTGTATCTGCATGTTGATTGTTTACCTACGTCTTGAATTAGCTAGTTTTGCCTGCCTTTGTCTCTTTTTTAACTCTGTATCTGGCGTCCTAGAAAGCGGACTTCTGACTATTATCCCGTTTGTCTCCTCTCTATGGATCCGGCTGGGATAGCCCGGTTATACCCGGGATCTGTTTTCCTTTACCTATGATTATAGGCCTAGTATATATACTGATATATATATTGAAACGAATATTGGTACCGGGTGTGTCTCTTACCGGGGTAGTGGTATGGAGGTATGCTTATCGATATCTTACCGTGCTGATATTGCCTATCCATTGCATGGGCCTATAGAGGACTGGCTAGACCATGAACCGGGCTGGATCATATATACTGGTAACGACCTAGGTACTAGGTACCTCCTAGGTAGGTAAATTTAAGCCCGGTCCCGGCTGCAGGGTTGTCTAAGGGTAAGCTGACTCCCAGTCGTCTGCTGTACTTCCTAGGATTTAGTATAGGCTCCGGGGTGATATATCAATATAAGTGCTGAGTTTAGCTGCGTATGCAACCCCGTACATAGGTGAGTACCTAGGTACCTACCTAATACCTAGAATAAATTACATAATATATTACCCCAATCAATTAGGTATATACCTACCTAGGTCCCTAGGTAGACATTGCTAATATTTTAATATCAATACGTTGTTGTTTCCATACCTTAGAGACAGGTCATGAGAAACCACCGATTAACATATTAGTTCCCGTATACCTAGCCTGTAGAGGGTCTGGCTCGGAGATTCAGTATCAGAGGCTAACTTTTAAATTCTGAGCAGGTGGCTCTCTACCTATAGATCTAACGTTAACCTTATCATCACCTTTAACCAAGTTCCTGATAGTTCCTGGTAACAACACTAATATAATAGACAGATGAACTTGCATACATAATCATGAACGCCAACGACATCATCGATTCAAATCCGGCTGATCCACTTGCCTCGCAATCTGTAAGTCCAATTTTTTGCATTATCTCATTGTCTGCTTAATTCCGTTATATTATGGGCGCAGGTTACCTCATATCTTCCCCAAAAGTGTTGCCTGTTGCATGTTCTGGCACCGGCTTGATGCCGAAGACGGTGAACGGATCCGACAGCTGGCTAGCCCCAGCCAACTTTCTTGTCCCAAACGGGCATTGCTGCTACCCCACAGCTCGATCGCCTGCATGGGTGGTTCCCACCCGTGGCCAGCAGCTAGCCTAGCAGGGGGGATTGGGAGGAACTTTGGGATGTTGGCGCCCTGATATCATATCATACGTACCCCTCCCTGTCTGTCCGTCGGCCTTGTCCTGCCCGAGCTTCCTGGCCTGCTTCGGAGGTGACCTTCTTTTTAAAAGCCAGCCTTATTGTTCCCCGCAATTGAGATTCCTCTTCTCACACAGACCATACTAGCTATATATAAATCTCGTTCAATTCCCTGTCCAATTCCTCCTTCCTCCGAATTGCACTCGCAGGCGATATCGTGGCTCCCTGTATCCCCGTCTACCAACCTCAATTGCTTGCTTAGCTATACAGACTATAGCTAACGGCACACACGTTAACACACACTTTTTCTACATCTTTTTTTCAGAAATCATCCAAGCTGGCTCATAACAGCTGCTGTGGCGGAATGGGCGGAGAAACGAGAACCATGACCGGTTCCAGCTACCCTTTGCTGGCTACCAAGCCAAAGGGTCAGCAGATTCGGGATATTTATCGTGATCGATTGCGACAGTTTACTAGTGGTGGACAGTATCAGGGCCAGAGCCTTCCTGAGTACGTTCCCCCTCTAAAGCTCCCCTTCTGCACCTTCTAGCCTTGGCCGGGTGGGTCCGAGGTGTGAAGCTATCCTACTATAGCTATAAATTGGTGTTGTTGTTCTGACTGCCTATGGCATTGAACTTGTCCTATAGTATGTACGATGCGGACCGTGAAGACGGCCACGATTACGTTCAGTTTGAAGTCTGGTCTGCCCCAAACATGGACCGACCAACTTTCAAGGAAGCCACCAACGCCAAATACCGTCCTTCCAAGAAAGGCGAATGGTTCGGCCCTTCCTGGTCTACCCATTGGTTCCGTGTCCATATTACCGTCCCAGAGCGCATGAGAGACCAAGAAAACATTGAATTCCGCTGGGATGCCGACTGTGAATCTATGGTTTGGTCTGCAGATGGTGTTCCTCAGCAGGGACTTACGGGTAGCGGCGAGCGTACCAAGTGGCTCATTCCTAAGGACTGGGCTGATGGCAAAAAGCACCTTTTCTACGTCGAGCTGGCTTGTAATAAGATGTTTGGAAATACTAATGGTATCCAACCACCTAACATGAACGCTTACTTCCACCTTCACGAGGCGGATATCGTCGTCCCAAACACGGAGGCCCTTGCGCTGTACTATGACTTCTGGATGATTGGGGATGCAGCTAGGGAGTTCCCCGATGAATCACCGGAAGCTCATGAGGCTTTGCAAGTCGCCAATCGCATCATGAACTGCTTTGTTCCGGGAGATCAGAGCAGTGTTACCAAGGGACGGGAGATTGCGTCGGAGTATTTGGGCAAGTTGAGGGATTCGCATAAGGTTTATGAGAGTGATAAGAAGCCTGTTGTTTTTGCGACAGGACATTGTCATATTGATACTTGTTGGCTGTGGCCGTGGGATGAGACGAAGAGAAAGGTCGCACGTAGCTGGAGCAGTCAGGTGGAGTTGATGGAGAGGTATCCTGAGCATCGATTCACGTGCAGTCAGGCGCAGCAGTATAAGTGGCTGGAGCAGTACTACCCACCGCTTTACCAGAAGGTCAAAGAGAAGGTCAAAAGCGGGCAGTTCCACCCGATCGGTGGCAGCTGGGTCGAGCATGATACCAACATGCCGAGTGGAGAGAGCTTGGTTCGTCAGTTCTTGCTCGGACAGCGATTCTTTGAAAGCCATTTCGGCAGCCGATGTGAAACCTTCTGGCTACCTGATACCTTTGGGTACTCCGCCCAGATCCCGCAACTTTGCAGACTTGCGGGAATGAGCCGATTCTTTACCCAAAAGCTGAGCTGGAACAATATCAACGAGTTCCCGCATACGACTTTCAATTGGGTCTCGTTAGATGGATCCCAGGTTTTGTGCCATATGCCGCCTAGCGAGACCTATACTGCTGACGCACACTTTGGAGACGTGAAAAGGAGTATGACACAGCATAAGAGTTTGGATCAGGATTCGACTAGTTTGTTGGTCTTCGGCAAGGGTGATGGTGGTGGCGGACCTACTTCTGAGATGTTGGAGAAGTTGAGAAGGTTGAGAGGGATGTCTGATACTGGTATGTTCCTCTTCTTATAAGGTTAAAGTTTTCATTATTGGATATAAAAGCTGATGTTCAATTGTAGTTGGCCTGCTTCCACGCGTTCACATGGGCGCTTCGGTTGACGACTTCTTCAACTCCCTTGAGAAGAAGGTCTCCGAGGGGACCAACTTTGTTACTTGGTACGGTGAGCTCTATTTCGAGCTTCACCGTGGTACCTACACTACTCAATCGAAGACGAAATGGCACGTCCGCAAGGGTGAATTTTTGCTGCATGACATTGAGTACTTGGCTACCCATGCCAGTTTGGCAAACAAGGACTATAAGTACCCTAAGCAGCAGATCGACGATCTTTGGGAGAACATGTGTCTCTCTCACTTCCATGACTGTTTGCCTGGTAGCTCGATTGAGATGGTCTACCAGGATACGGATATCATGTTTGATGCTTTCTTTAAGAAGGGTGTTGCTTTGCTTGAGGATGCGCTTAAGGCGTTGGGCATTAAGACTACTAAGGAAGAAGGGCTTGAGCCTATTTCTATCAATACTCACGGATGGGAAAGAGGTGAGGTTGCCAAAGTGGAGGAGAAGTTGGTTTTCATGCAGCATGATGGCTTTGGAGTTGGCAAAGTCATTAAGAATGAGGAGCCTAAGGTGTCGGTTAAGGAGGTTGAGAGTGGTGTCTTTGAGATGACGAACCAAAGGTTTAAGGTCAAGGTTGAAGGAGGCGTGATTACTAGCCTCTACGATACTAAGGTTGGACGGGAGCTGATCCCTGCCGGAAGGAAGGCGAATCAGTATGTTATCTTCGATGATAAACCGTTGTACTGGCAGGCTTGGGATGTGAGTTTTCTCCATCATCCTTTCTGAGATTCTGTGTTTCAAATTACAAAGGAACTGAAGGGCTAACGAGCGATGGTTATATAGGTTGAGGTGTACCATCTTGATCAACGTCGGGAGCTCACGCCGGGCAAGGTATCGATCTTGAAGGACAGCGGCCCCAATAGAGCTTCCCTGCTCATTGAGACTCAGATTAGCGATGTCAGTTGGATGAAATCCACGCTTTCTCTCGACGCTGATACCATCACCGATGCGAGCGTTGAGGACGCCTTGAGCCTAATTACGGTTGAGTGTGAGGTCGAATGGCACGAAACCATGAAATTCCTAAAAGTTGAATTCCCAGTCGACATCAAAAACACGGAAGCATCCTACGAATGCCAGTATGGCATCGTTCGTCGCCCCACACATTACAACACCTCATGGGACATGGCTAAATTCGAGGTCTGCTGTCATAAATGGGCAGATCTGAGTGAGTACAACTACGGAGTTGCGATCCTGAATGACTGTAAATATGGATTTGCGGTTTCTGGAAATACGATGAGGTTGAGTTTGATCAGGGCTCCGAAGGCGCCGGATGCGCATGCGGATATGGGACATCACAAGATCAGGTATGCGATTGCGCCGCATGAAGGGCCGTTGGATCATAGGGTCGTTCGAGCGGGTTATGATTTGAATAACCCTGTTCGAGCAGGGTATGCGAATATTAAAGAGCAGAGTTGTGGAAAGCTAAGAGGTGTCTGGTTGACTGGTGCTAAGGGGGTGGTATTAGACCATGTTAAGCGTGGAGAGGATGACGAAGATTTTGAAAATACCATCGTTAAGAGGAAGGGTAGGAGTGTGGTTGTGAGGTTGTTTGATAGCTTGGGCGGGAAGAGTAAGGTGACTATTAACAGTAGTTGGGATGTTAAGAAGATTACAAAGTGTAATGCTTTAGAAGACGATTTGGAGGATGTTGAGGTTGTGAAAAAGGATAGTGGTGATGGAGCGGTTTGGAGTGCGGACGTTTGGGTTAGGGCTTTTGAGGTTGGGACTTATCGTCTTTGGTTGTGAGACTTTTATTTTTCTCTTTCTTCGTATACGTTTGTGGTTGTAATTGTGATGCTGCGGCATATCGAGCTTTTTTTCTTTCTGTTTCCCGGATGTTAATTAACTGGAAGCAATGGGAATATGGAGGATATGGCATGGTGCCGGTATCTAGGATTTTGATCATATTACTGTTGCTATTGATGTTTTGAGCATGCGGGAGTACTGTTCTAGTGCCTCTAGCTAAGGTAATTTCAAACCACATTCCATCAGAACAAAGAACATAGTCTTATCGTAACATACAGCTTAAGTACTTTTGTATCGGATCAGCTGTCGTCACGCTTATGTGGCGGCCATGGGTTTAGGCTGTTATCCAGCGTTAACAAAAATAACATTATAATGCTTACATTTGTGCAATACAGATACCATAGTACCTACTAAAGACTGTGTAGTATTGATCAGTGCAGTGTTTCTACTAATCGTCTACACATAAATATAATATTCGTCCACAAAGTAGTGGTTAATGGTGATTATAAGCCATAAAGGTCTCATAGATCAGAAGTATACGGGGCTATTGGTTTAGAATTCGAAGTGGGCATTTCGTATGCTGGCAGATTTGGGTTTAGATTTATATATACATGGGCGCTCACATGAATGAATACTTAGTTTGATAAAAGAAATGGAAGGCATGGGTTCAGAATATGGTAGCTATGAGGTTGCTTTGAGGGTTCTCAGTGAAGGACCCGGAATATGCGGTTTTTATTTCAGATTAGTTAGAAGTATTATTACTAGAACTTCTACTATTGTTGTTTAACTGTCTTTTTCTCCTCTCTTTAGCTTATAATATCGATATAGATAGACTAGGCATAACAGGTGATGATTAGTCTTTAAGCTAGTATAGAAATAGGCGCCAACTTGCACTAGTCGGGTAGTTAGGTGCCCTTCGAGGTCTCCCGCAGTTAAGTTGTCATATATTATATTTTTCTTTTGTAAACGTGCTCTTCAACTTCGAATTCGCTCATAAGTGTGTTTTGCGGTGAAGGTACCTAGGTAATTTCAATATAGTACTATAGTGGCTCACAAGCTCGTGTAGTTGTTAAATTGGCAATTCAATATTATTTGGAACCAAACTGGCAAGCCTGCGGTTCAGTAAATGGAAATTCACACGCCGGGAAATTAACTTGTAGAAGTATACGAGTAGGTTCTCTTGAACCGAAAGAAAGATATAAAGAAGGAAGAAGAAGTGTATCACGAACACAAGTGCAGTGTTGTTACAGTGTCTTTACAGAGTCATTACAGAGGCGCTTCCCGACCAAATTAAATGGTAGCGTGAAAAAAAAAAAAAAAAAAAAGAAGTTTATACCACAGTTTTCGGTCGTCAGCAGCTTCAAATCTAGAGTACAGGCGGATATGAAATTTGTTGGCAATGGGAGAAACGTTGGATTCTGTGCGTTGTCGGCGGCGGTGCAACCCGCCAACTCAGCAGGTACAACCTCAGACCTTTTTTGGGCACCAGACCACTCTTTTGGGAAGGATATTACATCCATTTTGTTCTGAGACAAAAGTTAAATCCAAGACAATTGCAAAAGGAAACCGGAGAAAAAGGGAAGGAGGGGCGGCGTTGAGCTTATGTTAGCTTAGGATAGGAAGGATAGTATAGTATAGCTATAGGATTGTATCACTAAAAGATTATAATATCGTGAAATGGAACTGGTGAGACATGCGATCAATTCATTCTCCACTTTGAGAGTCATACAGAGCTATATCTATATAGCTTTGCTATAGTGGGGCCCCTATATCAACACGGGACTAGTAGTGTTGCACTAAAAATCAGGAGTGGAACTATTGGTCTGGGGGCATAAGCATCTGCTAGCGAATGTGATAAAAACGGAAATAGGGTCTCCTCCAGGACGGTTTGAGGAGGGGCACATGTACATGTATAAGGACTGGCTTGGATATCTGCATGGTCCGGTGTGTACCCGCGAACCCTGCATATGCATATGTAAGTAAGTACATACATTATTTTTTTTAAAACACAAAATACGCAGGAATCAACGGATTGGACCAGAGTTACACATCCGAAAGAGGCGAAGTTTCCCTTCTAGAAGCCTTTCACATTCTTTTTGTCTAGTTGTTCTAGAGTACGCCAGATAGCTGCTAGAGGAGTCCCGGAGGAGCTCGAGATAGGGGTCGATGGGAGATTGTCGTGTGCAGTACTGGTGATGATGGCGGCAGGGGCGGGGGGGAAGGATACGTCGGCGGCCGCAGGAGTGAGCTCTTTAGTTACTTTTGCTCCTGAATCCTTCGCTTCGGTGTGGGATTTGGTGATGCTTCGTGTAGATCCTGACTCTGCTGTTTTTGCTACGGTTGCTGCTGCTGATGTGAGCTTTCTAGTTGGGAGTGGTGGTTTGGGGTTTCTATGGAGGACCGGGGAGTTTGTGGGCGTAGCTGTTACCGCAGCTGTATCCAGTGGTGGGAGCTTGGGTTTCCGGTGGAGCGGTGGTCTGGGCGGGGTTGTGTAGGGGGTGATATATTCTTCCTGGTCTTCCCCGAGGGTGCCCCGACGACATCTTTTTGATATAGGGGGGCTATGAGAAGGTAGCGGTGTCCCCGATATGGGCATCTTTTTCGGCGTGGTGACTACAGGGACTGTGAGTGCGCTTCTTTTCCGCTCGTAGACTATTGCGGTGCCTTGTACTAGAATTTGGTTACTGCGATAGACTACCGGGGTTATAGGGATTATGATTGCGTTCTCCTCGATGTTTTTGACAGAAATATGACCGACGAGCAGGCCCCCATCTGTTCTGCGGATTATGGGGAACAGGTCGAAGCCTTTGTTATTGTTTTGGGGGTTTAGAGAGATAGTGATGTAGTCTTTTTGGTCGTGAGAGGAAAATGAAAAAGATTTTAAAATGGTGAATAGGTTTGAGAAGCTATCTACTATAGCGGAGATTAAATTCTTTAGGTGGGGGTAGTTGAGGTTTATGCCGTTGGATTCTGCGATTGAAAGCTTGAGCTGAGATTTTATGTTATCTTCCAGATCTGTTGGTGATACTGTTACTGATTGAGGGTGTTGGGATTGGAGACTCAGACGCCAGATTTCACGTTGGAGAAAAGGGAGGAAGATCTCAGGCTCGAGAGTTTGGAAGGGCTGTTGGAGACAGATTCGAAAGTCATCAAGAGACTCCGGAGCTACTTCCTAAAAACCTTATAAGCAAATATATTTTGGAATGCAATTTCTATTCATTATTTTGGCATTGAGAATCTATGAACAATGTAGCGTGTTTTTTATATGCTAGAGAGTATACCTTCATGTAAATTTCTAGGAAGGGCCCGTGAAGGGCCACTAGGCTGCATAGCTTTTCGATATCGTGGACAAGTTGCCTGAAATTCTCGGCGCTGCACACTCATATTAGTACTCAAAAAAGAAGTTTTTCTCTGTGCGAATATATTCTATGGATTCGGAAACCAACATGAAGTCATCGTTAATATGAGAGCCAGGGTAGATGTAGACGGCTGAGCCTCAATCTCAGCTAAATGCGGCTCCGTATTCAACGGCAGAGAGTAGTTCCCATCCTGACTAATATCACAGTACCAAACATTTACGTCGATACTGCCGCGATGCTGGGTGAACTCCCAGATGCCGGCGCAATACTTGCAATTACGGATGATGTCTCTTAGAGCATTTGCCTCATCCCGCACAGTATTATATTTCTTGATACCTTCTTCGTGTTCTTTTTGGAGTTGATGAAGGCAGAGTTGCAGATTCTCTGCCTCAAGTTTCTTCTCGCGGAGTAAGGATTGAAGACGCTCAGTTTGACGAGTTTGGTCTTCTAATTTGTTTTGCAGTTGGCACTTTTCATTGATGTGATGTACCTTCTGGTCTGTTCGTTGAGTATAAAGCAGCCTTACTTAGCTATATTTCATTTTTCTTGAAGAGTTTTCGATGCATATCAGAGTTATATATACCTGTGAGACTGTCGGCCTTTGCTTTTTGATTTTGAAGCTTGAGGTTTATATCGGCAAGCTGGGTTCGTAGACTCTCAACTTCGATTTTGTGGTTAGCGTTCATTCTTTGGATTGTGGTATGACTACTTCTGTCATGCTCTGAGATTTTCTTTTGCTGGTCTTTCTCTATGCCCTTAATCTTTTCCTCTAACTCTGAGATTCTGTCTTTAAAGCGTTGAGACTGCGTTTGCGTGCCTTCGTTCGACGATACCTCAACCTTGATCCCATTTGGTCTCGAGGTCTTTATGGATGGAACATTGACCACCTTCGATTGTAGTTTGAGTTTTTTCTGTAGCTGGGAATGTTCTTCCAAATATCCATCAATCAACCTCTCAGCATCACTAGCACACCTTGAGATTTCTGAAACGCGCTCACGCAGTCTCTTCCCGTTATCGCCCCAGTCCACTTCCCTGAATTGGAATCTGGCATCATTGCTAGATAACTTGTCCGTAGGAGAGACCTCCTCAGTGGTACTATGCCTCCGGCTCCGGCTTCGTGGTGGTGAAGAGTAGTTCTTGCTGGGTGGTTCAACTGGGGTGCTCCATCTCTGGCCCCGGGGTGCGGGTGTTGTATTTTGAGATGTGCTGATAGCACGATCTTGGGGCATCAAGGGGGATATGGCTGCAATATACATTTGCTCTTGAGACGACATTATTGCTGTGTTTAGGATAGAATTTGGATAATCTATGACCTCATAGGCTGAGACAAATGAAGATGAAGATGAAATCGGAGTGTCTATAATTCTTTTGTATCTACTGGTTATGTTACCCATTTTTCTGGTTTCCCTTATTGTTTTATAGAAACTATGCCTTTCCTGAATGCGAATTTTATTTATGTGGTCTTGCACTCTTCTCTATTGCTTTCTTTTTATTTTCTCGTTTTAAGTTATCGACTGTCTAATTTTTGTTAAAAGTATTGGTGCCCACATTCGATCTTGCAGTGTTAATCGATCTAATAATGGCTTTGAATTCTGGATCAATTAAAAATTCATGAGGATGGGGACTGTAGAGTAAAGTGGACTGTGAGGATATCGGGATCAAAAGCAATGTTCGTGGATGTATCTTAATCAAGTGAACCTTGCCCGAAATTGTGATATGAATAACTTCCAGGATACAAGAACAAGGTACGAGGGATGATCTTGACCTATACAAACTGATACCGATATGACAGTAATATTGGTGCGTAACACTGAGTGACATGCTATAACCCTAGTTAGTAGTGACGTTGCAAAGCAAATTTGCAAACTGCCAGCGGATATACATCGTTCATAATATCACATGCGTATACGTAGGTTTGTGTTATCAAATTTACACTGACGTCTATACGGCATATCAATACATCAAGAGTAGTCTGATGTTGCATCGAGGGGCCCAACTACACTTGAAAGTTTGGAGGCTTTTGAGATTTGCATCACGAAATTTCGAAAAGGTCAGTGATTTTTGGCTCGAACGGCAATTTGAACAATTTGGGTTTTCGGATAAGATTAGTGCATGTTACACTCCAAGAAGTCACACCGATTCCGGTTTGTTAATGCTGATGTGTAAATGCACATATTTGGTTATACATATACGACATAAATCAGTTAAAAATTGTTTTATATATCTTATTTGATAGGATTTAGGAATTCTGAGACTTGGGAAATGTGACACGGTCAAGCGATCGTATACATGTACGACCAGTGCAGCTGTCACTTTAAAACTTCAAGTCATAGAAATTTATACATCTATGGCGGTTGAGATTACTAGAATTAAGCGTGAACGGATCCGCGGATCCTTCTTGCAAATTAATGCTCCCGTGGTTAGGATGGCTATGAGCTGTCATGGCGCTAATATTCATGACGTTGCAATTGTCAGGATCTAAAATATATCAAATATTGAACTGCAGTTACCTGCATGCCTAATTTTGCTTTTGTAAAAGGTCTAAGTATGTTTATACAGTCGCTAATTCTGTGACCAACTGCTCGGGTATATTCCGTGTCGGCACATGCCTCGTTTCTAAAGAGTGTAGAGCTGGTAATATTATAATCGGGAATATTATAGTCTCGAAAGTCCGATGAAGAGGGCTATAATATTAGCGGTACTAATATAGCCATCAACCCACCTCTTAAATCTGGCACTTTTCTGACCAATTGTCACTACCATACTCAGTGGAAAGAACGATGATCACTCATGGTAAAGCATGTGAATACGTGTGCGACGTTGCTGACGTATTCTGCACCAACCGAGCAAAGAGCAAAGAGCATAATGACTTCCGAGGTGCTGCACCAGGTGGGGTGTGCTCAAGTTAAGATAAAAGTTGTATAAAAATCACGTAAGGTTTATCCGACTTATAAAATATGGCCGGCCGGCCGGCCTGTTCCGGGCGCCGACAAGCCAAATCTATAATCCGAGTTTCCCATTCGTCCTCGACTAATAGGATCTCCTTCTTTAATCGGCCAGATCCTTGAGGCATGCCTCTTATTGACACATACCCACTCACAATTATGATATCCCGCGGGTACAAATGAAACAGTGTCTATCAAAAAACTGAAGATTATTACACCCAACTGGAACAGTTCCCATCAGCCGCATTGCGAGAGCTAAAACAGAAGGTGAGCCGAGGGGACCACTAACTTTAACGGAAAGATTTAGAATGGTATGGTGTAACAGAAACAAGAAGGCTGTAAATAAATGTCGTCGAATAAGCCGCATGTATCTCCCTCCAAGACTTGACTAAGAATCGATAACCGACGGGTTATACCACTTGTGATGAGTTCCGACTCCATAAGTGCAGCGGGATGCATCCTGGTGGCGTCTCAATTTCGCTTCCATTCTTGTACACCGATACCTGCATGAAGGTCTGTAGATGTTCGAGTACCCATGCCCCTCATGGAAGGTCCCATTTGTAACGGTTTTTCGCACCCACCACTCTGCGGCTGCATAAACCGTTGACTAACTATACACGTGTACGAAAGTCAATCCCGGTTCTCAAACGAGATCAGAGGATCCTAGAGGCTGAGACATTCATGTCTCAAATACAAAATTGTATAGGGAATATCTTTTCTGGCAGGCATATCCTCGTAACGTGAGGCCTATAGGTTGGATCGATCGGAGCGACAGGGTCCGCACATATTATTGGGTCCGGTTTATAATATTTCGGGTTCATCATCTAATACACTACGATCAGATCTCACCAATCAATGGGGAGCTTTACAGCCTTTTATTATCTAACGTCTTATCTGCGACGACCTTGGGCATTCTCGGCACCAGACTAAACCTACGGGCTGTAGAATTTACAAGATTCGGAGAGGTACTTTCAAATTTGATAAAATGGTCCACTATACAAACCCCATGGCAATTCCTGCGGCATTTAACTACAAGCAGATACAAGAAAAAAAAAAGCCTTGGTGGTGTCGACTTGCTCCTTAAGGTGCCGCCGTTTTGGATGCCATTATTCCACAAATATTCGGCGATTGGTTGTTGTCGCTTCGAGCTTCTAGAAAACTTGTTGACTTCAACCTTAATGTGATAGACTCGGACGCCACGAAATAGGCAGCAAGTGCTAGCGCTATAGCGCCGCAAGACCAGGCAGCGAATCCATCATTAAGATTTGTCCAAAGTCTGTGCCAAGGTCCAACATCGCTCGTGTGATGCAGGATTCTCCAAAGCAAATGGGAGGTCCATCAATCTTTTTTTAATTTTTTTTTAAGGTGTCCTGGTATAGACGTATTGTGATAGGAGCTTGACACATCCGGTTACAACCCATTTTCTAAAGTACAACATGCAATACTCGACCAACCCTTTATCGCAACCGGAGCTGACGTCGATTCTCACAAGGGGCCGCATAAGTAGCCAAAGATACCTATGGGTCGTTTATTCCCGTCCCTTCCGGCAGGGCTGTGGAGGCAGAATAGCACCGCGGAGTATCCTTAGCTGTCGTTCGCGTTACCAGGGCGACGGATATCCAGAAACTTTTTGCAATCTGCACGACCAGTCATAGTTGTTCACTGCCGTATTGCCAATACAAGATCATGAAATAGATAAGTTGGATACGAATAAGTGATTGTGACGCGCACGGTGTTGGATCCTTTGCGCTAAGTATACATCTGCATTCGCATTCGCCCAAGTTTTCATTGAGGGGTTCCGATTGCTTTTGCCGGCAAGCGTACGCTCGTGAGATTAAAATCGACCCGGAAGAGAAGGCTTCAGGAGCATAGTCACAGTATCGTCTGATATGATGATTCCTTAATTAGGTCCACGCCAAGTCCGAACCGGGCATGCCGATGGTGTGGATTTGCTCCTACATTTTCACCGGTCTTGATGATATGTGCGGATGGTTGGTTCGTGATCCCTGTAAAGTTTCTGGCGATTCAGGTTTGCTAAATCATCACACCTCTTCTCATGATTTCTGAGGATAACACGGGGACATTGAGTAATTATGATACTTAGAAAATGCGGTAATGAGGCTTTGGAAGAACTCCCGATTCAAATCGCTTTCCCAAGACGATTTCTGATTTGTATCTACGGAGCCGCAAAGGTTAGATCAATTTTATGTGCTGATGATATAGACTAGAACGTGGGGCGATAGTTGATTTCACCAAATGCCAACTGTCAATTGGCCCTTTTAGGGATAAGCAACCAAGGCCGACCAACTTTCTGCTGGCATATGCATATGCTCTAAGAATATCCGTTCGGTCGTACAGACATAGCCTTCTAGAAGAATACTGCAGTTGTCGTCATGAAAAAGTTTTCCGGGGCGAAGAGCATCACCCCCAATGAGCGGACATCGACGAGGCTCTTTAGACGTTAAACAATGTAATTGTAGAAGACGCCTTAAGTGTCTAAAACAGCTGGAAGCCGCAAAGAATATACATCTGCTGCTATCCGGCTACTCGGAAATCCGCAATTCTCCAGGCGACGCCTCGTCATGTCTACACTAGTCTACTAGCTCGGGGCGGAGTGCGTTTTGTGTTGCAACGTTGGGAGCTAGTGGTTAAAACAAACACCACTGCAAACTGTTACGTCCATCGAAACCCTAGACATCGTTCACCATGCGCATATGCGCTATACAATCCCGGGATCGGTCCTATCAGCTTCAATATTGATCTCTTGTATTAGCATCGCGCGGTCGAACCAGCTGGATCCTGTCTATGCCTCGGGGATGCCGTTCCTACGCCCTAGGAAGCCTTGGGTTGTCGGCTACAGATGCCCTGAAGCTCAGGCCGAGTGACATCACCCTTGACAGTTCCCAAACTTTGATTTATTGATTGACTGAGATCGTGCTTGGTAACGAATCCCATCTCTCCCGGATATCCACTTCGCTTAGATGTACGATATCCTTACTGGGTGGCATGACATTTCCATCGCAGTCATTTTGACTAACTGAACTATTGGCCGTTTCCAAAAAAAAAAAAAAACCGTTGGTGATTCTGGGAGGCAGAGCAATATCGGGAAACTGCCTGATTGGACGAAAAGTCATAGTCGGAGTCGCTAGTGAGATCCGTAACTTGGCAACAGACAAGGCCAGCTGAACCTGCAAGCACCACGTCAACTTGGGATCCCTTCCACGGATCGTGAGTCCAGACTACTGCAACGGATTTGAGGTCCACCTTGCTAGATCGAGCATGATAGTTTCTAGACATGTTGTCCATCGCGACTGCGAAAGCCCTGCAGGGCGTTCTATAAGCGCAACATGGGTAATCACCAATGTTACACCAGGTCTTGATGCTTGCCAGGTGATAATCTCTGTGGGATGAGGCAGAGGGACTCAGAACGCCATTTGCGTCTAATTGACCCTTGCAACTTCGTACTTTTTGTATTCGCCGCACAGTCTCGGATAGTAACGAGATCTATGCGGTCGCATTGGTCGCATTGAGAACTTCAGTGTGTCGCCAGTCCGGTTGCCTGAAAAGCCTCTTCTGTACAGACACTCGACACAAAGTCGATTTCGCCGCTGATTTCGCCTAGCGAAATCCGTACTTTGTGTACTGTCTAGTAGTTTCCTGCAAGGGATATCCGACGCCAGAGTTTAGTTGTATTCAATCGACCCTGGAACTTGAAAGCTAGATGGGCGAAGGTCAAACAAAAGCTAATGCGGCCCTCGTCGCCTCAATGCATCCGTGGACTGCCATCCTGAGTCTACCGATGCCAGCTTTCCGATGCTTTGAGATGACGAGCATCAAGCGCCTGCTGGGGAGTTGGCATTGTGTCGGCCTCAGACTAACTAGTTTGGAAAGGTTTTTTTTACGATGCGCACAGTACTGACTTTCCTGGCGTGCGTATGCAGATTGAGTGGCGATGCCGCCGAAACTGGAAACCGGCAGGGCAACCCTGCAGCAGCTGCAACACCTAGCCCAGCACCGTTTCACTGGTGTTCAAATCAAACGGAGTCCCAGCGCCGAAAATACATGAAAGTTTAGGCTTTTCTATAGGCGAACGTTTAAAAGTCGATTACAATCTACTCTCCAGTTTCCGACGGAGGCAAGCCCCTACGGGGGGCCTGAGGGGCCTGTCCAGACTCCGCAGTGGGAACATCAATTCTAATCTTAGGCGGGTCGTGACAGAGGATCTTTGCAAGCTTTGTTCAGCCCCATGCTAGAGTCCTACCCGGGCCCACTACATACACTCCTTCACACTCCAATGTCTCTCATGTTACCTTTTTCGATTGGTTGCGGCCTAGCACGCCAAAAAGTCGCATGAACGAAAGAGGATAATACCGTCTTCACCCTGACGACTACATATCGAATAAGAAAAAGAAGAAACAATTGTCATTAGACAATAGTCATGAATCCTTGGTAACATGCCTGAGGACTGACTACATCATGATTTTTGATTCGACGATATAGTAAAGCGGCCGGTAAGCCCGTGACGGCCACAGTGTGCTCCCCGAGATAACGGGGCCCACATCTTGTTAGTTGACACGCGGGTTTGGCCCCCATCCTCAGTATATTAATTCCGACTCTGTTGAAGATCTTTAAAGTATCTTGCACCAACATACTACAATCCTGCTCGGTACCAAATATTGTTCATCAGAGCAACTCCACTTTACTGGACTCCCTACTCTAGCGCTGGTTTTCCTTTTTATTTTTCTGGATATCAGGATCAACCTTTGTGGGTCAATAACCTTATCCATCTTTGGCTCTTTTAAATATAAATATACGTTCTCCTGTGGGACTTATTATAGCAATCAACATCCGGGAGCTCACCAAGACTATACCTACGAAGTAATAAAGGCTAAAGGGTAGAGATTTAAACGCACTTTAGTCCAGATATTTTTATACCCCACATTTAAACCGTATTTATACAACAGGGAATTCCACCCATCCCGCTTAAATGCAATCAGGATACTATCTCAGCCATCCAGTTCACTATACTGGATACCCTTCTCAGTACGAAGGCGAATACGAGTCCTGGAACGAGACAACATATAGCCCTTTTCAAGAGTGGGTACACGAGACATCTTGTCCTTACCCTACACAGTCCTACGATATGTCGAGCTCAAGAAGAGGAGAGGCATACGATGAGATTTGTGAATACCACTGCGTATGTTCCTAACCGCTCCCCCTAATATGTTGATAGCTTAATCACAGCGCACGATATTAACATTCGCAACCTCACGCATTTTAGATCGAACCGGGCTGTGGGATGAAACATGGCATTACTCTGCAAGACTTTACTCCAGGGCAACTCGGCGAAAATGACATCCGGAGGCTCATTGACATAAACACTGGACGCCGATGCCCAGCGCATGAACCAACGTTAGCGAGATCGAATATTCTCGTACAATGGGAGATCCCGCCGGGAACTCTGTTCAGTGAATCCGTTCAACTAAGTCGAGATACAAAGAGACAAATCATCTGTCCTGAAAAGGGATGCGGCGCCACCTTTAAGACAAGGAGTGAGTTCAAGAGGTCAGTTCAATATACCTACCTTTTTTAACTTAGGAATTGCAAATTAACTTGAAATTATTGGGGAAAATAAGACACCTTGCCGGAATATTCCGCCCATTCTTTTGCCTACGGGGAAACTGTTGCATTGATGGCGTACCATGTCGCAAAGGATTCGGAAGAATCGAAGAGGTTATAAATCACCTTCGAAATGAGAATGGGCAACATCACGACGCAGTTCGCTACAGACCAGTCGAAGGTTGGGACTTTCGGAGGAAGACTCCCGAAGAAATACAGGTTGTTCTTGACGTAAGTTTCTTTATTCCCCCCTCTCTCTGTCATACTCAAATTGCTAATTTTCCCCTTAATAGGATCTCGACATGATCCCACCGGAGGTACTCTACGAAAGCTACGGTCTATCTTTAGACTACGGCATATCTCTATACTAGGCCCCGGCCTCATTATCGGTACAGACCACCACCATAATTTCCTTATGCACGGCCGGCCATACAAAGCTTGTAAAAAGGCGTATCGTCTTCATTGTGCTATCACCGGGTCACTAAAATAGGATAAATTTG
Organism: Orbilia blumenaviensis; assembly: GCA_036872755.1. Taxonomy (NCBI): domain Eukaryota; kingdom Fungi; phylum Ascomycota; class Orbiliomycetes; order Orbiliales; family Orbiliaceae; genus Orbilia; species Orbilia blumenaviensis. Next base: position 513,385 of record JAVHNS010000006.1, on the reverse strand, counting down.
ATTGTTTAGCGAGGGAGTTTCTTTGAATTAAGTCCCAGTCTTTGGGTTGGTAGCATTTGAACGTACCAAGGACAAGGGCATAATTTTTTGTGAAAGTTTTCTTCTCAAGAGAGGGCCAGCTTCAGCAAACCCTTAACGAGAATTTTTGCACTTTCCTATCTTTCGCCCCACGCATGGGTGTGTTCGTGTTCCTAATCCCTTGTATTTTTTCTGTCAATTCTGCCTGGTTTATGTGTTCTTTTCACACTCTCCTTGTCCTCCTTTTACTGCCCCGCCCCTATCTAAAAGATTCTCATGTTCTCCTCCCCTGACTTTTTCACTGCTGCAAGTGGTTTTACTGCACCCGGATTTTTTATAGATAGTTATTTTCTTAATAGAGCTGGCTTCTATAGTAGTTGCATGTTGCGTTCATCGTATTCTTTGAAACAATAGACATTTTCATCTCAATACTATCTCATTTTGATGCTCCATATTGTAAAGGGGACTAAAAGGATACCTCCACACAAAATCCAAGCCAATCATTAGGAGGAAGGTATCGCGACCCCGAACACGGTATTTATCAGGTGAATGGACTACACCAATTAATTGTTTGTACTGTTGTACGATATTTGTCCAATCACAACGCTGCCATGACGGACAGGAATATCCACTTTTAGGAAGGGAAATCTAAGGTCCCCAAAGTATCACCCCATCTCGCTTTATAATTCGGATTTTACCCACTTTCACTCTAGAATGTTATTGCGTATCTGGCAGAAAACATTGTAGTTTATAATTATTCGTTTTTATTGAATGCATTAAGCGCCTAAGTGGCTGGCTACGACATGTACGATTTTTCGTTTAAATATTGGCTCTCTCTTACCACCATCTATGGGGCGATACTCCCATTTTTGGTACCGTAAGGGCGCTACTCACAATTCAAAATCTTTTTAATGTTTTTTACATACTCATGCGGATGTTGGAGATGGTAAATTTAGCAACCAGAGGCTCTCCAGCTGAAATAACGGACATAGGACTAGACTCTTTACCGAAATCTTGAATGGCCTCGCGAATCCTGATGTCGTGGTCGACCCAGCCCTGCTGGTACTAACTCTAGTCATAAATAGTATGCCCTATGCATATACGTGACATAAGCTTGCCTAAGGATTGGCAAGGCTCGTCGGCGTTTATTAATGCTTTAGATACAGTTTGTAATTATATTATCTTTTCTTCACCAGCACTATAGATATATCGATATGTGCACATGCCCGAGGTGCTGAGTCACTTTGTGCCCAGATCACCACATCCGCCATAAATTGAACAATGCCTGCAGCTCACCTCGCGTTTCCAATTTTTTGGGGCCACAAGCCGCTGACTAATCAGATACGTGGGCCAATGACGAACACTAAAGCCTCTGGTCATTTTGTTGCGGCTCCACTGGTGTTGTTCAAAACACGGGAAGGGCTTTAAAAACGAGGCGGCTCGGCAGGTTGAAAACGCCGCCGTTGGATGTTTCGATTCCGAAAGACACAATCCAAAAGCCGTTGCGAATTTTAGAGCGCCAAGCCGTATAGGAACATTTTCACAATTCTTATCTCCGAAAATATTTGTTGTTCAATTTCTGGAGAAGCGGATCCTCGACAAGACCAAAAGTTGGCTAAATGATACGCATCAATTAGTATAAAATTAAATCCGCCGCTTCCTAGATCTAGCTAGATCACACGTGCCTGTGAGAAGTCGACTTAAGAGGGTTCACTTTTAGAGGCGCATTTGCCTCGCTACCCAAACAGACCATTAATGCATTCGGTGTGCTTGTGCAGGAAAGTATCAGTATAATATATATATGTGTTGATGTCCTGGGTTAGCAGGTACACGTGCCTCATGCTTGAACCAGAAAATGAGTTTGCCGATACCACTCCGGGCTCTGGGGTTCCATTCCTGGATTCACAAGCATCACTGCTTATTATTATTATTTTCCACGAATAGTTTATTCACTTTCGTAGAAAGGAGGCTCAGGGTTCAAATTCTTCACAAAGTTCATATCGCCATGTTTTTATATAACAATTGGAATATTATAAATCGTCATGTTTAGATGTAGATTGCATTACATGCACGGTGAGGAAGCAGGGACAGGGGAGGAACCCCAGTGTCCAGTGGAGATCTTATCCCCAGAGATTTAATATAAGTTTCAAAACTTACTGGCCATATGCCGCAGGAAAAAAAATGAATAGTCACAATCGCTGTTCTCAAAGTTTTTCTGGTCGGAAGCAATTCAGACTGAGTGGTGAGGTAGGCTGGTCCGGCATTAACTTGTCTGGCTTCATGGATCTAACAAGTCCAGGCAGGCAGATAGTTTGTTACATCTTGTGGAAACATCGCATTTTTGGTGTTCTGGATCTTCATAAATCTGGCTCCATCTGTCTGGTTACCAAACCGCACCTTTTTATTTTCGTCATTCATTATACTCAAAGTATCTATTATTAAACTTTAATTATAAGAAGACTTCTTTTGTTCTTATAATTAATCCCGTCTAATACTTTATACCTAGGTGTTCCGTAGGATGATTAATCATGAAGCTCTAAAACTATTCATTCTATCTTTTGTATTTCTGATGGGCCAGTTCTTTAATTATCAGTCTTGTGGAGACCATCCTACGACCTCACGACAGATTTTTGATAATGCAAACGAGAAATAGAAGCAGGTAGAAGCAGTATTGAAAGTCGGGTAGGGAGAGATGCACTCTAATATTTCTTTCTTTATTTTGTTCCCCGGATATCAACTCGAGCTGATGATAAAGATTCAGTACAATCAGGAATGCATTGTTGTATTGGATTTATTTTTGTGTCGTTAATTTTGCCCGACCGTATAATTTTCCGTAAACCAGGTGCTTATTTCCGTTCTTTCCTAAACCGATTGATAGAGCAGTCAGCAAGGCGCGAGGGTGACAGTATGCTGATATTTCGTGTTTTTTGACAGTCATCAAGCTTTGAGTGTGCGATTATATTAGCGGGTGCCTTACAGTAGGGTTGAGATACGATTCACTATTCGTCTGACTATTATTCCACTGTGATAGCACGGAGCCCCGCGCCCTGTCACGAGACCAGTGCTCTTTTAATGTACGCCACCCTCGGCATGGAAGATGTAGTTCGGGGTATTTATGGTTGACCCACGCATGCAAGATATTTGCAATATTTTCCCAGCTTGCATGTTCAGTACGCCCACTGTTAACCCTCGAGAGACCCCCCTCGGCCACGGCCCACTTGTTCGTATGTCAGACGCGTCGGATCCACGCGTTCATAGGAATATACTGGCTACTCACAACAAGGAAATTGTCTTCAGCTGTAGTATATGCTCTGCTAGGCGCTCGCCCAGAAGTTGTCACGGGATTCATCTGACCTGCCCCTAGGGTTGGCGTCTGACTTGATGACCCTATAGCTGGTGGGCCAGAAGAGAGTACCGACTGGTTTGTAGGCATCTGTGGTACTAAAACTCCAGAGTCAGCTTTGAGCGATAAAATATTCGTCTATCGATTTTGAAGATCCATCAAAACTTTAACATGTATTTATGCAGAAGATTTGGGTAGAGGGCAAAGATCCCAGCCATTATCAGCTATCTTGCTTTAGAGGCCTAACTAGCCTAGTCGCGACAAGGGCACTGCTTTGGTTTTGGTGTACGCGTGTTTTCGTCTCATCAGCTAGCTGTCGACGTAAAATTCATATGTAGTATTGAGTCCCCGCACCCATAAGTACTACTTTGTCTACCGAAGGCCATCATCCTTCCGTACTTACTATTCTGATATCTAGCATCGCTCCTAGAGCTTTCTCCGGGCTGGTCATGAACAGTTGTATGGCCATAGATATTCCCCCCGCCGAGTGCCACGTCTATTTCTCCATCAATGACATTCGGATTCTGGAATTGATTGGGATGCTGAAATGGATTAGAAGGCCAGACTTATATAACAACAGAAAGAATATTTGTTAGTTCAAATTCGTAGGCTAATATTAGGAGAGATATCATAACCAAAGCAAGAAAAAGGAGCAGTATAGTATGACCCCATTAGTTGTGATGGTATGCGGTATCGTACGGGATGAGTTTGGCTCATGAAAATAATTGCATTGAACTTGGCATACAATGACCAGGGGGGGGATTTCCATGTGGATCCATTGCGGTCAGTGATCTCCGTTATCACTCCTTCCGCTACTAGCTACTTTTAGTTGTCGATAGCTGCCTTTTCAGTGCTAAAAATGATTTAGCAACATTTAGTTTTAGAAATAATTACGGTGAAAAATTCTACCTGAAGGATGAAAAAATATACTAGGAAGTATTAGGGACGTAAGAACGGGTTAAAGGAAGATCTGATGGCTGAGGAGCATACGACAGCTGTATCGGCGAGATTAAGCACACCTATGTGATTTTATAGCTTCAGTGAAAAACCTTGTCTCATGCCCAGACCTCGAATGTGCATTAATGCCCCGTGGAGTACAGCCCTCGAAATAAACTTTGAACTAATTAGTCGCAAGGGGCACTATGAATAACTAGTGCGTTCACTCTGCACTGCCCTTTATTGGTATGATTTCCACCTTTATTCGCCATTGTATTTACTATAGCAATTGTTGCAACACCTGTAATCAATAAATTATTGCCGAATAATATTCGATGCATCACCTCGAGTCTTAGTGCAATCACGGGATCCAGCCGTTTCGCTAAAAGCTATCATGTGAATTTTATGCATTACGATCACTTCCGCTTACGATGGGAGATTGCCAGCTGGTCGGAAGTTTAAAGATCATTTCAAGGCTAACCCAATATTAACAATATTTGCCAAATTATCCTCGTTAGTTAATTAACTAATCAAGGCGGGATAAGTACGCAATTGTGTGACATTATCACTACTGGTTACCGAATAGTTCATGGTTTTGGTTGCTAGGACCGCTACGGTCCATGAATTTCAGCTCAGTAAACCCACTACTGCTACGAGACTACCCACTGGCCTAATCTGGCAACGGGCCAAGCACTCGTGATCAAACTAATGTATCTCATTTAAAGCTCCAATATTTCATGGCCATCATATTACCGATGGTTTTTGTCTCACTAACGCAAGTCCATATTGAGTAACTCTTGGGCTAGATGAACAAGCTGGAAGTTAATTTTTTTGTAATACTTAATTTTAGTTACAACGTCTGACCCCACGGGAAATACGGACATCATACATTAAGCATGAATCCCATACCTACTACACTAACTAAACTTATAACGTTTACACCAACAATATAAATTCGCCACCTTTTTTCTCTACAATTTCCTAATCAGCTAGCATTGGTAGCCCTACATATATATTCCACAATGCAACTGTGTAGATACCTCGATGCTGCCAATCAATTGCAAAAGAAAGCCTCGAAAAATTACAATCCTCAAGGCAAATAAACCAAACTAACTCTATATTCTGGGTTGAGTATTAGCGCTAGCCTGCAATATTCTAATAGATATAGAAGACCGGGAATTGTACGACAAATTTTGCGAAATATCACAAGGCTTTTGATTTTGGGCGTCGACAAACTAGATCGGCTTTACCATCTTTGGGGCCTTGGATAGTCCCATTTTGCACCGTGTGATAATAAAAATTTTCATTACCCTACATGAGTAATAATACAGAAACCCTAGCAAACTCAAGCATAATTCTTGTGAAGAACGAGCCTCTCGAGTTATCGTTAACCTTCACATATAGCTTAAAGTTTAACTAACCATTGTGATGGGGTTTAAAAATATAAGAACCAAGCGCCACGATGAAGTCCTAGTCATTACTTCAGCAGAGCATGCCGTATTTGAATCGTTTCGGTTAATTTTCAGATACTAATTTTGGGTTCCTACAGAAGTATAAGGTTTAAGGTAGCGGTGTTGCTGCTGGGGCCAACCTCCCAAAATCATGTAAGTGTGTTACAAGACCATGATATATATGTACACGTGCATATGATATGAGATGTGCCGATAGACTTTTTGTGGAACACATACTATAACATCGTAACTTTATTCCCCCTCTCTTTAAGTGACGGGCGAGAAACAATGGACAGGTAAACTGGAAACAGTCCTAGACCTTTTCGTGTAGACGTGCCACCATAAGAAGGGTGATATGCTAGTTTGCGAGTCAACGTAAGACCAAATTATATACACCAAACTAGAGATCCAATAATTTCAGAAACATGTCCCAAACCTTTAATGGGAGGGGATACTAATGCAGTCAGTGCATGACTTGGGGTGTTTAAAAGTTGTAGTTGGTCTAAGTTTTAGGATATTATGATTTAGATGGTGTGGCATAAGAATATTTACAGAGCTATCAGCCAAAGAGCATGTAAGAAACGGGACATGCCTGAAACATTTGGGCATATCAGGGTTCGATAAGTGATTCATTGACGGTACCGAGGTTTGTAAATTGCACCTGGCTAGAACTGACTGGATTGAATGGGCTTGCAGTAGTGAACTCGGTACCAATAATTCAGGGCGATGCGAGCCTGCTGCTAGATTGCGATATTAGATCCCGAAGGCGTAAATATTACAAAAACTGGGATTGAATCATATAATCACTAGATTTGGGTTACCTACATGCTCCGTCGTGTCACTCCATGGCACAGTATTTGCGCTAATAGAGCTAGAGCTGGGCTCGAGATAAGCTTGCCAGCGTTGTTTCATGCCTGCGAAAGACCTAGGCCTGTCCCATCTCTCCTTGAGGGTGCGGTGTTCACGAAAGGGTACATCAAGCTGTGGATGACAGGTTGTTATCCATTCTCTCAATGCAAGAGCCATCTGCCGCCAATCGGTCTTATCATTCACCATACCTTTTCCCTGGACCATCGGAAACTTCAGGTACGGGCTTTCGGGAGGGCAACCAACTGCCCACTACCCATAGGTCCAATAGTTTGGTAAGCAAAGTTCCCACAGCACATGTCTTTGCAAAAGTTGAAACGGAGAGTATGTCACCCACAATCATGAAATTTTGTTCCTGTGGAGTATATGCGTTTGCACGGCCCTTCCTGACTGGACTAGCTTTTGGGATTGGCACTGTTGTCAAAATAGCGTGGCGGTCTTAAGATCTTTCAGTATTTAAATATTAATCAAGCCTGGAGGTACTCCAATAATGTCAAAACCGACCAACTTTGTTATTATAATTAACCTACCAGGAGTCTCCCAGCTGGTGTGAGTTGGCCTATATTCCTCCTCCTCCTCCTCCTGCTCTCGCACTTCCTCCAAATAGGATTCCCTTTGGCAGCGTGGTCGCAGTGTTTTTCTTCTAGCTGCGGCGATTTCCTCGAAGTTAGGCTTGATAATTGTAGATTTAGGATTGATGGCGCTGGTATCCGTATCATCTTCAACTCGGTGCCAGGTCTCCCCAAGCCTCCAGGGGCCCCTAATAAATGGTTTTTGGACTAGTGGAGAAGCGGGCCGCTCGCGGAGTGGCGCATATCCAGACAGCTGCAACTCTTCGGGTTCTCGCGGACCTCGCGAGAGCAATATCTCGCCGTGTGTATTTAAAGATCTATTGTATGCATAGAAACCGTCGGAATTCTGATCGTCAGCGTTGGGTATGTAATTAAAATTTACTATATACGTACGCGGCAGTTCACAAAGTTAGCAAATATACTACTACCCGGTATTTGGAAAAACAAAAAGAACCAACAAAGGTTGTCCCAAGTCAGTAATACCGTAATCATCCGTCAAATTTTCGAATGCCATTGCCTCACTCTCCAAGTTCTGATTCCTTTTAAAGCTGCTAAAGAATCCGTATTCCATCTCACCAACTGCACAAAATACGAATTCGGTAAGCCGTCTTCTAAATATATATTGGTCTAGCGTACATACACAACAGAAGATCTGCCCAAAGCTCTTAAGGGAGTTTAATGGTTTTATATTGCGGAACCCCGTTTACTGTCACACCGACTCCGCAATCTATTGATGATCATATAATAGAGCCTCACAATAAACCCTATTGCTGCTGATATTCAGTTGTTATTTCGAGGTCCAGAGCCTAGTTGATCAAGATTAAGTGCTAAACGTTGTAGATTTATATCGATATGAGTTGCGAAGATATTGGCTTCTGTTAGCGCGTGATCAAGATTTAGGTTTATATAATATATATAATGCAGACATTAGCGGCGAACAAAGTGTGCTCTCATCGCAATATTGCCCATATTAGTCCATCTGGGGCGATATATTTCATTGGTTCTTAAGTCTTTGGTACGCCCCGCAGCGCTGCAGCCTGTTAAACTTGAGGCAATAATTCTAGTGATGATGCAACAGCAGGAACTATAGAGCTAAAGGTTTACATTAACGCCAATTGGCGAAGTTTTAATATTCTTACGGGATCACTAGCTATATTATGGCGTTTCTCCAATATTGGTCCGGCAATTCTGGGCCGATGGCGTCCTTTAGAAACCTCACATGACCCCTATCAAATCACGAGTGAGGAACCTCAATCGGTCATAATAAGACGCCCATGCGTGGAGCTTGAAGCGGGATTACATTGTCTTCATGACGTACCATACGGTCATGCGCCTGCCCAGACCATAAAATGATTTAGTTGTCAGAAGGTCTAGAAACTTAGAAATTTGGATAGGCACCCTTCAAAATTAGCTACACCCAATCGAGACTGCTACTTTGATACTCTTATTAGAGTTCGAGGCTTATTATCTTATACTAATAGCAATGATTTCCTAATAGGCCAGCCGGCTAGGTTGAAACATTTATGAATTACACTTCGTTACCCCGACGATATCGGCCGTTGTATATTGTATACTAGATCTCGCAAATAGAGTTTTGAAGCAACATTTGGGTAGCAATTCGCCTTGATTTGGTTTTGGCCACAGTCAGAATGGCTAATCTATATTTTTATCTAATTAATGCGAGCAATATCGTGACTTAGAGTGCACGCGCTTTATAGTATAATTGTCGCAATGTTGGCCGGCTATTTGTAGCTGGATGAGTGTAATTACATATTTTCTACGGAATATCAAATATAGTAGACAGTTTTATAAATCTTTACATGTTTAATCTAACCGTACATGATCATATCATCCGCCTTCGGATGAAAATGCCGCTCTACTCTTGTGTAGCGGATGTATCCTGGTCGTAGATAATATTCCGAAATGTTTTTCCGGGTATCATGTTAAAGGTGTTTGGGTTTGTAATGTCGTACACCTTATCCTTTTCTGTTTGATATAACGGACTATAAAGGGGTCTCCTCCACCCATTTGACTGGTTGTCATTGGGGGTTTCGGGTTGAAGATGTGCACTTGAGGTGCTGTTCGCAGCACCAGCTTTTTTGCAGTTCTCCTTTTGGCTATAGCTACCCAGGTTCATGTAGTTGTTGCCTTTTTCATCGTTTCTCTTGGCATAGTAGTTATATGATTGGTATTTCTGGTTACGATTGGTGGGTTTATATCGTTCATAGCTCTGAACCTTTTGGGAGGTCTTATGGTTTCGATAGTTCTGGCTGTTGCTTTGGTATGTTCGGTAGCTTCGGTTGCTACTACTCTGGTAGTTTCGGTAGCTCTGGATGCTTTGGTAATTCCGGTCATTTGGGTAAGCTGGGGTTGATTGTCTGTATCCAGTCTTAGGAGCATTACAGTTCTGTTCGAACTGCCCACTGATATTACCCTAAATTTTAAATGAAATGTGAGTAATTGCGTAGTTTCTTAAATGAAATTTGATCAAGAGCAGCCTTGAAGACAAGTTATACGAACTTTTTCTCTATAGTCACACTTCACATATGTACCAAACGCGCACTTCCTGACCATGCAACCAACCTCTGTTGTAGCCTTCCAGATCATCTGCGTAAGGTGTCCCGTAGACACTGAATAACCCTGTCGGTTAAAGTTATATAGCTTCAACTCATTCTCGTACCATAATTCCTTTACCATCTGTTGTGGAGTCGACTGTCCGTATAAAATGTTTTCTCCAATGCCATCTTGCTGTAGACTGTACGAATGCCCATATCCTTCGCAGCTCGGAGAATTGGCCATTGCATAGTTCACAAGGTCCCGTGACCATGTAAGGGCCGAAACACCATGTGCCGCCCGGACGTCATTATGAACTCGAAGTAAGGCATCGCGATATTCTGATTCTGGTACAAAACCATTCGTATTACTTGGAGGTTGGTAACTCTTAGGCGGTTGATTCGGTTGACCTGAATAATATTCCGGACCGGAAGCGACACTTCTTTCAATTAAATTCCTACTCCCTGCAGGTGTGAGCTCGATGCTCGATAATGCCAGCGTCGAGGCCCCGGCTAGAAATGTAGATAGTAGTGAGAGTTTCATGATCATAGTAGGACCCGGCACAGCCAGCGCGTCGAAGAGCCCAGTAGTAGTATTAATTAACGCCGTTACGAAAATTGAGAGTATGCAGAGAGGAAAGGAGGGTCCAGCCACCAAAAAGCCTGAGGATCAAGCGCAAGCTAGTTTGCCAGCAAACTTCGATGAACGCTGCCAACCTTCTAACAAAAAAAAGAAGAGAACTAGAGGAGAAAAGAAAAGTATTGGAAAGGTTGAACGATAGAAACGTCTAGAATCCACAGACTACGTTCCATACTTAGCTTTGACCTGGATGGTCATTGAGGTGGCTTTTATACGAACATTACAAACTGGTTTTCAGGCCACCCATGGCAGCCGCACCAGGTCTGCAAGATCGGGCGGGAGATCTCAGACTGGGCTCAGGGGGCAGATCAGTGCTAGATTCGGGGTGTCTCATTACTCAACACGGCATGGTGCCCCATGTGGCGTTGTACGACCTACCCAAAACGGAATCATAATACAGCACAAACTTCCTAGCTCGTTCTTCGCGGCGGGAACAAAACTCCTTCAGCAACGTCACCAGCCACTTCCTCCAAATTTAAATCCCTTGAACTTCAACGTCATTAGAATTTGTTTTTTGTTTTAAAGCACGGAGGTGGAGGAGAATTACAAGGTGACATGAGCTAAAACAATTACCCCTGCGGGGCTTTGAACAGAGAAGCTGAAGGGGACATTGAGAGTAATATCATGATATCCCGTGCTGCGCTATATGGTTGTACCGTCGGGTCGGTATACCATGTTCCAGTGCAATATAAATGCGCAATTAAATTCCTGTCCTACTAAGCATCAACTAGTTTCGATGCCGTTCTCCGAGGTTATGAATCTTGTGGCTAAATAAACATAGAAGGGACGCATGCAGGAGATACAAAACTTCAAATATAGAGTATGTCGATATTAGAGCACATGCTTTGTGGTTTACACAAAGCCCACCGCTGCATACGCAGTGTTCATCTATGAGGTTTCAAGCATGGGCTCACCTGTGTTCCCAAAGTGCAACTTGAAAGGTCGGTTTTCTGCCAAGATTTAATAAAAGCCCCATACCCTTGATACCGCCAATTGCAAATACATACGTCAAAACAGCCTTGATCCACGGTAACTAGGCTTTAATACACGCACAAACCCAATATTGGGACGTCGGTTTATGGGTAAGGCTATGTGGCCAGGTTAGACAACAGTTGGCAAGCAAACAAGACCCTCCTATATAGGTATTCCCCATCCTAATATGGCGATCGCCGATGTGGATCAGATAGAATAACCAGAGAAGATTGATAGAAGGCGTATAACAGGGATGAGCTTCCAGAAACTCACTGCCCGACTATATGCTGAAAAATAGTCTATGCCCGATGTGTGATCTGTATCCAAAAGTTGCAAAAGACGCAAGCACCTTCCTTCTGATACAACCCACACCGGACAACAAAATTGTGTTGCTCGTTGGTGGCGAGAAAATAGACACGGCCAATCGTCCTCGATCGTGGGAGCCGGTGCAAAGGCACTGCCCAGATTCGCTCTGTGCATATTAACTTGTTCCTCCACTCCGAAGCTTTCCTCAACTAACTCTCGATGGACATTAGGTAGCATAAAAACATCATGACCCCAATATGATTTAAAGGTAAAAAATTCCTCAAGGCTTAAAATACCAAATACAGCTATTTAACTGTACCAGCCATTTACCAAAATCAACATTACGATTATTATGGTAGAAAAAAGGGATCAGAACACACTGAACTCACAAACTCACACTGAACTCACAAACACACTGAGCTTTTAAGCAAAATTTTGGTACGACAGAAATCTGGCAAAAGTACGTTGGTTTAGCATATTATTGATTATCAGATAAACAAAAAATATTTTGATTTTTCTTAAAGTAATTGTTGATAAGCCCCTTTCCAGCCTGCCTGCTTGACTGCTTGCCCGTTTGCTTAATAGCCTACTTGCCAGTTTGCTTGTTTGCCTGCTAGCTCTAAGCTGGTAGCTGGTCTGATAGCTGGCCTTGTTGATACATAGCTGTGCCAGAAGCTGTGCCAGAAGCTGTGCAGGGAGGTAGGTAAGCTGGCAGGTAGACAAACTGGTAAGCTGGCAAGCCGGCTGAAACTTGAACCCATTAACTAACAATTCCCTTAAGAAAAATCAAAAAATTATTTTTTATCTGATGGACATAATTGCACAAGTATGCTAAATTAACATACTTATGCTGGATTCTATCATGCCGAGATCTCGCTTAATTTCAGTGTGCGTTTTGTAAGTCGAGTATGTGTTCTGTGAGTTCAGTGTGTTTTAAGCCCTTTTGTATGGTATAGATTATTATTCGCAATAACTATTAAGTACTCGTTTTTTTTTTAAGATTAATATTAGTTGGGGAACCAATTTTTTTTTTTTTGTAAACAGCGAGCGAGAGCCCTCGAGTATATAATTTCATGATAACGAACCAAGGCGGGAGAGGCAACACAAAAACGAGACGCAAGCACCTGGGAGCCTCTAAGACCAAGGATAACAGAACTCTGGTCCCATAACAACCTACCATGTGTCATTGGAGCCATTAGAGCGGGGGCCGGCTTTGTTGCCTCGTGAGTATATGGCCGAGGCTAATCGCTAGACCAGTAAAAAACAATATTATCGTCAACTGAACGAGGTCTGGTGCATCAAGAAAAACCCCTACCAAAAGGGAAATCAACTACACTGACGAAGTCTCTCAACCGCGGGGTAAACAAGGACAGTAAACTATAATTAAAAATTACGGCATTCGCATCAATTTATGAAAGGGGGATGTCAAAAGAAGAAAGGCCCGGCGATTCGTCTCAACATTGGACAGGTATAAATAAGAATTGGGGCTAGTGAGGACGAGTTACCACATCAAAGACCCTGGCCTAGTCGCGGCTTTAAATCGAGACTTTTGAGCTAAAATACAGGCGTGGACTACTCCACCTGGTTATACCATTTCTTAGAGACTAGCGTGGTAATTTACAAGAAAAATATTTGAGGACCTAACTCGAGATTTCGAACTACAAGGAAGAAAGAGGAATGGGATATGCCGAAGCAAGACAAACTAGCAAGTCAACTATTCATATATGAACTTTTGCAAGTCCTCCAATTTGCACTTATATTGGAAGGATCAAGCGCCAATGATCACTTTGACTTTCTCCTTAGCATCTTCCCCACTGCCCTCTCCTTCAACCCACATAACAGCCTTTTCAACTACCAGCTCCCATGTATCCCTCTCAGCGGAATGCCCCTCGCCCTTCTCAAATACTAAAACTGCGGCCCAGGTGGCGACGATCTCCTCCTTGACTCCCAAGGTTTTAGCCAGCTCCTTCAATTTATTGATAACATCTGAGGAAGCACCCTTAAAGCTTGCCCCAATAATTTTGCCGAGTTTATCCGAAATCGAAAAGCTACCGGAGAACGACTGAAGCATGATAAGACCGTGTATTCTCTCCTCAGCTGTCCCGAGAGAAACCGGGGAGCTGCCTCTGATGTTGCTCCTCGGCTCCTCGGCCTCCTCAAGTGAGAATCCCATATCCTCATCGTCGTCTTCGCATTCCATACCTAAGCTTTCGCCTCCACTATCGTCTTCATATTGAAAATTGAATTCTGCCGCCACCGCTGATTCCTTCAACTTCGGCGCCGCAGACCTTTCAAAAAACGACTTAGCACTCTTCTTCTTCTTCTTCATGTCCAAAGAAGAACTCTTGGAGTCATACATAAGTGGGGACCCTCCAGGTGCTGCTTGGGGCATGGGTGCCATCCGCCGACTACGGACTGCTGGCGCAGCCGCTGGTTGTGCAAGTACTATTTCCGAAACGTCAGTAGTGTTCATCTCGTTTCCTAAATGCAACAAAACGGCGTCATCACATGTTTCAATTAATTTATCCTGCGCTTCAACCTCTTGACTGATTGCATGCGCCAGCGTTTTTGATCTTGAAACTGAGTGATATAATTGTACAAGGTTGCAATCTATTTCCCTTTCGTATTCCTCTTCAACTTCATCTGCTTCGGGCACATAGTTGGAACGATTTCGTGCGCGTCGTTTAGGAGTAGACAGGGAATGAGCAATAGGGACCTGTGGCTTACCGGGCTGTAAGTTAGCACACTAGTTAGCATTCTAGTCTCTATATTGTACGATGTGTCCGTATCGCATCCTTAGGGCCTGCCGTTTGGACTCTACGGTGGGGCGGTTACTATGACTTACACTAGGTGCTGGGACACTTGAAAGCATTCGAGAGGGCGGCGGTGGTGGCGCGGAGTAGGCACTGAAAGCTCCTCCCATTGGTGGAGGTAGTGCTGCTGCTGTTGCTGTAGAGTACGGGGTAGCACCAATTAGCGAATCACTCATAAAAAAGTCTTGAGACTGAAATGCGTCCAAAGGAGCAGCTCGCAGGTCCTCGGCCAGAGCAGTAAATCCGGCTTGTTGTGGTGGTGGTGGTGGCTGTGACTGAGTTGGTACCCCCATCATCACAATATCATCGTGTTCGGGACGGGCCATCATCAATCTCTTTTTGTTCTGCTGCTCAAGCAACATTAATTGCATCTGGTAGTCCTGCAACTGAGTATTGGATTGGGGGTTTGAAAGGCCACCTGGCAGAGGTTGAGATATAGAGGACGCCTGGATTCCGGGAGAAGAAGCATGGAAAGGGGACCCACCGGAGCTACTGCCGAAGAAGCCAGTAACTATTCACGTAAAAAGTGTTAGCAGCCTTATCAACAGGGCTTTAGAAGCAGATACTAAAAGAAACAATGAGCGGCAGAAGAACCATTAAGCTTCCCATCAACTCGATTTTTAACCATGCCGTCATCCTGGATTCCAGAATCGGTAAGACTTCGTTTCCGCTTTTGGCCAGATGGAGAAGTGTGTGAGACTTCTAGTACCTGCGTTTCATGGAAGCTTGCCGTCGGTGTAATACCAGGGGACGTCGGGGAATAACAAGGAGAAGCGGGACTATAATGAGGGGAAGTTGGTGAATATCGTGGGGACACGATCGAGCACTGCAGTACTGGGCTCGCACTGGGAGAAGTCGGGTTATAGGACGGGGAGGTGGGACTATAAGTTGGGGAAACTAGGCTATAGCCTGGAGAGGGACCGTTGTAATAAGACGAGACTAGACCGGAGCCAGAACAATCGTCGTAAGGAGTTAAAGCACCCCCCGCGAACGGAGACTCGAATCCCGGTGCTGGAGCTGCATATGCGGACAGATTGCTGTGATAAAAGCTCGTACCTGTACCAAGTGGATCTGGGTCTGCAGTATGCAAGAAGGAATCGAAGTCAAAATCCATTAACTCAGACTCCATTGCAACCATTTGGTCGGGAAGAGAGGAGAAAGCATCGATATCGTAGTCAACTTGCACTCCCTGGGTAAATGCGCCTTTCGGTTGGACTAGAAATGGGGAAAAGGCAATACAACAAACAGAATCAGCCGCCATATCATCACTCACCAGCAGATTTCGCCGATCGAGATATAGAGGAAAGCCCAAAACTCGGCATGATATTCATTTTCTTCACCGGCGCAGCACCACCAAGAGGCCGGAAGCTCTGGACAGAAACGGAGAGGTCGTTTGCGGAGCTACTTAGGGAATTTGAATGCCTACCTGAACTAGAAGCTTTGCGCCTTGAAAGGTGCGATCTATTTTAGTTAGCTATTCCAATATCCTTAAAGTGGTTCCTTGAGAGCAGGTAGGCCTTGGGCATAGATAACCTTGATATCTCCAAAACCCGAACCACGCCCAAAACCGGAAGGGCTGCAGAAAACACACATTTAGGACGAGGGAGCTACATACCCTCCGCCACCAGCAATTGTAGCGAATATCTCGGCGGCTTCGGCGGCTTCGGCGGCTTCGGCGGCCTTCTCTTGTTCAACAACTTCCTTTCCTATTTTATCTTCAATCGCAACGAAAGATGTCCATTTCGATGCTACACCGAATCCTTCGCCCCATCTCACGCCTTCGCGCTCAATAATCTCATCCCATTTGCTTTCTTGTTTCTCTTTATCAAAACCTTGGTTTTTGAGCAAACCTTCATGAAGATACCCCTTTCCATCTTCCAACTCTTGCAAGAAGCTTCTAGCAGCAAGCTGACAGACATCCTTCCCATTTTCCACCTTCAAGATAGGGATCTCAAGCTCAAGGATATCACCAGACATGGTCTTAGCCTGTAGCTTAGCAACCTTGGGGAAGGTCTTTGGGCATGGGTTAAAGACCACGTAGGCATTCGTCCTACTAAATGGGAAAAGCGGAGGAATAACATGTGGTGACTGAATCTTTGTTGGAAGCTCCGGAAGTGGTGGGAGATGCGCCCAGCGCGCTTCATCAGTGTCCTTACTCTCGTACTCCGGTGGGGGGTCCAAATCAGCGGAAGAATCGAATAATGATATTTTCTTGGGTTCCGGCTTCGGTTCTTCTTCTTTCTTCGCGTGGATGGTAACCTTCTCTGGCTCTACATCTCCGAGCATATCATACTCATCTTCTTCAGACGACACAGCAGCTGCAGCAGGCTCAGCTAGCTCAAGGGTGTAGTCGCTCACATGTTGGCCAAGAGCGGCGCGCAACATGCGGACAACTTTCGAGTCGAGCTTTTCCTCAAGTTGCACAACCTGCGAGTACCCTCCACCAACACTAGCTAAGCCGTCGATCAAAGCATGTGAGATACCGTTACCAATTCCCAGGGTGAACATCCTGACTGTCTTAGCTTTGCATTGTTCTCGGACGTAATCCATCAATTGGTCTCGCTGCCAAATATCACCATCTGTCAACAACAGCAATTCCAGGTTGATGTCTTTGAACCTGCGCTCGACAGCTGCCTTAACGGGTGGATACATCTCCGTACCGCCCATATCCGCCTGAAAACTGGCAACGTGTTTCTGGGCTTCCTTAAGAGTTTTCTCGCTATATGTCTGCGATTTCGACCAAAGAAAGCTGTGGGAGCTACCAAAACTACAAATGTTGAACTTGCAACCTACGGGCAAGGATTGCAAGAAAACGGCAAGTGCTTTGCGGAGCTGAGTTTCGTTACCACTCATGCTACCAGAACGATCGCAGAGAAATACAACTTCCGGGCGAGCGACGGGCAAGTTGAATTTCGGCACGAGGGTCAACATCAGGGACGCGATATCTTTTGTTGGGTGGCGCTGTACAACTGCGGATGGGTGTCCTGATCTCGCAGTCTTGACCAGGACAACAAAATCCTTGTCCAAAGCAGTTTTCTCGGATGATAATGTGAGGAGCGCCTTCTTTGGGTTGAAATCCTCCGATGAATCGGAAGCGGAATGGCTTCCCATCGTCAAATTTGTCGCATGAGCTGGGGCCTCAACCATCTTTATTGGAGAGTCCATTTCCACAAAAACTTTAATATTCATGCCGCCATCGATATCGACCCAGTTGTTTGCGCCGCGGAGTATTGTCCATGATCCTGGCCCGCGTTTTCCGGGACGGTAGCTGTAGGACACATTGCCTGTATAGACCTCTTCTGGTGGAGCCCCGTACCGGGACGCGATATACGTCGGCAGGTTAAATCTAATCGCATCTTTTTCGCTATCGTGTTGCAACTGGGCGACACAAGTAATGATAACCTCGATAGATGCGCCAGCTGGGACATTTCCAAGTTTTGTCTGCCAAACATCGCTAGCAGCCCAACTTAGAAGGCCCGCTGTTTCTCCACGAGATACAGCGGCATCATATGTCGCCTTGGCTTTTGGCTTCGATTGGACAATTCCATTAAGAGTCTTGTCTTCACCAACATGGCAGATAAAGGAAGTGATTGTTTGTGTGGTATGCAGAGGGAACACATAATTAGCCTCGGTGATAGCTTCCATCGGGGACGGGTTCTTGAAATGTTGTTTTAGAACCGTGCGCGAGTAGGTTGGGGTTAGAGTGATTTCCGTAGTTAAATTGAGAAGCGGGAGAGGTTCAGGAGTGTGAGTCCCAACGGGGATGTAGTAGATGCCGCAGCAAGCCATACCGTCAATTCGATTCATCTTGACGATAGTGTAGGGAGAATTGAATAGAAAATATGAAATGAGCTCAATGAGTTGAATGTACAATGAAAATTTTGACGAGAGCTTGATGCAACTATCAGGCGCGGTGACTGGCGGTGAGCTGAAGTTGAAGCGTTTTAGGGATATATTCCAATTGCGGTGATCTTTTCTTCGATTGATATTTCTTTTGTCAATGCTAACTTTTTTTTTTAGGATGAAGAGGGAAAGAAGAAGTATACAAGATACTCGAGGGGGTGGACCTTTCTTATAGATAGCGGGCAGGTAGAGAGCTGGATCCTGCTCATATCAGTCAGTGACGTTGAAAGAAAGCTAGAGACTAGAGGGTATCGTGTTGTGGATATACGGTATGCGGGGGTGTACTCAAGCAAATCATTGCCAGATCCGGCTAAGCATGTATCAAAACCAAATGCTCGTAACAGAGCACAGAGCACCCAGTTACCCAGTCACAGCCACGCGTCAGAACATTCCTTTGTCATAATTTTTCACTCAGCAATTGACGGCATAGTAGCGAGACATTCTACACACAGCGGGCCAAACTACAGGCCCCCATCTCAGTCGCCTGCATAGTAAAAGTAATTTTAAAAGCCACCAGCTATGGGTTTGGGCGGACTTGTAACACCACAACCCGAATCTAGTAAGGTTGTTTATGGCAAACCTCTCAAACGGACCCGATTGAGCTTCAAGGCAGAGTTGTGCCGTGACTTGGGGTCTGTTGTCACAAACTTTCCTAACCGACCTGAGAAACATTCGACCTTTTGTACTGATCTTTCAACTTTTTGTACCTGATTGTCTACCTTTTGTACTCAAACTGTCTACTTCTTGTACCGAACCAAGGAACGGCTGGAGGTATAAAGAGTCTTACAGAGTCACATAACACGCAACCATCCGCAATCTTCTGTAATTTATTCTCAAACTCTTAATTATTCTAGGCGTTTTTCCGGGCTTCTCCTTACGATTCAATTGATCAAGGGTTGTAGCCTCGCACACTCTGGCGTAGCTATGGCTATTAACCAAAAATCATTCTTTGCATCAATAGGCCTACACGGGCAACGATCATATATATATATGTGGCTCTTCCTATCCGCTTTAGCGTCCTGAGCTTCAGCCAACTATGTAAGCGAGTATGAACGGCGAGGCTGCGTTTTTTTCTACGAAAATATTTAGGAATTCGCATGTATAAGTATTCGATGTCTGTCTGATCCTCGAGTTTCTAGTCAGCGCACGGGGTCGGCCAACTATCGAAAAAATACGTGTTGGCGTCGGACTGTCTGGAGTGAACTACGCAGTATCCCTTCAAAAAACTGTGACAATATTTTACGGTGAAAACCTCTAGCACCACGAAAACCGAACCAAATAAAGCGTTTTTACATAAAAGACCTTTATTCAACTTCCTGCTTCACGTAGAATCTCTGTCTCTTTTTTGGTAATTGGTTATTATTACAATTAAAACTGAGCGCGTCGTGCCAAGATCACGAATTTAAAAAACTCTCATTGATGGAACTCAAGCACTAAAATTTGATACTTGGCAGACTAGTTTTGGGCGGGGTATTTATCGTTCATGAACCATAGTTGCAAACCCCACCATAACGTAAAAACTGCGTTACTTCACAGCTTCATAACACTATCAGCCTCTATCTTGTTCTATTTATTTAATTACTTTTTAAATTATTTACATAGAGCGCATTCGAATGATATCTTGATTATAAAATTTTTCTTTTTTTTTTTGGCCTGTGCTGTGAGGCCTCGAAGCGTTGCCGGGCTTTTTGGAAGGGTGCGATTGCGGGGGCTGCGGCACCTTACATACCAAAAGGGACCTACAAAAACCTTCATTCCCCAGATTCTCAAAAAGGGCGCACTGAGATCGATCGATGCGCTCGCGTAAGGTGTTGAGGGTGCATGCATGAAGTTGGGATGTTGAGTTCGTGGAAACTTAACTAAAACGCTTCTTATTATGATAAATAAGCGATGCGGGAGATGCGGGCCTTGGCAAACCGGAAGCTACCTATTAGGAGATACATTACACCAGTTTCCAGAGTGAGCGCGTGAGTTTTGGCCGATGCGCTCGCGAAATTAGTGTCGGCGATAGCTCAATTGTGTGTTGTTGAGTGTTTTGTTGCGCTACCGATGACAACTGCAGCCTGATCACAAGATTGATGGCTATTAGTTATTACACGACTACCGTTTGGTTCTAGCTAGGATAGTAAGAATTACACTTTCCATGGCGGGATCGACATTTACGAAGTCAATCATCGTGTCTTTTGACGTTATCACTATCTTTGATTTCTGATCCAAATGGGTGCTCCGTGGCCCGAGCAGAACTTATATAATTTGAAGCTTCGCGCTTCTGACACTTGACAAACTAAAAACTACCTTTTCTCTTCTGAGACCCGTTCAGAATGATAAGGTCGTCTATTAACATTGTCAATCTATATGAAATAGATTTTTGACGGCTCAGCTCTTGACTTAAAACGATAAAGTCCCCCACAACAAAGCCAAGTATATCCTGAACGGGCCGGAGAATATTACAGCAAAGCGACTTGTGGAAATGGTGTATTAGTACATTGATACGAATGTTGAAAATGTTATTCGTAAGGATGTCTCGTTCATCAATGGCGTAGTTGTAGTATCAGAAAGAAAAATTAAAATTTTTTTAAAAATGGTATCTTGTCAATCAAACACGCCCTGGGGACTATCTGGGATGGGAAGTGCTCCGGCCTCTACGACTAGCGGTGAAGTACCCAGACTTGCCCTTCCAAAAGATACACCGGTTGATGTATTAGATATCCCGTAAAGAAAGCAGGATGAGCAAAAATATTATAAAGTCAAGTGTAGCTGCCAGTATAGTTGATTACGAACCCAGTGTTGGACTAGACTTGGGACTGGGACCGAGACTGACTTAGGACTAGAAAAGGAAGGCTCCAGCGTGAGCGTTTTCGTAAACTGGATGTTGAGGACCACTGCCACTGAGCCGCCAACCAGCTCGGGAGAATAACAACGCTCTACGGCGGGCGGCCACCTGGATAGCAGAAATATCTGCCTGATGACAAATGTCAAAGAACGGTCAAGGCGACGTATGACTTGGGGCCGGCAAATTCGGGGCAGCAATCATGCGTAGGTAGCGAGCTATGCGGGGTAAGCATTTCTGTGATAACCGGGCTGAAAGGGCCAAGACAGTCATTCACCAGCCCCATGGGTTTTACGACACAGCACGCATCTACCCAATTCCGTTCCCATAACCATGCCTGCCTAATCACTCCCCAATTGCTGCCCTTTGTGCTGTTCATGTTAGTTTTGGGGATTCTTGTGAAATCCACTTCGATGTAACCTCGAAAGCCTTGTTCCGGGCTGGCCGGCCGGAAAGTCGATGTTTAGTCCTACGAAACGAGGAATGGCAGCCGAGGTTTAGTGATGGTATCCCGCGATGCTATCTGAGCCCGTGGATCTTCTTATCTGTCTACGACTGTCTACGACTGCCAATGGCTACTATTCCTTGCCATGGCTTCCTAACAAGCCCCGCGGTTCTCTGAAAAGCTCCTTTCTTGTGGAACTGGGTCAAGGCTAGCTATCGTGAACGGGAGGATGGATACCTTGTGCACGTGCTTGTGGGGTTGAGTCAGGGCCAGCTTATTGCTGATGGGAAGGCAGAAAACTTTGGTACTCCTACTACCATATTTCATTTTGAAGTTTAACCTTGCTGATAACATAGTTAGCATCAGTGTATGAAGGCTCCGATTCACGGGACGGACGATACCATTGGAAGTGCTGGATGTTAGGCCAGAGCGCCTGACGCTGACGGTGCCTGTGGATCAGTGATGGGTGGACGAGCTGATGAACGGCTGGACGTGAAATCCAAGCAGCTAAGAGCCAGATACCTCGATAGCGCGAACGCGTTCGTCGGTACTATGAGAGCTGATGATGAATAATGAGGGCGGGATGATGGTTGAATGGACGGACGGTCGAACGGTTGGCGATGTCGGTGACCACAACCCCAGGTGTTAGGGATCAGCCGTAGCTACCTATGCCCGACTGTTCAAGTTAAGTCGGGTTCTAAGTAACCCTCCGCGCCTGTACCGCTGTACACCAAAAAGATGTGTTGTTTTTTGGTACCCTTGGCAAATTTTGGTATAAATCCGTGTTAGATTTGTTTTCTGAAATTGATAATATAATAAATTGGGTTTGAATATAAGTTTAAGAATAAATTTTAAATTTATTTGAAGTTTTTTTGTGTTGTGTAATAAATATTATATTTTTGATTACTGACTCTGTATGGCCTAATTATGCTTAATCGGGTTTAAGTATGGCGGAGTGAAGCGGAGCCGTCCCAGTTTTAGCATGTAACGTATTCACTGCTAGTTAGGCGAGATGCCACACCAAACCATTTTTGGTGTTTGGTGTGGCATCCTTGCCTAGCAGTGAATCTTGTTGCCCCGCGGAATACATTATGGAATGTTGGCCAGAAAATGGTGATGTGTTGTTTTTGATCTGGATCAGGAAATACTACCACACGAACCTGCAGATGTTTGAACCAAATACTCGGGGAAACCCCACACCAACCAATCACAACGGAAGCTATTCCATGGATGCAGTACGCCATCCTCAAATCGAAAGGTTTTGTTATATTGGCAGATAATCGAGCTGTCCCCACGATATCCTTCGTTGAGGCTGGTTTACGAGAGCTACCTATCTACAACATGTATTTAAAGGGCCCGCTTTCACCTACAGCCAGCGAAAGGAAATCCATTCAAGGCAGCTGCAAATCTTCAGCTAAAGTTCATTTATTCCAACGAGACTATTCATTCTCAACGAGACCAGTTTGTTCCTGATTTCGCGAGAATCGGGTCACACAGCAACCGACACAGCACGCTAAGGTCTATTAGCTAAGAATTTCCCGCTTAAACTTGTGCCAAGAAGCCGCCACAACACCTTTGAGCCAAAATTAAAATGACTGTACTCTCCAATCTCGGCCAGAATGAGTCACAAGATATAATCCGTGCTGCCACGGATGTAGGTTGCTTGTCCTTTTTAAGGATTGAAGTTCAATTCGTCGCTAATGTGAACCTCGCATCAGTCCTCTTCCGGTTCCATCACCAGCAATTGTCTCATTCTTAAGGCCATCAATGATTTCGTTAAAGACTCCTGTTCAAGTACAAAAGATACGACCCACCCTGTCAGAGATGTAAGTTGCTATCTCCAGCAGTTGAACTTCAATTTAAACCTAATTCGAGTTTTGCGCTAGACTAGCAACCATCTCAGTCTCATTGCCAACAAAAATCATGTCGGAATACCGTGTCAAGTCCCCACTTGTTCTGATAAATCCCAGGGCATTCGTATGCCCAGAGAGGTAAATTACCCGCTATATCTAGTATTGAAGCTCAATCCCGTGCTGACTCGTACCTTACATTAGCCTTCTTTCTATTCTATTACCACAAGCGGCTTAAACCTGTGTGACAAAACATCTTCTCAACAGCCTGCAGGCCCCGATGAGAATCTGGTCCAAAATACGATCGATGGTCCCTTGGCTGAACATAACCTAGCAAGCTTGGGTCAAAGCAAGGCCCAACCGCCAACCTATAAACCCCAATTTGATAAAGAAGACTCCTCCGATGAACAAAATCCCCCGAATGGAGAAGACCCCCCAAATGAAGATTCCCGGGATGATCCGGATATCGCTAAAATGCAACCGGGGCAGCTCTTCTCCGCAAACCAATACCTGTTCGCTTGCAGAACTCGGCATATATCGCTCCGCAGCCTCAGTCATATCAATATCGGCATTGAAAACAGAATTTTTCTCTACGAAAAAGATGTTACCCTTAAATATTATGTTG
Source organism: Orbilia blumenaviensis (assembly GCA_036872755.1). NCBI lineage: Eukaryota > Fungi > Ascomycota > Orbiliomycetes > Orbiliales > Orbiliaceae > Orbilia > Orbilia blumenaviensis. Next base: position 489,262 of record JAVHNS010000006.1, on the reverse strand, counting down.
ACACCAAATCCCTCGAACGTATGGCCCGGGCTGTTGGTTGGGACTTTGTGCTGTTCGGTTCCAAGAAGGCCAGTATTGGTGAATATGTAGCACGATGCATGTACGATGGGTTTCAATCGTGGGAGTCGCAAGTGTCTGTCATGATGGTTTTCGACCGGCGGGAGGCTCATTTTACAGTCGCCGCCGCACCTCCCCTGGATACTACGGAGGATGATTCGGAGGACAATACAACGGAGGGACTTCTTGCCAGCGCATTCTTTCCAAATTTCTCCGCTCACGAGCGTGTGGTGACGATCTACCCACTGTCATTTCAGAAAGAACATCGCGACCATTTGACCGGTATCCTCGCACATGAATCCGGGCATATTTTAGGGATCAGGCATGAATTTGCTCAAGAGAAAGAGAAATACTGGGCTTGCATGCTGTATGGAAACCGCGACCAGAGCTCTGTCATGTGCTACAAACACCCAAGAGATCTTAAGGTCTCTAGAGACGACAAACAGAACCTTCGCAAACTCTATGAAGCTGTGTATTCCGGAACCAAGAAATTCGGTGGATTCAAAGTCCAACTCGTCAACCCAAACAAGCCAGGCTACTGAATCCGAGGAATGAAACGGCGCTAGGTTTTCTTTTATATATATATATCTTTTCACATTTCTCTTTATCGCTTTAGCATTTGATTCACTTGGATTATGTATTGATAGCATTCATTTTTGACGACGTCTTACGAAGGGGCCTTTTCTTTCTTACCATGCGTGCGCTAGTTCTGTCTTCCACGCCCTCATCCCACGTCTTCTTCACGTAATATCCATTGGTTGCCTTCATGTATGACAATTGGGTGACCCCCCGGCGCGAGGAGGCTAAGATGGGGGCAATTTCATCTGTATCTTCATATTGTTTTAAACATTCGGGAGCATTTGTTTTGATACCAAGGAACTAGAGTCAGAAGGATCTATACCTAAAAACAAAAAAAAATGAAATTTTTGCTTACATTGTTAAGAATTAGCGAAGAAGGTTGCTTCCGTAGCATACAAATCAAAAGTTCTAACTCGTATAGATGGCCCCCGGCTGGCTTTGCTAGAATTCCGAGGGTAGTTTTAAATCGTCCTTTTCGCCACAAAAAAATACGTTTGAAGATATGTTTACGTTGTCGAGTATTTTTGGGGGGCGGGGTGTACGCTGAAAGACAATAAAGAATATCTGTGATATTGATAAAATACAACAACGCTGGCACGATGGAATACTCGAAAGAGTTCGAGGAAAAAATTAATCAGGAATTATTCTACGCAAGTAATATCACGAGTTACAGGTATGCGGCTCGGGTGTGAGCAATAGAAGCTCAGCCGTTTTCTTTGTGATGGAACGAGACCAGCGGAATTTGTTAATATTACCGATAAGGAAATCATCACAAGTGATAATTTAAGCTGGTTTATGAGATAAAATGGTGTGATGTCTCATGGCTCTAGCTCAGCGCCCTTTCAAGATTTAGATACAGGCTTTAGGTGGTTTAGCCGCTCCATAGTAACACACTAATCTCTATATCTGGCACTACCGAATGAGCTTATTTTTATTTTATTATGACTGCAGCATAGTCTCGGTCCCAGAACTGCGGCATAATGGATAATTGATTTTTGGAAGTCTGCGCCTTTCTTGTTGCGTTGCTGTGTTCGCCGCTGCCATTATCAACCAAATGGAGAACAGCCACAGCCTAACCCCAGGATTCTCTTGTCAAGCCGAACTGACACCACGTCATTGCCATCCGGGTTATGAGCGATTTGGTGGGATCACTGTTGTGAAAGGTCCGAGTTCCGACGCATAGAGAGAACAAGCTGTGCGTTAATGAGGGAGACAGCGCATTGGATAGCCAGTACGCAGGAGCTCACTCAAGCCGGTTGCCAGATCCGGCCAAACCAAATACGGTAGTTATGCACCGCCTCCTCACTCATCGGTTGACGGCATCGCCTGCATGGTCGAAGAAATTTTAAAACCACTACCTATGGGTTCGAGCTTCAAGGCAGAGTTTGTGCTGTGACTGGAGATCCAGACCTGGAAAACGTTCGATTTTTTGTATCAATCTTTCAACTTTTGTACTGGTACCTGACACGAAAACACGAACAAAAAAAACGAACACTTGCTAGCAAAACTATGCAAAAAGTTCTGATTTCTATTCGCGTTTTTCTGTCACCCGCGCGACGTGCGCGAAGTTCCAGGCACCTAGAATCCATTGTCAGCCGTTGTTGTCTTTCCGAAGCAAATCATCTCTGCAATCTTGATATTTTGGAGCGCATTCATGTCACCTTAATACACATTTAGAGCCTTCCCCTGAAAAACGGTGCCACGATAGCCCTCGCTCTGATCTATCAATCTAAATCCCTATTGTATAATCCGGCGATTAAGATTCCGCAGAGTGATTCTAGCTCGTCCGGTACCAACAGCGTCCGCTCTCTGCGTTAGCATCTTCGGTAATTCCTTCCCACTACGCTTTTCATCAAAGATAAGAGTTTTAACGTAACCTTCATGATCATCCCAATTGAATTGAGGCGCCATTAGCGGCATATTGGGTAACATGAGTGCGTGACGTGGTTAAAAATTTTTTTTTTTTACGCGGAGTGAAGCATTGGACATTGGGTGGCACAATGGTTTGTCCATTTTACCCTCGTCCCTCACACAGCGGGGCCATCTCATACCCTTGTAGTGCTGACCCATCGCATCGCCGTAAGACAACGCAAAGAATGCAACATAGCCCTCAACACATATATGATACTCTCCCTCGAGGCTGACGTTGGTAGAAATGGCCATGACGACGAGACCAGTCATAGCGGCCGCCGATATCTCATTATGATTGGTAAAGACATACATGCAGAAACTGCGAGATGCCAATGTCTCGAACCTGTGACCCAGGTGCCAGATGCAAGTAAAACCTCATGACATATATAAACTGGTAGTCAACCGGTTAGTACAATACCTCGCAGACGGTGGAATCACGACCTCAGCTGCAATGCGTCAGGGTTTTTAGGCGTATCTTCAGAACTGTTAGGATATTTGAGGTTAATAAGAATTGGGGTGGGTTACGAGACCAGGTGGGCTTACACATGGCGGGTGAATCCGTCCCGCTGCATTTATTTTAACCCCCCCCCCCCCCCCCCCCCCCTTTTTTTTTTTTTTTTTTTTTTTTGCAATAACAATCGAATCCCAAAGATTCGAATTTATAAAGCCTACACTTTGCCAGACTGAACGGATTGCCCTTTCTTTCCCAATAAAAGGCTCCACTAACGTCATAGACACGATGGCTCGATTTGAAGAGCGCCTTTGTGTACATAACTATGCCGACTTCTTCCAAAAAATACGATGTTAATCCCTGTTCGACCCCTGCAACCGCATATCACTGATCTACTTAGCAGCAGTATATACGCGATCGCGGGCGAAAATTTAGTATATCCCTGTCAGGTACCTCATGAGCCACACTTGCTAGTGCCTTCGCCCTCCCACCCAGCAACCATAACAAAACACCATGCAAAGGCTCTCAGCAAAGCAAATACTCTGCGGCCTGCTAGTGTGGGTACAAGCCGGGCTCTTAAGCTTGCCCACCATACTACGTATTAACTAGGGTTATTCCGCGACCAGGGTCGCTTGTTGTGAAAGACCCTTGGCTATGGCGCAACTAAGTTGTTCAAACCCAAATATCGGAAATACATAGTAAAAAACGAAATTACGTCTAGGTACTACGAGACTAGTCTAGGCCAGTTTTAGGATTTCTTTAGTACTAATGCTATTCAATGTCATTAGAACTTTCCACGTACGTTATGGCCACTCAATATGCTAGATGCGACCCAGAACCAGAGCTGCTTAGTCAACGCGCTGGAGGTCAACCAGCGAACCGCACAATTCGGCCTCCCAGACCCCACCCGTTAACGTTTACAAGCGCAACGACAGTAGAAAATACTCAATCAAGAATAAAAGGTTTACAGTCGACATAAAACTTGGTAATACAGTCAATGGCAGAACGCTAGATTCAATTAGTTAGGACCTAAGAAGTCAAGATTAGAGGCCAAGCATTGGCACTTCGCTACCAATGAGCGGGAGGTTCGCAGAGCCCCACCGACTCATATATAAATATCATAGGCCCCAACCACCGAGGTTAAATTCCCCGCTTTTTCTGCCCTCCTTGTTCCCGGAGCGAAAAGGGTTGGTCTTTTTCGCCTGCCTAGCCCTGGGTCAAGACCGAGATAAAAGTTTTCTGGCATCCGATTGAGTACACGTATGTCTCATTAAATTCGAACGACATTAACGCTGCAGTATCGCGATGGACGCTATTGTAGTAACTTACGAGTTTATATAAATACATTCCTTAGTTTTAGAGCCAAGGAGTCGCCGCAAAGCGCGCTGTGAATCCGCCACCAAAAAGTCCGACGAAATATGGATAGCGTACCACCGAACCTCGGATCTTTAGTTGGACGCAAGCGCGTGTCTGCAGACGACATACGCTGGTGGGTTCCATACGTTAACCTTCCAAAGCAACCGCGGTACCAAAAGTACCTCGTTTTACTAAGTTTAAGTGTCGGCTATGGCTGTACGTACGCTTATATAGTGGGCCTCATAATAACGAGTGCGGTTTTAAGACACGACAGGGTTGACCTGACGGACCTCTTGACGCTCGGAGTTCTCACAATGCCATTATCTCTAGTCGCCAGCATTATTTCAGATGCTTGTGAGATTGAATTTCTCTGGGTCATAAAATGGTCAATGCTGCACCATCGCTCCTTTACTCTTAAGGAGATACAGGCAACCTTAGATGGCGACCGAGGACTGCAGGCTGTTAAAAATATCTTTGCTGGGTCCCTCCGGACGAAAGTTCTAGCCGCATATCTGATGGTCGTCCGCTTCGGACCTCGCATAGGCCTTGCACTATTGACTTCTTCGTATGAGATAACATACAATGCCGGCACCGGGGACTACTACCGCAGGATTGACTGGGGTTACCTTGCCGGCGGCTTGATTTTGATAATTGGAATTCAATCCATAGTCACGGTAACCTCCCTTGTGTGTATCAGGTCCCACCCGTCTATTCCTCCAAACTCCTCCTTAGCACTGTCCCTTTCCCTTCGGCAGTGTCTCAGCCCGTTATCACACCATGGCTCCCTCGCCACAGCGTCCAAAGTCGTTTCTTCCCTTTCCTCAAACTCAGATACAAAATATCAGCTACAGCCAACGCCATTCCGTTACATATCGGCAGCCCAATTCATCACATCTCCGTCAAACGTATCGCCGTCACCCACCCAGGAGGACCTCCAGCCTCTGCAGCGTTCAACAACTGTGTTTCCTAAAGGCCTCAAAGCCACCCTTTTAATACCAGGAATCCTTTCCCTTATTCTTGCCTGCGTCGTCCATCAGGTAATTCAAACATCATACATAACAGGTGGCACTCAACCCCGGCCTCTCTCGGGCCTAGGATCACTGAATACAAAGTTCCTCCTATCGTTTCTTCTCCAAACTTACTCTCTTTTTTTAACCTCATTCTCGGCTTCGATAATCAACATAATTCGATGGGCAACTTTGGCGTCATCAAAATATCACCTAATCGATATCGAAAACATCCTAGCGGGGAATAGCCTTTGGACCCACTGGAACTTCTGGCAGTTCCAACGTGGAAGCTTACGGGGCATCTTGACATCATGGACTACGATTCTATTGAATAGGGTTCTAGTAGGGTTGATAGGATGGGCTACGCTAATGCATTACTATAAAAACTTATCAGGTGGAAACATATCTACCTGGGATACAGTGGCATCCATAGTCCTTTGGATACCCTTTGGGGTCACCGTTTTCTTATGGCTTGGCGCGGCAGAGAGCTTATCAAGGAGAGTGTTGATCCCGGATGATAGCTCACTGGCGAGAGCAATCTTGTTTGGGGAAGTAGTAGAGGAGTTAGAGAAAGGAGATATTGGCGAGTTTAGGTATGGAAGCGTAGAGGTGCTCGATGGGAAATTTAAAGCGATTTTTTCCGAACAAGCCGGAGAATTTTCATCCAGAAAGTATTTATAGACAGTATTATACGTCCATCTAAGCTACAGGGTTACTACAATAGGGGCATTCAGATTTGCAGGAAACCAGAAGTTGAAGTTGCAGCTTTTAAAATTTTGTTTTTTTGCAATTTGTGCTCAGTGATGGCGTTTTTATATGTAACTTTTATATTTTCTGCAATTTCTGCACTTTGTGCAATAAAAGTTAGTTGTCGATTTGATGTAGAAAACATCCCAAATTGCAAAAATCAAATTGCGGAAATCGGTATTTTCTGCAAATCCGAATATCCCTAATGTAATACAGTCACATTCTCATGTCTCTCCTCAAGATATCTTCGCTCAGGGATACTTCGTAGACACCCCACTCTTATAACCTGTAATCGACTGGACTGGGTTTATTATAACTTAATATTTGGGGGTAATTAATGCTAGAAACCCGATCAGGTCTTCACTACCATTTGTTATCAGACCCCAGCTCGAAGGTTTCACTTATTCAACAAGAGCTCGAGCGCTTCGGAATTTAGAATCTGCTTACATACATTTGCGATAGATTACTTAAGAACTATATCCCGAGCCCACGTTATGATAGGGCTGAGCCGAAATAGAGCCGAAATAAAACCCCGCTCCCGATCGGCTCGATCACGGTTAATTTACTTCCGGTATATAATCTCCGTAGTTCCCCGTCTCCAAATCCCCGGCACCGGTATATATATTGCGTGCCCAAAAACATGTGATGGCATGCGCATTGGCAAGCACCGCCACACAATCAAGTCAACGTCGCTTCCCAACATCACAAGTGTCTGTGATCAGATCCTGTATGCCTGTGAACCGAACGTGAAACAAAAATCAGAAAGACAAGAGGACTACAGGACTCTCGCCACTGCTCTACGCAAGCACGCAGGGTTCGAAACCCTAAGAAGATTCTGCACAGCCCACTTGACTTCCTGAAACTTGCCCCCGCGAAGGGACAAAGAGGGCTTCCGAATCCAAAAACTCCAACTCCGCCTTGCAGTTAGTAAGATGTGAGTACACAATCGATCGGATATCATGCGAGGCGTGGTTCGAGGCGATCATTTCCCGTATACCAGGTAAGTAAGTTTTGGGGCGACATCAATTCCACATGTATAACCGTGCTACAGAGAATACGAGGTCAAGAAATCCCTTGATCCCACGAAACCTGTGGCTTTTCGGCAGCTCGGGGCCGACACAGCCATTCCTGAAGGTCGAACAGGGCGATGTGCGCGGCGCCCTCCGGATTTTTTTGAGCTAAATACATATAATAAGGCCGACCTGGCCTCGTTGGAATCCTGGCGTAGGACCCATATTCCCAGGGTTAAGAAGAGGGTTGCGGCATTGCCAGACGCGGCATCAAACCACTCGCCACAATTAATGTGGATTAGTCCTCATTCCATTGCAAAAATATGTTAACAAAACAACAAAAAAAGAAAAAGAAAAACGCAGAAATGCATGAACCTCGCAGTCATTCGCCTGGAATGTAGCCCCGCTAAAGATAAGGCGAATCTGGTCCCACACCTTGAAACATGGATACACATGCACAGGTATCTGACACCCTGAAGCCATCCCACGACCCGCCGGCCAGTTGACGTTTCATCTCGCCGACTACTTAGCATGCAGCCCATAATGTTCAGATGTTCTGCATCTGGCAGGATATATGCTTTGTGATACTTGAGATCTACTTGAACCAAGCTAAGTTCCACGGTGCCTCGTTAGCCACAAAAAATCCTCTCCCGTACATCAATAAAGGTCCCTTGGAGAGCATTCTGCGGGACCTAAGCCGAGCTACATACGTATACATACGCTCCTAGGCCCATGGGGTACGGAGGTCAATGTGCAGTATAAAAACATGACAGTGGAACCCCCATGCTCAGCCTCTACAAGTAAGTGGATGGTAACACAAATCACGTGTGTGTGTGGGGGGGGGAATTCTCCCTCTTGAAACAAATTCCATAGACAAAATTAAAAGAAATATGTTTACAGTTTTGTGGGGGGGGGCGTTTCTATTTCCCAGTCAGTTTTGAAGTCCTCGAAGCACCTCTTAGGTACGGGTTTACTCAAAACCCACGTTATACCTCATATCTACGCGGCCCGTGCGGGTAGAATACGACCACGCATGCAGCTTAAGTTTACGGAGAACGCAAGCTTGAAGCTATACTGTAGCGCATACGCGTATTTATACTATTGATTACGACGGCGACAGGGTCAAATACTAAGTAATTATTAATCGCCGAATTAATAAGATTGTAATATAGTTCGACTTCACTTACAGGGGGGAAAACCCAACCAACCAACCAAACTCTAGCGTGTTGGCTAGTGCTTGTGTCAGCAGCATTGCATAAGCATTGCGGTCTGATGAACTATAGTACTAGCACTTGAATTTGTGAAGGATCGAGCTTCGAGGATACTTTCGGATACAATGATTGCTACGCTAGTGCTATCTGTATACTAGTTTTTGCCAAAGGTAGCTCTGGCTACAGCCTGGACCGTGCCAAAATGCATGTTAATACCCGCCATTTGGGGGCAAATATCCTTTTGTGTCTCACTAAACTAACGCAAGGATCTGGACATGTGTGACCTGGGTGATGGGAGTGGAAAGTCTCTCAGCAATTACGTACGTTGCTCACGTAGTTAAGCCGGGCCAAGCGCTGGTATATTGACACACCCATTTGGGATAGGCTAAACTTTCCTTCAAACTACCACTTCCGATTGCTGGTGACGCGCTAGTATCCATAATTACAACCGGCTCGTATATGCTGTTCTACACGCGGATTTAGTCCCATGTCTGTGAGGTTAGCATCCCATGGACGAAATAATATCCAGCTGAGTGGCAAGTTTTTCGCAGACATGACTTTTTGTTGACCCCGACATAGGAATCATACGTTTAAATTCCGTGTCCATATATCGGCTGGTCGTTGCGGCTGGTGCGGGGAAGTTATGTGGCTACGTTGGTACACTTCCTTGGTGATTTCCATATACTAAACGTATACATACACGTATGTGTACACTCGAATACTCGCATCACGGGCACGATGCCCGGTTTGGGCCCACTAAAATCCCGAGGAATGTAAGGTGCCTGAGGCTCGTATTTCCCCGCCCCCCACTATTGTTTTGCTTTGTTTTGCTTGTCGGTCTACGAGTAAGGCACTTAGTTATCGCTGCCCTTCTATACTACGCCTGTCTCATTTATGACTAGCAAATGATGTAAGAATCCGAAAGGTGTAAGTAGGTACTTGAGCAGATACCTAAGTACCTAAATACTTAGGTATCACTTAAGATGATTACGTTTAACCACAAGTTTTGGTAAAACGAAAAGGGTAGCTTAAGCGGGACCACTTGCCAGAGGCAGGTTGACGTGACCAGCTTGAGCCATCGAGCTAGAATATATTGATATTTTGCCACATTCATAGCGTAGCTAGAGCACGGCTCACGCACTTACTACCTGAAATTTCGAAATTTCAAATGGGTTAGCTCAGTTATGTTCACAATGCTAGCGCTGTTTGCTATAGCATATGCATACCCCGCTAGGCTTACGAGGGTAGTGTGGGGTATAAACCAAATTTTAGTGGCAAGCGCGGCAACTAGCTAGCAGAAGCCAGCAAAGTCTAGCATCGACGAAAGAATTTTCATCGCTGCTATAGCGATACACAGCTGGAAAAAAAAAAGAAGAAAAGAAAACCACGCAAGGTAGAGCTGGAGGGCCTGTCAAATGGTCCGCGGATCAGAGTTCGCAAACTGATAGCTCCCCAATGGCCGAAAACGGAACCTACTGAGGTTGCTTGGATGTACCCCCCATTTTTAATGAAATTTGTAGGTAAGAAGAATCATACCGTAGTATTCTGATTAATATTATCTCCGGGATATATGAATACGACAAGCGGTGTAGCACGATTAAACAATAGCTAGGGAACTCAGTACGCAATCCGCAAGAGCCTTGGAAACTTTCAGCATTACTACCCTGTACTGTCAAGAAAATTCAAAACCATTGCTGCTGTTCGCTGTGAATATTTTCTCGGTAATCCTGCTGTCAACCTACATGAGGGTAAAAATTTGACAGATTAAACCGCTGAAATAACCGCTTTTTTATATTGCTGTCATATTGCAGAGAAACAAAAAAGTTAGCTAAGGATATGATACTTATAAATCAAATGAGTGCTGATTGTGTGGCTTCTGATGGGCTGGTCATGAAAAAGAAAAACATTAGCCTGTGAATTCCCGGCCTAGGGCAGGATCTAGATGTCCCCCCTTGGCTTAGTTTGATGGAGGAAAGACGTTTCTGATTTTCAAGGGTACATTCGAGGCAAAACTTATTTTTCTTAATTCTTTCCGAGTTGATCACCTCAACATACACTATGAAAGGAAAATCCCACACGCTGTGCGGAAGGGGTTGGTACGAGACAAGAAAATTACATTCACTCGACTATTACATATCGCTTCGTCGTGTGTGTATATATCGACAGAGATTTTACGAACGAGTATAAAAAGCCGTGTTTGGTTATGTGTACGTTAATCTTGTCTCTCCTCATGATACGATCAAAATGAAGAAGACTCTGTCGGGAATTTCTGGTATAGAGGGTCTGGGGACCGAATGCACCGTTTCTGGTCGGGGGTCTACCGAAGGTGATTTCGATGTGTCCGTAACCTGTGTTATTGTTAAGGCACAGCCCCCGACCCAAAGCATCAACCTGCAAAAGACCAAGAGAGATAGCCTATGAAGGCCAAAACGACTACACCCACTGTGTGGCTCCTGGATGCCAACGATTCGAAATCATAAGGATGAACCCAGTCTGTTGAGCCCATCAAACTGCTGCCTCAGCCTCTTGTGTGAGCTCATGGCAAGAAACACTGCTTTCATGATCGATGAGGCTTGGATCGAGGGTTCAGTTACCCTCACCTTCAAGGGCCTATTTTATTTTTTTCTTACCTTGAAGTATTTCTCTTAGAACGCATATACAGACACAGCCTTGAAACGCTCCACGCCTTAGTAACTCGAAAATATCGCAGCGAAAGTCAGTGATTGTGAAATTCTAGGGTTGGTTTTCTTTCCCTCGCCGGTGGGCGAGGGTTCTTTTTGTATTAGTAGATGCTTGCAGCACGGCTAGTGGCCGGAGGCATTTCCATCTCATATATTCGATAGAAACTTTGCCAGGCCGACGGGTTAATACGCGCAGTGCTTGGATCTTCAAGTTGTTTTCACCTGGTATGTCGGCATCCGTACATATCGTTCTTCCTTTCCCATGTTGTGCCAAGTGCAAAAAGCCTCGCTCGAGGTGTCTCTCAAGTGTGGTGTTTGTTTGATAATCTTTTCTGTAAGGCCGGCTTATATCTTGCCGCCAATCCCCCCCAAAACCCTTTTCCCTCAATTCTTTTTTTTTTTTTTTTTTTCACCCATCGCTCTAATCTTTCTACAAGAGCTTAAGACAGAACTTGTCAAGCTCAAGTTTATTTACTGAAGCAATCCTTTCTTCAATAGCTTCTTGCCAAACTTGTTTGGAAGTATTCATCCGTCCGGGTACTCGGCCTTTGTTGTGTCCTCGACGATAAACACGGTGAGCCCCCTTTATTGTTGCATTAACGATAAGGTAATGGTTTCGTGACCAGCTTTTTGGTTTCAAGTCCGAAGTTGAAGGGAGGTCGTGATGCCATGCTGGATGTGTAGTAACTGATCCGACCGTGTCGACAGATTGACGAAATACCTCGGCTTGTACTATCAACAGCTGATCCATTTCAAAAGTGCAAGATAGTTGAGGGAGGCATTAGACTGTAGCATACCAAAAAACTCAAGGTAGGTCTTCAGCAAGATTTGAATGCAGCCGTGTACGCGTACTTTTCGTAGAAGAAAGCTCTAATGTTAATGTTAGGCTGTTTTTTTTTTTTATTCCAGAAGGGCTCGACTCCTCCCAGCGTAGTTGAGGTGGCATCGAACCACACAAGCACCGTTGTTACTGTTCCTCCTGGATTCTTGTCTGAAGATCCCAACGCCGCTGCTCGTAGTACTCTAAATATTTGGTGTACTGCGTAGGCGAATCGGTCCTCGAGACACCTCCAGAAGAAGTTTCTGTTTCTTCGCAAGTAGCTCAGCCAGGCAGCAAAGGCAAGTCCTTGCAATCAAGACGCGCCTTATCAACCATCTTCCACGAAGCCTCAAAGGCAAGCCAGATCTTTCTTGCAAACCCGGCTCCTTCGGCTGTAGAAATACGTCAACAGGGTCACCGTCTTTGGACGTCCAGCCCCTGTGCAGGGAAGGACTTTCGCTCCTTCGTATAACATATGGGCGACCTCCGTTGTTACACCTACGAGACCCAGAGCACGGAAAGTCCTCCAGAGCCACGGGAAACAAAAGAAAGAGAGCCAGTTCTCAACCAAAGAAACAGAATGAAAACGGCTGGCGACCGCAACAGCCTCGGTGGTAGCCAGCAGCTACTGCCAGTTTACCAGGCTCGGTGTGGCATATTGAAACGTCGACGAAGCTCTCATGCCGCACAACGGCAACCCCCCAACGGTATGCGCAATATTGCCGAAGGTTTGGCCCAGATGAAGCTCACCGAAGCTTATAACAAGCCAGCCAAGGGCCCCTCATCGCCGACTAGTTATATCGTCGGTCCATCCACAGATGGCTCAAAGCTTCATGATAGTTTCCCCGAAGGCGGCGATGACATGTGCATTGATGTTCCTCCATCAAACACCGTCTCCAAGGGGCCAAACGGTAGTGGAGTCAGGTCCGGCGACACCGCGATATGTGCCGAAGATGGGGTTGTTGACGAGTTCCGGATAGATGTTGAGATCGAAGCCGACAATACTCCAGTCATTAACGGTGGGGTTCGAATTGACGATAACTCGAATCTCGAATCTGGCACAGCTTCCGCTCAGCCATCAGGTGAATATGTCTCAACCGATGCATCTGTTTGGAGTGGCGACTCTGGAAACGACCCCATCGCATCGGTCGAAATAGTAAGGGGTTGGAGTCCTCCACTTGGTGTAATGAACCTTTCTCAAGGTCCGGGCTCCCCTCCTGACACGCAGCGCAGTTCTTTCTATCTCCAAGACCAGTATGGACGCCGCCTCAGTCTCCAGCTTGACGACTTCGATCGAATGTTTCCTTTGCAAGACAGCCGCACCCCGTAGGAGGATGACATGAATATTGGCGGAAACCCAGCGGACACTATCGAATAGGGGGGAGATCCGACACACTTTACTGCGCAAGCACTGGTGAGCATCGCGAGAGGTTGTTCACACGATCAGGGTTTATAAGACCAAAGAACCATGAGGACCTATTATGAGAGTATTCATTAGCTCAGAACCTAGCCGGGAGAGTTTTCGCAGTTATCAAACCATCAAGCCATAGTTTATACACTATGTAACAAATCCGCTGCGACCAACAATTATCGAAGCCTATAACCACCTAGGGCTACAGGGTCGCTGTTTTTCCTGCCACTGTTCGTTATGCATCGCTTTGCTCTCTTTTGCCATCATTTGGGTGCGAGTTTCGATCAATTTTTTCATCATTATCATTTTCGTGGGAAAGAGATTCTTAAGGTCTGCTTAGGCGCTTTGAGAATAGAGGGGTTGGCGTCGTAAATCACAGCATTTGTTTTAGTGGCGTCTTTTCTCGCATGGAGGACACAGCTGAGCTGAAGGTTGAAAAAGGAAGCTGGGAGAAGGGCTTCGCATCGACCCGCCGGGACGGATGTGTGTCTTAAACCAAAATAGGGAGACCACCTGAAAGAGCCCTGGCAAATGCAATCTAATTGACGCTCGTGGCTTCATACTTGCATATCCCTCCCTAGATTCAGCCGCTGATTTACCTGAAGTTGTGCGACCGACATCCGGATATCCTTGGTTGGGGATGCGATGTTTGCCCTCGTTCATTTGTTCAGGCATGGCTCCCTAGTTACCTAAATAACTACCCTTCGCTGAATTCCACTTTACAACTCACCAGTTTTTTTTCAAAAAAAAAAAGTTTAAAAAAAATTTATAAAAAAAAAAGGGTTATATTTTTGATAAAAAGGATCTGTTGGCTAAGTTTGCTTCATCGCTTCTACAGTATATATAGTTAATTCCTAAAAGTTTCCTTCATTTAGTCTTCATTTAGGTCCTGTATAAAATCAGGCTGGGCCATATTTACCTGTTAAGGAAGTGGCGTCTGCAACTCGATATTGATGTGCATTGTATGCATCTGTCCTCGTGCCCCTCACCCTCACCCACAGCAGCACAAGTCGACAGGCGGTATACGCACAAAAAAAATACACACACTGCTTTCTTATGTATCCTGTTATTTTTGCTCTTTATGGAGGCACATATCCTTTTCGTTATGTTTATGCTCTAAAAAGTGTTGCAACTAGACCTCTCTTCTGCGCTTCGCTATCGTTATTGGTATCCTAGTAAATAGTCTACAATCAAATAAAATAAACGTATAATAATAATACGATCAACTACGAGATGGGTATCTATCTGAGCGGCGATGAGGGGTAAGATTTAATCCGGGCAGGGCATTGATTAAAAGGCTTGCGACCCACACAATCCAGAGCCAGAAAATTTTGGATGCATAACTAGCGCCATCACGCATATGCGCATATTCGCATCTTTCATGACCGAATAAAACTCCTGGAGTTTCGGGGAGACATAGCCGGCCGAAATGGTGGCGTTCATTACATGCATACTTAAGTAACAATCCCGTTGATCATGCGGTCGATCGTGCAACAAGAGCTGAGCTGAGCTGAGCTGAGCTGAATCTTGTGTGCCCTCTTGGAATGTTGAATTTGTGGAATTGGACTCAAGCGATTACAGGCACAATCATGGTCTGACCGGTCAACCCCTCATTTGCCGTGTGTAGAGAAAGTAGTCTCTCGGTCTCTCGCTAGTCTTACCAATGATGAAAACAGTGCTAGATGATAAATCAGAGTGAATATTTTTTTTATAGGAGCCTGTCACGAAAAACTTGAAATCTACGGATGTAGGAGTTGAGAGTTTGAGAGTGTATTTGACAACGCATTCAAATATTCATGCAAAATGTTGGTCTCAACGAGACCAGTCTAAGCTGATCTCATTGGAAGTCCAAGCTCAGTACTAGACATTTGCCTTGGATATCAGACGCTTGATGGCACCGGATCTAGTTTCCATTTCAATTATTAGTGGGTGCTAGAATGGATGTATGGCCTGAAGGGCGTTCCGAATTCACAACCCAAAATGATATTTCGGCTCACTCCTACATGTACATCATACGACCCGCGAGCCAAGGGTGGTGGACAAACAAGTTTTGTCTGATTCAATTTAGAGGGCTTTCTGCTCAAAAGCCTGAGATTTTACATTAAAAGGAAAAAAGATTTTGTATGCCGATATTGACTGTTAACTTGATAGCTGTTGAGACATAATTATAATGGAGATATTTCGTACGCAAGATACCATCACAACGTCACTAGTACTAGTAGAGCATGACACTTTTATCGTTATAATTTTAAGGCACAAAAAGGTGCACGGTTTACTGGTATACAGATTAAAGTAATTCTCATAAAGTTTTTATTGTATGGGAAACATTACTCAATAGTCAGACTTTGTCCTACATTTGCCCCTAGTTAGACTAAACCTTGAGTGTACGGTATGTTTGGGGCTGTAAAGATCGGGGCACGAGGAAGGGTTTGGGAATGCTAAAGATTCCCTAAAGTCCTCATTGATCGATTTAACAAAAGCAAAGCTGTTAAGTCCTTACCACCGCTAAATATAAAAGCTCACTTAAATTTGTAGCTCCCAGATATATATCGACACCCTTTCAACGGACTCTAGTGCTATGACTAACTTTATCAGCACCCCTAATATATACTTGCTTTAGTAAACTGATTTTGATAGATTCGCGAAAATCCAATTTGAAGCAAGACTAGTATCATTGTTTCTATACGAATTATGACAAGTGATAGACAAGGAGTTATTTGGGGTCCTTCCTCGACAACAGTGCTAATAATTTATTAACCAATTTTCGTATACCGGTTAATTTGCGGAAATGTTTACATGTATACATTTGTCGATAATGTGTAACTTACACATCTCATACACTAACTCAGATCATCCATTCAAATATTTATGGGGACAACATTCAAATACCAAGTCAGATTAGCTTCCCTGGGGAGCCGTTGTTCAGCCGCCCAGTACAACGATATTTTTCACTCTTAGCAAACAGCTCGCCTGGCAGGCCAGCCATGGTGGTCTAGGCGACATCCATCCAGGACCCCATCAGTATGGTTCGCGAGATAACTTGTCAGTCTCTCGTGTTTTTTTCTTTCTTTTTCCCCCTTCATTCTTTTCCCTTCCCTCTTCTTCCTGCTTCTGTGATGACAATGCTTCCCTCGAAAATCTGGGTACCTGACATATTCCTCTGTCCGTCAAGGACGTCCGTCAGCTCAATCAAGCTAGCTGCGTTGTTTTTGTTGGACGTGGTGAATTTCACCCAACGATATGGTTGAACAAACGTTAACTAGCTCCCAGCCAGCTAACATTGTTATGGAGACCAGGCCCTGAGGTATATTTACCTCGTTTTGGAGGTATGAATTTCACTACCTACTTGAATAAATACATGATATATAGAACACCTCGGGTGCTGGCATGTATTCAATCGATATGTGATCAGTAGTCATAGCTATACTCATCTGCTAAAGCCGCTGTCAAAAAAGTAGGAAAGGCCTGCCATACGTACATGGACCACCAAACAAATGTACCACAGCTTCGATTGCTCAATACGAAGTCAGAGGCCGAGAGTTTCGAGGACCATCGATTTCACCACTGCCAATTCTAGAATCAATATTTATAGTCGGAAGATATTGGGTAATTACACACCATAATGTTAATGTACGTCCAGCGATCACGCTCCCAACTAATAAAATCACAAGCTAACAGTGTACATATATCGCAAACCTACAGAGCTTTCAAGCGAAAGACCGAACCACAGTTGAAGGAAATACCTACAACATTGAGGTCCTAAGTGGGAGGGGGGGTGTTAATATGCATAATGCTGGCAGAAGTTGGCCTTGGTTTGACGGACCGCTGCATGCAGAAGGCAAAGAGAGAAAAAGAAAGGGCTGCTCCAGCTCACAACTGGATTGGAATGTTCGCGAACTTCAAAACACGAAGCCAAAAACTAATTTCCAAGAAGAGAATAAATGTGCAGATGCAAAAGAGGCTGATCGCAGTCGCAAAATATAAATTCAACCAAACCTTAGACTAACGATCGTGGTTGCTTGTGAGATTTGACTTGTCGGGGCAAAAATATTCAAATAAAATAGAAATTCTGTACAATAATACAATGCCTCCAATTTCTATGAGGCTAGCTAGAAATATGGAATAAATCCAGACATGCTGTCGACGAAGGGTCGGGGCATATTAATTAAATATCCCAGTGGTGGTTAACCGGCCTGTCGATATATCTGTAGCAGTATATACTACTAAGTTAATTAGGTATTGATAATTTGCGAAGGCGGGGCCGATGCCAGTTTAAAGGTTTGTCGGCTTCCCGAGACCTAAGCTCTGAAGCTAAAAGCGGGGTTCTCTTACCGTCGCTTAATTCTTGATCGAGATCGAGATCAACCTCCTCAAGGATGATGTAATTGGTATCAGCTCCATCAGCGCCTTTGCAAATGGACACTTTGACAAATTCATCTTGGATCCCCTTGTCCTCGTCTCCACCTCTTAATATGATGCTGGCACCCATTCCATCACGTGCACTAAGTATTTCATCAAGAGCGTTGAAATCTTCAGCACGAAATTGCAACCGGGGGTTCACAACGTTAAAGCAGAACCTGTGTGGGCCGTGGGCATCGTCAATTACCTGAAGATTTTGGTTAAATTTCGAGGTAGCAGTGTGCCGAGCAGCGTCAATCGCGGCTTGGTCCAGCTTGTCGACCGTCATAGATCGGATCGTAGCCCATAGCCTTTGAATCTTATTTGCCAGGGCAGAAACGGAATTCAATGGCTCTGTGGCCCTCAATTCATTGCTTTCAGGGTTTGCTCTCAGGGACTCTTTGTGAACTAGAATAGTACAGGCTGGTAGAGGTACAACGGATGGTGCTGCGAATATGTCAATCCTTTCTGAGTATTGTGACCTCAAAAATGGCATGCCACCATAGCCGCTGAGAGACAGCGTCGAATCGCAGAGCGACGAGTCCATTGAAATAGATGTCATCAGATGCCCCAAGACTTCTATGGCTCCAAGCCTCTGGTTCTTGATATTGGGAGCAGTCCCTTCCGCGAGCGTACTTGGAGAGATAAAAATCAATTTAGTGAATATCAGTAATGAAAAATAGGTTTGGGACGCCCTCCTAGCAAAGCCTCTTCGTGGTGAGCTGGATAGGCCGGGATAGGGATTGACGAGTGCGTGGAGAGGGCTGGCTTATATACTTCCGGCCTTAGTTGAAAAAGAGATCGGGATATCCCGGCACTACTGATATTAGTTCTCTTTTCACTATCCTGCCAGAGTCAGGCACACCGCTACAGGCGCATGTCATACTGGCCTTGGGTCTACCCAAAGGCTATGTATCATATCTAGTATCAAACACCTCAAATTTGTATACTAGGACATGGGTTCGCGAACCTCCTTTGTAATGGTAGACGACCTAGGATATCGCCTGTCTCTGGTAAGTCAATTGATCAATCTGCGTCCGCGTCAAAACTGTGGACGACTAGGTACCCAATTCAATATTCGAGTATTCGCGGAGCTAGCTAGCTTCAGTGCTGCAGTAAAACGCAGCTGCGCAGCGTGCATATATACTAAGTCTCAATAGCACCTTGAGTTTGCGGAGAAGCAATCACAAGCCTTTAGTAACCCTCCAATCGGTCTTTATTACGGGTAAATTGAATGTCAACATGTCAGTAGTTGTAATAAGTCACAGACCACGGGATCATTTTTTGTGCCGACGTGTTGTGTTCTGATTTCCCATTTCCGTTGATTTATGATATCATAAGATTATTATATACGTGAAACCGCTATATCAATATTGCAATGGCCTCATTAATATCGCCGAACGTGCCAATTGTAAATTCAAATGGAATCCACAGTACTACTTCAATGGAGGTTGCTTATCTAGAAGAGGTGTGGCATACGTCGATCCAGGAACTAACTTCCACGCCACGCTGGGCACGCGCTAGTTAGCCTGTGGTGGTACCGATATCTAATAACTAGTAGCCTAACCAGCGCATCGAAGGAGTCTGCCTTGCCGTCTGGGGTAAATAACCGCCTTAGGTTTTGTTCGCGAACCAGTGCCAATGGCACTATCTGATTCATACGCACGCCTTATTATATATTGTTATGTTCAGAAATAATGTAGGAGGGAATCGTGCGTTTGCCAGGCCGCCCATTAGACACAAGTCAGTTCTAAACTAGGCATGATAACAATGACGAGATTTTAAAGAAGTTTTGGGATGTTACCGAAGAGCAAGGGCCTTGAAAAACCTACCAGTATAGAAATATATGAGGGTGTATGTACGATTTCCAACGTACCTCGATCATTGGTAAATGCAACCAACTTTGTTGTAATTCTGTAACTGGAGACTAGGCGAGATCTTACTATATTTTCTTCTTTTCTTTTCCCCATGAATTTACGGCATCGCATCCGAGGATGCGCCCGTACTGTAGCAACTGTACCTGTGCATGTGTAAGTATAAGTACATGTTTGAATGGTTGTAACTAGGCCATGTATCGCATGTATACATCTGTCTTCACGTCTCAGCTCCACCCTGATTTTGGAGTATCTGAACTTGAGTTGTTAGCACCAGTTACCCAACTCTAGCTGCGGCAAACAGGGCGATCTCGAAACCTTGAGACAAGTCTGTTTTCTAGAAGGTATAGCCAGGCAACTAATTCCAAATTAACGTTATAATTATAACTATACGCTTTCAGGCTCAATTGATCGAAGGAATGTAATCAAATGTGGCATGTGGTAACATGATGCAGCTACCGGTACCATAGTACCGGTTGCAACCGTTGTTCCGGACTTTCCTGTTCCAATGCAATACCCCAAATAGAAACCCTGCCGTGTTGCACAATAGAACGGCATTGCGACCCAACGAGACCACTTGCGACCACCAGACTGGGTGTTTTTACACCTTAGCAACACTTCTGAGCCAACGAGACCACTTCTGAGGGTTTAATCGGTGCCGAATCGAAATCGTGAACTAAATCACGAGTTAACAAATCGCAATGAAACACTGGGCCACCACCGACTACCACAGCCACCACGACGTCGCTATACCGGCTAGGCCTCACCACTGTTTTTTTGTTTTTTCTTGTTTGATTTTGGTTTCCGCCTTATGGCATTATTCAAACATCAATATGGACCGGGAATCCAGAAGGTAAGTTAAAAGGCAACGAGTAACGGTGGAACGGCATGCGTCCAGCTCATTGAGCCAGTTGCCCGTGGCGACTTACTTAGGCTCCCGCCTAAGCACCAGCTATGCCGTGGCAGTGGAGCTCAATGGACAAAATTTTGGCTTGTGTGGCCGTTTTGCGTTACGCGACAACTTCACATGGTTTCGCAATCCAAAAGCTCCAAGCTGCAGTTAGAAGCCTCGCCCCACAGACATAAATTCTAAGGCGATCCGTCGTCTCGTTTTGCCGGTTATCTTTCTCATGGGGTATGGCACGACTGGCAAGATTGTCATTTTGAACATTAAGGGCATCTCCTCGATGCCTAGCACCTTCATTGCCATCCAGGGATGTGGTGGGCCGAAGATGAAGCTTCACCACATATGACCACGAGGGAAAACCACAATGCAGTATTATTATTATACTTAGCCATTTAAAAGATACGGGTGCCTGTGTACCCATCCATAAAAAGCGTGTTACAACATCGAAACATCCTACCCAATGGAACTGTCGATGTGAAGACTGACGCAAGGGTTGACGCCAATTTGTTTTTATTATTTTTGTTCTGCATTTTGTTGCATCCAATTTTATAAGGTGTCAAGTCATACATATATGTACGAAATGTGCGCTGACAGGGTCCTCAAACAGCGCAAATCCCCAGATTGATTGTTGTTCGTGCTCTATGCTCAGGCGCTATTAAGGCCATAGTGTAACAAAAGATTAATATGAATGACTTACCGATACCATGATGCAGAAGCTTCGAAGGTGTTAGTGCAGTAGCTACCGCTACAATGCTACAAGGCTCAGCCATCCACATACAACCTGCATCGCTAGCGCTACAATATACAATTGCGATTGAGCACTAATTGGCTCGCCCCATATGCCATCTCATCATTCCTAAAGCGATCATATACCATGTTGCTATCGGCTGAAGACGGACCACTCGATTCGGCGATATCCAACATCTTATCGGCGCAGCCAGCAGGCTGGCATATACTTTATTAGTTAACGTTGTTAGCTGCAGATAGTGTTTTAGTGTGATCTTTAAATTCCGTCGGTAGAATCGAGACCCGCAGCGCTTACACTCGGGCCGTTTGAGGAATCCAGTCGTTGTTCCCCACTCAGGCCGAGGACTGGTTGACTTGTGCTGGGCTCATGGACAGGTCTGGTACAATGTGCTAAGGGGCTAGCCTTTGGGTATTCAAACGGGCCGTGCTTTCGAAATTTCATCTCGTGCGAGCTCGCCCGAAATTGTAATATCTCAATGTCAACTCCTTCGATAAGCAGGAAATCCCGGGATCAAGTATGTCTCGAGTTGGTGACAGCTGCATGCGCACGTCCAGTTGGCACGGGATGATGGCAGCTTTAGTCGGTTGGACAAAGTACCTCAGTACTTCAGTACCTAGGTGCTTAGGTACCTGAGTACTTCGCTAAATACCAACCTACCGAGAACTGAAGTGCCAACACAACGGATAACAACCAGCTAGCCAGCATTGATACCATGCACTAACCAGCAGGGCCTAGCCAAAGGATCACATTCGACCTCGGCCTTGCGATGATCCGGACGACCGGCTAGATAACAAACTTTTGGTAAACCTCTTTAGTAAATTCACCTCCCATCGATGCCTACAAGTCTTTATTTGGATCGAGGGTACAGGTGGTGCTACGGTCATGGTTGGCAGCGCTACAGCAGATACCCGAAGATTGCCAACGGTCATATGACCCAAATTGGCCGGTCAAGGACAGCGGCCCTCTGAACCAACCAATCGATCTGGAGGCGTGTCGGTTAGAACTTCAAGACTCCTGGGCAAGTATTGAAATAACAACATTGAGTATCAATAGAAATGGAAAAAAGTATTAACCCGGCGGACACATATTCACACCCAGTTCATTGGTTATCAAGTTCCTGCTAGTCATTGCGGTAGGTCTTTAGATCTGGGCATGAATGATAGATATGATGACTCTCATTTCTCTTTAACATATTCAACGGTCATGATTAAAGAGCTATGTGTAAATAATAAAACTCAGGCTTGTTCCCACGAGTTAAGACAGCAGCCTTATATGACATCATAATCAACGATATCCAAATAAGGTTTCCCCTGTCGCTGAACCCGCAGGCAAGGGCTTTCCCTGCACACGCGGGCATGCATGAAACTTCCACAAGTCTGTGCTGCGACGGCCGCCCGATCGGGTTCGTGCCATTTCGGATCTTTCCCAAAGCGTCGTCTTGAGAATAGTCACGTTGTTCAATGCCGGGGAGCGAACGACGGTCGCCGTTCAACATATGCTAGACATGGGTTCTGAGACAATGTCCCTGGCTTATCACCTACTCGAGAAATGTACGAACGATGAAACCTGCGCAGTTCAGGTACTATCATGTATTATATCAATTACTCGACGGTCCCCGGTCACCTGGCTGGATTCCTTATTAGCAAGTTTGATTAGAAACCAGCTAAGGCTGGGATTAGATGCCAGGGAGCTCCAAACATTCTGGCCACTAGTATACAATGACTGCTCTCTGACAAGCTGTATAGTTACACTACCCTTACAGCATGCACCTGTGAGCTACTGCACTGCGAGCTACTGCACTGCGCCATCAATTTGTATCATGCATACTAATGCAAGCCGTTCTAGGAAAATGGGAAGAATCGGAACATTCCTAGGTAGGATCTCTACAGCTCCTATTCGTCAAGCCGCGGAAAAGTGTGTGCGGCTGGGTTTACAAAAAAGCGGAATTCAACTTAAGCAATATTCATTATTTTCCTCCTTGACCTGACCGTACACGAAATATGTGAACAATGAGTGACTTATCACCCACCCGCTTGTGCGATCTTGATTCACTTTCTAGAGCTAGCCGACAATAGCTGCGCTATTGATTCAATACGCGTCTACTACCACCTCGAATCCTACTAGTTACCTAGACACTCATACCCTTAGCCTGGTAAGGCTCCATTACATACAAGATCCAAACAAAATTTCGGAGCTTTAAAGTCATTAAATATTTTAACTTAATAGAATCACTATTGAAAAGTTTCAAGCGGCTAACTAGTTGGTGGGTTCAAGCCTCACAAAACATTTCAGCTGATAGCATCCTATTAACCCAGAGTAAGTGCAGGGCTTCGCGATGATGGTCGATGAACCAATAGCAAAAGACTACGTCGACGAGGCCGATTGGGCATCGATAGGAACCACACCTAGCAATTCTAGTGGAGCATCAGAGCGCCGAGCACTTGCATCGACAAAACCAGCCTTCGAGCCCACCCTTTTTTTCTTCTATGGGACTTTGGCCATTCCAGCGGTTTTGCGGAAAATTCTTGGATTGAGAGAAGACCCAGTTTTCTTAAAAGCTACCGTGCGAATGTTTAAGGTCAAAATGTGGGGTCCATACCCAGCTTTGGTGAGACTATCATCTGAGGATCCACGAGGCGACGTTGCTGGAGTCGCATATACCCTCCAAACAGAAGAACATTTGAGACTACTGGAGACCTATGAAGGAGAAAACTATGCTGCTGCTGAGGCTTTAATCGAACTGCAAGAGCCTAGACATGAACATGCACGGTCTATGTATGGGAAAACATTTGTCTGGAAAGGATATCCTGAAGAGCTTGTGGATGGAGTTTTCGACATAGCGACTTTTCGAAGCTGGAACTTGAACAAGGTTGAATGACATGCTCTGATGGAAAGCCTCGGTACGAGATAACTGGGTAACAAAAGACAGTACGGGTTTGTAGCTTAACTGGGACTCATACACGTATATATATATTAATTCTGTGGAGAGCCTCGGAGAATTTAAATATTGTAGCGTGGTAGAGTCCATGTTGGTGAGTTTGGGAGCCGTTGGGTTCCGAGGTGTACGTAAGCACACACGATACTCTGTGCGGACGGCGCACTGCGATTTCACTAATATGTAGGGTAGGGCTTAACCCGGGTTAATTCAGTCAACATGTATATAGTACATGGTCTTGATATCCACTTTAGTATTCTCAACCAATTAGTATTGAACTTTCATGAATCTCTTTTTGTATTGGCTTACTACTGACCAATGGAGAACACGTCATCATGATCCTTGAAGAGGCTAAGCTTACCAAGGCCATCTTTTTGGTTATATTGCTATCATTTTGTGCAGATAGAAGAAGTATCATCTTGCGGCAATCACGGGATTAGTTTCGGGCTTGATCTATGTCTGCGTTCAGAATATGGCGCACAATCTAAAACTTCAAGTACCATACTTGAAAGTACTCAGCTATATATTTGTAACTTACCTCTATCCCCGGGCTATATTGGTTACAGCTTTTTGGACAGGGCATTAATATCCACTTTTCACTAATATCACAGCTCTGGCCTTCGAACTCGGAATGTGAAAGCTAATTTTGCAAGTGGTAACCGAAGAGAGTAAACATCCATACTTCTAGGTATTTAAATGCTGAGAAAATATTTATGGGGCAGCCAAGGCAACTTGTATCAAAAATGCGCTGGGTCCCGTGAATGCGGGCCTGAGTCAAAATCCAAACAAAAAAAAGCTTAAAGGAAGGGCCTAAAGACGCGCCAGGTAAAATGCAGGATATAAAAGGAACCTGAAGGATGTTGTAAACATTATTAAGACTGGATTGACGATGCGCGTCTACGTGTTCTGTCGTTTGGTTGTTGATGGTCCAATACTCTGAAATGGGTAGTCTCCAGAGAGTATTATTACACGATCGCGAAGCTAAACGCTGGGGTTGTAACTTCGAGGCTTCTAAACCGAACGTATTGCGAAACTAGACTCCAACTGTCTGCACCTTCTGGTATATTGGCGTCGTCAGACGCCCTTGGCAGTCGCTGAGGTCTTGATGTCGAAATTGTGGCTCAGATCAGAGAATAAAACAAATGCCAGTATAGAAAATCTTCTAGCGATAGGAATTTTGTGCAAAGCAAAAGGCTATGTGAATTCGTAGGGTGGGTGTGATCTCGGTTAAGCCTACAGCCCATAGCCTCTGAGGCGACGGCAGTGCCGAGTATGGATAAGCAATAAGGGTTTCAGTGTGAAGGATATTACTGAGTGTTGCTTGAGCAGAGCTCTAACATTGCCCTTTGTTGATAGGCTTGATGGGTGGAACCAACAGGCTAAGTAATACAATGGTTACGAATATTTCCCTTATATTCAGAGTCGCCTCCACCTCCCAACAATTGGTCTGAGCTCAGAGATCTTCGGCCCAGACAGCAAATTCAGTAAGTAGGTCAAGATAGGTACATATGCACCATATCAACTGCCCTTCATTGTACTGACGACTAGATTTTCGGACCATCCAACATCATTTTCGCCTTGAGCATCCTCCTCTTCGTCTAAGGCGTCTATCGTTGACGGAATATTGGTCAAGGTTGATCCGGCGTGCATCGCCCCCACTCCCACCAATTGGGGACCTTGAGGGAGGAAAGACGTTGTTGGGAATGTGGTAATCGAGTTTCTGAAATGTGTGAACTCGTCCATAGCATAATCAATCTGAGAGGATTGGTCCAGAGTGTCTCTCATAAGGCTGTTTGTGTCATCAAACGTAGACCCCATTCCCGCAAACATCGATGATGATAGATGCGGTTGTTGCATGTGCGCCTGCATCGGCGTGCCTTGAGTGTAGGAGTAATCCATCGACATGACAGTGTTGTTTTGGGATGCTACAATGCGAGTCGCACATATTCTATTAGAGTCTATGAAAAATATTGCTTTCTTGGTTCTTGCAGGGAGGATGACTACATACCGAGTTCATCTCCATCCGTTGCAAAGTCACGATCAGTACCTTTCAGGCTTGGAGTAGTGAATGTGAAATTTGATGCAGACACATCGAAACTGCTACCACGCAGTTCCGTCCGGAATTGCGCTCGTAGTGATTCCATCTTTTCTTCAGGTAAAGGACCACGGTCTATGTACTCATCCGCAAGCTGGGTTCCACGCTGGGATTTATCCCAGCCATGCCTGTTCCTAAGGTGGTGGATTATCTCACGAGGTCGATGGGACTTATAAGGACAGTTGGGTTGCTTGCATTCGTATTGTTTATATTGACAGAGTTGATATATATGGATTGATTCATGCTCTCTTTAAGGAGTAGCGGCGAAAATCCCAATCATGTTAGCAACAATTCCAGATATCAGATAATGATGTATCATAAAAATCGGCTTGTAGCCATGGCAAAGGTCTTACTTTCGGGCACTAGGGCTGGGGAGATCCTTCCCACAGAAGGTACAGGATCTAGCCTCTCCAGAGCGGTATGATCTCCTCCGAGTGGTAGAAACTACGCTTTGTGTATCTTGCGGGTCGACAGTTTGCTTGCCACTTATGGACTGCGTCCGTGGTGCGGTTACTTTCGGTTTCACTGGTGAAGTATCCGCCATTGATATATTATCATCATGAATTCCTATGTCCGATTTGCTCTCGGTAGCTTGCGACCAATGAAATTTTGTTGGAGATTGGAGATTCTCAACAGGCGACCCGTTAGTCTTCACGACTGCCTGTGGAGACTGGACAGGATAGTTCCTATGCAGTGGGTATGCCCCATCAATCTCTAACCAATTTCTAATAAGATCCGTGCCTGAGCGGTCAACACCGGCAGCGATAGAGTCTCCTGACGTAGTCCTCAGGGAGGGGAGGGGATCCACGGGTACGGGAAATAATTGAGGTGGTGGCATTTTACGCTCCTGTTCCCCATCAACTGTAGCCGGAATATTATTAGGATTATTTTCGTTATCGCTTTCCAGTTTCTTATGCTGTATGGGAGATTGCGAATTCTCCGACGAAAAGAATGTATCCCCATCTTGAGAAATAGATTCGATATATTGGTTGATCAGCCGGGACAAGATTGGACTGATGTGTTTGCAAAGATAGTTTTTCGCATCCTTCACATTTGTATTATTTCTGTTTTGAATTTCTGTTAATGCCAGGAACTGGTCACTGATGACTCGATCGATGAGATCGGATGATTTTAATAAACGTTCGTTTGCTACCGCTTCTAAGCATTTAATAACAACCGCCGTTGGCTCCAATTTTCGTAGCAGAATTGGAGTTTTAACCGTCCACGCTTTAGGGGGGTAGAGGATCATTTCCCCAGACTCGGAGGATACCCTGGGCCTCTTTGTTGGACGCGGGTTCGTCGAAGCTTGCATCTCGTCACCGCTCTGCTTGCCGTGCCCCGCAAGGAGATAGTGGCGAACCCCTACACCAAAGTGTAAGAGCCGGTGCAGGATTTAGTCTCGGAAGCTTCACCACAGGCCGGAGTGTGACTAAGTTTAAGAAAACCAAAGGGTTCAGAGCTCGGGAGCTCGAAGAATATAACTTACTGGCTAGCGAGCCCAATAAGGCCGCGACACAGCTGTGGACGCGTAGCAGTAGGTAACCTAGAGTTTGACACTATATGCACTAAGCTATGAAAAAAGTAGGTACAGAATACCGATGAGTTGGATACACGAGGATTGTCTCGTTACGATAGATCGCGGGAGAGCTGCTGGATTCGAATGCATGCCAGGCTTTAGACCATGGATAGGAGATTAGAGACAAAGGTCGAAGAGAGACAGGAGATATTAAATTGAAACTAGATTTGCGAAATTCCCTACCCGACGGGATGGGCTTCGAACAATTTCGAAATGTCTAGGACTCGAAGGGATATCCGCTGCCAGATTGAACGCAAGCGCAAAAAAACGCGAGAAAAAGCAAATCTACAAAGAGGTCTGCGAAACCCGCTGGCTAGCCTGGATCCTTCAGCATTTTCACCCTCGCTAGCCTATTTCTACAGCTTTTTGATTTTGAAACTAAGGTTACGCATATTAATCTCACCTTAACTACAGCCCAATATCATGAGCCGCCCGAGATTTCGGTAGTGGCCAGGCTGCTTAATCTTGTTATTCGGCCCGAAACGTCAACACATTATATCTCGGGATGCCGAGATTTCTGTGTGCCTCAAGTCACAAGCGTGCAAACTCCCCCAGTTCTCTGAGTGTATTATAAATAGGCTCCTAAAGCATTTATCTTCTGAGAAGCGCTGAGTTCTGACACCGATATTCTGGCTCCAAAACTGTCGGCTTCAGATGGATAAGCTAAGACTCGACAACTTGAATATCACTACCGGTCCAATTGCAATTTCTGCCAGGCTCCTGTGAGGTCGTTGTCTGGGGCACGTGGTAATTCCTTTCTTCTAGAAATCCTCCAATAATACAATGATCATGTTTAGTTTTATGCATGCACATTTGCACATTCATAGTTGAAACAAAGTTTGAAAGGCTCGGGCCTCTAGAGCGGATAAATATCGAGGCATCACAGGATGTGAGTCCGGCTGGATCCCAGAGTCGCGAGCGATGGTCGCCTGGTGCTCAATTTCAAGTATAACCGATGGTTTCGCATGTGAAAATGCAGTTCCAGAAACATGAAGAATTTCAAAAGTTTCGGAGCCGCGATCGACTGAAGCAAGATACTTGCCATGTTTACAGCATGAAGTGTGTAACTGACCGAGGGTAGTTGGGCACTGGGGCCGGAATTCGAACCCGGATGGTACCGTAACAATGGCCGGGATCCAGAACCGAAAGTCCAAATAAATTACTCTTTGTAAATTCATGACTCATGGTAACGATAGTTTCCCCG
The DNA here is from genome assembly GCA_036872755.1 of Orbilia blumenaviensis. Taxonomy (NCBI): domain Eukaryota; kingdom Fungi; phylum Ascomycota; class Orbiliomycetes; order Orbiliales; family Orbiliaceae; genus Orbilia; species Orbilia blumenaviensis. The sequence continues at coordinate 460,284 of JAVHNS010000006.1, read as the reverse complement.
CTTTATTCCTATCGATTACTTGTAGAAAATGATATTAGCACAACGCTGTTGTCAAGATAGATTCGCCACGGTAGTTAAAAAAAATTAGTAACCATACCAAAAATCGTACTGAGTTAATATGAATAACACCGCGCATGCGATATAAACACAGAACCGTGTATACATTAAATCCACTACCTATCGATCCTAACCGCTTGACATTTTGGCGTGCTAATTCGGTATTGGAGGCGTCAGTGTACGTTCCTGGTTATACAGTCGTCGAATAATGTCAAGCGAGGGATTCGGTATCACTACATCGCTAAGGTCCGATCCAATGTTCGACATGTCGAGCTTGGAGCCATAATAAGGGGTCTGTCGGATAACAATTCAATATCCTGTTTAATTGGTAGACTCGACTTGTACTACGCAATCAGAAAATACCCAGGAATCTGCGTCCAACCTCGTCTCGTATATCAGCCTCCACGAACTAGTGGCGCCATCCGACCTGTCTGAATACCGTGAACCGGATCCGCTGTTCATAAATATTCCGCAGATAAATTATATAACTGGACTCAAGCTCGTTTGCTCTACTGCATACTCCGGTATACTAGCTGGCAAGATACGCTATAGGCTCATATATAGCTATAGGTAGAATGTGACGGAGACATGGGAGATTTGCAGCTAGGATAATATTCGATCGGTCTCTCGCAGACGTTTCCGCGAGATGATTGTGGTTGGGAGGGGATATTTCAATCGTGCTTTCTAGGACCGAATCTGAGCCAATTATATAGATCCAGACAATGTCGCGTGTCGAGTGGTTTGAAGTTCGCAGAAGTCCGCGTTGCAGCGTTGCAAATGGTCTTGTAAACCAGCCTTAACGAAGCAGAACACGTCGCAAACAAAAGTAATGCAGTTGTAACGTTGAAGGTTGCATTGCTAGAAATAGAGTTGTCGACGTCGGCATAGATCACAACATTGAGGAGCAGCTAGATGACCTAAAACGCTCAGATACCCGATCCGGCCACCGGCTACTGCCCATTGTTACACAGCCATAGTTAACAAAACTTATGTCCATGTGCATGTATGGTAAAGGCATCTGTCGCATTGATTTATGTTTTGTTTCCAGGCGGCGGGTTGGCCGTGTCGTAGTCATGCGAACCGGCCATGAGGGCTAAGTGATGACAACCGAAAAAGCAGCTGAATGCCCGGATTACCCCGTCCTCGCTCCATTGAGCGGCGCCACTCGGTCTCGGGTATTAAAGTATCCATGGTAACGGCCAAGTCTCCGGAATCCTAATGTACCGCTGTCCACGAGTCCCCCAAAAAGGTGCGCCAAAATCCTTAAGCTAACTTCAGGTACTGTTATAGAATGGGGCCTGTAGTTTCGTGTCTCGCGGGGCCTGGTGCGTTTGATGGTCTGTCGGTATCAATCTGGCAGATCAAACTAGTGGCATGCAGCTGGACCTAGACGGCTGCGTAGACATACTGGTGTGGCTTAGGTGGATTTGAATTGATGATAATAATCGATCAAAAGAGCATTTGTAAGGCCGCGCCCTAGCCGTATCAGGGAATATTAAGGTCCTAGTAAAGCGCTCCGGTCCATATCAAGCTTTATAGGCCAGATTTTAAATTTCTCGGCCGTCAATGTGATTTTTTTCGTAAACCAGGTGTGCGAATCAGCGGATAACTTGGGTAGCTGCGGGGTCATGATATCAGGGAGTCAAAAAAAGATCCAGCCGTTGATCAACATCGCAATCTGATGACTAGGGGTCCAGTTCGAGATATCGAGATCCAAGGTATCCAATTGTGGTATGCTGGTGATCTTTGGCCAAAGCCCGTTCAAGTATATAGTCCTTTGAATTTGAGTTGGTCGAGCAGTACGGCACCAAGGAATGAGATGACGCCTTGGGTAGATTAATTGAGGTCCAAATCCAGGTCCAAATGGTCCAGGGTATCGAAAGGCGAGTATCCGTGGTTGATGTCCATGGCAAGACTTGGAAGGTCGGTCATAAGAACAGTCTGTTGAAGGTATCCTCCCACCTACTTCGGGGCTTAGACAACGTGCCTGATATTGATGGAGTTCCAATATCCATATCCTAATCCCATCAAAATCCCATGTTGAATAGCATTGCTGTTCGAAAGGATTTCTTCGTCAGGATGGTGCAGGAGGTTGCCGATTTATAACACCCAAAATAAAACAAAATTTCGAATCCCCTTCGGATTTGGTTACCGTGGAGTTGGGATCTTGCATATTGAAGTGGGCCCATATCCGCAAGGCGAACGTAAAAGTGGTGAAACCAGGTCTAGAATAAGCATAAATCCCAGACGTTTCCGACTCTAGTCGCAAATCGACACCGTTATCCCTAGTAAAAAATGGGGATGTGTGCACAATTGCACAGCCAGCTGGCTAAATAAAATAAGGCACCAATTATAATTGGAGCTGTTAACGAGAAGTTTTTTCTCTCGCTAACACTAGTGAGTTAGGAATCACTGGATAACGTGTCAAGACTGGAGCGGAAGAATGAAGATCGAGACGAATTTGTTGAGGATCACCTCGGTGGTTGAGACTGGATCCACGACTTTTGTGAGATATAATGGGACGTACAGTATATGTATGTGCGACGTGTACCAAGCTACAAGGTTTCCAGCCACGGGATATGCTAGTCATAGCGCATCAACCTGGATCGACAATGCGAGTCTATCGACATCAGGCTTACTTCGATATGGCCAGAAATGTTATTTTATTGAACTTCATTGGGTAGATGTAGGTCAGGCTATTGTCTTCTATTTCTGACGTGAGACCCTTGAGCCCATTCCAAAACCCTACATTCTCAATTCTGAGGCATCGAGAGAAGTATCGGCTGACCTTGTGGATTCACAAATATCCCGTTATCGGCGAGAATCCCGAGACCTTTCTACCTAGGGCCGATCTTTCAGGACGGTTTCCTGCCTATCCCGTGACCGTCCGACCAAGGGGAAGAAGCCGACAAACCCCCAATGACAATGACGGCGATCGGCAAACCGCCTCGAATTACCGTAACTGAGAAATTTCAGGTCCCCAGGACAAGAATTTTCGTGACATTATCGAGATTCCCACACTCCATGCACCTGATGCTGTTACGGAGACGTAGAGAAACCAGAAGGTTCGAGGCGATGCACAATGGCCGCCTCATCTTTTTAGCTCGGAAGAGGTTAGCGCTAAAAATAGGCTGCACAAGGTTAGTACGACTCGCCATAGGCCAGGGTCAACTCGAATATCGAAATGCAACAGCTTTCCAACACACGGGCATGGATAGCACAAGCTTGAACTCTGCTCAATATTACTATTACCCCATTATATGCTTGTAATAAATAATCAGCTTCTATAACCCCTGCAACTAGGGTTCTTTTCTTGCTCTTTGTATAGTTTCGGCTACGATATCTAGAGCTATGGAGCTCGCTCAGTGGTTCAATCCTGCGTCAGTCACAGTTTGTATCAAAGCACCTACATGCACTCCATCATCATGAGCCATAATACATAATTACCACACGAATGCTGTGAAATAACGGATGATACACCTTGTAAATTGCTTAAAAAGCTAACGTGTCTTTTACGATTATTTAGACTTAAAGAGCCTCTGGATTGATCATTCCCTAAGTAAAAATGGCCGTAACCCCAGTGGATTAGCTAATTTTATGCCTAGTAGTCAGATTTCGAAGAGTTGGCACCCAAGATTGAATTGACATCTTACCCTTACTCTTGACTGCAGACGCCGGGAATGAATCGATGGGTGTGCAGCTGGCCAATTGCCCTTAGGTTTAAGGGAAACTCGGTTCAGGAGTCTCTCTAACCATTCATTACCTTATGCGTTTGGCAATTTTTTCGACTGAGCCTATATATATAAGGTGCAGTTGTATACCTGTCACCCGAATCAAAAGTCCCCGCTCCCAATCAAGAACGTCGAACCCCGGCAAACTAAAGAGCGTCGTAGGACCGCCGAGACTAAACAAATGCTTGTCTCTGACCCAAAGTTAATTTTGAATATTTCTTCGCATGCTGAAAAAAAGGGATGCACTCGCGTGACTTAGACGAGGATTCTGGCTGCATCTCCTTGAAGTTATTTACAAATTTGGCGTGTTCGGCGCCTCGCCCAATTAAGGGTTAACTGTGCACTGGTGGAAACGGAGGCCACGCACTAACACAGCCGACTTTTAAATATATATAGTATCATCTAGACTAGCCGCGTACTAATAAATTCTAAGAAAGCTAATCTGAGATCTTAAACTAATTAAGATTGGTTTCTGAGGTGTTCTAAAAGGAAATGGCTAAAAGATGCTGGGCGATAGTTTGGCACTGCCTAAGAATGTTGCCATAAAGAAACTACGTTTAATTGGCCAAATATGTATCAGGCCCAAGCGGGGGCGCCATCTCGAGCGAAATAGGCTTGAACAATTGGCCACGCTTCCACAAAAGTACCAAGTCCTTCTGAAGTTGATTTATACTAACTTGTTCTACCACGTCATAACTGCGGAATACGTAAATTAAGGTAGGCTTTAAGTACAAATTAATTTACTAGAATATATTGAAATCGTAGCCTATAGATGGCCCGATAGCAGCATCTTGCCACATACGCATTCCACTCAACTACAAATAGCCTTACCTAAAAAATTAGTTGGATTTGAAAGCCTAGAGTGGAACACACCCCTACTAAGCTCGCGCGGGAGTATGCTTTGTGGATATTAATTATATATTTCATAACCGTATTTTGACGCGAGGGCCTAAAGCAAAGACCTTGCCAACTGACCAGCCCGCTGCAATCTGGTAAAAACTCAGCAATGGGGCATGGGATTACAATATGGAAAGAACCTTGCCAGCTTGAAATGGCCGTGAGGCCAAGAAGTCTCCGCCTAAGAAGATCAACCTACTTTTGCGTACAACACGCAACGTTAGCACGAAAAAAAAAAAAAAAAAAAAAAAAAGTATATATTACCCATCACTGCTACACAGAGTTCAGGCATTAGATCTGGGTAATTGGGAATGAGGATGCAAAATTCCTACTGATGACACCGGTGGCCGTTTGCATAGTCATGGCTGGTCTGTGGTGCCATAGCTTTATAGGATTCCATACACTGCTAGCTACTGCGTTATGGTGTAGGAGCTAGAAGTTGCGATACGACGCTATATCGATATCATAGTATATACTACAACTATTACAATATCAGATATCATATTTAATTGCACCTGGTTCGAATAACAACACGAAGTCATGTGGTTATTTCATAGTCAAGTCAAGGAGCTTGCAACTAAAGCAATGGTGCGCGGTCGGCAACACTGCACAGTCGCCTGTTCTGAGCCGACTAGAGCTACAGAGCTCTGAACTATGGGGGAAATAGTCGGTTTTTTGAGGGCCCTGGCGTGCCGCGAGGACGCCTTTACTGCTGCGAAGGCCGATTTGAGACTGACTCGAATTTGGTAGACGGCCCAAAAAGCGCACCCTTTTCGAATTCCCCTACGATAGTTAGGCGGACCTGGTTATTCGCCTTGTATCACCACAACACATCGTCGTAGCTAAGCATTGATCGCCTGCCCTATGACTAAGCTGCACTGACTGATGATATCACACATGACATTCCTTTCAGTAGCCGCAATATAATAGAACGGCTCAGGTAGTCAATATGACGGAAAATATTTGAATTCGTCTCTTTTGTTTACGTTTAAAAATGGATTGGAGCCGTTACCTACAGCTAGTTGGTTGCAGTTTAGGGGGTTGTCAACGAATCTGGCCTAAGAACATATACATGTAGATATTGAGACACTAGTTAATGCCATTTACTATAGGTTAAAAATAAATTTACATTTATCGGTACCTAGATATATACAGTAGGGCAAAAGGGGTATTTTTTAGGACATCTATTAAATGCAAGTCAGTTTTATATCAGTCTTTACAGCAGCCTCGACCAAGTGGCATGGCAGATACGGTTTCAGTCTCGATTATTACACGGCCTATCAATTCCTCTTTAATAAATTCACGAAAACTTCTTTTAAAATAAACCAAACTATCCATCTACCTACAGGCCTTAAATAAAATCTATAGAAAACTCGCATGTATCGAAGCGTAAAATTCGCGCGCGAAAATATCGAGAGAAAGGAAAAACTTGAAAAAAAAAGGAACGACAAGCAAAAATTAAATATATAGCGGAAGCGCTAAAGACTCTAACCCAGTGATAAATTATGAAATACATGAATGAAGGGGATAAGGTAAAGGGTAAGGGGGTACTTCGTTGAGGCTTGTTTAGAAGACCAGCAGCTGGTAATTAAATTGCAAAGGTAATAACTTTATAACTGGAAATGGCTGGAGGAGAGCTGAATATAACTGTATTTGCAAACAAGTAAGAGTGATACGTAGGCCTGGGCAAAATCAACGAATAATCTGGTGAGACAGTTTCGATAGTCAACTTCTCAAGAAAGGGGACACGATGAGTAATTTTAAAGCAAGAAGGCCGTAATCAATTAATGTAGGGCAGTAGGCATGAGCAATCCGAACGTTAACAATTAGACGCCTATACAGCCAGCCCAAGCGATTTCCGCTAGCCTTCTCAAATACTCGTCTTGAACGGATTATAAGACCAGGTAGACAATCGTGGTGTATGTGGTGCCGGTATGAATGGTTGTTGGTTATGAATAGCTTTGAAATAGGTCTTGATCAGGATAGTAAGGAGCCTGTACTAGAGATGTGTTGATAACGTATACTAATGCGGGATAGAGTCCGAGATAATAGTTCGGCGAGTTTTCCTGATATCAGATATATGATTTAGAACTCCGACAAGTACTGAGTGAATTAAAACCTAGGCGTTCTATACATACTCTGCTATCCGCAAGGAACTCTTTATTCGTACGCCAGCGATAGTGACGGCTGTAGTGATATTCGTCACGTTCATCCCCATCGAAACGGGACGGGTCAGTGTCAGGATAGTGTCTTGGGAGGCAGGTTCTGATTAAATGATTTTTGGTGTCTTCGACCCGCGCTTTGGGTTGCTGGCAATGTCTACACTCGTAAAGATTGATATGTTCTGAGACATGACGGCTTAAGATGACCCACAGCTGTCAATATCCACATAGCCTTAACTCCAATGCTTTCAATATCAGAATACTTACATGTATCTACTCTGTTTTCTGAAATCGCGATTGCACTGTGGACAAATATATATTCTTCTGTTGTTTGCATCGAAGACGGCGGCTCTCCATAATGGTTGGGCGAAAAGTGATCTTGGTGATATAATCTCCTCTTTGTCTGTGATATAGGACGGGAGAACTGGAGTTCCTCGAGCACGGGATTCACGGCAAGCAATACGATACATTTGCCGTACGGCTCTTGCTTCTTGCCTCCAGACCGGGGAACACTGTTCTGCGAGGATATTTGGATACCGCCCGATACACACAGCGCAGAGAATTGGATCATCGTTGAGTTCCTCAACATAGAATGTTAAATAGGTTGCAGGTCGCCACGAGGACTATAAAATATCGATTAGATTTAGCAACCCTTTTAAAACTTGAAACTAACGCTGTGCCTCGGCTAGCTAGCTGCAGCTGAAGAGGCTCCCTAGGAACGTGGTTCGGGGACTTACTTCAGATTGGCAGCCTGGTTGACAACATCGAACCGAGCAAATGAGTTCCGCAGGCTCCAGATGGAATATGTGCTGGGCTTGAATCGCCGATTGATTAGATGCAGACGCTGCGACCACGCCTAGAGGATAGTCTGGGAGGTTAGAGGCTCTCGGGCGGGCGACAGGTGTACTCGAGGTGCTCATGATTGCGATAGTTTCGATGCTATTTTTGACGGCAAGAAGAGACCAGAGTGCTAGTGAAACTAAAGGATTATTCTGTCGTAGGCTAAAGATGGTATAATGCTCTTTGGTGTGGTTTTGGGATTTTAGCTACTTGCGATGAAGTTTCATAAGCCGTTATATAGGCTGCTTCCCATAGGGAGAGCAGGTATATCGTGTCTAGCGCTGTGCGGGTAACATGCAACGGGTCGCAAGCAAAGCCCCCCATTTGGTAGCAGGCATGCTCGGGGCCTGAGCGATATCGAGGATTGATTGATAGGGAAAAGGGAGGGGAACAAAAGCTAAAAGAAACTGTCAACTTAATGCGAGAGGTCTAATTGACTTGCCTCATGACTCTGCCATTGCAGCTCAGGCTCTGAAGCCCCTGGGTATAGCAAGGGTGTATTTTCAGCAGCAAACGCACATATGTACATTATGCTGAGCGTAAGGCTCCAAATTGTCGGAATATCATCTACAAGGTACCTTTCGGAAATGGTGCAAGCGAACCCGGGATGTTGGGAGCCCCGAACTGCGCTGCCCAGGGACACGCAATTAGTGCCGCTAAGGTATTGTTAGATGCAGGGAGGTGACGGGTGTTCGTGAGGCTCTGTTCTGGGCCCTATTACTAAGAGTGGACCTGTTAGCCCACACCATAGGATCATATGATTACCAAAGCGTGTTATTGCATTGTTCCTGTACCTGGAGGATCTTAACTGTCGTATCAGCCACAGGATGAATTGGATCGCTAAGGACTAGTGATAAGGCCCCAATGGTACACAAAAAGTCACAGACGTGACGGTCGACTCATCCCGGACGATAGGGCATAAGCCTCCGCAAACGTAATCAGGACAAGTATTTCTCTAGCTCCACTTACTTGATGTAGCAAAGCGGGCCCGATTGATATACAAAGTCGCGTTGGAATTTGCATAGCGCGCTTGATATAGATATCGCACCGCTGACTGTAATTATAAACATGACCTTCTCTCCAGAAAAACGAAGTATGAACAAATAACTAATAAAATAAGACCCATGCCGATGTGTCATTTTTGGCCGGGTAATTCTCCGCTCAGTACTGGGGCGGCAGAGGTCTGGCCCTGTGGATGTCCTATTTGCATTTTCATGCAGGTTGCAGTCGAGAGAAATTCTTGTGTGAAGTATTTTGTGTTGAAGCCTGGTCTACTGAATCATTAGTCTACTCGATTGCCTAGTTTGCAGGCAGCGCTCGAGCCCGCCCTGCGACCCGCACTACTGCGACCTCCACGCCAGGCAGGGATATTTTGGACAAACATCGGGTCAAGACTGTGATGGTGCTGAAATCACATAGCCTCTAGTACGACTCGTCAGGCATGAGTTTATTTAGGGATGTTGTTAAGCCGGGTGAGCCGTTACGACATCATGGTTTGAACCTTCAAACTAGTGCCCCGCATATAGCCAAGATATCGATAGTCCCAAATTAGTTGCAGGCGTTTCTTGTGCTATATCTACCATGATATAGAATGATCTGAGACGGAATATTTCACCATCAGAATGGCGTTCTAAAGTTGGTGATAATCAGTTTAACCGGGGCACCGAGCTCGAGATATGAGATCTAGCCTTAGGGGTTTGTGTATTTAGCAAACTTGTAGCTGCTGGGGTTGGGTTCTGAGCTGCACAGGTGTTTGCCAATAGTTGCCAGAATGGGGTATGAATTGTCTGACATCAGGACCTTGCATATATTTTTGGTCTTAGAATTGATGCAAATTAATCCTTCACCATTCGTCGTGTTTCAAACAAGAACCAATACTCTATCTGGATCAATACGCAATGCGTGGGATGTGCACGATAGGGCAGCACCAGCAGCATCCAGGGGCGGCTTAATTTTCAGCCTCAGGGACAATGCATTACCCCGGAAAACGATTGACGCGAGATTTCTCGATATTCTTCGACAGTACATGCAGCGCATTCTTTCAGACACAGCCGCTGGTACGACAAAGCAACTGGGTGCGTGTTGACGGTGACGTTTTGTGTCCACGAATATCACTATACTTACTCCATACAACCTCATTTATTATAATAATGGGGGCTAGGCTTATTGATATACTAGAAAGTATTTTCACCAGTCATACCGGGTGGGCTTGATATCAATATTATATCGCATTTTTCTGAGATGTGTGGACGAGGCCAGCCACAGAGCGTTTTCGATCCGCCTGTAAGTTCCGGCCCTGGGCTTTCCACTTCGGAAGTATTCGAGCCCAGGTAATGAATCCGGGCAACCACCAGCTATACAGGAACCTTCAATCACCGGATCTGTCGAGCAATTGCCGTAGATGCGCGGTTTCCTGCGTATACGGGTTGTATCTAATGCATCACGGGTTACATGATAGCAAATGCTTTGCCATGCATGGTCCCCATCGGCAGCCTTATTCCTCCTAGCGTCTTGATTCGCTGATTAATCTCACTGCAGACTCCTTTCGGGGCCATCTGTGTCATTCGGGAAGTCCAGTCTTTGAGAATTGGCGGCTAACTGCCAGGTGGCTTTCGAGGTTTCCGTCAGGCTGTTGGCATGGCAGATGAAGAAGGGTATCGAGATGACTTGCAGAACATGATGTCCAGGCTTGGCGTAATTTAGCACTTCCAGTTTATATTCTGCTAAATCGTCCGACATCAATTTCTATTGGCGATTTTGTATACTCTCCGCGGGCCCAATACCGCCAACCTGGCTCCGCTAAGGTTTCCAATGGCTCGGAAAGCCCACACATGCCCCTCTTACACGAAATAACATTCCCAAAGACCTGTCGTCGCAAGCACAACACAAAAATGTTCGAAATAGACCACGACAGTGATTTTGCGCAGCGCATGCCGGCTGCTAATCTCCGGTGCCGCCGCGTCGGAGAAGCCGCAATTCTGAAAAATTCTGTTATCATGATGAGTACATTACTTGGCTGATCGGACTTCTATAAATATCAAATCCGCCATCTTTGCTTCGGTATAAGATCTTGGGCGTAACGTTACGTATAAATCATCTTGACATAACGAGAGCTCTGATTAAGGAAAACTTTGCTGTATTGGGTTTCAATGTTGGCTATTCGACAACTCGCATTATTAAGGCAGCTGAATAATCACCAATATTGCGTCCTATTTCTCCAGAGATCTAGGATATCCGTTGGAATTATCATGTTGACACTCCGGAGTGCTCCACGGTATCGTTATGTTGTTGCATCAATTAAACTAAGCTAAGAATGAGCAATATATATACGTGTGCAACCCCACCACAAGTTTAAGTGGGGACCGGAAATATCCGTTCGCGACATCTGTGAGAATTACAAGAAACTATCTGCATGCTCAAGTGTATATCGTCTATGACTACTTTACTAACCAATTACCTTTAACTAGTATGTGTAAGCTTACCGTTTGACAATTTGCGTTCCGCTGTAAGGTATAAGGTCGAAACATTTTATGATTCAAAACCCCTCAATGTAAGTACAACGCGCAACACAGCTCGTCAAATTTAAACTCCGTTGGAATGTGACCCATGCGCCACGAGATTGCATGATATATGGTGCGCGACAACGAAACCCAAAATTTAAGAAAAGACTAGAAATATCAAGATCGGCGGAGGACAATACCGACCAACAATCAGTTAGAGATCGAGAGTAGTTGGAAGAAATTTCCATTAGTCGATATCACGGCCGATCCGAGGAACTGGATATTTAAATTTTTTTTTTTTTTTTTAAAAAAAAATAAATAAAAAATTTCACGTTGAAAACTCGAACAACCCTTGCATCATGTTGCATTGAGACTTCGACGGGAATTGCAATCGAGTGCAAGCTTTGAACCGGATATAACGACGACTACATAATACACGACCGTGCAAGACTAGCATTAATATTACAAGCACGGATGCACATACATTTCTCGGGGGAGCGGTCGGAAGTTGTCGCTACCATTTATAAAACCTTTAGACGTATCAATCTCGGTGTAGTTATATACCTAGACATATGGGTACCGAAACCGGGTTATGGGGTGCCTTTCCGCACTGGTATGCGAGCGCGTGAGGCCTCGAGGAGCTATAGCTATGTTAATTGTATTTCATCTAATAGCTAAGGCAGTTATCAATTATTGTGCCAAAATGGTGACAACCAATATTACGAATACCTATATATATCAGTACAGCTATCCGACCACAGCCCAAGATTAAAAATATGACATCTTACCCATCCAGTTTTGGATATATAACTAGTTACATACTTTCATGGGTAAATTTGAGAAGTAAAATTATCATTCAAGATGCGGTGGCGCTGATTCTGAACCACAATATAATTTGAATTAAGAAAACCGATTTTAAGTGACTCTAGACGAGATGAGGTTGGGTTAAATTAACATTAATATTAAGCAAGCCACTAAGGTCTTCTAAAGAGCTAGAGAAATTGTAAGGAAGGTGAAGCGTTCAGCGAAAGAAAGTAAATAGGCTGCCCTGCGTGTACTTGGGCATGTGCTTAAACGAGCGTAAGCTAGGTGACTGGGGATGGGGGGGAATATCTGAAACGCGTGTACACGTGTATGGATGTATGGGGTTACAACAGTGGCAGAATTATGAGAACCCGGGTACCCAAGCACGCGTTGGCGGATGCAAGTTTACCCCCTCGCGAATACTATATTACCTTAAGAGTAGTTGGGGAGGTTTTCGTCGCTCGATTGTTGAAGAGGTGGGTTAATCTCATATGGGGCTATTTGGCCATCGGGAATAGCACACGCCTTAATAATAGGCGTAGATTTGCCCAGTAAAACTTCCTCCACAAGAGGCCCCCGCTTACGTAGAGCTTCGGAGTTACTTTCATTGATATGTTTTTTCCACGTTTCCTTTTCGTAATGGTAGGTTAGCCCGTTGAGCTATTCAGGAATGTTGTTTCCAAGCTCATACACTGGTATCGGCTTTGAACAAAACTAATGCTGGAAGGGAATATTGACTCACAATTCCTCGTCTTAATACGTCGTCTGGGCAATTTTCCTCAATACGACCCTCGCAGCCTAGACCATCTTCTGGGATAGGCCCGTGATATTTTTTGAACTGGACAGTATCCGTGATGTGAGACTTTGCGCTGTCAAAACGAGCGAACAGATTTCGCGGAAGTCTCTTCGTTGAACTCGTACGACTATATTCCTCTATTTCCTCTTCGGTGCATATACTGGATCTATATCGCCCGAGGTAGCCAGCGATGTGTTCACTATATTACAAAGTCGGAATTAGTTTGTTACCCCCAGCAGGCTTATTTAAATTTGTGTGTACACATCTCCGCATGGGAAGGCTTTAGAATAAGTTATGGGCATGCGAGGAAATCGTTCAAGATACATACATAAATTTCGATGCCTTTGAGAACCGCTCGCCCGTGAGCTCACACTCAAAAGGTCCCTCAGACGGCTCACTGATTGATTTGCTTCGAGGCCTACTCGTTGGCTCATCGAGAGCGCGATTGGCCCCCTCCACAACCAAAAGTTTAGATGATCGCCTAGCTTTCCTAGGCTTGGGCTCGACTGACCATAATGGCCAAACAAACGGGAGACTGGGGGGTAGCCAGCGTCTACAAACTTCTTTAGGGTCTGAGCGGCTAACTACTTCCTGCCACCGATTGGGCTCCGTGTCGTGTAAGGACCTCAGTGAAAGAACTCGAATCATTGCGTGGGGCTCCTGGCCAGAGTTGGCATTGAATATAGGCCGGATGCGCCATTTATCCAATCCAACGAACTTCAAATTCCAACACATGTGACAGAGGATAAGATCTTCGTCTTTTCTTAGCCCCTGCTGCTCAAAGGTGATCATTCCGTCGCAAAAGCGAGGGCCCTGTGAGAGTAGATGGTTTAGTATTCATTAATATGACATTAGTGGAATGGATCGAGTAGTTGAGTTAAGAATGTGGTAGACGGAGCCAGATATCTACCAAATTTGGCACTTACGCGGCTACCGCAATACCCACATAGAAAGTAATACCATTGGCTATAGTTATAGCCAGCTTGTTGTCGAGGAAGAGCAAATGCCGTGTTGCTATCATGAGCCTCAAGCGGGTTCCGAAGAGTGGGATCGATATCTTCTTCGTTAACGGAAGTTTCGTTCCCGTTTCTACCGTTCCACAAACCGTGAGGGTTTTGATCTACGTTATCAAAAGCCATCTCGGACTAGATTAGTAGTATCGATTGTGATAAGTAAACTAAACTCTCTTCTCGTATAGAGCACTAAATAGAGTGCGCGTACTAAGAGGGGGTAAAAATAAAACTAGTGGAATTATCAGCCACGAATCAGAGTGAAAGGCTTAGGGGTAGTCGTAGTACCGGTTGTCCGTTAAGGGTCCCGCGATTCATTTTGACGTCCACGGGCCAAATTATATATAGTTGAGATGTTCGAGGACTCCAGAATGGTGAGGAGCGGAATCCCTATCATCGACATCTTTACTTGGTCGCAAGTAACGTAGTTGGGTCTGATCGGTTGCAGTCCGGCACTGAGGGCTGGATACGCGTAACGTACCCACATCGATCTACCATTTGAACGACAGATTGGCGAAGTGTCCTTTGTCCTTGTATTGCCGCATTAAACCCGAGAAAGAGACACCTTGTCGAATTCGTTCTGTCCCACAAAAGTGGCGCGATGCTGAGATGGCGTGCAGCTCTCTGACAACTGTAAACATGTACATCAGGTTGCATGCATGCATATGTTAAAAGGCGGGTCTATGTATTGCCCTTCTGTCGCAGAAGGTTGGGAATTGCGGAGAAAATCTTTTTTGTGCTGGCTTTGCTCCTTAGCTGTCCTCCTCTTCAAAGTAAAAGCCCGTTTATTTATTTTATTTTTGTTTTTTTCTTGCGTTTTGTCGATTATAACCTACGGGAATGATAGCCTCGAATCCGGGCGCTATAGGCAAAGCAAGAATAGGGGTTTACTTCGTAACGATGCGCCGTGCAGAGTTGATTATTTCTGACGTGTCCGCTTCTTTGAAGGCTGGATCTGGGATAGAAGAGAGTGGAGTTGGTGCCATTAAGGTACTGAGGGATGTGGAGAACGAAATATTCCGTACATGCGCATTTGAAAATTCTGCAGAACTTAATTACAATGATAAAGTCATCGTATGGTTGGTTGATTCGGGGAGCTGTGGGTAGTGGTACCTGACTGACGGAAAAGAAGATTGCACGGTCCGGGTATCGAAACCTGTACGCTCCCCAAAAGACTAGTAGAAATAGAACGAAGCTCTGCCCTGCTGTGTCAGATTGCTTTTTGTTCGCGTTTTGTCTCTTCTCAACCGGCCAAAAACCCGCGTTCTTACATGCATTGCGCATTCAAAGGCAGCAAGTTCTTGTGGGAGGTACTGACCTGGGTTTGAAGTCCACCTGATGCACACCTTGACAAAGCACATTAATCCACATTTCTAGTCGTCTTGTAATTACAAATGGGTGGGAACTGTGTAACAAGCGCTAGATAAAATTCTCGAGGGGAAGGAACTACTCCTTGTCTCTAGAAATATGTGCATGATAAATTCAGCTGATATTGCAAATTGACGCCTCAATGTCGACACATGCCGGAATTAGCATAGTCTGGCATCCTTAAGTCTTGTTTCGAAACTCCATGCAGAATCACTCGCCGGACCCGGGAACGGAAAAAATAAAAACAAGTCAGCATATCCCAATTACTCTTAAATTTTACGAAACCCTGAAACCTTAAACCCACATTTCTAATTCGGGAAATTTTACAAATGAACTATGAAGTCATTCAGGGATGAAAGCATCGAAAGTGTTGATACCAATATTGCAATTCGCGAAGGCACGCTGGTGTTGCATTTTGTGCGCAGATGTTCCGAGATGTCGAGACCAGCTGCAGCTAGTAGTCAATATGCAGGTACCATATATACTGTAAGAGTACCATTTCACTCAAATACTCGCACAAAATACAAGCTTGATCGGAATCCACGATGGGACATCCAATCTAGGGGCTGTCTTCTAGTCCAGTATTTCGTGCATTGCACATCGATGCTAGTCGCTGGGACGTCGGTAGATGCAACAAATTTGGAGCTAGAGATCCCTTTTTTATCCCCGAACACAAACCTTGCATGCATTAGCACCACACCTCGAATTAATTTCTAATCTGATGTTGGCAATTTGTTGATTGCTCTACTGGTAGGCGCATGCACACCACCGGGGGCGCGTCTCGACCATCAAGCTGACGAGCGTTATCACAAGATTGCGGTACCGCAGTCCTTGGATTCGTGAAACGTAAATTGTGGTATGGTTGGGGCGAAACGTATGGGAAAACAATGCTACCATTTTCTCAATTGCCACTTGAAACTTGCAGGCAAGTGATGATGTGGCACGTCCGACTGCTGCATTGCCAGTTGACAGCCTTGGTCCTGTTCGCAGAGTTGACGGATCGCCATAGGGTGTCTACATGTATACATGTATGCCAGCATATCACAATAATTAATTATATCCCAGAGTAAAATTTTTCTCTCGAACTTCCTGGCACAGTGCATGACCAAGAACAATGGCCACGCAATCTAACAATGGCATTCTTTCCCAAGGCTGAGGCAGCAGAGGAGCATCACCTCGGAAAGAGCAGTCAAAACTAGCATGAGGGGCCCACTCAAGTGTCGATGACTCTGAGACATAGAAATTTCTGTGAAGTGGCATTGTCTGTGCCGTCGTATCGCATGCAAAGGCATGATATCCTAGTTTGCGTTGAAGGTTCGGACATGGGTTAACCGGTTACAATACTTGAAAGATTTAGGCGTAATTTCAATGTTTGTTGCTTCTACTGCGACTGTAAACTATATGGACGAAAGGAGGAATGCAATGCCTTTATTGTATGCTGGCACCCGAAAAGATGCCTGCAGTTGGGAACATGAGACGAAGTGAACAAACCTCTTCTCTAGAGATAACATAGTGTCCGAGGCAATTAGGACTTTGCGACAGACTGCATGAACAACGATGAAATCCCTGAAATGTTGCCTGAATCCCAAATTACCAGTAATCGGATTCTTAGTGAAAACATTATAGAAGGAGAGAGTTGGTATTTTATGGAGTAAATGATATAAAGTAAAGATTATAGACATCGTTGTGTGCAAAGAGCAGTGCACTGTAACAGCGGTATCAACGAAAAGAACAAGCGCTTCTTAGTATGAATCGGCATGGTAGATATTCGTGCTCTACAATAACCTATTAGTTCCCATGGATCAATGACAGCGGCATGCAACTACCCTGGGCTAGGCGTCTTTGGTCGCTCGAAAGTGGCAGTCCCGAAAGTCGTTAGCGCGGTTTCGTGGCTCTATCTGGAAGGCCGACAGGTTTGACTGGCACCACAGATATGGTACCGTCTATAATTTGAAGGGAGACTAAGGGCTGGGCGTTTATTTTCACGTGAGTGCCGCTTTTGACCGAAATATGGCTAAGAAGGCAAAAGGCTGATGACAATGTGGCCTAAGGCCATTTTTTTACATTTTCAGCCGACGAGGAAGTGTGAGTACAATTAGGTCGCAACAGAACAGGACTACGCTGCGTGTTAGGGTGCCCGTACGAAGTATCAAGCTCCATCGACCGGGGTTAGACGATATCAGTGTTGTCTGTATCGGCTTTCATCATTTGGTCATCATCAGTGATTCAGGGCCTGCGAGTTTCGTATCCCTCAGACAAATTCAGCCGCTAGAGTGACACGTGTATTAGGGCTAATTCGTTTGAAGTAATGGTATTAAACAGTGGAAGTTTATTAGCGGATATGTTTCACAAGTTGTTAGGGGTTCATATCGGAGTTTAAGCCATGATCTAACGTTGACCTTAGCGTAACGCTCTACAGACGACTCTCGACTGCAACTCCAACGCAAAAAGGATGTTGCACAATTTGTATGAGTATGGGGCGAGAGATGTCAAGTTAGAGATTTTCGCGCTCAGCATAGCGGTATGGTTGGCTTCCAACTATCCATACGTAAGTAACGTAGGCGGGACATGATTTATTAGCGAGTCATTGACAGTAATTTGCGTTTATAGTGATAGTAAGGTTTGGGAAATAGCTGTATCTTCCGATAAAATCCCCACATGCTGTACCAGCGGAACCTTTTGACGCACAGGTGCAGGGAGATTCTCATGACGAACCACTGATACATCGGCAGAGTAGTAACTTGGCGTGCAGAGATTGTATTCAGCAGCCATTCTTAGCCTCGATTCTGCTTAGTTTCTGGCCGCCTCGTTGCCCAAGTTGTGCGCAATATGCTTAATCCGGTGTCCTAGGTAATGCATGATCCCGCTCGACTGCTTTTGCAGCTAGCGAGAGCCCCCAATGGTCCCACAGAGTCGAGCCAATCCAATCCAAATTTGGAGGCATGGGCTTCGGAATTAGCTGATAAAAGCTGAGGTTTGGGGGTATTGACTAAACAAAAGGCTGCGGAGTGTCGTTTTGGCTGGGTCACGACCCCGTCCTTAGCACGGTTGACGGTCATACGGCCACGGTACGCGGATTCCGCCCGGAAGAAGTGCATCTAGCCAGAAGCAAACCGACGTCAGGAAAACACCGCCTATCCTACCCCCGAGACGCATAAAAACCCCACACCCTGTGCTGTTGACTCCCATGTATTTGTCCGTCTGACCACCGATATCGCACTAATTATGGTAATTTTGGTGACGTGATTATTTTCTCCACGCATGATTACCTGCTTCCTCTGGGCATGCAGATGAATCGCAGTCGATAATATTCGCATATAGAAATGACTGTTGGGATTCCAACCAACAAGGGATTAGCGGTATTGGCCGCAGGGAAGACTCGGCCGCATCCGGAAAAGTATCTTTATATATACCATTCCATCCAATTCACTCCCTAGGGTCTGTATGCAGAATCGGGTAGCATGGTACTGGCGAATTGGAACAACAACCGTTTCCGCTACACGTATGGCCATTCTTTTCGGACCTGATGGTTCTAAAATGACCTCGATTTTATCCGTAGATGTCGTGTTGACACGCTAGCAACGTGCGTGGCGGACGCAATATTGCTGGTATAAAGTGAGCCGTACTCGAAATGATAGAAGAGTACTTCAGCGGTGTACCGCTTGTCAAAAACTAGCGAGCATAACTCATGACATCCTAGCCGTCTGGAACCGCTGCTTCAGGATTTGCCTCCTGAAACGCCCGGTCGAAGGACTCGAACAGTCCGTCCGACTGAGTAGCCCCCCTAGAAACCGCCTCTGCCGGGATTTGAAGGATAAGACATGTATCAATGGAATAGTGTGCCCGATAACGCGGGGTTCTGCGATAGCTTATCAATACGAATACTACTGAGCTCTGTAAATTGGTGTTAGCGGTCAAATGTGTAAAATGACTATGCTTTGTGATTGCATTTTCAGTTCTCTCGGTTGCCTCATTGTTCCGGGCGCGGGCGCGTCGTTTGCCGTCACCACGGCCCTAAGATCGTACTGAAGCGGAGGGCCGATATTCAAACTACCGGGTTGAGTAAACCGACAAGCACTATAGTCGCTACAGGCTCGTGTGCAATAATTTAGCTTCAGGGCCTCTTTTATCTCTTCGTGCTCTGATGTCTTTAAAATGTGGGGATTGCGAGTTTCGCTGAGGTAATTTGCCGAACGGAGAAGAGAAAAAGGAGGAAAACAATAATATAAACCACAACTAGTTACCAACAGCTTCCCAAGTCGGTTGTAGCTCTACTACTGGCTACTAGTTTAGGTGGACGGGTGTTTGATGATCTAGGTCGTTTCATCAGATGGAAGTCTCGTGTATCGCAAACGTCTCCTCCTGCCCATGCTGGCAGGCTGGACCCACTCCTGGAGTTGTTGCCAATACTTCCCACGAGTAGAATCCTGCCAAGTTCCCTGGCTGGGAAAAGTGACGGAACCGAGAGATCGATCGTTTAGACGGGTCAATCACAAGGGGTATTTGGTATTTAATGTTGGGATGCTTAGGTCCAAGGTGCTTCGTCCGAGTCGCCATAACTACTTCCAAGTGGGGAGCATAATTTCAGATCTCGGAAGTATTTTGGGCTTATCGAAGAATTTTCTATTGACAAGCATCGCTAGGTTGACCAATCGGCTGCATGGTGGATTTGCTGTACAGGCGGACGGCCAGGCTGCTTGCTTAGGTGTCTTCCCGCCCCTGTGCAATAAAGCCCCTCCGTTTGCCCATTACTTTAATGGTTCCGAGTGCTGAGCGGCGGGAGGGTGTCGGCGACCTCCTCTTAAGTTTGTGGGCTTAACGCTGGGCTGTCGGCGGTTGGCACAGATTTGTTATAATGAGGTAGCTGAGCCCGTACACTTCCATTCGTGCCACAAGTTTCCAGCGTCCACGGCATCCCCCCAGCTTGCGAATAAGCAAATATCCTTAGGCCTATTGGGTGTAGCAAAAAAAGAGACCCGCCCTTGAGATACCATACCAACCTCTCCTGGGTTATGAGACAAGACATGTTCGTCTTCAATGCCGTTATTAAGTCGAAGCTTGGCAGAGCTAGCTCCCAGGGTCTGTTGATGGCCAGCGAGGTTCGACCTGACCCTTTAGAACAAGCATAGCGGCGGCAATGCAGCAGGCTGTCTTCCCACCTTCCCCGCCTTGTCCGATATGTGATAGAAACATATATCTGGGCATACATGCTTTTTTTTTCTGCCACTGAGACGTGATGGTGGCGACTTCGGTGCCCCGCTTGAGAAATATGCAGGCTCTTTGTTTAATACCTATTCTCTTGCCATGTGTCTCGTTAGTAAGGTAAAAAACTAAGTTAGGCAAATTAGAACTAACCCGTCCATGGTCTGCTTTGCAAACCAATTCAAAGATCAGACGAGCATGAATGTGACTATTGCGCTCCCATGCTGCAAATCAAATGATTGCGTCCGATTATGATGTAAATTTAGACCTGATTGAGTTAGCTGCGGGGATGTGAGCTCGGGTGATGGCGAGGAATTAGGTTTGAAGCGGAGCGACCTTGCATGCTCGTTCGAGTCGCGGGGTGTCAACTCAGGCCCTGGGTCCATCCTCTCAAGACCCGAAACCGATACGCAAGTACCCTGAGGGAGTCTGGGTAGTTGATATGACCGAAGAGGTTTGCCCATAGTTAAGACAGCGTTAACGACGTGCAGCAAGGCCATCCTATATAGCCCCTATACGTCGATAGTTAGAGATCGGGTGTTTTTGTCGAAGCAAGAGGTAAGTGGGGGGGCTCCCTAGCCTAAGCATGCTCTGCAAGCCCTTTGTGTTTTAGGCTGGGTAGACTGAATCTAGGGAGGGGCAGATGTAAATATAAAGCTCTCCCACTCTAACTCTCCGTATAAAGTCTTCTCGGAAGCCACACAAAAATAACGAACGAAGCATTAGTTTAACCGCCACCAAAACCAACGACGCCGATTAACAAATGGATCAAAGATATCGCGAATCAGAAGATAACCAACACGATTCGGGCGGACCGTCAAAAAGCCAGGTCTACCAGAATCCTGAAGGGGAATACTGGGGTACAGGGAATACCCAACCGTATGAAAATCCACCGGCTGTGGGTATGGGAGATGTGTCCGATCCAGAGCGGGAGCTATGTTAACCAGGAACCGGTCTAGGCCCACCACCTATAGATCCACGGCTTCAGTACGAAGCTGCGGCTTCGCCCACCATTCTCCCGCCAGGCACATCCGTCGCCAATTATGGCGGGTATAGGCCAGCGGGATATCCAGGGTATACGAGCTCCACGCCACTACCAACGAATCAGTACTATGAGCAATCGCAACAACCCTCCGATAACGAGGCACACGAATATGTTGTATATGAATATGGTGGGCAGGACGGCTCAAGCCCATATTCCCAAAGCCAACAACAGGCCAGCGGTGAGGTTCATAGCCCGGGGTAGGTATATACACCCGACTTTTGGACTCTTATGATCATGCACTGATGACGTGGCTAGCCCTGACCGCCCGCGGCCTGAAAAAAAATACCTTTGTACATTCGCGGAGTGTGAGAAAAGCGTTCAAGGTGAGTGTGCTGTCCCACTGGTTCTGTAGGCCATAGCGTTACGGCTAACGAGCCGAAGGGAATGGGTTCACGACCCTTAATGACCTGGAACGGCACGGTCGTTCTAAGCATGGCGACGACGGCCAATATATAGAATGTCGCCACGAACGGTGCCCCGACAAAGGGAAACGATTTCCACGGCGAGATAATTTTGTGGACCATTATTGGCGGGTACATGGCCAGGGCACTTCAAAAGAGAATATAAAACCCTACGCCCTGGAAAAGGCTAGAGAATGGATGGTGGTGAAACAGGCGGGGAGTTGGTCGCAACGATAACGCATGTCGCCCTCTGATATAATTATCTCTCCGGCTGCGGCGCCAGATATTCTTTGCTGCTAGGAATAGTTCGACCTTCTTGCTGGACGAGGTCAAGCGGCCTGGTGCTTAGCTTGCATTTGCGTTGTGTTTTCGCCTTGCATTGGATTGGCCAGAGCCGACATTTGTATACATATATTCGAGTAATGAAGTACGAAGTGCATCCTTTAGGTATTTTCTTTTGTAACTTTGAGACTGTTTAGCCGGGCGCGAAGGTGGAGCCGGGAATGCAATGCAGGCTATGAAGATACAGCATCCGGAACTGCGATCCTGGAATTTGGAAGCCGTCGATAGGTTATCGTGATTCGAGGACTTTTGAGAGTTGGCACGCTGGACTTGACTGAGACATCCAGTCGCAAGGGTTGGGCGACGGTAGCCGCTGTCGATTTCTGGATTGGAAGCGGATATCCATTCAGGTATTAGGCGTAAACTCCCCCTCAACTCCAACTCATCTGCCATTCACCAGCTGGGTCCTGGACCGCTTCTCAGCACCCAACGTCCAGAGAAAATACCCCAGCAGTTTCTCAAATTTATTTTCGAGGTTTTCCAACACCTATCTTTCAACCCACCCAATTTGAAGGGCTGGCGGACGAGTATCATGCGCATCTGGACGCGCATGTCACTATATATGGCTTGGTGAGGGATTGAGGGGGAGCCGGGCGCCCAAAAGTGGGGTGTCCGGCTGGGCTAGGCGGACCTGAAGCCTGGGGCCGCCTTTGTATTGTTGGTGGCTTCATTTCCCAGAGACAGTCACGGTCAAGCATCACTGACTTTGGGATACTAGACCACCTTGGAGAAAGAATGCTCCACAAATTAGCAGCCTGAAAACATCGCGATCGATATCTCCATTGGGTTGCGTTGTCCTAGCTTACCCAAGACCGTACGATAAGACACGCCCCCCCCAAATACCTGAACCACCAAAGTACTAGTGCCAGGACTAGTGAAGCAGGTCAAACCTTCGGAAATGAGTTTGAATATGCACGGTCCGCATTGTCGTTCCATCGTCGGAGGTTCAGGATTCTGAGGCCATTATCTCCGGCCTTATACGTGCCATGAAACGCGTTCGCAGGAGATGACTGTCGGTATAGTCGCTTCAGCGGGATGTTAAACGAAAGAGATGGTCAAAGAAGGGGGCCTCCGCGGCCTTTCCAACGGATAAAGAGGGGACGTGCGCCTATGCCGGAATAGGCACTATCGAGCTTTGCGAGCCTGCGCGGTTCCAGGTTGCTTGCCATACTTGTAAAGGGAAGAGGCCTGATATAATGTGAGAACAGAAAGGCACCAACTTTCAAATTGGTCGGGCAGCGACCCCGCTTTAAAGGGTCGAGCATTTGTTTAGGCAAGGTCGGAAAGATAGCAAGCTCGCCTATCCAGCCCGGTTTATTGGCCACCCAGAGCAGTGCTGAATGTGATACATTGTACAACCAGCCTCTGCCCGCTTTGGGGAACGGGGACAGGGTTCCGGGCTAGTTTTAAAACTGGTGCGACTAGGTGGTCCGCTTTGGTTTGTGTCCCAGGTTGTCGTGGAGCAGGATGCGAACACCTGCATAATCAACCTCAGCTTATGCATCATCCCTCAGTTTCCCTCAGTGAAACGGTGGCTAGTTCTGGTTCTTGGTTCGGCTTCGCAGTCGTGGGCCGGCTGTTGCATTTTTGTGGCCTCACCTCAAACCCAACCGTCATTGCTCGGTTCCATTGATCCAGAATACATGCTTGTAACAGCAAACACAGCCGATAACTCGGAAAACAATGCAGCACTTAATGGGCTTCGCGTCCTTCATCTCTCGAACTGGCCTAACTTGATTAGACAAGAAAGTCCCATCGAACGAGTGTGTGGGTGGAGAACGGGGCTGCCACTAGGGTTCGTGTTCCACGCATTGGCAAAGGTTCCGAGTTGTCTATATGTTATGCGCGGTTCAAGGGGAAACCAAAGAATCAAAAGTCCAATCGGCAGTCAGAATTGAGCGCCCCCCAGGGAAGAGTATCTGTCCAGATCTACTTTTGCCCCTTCTAGAGAGCAGAATGCAGAAGCGGCTAATCCGGCCAGTAGAGTTGCTCCGTGGCCCGCCAGTAACAGGTTTCATGCCAATTTTCCGGTCACTCGCCTCTGATGCCACTGCATATGCATCTGGAAGGTGCCGTCGATAGCCGTAGCCTTGTAGATTCCAGTTTATTCCTGGGATTAGAGTTTGTGGTCCACGATCAAAATTTCAAACATGATGGATAGTCCGCCAGCCCACCTTAATCCCTCAACAGTCTCCATAGATGTGTCCTGTCGGCTTCCAGAATAAAACGTCCGTGATTTCAGTCTGCAGCATATTTTGTTGTGAGCGGAGCATAAATTTCCGCATCCAGTTCGCTTTTCGACTGATTGCACGCTTGCACTTAAAGAGAAAATTTCAGAGCAATTGGGTCCAAGGAGTACTCCGCAGCCAGCAGTAGAAGATATTTAGAAGTTGTATGGTCGTGGATATTGCTATTAGTGCTTTGGCCCGGTGTCCAACCCTTAACCACTCGCTGTCAACAGAGTCAGCATCGCTCCGCCCTCTTGCACGACGGTGTCACCTTTGCAACCAGGGCTGTCGAGAGTGAAGTATTCTATCGAGAGGCGGCAGTTTTTCTCAGCTGTTTTCCATGTGCAATTGAAACGCTATAAACTGGTGTTTCTCTGTTATCGGGCCATAGACGAGCACCCAGGTATTTTGATTGCGCACCAGGGTCGGAGCGAGCCTTAGCGTCCAGGCAATCGATTCAATATCACCGATGCCAATTTGATTAAGACAAGTAGGGTGTCTTTGGGTTTAACCCTCAAGACGGCAATCTCATTTGACGATGATTCAGGAGATACTCAGTTCTGCTCTACCCCAGACTCGCCGATGTCATTTTCAATCGACCCAGTTTCTTCTGCTTCGGCCGTTGGGTTCCCTACCAGCCTGTTGTCTCTTAACTCTCAAACGAGGGAAGCTTACAACTTCATTGTCTCTGTTTGCCAAATTCTGCCTGGAGCAATGTGTCTAGGTGCTCCCGAAGATACTCTCTAGTTGTGGTTGATGGCGTGGTTTTGGTGTTTTGAATTCCGATAGAACGCGTCTACCGACCGACAGAGTGCTTCGCAAGTCCTCTTCATTGGCTCGATGGACTGTACCTAAGCCGTCCTAGGTAGTATACTAAACCACCAACCTCAATAGTTCTCTAGATCTCTCGTCATACTCCAGCGGTATATTCATGCATCAGCAGAGCACCTACCGAGGGTTTCACTCTACCTTCTCGCTCCTGTTCGGCTGCTCCCTCGTCGGAATAGAGTTTTTTCTCTACCTACAGATATTAATTCGTCTCTATGATAACCCCACGCCGGCATCATGGAAACCTTCAAAACCTTTGACAATATTACGCCTCTTCAGTAATACTCTGTTCGTAACGACTTTCTTGACTGACAAAATATTGAGACAAAGATATGGATCGTAAAACCTCGCTAAATTACGCTTATTCCCAGATCCTCCGACTATCTATCGAAGGCAGTTTTTGTATGGGTCGAACACGAAACTCACAGACCTACCACTCACGAATCCGTCTCAACGATCTCGTTAAAAGACCACATCAATCTACCATTCCGATCCAGCTCTACCAAAAGCCCTCTAAAGCTTTGATTTAATTGAAGGGGGTTTTGATCTTCCACTATGATCGCTTCCGGGAATGACCAGTCTGTAGATACCCAAGGGCCTCTAGCTGATGTTCGGTCTAATGAATTACAGCATTTATTGCGAAATACTAGCGGAGACCGGATTGTGTGAAGTCATGCAATTTCTATAAACCCCTTCAAACATTGATACAACGGACTTGACCAATGGCCTTGATTTGTATCTCGTATTATGAGTTTAAAGTACCTCACCCCAGTAGACCCTAGCCCTAGCCTTGAAAATTTTCGGGGCGTTATATTTAAACATTACGATAACCTAGTCTCGGCCCCAGACGATAACCTATAAGCATATCGGTCCAGAGAAACGGCATGGAATCGGCTGATCATCGAGGTGGCCCTCAAAGGGTACCATCCAAAACGAGAAAAAAAGAAACAGCTCACTTGTGCATTTACGTAAAGGTGTTGATCTTCTTTCAATACAAGGGCTCCAAGGCCCGTAAGTGAGGTTCTTTAAAAGATCCAAATAGTTTTAACCTTTGTGTGTCGTTTTCTGGTCGAAGTGACTAGTTTACGAGGGCAACCTAATTCCCCGACGGTTAATCCATGGGGACGCGTTCCCACTAATAAAGTGGCCTTGGTAGTACCTAGAATATAGGTTGCTTGCTGTGGGGGGTTGGATGGGTGTTATATCACAACAGACTGAGCCATTCCGAGTCTCGGACCGAGGTTAGGTGCAGCAAAGCTTCATCTTACTAAGAACACCTGTGAATGGGTTTACGATTTTCTGGGAATTTACAATTTAAGACGTGAGAATTCGAGCAACGGTATTTAATTAGAATTAACTGATCCAGATTCGTAGGAGGTATGTTTGCCGCAAAGCACTATAAAGTTTGCGCCTGTTATATGTATCCTTAGCGTAAACCTGGTTCCAATTATGCAATTATGTAATGACAGAGAAATGTTAGAATTTACAGCTAAGTACCTATTAAGGAGGTATATTCGATATATTCAGACCAAAATGAATTTTATATTCCCTTAGCTGCGCTAGCTTCTCCCTGGAGACCTGACATCTTCAAGATTAATTCTGAAACTTTACGATTTTTTATGCGTATTCAGATATCCTGGCAAAAAGACTGGTGCCTATCTTTGCTGCATCGTATCGGTATATATTTCCGTCATTGCAATCTTCGGCTTACCCTAGGCCTGATGCTAGGTTCTCCCGCGGTTATGTAATAGCTACAGGTTCTAATAGCCTATCCCGCAAAACATAACAAGGCACGTGAAGTACCCCCTCCGTTTCTATTGTCCCTACTCACATAGATAGCTACTCGCTCTCATGTGATGGTGTAAATTTACCGGATTTATTCAGATCATTAGGTCAAGTAGCCACTCTGTGAGGTCCCATTTCACACCCAATTAGCCCGCCTAGATATAGAGTTAAATTCTAATAGATTGATATCTAGACCTATTGCTCGATTAGATCACTGCGGTGCACCGTATCTAAGGCCTCAGCACCCCAAATACCAGATAGTTCTATCTCTCGATCTTACCCTTAATTAATACTACAGGTTTTAATTTGAATTGGCAGCTACAGAATTCGCAGGGTTCGCAACCACTGATTTGGCCCCTACCAGCTTTGCCCTCTTCTCGCTAGAATTTTGGTCCCCACTTCTGTTTTCTTTCAACCAGTTGAAAAAATCCCTTGAGTTCTTGAAATTTGGGATTGTGCTTTTCTTTTTCCTGTCCTCTATGATTTTCTTATAATCTATAACTTCAACTTTCTCCCGGATTTTTTTTTCCCCGCCCGTGCTATTCTTACCAGTTGTCTTAGAGGTTGTAGGGGCTCTATTTGGCGATAGCGTTGACCCCCCTCCTGTCATCCCGTTTCTCAAACCAGATGAAGTTGGTGAAGGCGTTCGGGCTCGAGGAGTGTTAGCACTTGGGCTCCCAGCCGGAATTCCTCGCACCGGAGACTGTGGGGAAGGAGATCGGGCTCTAGGAGATCTGTTGGCAGACTTTATACCCCCAAACGCGTCCCTTTCTGGCCGGGGATTCACATTAGAATTTTTCGGCGTCCCTGGGTTCGAACTCCGAAAAGGCCCTTGTAACCCCTTTGGGGACCCCGGAATACTGCCTCTCGGAGAAGAAGGGACATAACTCTCCAATCCCTTTCTCATAGCCGTTCCCCAATTTCTGGCCCTTCCCTTCAGCCCCTCTGGGACTGATATATCAACATAT
Organism: Orbilia blumenaviensis; assembly: GCA_036872755.1. Classification (NCBI taxonomy): domain Eukaryota; kingdom Fungi; phylum Ascomycota; class Orbiliomycetes; order Orbiliales; family Orbiliaceae; genus Orbilia; species Orbilia blumenaviensis. Next base: position 432,320 of record JAVHNS010000006.1, on the reverse strand, counting down.
CCGCTGGTAGCGGTGCTCACTGGTTTCTTCCAATCCCCAGCGCTCAAGCCACCTCCCAATCCTTTTTCAACTGACGGCCTTCCCGATCTATTCATCACAACTGGAAGCCCAGAGCCATCGCTTGTGATATACATATCCATTGGTGAACTCCGGATGGCGGGTTTCGCATTTGGGAACCCAGGGGTCTCTACGACTACAACATCCTCATCCTCAATCTCTTTTAGCTGTAGTAGTTTCATACCGTCGTTACCCCTGGGCGGCGGTAGTGTTGGATTCTGTACTGGATTTTGCTTGATGGTTGGTAACAGATTGCCGACATCGACACCTGGTATATTCTGATAACCCCTCATGGGCCTTGTCCTTGTCAAATCTGCAACACCAGGTAGGTTAACATTCGTGTTGGTTGAAGGTATACTCCCGCTTCTCCCATTTACAATTCCTGGTAGTAATATACTTTCTCGGTGCCTTTCCAGATCTTTCGAAGGCATTAAAGAAGGCGCCCTCGGTTCCGTTATGAAAGGCAAACTCCCTCTACTTCTCGAAGTCCCTAGTAACGGATTACTAGTAATAAGCGCCTGTGGTCGAGGCCGAAAGCTGTTACTACTTCGTTGATCCGCACCTAAGCTTCCCTGCGAATTATCAATCTCCTGGGGTCTTGGGTCGAAAATCGGAATCATAGGGAATCTGGAGTTATAGTCCTGAACCCAGATACTACTGCCCTTCCTGGCCGGACTTCCATTTGCATTCGAAATCGGGACGGCAAGTCTATTTCTATCAATTTTTCTATCCTCCCTAGGAAGTGAAACCCTGTTGACAAGGGTTCCTGGCGTAACCATGCCACCCCCACTACCCCCCACGGATACAATATTGATTTCATCCGGTGAATCTAAACCTTCTCTACTACTGTCGCCATCCGAGTTTTCGGTGGAGCCAAAAGCAGGCGTTCCCCTTCCCGTGCCCATGAAGTCTTTCAAGCCCTCAGCAAAAGAAGTAGTATCATTGTTGTCTTCATCGGTAAGTAGATCCTCTACAGCAGTAATGGAACTAATGGTACGTTCTGCATTCGACGCTTGAGAGGTCTTTCGGGTGATAGGAACGTCATAATTTTTCATTTTTGGATTTGGGTTGCTGCTTTCATCACCGATATTTGATGGCGAAGTGATAGGTCCTTTAGGAGGTGCGATGTCAACTTCTGGCGTTATTACTACCGGGACCGATGGGGTGATAGAGTTGTGATAAAGAGTAAAGAGACGTTTTTCTCCTTGGCCCGTGTTAGCTTATCCGAAAACGATAGGTGCAGTTAGTTTCGGTGATATATGCGTACCTAGATCGGTAAGGCTACTGACATCTCTCTCCTTCGCCATATCCCATCTAAAGCAAATATTCTCGTCTGCTACTCTCTCGACATGGATATAAACCTCCTGACATGAAGAATAAAACAACGAAAAGAGGTTGTCTTTTCGGGTTAGGGCTGGGACTCCGGCTCGGAATAGATGATATATTCCCGCGTTTGCAGTAGTAGGTTCGCAAACAGCTGCCAACAAGTCAAGATGCCCAGGTCAGGGAATCGATACTATAAATGATAGAAACCAAAAAGAGACTACTTACTGAAGTATGCCTGCCCCTTCTTGATGCTCGGGTCTAATGTCCCGGTAACCCAAGATCCGCTCATCGGGGGCGTCAGATTTGGCTTGAGATTTGGTGATCCCGCAGATGGGTCAGCAGGGTCATGTAGGAACCGTATGCTACCAATTTAAATTAATATCATCATATAATCGCCTTGTAACGGGGTCTTTATACCTTTCAGCGCTCCCCATACCATTCAAATCAATCGCTGTTTCATCTCTCTTAAACCCTTCCAAACTCCTACTCCCATCTGGCACTTCCACCAGCTCCACTCGGCCTTCTTTCGCTGTTCCCTCGTCAGAATTCAAATAACCCCATACGAATGACCTCGTCTTCCCATTCAAACTCCTTAACATCGGGGTTTTCACATCTTCCAACGCGACTTTCGCACGGGTAAAGAATGAGAATGCGGAAGTTGATGTCGAGGATGCTAGTAAAGATGAAGTTTGAGGGAGACGCCAGTCTGCCAGCCAGATACTCGTAGGGCTATAAATTGCCGTTGGCTTTGTAGGACACGTTACTTGAATATTTTGGCGTATCATAAGGGGGTGCGAAGGAGCGGATGGGGCGATCACTAGTCCATTATTTGCACCAATTAGCCCGCGCATGCGCACAGCTGTCTTACTAGAAGTTAAATTTGAAAAGAGATACCCAAAAAATTGTTAGTAGCCTTGAACGGGCCGCTTGGGTTGTTAACGGATACTATTCGGAGAAGAAAGTAACCGCGGTGCCGCTGGCACAGACATGTCCGAAGCAATAAACCCCAGACGAGGAGCCATGGCCAATTCGTCAGAGACATCGTATGTATTTTCACTAGTTTCGAGGTTGGCGGCCACATGCACATGGTAAATTCATTTGCCACAAGGCACCTCGTGGCCATGGTATTCTCATAGAGTAAATACAGCGAATATTAAATAATGCTCAATGAAGCTCAAAATGTATTAACTGGTGTTCCCCAACGAGACCAGTGTTTCCTTAGCGAGCCCGGCTCCCAGCCTCGGAGACTTTTGTGTTGACTTTGCCCAGCCGCCAGGATGTCTATTACGCCGCATGTTGGCAAAGCCACTGGCTAGCAGTGCACCGCCGCAGATGGGCTGCCCTTCGGGCCAGTGATTTCTAGATTCTTTGGTCCATTACGCATACTTCCACTGCTTTCCCGAAGATATATCGATATCATAACACCATGCATACATCAAGAGCTATAAAGTAATGTACATAAGATACGACAGGATGCCAACGAGACTAACAGGGTGGGTTACTTTTGTGTACTATTGGGCATTTATGCTATCTACCACGCGGTCGTCATATCGCGTCACCAGCATATCTCTCATTCCATAACGTCAATAACCAGCACAAGAAATGAAGATGCGAAAAACATAGTATCTTGCCGATCTAGAACCCCGATCGTGATTACTATTGCATCGCAATCGCTGCCACCGAATGCTCGAATTCGGCCGCTCCTGGTGTCGTGACCGTTCCTACTCTATGGAATTGCTGTGTTTTACAAGACCCCTTGTACACCCACGACAACCCTCATTTACTCTTTTCCTCGTCTCTAACCAGCTGCCTCTCATGCTGTCCAGCCAGTCCACCCCAAGGTGGCACAAGGTGATAAACGATTCCATGAAATATACTAGCAGCGATAGTAGCGACCCAATGAATCCAATGCCACGAAGGGAATCTACTGCCCACAAAGGCCCCAAAGCATCTCGAAGGATTCATAGAGGCGCCGCCATACCCTGGCCGCGTAAACGCCATACTAAAAGCAACAGTGCCAACCGCAAGTCCGACGAAAATGGGACCTAACGAGGGGCCGAATATTTGCCGTTGCCGTGGGTCTAAACCGACACCAAAGGCGATGAAGATGACAACCAAACAGCTCGAGAATTCATTGGCGAAAGCCGAGGATATTGATATTTCGGCAGGATTAAGCCAGCAACCTCCAACTTTAAAGTCTCGGCTATCGTATGACGCCCTCAGGAGAAGACCGGCTAGAGTCGCGCCCACAACCTGAAAAGACACATAGAGTATCGCGCGCGGTAGGCTTGTCAAGCGTGCAAAAAAGGTTGCGATAGTGATAAGTGGATTCAAGTGGCCTCCGGTAACCGCTCCAAAACAGAAGATATACATAGCAATGAAAATTGCTGAAGTAACTCCGCCGACTAGAGGACCAAGGAAAGCAGCCGTTGAAAAGATTCCAGATGCTGACATCGGATCTAGAGGAGGAGGGAAGGCGCCGGGAGATAATGCAGACCAACCAGTTGCATACACCAAGAGCATCGTACCTATACCCGCCTTGTTAATAAAACAACATACAAATTGAAAACCCATTGGGAAAGGAACCTACCGACGCCTTCCATCATCGCTGCCTTCCAAAGTACCAGCTGTTGAAATCCACGTAAATCCAACGCTTGTTTGACGGTCATATGTGTTGCGGCATCGGGAATATCTTCCAAGACCGCAGCATTCTCGGGATCAGTTCTATCGAGAACAAATTCCTGGTTTCCACCCAAACGAGCTGCGAAAGCTTCGAAAGGTGGCATCACCCCCCTCAATGGCTCTGGTGTTGACTTTGAGCGACGAACAGTCCGATGTGTCGCGGTTTCTGCCCATCCGCTGGCAGTAGTAGCCTCGTCACGCTTCGAAATCTCCTCAGTTGACATCTTGATCTTCGCCCAGACTTAAAAGCTACACGCCTACGAACTGCAATGAGCCTAACCAACTGACCAAGGGATGAATAAAAGGTATTGCGAAACGACAAAGTTTTCAAGAAGCCACAATTAATGCTCCTTTTGAATCGGAGAGTGCCGGGTCCTGAGATCTTGATCACTACACATATTATTAATAACTACCAACTACTCTGTAGCAGCAAGGGAAATGTTGACTAATCATCATTAGTGTCGCTGTTTTGGGGAAGCTGTTTCGCAGGTCGCTAGCCGAAGCAATTGGGCTTGTTTACAGCTGTGGCTGCGATTTGGGGTATCCATCCATGCAAATACTCCACCAGCAACACAAGCATCTACAAGCTCCCGTGAAGTCTAATTCTTTTCAACCTAATCTTAACCCAACGAGACCAATCTTAACTTACTTTTTGTATATTCCCAAATGCAAAAATGCAGATACCGATATTCCTCCAACGATGGGATCTGGTCCGGAACCCATGCCCTGATAATGCAATGGAGAACATTTATGTATAGGTGCCTATGCCAAATTATTATTTAATCACATTATAGTTAATGCGGACTCCCGTATTTACGTGTAAGGACAACGAAAATATGTAGTCCGATCCCAGTGGCTATTATCAGTGCTTGAAATTACTGTCCGTAAGTGCTATATAACTAATCGTCTTCGCGCACTCTCTCGACTACTTACTCTTAGTCTTATTTCGGGCCTATTTCATACGAGTGATTACTCCAGCGCGAGCACTTGCTATAGTCAAGCCAAGATCAACGAAGAGTCAATTGGCCTAGAACATGTTGAAACTGTCAGAATCCTTTACGACCATAGAAATATTTATAAACAACTTGGCGAACATGAAGAAATGGGCAATATATCGGCACGAATTGCTCAAGGGAAGGCTGATACACAAGTTCTGGCCAAGTTAAGAGGATTCTAACGTTAATGGTCGCAAAGATTGTCGAATTTTAAGCTGTCGCTGCAACCCGATTAGACAAAGCCAGCTTCTGCAGGTTTGCTTTAATTAATTGGCCATCCACATATTATAAATTTACAGTTCAAATTGTAGACAGGCTAACAACCATCATCAAGATAAGGTATGTGTTGACATGGAAATACAATTTTGTCAAAAAACCACACATTGTGACGCCTGGTTCACGAGAAGAATAAACTTATTTCCGACACAATAATATAAGTATATAAAAATATTTTTGGTAACGTAAAGAATTAATAGACTCAGCTCGAATTACAGGTAGGCGTATTGCCATCGTAATCGTCGTAGATATATTGTATGTATGGAGTTATCTCGTCAAATAGAAAGATTTGAAGAGTTTCCGTAGGCTATATAGGAGATCTCCGAAGCTTAACGCGTAGCTTTTTATATTTCAGATCTTGTAATGGTCCAGACACTAGCTATAGACGGATATGCATATGGGTTCGCCATCAGCATGTCGTCGTACGAGATAATGCCCTGGCACGGTTGTACTTAGCTACCTAGTTACCTAGTTACCTACGGTACTTATAATAGAAATCTAGATCTAGAGAGGGGGCTTCGAAGGAGTAGTCCATCTGTTAAACAAAATTCCCTGCGGTATCCAGGTATTTATGCATTTATGACCATTTACATAAGCATAGTCGTAACAGCTAGCCGGCGATCCGAATACGACGACTAATTATAACTTAAAAAGGTTTCAGAGATTACCGAGGTAAAATTGTAAATTGTCGGTCAGCTGATCTGTAAATTTGACAAACCTCTAAATCAGACGAATATGCACTTAAGTTAAGTAATCTGAAGGTTGATGCCCCATGCCTTCGCTTCGTCTGTGAAGAAACGCACGCGAACCAGCACCATGGTATACGGTAATTATATATAGCTAACGAACAAATTTCCGGGAGCTTTGGACCCCTTCACCTCACTGGCATGTTGTCACAGCCAGAAATTTGCCACAAATAAAATAAAATAAAACAAAAAAAAAAACAAAGCAAAATAAAATGAAATAAAATTTAAAAAATAATAAATAAAATAAGGTAAAAGGATGGTTCGCAGTGCTACCATACCCAGAGCGCTGGCCAAACTTTTCGTGTCCCGAAACGGTGTGGTCTGGAAACCCTTCACGAGCATGTGCGGGGGCGAGGCAAGTCACACGAACAGCGAAAACATCGCCAAGTATTAGGCTGCCCTCCTTGTTTTATTCGTCTTCGATGATGCGATATACGAGAATATATAAACATCGAGATCTCATGCCATGATAACGATATCTGCCGTGACTCTGCTCGTTTCTCCGCCATCCCAATGCAATGGGAATGTGTAACATTGTTGTCCATGTCCCCATATCCACCACAAATACTACACGCCACGTTTTTCTCTTCCCCTTCTGACTCTTTCCTTTCAAGACCACCAAAAAAATACCCTCGAATCACGAAAGTTCACGAAGACGTCAATCGGAAATCTGCAACATGGGACCCGCAGTTCTGGGCAGCATGCATGACAAGGACTGATCACGGCTGCCGCAACGGGCTAAAGCGTGACAGGACGCCATCGGACCCCTGCAATCGCATCATCCGCCTTCCGTCGCCTATGCTGCTTTCCTTGCTGTTCATCCCACGTTTCGAGCGGACTCCACCTGCCCAACAGAGACGATGATATAAAAGGCCACCCGCATTAATATACAACCAACCAACCGGCATCCACCCCATTGCTCGTATAAAAGCCAGTAGTAAACCTGTTCGCCAAGGAATTATAAGAATCCTGTCATGATATAACGTTGGAGGCGAAGGGCGAATTTGTATTTGGGAACGGAAAGCGAAAAAAAAAAAGTTCTTGTTCGCTTCCTATTTTGGAAGACCTCCTCCCGTTCTAACAGGTGCTTTAACAGGTCCCTGGCCCGAGAATAAGCTTGAAATTTTTCTTGGACCGAGTCCCAACTGCGAGAGAGAGTAGAGAAGCTGTGAAAATTCTGTAAATGTCTTGTGTCACGCAATGGTGCCTAGTATGGCGAGCTGACTTATGGACTTTTGACAGACGGCTTCAGCGCATACAGAGAGGCAGTCCCCATCCCATCATAGGTAATCACTGGGGTGTAGGCATATGTCAACCAGGGTAGAGCACTTGGTGATACCGTATCGATCGAACAGGAAGGATTGAACATACAAACATTCAGTCGATAAAATGGCCAACCGGAGCTCAAAAGAAGCTCTTCTCCCTCGTTCATCCTTTGCTTCCATTCCATCCTACGGAACCACTACCCCCTCATCCTCTTCTGCTTCCGTTGCTTCGAACAATATGGCGAAGGACCACTCTCCGCCCAGCAGTGATGGTGCTGGAGCAGCCTCTGACAAAAAAATCGACGAAAGAGTTGGCGCTGAAGGACTAGACTTGCCTGTTTATGACAATGAGATTCGAACAGAAGAGCAAACCTATGCGTTCGACGACTCGCGCAAGATTGGGATTACTGGCGCCGGCTTCTTGATCTTGAATAAGATGATTGGGACAGGCAGTAAGTCTACACATTCCACGTTGAGAACTCTGTTACTTAATCCCACAACACTCAACACATTACTCCCAACCCCTCTCATAACCCCTACCGAGACTACGGTCTATGAGGATGCCGATATTGTCGCCAACACTTGTAGATGCGTGTAGGCTCAATGGAAGTTGCCAGTAATTGTGCTAACATATAATGGATGTATAATAGTATTTTCAACTCCCTCCGGCATCTTCGCCGCAACCGGCTCTGTCGGGGTGTCCCTCATGCTGTGGGTCATCGGGGGTCTCCTCACCTTCTGCGGTCTCTCCGTATTCCTCGAATTCGGTCTCGCTATCCCTCGGTCGGGCGGTGAGAAGAACTACCTAGAACGGGTCTATAAACACCCGAAATACCTCGCTACTTCAGTTTTCTTGTCGCAGATGGTCCTCCTCGGATTCTCCTCCGGCAACTCTCTCGCATTCGGAAGATACGTCCTCTTTGCTAGTGGTCGTGACATCGCAGATGGATGGCAAGCCCGTGGTATTGCCATAGCATGTATCACCTTCGCCGTTCTACTCCACGGTTTGCTACCTAAATGGGGTATCCGGCTCTTCAACGTCCTCGGGGTGTTCAAGGTCTTCATCCTCCTGTTCATCGTATGCTCCGGATTTGCCGCTCTTGCCGGCCACCGTCGTGTACCAGACCCTCACAACTTTGACAACGCCTTCCGCTTGGAGGAGGGTGATGGGTATGGTGGTGGCGGAGCTTATGCCTATGCTACAGCATTGCTCAGGATCATCTATTCTTACAAGGGCTGGGAAAACGCCAACTACGTCCTCGGAGAAGTCAAGAATCCAAGAAAGACGCTCAGTATCGCCGCCCCTGTCGCCGTCGGTGGCACCACAATTCTCTACGTTCTCGCCAACGTCGCTTACTTCGCCGCCATCCCCAAGTCCGAGCTCGCCAAATCCGAAGTCATCGTTGCCGGTATCTTCTTTAGGAACGTATTCGGAGATAGTGCTGGCGCACGAGCGCTACCCGTCTTTGTGGCACTTAGTAACTTGGGAAATGTGCTGGCTGTCAGTTTTGCACATGCACGTGTTAACCAAGAGTTAGCGAAGGAGGGATTACTGCCGTACAGCAAGTTCTGGGCTAGCAACTGGCCTTATAACGCTCCGTTGGCAAGTTTGTTCCTCCACTGGATTGTGACGGTTATTGTGCTTGTTGCACCGCCAGCTGGACCCGCTTATAACTTCATCGTTGATCTGTACGTTTTACTCGCTTCTTTGCTTTTCTTCTATATACTTTCTACAGCGGCTAACAAATATTCAAATAGGTACACATATCCTGGCGCCTGGATCAATGGTTTCGTCGTCGCCGGTCTTATTTACATTCAATTCACCAAGTCTGAAAACTGGACGTCGCCATGGCACACCTACTTGCCCATCAGTATACTATACCTCCTTGCCAATATATTCTTGGCGCTAGTTCCGTTTATCCCACCAGAAGGCGGATCCAATCAAGATGGATATCCATACTACGTATTCCCAATCGTGGGTGTGGGTGTTCTGATCTTGGGAGGTGTTTATTGGGCTCTATGGACAAAGGTCTGGCCGAAGATTGGGGGTTATAGGATCGTGGCGGACCGTCACATCCTGGAGAACGGTGAAGAGGTGGTTAGATATCGGAAGGTCAAAGTCGGCCATTCCGAGTAGGCTCTATGTTAGCGCGATCCCTTGTTGAATTCTGCTTAGCGGGTGTTTTATTCATCTTATGCCCTAGATAATTTGGTAATTATTTCTTAGATCTCTATGAGAGACATTAGTAACCTTGGTCTGGTACTTTGGCCATAGCTATACCAAGCAATTAATTTATCTACACTATGATATTACTACAATGAATGCCTATTAATGTATATTGACCTTTCATGAACCTCAAATCCTAGAATAAGTATAGAAACCGCATCTCTTTATGGAGACTGGTTTAGGAGATCAATTTAGGCTGTGTTTTAGCGATAAGCTCGTGCTATGGACGAAGTAGCAATTCAATGTCATAGTTCCAACGAGACCAATGCCATGGAGGTCTTGAGGGGTATTCTGTTAACATCTTCACAGGGCGAGCCTCGGAGTGTGCCAAGAAGCTTGTTCCCAAATAGGAAAGTTCCTGAAGAGAAAATGCAACGGTATGTCAACGCACTAGGTCTCCAATTACATTACAACGAAACAATCATTTAGAAGCTCAGTTAAGCCACGAGACTGCTACAAGCTACTGGTAGGAGGGCCGAGTCTTGCTCCGTAAATATTTTGGCAATAAACTGCGAACTGTAGCCTTTTATTTCTTTCTTCCTTTCATTCATTCATTTTTAACCGACAGGGATCAACCTTTGGAAGAATTCTGACCTCACCACAAAGGAATTCCCACAAACCACACCATTTCATCCTCCTTTGGCCTTACCCTTCCTCGATCTTAGCCATTAACACCGTAATCAACCCGAGCTTTATCGATAAATCAACGATTCATCATTAACAATGGCCGCGGCCGAGCTCCGCGTACGCGTTCTCGAGGTCACCGACGAATGGGGGAACTCCATCCTCCCCGTTGACAAACATGGTTTCGCGCAGGTCATGTGTAACGAATATCTTTGCAACATGATTTTAGACTATCTTGATCATCCTCCTACTCTCTGGAGCTTGGTTAACGTCAACCGCCGCGTCCGTCACAGCCTTCTCACAGACCACTTCCACCGATATAGGCGCGTCGTTGTCATGCGACCGTTTATGCCCTCGCACTGGCCTACGCCCCATCCCACCAATTGGACCCTTCGTGATGAGAAGCACAAGCGTCGGATGATTGAAAGTGGACGCTGGCCCAAAAACACGAAATATTTTGACCGGTTCACCGACTTCAATCTCGAGGAGCTAATTATCAATAAGCTCCTCCGTATTCCATTTTGGGTGGCCCCAACTATGGATACCGGTTATTTCAAAAAAATGGATGACCTGGGGATTTATATCACCTCTCTGACATTGGATGGCACCGCTGTCACTGGTCGTGGCCTCTTCGGTGCCGTAGCCCAGCCTATGTGTAACGATGTCTATCGTACTTCACCAGGGCTGGTTAGCTATGTTGCCTCTCACCTCGAATACCTTTCGATCAAGAATTGCCCGAATATCCAACACTCTGATATAGCGATATACCTCCTACTCCCACCATCCGACCACAATCAGCTATCGAAGCTACGGTCCATCCGTTGCTTCAACTGTGGTGAAGCCCCTACTTATGGACCCTTCCAAAACCTCCCGGGCTACGGTTCCAAAAACTTAGTTGTCCAGAAATCAGACAATATTCTCAACATCCAAATCCTTAGCTTGCTATTCCCCTATATTATTCCGGTCCGCCATCACAGACAGGTTTCCTTACCGCTATGTCTCCCCATCACTGATCCAGCAGGCCTGATCAGAGAGGACGCCTACACTCGTTTCGACAACCTCTACAAAGCAGGCTGGTTCAATTCCGAAATCTTAACACGCTTCCCACCCCCTGTCACCCTACCACTCCCACTTCATTCCGCGCCAAACAACATTTCCTCGAAACTTAAAAATCCGTTACCAGTCTCTGTCGACGTACCCGGCCCTTATGGGGGATTCATCTCATCAATGAACGAATCTCTAATGCTCAAATCAATCTGCTTCTTCAGAAACATAAAAAGCGATTGGGTTCTCTGCTGCATGGGCCGTTACTGCGTCACATTCACTCAAAATTCATTCGCACCAGTGGCGAAAATCAATAGTCGTACCGGCCGAACTGTTCAAGTCGGAAATATCTACGGGGCCATAATTGGCGGTAAACTGCGTCGAAAGGACTACTTCAATGTGGTTGATGGAATTAAACCCCGTGTCCCCGTTGCGTTGTCAGGCCTGATCCCAGAAACACATGGCACCAACCTTAACGTGAATCATAATGGGTTCCCGGCGAGGACTTCATTCCAACCGACAGAAGAGCATTTTACTCATGCACCAAATAATCCCCCAAAACAGGGCCATCCAGATGCAGTTAAAAGGTTCAGGCCGAGGTTTTTGAGCCTGGCAGGGATGGTTCCCGGCCCAGATTACGAAGATCCAAAGGGCGAAGGGGATAAGACCTACACCATGACCGGTTTATCTGGTGAAGGGTTACATTCACATTCATGTGCAGGGACTGGTCATCGGCGGGAGAAGGGAGGCAAAGAGTGTGTTAACTGCGGATTATGGGAGTATGAGAACTACGTCTGGACATACGAAGAAGAAGACAACGCAGACGTGGAGATGGAGGATGAACTAGCCGACCAGCGAGAAGAGAGACCTAGGAAGATGAAGAAAGTCAGGGTAAAAGATCCTGGGAGGAGGGTTATTGGAGAGTTGTGTGAAGTCTGCGTACCATTTTTTACTTGTGGAGATTGTGGAGAGTAAGTACCCTTCTCTCCACCCTATCTAACCTCCATTCGACGGGTAATAACTTACAACGGAAATCTAGTTTCTATTGTCCCTCCTGCCTTGTGCCCCCCCGTGCAGGCGATCGTCCAAACCCCTGGGCTACCCGAGCGCCGAGCCCAAACTTGATGCGCCATCCGTGCACAATCCATGGTGGTACCTGTGAAGTTTGCTTCCTTGCTTACCGCCCTGAATGCCAAAAATGTCGCAAATACGTCTGCATAGAATGCGTTAATGAAACTCTCGAAGACTCGTACTGGAAACGCTGTACTGTCTGCACCCAGTTTGTCTGTAAAGACTGTGCTACTGTTACAAAGCCTAACCAGGCGCCAGAGATCCTGATCTGCAAAGAAAACTTTGGGGAGTATGGTCTAGGGCATGAATTCTGCTTGAATTGTCTAGGTGGCATCTGTAGATATTGCGAAGAGGCTTGGTGTAGTACTTGTTTTAAGGACAAGCGTTAGTCTCCCGCATCCTTACTTTTGAACCGCTAGATACCAGATCACAAGACCAATATCTAATCATATGCCCATAAAATAGGAGATAGATTCATGAAAGAGCACGGCGTTACGATGACCAAAGACAAATTCTCCTGCTTCACCTGCCAAACGTGCTTCGAGCACCAACTAGCTTGGGCCAAAACCGAGTTGGAGCGAGTGGAAGTATGGAAGTTTGTCGGCGTTAACATTCTCTATCGAGAGATGAAGCAATTAAAGGAGAGAGAACTCGAATACGCTATTGACGCTGACTTCCAGAAAGAGACAAGAGAGAGCCCATGGGGCAAGTGGTCTGCACCTATCGAGCCATCGCGCCCCGGCTTCGCAAACAAGGCAGCGCGACCGGTTACCCCAGAAGTGAATCCAAATGAAAATGAATCAGACGATTCAGATAAGAGATCTTGTTCATCCTCGTCTGGGTACTCATCGTCTTCCACAACACTAGGAAAGTCCGGCGAAAATCACAGAATTATCAAGACAATGGATAATCTCTACGCCCAGCTTGGCAACTTATTGGGTCGTGGTAAATTGACGCCCAACGGCACAGCAGAACTGATGAAATGCATCCGCATGGCTAGAAAGTATATACTCGCGAGAAAGCTAGCCGAGCAGAGCTATAGGCTTAAAAGAGAGCAGGGTAAACAGCCACGCAAACATCTCAAGGTCCCGGATGATCCAGAGCTCAAGGACCCCGTCCTCAAGGAGCGTGAAGAAAAATTCGAAACAAAGATAAGAGAGCGCTTTATTGCAAAAGACATGTTGGCAGAAACCCCATTGAGAAATTGCACTCGCGAGATTAGCTTTGCAGAGGGGAAGGAGGGGTTTCAATGGGTGCCGACAGAAAGCGAAAAAGCCTACTGGGAGAACAGGATGAACGATATCACAAGTGAGTATTTTTTGACAGATGCGGAACTAGCGAGGATTGATTTTGCATATGAAGTTGAGGGGCAGGAACTGGGGGCAGAAGGTGAGAAAGAGAGAAGAAGACATTGGGAAAAAACTGGCCGCGGGAAACCAGACTGGAGAGATAGATATTTACCACCGGGCTGGGATGGCGAGAAGGGTAAGGGGGTCAAAAGACAGGCAGAAGATAGCAGTAGTGACGAGGAAGAAGTCGTCCTCGCACCAAGAAGGAAAGGCAGGAATGGGAAAGAAATGAAGAAGAGTTTGAAAAAGTTGAGGTCGGCCATGAGAAAACTGGATCTTGATATGAAGAACGACGGAAAATTGGGGGCACTGGGGCCTGGGGCGGTACTTCCAGAGGAGCCGAAACGGGAAGTCAGGGGAGTAGGAAGGCTGTGGGCTCTCAGAGAAGCCAAGCGTAAGGAGGCAGAGGCGAAGAAAAAAGCGCAGGAGTGTACAGGCGGCCCTACAATAGGGGAGGGGAAGCCACAAACACGGAAGAGCCGCGCCAAGGAAAAGCGGGGGAGGGGTGAACGGAGTGTTAGTACTAAGAAAGGGGATAGTTTAGTGAGGGCAACGGGGGATTCAACGCGCAATATGACCACGGGTACGGATGTAACAGGGTCGGTACCCCGGACGCGAGGGAGTATAGTGAGGTTCGGAGAGGCGACCGGGCAAGGCCCACCTGGTGCCGTAAGACCTTCTCCAGCCGCGCTGAATCAGCGGGAGAGAGAGATTTATCAGGCAGAGTGATAGGAGTTTGAGGAGGTGGGTTGGGTTGAATATTCTTAGGAGGCGTTAGCCGCACAGACTATACATACTGTGCGTAAATCATGCTCGAAGTCTAGTCTTGCAGTATACGACGCTTCGGTACCGAAACCCCTAAACGAACCCTCTACCGAAGCCAGCTGCAGATTGAAAGTAGCACACACTAAAATAAATCCACAGGATGCAGATGCGTGCTGAGTAGTTCCTGGTTGTTCAATATTTCACATCCGATTATAGGTTATACCGATTAGTCAAGCATTATATAGCCGGCTGCTAGCCGCAGGTGTTTAGGCATCAGTTATCTGTCTACACCCAGGTACTCAAGTGTATATTTTATATCTAATACTATGAACCCAAAATATCTTTAAAGCTAGTCGAGGTATCCTGCAGCCCGCCTTCGCCTCAGATCTATATAATTATCCAGAATATCGCTATAGTGGGTATCGGCTTCTGGTCCAAGCTCAGGATCAGGTTCAGGTTCAGGTGTGGGTGTGGGTTCGGCTTCAGATTCGAGATCTCGTTCAGCATTAGATAGAGGGCTAAACCACGAAGCCCTCAAATCATCTTCAGACCATTCGTCAAGTGGAATCCCGTTGTAAAGCGCATTTGGACCACCTTCGACCCGAGGGTACGCTTGATCGTACATAAAACTCACGAGATACCGCATCGGCCCTCCAGCCGACAACCATGAGGCTAGAACACTGGAAACCGCTGCGGTAGCTACGTTTAAACAATATTAAGAATGACCAAAATTTAGTAAATAGTTTCTTCAAATCTTTTATACGCATATATACGCTGCATACAGATAGGAGTAAACACCAAAATAAGAGCGTTCTATAGAACATACCTCCAGAGGTTCCATTACTGAGACATGCATCAGGCTTAACCGTAACTTCATATGGGCGCCGACCCCACCGGCGCCTAACTTTGCATAGCGTATGCACATCTCGTGCTGGTGCCCAAACCTTTACCCAGCTGGAACTTTGGTACATATTCGCCCCTGTATAGGGATCATAACCTCCAACGACGACCATCCGGTTATTATAATATTGGAAGAAGGGTTCTTTGCCAAAAAGAGCTGGCCAGGTATTAATGGCTGTATTCTAGACATACACGTGTGTGTACATCAAATATAAAGATAGCTAGTCGTTAGCAAGAATTGTTAAGAATCCAGGGCTCTGAGAACTGCAAGATACAAATATAGTCATTCATGAGAACAATGGGCTTACCTCCTCATCCCCTGCTGCAACAGCAAGGACCACATTTGGAAGCTTCAGAAGCTGTGTAATAACAGTCCGCAAGACTCCAATGAAAGCCCCCTCAATCATAGAGTACGCCGGCAGATCCTCGTCCAGACGCGACAACTTACTCGCTCTATCTAACCTCTCGAAGACTTCCGGTGAAACTCCTAGCGAAAGGTTTATGACACATTTTGCATGAGGACCCTGGGCTTTTATGTGATCATATACCTTCAGCAAGGCGTCAATGAGAGGATCTGGCATCCCATCACCAAGTGCACCGCGGCCGTCTTCGGTCTCGACGACCACTATATTAGCGTCCCGCGCTGTTCCTGCAGCCTCCCCAGCAATCTGTCCTACTATCGCACCGCCGCGACTCTGAGGCCGGAGATTGTTCATACCGTCGATTATGTCAAAAGCCAAATCCGTCTTTGAGAATTTCCCGGCATATATAACATCCATGATTTTCGTATTTGCCAGATCCTAGTTATATATAGAATAATGACAAATTTTATTAGTCTTCTGATTAGCCATGGTACCATGTCTTTTTTGCCTCTGAAGATTGCGGGAAGGCCAATTTTGTATCAACCCGTATATATATGATCGGGTTCCTATAGGCCTAGTGCGATTTATCTCGTGAGTGTTTCATCTGATCGCCTTAGCTTCTAGAATCTCATCCCCTTTATTCATATATAGTCTCTTACTGGACTTCAATTGGTAGTGCTCGAAAATAATTGAGGCTATTAGATGGGGATCTTACCGGATAATCCAGGTCGAATGACCTATCTACAACATATATAATAACGCCCTCTCCAGCATCTTCGAAGTTCCAGAATTTTCCATTCTGATCTGTGATTTTAAGCCCAGGGGGTTGTGAAATAGTTAGTATGCTAGGCAATGCTCCTGCAGCAGGCTCACTCTGGACGTAGCTATTCCAGTACCATGACACCCCATCTCCAGTAACATTTCCTTGGATTAAATCACGTTTTTCATATTCACGGAGATGTTGATCCGTAGTTGACTTCGCATATTTTCCTGGTAATATCGGCATACGGCGTATACCACCTTCCTGTCTCCCTCCAATATACGAGCCCCCACCCCCCGGACTGGAATTTATCCTGCGTGTGGGACGTTCCGATCTATGTCGTAAAATTCCTGCCCGTGTTGTCATGGTTTGTTGTGCACGTTGCCCTATTGTCGGCCTCAACCAAAGTGGAACATATTCGTCGCTCTGGAAGGCATTTCGTAACGTGGACAGTTCTGGGTCCATATCCGCAAAAACACGATCATATAGAACCATCTAAAAATCCAAATACAAAGTGAACAAATCAATCAGATGAGTATTGATCATCTCTGGTAGAATGAGGTGAATCTTGCCTGTTTTCTATAGTTTTTGAATAACTTTGCCATCGCATCTCTGCCTTTCTGACCCGCTACCACTGAGATGTGAAAACCATGGACCCCCAAATGTTTGCTTTCGGACAAGTACATGTTCAGCTTACGGGGTGGTGCTGCAACCTTTTGTGCCTCTGCTATAAACTTCTTCATATATCGACTCTTCCGCGATCTCTGCTCTTGGAAAGGCATGAAATAATAAACTTCCAGAACATTGTCTGTAGTACCTACCTTTGGATAATAACCCTGTGGTAGTTTACCTCGAATTTTATATTTCAAGTATTTCAGAATATTCGCATTTGCGAAAGGTGCAAAAATACATATATTGATATGGATCAGAATAAAGAACCATAATAAACTAGTCGTAGTACTCTTCATCGTATATATATATCAAGGTAGGTTAAACATCGAATTAGGTAATGTGTAAACAGTTTCGGTCCATAAAGAGCGACACCGGTCGCGCCAGCCTTGGTACTGAGTCAAAAGTTGTGAATATTCTTGTTTCAAGAGTTGAATACGAGAGGCAGCCATATTAAGAGCTTTCGAAAAGCTGTGTACTAGAGGAACCACTTTCAATCAACTAGTATTTATAATCGCAGCTAGGAGAAGGGCAACTGTAAAAGCGTAGCGAAGATCTTAACACGCCGTGCTATAATACAAGTCTGTGCCTCCAACTTGCCAATGACGATTGATTTCAAGTATATTTATGCATCATAGTATCGTGTGGCATCGATAACCCTTTCAGCCCCAACGGTTTACACTTGGCTCAGTAACAACTATACTTTGCCGGGCCTACAACACCAAGGAGTCTGGGCTGACCCTGGCATCCAATGTTGGGTCACAAAACTTCTTAAGGCCCCCCCTAATGATCATATTGGGAAAAAGGCTAGTTTTCAGTTTCCTAGTGTTTTAAGATGCCCCTGAGTGAGTCAAACTAGGGTCATTGAGATAGAGCCAAGCCTTAGTTTATGTATCTATATACAGTATTTCAAATTATTTACAATCCTCAAACGGAGCCGCAGACGTCTGTTTTCTACCAGGTTGAGTTTGAGCGCTCTGGAGTCATCTTGATCTATGTACGTATGCATGTCTCTTCTGGCCGCGTTCGGATCATTTTCAGGTAATTATAATTTCAATTCATGAATATAGGCAAGCTTGCAACTCTCAGTTGATACTTCAGACCTCTCTTAGCTATATATACGTGCTCACTACCATCCCATATAATATATACTTGGCACCGAAGCATCATTTACTACGAGAGTGATACCTGGCGTGTGTATGGATTGATGAAATTTAACGCATGGGAGTTGGCTTCGCTCTTGTATGCATCTAATTATTTCCATATACTCGCGCTAAATCGTATCGAGTGATCTTGCGTAGATAAGTTCAGTACGCTAACACACCTTTGCGGCCACGCCCAATTTCGTAGCGTCGCAGAGCTGACTCTCTCGGTGTCGCCTCTTGACCCAATGTCGATGCTTCGCTTCAACGCCCAAGTGCGTAAGATATTTTTATATTTTTTCAGCGGCCGGAGACCGAGAATGCTGGAAGGAGTACGAATCTGGAGGAAGGGGTGGCGAGTCGCCGTTTTTGTACCATGCAGGTTTCTCTGCTTCCGGCCACTTTTCAATGGGGACTCCATTGTAGAGAGCCCTCACGCCATTCTCAACCCGGGGATATGCATTACCATACATGTGCTCAATTACCTCGTCAATTTTTATACCCGCAGACAGCCAGCTGGCTAGCATGCCTGACACCATCGCAGCAGCTAGAAACGCGCAAAGAAAAAATGCCAAGTTAGCCAACTGAAGCGGTTCAGAGATACTAATATGTTGTCGGTCAAGCTGAATTAATGTGGTAAAATGGCAATGTAACAGAGTTAAATGTACGGATATAGCCACCGGGGCTACATGCTTGCGAGAGGTATACAAACCTGGAGACGTCCCATCAACATGACATAATCCCTTTTCTCTTTGATAATGCTCCGGCCCCGCACGTTTTGCGGGGCATGGGACATTAACCGCCTTGCCCGGTGCCCAAACGTGCACAAAATCCGAGGATTGCAAAAAGTTCTTTCCTGTGCGGTGATCATAAGCTCCAACAACTACCATCTTCTTGTCAAAAAATTTGTCGTCTGCTAAGAGAGCAGGATATTGCTTGATCGGATGATGCTGTATATGTAAAGTTTATATAGTAAGTAGGGTTCGAACGAAAGTAATTTACCTTGAAATCGAAGTACTTCCAATGTTGTCTAGCCTCCTGAACGTGACATTTCCAGAACCATACAATCTGGAGATCCGCGAGTCTCAGGATGGGTATATGTATATAACTTACCGGATCTAAATTGCCTGCGGAAACTGCCCAAATCAAGTTGGGAAGTTGAGCCAGGCCTTCCAAAATTTCTTCAAGAATGTTTGCAAATGCCTCTTCGATAAGCCTCGCACCATCTTCTCCCCAGAATCCATTCGCCTCATGTAAATGCTCAAACCAGTCCTTTGTCCATCCGAGAGACATATTTAGGATGCAATTTGTCGTAGGTCTCTGGGATTTAACGTGATCATACACCTTAAGTAGCCCGTCAAAAAGGGCCGGTATTATCCCATGTCCAAAATAACCACGGCCGTCATTATATTTCACTAGTACGATGTTTGCTTCTGGTGCAAGCCCGATGGTTTTACCAGCGACATTTCCAAGCATTGCTGTACCGTGCCCTATCGCTTTTTCTGGGTGATATCTATCAATCAGCGCATCGGAGCCCATTTTATCACAGGGAAAACGCCCTGAGTATATTTCATCTTGTATCTTTACGTCCACCAGCTCCTAAATATATAATGTTACGCATGCTATATTAGTACTCTAACATGATCTACCTAAAGCTCGAAATCTTTAGGGGTCAGGGCCACCCCGCCGTGGCACTAAGAGGAACTGGAAACTGCTTACTGGGTGGTCCAACTCAAAGTCCCCCTCTATCATATACACGACTTGATCTTTTCCCGCATTCCTAAAATTCCATATCCTCTCCGGCATATCATTAAGGTTAACACCAGGGGGCTGAGAAATTGCCATCAACTCAACCAAAGTATCCGGGATCCTTCTGCTCTCCACTGGAGCTAATTCAAAGTTCGACATTCGCCTTTTATGACGCGTAGAGTTGGCATACCGTATCGGGTCTGCTTGATAGCTTGGAGATAAGGTCGCGGGCCTCCTTAATATGTAGTTTGATACCGGCCCTCGCTTATGCCGAAGTCCACTTGTCCCTGAGGGTATGGGTCTAAGACCCTTTTCTTGTAGCCAGTTTGGTGTTTCGCCTTTTCTAAAAGGTATATCGTCATTGGCACCTGATAAATAACCAAAGTCCGACCAAACCTTTTCAAATAGCCGAAACTATTCCCACAAATAAAAGGTCAGTCAAAATTGATCTCGTGTCGAAATCGCATTCAAGAAAACAAGGTAATGGAAATGACGATTTAGATTAAAGCGCATCACAGTACGGGCCATGATTTCCATACGAGTCAATCACGAACCAAACATTGCCTACCTTTGTTTGGAATTTTTGGTACAGTTTGTAGGCTTCATTCTCAGATCCCCATGGCATCTGGAAGTGAATTGCTATAGTCCCAAGGTACAAACTCTCTGACGTGTATACGCTTAGCCGTTTGGGTGGCAACGCTATTTTTTGCGCTTCAAACACGATGCTGCTTACGGTCGCTTCGTTGGTTCTATACTGCGGGTTTAAGATGAAATAATAGTCCTCTGCAAATTGTTCGACAGTTCCGATCTTCGAATTTACAGGCACCCGTAACTTCGCTTCGCCCCAGATTTTAGAAAGGTCCCACGCATTCACCTGAAGAGTATAGATGCATAAAATAATCCTGATGTAGGTTAGAAACAAAAAACCATTTATGATATCGATACTACTCATCGCAAGGGCCGTTTATATGCGTACACGCGTGCGTATTACGATACCAGTCTATGAGATAGCCCCATGAATCAACCTGAACCCAGATGCGTCTATACGGAACCTGAGTATTTTATAACAGGCTACTTGTTGAAATTCAATAATACAGAGCATAGATCGGGTTTCTTAATCGTAATCGTGCGTAGCGCCGATATTAACTAGCAGATAGTAAATAATATCAATTGATCGCATGTATAAAGCCAAATATATTGTACATCTGCACATTACAGGCCGATCCTTTGAGTTTTCAAAGTTGGATATATTGTCACCTTCAGCGCCACAGCTGAGCCGCACAACATCCTGAGAACACACGCTGTTATAACTTTATGTTTATAAATCTATGAGATATTTGCCACTTGTTATACCCTTGTATTAACATTAAAGAGCGAAATATAGAGTATTGCAGCTACGCCACTACGTTTCAATGTCTATCCCTGGCCTGGAAGCTTAGATTTCATAAGTGTTGGAACTGATACCATAATATGCAATCCATACTTCCCGCGCGCCCGCTAATTCAGCCTGAAACCATTCCATCCATACATAAATGCATCCCACCGGATGACTGTACTCCCGGAGAAAGGGTTCCTCGTAGCCTGAGTGGAGAACGAGGGTTAATTACTTCTAATAATTTCTTTACCAGGCTGTGAATACAAGCCCAACCCAGTTTGAGATATAATATATACCTGTTAAAATACTAGTATATTATCAGATTCTAGCAACATAGGAAATGGTTCCTCCCGATAAAAGATTGTATACCATCTACATTTAGCATTTATGTATCTAAATCCAGACTACGTACCCTGAAATTTTAGTCGAGGATCGCAGTTTTGCAGATAGCGATACACTACACCGCTCGCCTCACAGTTCCTCAGGATTTACCCCGAATAAATATATAGTATACGCATATGAAAATACGTAGATACGGCGGCATCGAAGCCCCTATCAAGTAAGTACCCAAATACTTTTACAGCTTTGATTAATATTACATGACTATCCGATCGATCTATGCCATGGGTATGAGGCTCGCAGTTCAGCAACTACAACAGAATCAGTCTAAAATTCTAAATCGAAGAAACAAAGGCTGTCATGACTGTATAAAAGTCTGGAGGCCTCTCCACAAGCCTGACAGAATTATAGCTCTCTTAGAGAGGCTCGCTGACTAAAGCCTTTCCACGAGTCCAAGCTAGGCCTTCGGGAATTTAGGCTCTCTCCTAAAGTACCTCTGGAACTCCTGTTCAATATATTGAAAGCCTATGCAGCGTAAATACATAATATACCATAGAAAATCCTACAGAGAGAAAGCTAATTACATTGCTGATTCGTGAGTGAACCCATCTTATCTTGCACACCGACTCTTCATAAACCTCATATGATCATGGGCCCACACCAAACCCGCTATTACGGATTAAAGCTTGACCATAAGACATAGGGACTAGGCCAACAGTCCTTTCCTTCGTAATACCATTCCATAATGCTTTGGGGCTACCTGCTTTCCTCGCGTACGCCCGCTTATAGATGTAATCGATAACCAGATCCCTCGGCATACCAGCGGACATCAAAGTGGCTATTACCCCAGCAACAGTTGCGGAAGCTAAATTATGCGTCAGGACCAGAGTAAGTACACAAACATAGCAAGATTAGGCAAAGGAAAATAACGGCACATTTAAGACGGTTATACCAATAGTTATGTAGTTAGGTATAAACTTTATGGGTTGGTTTCAGGTTGCAAATTTAGACTGGCTGGACTCACCAACGGATGTTCCGGCTTGCAGGCCACCAATGCCACTCAGGCATAGACCGCGCGCTGGAGGGAAGGCAGATCGGCGCTGAGGTATTCCTGTTGATACGCATGGGTATGTATAAACCGACGCAGCCGCCCAGATCTTCATAGTCCTCGGCCACGGACCGTAGTTCTCCCCAGTTAATTCTTTGTAACCTCCCACCAAAACCAACTTTTTACTAATAGCAGCCCTTGGACCTTCTACTGCAAAGACAGCGGGGATAACCTCTACTGGGGCATCTTCCTATTGAGTCGTAATATAAGATTAGCAATGCAAATTTCATCAAGATATTCTCAATGCGAGTCCATTCGCTACCGCGCTTGAATATAGACCCTAGGCTTCTTGCTTGGTGGCGAATATCTCTTACTAGTAACCGGGTCGTGAACAATAAAAGGTGTGAGGGCAACTGAATTGTATAGACTTACATCGTCGTCATTCCCAGGCGCCAGGGTCACGATGACGTTTGGGAGCTTTACGACCTCATCCAGCACAAATTTAAACAGCTTTTTATACATTCTCCACAAAGTATCAGACTTTTCGCCACCCAAACCGTTCGCTAATGACATGCCGTAGAAGAACCGGTCGTCGAAGCCGAATGCCATAGTAAGAACACAATTCCTGTCGGTGCCTCTAGATCGAATGTGGTCGTAAGTTTTTAACAATGAATCTAGATGCCGCATGGCAGCCTTTGACGCTTCGCCACGGCCACCATCGTTCTCCACAAATATAACTTCAGCCTCTTGTGCAACACCCGTAATCGCACCAGCTATTCTGGCAACCATATGCTGACCGTGCGCGGCTGCACGCTTGAGTCTGTGGTGTCTTGGATCGGTATCAACACTCCTTTCGTCCTTCGGAAAGCCTCCCGCATAAATCCAATCCCCAAATTTGACATTTTTAAGTTCCTATATAAGAAGATATGATATTATATGATATTAACACGTTAGAATAGCAGTCCATCATGCTTGTGTTCGTCGTGGCATTCATATGTATACTTGCAGGTGACTGGAAAAAGTCATCTGCGAGCCCGAATTTTGTAGATAGGTTAATAAATTACGTCTCTTACGTACCGGGTGAGTCGGATCGCAATCGCCGTCAAGAACATACACAAACTGTCCCTTCCCGGGATTTTTGTAATTCCAAAACACCTTTGACTGCCATATTGGCAAGGGTTCAATGGGTGTACCTGGTGGGTCGGATATACTGGTCAAATCGGAGAGACCATATTGTCCGTACGAAAACCCTTCTATCCGCGTGTGACTAGTATATATATCCCAATCCGTGCCATCTCCATCATCAACTCGTTTTTCGAGGAAGTTACGTTGGCCTGGGCCGGAAGGCCTGCCCTCATCATCCAATGATCTAGCCTCAATAGATTCCGCATCGGAGTCCTCCGGGTTTATGTCAGAGCCGATTGACCCACCATCAGAGTCCGGATCGTCGCGAGACTCCGACGAATCTGTACCAGAACTCGAGGGTATCGTCGGGACTCTCCCATCATCAGGCCTATGTAGCCAAAATGGTGGGTATGAATTGTACTCAAGCACCAGGTATAACGACAAATCTTTATCAATGTCCGAAAATTCTTTCCAATATGCTTTCAACTAAAATTGGCGAAAGTAAATACTATTAATAACAAATCGGCCAATGGTATATGTATATATACTAGTTAATGTTCCGCAAGGCCGCAAACGAAAAAGCGGTGTTAGGGGGTCCCAGTCCGTAGGAGTAACCCGCCAATCGTAGGGTAGGCAGCATTACTCACCCCTAATTTCAAACGTATCGGTATCTTAGGCTTAAACCCTGGGCTCACTTCAACCTGAACACCTAAAAGGCCTAAATAAGAACTTTCCATAGGGAATACACTCCGCCGTCTGGGTGGTATCCCCTGTTGTTGTAGAGTCGCCAGGAGATTGTCTCTAAACTGTTTATCTTGTCTGTAGTTGCTACGAACAAGGTAAAACCAGGTTTCGTGGAGCTGATCGATGGTGCCCAATTTTGTTCTAACTTTGGAGACATCTTTCCGATTCCCAAATAATCCAGCCTCCGCGAGCTGAGTGAGGGCCAGGATTTGGAAGATTATAATAATAACCCCAAACTTAGGGAAGCTTCCGCGAGTCGCCATAATGAACTTTGCCTGATCGCATCAATTGAGATCGTTGAGTTGATGTGATATCTTGGTCTGGTGAACCCTGCCCGCCCGAATAAGTGATACCTGTCTTTTATTGTAGAGATATCGGGGAGATCTCGAGAGAGGCTCGAGGATTAAGTTATGAAAATTCAACAATCTAGCTAATAAGCCGAGCTTTCGATCTCCGAGATCTAATAATGTTAAAACACAATTTTATAAGTCGGCCGGTATCGCCTCTAAGATTTTAAAGGTATTTAAAATCCCGGCCGGGATAGTTTTTTCGGGGGGAGGTGGGTGTATAAGTGTATAGGTATGGCATAGGAGCTACATATCTTCGATAGACTCAACATTCAGGTGCCCTAGCTAACTTTTGCGAAATCTCATCCCTATCGATATCCGGGTATCCAGATAAAGAGTTGTCTTCAGATAGACTCGAGCTACACGCCACCGGATCTGTAGAACTTACTGTTGGTATCTGAGTAGGTAGTTCATCCGTGTGATGCCCCATCTTGCAAATCACGATTGAGGCGAAGCTTAAAGCGCGTTGGCGATTTCCCTAGAGAGTCAAGGGTACTTAAGCCGATTAAGTATATATATCCTTTGCTATTGCTGTGCCGGCGATACAAGCCATGCCACATTGTATTCTATCCACCATATATATAACATCTGGGGCCGAATTCATTAATCAATTCTGACTCGCCCGACCGATATCAATTCTTCAATAGTGAACAAGATAAGTATTACATTGGCTCTTCTTTCCGCTACGCAGTATTGGCTTATCTGTCAACGCGCACATATTCATAATTTGCCACACAATCGATATGACAGCCTAGATACGAGACCAGACAACCATATTCCAACCACCTTTGTTAGAGTTGTTAGGCCATGCATGTTTCATGTGAGTTTAGTTCGCTGTGATACCAAATGTTGCAAACCATCAACCTTCGAAACGAGTGGGAAGAAAGAATGAACTGCCCAGCACGTCGTATATCTAACACGTGCGGCACAAACTTGGGTATGCACTTGACCCGGCGTCGTTGAGGCAGGTATGTAGAGGTCATGGTCCACAATCAATTCAAAGGCCCTTGGGCGATATCACATGGCCTAAAATTCCGAAACAGTCTATTCTCCGCCAGTATTTAATATCTCCGTAGACACCCCATGCTCATTACATATCCTATAATTGCAATGGCAGCACATGGGTCCATCTAAGCAACGGGGGGAGGGGGCTCGGCTCAGCCTCGAATTCAGGCGCCAGTAAGCAAAGAACTTAGTCGTGTACAGCGACTGTTGGGCTTTGAACGGGCTTTATGTCAATCATAGACCTCTTACGGCAATAATGGCGAATAGTCTTCTCAAGAGTTGGTTCCGAAATTCCGAGCCTGCGATGTTTAGCCCGCTTGGGTTCAAGCTTAATCGTCTACCAGGTCTACGAGGGTCGTTTGCTTGGTACATCATATCACACCGATCTCCTGGTTCATTATTACCTGGTATTTTAAATTTTGTTTACTTCGTAGACTTATCGATTGAAGTGAGTTGTACCTGGCTGTAATCTTTGGCTTCATCATGGGGTCCGGACCGGCCAATTGCCCAGATATTGGCTAGGATGACTGAGACATGGGTACCCGAACGTGGGCAACGTCAATACTGTAACGCTAAAGGGGATCCTATACGTTTCCCCTACGCCACCAACAGTTCACCCCAAACCGCAGACTTACGCAACTTCCACCAAACTAACAGCCCCACGAAGGAAAGCCATACCAGCCTCACATACTACCAACTACCTGAATACTTGTATGAGAAAACGTGCATGATTTTTCTCTAGTTTAGAAGTATTGACGTCCCCGACCAAGTCAGTATTGCAAGAAAGATTTTTTCACAGGACATGGCAAGCGTCAGCGAATTTTACGACCGCAGCTTAGTTATATTTCCACACCAGGTGCTATTTCTAGGCATTTTGGTTGTGGTCTTTGTCGGAGTATTGTTAATATTATTCTTCGGTAAAAAAAATCATCGTCGTGATCCACAAGGCCCCATCCCGTGGAAATCCGGCGAAAGAAGGATGGAAGTCGCATATTGGTTTTATCGTTAGGCTTTTATCACGGTATGCAACCTGATGTCACGCATACACATTGGTAACAAATAAAAACTCTGATACGACGATGAGCATCAGGTACCATTATTCTCAAATGATACCGTGAAGCATTGAAAAAAAAAAAAAAAATGCAGCGACGGGTGTCGTGGCCGGCAGGGTTATAATGGGGATGCCGAGAGCCGATGCCAACACCTAACCTTCAATTATTTGTAGGTACGATTGTATAGGTATGCTCAGACTTACTGATATTGCATGATCAGATAGGAATTTTGATGGGTGATATATAAAGATGAAGGAATACGTTTCCGGTGATCAACGTGAGATTGATATGGAGGACAGAAAGTACCGTACGGGGTTTTGGCTGGTTTTCCAAGACGGTTTACAGAAAAGGGGAACTTAAAACAGTATAAACAACGACTTGAAAGACAATAAAACGGCTTGCCTTTTAGAATGTTTTATTATTCGGAAGCAGTCCCAGAAAAGTACCTAAACCCCCCTATGGTAGAGGCTGACTTAAGCGGCGTACTTTCGAGTTATGTGGGTAGATGAAAAGGTTAAGAGAAGTAAAATCACTCACAAGAGGTACCTACCAGGTACCAGGTAGGTATGTAGGTAGGTACTTCTTATTATTTTGAACATGGTTACCTAGGTAATAAAGATATATGGATTGCTATCTGTCCGCCGGCCGACCGGAATTTGGAGTAGATAGGCATAGTAGATCTGCAGATTATTTGGCTATAAGAATAATCGAGTCAAGAAATTGAACAATAACTCAACAGAATATATGAATATCAACTAGTGATCTCCTATCTAAAGACCACGCGAGTGTTCTGCTGTAGATCCGGCAGATACGTAGGGAAGTAAACAGGGATAAAAATGTTGGAGATTGTGTGTTGTGGGCCGATCCCATCTTTCAGTCCCGAGATTCGGATCCCGAGTTTCAGATCCCGAGGTTTCGGGACCCTTGAAATCGGGCCGTATATGTGGGTCTTCCCGCACCAGATGCCGAAGCCAGAGATGCCGACCGTCCCGACGGAACAAGGGTCTCAGATCGGTTCGGGCTTGGCGTGCGTGCAGGTTGCATGAAATGTCAAAGCCCTAAAAGGTTGGCTGGCTGGCCCGCCCGATCATTCCCCCGCCCGGTTTATAACTTCCATGTCACATCCCATTCGGCGCCATGGTTCGTTCGGCCGCTGGTGGCATGGCATCCCATAACGGGCTCTGGAATAGTCTATCTTGACCGAAGTATTCCCCGCTGACCGGGGTCTCCGGACTTGAAGAATGAAAATTCTGCATCAAGATATTACTATAACCACTTAAGTTTAAGTCCTTTGGTGTTCTGGCAAGTAAAAGATACGGTTGGACTGTAGCACTAAGTATACGTATAGATGAGGCCGGAGGGAAGCTCGGAGTGACACGGGAGCCGTAAATACGCACAGATCGAGGACCACCAGATATGTATACCTGAGATCGAGGTATATAAACGGTTGGAGCGTGTAATAAATAGTTTTCGATGAGGATTATGCTTGGAAGCAAATATCTCGTACGTATGCAGCGCGAAGATCGATGCCTCTGCTCTGCCCAATCAGAATAGAAATTTTGCGATACCCTTGCTTTTCGACTTTGGCGATAGTGCGAGTAGCTGATCTTAGTCGTATTCCTGCTACTACTCCCTCTAACCAGCACCGAACCATCTTTCCCCTCTTTTTTCCCCTCTCCGAGAATAATACTGCATTATCTTTCATTCTTTGCAGTCTCGAGGGCTTCATTCATTTTTGCCATTTAATTCTCTCATTTCTAATTTGAAGGTTCGCCGTTGAGTAACCTCGATCTCATCGAACAAAGAGCTCGAGAGTGCCGCCCGACGCTTGCATATGTGTTGAGGCTGC
Source organism: Orbilia blumenaviensis (assembly GCA_036872755.1). Lineage (NCBI taxonomy): Eukaryota > Fungi > Ascomycota > Orbiliomycetes > Orbiliales > Orbiliaceae > Orbilia > Orbilia blumenaviensis. Next base: position 403,427 of record JAVHNS010000006.1, on the reverse strand, counting down.
CCGACGTCAGGGAGCTCAACTCGACCACAACTACCTCCCGTCTTCTAATCTGCCACCAATCCTACCTGCAATAACAGTCACGACAATCAACATCACAAGAAGACATACCGGTAGGTACAGACATCGGCTTCTCTATTCCACCTAGTCATCAAGGGGCAAAACTTGAGATCAAGCTGCTAACAAGATACCTTTTAACAGAACTCCTCTTGGGCACGTGCTCCTTCGATCCTAGCTCTCTAGCCACACGTGTCGACGTGCATTCCGTCCCTTGTCATTGGGCTCACGAGACAGCCTCTCCCTATACCATACTATCAAAAGACCTCCTCGATCCCAACGTCATACTATCTAGGATCCTGTCTATCCTCAGATAGCCTGAAAACGTCGAACCGTTCCTGGCCTGTTGATATACCTGGACAAAGTCAATTTTCCGTTTGCATTGCCCATTGTAGGCTTTGACCGACCTTAGGTCCATTCTTCTCGCAGACCGACCGAAAGAAAGGCCAATATCAATCGAAAACTCGCCGATAGATTGTCTTTCAGCTGTTTAGGAGAGTGTTTGAAAGGCTGCGGTGGAAACAACAGTGGTATTCGACATAAGATAAGACGTTGATTGGGTGCCCAGGAATACTTGGGAATAAACAATTATTCGCGGCCTTTTTTACTCTCCACGCTCGCTTTAGAAGCCAGTTTCTTTACAATCAGAAACAAGATTATCCGGAGTCTCGCCGTATCGCTACAGAATCATCTTCCAATTGACATCAAAAAAGACTAGTTGACCAAGTACTTCCGGAATCATACACAACCGCGATCCCCAGGGAATCAAGGACCAAAAAAGTCCCGCGGAACTACCTGCGTTGACAATAATAACGCCACTATCTGACAGGCACTGATATATCAGGAGTAATCAATCAATCAATTAATCGATCAGTTGTGATGCCATTTGTGCCAGAATTGGTATCGTCGACCAGGTATTCGAACCGGTCCACGGACGCAAGCGCACTGCCTACATATGACAATTGCCCTTTAGATAATGCTGGAATCCCTGCTTCGATGCCACGGTTCTTGCCTGAACCTGTTGAAACCACCAGAAGGAGCAATCGGGCCGCTCCTTCATTGGAATCCGCTGCATCTGGCTCTAATTCGCCGCCATCGTCGAATTCCAGCACCCCTAAAGCCACTCTCCTAAACAACAACAACACAGAGCCGGTGTCTCAAGCATCGGCGATCAAATCCCTTCCAGAGCCCGTGGAAACCACTCGCCGTTCGAATCGGACACAACCCGTGAAGCTCGCTGATAATACCGATGTCAAAAGAAAAGGTTGGGGGCGTGACAGTTGTGATGAGGATGCAGACAAAGAAGAGCACAAACCTGTGATTCTTAATCGGGCACATCGCATTCCTATCCCGGGTCCAGGAAAAAGCAAATGGTTCCCAGACGATGCTTCCAGATGGGGCCACCATTACTACGACCAGCCGACCGTCAAAAATAACCAGCCTGCAAATGGAACCTTTCAAGGCGCAAACTGCTCGCTTTTGCCATTGTCGTCACCTTCATCGCAGCCTGTGACTGCCGCCTCTGGCTATGCCAGTCATGCGAATGTCAACGACGCTGAGACCTATTTTCAGTCCCTGTCACATTCTGCCTGCCAGCCCGAAGAGGCAATTTCGTCCCAAGTTCGTGACAACAGCAATTATAGAAACAACGGTGGCCCTCGTCAATTTAATCACTCTACCAATGAGACAAGCGCTATTGCGGCCATTCTGGGCTCCACTGCAGCTTCATCAAATCCCGCAAATGCTAACTCTCCGACAACTGTTCACCCTGGGGACGAGCATCAGGAAGAAGTGGCCGGTATTGCATCCCTGTCCACTTCTCCTGCTTTGTCTCTCAAAAGCAATGCTTCGGGGCCAAACTATCTCCTCGACTCCTCAACCTCACAAAATCAGCAATCGACGGGTTTAACCACAGCCGTCCCTGCAATAAGAAGCACAGAATATCTCTCACCTTCTTCATGTGAAGAAGCCCCATCCGGCCCCAAACGCCTCATACCCCCAAACGCTATCCTCGTCCGCGACTTTGGCTACGACTCGAGTCGTCCGACCCTCCTCAAACTCCCGAAGGCTGACACTAGCGCATGCAGTTTGCCAGGGGTTGTTCCGAAGGTCCAACAGAGATCAGTGCAACACAACGGTCCTCACACGAATATTAATACTGGGCCAGATCCCCAATCTGGACTTCTTGATCCTTCAACTTATACCACATCAACCTCATCAACCTTGAAGTCTACTACTGTCGATCTCCTTCGCAGCCAAGTTCTCATTGCTCAGTCCCAATCAATTAAGGATAAACGATCCTTCCTTTCACCTACCTACACACCAAATAATAAACACTTGCAGCCGCTCAACGGCTCGGATGAACCCAAGAGGAAGAAACCTCTCCTTCCATTCAGTTTTATTCCTGCCGCATCCCGTTCCGTGATCACATCATCGCTATCGCCAGGCTCGCCATATCAAAGAATACCTTTGTCACCAGGAATATCAGTTACTCCGCTCCTTTGCGAGTCTCCAATGCCGACTACACTCTTCTACGAGTCCTCCAAGATGGATTCCCACGGAGATTATTTCACTGCCAAAAAACAGGCATCTGGCATGTCGATTACCTCGAATGCTGACTCTGTTGCCAGCAGAGATACTGCACTTACGACTCCTTCGACGCGCCCATCCTCTCCTGGACCAAGCAAATACGGATACCCATGCACATCAACCTCGTCACTAGTGGCAATGGTCTGCCAGACCCCTCAGCCGATATGCTCAGACCCACCAAATATGTGCCCAGAGTCTAGGGAAGATGTAAGCACGGAATTTGTGGTCGCCGTGTTCAATTACCTCAGCCTTGGACACGAGAGTATCGCACGCAAGTTTGACAAGGAGCTATGTGAAGCTACCGGGTGGGGGTTGGAACGAGTAACAACCGATCGCCTAGGGGCCCTAAGAGAGTATGTGGAGGACTATGTGGATCGTAAGCCCAGGTTTGGAAGCGGCATGGGGGGCTGGTAGTCTGCTTACTCTCGAAGAAAAGATGGGGGAAAGTTGGTGATGTGGATGGTGGTGTGATTGTGGGTATCACTGTGGGTTGAGTTGGCTTCCCATACCTTCTTGCACACATACCTCCATGTAGAGTGGCACTTCTTTTTTTACTATCGCCATGGGGGGTGATGAGGGGTAAACATACCCGTCTGTACTTGTGCATCGGCGTTTTCTTTTCTTTTCCGCTTCCTATTGTTATTCCCTCATCACATCGTTGTCGTCTCCTCTTCGGTTTTTGTGCTGCGATTTAGCGGAAAGGTCTGTCGTCTTGTTTTAGCATGCGTGCCGTTTTAAATCTTGCGATTCGCTGGTTATCTTACTTTTACATTGTCGGTTAGCATGCATGCATCACATACATCCATACACTGCTACGTTACTTCACTTTTATCTTACTGTACTCAACGTTTCGTCCTTGTCGATTTCTTTTTTGCCGCTTTATTCAACAAGTGTTGTGTGGTTTTTTTGGGGGATACAGTGTGTGACAGCATAGACAGGGGAAGTGCCTTTATCACTGGCTTCGGACCATGCAGTATATTATTCTCTCTATTATTCACATTTCACACTAGAAATACAATATCAGACACCTATAGACAGTCTGAAAGTTTTAAAATTTTTACAGTTGCCCAGTAAATGTTTCGAACTCGAACACTTCTAGAAACACAGGAGAGCCGGGCGGAGACTCGAAGCGAGGAGAGGGTTAGCAGTTTGTCATGTCATAGGTTTTTCGTTTGGCATGGAAGAGACGTATAACACATGTGCATGCATAAAGCTGCTGCACTCTTTAAAGCTTTGCATCCTGCTCTTTATGTTCTTCTTTCCCTTGAAATTTCAAAATCTGCAAGCAGAGTTTAAAGTCGGTTAGATGACATTTTCCCGGGTTCTGCAGCCTGAGGTTCGAGATTTCTGATGTGTCCGTTTCCTCCATCCCTAGCCCTTTTTTTTCTTTTGAAATTTCCTGGATTAGATGTTTTACGGTTTTCGTGAATCCTACCGCCGTTCGCCACGATAATGGCTAAGGAGACTAAAGTAATCAAGCGAGGCTCGTTGGATAAGACATTTGAATCAGCGCCTGTCCTCGTCTTAGCGATTCTTAATAAGGCAAGTAAAGTCCAGTATGATTCAATGGACAGTTCAGTTCACTTTAGCTATTCCGTAAGAGGAGTTAGTTAAGCATACGCAACTTTTGCTACTTCATCAACTTATTCCATCCTCATTTGCAGAAAAGGGTTTTATTTTACAAATCTTAACTGTGATGAGGAGTGTATTTTTTGGACGTGGCATGGCATGGCATGGCATATGCATATACATTGCAGCAGCAATATTTCTCTTCGTATGTGAGGTTATCGTCGACATGTCGAAAGATAAACATATCCTGGCTTGGATTCAAGCATGTGGACATCTTCGATAGTCTTCTTTCCGTATTTTCTATGATGATGAGGGAATTTTTCGGTTTGACTTTTTTTTTTTTTTTTTCATGGTTTTAGGACGGTGCAGGGGCCCATGCGAAGGGATTGGTTTTCAAAGCGTATCGAGGCCATGGGAAAATGGTATTTTGGCGGGCGAACCTGGTCTTTTTCGATCTCTCATTTCTCGTTAACAATTCAAGCCGTTTCCCGTTTTCCGAAGGATATTAAGCGTTTTTGGTAACTAAATACTTGGTTGGAACTCTCAAACTTCTTCTTCTGGTGTTCTGTTGGTTTGTCACGGCTGCGGGCGTGGTGAATTCTTTGTATGATATCATGATGTGTTGAATTTGGACATAGGGACAGCGAAGGTATCCAAGTTGATGTGATAGATTATGTAATTGACAACCGACTTCTCCTTCGAAGCTTTCTCGGTGGCCAGTTATCGGACGTGGTTTTGTAACACTCAAGATCTTTTGGTAGGTGTCCGAAGGAATATATGCACTTCTGAGGCGAATGTCCTAGTGACGCTCGTCCTGTCCTAATATGCATGCGTCCTAATCGACGTCCTAATATGCATGCATGTTCGTCTGCCGCCGGCGTCCTATAGGCCTTACACATGTCCTACCTAATCGATTAACGCCCTCAATTAATATTAATGGATACTTCGACCTCATGAAATTTCATTGACATCCTAATATGATAGATTTTAAGATTGTAGGACGTCGATTAGGATGTCCTAATCCTATAGGTTCCAGTCGTACTCGACGTCCTAATTCTGCCCTGATGTGAATGTTCGTATTGCACGCCGGTTCCTACTTTGGGATTCTGTGGGTGTCCTAGCTGCGTCCGAATATCCTAATGCATTTAGGCGACCTACGATAATCAATCCTACAACCTCAATAAACGAACAAATCTCAACATCCGTGTCCTACAACGGTCGACTGGTATCCTGGTTAACAGATCTCTCGTGTCCTACTAGGCACAGCCGTCCGAAGCCGTCCTACAATGAATTCCTAATACCTAATCGACATCTTAAAATGACGTCTAGCACTATGGTTGGCGTTGTAGCACAGGTCCGGACCTGATACACGTCCTAACATCTTATACGTCCTAATAAAAGTCCTAATAAACGTCCTAATACATGTCCTAAAGTAAGACGTCCTGATAGAATACTGTTGATACCAAAGTGCATATCCTAATGCGCATATGCGACGTCTCAACCAACGTCCTAAATATACCACTTGGCCTCTTCATTTGCTATCCAAATCTTAAAGAATCCGTAATACGTACCTTAATATGTAAATTAATGGCCTAATTCTTTTCCTAGCGCGCTTTTCGGAAGCAGCCGAATCTATGAAGCCCTGAATTGTTAGTTCGACTTTCTAATACTAGGCAGATTAGGACAGTCGGGAAAACGAAATATTAACCCGAGCTTTAACATGGTACAAAAAAGAGCGTCACTTTATTCAGTCGTATAACGTATTATCAGCAACAAAAAAATACCACAGACTCCATTGGCTCGCAATAAAATTTAAGCTTTCAACTTAATTATTGTTTAGTTTTAAGCTAACTTCTCCACAAAAACCCCGCCTTTCTTGGAAAAAATAGTTGCGCAGCTCTCTGGCGAAAGGAAAGCGCTCGGGCACCCCCATTAACGAAAAAAGGGATCTCGAACTTCAGGGATCGGAATGTCGTTTACATGCCCTCTCGGCGAAAACTAGTGAGTCTAACCTAATATCCCAAAAAGCTGGGGTAGCGGGATTCTGTTGTATGGGGGAAGCGATGTTGGAGACCTCAACCCCCGTTCGTCCGGCTTTCGCGACGATCTTCGGAAGCATGTGAAAGCGGGGAAGCGAGAATGTGAGTCTGGGGTAAACTTAATCCTTGGTATCTGGAACATCTCAATTATCGTTTTGCAGGGTATTTCCGGGATGAATCGTCGTCTGGAGGGCATTTGTGGGGCCGCCAATACTAATGCATAGGTCGCTAGGGTAACCTTCGAGAAACTTGCGAATGGTCCGGGGCGATATGCTCGGGGAGGGATGACGGTATGGCTTATAATACGTTATTTCGTTGCCGTGTTTGATACTTGATCTCTGCGATATGCGGTATCGGAATACTGTGATGATCTGCCCGTCCGTTCGAGAGAGTGGATTCCCTTTGCAAGTCAGAAGTACAAGTACAATTGACACTGTTGGGAAGCGGTCCAAATAGATAGTCAACTACAACAGGGATGCAAGTTCAACGATGCAGTCAAGAGAACATATACGGCTCCGTACACGCGACAATTGCCCTCCAGTTTCGCATTCAACGTCCGTTAATTTTGATTTTTGTTGGGACCATATATAATGCACTGTCCATCTTGTGAAGCCGTTGGGCCGGTTTTGTCGATGCGGTGTTAAAATCCAACACGGCGCCGGACGCCAAGATATATGCACACACGCAAATGGGAACAACTATAGCCTACAGGACCGGATTCTCCAAATGGCAAGACTACAGTATGACACACCCAGCGAGGCCAACATGGTTGTATCCCATAGGCCAAAGCTCCATATTTCAACCGGTGGGAGCTCAAGCTACGGAGTAATATATTTAAACTGTAATTTCATTTGATGCGGTTACGTGCGCACGCAGATCGACCGATATCGACTCAAATCAATCGCGAGACAGTGTTCAAATATAATACTAATATTCCTATTTAAGTACCATAAAACTAGCATATTATTTATGAAGTTTCAAACTGCTAGAATGCTTATTCACAAAACCAAAGCTGATGATATCGCGTAAGCACAAAAGTATATATAGAAGGTAACTGTCGATAAGATAGAATCGTATGGATACGTCATGAAAACGACCAATCAGAGAATCGGGGCTAATCATATCTAAGACTTATTACCTCGATTACTTCATGGATTCTCCATGTTCAGGGCTGGATATCGCGCGCCGTGGATAAATCTTGACTTTCTGGGAACACAGGAAGCCACAGGAATTATAAGGTCAATTTAATTGGCGAAAAATAAACGTTCTGATTAGTGTATGAATTAGTATCTTAAATTTATAAAATAACACCGGCGTCCTAGCCGGAATCCTGAACGGGCGTCCTAGTTTATGTCCTAGCTGAAATTCTGTCATAGTTAGCCTTGGCCATTTTGCCTATGTTGTCTGGTACTGCGAGACGAAATTGACCTAATTAACGAGAATTATAATATTAAAAGAAAACGTGTATTGAGATATCATGCAGGGCTTAAGCATTTCGAATCTAATTGAGGATAGTATCGTGTCCAAATTGTATTCTCAGTGATACCATGGATGCATCTAGCCGTGTAAGAATCCTATAGGCCTAAACCAACTATCTCAATATGGTCAATTATTATTTGTATTGGTCTCGTAAACCAGTCTCAACGAAGCAGAGTTTGTATATGTATGTCCCAAAGAGTAGCGGTGCTCCAACTGGTCCTACGATTGCCAAACGCTAGTGCAATATACTTGCTGCCTTCGGTTATCGACAGTTCCTTCAAGCCACCTTTGTAAATTCATGACCAGATATTCGAACTATGCATATATGAGATATCTAGCTTCTTGTTGACATTGACGTCCCATGTCTCATTCCAACTAGGATAAACAACCTGCACCCAGATCCTAATGCATGCATATATCTTATCATACTCCTGAAGATGCATTTTGAAATATATCCTAGAATGAACTTTAGGCCTCGTGTGAGCTCGATTTCCTATGTGCAATCGAAGTCCTTCCCGGGTTTTCGATGGCCCGAAGTAACATCATCAATCTTAATATGCATCCGGGCCGTTCTTCCTAATTTGCTTCCTAATTTGCTTCCTGATCTGCTTCCTAATCTGCTTCCTGATCTGCTAATATTCGTTAGGCCTAGTATTTATCAACGACTTCGTTTTGGCACTGTCTTAAGGGGTTGACTGGGCTAGAAGGCACTCTCTGCTGAATAGGACGCATAATTCTGATTTTTTTTAGTTTGTCCGCGCTTTTAACATGTTTTATCTAGAGCACCGGCGCCGGTGGCCTCCTACCTATGAGAGCAGGCACTACAGCAGAGGAATCACGTGTCTATTACAGAACAAGGTTCGAATAAATCCATCAAAGCCTTCACCTACCACATAATCCTGCGAATAGCGTTACAAATTGCACATTTATAAGGTGTATCTACAGATGTCTTTTATAGCCCTAGTTACAACATCATTATCAGGGAATATTTATAGAAGAAAATTATATTACACTGAGGAAACCATTTTCGAGAGTTAACCGATCGAAGTGATGGATATTACAGCTTGAGTCGATATCACAAAGCCTTGCCATTCGAATCCGCTCAGCTTCACCTCAAGTCAGAACGATGTTAGCAAGTCTCCTTTTTCATGGCCGCCAGATACATAAATGCTTGTTAGTAATTTGATAAGCTGAGTAACTGGGTATTAGTACTATAGTACTCGGACTTCTGTGAAGTGCCAGAGTGATAAGCTATGATCAACGACTAAAGCTGCCCGCATAGCGCGTTTTATGTATAACTAACTCTCAGCCTCAGCCTTTTAAATTTGTGGCGCGTACGTGGGTACCAGATTACTATTGGACACCTACCGTACGGGAAAAGGGTGCGTGCAAGTCAGTCTTAAATTGGGCTTCACAGTGTTAATGAAATAAGGGACTTTAAGATGTCTTCGAAACACATAGAGGTCCTCAAAAAACACGCCATTCTCCTACGGTAGGTACCAAGGAATTAAATAATATGTGATGAAAGGCCTTTGTAGCCGAGATCTTCGAAGTTCTAGAACTGACCAGCTAAGGCACATCCAATAACCAGAACGTCCACTTTGGGAACATGTACATACCAGAAGCCAAATTTCTGATACCATGATCAGATGACTTTTCTTATACAATTAATAGGTGCCTTTGCCTACTTACTACTGAAATAAATATTTTTTCAAATCTGGAAAACAAGATAATTTAAAAATAGCGTCGAAAACACTATGTTATTCGTAGAGACCAATGGCTTTGAAACCCGCCTTGAAGCTTAACTTTGGAAACCCACTTTCTTAGTATGCTCTTGTACACATATTCAGTCTTGAGAATGTATTTTATCCCGTCGGAACTACCGAGACAACCTCCAATATCCAAGTTCGGAGTTCCAAACCGGCCTAAAAGTACACTCCGCCTTGAAATATTTTCCCACGAGGGACATGCCGATCCGTGGATCGACAAGGTAGACCGCGTTTTTTTGTGGAGACGACAAGGCAGCTAGCAGGGGTTTCGTAATCAACACATGAGGCGTAGAATTTACAACACCTAGGGTTACATCCTGGCATGAAATGTTTTTCGAGCGAGGATCACAGGTGTTTCCACTACTGTTGCACGAAAAGGTTTTTTTCTCTTTTTTCTTAAACTGCTTGGTGAAGTGGTCATTGTTAAGGGAATATTGAAACGAGGCGGAAATTGTATGCACGAAACTTGAGAAGGCCAAAACTGCTTCGGAATTGAAAGATACTCGGCTGCGACCCGTTGCTATTCTATCGGCTTAACGATTTCCCGCACGCCTTGCGGTTTCTTGCGATCTCAATTGATCAAGCATCCAATGAATGCTGGGGGATTCAGGATTATGGTGAAGACAGGGTCCAATCGAGTCATCAGGTGTGCATACGCATGCATGAAGTTCTGCAGTTTTTTTTTCAACTGCACTTGCAGACCCGGATTGTTTCCGACCTGACCAAGAAAATGTGTTTGGACAAAGTCCCCAGCACCCCAATCTCGAATTTTAAAAAGATATACCGCCCCAATTCACTGAAAATCGGGTTTGAAAAAACGGGCGAATACAAATTGTACACACATAAACTCATCTCATCATATTTGTGGTTTTTTTTGTTTTGGTTTTTTTTTGAAATATTAAGATTCTCCGCCTACGAGCTTATTCTTTCGGTCACCCTTCCATCCAACGTTTGAGCTAGACACCATCTCGAACCTCACAGCTAGCGAAAGTAAAAGAGATTAAATTGATACCTAGTGCCCAATAGAATATCCACTTGAACCCTCGTTTTCCCCTCCCCGCATTCTCGCTAGAAACGAGGGTCGTCCCGCCCTGGATCGATCTAAAACCCGCTTGCAGCCGAGGAATGGAAAACTTCACGACCTGCCCAACAAATTCTCAACAAAGAGGATCGATTGGGTCCGCTTTTGCTGATAGACCAACCTCAAGGAATGAAGGATCGATGATCTTGCATCGGCCGGTGCATAAATCTCTCATCGTAGGATCAGAAACGTCGCGTCGCCATCTACGAAAATAGCTCAGACCGGTTATCGGAATCGTGAAATTTCGTACTGTATGATGCGGGGAGATTCAGTGATCTACTGTTGGTGTGTAACCATGTGTTCTGGCTGGGGAAAGGTTTCCACGGATTACGTTCTCATATTCTGGGACCCTGCTCGGTCGGCCTTGCGTTACGATTTACAACATACGGCTGGGCTTCGCACATTCTCGAAGCGCCGAGTTCTGTGGAATGCGCATATCTAGCTGCAACCAAAACCTTATGCGGTTTCCTGTCGGTCGTTTAAGCCTTATAATTGGTTTCTAATTGACTGCAAGGAATATTCACATCTCTATCAGACAGTAAATACAGTACTTACACTCTTCATCAATAAGAGAAGATCTCAGAGCGCTAAAGACCATTTTACTCCAGAATTGCCTAGACCCCTTTACTGCCCTATCTACTGGCCGTTACGCTTTATCACCGGAAGCAGTGTCGGATTTCTCAAAACTATGCTTGGTTGACCAATTACAGCTATGGCGATCCGTTGGATGGTTGTGCGAATACAGGGGACGGAATAAACTTCGTCGTCTCCGAGAACGATTAAGGGTCCACCAAGAATGAAGAACTGGGAACTTCATGAAGTTCCAAAGATATTTTAATGGTGCCAAATCTGAAGTTCAGGGTTGATTTCGAGATCGGCTTTGAGTGTATAAAAGCCTCGAAGTTTCCTTCTCAGGTCCCCAATCATATATTCGTTAGCTAGCATCCCAAAACAATCATCTAGTTATATAAGATACTTATTTTGAAACTTTCAGCATCCCCAATTAGACCTCCAAGATGGTTAGCATGTATAAGGATCACCTGTGAGCATTTCATCTTGACCTTTTGTTTTGTTAATGACACCTTGTCACAGTATGGCATGAGATACTTTCATCATGAAACATAACTAATCACAATATTTTTAATATAGGGACGTCTACGTTCAAGGTCTGGATTGTAATATCTGGCATAAAGCCTATAATAGCAAGTGGCACGAGTGGGAGAGCCTTAGTGGCAATGCAAAGGCTCGCTATGACCCGGTCGTCATAAGCCGCTCTGCGAAAACCAGAACCCTTGACGTATTTATCGTAGGGTTTGATCATTGCATCTACCATCGCAAATGGCAAAACGGATGGGCCAAGGACTGGACAAAGATTGCTACAGGCTGTCTCGGCCCTCCTGCTGTCGTCTCCCGCGATCAAGATAAATTTATCGAACTCGCCTATATTGGTACAGATCATTCGCTCAAGCACAAGCGATTGGAGGAGAATCAAACTTGGACTCCTGCTGGCACTGATACTTTTGATTGGGGTGGAAAATACATCTACAACCGTGGCTCTGCATGTAGCTGGAATGCAGATCACGTCAGCTTCTTCTTCATTGGTATGGATAGTAAATGCTATGAAAAGCGTTGGGTTAGGGGCATTGAGGGTTGGAATGATTTCGAACTCCCAGGAATCTGGACGATACCCCCAAGAGCACTTTCGCAGTACAAGAACGAGCAAAAGATAACCGTCTATGGGTTAAATGAGGAAAGCAAGCTGTTTTATTGCGGGCGCACCGGCCCGGCTGACTCCGCAGCGTGGAATCATACTATATTCCAAGATGGGATTTATGCTAAGGAAATCCCCGAGCCAGTTTCCTTTGGGGATACTGGCGAGAGGATCGATGTATTTGTTGTCGGCCTTGATAGTTCCGTCTATCAAAAAACTTGGACGAAATCTACCGGCTGGCAGGCTTTGAGGAGGATTGGAGGTAATATTTTATCCGCCCCAAGAGTAGTCAGCTGGGGTGATAGTAGCGTAACTCGATACGACTTGTTCTCTCTTGGTCGCGATTTTTCAATGTGGCACTTGTTTTCTAATGACGGCGAGAAGTGGTTGCCAGGGAATGCTGCATGGGAAAGCTTAGGGGGCAAGATGGGTACCATGGCTGGCGGAAAGGTTTAGAGCAGCTTGTTACTAGGGATGTAGTTTGTAAGGATCAATTATATGGATAGTCTACAGCTCGGAATACTACTCCCAAGTTTCAATATATCGACAGCGTATCTGAACTCTTCTTGAATTATATTAAACATCACAAAAATGCATTAAACGGAATTCCAAGTATCTAGGGAGGGGATCTATACACTGGTATAATGTTGCTCCCAAAAACTGAATTATAAACTTATCAAGGTATCAACCGGTCTACAAACTAGATTTCTGCAAGGCTACATCAACGGTATGCCATGCTTCGCGAATGCGGTGTAGACCTCGAATCATCGCTTGACCCCTAACATTCCCGTGTAACCCAGCCTATCAGCTATCCAAAAGGTTTGAACTAGGGCAGCCTGGTAAATAAGTTCGCTGACCGCCTTGAAGTCGAAATATAGGGCGCCCTGAGTGATAAAGATAGTATCGCAGACCCGCGGAACACAGCAATGCCGCGCCTTCGCCTCGCCAAATAAGATGCTTTGCGAAATCTAGAGGAGAAAAAGCAACAATAGCAATGTGCTATCGCATATACGGCACAAAAATGCGGATCCGGCGGGGTAGCATGTTGATTCATGATCGCAGCGTGTGTGGGTGTAGATATCAAGACCAAGTACAACCTGATTCGAAAGCTGAAAGTCAGCAGGACGACTAGATCCTGCTCGTGCAACATCTACTTCCTGAAGTATACTATTCCGAATCGAATCTGAGACCTCCGCTAGCTAGTATCCGCACAGAAGATTGCCGCATGCGTATCAAACGAGTAGGTGCTAAACACACCCCAGTCAAAAAAAAAAAAATGGATACACAGACCCGGATCCTGCTTTAATCCGTCCTTAGAAGGCAAGTCAGGATGGCAACTCGACCAATATCAAGCTTGATTCGTAATATTATCTCTGTTATGACCGACGGGCCTTACTGAAGCCTGCAGCTTCGGGCACCGCGGGTCATCTCACAGCAGACCACACACCCTCGCAGGATAAATACAAACCGCATCAGGCACCAGAACAATATCAAATCCTATTTTTGAAAATAAAAATGATTTCTTTTGTTTGATCATGCCACGTTATACATATATACAAATCACTGACTTTGAGGCGTCCGATTTGAAACGAGTCTTGCACAACGAGTCACAGGCACATCAGTCTCTAGCACTCGCGACCCTAACGCGTAGGCACGTTTTCTTGCAACTTGGTGAAAGACATCAGGCAAAATAAGGCTTATATTGGTACAGCGTCTTACTAAAGGTTTCAAGGTTGACTCAAGAATACGGGATTAGGGGTGGATATAGAGTGCCCTTGCCCGGCTGAGCACGGGTAAGTACGTAAGCAGGAGCACGCATGCATTTTGAAATCACATATTTGTGCCTAAGGAGTGACGAATTCTAGAAATTTTACTATACCGCATATCGCTCTGTTGAATGTATACGATGGCGAGTTCTGGGCTTGGTGGTGGATCACAATTTTTAGTGAGCCTATGTAGTCTTTTATATTGCCTAGACCATATATATTGCCATGGCCACCCATGTCGCATATATAAGCCACGGGCGTGTGGCGATTCCACACCAAGCCAAAAGCCATCGGGATGCTATTTGGCCTGCCTGCGTTTTATTTTATCAGTTCTCACAAAAACTTTTGAGTCATATCAACGAGACCAAGTCATACCAAAATGTCATTTTTCCATCCAGATAAAGTTCAGAGCTCCGTCCCCGCTTCCCCAACACATGTCTGTGTGCTGTATCTTTGGTTCCAGGATGTTAACTTTGCGGTCTTGTGTTGTAGTTAGGCCATTTTAGATCCTTAGCTTGTTGCAACTTGAGTGCTCCAAACAGGTTTGTGCAAATATGCAAGGCCACCATATCATTGATTGATTGTACAAGTTTCTATAATGTTCTCGTGCGGTCGGGTTATACATTGAATGCTAGGTATGACTAGCTGGCTGCCGCCTTCGGTCCACCCTTGTGAGGTGAAATTCGCCAAAAAAAAAAAAAAAAGGAAAAAGGAAAAAGAAAAAGGAGAAAAAGGGGGCGGGCCTTAGACACGCAGGTCTTGCGTGACTGGTTCTGATTGCTGTACAAAAAGTTCTATCATGATACACACAGGCCACTCGATATCGTACAGGAAGTGCAGTTCTACTATACATGCATGTATACAGAGAGGTTTATTTTAGTTAGTACACAAGAAATTCACATGTTAGTTAGGAAATCTATGGGAGTACATGTAAATGATACCGATTTTTTATGTTTCTTTTTTGGAGCAAAATGTAAGAACACTGGAATGTGCGAATGCTGCGATTGTATAACAAGAATAGCCCTTGAAACTTTAGCCTGTAGCCATTAACATAAGTAAATCCATGAGGTTTGGATGATCTACAAA
The DNA here is from genome assembly GCA_036872755.1 of Orbilia blumenaviensis. NCBI lineage: Eukaryota > Fungi > Ascomycota > Orbiliomycetes > Orbiliales > Orbiliaceae > Orbilia > Orbilia blumenaviensis. Next base: position 388,284 of record JAVHNS010000006.1, on the reverse strand, counting down.
AACGAGGCGAACACTGCATAAGAATAAGGGAAAAAAAGAGAGGGAAAAGGTTTGAGAAATAGGCAGAGGGAACTTTGTGCACGAAGGAAAAGGACCAAATAAAGTGACAAATTAGGGCTACTGGGAGTAAGGTGCCAGAAAGTGGAGAAAGCGAACAATATACCTTAACCATCCATATTATATAAGGATAAAAAGCAATAGGACCGAATGCATGATTGATGTAAAGTAAATTATATGGTAATGAAAGCAATTAGATCATTAAAACTAGGATCGCGCCTTGGAACATCGCGGGCATCTGTTATGAGGCGGGTGCTCGTTGGAACTGCATTCGGAGTCCTTCCCGATATTCATGACGTAAACAAAATTAGGGCGGGTTTGAGCGAGAACTTGACATTCGCACTGTTGATAATACGAGTTAGTTACTGTATCTCAATTGAAAGACGGGATGTCATAGGCTTGAAGGCTTACGCAAATCCAAAAATCCGGCGCTACGGGCGATGAGCCAAGGGAAGCAGCGCTGAAAGGTTCCCCAGGGCCAAAGATTTCTTTGATTGGGGGTAGTTGCCTTTGCTGATCTGACGTTTCATTTTCGCTTTGTAAAAGATTGGTTTCTCGCTCGTACTTGGTACGAGCGTTCTTTAAGGCTTTGTCGGTTTCGGCCAAATTGCATTCATTATACTTCACCCAGAGACGAATATCCTTTTGTTCCTTATGGAAATGGTCAGCAACGTGGTTTACACGGACTTCCTTTCCACGCCTGCCAGTCATCTCTGGCGGTATTGCGATGAGTCTCGCACAAAAGCCACACCAGAAATTATCTTCAACGTAGTCAGTTCCGTTGTGGTGCTTTTGAAAAAAATCCCTCTTCGCTTCGTCGTCGACCTTGCCGTCAAGTGACCAACTTGTTACAATTTCCTTGTGATGCTCTTCAAGGTGTTCCTCAAATTCTGGTTTCCCAATCCAAGCGCTGCGGCAGGACTTGTGAGAACCGCCGGGACATTTGTAAAATTCGCTCTGGTAGTGCCTATGTTCTTCATGGCGCCGCCAATCGTCTTTGCTGCCGAACCGCTGGACTTCACTTCGCTCTTGCCAATGAAAGGTACAAAAGAATGGGCGCCGATGTCTTTGCATATGTTTTCTAGAAGCAGTTAGCTTTGAGGATCTCTTGTCAAGTGGCTGAAGGTGCCGAGAGGGTTTATATAGATGTATTGTAGGCATTGCATAAGAGGATAGAAAAGAGAGCAAAAAGCCTTGATGGTTAGATTATGGAGCGCTAAGGCCACCCTTTATGAAGGATGAATTGGCGGCTCCAGAGAAATCCGCCAACTTGACAAAAGGGAAATAGTAATCCTGAAAAAAAAAAAAGGGGGGGGGGAAAGAGATTACATCATTGCACGGCATATTTAGGGTAAAAGGCAGGGTGGGTGAGACTTACTTCCACTCGCTCTTCTTTGAAAATACCTTTGAACATTTTGAATTGTTACATTTGTATTCGGCGACACCTTCCTCAGTGGCGACGGGGCCTGGCCTGGAATGGTCATCTACCCTGGCAGGTAGGGATTCTGTGTTACTGCGAGGAAGGCTGGGCCTTATGAAGCTCGCCTCGATTCTAGCAGTTTCTTTAACTTGCTGCGGCTGAGCGAAAAGCCCAAGCCTCATTGATGTATCATGGTTCGTGGGCGAAGCAGCACTAATAGGGGTCAAAGGTGATAAGGCACCCTTTGCATCAGACGGATATGCCGGAGATGTCACACTAAGAGAAGTCCTCCTGCTTGCGGCGGCTAGGGGTGCGACAGAAAGTGCCCCTGAGACTCTTGTCTGTGCCAATTGGTAACCCCTTTGGAAGCCGGTTTCAAAACCAAGCAATGTAAATTTTATGAAATCCAATCGTCTTTGGGACGATATATCCGGATACCGAGATTTTAGGCCCTCGGTGTTTAATTTAGCGACTACTTCATGCTCGTCATTATGAAGTTTTTCTAGGAATTGAAGTGCCCAGGCCTCGTCGTCGTCGTTGTTCTGGGGCGGACTCGGTTTACTTTCGTTTGCGATATCGGATGGTAAAGGCAGGTTCGTCAGTTGGATTTTCGGTTCTGGTAGCGGCTCCTGCAGCTCGGGAACAGTTCCTGGGTCTTCAACTGTGATTCTCGGGGTAGACATTAATACATCGATAGGTTCTCCCCTATCATGAGACGAGCTTGGTCTTTCCGGGGGTATTTCGAGTTGCTGGCTTTGTGTGTTATTATCAGTAGCACGGTCTCTTCCTCTTTCCTCTATCACCATCAAATCTTCGTCCTCATCGAGATCCTCGTGACCAGTCGCTATTTCAACTGATGTTCTAATTTCGTTTCTTTCTGGGTGAATATCCTCGATGGCCTCATCTATAGACCTCGGATGCATCGGTGTATCGTCTGATAGTGGACTTGACCCGCCCTCGGGGCTCCCTGGTGGGTTCTTTTCCGCTTGTGAAGATCCTTGTGGGTTTTTAATTTCGATTAAGAATTTTTTATCATGAAGTTGTAAAATATGTTGCCGTAAATTGTCTCTGCGAGAGAAAGCCCTCTTAGGATTAGATCTGGCACAGTCCGGTACCGGGCAAACGTAGCTAGCGGAGTTCTCGCCATGGACTGTATCGCGGTGGCGAGTGAGGTCCTTCTTCGTATGAAATTTCGCGCCACAGTCACCGCATATATGCGACCGCTCCCCGTGTATTTGCTTATGTTTACTATAGAGACGAAGTTAGATATTCTTTAGGTCCCAGCCGTGATATCTCCAGAAAAAAAACCATACCTAAGAGAGTTCTTGCTCGGAAACGATTTCTTGCATGAATAACATATATGTTGTTTCCGTATCGGGGAAGAATTTGAAGCATGCGGATTATCTGTGGAGTAAACTTATGCATATTAGTATCCCCAGAGAGAGAGTTTTAAGGTTTATTTAAGAGAGGGGAAGGGGGGGGGGACTAGACCTGTATTATAAGCTATCGGTGGTATAGGATTTTTATCATTCGGATCATCAACTGAAGATATTAAATATTTAAAAGATGGTAAAGAGCTAGAGTTTTGTCGAAGTAGGGGCGGATGATATTCCGACCTGCCATTTTCGTGCTGTGGAGCTTCAATAGACGTTGACGTTGGACTTCCTAAACTTTCAACGATACTTTGACTCCTTGCGTGATTACCGACGGGATTTGCTGAACTGATAGCTTGAGCCGTCGACTGATTGCTCGCGGTCCATGCTATCGACGGTGTATCCGTTTTTGCCCCACTGACGCCCGCCTCTCCTTCTGAGGGATATACAACCACCTCCTTCACCTCTTGAGATTCGACTTGTGAGTTTATGGGTTCCATCCATAACAATATTCCCCGGGTCCTTGATAAGGTCGAAGAGAGGCTCTAATTATTTTTGAAGGACAGGTTAGAGATCCCGACACTTCGATACAAGGCTGAGGAAAGGGAAAAAAAAAAAACATACGTTCGAATATTCAGCCTAGTATATACGGTGATATTTCGACAGCCGCGCGCGGGGCTTGTCTATTGATCCACTGTCCTTCAGTTGTGGATTATATTTTTTCTCTCGCGTTTTGTAGCTATATCCGCTAGCGATTAATTAGTTTACTATCATTGCGAAAATGTCCTATGCATGCATATAATAAGGATCCGGAGAGTAGATGCAAGGAACGCAATAGAAGAAGTTTGCAATTGAGAATTTAAGAACCCTTCTCTTTTATAAACTCGCCAACACCCTCCCCGGATCAATAGTAACATCTAAATCCTGCTAAACTTCACCCCGCGAACTGTATGAATTATATCTCAATACCACTAACAGATGCGAACCTCCACGCAACGGGTACCTCCCGCCGATGGTCAAAGTCAACGCAAAAAAAAAAAAAAAAAAAAAAAAAAAGGTTTACGACCCGCTCTTCGACCCGCGACGCGGCAGAGGCAAAACAGAGAGCCTTTAAATATAGGAAATGTCGCGACCTACCTCGATGAAGCGGCTATTAGTCAGCCGTGCCTTGAGATCCCAAAGCCTTTGTTCTATCGGCTTGATGACTCTTCGCTATATCGATAACCGCTGTGAGTCGACTTTCTATGCGCTTTGGTGGTGTTTGATGGGTTGGCTTGATCCCAAATCATCTGCAGCCCGTTGTCACGAAGGAGTGCAGTGGAGAAGAATAGCTCAGGCCTGGCCTGAGACTCGGGCTGTTAAAGCAAGTTTCCAAGGGCTTTTCGCATTAACTGATTTAGTAAGCACACCTTCCAAATCCCAAATTTCTCAGCTCGACATACTTTTTTACTTGACTAACCTCCAGATCGCTCGTGGCTCGAATTATTCGCGGATCTAGCAGGCTGGCCTGAAATGCTTAGTTGATAGTAGAAAGAATTCCGAAAGAAGGAGCTGCGCCGTGGGTTTTACGCAAACAGAACAAAAATTCATAGTATCAGCTTATACCGATCGGGAAAAGGCGAAAGTTCGTGTGTACGATCGGGCGGCCAGGCGAACACGAAAAAAAAATCAAGGGGGCGATCAAGCTAGAGGACTTCATATTCACACTCGCCGACTATGTCGCCCTGAACTTGGCTGCTCTGCATACTCGAAAAAAAGCAAGTCAGTAATAAATGAAACCCATTTGTACTGCTAGGGTAGTCTGTCAGTTGCGAGGCACAATTCAAGGCTCCGCATGTGCATTAATTTCAGTCTTTGAAGTTTTTCTTTTTCCATTAAGATGCTATTTGATGTCCAAAAGTTGACAGGCCTCCTTACGTGCATGCCGTCGGGTCCGGAATCAGGCCGCCCAACTAATATACATGCCTTGCAATTCGTTTGCCACCAAAAATTTACAGAACTACGAGCTACTTTCAGCGATAGTTCCCAGCAGTGGAACCTTGCTTCGCGAACGAGGAAGGCGTGCAGATGGCATGCGGCCCCCCTCATTTTTTGATACAAAAAGACACATATCGACCTGGGAAGAGTTTGCCCGCTTGATCATAAACTCCGAAGAGAAATTGCTTATATATAGCAACGACCCAGCCAGCTGACGATTAACATTGCCAGGCCACGAATGGACGGGGCGGTGAACGATGTGCCCAAGACCAAGCGAGTACAACTGCATATGTCAACTCTGACTCGGCTCAGGCGAAAACCACAAATCAAACAGGCCTGGATCAAACGAATAACCACGCTGCAATAGGGAAAAAAAAACTTTCGGCCCAATTCATGGGTCTAAAGCACCAATCCCCCTCAAGAGGCAAAGATAGAGGCCAGCAAGCTCACCTCAAACAGCCCATACGACTGGACGAAATCGTCCACGGATGACGTTGATCAGTAAAGAGTGGGGCCCAATGTTTTCTCGCCCGCCAATATCCGGGCCGGGGTTCGGGACTGCATGCGAGTGTCATGTAGAGGTACATGTGCAATGTATAAAATTCTCTCAACCCCTCTTCGACCCCTTTTGACTGGCGTTCTGTCTGTTGCCGTCTCGGACGAGCTCCTGACTCTCCCAACCATTTGAGAACACAACTGCATCTGACAATAGTAATACAATACCAACTGTCCAGGTTGTATAAGGCGGCTTTCTACTGTGTTCTTCGTGTCACATTAAAAGGCCAGGGGAGGGCCTTGTTGCCTTATTCGGGAAAACCACTGTTACAGCAAATTGTCCCTCTTGTTTTTCTTTTCTTTTCAAAGACTATCTGAAAATCTTCCCTTCCGACCTCGGTTTGCCAGTCGAAAAGTTCAAATACCCTCCGGGTCGTTACAAGTGAGAAATATATGTATATTTTTCGGAACGGGGGGTATATTTCGGGTTCGTCTGCGGACAAGATTTGTCGGCCACAGGAAAAAATTAGAAATAGAGAGAATGTTACTGTACATTTCGGAAACTTTCCACCTTCATCGGCGACATTATATGCGTAGGTTCTGGAGGACATCGAAACTAACAGAAACCAACAGCCCGTGAGTAACGGCCGAACTTCTCCAACAAGCAATCCGTGAGTTGACGGGATTAAAGGACAAATGGATCTTTGTATGCCTGTCATTATTATGAACGCGCATGTGCTTTCGAAAAGAGGGTCAAACACCGCATACCGACGCAGACGAGAATCACACGAGAAAGGAATGTGAGAGTAAAAACAAGGCAGCCGCAATACCATAGGTTGACTTTCGATGGCTGGCAGTGTAATGTTAACATAGCGCTTGCAATCAGGTGTGCCAAAGGATTAATCAATTAGAGCAATTAAGACGCAAACAACCCATTCGACAAACAAAAACTAATTTCAGGACAGGAAAAGGCTTATAGAAATGAAATCAGGCCAATATCTAACACGAAAAGGAAACAGGAATAAGAGGGTGACAAATGTTCAGAACTTTGTTGTGTTGTCAAAAATGCATGTTCTGCAGGTGCCTAGGCATGAGTGTGATAACCTGCATTAACATCAGACCAGGGACTCATATTTTCGCGAGCCATCGCGGATGCTGCAGGACCCTCGGGCCTGAAAGTGTCATCACCTTTGGCGCGGCTGACAGCTGCCAAATTTACGAAAGGAAATTAACCTTCTCTCGATGGGATTCTTTCATTACCATGGGGGGTGATGGTTTTGCCAGTTCATAAACCGTTCCGTCTCATCCTCGCCAGATGGCTGCACTCCTTGGTTCCAACCTCCGTATTGCCCTGGATTTGTTATGCCTAAGCCCGGAGCAACCATGTTGGCGTTTGAGTAGCCAAGCATACCATCGTGCCCACCCATCCCATATCCCATATTAGGTTGAATATTATAACTCATGGGATTCTGCGGTGCATGTTGATGCTGATTCTGGTGCTCCTGCATAAGCATGTTCAAATCATTCTGTATTTGAAACTGTGTCTGAGGATGTAGTGCTACGGCAAGCGATGGGTCCATCATGTTAGAGTAGATCCTATCTCCGACCACGTCTCCATTTCTCTGTGGCGAAGTATGCGGTGAAGGATAAACACCTGAAGGAGCGGGCCTGGTTGGCGAATAGATGGATGATTGATGAGACGTCATTCCAACGTACATATTTTGCATCTCAGGCAAAATTGGTGTGATGTTTCCTTGTCCAGCAGCGGAGAAGGCTGAAGGATTGAAGGGTGTAATCGGTGTTACTGTCGTGGAATTGCCCCGCCGCGTGCTCGCAGGACTCAAAACGGCGTCCTCACCAATTAGGGTTATCACAGGCAAGGAAATTGCTTCCATATGCCGCGCAAGATGGACAGTCAATTTCTTCCAGCTTTGCAGCCTGCACCCACAAAAGCGACAAGGCTCGGAGGTTGGCTTGTTTGTTGTCTCCTTGTAACAAGCAGTAACTATCTCCCATAGCTTATTGGCCTCATCGTCTTCTATGCCACCTTTGCCTTTCTTCGCGCCCCGTGCCCCGGCGGCTGCGGACTTCGTAGCACCAGACTTTGTCGCCTTAACCTTAACTTCAGGCATCTTGTGCTCTCGAACAAGATGTTGTACGAAGTTATCTTTTCTATAGCAACGGTGATTGCAATCAGGTAGGTTACAAGTCCACCATTCCAAATGACGATGCTTCTCATTCTCATGGCGTACCCAATCGGCCTTTCTCTTGAAACTCTTTGGCTCTGTGCAATCAGGGAAAGTACAGGTGAAAGGCTGGACATCCTCGTGCACATGTTTGGTCCAATCGGAGGGCTTAGTAAACTTTTTGACCTTGAAGCACAACGTGCATTCGAACTCCGCAGGTAGTCGGTTCACAGGAGGCATTGGCACACCCGGTGGGAACTGGGTCGCTGTCACCCTTCCATCCGTACTAGGGACATCCTCGTCATCTGAATCATACTCTTGCATCGGGTACGATGCGTTGTTATTTGGACTCTCGAGAAGATTGAAAGGTGCGTTGTTCTCTCGCCCTTGATTGGCAACAGCGCCGCACTGATGGTCGTTAGCGCATTTACCTGAATTCTGAACTGTGGCATGATGTTTGAGGAAGTTCTCCTGGAGCTTCCTGAAACGTTTGACTTGTTCGATCGCAATCCTATCAATTAGCTTAGGATGCAACTGGGGATTGAGTTGGAGGCAGTGTTTTGAGAAGCCGGCCCGATTTGGGGTTATCTTATCAATTGGAATCTTGAGCTGAGGAGGGGGGGCAGGAATAGTTTCAGATGGTGCGTCTTCGTCATCCGAGGCTTCATGCTCGAGAGGTTCAAAAGGTGGCACACTCAGTGATCCTTGGCTTTGATGTCTCCCGGCCGAGGTAGGCGATGTGAATCCTGGAATGCCGAACTCAACCCTTCCTTTGTTCAGCGAGCCGAGCCTCTTGGTTTGAGGTGACATCGGATTACTAGAACTAGCAGCTTCGCCCCCACCAATTGACATTGACAAGCCAGCCATACCGGCGAATGCTGAAGCTGTATCCTTTGAAGGATCGGCTTCACTTTGCTTCCGCTTTTTGGAAAGCTTGCGCGTTAAGCTGCTTAATCTACTCGGCGACCGTTCCCTCCCAATCTTTGATTTCTGACTATCCTTCCTCAAGGGTTTAGGATCCTTAGACTTGTCCGAGAGGCCCTGCAGCACATGAAGCGCAGCGTTCTTATGTTCGTGGCCTGCACTTGAAAACCTCTTTAAGACGTTCTTGACCTCAAACAAACTGGGTTTTCTATCTTGATGGGCATTGGGCCGGTGGACAACCGACAGGTTCTCTTCGTTTGGTCCGAATGACATCCTTTTGAATAGCCCATCCATCTCCCCAATTGAGTAACGACGGCTCCGCATAGTACCAAATGTAGCTACACGACTCGCTGTCTCAATATTCTCGTTTGCTCGCTTCCACCTTTCGATGGCTGCGTTCGAAGAGTTGGGTTGTGCACGCGTGATGCCTTCTCTTACGTTCAGCGTTGAGATCGGTTTAGGGGGGTCATGCCATGGGCCAAATCTATGGAATCCGCTGGGGTGGGGATCGCCATTGACCATAGCCATTTCATCTTCCTCCGTCATCCTTTGGATGCTATCAATATGCCTTGGCGGATGAATATCGTCGTCGCCAATATGGGATACGATGCCATCCGGAAAACCGAGCTCGTTTTCTGGGATCAAGGAATCGGGGAGCCCCTCCTCGTCAGATGTGTGCCCGTCTGTGCTCTCCTCCTCGCTATCATCGAATAATACGTCGCCCTCCCCTCTGGGTGTACCGTCAGCTGGTGGGTATGCATTGGGTTCTTCATGCTTGAAGCTCTGCCCAGCACCTGGCACCGCATCAACCGGGTTCGGAGGCCCATCCGTCTGACCAACACTTCTACTCCTCAACCTGTTGGATTGGGGGGCGCCTAGATGCCCGGACCCTTCACCAGACAGCCATCGGAATACCTTTATATGATTCTCCGACTCTTTAACCATGAGTTCTTGATCTCGAAGACTTGGGATTTCGTCGTCCGTCGCAGCTGCGGTTCTCCCGGCCGGGAGGACCCGGTTCAAGCTAGCCTCGTCATCACCTGATCGTTTCTTGGTACGCCGGCTAGATTGTGTAGCGTCATGATCGTCAACTGTAATATCTGGATTGGCTATTGTTGGCAAAGTCGAAGTCCTAAGTGGCTCTAGAACATTGGGCCTTATTTGGGCATTTAGACTGGCGTTTGTCATAGCTGGGCTCGGGAACACATTGTCGTTCGTGGTAACAGTGGGGGCTAACGAAGTCTGTGTCGCTGGTTGGGTATTATGCCTCGTCGGTGGCTCATTGATATAGTCGTCTATGTTCACATCTTCTTCCGGCATCGGAGTACTCATATCGAAAGGCATATCTTGGTCGTAGCCGGGTGTCGTACCAGAAGAAAACCCATGCGAGGAGTTAGGAGAGGACATAGAAGTCTCGAGATAATTATTAGGGGACATGGAGAAGTCGGAAGAGGACGGGTGGTTGGAACTCGCATTCGACATGGATGCTTGCATCGGCACCGCAGAATTTGGAGTAAATCCACCGAGTTCACCTGGATCATACAGCGGTAGAGTCGAGTTACGCGGTGTATAGTGTATATTTTGAGGGCTAAGGGCTCCTCTTTCGCCTGTAACGCCAAATAATGTTGCGATGGATCGCATTTTAGACGAAGGGGATTCCGGATTTCCGCCAGCCATTGTCGCAAAAGTCACAATCAAGCTGGTGCTGTTGTGCCGCGCGAGAGATAAAAAAAAAAAAAACTAGGAGATTGTTGTGATGTGCCTATTTCAAGCGCTCTCTTTTTTTTTTTTTTTTTTCTGGCCTGATTGTTTTTATTCTACAGCGGGCGAGGACGGAAGATATCACTATCTTGTTGCGTTGCTCTGAAGATGAAGTGTTAGTTTCGATGCAGTATCCGTTCGGAGCAGAGCGAAGCTGACCGTTCGTTAGATGACAAAGGCTTGGAGCCGGAACAAACTCAAAGTTCACCCGAAAAGCTTACCACTTAGGCCAATAAACCTATCGACAAGGTCGTGCGAACCTCGTCGAAAGTATATCCGAGGGTTTCAAACGGTGCGAAATCGTCGCTTGTCGCTGTCTCACGGTGTTGAGTCTCGGGGTGGAGGCAAGGACTCGATCCGGAGAAAAAGGAGGGGGGAAAAGAGTCAAATGTCAGTAAGCTGGCGGGCGGGGCACTGGCTGCGTTTTGAAGCAGCAGCAATCCAAAGGCCTAAAATGTATAGCGACCGTTAGGAAAGGTGGATCAGAGAAAATGGACAGATTCCATGATTGCGAAGGCTTTTCGGCAGGTTGGAAGGCAGACTAGACTCTCGTGGGCAGATGTAATGATGATGAGACTAGCAGGATCGAGCAACGTTTGGGCAGAAACGCAAGCGAAAAGCTGGGCAGGTGTGAAGTGCTTACCGGCTCAACTATATATTCGGTAGACCAGCCGTGTTGGTCTCGAATCAATCGAGAAAAGTGAGCTAACAGAGACGGATTACGAATGAGGTGGGTAGGACAGCTCTAGCTCTCGAAGCTTTTGTCTTTCCAGGCAATGATGTTTGGATAGCACGATCAACGGCATTCCAGGAAGCTAAGGCAAAGTAGCTGGTAGAATACCTCGTATGATAATATAGTAATTGAACACCAATCCTGCTGCAGCGGATTATCTTCCACGCCCACCGAAAAGCTTAGCCATACCCCCGGTCCTCTTTCTTCTCTCTAAGCCACAAGCACGTAGGATGATGATCAGACTGCAAGAAAGCCTTCCCAAACTGCAAATTGCTCCAATGTAGATTCTAACCAGCCTGACACGGTTTCTCGGGAGCTCGCAGAGGCCAATCGAAAGGTTGGAGAGAAATACAACCCTCGGGATATTCCACGGTCACAGGCTTTAGCGAGAGATGGGCGATGAGGCTTAGCCAAAGTACCATAGGGCTGGCGGGAAGATTAATGCATCTGCAATGATGAGTAAGAACGTTCTTCAGCAGCTCCAATCACTTGTGGTTTCAGCTTTTACCTCCATCATTCAGGAAATGTTTTTTTCCCAATCCAAGATCTAACTTTCGGTGACAACGAGGTCCGTCAGCTTTTGGTCCATGTAAAAACCCGGATGTAGCGATACCCACCGGCATACCCCAACGAAGGTTCAAAAAGTGAATGCCGGATCCCGGACCCAGCGGCCTTAAAAAAAACCCCCATCTCGCGGATGGGCTTTGGTGAGTCCGTCCCGGCAATATATCCCTACCGAAAGGCACATCAACCTGCCTTGCGGAAGGTAGCTTCGACCACAGCCTATAGTCTTGGCGATGAGCCACCCTTGCACGTTTGTGGCGGTGTGAGGGTCAAGTGATACGATAGTTAGCATCCTTCATGATAAAAGAACCGTCAATACGAGTCGTAATGATATGCAAATACGTGCTTAATATGATAGCTTCGATATCCGCTAGGTCCGAAGTGAGGTATAAACTTGTAATTCATAATAACCTATTAGTAGGTAGTCAGGTTTGATCAAATGGCTATTGCGGCCTGCGTGCAACATCGGGATCGCCATGGAACGTGTTGCCTGTCGTCTAGAGTTTGTTCATCCCAACACATTATTCACTAGTACCTTTATAAACAGCCTGGTTACGAGATCTCGAGACTGCAAGGCCTGCAAAATGTGTAGATGTCCATATGGTCATGTATAGCGATATTGGTATGTCGCAATCACTCAAGTGCTTACCTAAGTACTAAATGATACTCGCTTGAGTGTTTAAGCACCAGTCGTACATACATACACCTATCGCAAGTTACGTAACGTTCCTAGCCCCAATTACAACATAAGGCTTCATAATGGAGTACTGGTTACGTAAGTACTGGTCCGTACCAGAGCTGTGATTGTGCCGTTCTTCTGCGCTCTCGAATCGGATCGGGTCGCGATATAGGTATATGCATCCCTAATACATATTTTCTTGTACTGCGGATGCACCGATATCCCAACCTCAGTCTAAACTTTTGTCCACACATACATCGATGTCAGACCCAAGTACATGAATGCACATACTGATGCCCGCTATTTGAATTCACCTTTATAACCACTATGTTAGCATTTCAAAATTGCAAAAGGCTAACATTACAAAGTGTGCACGTGTATTACTCTGTTTAACCTTCAAAATACTAGACAGCCGCTGGGCTTATAGGTTACAAGTAACCTATGATTGCGATTAATTAATATATTACACCCAGCTTAGCTGGGATATCGTGCGAACTTCATTTTCCTGGTTGCTCGAGATTGATATCCTGACTAACGATAGTTATAAAATAATTGTAAAACTCATCCCTACACAGGCATTACGAACAATCTTCCCAAGTCACTATTGAGAACAGACTTTAAATCTAATAAACCTTATTAATAGTTTAGGACTCGCGAAATTGATCAATTGGTGGTGTGACATTGGTACATGTGATCCATAAAATTATAATCTGGAACGCACGAGAGTTAACCTGGGCTCAGTACTAGATCTATCCGTGCTGCTTACATTGATTGCGATTATATATATCTGAGCTAAGTTAACATAACGCGCATCTAATGCATCGAAAAACCAAACGCTTGAGCCTTTCGTAGCGCCAACGATGTCCTAGTACGTATGCCCAAGTCAAAGGCTGACAGTACACTACCCACCAATATAACAGTCTGTTATCAGAGCAAATTCGAATCAACGGAAAGAATGTTCTTTCGGCATTCCAAGCTAGAGTCGTGAGACGGGTCGATGCGTCCAACCCTAATGCATGCAAACCACTGCACTGCAGCCTGGATGTTGTTTCTATTCCACGTGTGAATAAGGTTTGGGGTTTGGATTCAAGTGTCGGGATTCAAAGCTATAGCTATATAATAGCTAGCTATGCGCTATGGATGAACACGGAAATTCGGCATATGAAGCACGCGACATGCATTTCACAAACCCTACCTATCGCTTCAAAACGAATCTAGAAAGTCGACCCTGGCATGGTCGAAATTTTGAGATCTCGCGAGATAGACCTGTGTATTTTTCTTTCAAATTTTGCAGTCGATTGGTGCGGGGGCAAATCCCACGCGGCAACACTGTGGTATGGATGCTGCCTTGTCATGGCGCTCTGATTGGCATTGCAAAAGTGGGGCACGCCCAGTTTTATCCTAAGACCTGCCTGAAGAAGTCCCCGTTCAAGACACCCCATCTCACATTTACTTTTCAGCTCCAAACCACCAGAATTACTACCAGGGTCATTCGAGAGTGTCCCGAGTGTAAGATTTCATCTATCAAGATTATATTGCGCTGGGAAACAGATCCAACGAGACTACATAGGTACCACGTACGTCTACCATCACTTTCAAAATCTTATTGATTCAGTAGTGTTACGTTCCGATTCTCTAGAAATTTGGGCACATTTCCCAGTTCAGAACAGCGTACTGCAGGCTTGGTGCCGTCCCGAAACCCTTGTCAACAATAGCGCCACAAACTAGGTTGCTACCAGCGCGCAATACACACCTCATCTAGCCTGCAACTTTAGATGCTCTGGAAGGGAACTGCAGCCGTTGAAGTCTCAGCAAAGTGTTCCGGTGCCCTGCGGGCTCAAGCACTCGATTTCCTGGTTGACGGATGACCATCTACTCCGTCGATATGGACCCCTTAAATGAATGACCGAAGCCAGCCAATTGGTTCCTGTCTGCAGCATATGCCGTCTTGAAGCCAATGAGGTCAGGACCCGATATAGCCATTCAGAGACATTTTGTCTCATATCCTTGGATTTTGTATCTTGCCGATAACGCGGCGTCGAGGTTGACTCCACATAAGGGCTCCACTCCCAATCGTGACGATCCTGATTTCTCTTGCGACCAAGGCAAAAAGTCACACAATCATACAAACGAGAACCGTCGCATATGCATGTCAATTCCATCTGGGCGGTTTATGTATCGATCAGTGGGATTAGATAAAATCACTCACGTGTGAGGAGACGTTAGGCCACCGAGGTCTCAGATAGCTCCCGTCATTACTTTGCATCCGAGGCGCCTTCAGAAGAGCTGCGTCAAAGAGTAAGTTATAACACCTTCCTATTTCCCAAGCTACCCCGTCCATCCTAGATTACATATCCCCATAGCCCGCACTGCTGGATTTCTTAGCCCGCTTCATTTGGTTCCCCTTTAGCCTTTTACCTTCGTAATGTTGCGATCCTTCTGACCGCAGGAACTGATCACCGTAATATGCATGGTTAGAGGTACCGTTTGATTTCATTTCCTGGCGACATTTCAACACATACCTTCTCGAGCCTCATCTACGATGGTTTCGATACCGCATATAGCTGCGAGGCAGCTATATCGCGAAGATAATGATCCGGCGCCCTATCGAACAATATTAGCAGATAATCCGACTTTGTTGATAACATGGTGGGCTACTGGATGTTCACTTTTCATCATCCTTGCGCGATGTTTCGGCCGTTACGTCCGCACGATGCGACTATTTAGAGACGACCAGTGGATGCTACTCTCTATCATCCCGCTCTTAGTGCGACTTTCGCTCGCTCATGTTGTGCTGAAATATGGGACAAACAATACTCAACCGGACCTTCTGAACGAAGAAGAAATAAGGCGCCGGGAAGTAGGAAGCCAAGTGGTTTTGGCGGCAAGGGTTTTCTTCGCGATCTATGTTTGGATACAAAAATTTTGCATCACAGAGTTCTACCAAAGATTAACGACCCAGTTTTGGAAGGGTGTTTACGATGTTGGTCTAAAGATTGTTCGATGGGGTCTGCTGGCAACATTGGTAGCGTCGATAATATCAACATTCGTTGAATGCCAACCTTTCGACCAGTAAGTCATATATCCATCGTTCACGATCGTAGGATCATTTGAAAATAATCAACTTCTAACCATCTATTCTAGTTACTGTGAGTTCTTCGCTGGCCCGGTCGGGATATACAGTCACGACATATGCTAACAATAGTTGAAAATGTCTAGGGCAAGTTGTGCCAGACCCAGGTCGTAAGTCACCTACAAATGGACCAAAATGATAAAAACCTTTCAATGTTAATATGTCTTCTTAGCTGAATGCCGGAATGGTGGTATCCCACTCTTTGTTACTGGAGTTCTGGATGTTTTCACCGACTTCGTCCTCGTCATCTTTCCGATCCCGGCAATCATCTACTCTAAGATGGCCAACAAGAGAAAGGCACAATTAATAGCCCTTTTCTCTCTTTCCTTCCTTCCCATATCTGTTGTCTGTGGGCGTATTCCTGCTACCATAGACCGAAATTACTCACAGCCATTTCGTACTCTTATGGGATCTCTTGAAATACTTGCTGCGACATTCGCCTCCAACGCCCTGATCTTGTCGAGCTTTCTCCGAGACAAAGGCCCGAAACGTGCGAAATTTAAGACTGGCAGCGAGGCCGGAGAAAGTAGGATAGGAAGAAGCATAGCCGCAACTACCCGGGGAAGAAGCGATGCTGGTGCTGCTTACTGGGGCAGTGATGAGGATCTTGTTCGGGATACCGGGTTTGCGCTAGAGTCAGACATAAATGTAGGTCCTCACGTAAGCATTGCCGACCTATTTTTGCGGGAACTTACTAAATCTATCAACTAGGACCGTCCACCTTCTCGTCAGCCGTCGAACATGTCTGGTACTTTTATGAAGTCCCCCTCACCAACACCAGGGCCTAACCGCCACTTCGCATCCTTATCGAACCAACCCCGCGCCCGAAGTAACACCGTAAATAATGGTAATAACAATCCTCGCAACATTAGCCCAACCCTTAGAAACCCACCAGCGCATTCTACTTCTGCCAGTGTCAGAGCTTCAAACTGGGGATTCCCACTTACTAGCAACGGATTGGTCCTGGATACATCGCAAGGCATTGCTGTGACCACAATCGAAACGCGGTACTCCCCGATTGAGGCAGAGATTCCTGGTGGTACAGGCCAAGCATTTGAACTTGGACCAGTTCCAGGAATTAGAGGCGTCCAGACACAGATTAGCCCGAGGCATAGCATCGGGGGTGGCTTGATGTCCGAGCCGGAAGGCAGGACAAGTGAATCCTCTTCCCGCTCAACTATTAGCAGGGATGGGGCGTCGAACGGAAGAAGTACAACATCAGTAAGCTTCAGAGACGTCGGCGGACTCCTGAAGTAGTTCTTTTTTTACTTAATCTGACTTGATGTATATATACTTTTGTAATATTTCTTCACTTGAGTTGTCTCTCCTCGCTACACGGGATACATGTTTAGATGCGTTAACGATTTTGTATGGGTAAATTGTTTTGTTCCCTTTTTTTTGTTATCTTTCGAGGATCTGGCTTGGACCGGAGTTAAAACTACACACATCAGCCCACCTAACTATTAGTTCTTCGCACAGTTACCCTGAAGCTCAGGACATGTCGCACTTGGTCTGGATACTCTTGTATATAATATTAACTAGATAAGTTGAGGTAGTCAACATAATATACTTGGTTATTTAAGATAAGATTGGACATTAGCAGTAGAAAATGATTCCGTTGGTATGATTTTCTAACTTTCTAGGTACGGGACCACAATCTGTTAGTAGCCAAAGAACCAAAAGAAAAAGACGTCCTCGAAAAGACTAATGGCAAAGATGTACAAGGATCCTGTCCTAATAGAAGTGAATATACAGGGAGCGTTACACGCAATGTCGGTACATTTGATCTCGTGACACAATAAAAAGAGTGATTACTATATACGTCATCTATTTAGGAGTGAAACCAGTAGCAGCCGCGACGATCTTTCTGATCTGAGCCTCGGTGGAAGCTCCCTTAACCAGTCCAACTTGCTCGTCATATCTGCCAATGATGTTAGGAACCGGGGAGTAGTTACACTTCAAATACAATCCCATGCCATGAGATCCGCAATTCCTAACAGCACAGCCAAAGCTCTTGACATCCTTCCAAACCATAGCAGTCATGTGGCCAATAACACCGTCGCTATTGCTCGGGTTGGCAAAATTGTAGTTGACAACTTCGTTTGCGTACCATTGACGAAGAGCCTGATCCTCAGGGTTGGCGTTGGTGTTGTATGAAATGTTTTCACCAAGTCCCTTACGCTGTGCAGATGGAGTATGTTGGAAGTCGCAGTTTGGAGTATTGGCTTCCGCGAGTTTGGCGATGCTGGAGTCCCAGGTAATTGAACCAGTGCCTTCGTGAAGGGCACGAACGATGTTATGTGCAGCGAGGAGGTATGGCTTGATTGCGGATTCAGACATAAAGGTTCCATCTGGACCGACGTTCCGGACTGAAGAACCCCTCTCAAGACCAGTAGAAGAACCCGCAGGCATGGTCAAATAAGATGCTGGGGTATCAGTGGTAGTATCGTCTTCGTATGATGGCGCGTTGCTGGGACTGGGGCTAGGACTTGGACTTTGGTATCCAGAGCCCCCACCAGTCGGAGTCTCGTCATCTGGTGTCGTAGCTGTACTGTTATTGCCCGACCCACGGTTCTTTTGACCACCACGAGTTCTACGACCACCAAACCCGGTTGTATTAGCATAAGTGGTCTTCCCAGGACGTGGGCGAGATGTTCCATCATATGAAGTCAATTCATCACCAGTACTTGTTTCATAGCTGCCTGGTGTAGAGGACGGCGATTCCTCATACGACGCTGCAGTTGAGCTAAGATAAGAATTGATGGTGCTACTGACAATATAGCTACCATTGCCTTGATTCTTTCCTTTGCTACACTGCTTACGCCTGGGAAGGAGATGTGGAGAACGCTTGGAGATATTCTTTTCGAATTGGACGGTGCTGCTCTTTCCTTCAGCTTGCTGGACCGGTAAAGCCAGAGTCGAAGTGATAGCGAACGCCACGGATACGAAAGTTGAGAATCGCATATTTTTTAATTTTTTAATTTTATGAGTATGTATTTTAGAGGAGCCTTCCAAAGAATTTGATTGATAGGGACTTAATGAGCGTTAGGCCAACCGGGGCGACGAATGATGAGTCTACAAAGTAAAAAATATCGAAGGACAAGAAATATATGAGAAAGACCACACTCCGGGTGGGTAGAATGAATGAGTGAATGAGGATGAGGTGGATTAGAAAGCGCCTGGCGAACTGAATAGAGAAGTCTGGTGATGCAGAGAATGGAGCACCATTTTATATCCATCTACCAGCTAGTCACTTCTGAAGCCCGCTATAGCTAAGATCGAGAACGGCTCGGTAAATCAAGAGAAATTGCCTTAGCGGTAGCTAGGCACAAGCTCACAGGCGGCTATGGAAGCATCGACGTTTCCACGAAGGCAAATTTGTTCATTATCTCGAGTTTCGGGGGCATCCATTTTGGGGAAGGTCCCATTACGGCATCTCGACGTTAGATGTTGGGTTGAAAGTAGGATGACTAGGTGTAGATCTCCCTGAGAACATGGTAATTGAGAGAAGGATGGCAAGGGCCCCTCGTGGCCTTAGGGCCCTAAGAATAGGGGTAAATCCAATGCTCTTCCTGAGCGTAGTCCTTTGCTAAGGCCTACTCAATCAATATTTGCCATCTTCGTAGACGGTCAGGGCTCCAATCGTTTCGTGTATCGCTCACTCCGTCCAGATACTAACCCTTGCCGAGTGTATCGCAACGCTTGGATATCATAGAGCAAGCTTAAGCTTAGCTTTCTAGGGGACACGAGGGAAACAATTAACGGACGGAGACGACCTTAGTACAGTATACTAATACCGCCTGCTCATACCATTGGCAGACATCAAAAGTCAAGTCTAGATGTCCGCTGGCTGCATAATCGCTTAACGATAGGTCAATCCTCACGATATCCATGCCGCAATTGGCCTTCTCGTTTGCCGACCCGTTGAGACTAAAAATCAGCCGAAGCAACTATGCCTTCGACCGCCTTCCTCTTTCGTCAAACTCTGGAACGAAGATGCGGCCCACCCTTGTTGGAGTTCTTGTGTTGCACGTCAGCTCCGCGCCACAGGAATAACGCGGCCTGCCTCTAGCCCTTTTTCGCCCTTTCCCCAAACGATGCCAATTTCTTAATCTAACATTCTCCGCAATGCCAGCTGGTTTTTGAATAGTGACATAGCGATTTGTTTCATGATGCGATATTCAAAGCTGTAAGTTGTATACACCTGGGTGCTGACCTAAATTTAGTTGCTGCATCGCATTGGAATCGAATCAATAATGAATCGAATCAGGTGCAAGGCTTCGCCTACATGCTACAGCTATTGATCGATAACATATGAGAATGCATTAACGCCCTTGCAAGTCACGACAGGCGTATCAACACCCATTTTGTGGATATACTCCAAGACGGATATTTTTATAATGATATCGCAAGTGGGACGTTTCTTATAAAGATATCATTGCATGCTAGACTTATCGACATTTCGACATCAGAGACGCATCTGGCTGAGTACTTACATTACAACAGATACAACACAGAAGCTTTTTCCACAAGTTTTACCCTCTTTCGACTTTGTGTTGTCTAGTGACCAACGAGACCATTACCCTCTGAAGTTACTTAATTTAGAGGAATCACGGGGATCGAGTGAAGTGAATGGAGATAGCAAGTGGGCTGATGAGTAGCTTAGAGGAGTTTTAAATCCTGGGGCAACAGTGGTCTTCCTGCGAATAGGTTTAATCCTGTGAGCAGCCCTGGCATGGATACTGTTTGTGTGTGAACTAAAGGGATGGCCGCGCCGCCCTAGATATCGATACTGGAAGATACTATATGGTACTTCGATGTAGGGGATTTTAGGAAGTGAAATAGTCTAGCCGCCAACATTGACACAATATATGCATGCCTGGTGTGTAATAGTAGCACAGCCGATTCTTTAAGAACCACCTATGGCAACAGAAAATTCTACTTCTAAACTATAGCACTACAAATGCCGCCCTCGGTCATATCGTGATGTCCTCGAGCCCATGGCCCATCGAGTCCCTCGCGGTTATAACGTATTTAATTCCCTGAAATGCCAAAATTCTAGCAAAAGAAGCTGAAACGAAACCTTTTGCTAGACCGTAATATTCGGTATTGGCCGAGCCCACGCCCATCTAGTATCTAGATTAGGCAAAGACTGCATATATTGGCTGCCATTGTACACACGTAAAGTTTTGGCTCAACGTGATAGTCTATTTTCTAGGTGCGCTATGTATAAAGCGCGTAGCCTAGCCGACGAGCCTCGTTAGATAATTGTAGATCAATAAAACTTTTTCTATAGACTTACCTGATACTGAGTTTACGGGTAGGACGTAGCCCCGGTGGTACTTGTGCTGTACTTATACCATGAGCTTGGGTCGGAGTACCAAGGCTAAATAATACTGGCCCGTTATATTAAGGCGACGCAGGCCCGAGGGTTTGGATTAAATAAAATTCACCCGGGATCTGATGCATGTCCCAGGTACTGACCGGGATGAGGATACCCCGGACTACCGCAAATCGAGTAAATCTCCCTATACTAGTATACTCAGTGGGCCGGATCTACGGGTCTGGGTATGAGACCAGGGTCTGGGATACCTTTCAGTTTTGTCTTGATCAATAAGATTTTAAGGCTTTTTAAACGGTAAATTTTATGTTTGCAGAGGCCAGGGCCTTCATTATATTGACAATCGAATAAGCTAGTCTTTGAACAGTAATTTTACCTTGCCAACGAAGCGTCAATATTACGAGGCTAAGCCGGAATATAGGAATCGAATAGCTTAGTTAGATAAGATTTGAGAGTGCATGCGGCGCTTCGCACACCGTCTGCCTCAATATGCAATATCAATACCACAGCATACAAGCGACCACCTGAATACATGGGAATACACATATCCTATCGAATTATATGAAGAATCTCTGGCTAGGGGCGTGTAAGTACTGATTCCGAGACTGGTATAAATGTCAATTGCCGATGTGTGAAATTATCCAGAGTTTCGGGTTATGATGTTGAATACTCACACTAATAGATATAGCTCTGCTTGAATTCAGCCTACACGTCTAGAAACTACATCCGTAGTACGAGTACCAAGGTGTCCAGGCTATGCCACCCAGTATTGGTTGGGATTTGGATGAGTTGAGCAGGTCGTAAAAATTGCTTTGGGATATTTTCCGGATCCTGGGTAGGGAGCTATTATTCTCGGTCCCAGGGAGCTATGTAGCCTAGTGAGGTGAATTTCCACAGTATCACTAGTCGGTTTTTTTTTTTTTTTTGGAAATACATATGAAACCCGACAATGCCGAAGCAAGGCACTTTGAGCTTGTAGTTTGATTTAACCGGCTGGCTATTCAACACGTGGGGCTCGGTTCCAGACTTTTGTAAATGGTCTTGTTCCACTATAGACTTCACAATGATTCCACCAATGGAGGTCTGAACATGTTCACTTTATGCCAAAAGAAGATCTATTGATGGCCTGATGTCAAGAATTCTCTTGTCTTCTTACGGTGAAGCTTATATCTCATTT
The DNA here is from genome assembly GCA_036872755.1 of Orbilia blumenaviensis. Classification (NCBI taxonomy): domain Eukaryota; kingdom Fungi; phylum Ascomycota; class Orbiliomycetes; order Orbiliales; family Orbiliaceae; genus Orbilia; species Orbilia blumenaviensis. Next base: position 366,464 of record JAVHNS010000006.1, on the reverse strand, counting down.
AGCCGAAACGTTGGAACCGCACCAGGCATCGAATCCATGGGAACTGTATTTAGCCGGAATTCCAGCAAGGGTCTCCACACCCGTCCCCGCATTCCACTTTTTTGCTGTCCTCGGCGCATCCAAGCGATTTTTTTTGGGTAATAGCATTGGTGATGTAATACATAAAACGCCAGGCTTTTCGACGTCGGAATTTCCCATTCTATTGACGGAAAAACTGGTGGTAGGCCAGCTTCAACACCCGAGGATCTATAATACTTGGCAATGTAGATCCAAGCATTGGCACAGAAGGGTCACCACGAAGCCCTTGATAAACACAGCAACTATGAACTCTGGTACCTGCTCCAGCTTTCATAAAAGGGATAACATCAATTCCATGCTGATATGTGGGGCCCATGATGCTGGTGCTATGAACAAGGCTACTGGTATTATGCTGTAGGAACGTTACTGATATTTCGCCGTCTCCGTTCCCATCCATGCTGCGACCTCTTATTCTCCGGAATATTTTCACATTTCTGAAATTCTTAGTAGATCTTTTCGCGATCTTGGGTCCAGCGACATGGAAATAGTTTCTGCGGCTGGGCATGCCCGAACTATGGACCCTTAGACCAAAAATTATTGTCGCGGATCGTATTTAAGAATCTGCCGGGGACGATATGATATTCTGGTTCTTCTTCCAACAGCAGCAACGGCTTATCAGAGATAAAACCAACATCTCTAAGTTCTCTGTTCGTCGATAGCAAAAATGGTTGCTATGAACTTGCTTTCAATTGCCCTCGCTACCCTTGCGGTGGCCCCTGCAACATTCGCTTCACCACTTGAAGCGAATGTCCTCGAAGCTAGGGGTAGGACCCACAATGGCAAGGAAACAACCGATAGACCTGTTGTTTTCCCTTACCCATTGAGCACAGGGAAGAAGTTCAAGGAAACTCCAAAGACTACCAAGACCTGTTTTGTTGACGCTCTTGGAAACGGACTTGATGACGGCCCAAACATTCTCGCTGCTGCGAAAAAATGCAACAACGGCGGCAAGATTGCCTTGCTAGACGACTTATACATGGTCCGGACACCTTTGGACTTAAAACTCAATAAGGTCGATATTGAGCTCCAGGGTACCCTTAAGTTTGTTGACGATATCCCATTCTGGGAAAAAAACAGCTTCAAATATGAGTTCCAGAACTCGTCTTCGTTTATCCAGATTGGCGGAAAGGACGTTAATATCGTAAGTTTGGAATTTCGACCTCTTACTTACCACAATTTCTTTAACATATGAATAAAACCTGACGGCATACTAATCTCCTGACAAAAATTAGTATGGAGGTGGCACAATCGATGGTAACTCACAGAAGTGGATTGACGCACATGCCGCCAACAGTTGGACATGGAGACCTGTCTTGGTTACATTCTTCGACCTCGATAACGCCTATATCAGCAATATTAAGTTCCGTTACAGCGCCAACTGGTACATCCTTGTCCATACCTCCAAAAACATGATCTTTGACAATGTCAGCATCGCAGGCGGCAGCACCAGCAAGAACGAACCGAAAAATACCGACGGTTGGGACACCTACCGATCCGATAATATTGTCATCCAGCACTCTAAGATTGACAACCACGACGACTGTGTCTCCTTCAAGCCAAATTCGACAAATATTCTTGTACAGAGTCTTGACTGCAATGGCTCTCATGGCATTTCTGTTGGATCATTGGGACAATATCCAAAATACTTCGATATCGTCGAGAATATCTATGTATTCAATACTACCATGACAAACGCCACTAGCGCTGGTCGTATTAAGGTATGGTCTGGCGAATACGCCAAGCCACCATCCTGGACTGAGGGAGGCGGTGGCGGCCATGGTCGCGTCTTCAATGTCGTAAGTAATTGTAACATGCATCTCTTCCTGACTGGCATGGCATAGACTCTGTTGGATTTGCAATTGAATATTCTTGAATTCTAACTATTATTATTTAGACCTGGGATGCTATCCGCCTCAAGAACATCGACTACGCTATCGAGATCACCCAGTGTTACGGCCAAACTAACCTTACTCGATGCGCCGAGGTTCCCGCTACTTTAAAAATCAGCAATGTCTTGTTCCGCGGAATGTACGGAACAGCAAGTAAGAAGTACGATCCTCGTGTTGGAAGCTTGGTCTGCGGCAGCCCCGACAACTGCAACACCATTTATGCCAAAGATATCAATATTCAACCTCCCAGCGCGAAGAGCCCGGTGTTCTCCTGCACGAATATGGACCAGTCGCTTCTAGATATCCCATGCGCATAAGCTATTTAGTGGAAGCGCCGGCGGCCACACTTCAAATAAAACATATATAAATGTATTTTAGATTCAATTTCTATGGGTGTATATCAATTAATGAAATTTCAAAATAACCGCCTGTATATGTCTGAATGCAGATAATTGTGTCGCGTGAGTTTCGGATTAGGAATAGTTCAACCTAATAAACGTTGTTTGCTGAAGCCTTGATAATAAATTACCACAATAAACGAAGGCTATAGATAGCCAAGAGCAGTTGCGGTATAGACATCTTGTCTGGTGTGGCATGCCTCAGCGAAAAGACTTTATGCGTAACGCAACGTGCTAGCTTAGTGTAAGGGGTTTAACTTCAAAAATTGACTACTACTCGCGCTCGACGGAGTAGGGAAGGTTCGAATCATGAAGAGCGCCGGAGGCGTAGAGGCCAAAATACAAGCCCTGAGGTTCTAAAATCTTTTTTTGAAATTTAACATTAAAGCATGGTGTGACGGTTGTAGTTTAACTTATCAGGCAATGATAAAGCGACCGACCAATATAAGTGTAGCTATATGTTATCTCGTGCCCAGACCTTGACTTTGCATAAATACTTTGTGGAGATCCATATGCTGCATCCCGCTAATTATGGCACAGCTGAAATACGTACTAGCCTTTAGCCAGGACTAGCGGCACTGCCATTTAAGCTAAGGGGGATAAAAAATTGTCCTGCTAAGTACATGATTTCCACAGAAGAGGATCCCATCCAGAATGGATAATTTTTTGGGGGGGATGGGATTTTGACGACGGTCAAAAGCAACCAGAATGGTTCGAACCTGCTTAAGCTATTGCCAAGAGCGTGTGGGCATGCACTGGCTGCTCTGCACGAAAACTTAACTCCCCTGCGTAGGAGTTTTACTGTATCAATAAACGTCGAAAGGCCTAAATTTAAATTCGACTACATCTAGAGTTCCGTTTACCTTCAATTAATCTCTAAGTCTTCAATAAGATCATCACTGTCATGTCAGGCCGGGATATTCAACATCCGCTTATGCAGCGCCTCAAAGCTCAGAAGCTTCATGACAGCCCCACCAGGCACTACAGCTCTAGTCCAAATAGGTTAGTCAACGAGAGGTTAGCCAGTTTTGCCTTGGATCAACAAAAAGTTTAAAAGAAGGGATCAGGTCTAGCAATCCAAGCCCTCCTATAAACTTTTATTGACTGGGTAAATACAAGGCCAAGGGACCAATTCAGGATTCGTCATCCTTGGTCGCACGTTGACAAATAAAAAAATTGAGAGTCCGGTGTGTCAATCAAGTTTTTTTTTTCTGTTGCGCCCCCTACTTCTTTCCAGAAGGTGAGGATTGTTCAACGTTTCAGCGGCTGTCTGTACATACTGGTATTTCTTCCCAATCTCTATTCAGCTCTCCGAAGCGGTTCGGAAAGTGGTATGTACTTTCGGGCCGACTCATTTAGGCGTTGTTAGCATGATACAATTTCGGCCGATGATTTGATAAAACTCACCGTTATATAGCGGGTTTGGCGGAGAATGTGGGTTTTCAGTAGCCTCGAAGGGCTTTCAATCAAAACTTGATAACGGCTCGGCGTGCAGATGCAGGCACGGCCTTTAACCTAAATTATGTTCAACTTTACAAAAGCAGCAAGAATACTAGGATTAACCGTTAGTTCGCTATCAAAAGCGGCGAGCAATATACGGAGCAATCGAGATGGCGGGATAATAATTATGATATCAAAAAATGTATTATTGATTTTAATGGAGGTAAAAATGCAAAATTCACGCAAGCGATTCTAACTAGAATGTCCCTTCATTCTTAGTGACGAAATGGAATATCCTTTGGAAATAGCAATAGTGTCCTCCGCGTATGCAAAACTCGTATATACAATATAGGTATAGCCAAAACGCCGATAACATATGTCTCCCTCTTTTGCAAAAAGCAGATCAATACAAGAAGTAATTGGAGACGCCCACCCAGAAAACCCGCTAACTATAGTGCTAATATTACAATACAAAAACAAATGAAAGACTGCCCGTGCGGCAATGAATGGTACGATGTGGAAATATGGTTATCCCAAGCCTTTTGTTTCGGAGCAGGTTCCGTAATGTTGTGGACTTGGTTTGAGAAAAAATTCTTTGGAAAGCTGGCCGAAACCCTAGTTGATTGCAATGGGCAACCCCACTGCCATTATGAATGTTGCTCGATTGTTATGACTCGTTCTGGTCGGCTCTAGCGCTTAATTTAATTCGCATTCGATCCAACAACATGGACTCTACCACCCTGGCTTGCAACATTTCTGGCATGTTCTTGTTCCATGATATGTGCGTTTGTTTTGGCTGGCTGGACTGTGATTTCCGAAGACATTGGTCTCATGCCATACGGCACTGGGCCAGCGGGCTTGACAGGGTGGATTGTGAGGTCTTGGGACATTGGCCTTAAAGAGAAAGGAATGGGTGTTGTAGTTCTGGCATGGCTATCTGCAGCGTGCTGAGGGGTATGAACATATTTTGGTCTCGACTTATCCGTTTCTGCCGATATTTTTTCATGTCGTTGCTTTCTGAAACTCCCAAATGACCGTGTGCTCTTTCCGCTACTTCTTGAAGGGAAAAGACAGGCGATCGATCCAATTGAAGAGAGTTTTCGTTGCATCCTGACAAGACTGGAGCTTGGGTCGTGAGATATGGTTTCCATCTCTTCGGTAGGCTCTGAAGCAGAGGTTGATGTGTCCGAAGCCTTTTTAGGTCGTCGAAAGAGTTTAGTATAAAAGTGCATACTGAGAGAGAAGAAAAAAAAAAAGAGGAAAAAGATGTAGGTAAGTGTGAGGGGAATCGTTAGGTTCTTTATACAGTGAGATATATTTAAGCAGTAGTCTAATCCATCGAAAGCCACCACGGAGCATTAAACCAAATCCGTGATAGTCTGGAAGCGGTGCCGTGATGGGCAAGCCACAGAATTTAAATACTTCGGTGACTATTGTAAGGAACAGGAGTGGATTTATGATAATGAGTAGAGGGGGTGCTCGCAAGACCCGCAACAACATTAGTAAGGAAGTAAATTCCGAAACCAAGATTTTGGTTTTGAAAATCAAGATTTCCTCGAGGGTGCGGAGACAAACCTCTATCTCCTTGGTTCAGTCTAGCGAGGCTCAAGTAATGACATATTATGAGGTACTTCATTGTACTGGACGAACAAAAGACATCTGGCGGGGTTCCCCATAGATATTTGAAGTTCGTTGGTCTGGCCCAGCACTCTGGTACAGCTCTCATGCAGATTTGCAAGGATAAGGGAGAAAAGTGTGTGTGTGGAGTGGCAAGGGTTAAGCTCATGTGAGGGGCGAGAGCAAAAAAACACCGCAGTCCCCAGAAGCAAAAATTTGAGCTTTGAACTCGTCGTACGTCAGCCGACGAATAGTCGAATTGAGGGAACTTACAGATGTACACGTTTTCAAAGCCAGCTCTGAACCGCTGTAGAGTACCATGAGCGCGGCGGCTGCGAGGACTGCAGTTGTCATGCTGAATTCAATTGGCGATATATTTTAGATCGTCGATTGCGACACCACAGTTGTTGTTCGCTGATGGTTGTTGGAATTTGGTAATTAGGTAATTTTAGGTGAAGACTTTGCGTTTCCGTTCGATCTTCGTTGGTATGGGAGTAGATTGGGGCATCCACGGGAGGTTGTTATATGATGTTCAGACACGAACCTCAAACGGTTATCGCGAATGTGCTCTCTTTTAAACCATTTAAACTTTTTGATATCATATTAGCAGCTATATTTTCAGGAAGCTTTGACCCTATCAAGGAGATAATTTTAGGTGTAGTCGCAGTCGCTGCTGCGCATCCCAGCTCCCAGCCCAAATGACTGCGCAAAGCTTTGCTCCACTGGGGCCAGCTGGGGTGGACCTGTCAGCTGAGGTGCCCAATCGCTTAGTCCCTCCCGACGAATACAACCCTTGAGCACATCCTTGAACATCACGACACATCAGACGGCGGTGGCAGGGAAGAGGAGTTCGGAGCTGGAAATTTTTGTCTCACAATCCCATATTTGCCCAAAGGGGTATGACTAGTGTTGAATTTGAGCTTTTCTGGCATCAAATATGCCTCTTATTGGCTATTGGGACGGCCCTGGCTTCCACTTTTGAAATTTTCACGATCAGATTGTCAGGCCAAGCTGGAGGATGGCTGGCGCCATTGGTTCTATCGACAGTTGTCAAGGTACAGTCGATATTTGGGACAGAAAGGTTCCCCAAAATCTGTACCAAGACGTGGTGGGATGCCAATTAGTGGTGATGGTGGTGGCAATTAATTGAACTTCTGTGTAGCCGTGGCGTTCCCATCGGCGACGTTTGAGGGGTTAAAACTTCTTGTTCAAGAAGAAAGGAGTACTAGGCTACAAGCACGTGGGACTTTGCGGGGAGGGCAAAAAAAAATCAGATAACCCTTCTGACCAACCAGGTTCCTCAACAAGCGACCGGCAGTTCCCAGATTGAAACTCGTTTGATCGAACCTGACGGGCGGATCCGAGAAATGTCGATACCACAAGGCTGGGATTGTCAAACACTAGGCCGCTGTCTGGAACCATTGAAATGAATATTTCAGAAATAAAATATTTACTAGTCTCCGGAATTCCTTGAGGGGATGTGCCCTCTTCTTAGCACCATTATAAACTGCGGAAGAGTACCGGCCATCTTCCCGTCCCGACCAAAATATAATATTAACTGACGACCGTGCATGTTGCGGCCAGAGCTACCTAGATCAAGCTGACGAGTACAGTCTCACTTCGGTTACATCGGAACTTGCACTTGAAGGTTTCATAGCCAAGAACGGATTATAAGATACTCAAAAAGCCACAAAAAAGGTACCGCTGTTCTCACGGTGCATTATTATATTTATAAATAATCTATATAAACTCAATATTTGCTGGTGAAGTTAGGTCGAATTAACCCCAACAGAATTAAAGTTATTCTCGTCTCCTGGTCGCCCTCGGAGGCCGGTTATATATTATAAAACCTACTCTAGTGAACATTTTGACGTTGTGCCTACCTATTTGGCTACGTAGGCAGCTTATACATAAGAAAAATAGTTAAATGTTAATAGATCCCGGCCTGGGTCTATCTATTTCATTACGTATTACGGAATACTGAAGTTTCCCTTCTTGAAATTCTAGCAGTGTTTGGTTGCGCGAGTCGTAAGATTGACCAACGTTTCCTTTAAGTAAGTGATGATGCTACCGTAGTATTGGCGCCCCAGGCTTCTATCAGGCTTTCAACAAGCTATTCATGCTCGGCAGTATATCCAACTGATGAGGCACTACATCTTTCAAATAAATTCACTGACTCAAATGAGAATCATAACAATATTATATTCGTTCAAGGATTTAATTGAACCTTCTGCGGGTCTCGAGACCTGGTTTCTTCGGAAATGTCGAGAACATGTAAGTAGTAATGTCGAGCCCAAACCAATGATCGTTCGGAATTGTGGAAGACTACAATAGGAATAGATTCAAGCCTCTGCTTTAGACCTTGACGCTAGGTATTTGCGGCCCATGTACATATGTCGATTTTAAACAGCGGTAGATTTCGCTAGAATCTTACTAATTGTTGAACAGTGTAGGTGTCTGAAAAGTTACCGATATAGTTATATACGTATGCTGGTATGAGTGCAAAATCGATCCGAGCGCATACTCGACCGATAGCTGCTGTGTGTCGATGCGTAAGCCAAAGGTAATAGGGTTCTTAATCGATGAAATACCGTAGACTCAAAGTGCAGAGGGTTGGCGAGGTGTCGATTTACGCTTACAAGACTGGCAAGCCGCGGGATGGGATTGATATGGTTGTTAGGTACTAGAACGAAAACTTTCTTGACAGCCAGCAGTTAGATATTAATGATTTTTAAAATTAAAGGGGAGAAAAGACTAGAATTTTGAACTTGTATGAAGAGATCGATCGGAATTTCTAATAGCTAATATTATGATGAAGTTGAGTTTTCTACTGATGCACTTAAGTACTTGAGCACTTCCAAAGCCCTTGCGGGTCTAGTCAACCCAATCAGCTAAAAAAAAAAAAAACTGTTGTCTACGGAGATCTGCTTTCAAAGAAGTCGTAAGCAATAGGGGTACAGGCGAGATTATACAGATCCAAAGGATATGGCGTTGGAAATATGAATCTGAATGACAGACTTTGTGAATGTGGAACCTGTTAATTGTCATCTATCGACAAATATCGATAGAAAGTCAACTGTGCACGCGTCGCGTGATTGAAAGTTAATACTATAGTTCGAATCAATCAATCTTCACAGGATCAAAGACTAAATCGATCACCCAGATCTCGAGATAACATAATATTGTATTACGTATTTGACTATTAAAAATATTCTAGTTCGCAATTAATATTGCCCCAACAAAGTAGCATATAGTGATTTTCGGTTCCCATGTAACGTGATGCCTTTTCGTCAGCAACGCCAGTGCTCGCCGCTGCTGAGATAATTTTGTGGGTGGACTCCTGAACGTCATGGAATCATATAGCTAGATGCACTACCGAAGTGCACGCTAGTAGATATATAGGTATACGTATCAGCTTCGAAGCCGCCAGCGCATTTCCAGTGCAACTAGCTTCACGTACCTGAGCATTACAAAGGCATCTCTTCTCCTTAGTTTTATAACTACCAACGTTGCAATTACGCAACCTACAAAGGATCTGTACCATCGGTATTCAAAGTTTTAATGGCACCTTAGCTAGAAACCAGTACTGATCCCTGCTTCCCAGAAACTCTGACGAATCGAGGAGGGCTATATCGGTTGTGCCTTTGATTTGCATACTGATGCGACAATTGTGTGCGCATGCCATGTCAGCCGCGATGCAGTCGTGATATGATATCCAAGGAACTTATTGGTTAGGCTTTTTTTTTCTATCAGCGTGAATACGAACGAGGGCTAGAGTAATAATGATACGGCTAGATCTCCACATGCCATGGCGCCATGTCTTATTAGGGTTAGTACTTATCTGGATACTTCTAGTGGCTTACTGTAACGCGAAGGGCTCGAGTATCAAGACGATTGGTCATACCAGGACAGTTCAAATGAAATCCTTCGCAAGGTTGACGTGGTCTGATCAACTTTATGCGAAGATTCCCTACGGTGATTGGTATCTTGCTAAACTAACGGAGATGCCTTAGTTTGCCTCTATCTCACAGGCCCAGGTACTTCTCTCAGTAAGATGCTAGCTAGGATTCCTTTTCGGCGATCTAGAAAGTCATGTGTACATGTACCTGATATGCTGTAATTCCACTACTGGTATTCCTGGCCTTTGTTGTATTTGTTCTTGTGATTTCACGATCAAAAAAGTGTGCCGAGGCTGCATATCACTGCCATGGCCAAGAATATGATATCGTACCTGCCGGGGTAAAGGAATACGCACCTAAGGCCACTCATTAACCTGCAGGCCTGCCGAAGCCATCAGTTGTAGGCAAGGATTCAAGCGGCTCGTCAAGGTTTCCTGCCTTATTGTTTCACTATTGGACCGGTTCCACCATATCCAACCACATCAAGGCACAATGTTTAGTGTATCACAAACTTAGTGGCTTAGGTACCTGGGTGCTGAAAACACAATAAATAGAATATAAGCCATTGGGTAATAAAGTTACTATCCTCATAGGCTACTGACGCAGCCCTAGCTATTGCAGGCATATGCAGATAACCAATTTAGCCATGTTGGGAATGTAAACATGTGCATGTGTGTAACTGTTCTGTCGGTTCAATTTTAGTCGCTGAATAGACTTACCTTAGGGGAGGGTGGGGTCAATCATGTCTTTTCCATAATAATATCAGGCGCAGATCATCGCCGTCTACAAATTATAGGCTATCTATAGCCCTAAGGGTGTCGATATTATTTAATTTCGGCAAGATTGCAATTTTACAAAGGCGTGTGAGATAAAGTGACGACCTGTACAACATGTCTAGTCTTTGCAACGACAGCCTGAGGCTCAATAGAAATAGTTGATTCTGCTCGCCTGGATCGATGTTTATATCAACTAATATGTTCTTCAGGGAGTTAAGTTAACAAAATGGGCTCATGAATCCGCACGAGTCAAAAAAAAACCACATTGTAATAATCGTTGCGGTTAATGATACACCTTATACCCTGGTGAAACCGCGCTGGTAATTTCCAATGCACGATCAGCGCACGCTTGGTCCGCGTCATAGATGTGAAGTCGAGTAGATGGTAGAGCTTGTATCGGTTATATGGTACCCGAGCACACCCTGGGATCGGGTCCCACCTTCGTGTGCATTCCTGGGAAGTACGTAAGAGTAAATCGACCTTGCTGTTTCATCCAATTGTCCTACACCATCTTGCCCCCAAGTTATGGTTTGTTGTCATTCATTTTAATTTTTTATTTTTTATTTCCCAGCCAGCAGGGTCATCTTCAAGTTCACCGAGCCGCATCCTTCTAGGCCAGGCATTTGTGGCCGAATCTGCGTTGGGGTTGCGGTTGGGTTTGTAGCAAGTTGGAGGTGTCTAAAAAAAGCATCAGGTTCGATTTTGCGGAATGGGAATGGGGCGCTAGAACGAGAAATTAGGTGAATTCGAAGCAGCACTCCGCCGTCTGCATGTCCATATACATACATCTGCATAATATCGGCTATGACGGTTCGAATTTTAGGGATTTTTAGAGAGGAGGCCCACCCGAATGGATCTTGCCGTCTACTTCCTGCTGGTATTTTCTATGCAGACGGAGTAATTGCATGAACACATGTTGACGCCATGACTCCCCGCTGGACTTTTTTCAAAATTTACTCAACCGCACAAACTATAGGCAACCGGGTTTGCTTAAGGAACCATTGGATCTCATACTGCTTCCATGCTGTGCCTTTTTTGGTTAACCCCTTCACCTAAGCAGGAATTCCCATTTTTGAGTGAACAAAAAGAGCCTGCAGCTCCCGCAGGCTCGAAGCATACAATCGTCTAGCTTATCAGCGCCAATATAACCGGCCGGAAAATATTAAAATTACATTATACATGCAAACAATCTTTGATACTGATTCCGTTTCGAGATTATGCATGGGTCGGATCCCGCAGCCTGTCTGCTGGGTTTGCATCTTTGGCCGAAAGGTGCCATCTGACCAAAAGCGGGGTACGTGCCCTGGTACACTTGCGGCTCAAAAGAACCACTCTTACTGGTTGAGATATCATTCGTTAGCGGAAAGTCGAAGTCCTCACTGCCCAGGACCAATTTGTCACCGCTCGGCAGGACTTCCCTTGGATTTGACAGGACAGTCCAGCGTGCAGCAGAGCCTACGATCTACGACGTTTTTCCCCAGGCACCACCTCCCGCGGAATAAGGCAAACCCTATGCTGCCGCGAAAAATGACAGAGAACGGTATTGGCGTCGTAGTAGCTCAGCGCGGAATTAGTGGGTCTTCTCTACTTATCCTAGCCCCGAAGCCTAGAGCCATCTGCTAACGAAGCAGAAAAGGCAGGATGTCCTAAAATATCCCGAGCTGCTTGTTCCTCATATCACAAACAACGATCTTGGAAGATGGCGGCAGGGGAAAAAAGAGAGAAATCAAATGTCTGCCGCATTGAGTCTGGAATTAGGTCGTAAATATTTGCCTCCACCATTTCGGAGACTGCCCCCTGCCAGCTGAGTAGATGAAGCCCGGGTTTGCAACCTGAAAAAAGCCGAGTACCGCTTGCTGTGAGGCTCAACATGGGGAACCATCTGGTGGATCCTGAGGGTAGGTTGCACAACGAGCCCCGAATCCCTGCCCCTCCCAAGACACAGATAATTCTGAACGGGCCAACTTGGTATTAATGGGAACGGCTTCTTCCATGATATGGTAGCCAAGCCAAGAGGCTATGTCTCCCCGGGTGCACTCGTTGAAATCCTGTTTCGAGAGTTACTAAAAAAGCTTACTAAAGTTATCAGGAGAGTGTGCAAAGTGGATTCGTCTTTTTCTTAGCGACGCTACGAGAGCCAGCACCCGACTCGCTTCTTTCAGGCTGCTGTTGGTCCATGGGGTTGTTGTGTCGCACAAACTACTTTTTGAGGTGCGGATACGGGCGTGTCGCAGCCTCCGCGAAGATCGCTATTTGGGTTTAGTCGGCTCCGTTCGAAAGTCACTTTCAAGCATCTGAAGCTAGCGGCTTGTCGCACTTGCGACGTAGAACGATTTTTCTTCCATCTGCTACGGGTCCGACTGGTACTATAGTCCAGTGATTTAGGGACGAGTTTAACCGCAAACCTGTGCCTGGGCTCCTGCCCTTCCCGTGTCCTAGGTATGGTATGGATGTACCAGCAGGTCTCCTGCCTCTGGAAGGCGACGACCAATGACGCCCAACTGTCGAACCAACTTGCACTGTTTCCATGCATAGCATCTGCAGGAAGAGTACTGTACCCCCTCCACGGGCTCCGTCGAAAAAGAGAGAACGCAGGCCCTGCGCCTTGGCTTGACCGATTATCATCCAGTCGCCGTGGGGCGTCAAAAGGCATACCACACTTGAGCATATTGAAGAAAAAGGTGGGTCCGGAATTGAACATGATGATTGAACCTCCCACCCCAGACATATAAGCTGGTACTGACCGAAGACTAGCATGTAGGGAAATGTGTATAAGACCTCCCCTTCTGACCTTCATCCTTTTTTCCGTTTTGTCAAGTATCTTAAGCAATCAGCCAGCCTTCTCTTTTTTTAACAACTACCCAAGCTTTACTAGGTACCTACTGGGCCACATATCTCATCCTCGTTTTATATCCAAAAAGATAATTGAACCCTGTACATGCAAACACTGCATTGACTACGGGTTTTTTTACTATCTCAGACTTCGCTTCTGAGCCGACCCGTCTGCCATTTCACTTTCGTTTGGCAAACAGAAATAAACATCCCTCCAGGTATGTACCTACACAAGCGTTTGTGGCCTTTTTAAGATATCTGCTTTCAAATACGAATAGTTCAATTGGGATTGTTCATAAAAGATCTCATGTCGCTGTTTTGAGCATACCCTTCCAATGTTAGAGATCGGGTGCTAATAAAAATTTTGTTTGGTTATCAACAGTTCACATATCTTAGCTCATTCATATAGTTAAAATGGAAGCCTGCGCATCCCCCTTCTGGCAGCAGGGTTACTCACAATTTAATACCCATTCTCGGACACGGACCATTGATATCGGTGAACATAAGCTGTCTCTACCACTTCAGCCCTCATCACAGCATCCAATTGAGCGGTTTAACTCTGGAGAGAACGCCCTACCAATGGGGCTCATGCCGGAATCAGTCCGTGCTTACCAGGGCCTGAATGCCGCTGCAATGCCAGGTCTTACATTCAGTACACTCGACGAAGCAGGATCATGGCACTCTTCCATTCGGGATGACGACCAAGGGAGCTCGTCTACGGACAGCAGTGCACCCAGAAATGGCATCCCAACGGCCTGGCCCCAAGGCAGCCCCGTCTTGTCCAGTTACAGATCCAACTCTATAGCCTACCTAGACGCCGCTGTATCACCATGCGAATCTACATACGCATACAAGTCTTCCGAAGTCATTGACCCACATCTCACTATCAACTTTCAAGACCCCGATCAATACGAGCCTGCCATTAAATTCGAGTTTAATTTCTCGAGCGGCATCGACGATGCCGACTATGATCAAGATTCATACCCACCAGATGTTATGACTGGCACTCAATACTATCAACAATCTTTACCAGCCTTTCACAACAGCAATAGATGGATCAACAAGGTCCCGGTCACTCGATCACAGTCGCGCGACGATGGGCGAACTCACTCCCAGGGCTCTTCAAGGGCTTCCAATAGTGGCACCCGGACTTCTAGGGTTACTTCAAGGACACCGCTATCACCGAACTCTCGAAGGAGAATCGAAAGACGGAGGAGTTCATCTAGCGGCAGCGACCAGCCCGCCAAACAAAGCAACAGACCAAAGACCTATAAGAAAAAGATCCCATTCCACTACTGCGAAGAGGAAGCCTGCAAGGTCGAGAACATTCACTTCAAGAACAGGTCTGAGCTTAAGTATGCTACTCTAAATATTTTGTTGTATACTCGCTAGAAACCCTTGCTAATAAGATAGAAATAGGAAACACATTGAAACCCAGCACACAAAGCCATATCTCTGTATTTTCGGCTTCGCTGGTTGTAATCAACGTTTCGGCGCCCGAAACGAGTGGAAGCGGCATATCGCAACCCAACATTTGTTCTTGTACAGCTATATCTGCGACCACAACGACTGTGCGGAGAAGAATAAAGCAAAAACCGTCTTCAATCGCGGGGACCTTTTCATGAAGCACCTTGAACGCATGCATTCCTTTCCAAACATGCAGGATCGCAGCCCGAACGATCCGGAACTCATCGCATGGAAGGACGAAATGAAAGAGACTAAACGGCGCTGCGAGAGACTACGATCCCCACCCCAGCGAATGACATGTGGCTTCTGCTCCCGTATCTTTGAAGATGGAGATAAGACATGGACAGAACTCATTGACCACGTTTGTCTTCACTACCAACAAAATGACGAGGCCGTGAGAAACTCTAATGGTTATAGAGATGACACGGATCTCATTGAATGGATGAAGCAAAATAAACTTTTTAAGAACAGGACTAGCTCCATGGATGTCGACAGTTCTGAAAGCTCTCCAGGCAGGAGCAACAGGAAGCCCTCCTATTCCTCGTCGAGCGATTCTTCGAGCGCAAGACAAATTAAACAGGAACAAGCAGATGGTTACTAGATGGCTTTCTTCTGCTATTTTCTTCTTTTCTTTTGCTTAACAATTACTGATATCCTTTTATCACCCCGTTTAACTAATAATCAAGTATTTGTATATTTTTGCGTACATAGCACCTTCTGCTTTATTGTTTGGCTACCTATATTCCCCCTACTGCTGCTACGACTGTTTTTTTTTGTGAGCTGGAAGGCCTCTTTCATTGCAATATTGGCATTGCGCTGGGATATAAATTTGGGCATATTATTTTTTACAATATTTTTTTGTTTTGTTAAAACTATATGGGTATATGGATGGATGGCTAGGATTTTTGATTTATTGCAAGCGACTGCTTTTCTCAGAGGGGACACAGAAACTGGACATTTCTTTAGGATTTTTGGGCGCTTGGGCATTCTCATTTTTCTCTTTCGCACGAAGAACTGCAGCAAGTACAAAACTTCTCTCTTGTATCTAGCCATGTGGAAATGAAATGATTTGAAGTTGAAGTCATACGAGCATGCACACATACATTTGCCTCTTCGCCGTCCTTGACTAAATCCTCAGCTCCCTCTATCTCTGCCTCGCCCGCAGTTGTCTTCTTTTTTTTCCTCTTTACGATCATGGTGCCATCATAACCGCACTCTTTACTTGCGCACCTGCCTCTCAAAATTTTCATCATATCATCTGAACAGGATTTGGTGGTCCCAGGTGCCCGACGTTGCGGCTCTGCGGCTCATAGCCCAACACCCTACCTTTCCCTTCGTCTCTCGTTCGCCTGTTTGCATTTCCGCCCCTCCTCATGGCTTTTTTTCTGCACCACCGTGTGCAACCTCTTTCAGCTCTAGTATTTTGCCACCCAAGCAACCAAATTTTGGTCGCGGGGCGTTTTTCTCCCTTTGACCTGCAGAATACCTATGAATGGGGCGAATCTCTACCTTTTCCCTCGTGCTTTCCTTGTCGCTTTGGTTACTTACTTGCCATCGAATATAGCTACCCAGCCCAAGCCATAAGAGCCATGGGCTTGAAGGGACACAAGACATAAGATAGAAGGAAGAAAGACAAGAATCTCTTGATTCTGAGACATGTCTCTCCTCACCCGCCCTTCCAGTTTTTTTTACAAGGGAAGCCCACGAAAAAGGGCAACGGAGAAGAGGGATCATGCATTTCCGGGGCTGATTCAGGGAATCATGCCGCGAGTATAGATTATTCTCGATGGCGGAACTGGTGGCCTCATGGCCCATCACAAAATCCGAAATATGAAAAACAAATAATAAAAAAAAGAGAGAACGCCAGTTTCCTGGGCGCCTCCAGCCCCCACAAGAGAATGGCGCCTGCCTACTACCATCCCTCCGACTTCTTCAAAGTATTCCGAGTAGCAGAATCATAGCTTCAGTTCTTTCGCACTCCCCTTGAAACGACAGAGCGGAAAAAGTTGAAAATCTCTCTGTTAAATCATGCCTGAAGTTTTGCAAGCTCTAGAATGGGGTCCAAAAAAAAAAACATGACAAACAAGAATTGCGAAGCGCTAAACCAGCAGCGCCCACCAGCAGCTTTGACTATCTCCGTGCACACCCTTTCCGGAATCCGTTTACCCCTCGTTTAGGGCCAGGCTATCAACGTCAAGTCAACAAAAATGGTGTTTTCATTTGCAATTCAATTGATCGGATACGATCACGATTAAGGTATTTGCTAACCTGGAGCTGATTTGACTCAAAGGCACCTGCTGCAAGAAACAACAGATAAAACACACTTACTTGGAAGGTGGGCATGCAGGCATCTGAATGTGCAATGCTACACAAAATATCGATCTATACTATAGAAGCAGGGACCTAAGGCATTTCCCCCCTCCACCAGCTGAAAACAAAGTCTTCATGGGTCCATTCAGCTTTCGCTGATCCACTTATCAAGATCAAATCAAAATTCAAGAACCAAAATAACAAGGGAAACGTTGTCTGCAGGCAGCGCATACAGCGATAAGTAGCGAATGTACCACCGCAACCACAACCCTGCGATTAATTAACAAACCACCGATTTGCAGCAATATGGTGGTGAAAGTGATGGTGAGTTCAATACGGTATTAGTCACCTGGCGCCTGCAGAAAAGGAAACAAAAGAAAATAAGATGGAAGAATTAACAAAAATGCTGCAAGCATTTGCACGGATATCACTCGTTTTTGTCGGAACCCATCGCGTTTCGGGGTTATGCACGTCGAATCTGCATTAGCTACACCTAGAAACTCAACCACACAGAGGTCGATACTAAGATGTCTAGACATCCAGACATATACAGGTAAGCATTGTGGGGCACAACAGGCACAAGGTCAGTAAAATCAATCTTTTGGTCATATTTTTTGTGACTTTCCCGAATAAATAAGCCCTTCTTTTGCGCTTTTGGGCTCTTGTCTAGAAGCTACATACCTACATGTGCGCACATACATCACATTACACAACAGAGCCCAGCCATTCACGATCATTTGCAAGGTCGGCCAAACCAGCCAGATTATCGCCAATCCATGTATTATATCGTAGTGTGTGGTACAAGCAGCGCCAGCTCGGTATGCATTAGCCGTGCGGTCAAGGGCATCCGCTGCGGGATAGCTTCTCCACAAGCATCAATATTTCGGCAATCTCTGATCCTAATTGGCGACCTCCTTCCTCTTTAATTTTCTTTTGAAATGGAACCAAAAAAAAACAATAAGTTATATAACAAATCCATTTTATTCCTGTGTCTTTTTGTATTGACATTATTACGATTCATATTACGAGCCCTGAATCGTAAATCGAAATCGAATGAGATTACGAGGTTGGCGACACTGATTGCCTGTTGGTGGCAACAACCCGCATGACGTCTATGTTAGCTGCTTAATTACTAGCTCGGACCAGCTTTAGCCAGCTGGCCGGGATTTCTTTTTCTCCTTTGTCGGGAAGCGTGCACGAAGAGAAGGGATGATGCTTGATGCATACTGGCCTATAACCTATCGCCTAGTCCAGGGCCGAAGGGCAATGACATTGGTGTCCTTTTTAGGCCTTGATAGAGCGAAACGCCTTTCTGGGCGTTTTGCTTGTGCTGCGGACCTTAGCTTAGCTACTAGCTTAGCTCGCTCCTTGAAAAGAAAGGCCCCACAATGGCTTCCTTCAGGCTTTCCTCCCCGCTATAGTTACTTCCACATGAAATCTCGAGTTAATTGAACTATCACTAGAAAATGAACCTGCACTGGTATCTCTTCTTGGCAGCAGCATAACAGGCTCCCTTGGTGAAAATCAAATTTGTCAGGGTGTGGAACCGAGCAGTTGACCGCGAAAAACGCAAGATAACCTCCGCGAAACACTCTCGGGTCACAATCACCACCACCATCGTCGTCATAGTCATAGTCATAAAATCATCGTCGTCGTCATTATTAACCCGGAAAAAGAGGGGAAAAAAGAAATGAAATAGGGGATACTATATGATACGCTTGTATGATGATGCCTGATGTGCTGGTTAGGAAGATTTGTTTACCGAGAAGGGTAGCAATGCAGACGGAACCCAGAATAAGACATTGGATGATACTCGTCCCAGATACCCAAAGGCCCCGAGTTTTTTATTTTCTTTTCTCTCCCTGTGTCTTCCCTTAGCCTAGCTTAGCTTATATTGCTTAGCTATAGCAATTTTTCCTTTTTATAATTAAGTATTCGAAGGATCAAAAGAGCGTTTTTCCTCCTCCGCGAGAGCGAGAAGAACGAGACAAGGGAACAAAAGAAAAGAAAAGAAAAGGGAAAAAGGAGGAGATACCGGGATCAATGATTGAATTCGGCGTTTTGCTGCCGATTGGGATGATATATATCCTTCTTCAGACAGGCAGATATTCAGCTTAAGCCATAAAAAAGAGACAACAGAGCTAAAAAGCTCGGCTACTACGTTGATATCACCTAATTGAAATTTGCGGCTCATACGGGGAAGAGTATGGGGGGTGAGCTCAGGCATTAATTTCGCAATAACAGAGCAAAACCGAGGCCGGGTTCCGAGAGGAGCCCCAATGGATGCAGCTTGTAGCTATAGCTGCTTGGGTGCTTGACTGCATGTAAATCAGTCGCTGTTGGTTCTTGATCCAAGGAATCGAGATCCTCTCGGGACCAAAGATAGAACCAACAGTGCCCCCATCATATCACCCGGGAAGCTCTAATAGTGGGGGGGCTGTGCAGCTTCCTCTCAAAACTGACAGGGATATACATGTGCGATCTGTTTGTGCGGCAGGAAAAACAACCAGCAGGATCTCGGTTATACCTTCCCAGTGGTAGCCAAAATGCGGCTCTTAACGTCCAGACCCACTCTTGAAGGATGGATGGCTTGGGATTCGTGGGTGATAGATGCCTTGTGACATGTTCCGATTCTTCGTTGGGACGAAGAGGTAGAGTAGGGCATGTACGTAGGCTTCCAAACTAGCTACCGTTAGGCAGACGGGTATCCTCGGGCCCGTTAATTGGAATCCGTTGGATCATCATACGTGTATATAGGCGTATGTAGAAGATAAGACATGTCGGCATGCGAGGGGCCGCCTCGTTGGGCGGTTTTTTGTGTTTATAATCCTGCGTTTTGTTAAAAAAAAACTTTAATGGAGACGTATATGGCGCGAATTTACGTTGTAGACGTAAGTCAAATGCACGTGAGATATGATTTGGGATTGGTGCCATGTAGGTACATGTAGTACATGTAGTACATGTGTCATTGCTATGCTGCTCAAGGGGGGAAAAGCCAAATGCTATTCAGAATAACGTATGCTTTAGGCTGTACTCTCGGATATTTCCTTCTCTCCCTTCTCTATATCCCTCACGAGCTAGAAATGAAATAAAAAAAAGATAAACTAAATACTCTCGCAAGATGTTGAATCGGTTATGTAAGACAAGTGCGTAAGCTCCCGTAGCTAGGCACTTCCTCCCGCTCGCACTCGCTTACGCCTCGGTCTTCTCGATATGAAGCAGCAAGACACCATTTGTCTCCCTGCCCTTCATATCAAACAACCTTAGGTAGCCATATCCCGTCTTCAATCTATCTAGCCTAACACAGGCCCATGCGCTCTTTTCATCCTTGCCAAACTCGTCATCATACACCTTAAACCGCGCGAAAGAAAGCGAAGGCACAACGCTGGGGACATGGAAGTCCAACACGTTCTTCTTTTCCCAGCGGACATTAACGCCCTTTCCGTGCTTGATCTTATGCTTTTGTTTGACGGTTTGTGAGAGGTGGATGACGACTTTGACGTATGGTTGAAATCCCTTGGGGTCTGTATCGCCCTTTGGCAAGGGAATGGATTGTCCGGCTAATACGGTGATCTTTAGCCGAACGTCCTTCTTGAGATCTTCAATTGCTCGTGGGACTTTGAGGTTTGCAAGGTGAGAGTCGGGCTTTAGCACGTATCCACCTGTACCAGCGAACATGGCCTCGTTGAAGGTGATACCCTTATCGACCTTTTGCCAGTTCAAGGCCACGAGCTGAGCGCCCCTGCGCCAGAATTCCTGAGGGTTGAGGTTAGACGAGGAGATTCGAAGGCCATGTGGGTAAATTCGGGCAAGGTAGCGTCGATTGTGAGTGAACAGTGCATCCGCTTGCTCTTCATGGAGTTTGTTAAACTTCTTTTCCGAAAAGCTGAAGATGTGGTTCGGGCGAACGGCTGAAGGATGGTCGAAGGTATTTGGGAATGTCATGGCTGAGGAATATACACCTAGCGAGGAAAGTGCGCGGCATATTTTCACTTTGGGGGTTTTCTTCTTGACGTCTGGGTCGCCTTCTGATTCATCCTCTTCCTCAATGGAGAGGTTTGTGGTTTGAGTGGTGAGATCTTGGACTGGTCCACCGGGCTGGGCGTCTGGTGGGAGATATTTGACCTGTTTGAAGATTGTCTTTGAGCACATAATATTGATCCCAAAGTTGGCGTTGGAGAGGTATAAATTTAAGCATATCATAACCCTTATCTCATCGATGGGGGGAGAGGTACGCGCTGGGTAGGCATAAAATGCTATTTTATGGAAGGACTAACCTTGACGAGGATCTTCCTCTTGAGCAACCCTGGCGGGGGAAGCTTTTTCTCGACGACATTCCAGTCGGTTAATTCAGATTCGAGGAGCATGTCTCCCCAAGTGGACTTCATGATCGCCACCATCTTCTCTTGCTGTTCGAGGCTGGTGTGACACTCCAGGCTGACCATCAGCGGGAGGTCCGAGTGAGTGAAGGCATGTTTTCCAATGGCCTCACAGACGGACTTGAACGTGATCGCTTCCGTCAGTGTCCAGCCGTGATCGACCTATATATCCATTTACGCATGTAATTTTTAGCACACGATCAAGATGTTATGACCCCAAGACAAGTACGCGATAATAAAGGGCGGGAACAGACCTTCGGCTCACCGTCATCCCCATCCCAGCAATCAATCTCCACACATCTACACCCTCTCTCCAGCACATTCACATACCCCTGCACCGTCGCCTTTCCATACAACTGATGATCCACCAAATACGTATTGTGACTTGAACTGATAAAATAATTATTTAACGGGAAGCTAAGATCCGAATCTCTCGCTGGAGGTGGGAGGATGACATTATTCGCCGCTGATCGGAACTGCGCTTCCCATTCTTGGTAGGGTAGATGGGAGCCCACAAGTTTGTGGATTTGGATCAGTTCTTGGGTGAATGCCTCTGAGGTTATTTCGAGGGGTTTGGAGGCTTGGGTTTCCGAGGCGAGGCCGCCGCCGATGTGGCTGGTGGAGGCAACTGTGGCCATCTTTCTTATCTTACTAGATCGATCGATCGGGATAGTTTAATAAATGATTCAATATGCTTTTCTATCAATAGGTTAATATTAACATTAGTATCGGAGTTATATCAGAATAGATGCAGATGCTGTGGATTCCTGCGTGATATCACACGCGTGGAGCTTGACGCTGTCGTGAAACAGTGCAACGTGAACGACACGCGGCCCCTCCTCGTATGTTTGCCCGTGTTACTTGTGCAGCGGGGTTAACTTCCCCTTCAATTGAGGGGGAAAGGACACGACAGGGTGGGGAAAAGCGTTGTGTGAGGTTGAGCAAAGCAAAAGCAGCTCCTACATACCTAGCTTCTAGAGGTAGAGAGAGGGAGAGGAGAGGAATGAGAGCCTTCTGGAATAGGGAATTGTCTACGACGGGTAAGAAGTCCACCGAATCCGAAACCCTGATTTGAAGCCGAAACTTGGACGTTGAGGAAAACAGGAAACTAGAATGACATGTTACTAAACAAAACGGCAGTTCTTATACCAGCCACAGCTCGATAGCTAGCTGGCTAGCCCGTGGCCGGATCCATGGACCAGTACGTGTATTGCTATTTATACACTTTCCGCATTCCAAGAATTAGGATCGGATCCCCCCTTTCTTTGAGGGCATGCACTATTGCATCGTTTGTTTAAGTCCGAACGCTGACGATAGCATTGCATTGCGTTTCACTGAGCTGATTTTGGGCAACACATGCGATTTATTTCTTCTCGTTTTTCTTGCATATAACATTCAATTCGTTTGGGATCTTGTTTCAATGCGAGATCGAGCTTACAATTATCATCATGGTACGAGAATGAGAGCAGAGGACGAAACCCCGCTTGCCAAACCGGGCGCCAATGCTTGGGGGCGAGATGTGAGATGTTCCGTCGGTCCAAGGTGCCGAATTTCAATCGGGCAAAGCTATGCTAGCAGACAAAATAACACGCAACGCAGATGTCATAGCTTGCTCGGTCTATCGCTCTCGCGATCGATCATGCACTGCTCCCGTAGGGATTTTTATTAAAACTGGCATCACAGTGAGCCGAGAGGCCATGAATACTGTGCACGACGGGTCTTGAGGCCCATTCTCTTAGAAATAGCATTATAAAAGGCATAACATGTGAATTTTTGTTGGCGAGAAACGTGGGGTTTATAACGTTTAGGGGATGAAATCCATGTCACTGAGCACCTTGCCAATGGAGCATCGTATACTACGAGACCAGTAACCGAGTATTAGAGTCCAAATACAAATGTTAACACCTAAGCTGGCCTATTACGATCATATTAATGACTTAAGTGCTTGCATAGCTAGGCATTGGTGATGTAGCAGAGAGGCTAATCGGCCCACTGGGTAGAGGCCGGCCGTTGTAATAGTAGTTGTACGTGGGAATGTATAAAGTTTAAGTTTCTGAGTGGTTAATAGCTTCCCCGCCCGACTAATGCATACGCCTTCTACCCACATAGATGTATTACAAGATACCTATATATATGGATAGCATATACCTGAGTACGCATATCGTTTTGAAGAACATAGCCTCGAAACGGTTAGAACGGCGGCGTAGTGACAACAATGAAGACATCAAGACATTATACAATTACTGCTGCCCCCACTCATCATCCAATATCTTAATACTCGCCGCCACCAATCTCAACGCCCCCTCATATCCCGCCAAATAATCGTAAATCATCATCAACTCTTCTCTAAACCTTCTGATATTCGCACTCCCACTCTCCGCCAAAAACGCAAATTCAAAGGCCTTATATAATGCATGTTCATACATCTCCATAGCGTCACTGATTGCTGTCGACAAGTCCATATTACCGTCCTCAAGATCCTGTTTACTCCTCAAATCGACTACTCCTTGGAATCGAGGTGTAACAGCACCTTGTGATCGCCAGTTGAATACCCAGTTTACTAAACCCTTGGTGTTGCTACATCCTTGTTGGGTGCAGATACCTTTGATGGTTTTTATACGTTGGTAGTAGGAGTATAGAGCTTTCCAAGCATTTTCAGCGAAAGCATCGATTTGCCATTCTTTACGGCGGTGGAAGAAGTCGGGTTGAACATCGGCTTTTAAGTCTTCGATGTAACTTAGCGCAGTGTAGAGATCGTCTAGGGCGGAGGCTATGTTGGCGACTATGTTGAATTGTGCATCTTCATATTGAGAGTCAGAGTTCTCCCCTTCTTCTGGAGCGTATAGAAGGACGTTGTTGAGCTCGAGGCCTTGGATGGGGGACTCAACGACTATATCTAGTAGTGCGTTATCGAGGTCTGGGTTTGAGCCTGCGGCTGGTATACCTAGTTGTCCCACATCGAGTTCTTGGGGCGATCCTTCCAGGACACCGGGGTTAAGAACTAGGTTTGCATCGTTCCCTAGAACCGGGTTTAGGGCCTCTGGCATACCCAACAAGGCCATTTCGAGTTGCGAGTTGGCGACTTTGGCAGGGCTTGCATTTTCACGCGATGCAGTTCGGAATGCTGGTACCTGGTTTATTAGACTCTTTACCTGAGCTTTAGCGCTCGCTACCAGACTCAACAGAGTGGGGGGCTGGCCGAGGATGTCATGCCCCTGATTGTTGCCAATTGGGAGATTTGGGCCATCGATACCGATCGAGTGGGAGTCGATGTTTGACTCGAGGCCCAGAAGGGCATCCCAAAGAGTTTCAAGGCGGATATGATTTCGGTTATCGTAATCATTGATGTCGTTGATGTCGACAGAACGGGTAGTCCAGGCGCCGGAGACATTGCGACTGCAAATACGAATATCATTAATACCGCATTATTACACCTATGTGCCTCAGGAGTTATATATAGTAGCATGACAAGCTATGGAATGGTATATTACGAGACTAGGAATGGTATATGTTTTTGTATATACTCACACTAAGGGGCCCAGGACGAACAGCCCGACGCTGACTAGGGCCGAAGGGTTGATCATAAGTCCGCGTCTAGGCCGCATTGAGTTAGAAATAACTTAAAGTATATCGTTATATAGCATTGTGTTTTTTAAGAAAGCGTGAGAAGTAGTACGAACATACCATATTTTTGATCTGTAGATATTATAATTGCTCAAATAATGGCTCATACCAGCGTCTGTCCACGCCGTGTCCATCCCGACATACCATAAGTACAACAATTAGTGTTTATCTCCTGCCAAAAATACAACAAAGCCCTGCGGGAAGCGTGTGTTGCCATGCAAGAAATCGTTAGAAGCTCGCGCGAAGGACGCCAGCGATCAGACTATGGGCGTCTAGATAGTAAATAAGATATAATAGAGAGCATACACCATCTTACGTAAGCTAGGTAGGTGGCTAGGTACTTCATTAAGCAAGGGGCGCTGACCTAGGTACCTTTTATGGTAGGTATTGGGGAGAGCTACCGGTATATAAAGAGGGATAGCTGGCTGGGTCCAAACTGTCAGCCATTTCTCTTCCTCCCTTCGAACTTCACCCTTCTTCCATCATAACTAGGTAACGGCCACTCACAAAAATACACCACACACCCCGTCAAGTTTAAATCGACCTCACAACCGATCGCGATCGCCATTCGAATCTGTCATTTTGCATGCTATTCAAAGGCTTCAACCGTTCACATCGTCTTCAGAATCCATCGTCTTAGTTGAGAATACTGTTCACGATGGTGAGTAAACTCTCTAGGTCTTTTCATTAATACGCTAGGGTGTATATACCCACGTATACATGCACCAATACGCCTACAGCTCCCTCCAAATATCCTATTCATCCCCCTACCCCCTCATCGTTGTCATCACCATTGATTCAATCGTATACTTCATATACCCCCGCTGGCACTCCCTCCTTGCCAAATTTATCCCTCTCTCATATATTATATCATATTATTCACTCTACTAACATCATATATTCAATATCACCCTTGCAGTCTACTCCATCCGATAGCATTCGTCTTCGCCAGAAGCTCTCCCTCTCCGAATCCCTCTCCGGTGTAAAATCGACTCGGTCAACTCGATCCCAGCCTCCTCTCTCCAAACGCCCTTCCCTAGCAAACTCTGCTAGTTCTATGACCGGTAGTCAGCGAAACCGTCTCCGTGAACACCGTGCTGAAGCAGTATTCGACCAAACTACTCCATACAGCACTATACGTCTCATCATGACCCGAGCTTCCGAAGCTCCAAATGCTCCCGTCGCTCCCCATCTCTTCAAACAATTGATGGAGTACTTTGGAACTGACGATGAGCAAATGATGACCATCATTGAGAACCAGCAACGAAAGCCGAGCACTAGTACCGCTGGTGGTAGTGGGATACAACAGGAGAACAACAATCCGGCCACCCCAGCGGCTACTTCAAGCGGAACTCCTCTTACCGCTGCCGCCCTCTTACACCCACAATTCCACCGTAGCTTCAGTGGCACTGGTGCTTCGACTCCAGGCTCTGAAGCTCCAATCGGTGACCTCACGACCCGCCAGCTTTCAAATTCCGAGATTATGCTGTATATCAATACCATGCTAGGGAATGTACCTCATCGGGCCTCAGAGGGGATTACGTACCTTGAGGAATTGTTCGGGACTAAGCTTGTTGAGGGGATGGATGAGGGTAGTGAATACGGTTATGTCAGTGATTGCGAACCCTGTGATATCGACAGCGTCGAGGGCGACGATTCAGGGAAAGACAGGAACAATGGTAGCAGTGGTTACACGGGTGGAGGCTGTGGTAGTGGTGTTGATGGTGATGGTAATGGTGGTAGTGGTGGTGTTGATACAGGAATCCGTGAGGGAGTCGAGAAACTTAGGGTCTCTGGAGGAATGAGGTATATCAAGGAGGATAACAACTATGATGCCGTCTAAGTCTACTCATCTGTTGGCTTTGGCATCGATCTAACCAGTCTTTTCTTCTTCTTCTTCTTCTTCTTCCTTATGATTTCTCCTCTGTCTTTCTCTGCTTCTTTCTCTTTTGGTTCTCCAGCTTATAGATCGGGTTTATAGCAAACCCGTTCTATGAACGCGGGCCTCTTCTTCTTTTTGTTGCTATTACTACTTCTTCCTTACGCGCTCTAAAACATCATGAGGAGCGAGCACTGCAATCACGGGAACGTACATTTTCGCTTTCCCGACACTTTTATAACTGGGTTGTTCCTTTTACACAGATGCATTAATCTCATGTGCGCCCTTCCATCATCACTAACCATAACCACCATAGTTTCTTAAAACTCATTCAAATAAAAGTGAGTTAGGAACTATGACTACGGCTATGTCTAACAGGCAACCCCCCCCCCCCCCCCCCCCTCTCTCCTCATCTATGCTTTGACAACAGCCTCCCTCTATCCTTTCTAAACTCGTATCAATATTTTGTTTCTTTGCTACTACGGTCTAGAGACCATTCTTGGTATGTACGCACGCATACGCAGTCACGCCTTTCCTTTTGTATTTACTTATAGCTGTTCATTATCGTGCATGTTTCCTTTCTTCTAGGTATACACGGCTGGATTCGCACGCGTCCGTCCTTTTAGGGAACATACTGAGGGATATGTAAATACATGTATAAAATTATTTTAAGGAGTATATAACTAGTTCGTAACTACCGTACGGGTTTTTAGTAGACTTGTGAGGTGACTCAAGGGCTCCTAATCCAACCTGAGATATTATAATTTCTTTATATGGGCCATAAAGAAGACTTGAACCGCAGAAGCCTTCTTCTAAGTCAGCCATTCCACCCTACGGTATATATGGGTGACAGCGACTAGAATGTATTGCAGTTGCTCTACTAGTTGATAGCAAGCTTGCAGCTGAATATGGTCTTAAGGTCATGGCGGGCTTCTTGGGGGTTTAAATTAGCACTTCTAGGGCTATGGAGGTTGTTCAATACTTATCTGTAGGCGATAATCAATTTACCACTGCGGCGTTATATCCAATGAAGCCAGTCGATGATGCCTTTGGGGGTGGCTGGTCTCGTTTGCGGTGGCATAGGACTTGAAAATCGGTCGCCTCTCAGGCTTGAGCGATGTCCGAGGGGGTTTCGCGGTTAGTATTAGTCGGTTGACCTACTTATTAATAGTGCGAGGGCGTCTGGTTCCAAGGCTAAGTGTGAGTGGGGAAGGGGGACTAGGCAGGGGGAAACAAACCATAAATCAAAGTCGAAAAGGAACGACTATATAAATAACTTAAACGCGAACAGGCACACATGTGGGGAAAAGCAGATCGGGTATCTAGGAAATAATGCAGGACAATATGGCGACGAGAGCAAGAACGAGAGCGAGACCTGGGCATCCTGCAATCGCAACAGAGACAACAAACACAAACTAACAAGCAAGGCAATGCACTAGGACAAAAACAATAAAAGGAAATAAAAATGCTAGGGAAACATATTACACACAGCAGAAGCAGTCTAGCTAGGAGACTACAGCGGGGGTTAAAAGTTTATGGTTTTTATTCGGGGAATATGGAATGGCATGGTCTCGTTAAAATAGCCTGATCTAGCCGGAGGGTGTCTTCGATTCAATACGAACACTTATCTCAGGATACAAGCAGGTAGGAAGACTGCAGGATAGATAGGAGAGGTGTCTTTGGCTTTGGGTGGGTTCATACCACCGAATAACCCAGAGGGGGGGGGGGCTTTCTGTGATATCCGGCATGTTACTATACTGTGATAAAATCAGTTCAAGGGATGCAAGGTGTTGGATTTGATTCATTCAAGGCCGGTATGATTCAGGAAGGAATTTGGGGTGCACAAAAGATGTACGAAGAGTGCAAAGTATAGCCTTGTGATTGTGATCAGAGTTTTTCCGTGTTGGTGTTCAGGGAGATGTCGAAATATGCGGCGACTTTACCAAGTAGCTCCGCAATACTATTATCAGAAGGCAATTCCAGCTCTGTCAGGGTTTGTGAATATTAAAGTTGGTAGGGAAGTTTGTTCAAATGAACCCATAGAGGAAAGAAATCATCAAGGAAAAAGTCGGTAGTGAAATCCTTTACTGGGAACCTTTAAGGGCATTCCTAGAGGTGGGCAAGCGGCTTGGGACCTCAGTTGGACGAGTTGAAGCCTGGTCTTCCGAAAAAGGACCACCCAGACAAGAAGCCTGGCGCAGCATTTTGGGCCGTCTGGTGGTGGACAGCATCGTGATTGTGATGGGGGTGCCGATGATACCCAGAGCTGTTTTCATCATCAACAGTGACAATCTCTCGGCGGTGATGATGACGTCGATAATGAGTCGGGATAGGTCCCCTGATCTCAATATGTGTAGGGCGCCTGTGGGTGTGAATGCGAGTAGACGAGAGGTTTTGTTTTTGAGGCAAGTCAGATTCACTTGAAGAGCTTGAGCCCGAGTCTTTCCCCTGATGTTTCCTCTCAATATGAGTATGTTGCTTGGTGTTTCCGTGAAAGCTGTGACTCTTCGGAGGTGAGACCGTCAAATTATTGGCAAGACGGCGAGCAACAGCCTCGATACTCTCGTCTGGATTCTTAGTAGCAGACCTGCTGAGGACCGGGTGGCTACGGTTTCCCTTGCTATTATCCTTATCGTTATGACGGCGGGCGCGACGAACGACAATGATTTCTTCTTCGTCATCGTCATCATAATCATAATCCTCCTCGGGGCCATCAACAGAGGAGGTCGTGCTGCGGATGTTTTCTTTATTGAGAAAGTGATTTTTATCGAGGGCAGCCAGAACGCTACGACTGAGACGGTTGTGTGACTTTGCGCCAGAATCTGTGTGCGCGACTCGAGCATTTCGGGAGGTAATGGGTGCGTCTTCGCCATCACTTTTGACTTCGCTTTTGTAGGTGTCTACTATATGCCTTTTAGGGCGGACGTGGAGGCGGGCCCTCGAACAATGGCTAAAGTTATTTGTCGTGGCTGATCTCTTTGAATGAGAGGAGTGTTAGTTTGGGCTTGGTTACGGGAGCGCTAGTTACGTTTTTCCTCCGTTGCATACAGCAGTCTCGATAGATGTCTATCGAAACCCTCGTGCTACAGATAATTATGCTGGGACACTTACTGTATCTTCTGGGTTATTCTCAAGCCGGGAGGATTTCTTCTTTCCATGGTTCAGCAATGAGTGCTCAAGTGCGACTGGTGCAGTGGAAAGTCCTTGGATATTGCTTTGAAAGGCCCCACGGCTACTAAATGAGGGGATACCAGAGTTCAAATCGCCATCCCTAGCCCTCTTAGCGTTATTTGTGCCGTTTGGGATCGAAGCTAGTAGTGACTTAGAAACCGAATTGACATTTGTGATTTTATGAATTGGTTAACTTACCAGCTTCTGTGAAGACTTGTCGCACCACCTTACGCAGAAGGTCTGCGTTCTTTGCTTCCTCCATTTCAGCAGCTTTGCATTTCTCGCAGAGAACCTCTGTATCAGGCTTTGGATGTGGACTATCAATGTTGATACCAATTCCCTTGTTAGGGTTACTTGAGAATCGATGATGAAGGACCTGGGTTCCGATAGTGACAAGCTCTTGACACTTTTTGCATGGATGTCGAACATTGATATTGATGACCTTTTCTTTGCTGGAGACGGGTAATGGATGGACAGAGCCATTTGCACCAACTTCGTGCTCATATTTGTCATTAGCCATAGCTGCATGCCGGATTCTCTCCTCGTACTCATTTTGGCGAGCGTTCCAGAGAGCCTGATTCCTCTCAATTTCTTCGATTCGGGCTCGCTCGCTTTGTTCAGCTCGGAGTTTCATACGAGCATATTCGTCTTTGAACTCTTGGTCAACTGGACAGCACTCGGCAGCTTGCGGATCGCGGGGAATATGGATTTTCTTCGGGTTGTGATGACAAAGACGGTCACCCTGGTCAGTGCCAAAACCCTTGTAATCAATGTTTTGTCCTTGATCTCGAACTGGCCTGCAAGGGATAATCCTTGGATCCTCGGGCGGGATGAAGGCGATGCCGGGGCCATGAGGATTACGAATAGGAGTTCCCAAAGGAATGAGATATTCTGGACCATCCTGGAAGACGGCAGAACAATGACGATTGTTGGAATGACAAGTGTTCCTGTGACTACGATGTTCGTGTCCGCGTCCGTGCTCGTGTTTTAGAGGTTTGATAGGAACAGTCGGCTTCGCCCATGCAGGCGAGCCATCTGGACCTGCAATTCCTATTGGGTAACCAGTCCCAGACAGAGCAATTGGAGGAGGAACGTTTGCAGGAAGATGGACAACCGGCATGTGAGCTTCTCCGGCAGATTCATCGGGTAACGAAGAGCTTCGCTTATTAGTTTGGAAACATAATTGGTCAAGGATAATTCTGCAACTTACAGGTCTTCGATGATGTATCCTTGAACCGGACTACCTGTACCGAGGGACGGGTCGTTGCATGATGGGGTAGACATTACGATACTACTTAGGATCTCGAATACCTTGGGAAGTTCGTAAACTTGACAGGAGCAGTTGTTTTCGGTGTTTCCGACAGGGTTGTTTGATGGAATTCGCGATGGATTTGTGGATGTTCGATGAAGTGGTGGTAGATGTGGAGGATGAAGAGGAAGGTCATGAAGGTGTGGTTTATGACCACAAGAGCAACCGGAATTTGGATTCCCCATTTTGAACACCGATTGCAGTTGCAGTTGCGTAATATGGGAATCGCAATATAAGTATGAGGTACGTGATGACGATGACGGTGGTGGTGGTGGTGATGATTGTTGCGATCGATGAAGTTGGTGGGTGCGATGCGAGAGGTGTAGGATGTAGCATGATGAAGAGGTCATAGCCCACTGTTGTTGCTGCATCAACATTCACGCATTCACGTATCCACGGCTTAACTTTCTGTGGTGCTGCAGCGCACTCCTGCATCAACCGCGCCAACGACAGTACCATCAAACTGCCTACCTATATCATTACCACCACTTGCAAGTTGGCCAGAAGGTGTTCAGGCTGGTGAGGCCGCTCCTCATGATAGGACAACCCACAGTCGCATGCTCGAGTATCAGGTTACGTTGCTAACTACGTTAGGCAAATATTTCGATCGGCTCGATTGACCTCAGCCAACTATGCAAGGCGGGTGCTAATGCATATGTTAGCCAATGGGATGCCTCTTTCGATATGTTCCCCAGGCGTTTAGGCCAAGTCCCATTGCGCTAGGACTGAGTGCTCTGCGGATCCCCTTGGCACGAGCAGTTGCTACATGACTGCGGGTGGTTTACCAGTTACACAAACTGTCAATCATTGGTAGGGCCTGGTGGAGAATTCTAGCTAATTAAGCTAACGACGCTTGATATTTGCAGATTCGAGCGAGGGCGATGCAGCCAAGGGCGCTGGGATATGGCCTTCAGCTTGACAAGGGCAGGTAAAGATGGTTCGCGGGAGCCGATCATCACAATACCGTTGTCCGGCTCTCGAAAGCGGGTACCCGAGGCCGGTAACCTTGATCATTCTGGGGATAGTCGATGCAACCTGGCGGCGGACTTTCCTGCAAGTATCAGGCCGGCCTGACTCATGCCCTTGTTTTCTCAATTCTCGATCTCCGATGTCTTAGAAAAGGGGCACATCCCGAAGGCGACGTCATGACAGCGAATAATCAGTCCGAAACCATGAATTGAGCTAAGCCCTCAAGACGTGTGGAGCGCCTTCTTACTGGCTGGATATCAGTGAACTTCGAATCCTTGGGTGTCAACGCTAGAGGCCTTTTGAGGTTTGTAGATATGTATATTGACAATGTGATATCACACGCCACAGCCAACACACACGGGTTCTAGACTGTACTGTCTGGCAGGAAAAAGGGTGGTGGCCCGACACCGTGGGTCTTCCCATGAAACCTGCATTTTTGGGAGTTAAGGACTTAATAGGGCTCCTCGCTTAACTGTCCCGACAAGAAGCGAAAGTGAAGCGAAGTAGCCAGCCATGTGCATGTGCATGTATGATCGCCATAACAGGACACGATAAATGGAACACAAGGGTGCGCACGGAAGCTTGTTTCGCCGGATTCATCATATCCAACTTCGCATCGTTTTTCAGGCTCCGGGTACACAACTCCTGGATATCCAATGGGGGAAGTACTTAATGCGCAATCTATAGGGGATCTAATGCCGTGTGACAGGTGCTAAACCAGACAAACGTGCTTAAGCTGCAGCTAATGGACGCCGTTGTTCGATCGAATAATCACCAACCTAGGGCATAGTATGGTCTTCGCAACCGGGCGATCCGAATATTCGGTGCTTAGCTCTCAAAACGGGGCATTGTTTGATCTTATTACAAATACGATTGGTCTTCATACTGAAAATAACGGGAACGAGAATAAGCTGACCATCTGCAGCCTAAGACATTTCTGGATCAAAGGATATCTGATTGGTACCTGTGCTTAACTCGTCTAATATACATGCAAAATATCGCCTCATGATTTTTTTTCTTTTGTTTTAACCGAACTCCAATTAAAGGATGAGTGGAGAAAATTACCAGCAAATACCAGGTATAGTATACGTACGCAACAAAAGGAAAGAACCCAAGAAAACCGTCAGCCGCTGTGTCCATGGATGCCCCGAAACCGCATCTAAACTCGGAAACTCGGTTTGTTCACATCGATTTCGGTTCCGCACACGGGGCAGGTGGTACCATTGATTACGATGGTCTCAACACCATTGGACTTGCAAGTGGGACAGAAGTGGCCGGGAATCTATATCCGGGTAGCACGTGAGTTTAAAATGCCCAGCTTATAGAATACGGGGAAACAGGGAAATCGACAGATACTAACGGTGTGATCTGCAGGTGTTTTGACGCTAACGGTTTGGTTAAGAGGTAATGATACAATGATGTACTGCATAATTGAAGGTTCTTAACAGCGGGTTTTATGTAAGGCAAGACTAGGATATATAGTATAATATCCTATGTGGGATGATGATAACGCTACTAGTCTATGTTAGCGACGGCCCTGGAAATTTATTTCGAAGGAAGGGAAAAAGAAATACGCTAAAGAGAGACGTGAGTCTGGATCAGAAAATGAATATGTTCGTGCCAGGTAAAAAATTTCAGCGATTTAACTGTTTAAAGGTAAGAAGCTTTTCAATTTTCGAGATCTGATATGGAGCAGATTGTGGGAGTTTCCTTTCCTTTTATATATTCAAAAAAGGGGACTGTGCATCGCACCCGTTCTAATTCAATTCGCGGTCATGAAATGATCGATACCGAGTGTGGTTGACGGTATCACACCTTGGCTTCGTTTTCTCGGAGGCATACACTTGATTTGACTAGCATACTAGACCCGAGTTTTGAGCTTGGGTCATACGCTAGTCCAGACCTCCCGATGTCCCGGGCCAATATTATTGTACGGGGAGACATTGTAGCACTGGGGGCTCTTGAACCTGAGGCGTATGTCTCTGAAGTCTTCTCGAGGTCCGAACAAAGCATTGGTCGTCTGAAGTACTCATATTAACCATGGTCTAGGGTAGATTAGCGAAGCTGCAGGTGCCCGATTCGTCTGATGCAACACAAATCATATCAAAATCAACACTGTGACGAGCTTCTGGCCTGAAGCCCTCTCGTATATTAATGCCTCCGTATTCCCGTCCGTTTCAATACTCCTTTCAACACAGGAGCCTGAGAAGCAAGGGATATCTGCTCTTATTGGGGTGTATGAAGGAGCATTATGCAAACGATCCTGCTTTCCTAGGATAAAAGAAAAGAAGAAGACCAAAACAGGCTTGAGAGGGTATTGGCCGGAGGGAAGGACTTCCAGCTTTAGGGAGTGGTATATCGGTGACAACCGTTAGTATTGCTGATCTCGTGTCACCAGAACAAACCCACTGAGGCTAATCAAGTTGATATAGTGCATCTACCGGCACGGTGCACGGAACTGAGTTGCCGATACGGGTTTCCTTCTGAAGAACGGCATTTATCAGACGACCAACAGACAACCTAAGCCACGGCTAAACCCAAGAAAATGCACAGGCAAAGTTCCACTATACGGAAGCTTCCATAGCCCCCCGTAGCTGGGACCTTACGGTATATTAATATTTGTGGGGAAGCCGAAGGGAGGAAATGGGGTTTTACCAGCAATTCTAACTGGTTAGTAAAAACACCATAGCAAACTGATTTTTGTTGCAATATTTAGTGCTAATAAGAAACTGCGCTTTGGCCTCCTGGATCTGTGGTAGTCAATGTGGACGTGGGTCCAGCTAACTAGTGCCTGGACATGGTCAACCTTTATGACACCAACTCCATTGTGTCGGTACGTCGTACCAAAGAAAAACAAAAAACTACAGAATTTGAAGCACGAAAAATTGCCTCCCTGGCTGTGTGCAGCAAAAGTAATCGTCCGACTGTCAATTACTGGCATCGAAAAACTTTCAGCATGTTGGGTTTTGGTGAGATCGTATCGCCAAGGGGGGTGGCTAGGCGCCTAATTTGGGTAGTACAGAAAGCCGTATTGAGCCATCCGTTGCCTTTTCAAGGAACCAGGGCGTTTTTTTCGCCACGTTCCGGCCCAAAGACCCAAATGGGCCTGCGGTGGAGGTGGCGGAAACTTTTGAAACGGGGTTACCTGGATCTAAACAGTCCTTAGGTAAGCGGCCTGATGAATCGCCACGGCCGGGATTTTGTTTATCATCTCCCGACACCACCGTCTCAATCTCATCTCTGGAGCCATTCTTTTTAATCGTTGTGAGCGTTGTTATCTTGTTATCTTGTTTTGCCGTGCTGGAACAATCGCGACTTTCACTCC
Organism: Orbilia blumenaviensis; assembly: GCA_036872755.1. NCBI lineage: Eukaryota > Fungi > Ascomycota > Orbiliomycetes > Orbiliales > Orbiliaceae > Orbilia > Orbilia blumenaviensis. Next base: position 331,102 of record JAVHNS010000006.1, on the reverse strand, counting down.
CAATGCCGTACCGCAAACGTGTACAACGACCAAGATTCAAGCGACCAAGAACCTCGGAGCCGGAGGAGACTGTTGAGAACGCGGCCCAGCAGCCCCCGGCGGGCGGACCCGAGAATTCTGCATCGCCAGTTCGAAGTACTGCCCGAAGACAGGCTCCGAATCCAACTGTGAGCCGAGATACTGGCACAGCGGATCACCCAGACGCGACAACCAGCAGTCCAACATCAGCGGAAGCTTCTGCCGCCAGTTGGGTGGGTCCTCTGGTTGGTTATTGCTTCTGCCAGGACTGGAAAGTTACCATTAAAGAACCCATCCCGGGAGTGGTTGTGTGTCATTGCAAGGATTGTCAGGCGATATCGTCAAGTTTCTTCTGTACATTCCTTACCGTTAGTATGGGCTGTCCAACCCCACAACTTACTTTTGATGCTGGCTGTATCGCAAACGGAATGCATCAATGAGATTGTGGACTGAGATTGATTGTTTCACAGAATCCAGAGCCCTGTTGATGGTCGAACCTCGAGACCGTGAGGCACGTAACGTCGAATCATCCACCTACTACTACACTATCAAAACAGGAGACAACACGGGAAGGAGTCAATCTCGAACGTTCTGCAAACGATGTGGAACTGTATTATTCGCTACTCGTAAGCTGATCCATCGTCTATATGATGAGAGTTTCATCTCGCACCTTGCGCGCTTTAAGTTCCAGTCACTTCACAAGTCGCATGCGTTCCGCCCTGCATTTAGGAATGTGAAAATGACGACAGGTTGCCTATGGAGTCGCACGGGCCCACAAAGTGGAAATGACCATTAAGAGTGTGACATCGAGATATAAAGCTACTGCAAAGCTATCACTTGAACGGACTAGACTAATGATCCAATTTGAATGTACAGCCGAATCGCTAGAAGGAGCCCTTCCAGTCAACAGGAATCTTTTCGTTGGCCCGCATAACGAGCTATCCCCGGCTCTGCAAGAGCTTCTAACCCCTAGGATCGAGATTTTTACGAAGGACAGATCACAGTGGCGTCCGGAACAGGAGGGAGTACTTCATCAATACGTTAGCATGCCTGTCGGCTTTGGTGACAGCGGGAATAGCGACGATGCAGAGGGGCATCCTGCCGTTCTTGCAAGTGATCTGCATTTATAGCGTTCTAGGGTTGTACTTTTCTGGGGTGACGGTTGCATATGGGCGGTGCGGCAATATCCTTCCCACGTCGTTCATCGGTGGATACCTGTACCCGGTACCTGACGTTCATTATATCTTGATTTGTATATTTCAGTGACCACTTGTTGAGGGAATATCTGAACTTCATCTCACTGGCGTATTGTAGTTGAATTTTTTTTCTTTTCTTTTTTTTCTTTCTCTTTTTTCTTTTTCACTTCTCATCATGAGTCTGGATCTTCATTATTTGGCTGTCAGGGTTCCCGCGCCGTTGCTTCCTTTTCTTTTTTTCTTTTTTTGTTAGAATACTTACTTGGTTGTATTATCGGCCTGCTATGGGCTTGAGGGTTTTACGGTCTGATTTCTTTCATTCCGAAAGGTTGATTGGTGGATGTGTGAACCGCATATCACAAAGTCTCCCCGAACATCCCTTTGTATGTTCGCGCATCTCAACCCGTGGGCTTCTCTGTTCCTTTATTGAAATCGAGTTCATTTTGAACTGCGCACTACCTTGCGCGCGCGCGCGCCAGGGCGCAGAAGCATCCATTAGGTTTCAAATTTTGTTGAGATTTTTTTTTTACATATCTTAGAGGAGAATACGGTACACCCCGTTAGAATCGAATGCATTAATGATTTGTCTCGCCTCGGTCTTGATTCTTCATAACAAAAGAGAAGCCTCAGATTGCATCTGTCCGTGGCCCGGGATTTGTATCTTATTATTTCCCGCTGTACCACAACGGACAATGAAGAATTATACAGAGTTCAAGTTCAGCAGTGGCTAGCCGGCTTTGCAGAACCGACAACCTTATACATGGTCCGAACCACTCATCTCATGGGTTTGGGGATACAACGCCTCGAAATATACCTCTATCGTTTCTTTTAACCCATGTTCTTTGCAGTCTTGTACCCACGTTATTTTAGAGTTTTCTCCCGCGCCCTCCTTGACCTTTTTTTTTTTTTTTTTTGATTCCTTCAAACCTGTAAGATCGAAAATTAGTGCAGTTTTGTAGCGATCAACAGGCAGCGAGAGTGCGCACAAGTCTCGGGAATTCCCATGGTAAGTTTTGCTGGCTTTGTCCAACCCTACGCCCAAGGTTTTGGTAGCCTGCACACCATCTTTGATTTTCCCTTCCAAGATTAGACGTCTTGTGGGCAAAAGCGGGCACGGCTAGCTTTTCGGATATAAAAAAAAGGACGAAAATGTCTCATAGAATTCAGTCTATATAACAAGTGACGGTCAAGATAGGAAGAAAAAGGATGGTACAGCCACTACAATCTAATAATCGGGTTCTCGGGAAAGTCTGATAACCTCGTGGCCTAACTTTTGTGTCAGACACGGCTTTTAAAAAGTAATCTAAGACAAAATATTGGAATTCATCTGACAGCATTGTGAACTCGATGTCAATGTATTTCGGGAATGCCCCAGCTCCGAGTTACCTCAACGCGTGAGTAACAGGGAAATAGTTATCTATCCTTCTCCGTGGAAAAACTTTTGCAACCGACCATGTATGACCAAATCAGGTGCCTATACTGCTATTTTCGATCCTGATACCACTTTTGGAGACCCACTCCGATCGCCAAGACTGGGGGCATTGCAAATTTCAAGGCGAACTGGGAGAAAGATCTGGCCATTCAGACAGAAATACGACCTTAGCGGAGCTTCAGCTACGCTGCAAGTCACAAAATAGCTCTCTGAATACCATTTAGTCACGGAGTTTATACCTATCACCAAACGACAAGTGGAACTGCCAATATATAGCGCTAGACGGAAGGGGCCTGTCACATATTGGATTAGTTTAGATCTCCATAGTCGATATGAAATTCAAGGTAAGAAAGATTTACAGAGCGTTTCCGCCAATGATAGCGCTTTAATGCAGAATTTGTCTAGTATCTGTATCTGGCTTTCTGTGGCGTGCAGAGCACCGATTGCGACTGCTCTTAGCGGGACGTGAAAGGCGTTACCGGCATACGCAATTAAAATACTAGGCCCATCTTATTGAATCTAGATTCGCTATTATTGCTCTAAACCGCTGCCATTGGCGCATATGCACGGGGAAGTTCGGTGGGTCTCAGTATTATCAAGATCATCGGTACTTGAGCGCAGATAGGCTTAGCTCTTTACGCGCGGGATAAGCCGGCCCTGGTCGGTATAATTCTTGAGTAGTAAGTCTTCGTGCATGGGAAGCTGCCGAAGATTGCGCTTAGACGTCCGAGCGGAGGTAGACCGACCCCATGATGTCGAAAGCAATCGTAGATGAAGTTCGAAAGCGAGAGCTAGAACACTCGGAAGCTCCATTTTTGGCCAAGGGAATTCTACTAAACCGGCGTGTCGTGCATGTGGGTCCGGCGTGCAGGCCTGATTAGGAAGATTTAACACCAGATTGGGATCGCGAAAGGCTTGCCCAGACGCACTTTCTTGCATCCTTCTGCATTGCCCAGAGGTATGGGGTAGAGAGCGCGGCGTTACTCGGATGTACATATATTACTGTTGACCGTTTCGAGAGTCCCGACCAACGACAGCCCTTCAATATGCATGTACTTACATATGTTGGACCCACCAGAAGTGGCACGTACAATTAGAACCACCAGGCAGATACCTGTATACGTATGGAGCTTGGAATAGATATGAGATTAGCGGTTATAATAAACGGCAAATTTTAGTATACCGATACTATCCTGAGCGCTGGCGTACCCCGCACGCGCGCAGAATGCCGCTTGCTTGACCATCTTCGCGTATTGCTCACTCTTTCCTAGACCGAATAGTGAGCTTGGATCGATTCTATCGCATCGTGAAGTTTAGTGCTCGATCGAGGGTCGTACAAGCTACTACTTCTTGAGCCGTGGACCTCCTGCATGTCGCAGACAACGCACAACACACATGACGGAGCTTTGGGATTCTAGACCGGGCCAAAAGGTTAACGCAAATGGGCCAGAGTAGTAAACACTGGAGCTTTTGAGTAAATCTAATGATGCGGACCATGTCGACCAATTATGAAATACATTATGTGAAAACGGCCCGGAAGCCGGGATCATAGCTGCGGGCTTGACAATAAAGAAGACTTAGCCCTTAAACATATATTATTGGGTCGCTTTCTTTTACATAAACTAAGCTAGCCCAAGGAGATTAACTTGCAGGCTTGGAAGATTCAAAACTGCAGTGGTTTTCGGTCTTAATTATAATCGGGTCGGCATGGTTGCTGCATCCTGGTATTCCTCATTCCAGCTGGCAGTGCCGAGCATCGGTTGACGGTTTTCTCGGCAGGAGGTCCCATCGGCAGACGGTTCGCGGACAAAATTCTGTTTATTTTACTTACCCGGGCTATCCCCGCTCAATAGGATATTACGTGCTGCCTAGAATTGCTCAATGGGTCACACAACTGGTCGCGTGGCCGTATTTTATTGAATCGTGGGAGAGACTGGTGGACAGTTGCGTAAACGATCATGATGATCTCTCCTGTGTTGTTTTTGTGGCATTCTTAGGACCGCTCAGACCAGGCTCTGCGCATGCAAGGACATACTTGGGTGTGGTAATTACTGGTGATTTTATATGGGTCTAGAGTCAATCTAAAGTGATAAATATCTAGATACCTAGGTAGGGACCTAGTCAGCTATTAGATCGCTGGTTGAATCCGAAGAGCTGTTATTGATTCGACAAAAGACTTCAAATATGTGTTTGTAGATTAAGGTGCCTATCCCGATCGATGTGCAGAAAAGAGGTTGTTCAAGTTTTATGAATTTTTAGTATATTTATGAATTGTAAACATAGTAGAACATCTCGGTAATTAATTAAATGTCTAGGTAATTGATGACTACTACCTCTATGGATCTAAACTGCATGCATCGCCGGCTACATTAATCACAACCACATAGGAAAGAATTGGTTACTCAATACTATGGCTTAAGGGCTCGCGGCTCTTCGGAACTCTTTGCCTGCTCGTTTGACATTTTTAGATACGGCTAATAACATACCCGCATAGTCTTTGGAATCGGATTAGGGAATTAATTATCCAGCTCACAAAAATTTAAACTCGGAAATGGCGAATGATGATGCCCCGGGATCGCGATCCATTATACCGAGGCATCCTTGGGGGGTAGACTATGCTGGAGTAGTTCGGGGCTATAACCTCCAAACCCGCCCGAATCAAATGGCAGCGACCTTTCCTTCCACAGCAGGTCGTGATAATGGTATGGCAAGTGTCTGAGTTTTCCTGAGTTCTCTTTTCCTGATCTAAAAGATATCTACATATCAATTGTTTCTATGAGGTCACTATTGCAGGGGCTGATGTAGCTCTACTTTTAGATGTCACAGTAAGCTTCCCGTTTAACGATATACCGTTGCAGATTGATATACCATATTAATATTGGACACAAGCTAACATATCTGTATACTGGTAGGGTCCATCAGGGACACAAAGTCAGGCTGGGGCGGCCGAAGAGCCCGAGTTCATGGGACTTTCCGCCTTACGAACAGGTCCCAGATTTAAATCTCTACCGGTAGCTGCGCAGGTGCGTCCTGCAGCATCGCGGAGTGTAGTATCGCGGTCTCAATCAGTCTCCAGCGACCAACTGTCACTCGTACCCGATTCAACAGAACTCACACCGCTTGGTCAACCACCAAACCCTTCATCGGTGCCACCCCCACAATACCCTGTGCGCACACGGGTGGATCAGGTTGGACATCAAATGATCCCACAAGAAGGCCAAACATTCGCCCAACCTACTTTTCCTAGGTCAGCGGTAAATGTTCCAACATCCTACAACGACGATCTACAATTACTCCTCGCACGTACCGCACAAGCTCTAAACCTCTTGGAACAACAGGAGCGCCCACAGCCTACTTTCCCAGCTCAGCCTTCCATGCCAGTAGCTCCATCTCAGGGCTTTGGAACTTTCGCAAATTTCCCCCCTCATGGTAGAATACTTCCGAATATCTCCCCTAGTGAACTTTTTCCAGATGGCGTTCCTCCAAGCCTTGTAGCTACACAAGGTGGTCCTCCTTCTAGGTTTGGATATTTCCCAGGAGGAGCCGACTCCATTTTCCAAAACGAAGGTCCACAGACTGCACCTCTAAAAGTTGAACCCCCTTTGAATGAAAATTTCTCAGGCCAACAGCGGTCAACTGGGCTTGCGGTGAATGCGGCGTCTACGGGTGGATGCCCAGCAAACGAGGCTTCTGCATCGAGTTTACCTAGTACGAATGAACCTTCGTTAGGTCAATCTGTATCACGATCTGCTCTAAATCAAGTCTTTCCGAACAAAATCTCCGGTGGTGCGAACGCTGCAGAGGAAGACAAGCCGCCTACAGATCCACAACAGCAGCAAACCACGGTAGAATCAGTACTGGAAGAACTAAAGATGTTTTACTCAATGGACCCGATATCAATGATCGAGAAAGGATATCTCCCCACCCTGAAAGGCAGCAACTATCTCGAATGGGCCGTTAATATGGAGCGTTACTTGAAGGCTCAGGGGCTTTGGCCAACATGGAATTCATTTTCAAAATATTTTGGGTGTCCAAATCAGGCACTTCACGAAATTGACCACCTGAAATACTATCAGTGCACTCAACTTGAGTGTATGAGGCGTGATAGAATAGACGCAGCAGGCTTACTCGTTCTAGTTATGAGCTGCCAGCCAGAGGCCAGATCTTTACTCATGCGACAGAACACCATGGAGTCCGCATGGATTCTATTGGAACACACCTACGTTCGTGGGATCCGCGAGCACACCCCGGACTACGAGTGGATTCATCCGGTCTATATTATGCAGCATTCAAACGGAGCCGTGGGGCCTTTCGAAGATCAGAAAATATCCGATTTTTTCATGGATGCGTTTAGGCAGTGGTGTGATTATCTTTACGCTGTCGACACGTATTTTGGTATGAGCATGGCTGATCCTAAATATATATCAGAGGCGTTCTTTTTGAAGAATGTTATTGGGTTCCTTCCGGATCGTCCTCCATACCAGTATATCAAGGCTTATTGGTTACCAAGGCTGGAAGTTCAACCTCGACAATTTTTCGAGATCTATGGGTGGCTTGTAGCGATGGAGCGAGAGGGTACCGCTGCTTTTATACCGCCTGAAGTTGGGGTGACACGCATGCCTGGGTGTGGCTGATTATTATAAATCATGCGATTGAGTCTTGTATCAATAAGCTTGGGTTAACATTTCATTCCATAAACCTAGATCAGGTTTGGATAAAGCTAAAACACACATACGTGTAAGCTTAACTATGGCGGCGTTAATTATGTTACCTTTCTATAGGGTTTCATGGCGGGCAAGTTGTCCGAGGTTCTGTATGATTAAAGGGGTTTTCTTGGGAATTCGGAGTTCAATAGATTTGCGTCGGGCTCATGATGCTGAGTGTTCTATAGAAAAGGGTTTGAACAACTGATCATACAAGTTATAGTACACATTCTGAGCCATATCGAGCGTGAAGATTTGTGTATGTAAATATTGACAAACGGAGTAGTACAAGCATCAGGGCTTTTAGTGCTATCGGTGGTAGTCGCTCTTTATGTTCTTCTGGGTGAGATATGCTAAAGTGGATACTGTTGAAACAGAGGATAAAGAAAAAGGAATGAGGATTGACAGGCGTGCTGTGGTTTATTCAAATATTGAGTCTTATGGTGTATAGACAGAACAATTTCCCGCTACACAAAGCATGAGCCATCACATCAACAGGAGCTCAATTCCTTGTGCGATATAGTATTCCTGCAATTCCTCTAATTTTGGCAGCAGCGTTGGCCCGAAGCCTACGCCGCTAGTTCTGGGTTTCCAGACATGCACTGTTGACAAATTAGGCATATGCGCTGCAGTTAACGACGATAGTGATTGTATGGCACTTTGATATGCCTGCAACCGGTTTGTTTGCCCTCCACGTGTTCTGTTGGTATCCTTGACCACTAAATTCCTTAACGAAGCAGGGAGGTATGATTCCAAATCTATAGGCTGTTCGTCCACGCTTAATATACTCTTGAAATTAAGCCATAGGATTTTGAGGTTTGGTATCTTGGCGATGTAAGGTAGAAATGAGGGAATGCCTTCTGTAAACGAACAACCGATATCTAGGATGAGAGTTTCCAATGTAGCAGCATGTGATGTTATAGCATCCTCAACTATAGCTTCATGGTCTACGAAGGAGCTGTCGGTAAGCTTTAGAACTTTGAGGTGTGCCGCAGATCGGATTATAGGCAAGATGTTCCACTGGCCCATCCATGAGCCGTTGAATTCTACCCTTTCGAGTTCCGAGGCAGAGCGACAGGAAACTTCGAGAAGATCTTCTTCTGAGCAATTGCGGTAATTGAGGCGGATTTCTTCATCGTATGCATTACTCCTTAATGCAAGGTTTTTTGCACTGTTGTTCCCGGTGTTGGAGGCGATACCAACCTGCGGGACAGAGAAGGAAATAGGAATGTTCGGTGAATCGCTTGAAAGTTGATTCGGATTGGTGCCGTAGGAAATACCGCGTGGGTCGTGCCATTGCTTGTGTACGGTGAATTTGCGGAGGGCTGGAAGCTGTAGAATCTCGGCAACAGTTGTTGAACAGGGATATTCGCCATGAGACTCCACATCGCCGTACTGGAGATTTACAGAGCTGAGATGTTGGTAGCAAGGTGGGGCCATTGTCTTCCAGGCAACTATTAGATGTCGAGTCGATGGTATTCCAGGGCGATTGTCATCGCCCAGAGTGAGACACAGCTCCCTCAGATTGGGTAAAAGATAGGTTAAGAGCGTAACAAATATCCCTGAATCACCTGCATCTATCCCATTCAAGAGCACAGGATATGATATACCGTATTTGAGGGCAACTTCTCGGCAAGTGGCTATCTGGCGATCCAAGTAGTCGTCGCACATATAGCCCCGAAGCCTTTTCCAGTAACTGGATGAGCTCCAGGGGCCGATTTTGAGTTCCCGGGTTACATAACCAAGTTCAGGGTACTTATGAAGGTATGAAATGAGGGGTACAAACGCAAGAAGAATAGAGTCACAGGACATTGAGCTCGAATGAAGTGACATACAGTTCAGGCTGTGAGATAACTCTAGCCGTCTGTGTAGCAGAGGATGGGCAACATGGCGGAGCCTGCTGCAAGAATGGGCAATCGGGAGCAGGCAGGATGCATAAGGTCCATATGAGAGATAATATATTTTGGAATGGGGCCTGCGCAAAGCGGGGCCTGAGTTGGACTCTTGCTGCAGATTTTCGATGACCTGAATTAGAAGCTCATTGGGGAGCGACAGAATTGTGGTCGTGGCCATGAAGAAAAGCACCCCCTTGGTAGAGTCTAGGCAATACCCGAATAGGAAGAAGAATAGAGGAGAAATAAAGATAGAGTGCCGTCCGATCGCTAGGCAGACAGAAAGGCGTCTTTGATATTGACGACGCAGCAGGGGCGGAGCCAAACCCGCCGATGTCTGCAGTTGAAATGATTAGCCTCGAATTTTGTGTTGTCGGACGTTGCAGTTCAGGCAGCCGGCAGCCTTCTCTGCATGTGGAATCGGTTACGATGTTCCAAGACACGCTCAGAATGCTCAAGCCAGGTACCCCTTCTTTCTATTTTGTTGCTTGTGGTACCAGCTGGATGGTACTCGGGACCTTTGGTTCCAGGGTAGAGTTATATAGCTTGAACTTTGTGGTATACAGGGGCTGCGAGGAATCGCCGTTCCTCGATCGGCCTGCTAGCGTTGCGAGTGCTAGCTAGCCTCGCTTGCTAGAATTTGTTGAGGGACTGGCTCTAGAGCTGTACTGTACAGTACTCAAGGGAACCCAAATTTCTGTTGTGAAAGGCTTGGGCTATCTAATATTGTTGAGATGATATGGTCCTCGTGGCTCCAGTGGAATCGGGTGGATTCGATTCTGCGGGTTTATCGGTCCATGGAACTGTCGTCTTTGCCTGGCTTTGCAATTGCATCACAAGTTTGCAATAATATCTATCGCAAGTAAGTAGCCGTGCCTCTACCCTAATCAGTATCGCGTGTATCTCGGCATATAAATCAAATCGGCTGCGGCCCATGTGAACTGGATCTAACTCTCGCTCGCGATCGGGGAATCTAGCTGAGTCAGAGTTTGGGTAGCCTGCCTAGGGTTCTGGCAGCCTCCCTGGCCTGGTTACCGGCGAAATGGTGACTGGTCTTACCCTCGTGGCGGGACTGAAAGCGGCGGTCAAATTGCACGGGAGGCCTAGACACGGTACTGGCTTGGGCAGTAGTTACCGCTGCTTTTGATGGTGACGGCAATGCAGAGGACTGGAATATCAGCCTTTGCAAGCATCTGCGAAACTGCAGGAAAGGATGATGCATTGATGGTGGGAGTTACAAAGCACTCGAGCAGGGTTACTGCTGGTGGCTTGGGCCCCCACTCTCCGCGCCAAGCCAGGATTCTCACGATGGGCTAGTGGTTCGTGCTCAGGCTGTAACTAGTGGGTATGCTGCTCTGCGGCTTAAGCCAAGAGATATCGGATAACTAGTGACACTATCAACCGAGGGCCAGTATACTATTCCGATTTATTGCGCAATCTAGAGATATCAGCACCAGGAGATCAATCTCGAGAGGCATTCTTGTCTTTCGGTTCTGCATTGTATCGATTGCGATGGAAGCGGCAGGGCCTGAGGTAATCACTCTTGTGCCTCTGCAAATACCTGGTTAATGATTGTGAGCCTCGTTAACCGCGGAGATGTAAGCTACCCCTCATCCCCGTTGTTATAATCTACATCTGCTAGCTTTAAGCCTTCCCACGATCTAATCTAACCAGCGCAAGGCCGGCAGGATTTTCCTACAAAACTCGAACGTCAATCCGATTATTAATTAGGTATTAATAAGCTTTCGTCGTGCCGGGGCACCTCTTAAACCTTTTGGGATTCGGGGTGAAGTGAGAGTGTGCTCTTGAGCGCAACTAACTTTGTGGATGCGGCAAAAGGATTCGATATTGGAAGGATCAAGAGGAGGCCAGATGGTAATCGTCGCGTCGGCAGCTACCACGCTTTTAGAACCGCCTAACTCGGGCACGAATGTACCGACCGTTCATAGAATACTCCACTCGGAGCGATGAATCGTGGTATTGATCTTTCCGTTTGGCCCCGCACTCATCTACATAAATCCGCGAACGTCCGCCACCTTCACGTTTCTTTTTATTCAAATCCTTTTGTGACGGGAACGTTAACAGCCTGCAGAGGTCATCTGCCCAATCTAGGCCCCAAGCAGTAACAGAACTGTGAGGGTGTAGAAATGTAGAGTGACTAACGGCCTGACCTGCTCCTCCCCTATACAACCGGGGGGTAGGTTACGTATACTTCCGCGAATTTCATGAAGCAAGGCCCGTATAGGTTCGCAAACTCGCTTGGTACATACCCAGTATCGACGCATATGCCCGGATAGCATATGTACCTCTTGGGGCCTATGAACTAATAAAGTCTCACAATGTTAGTAGTGTGATGTTTCAAGGCGAACATTTGGAGGTGCCAAAAGGCTTTAAAACAGCCCCCACCCCCACATGCCTATCCGCGTTCGCATCATCACAAGCCCAGCAATCATAATCAAAAAATCTGCCGATTTTGTCTTTTCCTCCTCTAAATATAAGTTCTTGTTGTCTATTTATTAAAGTAACCTTCCGCTTGACACAAAGGCGAGAGGTTCATCAACCTATAAAAACCCCCCCTCCCCCCCCGGAAAGACTTAAACAACGCTAGACAGTACTATAATCCGCTCAACTCGGTCGTAGACTTTAATATCCATAGCTTCACAGTCAATCACTTGAATAAAAGGCGAGTTCAACACTAATATATGTTTTTGTACATAATTTATCATACCTCTTCTAAACTATACAATAGAAGGTCCTCCCTGGCTAATAAACAATGTGTCTGCTACCGCTTAGATATATTATGCCAGCAGACCTCAATATGATTTATGAAAAAGCACGTAAAGAGAAGCGTAGTGGGAAGAGAAAATCCCGCCGTCATTCCCGACCAATGCCGGAACACTTTGAAAGGAGCTCCCGTGGCGAGTTTGCAGGCGCCACTCCGTCGCTCTTAACACAAGCCGAACAAGTAAGTGGAAAGGTCACTGTTGCACATCGAGTCGTAAATATGAATTAATCCCTTGGATTCTTATAGATGACAGCGAGCGTCGAAATGCGGTGCCTTCCCTCTTTTAACGAATGTGCTGATCGCTTCTTCGAGAACAACCACGGTGCTTCGAACCATGCCCGCGACGAGGAATATCTACTTATGGGCGACGTTCTCCATCCCGATTCAGATCAAGCAAAAATCATTCAAATTCAGCAGTGGATGAATGCCCCCGATAGGCCCTTTTTCCATAATTCGCATGCCACGAGTTCATCAAGCTTCCAGATATACACCAGAGGATCATGGGCCGCAGCAGAATACCACGAATTTGATAGGAATTTCGCAACTTCGAGAAATACCGATTATGGCTACCCAGCTTCGTTTTCTGTTGAAGGGGACGCACAAGATACAGCTTATTGGGCGACGTCCCAAGACCAGCGTGAGCTTGAGAGAGAGGTTGATATTCTCCCCGAAATGGAAACGCTTTCACTCGACCCCAATAACGCGGTGATCAGCCAATGGCAATCGGCTAAGCGACGCTCTGAAGGCCGAAAACGGGGGCCATGAGGACTGCCCTTGTCTAAATTCATTACGAACAACAACAACAGAAACGACACTGACACATGAGACAGCCTCTGCACTTTTCACTTCTGCTTTTCAACTTGATTTTCTTTTGGAGCATCAAATTTCGGGACCCGATTTATGAAAGCGAGATGAACGGCCCCAAATCTTTGGATCATAAGTGAACCTGAGCGAAGCCTACTGCTACTTTAAATCTTTAAGCATGAGAAATTTTAACGATATGACTCGGCCTTTGGGACCGGAGGCTACGTCCCCATCCAGTATGGACAGCGCAATATGGACCCTTCTCTGTCTCCGGCCGAGTCACTTCGCGAAGGCTCGTTTATGATACCACATTACTCCTAAACTTAAAGCTAGCTGCAGTTAGCGAGACCTTACCACCACTATCCCGCCGATTGTTATTTTTCAACCCCGATAGCATACTCAGTACGCTCCGCGGTTTTCCGAAATTCAAAGGGTTCTGTGATAGCAAGCCTTCTCGTAGTCAAATGATAGCCTCGGGCTGTCTTACGAGATCACCTTTCCTCAGCTATCCATCTATCAAAAAAACAACGAAAAATAGAAAACATAAAAAAAAGGCTTTCTGTTTGTTTTCTATTTTTGATTTGCTTGTTTGGCAACCAGTCCATTCTCGCTTTTTAGGCACCTACAAGTACTTTCCTGTATACCCTCGTACCACAACGTTACCAAGGGATAGCATACAATGGTTGTCTTATACCCAAATCTTCCCCATGCGTTGGCTTTTACTTAATTTTTAATTCTTAATATAATTAAGCCTGACGGCTTAGGTTTTTTTTTTTTTTCTAAAAAGAAAATCAGTTCCTTACCGAAACGAATTGCTCAACACTCGTTTTGGGAAGCTATATAAAATAAATTCGATTAGAACAATATGCGCAAAGTTGTAGTCGATTTGATTGTCCTCATGTTTCTTAGTCCCGCGAAAGCGGGCCTCGATGGTCTCGACAAGATACTCTCTGCTAGCTAAGTCCAATACCCAGGTTGGTCCCATGACTACCCGACTTTTTTCTTTCTTTTTCTTTCTTTTCTCGCGTTAATGGGTATTCGCGTACTTTTTGTATATGCGCAAGGGTAATTTATTCGGTTCTCTGACTGTCATAAAAAGAAAAGAAAAGAAAAAAGCTACGGGTGAACATGTGCGCACGTGCTGCACCGCACCGCTTCTGCTTGACTATATAAGGATTTTTGAATGTTGAAATTTCCTAAAAATAGGCTGCAGCGCTATAGTATACCGCTAGTATGCAGGTTTGAGGTGGTATCTCATGTACCTTTGTGATGGCAGAATAACGCATTGCTTTCTTACCAAACGTGAATATACTACCCAGGTTTCATACTCGGTGCGACAGACCCAAATTACTTTGGAGACGTAAGCGTCTGACGATTCTGTTTAATGCCAATAACTCTATAGGTTCGGCCCGGATTTGCCCGTGTGTATCGTTAAGCCAAGCCCTCAGCCTTGTGATCGCCTCAAAAGTATGCACCTATGGGTTGTATTTATATGAATCATATACCTAGAAGTGATGGCTTGAATATTTGGAGCGGATCCTCCACCTGTAAATTACTCGAAAGTTGTTTTAAATACGCTTTGAATTCCAGCTCCTGATCCACCAGATTGTTTCATAGTATCAGCCTCGTTTTTTTTTTTTTTCTTTCCCTCTTCTTTCCTTATTTTTCGGTCGTGGTCTTATTTTACCGAGCTAGGCGCGATAGATGGGCTGGTGAGCGGGTTGTTGCCACCAAAATTTTGAAATTTCGCTTGTCTCGTAGAATTTCGCTCGCACTGTCTAGGGCTCAATATCTGGCCTCGGACACAATTCGAACGTTCCTTTCGGGATTCTAGATTTGATAGCTTCTATAAACGCAAACGCAAGTAAAAAGAAATATATGCGATGGGTCTCTCGATGACCAAGAGGCCCACTGCAGCCGATGTCGGTGTTTGTTACAGTACCGGTGTCTGTGTGTTTATCGAGATTCTGTCGGCTCTCCGGATCTTTGCCACGTATACCACCCATTCGCACTACCTTCAAAGCCGCCTCGCACCGTTAAAAATAGGCGAGTGAAATTTTGCCTTATATTTTCCACTCTTCTTCGAGATCCTGTATAACTACTAATCCGGTAATGTATAAGCAATTTGCGTTCTGCCATTCTGGAGAGGTAGGGCGGGGCAAAACGGGGCAAACGTCATAGTTGCAGATATTCAAAGATGGATAGTCTTAGAAATCTAGAAATTCTGGGCGTGACGCTGTAATTGTTAAGATTAACATCGCGATTAGTACCTTGACTCCGATCGTAGTCCGGTGTATTTTGTGACTCAACGTGAATGTTGATATTTTTGTGTTGACTGTGGTATTATGTGACAGGCTGGATTGATACAGCATGCAGGCGCGGGGCATCTCGCATCTCTCATGACACAACAGCAGGTTTCTCGCGTTTCTTTGACTCGTCTTAGACGTACCGACGAAAGAGTCTTTTAGCGGGTAGACGGTATCAGGGCCCAGGGCATTCGGGGGTACGATTTTCTTTGGCGTTGAAAGGTAACTTATGTATCGGTACGTATGGTCAATACTGGCCTGCGGTCTTGAGCGCTCAGCATTGCGTTACAAGGTCTATGCTAATTGCCCTTAGATAACCCGCAACGGATAACGTTTCTCGATTCCGGTAACGAATAGGAGATATTCTTGCCTGCCGCAGATATTCCTATTGGTCACAATTTCGGGTTCCCCACCTCCGCGTAGGTGCAGCTCAGATTTGAGATTTCGGGCTGCCGAACAGTGCAGGGGTGGTGGATCTAGCCTCCGTATTCATTCTGATGGCTATCATCACTGACCTTCCTAATGAGCTACTCGAAGATATTGCTCTAAAACTTCGAACGCAATATTATAATTCCGACCGATTCGGCAACGTTCTGGCTGACTTCTCGCTTACATGCCGTGCGTTTTATCAGGTTGCGTTCAGGTATATGCATGAAGACCCGGATCTTTCAATAACCGAAAAGAATCTCTGCACGAAGGAGAGAATTTGCGAGTTTCTACGGCTGGCCCAGAGGAACCCGGGCTTGGGGTATGTGGTTCGGACTATAGCGGTGGGCCCATGGGATTCCACTGAGCTGTCGAATAAGTGGGGCAAGGCGGAATCGTTTGTAAGGAGCTACGGTTTCTTGAAACGAACAGTAGAGAACCAGGCTATTCAAGAGCAAGATGTCGAAGGGCTCGCGGATCACCCAATGGGTGTCCTAGTGGCGGCACTGTTCTATTTGATACCGCGACTGGGGTCTCTTCATCTAGTCTTGCGGTCAGCGAAACGGGAAGATCCACTCATGACGAGATGGCTACTCTTAGCTATTGATATCGCACCACTCCCGTTCGGCGATACTGTTAGACGAATGGAATTAGAGTACATTGAGGTGGATTCTTGCGGAGCATCTCCATGTCGAACAACGCTAGGCGCGCTCATAGGCCTCCCAGGCCTCGAACATGTCAGGTTTACATCTGAAGATGGTGCCGATACGCTGCCATTTGGCGAAGATAATCTTCGACTATCGATTTCCCAGAAGATGAAGGGCCTGGCCTTGAATACAGAACCGGAGCCGGAGCCGGCAGCAGTTCTATCACCAGCACTCCTTGATGCCTATGACAGGTTTCTTAGCTACAATCCATTGTGCAAGAATAGACTACTGGCTATCAGGAACACGTCTTCGATCACGGACCTTTCGTTCTACAACAACCCCTCTCGTACTTTCCTGATCCCAGATATTATTCGAGCATCCAAAAATTTGAGAGAGTTCGATTGTTTTATTGGGAGTAGAACCCGAGATAGCAGAGAAGATGTTCAGGCTGTTCACCAAGCCCTGCTGGAGAACAAAGATACCCTAGAATACCTTTGCATGAGTTACTACAAGGGTTTCGACAACCGACATAACCCGAATTTCCAGCTTGATTTCTCGGCTTTCGCGAAACTAGAAACCCTTCAAGTTAGCATGTTGCTGCTGGCAGATATAGAAGCCCCCGTTATTCGAATGGGAAACGTTTTACCGGCTAATCTTGAAAATTTGGCAGTAAAAATACGGTACCCATCATTTGCGCATGGTGGAAGGGGTGATTGGGACGAGGTAGTACTTTGTTTGATCACGAGAGTCGCGACAATGAAGGACGAAAAGCTAGAAAAATTAAACGAGGTTGATGTGAGAGTTATAAATCACCCACCGAAAGCTTCAGGTAGTTTGAAACTGAAGGAGGCGAGGAGGTTGATGGGTGAAAGAGGGATCCAGTAAGATATGCCCCCAGTCTCAGCAAACAATTGGTGGTACTTAAAGACCTAATGTGATGCTCTTAAACTTGGACAGGTTTACTGCTACAACTTATGATCCTACGATAGGTATGCTAGTGTGCCACATACTCCCCATATCCAATTCATTGGCCATTGAGTGTGCCCATACAAAGGTCTTAGGCTAATGATAGATTTCTATTATAGGAACTATCGACTTGTGAATTGTGAGCCCGGGAGAGATAAGTCAATCGAGCGTAGAGATAGTAGAAAGGGTAATACAGATGCAGTGTCGGGGCGTTGGTGTCATTTCAATAAGTGGAGGCTATAAGTCAGCATGTTATGGCAGATCATGTGATATCGGGGGCAAATCGTAGGCGTCGGCGGGCCGAATGAGCGTTCGGGACGACTCCTCAAATTGCGGCTGAGCAATGTTTGGAAACAGCCCCTTAGCAACCCGACAACCACTCCAACGTCGTCCACGCCTAATCTCACCTTCATCTACACCCTTCATCACCCTACAAACATTCGCTATAACGCGACCGAGCGAGCCCTGACTGTATCGTTCCCAGCTGCTCTCGTATCTGTGAGTACTCCTTATCATGGATGCCTCAGTAGTGGTTCTGATTGCTAGAGTAAACAAGAATCTTGAGCTTCTGTCTCATTTTTTGCGTCTTACTTGGTACATGGAACTGTACCCAGTCGCTAGCAGGAATGCATGCTAGCTTTCCACAAGGAGTGCCAAATTCTGCTTGTGCCGAGGGCCCTCGCAATACTCCCATGGCTGAATATAGGCTTAATGCGGACTCTGAATGGGCCCTTGGATATAGTGGCGACGAGGCCGATCAAAAATGTTTCTTTGAGTCTGATAATAACCCTGGCGCCGGCCATACTACCTCTGCAAATGGAAAGCGATGTATATTTTTCAAATTCCCAGCCGAAGTCAGATTGGAAATATACAAGCATGTGGTTGGGCGAAATTTTATCCATGTCGAAGCCAATTGGCAAGATTGGTCCGGGATTGCTGACCTCAAAACTTTTAGTGGGAGACATGGGGGTCGTGCTATTCTGGAGGAGTGTCGCCATGACGGAGCTATGGAAGCTGGAGTTTACTCTTATATGATCGGTACGGCCGACCATTTGAATATCAACCTCGTCCCTGGCGGCTGCGTCAGGCCACTGAATGATGATTCTAAAACATACTTTTATGTCCGGCACTGCGATTGTCTGATCCCTGCAAACCGCCCTTACAAGGGCCTGGACCTTCGTTTCCTCCGAACCTGCAAGGGAATATACGAAGAGGCCAAGTACATCTACTTGAGGGAAATGACATTCTCTTTTCGTTCTCCAACCGTCTTCGACACCTTTGTCATTAGTACAAATAAATTCTCTCTCGCGAATATCCGATCCCTTCACTTCGACATCTCCCTCAGCCACGAGATGGAAGACTGGGGCCACTCTCTCGAAGGGGATGCGGTTGCCGAATTCCCTTCTTTGCAAAGACTCTACATCTGGATTGATTTTGCATCCTCGCTACAAAGCACCAGGCGGTCTAGAGAATATATGCAGTCCTTCGACGCCGATGTTTATTACAAGAGACCGTTTTGCATGTTCAGGATGTGTCCTTTGAAGGAAGTTAGGGTTGTCCTAAATCCAGGCGTATGGCCAAATAGGGAGCTTCCAGATATCCATATTTCTTGGGAGGATATCCGCGCATGGTGCAAGGGTCTCGAGAAACGTCTTCTGCTAAAGTGGGACGGTCCTATTGATTTATTAGACGCCTGATACGGTGTCTTATTCTTTTGATCGAAGGTAGTTATGGATGGTGTTGTTGGGTATCGAATGACCTCGAGTCATTTCCCTGTTGGGTTAGAATTTTGTTCCTTTATTTATTCAGCGGGGAGTTTGGGTGAAAGATCTCTTTTGTATGGCGTTTATGTGCATGGAACTATTGTGGTACATGTTATCGCTTCGTTTTGCTTGTCGAGAAGCTATCGAGTGTCGCTTGCGCTTGCGATGTTGACGTGTCAGAGGGCACCATCCTTCCTTGCTTCCGAAAGCCCGTATTCCCAACCACCTTCTATCAAACCGGCCCTATAATTCCAACCAATCATTTGGGATCCTATAGGGACTTGCCCGTCCTGAGCTGCACTTTGTATGTGTAATGTTGACATAACAATCCGAAATTATCCACTATAGCTGTACAGTTGACAGGCTGGCGCAGCCAAATCGCAGAGATATTCTTAACTCTTCTGGTGATGGTTGGAGACATTCGATCCTTAAAAAAAATGGAGATGGTTAAGGTTGCATGCGGGGATTGGAATGAAAGCATTGGTCCAAGCGTTGCTTATATATATACTCGCATCCTCATATGCAGACACGCTCACGAGGCTACTCTTATGATTAGACACAGCCAGACCAGCCGGCATCGGCGAATGTATGATGTAACGCCTATTAGTAACTGTCGCGAATGGATTCCACATGCGCGTCTCTGAGTATACTTAGTCGCCGAACTCAGCCTATGCATATATACCGTCGATCATCATACGTAAATGCATACACAGTGTCTCTTGAGAGGCCGAAGAGTGAAAAAAAAGTATCGTTGCTAATTTAGATCACTCGCGAATCACTTTCCGTGTAGCACCAACTAAGAAATTGCATTGGTTAGGGAGTAGGCCTTAAAGGATGAGGTACGGATGGTAGCCCACAAACCAAACCAACCCCTTCGTCCCGTATGTCACGCAAGCGAAGCCAAGGCATAAAGGCACCCCTCCATAGTACACTAGTGCCCTCGAAGCTCATAGAAGCCCAAGACTCTATATACCAATTACACAAGCACTCTAGATCAGTTTAAGATATAAGTAAATATAGGTTAGCTGCGAGGCTTGTACGATGAGATAACAGCTCTAACGTTGGTAATTAGCTCCATGAATTATTACGATGGTTACATGTACAATCTGAGCTAGACATTGGGAGGTATTCAGAAGTGGAAAAGTGTATCCGTAGATTATTAGACAGTAAGGCTTTAATCCCTTTCCTTCGGAGGGCATAGAATATAATACATCAAACCAGCCAGCTAGGGGTAACTCAGCACAATAGTAAGTGTTAAACCTCTCAAAGTCCCTAGGCTTCCGTTGAAGTGCAATCAGGGAGGAATACGCTATATACTACTATGAGCTATACCAGCTCAATTCGGAAAGTGGGAAGAGCATATGGAGGGCCAGGTTACAGATAGTGACATTATATTACAGGGCTTGTAACATTATTCATCGATCATCCTAGTAGAACCATATGATAGAGCTTGACCAATTGGGCGTATATCTTCCATGGACAATCTATTGATGTACACACATGGGGCAAGAAACCGTATCTAACAGTCTAAGTTTATATGTACCTCCTTGTTGGATTGAAAGACGGCCACTTAATCGGCCAAATACTAATGCCACAATTATCCAACATAAAACATGCGCTTATGCTAGAACAGCTCGTGGAGGATCGTAAAATCTCCCTTAATAAGAAACCCAGACATCTATATTCCTCCCATCGGGTAAGATTTCGAACATAACTTCAAACCAAAGACATCCCTGCATAGAGTATCATAGTACCAATTCTAGGCCCCAAATATCGTAAAGGGTTTTGTTGAGGCCGTGGGGTGTGAGAACATGTTGCTGGGACAGGCAATTTCAGGAACGCCCCGAATGGGAATACCCGTGGTATCATTGTGTTATTCTGGTGTACATCCAATGAGACCAACGTATGTACATCTTGTTTCTTTCCCCCCTTTCCTTTTCAAGCTAGCGAAATTTCTTCGGTGCGCAGCCTCTTCACGTCCCTAGAGATACAAGGTTATCCCGTGGCCCGAACCCATTATTCGAAGTCCCGCCAGCCGGTGAGACGGCCAGTGAGCTTGGGACAGGGAATGCAACACTAAAGCGTGTTGCGAACCAAGATATCCAAAAACCCTTGTGCTTTGGCTCTGTGCTCAAAGCTCGGCCATGGAATACTCACACCGCGTGCACTGGTACACCCTAGACATTGATGAACTTTCCCAGATGTTAACATGACTGCTAGATACTCCGTTCGTCCAGGTCACATACTACATATTTCCGAATCACTGTATCTGCTTTTTCGTTCAGGAGCAAGGGAACATGCAAGATGCATTGCATGTCTTGTTTTAGTTTGGGTGATATCCTTAGCTAAACCTCAACTTCGGCGTTCTGATTCCGGCCTAGGCATAATCAAACATGCCCTTGTATTCGGCGACCTCGCCGCCTCGGAATTCGTAATCTCGCCATCCAGAGGTTTTTCTTTGGCCGTCGCAGATGCGCTGAATGAGCCACATCTCCAACTAATGGGGCTTCTGTCGCGGTCATAATATCCACAGTATTAACCGTGTATTCAAATACTAAGACAATACTGACAACACATCTACCACGATTGTCTTGCTCTGGGATGAGCGAAAGAAGTTGTAGGACATGCGGCATTTACTATTGTAATTTCTAATTTAGAGCCTTGGGCTAGATATGTTACCGTTTCTTTTTGAATGTCATCATGTGGTTTCCTTTCGGGTCTTGCGAAACTGCGAATATCGAGGCGAGCCATGTGCAGACAATGACAATTAATCCAAACGCAACCATTTCGGCGTAATGCACGCATCACAACTAAATGCGAACTGCGACTGCCCCTAACTATCCACAAAAATGAGCGCAACGAGAGAATAAAAAATTTCTATCACGAAAATGATGTATAATCAAGAATAGTAATAGGTTAGCTCGGTTATCTTTCTCCATGAAGCAAAATGCAGGGATATCCTTCCAGATCAGCTATATAGATGTATACAAAGCCGCACGGAGGAAACCCTGAACCGACCAGCACTACGCCTCTCGCTCCAAAAATTCGAACTTTTGATGGGTACTTTTTGATATTGTGCATGGAAAAATTAACAGTACAGCCGTGAAGCCCGAATTTGATTTCTAACGTTATAAGCGTGCGAGTTTCGCGCAGCTACAAGGGGAATGTGCGCATGTGCGAGTAGGCATAGAGGCCGCAAGGTTGCAACACTGTAATATTGAGGGTCAGACAACACTGTCTCAAAGTGTTGTGTAACAATTCGGCGTCAGATTCAGTGCTCGCCTTGCGGATGCACAGTGCCGCGGGAGTAGATAATGAATGATAGTCTGCCATGTAAAGCCTACGGGATGCGTATGACCACAGTCGAGCTTGAGCACGTTTAATGATGTCCGAATTATTTAGTGGCAATAAGCGGGGTATTACGTTATTCGAGTTTTGCATATATGTATATACTACGTATAGCACGCAGCATTATGATTCTATATTGGTTGATCGGTCGCGGTCCTGTATACATGTTGACATGGAAGTCCTACCAACGACCGATCATACAGGCCGCCCGGGACTTAAAACTTGCTGGAGTCCCAGGCATACGGATCTAGAATCTAAAGCCAAGCAACAATGTACTTCGGAATCTAACATTTGCATGAAAGTCCATCCCTACTACGGGTGAGCTTCCTATTCGATATGCTCTGAGTTAAGCTAGTATTCAAATTAGAAAACACTCCGTTCGTTCCGTCCTAACCAAGGATAAACTACATTACGGGAAATCATACTCGAGAAATGCATGTATTCAGGTGTGCACATAGTTATAGAACAGCGGCTCAGGGCCAAGATCCGGTATACGTACATTCGTTTGCACCGGCAGATTGGCACAGGGAATTGTAAAACCTTCCTATGGAAGTCTTTGGTGCCCAATACTACAACCCGCTCCTACAATCGAGAATTTCGTCTGGTTAATTTATAGGTAGTCTATATATTCGTAAACAGCTGGGTAGCCTTAGACCACTAGCATCAAGATTTTTAGCTGCGATACACTAAATCATACGATTTCTAAATTCACTGCCGAAGTTTAGCTATTTAGTATGTTAGGTTTATACGCGTATTATAGCTTTAGGACTTAGCACTAGGGAGTTTAACGCGCAGTATTTCTATTATTATGTTAGTCCTGTGTATAACGAGGTTAGTTTAGGATGGTAAACGATATATGGGATTGCGTTACATGAAAAAGACCGAACCAAGGTTACCTTGGTCTCGTAAGGTTGCCTTACAAAGTCGAGAGAAGGCTGGCAGCGACGCGGAGCTAAACCCCATAGATACATAATGCTGGATAGCGATAGAAAACGAACGTCAGCAGGCTTTTACAACTATTGGATGTGGGTATTGTTGTAAGTTGAAATTGCAATTATTAGGATTTGGTAACGAGACCAGATTTGGTGGCTAGAATCTAAGTATCGAGTCCCACGGATATTGGATATATAGCTGAGGATACTTCGCGAGAGAAAAAGATGATAGAGGCAGTCTATCTATATGTATTTTCGTACTTTCGGCTCCGTCTGATCCCTTGTAGCAATATCTCTATCGAGCTCTTTAACCGCTTCCCAATCCTGTTCATCTTGCTCATATAGCTCTGCCTCCTCTATGACCTCCCAATCTTCAGGCCCGCGTGTCATCTCACTACCACTATCAGAGAATGATTCCTTGTAGATGTCTTCTACCCACACCTCGCCTTTTTGGACCACTGTGACATTGGATGGGTATGGAGGAGGTAGGTTCGGTCTTGTCTCTGGAGTCTTTGTCTCAGTGCCTTGGCTGCCCCTCAAACGTTGCCACCACTCAGCCCTGTTTTGCTGAGGCTGTGATATAGCGGTTTTTAGAGAACCGGGGAATTTTTCTGACTGTGCATTTTGTGGAAAATTGGCGGGGGTTCTTGGTGTGGTAGCTGACTGCTGCGTAGCCAGCCCTTTAACTGATGCCGTAGAAGCTTGGGACTTAGTAGGCTCTTTTTTGCTAACGAGTAGCGGGGCAACCGCTGGATTTCCACGAACTTCGACTCGTTGGTATGTGGGGTAGAGTACTGGGCCATGTCTTGGGTTTATAGTTTTCTTCCATGAATCAATGGGATCAGTTTCCGGAGCAGGGCCTTGAGGCACCCATGAGTATTTATCTTCAGACCCTTCTCCAGAAGTTACTGACGAGACATCTGATAGGCTATCTATAGAGGACGCAGGCGAATAGTTCGGTGTTGGAAATGGCACCTCGTACCCAGACATCATTGGAAGCGTTGCATATCGCCCCGTTAAAGTTTTGCCTCTCTCGAGTCGGGCCAGTTCCTCTATTGCCTGCTCCGCTTCTTCACACTCGCGAATTCTTTGTAAAACGGACACCGGTTCACCTTCGAGCTTAGGAGGGGATGGATATTTAGCTCCAGGTGTAAATGTGGCTGCGCTCGTCGCCGTTTGTGTAATAATTTGTGGTCGGCTGTGAAGTTGCGCTAAGAGGACATGGTCCGAATCTTGCGGCGTCGTTCCCGAAATTGAAGTCGGGGCCATAGAGTTGGTCGGAGTATTAATTCGTTGTTCACTTACAGGATCCAGCTAAATCAGAGAAATATACCGCATCAGTAAAGGTTATAATTACCAATTCCTCTAATATAATGATGATGTACCCTTAGCGCAGCCATTCTATCCGGAAGCTGGGCATGATCCAAATTAATATCCCGAACTGTCGCAGCACCTGCTTCCTTGTTGCTACTGGTTCGTTGACGTGGGACATTTCTTTCGGACATTATCCTAATTTTCTCATTACGAATAACTCGGTCCTGTTGTAACTGATCGTGGGTGGTTTGAACACTTCGACCCCCGGCCCTTTCGTTTCTCCCTGACACAAAATCTCCATCAACCATTCTTGAAAACAAAGACCGCGATCGCCTAGGCTCAATGATGGTCCGTTCACCGTAGTTTTGCTGAAAGCTTTCGGTATTAAGAATTTGTTGGTATACTGGTAGGGCCCTTGAGCAAGTACTGAGATGAGGGCCAGTATAGCTATAATTCGGAATCCTATGGTTCTGGGCGTGGAAGTGATACTGCTGTTCAAATTCGTTGTCTCCACAAGACATGTTTGGGAGTATCTCTGGGTCGGGATTCGTGGACCCTGAATCTCCGTAATATGTTAATTTAGCTGACATAATATTTTCCTATATTTAAGATGAAATATTTGTGGGCTATATTCGGGCAAGATCTGTTAGTATTGTGACATTTGGTCGTTAGGAAGTCAGCAATCTGATTCAAATCGGTTCAGCTTCGCCATATTCATACCGTGCCCGCAACAACGACAATAGATAGTCTATATAAGAGGTGAAACGACAGATCGTGCGGGGGCGGGATGAACCTTAGTCTGAACCCTTAGACCTTGTTAGGGCTTGTGAGCATTCAGGAAAGTCTGTCCTTGATGATCTCTATCTTAACGGGGGATTCGCTTGAACTTTCTCAAAACTGGCGAGAGGATTGTTAAATTGGGAAGCCTTGATACTATAGATAACTTTTGGGGGTTATAATTTTGAGAGTTTCCAATGTGGGTACGAGCATATCTGGAAGTTTGAAAATTACACCTCGGGAGTTTCGTCATGATATTCTTAGAACGATTGATATATAAAGAACATCATGCATCACTGCATTGTTTAAATATGTAGATCTAAACCACGTTGCAACGCAATTTTGGTTCAAATTGCAACACTCGCTTCACTGATCGAGTGAATATTTGGATCGGCGCTGATATGTGCCTCATGCGTGGATTGAAGTATTTACCAACTAAATGGATTTAAAAACTCGCGTGTATCTAACGTTATAGCGAGCTTGATGAAAATACTATAATTGAGGGCAATAAAGCATGACCGCTTCAACGTTATCAGCTAGCTTCCACGATATCAACTAGCGAGCTCGAACCGCAACACAGATAAGGCTTCAAGTTTGTCATAACTGGGAGGTATCATATCACCGTTAGTCTGCATCTAAACACTGCAGTCTATCTGGTTACCTTCAAATAGGTAGAAATAACAACTTATTGGGGTAACTTCTAACAACGAGATTAAAAGTTTCGCGATCAATATACACCTATACGTATCTGAGAGCTCGAGAGCGGAAACACACGACTAAGGTTTGGGACCTTTGAAACACCATGAGCTGACCGCATTTGCTGCATAGTCTGATATATATATATATGTCTGCAATTCGGTACTATAGGTATAGGTATATAGTTGACACTGCTGGCCAATTGCTTTAAATCGTTTCTATGGGTTTTAGTCTTAATTGAAGCAGAACTTTATGGGCTCATTGAAATTTCGACCGGTAAACCTTCGGAGGGGCATATGACGATCTCAGGCGTTTGGTGGGGGTTTAACACTTGTCAGGCACATAGAGAGAACTGAAGATGTCACAGCGCCTCTTTTGGCGCCAGTTTCACTCGGGTACACATTGCGGCTCTAGGTTTTAAGCCTAGTTCTCCAGTGCTTCTGTTACCCACGACTTTCATCGAGCTATGAACTCAAAGAAGCAGAGCCCCTAATGTTTCTGGGACTGAGACCAGGAAATACCATATCGCGCCAGATTTAAAACCCTTTATCCTCACATAAGTTGGACCATGCAATCATCAGACGAGCAAGCTTAACATGATGCCTTGGTTAAGAAGATAAGCCCCCCTTCTTAAATTTTATGTACACTCTATATTTCCATCGGAAAGGCGACCCCCGCATCATTATCTTTGCTATTTCGCTTGTGTAGCTGCAATATTACCAGGTATTAAGCTTGAAGCGGACCGGTTCCCTGAAGCCTGCCTCGCACCTCACCAATACAAAATGCTCTCCTGTCGTGAGCCAGGTCGTATTTTAGCCCTCGATATTCGAATTCGCGAAGGGTAAATCGGTATATATTACCAAATACAAACTTTATCTATCAATCGAAATTCAATCCCGCGATCAAGGTAATGGACCCGTACCTGCATCTACCCTTGTAGCCACAAAACAAAAACCCTTTGGCTCTTATCTTCACAAATTGCAATTTTTTAGCATTTTTTTTTTTGTTTTCAAACCAACGGCGAATCCCATGAAGAGCCATCCAGTCACCCCAAAGATTTCCAAGGAACGAAGCAATTGTGGCGTTCGAGTAGCACCTTTGGGTGCCCCAAAAAGCTGGGATGAGCCAGGATCATTCGACAAGGGGGCTGTTCCAAGCGAGAAAGCCCGCGAAAAACGTTGTTTGGTCGCCGTCGCGTTGTGCCGCACTAGACCTTTCGGGGAGCTGATTTTTCAGCCGGGTGAATTGTTTGAACGTTCGGAATTGTTCACAAGTCAAAAAAAGTTTTCACCTATGACAGGTCTTCGCATCCTCAGATTTCTCTCCCCTCTCTTTTTTGTTCGTTTTGCCCCAAAGCTGTGGAACCCCGAGGTATCGATAATCCGACTCTACTATTGGTTTTGGCCGCAACTAAGCGAAGCTTTCGCCTTGCAGAGGGAAAGTGGAGTTGAAGAAGCCAACCGCAGGAACTCATGCATCGGTCCGCAACTAGAATCGGTGGCCAAAAGCCTTAGCAGCCTATCTTATAATTGGCGAATCTCTGATGCCATAATATCGAAATTTCTTGGATGATACACTAGAATTGGTCATCCTGACTAACGGCGCAGATAAAATCGGGTATCGTAACTGCATATGTCGATGTTAGCAGCATGTTTCTGCACGTGCTGAGCGACCCAGTATAACTGGACAGCTGGGCGAAAATCTACCGGGTTACCCAAGAGAAATAGGTGTTCAGTGTGAACGGAAAAAAGAGCTCTTAAGCCTTAGACTGGTATCTGATGTTTTCATTTTGACTTTGCATTGTTCGATCAATTGAGTCTACGGCTCGGGAAGGATGCCTTCGTAAGTTTTGTAGACTTGCAGCCTAGGCCCAGCTACGACTGCTGTCGACTCGAGTACTCTCACACTAATATTGAGTCAACCAAGGCTAGTGGATATTGCTTAAAATTGGGTACCTAAATACTGTATTTACCCGAAGATATTCCCCGGCTGTTGCTCTTATCGTTTTTTAGGAGAATTCGAACCGGTGACGTTCACTCAACGAATTTCGGGGTCTTGGAAGGGTTGGTTTGTCAGGTGCCCGATTGCCTAGCCAAGCTGGGATCCACGAACGTTTTAGCTGCCCGAACGTTATTAATTTATTCATGGCATGTCCCCGACAAACGAACCGCCCAAAGTCGTTTCAATCTGGAAAGATTGGCGAGGTTATCAGAGCAACGTCCCTACTACTGCTACAGGGACATTAGGTACTTACAAGGAACGCCTATCGTCGATCACATTATCTCGGCGGGTAGAAAATCTGATATCGGGCTGGATTCAAGCCTAGCCCATATGTCCATTTCCTCATTAAAGCTTCATTCTGACCACTGTTACACGGGTTCCGACGGAGTCTGGGCCATGTGTATAAATCGCAGATCATTTCCTCCATTCTCGGTTGTACATGCTATCCACTCTTGATACAGGATTCCGCCAATGTATATAAACTAGTAGCATGGATAAAAGGATTCTCGCCCTGCAGTACTGCAATGCCTCAAGATACTCCTTGATAGGAAAATGCGGTCGTAGATCATCGCCATCTCAACAATATGGAGAGGAATAAGTCGCCTATCGTCCGAAAGGTGTTACGTTGGAATGATCGCAGGCGGCAGCCGTAGCTGCTCACGCGGGGGGAAGCACTGCATGATGATAGGCCCCCCCTCGCGTGTCTATCATAGAATGTCGAAGATAACAGTATTTTTATTTATAAGGCAATGGCTTTTACGGCAATCATATCTTGGAAATTGTAGGTATGCCCGGTATTCCACAGCGCCGGCTAGGAAAGTATCTATTTATCTCTTCAGCAATTGTGAAGGTTCCGGGCCCGAGGATATTAATTCTTAGCACATAGTCCAGTTTACTACTAGTCAGCTACTTGCTTCCTCGGGAATATTCAAATACGTCGATATCTACCGTAGGCATACGTGCATGCACGTGCACAGGTGTCAAGGCAGCTGCAGGTTAAGCTATCTCCACTGTGACCGCCTCTGATCGTATCAATAAGCGCCTGGCCCAGGACGTGGCGAATTTTCTTGGGACTTCGTTTCCCTATTCTGAAAGTAGTGCCGAGTGTTTGACATGTTTCGATACCTTCTTTGAAAGTGCTGCTTCAGTTTCTCTATCCATTCGTCATTTCGAGTAATGTTTTTACAGTTAGAAAATTTAGCCACGCATGTCGTAGAACCCCAAACATCAAACTGCCTCCACTAAAGCGATCCGCTGCAAATCAGGCCACTCCGTGGAGATTTGAAGGTCTATTATCCAGGCTATTACCTTCCAAGGCCAGAAAATAATATAGGATGTCAGGACCGAAGAGGTTGGCGGCCGGCCTATCTGTTTAGTTGTTGTTGTGCTATGGTGTTGCTGTTGTTTTATCTAGTTGGTTGTGGGTTTCTGATGTGTAAGCGAATAAGAGGGTGTCGAGGCTGCCCTTGGATGATATCACTCTGCCTGCACCAAGCCCATTCTTGCTTCTAAACTTACTTGATCAATTGATCGACTTGCAGTGTATGTAGCCAAGCATGGAAGTCGTAGGAGTGCCGCAGGGAATGCAGTGCTACAAAGGCTAAGCTAGGCTCAGCGGAATGTATTACCAGAGGTACTGAAGTCTCTACCAAATTCTCCGACGTTCAATGCCGCGATTTTCCAAGCATAAAGCAGAAGAGAAGAAAAAACTTGGAATAAGCCCAAAAAGAAAAACCGAAACCATGTCTCTCCCTACTTCAAATCAAACCCCATCAATAAGATCCGATTTAATGGGGCCGACATCAGTCCTCGTTTGCTTCTTGGGTTTTCCCTTAGGATCTCACCTCTTGCATCGTATTACTGCAGGTTGGACATTCGGCCCCACAAATAACGCAGCCGAAGCCTGGCGGTGTATTCTCTATATTTCTGTTGGTTCTTGGGAGCTCTGGCGAACGTCAGCGATAATACGTTTCAGCACTGGTTGAGACGATGCGACACTCTGTAATTAATGGGGCATTGTTTTCGTATTCGATTTATTGTCGCCGTCATGTATATCTGTATGTGAGATAATCATGATATTCCCCGAAGTCGAGTGTATACCATTTACGTGTATTTATCCAAAGCGTGTAAGTTATGTCAGCCGGTGTTATGAACTTGCGCCCCGTGAGCGCTTTCCTTGTAAAAGGGCGGATTTCCATATCGTTTATGCAGATAGTGTCAAGATCACGACATAAAGCGCGTCCTTACAGGAAGGATTTACCTGGAGTATTTCAACTGAATAAAGTATTTAATATACTTTGTAGCAGGGTTTTTAGTTTCTGAGCCGTTTGTAAAGTGAGGACGTTTGTACGACGTTACTGGAACAGCTTGGAGCATAGGGCCCAAGTTTGACAACAGATGTTCGTTTTTAGCCAAAGAGACGAGAGATACGCAAAGACCCTTGCATCTAAAACGTCTCTTCTAGGAAAATTCCCTTTCTACCCGGGAGCACAGGGTTGTGAGCCTCTCGCAAGCCCCTGCGCATGTGGTGGCAAACAGACCCGGCCACCGGCACACTTAGAAGGGCCTATTAGACGCAAGCCCTCAAACATCTATCTCGCTCGCGAAACAGATCTGGGGTAGCTAGTAGAAGAATTTAATGACAGATAGGAGGGGTGTATCTTATTCGAATCATATATCAGGTGTATTGCATGTATTACATAGTCGATTGTGCCCGCTTTCGATTGTGCTTTAGTTGGTTGCTTCTTTGGTCCGAAGCATTGATATAGACTTGCTCGCCACTTTCTGACCTAGGCGGTGTCTATTTCGATAACTCGAAGATCATCATATTGTCATATCAATTTACAAATGCCTCTTCCTTGCCTAACTTAATATCGGAGTTTAAATATCGGTGGCTAGTTTACCGGCCATGAAAGTATAATCGACGAAGACGAGATTAACTAAATTCTTGGTGTGACGTTAGGCCTCCAACGTACCTGTCTAATATCATACCATATCTAACATCTATTAAACTATTCCAAGCGCAGGGGCTACCATATCGATATCACAAAATATCATCCTTTAGAGGATATTTCAGTCAGAAACTATAGGCTAGTTGAGCAGCTGTTCAAGGTCTGTAGCAACACAAATTAGGAAAAGAAAGCTCCCTCGCCTTGAGAGTCGTCGATTCTGACGCAAGGGGACATTCTTGAATTCGATACTCGAATCTTACATACGTATGTATTTACGGGAACAGAAGTCAGCCCCCGAACGTCCCCGATATTAGCTTAAGCAAGTACGCATGCGATAATCTACTTGCACAGAAGGTGGGGAACAAAGCATCTCCGCCGGGCAGCCAAAATTAAACCCTCGATCAAGTGAAATACGATCCACGTGCTGTATATCCTAATACAGATTAACTGTCGACAGGTACCTGCTTGTTGCAATACGGCGCCATACCCCCCGCTGGCAAGGGGGGTTTTACGGTCGCTTGTAATTTATACTTCTCGTTTTACATATCTGCTGGCTCTTAAGGACCCTTCTCCGCTTTCGTTTTCTCTTACCTAAGATCTTGGGGTCTAAGAATTTCGAATCGACCTTTTTTTTTTTTTTTTTTTTTCCGAGACGAGTGGTTTGATATCGGATGGCATCTACTCGGGTTACGTCACTTTCACAGCTTTGAGAATAATCCGTTTATAGTACCTGAGGCTCTCAAAATTCTAATTACCAAAGTACTAAGCGATTTTCTAGTAAGTAAAGCTTTATTTGAGATTCTGTGTATATCAGTTGATGGAATTATCTACAGCTGCTCCAGTTGGATTGATGATTGGAGGCATGAATTGCCCCAATATGTTTATGATCGCGCCAAACTGACTCCTATACGGGCCAAACAGGATCTTCTGATTGAATTCAGTAGCAAGCTGCTTATAATTTCTGGATCAAGAAGAATCAGTGAATACCTTTGGATGTATATCTGACGAGCAGCGATCAAGCCAAAGACGAAAATTTTGTCAAATTCAAAATATATCGATACAATGCCAATATTTACACGATCAAGATCCCGAGATGACAGGGATAGGGAGTTAACATCAAAAAAATGGTTATCCGGAATATCAGTCGGTAGTTGGAACCTAGGACTGGGTTCTGACGATGAGGAAGAGGAACTGGTGAACACATCGAATGCCCTCATGATTGACCGATCAGAGCCAGCCATAACCTGGAAAGCACAAGTACTCCTTGCGAAATCCAAGTCGAGAGAGGGGGAAAGATTTGCAACTTTCGAAGATGAAAACGGTTACAGCGATAGCCTTGTCTTATCGTCGAATAAAGACTCGTCTGGACCCGAAATATATGTCGAAGAAGTCAAAGGGTTCCCGTCCTCAGAACCTAGCGTTTCAGAATGTTTATTGGTTCGAAACAGCGGGGAAGCGAGCGAGGTCTTATCGAGCGGCTCACAGTCAGCTAGGTTTACAGCAGCGAACACGGGAGCGGCAGAGCACAGTCGAGAGGACCTCATGACGGATCACCAGGACCAGCAGCTTTCCGCCAGCAACAGCAGCATTAATTGTAAGGGCCCGGTCAAAGCTTCTGGCCGGTGTGTTGCGGTTGGTGGGAGCAAGGGGCTATTGAAGACCGGGATTGCAGCCAAGGCAAGCCAGGGTTTGGAAGGTGGGCCGTCACAGTCACCGATTGGGAGGTCGCCAAACACCCCCACACCGCTGTCTTACACCAGAGACAAGGGCGAAGTTGGCGGTGAGGGCGACGAAAAAGGTGCGGACATGGAGAGAGCCATGCTGTTCCTCAACTCCCACACCACCACTGGCCGAGATGACCCAAGGAACTCTAGGAAAGGCTCGCCTGTCCAAAAAAAGCATGGTGGTGGTGGTGATAATGCGACCCATGCCGCCGTTTTTTCTTCTTCGAAATGCATAACTGATAACGGTTCTTCGTTCTCCAAGGGTACAGGTACTTGGAGCCTGGCCGTCGACTGTGGATCTTCTGCTTCTTCATCTCGGACAGGTTTGGAAGTTTGCATGAATGATACTACCGCGGCCCATCTGGGCGAACCAGTACTAGTACCAACAGCGTCAGCGACTGGTCAGGATTGTGATAGTAGAACTGATAAAAATACCGGGGCACCCTCACCTTCTTGTTCCGAGTCTGATATTACATCGTCGTCTCCTCGAATAATCTCTTTTTCTCCGTCTTTGGCCAATTTGCAATTGGCAGATACCGAGGAGAATTCCGAAGGAGTTGGTAATAATAATAATAACAGCTGTGCCGACACCGTCAAGGGAGACAAGAAGACTCGAGTTCTTGCAGCGACATCCACGCCTACGAGTTCCTGGAAAACCTTTCCCTCAACTGCAAGCCACACTAATAGCAAGAATAATATTAGCACGCCTGTATATAGTTTATTCAGTGAAGGAAGTAGCGGCATCGGGATTACTCGATTACATTACTCTTCGTCTTATCAACAACCGCAGTTGCACCAGAAGTCGCCCAGGTCCAAGTCTAAGTCAGGGTTGTCTCCTGGCCAGGCCGTGGACTTCGACCTCACCCACAACGCAGAACAGAGCGCTACCACTACCTCTCCTCCACCACAACAGCATCTTCAACATCAACATCAATATCGACATCAATCATCTACAAACTCTCCTTCTTCAGCCATTCCTTCGACTTCTACCAGCCGAAACCCTCCGTCTCGACCAACAGTATCTGTGACACTTTCGGCTCCTCCGTATTTAGTACCTTATACCTCTCCGACAGATCGCGGAGTTTCGCCTAAAGTTGGCAGCATTCCATTCCTGGGCACTGCTTCTCCTGCATCATCGACACCCGTTTCTCCAATCGAAACCTGTGCCACTGTCAGAGAAAGTCTGCAGCCACAAATTCAAGTTCCGATTCCGAAGGAATATCATCCGCAGAGTCTGTCGCTGGTTGGTCTGGAATCCGCTTTAGAAGGGGCAAATGAACTAGTTCGAACAGTTTCCTCGTCGACGTCTAGTTTATCTTCTGCGTCTCTCGCTAGCTTTAACACTCACCTGTCTTCAACTACACCAAAAAGTATAACACAGTCTGGAAATATATCGATATCATCAGCGTCTGCCTCCACCTCGCCGATAGTTTTCACAATGGCAGCTCGTTCTGCTGCGGCCCAGAAGTCGCTTAAGCGTTCGGGCGCCTCCAGGGAGCAATATGTCCCGTTCGCTCCGAAACATACCAGTTATACTCCCACACCTCTGATGGATACGGCATCATCGTCGAGCAATTCTAGCCAGGAATTTCAAATGCAAAACGATATACAAACTTTACAGGCGGCTGCCAGGCAAAGGGAACAAGCTGAAGCTGGTTACCGTGGCCGTGCTGACTCCGGATCTCGGATGCAAGGAAACTATGTTAAGGGACATGGGAAGAGCGGTTCTGGAGGGAACGAGATTCTTGAGAACGTCTTTGGCATTTATCCGGAGAAGAAAAGTATGGGAACCGGTGTCAGCGTGGCCGACGTCGTTGCAAGCAAACTATTCAAATGGGGATCAAAGAAAGAAGCACCCAGCACTATCCCAACACCTAGCAGGGAGAAGGTCACCATTCAGCGATCCCAAAGACATCCTCATCACCCATCAATGTTTGTGGGTGGTGTTCCACAGCAAGTTGTTCGGCCTGCTTCCCCGCGTCAAGATCGCGACCAAGACTATCATCCGTCGCAAAGAGGTATGAAGCTTGATTTCTATTACGTAAAAACTCGGCTAACTGTGGGTACCTGCAGATGACATGCTTCACTCACGAGCATCCAACCTGGATCAGGTCAAGCTTGATGAACTCATGGCCAGACAGAAGTTGCTCGAGGATAGGATCAACCAACTGAAGTTGGAGAGAGACCAACTGATGGAGGCCAACAACCCGCCCCCACCACAGCCTCAACCCCTCCCACTAAAGCCCCACCATGAGGCCGCCCAGCTTCCACGCCATCCTTCCTATGTTCCTACCGTTCAACCGCTTCGCATTCCATCTAACCCTCCAACGCGGGTTCCTGATCTTCGCCATAGTCATTCCATGTCTTCTGCAGTACACGCTCGCCAGATGGCAGAGCCCCTTGATCTTCCTATCCAATTCCCACTTCCTCCCCAGCAACCACAGCCGCAATATCCACAGCCAGTATCGTTAAGCTCAACTTCACCAGGCCGTGGGCGGAGTTCGCGAGCTTTCCCTCCTTCTAAACATATTCAACCTCTCAAAACCACGCCTATGGCGATTCCGATTGCTGCCCGACAAGATCCAGTTGCAACATCGGCTCATTATATATCCCGGCCATTGCCACAACCGCCAATTGACGCTACACCACCCCCAGAATATGAACCACCAGGGCAGGTTTATGGGCGTCAATACCGCGATATGAAAGTCAAAGTTGCTTCTCCAACTTCTGGCATGGTCATAACACAGGATGTTATCCTAGAGGAGCCAATCCCTAACCCGGATGATGAGAAATATCCAGGATCCCCAAGAGATGACGTCGACGCCGAAGATATATTGGGGTGGTTTGAAACACTGAAGTTCGCGAGCACAGGGCCCAGAGGTCGAGGCCCGATGGCACCACTTCCACGCCCTGAAGCCGCGGATATTAAAGTCGTCCCAAGGGGAGGCGAAAAATCACCTATACCAGACAGCGGCACCACATCGTATTTTGATGTTAAGGTTCCTATCCATACTAAAACACAGCAAGCCCCTTACGACATGAGCGGAATGAGAAAAGACTGGAATTCGGGTCGGAAAAAGAGGAGTGAGACGAGGTTGAGAGACTATAGAGATGACAACATGAGCCTTACTGCACTTTAGGAAGCTGTAGAGAGGATGTGTATGACATCTATTGAGTCTGGTGGTGCTCGGACGCAAGACACTGAAGATCCAGGAGATACTGATGAATCAGAATATGAAGAAGATGATGATATAGCCGACACACTGATAGGAAAGGGGTCCATTATGGCCGCAACATCGACCGCTGCAACATCGGCGTTAACTTGGGACGATCCTGATTTCGAACGATTTTGCTACGAAGATGACAAAGAAGAAGAACACACAGATGATACCAAGTGGGAACCTTACGAACAGCCAATGGACCCGAGGATGCCAGACGAACTTCCTTCCTTACCTATTATACAACCATTGAGGCCCCGTAAGGTCAAACCTTTGAGACGTGTCAGAAAGTTTTTGAATCTGAGGTCTCAGGCCGTCTCATAGACCAGCTTCCGGTCTCAGCGAACATACCAATATGCTGAAGTCAAGCCAATGGACCCTAAATTCAAGGGTTTATAATGGCCATTCGGAGCAAGAAAACAGGCGGCAGTTATAAATATCACTCATTTCTTTATAGAGGCACCTTTTCATGTATATGTTTTTGATTTCTTATATTTTTTCTTTATAGTTTCTCCTTTTCCTTTGCAGGTTTAGACCCATGGGGGCGGCTCTCACCGGGCAATACGTCTCTTTCCCTCACATATGATATCCCTCATGCATGTTAGGTCGACTGCACACCTGCTGAGTAAATGTCTAGCGCTTCCTTTCCATTAGTCTTAATTTTCGTGCTTCCTTATATTGTCTATAGCGATTAGGGTCCGGTGTTTTCTCGCGGCGTTTTCCTTATATATCTACTCTAGCTCCCATTTCAATTTCAGCAAAATGGAGTTGTTTCTCTTTCATGGACTGTCCCTCAATTTCCCCCTTTCAAATTGCTCATTACATAGTATCCTGCTTCTCTTTCCTTCCTAGGTGGGATTCTCTTTTGTCAAGCGTTAGTATCCTTTAATGACCTTCGTCAAGCAGTGCAAATAGTGCGCTCGCAAGCTGGACTTGATCCATAATGAAAATATGACCCACTTCATATCACCGACTAAAAT
The DNA here is from genome assembly GCA_036872755.1 of Orbilia blumenaviensis. Classification (NCBI taxonomy): domain Eukaryota; kingdom Fungi; phylum Ascomycota; class Orbiliomycetes; order Orbiliales; family Orbiliaceae; genus Orbilia; species Orbilia blumenaviensis. The sequence continues at coordinate 294,223 of JAVHNS010000006.1, read as the reverse complement.
TTCGAACAAATAATACCCTAAAGTACTCTTAATCTAATTACCCCGCAATATCCAGCTAAGGATGCAAAGCGCTTCCACATCCTCCAAGCTAACTGAAACACCCATCCCTTCCACCATCATTAGCTTGAAGAAGAAGTTAAAGGCTTGAAATAGACACTCTGGAATGACGTTCTTCATCCAATAAGAAGCAGGATCCGGGTCTTATGGCGCAACTGGTTAGCGCGTCCGGCTGTTAACCGGGAGGTTGTAAGTTCGAGCCTTACTAGGACCGATTCGTGCTTTTCTTTTTGCTGCGTTGGGTGTTGGTTTTTTTTTGGTCGTGTGTTGTCGGGATCGACATGGTCGCGTGGTTGGAGAGATCGACCCTGTTACACCTGTACAACCTGGTGTCTTACCGATCAACATTGTAATACGAATTCGCACATGCAGTTGGCAGCTTTCAAACTTCCGATATTTCACGGGCCTGTACCGACTCCTTTTTACCTAGGCGGCGTTGAGGCCGTTTATGAATACACAAGTAGTTTCTTGTTTACTAGCAGGTATTTCGCCCATATGGTGGCCTGGTGAACCCTGGCCCATATGGATTCAGCCGTGCAACTGGGACGGGTCGATTGATGAGACCAATATTGGCCAATCGTTGAGGGGTTGAATTGAGTCTTTTTAGTGCTGACACATACTACGAGCCTATGCTGACACTATCTTGAGATATCCAGCAACTCTCGTTTGCAATATATCGGTTCACCCGCGTTGGGTTAAAGTTGTTGGGTTGTAAGTCTGGCTGCGGCGTTGATCGACCACGCGAGTCACGATCCGCAACATTGGCGCGGTGGGCGTCTACAGCTGCGTACGGGTCCTCGAGTTCTTGTTATGATATTGGCGTGGAGATTGCCTAAATCTTTCTGACTCAAGAAAATGATAGAGAGAAATGTCCGTGGAACCTTCAATTGCAACCCTGGAGGGAAGGACAAGGGCCGAGTCTGGGATATACCTTCCGCTAGAGATAGTTTGGCTTATTGCACAGCACATAGTATGTCAACTGCACATATATAGCGTAATGCGTCGAAAGGAGTAAACATATTGGCAGTTTGGATAACAACTTTATGTTAATACTATCGATCTAGGCCGATAAGCGAACTCTATCTCGGTTTTGCCGCACCTGCCGCATGTTCAATAGTTCTTCTCAGGCCGCACTATATGAAACCCTTGAGATTGAGATTGACACCGATACTTGCATCGATTCGCAAATATTGGTAGCTCTCCTTTGGCGCAACCATAGCGGCTTAAAATATGTCCGAAATCTGATTGTCTCTGGAACGCCGAAAAATTCCGGAATGTTCGATCCGCGTAGTAACGAGGTACAGATGCTTTTTAAGCTCGGAGCACCACATGGTTGCGATAATTTAGCCGAACTACTTGGAGAAATGGAAGCACCTCTGGACTTGGCAATTCTATGTATATTGCGTAACATACCTTTGAACATTTTACGCTCCTTCATGTAAGACCCCATCTTTAAATTCTAAATCTTGTATAAACAAAATAGCTAGGCAAAGGCTAGTCCATAGATAAGCAGAGAGGGGTTGCTAACAGAAACGGTATAGATGGAATTCGTTCATGGAACTTTCTGACGAGATCTTAGAGCTCCTATGCGAAAATCAGCAATCTCTCGAGGGCTTTTTTATTGATATGGGTGATGGGGATGAAGTGCGGGCTATAGATTTCAAACCTCCTCGGAATCTCAAACATGTTTATATAAACGATATAGAGCACGGTACTAGGTGGATCGAATATGCATTCCGAATGGTCCAACCAGTTGCGTCTAATCTAGAGACGCTATCACTGACAATGCCTCTGCTCCGATTTATGCGGGAAGATTGCAACACTAAAATGGGCTTACCAAGGGGCTCAAGGACTACCTTATCAAGCTCTGAGGAGGGGATAGTGACTGGGTGGGCGTCCTTTTTTCTAAATTCGGAAGGCTTCGGGCCGCCGACCCGTCATGGCATCCTATTTCCTAACCTAGGATACCTATCAGTCTCACGCTTCGGTCCAGAATACTTTAAACCATGGCTGGGACACGCGCTCAATGCGTCTACGCTTCACACCCTTAAACTGGATGGTTATCACGGAGTACCACAACTCACTCTTTTCTTGAAGGAAGGGGGTTTTAGACTCAAAGTCTTTCACCTGACTACTCGAGATGACGAAGGAAGTATTGAAGAGGTGTTGGCTTGGTTCAATTCCTTGGAAGAGCTGTATCTAGATCATGTTTATCAAGAAGACTCGGTGACCGGAAAGTCTGCCATAAGTGTACTGGCGCAGATTGCGCATGCGATTTCTGGCCACGGGGGCTTACGGAGATTAGTGTGGGATCCACAGTTTTGGGGCGAGGGGGATCCTCCGGATATGATATCGACAGCAAGACTGAGGGCGCTCTGCGCAACCAGGTTTCCAAAATTGGAAGAGTTAGGCATACAGGAATCATTGGTACGTAAACTTCTTTGCAGAATCACCCATGGAGTCTTAGAAATCCTGATCCCAATTTGTTTACCCCGCTGTTGAAACTATATTAGGTATTTTTTGGCCCCAAACAGCGAAAACTTCAGGTCGTGTGGGTCATGCCGTATGATGGCCGCCCTAGTCTTACCCCTGCCGCGAACTTGTTTACTGCACAAGCACTGTTTTCGATCTGCCCTCGTGTTGAATGTTTTGTCAGTGGACATGGTCGGGACCATGTGAATCCGAAAGCGATGGTGCGCGAGGCCATACTGGATGCCAAAGGTGTTCCTGTTTCCCTTGATAAAATTTATCTCAGGGATTTGCGGGATAAGTTGAGAAAGAGTGAATTCTGGCTTCTGGGGTTGGGGGATGTTCATATTCCCTGGATGCCGGGGTATGGGCGGACCCCGCCTAGATTTTAACCCCGCGAGGAGGCCCCGATCCTACTGGAGATATACATACATATATAGATGGTTGTCTACTAGTCTCAGCCCTAGAAACCAGGTTGTTTATGTGATTCAAAAGATTGGCCTTACAATTGGAAATGCACAGGGTCCTTCAAAACAGTTTTACTCTACAGCTCAACGCCAGCACACAATTCTATCCAATTTTGCCAATCTAATTAATCGATAAGTTAGAGAGTGGAGCTCTAAAATTTGATGGTAACTTGCAAGTGTTAAAAATCTAGGATACACAAATTCGATTCTTTTGGATTTTGCAACTGCTGATACCCAAGATATGCCTGGTATCTACCGAGGCCGAGGCCGAGATTCGGCATCCTAAGTACAGTACAATAATGATTACAACACCAATTAGTGTTGTCGTTATAACACGTCAAGATTCCAGCCATTTACCTATGAATATCCGGGGTCCTGGATATGAAACTACGTCATGTAAATGTTTGAGCCAGCCGCCGAATCAGTGGTATCTCAAATTTAAGCCAATTTATTAGACCTAAGATAAAATGTAGACAAAATCTGCTTAGGTTTGGGATTCTAATAGGTTGATACAAGCGAGGAGATTAGAGATTTGGATTTCATATTTCCCAAAGACAATAAAATTTCTTGAATTTTAGTAAGCACTTCTAGAGAAAGCTATTGGGAGAAGCAGTCCTTATACACAAACTTTTTAATGGCAATTGGACCATGTTATATGCTCAATATGACGAATGATAAACCTATATTTTCAAATAACCTCCAATTTGAAGACCGCTCTCCTAGCCCAAAGTTACCCTGAAATTCTCCTTAACAATCCAGCAATGTTGGAAAATCAGCACGAGGCTCTCTCCTATAAGCTTTTCCAACATCAAATGACTGGAAAGGTCGTCAGTAGGAACTATGTGAAGGTGGCTTACCCTCTTCAGCTTCCTTGCCGCCATAGCATGCGTCATGCCTCCATCTATTACGCCTGGGTATGGGTTTCCAAGATGCGGATACCCGCATAAACACTAAGGCCGCCGGGAGGATAAAATTGTTTTTGCATTTTCTATAACCCTGTATTGTTCAAAAACATGTTCCCCAGCATAATTAATAGATTCGGCCCGGCTTACATGTATATAGTCGGGCAAAGTTGGGGCGCTTCTGATTTCGACAACCTATATCTCATAAGATTTTTGAAAAGATTAAATCCAAATTGCACTATCGAAAAAATAAGCCTATCGATTTTAGGCCTAAACTGCTGCACTCCATGGAGTAGAACGGTTTGGGCCGCTCCACGGTAATTCACCGAGCGCTATTTCCTTCGTGAAAGGCTAGATGGCCTTTTGGTCTCATTTTGAGAATTATCTCAGCCTAAAGGTTCCGAACTGCTGCCAAGATAGTCGCAAAAACGCTTGGAGGCACCTGCAGGGCCCAGCTCATGTGTTTGGACAAGTCTTGAATTTCCCGCCGTTCTTCGAGGCTAAATTTCCCCCACTCTTTTCACGTCTGAGATACATGCCAATGAAGCCTAATGCAATATACTTGAGCTATTATTTCTTTTCTCCCATGTTTGAATGTCCGCTTCCCTCGCTAGAACGACCCGAGGTATTCAAGCTAGTCTCATGCACCGATAAATGGGTTGACACAGCGAAAGGCTGAGTTCACGAAGCATGTTACATCTACGAGAAGATGGCTTTCAGATCCTAGTTCTTAAAGTTTCCACAGTGGGGAAAAAATGTGCAATTACCTAATGATACCATTACAGGAGAGGTGTTTGGGAAGTTGGGGGCCAGAACACTCATTCGTCTCAGAAGTTCCGAACTGCTGCCAAGAGGCTTAGTGTTAGCTACTTGTGCGAGGCTCCGAACCGCTATCTTGGCCCACACACTCGCTCGGGCGGAGCAGAAAACTTAGGCTGTTATACTTACTGCCATTGACAAATCTTTCGCCAGGTTATCCAATAATTGGACAGTATGAAAGTCGTGGTGATGCGAAGAACAGACCAGACTTTCCGCCAAGGTCCCCGGTAAGCGAACTGACCAAAATGCAACAAGTTTACCAAGTATTTTTCGGAACTTATATTGCCCCCCATTTTCATATTGCGATTTCCAACGGGAATGCAAGCTTTCACTTGGATAAATCAAAATTAATCAACTGACCAGCATGAGCGGTTCGGCGATGCACGGTCGACAAATCATATTCAAGTAATAATGGTTTGTTCTGTAATTGAGCAAGAGATATATCTACGTTACCGCATTAACATCCGATAACGTCAAGGTAGTCAAGGGCTATTTCAAACATTGATATGGGTTGCTGATAATAAATGTCAGAAATTTTCAATGCATACAAATTTCGGGGTTAAGAGACTTTAAGAGGGCCGAAGACGGCCTTCAAAGATCCAGCCGATGAAGGGAGGGGTGTATATAAAGACCCTCTCAGCCCCCAGGTTTCACTCAATATCTCACCCCTCAGACCAATTCTCATCCTACTAAATCCTTTCATCATAAATTCTGAAACTCCCAAGCAAGCAACCAAATTTGCAAAATGAAGGCAATCTACATCACTTTCGCTGCTCTTTTTACTGCAGCCCTCGCTGCTCCTCCAGTTAGCCTGCCTCAAGGGACCAACCTTCTTCAGAAGAGAGTGTGTACCCCCCCAGGCAACTGTACGCCCGCGGGTTCGCCCCACGGCTCGTGCGACTATTGTTGCGCCAACGGCATTCCCCCAATCGTTGCTGGCGTAGTGCCCTATGTCAATGAGACCAATAGGTGTCATCTCCATATTGGCGAGCCTGTGGAAGATTGTAACGACGGCACGGGCATCATATGGCACTGTGACGATGAACACGATGATGATCACGACCACGACGATGAATAATTGGACCCGAAATACGGCTGTCGTTTCTAGAGTTTGGATCTAGAACTTGATGTACGTATCCTTAAGAAAAGGAACACAATTCAACTCAGCTAATTTTTTGATAAGCCTATTTGGTTCTCCAGTTATTTGAGGTATTGATGATACCTTGTGCATCGAATTGATGCAATAAACCTAAGTCTTTTTTTGAGTCGACTAGATAGTAGCTCAATATGGTGGAATTTGGATATTTTTGTTTTCATGAACTTTCAGACGCTCGTTAATAACAATGCTAAGATATGGATATGACGTTAAAGGACATCGTTGGGTTCTTTTGGAACATTCACGACGTAATCTTGTATATAAACTATCAGTAGCAACTATATATCTTCATGCTTCATCTTAGTTTCTGTTGTGTGTGAAAAAGCGGTACCTTTCTAGCTAAAGGGCTTCGTTTGTAAGAAAATTAAGATAAAAGTGAATCTTTTCTAGTTCTAGTCATTAGCACTGTAGTGGCAAATTAGGTATCCTGACCTAATGCCCGCCCGTAGGTCAAGGCAAATCACTTAACCGTGGTACAGAACATATTTTATACACTATGTGACTATATGCAAACCTAAGGCTATTCTACTATATATCCCAGTGAGAAGGTATCAAAATACATTATCTTTACTATGATCAGTTATGATATGCATCTTCCTACAACTAACTTTAACTCTGCTTATAATTTAAAGCTATAGATCCAGAAGAGGAATTCTAGGTTGATAAGAGGGATCCAAGTCTCCAATACTCGCCACTATTGTGGTGTCCGAATGGCGTAATGACTACCTCGAAAGAGAATTGCAGACTTAATAGAAAGTTTCCGCGGTTCGGGTCTATTTCATAGTCAAGATAAAAACGAATGATAATATCTCAACTCAGCTCCCAAGTTTACCGAGACCTATATAGCAAATTATTATCGTTTAACGTGGTGTAGCACGTTAGATTACTGTGTCAGAAAGGTCTTGGGGGTTAATACGGCATCAGTACGGTATTGTAGTTTGCATTACAACGGTATTGTCATCAAAAAATGCGGTATCAATGGGATATTGTAGCGGCAATACCCCCATAAGGTATTCAAAAACTCCATTGTTCTGACACAGTATGTGCTTGAGTAGTTAAGTTCTTGTGCCACTCCAAATTCACGAACCAAGTCCTGCCCAGGAGTCTATAAGTAGCCTAAATCATATATCTTTCATGAATTAGCCAATCATGCTCCCGGATAGTAGTATCGTGACCACACACCAATCAATAGGCAATTCGCCTCCGAGGTCATTTCAGTGCCAGTTTTGCGTCGTTCCAATGCTGCGTTTCTCTCTGATTTTTCAACATCAAGTCCTTTTCTCTTTGATTTTGCTGATATTCTAGCTCCATCATCTCGAGCTGCTTATCAGTCGCAATGAAGGTTCCACAATAAAGACAAAACTCGTCCCAGGCCTTTTCGGTATCCTCTCCCCACATATAACCAATTTCTCTCATGCCCTCCAGTTGGAACCCAACGCAAGTGAATCTATCATTCCAGAGTTTGCCGTTATGCTGAGGAAGTTTCTCGTTATGCGGAACCGTGTACTTCTTTGTGACTTCACCCACATGGGCGTCAATGATCTTTACGGGCTCCTTGGCCCCTTTCTTTGCAGCTTCTTCCAGCGCATTACGAAGGTGGTCATCAATGAAGTACTCGAAGTCTTTGCCACCACCATATTCACCACCAAAATGAATCTCAAGAGGCTTTTTTGGTGATTCATAAAGTATCAAATAGAGCGGATAGTCATCAAAAAATCCGATGACATGCTTGCCGATGAGACTAGCTGGGTCCAGGGAATTGGTCATGTGACGGATATGCTCCGGACGGGGTTTGAGACGGATACTCATTCTAGCGGGACATTAGCGGAGCCAATCCGACCCATGACAGGATACATACTTGGATTCTGATGGATTCTGATGTTCAATACTTTCAGATCAGGAATTTGGTGTTGTTGCTGGGTTGAAAGGTGTCTTAGTTAGTTCCATTGAATAAGACACCACAGAGGGAATCTGATTAGTGTTATTCCACTTACTAGACCGGTCATAGATGTGATAGCTTAATATCTCTTTTGATTCCTCTCCAAGTAGCAGGGTTACTGATGGGAAGATGGGTTGATCTTGATCAAACTCGCGGTACTTGTCTTTACAGCGGTGATGGTGTTTGGTGTTCTACATTTGGGGAAATATGTTAGAGACGCTCCAACTTGAAAGGAGCCTGTTCCCAAAACCTCCTTTCACTCATCGACTACTGCCATCACCATCTCCACTTGCTATTGGCTTCTGGAATCACCTCCATCATTTCAAGATGCTTCGGTCTAGGAGGTCAGCAAACCTGAAGGCCCCCCTCGCGAATCCGGAAAATGTCAAACCCATTCCTTTCAAAGACACGGGAAAGGACCCTGCGTCACTCGTCGGGCAGCTCCTCATATCAGCTACTCCGATAGGCCAATACCCCCTCACTCTCAGTTTCAGACAAACCCGAAGACCACCCCTAGATGTGCAGATTCACAGCGTTGTCCTCGGCCGGTTTTTTAATATCGAAGTCTGCGACCTGCTCCGAGAGCATCTGTCGAAAGCAAGCGACGTCCGCCCACTGAAAGTCATTGCTGCAACACTTGGAACGAAGAGAGTGGAATACTCTGCCCCATACTGTATGAAGAAGCGGAGTTTATTTAGAAAAAAACAGACGGACGTCTATGACCTTATTGGGTTGCAGCTTCAGGGAATGAGTCGTATGGGTTGGATTTGGGCAGAAGATTTAGATCGATCGTTTGAAGAAGGCCAACTTAAGGCCTCGGTCTACATCCCCATGAAACCGATTACAACGAACCACCGACCTAGGAGGATGGAAAGGCTGTCAGCTGAAGATCTGAAAAGATTTATGGTGATCAAACGGGCTGCAGATACATGTGGAGGAGCACAGTTAATCACAAGCATCCTCGAAGCACGCGAAGTTGATATGGAGGCCGATCTTTCGCCGACTGAAGTCGAGGAGTTGGAATTTATGGTGGAAAAGCTTGAAGCGGATCGAGGGAGGACGCGAAAGCCTCTATCTATAGTCGAGGAAAAAGATGATACCGAGCTAACTCACCGTTCCGGCGAGCTGAGCGATGTTTCCGAATTGAGTGAGCACGGCTCGGTATCTGAAGACAGCATGGATCTTGACATAGACTTATAATAGTCTTATTCACCGTCAGCGTCTGTAGATGCGCTCTATATACGGCTATTATTTTGCCGCACGTGGAGTCTAGATATCATAATACAAAGACAGATCCTTTCTTTATACCCATATCTCTTAGTTATTACTTCTTTTTCCCAAAAGATTCTTAGGATATGCTAAGATCAACTTGCTACCTAACACTATATGCTAATATAGATATGATGAGATCTTGTTACATAAAGTAGTATCATGATGACAAAGGCTAATTTCTGAAGGCAGGGGCCGTAGGGCCTTGGCTACGTCCGTCTATAGTAGCGTACTCGTCAGTCAAATTTGCGCCCCAATCAGCTACTTCAACTTTCCCTCATGTACCTTCGTAGATATATTTATTCATCTGCATGGCCATCAACAGCACTTGGACCACTCAAGTCTTTTTCACTCTTCCTTCCTAGAATATTTCTTTACAAAAGCAATTAAGCTTTTGAGACCTGGCCTCCTATACACCCTTCCAACTACACTATCGAGCTCGTCGAATAAGCGATCGCAATAAAGATCTGGCAGGTCCAGTATCCTCGTTGCGTCTCGGACTCCAATATGGCTACGAATATACTGTCCCTGCCAAAGAGCATTCACAACCAGATTGCAACTTATCTAGTTGCTAAAGATCTTGTTGCTCTTTCTCGGACTTGTCAGCGACTTCGATCTATGTTTGGTCCTAAAAAAAAGTTCCTCTGGTTTTCAAAGCTCTGTCCGCCGAGGCCGTTGGGCAGCGCCAATAGGGAGTATTCTCGCACACCTTTTGACCCCGCCCAAAATTGGTATAAAATGGCTGTTCAAGTCATCAATTCGGTTACTCAGCGAAAGAGATGCTCCCACTGTTTGGGGGAGTCTATGTGGCAAAACTCTAAGGTAAAGCTCTTCATACACGATGGAAGTACGACCATGACAGGAGGAAAATTGATCTGCGCCGACTGTCACATGGAGTTCTACGATTGTGAGTGCTACAGGAACCCTTAGACTCTTGGTGGATGCAATATACTAAACAATTTTATTCTCTATTGTCAGACTACGAAAATTTCAAAAGATCACATCGAAGGATTCCAAACCTACCCAACTTAATTCAGAGTGTTAAACATTCCGTCGATGAAAAAAAGATGCATAAAAATATCAACCAAATCATCATCAGCAAGGTCGAGGCCAAAGCAATTGTTGATGAGCAACCCAGCTCTTCCGATATCGCCTCCCAAATTATCGAAGAATGCCTAGGTAGGAGGCAAGCTGCCTATTCCGAACCAGAAAGCTTTGCGCTTCGGTTTCAACATGGAATGAAAGACTACATCAAGGCCGCCTTTTACGCTGCTCAGATAGTGGTGAATTTATACAAAGCATCCTATAAGCGGTTCCATTCTATTGTCCCGGTCGAGAAACTCCGCACTTTCGTCGAGAAAGCTCTGATTGATGAAAGGGCTCGTCCCTTCTCCACTGAGTCTAAGGATGACCCTTCCAATGATCTTACCGCTGAGCTTGTCGAGATTTGTAAAGAGTTCTATGGAAACATTGAAAAGGCTGAAGACCTGGTGGTCGAAAAATCTATAATCTCCATCAGGGCATTTCTTTACCTCGAGGCACTCTTTGGTGGAGTTGATACACAGCCTACTACCCTCGAAAGCATCCCTCTTAAGAAATACATCAAACGTTGGATGATAGAGTGGGTCAATGCTACCAGTTCCGGGGAATATTTCAAGGACATAAGATTGAAGGAAGTTGAATGTAAATTTTGCCCTCGGGGTATGCCCCTTCATGCTCCTAAGTATGACCATAAGCCCAAAGCGGAGTTTCCAGGAAAATGGATCATGGCGCATATCTTTCAATGCCACCCTGATGTTATCATGGAGGAGGCCATAGAAATGCATATTTCTTGATTTATACGTTACATGTCGTTTATGTCGGGAGGGTTACTTAGGGTTATAACCTTCAAAAATTCGGGAAATAGGGCTATTATCAGCTTGATTGCGTAGACTACACAATGTCAGCTACTATTAGGGGGATATTATACAGCTTTTAAGAGCGTGCCATGATTCTTTCTTTATCCTTTTAAGACGAAAGACACATATATTCTCTTTCTCTTGAACTACATTAATGACTCGAGACCGGCCCAGCCTTTGTCTTTGGTTATGGACGTCCGGTAGGCCATCCAAACCACCTACTCTAGAATTTACTAGCCGCAACACAGACCATTCACAAAATACCACAAAGTGTCCTGGAGGACTCGTAGGGCCCTTTGGACGTATACCAAACCATTGCTCTTAGTCGGCAAACCATAAGCTACCTAGTCTCGCTGTTAGACCAACTCTCAGAAATGCTGTACTTTCACGAGCTTTGTGTTCTTTTATCTGCTCAGGGGTTAGCATGGCAACTTATAGTCTTATCACCATAGTATTCGGGTTAGCCACACTCGGTATTTTACCTGTTAATGTAGATTATACTCGGGCTTTGTTAACCAGTATACTATGAGATAGGTATATATTAGCTAGCATCTTTGCTAGAACTAGAAAGACGTTCTAATCTCAAAATGCCTAGGTAGACAACCTTCCTAAAACCCTAAAAGGCCGTGTAAAATATTACCAATATACGACAGGATTGCTCTGGGGGGGCTGTCCTCCTTGCAGGCGACAAATTGCAACATGGAACAGGACATAGAATAATCAACCAATAAAGTTATATAAAGAGAACCTTTTTCCCAGTTAACTTAACGCTGCTGCTATCCCTTTTAGCCAATTATTATCCCAAAAAATATTGCCTCTCTAGCAACAAGGTCAATGCACTATTTATACTATAAATACGTGTTAATAGAAGAGCAAAGATGATTCTAACTACCTAGGTATATTGCAGCTGCCGCTGCACTGAAACTCGACTATGAAAGCCACCTCGGGAGCTCCGACCTGGCTAACTGGCCACGAAATGTGGATCTACATACCTCATACAGCGCCAAAACCATGGAAGGCTATTGGAAACAAACACATTGTGATGCCTGCCAACCGGGAATATAGGGTTGTCATCGCATTAAATATGATTGTATTGGGAGCGAATAGCGATATACCTATTTCCAAAATTTAAAACAACTACCTAGGTACCTATTTCCCGTAAAACGGCCCTCCAACTTCACCCATATAGCTTACAGTCAGGTATTAGTGTTACCTTTGTACATGCAAAGTGTCTTCCTATACCTGATTCTAGATAAGATTCTCGTCCTAACATTTTCCTATTCTTCTATTGTGACGATCCTTCTTTAAAATCCTTAGCCCAGGGGGCCTCGGTTAGACTGCGATGCTAGATTATTATAGAATACTCAATGTCAGCGCTGCAGCTTCGGGACAGGATATCAAAAAGGCCTACAGAGCAAAGGCTAAAGAAACCCATCCTGACAGAAATGGGGGCACGACTGCTGCGACAGAATCTTTTCAAAAGGTTAAAATGTTCAAAACACCCTGATTTACCCGCCAGCATACCTCAGGTTGGCGGAACGAGACTAATTCTCTTGAACAGGTTCAAGAAGCTTTTGAATGCTTATCTGATCCTTCGAAACGGGCGGAATATGACCGAAATAAGAAACAAGAATCCAGTGAACCAAGGACACCCCATCCTAATGCGAACCCGACCCCAGATAAGGCCCCAAAATGCCAGTCAACCCCCGTAAGGTCTGAAGATGAGGGCGTGAGATTCCAAAAGAAATGGGAGGCACATAACCTTCAGAGGCAGGATATTGATGGTCGAAGAAGCGCGCTGATTTCTGCGAAACAGCTAAGAGAAGACTATAAGAGGCAGCTCAAGCGAGCTCAAGACAGAATACAGATGAGAAGAGAAACGTTTAATAATAAAAATCAGTCTGGGTCTAGCAATAGCTCGGCGAACTACACCTCATCGCGGGCAGGAATAGCCGATAAGGAGAACCTGGACAGTGATGGCCAGCAGACTATTACCAGAATTGGAATTCGATTATCGTGGCTTGAAATGGAAGTTGCAGATATGGAAAAAATAATTAATGATTGGGATGACAAAGAAGCCCAAAGGTTTGACGAAGCAAAAAGTTTTGAATATGTTAGGGGATCTCGAGAGGGAACTGGGGAGAACAAAACATACCAAGGACCCCAAACCAAGCCGACAAAACGTAAAGCAGAAGGAAAACCTGGAGGGGCAGCCGAGCCTCGCCACAAACAGTGGAAAGGAAATGTACGAAACGGCGGTTCTGGGAACTCTGCTCACCGGATGAAAGGAGAAAAACAAACATGGGGAGGCCAAGACTGGTGGTGGAAGCCACCAGAACCAGGAGGGCAATATTGGGAAAAGAAATGGGAAGACCAATATTCAGAAGAAGGACAATTGTCGGAAGGCCAATATTGCTCTTCCTCGGATTGCTCTTCCTCAGATTGCTGTTCCTCAGGTTGCTGTTCCTCAGATTACTCTTCCTCAGAATATTGGTCTTCCGATTTTTCCTCTTCCTCCGAATCTGAAGAAGAGCAATCTGAGGAAGAGCAATCTTCAGAGGCCGAACCGCAAACATCAGAAGACGAGTATTGGGACCCCGAATCCGATTAGTTTTGCCAGAAAAGCAAAGACCGCATTCGAAGCGGAGAAACTGTTGTTTCCCCTATGCTGGCCAAGAAAAAGTGTAGTTACCTAGAGTTAGTTGTTAGAGCTTGCACTGGGACAGCTGGTAAATGTTAGGTATATCCGAATAGGATGATTGTCACTGAAAATTCTTTTTTAGAAACATGGGGACTTTGTTAACAGTCAATAAATTAAGGGTACAATTAACAAATAGGTATTCGCTTATTAATTACTGAAATGCCTTAGACCAGGCCTCGAAGAAAGAAATAGCCTACGATAAGATTTTCCGCAGCCCTTTGACCGTCTGTCCCAGACCGCCCGAAGCCCTATAGCCAAAACCTGGCAAATTGGAAAGGCTACAGCTGCAGAGATCTCAATTTGCCCAAAAAGCATGATATCGCACGGGTCCAGTACCAATTAAACCAGGTCTAACCTTAAATATATATTGCGCCAAAGGCGCGTTGGTCTACTGTCTAATAGATTCATTATCATTGGAAAGATATGCTCTTAATTTGGGATCAATGAAAGCTTTCCCATTAAAATTGTCAATTACAAAGAAAACCCTAACAACTGAAAACGATATTCCAAGAACCGAAGACATTTATATATCAGAAGTCACCATGCCAGGTCTCGGACTTCGGACACTTTTACAAGTAGGAATTTCGAAATGGGAATTTATATAATCATTATTACCGAGATATGCCTACATATATTCTGCTTGGAATCATACCTACATATATCAGCACCGCTTTCAAATTCGCTATTTCCAAGACTGTTGTTGAATGCGAGATATGAGTTTAGGACGAGCCAAGTGCAAATTAGTAACTGGTACTGTCGCCAAGCAAACTACCTGCTCCTTTGCTCGTTCATACATGGATCTATTGCGGGAGGAGGTTCTACGGGTTCGCCCCCCCTGAGCTCATTTTTTTGCATCGGCCTTAGCTTCAGCTGCCTTCTCCTGTTCAACTTGAGCCTTTATTTCTGCCTCGGTAGCCATTTTTGTGTCTATGGCGACAGTCTTGAAGACACAAGCATTCTTATAGCAGGTGTTCTCGTCCAGGCGCCTACGCTCCTCCCAGGACCATTTCATGCATACTTGATCTGCGACACAGTAGTACCAATCCCCCTGGCCACAGCCGCCGTATGCGTTACAGGTTCGCGGATATTCCATACAAACACCACCCTTGCCATCCTTGGTTTTATTTTCACCAACACAGACTTCGCCAACGTTATCATAGCATTTACCACCCGTCTTTCCACCACAACGAAACGGATACGAATTCTTGACGGACAAGTTATATTTTTTGACCAAGGCGACTGGAAGGCATTTTTTGCTGCGACCGCAGTCTGCTATACCCGGGTTGCAGTCGGTAGTGTAATAATCACCGACACATGCATCACTAGGATCCGGGCATTCATCCCTTCCCTGCAGTGGAGGAATTCTCGCACCACATCTTTTTGGGTCCTTGATACAAAACCCATCCATTTGCTCACCGAACTCCCTTTCACCGAGACAAACCTCTCCATTGCCACAAAGTTTCCCTTTCCAGTAGTTGCAACGTTTCACCTCGACTCCAGCACTCGTCGTAGCCTTAGCTGAAGACTTTGCCGTCGTGGTGCACGTAGTTGTAGTCTTTTTTGTGGTGACTTTGTTGGGTTTAGGTTTGGTTCGCTTGAGGCCAACCTTTTCACCGACGCTTTTCGGAATACACCTATTCCCGTCTTTTTGACTACTGACACAAAACCCTTCTGCAGGGCAGCAATCCTTTCCTATATCGGAACATGGCTTTGGGACTTTAACGCAAACTCCCTTGCCATCAGGAATTTCCTTCTCACCGAGGCAGAACTCCTTGTACCCGCATGGCTTCTGAGAGGAACAGCGCCTGCAGTCCTCAGACTATTTTATCAGATGTTAGTTATTATATTGTTTCCGAAATCAACACGGTCATACACGAATATATCCAGGGGGGCTTACTCTCCCATATAATTCCTTGCCGATTACAGCCCGCTTGAGGATGGAGTCGAAAAAACCAGGAGGGGCGGCGACGACAACAGCTGCATATGCCCCGACAATGAGTGAGAGCCTCATGGCGGACGTTTATTCTTGCAAGTATAAAAGAATGAATAGCCGGGGTTCGAGAAGCGGATAAAAGAATGTAAAGATGGCTGGGGTACGCTTTTCCCTCGGCCCTACGGCGCCCTTTTGTACACCACGTAGAATATAGCAACCGATTCGTTGAGTTAGGATCGCGACCATTCATTTTATATAACTACCTAGGTACATGCCTTCCTTTTCAAGTCCACTCCAAACAATTCGACGGCGAAACGACTGGCTTTTTTTCCGTTCGAAACGGCGGGTCCGACCCGTAATTTAAACTTATTTGGCGATCATCTTTTTAGTTGGGGGATATACAGCCGCGGTGTTCTAACCGAACCTAGCCTCAAAGGGTCTCAGCCGGCTTGGTTACGGATAGCAAGGTGGAATTGAAACTTTGATGCAACGTCAATGCAAGTTCAAGTTAGATATACTACCCTAAAATACAGCAATTTACCCGCGAAGGTTATACTGGCTGTTTGGATCACCTGGCATCTAGGACCAATTTAGTTTAATAACTGCTCCATATATTAATGCCAATGGTTTTGGCGGCTTAGTTCTGGTTCACAAGAATTACTTAGTGCGTACCAAGCTTAAGCTTAATTACTTGTAGGTATATGGATCTGATGTCGTACCCTATCAAACCTACCACGCGGCTTTGAAGAGATTGATCTAAGGGCTGAATGAATTCGAATATTGCTACGAAAACGAGATTTCACAGATGTTAACAGTAATATTTTAGTATAGTTATAGCCGGTAAAGGATTTTGAAATAAACGCACCTAGATTCCTCGCTCAAGTCTAGACTACGGAAGAACTCGAAACTTAGCCCTTTTTGGAAAGTGTCAAAGCTTCCAAGTCCAACACCACGTACGATGCATGATCGGGAACGCCCAGACCTATAACGCACTTGCTAATGTATTAAGGCATATATAAGTACTTATATACTCAACCGCTCGGACTATTGCCCAGGAGAACAAGTCTATAGTATTAATAACAGATCGATTTATTATTAACGAAATCGGTTCATTTGCGCTCAGACTATTTAGATGTAAAATCCTCGCTCGGATCGCAGGTAGATCGATAGGGGTATTGCTTCCGAACGTACCCATTATGAACTTCTTTTGCGCAAAAGCCCCTCTCCCTTCAACATTCATTGTCTCATGATCTCACATGCCTATTAGATAAAGAAAAACAATCAGCTAGAAGATTCTTTCATAAGATACTCACAAAGCTCAACGGATGTAGACTGCAAAATCCAACAGTAGACCCTAAAGTTGCATGCCGCATGCTTGCTCGAACGTCTGGTCCGCGAAGCCAGAGCGATACTTATTGACACTATGAATTCGAAGGCCTTCCTATTAGAGTCATGCTCTGGTTATCCTAAATTGGAATTCCTTTACATTTAACTTTCTACTAGCCGAGCTAGAAACTTTGTTGGTTACACAATCCTTCGTGTTGGCATGTTGAGCCGAAATACCCCTGTCAATTCTGTATTAATAGCGGCAACCTATGTCGAACCACCAAATATATCGCATTTGTAAATAGGTATATATAGGATACGTCATGATTTTCATGTACCGCTTGGAAACCCCATATCGATTCATCGAGCGGGCGTAGATTATATGTGTGGCGCGTATGTGGCGCGTGTATGGCTGAAACTGTAAACCGAGAGTAAAATACCACAAGGTCAACACGAGACTATTTTCGTTGCAGGAGATCTTATCTATCGAAGGGTGGTGGAGTTAATGCTTATTGATTGTTATGTTTTGCGGAAAGTAAATGGTTGACGGACTTAAAATAGCAGATATACCAAAATTTTAATCTCAAAGACAAACTAGATACTTAAATTTGCCTCCTGAGCGTAGAAGTAGACGTAGACGGTCTTGTATACCTCTTGCGCCCATGTTGCTCCAGTGCTGCGTTGTTATAGCACTACAATATGCTGTAGCTAGTGCTGAGACCGGTTGGTGCCCTTGTTCCAGGCTAGCTTTGCAGACATTTCAGAACTATTTCGTGCGACAGATATATTTTTTGATTTGTTGACTTGCTGTTCTATTAACTAGACTCATCGCTTCTCTCTGGCTTGTCACGTCACCTGATTCCCTTGAGATAGACATCATCCTTTCGATAACCTCGTTTTTCGATTCGCATCAAATCTTCAGCTACAGACCCGATAGCCACTTCGAAGCCTTATATCGTCACGAAAACTCGGCCCATAAAAATCAACGCGTACCCTCCGAACAAGAAAACGAAATGGACTTTTACAGAATATTAAAGATCACCTCGTCAGCCTCGGCAGACGAGATCAGGAAGGCATATAAGGCCAGAGCGATCGAAACCCATCCAGACAAAAATGGGGGTACCGAGGACGCGACTGAGAAGTTCAAACAGGTTAGTGAATCCCATATAGCGGCATGAGCTTAGCTCTCCTCAATCAACACCTAATTCTATCAACTGGACTTTGGATACTAAATATGCATTGTAGGTGCTAACAGCATACGAGTGCCTAATGCACCCTGAAACCAGGGCAGCATATGATGATGCGTTCGCTGGCAGCGACGCATGGGCTTCCGAGACCCATTACCAAGAACCCCAGAGCCCACAGCCAACGACATCGGCGGAGGGAAATGCCCATGTCGATATAGAAGCTGAGGAACGAAAGTTCCGACAGAAATGGTGCCAGCATATGATGCAGGCACCTGTGATAGAGGGCAAAAGACATACTTTAGCCGCCTTGGAGGGGGCTATCTGGGAGTTAGACGAGGACCTACGCGATATCGCCGAAGATATCATGGGGCAGAAAGAGGATTGGGATGCCAGGGTCCCGAAATTCCGCCTCGCAAAAAGATGCGGGAACACGTTGTGGTTTGAGGAGGAAAGATACTCTTGCCCCGTGGAGTATTTCGGAGACATACTCCGGAAACTCCATGAGGCAAGAGTAGCTAGATCTAAGCTGTGGGCGGAGATGCAGGCCATGGGGGAAGAAGTTGATAGCTGGACCAAGAAAGAACTTCAGCGTTTGAGTGAGCTTGGCCAGCTAGAAGAAAAAAAGAGGGCTTTCCGAGCAGAAGAGTTAAAGAAGAGAGAAGAGGAAGAAAAAAGACGAGAGGCGGCAGCGAGATGGCAGAGATGCCAAGAGGAAGCAGAGCATGAACGAAAAAGGCGGGAAGCTGAGCTGGAGAAGCTCCAAAGAAAACGGGCAGAAGAACAAGAGTGCAGAGCCAGAACCTATCACCGAGGGCATGGACAGACAAAATACGCATACCAGCCCGGCCCCCCCTACCAGCAAGCCAACTCCTGCGCGCACAACAACTTCTGGGACAAGAGGACCGCCCCCTCCCAACGATGTGAGAAATGCTACCGAATGTTCGGGTACTTATTTAAATGCCAGACTTGCGAAACGACATGTTGTGCCGCATGTCGAGATCTTCTAAAGAAATGTTATAGGAGATAGAGGCTTGGACATAGAGCTCAAAATACAGTTCTGGGGTAATGTCTAGTGCCAAGTCTGGGCACCCCGGCGCGGCGATTGTTGTATCTGAAGCGTGAAGTTTAGCACGGCGATGGCGGTGTCGATGACCAAATTTAAATTTTATTTTCATAATTCCACCGGATGCACCTCTAACCCTTACTTCGTATCATTTGTACAGTGCATACAACGAAATTGCTGTAACGTGCACGCTGAAGTGGAGTGCAGTGTTGAAATATTAGGTTGGCCAACGAGACTAGCCAAATTGAATCACAACCCAACGCTTGAACACATGAACAACACCACAGAAATTGGAAGTCAATCAGTTAAGTCGCTACCGCACGCAGTCGACTTGTCCGAATACCTGGCTAGTGTCATCGTTTGCATTTGAGATGGGATGAATAACCCGGCTCAGGACCACATTAGTTGATCTGAATCGTGGATTGATTAAGCCTGGATTCCACGACACCAAAGAGCGATGTGCACTAGGTAATACCAATTAATGCTGCTATCCGCGTATGAGATATATTTGTATATATAAGTAGTACACTACACTCAAGTTTCGACCTTGTTATTAATCTTAAATTCGTTTTCTTCGTTATATGTACAAAGGAAATTCGTAACACATCATAAGGGCATATACATAGCTATGTATACCAGAAAACATAACCTGCCCTCTCCATCGGGATCCGGACTAACAATAGCACCATAAGATGGACTGGATAATAAGCATAGAAAAACCAACGCAAACGAGGCATCTGAACATTCAATCTTGACAGAATAAATAGTATTGGAAAGGCAGCCAATGCCCAATGGTTGCCGTTGACCCATCGCAGGCTCGCACATGATGCCACCGATGTAAGCAGTCCGAGTAGGTTCCCCGATCTAAAATAGATCCATGCTCCAACCCCAAGTCCGACAGCTGGCCACCAAAATTCAACCAAGCCGCCTCCCATCACAAAAGCAGCGAGGGCAGTTAGTACTGCGGGAACGCGTACTTTCCCCGTGCGGGACTGTTCAATAAGTCCAGCAACTGTTGTAATGACCAACAGTGTAAAGAATATGTTGAGAGGATACCAGTCGTCCAACAACCCGCCGAGTTTTGAATATGGGACTGAGGATATAAGTCCACATAATGCTAGTCGACGTGCTGTTCGAAGATAAGCGCCACCGTTTATATTTGAGCTTGGCCGCGCGAGGTTATATGTCAAGACAAAAACGAATAGCGGCATAGCCGTCCGGCCAAACTCGAATATGAAGGGTAATGATTCATCGAAGAGGTATTTGTTGATGTGGTCCGCCGTCATGATTACCATGGCAATCCATTTCGTCAGTTCCAATGCTCCATCTGATATTCTGAATAGTTCGTGAGACTTTTTCGACGGCGGCGGTGGCATAGCATCTGACTTATCCACCGGTCGTAAGCGTTTCGAATGGGGGCTTCGCCATGCGTGGATAGCACTAAGGCGGCGGAAAATGGTACCTGTGGGGTCCATGGCCAGCCTTAGTATTTCAATCTCAGTACTGGATGAGCATTCGGTGCTCGCGGTTTGACTAAACGAAGACATAAGAGGGATCGAAGGGATTGATTCGAAGAAGCCGTCGGGTATGTATCTAGCCTCGCGGTAGAATTCGAAAGTGTAGTTAGAACGGTATAATAGAGGGAGCCGACTTATCGAACCGGTCCCACCCGCAGGGTATATATATACTTAGCAGAGGGATGCTAAGACAGACTGATCAGTGCGTTAACGTTATCAATTTGTAGGCCTATTCCGAAATTTAATAACTAGGGTATCAGGGAGACGTGCCACAACCATGCACCGATGGCATGATCGCCTTGGCGAGAAGATAAAGCATTCTGCATCCAAGGTAAACCTACTACCGTGCACACGCGCACCGTGGGTATGTCGAAAAATAGTAGTAAGATTAGACGACAACAGTGATTTTAGCGAGCTAAAAACGAGGCCCGAGTCCAAGTTGACTAAGAGGTGTGACTTCAATCCACTGCATTATAAGAATCCCCACCTGATTGGAATTTGGAGCAATCAGGAGGCAGCAAAAGTGAAACATATATTCCCGAGTTATACCGTCAGTGCAATTGTGCGACCAATAGCTGTCAGACTTTGAATGATAGTTAGACATGGAGTGGGCCTGTTCTACAAATCTTGGCTACCTGGGTGAAAGAAGTATTTGATTGACGATATCCTCAACCTGGAACGATATCCTGAGGGAATAACTTTTTTTCCCGGATAATCCTTCTTTTTTTTGGACCCAAAAGCTTGAAGCTGCGGGATGTCAAGAAACAAGAGGATATTTGTAAGGGCCCCTTCTCGGTTTGTTTTCCGAACCATGATTTCTAGCCTCGAAATATTCTCCTAACCAGGCTGAATTGGTCGACCTTGACTGGGAGTGCAGCCGTTTCAGTTAGCTGCCCCGGTCAGTGGGTGTGTTGAATTGGACGCCCCGCCAATCGGCCCAGGTTACGGCTCGTCCCATTACCAGGATTCGCATTTTTATCATATTGCGGGCGTTCTGGAAGGCCGCAAACCCCAGTATTCGAGATCTCGGCATTCGGTAAGTCCCGATTTTTCCCACAGAAATCTCGTTACTTATCAGCGCGCCTCTGGCGTCGAGGGCAGAATTTCGGAATCCGTTTCGGCTAAATTTACAGCATTTGTTTCGTTCGTTTCTATCCTGTGCCGTTGTGATGGCTTGAGGGTGGAGGAACTCTGAGAGGTGGTCAGTGCGCTATCTTTTCCTGCAGGGTCTGAGCGCAAGCAATTTTAGCTCAGCAATTTTAAGGGCGATATTGCCTCCTTAATTCCTGCCAGATTCGTTTTAAAATTTTACAAGTCCCTTAGATCTGTTAAACCTCCAAATAGCATTATTCTAGAAACCTTTTCAAAAGATAATACTTCAGGCTATGAGGGAAATATCTGCTGTCTATTTGGATACTATATACTAGTCCACCCGGTTGAGCCTGGCCGCAAGTCAAGATCTAGAACCTGAGCCTGGTATACAAACATTAAATATCAAACAAACATCCATAGTTATTTAAGGATTTACCAGCTGGTGGCTGGCGCTATGTCCACCAACTAACCACTTCTATACCACTGGCGAGGCCTCGTGGAAGAGGACCCTTTTTATGAAAAACTAAGCCAGAAAATGAATCACCCTTCTACATCAGCGACCTGACCGTAATTTGTGTCAAAGCTGTACACGGAAACACCCTCATAGCTCCCCGACTTTTTCATGGTCTGCCCAGTCGACTTTGACTTCCACGCCACAGTAAACGGAGCATTGAATCGATTTCGCCATGCTGACGCGTATACCTTATAATTTTGCCAGGACCGGCCGTGAGCTGGAATACCAACAGACACCTCTGCGGAAGCTCCAAGCTTTATTCCGGGCTCGACACTGAAGGTTTCTCCTCATTAGTCTCTGTGAAAGTGATAGTGGAGACTTGAGTCTCTAGCGTCTTCTCCGCACTCCTCGTAGCGATATCCACAGGCCGAACATTAAGGATCTTGTGTTCATTAGTGTCATAGCTAATGCTCGCAAGCCCAGATCCTCGTATGCAAAGAAAAGCCACTAACCAGCGTCCACACTCACAGCTTGAGGCTTGGCAGAATTTGCGCAAGAAAACAAGACCGCGTTGCATACCGCTCAGAACATTCCGGCTTTGGCGCCATTTCCAGCCTCAGACATGAAGAACTGGTCGGCAAAAGCAGAGTTGAAATCAAAAGTTCCGGCCTTAACACCATTCAGATAATTTGCATATGTGCTTTTAAGGCAATAATGTGATTCCTAGCATGAAGTAGAGCTATTAGTCATTGAATTGCTCTGCCATAGGCTTATTGTTCATAAGACCATCATTTCGAGGATGGCTAAAAAGTACCTTTCAAGATGAGCCCCCGATGAGGCGGACTCGGGAAGTGGATGGAGGCACGAAAATTTTTGTCTATGTATATATACGAACCCGGAATTTTTTGTTAATCAACGCTACCCCTGAATATGGGTATCGCAGTACTGTTTGTCATTGCGATATTGAAAAACAATAGATATTTGTGATGGGCTTCTAAAGGAAGCTATACTATAGGTCTTAGAAGATCTTGATAGGTTCGAACTGAGATTTTCTGCTTCCTAGTGATTAGGAGAGAATATTGGAAATCAAAGCTCGGGCAGAGGGCTCATATACGCATTTTTAAAACCACCGTATGAGAATATTGGGTAGAAAGGGATTCAAGGAGCCTAACACAAAGATATACCGTACAGTTTTTTTTTGTAAACTCATGTGTCGAGTAAAAAGCTGTCTACATTTCCATATCTGAAGTAGTCTCCACTATATATGCCGGAAATGGGAAAGCTAAAGGTCCTTCTCAATGGATTTCGCTCCTTTAGGTCTCATTTTGTGTGACTATAGAGTTGGTTTAGGTCATAGATTAAAGCGGAAAGTTCTAATCCCGAAGTAATGTACCTCTTTTCCAAAACTTTAAGTACCTGTCCCCGTCGGCCCTAGTTACAAGCGATAACCGCACGAGCAGAAAAACTTAACACCGATACATCGGCCAGGTAAGTGTTGCCATATTAGGCATATACGAGGGCATCCTTGCCAGATATCCATAGCCCTATACAAATTCAAGTATTATGTCTATCTTATGGACAGACAAGAAGTGCGGCGTACAAGAGCTCAAGCTCTTCATAGTTAAAGCCGAGGGTATACACATATTCGAGGTTTACTACGAGGCTAGTTGAATTGGATATTTCTGAACATGTAGATTTGAATCCTCTATTGCCCTGGAGAGATCAGAGTATTTCCGAGCCTAATTGCTTTTGTACTTGTAAACGGTTGAGATGCTGTATCATATTGCGGGATACTTTTGGAATGATATTAATAACCGCAGGCTTCAAAGCCACTGAAATATTGTGGTGTCATTATTCACTAGCATGCTGAGGAGCCTACTTTATACTAATTACCGGCTTAAAAGCTTCTTTACAGCGTCTGGCCAGATAGTTTCTCTGTCGAACCCGTTTAACCTTTATCATTGACGAGGTCTACATCACTGAATTAATGAATTAATGACTGTAGGACTGTTTCGATATGAATATAATTCTTTCTCAAATATCAACATTTAAGGAATAATTGGCAGCGAACCTACATTAATGTTGCATGTCAGTTAGTACCCCGGTAAGCGATCGGTTCGACCTAGATCTGCGAGGTAAGAGCAAGGGTAATCGGCAAGTCTGATTATTAGACCAATTATACGAATTTTATGTTGGCCGTAAGAAGATCCCACGATCGATCAAATTTGATATCCAAAATCTGATAATATTAGATGATAAAAGCACCTGCGGCCGTTTTTTGTTCGAATGATCATAAATGTAGCGCTGTTGGAGAATTGTAGTGAGCTGCTTCCACTAGCTTTCTCGAACTCGATCGCGTCTACTTTGAAGGCTACAACCACAGCATCATATCCATATCCGTCATTCACACCGACTGCATACATCTTCATACGACATTCTTAAACACTACACCAATCCTTTTAAATATATCTACAACGAGATCAATCCAAAATGTCCTCTAACTTTCTAATGAACTTCCCTCTCGAGATACACTATAGAATTGCAACGTTCCTCCCCGCGGCGGATGTTGCCGCATGGGCTATTACATGTCGCATGTTCTGTATGCGTCTCGGTACGGGTAATCAATATCTTTGGTATCGCAAAATCCGGATTGGGATCCTTCAGCACTTCAGCGACATCAGGGAGAATTCCCCTAATGCAAATATTCTCCACGAGGCAGACTTGTACTCACTGGAGCAACAACAACTCCCATTGCACCCTCCTGTTTCTTTTACGCAATTGGAGTGGGCCAAAAAGGTTATGAGTTACTGGGACGTAAGGCAATATCTGCCATTCCGCAACTATTGGCTACAAGCCGGCAGAGTTCTTTCTGGGAATTCCGTCTGTCATTGCTCAAACTGTTTGCTTCTTGTGGACCTACCTTTGGAAGATCGTGGTTTCGCAAGCTCTGTTACGGAGCCAACACTCCCTCGACTGCAGTTCTCTACACATTTGGTGTATCCAACACGAACCGGCTGCTATACCCATAGAGCCCCCGGAGAGACTCACAGATGTTATCCCCATCGGGCTTACTACTGTAGGTCTTGTGCTGCCGCAACCCCGCAACTCAGTAAGTATGATCGGTCTTTATGATATATTTGCTATGGAACACCGTTGCGAAAGAAGAGGTTTGTAAGCTAACCAGAACCAAATATTTGGTCTTGCTCTCTTTTCGATTCCATTCGCTAGGCTCCGAGGAGTTCCGAAAATGGTTCCCTGATCTAAATTCCCGTGGGATTCCAATCACCGATCGCGAGAGAGTAGAGGGCGCCATACGACTCTCACGTGCACGGAAACTAGTCGAACTACATATCGGGCCCATCGACGACGCAACGAAATGGAGATCACGATTTACTAGTCGTCTGTTTGACCACTTCTCTTTCAATATCAGCCTGAGCCGTAGCGCCTTGCACACCCTTTGGCTGTGTATGTCAGTATATCTCGAATCATTTCGACAGTTCAGCATCGTCTACGCAGCCCCAACCGTACATGTGCGCCTAGTCCTTGGGGAATCGCTGTGGTATGGTCTGACGCTACCGCCTCAAGAGAGGCAGAGTCTGCTTGATGATCCCACCTGGTGGGGGCCCAACTGGACTTTCGAACGTTGGATCTGTCCACGGATTGGACTCCTTATGGCTGATCTATGCGTCACTATCTTTAACCAGTCGGGCCCTATATTACCCGCCCATAGCCCGCCGTGGCAATACGAAAAGGCGCATGAAATTTTGACGATACTCTTGGATGGGACGAACCAGTCGATAATAGCATTCCGACAATATATGTATTCTAGGGAAGCAGCTCCTTATACCTTGCAAAAGTGGATATGGGCGGACTCTAAGGAATGGCCTGCTCTCAGCGGGAATCCGAGACATGATTGCAGTGGACGCCGCCTGCCAGATGGGTGCTCTCGTTTCTATCCCCCTTCAGACCGCTTAATCACATTCGACTAGTTAAACACTTGAGGAGGGATATATAGGATACATCTGTTCGAAGTACCATTGTGTACGGCAAGTGCGCTCCTACATATCCAGAGGGCCTTGGCTTTCAATGAAGAATGACCAGGTTTTGTCTCGAACTCTGCGGCTCGTGGTGGAGGATTAGTTAATTATTTTAGCTTGGGCCTTAGGGTCTCTACGTAGCTACACCGGGGGGATTTTGTGTTGCTGCCCTCAAATTACAACATATCCATTTTCGGCGAATTCGCGAAGCCGATGATTCCAACGTTATGTACAAGTTCCTGTCCAACGTAGGTTTGCTTCTCCCGGTATTAAATATGCAACGACACGTTGTATAATCATCTTCTTTGATATACTAGAGTCCCATCGGGCATTTCGCTCGCACAGTAAACATGTCGACTCTAGACACGCTTCCTATCGAACTACTGATCCAGATTTGCCTCTTCTTACCTCTCCCCCGCGATACCAAGTTGCTGGCATCAACCTGCCGAAACCTTCGGAATAAATTGACCATACCGAGTAATTTCCTCTGGTACACTTTCTTATCAAAGTATCCAAAACTACGTCACAACAATCATTCTTTCCACACCATTATCAGTAACAACCCACCGCCGGTATGCGTCGCCAGCGGGAAATACGATCAAAGAGTGAATTACTATAGCCAAGCGCTAGCGATCCTATGCGGGAGAACGATGGCCTGCTTTGATTGCTTCAATACGAATAAGCGGTCGTTTAGAATAGTCTACGTGGGCGGGATATATTATCGGACATACTGCGCTTCGTGCTATGAGCGGTATTTTTGGTGTAAGCTACCCTTTTTTTTTTTGGCCTAGTCTTATCATATTCATTTAGTTATAGTTTCCGTTTCAAAGAGAAAATGTGCTGATATCATTCTCTTTCCTTTTACTTGTCTGGGCTGTGCTGGGGGGTGATTTATAGTGGTATCAGATTTCCTTATGCACTGGCCAGAGATTAAAGTCCCGCCAACGCTCATCGACAATCAACCTAACGTCTGGTCCGGCGCGATCCACTACAACGACGCTATTTTCCTTATCAAAGACCAACTACCACCCCGCGCGCGAATCATCAGCGGCCGATTCGTATCAAAGTGGACCTATAAAATCAACATTCGAAAGACCACATACCCCGGAAGCGTGGCAGCAATATGGAGTGAAATCGATCATCGAATGATGTATGGTACCGAAATGGACGGGGTTATAAAGGTAATGACAAGGATATACGAAACCGACAAAGCCACCTTCGGACGATACTGGCCGTTGGCGGGGAGGGAGGAGTTTAGGGAATATCTCGAAGATGGGGTGTTGATGTTCGTACAAGCACTGTCGGCTTCAGTATTGAGGGTTGTTAGGGCGGAGAATCCTCAAGGGTTTAGAGCTGGGCAGATTATATGGAGGACTACTGAAGATCTGTTCCATACTGATTACAAACACCTCTGGGAGGGGAACGGGTGGGCGAGTGTTCCGGGTGGTAGAAATAAATTTCTTTGGGATACGTGTAGGAAGTACATGATGATGTTATTCGGACAGGATCGCGAAACAGGGCGGCAGCTAAGCTGTCTGTTACTCAGCGATTGGGTGGATTCGTATACGGCGAAAAGAGTGGGGACGGGGCAGAGTGAGCATAAATACCGACCTTATACTTGTCAGTTCTGTAGGGATGAGAAACCCGGGGAAAAAGCGGATTGGGATGGTAATTACTCGAGCGAAAGGGCTTTAGACGGCTTTCCTCATATATCTGGGCTGGCTACGCATATTCTCATGAGGCATAACGATCGGTTTGCGGAGAGGTGGGTTACTGGCGGTGGGGTTGTGGAGCCTATGGAGGAGGGGTGGCAGCCGTTTTGGAAGGACTTGAAGGCTTTGTAGATCAGATCAATGTGATATTCAATATTATTATATTTATAGAATGGTATAGAATAAGAGGAAGTGATTATTCATTAATGCATTAGAACGCGGACTGGCTTGTAGTAACTATACATGTAGAAGAAGACGGGAATATCTGTGTAGAACGAAGGGAACTCCAAGGATATGCCTAGTATATAAATACAAACTGAAATACCTTAATATACTCCCTTAAATGGGAACATTGTAACCATAGCACGGACCAATACCACGAGCTTGATTGCCAGGAGCCCAAACAGCTTGACCCGAGACGCCCTCACCTTCAACTCTACCCTTTGGACACTGTGCCGAAACACCCGTGGTGACCGTATCATAACTGAAGATAATTTGGCACCGCCAATCTCCAGGGCTGGCCTGGTAGGTATAGAATTGTCCGCAATCCGTTGCCTTATAGCAGAATTCGCAGCACTGGCTGAATGTGTATTCGTTAAGGCCGCCATTGGGGATTGGAGTCGTTGCGAACGGGTAAGCCCAGGATCTACGGGGTTGAATTGCGGTATATAGTTTTGGACGGCTGAGGATGGCAGTGCATTGTGGTCTAAACGCACTGGAAATGGTGGAAGTGAAAGTTGGTGTGGCGGCGGTAATCGTAGTGATCGTGGTGGAGACGTAAGTTGAGATGCTGGTGACTGGAACGTAAGAGGTTTGGCGGACAGTGGAGGTTGACGAGACCTGGTTTGGATTAAATCATTAGCAATTGCCCTTGGATCGAAGTACATGTGTTCTGAGACTCGACTTCTCAACTTACAGTTAGAGTGGCATGGACGATATTTGTAACGGTCTTAGTGACCTGGGTATTGATAGTATTGGGGTTATAGACTGTCTCCGTGGCCGTAACCGACGGCGAAGGAATATCCAGGCACTTGCAAGCACTAGATACTACTGCAGAAGCAAATCCGCGGATATACCCAGGGACCTCAATATCTCGCTTTTCGAGTCCGACTTCACGCTTCTGAACACCGGCTGTATACCAGACTGTAGTAGTTATGGTAACACGATCTGGTGTAACTGTGGAGGTCGAAATGCTGGTGGATGTTTGGACGGAAGTGGCAACCGTTGTAGGAACAGTCGCTACTACAGTGGTGACCGTAAATAGCAGGGTTCTAGTATTCCGTTAGCCTGATTACCCTCGAACTATAGAGATACGTGGAATATCGGAGTATAACTTACTCAGTAGAGACTGTCTGCGTCGTAGCTTCATACTCATCCACCGTCGCGGTCACAGTAGTGTAAGACTCAAGTGTCTGCGTCGCAGGGACAGTGATAGTTGGGATAGCCAGGTATTGGCTGCAGAAAGCCGTTGCCGAATTGGAATCAAGAAGCGAGGCTAGTCGAGAAATACCACCTGAATTGCAGTACTCGGGCGCCCGCTTTTCTAATGCAATCGGGGAGGCAAAGGTTACAGCGGCCAAATGGGCTAAACCCACCAGAATCGTCGGTACGCCAACCATTTCTTTTTCGCAATTAATAGATTAAATTCCTTGGGTAGTACTGCAGATAGATAGACCCGAGGAGATGGTAAACTGAAGTACAAATGGGAAATGGACAACTGTCCACTGGAAGTAGAGTTGAAGATGCAAACTATTATATATAAGAAGGAAGAACCAAGAACAATCGTGCGACCGATACCGATTCCTGAATACAAATTAAAGCTGGCCGATGCATGTGGATGGAGGCGACAAAAACTAAAACATGGGGCAGAGCCTGGACTTGTTATATAATCCCGATCTTTTACATAGAAGGGTCTGACCCGAATACTGGAACAAAGCCTCAACGGACTTCGGATAGCGGCATAGAATCAACATCGCGGCCCCCTCCCTTACTAACTAGCATCCGCCCTATGGCTAACCGTTAACTTGTGCGAGTGATTTCTCTGGGCTATAGGGCTTAGTGGATATCCAATAATATCCAAACTTCCATGCATCGTATCGTTGTCAAAAACTTTGTTCATGAGTACGAGCGTTCGAACATTCGAACGTACCCGAGCCAGAATTGGAATAGTCGAATCGCCGTTCTGCCGGACCCTTTTTTGGTTTTTGATCACAAACAGCTAGGTTACACCCTGCAAACTTGCGTCAGCCTACACGATAACTAGGACGATTATAACTTATCAGCCGTTGGCAATCAAAAGCGAAAGAAAGGGGGGAAGGATGTCTAGCCCTGCAGCTATCATGTTGCAGCAACCAACACACCGGAACTGTTGTATTTAGCAAATCAGAAGAGTGCGGCTGAGTGACAGGGCACACTGCCTTTCTGAGCGATCTAACCGAACCCTGATTAGGTTAGCGTTCTCTAGCCTTACTTAGCGACCCCCGATCCGGCAACTTTGTGCGACTTCCCCTCAAACGCTATTTCCCGGTTCGGAACCATTCTGCGAAGACCTCGCAAAAAGCTCTAGCAACCGTCGGATTTGGCGACGTTTCCTCAATCGTCACTTTTAGAAAGTTTGTTTGTTAGCGTGTGCATGGGCATTCCATGCATGTTCTATCATTAATCCACCCAGTACATAAATAGTACCCACTGCTAACCGGCCCCACTTCCACCGCCGGCTCATTTTTTTTGTGGAGGCTTTGTGTTTTTTGCAAGGCTGTCGCCCTTTCGCGGCCTATGAGCTATAGGGGTTCGCTTGGAGGGATTGAAGAGGTGGCGCATCTTTCAGGGCCGCGATAGGATGAAATGGTATCTTGGTAGGTTTGGGTTCTTCTTTTTCTGTTTGATATCTCGGAAACCGCGAGGGAATTCTTGGAGTTCGTGACCACCCTGAAGGCCGACGGAGTGTGCGCCGCTATGACTATGCTATATTATACTATAGGTTAATACTTTAACTACCTCTATAGCCAGCCGCAGCCTGAGAAAGGATACAGAGTCTCCGTTGCCGTGTTTTCCAAGCGAGCTGAATTCGAACTCCTCTTTTCATGTTGACCAAATAGGCGGCCGACATGTCATACCATCGAATACACAGTTAACCAACATAGCACAAAGATCATACGATCCGCAGACACCGATGTCATTTTGCATTATTAAGTATATTCGCGCTTTGTTGGTTTTTCTCGGCCTTGTGGGGAATCTAATCCCTCGAAGCTAGGACCCTGCAGATACATGATCGGGCTTTTTTTAAAAATTGTTTTTTTCGGGCTTCTGCGGCGTCTTAATGACTAACTGCATCTTGATTAAGTTTTCCCCCTTGGTGTTTTGGCAGTGCAGAGGCCAACACTGACTAACTAGCGGCCATCCGTGGAGAGGTTTTAGTCTCGCGTTTGGTCCATTAGATTGTGCTCTCGCAAACAACGGTGAACACGCATGTTAGGGCCATATCGCACAAAGCATCCCTACGAGGTTGCCTGCCAGCCGCACAGTTTATATAAAGTAGTATATATTAGCGGCGGTATCCTCACTCCGGTCAATCTCAACCTTTTTTTTTTTGAATCGCACAACCGCCAAGTTTATATAATTGCGAGTCATACCTTGCATTGACTGGTTCTCGTAGGAGAGAGTGCGGTGCTGATTCTTTTACACTTTTTTGTTTATCGATTATCTCCCTACTATATACACTACTTTTTAATCATAATTAAATACATAAGATACCCATATATCATCCATAATACGTACATATTTCTTAGCCATGTCCTTGAAATCCCTCCTCATCCTCGCGGCCTTCGCCGCCACCTCCCAAGCTCTCCCAGAAGGTCTCCCCAAAGGCTTCATAAATCGACGAAGCGGCAGCGCCGGCTGCAACGCCGACAATGCCCTCCGCAACCTCCGCGACAAGCGATACAGCAGCTCTGCTTCCCTCTTCTGTTCAGAATGGCTCCAATCCACCCTCACCAACACCCTCCAAATCACAGCCACCGCCTCTGCAACGGCAACCGAAACCCCAGAACCCATAACCGTCACCGTACCCGAAACGGTCACGATTACAAACATAGAGACGACTTATCAGACGGAGTATCCTACTGCTGTTAATACTTTTGTTAAGAGGGGGGAGATTGGATATCCTGCTTGGCTGTCGGCTACGTATCCTGCTAGTAGGGTTAGCAGTGCTTGTTCTTGTTTTATTGAGTCGCCGTCGCCGGCTGTGACTGAGACTTTTACTACTACTGTTGCGACGGTTACCAATACCGCTACTGTGAGTATCTTTGATATCAAGTTTTCTTGGGTGTTGATTATATTATAAAAAGAGATAACTAATATGGCATCGTCCGGACAATGCAGACAACCCTCGGACCCCTAACCGCAACCGAGACCTCCTTCGCAACCGCCACCGCCTCCGCCACGGAAACAGTCACCATAACTGGCCCCTCAATTGCCTGCGGCATCATCGGATGCGTCGGTATTCCTGGAAGCCAAGGTTTCCTAGACCAAACCTACGCCGAAATAGCCTCACCACCGGACGGTGTCTCCGCCCGAACTATTCAGGAATGCAAAAACTTTTGTTTATCTACTTCTGGGTGTGTTACTTACCAATTTGGACTTGATGCTGTCGGTGGGTTTGTGTTTTGTAATGTCTTTAGTTTGGGTGTGGACGTTGTGCAAGATTCGGGGAGTGCGTCGGATCCGACTTGTCAGTGGACTATCAATGATCTTAGGTGTCTTGTTTAAAGCTACCTTTATTTTTCGGGGCATCTAAGTTTTCTTTTTAATTTTTGGTTCGGATTTGGTATGATAGATGGCATATAGGACCTTTTTTGTGGCAGATATTTCGAGCTGGAGGTGACTATCGACATGCGTAGTCGATACCCCGCTGACGATTATTTATGTATAATGTAATAAATAGTATGATATTGAAATACCGTTCCGTACAGTATATTTTAAGATCTCAAAATGGATTAGTTGGGTAGCAGGTGAGCCGGCTGCTGGCACCGCGCCTAGCGTTTGGCGTCCCGGCTGGCTAACTAACTAGATTGAAGCTGTATAATATGGCATCCTATTTCCTTTTAAAATA
This sequence comes from Orbilia blumenaviensis, assembly GCA_036872755.1. Lineage (NCBI taxonomy): Eukaryota > Fungi > Ascomycota > Orbiliomycetes > Orbiliales > Orbiliaceae > Orbilia > Orbilia blumenaviensis. The sequence goes on along the minus strand of JAVHNS010000006.1, from coordinate 261,115 downwards.
ATATATAGTTAGCTATCCGAACCAAAGGAATACAACCATCTACTTAAGCGAGAAAGACAAGCACATAAACAGATGAAATTCACTTTCTTAAAAGCCCAAAGTCGGGGCCACATACACCAGCTAGCACGTATACGTAACACAGCATGGCCCACGTGTCTACCCAGTCTACCCAGCCTGTCTACCCGGTTTGCTTACTAGTTTGTTTTTTACCAGTCTGTATATTTATTTGGTTTACTTTTCGAGTTATTGGCTAGCTGGTGAACGCTGAAGTTATCTATATATCTGCGTATTAGACATCTATTCACCTGGTTGGTAGGTTTGTTTACATACCGATTAGTACCATTCGACCTAGCTCATATGGTACGAATCTGGGCTCTTGAAAAAAAAAAAGAATACCATCTTTTTTTACTCTTGTCTTTCCCGTATAATTAATTACATAGCTAACTACATTTTTTGTGCCGTTTCAGGAACGTTTGGTGTGGTTATAACCCGCAGCACAATTGTGCTAAATTAACTGACTTATGCTAGCGAGGGCCTACGAACAACAACACACACATGCATGTATTTATAGTCATCAAGAAACAGTGTAGGTTAACTTCGTGGAGGCTGGTTTACGAGGCCAGCTTAGGCTGTTTTTGGGAGTATATATATAAAACCCCTATGACTAGCAAGCTTTATGCTATGTCGCACTATTACCGACCGGAAAGTCAATCTATAATCGGTCGAAGGGTCGGTTCAACGTTGATGCTTTGTGTTGCTACGCGCAAAATACCACAAACTGCCGCCTAAGCTCGAAGGATCTCGACGAGGCTGAGATGATCGGGACCAAAAGTGTAGGTTGTGCGACGTCCACGCGGAGAAAAAAAGGTACATCGCATCCTTTTCCTGCATTAAAATGCATGCATGCGCGACTACTAGATACCTCACATGGAAAATATCTTTCTGAATCCTGCTATCACGGGTCGGGCTTGGCAAACTGGTTTTTAAGGTTTTTTTTTTCGCAGGTCGGCGGGTTTGAATACATAACTTTCTCGACCTGTACAGCTGTATTCACTCGTCGTATGAGGCACTTTTTAAGCTTTTTTCTTTTCTTTTCTTTCTTATTCAGCCCCTAACTAACTACCAGGCCTCTCTAGCTTTGCGGCATTACATCGTTTTTGTCTCATCTGGCTCCTTCGACCGTTATATCTAAGCTAATTTAAATCAAATCGACTAACTGCAACTACCGTCGATACCAACCGCTGGATATTTATATTACCTCTTAGACGGTACTAATACGTACTTGCATCTTTTTCCTACCGAATTTAAATCTGATATCATCCCCCATCTGTGTCTTATCGATAACCCGGGATATCCGATCCATAATTCATTACCCCAGTATATCCCCCGCCAGACGGCAAAACAACCACAATATACATAGTTTATAAATTTTTTTTTTTTTTTAAAAAAAAAAAAGACCATGCTTTCATCACCCCTGCAATACCGACGCGCACCACCGCCCCGGTCCCCGCATAGCTATAAACACCCACCACCATATGATCCCACACCGGTCACTTTCTCAAATCCGCCCGACCCTCCGCCACAATCTTCACCTACAGCGGGAATATTAACATCGGGGAACAGACCGGGGGGTAATAATCCACATGCAAACCTCCTCCGCCTTCCCTACGAACTCCACCTAAAGATCGCGCTGTGTTTGAAATCCGTCAGTGATACGATAGCGTTCATGAATACACACCCTTTACTACGCGAGAGGCTGAAGTCTAGTAATCAGGTGTGGTATCGGCTTTTGAAACGTTCTGCTCCTCCTTCAAATGTAATGAAATATCATGTTACCAATAGTGATGGTGGTGGTGGTGGGTATGAAAGGTATTTTCCAAAAAGAGCGTATTATGAAAGAGTGATGAGGATAAGAAGGGGGATGAGGATGAGATGTCAAGAGTGTTTGTGCGCGGAGAGGGTTAGAGTGGTGGATTGTTTGAGGAAAGTTGCTGTGGGGAGAGGGCTAGCGGGGGAAGGGGAAGGGCTTCGGCCGGTTTTTATGGGGGTTTGGTGTGATGATTGTTTGGATGATAGGTTTTATGGTATCTACTCACCTTACCCTTACCTTTACCTTACCTTACCTTACCTTACCTTATCTGAATATGCACTAGATAAGTAGGGGCGAAGAGGCTAATTGTGGTGGGATGAGATAGATATAACGACCTTCGACGCCATGCAGGATAAGTTCTGGGACGGGATTATAAATCCGCCAATACTCCGTCCGCCAGACTGGATAGTGTGTCAAGCCCTTTCGGCGCAGTATATTCAACGAGCAACATCCACAAAGGTACTCATCCCTACTACCAGAGGTGCAAATACTACTCCTGCGCGTGCTGCCACTGCCATATCGGTATTTATAAGCGACCAAACCCCAATCTATATAATCCCCAAATCCGACGCAAGGGCTTTAATAGAATCGGCAGCAACAGATGAAGATTTCGATACAGACAATTATTCAGATACGAACGACCCCTCCTCCGTTTTTACGAGGATAGAAAATAGAAACAAACGACTGGATGAAATGTGTCAAAGGACCAGAAACGAGGAAAGACTGTACGTATGGCAGTTCATGGTTGAAGCGTACGAAGATATATACGGCAAATACCACGAGCAGACCAGTGTTGAAGAATTTGCAGAGTGGTGGGCCAGAGAAGTGTTTGAGCTGCCGAGTGACAAAGATGGAGAGAGGGATGCGACCGGAGACGTGGTTGATGATGGGAGGCATATGAGAGATCCGGTGAGGCAGATCTTGCTGAGGTCGTATGCGCGCAGGTCGAGTGGGTTGGAGATCAGTCGGTGGGGGGATATGCTTTTTGATATCGGACCGGGGTTTAGGACGCTGATGAAGGAGGTTTGTATTCCTTGTCATAATATCAGGGTTGATATTCGTGTTACTGTTTATGTGAGTGTATAGTGTCTGACTTGGGGTGCTGGATTATCCTAGAATACGAAGCCGGACACCGAGATATGCTCGCTCAACTGGTCGATGCAGTATTACAACTAGCAGCGCCCGCGGTCGGAGCCTCGAACCGGGCTAAAAATGTCATACGTGTGTATACATATATACATATATATATATATATGTATATGACGACTGGGTGTGGCCGAGCTTCCACGCGCTCACGAAAGGATCTACACGAAAAATATCACGGTGGATGGATTCAGGTGGTATTTTTCTTCGCTTTTTGATTACAGATACTTTGTTTTACTGGGACAGTGACTAGTTTTTTCCTCTGTTTACAATATTAGTATGTGGTTATTAAGCGACTGCATGGTATGGCATGGCATGGAATGGAATGATAGGGCATACCTAAGGGTTATCGGGATTGTGTTACGTGATATTTATGTAACTGCCAATTTGCTGCTTCTTGGGTGCGCACTGAAATTGGTCCCCTTTTGCTTCTTCTTCTTCTTTGGGTTATTATTATTTATTATTATTACTGTATTCTTTCTTTCTTTTGTTTTCTATCTTTTATTTTTTATCTTCATAATGATAATGTCTACCAGCAAAGCACCTAGCTAGCCAGCTTTTTGGTCGATGCTTCTAATATACAAACGTGTTACCAAACACTTACTCAACCGAAACTATAGAGTTACGTATATTGTCCGGTATACTCAAATGTCCGCGGACCCGGACCGGAGCGGCACCGCGGGGTATCCAGCAGAAATTATTATGTCATATACGTATTCTCGAATTTATTCCAGAAGGTACTACTACTAGCTGATCGAGACGGACAACATAATTACAGTCAACAACAACACCAACGGATCGCTTTTTTTTTTTTTTTGGCAAATCCGACGAAATTGAGATAGAAGATATTTAGTCAAACTAAGTAGATATTCAGATATCGGAGCAACGGGATAGTAGGAAGGATGAGAGGGAAGTCATTACGATGAATGCGGTTTATATTACGTGTAACATCGGACAACGCATGGCCACGCCGGCTCGGGACTGGCCCGGGAAGGCGGGAGGCAAAATTGAATTGAATTCGGAGACCGGACCGATCATGAGTCGTTCGTTCCTAATAGCCATCGAGTAAGCGAGTAGCTAATGAAGTGCCCATGTGATAGCTAAATACCTAACCTAGCTAACAGCTAATAATATAAGCTAAGTGAGGAAGAGGTCGAGTCGGTAAGAGTCACCGACCTACAAAATGCAACAACAGCAGCCAGCAGCCGTTGACTAGGTACCTAGGTATCTATCTGCAGACTGGAAGTCAGCCGCCCCGACCAATACCCACTGCTGCCCTGGATACGCACCGTCCGCAATATACTTTTAGGCTTCACGTACGCTCCAACAACGTTTAAACCCTCAAACGTTCAAGCGTCCGGGCGTTAGTAATAATAATATTATGGAAATAGACTCGTAGCCTTTCCATCCTCCATCTTCCTTCATCATCACCATCATCATCCTCCCCATCATCATAATAATCACCATCAGCACCAATATCATTTTTGCTCACTTGCTCACCGATCGCACTTGCATTTTCGCCCTGTTCATCATCCGATCCTCGATTGTTCTGTTCTCCTAGACTTCATCTAGAGATTTATTCTCCTTCTCACTCTGTCTTTTATCCATCCCCATCTTAAGATCCAAGATTCGCCCACCAATCTAAGCTTAATCGAGCTAACTTGGACTAACTTAAGCTGAACTAAGCTAAACTAAGTTAAGTCAAGTTAAGTTAAGTTAAGTCAGTAGGAGCTGCTTGAGTTTAAGTCCTTCCCCCCTGCCTGCATCATATCATATCATCCGGACCCTGCATCAAATATTCAAAGATGTCCCAAATATCCACACACAATATGGCGGCGGACAGTCGCAGTCGTCCATCGGACCGGAATTCTTCAAACCTGTTGGGTCCCAATCAAACGCTTCTGCAGCAGTACGTCCGCGAACAGTTTCGACAGAGTCGACTTGCTGTGGAGTCCAAGAAGAAGAATAATACGAATACGACTCAGAAGAAAGACGGTAATAAAAAGAATTTGACTTCGGATCCGGATTTGCAGTTGGAGCTCGGCTCCGAAAGTGGAGGAGAAAGTCCGAAATCTTCTACAGCGGCACATGCGCGACTTACGCCGGATTCAACCGCAAATGCAAAAATAATTGCAATCGCAATCACAACTGCCAGTGGAAACGGAAATAATGCAAGTGGAAGTGAAAATGGAAGTGCAAACAGCCGACGACGACGAGTGGTAGCTGTGGCGGCCGCCTCACTCGCAACGATCCCCCAGGAAATCCTATCTCAAATCGCCAAACAGCTCCCCACGGTCCTCGATGTCCTGGCCCTTCGCAAAACCAGCCGTAGATTGTACAACAGCCTCAGCCCCTACTCTTCGCAATATCTCTACTACCACTTCCTAACCCTTCAAAACCTGCCCCTTGAAAAGATCCCCAGAAGTAGAACAAGCAGAGAATATATGTGGTATCGTCAAATGGTGGAGAATAACCCACGCCGTTATGGGAGTTATAATGGTAGTGTGGATTACTATTCTATGGTGACTGATATTTTATCGGGGAGGAGTAATGGTTGTGGGATTTGTTTGGAGGATTTTGGGCCCGTTGGGACAGGAGGGGAGTATCGGCACAGCATATTCAGCGGGTATCGCGCTTACCGTGGAGGCATATTCTATAAGAAAGTGTGTAAGCGGTGCGCGGTGCGCGACTTTACTGGTAAGTAATCACCCCCTTCTTCCCTTTTATCATTCTTTTTTTGTTCTTCTTTTGAGTGAAGAATAGAATCTCAGTTTATGTATGGAAGTGCGGTGCTAATTTTTGCTTTGGGAATGAACAGAATTATGGCAGCTGGAAGACACCCACCCCGGTCTAAGCTTCAATGTCAACGACATCATCACTTGGGATTACGGAAGCCCCTTCGACGACCTGCGTCTCGCTGCAGCGCACAATCCAACCGTCGGTGTCGTCATCGGAAGATGGCGGTGGCGAGGGGATGCAAACAGACAAATGGGTTGTATCAGAAACAGTGACCTTGAAGCTGCTATCAAAAACCCGCAGACACCAAAATTCTCACTGCCTCTTCTCACTGATATTGTCACCGCCTCCACGATGGTTTCTTCTCCCCCTTCTTCTCCCCCTTCTCTTTCTTCTCGTTCACCATCACCATCATCACCGCTACCATCAACATCTCCGTCACCTCTATCTCCCAACATGTCGTCTGGGTATTACCCCCCACTGCTGGCCTACGAGACCAGCTACTGTCCCAGCTTCCCCCCCTATTCCAATTCCTCCATCCCATCACCATCACCATCCTCGCCACCACTGGCGATGGATTCCATCGACACCCCCTCCGACTCCGCCGACCCCTCCGCATCAGCAGCGGCAGTGGCGGCGGACGTGGCAGAGGCAGCCACGATAAAAACCACCTACGAATCCCGCTACGACAAACAAATCCTTTTCGCCAACCAGCGAAAGGAAGGCGTCTCAACCACAATCACAATCCTAACCAAAGAATACGCCGCCAACTTTCAGAACCTCCACTGGCTTAAAAACCCAGTGAGGTTCCAAACATACCTCTACAAAACCCTGCTGTGGGAGCTACGTCCCTGGCTCGCCCCGGACTTTTACACAGTCGCTAAGGTAGTCGAGAACTACAAGCGACTGCCAAAGCTTGTGTTGGCGGAAGGGTTGGAGAGGGTGTTGGAGGTGTGGATGGAAGGGAGGGAGCTTGAGAGGGGGGTGAGGGAAGAGGCGGTCAGGAACTCGGCCAGACAGCTTCTGGTCGATGAACTCCTAAGATCCGGCCCACGCTGCGGGACACTCCTCCGGCCGCACCAGAAGATTCTGGGACGGGGCAGCGGGAAGATCACAGGGTTGGTGAGGTATTGGGTGGAGGAGTGGTTGATGAAGAGGGGGTATAAGTGTATGCCCCAGGACGGGAGGAAGGATCACAGGAACACCCCTAGGGTGTGTCCTTTCTGCAGCAGGGAGGAGGGTGAGGAGGGCAGGAGGGGGACGAGGGTTGGGAATACGGTGGGCCTGGTGGTCCACGTTTGGCACAGGCATCCGGAGAGGATGGAGGATCGGTGGGAGTGGATACCCTGCTGATCCTCCACTCCTTCTCCTTTTCTCCCTCTCCATGTCTTTCTTTGTGTTTTATATATCTTGTATACTAGCTTATAGAATTACTGCTGCTTCTGGGGGGTATGAAGTCCCCACCCCTCTCCACTCTGCATCTGAACACTCGTGCATTTACTTTTCGTTATGGTTATTATGGTTATTGTTATTATTATGGGGCTTTTTTATTACTGTCCACTTCACTAGCTGCATCTAGAATAGCAAATCGTCGGACTACTTGCATTACTTCACGCCTTGCCAACGAAGTGTCGTATACTACTACGAGACTAGGCCGAATGACATACCTCTATCTGTACACACATGTATCAAAGCCCGCTTAGAAGATCATGGAGACCCAACCAGGCCTCCATTTTAACATTCCTATCGAACTACCTAACTAAATCTAACAAAATAACGCCATGCAACTTGCCTAATGAACTATCCTTTTTTATCCTCAAAAGCAAAACAAAACAAAACCAATGAACTACACTACGAAAGACAGAAGAAGAATAAGAAGAAGAGAAAAAAAAAACGGGAAATACTCAGTCACTCTTAGCCCGACAAACAGGCTTCCTGGGGACCAAAATAAACCATCCCGACGAAAATCGCGAGTATCAACGTGGTAAGCAACGGGAACATCAAAATCCCCAAACATACTCCGAAGATTTCTGTATCCACCGTTTCTTAAGCTTCCCCTCATCTATTCTAGTTCTCCCACTATCGTATCGTTATCACCCAAACCTACAATTTCTCCCATAATACCACTACCAGGGGGTCCGGTAACATTCTGGGCATTAACGCCCCGAAACAACCACCCGAAAAAAATTGCAACAACCGCATCTCTTAACTCGGGAATAAACGATACTAGGACGATAGCGATCGCTAACAGCGCTAGTGGCGGCGGTAGCGGAGGTGGCGGCGGCATTATGACCAAGATTAGGTTTAGAGGATTTGAAAGGAGTATGGACTGTTAGCGTGAGAGAGAGAGGGAGAAGGGGGGGGGTTAATTAGACTTTAGAATTTGTTTTTTGCTGGTTACAACTACAGGAGGGCTTTCGTTGTATAACGATCAGATGGTGCACGGGTTTGCGTTCTGAAGGTATCTGGCTGCGGGGGGGACTCCTGGGAGCGGTGGGTTCGGGTTCGGATTTGGACGTGGCGGGCGGGGCTTTTGGGGCATTACTTTCTATGTAGCTATGTGAATGGTTGTACTATATGATAAGAGAAGAGAACAGGAAGGAAGGATTATATAGAGGTCCGGATTTGCTTGATTGGGCGTGGGGATGAGGTTTAGGACGGGATTGAGTATATATAAAATGTGGATGGCGAGATGGGATACAATTCTATACAAAGACGAGATTTAAAGAATGTTATATCACGGATATAATTTTGTGGGTATGCTTATGGTGGACGATATTTGCGGCAGATGCGGGTTCTCGGGCGTGGATGAGTATTGTTGTGCTATATATGAATATTCTGACATCCGTCCTCGCGGGTTGGAATCGGTTACGTCCCGTCTTTACAGCAAGCGATAGTATCTGGTTTTGACATTTATATGAACTCCCACGTGGAGTCGAACTTTTGCAGTCTCCGGTTTATAAAATCAAATCACCATCATGTTAAACTTAAAGAGAGAGGCTCTTGCAAGCTTATGTATTTACAGATATATGCATATATATCAGTCTACAGATGTAGTCTCGAATTCGAGTCAGTTTCGTTTCTCTTGGCTATATATATACTGTCAGAGATACCTACAAATCCTTGAACTCACATTTTGTAAAGATCTTACATATGGGAGGTATCGAATATACTAAATCGATATTAGTCCCAAGTTCTCAATTTTGAGGGGGACTCAGAAGTGAGCCACCCATGCTCAAGGTCAACGCTAAATGTCTGTTAATTATTAGTTTCGTGGTTAAAAGCGTTCTGGGCCTCTTCGCGAATACGCGGCTTGTTGCATATAGGGCTTGTATAGTTCCGATTCTTGGGATCTCGTGGGGGAAGTAGGTATATACGTATCAGTCGGAGTACTATGGACCGAAGTCGGTACATGGTCACGCAGTGTGATAATATAGTTCGTACCCGCTGGTTAATCCAAGTTTCAAATGTAAAAAATTCTGCTAGTTGCTATCTTCATGACGGCTAAATTAGAATATATATGAGAGATTCTGTAAGGACAAGAATAAAATATTGACAGTAAACGCCCCTGCATTAATATGTATGTATGTATGCAAGTAAAAAATGATATCAAACCAGCGGTGGTAAACACACTGCCATAGCGAAACCTAGAAGCTATAACGCTTGCGAATCTAGAAGTAAGCTTCCCTAAAAAGTTGGAGAGAAATAAAAGATAGATACAAGAAACTGTAGAAACGTCGCTAAAATAAGGAAGAATATAAAGCCAATCCGAAAGAGAGAGGAACGCCGGTTGTGGAATGCAATTGGTTAGTTTTTTTTTTGAAGTGATCGTAATAGCTTATTGTTGCGCCTCGCTCTCGCTGCTGCTGCTCTCCGAGGAAATGAACAGATTCTTGATATCCGCGTCAATTGATACCTCATTCGTACTCTCGATTTGTGCCGTCTCCACCGACCCAACTTTATCATCCACCGCCTTGACCGCGAGAACCGGCTCCTCAGGCAGAGGCACCACCACCTCATCCACAACTTTTTCCGCCTCCTCCGAATCACACTCTCTAGCCAAGTCAACATCATCAGTCGCATCGAACAAAAACCGTATATCACCAACTTCCTCCCCGTCGTACCCCAACCCCTCCACCTTACTAACCGCTTTCGCCTCCTTAACCTCCTTTTTAACAGGCTTCAAATCCGGCACCTCAGGCCACTCCTCACCCATCAAATCGGCATGCTCAGAGATCATATGATAAACCATCAAAACCGGCGAGTAAGTCTCCCTGACGCTCTCAGGATTCCCCGTGCTGCATTTCCCCACACATACCCCACACCGCTTCCTCGGCTTATCCTCCACGCAGTATTTTATTTTATTCCCCTTAGGTTCAGCTGACAAGTCCCTTCCCATCTCCTCCATCCGCGTTAACCAGTATCGTTTACCTATAAACGCCAAAAACCTGGTCGTCGGAACTCTTATCTTGAAATTTTTGCATGCGCCGTCGGGGTTCGGTGATCCGAAGAACATCATCAAAAACCTTTCACAGGATTTAATCCTCTCCTTCTCCATCTCCTCCTCGTCTGCCCCCTCGATCTCTTTACTACTCAAATATCTTCTTGCAACTCCAAAAACCGCATCTACAAGCTCATTCTGAATGGTAGTAGCGCTAGCCACCGCCACATTAAACTTCTTGATATCCAAACACTTCTTGATATTCATACCCAACTCTCCAGGCGAGAATAGTATATGTAGGTGTTTGTAGTTTGTTTTGTAGAGACGGAGGATGGTGTTCATTACATAGGGTTTTGCCTCGCGGATGTCCGGTTCGGCGTGTTGGTCGATGTTGAAAGGGTGGTAGCCGCCGTTGGGACATTGTTCTTTTATGGCGGCGGCGATGGCGGCACGGGAGACGAACAGGCCCGGTTTACGGTGGCCGCAGGGGTGTTGGCGGATTTCGGTGAAGAGGGTGGGCGGGACTTCGGGGATTGGGGTTACCAGCTTCACAATCGCGATTGCTAAACACCATATCAATCATATATCATTAGCATCATCATTACCTAAAATAGAAAGTGGTTTGAAAGAAGAGGGAAATGGGAGATCATACACTCATAAACCTCCTTCGTACAATCCCAACACCAAGTTCCACAGTATATCTTCGCAACATAAATCTCCACCAGATGTGACCACTTCTCCTCATTCTTAGCCGTCGTAGACCTAACCCCGGTAATACCATGAACCGCATGTCCATGACCCACATACATCCCCTCATCGAATATTAAACATCGCTGACAGCCCCCCTTAGGGGTACGATTGCACATTATATCCAGACATTTTTGATAGTAGTTTTCCTCCGGGGAGAATGGTGGGATGGAAGCCCGTGGGTTTTCTTGCTTGCGCCGACGGTAGAGGAGTTCGTGCCATAGGAGACGGTTTGTGGGGCCCAGGGAGGCGTACAGACGGCGGCAGGTCCAGGCCAGTCGGATTATTATGGAGGGCAGGGGCAGGTAGCTTGCGATCAAGGTATGGATTTCGGCCGGTAGGCGCTGGATTGGGGCTATTTGATAACTGCCGGTGCCGGTCCCGTTTTCGCCGCCAATGTAGTCACGTGAGGATAATGAGGGGGAAGGATCCAGCAGACTGGGTTCTCTGGTGATCGTCCTTTTGGGCTTGTTGGCCGGGGGAATGCTGAATTGGAAGTTGAAGGGCCCGTTGGGCGGTTGATGGGGTGTGACTTCCGTTGTCATGGTTCTTTTGATTTACCAGGTCGTGATAGCTAAGAGCTTCCGAAGCACCAAAGTACTATTAGATAAGAAGCAGGGCGTATCTCCCGTATATACTGCCTGCTTACTTAAAGCTAACTAAGGTACTTTGACTTTTTAGATAGCGTTGTTCAATTGAGGGAGGAAGAAGGGTTGGAAGGTGAAGAAGAGGAGGATCCGATTCAATGGATAAATAGTAAATTAATAACGACATCCAAATCAATCGATTAAATAATGCAAGGCAAGGCAATGTAAAGCAAGGCAAGGCCGGCAAGGCAATGCGGCGGAACCAGCCCTCGGCCTGTGGGATTCCCGGCAATGCAAATGCGGACGCAAATAACACACCAGAGAAGAGGTCAGATGTGACTAAGCTCGGGCGCAAACCTGCTGGGATTATGACTGCACTGACAGCTTGGGAATTCGATATCCCTGTTTAGAGTGGTGGGTGTTGTATATGAGTCTTGGGGGTCGACTCCACTAGCTTCAAGCAGCGGCTGGAAATAGCAACCGCGAACGAATGACTAAGAAACTAAAATACAAATGACGAAAGCCTGGTCCGCAAAGGGGAGCCTCGTTGTCCGCCCTGTCCCGTGACTGCGCGACAGCGAGGGTCATTAAACTGCAAGATTTGGAATAGCCTTTTTGAGAGAAAGGAGAAATGAAATGAGGTTGCAGGTTTCAGTGAAATGATGCCTGGATTTGATGTTGATGCACGATGATGACAGGATCCAGATCCCACACCCTGTCACGTGCCATGCCAAGCCTCGATACGAGTGCCAAGATATGCCGGATTGGGAGTCTTCCAACAGTGTCAACGCATGTTCACAACACATTTTAGTTTCAAGTTGATAGAAACCGAGACCAAATGGTATTGTAACTATCGAGTAGAAAGTCACATTATTTTCCGGTACTAGCATTATCGATATCAATCCCAGAGTATGAAAATAGTAGTTAAAAAAGTGTGCAGGTTAATAGAAATAGAGAAAGTCCAAAGTATGTAGTGTCCCGGAGGGAGTTCAATCAAGCCTGGTCTGTTATATGAAGGAAGACTAGATATGAAAGTCTATCAGAACTATTGTTCAAAATGAACAAATCTTGAGACACGAGAACTCACCTGTTCAATAATTGCCCTCATTCGCGTACATCCAAAGCAAAGTAGAACGGCATCAAACAGGACTAAGACTCTTCCTATGCCTCAAACGATGCAAACGAAGTAGAGGATTGCCCTCTTCATCTTCATGAGCCCAATTGTCATCATCATCATCAGATTCAGTATCCTCCTCTTTATCATCTTCACTGCCCTGCCTCTCTCTCCTAAACCCATCTCCCAAACATTCATCCCACATATCAGCCTCACACTCTCTACACCCCGCTGGGCAACCATTACTACCTCCTACCATCTCATAACCCCCAAGCCTCCTCCATCCACCCCTCTGCCTCCTAACCCTCCGATGCACCCCCTTCCCAAGCACCTCCCAACACTCAACAATAAACAACCCCAGTCTCCAAAACCCAACGAACCCAAAATGCTCCATCCCACCTTTCCCCCACAAAGGCCGTTCCAAATGCCACTCAAACCCCACAAAATCCGAAAAATAATGACAAAAATACCGAAGAATAACACTATACGCCCCCAAGACGAAAATACCAGCAAGACACTGTTGATAAAACATCCATTCTTTCATTTCGGAATGTAGGATGCTATCGGCTAGATACCAGATCGTGGCGGTGATGGTGCATGACAGGTGGATTATGTCCAGCTCGCGCAGTTCGTGGTCGGATTTGTAGGGAGCTGTGAAGTAGGCGTTTTGGGTCTGGCGGATCGGAGGGAGGGTTATGGTGTCGAGAGGGTAGAAAGGGCCGTCGGTGGGCTTTGGGAGACGGAGGAAGCGGCCGTCACCGATGCGGCGCTCGGAGGCGGGGATTTGCCAGAGGCGGCGGGCTCCATCCATTTTTTTTTTTTGAAAAAATTTCTTTTGTCTTGTTTTTGGCCTGGGAGGGTTAACGTTGTTTGTGGGTGCTTTCGTAGAGTGGGTTACGAGGACGCCGCGTCTTTGTGGTAAGAATGTCGAGTAGACTAGTGATATATTCGTCAGCGCGACCTGTCAAGCCTCTGATTATCTGGTCGAGGGCGCCAAATCCCCATATACCCAAAATATGGTAATAACTTACCTTGTTGTAACTCAAATCTTGATATTCCAGGTGAAGGAAGGTGTGACCGATGAAGCCGATGATCTAGTGAAGGATCGATGTTTGTGATGAACTGAAAAGCGCTTTGTTGTTGTCCTTCAGAATTTTTTTTGCGCGTGAGTCAAGTTGCCTTATTACAAGCGGATCTTCTGTGTATAGCGATGTTAGTAGTACTTGTATAACAGTTTGTGAGGGCTACTCGAACCTTCATGATTGTCGTCACGATAGTAAATGTCCGTTTAAATATTTCCAGAGACTTTGTAATGGATATGGCTTCATTTTTTGCCTGTGAGGCTATGACAAACAGCATCTTACTCACGTAGGATTTAGCTTTATTACAACGATACTATTTATAAGTCGCAAGAGGTTTATTCATTGTCCATCTTCTCTTCTATATCCGTTATAAGAGAATGTAATATACCTAACTACACGATAAAGTTATTTGCAGTAACATCCTTCATAATTACTTCAGTAGACAAGAAGATGTAATTTTAACAGCGAAGAAAAGGACAGTGACATTCGTAATCATAAGCAGAAATAAACAACATCACTATCTTCGGGTATCTTCGACTTTTAGAACGATACAGTTTCAGCGGGAGGTATTGCCAGGATCGTTTTCACGAGACTCCAGAAGAGGCGGCGACGATGAGATGTGACGCTTAGTAGAAAGGTGATCAGGTAGTATATCCCCCGATACAGCCTGATCAGACTCATCCGACACATTATTCGCCGTAGCATCCGGTGTTCCAAAGGCGCCTTCAAGCGTAGAAGACCCCGGTTCACGAGAGTTTTCAAGCTCCTCAGCACTCTGAATCATACGGACACCGCTATCCGGCTGGATTGCCACAAGCTGTTTAGAATGCATCTCGCTGTAGATACGGATCACATGATCGTGTAAAGCCGCCTTTATTAGCGCCGGGTAGTGGCCGTACGGACGGCCTGCAAGCGATCTGGTGTACACCTCACACATCAAACCCCAGAAAGTATTGAAAACATCGACCTGTCTCAGCGACATGATATCATCTTCAAAGTCGATTTCTTTATTCTTGTTGTGTAGATACGACATGAGCTTCGCTCTAACCGCATCGGCGACTTCTTCTCCATGTTGGATTTGTAGGCGCACGTTTGTGCCTGGCATTTTACCGACTAGCATCATAATCGTGTTCACGACCTCTTGGAGGTAGTTGTGAATTGCGCCTACGAACCTAGCGTCGATTACAAGGAGTCCTTCGTCGTCATATCGTTTTCGCGGACGTTCGATCTTCATCTCGATGATGTCGAATGCGCCCAATGGAACGCCGAATTGTCCCCCCTCCTTGCTAAAGAAGATTTTGCTGAACTTATGACCGGCTTGCAATATAACTCCCTTAGGTGGAGTAGATAGTGGTACTTCTAGTGAGGGTATAGTCGCAAAACCATATTGTTTCTCGAATCCGGGCTCGAGAAGACGGATTGTGCCATCCACCAGGACATCAAAGCTCTCACGTCTTTTGTAGATTGTCCCAACTTCTGGGTTTTTAATAACTTCGACACATGCGGATAAGCCGAGGTCCAGGGCGTAGTAATGAATCATGCGAGTGATTTGCTCGTTAGATTGGAGGTTGACTTTGGCGGTGCGTTGGCTTACGATGAAATTCCGGAACCATGCTTGGTAGCGGGTTTCCATACCAATGCTGGCGAGGTAGTGGAAAAGCCGAAGCCTTGTATCGATATCTTCTTGTAATAAGAAGATGCGGATACAAGTCTCCATCTCATCGATGACATTGAAGGCAAAGGGGTCAGAGAGTTTCAAACGGGCGATGTACTCATAGGTGGTCAGTTCCAAGAACCTAAGCAGCTCTGGGAGATCTTGATCCGTACGTTCCCATTCTCTAATATCCGGCGCTGTATGGGCCTCCATCGCGGTACGGATCTGAACTTCCCAAGCGTACGGGATGTGTAGGACTCGGTCCTGGATGGGAGTATGGCCATCAGCCGCCCACGCCTTCATCTTGCTCACCATATCACGGACGATGGTAGAGACTGGGTGGCTGCTGATATTACTTCTGTTCCGAGCTCGATATGAGTCGAGAATTCGAGCATCGGACTGACTGATATCGGTGCCGGTATTGCCAGTCTGGAATATAGTCCCGAAGTCGAAGTCGAGTTCCATTGGGTATGGTAGGTCTTCGGGCTTCGTAGGCAGAAGAGGCTCTTCTTCTGCTTGGGCCCCCTCAACATCTTCTGGAAGCTTGTAGGTGATTTCTCCGTTCTCCCTGTCTCCGCCTTCATGCTGTTGTTGCTGCTGCAACGAACCGAGCCTACTGTCTTCGGTTTGTTCGATATTTAGCTTGGACATGCTAAATATCAAACCGGCGGCATTGTCTTGTGTTTCCTGTGGATCTCCCGATCCAAGGTGGCCTTTTGGTGATCCCAAGCCTATCTCATCGTGCTAAAGCGAGACAGAGGCTGAAGGGTCAATAAGGCTAGATCCAAACCCGTCAGGAGAAAGGAAGTATGGTCCTTCAAGCATGCTACTTTCGTCTCCAGCAGTAGGCATTGGAGCGTGAAGTTGAGACTCGGGAACCGGGCTCGAAGGCTTTGAAGCATCTTTTCTCGTCCTTCTTGATGTGCCACGAGGCGTAGAGCGTAGTTTAGGATCGGTATTCTCACGCGCTTTCCTACTCGCCTTCTTGCTGACCTTCAATACTGGGGTCTTGATAGGCGTGGGCCTGGTCGGGGTCAAGTCAAGTGCTCCAAGACGGCTGTGGGGGCGAAGATCGGTATCAGGTGTCTTTGGCGGCTGTTTGGAATCTGGAGAAGCTTCGCCGACCTTCTTCTCCCGGGCAGTTTTGAAAAGATTCTTGATTTCTTTTCTGGGAAGATGAAGAGCCGGATCCGGTTTTGGGCCCGGATGCCAGCTGCTCCCCTGGTTTTTATTCGGCGTACGTGCTCTCGTTTTTCCTGGTGAGAGATCTTTCTTTATTGGCGCGAATGGTGTAGAGGCGGGTTTAGCCTTCGAAGGGAAGGCAGACGGCGGTAAAAAGGGTTTTTTATTCGGCGAGGGGCATCTTTTGTTTAATGGTACATCTTTCTTGACAGAAGCAGAGTCTTTCTTGCCCGGAGCAGAGTCTCTCTTGACGACATTAGGGTCTTTCTTGACGGGATGAGAATCTTTCCTAACCGGACGAGAGTCCTTCTTGACCGGTGAAGGGTCCTTTTTAGCAGGCGAAGGATCCTTCTTAGCGATCTGAGGGAAATGATCCCTCTTAACCGGTGACCAGTCCTTCGTATCCATCGAACGATCCTGTCTCGTTGACATCGACGCCGACGTCGGAGGACGACGATCAGGTCGACTCGGTGTCGCTGACTGCCGGCCCTGATCTTGTCTAGAAGGAGGTCCAGATCTGGTATGCATCTGACGGGCCGGCGTACGATTGAAACCTTGACGTGGCGGGTGAGGAGTTGATGGTCGTGATGATGATGATTCGGCCGGAGAGTATGAACGAGGGTGGTAACGAGGGTCGCCGAGACCGGGCATGAGGTCGCCGTCGCCACCTTCACCGCGGGCGTGGGGTGGGATGTATGGCTGGCTTCTGTTGAATCCGGGTGGGATGGGACTGCTGGAGGGGCTGTCTTTCTCTTTATTGTCCATTTTGGAATAAATGAGTGTATGGCGATAGCTAACACCGATTCAGGACTGTGGGAATGAGAACGCTATGCGTATCAAGTATATCTGATACTGTATTTCATATAGAGTTATTGTGTTAGCTAACTCGAGCTATACGGGATAAAGGAAAACTGAGGAGTGAGGTATCAAAGACAGCTTCAAACCCACCGAGTTTCGATAGCACCGAAGAATGCGGCACCAAGATTGATGGACCGATAAAGAGGGCTCCTATAATCTTAGGCTCTGGTTCGATAACAAGGGTTGATTCGTGGGCTTATAAACGGGGATATCGAGATGGTAGGGCCTAAATAAAACGATGAGAGTTGTTAGTTTGAAAGACAATGGGACGAGACGCGACTGACTTTAATAGATGGATGGACATAGGACCGGTTTCAAAGGACGATAGAAGGGCTTCTCAGTTTTATACTAGAGGCATCCCTCGTGAGGGAATAATAGTATTTGCAACAGGCCATCTTTTTGGTGTGGTGTGAGACCGTGGTGCATGGCTATGAGTAAGGTTGCTGAACTACTTGATGGTAGCTTGACTTAGACTCTGCATTGAATGCGAGGGTTGCTTACACCCTAGGATATCCCCCCAGGCTACTCATACTCAAAGAATTACTCTTTGTGGCTTCATAGGCATTGACGACTATTTTAGATGCTAGTCTCGTGTTTCGATTCTATATTTCCGAAGTAAAGATGTATAAAGTTGTCATTACAGATTTTTTATTCTTAACTCGATATTAAATAATATAAAATCGACATCCAAGCCTGCAGGTGAGGGCTTTGTGGATATCTAGGTGCTGGCTTGCGAGACCGGGTACCATTAAGAATATATTGACACTAGTACAATATTACATTAAACATTCATGGTGTCTCTTCCACTACCGACGATGAAACGAAGTCTAACGTTGAACTCTTCCAAACTACCACACAGTCTGAGCGGCATCCTGCAAATCATCCACATACAACAGTGCAACGCCAGCCTCGATTTGTGCCTTCCAAGCCGAATTTCTAGCTCCAATAGGCCAGTTCGGCGCCCCCCAAAAGTTAGATCCTAGCCCCCTAGACCTCGCGGTAGCGACAAGCTGCTTAAGCCTCTCCTTCTGCGCATCAGTAGTCTCCCCCCAAACATGTTCAAATGGCACACCTAACATGCTGCCATAATGCCCCTGAGCAAACAGACTGGTGGTATTATCATATACCGGTGTACCATCCGCATGTTTCTGCTCCTCAGGGGTATCAATCTTCTCAATTGGTGCTACGACCCAGTGGTATCGCGGCAGTGGCTGGTCAGCGATGACATTTTCGTAAACAGCTGTGCCGCCGACATGAACGGTTATTGGCCTTTGGATGTTTTCTTGACCGTTGAATTCGCTGAGATATCCGGCTTCGCGGAGGGGAGCTAGATCCCTTAGAAGCAGCGGGAGGATTTCGGTGGCGTTGTTCTTGAAGTCGACGGCGAGGTAGAAGGGTTGAGGACACCACATGCCGAATAGGCCACTGTTTTTTTTTTACAGATTAAGTTAGATTTGGACCAGCCCACTTATATATGTGTGCGATAAGGAAGATGTTTAAGGAGGCTTACCACTTAGTGTTCTGAGAGAATTCAGTGTCTGGGTTCATCTTACGGAGAGAGTCGAGGATTGGGTCGAGGTACAGGCTGCGGAGGGTTCGGGTTTTGGTCAGGGAGATTTCGTCATGGCCGACCTATATACCCATCATCAATATCATATCGAATAAGTCTGATCATGCATACGGCTGATGGCTTTATGAACTTACGAGCAGTTCTCCGTCCTTGGCCCAAACATCTGCCTCGACTGAGATCGCACCGACGGAAAGAGCTATGACAACTTAGCATATTTATATCTTTAATTTGAGAAACTGTCGAATAAGAATACCTTCATAGAACGGCGCATTGTGCACGTAGTCATTATGCGAATGGATCTCTTTCTATAGGTGCACATATCGTTAGTCTAGTAGATTCATACTACTTAATAAATGATATGAATTGGAGCGTACAATGTAAATTCCTCTAGTAAACGAGTTTGGATAATTATGCAGATCCGGGTTCTTTTCTGCCCATCCTGCCGCAAGGTGCTGGATCGAAGCTGGGTCGCTCCATTGTGGGCTCGCACTAGCAATGGTGATTGCAAGGGATCGGATTAGAAGTGTTGATACACTGTCGAAGATGTGTGTTAGTTTATGGTATTATATGTTGGGATTATCGATATCGAAAGGCATACCGCATTGTGGATAGGTATTAAGGATTATGTAGGATAGTATTATCCGGTCTCGTAGTATTATTGGTTTGTAGAATTACAAAAGGTATTATTCGACTAGGCTTGAGCTATTGGCTTGCAGTGACCTGTTGAGTATTCAGGTATTTCGAGAGTATATCTACCTTTATATATTTTACCAATACACCTAATCTACGATATGAGAATACAGGCATATATGAGAAGTCAGGGCCCGATACTCTGCTCAAGCTGGCCCACCAGATCTAGCCAAGCCATTCGAAAACGAACCGAGTTGACCCGTTGTCTCAGCCGAAGCCACTCGCCTAATTCATAAATTAAAAACAAATGGGCAGCTTGGAAACCAAAACAGTCCATGGAATATGAACATCCGCTAGGAAACGGAGTATGCCGCACAACGAGTTTCCTAATCTGGTTTATTCATTAGATTGCTGCGCTTCCCGATCAGGAAATCATAATACGTAGCGAGGAATCTGGTTTTTGTGTAACTATAAAGCATGCAGCTATGCTATGTGGTTGCCGTACGTACTCAACATCTGAGACGTCGTGATAGCTGGTGTGGAGCTAACGCCTTGGTGGCTTCTAGTTCGGGATATAGAATGTGGAGAAGGCATTGTCTCAGAGGGTTATTATATTATGTATCATGAACTCTTATATTTAATTAAAAGAAATCATGTTACCCTCCATTGTTCTCCCTGAATTAGTTCGTTGTATTGTTGTGTAACTGTGTGAGGTAGGTGTCCTATATGTGGGGGGTATAGTGTGCTATAAAACCTTTCAGTTATAGGGGAGGCCTGGACCGAAACTCCTATGCCACTTTCTTTATCTATGAAACTTATATTTTATGGAGTTAATGTATTGGATAGTGACCTTCTATCGAGGAGTTAGTCTGAAGTTGAGGTATGCAGTGGAGCCTGAAGTCTATCGGACATACCGGCAACACATTCTTGTCCTGTTGGATTTTATGCCTGGTCTCGGCACAGAAGATTTGGGCCTGTCTCGAGAGGACTCTGCCGGCTATATTGGTATTAGGTTTTGCGAAGTCAACAGTTACGATACAAGGAGGCTAGTTTGACCTGAAGTTGGATTACGAGACCAGTTTGACCTATAATTATTGAACTTTTGTATTCAACAGAGGGGCCAGATACCATGATAGGGCTGTACCCCGGTCCTATTGTGAACAAAAAGAGACCCAGCGAATGCCTTGGGATGCAAGGCGCACAATGTTTTTTGTAGACGAGTGCTGAACATCGATACTGCGCGCTCATTATCTATAATGAGTAAGCTACTAGTCATCAGTTTGGGACACTGTATCGTTGAGATCAAGCTTATCGAATCTTCAAACCTCCATCCATCCATCCAGTCCAACTTCACCATCTCACATCCTCCGACATCTCACACTTTCACCAACCAACATCCATCCACCACTACATCAATCAATCAATCAATCAATCAATCAATCAACAAAATCACCAAATCCCCACATTCCAAAAAAAAATAAAAAATGAATACATTCGGCCCCACCTTCGGTCCCGAACAATCCGAAGGCGAAGCCGTCCTCCAAAACTGCATAGCCCGCAGCCCCCCACCAGACCTCACCTCCCCCGCCATCCTAAACCGTCCAAAGGACGCCGACCTCGTCCGCATCCACGGCATAAACTACGATATCGACCTAGTCTACATCAAAATCTCTCCAAAAGCACTTGCAGTGGAGTTATTAGACCTAAACCTCCCGGACGAACAATGGAAGAAACAGAAGCTTGATGAAGAAAAAACTGCTGGGGCTAGTGTACGGAATCAATGGTTTACTCCGGAAGGGAAATGGGCGCCGGGGGAGGGGGATAAAGCGAGGAGATTGCTGCCGGTTACGCGTGCGGTTTTTGAGGTTTTGAATAGAAGGTTGGGGGTTACGGAGTACAACGGACCCATCGCGTTTGGGAAAGATGGAGCGTATGATCCTACCGAGGTTGAAGAGATAAAGATTGAATCGCTCGAAGAAGCTCTCGTGTTTATTGACGAGTTGGAGAAAATTCCACTGAGGCCTGATGAAGCCGGTAGGGCACAAGAGGCTTATATTCGGGCTCAGCGTCATATCAAAGCTATACAGGACAAGAAGCGTGAAGAGATGATGAATGCTCAAATTCAGGCTGAGATACTCCGGGCTCAGGAAGCAAAAGAGGAAGAAGAAAATTATAACCTCAACTATGACGAGGGGTCGTCCAGCGACAGCGATGATGCTTACAGTCCCATTGAATCCCCGGAAATGCTGAGTAGGAAGCGACCACTTCGGAACCCTGCGAAGCCGATTCCCTTTGGGAAACACATCCCACCTGGACCCGACGAAGACCGCTACCCAGAACACTTCAAAGAGTTTACAAAGAGCACTTATAAAGCCGTCCGGAACAAAGTCGCTAGCGTAGATTGGACAGTCGAAAACCCCCTCTTGATCAAAAACCGGTCAGGCGCCGATACATGGGACATCGCAATCCACGACTTCCACGCCGAAAGACTAAGAATAGTATGCGAACGCGCTCGACCGGGTCTATTCAAAAACCGACCAACATCCATCACTGCCAACTTCGGCCCCGAATTCGATCTATACGACCCCCGTCTCTGGGTTCTGGACGACGATACTCCAGAACCCGATGATGACCCCTCGGAATTTGCCCGGTTTGGACAGAACTCGCTGCAGTATATGATGGATATCATGCGTATCAAATGGCATGAAATGGCCGTTTTAGACCTCTTTTACGTTGATGATCCGGCATATAATACCAGTGACTTCGACGATAACCCGACTGAAGAAGAAGACAAATACAGAAAGAAATTTCCAACACCGGGCTTTCGTACCA
Organism: Orbilia blumenaviensis; assembly: GCA_036872755.1. Classification (NCBI taxonomy): domain Eukaryota; kingdom Fungi; phylum Ascomycota; class Orbiliomycetes; order Orbiliales; family Orbiliaceae; genus Orbilia; species Orbilia blumenaviensis. The sequence continues at coordinate 238,669 of JAVHNS010000006.1, read as the reverse complement.
AAGAGCCAATAATCCATACATTCGACCGGATGACCGCAAACCGCAGGGCAGTCTTAAATGTCGCACTCAAACTCTTCATAACCGACCTTGACATCCCAAATCTCGATGCAGACCTCCGCGAACTCGCAAAATACGCGATCTTTAAATACATCGACGCAGATCCACCAGACGACATTCAAATGCGAGAGTCTCTTCTCGTCTTATGGGAACTTACTAAAGTAATCACAATCATCACCGGAGAACAGCAGCAGCAGCAGCAGCAGCTAGGAAGGTCCGAAGAGTGCACTTGCTAGGCTCGAGCGCAACTCAGAGAAAAGATGGAATACCATCAAATCGATCCCTTCTATCCAGCGCTGATGACAGAGAACTGTATGCGTGCTGAAGACTATGAAATCGTGGATTTCATCGTTGAGAGTAAAGGCGTGTTCGGCGCACGACGTACATATTCTCATGAACCCGCAAGACAGATCGATGACATCCATGTCCAGGTTGTTAAGTATGCTAACTGTGAAGCCACGCTTCCCACGTGGTTATACCTCAAACATGAGATGTTCCCGGACATGTGCCGCAAGCTTCGCGATTGCTACCAAGACAAGAAAAATAACTGTCATGGTACAATGGATGATCATATCAATCTTATCATGAAGACTCTCTGGGGACCGGGCAGTATTGTCAAAGATAGCGAACGCTATAGGGCTCTCAAAACTTTTCGTGGAACTCTATACAGACTTTTTGATCTGAATCCTACGATGCCACATGGTGTCCCTGTTTTGGAATCTCATTTAGGACAGATTATGGTCCGACATGACGTTGAGACCGTACGTCAGCGTCAGAAGTGGCGCGCAGAGAACATGCAGTCGGTGTTACAAAGTATGATTGGAGACGGGAGTAATGCATACGTTCATGACCAGGCTAAGAAGCTACTGTATCCTGGGAGGGAAGGGGGACCGAGAAAACGAGAGGCAGATGAGCTACTCTATCAGCTGGGCTGGCAGAGGAGGGAAAGGCTCGCTTTGTCTACTTTTCCGAAGGAGAATTTGGAACTTATGAAAGGGTTTGCGGAGTGGAAGGAGGCACGTGCTGCGAGGGAGAATGAAATGGAAGAGGAAGAGGATCAAGAAGAGGAGCAGGATATAAATGGGATAGAGCAAGCGGTAGTGCTGAGACTGGAAAACGGAAATGCTGATGATTATAGTAATGCTACGGCGGAACAGAAGGAAAACCATGCCCTCGAACGCTACGGAATCCAATATCAGCTCTACCGTCAGGTATTGGAAGAAGCCTTCGAAGAGCTGGGGCTCAATGATAAGGATGAGAAAGCTGAAGTCAAGAAAGAAGGCAAGCTCAAATCGGCTACTAAACGCTTCGGAACTGGAATCCTTAGGTTCATGAAAATCAAGAAGAAGTAGCAGCATTTCATCCTGGTTATTATGACGGGAAGGAGTGCATGAGAGAGGGGCCAAATGGAAGATTGTTCTTTATGGAACATACCTACATGATAACCTAAACTCAAATCACCCGTCTAGGTCTCATAAAAAATAACGGAATATTATGCCGGAGGTTAAATTTTAAGTCCCGAAGTAGACCGTGATATCTAGATGTCGACCCTGAATTAGCGCTAGCTGCCATTCAGCCCGTATCTCGCTAAACAATTCTCAGGTTGCAAACCGGAACAGCAATTCTAGAGCCCTCTCAAGTACCCACACCGATTCTCTTCGATGCCCTATAGTCAAAATTGTCAGGCCTCAATCGCCGCCCATCATAACTATATCGTAGACGGAGCAATTCGATCCAAGTAAATTAATACCTTCATTGTGGTTGCGCCGTAGCGAATCCTATTTTGCAAGATTTTGAGCTTGAGCAGTTGGGGATACTAAAACGCAAGCGGGCGGCGGGCATGGGTCCGGGGTTACAGGCGAGGGCCGTGCCTGGTTGAAAGGTATGAGTCTTTCGGCAGGGCCCTGCAAGGTTTCTCGCTCCGTTTCTCCCAACCCCACCGGCTCCCTACCCGTGTGCAAAAATGTCTGCGGTTTTGTGTCGAAAGAGGCACCAATATTGCAAATCTTTGACATTGACGCGTGCTGCCGCAGGCAAGCTACTAGCTGGCCGAGGATATATTAGTGAGGAGGATCCTTCCACCGTTCGCCAGCACTCTTGAGGGATGGTTTCTCCAAGCAGGGACGATTTCTGCTTTTCTTCCTTCCTTTCTCATTCTCTTCGACCACAATCTCTCTAACTTCATCAGTATATCTCCTAAATTCTTCCTGGCCGGCTGCTGCGCGAAGAGGGGGAATCCAAAAGCATCGCCCGAGCTCAAGACGTCAACTGGTGCGACGGAGCTGAAAGGAGCTGAAAGCGCCAATCTTGGCAATTCGAACTGTTGCATTTTGCACTTGGCAACGCAAAAATCTCGAACCCTCCAAATTAAGTGTTTTTTGCAGTCTCGTGAGCGCTGGTTGTCTTGGTGCTACGAGACTGTGGTTTGGATCTGGCCGCGGAAGGATCCAATTACAAATACTATTTAACCCGCCATTGATACCATCAGTTCCTCCATTACCCACTATCAACTATCTCAAACTCTAAAGCAAAAACAGAAAGAAAACTAGACAATTGCCCAATTGCTCAACCGGAAAGCCCGCAAAGATGACCATCCCCACAATCTGCCTACACATAATCTCAAACCTCCAAACAGCCGCCTACTACGCCATAATCCTCGCCGGCGCATTCTCCGTCTTTCTCCTATCATTCATCATAATATTCATCCACACACCCGGGGACTTCAAGCACCCATACTACGAAACAAACACAGAATCAGGATCAGGGTTTGGGAACAGCCATTCATTCAACCGTGGGCTCGGCCGTCGCGCCATTTTACCACCGAGGTGTTTTCCCGGAATGGGTTTTCGTGGAAGAGGGAGGGCGCCACGACGTGGGGTCTTTAGACTTCCGAGGGCTCGAACGATGCTCACTCGGTAGGGCGATGTCCTCGGATTAAGCCCGGAGTTTCGGAATTCCATCAGGAGGGTACGGCGGATTGGCTAACTTGGGAGGGATGATTGAAATTTATGACCCGAGGAGGGAGGTTTGGCTAGTCTCGTTCAAACACTTGTTTCGAGACTGGGCGGTTTTTAGAGTATCTGAGGAGAAAAGAAGAGGTCCAAGGCAACGATTGAAATGAAAGGCCCCGTGGGCCGGTATGAGAAAGCTGCCGCTTAGTTCGGAGTTACTTTATACAAAGATGACAGATATAAATATTCCCTTTTGTAGGATTTTGGATGGCGTTTACATGGAGTTTTTGTCTATAGGCCCCTACTGGTGGTCTTGCTGTTGTTGTTGTTGTTAATTATGATTGTCTGTGACTGTTACTATACCACTGCTCCCGTATATAATGCACTTCAACAAAACTTTATGAATATTACGGCTGGTCGGGTCGTTACCCGGAGGTATATACTTACGCACTTAACAATAATACAGATCTACCGATTGGGGTAGAGCCGGCTACGTTAGCTATGTGCGAATAGATGCTGGATTGATGTCTAAACAAGCAGTCTTCCTGACGTCGATTCAACAACCCACACATAACGCTCCGCAAAAGTCTTGGCGCTGAACATGTATATACACACAGACACCTGTGCACGCGTGCAGTAGTATAATATATACCTCGTAGCGAACAAACCTCGGTCTACCTAGTCTTTCTAGAATAACTCTTTCTCCATCCCATTCTTCTACATTCTACAACCTTCAATTTCCCATCCACATCACTACCAAACAGAATTATCGCCGCCGTTCCATCCTAGTAAGCATTGTTCCACCTCCATATCCTCAGCCTTCATATCCCATACTAACAGTATACCCAATAGCAATATCCATCCTCCCAAACAAACAACAGCCATGGGCTACCTAATCTGGAACAGCAGCGTCAATATCGAGTTTCCCAGACTCCCATTCATCAACTACGATATCGACCAACTGGTCAACCCATTCTACTTCCTACAATGGCTTTGCAGGGTCATCTTTGTTGGCGCCGTCATCCAAGGATCGCTGTGCGTGCTTGTGGCGATCGGCTTGCTGCTCGCGGATTGCTTTGACGCGATACTGTTCAGGAAGGGGTATGTTGGATCTTTATGAAGCTTTTTGTTTTTTAAAATCAGCTATGTTCTTTCTCTCTTTAGGTTTTCTAGCTGCTTCTTTACGTTATCCTGCAGTGCAGACGCATTTTTTTGGCTCCGCTGTGATAGAATAGATTGATGATTACTAACAGCTTTTTGCGACGATGATGATGGTGACGACGGTGATGATAGGTACATCTCCCACAAACCAGGTGAATGGTTCGGTGCTCCCTCCACCTGGGACTTCCGCGGAAACCCTGATGTACAGGAAAGAATGGGCCGGGTGAGGAAGGAGGCTAGCTCGGAGATATTGTCGGCGAAGCGCTCAAAGGCTAGTATGGAGAGTAAAAAGAAGAAAGAAAAGCGTATGGAGGAGGGGGAGGAGAAGAAGGATGTCTGATTAAAATATATGGGTGGATTTGGAGAACGAGGGGCTATGAATTTTGAGATCGCTCTGGGCCGCTGTAATTTACTGCTTTTCTAGTGAGGGTATGGTGATATAAGAGCGCTTTCTAGCTCTGTATTTACAAGACCGTGGACCACCAATAAGAATGGGGGGGGGGCATGAAATGAGATATTTGAAATTCAGACATTGAGATTAAATTCACCAGTTCCGACGCCCGTCCACTCCCAATCCGCTTTCTCGTAATACACTTTGAGTAGCATTTCCAGGTGATCCACTGCATTTTCCAGCTGCTCCTTCCTTTCCTCGATTGTCATGCTTTTATAGCCGTCATCTTCATCTTCGTCACTTTCGCCAGACTGGAATTCTGTTTTCTCCTTAGAGTTCGCATTGTCGTTCTCCAAACTATCACTGTTTTCCTGAGAACTTTCATCGCACATCTCAATTCCAGAATCACTGCCATCATTCCCACCTCCATTGTTTCCCTCAATGTCATTGTCAACTTTCCTATCTCCATCCCCATCACATTCACCATGATCAAAATCCCTCACAAAAAGAAGACACAATCTATAAAATTTCATACTCGCACCGTGTATCTCCCTTGAAATCGGATCGGTGCTGGGATCTTCAACATGCAATGACGCCTCGAAGCCATATTGGTTCTTTAGGTGTTTATCGAATTTTGCCAGTGATTTTCGTAAGGTTTTGGGGGTGTAGCGTGCATGAGCTGTGCGTGCTCGGACGTCGCCAATGATTTTGTTGAAGGCTTGTTGGGACGTTGCTGGGTGTCGAGGCATTGGTATCGCATTAATGATTGAGGGATGGTTCTAACGAGAGACGTGTGTTTTCAATATTGAATATGAGTGTAGTGTATAAAAGACGGATGGAATAGGTCTCGATTGCGAGTGAGTGAGGGTGGGTATGGTGTGTTATGTTAGGAAATAGATGCTAGATGGACGATAGTTCTTTGACGACTACGTCTATGTCCATGTCGACGGGTCAAATTACATTGCCATAGAAATCTAGCCATTCATCCAAAACAATTTCGAGTTGTGAATTGCAGCTTATACTTCTGGATCTCAAACGAATATATTGGTTTCGCAGTCTTATTTCTTTCCTCTCTTGCCATGGTCATTTTTTGTTTCGACGAACATAATAACACGTTTGTGATTGATGCCATCGATACACGAATGGCATGATATGACAAGCGAGTGACTCTCGATATTGTACATGTGTAATTCAAGAAACGCAGAATGAATTTCCCAAGAATCGAATGCAATTTATGTACGATCCCAATAGTAATATAACACCACTCCTTCACTCCGCCGCCTCAATCGACTCTGTCTTCTCAGCTTTTACTCCCTCTCTTTTACCCAAGTTCAAGCTCCAGGACTTGATTTCATCCTAAACAACCACAGTCCCATCGCCTTTACACTCGTCATATCCATAATACCTCCTCAATATCTTCATCAACCCTTCCTTAGCCATAGCCCTCTCTTCAACATCGCACCACACACCCTTCAACTCCAAGGATGCTCGGATGATATTATCCTCCCAGCAATCCATTCCCTGAACCACATATTTCATCTCATTTGACATCTGGGATTTTATCAGAGTAGATATTTCTTCGTCTGGCAGACTGTGGATTGTGCCATGGGCTAGTGCCCAGACAATGCCATTGTAGGCGCGGCTAGTAGCATAGCAGGCGGCGTTGTATGGAGAGTAAGACCGATGCCTGTCACGTTTTTGGGCGGGGGTTGCGGGTGTGCATGGTGGGTTTGGGGGAGGCTGTGGGGATGCAGGAGGCGTTAGTAACTGTGTAGCTGAATTCATATAGTCATTGTCATTGTTATTGTCATTGTTGGGGCCAGGGGTTTGCAGCTTTAGGTTTAGTGCTTGGGTGGAGGTGCCATTGTCTACCTGTGTATACGTTCACGATCACGATCAGCTTATGCTCTTGTTATGATGTCGTTATTATGGGAAGTGGTTACCTGTGCCATTTGTGATGATTGATTGTCGGACATTGTGGCAAGATCCTATGCCACTCGCAACTTGACCAATACTATGCGATAGAATATGAAGACTAGTATAGTCGTTAGTGGTATTATATGTCTCCTGAGAAGCATGGCGTACCTTTGTTGTAAATGTGTCGGTGATGTAGATGAATGAAGGGAGGTGCGTGCGCGTAGCAAAGATATGTGATTATGGGTTAAGTAGTAGTTAGGCGGCGTGTGTATGCGAGCGTGTGGGTTTTATTTATTTAGTAGTGGTGCCGTGTAGTCTTGCAGTGGTACCGTGCATGCTTTAGGCCATCTTTGGGCTTAAATACGCATGAGGAATTAATTTCCATGGGACTGCGTGATAAAAGTTATTTCTGTTTGGGAGATAGTTACTCGAGTGTCAATGGCAAAAGTGACACCAAGGGGAAGAATCAATTCCCCTGATTTGTTTTGACATATACATATCGGTGTATACATGTATCGATACGTATTTGATATTAGAACATGTCATATAAACACGTGCACTTACTTCTGGTATCTTTATGCATGAAATTTTACGCTAGAAATGTACAGTCTTTCAGTACCGTTGCAATACGAAGTACATGGAGATCCGGTGCTACTTGTGTGCGATACCGTACCCGGCAACGTTCCAATAGATATTCCCGCACGAATACTGGATTAATATGCATCAACATCGCACCCATTCCTAGCACAGTGGTCATAACTATAAATTTCAAGATGGCTAGTTTGTGATGTGGGGTTTACAAGCTTAATTCACTCGAGTCGGTTGAGCTATAGTCCTAACTGACGTTATAACGCTAACAAGGGGCTGAAGTTGTATTGCAGGACTTAATTAAGTCGTCGTTTCCACAGGTGCTTGAGTGCTTGAGTAAAGATGCGCGTTGCTATGCTGGTCAACCCATCTTCTGTAAGTCTGGGGGCCATTTAAGCAGGTATATTAGCTAGATATGGTAGACACTAGCGTCCGGTTCTAAGATGTCGACTGCTATGTAGTATATGTGATTGACATGTCACAATTGAATGAATGACGCGAGCCTCAGCCATGGGTTCTAAATGCAAAATAATTCATAATGACACTGCCAGTAAAGTGGCGAGTATAAATACCCCAACTCCTCCTTTCTGACATCAATAAAACTTCTCCTGAGGTCCTTCGTCCTTCACATCCGCCTTTCTTTCCGCAATATCTTCCACACACTTCATCGCACCAAAATGGCATCTTTTGTTCAAATAATTCGATATTTATATCCCAAGGCAGCCGCCTTTTCAAACAGCCGACTAGTATAATCAGCAAGACTAGCCGTACCAAGGTCGTTGCAATACGAGGTAGTCATCACCTGCTAGGCTGTAAAGCCTTGGTTGGATAATCCGCCTTAAGGGCTTCCTGGGACTTGGTCTCGGTGGATCTTAAGCAGTCGTATCAAATTACCGATGCCGAACGAACTCTTCATGCCAAAGGAACCTACATTCGGCTTGGATCCGGATCAAGGAAGAGGAATGAGGGGATTAGTATTGCTTCTCATCAAAGTTGTATCAACAACTGAGCGTCATACAGTGAGTAAAAACTTCATTCCTTGAGATCCTCAGGCATGGGGGCAAAATTTAACGACGTCTATTTCTTCTAGTCTCCATGTGGTTGGGCGTTACAGTTGTTAGGTATATAGTGGAGATCATCAAGAAGACCAAGAAGGTCTGTTATTCATACGTCGTAACCGGCTAGTATTTGGTGTATTAGCTGGGTGGCCTAGAGAGTCTTGTACAGAGGACTTGGGTCCCGGTTCAAGATTTTCGGTCACATGTCTGTCTATATGAGAGAGTTTGGGCTCTATACAGGTAAGATCAAGAGACTCCTCAGTATGACCGAGATGCTGGTGTTGATGCCTTCGTGGGAAATTTACGACACATGCAGGCCAGAATTGCAGATTCTGGATCAGATATTTCGGGTACGATGCTTGCAACTCCGTCAAAAATAAGGTTACTAATAAACAGATAGAATATGATTACCGTTCTCTTACCAGATATACAGGATAATTACGAATCCATCAAAAGGCAACTACCAAAGCCACTACGAAAGATAATATATTTCTCGAGTTTTGATATTTGGTGGGTTGACGGCAGGGAGGATCTTAATGAAATCTCGATACCCCTCCAGATCGCACAACGGGCAGTAATTGTCCGAGGATGGCAGTTAAAAATCACACTCCCTCCCATCCAACAACAACCACAATACAATGATAATATTGTTTAGAAGATGATTTTTAGTTCATTGGAAAGTGGTGACTTGAAGCAATATTAAATTTAAATTTTGTATTAAAAATCAATTTACTTGTTATACAAAATAAATATTTGACTTTAGTATAAAATTTTATATATTGTCGAAGAGTCATACCAGAGCCGCGTGTGTGCGTGCTACGTAGCATATAGATATATGTCTATACTACGACTAAAGCAGCCTCGCCGGACGCCCAGCAAGATAACTGCCAAAACTATCGTAGACTCTAATATCCCTAGCTTCTATATCAACCTGATAAAAGGCGCTCACGGCTCCCCTTAAATTATGCAAAAACGGCTCTAGGCTGCTACCGCCGATTCTGGCCTGCTCGTAAGCCTGCCAAGCAGCAAAAACCAGATCTTCCATCTCGTCTCTTGCGGCGTCACACCGTTTTGCACCATCATAACTTAGATATAGAAACTGCCGGATTCCTTCTTTGAATGTGTACGTACAGATTGGGGTGCTGGTTGTTGTTGTCGTCGTCGTTGTTGTTGTTTCGCCGTTTGAGGAGGTTCTGGAGGAGCGGCGGATGCGGACTATGTAGTCTATCAGGGTGCCATAGACGGCGGATGTGATGGAATGGAGGGTGTCGAGGGAGTTTGGGGCGAGAGGGGTGATGGGGTGCTCGGTGCTGGGGATGTAGAGTTCCCTGTGGATTCTGAGGTCGTGGCGGTTATAATTAGCTTTGGATTCGGGAGTCTGTGGGGGGCTTGACGCTAGATTCATGGTATCCGATATTTCTCTATCCATGGTAATATTGGAAATATTGGTATAGTCCTCTCATGAGCTGCGCGTAGAGTAGATTATGAATAGGCTGGGGCCACTGGAGACGAACTAAATAATATACCAGCTAAATGATATCTCCAGTATTATCCCGACACAACAAATTAATTACTCTATAGTAACTCCGGGGTAGGATATGGAGGCTTGGCGTTTCGAGGGCTCAAGCCTGTGATTGTGACACTGAAAACTCCTGAGATTTAATAGCACCAAATACTTGTTTCGCAAGTAAGCATATCGGGAATTTCTTTGGAAATCATATGGCCAGTCTTGGCATCAGAATTATGTTATGTTCTATATCACACACAGGCAGGAGGAGTACAGTGTGGATGAACAGACTCATCTATAGCTAATACCTAGGTAGTTATAATTACTGTAAGAACGCTGATATTTGAATATGCAATGGTGTGGAAAAGTACCCGCGTTGACGCAGCAGTACTAGAGCTCCATACAGCCAATAGTTCTTATAATCTGCTTATGAACCTCTTTACGTAAAAGAATACGAAGTAGGTAGTTACTATATAATCATTAAGAACAGTAGAGAATTGTCCGGGCATTTTGCTCAATGGCGCCTGCCTAAGATATTGATATCATTTGTATGTATAGAGGGGTACAGTAATAATGGCAGCAGTATATCAGCCGGCCTTAGCTCCAAGATGATTGGTCTGTAGCGTAACTGGCTTATATAATGATAGAGCCAGTCCTGTATGCAGCCATACGAAAACGTCCTCACGACACCTCCATCGGAGCTCCTTCAACCCAGATCATCATCACTACCACCGTCATCTACCGTGTACACATACATCACACACACATCACACATCACACGCGTCCTACCCACGCTTCCAACGCTCCCACCACGTCCTTCATCACTTTTATCCTCTCGTCTTCATCTTCAGATGGAAGACTACTACGAAAGCCCAAACTATCCTGTTGGAAACTTCAAGCCAGATCCCTGCATCTCTGGCAACTGCTCATCCACCGTCAGCATCTTATTGGTGCATATGCTCACACCCATCGAGATTCGAAGTATACCCACCCTTCCTCCCTCTCCCGTCTTTTACTCTCTCTCTCTCTCCCCTACTCCCATAAAATATGACTTTCTAACCTCTCATAAAATTTGTTTTCTAACTTCGTAGACAAGTGGTTTTTCATCAGCCTCTACGCCTGGTGGCACATATTCATCCTCTTCTGGTACTTCTACATCGTTGAATGGAAACGCCCCCACCGCGACGCCTCGCTTTCGAGAACCATCGCCAGAAAGATACGTGATAAATCCAAGAGAAGATATAAAAGTGTTAAAGAATGGACGAAAAGGAAGGTTCAGAGGGATCTTTACATCCATCCGAGCAGACTGGAGCCACTGTCGCCGAGACCGGTGGAGGTTCAGAGAAGATGGAGACAGCCCGTACATATGAACCAGATGAACCGGTACAGGGGTCTCAGGCAACGGGTGGTCAGGGGGGAGGATTTCCAGTGGTTCGAGTAGGTTCTGAGGAGGAAGGGCTTATTGTTGAGGGAGATAAGGAAAAGGCTTCTTCTATCTCTTCTCAAGATGTTATAGCTAGAACGACTGCTGTTGTGGCTGGCTCTGGCGAGAAGGAAAGGTTTGGAGACGATGACAGTGATAGTGATATGGAAGCTACATTTAGCAATGCTGGCGATATGTTTTTGGACTTATCTGATATGGGAAAGGAGGTGCCTGAGTACGAGCAATCTGAGCCCGCCTTTTCCCACAATGCGACCGAAAAGACGCAGAATACTCAAGACGACAAAGATATTGCTTCGGCCAAACAGGGAACTACTAACAAACCCGGAAACCACGCTCAAGGCGATAATGATACCGGCTCTGCTGCTTCATCGCCTTCACTAGACAGCAGCTACGGCTCCGGCTCTGCAATCGACAACCTGGACAAAAAGCACAAGAAAGACATTCCCAAAGAAACCAAAGGAGACCCTACCGACCAACTCAAAATCGAAGACCTCGTCCCGGCTGCTCCTCCCGTAGACCCCAAAGTCAAGGAAATCCTTGAAAAGCTGGACTCCTTCGACGTCTACAACTTCATGTGGCAGCTCATCACAGACCTTTCTGTCACCGATCCAGACAAAAGAGCTGATATGGTACTGTCTCCGTCTCTTTCTGATCCCGAGATTATTACTATCTTATCGGATATACTTGAAGCTGTTACCGTTGAAGATGTGCTTGATGGGTGGGTTTATATCTGGGAGTTTGTGGTCGCCCCGCGACTTACAGAGAAGGAAGCGGATGAGTTTATCAGTATCAAGAATTACCATTTGAACGCTCTTTCACAAGCATTGGAGGCTAAAAGCAAGGAAACCCAGCAACAACAACCAGGTGGCGACGAAGGAAAGGCAGGTGAAGGAGAGAAACTGATGTACTATGATGACCCTGGTTTCCAAAGACCTTTGAAGCCGACGGCAGAGTATTATAAGATCAAAGAAGAGGCGAAACAGCGCAGGAAGGCTAGAGTCGCGGCGAGGAAGGTGGATGAGAAAGTTGAGGCTGCGGCGAAGATTGAGGAGCTGCATGCGATGTTGGATGCCAGTCTTCCCGAACGAGGTCTTGATGATCAGGGTTCATCCGATGATAATAATGAAGGAGATTGGAGTGTTTCTGGTAGTGAGATTAGAACTATCACTGACGGTGAGCTAAAGGATCCTGATGTCGCACCCGAGGATAAGAAAAAGGAAATAAAGGTAGAGAAGGGTGATAAACCGGAGGGAGGAGATGCTGAACTAGCCCACGGAGGTAATACCCCGGTCGACACTAATCCTCGACTAGAAACTAACCAGAGGACAGCAGCAATTACTAATAACCTGTCACCACCAGCTGCGCAACCTATTCAATCAGCCCTCCCATCCCCGACGAAAAACACCGAGTCTGCTGAAAACTCAACGTTCGAAGCCAACGCTGCAAAAGTAGCAAAACAAGTCTATGGACTGAAAGGAACAAAGTGTCTGCGTCTCCCTCGAAGCAAACTACCAAATCCAGAGAAACCCATAATTTTGGCTGAGTACTTGAAGCGACTGGCGAGAGAGGAAGATCATAGGATTAATTGTGGCGGGGAGCATTGATAATTCTCTTTGTCGGTTGAATTTTCTTTTGAACAGGGTTTTTATTGTCAACTTTGAGTGTTTAGGAGGTAACTAAAAACATGGGTTTTGCTATATTCCTCCTCTTTGTTCTGCCTCTTGCGTTACTACTGTACTGTTCTATCAATGTCTTGCACCTCCACTCCCCGGCTTGATTAATCGTTTACCCCCCAAGCATAAACTACCCTCACAAAAGCTTAACTGAATAAATGAATCTCGACTCTTGTTGAGGAACGTGAAAATAGTAATGTTATTGTCTGTAGAACGGCAGGCTCAGCGAAACACCGTATTCGGCAATATCAATTAATTCTATCTGCATCGAGCTTCCGCGAGGACAAAGCCGGATACAAATATATAGATTATAAACTTAAAGAACTCGCATTATGCGTAGTTAGTTCTTTTTTTGTATGGTGATCACGACCTAGGCCCGCAGGTCTAGTAGCTATGAGTCCGGAATTTAGACTGGATACCCATGTTCACGAGACCATATAGCCGGAAATGTGTATGAAATACTCAATATCACGCATTCCACCCTCAATCACTCACCTGCCAGGGTAGATTATTTAAATATACTACAGAAAAGGCCACTCCGATCCCGACATCGATTCCCTAGCTCCTTCAACCAAAAAAAATCAAAGCACAAAAAGGCTCTACTCCCCACAAGAGAGAAAATTCCTATCTAATCAAAACAATTCAACCTAAATTCTCGAAGAAAATAAGATACAAAAAAGTTAAGACAAGGCAAGATAAAAAACAAGATGGGCGCATCACTCTCAATACTCACCACGAACCACCAAGACCAAATGTTCTCCATCCTCTCCGAGTCCCTCCACTCCTTCGCCGCCCAAGTTAAAACCGCACGTCAACTGCAACATCATCAATCCTCCAACCCTGATCCCAGCTCTCAAAAGGTCCTCTACGGACCAGAGGGTGGCTCGGAACCTCCACAAACGATAGAAGAGCTAAGATACCACTTCGAAGCGACCAGAACTGCCTGGAAAACCTTCGAGGGAGGGGTGGAGTGGTTGCTCGAAGACCACTGGGAGGAGCTCGCGGGGAAGAAATGGAGTATTGAGAACATCGTGGAAGGGGTGTTGGCGGTTCTGAAGGAGGATGTTTATGGGAAGAAGAAAGTCGTTAAGGGCAGGGAGTTGGAGGAGTTGATTGGGCGGTTGAGGGACGTCCAGATGTAACCAACTAACTAACTAACCAACTAGGTAACTATCCCACTTCGTCTGTATGCACTTCTATTGATTAGTGTTGATATCGTGGGATTTCGACATCCTCTATTGTCATCAGTAGCAGCAGCAGCAGCAGCAGTAGTAGTATACTTTTTCTATTTCCTTTTTATGTTTCAGCTTGTTCCTTATCTAGGGAATGGAATAGTGAGGAAACGAGAATATTAGTCACAGAAGAGACGTCTACATCGAGTAATATAAAAACTGTTCCACCATCGACTCCTCGCACCTTCCTGCCCAACATACCCCATTTCTATTCCATCTATATTATATATATAGGTATATTCCAACCCAGGTCCAGTCTAGTCCAGTCCAGCCCAGTCAGACCCAGACATCCATAGAACCTCACATCCACAACAAGCACGTTTAATTGTCCACCTTCTGATCAGAAAAAAAAAAAAAAAAAAAGGTGTAGAATATAGTAGGTACTAATATAGTAAAGAAGAAAAATGCCCCTCCAACCCGGCGAAACCCCACTCTCCCTCCTCCTCTCCCTCCCACCCCAAACATCCCTAAAATCCCTCCTCGAATCCGACCTAACCACCATCCGCAAGCGCATCCGTCGCTCGAAACACCATCTTAAAAACCACCCGACGGGAACGTCAACTGCTGCAACCCTTCTGCTCTCAACGATCGATAAGCTCAAACAGATAGCGGATATATACGCCTCCGCTGCCATGGCGTTTGTGACCGCGAAGGATAATGCGGAGATGTATGCTATCAGCGCTGGGGCGTTGGAGAAGCTTATGAGGGTTGCGGAGGGGTTGGAGGGGGTTGGGTGTTTTAATGGTGAGGATTATGGAGATGAAAAGGATAGAGAAAGGGAAAGGGAAAAGCAAAGGGGAGAGTATGGAAATAGAGACCACGAGAGGAGGAGGATGAGGGAGGAGTATGTTAAGGATGTGGAGAGGGAGAGGGAGAAGATTAGAAACCGGAGGGATTCTCTTAATCCTTTTGTTTCCCATCCTCCTCCTCCTCATCTCCCCCTTCCCACTGCTGCTGCTAACAATACTAAAAATAACGGCGGGGACGAAGATGAGAACGGGAGAGTAGGACCGACTCGGGAACAAAAGGGAAAGGCAGTGATCAGACCGTCAGAAAATATATTACCAACAAGACTCCAGCCTCGCGAGGAGTTCGTAGAGGCTGTAAAGGTTACTGGAGCTATAGAACGTGCCAGAAGAGAGCCTGCTCACCATGGAAGTCCCCGAAAAGATACCCGTCAGCGTGAGTCCCCCAGAAAAGCAACAGCAGCAGCACCGGAAAGAATAGGAAAACACCACGAAGCAAGGGAACGCCGCCGACAGGCCGCTCTCGCCGCTGAAGCAGCAGCAGCAGAAACAGCCCCTCCGCCTCCACCAAAAGAATCCACTCACCCACTGAGACATAGACATCACACAAACACTAGCCCCTCAAAACCGTCCCCGCGCCGTCACCGCCTTCCAGAACCCCCCGGCGCCCCCACGAAGCTGGGACCCAACAATGACTTCGAACTGATGGGAATCCCCGATCTAGGTCGTCGAAAGCGGGATAGGTATACCGAGTCTAATCTGGAGAGAATGGAGCAGAAGGGACGTATTTACCGTAATGACGCTAATCCTGATCATGCTAAGAAACCCGCTGAGAAGCCGGCCGTGCCTATAACCGATAGAAGAAATATAGTGGATAGGAGAGGTGAAAAGGCCGAAGCAAGCCCGTCGAGTTCCAAGAACACGGACCCCAAGCTCGCTAATGCTGGTGGGGGTGGGAGGACGTTCAATCTCTTAAAGAAGATCCAGGAGTGGCAAAAAGAGTAGTCATGAAGTAATCTACCAACCATATACGCTATAGTAATCAATATAGTGGGAGTTAAATTTAGAGTACATGATTGATGCTTTGATATACGATGTTATGATAACTTATTCAAACCTTCAATACTAACTACTAATCTACGGAGGCACAATGTATTTCTTTTTTTAAATTTTTTTTTAATTTTATTGTTTTTTTTTTTTTTAAAAAAAAATAGACTATATCAGGGGAATACCTCTGCACACTATCCACTCAGAGTAATACCACTCTCATCCATTTGTTATGAACGGAAAGAAGCGATAGACTTAAGAATGAACCGCGAGCGAAGATATATTGGGGCAAAATAGGGGTAACTGGGAGTAGTGACTAATGAACTACTCGCGAACGATTGGGCAGTGGTGGTCCATGTTTCTCTGTCATATCTGTGCGAAATGTGTGTGACGGGGCAAAAGATATGAAGAGTTCATGTCAAGGAGTAATATGTAAGAACTCCCAAAGAATTATCCAAAGCAGACAAGAGGAGAGGGTAACAGGAGTACAAACGAGCCCAATATCTAGAGGAGTGTCGGTGGGGGGGAAACTCTAGACGCGGGTAAAGGGTATGTGTATTTTGAGCCCTTCGTTGAGAAGAACTCAGATAGTGTGTGTGGATTTCAAAGATAGTACACTCAAAAACTCCGTTCAGAACCTCTTTCCAAGATCGATATATGTTGATATCGCGTGTGGTTAGAAAAGAATCTGATCAGAGTTCATAGATGTCCTATCTGACATACCCACCTCAAAAGAAAGAAACGAAGAAACACTAAACTGGCGGAAAACAAGATGCAGATCGAAAGAGAAAACAAAAAAGTTAATGCGTAAAATCAGAAACAATGAAACCTTTTTTGGGACCCATTCCAGCAGAAAGAAAGACCTTTTCGAAGTCGGAATGTTTTGTTCGCTAGTCGCAGCAGTCGCAGCAGTCCCCACTACAACAAGAAGAATTTGACGGGCTACATGCACGGCGAGCATGCTTGCAGGTACACTTCCTATGCTTTTTGTGCTTATGCTTTCTCGACTTATGGCGTGATTTTTCCTCAGCGTACATGGTGAAAGTCTTGGTGGCATGGCCGCATTTCTTGGTAAACTCCCACACTTTGGGCTGAGTCGCGGAAGTGCGAGGCGGAGATGGAGTTGGACTGCGCACCTTTACCTTGTGCAGGTAGGGAACAAGCTCCGTAACTGGCGAACTACTCCTTTTTGACTTGGTATCGCTGCTAGGCAACATCACCGGAACTAATTCGGTGCACTTCTTTGGACTATAATGAGGCCACATATTGGTGTTTGCTGCCTTGTGAGAAGCCAAGACTGTGTCCCCATCGTAGAGCTTGGTGGTTGTCCCTTTGGCGTCGCTGATGGTGACAAGACGTGGGTCTGAGAAGTAATGACGGCTGTGTTTGGAGCGGTGGTTTCGGTGACACTCCCGTTCTCGCCCGCGCTCTATTTCGAGTTCACGCTCCCGTTCACGTTCACGTTCTTTCTCCTTTTCCCGTTGTCTTTCCCGCTCCTCTCTTTCTTCCTGACGCTCGCGCTCCTCCTTCTCGCGGAGTCGTTCTTCCTGGAGAGCTCGGTCCTGTTTTCGTTGGAGGGTGAGTTCTTTGGCTTTGAGTTCCTCGAATTCTTGGGATTCTTCGGCTGCTCTACGGAGTTTCTCTTTAATCTCCTCCTCTTTTTTAGCTCGCTCCATGGCTCGTACCAACTCTTGATCTCGCTGCTTTTGTCTTTCTTGCTCAGCACGCTCCATAATCAATTCTAATTCCCGCTCCCTCTCTTTGCGAGCGGCTTCTCTGCGTTCTGTCTCTCTTTTTGCTTCTTGTCGCTGTGCTTCCTGCCTTTGTACCGCTTCTCGGAGAAGTCTCTCTCTTTCTGCAGCCTCTCGAAGTAGCCTGTTTCTGTCTGCTGTTTCCCTGTCTTGTCGCTCTCTTTCTCGTTCAAGAGCCCTTTGCGTGTCTTGTCGTTCCCTTTCTCTTGCCCATTCGCCTTCACGTTCACGTTCCCTGTGGACCCGATCCTGTTCCCTTTCGTATTCCCGTGGTCGAGTCCTGTCAACCGAGTTATCGCGACCTCTGCGGGATCTTTCGTCGTCACGGTCACGCTCTCTGTATCTGGATCGGTCATCGACGTCACGATAACGATCACGATCACGATCACGATCGCGGTCCCGGTAGTCACGGTAGTCTCGGTCACGTTCACGCTCACGACCGGCATCCTGTCTTCTGTCATACTCTCGCGCTCTGTCGTACTCTCGCTCAGTACGGTCCCTGTCGTACCTTGAGCTACGATCCCTGTCTCCGCCGCGATCGCCAGTTGGGTAATCGTAGTACATTGGAGCCATGCTTGAATTTCCAGGTCCCGGGGCTGAGGCTCTTGCGTATTGTGACTCTCTATTATATTTTCAATCCTGTTAGTACTATTACTCATATTGTAATGGCGTCTATATACTATTACATACGCAGCAGCGCGTGGAAAGAAGTTGGTATTGTTCCACGGTGCGTCCTGTTCGCGGAGTGGTGGGATCGGATGAGCAGTATACGAAGTTGGTGATGTATACGCCGGTGGAGGGGGATGCGGAGGATTTGCTTGAGGGACGTAAAGAGCTGGACGTCGCTCTCGAGGGTCTGGCTGCGAGAGTCCTGGAACTCTCCACTCGTGGGCCATGTTAGGAGCTATGCGATCACCAGTAACAGTTCTCTGTGGAGCGTTTCCACTTGCACCGCCAGACGAAGTTGCACCGTCTTCAGAGAAGTCGGCAAACGCGAAAACCCCTTGTTCAGTTGCGCCAAAAGAGATGTGGTTGAATTGCCCTTTGAGAGAGGCTCGCCACATTCGACCCTTCTACGCAGAAGTCCCTTGATATTAGTATATATGATATTATATTTATTATACGTCCGCTTCTATGATTTTATGACTTACATTACCCGATGGAGGTGGTGGCTTCGCCGAACCTCCCTTTAGTGGCGAG
Source organism: Orbilia blumenaviensis (assembly GCA_036872755.1). NCBI lineage: Eukaryota > Fungi > Ascomycota > Orbiliomycetes > Orbiliales > Orbiliaceae > Orbilia > Orbilia blumenaviensis. Next base: position 219,946 of record JAVHNS010000006.1, on the reverse strand, counting down.
GTTGGGACAATAGCTTGGCTTTGGCTGGGTGGCTTGGGGGGACTTTGTCCGGGAACTTTCATCGATTGGAGGGGTCAACTCACGAGACCAGGGTAAACCTGCAAATTAAAAGCCTTACCATTAGCTAGGACTTCTCCAGAGCGCTCCAAGATATGGAAAGAGAGGGTAGATACTTACTAACAAAGGCTACAGAAAATTTGACAAGATCGAGAGAGGGAACGACGGGATGCACAGGCACCAAGTCAAAGACAGAACGCGAGAAGCTGCTATATAAACTTTTTTGTTAGTCTTGAAGGTTAACCTAGGGTGGTTGAACGTAAAGGGCGGTTGGAAACAAATACAAAAAATAGCAAAAATATGGCAAGAGATAGAATTGAAATCATTGAAAACAAGAATTCCGCGAATTACAAGAGAGATGTAAGATGAAGTGAAGGGAAAGTACATGAGGATTACAAAGGGAAGTACAGGATGGATAAAACGAAGAAATAGAAGTGAAGGAGAATACAGGACAGGGGGTTGTGATACAGGAGAAAGGATGATGAGAGGGGTGGGAGAGGGGAAATAGAGGTTGATACTACTCCAACTATAGAAAATTGATGGAAACGATGACAGTGATAATGAGGTCAAGGAGAGACAGGATATGAGTGAGAGACAGGATACGAATGAAAGACAAGAACGAAGGGAAGACATGACGAAGTAACGAAAACGGTTAAAGGAAAGTTAATATAACGAAGATGATGAGATGGCTGAGATGATGGGAGATGGTGAAGAACAAAGAAGAGGAAGAGAGCGAAGGAGAGCTGTTCCCGAGATAGACTTACCGAAGAGAAAGAAGAGAGCGGTAGGATGGCGATGGAGTTTTCAGAAAGGTTGTCGGGTGTGCGTGGGAAGACGCGATTGACGGTGGTTGATAGATGGTGATGGTGATTTACGTTACGCGTGATGATGATTAGTGAGCGAAGGTTGTGATGGTCGTGATGGTCGTGATGGTTATACTAATTATTTTAACTACAAGGAGAATATGTGTGGAGCTGTTTGGTGGTGAAAGGAAGAAAGAAAGGAAGAAGAAGAAGACGGAGAAGAAACGCCGAGATAAAGAACGGTGAGGGGGGACGTCCTTAAATAGACGTTGCTGGGACGTTGCCGAGGGAAAATTAACGACTACAAGATTCACTCTGTATCGCCATGTCAACAACGCCGCAGGGCCCCAGCCCTACCTATTCACTAAGTAACCACCCCCATACTTACCAGGTACCTACTATTACTGCTGCTGCTGCTTCTATGACGACAGTGTCATTACCACCACGTTCAATGACGTTGTGATATACCACGCCTGCCATCCACCCCAGTGGTATATATTCGGTACTTCGAGTTCATGTTAAAGTCTATACAAGGAATATATTAGCCTCTCACTTATGGCGGATCTCACAAACCCATCCAAACTTTACACGGTTGCTAAAATAATCTTTCTCATCGCCAGGAAGAAAGTCTTAGTTATGCATCAACTGGCTAACTATCTCTCGTTACTTAGTGGAATGTCCCCAAGGAGAAGCACCAGCCAACTGAACTAGCAACTCATAAGCGAAGAACTGACTAAAGTGCTAACTATACCGCATTCAGACGATTACCCAAATCGTATCTATACCAGACTGTCGTGTCTTTCGGGGAGCATTATGTTTTTCGGGAATCATACTATCTTAGACAAGAGCTCAGCTTCTATCTACCTCCCATAGTCGTATGGCGTCATCGTAGTACCAAATAATACAAGCGATAAATTTATTGAAATACTATAAAAACTACTATTTGGAGTTAACGCAATACCTTCTCAGTCCATACTATTATTTTGCAAGCAAGAAACTAGCGAGAAAGCCCAAAGCTTATGCGACCTGCGATAAGAAAAAACTAATTCTCCCTTTCATCACTAGTTTTCCTCTTCTTAGGAGGAGACCCTCCACTAGCACCGTAATATGAAGGTAAGGTATATAAATCATCATTATCGTTGTCGTCCCCCTCCTGCCTATTTGTCTCCGATTGCGCACTATCCTTTACGACCTCCATTTCCTCCCCAGATTCGGGAGTATATCTGCCGGGACCGTCTTCATCATTGAGCCCCCAGCTTCGTCGTTTCCTATTTTTTCTTCCGTCGATCCCCATCTGGGGAGTTGTAAACGCTGGTCCTGTGCTGTACGGATCAGTGTTCCAGATGACAGCTCTGGGAACTGCTGTATTAATAGAAATAGGCCAGCTAGCTGACCCGCCACCCTCAATATTTCTCCCACCAAGCTTAAATCTTTCATCTTTTAAAATCGCCGAAATACATTCCTTCTCTGAAAGCAATGTAGCTGAACTGTCGGTAGCTGAGGGCAGAGTTCCCGTGCTACCCCTGTCTAATTTATCGTGATCCTCTTCTTCTTCTTCTTCTTCTTCTTCTTCAATCTCCGTCTCATCTGAGTCGTGAAATGCGGGAGTATTGAGGTCGGAATCGGCCTTGATCGAACTAAGAAGTCTGGAAATGTCGATGCCCTGTGGAGCCGTCTTACTTCCGTTCTGGGGATCTTCGGATGACTCGACCGAGGTTGCCAGCACCTTGAGAAGGATTTTCTGTGGTTTAGATTGTTGCCCCATTTGTCTGTCTTGCTTGCTGCTGCTGCTGCTATCGGAGATTCGGGACCATTTAGTCACGAGCCCGGCAATGCTATCTTTGTTGAGGGCAGTAGTAGCCTCTTTCGTTTTATGCCCCTCTTTGCTTTGTTTGGATATATCTCCTGCGACTATCAGATTCCTCGGGTCGACCGTAGTGGCAACTTCGTCCCGCGGCGGAGATATATCCATTCGACTATCCAACTTAAAAGGACTTAGCTGCGCGACCTTCTCCCACGGTCGCACCCGCCTCTCCTCCATCGCCATCCTCGGAACTCTTCCCCCCTTCTGCTCCTCTTCCACATCCTTCGGCAGCAAAAAATACCCCGTCAAAGCATCCCTCTCCAACCCCTCCACATACTCCTTAACCCTCGCAATATTCCTCTCAGAAACCGCCACATACTGCATCATAGTCCCACTCCTCCACCCAATAACATCACAAAGCTCCATAATCTGAGTTGCGCACCCAGCCAGCGTATCCTTTCCTGGGAGTCTTCCAAATATCCCCCCTTCGCCCAGATAGATTCCAAATACATCTACCAATTCCCCCATATGCATCGGTATATCCCTCCTTATCATGGTTTCAAGTAACATTAACACTCTCGAACGACCTAGCATTAACCCTTGAAACGCTGCTTCGTCGGTTGCCGATGTGTATAGCCATCCTAATATGTGGATTGGTATATACTCATACACAAACGCAGCTAAGGCAGGAAATAAGCCGATAAACAACCTAAGCCCGCTGATCAGGTCCTTTGTATCCTTTTGATACTTCAACCTAACCCATTCAGACCTTAAAGAAGGGGGATCTCCGAGCTCCAGGCCTTCTTGATCGTCTGGAGCTATGGAAATGCAGTAATTATGTATTACACCTGCCAAGTGCTTGATGTTTTGGAGATGTTGGCGGATGGCGGTTATGTGATATGGAAAGATTCCTGTTGAGGGCAGGAGAGGGACGTAGATTGGTACTGGATCGGGGGAGGTTATTGATTGAAGGTTTATACGTTTGCATGGTAGTGGGAGTGATGGGAGTGGTGGCGGCGTGGTTTCTTCGGGGGTCGGAGGGGTTCCTGGAGGGGTGTGAATTGGAGAGCAGGTGCCGTCCATTTTTATTGTGAGTCCTCTTTTAGATATCTAATCTGTGGTGGGCGAGTTGGAGGTGATGTTTCTATTCTCGTTTTGTTGATGAGTGAGAATGAAAAAAGTATGAGTCGGTGTCTGTGATGAGCCGATGTTGATAAGTGATGATGGAACGTTCTATACAGTATGCTCCTAAGAGCGTCAGAACAACCTACAAACACCTATAGCAGTGTATAATTCTAGAAGGATTTTAAACCACATACCCTCATAGATCCAGTTCCCCCTCAGTATCATACCCTCGAAACTTGATATCGGAGAATGAGTCTCGAATCAAAGTAAATCTGTTAAAACATAGTTATGTCGTTACAATCCTGTGATTGGACCTCCCACTGCGAAATTTGAATGATGTCTACTTAAAAAGCTCTCAAACAACATCTAGAACATGTGTCCATATTCCACGTTTCTATGAGACTCCCCTTCCACGGGTATTGATGTACACACCCACGTGGGTATCAGATGACGACCGCACAACGCAGAATTAGTCCAAAATACAACAGGTGAAAAATGCAACAGGAGGCTGCGTTGGAAGATCTCGGAGCCGATACTGAACAGCATAGAGATCAAGGGGAGACGTCAAGCCCCTTCAAGAAGAGTATTGAAGGAAAAGACACTGCTGCAAAAGATAATCTATTAAGTGTAAGGCAATTTCAACTCCTAGGAACCGATTTGGTTATATTTAATTATAATATAAATGCCTATGCCTAGGAACTACAAAGTAGATAGCATACTCCTGCCAGAATTGCAGTTATAAAACGTTTAACTTACGGCACGAGGACACGCAACTAAGACTCCCAAGTACTTTCTCGTTAGTTCACTAAGTTTCCATACGTCTAGCCCTGGGACCGAGACTACGTCTAGCCGCGGTCTGCCCCAAAATCGTTGCCGTAAAAGTTTTCAACCCAGCATTTCCATGTAAAATGAATATATCTGGTCTCGTTAGATATATCCAGAAGAAATAGCCGTTTCCACTAGAATCTTCGAGAAAACGATCCATAGAAGATCTCAGGCTCAGGTATACCTGCTTCCGGATGATTTCCAAACCTTCTATTTGTTTCACTACCTCGGTTAGATTTCCTGATGACTCATCCCAGAGTTTGTATAAATACCCCCTTCCCCCAGGTATCATTCCATCTCCCATATTCTTACCACCTTATCACCCCTCTGTTGCGCCCAAATAGCTTCATTAGCTTGATCACGTGACGCAACAGTGTGCCCTTGCCACGACCATAGAGCCTCAACTATAAAAGGCTCTTTAGCTTTCATTCTTCTATTGTACACACACATTACGACTTCATGTATCTTAAACAATAGAAGCAATAAAGGCGTGCCATCCTCAAGGCTTCAACCTTGAGCGCACTATTGTCCATTTTTAGTGATTAGTCAGCAAAAACTGCGACAGTCCCCTCAACACCCTCATGCCTATGCGGCTATCATTCTATCTACAAATCTATATATATCCAAAAATTCCTTGCAAACGTTCAGGAACAAACTACCTATATACATCAAGAGCCTCCCCTCAGAATCCAAAGTCAATCTATGGCTACTATCGACGTTTCCCTCGCCGAATCTCAATCACAACACGCGTTTAAGAGATGAGTTTCTATATCTAGCACGACTATAAGAGCTTGGAGTTATGACACTAGAATTGAGATCAATGAGCCAGATCGATCGTCCGAATTCAGGCAATACAAGAAGTATCTATGTGTCACCGGGTGCTTCTTGCGGCAGATGCATAAGAGAAATTGACTGTCCATTCACAGCAAGTTCCCCTTACCTACAAATATACGTCAGGGAAGTTGGAACAGACAAAATGCTCCCTCACCAAAACCACTTCTGTGAATTATATATGAGATACTCTATATAATACAAACGAGGTCATTCGTCCAAATTAGGATGTTTGACTACAGCCAGGATTTGCTTGACCACCTACGTATGCGTTACCAAAGCACAAAGACTGCTTTGCAGAAATATGGGAATAAATCCGGCTAAGCTTAGTTACGTCAATGGAACTCTAGTTCCAGGGATCCCCCTTGAGTAAAATACTGGAGGCATAGCCTTGAGGTCTCTCATAGGTGCCTACAGTCACGATTATATAGTGCTTCTCGCTCTAATCGACTTATCGGCCTTAAGGTCAGAGTGGATGAAATCACTAGTCGTTGAGGGCGATACCAGTCTCTACAGCCGCCTGAAATGGGTTGGTAAATTCTCTACTTCTGGGAAAATACGGAAATATCGTCGTTAGCTCCATCTCAAATGAAACTTATTTGATACAGGTTGAATCTGGTTCTGGATTAATTCATCGGCTCGTGCGTACAGGCGTACGAAGCGGTGTCCTCGAGAGGATATTCCCCAAATCTCTCCAAGACTTGGGGGCTGTATATGTTTGACTGGGACCGAAATTACATGCCCTCTGTTTCATGCTGTATAAATCACCTCAAGACCTTCTGAAAATATTTAAGAATACACAGACGTGGAGGTTTTTCTATATCGGTCACAAAGTAAACTCAGCTTTTATGACACGAGGGATTCACAATGCATTTTTTTACTTCGTTTTACTACTGGTTATGACGAGAGGTTAAAATATTACTATGGCTTATAGATTCTTGACTGATTATTCTTCTGAGAACTGCAGTACGTCTTCGGTCTTATCTTTATATACGCTATATTACGTAGTAATCCTTTGCAGATTTTTTGCTCTGAATATCGCATATATGGAACCTTCGGTCATGTGGCTCCTGAGACACCTTGTGAGTCTTGAGGCGGTGGCCCAGTGACCTTACATTCTGACACTCTCACCAAGCCATTCTACTTTATTTTTCTATAGTATCTTAGCTCTCTGGCTAGCTTCAATATATCTTAGGTCAGTTTAGGGTAGTGATCTGCTGGGGCCTTAGAAGGGCTATATAGAGAACTCCTGCCGGGCCCAGTTCAGGCTTCACAAATTCTCTCTTCAACCTCCCTAGATGACTGATTGTTAACTTAATCAATCAAGTTACTTCAACCCCGGTTTTTATACAATCAGCCGGCCGCAGGCTGAATCTCACCAAGGATATATACCCACTCTAAACAACCCATTGGCACGTGCACAAGGCCTACCAGCTCACTGCGGTTTGACATCGTTTACGCGATTGCATTACCCTCTTCGAGATTACATTTTCGCCTAGCTTGCGGGGCTAAGATTCCTGACCGTGTGCGATAAAAGCAACAACCAGCCGAACCACAGTACCCTCGCTCGTTGGACGCATCTTCCTAATAGATCATGGATGGTCCCTGGATCGTTTGTCACTTGTCCATATAAATAAACTTTGTTTGCCTTGTTGATGAGATCATATGATCTAACATAAAGGTTGGTAACGTTTGACGTTACCTGCTTTTCAACTACATCGCGCTCTGATAACATTCGCCTAGTCCCAAGGTCTTGCGCAACGAGTTGTTTAGTACCTAAAATCGGAATACATGTTTTCCACGATAAGCGACTCGGCTAGAGGAGTTGGCGACTGGGTAATTAGTGAGTTGGGGGGCTTAAATGGGTCTAATGCTAAAGTTGCTCCATCGCATCCAGATGTATTGAGGCTGGTTTGCGAGACCAGGTGTATACAAATTTGAAAGCTTGTGACCCTTCGACCCCTTTCGTCTATGCGCCAAATTTGCCCTATTAGATATAGAAAAATACGTATGAGCAGAAATAAAATGCTTAACGAGGTTATTTATATTTTTATTATCATTACGAACGGACCAAATAAAGATTCTTGAGCAATGGATATTACGCCTGAATAAAAATTGAAAGAGGTACAGGGATCCCTTATTTCGTATTTTGTACGCAGCATTTTTTATGATCCAAATGTGGTACCATGTCTGGGACCGAGACCAGCACCATATGTCATTGATAGAGTATACAGAAGTAAAATACGAGTTTTATTGGCCGAGAAGGCGCCATGCGCGCATGCACTATAACTAGGAATCTAGTAGCGAAAGCTATGGAAGTTTCTAGTGCCTGTTCAAGGCATTGCTTTTATAGACGTCATATTTATTGACTCACGAACCTGTCCCTGGTTTACGTTGTAATTGTGCCTGAATCCTTGAGTTGTTCCACGCCTAACTTGCATGGAGTTGCACAGGGTTACGAGGGGGTAAATGGAAGGGGGGTTGTGCTAATCAAAATTTGTGGATTTTTCACTTTACAACAGCTTTAATATAAAAGAAGATTTTGAAGGAAAAAAAAAGATTGTATTATATGATTTAAAACTATTGAATGCTAACAGACAAAGGATTAACAAATTGATTAATATGTAAATTGCTTATATTATAAATTTTATTAATATGATGAGTGATTTTAGGTTAAGTAAACAATAATGCTGAATTTATGTAATTAATTGGGATACTTATAGTTAAATAATTATAAAAATAAATAAATAATTTAGTAGTTTTATTGAAATTAAGAATTTGAATATTGATATTTAAATTTTAAATATATTAAACAAAATTATTATATTATTTATTAATAATTATTATTATTAAAATAATATTTTTATAATATTACTTAATTTAAAATGAAGTTTAAAAAAAAAAAATAAATAAATCATAAATCTTTCAAAATAAATAACAAAAAATTAAATCTATATTTAATTTACATTAATACTTTTATTCTAATTAAATAATAAAATTAAAATTAAAAAATTAAATATTTTTATTAAATTTTTTAACTACAACTTTTATTTAAATATAAATTATATCTTAAAAAATATTTATTAAAAAAATTAAAAAAATTTGCATTAATATTTAAAAAAAATTATTTTAAATATTATAATATTTAACTTTTTTTTAATTTTTATTAATTTTTTAATTAATTAAAAAAGTTTTTTTGTTATAATCTATAATAGAATATTTAAAAAAAATTAATATTTAATTTTATAATTGAATATATAAAAAGAAAATAATGATTTAAAATAAAAAAATTTGCAAATTATAATAAACAATTAATCTTTAACTAATAATATAAGTATAAAATATATAAAAAAAAAAATTTTATAAATTTAAAATAATATTTATATAATTTAAATATAAATTAAATTAAATTTAATTTTTGTCACGGCCAGCCATACTAGGTATATCTTGGCATGTTAAACATGAATCTGTTTTTATAGGCTATTTCTTATACTAAGATGATTTTTATTATAAATATTTGGTGGAAGAAAATCATATCAGAAAAAAATGGGTTGGATTGTGTTGTGCTGATAATATAATTTTTAAAATAAATTATATAAAAAGTATTATATATGATTTGGTATATTATATATATATAATATTTTTTAAAATATATAATATTTAAATTTATAAATAATTTATATTTATATAAATAATATTTATATATATAAAAATTTTTAAATAATAATAATTTTAAAATTTTTTTTTAAATTTTATTAATTAATTTATTAATATTTAATATATTTTATTTATTATTTTTATTTATTAAATTTAATATTTTTATATTAAAAATTATATTATTTAATATTTTTATATTTAATTTAATTTATTTTAAAAAAATAATTTAAATATTTTAGATTAAGAATATGATTAGTTAAAAAATATTAAATTATTTTAAAAATTTTTTATTTAAAAAATATTTAAGATAGGTGTAATATTTTAATTGATTTGATTTTCAATAATAAAGTAAAAATTGTATATTAAATAATAGTAGTAATATTAAATATTATAATTTTTATAAAATATTATATAAAATAAAAAAAAAAAAATTTTTAAAAAAAAAAAATATAATTATAATAGAAATAAAATAAGAAAATTTTTTATAGAAAAAATTAATTTTAGGTTTAAAAAATTAGGAATATGTAATTAATAACTTATTTAAATTAAAAAATATTAAAAATATTAACATTATAATTATTAATTAATTAATAATTAAAAATAATATAAAAAAAAAATAATTTAAAAATATAATAATTAATATAAAAAAATTTTTAAAAAAATAAACTTTATTATTTATTGTGGAAAAATTTATGAAAAAATTTGTTATTTTAAAAAATAAATATAAATAAAGTATTATAGATAAAAAAAATATATTTATATAAAAATAATTAAAATATAATTTTTTTAAAATAAATTATAATAAAAAAAAAAATCAGAATTAATATTAACAAAATACTTAAAATTAAAAATTTAATAAAATATTTTAATAAATTTGAGAAAATTAATTATTTTTTCTATTAATTTTTAATTTATTTTAAAATATAAAAAGATAGATTTTTAAATAATAAATTTAAAATTATTTTTATAAAAATGTATTTAAAAGATTTGATTTTTTAAGTATTTATTAATTATAATAATTATTATATTAAAAATAAAATTGATTTTAATATTTATATTTTTAAAATTATAATAAATTATGTAGAATTTATTATGTTTTTTAAATAATAATATAGAGAAGATAATAAAATTAATAAAATTTATAAAAATTTTAAAAAATTTAAATAAATTAATTTAGTTTGTGGATATTTTTATAAATTTAATTAAATTATTTTTTTTATTAAATAAAATAAATTTAATATTACTTACCAAATTTGAAAAAGATTGAAATTAAAATTAAAAATTTAAGTTTTTTTTAAAAAATAATAATTTAAAAAATTTTTTAAATGAATGGAGATGTAGAAGATAATTATTAAAATTAATAATATTTATTAATATAATAAGTATAATTAGAAAAAAAAGAATTTTTATGATTATAGTTTTAAAAAGGATAAGAATAAGAGGAAGGTATTTTAAAATTAGAATAATAAAGAAAATAGGAATTGGTATAAAAATAAAAATAAAAATTTTATTTTAAATAAAATTTTTAAATTAATTTTTATAAATTTTAATATAATTTAATATAATTATTTATATAATAAAAAATTTAAAAAATTAAAATTTAATAGTTTTATTTATTATAATTATAATAAATTAAAATATATTGTTAGAAATTATAAAAAATTATAATAAAATAATATATTTCAATAATATAAAAATATTAAATTTATAAACATTAATTTTTTATTATTACTTATTATAAAAAAAATTTAAATAATATATTAGTTTATTTTTTAAAAAATTAAATAATTTTAATAATGAATTCTTAAATAAGTTTCTAATTATTTAATTACTTTTAATTAATTTATAAATATTTCTAAATTTATTATTTAAAAAAAAAAAATTAAATTTAAAATTATTTTAATTATTTATAATTTAATTTTTTAAAAATATTATTAATTTTAGAATAATTTAATATTTAAAATTTATTTAAATTATAAAAAATATTTTAATAAAAAACTTTTTTAAGAATATATATTTAAAAAAATTTATTATATTTATTTAATTTATATTGATCTTATATTATAAAATTTTAAAATTTATTTATGATTTATTAATATAATAAAGGATTTTTTTATTAAAATAGATTTATTATTTATTTATAATTAAATTTTTTATAAATAAAAAAATTTTTTTATGGAATATTTAAATAATAAAAAGGAAATTTATAAAAAATTTTATTTTAATTTTTTAATTATATTTTACAAAAATTAAAATAATAATAAAATTTTTATTTTTAAAATTTATGTTAATAATATAATTTTTATAAAATTTAAAGAAAAATAAATTTAATATATAAATTATTAAAAAGGAATTTATAATTAATATAAAAATTATAATTATATAATTTAAAGTTGATTAAATTTTAAATATTTAAATTATTATATTATTTTTATTGTTAAATATATTAAATACAAATATATTAAAAATTAAAAATAATTTTTTTTTATATTAATAATAATTTTTATAAAATTGATTTTATAGAAAATTAGGAAATTTATTATAAAGAAATTAAAAATATTAATTTTTTTTTTATTTACAAACAAATTGATAAAATTAAATATATTATTTTAAAATATTAGGAAGTTATTTTAAATTATTATTTTTATAGAAATTGATTTTTAAATATAAGATTTTATAATTATATTTTTTATTTTTATAATTTTTATTATAATGAATGGAGTTTATATATTAGAAATTTTAATTATATTTAGTTTATTTTTTATAATTTTAATATTTTTTTTAAGTATTAAAAATGTTTTTCCTAATATTTTTTTTAAATTATTATTTAATGATTAATCCACCAAAATATATGTGTTATTTAATTTAATATTAACTATAATAAAAAAATTAATAAATATTTTAAAAAAAAAAAATATTATAATATTATTAAAATAAACTATATTAAAAAATATAATCTAATTAAAAAGATAAATCAAAAATATTAATTTTATAAAAAACCAATTATTTATTTATTTTATAAAAAATATAACCTTTATATTTATTATATTTGAAAATATATTATTTTTATTGGAAATTTTTATATATTAAAAATTAAATCTAATATATAAAATATAGAATGGTAATATATAATTTATTAAAATTATATTTTTGATTATTAATTTGACTTTAGATATTATTTTTAAAAAGTTTATTTAAATTATAGATAAGATAATTTTATTTTATTTTATTTTTAATTTAAGATTATCAATTTTAGAAAAAAATAATTTCAATTAAATTCTAATAAAATCTGATATATTAATAAAATTAAATTTATAAATATTTATAAAAAAATAAATATGGAAGGAAAAAATTAAATAAACTTTAAAATTTAATATTGTTTAAAAGATTTAAATTATATATTGTTAAAAATAAATTATTTAAATAATTTTTTTTATAATTAATTAAAAATTTTTTTTTTTTATTAATCAATATTAATAAAAATCTTAGCACATTTTTATTAAATTATAAAGCAAAAAATTCATTTATTTATTTTAAAATCATTAAATAATTTAATTTATTTTATATTTAAAAATTTTAAAAAATATATGTTACTACTTTTAATAATAACTTTTTTAAAATAATTATTTATGAAATTATTTTTACATTTTTTATAAATGAATATTTAAAAATAATTATAATAAATATTTTAGAAACTTCTTACAAATTAATTTTTAAATTTTTTTAATTAAAAAAATATAATTTAAATATTAATTAAAAAATTTATTATTTTAAATTTTTAAAATATAATTATAAAAAAATTTATTTTAAAATTTGATTAAATAATTAATTTTTAAAAAAAGTTTATTATTAATTTATTTAATATATATTATAAAAAAAAATTAATAATTGTTTTTGAAATAAATTTTATTTTATATGATATATTTTTTTTAAAATATGAAAAATTAATAAAAAAAAGAAGAAGATTTTAGATTGGATTTTTGAAGATAATAAATTAATTTTTTAATTTTTAGATAAATAGGATTTTTTACCAAAAATTAATTAGTTTATATATTATATTTTTTTAAAAAAAAAATTTAATTAAAATTTTTATTTATATATGTATATATAAAAAAAGAAATTGTGGTTTTATATAAATATATTAATAAAAATTTTTATAATGGATTTATTTGATTTTTTAATTTATTTATAAAATATTTTATATTATTTATATTAAAATTTAATAGAAAATTATAAATATATATTAATTATAGAAATTTAAACAACATTATAATTAAAAATATTAAACTTCTATTATTGATAAGTAAATCTTTTAATTATTTAACAAATATGAATTATTTTATTAAATTAAATATTATTAATATTTACTACAATATTAAAATAAATTTAAAAAAAAAATAAAAAATAGTTTTTCAATATTACTACAATTTATTTAAATATTTAATTATATTATTTAAATTAATTAATATATTAACTTCTTTTTAAACTTTTATAAATTATATATTTTAAAAATATATAAATATTATTTATATTATTTATTTAAATAATATTTTAATTTTCAACAAAATATTAAAAAAAATATAAAAAAAATGTTAATGTAATATTAAAATCCTTTTAAAATTATGATTTATAAATAATATTAAATAAATTAAAATTTATTATTACTAAATATAAATTTTTAAAAATTATAATTATTTTAAATAAAATTAAAATAAATTTAAAAAAAATTTAAATTATTTAAAATTAATCTTTTTTTAAAAATATTAAAAAAATATAATTATTTTTTAAATTTTATAATTATTATTAATAATTTATTTAAAAATATAGTTTTATATTAATAATATTTTTTGAATTTATTAAAAAATAATTGAAGTTTGAAATAATATTTAAAAAAATTTAAGTTTTTGAGATTTTAAAAAATTTATTTATTTTTATTTTTATTTTTAAATTTTATAATTTAAAATTATTTATTAAAATTAAAATCAATATTTTTATAATAATATTAAAAATTTATTTATTTTAATTTTATAAAAATAAATAATGATATTTTATTGTTTATATTTTTTATAAATTCAATATTATACAACTACAATATACTATTTATAATAAGAAATTAATAACTATTATAAAAATATATTAAAAATAATATATTTATTTTTAAAATAAAGAATTTTTTATAATTTTATTTAACCATAAAAATCTTACTTATTTCTTAATTATGAAGGAATTTAATAAATAATAAATTTAATAATAAAAATTTTTTAACAAATATAATATAAAAATATTATATTTTAAAAAAAAAAAAAATATTTTTATTAATATAATAAATAAAAAATTAGATTTTATTAAAAATATTAAATTTAATAAAAAAATAATTTTCAAATATAATAATATTAAAAATCAAATTTTTATTAATAAATTCTTAAATTTAATAAAATATAATATTAAAAATAATTTTTAATAAAAAATTTTTAAAATTTATAAATAAAATTTTATTATATAATAAATTTTAAAAAAAAAAAATATATTTTTTTATTTTAAATTAATTAATAAAATTATTATATTTTAAAATTTATTTTATATTTTAATTAAAAAATTTTAAAAAAAAATTATTTTTTTACATTATAATCATTTAATTTATAATTATTTAAAAATTAATTATATTTAAAAACTTATCATAAAAATTTATTTCTGATTTCAAATAAGAAAATAAATTAAGAAATATATTAAAATTTATAATTTTTATTATAAAAATAAATTTAATTATTATAAATTTTACAAAATTTTTTAATTACATAACATATTAAATATATTTTTCAAAATTATTACTTATAATTTTATATAAAAAATGTTTTTAATATAAAATTTTTTTATTAATAAATTATATAACAAAATATTAATTATTATAAATAAATTAATAAAAATTATTATTTTTATTTTATAAAATAATTAATAAAAAACTAAAAAATTATAATAAATTTATTATAATTATGTTTTTTTTAAATATAAAATTTAATAAAAATATATTTTTAATTATAATCTTTTTTTTATAAATAAATATTAATAATTAATTATAAATTAAATTAATATTAAATTAAATATTATAATTAAAAATTATATTTAAATAAATAAAATTTTTAAAAAATTTATTTAAATTTTTAAAATTTACTTTTAAAATTTTTTTAATTATATCCAAAATAATTAAATATCTTTTTTATTTATAATAAAATTTATTTATAATATTTTTTAATATTTAATTATTAAATATATTTTATATGAAATATTAAAAAAATAAATACCTAAAACTATCCTTCTTTTTTTTATATTAAAAAAAATTATTCCTAAAACTAAAAAATATATAAAATTAATAAAGAATATTTATAATATTTTTATAAAAAATTTTCAATTTTTATAAAAAAAAAAAAATTATTATTATAATAAATAATAAAAGAAAGTTTTAAATTTTAAAAAAAGAGATAAAATATATTTATTTATATTGTAAGGTTATATGTGCGAGAGTGTGCGTGTCACGACGGTTGAGAATATGACCTTAGTTATGGTTATAGATTAAAAGACAAGGAGCTATATACATGACTGCTATCTATGCTTTATATACTGAAGGATATGCGTATCACAGCGTCAGGCCGCGGCTCTCTATTGCTTCCGGATCAAGGGAACTGAACTGACGTTGGCCCGAGGACCGAAGTTGCCCGGGTGGGTCTCCGGGTGGGTCGCCGCGTGTTCGTGTTGCCCGGACCGGGTAGCTCTAGCCGTTGTGTTGACCTTGTTGTATTTTGCGCACCACCGCGTGGGTGCGCGGCCTGACACCATCCCTCTCTAATAGCCTTCGAAGCTTGCTTGCTAAAAACTAAATGAGACCTCGTCGCTGCGACCCGTGTTGAAGCTGTAGTTCTCCTGCGTAGCCTAGAGAGTGTTCTAGGGGGCCAGTCCTAGGCTCCAGCTTACCAGTGTCATCATACCGCTGCGACTCTGCGCGGGTGTTTCGGAGGCTCTGAGCTTGGCCGCTAGGCTCAAGCGTATGAAAACAATATGCAACAAAAACAACACGCTAGCTATAAACTCAAAACAAAACTCTATACATGCTAGGGATTCCACTTATGCACTGTGACTCTGCGGGAGACTGCGTACCGTGAAGTTGTATGAAAGATCTTGGGTTTGTTCTGCGACGGCCCGCGGCACGTCGTATTCTAGGGATTTTTGGTGTGGTGTGGGCGGCCGACCGTATAAAATTAAACTTGCCGTGCTATGCGTCGACCCGCGAGCTTGCATTATCATGAAGCTTGCATTCCATGGGTTGCGACCTTCAGCAACCGTGCTCTACGGCCCGTGGCCTTAAAGCTTGCGTTTTGCGGCTCGTAGCGTGAGGATGTGACTGTAAACTGTATGAATCCCAGCTTCTAGAATCTCAAAGAAAGCCGAAATCTAACATATAACGCTGCGTCTCGCGCCCTTTCGTCCCTTTCTTCTTCTCTTCACCCCAAAATATTCCAATAAACAGCTCTTCTGGATCAACAGTCCTAAAACGTTCTAAAATTTTCAAGTCAACAACTTACAATTCTTCCCTCCTCGTCTCGCTCTGCCTCGCGGAGTGTATAACAATTTCTTTTCGCCTCGTCTCGCCCTTCCTCGCTCGAAAAAAATGGCTGGCCAACTTGGTATGCGTACTATCGATATCGCGGAAGCGGTTCGTATTAACCTCGGTCCCCCGCTGCGTACCGCATGCGACCAATGTCAAACTGCAGGCTTTGCTTGCTACCCTTCCCCCGGTGACCACGACGCTTGTTCTCGTTGCCGCAAGAGGCGACTCGGTGCGACTCGGCCTTGTCAATTTGGGGGTGTCAATTCTACAGCTGCTGGCTTCGCTGCTCGACCCGTTGCGACTCGCATGAGTCAACTTGTTCATCCGGTCACCCTGACCATGAGGATTCCTGCTGGTGTGGTGGTTCGTCGAGATTGGTGGGAAGCAGCCTTCTTTGAGGTTGCCCCAGTTGCTGTGGGTGCCGCGTCGGGTCGCTTCGACAATATTCCAGACTTCAACGCCCCCTCGCAGCAAATCGCAACTTTGGAGCACTTGTTGCTTCGAGGAGGTCTTCCCGTGGTTCCTGGGCCGAATTCTTTGGTTTCGCGTGTCGCTGCGTTGGAAAGCGCGCTAAGTTCTTTCGTTTCCTGTGGTTGTGGGGTTGGGGGTCCTCCAGCGGTTATTGGAGGTGATGGAGGTGATGGTGGGGATGGCGCTGCGGGAGGTGGCGATGGGGGTGGTGATGGAGGAGATGGGAGTGGTGGAGCTCCTCCCCCTGCGGGTGACGGCGGTGCGGGGGATGGAGGAGATGGCGGAACTGGTGGAGGTGGAGGAGGAGATGGTAGTGGGGCCGCTCTTTGTTATTGCGGTAGAAATGCGGGTCACCGCGGTCCTCACCGTGGTGGAAGGAGGAAGAAGAAGGATGGAGACGGGAAGACCCGTAAATATAAGGTCTCCAAGAGGAGAAGTCGTCCGGTTTGGTTGCATTATGAGTAGATTTTCTGCGTGTCGCTGCGTCTGTTTTCGTTAATTTTTTCTTAATTTTCTGTGGGAGTTTTTTGTCTTTTTAGATTTGCCTTGTTCCTGATAGTTTTACTAGATCGGCCCGCTGCGACTCTAGAGTTTTTAATAGTAATTTCAAGTTTTTTCCGCGGGTCATTGCGACTCGCAAAATCTCTCAAAGTGTTCTTTTAAAATCTCTAATCTTAGCCTCAGCGTGCAGTAAGTGTTCTTCAGGCTCCCATGATGCGTCTGCTAGCGACCAACCTTTCCATTTAACCAAATAGTGCTTCGTCTCGGTGCGGCTCCGTGCGCCCTTCTTGAAATTATCCTCTGCTAATATCTTTTCTATTTCCCATTCTTCCTCTCCCTCTACCTCGACATGCTGCGGCTCGGGGGGTGCTGGGTGGATTTCATTTATGATATATGGCTCTAGAAGTGACACATGGAAAACATTATGTTGTCTCATCTTCTTAGGTAATGCTAGCTCATAGGCATGCGTCCCAATGCGGGCCGTGATTCTATATGGACCTAAGAACCTGGCTTCAAGCTTTGCAGAGGGTCGCTTAGTGTCTATATTCTTGCTAGAGAGCATAACCTTTTGCCCGACCTCGTATTCTGGTGTCTCGTCTCGCCTCGAGTCGCTGTACCTAGCTTGGTCATTTTGAGCCTGTTTCATCTCTAATTTGCAAGCCTGATGTAGCAATTTCAACTCCTCGATGCGTTCCTCTGCGGCTGGCACCTTATTTCTCACGAGGTGGTTCGCTTCGAACCGTGGGTGGTAACCATGTTTAGCAAAGAATGGGGTCATCTTAATTGTCACTTGATAAGTATTATTGTATGCAAACGCTGCGAGCGGAAGCAAGCCGACCCAGTCATTTTGCTTATAATTGCAATAGTTCCTTATCAGTTGTTCCAAGATCTGGTTGACCCTTTCTGTCTGACCGTCCGTCTCGGGGTGAAACGCGGTGGATTGCTTCCTTGCGATACCTGTCGCCTCGCAGAGACTCGCTATGAACTTAGAGGTGAAAACTCGTCCTCGATCAGACACAAAGTCGTCTGGAAGACCGTTATGAATTAAGTGTTTCACATAAGCTTGTGCTAGTTCTTCTGCTTGCGGCTCACCGCGAAGCGGTACAAAGTATGCAAACTTGGTTAACCTGTCTACTACCACCCAAATTGTGTCAAATTCCGGGCTTGCGTCTCCCAGCGTAGGGTCTCGCGACGGAGGTAATTTGACAATAAAATCCATGGAAATACTGCGCCACGGTGCGTCTGGCACCGGGAGTGGTAGCAGTTTTCCTTTCTTCAGCCTTCTAATTGTCTTGTTTCGCTGGCAGACGTCGCATCCCGCAATGTATTTGTAAATAAATCCGGTGTATCCTGGGAAGTAATAATTCCTAGAGAACAATTCTTGTGTTTTACGATAACCGAAATGGCCTGCTAGAGGAGCGTCGTGTACGCGGTGTACCGCATCCTTACGCAGTTTCAAAACATTGGGTATGTATAATCTGCCTTCGAACCGCAGCGTGCCGTCTTCTTCTAATGTATAGCCTGTCGTATATGCCGTGTCGTCTCGCTGTATGGCGCTGATAATGCGTTTTACTTTCTCATCTTTGAGATACGCTTTCTTGATGTTATTGATGTCTTGTGAAAATCCAGCGGATATCAGTGCCAGGGTACCAAGTGGCCTACTGCGTATCGCTGCGACCAGCTGCCCTGCCTTCAGCAATGGAGGTGGCAGTGATCTATCATGTCCTTCTGTGTATTCTATCTGGCGAGACAATGCGTCTGCCGCCGCGTTATCCTTTCCTGGACGATATTGAATTGTGAAGTCATAGTCTGCTAGTTCCTCAGACCATCTGACTTGTCTCGCATTGAGTCGCTTTGAGGTTGTGAAATAAGTTAAGCTTCGGTGATCGCTGTAAATAATGATTTGAAACTGGGCTCCCTTCAGGTACGCCGCCCAGTGTCGCAGTGCCTCGACCACCGCTAGCATTTCTTGATCAAAAACCTCGTAGTTCCTCTCTGCTCCTGACATTTTTCTGCTCCAAAAACAGACAGGGTGCCAGCGACCCTCTTCGTCCTGTTGCGAGAGGCAGGCTCCAATTCCGAATCCAGAGGCATCGGTTTCGACCGCAGTGCGTCGCTTCCAGTCGTAGTATGGTAGTACTATTTCAGTTGTAAATTTTCTTTTGATGCGTTCGAATGCGGCTTGCTGCTCCTCGCCCCATTCCCATGTCTTCTCTTTTGATAAAAGTCTTGTAATTGGTTCTGCTATGGCGCTGTGCCTCGCAAGGAACCGGTGATAGAAGTTCACAAAACCTAGGAAGGATTGTAGCTGTTTTATATTCTGAGGAGCTTTCCATTGGTGTACAGCTTCTACCTTGCTCTCGTCCATCGAGATGCCGCGAGTCGACACGGTGAAGCCTAGGAAGTCCACTTTTTCTTTATGGAACTCGCACTTTTCTGCTTTGACATATAATGATGCCGCTTTGAGTCGCTGCAGCACGGTGCGTACGTGTTCCACATGAGATTTGTAATCCTTAGAGAAGATTAGGATGTCGTCTAAATAAATAATAACGAAGGTATCTAGCAAGTCGCGGAACAACGCGTTCAGCAGCGACTGGAAGGTCGCTGGTGCATTCGTTAATCCAAACGGCATTACTAAATATTCGTAGAGGCCATATCTTGTTCTAAACGCTGTTTTCCACTCCTCCCCCGCTGCGATACGCACCAAGTTATAAGCCCCTCTCAGGTCTAATTTAGTGAATATTTTGGCGCCCCGCAGCTGGTCGAGGAGTCCGTCTATTAAAGGTAGTGGGTACCGGTTTTTTATCGTTATATTATTAAGTGCCCGGTAGTCCACACAGAGCCGCAGTGAGCCGTCCTTCTTTTTTACGAAAAGAATAGGTGCCCCTGCTGGTGAAGAGGATTCGCGGATGAAGCCTTTCGACTCCATTTCCTCTATATATAATTTTAGTGCCTCATCTTCGGTTGGAGAAAGCTTATAAATTGGCCCGAAGGGAGGCGCGGTGTCTCGCACCAGTGGGATCTTATGGTCCCAGGGCTGGTGTTCCGGTAGCTTATCTGCTGCTTCTTTTTCTCCTAGATCTGCGAAATCGGCGTATTCTTTTGGCATGTGCCGCATCGACTCGCTTTGAGAAGCAGCTTCTTTCAGGACCGTTGCTCCCACTAGTACGGAGTCTTCTAGTAGGGAGTCGAATTGTTCCGCTTCAACTAGTCCTATGGTGATAACGCGAGGCCCTGCGGCTCGTCGCATTAGAAGATGGCCCGTATTCCAATTAATGTCTGGGTTATTTTTGCGTAACCACGCGAGTCCCAGTATGAGATCGAATGATCTGATTTCCATGACATCAAAAGAAATAGATTCTTCAAAATTGTCTATTTTCATCCCCAAGTCTTCTGTTTTATGCGTGACGCTGCGGCCCAGTGAGGCGCCATTCACTCCTTCGAGTGGGATGACTTCATTCCTTCTCACTAGAGGTATGCCGTGCCTCGCCGCGAACCGCGTCGCTATGAAGTTGCTAGGTGCACCGCAGTCTATTAATGCTCTGGCTCGCACCGTCTCGCCGTTCCATGATAGTGTTACTTCTACTACCAAATGGTTGAAATATCCTTCCGGTAGTTTTGTTCCACATATCGCAGCCAGCGTGACGCTGCGTATGACATAGGTACCCTTTTCTCCAGGCGACGGGAGTTCTGTCGCCTCCATTATTTTTTTGATCCCTTGTGCTGCGTGCCGCTGCGGCACTGCCTTGCCATGTGGCCAGATTTTCCACATTTGAAGCAAAGGTTGCTCGCTCTGTAACGCTTATACTCGCTGGGGGATAATCTTCTTTGCTGGAAGGCGTCTATTTCCATAGGATCTGGTTGATCTAATACCGGTGCGGCTTGCTGCGGTACGACTTGGGCTTGTGGGTTATGAGGTAAACTATTTCGGGTTTGATGATTCTTGATATGTAGGTCTTGCAGTCCCTCGACGCGAACCGCTAACTGTATGAGCTCCTGTAGATCTTTGGGTCCCCCCGACATGCTGCCAGTCGCAGCGAGGATAGCCTTCTGAATTTTCTCTTTAAGGCCTTTGTGGTAAAGGGTACGTAGGGTGTCCTCATGCCATAGGGGTAGTTTGGCTCGTAGCGTGTTGAAGCGGGTCGTGTAGTCGGTAACTTTGCCTTCTTGTCGTATCTTCAGGATAGCAAGTCTGGCTACTTCTTCTTCGTTCAAGTCCCCGAAGTGAGTCGTGACGGCTCGCTCGAACGCCTCCCATGTTGCTAGCTCTGGGGGGGTTTTGCCTGTGTTCATCAGAGCCACTAGAGGTTCGGACCACTCAGCCGCAGTGCCTCGCAGCTGGTTGAGGGCGAAATTAATTTTGCGTTCCTCGTTATTTTCGAACATCCAGCGGTTGGAGTTAAAGAACAATCTCATCTGATGAATGAAGGCTCGCGTCTTGCCGCGGTCACCCGTAAATTCGTCTGGCCTATTAACCAGCTTTGCGAATTGGGTAGCTATAGCTAGACTGTCGTCTCTGGGTCGTGGGGCGAGCTGCTGCGTTCCACTGCTTCCCGAAGGTCCAGGACCCGAAGGTCCAGGACCCGTTGGGCTCTGTGGAGCGCTTTGCATTAACTCGTCCTCTCCGGTGGACGCTGCGGGTACTTGCGAGGCGCTCATGGTAGTAGGTTGAAAGATGGTCTTTTAATATGTAAGGTTATATGTGCGAGAGTGTGCGTGTCACGACGGTTGAGAATATGACCTTAGTTATGGTTATAGATTAAAAGACAAGGAGCTATATACATGACTGCTATCTATGCTTTATATACTGAAGGATATGCGTATCACAGCGTCAGGCCGCGGCTCTCTATTGCTTCCGGATCAAGGGAACTGAACTGACGTTGGCCCGAGGACCGAAGTTGCCCGGGTGGGTCTCCGGGTGGGTCGCCGCGTGTTCGTGTTGCCCGGACCGGGTAGCTCTAGCCGTTGTGTTGACCTTGTTGTATTTTGCGCACCACCGCGTGGGTGCGCGGCCTGACATATATAAAATTTAAAAATTAAGTATCTTAATAAAAAACTTGATTTTTAAAAATTTAATCTATATATAATTAAAAAAAAATTTAAAAAATATTATTTTAAATTTAATATATTTAAATTAATATAAATATATAAAATATTTTATATCTCAATCTTAAAAAGAGTTTTTTTAGGATTTAGAAAAAATTTAAATAAAATTAAAATTAAATATGACAATTATGCAAAATATAAAATTAAAAAAATTTTTAATAAATTTAATAATAATAATAATAAATATTTTATTTATTAAATTACTTTTTATAATTCAAAAAACAATTTTTAATAATTAAAAAAAAATATTTTATTATAAACTATATAGAATTATTTTAGAAATAAAGATCTATTTTATTAATTTAATATTTTTATACTTAAATAAAAATGAGGAAAATTTAAGAAAAATTAAAATTAATATATTTTGTAGATTTTTGATTTATAAAGATATAACTTTTTTATTTAATTAATTTTTATATTTATGAATTTTCTTTATAAATATTTATTTTTATAAATATATGGTCTGAATAAATATTTATGGTGTTATTTATTTAACTACTTTTTAATTTTTTCTAAATATTTTATTTTTTTAATTAATAAAACTTTGTATTTTAATAATATTAACAAATAATTATATAAAAATTGTATTAATAAAGTAATATTATAAATTATTAAAGTTAATAATTTAACATAAATTATAGTAAAATAATAAAATATAATTTAATTTAAAAATAAGAAATTATAAATATATAATAAAAAATTAGATAAAATTTTAGATAATATTTTAAAAAAAATCCTTTATAAAAAATATAAAATAATTTTTATTTTATTTAATAGAAAAATTTATTATATGTTATACCTGTCCCAGGTATTTCCCAAATAGGAAATTCCTAAAATAGCCTAGCATTCTTTAATTAATTGTATTCTTAATTTAAAATATTTAAATTATTTTCTTAAAATAAATTAAATTAAATATAAAAATATTAAATAATATAATTCTTAATAAAAAAATATTAAATTTAATAAATAAAAATAATAAATAAAATATATTAAATATTAATAAATTAATTAATAAAATCTAAAAAAAAATTTTAAAATTATTATTATTTAAAAGTTTTTATATATATAAATATTGCTTATATAAATATAAATTATTTATAAATTTAGATGTTATATACTTTAAAAAGTATTATATATATATAATATATTAAATTATATATAATATTTTTTATATGATTTATTCTAGAAATTATATTATTAATATAATATAATTTAATTTATTTTTTTTTAATATAATTTTTTTTTATTAAATATTTATAATAAAAATTATTTTAGTATAAGAAATAGTTTATAAAAATGGATTTATATTTAATATATTAAAATATATTTAATATAATTAATTATAATATTATTTTTTTTTTTAAAAAAAATTTTTAAAAAAAAAATTTTTATATAAAATTTTTTTATATATAAAAAATATAATAAAATTGGGTAAAAAATTTTTATATAAAATTTATTTATAAAATTTTATTATATAAAAAAATTATTTAAAAAAAATTTGTATATAAGAATTTTTATATTTAAAAATTTAATTTTTATAATTATGTTATATAATTATATAATTAAAATTAAATATAAATAATTATAATTTATATTATAATTAAATTTTAAAATTTAAATTATAAAATATTTTTTTATATATATAAAATAATATTAAATTTTTTATTTTAATTATATAATAAAATGTTATTTAAAAATTTAAAAAAAGATTAGAAAATTATGTTTAAGTAAAATAAAAGAAGATTATTTTTTTTAAATAATTTAAGTTAAAAAATTTAAAAATTATAATTTTATATTTATATTATATTATAAATAATTATATTTATATTATATTAAAAAAAAATATTAAGTATAAAATTTATTATAAATAAAATAAAATAAAAAAATGTAATATAATTTTTTATAAATAATTTTTATTTTTTTTTATTTTATAAAATATTTTTAATTTAAAATTTTTAATAAATTATATTATAAAAATTTAAAATAAGAAATTTAAAAAATTAGAAAAAACTTTTATTTAATATAAAATAATATATTAAAAAATTATTAAAAATTAAATAAAGTTTATAAAATTTTTAATTAAATTTAATATTATTATAATTAAATTAAAATATTAATTTATTAAAATTTTAATAATTATATAAAAATATTAAAAATTTTTTTTTTATAAAAAATAAAAAATTATAAAAAATAATATAATATTTAAAAATAATTTAATTATTAAAAAAAGAATTAATAAAAATTTATTAATATTTGATAAAATATTTGATTTTTTTTATAATATTTTAATAAATATGATAAATTTTTTTATTAAATAAAATAAAAATTATTTTATATTTTTTATAAAAGATTTTTTTTAAAATATTATTTAAAATTTGATTGGTTTTTTATTATATATTTGTAATTTTTTATTTTTAAATTAAATTATATTTTATTATTTTATTATAATTTATATTAAATTATTGATTTTAATAATTTATAATATTATTTTATTGATATAATTTTTATATAATTATTTATTAATATTATTAGAATATAAGATTTTATTAATTAAAAAAATAAAATATTTAAAAAAAATTAAAAAATAATTAAATAAACAATATTATAAATATTTATTTAAATTATATATTTATAAAAATAAATATTTGTAAAAAAAATTTATAAATATAAAAATTAATTAAATAAAAAAATTATATTTTTATAAATTAAAAATTTATAAAATATATTAATTTTTATTTTTTTTAAATTTTCCTTATTTTTATTTAAATATAAAAATATTAAATTAATAAAATAAATTTTTGTTTTTAAAATAATCTTATATAATTTATAATAAAATATTTTTTTTTAATTATTAAAAATTATTTTTTGGTTTATAAAAAATAATTTAATAAATAAAATATTTATTATTATTATTAAATTTATTAAAAATTTTTTTAATTTTATATTTTATATAATTATTATATTTGATTTTAATTTTATTTAAATTTTTTTTAAGTTTTAAAAAAATTTTTTTTAAAATTAAAATATAAAATATCTTATATATTTGTATTAATTTAAATATGTTAAATTTAAAATAATATTTTTTAAATTTTTTTTTAATTATATATAAATTAAATTTTTAAAAATTAAGTTTTTTATTAAATTATTTAATTTTTAAATTTTATATAAGTAAATATATTTTATTTTTTTTTTTAAAATTTAAAATTTTTTTTTGTTATTTATTATAATAATGGTTTATTTTTTTTTATGAAAATTGAAGGTTTTTTATAAGAATATTATAAATATTTTTTATTAATTTCATATATTTTTTAATTTTAAAAATAATTTTTTTTAATATAAAAAAAAAAAAAATAATTTTAAATATTTATTTTTTTAATATTTTATATAAAATGTATTTAATAATTAAATATTAAAAAATATTATAAATAAATTTTGTTATAAATAAAAAAAATATTTAATTATTTTAAATATAATTAAAAAAATTTTAAAAATAAATTTTAAAAATTTAAATAAATTTTTTAAAAATTTTATTTATTTAAATATAATTTTTAATTATAATATTTAATTTAATATTAATTTAATTTATAATTGATTATTAATATTTGTTTATAAAAAAAAAATTATAATTAAAAATATATTTGTTACACCTGTCCCGGGTATTTCCCAAATAGGAAATTCCTAAAATAGCCTAATATTTTTTAACTAATTGTATTCTCAATTTAAAATATTTAAATTATTTTTTTAAAATAAGTTAAATTAAATATAAAGATATTAAATAATGTAATTTTTAATATGGAAATATTAAGTTTAATAAATAAAGATAATAAATAAAATATATTAAATATTAATAAATTGATTGATAAAATTTAAAAAAAAATTTTAAAATTATTATTATTTAAAAATTTTTATATATATAAATATTATTTATATAAATATAAATTATTTATAAATATAAATATTAAGTGTTAAAATAATATTAAATATATTTTTATTTATTTAATATATTAAGTAAATTTAATAATTAAATATATTATTGTAATAATATATTTATAAATAATTTAATTTTAATTTAATTTATTTTTAAATTTATTTTTTGAATATTTATATTATAAATTTAATTTATAAATTAAATCTAAAGTTAAATAAATTTATATTTAATATATTAAAATATATTTAATATGATTAATTGTAATATTATCTCTTTTTTTAAAAGAATTTTTTAAAAAGAAAATTTTTATGTGGGATTTTTTTATAAGAAGGAAATATAATAAAATTTGGTATAAGACTTTTATACAAAATTTGTTTATAAAATTCTATTATATAGGAAAATTATTTAGGAGAAATTTATATATAAGAAATTGTATATTTAAAAATATAATTTTTTATAATTATATTATATGTTTATGTAAGTAAAATCAAATATAAATATTTGTAATTTGTATTATAATTAAATTTTAAAATTTAAATTATAAAATATTTTTTAATTTATATAATTAAATATTTTTATTTTGTTTTGTTCCTTGATTATGCAATAAAATCAACCATCTGTTTTTATTAAAAAATTAGAGAATTGTATTATCACAAAACAAAAATAAAATGTTTTTTTTAAATGTTTTAAATCAAAAAATATTCCTGTTGTAAGTGTGTGTTTTTTTTGTGAGAAGAACAATCATAATTGTATTATATTAGAAAATACTACTAAGTATAAAGTCTATCATTAATAAAGTTAAATAAGAAGATGTAATACAATTCCATATAAATAATTTTTATTTTTCTCCACTTTATATAAATTCTAATTTAAAATTTTTAATAAATTGTATTACAAAAATTTGAGATAAAAAATTTAAAAAATTGGAAAAAATTTCTATTTATTATAAAGTAATATATTAAAAAATCATCAAAAATTAAATAAAACTTTTAAAACTTTTAATTAAATTTAATATAATTATAATTAAATTTAAACATTAATTAGTTAAAATATTAGTAATTATATATAAATATTATAAATTTTTTTTTTATGAAAAACAAAAAATCATTAAAAATAATATATTATTTAAAAATAATTTAATTTTTAAAAAAGGAGTTAATAAAAATTTGTTAATATTTAATAAAATAATTAATTTTTTTTATAATATTTTAATAAATATAATAGATTTTTTTATTGGATGGGATAAAAATTATTTTGTGTTTTTTATAGAAAATTTCTTTCAAAGTATTATTTAAAATTTTAATTAATTTTTTATTATATATTTATAATTTTTTATTTTTAAATTAAATTATATTTTATTATTTTATTATAATTTATATTAAATCATTAATTTTAATAATTTATAATATTATTTTATTAATATAATTTTTATGTAATTATTTATTAATATTATTAAAATATAAAATTTTGTTAATTAAAAAAATAAAATATTTAAAAAAAATTGAAAAATAATTAAATAAATAATATTATAAATATTTATTTAAATTATATATTTATAAAAATAAATATTTATAAAAAAAATTTGTAAATATAAAAACTAATTAAATAAAAAAATTATATTTTTATAAATTAAAAATTTATAAAATATATTAATTTTTATTTTTTTTAAATTTTTTTTATTTTTATTTAAATATAAAAATATCAAATTAATAAAATAAATTTTTATTTTTAAAATAATTTTATATAATTTATAATAAAATATTTTTTTTTAATTATTAAAAATTATCTTCTAGTTTATAAAAAATAATTTAATAAATAAAATATTTATTATTATTATTAAATTTATTAAAAATTTTTTTAATTTTATATTTCACATAATTATCATATTTGATTTTAATTTTGTTTAAATTTTTTTTAAATTTTAAAAAATTTTTTTTTAAATTTTAAAAAAATTTTTTTTAAAATTAAAATATAAAATATTTTATATATTTATATTAATTTAAATATGTTAAATTTAAAATAATATTTTTTAAATTTTTTTTTAATTATATATAAACCAAATTTTTGAAAATTAAGTTTTTTATTAAATTATTTAATTTTTAAATTTTATATAAATAAATATACTTTATTTTTTTTTTTAAAATTTAAAATTTTCTTTTATTATTTATTATAATAATAATTTATTTTTTTTTATAAAAACTAAAAATTTTTTATAAAAATATTATAAATATTTTTTATTAATTTTATATATTTTTTAACTTTAAAGATAATTTTTTTCAATATAAAAAAAAAAAAAATAATTTTAAATATTTATTTTCTTAATATTTTATATAAAATATACTTAATAATTAAATATTAAAAAATATTATAAATAAATTCTACTATAAATAAAAAAAATATTTAATTATTTTAAACATAATTAAAAAAATTTCAAAAATAAATTTTAAAAATTTAAATAAATCTTTTAAAAACTCTATTTATTTAAATATAACCTTTAATTACAATATTTAATTTAATATTAATTTAATTCATAATTAACTACTAATATTTATTCATAAAAAAAAAATTACAATTAAAAATATATTTTCATTAAATTTCATATTTAAAAAAAACATAATTATAATAAATTTATTATAATTTTTTAACTCCTTATTAATTATTTTACAAAATAAAAATAGTAATTTTTGTTAATTTATCCATAATAACCAATATTTTATTATATAATTTATTAATAAAAAAATTTTATACTAAAAATATTCCTTACACAAAATCATAAATAATAATTTTAAAAAATACACTCAATACATCATATAATTAAAAAATTTTATAAAATTTATATCAATTAAACTTATTTTTATAATAAAAATTACAAATTTTAATATATTTTTTAATTTATTTTTTTATTTAAAATTAAAAATAAATTTTTATAATAAATTTTTAAATATAATTAATTTTAAAATAATTATAAACTAAATAATCATAATATAAAAAAATAAATTTTTTTTAAAATTTTTTAATTAAAATATAAAATAAATTTTGAAATATAATAATTTTGTTAATTAATTTAAAATAAAAAAATATATTTTCTTTTTTTAAAATTTATTATATAACAAAATCTTATTTATAAATTTTAAAAATTTTTTATTAAAAATTATTTTTGATATTATATTTTATTAAATTTAAAAATTTATTAATAAAAATTTAATCTTTAATATTATTATATTTAAAAATTGTTTTTTTATTAAATTTAATATTTTTAACAAAGTTTAATTTTTTATTTATTATATTTATAAAAATATTTTTTTTTCTTTTAAAATATATTATTTTTATATTATATTTATTAAAAAATTTTTATTATTAAACTTATTATTTATTAAATTTTTTTATAATTAAAAAATAAATAAAATTTTTATAATTAAATAAAATTATAAAAAATTTTTTATTTTAAAAATAAATATATTATTTTTAATAAATTTTTATAATAGTTATTAATTTTTTATTATAAATAATATATTATAATTATATAATATTAAATTTATAAAAAATATAAATAATAAAATATTATTATTTATTTTTATAAAATTAAAATAAATAAACTCCTAATATTATTATAAAAATATTAATTTTAATTTTAATAAATAATTTCAAATTATAAAATTTAAAAATAAAAATTAAAATAAAAAATTTTTTAAGAGTTTTAAAAACTTAAATTTTTTTAAATATTATTTCAAATTTTAATTATTTTTTAATAAATTTAAAAAATATTATTAATATAAAACTATATTTTTAAATAAATTGTTAATAATAATTGCAAAATTTAAAAAATAATTATACTTTTTTAATATTTTCAAAAAAAAATCAATTTTAAATAACTTAAACTTTTTTAGAATTTATTTTGATTTTATTTAAAATAATTATAATTTTTAAAAATTTATATTTAATAATAATAAATTTTGATTTATTTAATATTATATATAAATTATAATTTTAAAAAAATTTTAATATTATATTAATGTTTTTTTTATATTTTTTTAATATTTTATTAAAAATCAAAATATTATTTAAATAAATAATATAAATAATATTTATATATTTTTAAAGTATATAATTTATAAAAATTTAAAAAAAAACTAATATATTAATTAATCTAAATAATATAATCAAATATTTAAATAAACTATAATAATATTAAAAAACCATTTTCTATTTTTTTTCTAAATTTATTTTAATATTATAATAAATATTGATAATATTTAATTTAGTAAAATAATTTATATTTGTTAAATAATCA
Source organism: Orbilia blumenaviensis (assembly GCA_036872755.1). NCBI lineage: Eukaryota > Fungi > Ascomycota > Orbiliomycetes > Orbiliales > Orbiliaceae > Orbilia > Orbilia blumenaviensis. The sequence continues at coordinate 188,947 of JAVHNS010000006.1, read as the reverse complement.
AAAAATTTGTTTATTAATAATAAAAATTTAATATTTTTAATTATAATATTATTCAAGTTTTTATAATTAATATATATTTACAATTTTTTATTAAATTTTAATATAAATAATATAAAATATCTTATAAATAAATTAAAAAATTAAATAAATTTATTATAAAAATTTTTATTAATATATTTATATAAAATTATAATTTCTTCTTCTATATATATATATATAAATAAAAATTTTAATTAAATTTTTTTTTTTAAAAGAATATAATATATAAATTAATTAATTTTTAATAAAAAATTTTATTTATTTAAAAATTAAAAAATTAATTTATTGTTTTTAAAAATTTAATTTAAAATTTTTTTTTTTTTTTTGTTAATTTTTTATATTTTAAAAAAAATATATTTTATAAAATAAAGTTTATTTTAAAAATAATTATTAATTTTTTTTTATAACATATATTAAATAAATCAATAATAAACTTTTTTTAAAAATTAATTATTTAATTAAATCTTAAAATAAATTTTTCTATAATTATATTTTAAAAACTTAAAATAATAAATTTTTTAATTAATATTTAAATTATATTTTTCCAATTAAAAAAATTTAAAAACCAATTCATAAAAAATTTTTAAAATATCCATTATAATTATTTTCAAATATTTATTTATAAAAAAAATAAAAATAATTTTATAAATAATTATTCCAAAAAAACTATTATCAAAAATAATAACATATATCTTCTAAAATTTTTAAATATAAAATAAATTAAATTATTTAATAATTTTAAAATAAATAAATAAATTTTTTATTTTATAATTTAATAAAAATATACTAAAATTTCCATTAATATTAATTAATAAAAAAAAATAATTTTTAATTAATTATAAAAAAAATTATTTAAATAATTTGTTTTTAATAATATATAATTTAAATTTTTTAAATAATATTAAATTCTAAAATTTTTTTAATTTTTTTTTTTTATATTTATTTTTTCATAAACATTAGCAAATTTAATTTTGTTAATATAAAAAAATTTATTAAATTTTAATTTAAAATAATTTTATTTAAAATCAATAATTTTAAATTAATAATAAAATAAAATAAAATCATTTTATTTATAATTAAAATAATTATTTTAAAAATAATATTTAAAATTAAATTAAATATTAAAAATAAAATTTTAATAATATATATATTATTATTTTATATTTTAAATATTTAATTTAATTTTTAAAATATAAAAATTTTTAATAAAAATAATATATTTTTAAATATAATTAATATAAAAATTATATTTTTTATAAAATAAATAAATAATTAATTTTTTATAAAATTAATATTAATAATTTTTTTTTTAATTAAATTATATTTAATAATATATTTAATATTAATTATATAATAATATTTATTTTTTTAATAATATTCTATAATTTCTTTCTTATAATTAATATTAAATTAAATAATATAAATATTTTAATAAATTAAAAATTAAATAATAATTTAAAAAAAATATTAATAAAAATATTTTTTATAATTAAAAAAAATATTAAAATTATAAAAAATAAATTAAATAAAATTAAAATATTTAATATATAAACTCTATTTATTATAACAAAAATTACAAAAATAAAAAACATAATCATAAAATTTTATATTTAAAAATCAATTTTTATATAAATAACAATTGAAAACAATTTCCTAATATTTTAAAATAATATATCCAATTTTATTAATTTATTTATAAATAAAAAAAAAATTAATATTTTTAATTCTTTTATAATAAATTTTCTAATTTTTTACAAAATTAATTTTATAAAAATTATTATTAATATAAAAAAAAATATTTTAATATTTTTTAAAAAAAAACTATTTTTAATTTTTAATATATTTATATTTAATATATCCAATAATAAAAATAATATAATAATTTAAATATCTAAAATTTAATTAATTTTAAATTATATAATTGTAATTTTTACATTAATTATAAATTTTTTTTTAATAATTTATATATTAAACTTATTTTTTTTTAAATTTTATACAAATTATATTATTAATATAAATTTCAAAAATAAAAGTTTCATCATCATCCCAATTCTTATAAAATATAATTAAAAAATTAAAAAAGATTTTTTTATAAGTTTCCTCTTTATTATTTAAATATTCCATAAAAAAATCTTCTTATCTATAAGAAATTTAATCATAAATAAATAATAAATCCATTTTAATAAAAAAATCTTTTATTATATTAATAAATCATAAATAAACCTTAAAATTTCATAATATAAAATCAATATAAACTAAACAAATATAATAAATTCCTTCAAACATATATTCCTAAATAAATTGTTTATTAAAACACCTTTCATAATTTAAATAAATTTTAAATATTAGATTATTTCAAAATTAATAATATTTTTAAAAAATTAAATTATAAATAATTAAAACAATTTTAAATTTAGTTTTTTTTTCTTAAATAATAAATTCAAAAATATTTATAAATTAATTAAAAATAATTAAACAATTTAAAATTTATTTAAAAATTCACTATTAAAATTATTTAATTTTTTAAAAAATAAACTAATATATTATTTAAATTTTTTTTATAATAAATAATAATAAAAAATTAATATTTATAAATTTAATATTTTTACATTATTAAAATATATTATTTTATTATGATTTTTTATAATTTTTAATAATATATTTTAATTTATTATAATTATAATAAATAAAATTATTAAATTTTAATTTTTTAAATTTTTTATTATATAAATAATTATATTAAATTATATTAAAATTTATAAAAACTAATTTAAAAATTTTATTTAAAATAAAATTTTTATTTTTATTCTTACACTAATTTTTGTTTTTTTTATTATTTTAATTTTAAAATATTTTTTTTTTATTTTTATTTTTTTTAAAATTATAATTATAAAAGTTTTTTTTTTTTTAATTATACTTATTATATTAATAAATATTATTAATTTTAATAATTATTTTTTATATTTTTATTTATTTTAGAAATTTTCCAAATTATTATTTTTTAAAAAAAATTTAAATTTTTAATTTTAATTTTAATTTTTTTTAAACTTAATAAATAATATTAAATTTATTTTATTTAATAAAAAAAATAATTTAATTAAATTTATAAAAATATTTATAAATTAAATTAATTTATTTAAATTTTTTAAAATTTTTATAAATTTTATTAACTTTATTGTTTTCTTTATATTATTATTTAAAAAAAATAATAAATTTTTTATAATTTATTATAATTTTGAAAATATAAATATTAAAGATAAATTTATTTTTAATATAATAATTATTGTAGTTAATAAATATTTAAAAAATTAAATTTTTTAAATATATTTTTATAAAAATAATTTTGATTTTATTATTTAAAAATTTATTATTTTGTATTTTAAAATGGGTTAAAAGTTGGTAAAAAAAGTGATCAATTTTTTTAAATTTATTAAAGTATTTTATTAAATTTTTAATTTTAGATATTTTATTAATATTAATTTTAATTTTTTTTTTATTATAATTTATTTTAAAAATATTATATTTTAATTGTTTTTATAAAAATATTTTTTTTTTATTTATAATAATTTATTTATATTTATTTTTTATATTAACTATTTTTTTAATAAAATTTTTTATAATTAATAATAAAATTTATTTATTTAAAGATTTTTTTATATTAATTATTATATTAAATAAATTTAATATTATGTTAAATAATTATTTATATTTTTAAAAATAATTTAGTATTAACTATATTTTAATTGTAATATTAATATATTTAGTATTTTTATATTATTTAAACAAATTATTGATTTATATTAATTTTAAATTTTTATTATTAATAATTAATTTTAAAAAAAATAATTTAATTTATTTTGTAAATAATTTTTTTATTTATATTTATTAATTTTAAGTTATAATTAATAAATATATTATTTTATTAAAAAGATTGTTTTTTATTTTGTAAGTAATATTATAAAAGTTGTAATATTTAATATTATTATTATTATTTGATATATAATTTTTGCTTTATTATTAAGAATCAGATTAATCAAAATATTATATTTATTTTAAATATTTTTTAAATAAAAAATTCTTAAAATAATTTAGTATTTTTTAGTTAATTATATTTTTAATCTAAAATATTTAGATTATTTTTTTAAAGTAAGCTAGGTTAAATATAAAGATATTAAATAATGTAATTTTTAATATGAAAATATTAGGTTTAATGGATAAAGGTAGTAAATAAAGTATATTAAGTATTAATAAATTGATTAATGGAATTTAAGAAAAAATTTTAAAATTATTATTATTTAAAGATTTTTATATATATAAATATTATTCATATAAATATAAATTATTTATAAATATAAATATTAAATGTTAAAATGGTGTTGAGTGTGTTTTTGTTTATTCAATATGTTAAGCAAATTTAACAATCAAATGTGTTGTTGTAATAATATATTTGTAAATGGTTCAGTTTTGGTTTGGTTTATTCCCAAACTTGTTTTTTGAATATTTATATTGTAAATCTGATTTGTGAGCTGAATCCAGAGTTAAATGGGCTTATGTTTAATATGCCAAGACATATCTAGTATGGCTGGCCATGACAATTTTGTTATATAATTTGTTAATAAAAAAATTTTATATTAAAAATATTTTTTGTATAAAATTATAAATAATAATTTTAAAAAATGTATTTAATATATTATATAATTAAAAAGTTTTATAAAATTTATAATGATTAAATTTATTTTTATAATAAAAATTATAAATTTTGATATATTTTTTAATTTGCTTTTTTATCTAAAGTTAGAAATAAATTTTTATAATAAATTTTTAAATATAGTTAATTTTTAAATAATTATGAATTAAATAATTATAATATAAAAAAATAATTTCTTTTTAAAATTTTTTAATTAGAATATAAAATAAATTTTAAAATATGATAATTCTATTAATTAATTTAAAATAAAAAAATATATTTTTTTTTTTTAAAATTTATTATATAATAAAATTTTATTTATAAGTTTTAAAAATTTTTTATTAAAGATTATTTTTAATATTATATTTTATTAAATTTAGGAATTTATTTATAAAAATTTAATTTTTAATATTATTATATTTAAAAATTATTTTTTTATTAAATTTAATATTTTTAATAAAATTTAATTTTTTATTTATTATATTTATAAAAATATTTTTTTTTTTTTTAAAATATATTATTTTTATATTATATTTATTAAAAAGTTTTTACTATTAAATTTATTATTTATTAAATTTTTTTATAATTAAAAAATAAATAAAATTTTTATAATTAAATAAAATTATAAAAAATTTTTTGTTTTAAAAATAAATATATTATTTTTAATATGCTTTTATAATAATTATTAATTTTTTATTATAAATAATATATTATAATTATATAATATTAAATTTATAAAAAATATAAATAATAAAATATTATTATTTATTTTTATAAAATTAAAATAAATAAACTTTTAATATTATTATAAAAATATTAATTTTAATTTTAATAAATAATTTTAAATTGTAAAATTTAAAAATAAAAATGAAAATAAAAAATTTTTTAAAAATTTTAAAAATTTAAATTTTTTTAAATATTATTTTAAATTTTAATTATTTTTTAATAAATTTAAAAAATATTCTTAATATAAAATTATATTTTTAAATAAATTATTAATAATAATTATAAAATTTAAAAAATAATTATATTTTTTTAATATTTTTAAAAAAAGGTTAATTTTGAATAATTTGAATTTTTTTTAAGTTTATTTTAATTCTATTTAAAATAATTATAATTTTTAAAAATTTGTATTTAGTAATAGTAAATTTTAATTTATTTAATATTATATATAAATTGTAGTTTTGAAAAAATTTTAATATTATATTAATATTTTTCTTATATTTTTTTAATATTTTGTTAAAAATTAAAATATTATTTAAATAAATAATATAAATAATATTTATATATTTTTAAAATATATAATTTATAAAAATTTAAAAAAAAATTAATATATTAATTAATTTAAATAATATAATTAAATATTTAAATAAATTATAATAATATTAAAAAATTATTTTTTATTTTTTTTTTAAATTTATTTTAATATTATAATAAATATTAATAATATTTAATTTAGTAAAGTAATTTATTTTTGTTAAATAATTAAAAAATTTATTTATTAATAATAAAAATTTAATATTTTTAATTATAATATTATTTAAACTTTTGTAATTAATATATATTTATAATTTTTTATTAAATTTTAATATAAATAATATAAAATATTTTATAAATAAATTAAAAAATTATATAAATTTATTATAAAAATTTTTATTAATATATTTATATAAAATTATAGTTTTTTTTTTTATATATATATATATAAATAAAAATTTTAATTAAATTTTTTTTTTTAAAAAAATATAATATATAAATTGATTAATTTTTAATAAAAAATTTTTTTTATTTAAAAATTAAAAAATTAATTTATTATTTTTAAAAATTTAATTTAAAATTTTTTTTTTTTTTTTATTAATTTTTTATATTTTAAAAAAAATATATTTTATGGAATGGGGTTTGTTTGAAAAATAATTATTAATTTTTTTTTATAATATATATTAAATAAGTTGGTGATAAACTTTTTTTAAAAATTAATTATTTAATTAAATTTTAAAATAAATTTTTTTATAATTATATTTTAAAAATTTAAAATATCAAATTTTTTAGTTAATATTTAAATTATATTTTTTTAATTAAGAAAATTTAAAAATTAATTTATAAAAAATTTTTAAAATATTTATCATAATTATTTCCAAATATTTATTTATAAAAAATATAAAAATAATTTTATAAATAATTATTTTAAAAAAATTATTATTAAAAACAATAATATATATTTTTTAAAATTTCTAAATATAAAATAATTTAAATTATTTAATAATTTTAAAATAAATAAATAAATTTTTTACTTTATAATTTAATAAAAATATATTAAAATTTTTATTAATATTAATTAATAAAAAAAAATAATTTTTAATTAATTATAAAAAAAATTATTTAAATAATTTATTTTTAATAATATATAATTTAAATTTTTTAAATAGTATTGAATTTTAAAATTTTTTTAATTTTTTCTTTTTATATTTATTTTTTTATAAATATTAGTAAATTTAATTTTATTAATATAAAGAAATTTATTAAATTTTAATTTAAAATAACTTTATTTAAAATTAATAATTTTAAGTTAATAATAAAATAAAACAAAATTATTTTATTTATAATTAAAATAATTTTTTTAAAAATAATATTTAAAATTAAGTTAAATATTAAAAATAAAATTTTAATAATATATATATCATTATCTTATGTTTTAAATATTTAATTTAATTTTTAAAACATAAAAATTTTTAATAAAAATAATATATTTTCAAATATAATTAATATAAAAATCATATTTTTTATAAAATAAATAAACAATTAATTTTTTATAGAATTAATATTAACAATTCTTTTTTTTTATTAAATTATATTTAGTAATATATTTAATATTAATTATATAATAATATTTATTTTTTTTATAATATTTTATAGTTTTTTTTTTATAATTAATATTAAATTAAATAATATAAATATTTTAATAAATTAAAAATTAAATAATAATTTAAAAAAAATATTAATAAAAACATTTTTTATAATTAAAAAAAATATTAAAATTATAAAAAATAAATTGGATGAAGTTGAAATGTTTAATATATAAGTTTTATTTATTATAATAAAAATTATAAAAATAAAAAGTATAATTATAAAATTTTATATTTAAAAATTGGTTTTTATATAAATAATAATTAGAAATAATTTTTTAATATTTTAAAATAATATATTTAATTTTATTAATTTATTTATAAGTAAAAAGAGAATTAATATTTTTAATTTTTTTATAATAAATTTTTTAATTTTTTATAAAGTTAATTTTATAAAAATTATTATTAATATAAAAAAAAATATTTTAATATTTCTTAAAAAAAAACTATTTTTAATTTTTAATATATCTATATTCAATATATTTAATAATAAAAATAATATAATAATTTAAATATTTATAATTTAATTAATTTTAAATTATATAATTATAATTTTTATATTAATTATAAATTTTTTTTTAATAATTTATATATTAGATTTATTTTTTTGTAAATTTTATAAAAATTATATTATTAATATAAATTTTAAAAATAAAAATTTTATTATTATTTTAATTTTTATAAAATATAATTAAAAAGTTAAAAAAAACTTTTTTATAAATTTCTTTTTTATTATTTGAGTATTTTATAAAAAAATCTTTTTATTTATAAAAAATTTAATTATAAATAAATAATAAATTTATTTTAATAAAGAAGTTTTTTATTATATTAATAAATTATAAATAAATTTTAAAATTTTATGGTATAAAATTAATATAAATTAAATAAATATAATAAATTTTTTTAAATATATATTTTTAAAAAAATTTTTTATTAAAATATTTTTTATAATTTAAATAAATTTTAAATATTAGATTATTTTAAAATTAATAATATTTTTAAAAAATTAAATTATAAATGATTAAAATAATTTTAAGTTTAATTTTTTTTTTTTAAATAGTAAATTTAAAAATGTTTATAAATTAATTAAAAATGGTTAAATAATTTGAAGTTTATTTAAAAATTTATTATTAAAATTATTTAATCTTTTAAAAAATAAATTAATATATTATTTAAATTTTTTTTATAATAAATAATAATAAAAAATTAATATTTATAAATTTAATATTTTTATATTATTAAAATATATTATTTTATTATAATTTATTATAATTTTTAATAATATATTTAAATTTATTATAATTATAATAAATAAAATTATTAAATTTTAATTTTTTAAATTTTTTATTATATAAATAATTATATTAAATTATATTAAGATTTATAAAAATTAAATTAAAAATTTTATTTAAAATAAAATTTTTATTTTTATTCTTATATTAATTTTTATTTTTTTTATTATTTTAGTTTTAAAATATTTTCTTTTTATTTTTATTTTTTTTAAAATTATAATTATAAAAATTTTTTTTTTTTTAATTATATTTATTTTATTAATAAATATTATTAATTTTAATAATTATTTTTTATATTTTTATATATTTAAGAAATTTTCTAAATTATTATTTTTTAAAAAGGATTTAAATTTTTAATTTTAATTTTAATTTTTCTTAAATTTAATAAATAATATTAAATTCATTTTATTTAATAAAAAAAATAATTTAATTAAATTTATAAAAATATTTATAAATTAAATTAATTTATTTAAATTTTTTAAAATTTTTATAAATTTTGTTAATTTTATTATTTTTTTTGTATTATTATTTAAAAAATATAATAAATTTTTTAAAATTTATTATAATTTTAAAAATATAAATATTAAAAGTAATTTTATTTTTAATATAATAATTATTATAATTAATAAATATTTAAAAAATTAAATTTTTTAAGTATATTTTTATAAAAATAATTTTAAATTTATTATTTAAAAATTTATTATTTTATATTTCAAAATAAATTAAAAATTAATAAAAAAAATAATCAATTTTTTTAAATTTATTAAAATATTTTATTAGATTTTTAATTTTAAATATTTTATTAATATTAATTTTAACTTTTTTTTTATTATAATTTATTTTAAAAATTTTATATTTTAATTATTTTTATAAAAATATTTTTTCCTTATTTATAATAATTTACTTATATTTTATTTTTAAAATAATTATTTTTATTATAAAATTTTTTATAATTAGTAAAATTTATTTATTTAAAAATTCTTTTATATTAGTTATTATATTAAATAAATTTAATATTATATTAAATAATTATTTATATTTTTAAAAATAATTTAATATTAATTATATTTTAATTATAATATTAATGTATTTAATATTTTTATATTATTTAAATAAAATATTAATTTATATTAATTTTAAATTTTTATTATTAATAATTAGTTTTAAAAAAAATAATTTAATTTATTTTATAAATAATTTTTTTATTTATGTTTATTAATTTTAAATTATAATTAATAAATATATTATTTTATTAAAAAGATTATTTTTTATTTTATAAATAATATTATAAAAATTATAATATTTGGTATTATTGTTATTATTTAACATATAATTTTTATTTTATTGTTAAAAATTAGATTAATTAAAATATTACACTTATTTTAAATATTTTTTAAATAGGAAATTCTTAAAATAGTTTAAGATTTTTTAATTAATTATATTCTTAATTTAAAATATTTAGATTATTTTTTTAAAATAAATTAAATTAAATATAAAAATATTAAATAATATAATTTTTAATAAAAAAATATTAAATTTAATAAATAAAAATAATAAATAAAATATATTAAATATTAATAAATTAATTAATAAAATCTAAAAAAAAATTTTAAAATTATTATTATTTAAAAATTTTTATATATATAAATATTATTTATATAAATATAAATTATTTATAAATTTAAATATTATATATTTTAAAAAATATTATATATACATAATATATTAAATTATATATAATATTTTTTGTATAATTTATTTTGGAAATTGTATTATTAATATAATATAATTTAATTTATTTCTTTTTAATATAATTTTCTTCTACCAAATATTTATAATAAAAATCATCTTAATATAAGAAATAACTTATGAAAATGAATTTATGTTTAATATGTTAAGATATACCTAGTATGGCTGGTTGTGATATTATATTTATTAAAATATTATAAAAAAAATTAAATATTTTATTAAATATTAATAAATTTTTATTAATTTTTTTTTTAATAATTAAATTATTTTCAAATATTATATTATTTTTTATAATTTTTTATTTTTTATAAAAAAAAGATTTTTAATACTTTTATATAATTATTAAAATTTTAATAAATTAATATTTTAATTTAATTATAATAATATTAAATTTAGTTAAAAGTTTTATAAACTTTATTTAATTTTTAATAACTTTTTAATATATTATTTTATATTAAATAAAAATTTTTTCTAATTTTTTAAATTTTTTGTTTTAAATTTTTGCAATATAATTTACTAAAAATTTTAAATTAAAAATATTTTATAAAATAAAAAAAAATAAAAAATTATTTATAAAAAATTATATTATATTTTTTTATTTTATTTTATTTATAATAAACTTTATATTTAATGTTTTTTTTCCAATATAATATAAATATAACCATTTATAATATAATAAAATATAAAATTATAATTTTCAAATTTTTTAATTTGAATTATTTAAAAAAAATGATTTTTTTTTATTTTATTTAGACATAATTTTTTAATTTTTTTTTAAATTTTTAAATTATATTTTATTATATAATTAAAATAAAAAATTTAATATTTATTTATATATATAAAAGAATATTTTATAATTTAAGTTTTAAAATTTAATTATAATACAAATTATAATTATTTATATTTAATTTTAATTATATAATTATATAATATAATTATAAAAATTAAATTTTTAAATATAAAAATTAAATTTTTAAATATAAAAATTTTTATATATAAATTTCTTTTAAACAATTTTTTTATATAATAAAATTTTATAAATAAATTTTATATAAAAATTTTTTATTTAATTTTATTATATTTTTTATATATAAGAAAATCTTATATAAAAATTTTTTTTTTAAAAATTTTTTTTAAAAAAAAAGATAATATTATAATTAATTATATTAAATATATTTTAATATATTAAATATAAATTTATTTTTATAAATTATTTCTTATATTAAAATAATTTTTATTATAAATATTTAATAAAAGAAAATTATATTAAAAAAAAATAGATTAAATTATATTATATTAATAATATAATTTTTAAAATAAATTATATAAAAAATATTATATATAATTTAATATATTATATATATATAATGTTTTTTAAAATATATAATATTTAAATTTATAAATAATTTATATTTATATAAATAATATTTATATATATAAAAATTTTTAAATAATAGTAGTTTTAAAATTCTTTTTTAAATTTTATTAATTAATTTATTAATATTTAATATATTTTATTTATTATTTTTATTTATTAAATTTAATATTTTTATATTAAAAATTATATTATTTAATATTTTTATATTTAATTTAATTTATTTTAAAAAAATAATCTAAATATTTTAAATTAAAAATATAATTAGTTAAAAAATGCTAAGTTATTTTAAAAATTTTTTATTCAGGAAATACCCGGGACAGGTGTAACAATTTTATTAAACATTATTAATTAAAAGATTTATAATAAAAAATTAAAAGAAATTTGGGGTAAGAGTGTTTTAAATTGGAAGTTGGGTTAATAGAAGTAAGATGTTGGTTATTATAATTATGATTGAGTAAGTAAATTTTAATTTAAAATTTAAAAATTTAAAAAAATTAATTATTAATTATATATTTAATTAAAAAATAAAAATGGGAAAAAAAGAATTAATATTTAAAAAAATTTAATTTATAAATTTTTAGGTTGTTAATAATTTGTATTAAATATATAATTTTATAATATTAAAATATAATAATAATTTTTTTATTTTATTATAATAGTGATTTGGAAAATTTAAATATCTGAAATTAAAATAATATAAATAAAAAATCAATTTCTTTTTTTTTTTTTTTATATTTTAATATTATTAAATTTTAAATTTTTGTTTAAAATCATATTTTTTATTTAATTATTTATCTTTTAATACCTCCAAATTTTTACACTAGTTATAATTAAATATTAATTTCAAATAATAATTTTTGTTTTGGATGTGATAAGTTTATTAAAAAAAAAATAATTATTTGATATTTTAATATTATTTTTAAAATTATTGTTATATTTAATAAAAATTTAATTATATTAATAAATAATTTTATAATTTAAAATATTAAATTTTCTATTATTAAAATTAAATAAAATTTTAATATATTTAAAAAAAAGGATCAGATTATTATTAAAAAAAATATTTATAAAAATTTACCATATATATTAAAAAATTTAAAATCTATTATTTTTCAAATTATAATTATTAAAATAAAATTTTTATATATTTTAATATTTAATATTATTATATTAATAATATTAATTTTTATTAATATTTCAAGAAAATATAAAAATAAATTAATAACTTTAATAATTTTTTTAGAAATTAATTTAAAAATTATTATAAAACTTATAAAAAATATAAGTTATAAAATTATTTTATTAGAAAAGATTTTTAATTATAATTGGTTTTTTTATTAAAATATGTTTATTATATATATAATTTAATAAAAAAATATTTTATATTATTTTTAAATATAAAATTTTTAATATAATATTTTTTATATATAGATTTTTAAAATTAAAAATATTAAAAAAAATATATAAAATATTTATAATATAATAAAAATATATATTATGTAAAAATTATTTAAAAATATAAATTTTTATTATATTATTAAAGAATATTTAAATATTTAATTAAAAATAATCTTTTTAATTATAATATATAATATAAATATAATATATTTAAAACAAATTTTATTTATATTAATTTTTTATTAATAAATTATTTTTAATTTTATAAAATAAATTAAAAATAAATTAATTAATTTTTAAAATTAAATAATATATAAAAACAATAAATATATTAAAATTAAAATAATAATAAATAAATCTAAAAATAAAGAATAATATTAAAAAAAATTTTTAATTAATAATTTTCAAATTTAAATTCAATATAAAATTTAAATTAAAAATGATAAATTACATATTAATTAATTTTAAAAACCAATTATAATTAATTTAAAATTCTAAATTTAAGAATTTTTAAATAAAAAAATTATTAAAAATTAAAAATAATAAAAATAATTTTAAAAATAAGATTAAAATATTTTTTTTTATATTTTATAATTTTAAAATATATTTTTTAATTTTAAATTTTAATTATATAATTAAATATATTTAATATATATTTTATTTTTTTTTTTTTATTTTTTTTTTTATTTTTTATAATTTTATTTTATATTTTTTTTTTTAAAAATTTTTATTTTTTAAATTTTTATTTAAATATTATATATTTAAAATTTTTTTATAATTAAATAATAAATTAAAATTTTTATTTTTATTAGAAATTAGTAAATTTTCCAATTTTTATTTTATATTATTTGGATTTATTTCTAATTTTTTTTATTATTTTCATAATTAATTTTTTTAGTTAATTAATATTATTATATTAGAAAAAATTTTATATTTGTGTTTATAATTTTTAAATTTTAATTTTAATATTAAATATAAAATTTTATAAAAATTTTTTTTTTTAATTAATTTATTATATTTTAAAAAAAAATAATATTATTTAAAAATTTTAATATAAATAATATAAATATTAAAATAAATATAAATATTAAAATTTTAAATAAATAATTAAATGAGTATTTGATTTATGAAATTTTTATTAATTAATATTTTTTAGTTTATGATTTTTAAAAATAAATTTTAGAATAATTTATAAAATTTATTTGTTATAAAGTAATAATTTTTTTTTTATTAATAAAAAATTTATTTAATATTATATGTATTGATAAATATAATAATAGTTTTTTTTAAATTATTTATGTAAATATATTAAAGAGTAATAATATTAATTTAAAAATTATTAAATATTTCTTTATTTTTATATATAGTAAATAGTTTATAGTAATTGTTAATAATACTTATAATTATTTAATTCTAGAAAAATTTAATTTTGATGTTTTAAATATTTAATTTTTATTAATAATATTAATGTAATGATATCAGATTATTAATTACTATTTATTAAAAAATAAATTATATTTTAATAATTAATAAAATTTTAATTTTTTTATTAATTTTTATTATTTTTAATATGAATTTTTAATATTTAATAGTTTATAAAAAATATTTTATAATTAAAAATTTAATATAATTATTAATATTTATAAAAATATATATTATATATTAAAAATATATGTTAATAAAATTATATATTTAAAAACTAAATAAATAAAATTTATTATAATTATTTAAAAATTAAATAATATTTAATTTAATAATTTGGAATTTTTTTTTTTAATAATATTTTTTATATAAATAATTTTTTATATTAATTAAATTTAATTTTTATAAAAAATTTTTTATTATATTATATATGATAAAATAATTTAAATAAATTAATTTTAATTGTAAAATATTATATTTTTATTTTTTTAATATTAAATTACTATTTTTAAATTTTATTTATACTATAATTTTAGTTATTTATTAATTATATTTTTTTTTATTTATTTATATTTTTAAAAAAATATTATATTAATATTATAAATTTTTTAATTGATTAAAAATTTTATTAAAATAAATTTTTTAAATTTTTAATATTATTTTTATATATATTTTATTTAATATTTTATATTATTTTATAATTTTTATAATTTTAATATTTTAAATAATAATAATTTTATTATATAGTAAATTAAGTATTTTTTTTTGCAAAATAATTTTATAAAAATTTTTATTTTGATTTATTAATTTAAAATTTTAATTTACAATTTAACAATTAAGGTTATATAGGTTTAGTTTAATGTTTTTTATATTAATAATAGTTGTTTTTTTATTTAATAATTGAAGTATTTTTTTTTAATTTTGTTTTTTATTAAAAATAAGATTTTTAATATAAATTTTATAATTATTTCAATTAAATTGAAATATTGGTGATAATGGTATACTGTAGTGGTAATAAAATAGCTATTTTTTTTATATTAAGGCTGTTGTAAGTGAAAAATCAAAAAGCACAAATTTTAATTGGCATAACCCCCCTGCCATTTACCCCCTCGTACAGGGTGGTTCCGGGGGCTTAGACGCACACAAAATCGAAGTACAGGGTACCAAATAATCCGAGAGCTGGCATACGAGCTGGAATGGTGTTGCGACATTGGTTCCTAGAATGCCGGTTTGACAGGCACTTCTCCGGAAAATGCGGGGCAGCTAATTCAGGATATCATAATGTGCCTGAATCGTAGAATGACTAGATTGGTGCAAGGGCTCTTTTTCCAACGTAGACTTTCCATCCTGCGGCAGTACAATCTGACCCTGTACCCTCCTAACCAGACTTTCATTCGAAATAAGCAGAAACTTCGAAGTATATAAAGGGACATCGGTGCTGTCAAGTCCCACCCAGTTCCTCGACAACTACATCAGACATTCAAATCATTGATTATACTATTTTTTTGAACATTCCAAAGATATATCCTAAAAGCTTTAAACCTATAAGAACAGATTTGTAGAAATGGGCAAAGGGAAGAATAAGTCGAAAGGTCGCCCACCGACAGTTGCGCCCCGATCGGGCTCCTCTATCGAAGGGGAACCCAAGTGCAAACGAGAAAGGCGCAATAGTTCGAGTTCGTCATCTGATTCTAGTTCACTTGTTCCTCAGGTCCCACCAAAACTCTGGAAAAGATTCTACGAGCCTCTTGTTCTCCTCGCTGCATACGGAAAAACCCAGGGGCCACAAATCAAGTTAACTTCTACGGAAGCCGAAGGACCTTGGCACGATGATAACCGAGAACTAAGAAAGCAGTTTTTGGACCAACTGGCATACATTTGTGATTACATGCGAGGAGGCGATACTGTAACTGCGATAGCGGTAGAAGACGGCCCTCAATTGAAATACTGGATTGCAGCAAATACGAACCAAGGGCCAAAGATTAAACCACTGGTTTCGGATATCTTAGAGAGGCTCAAGAACGCATTTGGCATATCGGATTCAGAAGCCAGAATTTTACAGTCGGAAATTTCCGACACAATAATTTCATTTTGTTCCAAGCGGCTCGAATATTATAAGAAAGAACTGTCCACCCCGATCCGGTGGTGCTTGAAAAGGTTGGAAACTCAGGATACGGAAGGTAGTACTTGAATTCCCAGAGGGCTCCATGATCATTTTTAGTTCTGACGACCGGTATATATTGCGGCTGTAGATGCAAAAAAGCTCAAAGAATGGCTTAGTTCCCTTTGCCAGCCCGATTTAGACCTGAAAACATTGATCCAGTTGTGTTATGACGCCAGGGTTTCGGGCATGACGCAGGCGATTGCTGTTCGAGCAGAAGATATGAAACGACAGCAAATGTCGCCGTCTGGTGGAAAATACGGCGAGATCCGACATCTAGTTGGGCGCTTAGGGTCTCATATTAAAGCTGCCGGTGTCCTGGTTGAAGCTGGCCGCCGGGATCCACAACTATTCACGAACTACTCAGTCGAAGTCGGGGCCTGTCATCCGATTTTCAAATCGCCTACGCATCGAAATGATCCCATAGATCTCATTATAAGGCGCATGATAAGCGATCATTCTCTATGCAAATTCTATCAAAGTGAGATCAATTCACAAAACGAAAAATTCAATCTGGACCTCGAAAAGCGTATCAAGCAAGTCTACGAAGATCGCAGCTTCAAGCTGAGACTCCACGCCGAAATAATCATTCTTGACCACTTCTACCGCAATGACTTGCCATTCTTAGGTGGCGAGCGCTATATTGGAGTTAGCAAGCCGTCGTGTTTCTTATGTTATCGATACCTCCAAGCTCATCCAATGAGGGCGCAAACATCTGGCTGCAGCAACAACCTATATCTCCAATGGCAACCACCGTATATCAACGACGAATCAGAATCCGCAATCGAGGAACAGCAGAGTATTCTAATTGCAATGTCGAAAGAGATCCGAAAGTTTGTCCTTGATACCATCGTTCCGTCTCACCGAGGGTTCAATTCCCACCCGGACTCCACAACCGGAATCGAAACAGTATCCCATACAAGGAAAACTCTATCGAAGCCGCGTCCACGAAGTACACTCAAGCAAAGCGTTCTCTCCGCGGAATATGAGAAGCGGCCGTCAAAACCATCAAACATGCCTATCAGTCCCGATTCTTTTGACAATACCAGCAAGTCTTCGAATTCGTCCGATGGAGGCGTAGCACTGGACCAGTATGTGGAAGATTCTGATGAGGGCGGCGTATCTCTTGCTTTATAAACTAGGTTGGAACATTCGAACTGATATTTACTCTTTGTTTTGATAGCTTTATTTTTCGCCGTTCGTTCGCGATTTCTACCATTTTAGCAATATCTTCTGTTTGCGTGGGTTGGGTTTTGGCTAGTTATAGGTAGTGTGGTAATTTTGCCGCCTCGGGCTCCTGACAACAGGTCGAAAAAGACGGTTTAGATACGCACATGCGAGGATATCTAAGCACTCTGTCAGGTCTTTCCAAAAGGGAGTTATATATGTTTTTCGATATTAAAGTATTTGATTAAAGGCAATAAGTAATTGGGCGAGAACATAGTTCCTGCTAGGCGCTTGAATGTTTCGTGTTAGCGTTCCATCTGCGGTCTGGCGCCAAGATATTTGGTAGAGTTTTGCCGAGGGCCGATGAATACTGAATCTGTTTGACCAGGTCTTATCCGTATTATTTCTTTCTTCTTGCACTGTCTTTAGGAATACGGACGGGAGACGCACGGAATATATTATTCAAAACTCGGGGGATATAATCAATGCAGTCCTTCATGTCGAGTGGTTTGGGATATCTTTGACCCATTCAACGGAGCTAACGGATGTGTCCGTCCAACCGCAACACTTACCTTTGATGTGATGCAGCTGAGTTTGCCTTGAGATTTCCGAATCTTTGCCCGTGAACCGTGGAGGATTTATATCAATCGAAAACCTTGGGATCGATCCTCGCCAGGGATATATATAGATACCGATATCGATATCGTCAGCACGAGGAGGCTGTACATATACAACCGAACGATGATTGCTCGCTTAACCTGCCAATAGTACCAAACAAATTGAAAATGCCATACCCGTCCGGCAGCGAAATGTCCCATAACCTTGGAAGCCTGCAGAAGAATACGCGTACGATGCCCGGTGCGCCAGTCAAGGATCCACTGTCGTAATTTACTTCAGCCTCAGCCTCTCCGGACCCCTTTCCCGGCCGTGGCACCATGAAACCGTGTTTGATTTGGAAAGCTTATCTTTTTACCAAATTGAGATGCATGCCGGCTGAGATGAGAGATATATATTATCCAAAACCCCGCTTCGGCCGACTTTGCACTTGGGGGGTGGATTATTTATGTTGGATCTCAACTTTTAATAAGTCAAGACAGTCTACAGCCGAATATTAATTAACTGCCCTCGGGCACCTCCCGATACCTCACGACTATGGCGTCAGAATTAACAAGAAACGACTATTCTGTGGGATGGATTTGCGCGATTCCGATTGAACTGTCAGCAGTGCTTGCAGTTTTGGATGAAGTTCAACACCCCCAGATTGACGTCCCGGATAGCGACACAAACATTTATAAGTTTGGCAGAATCGGAAGGCATAATATCGTAATCACATGGCTTCCTGATACTCGCTATGGGACCACCCAGGCCGGTATCGTCGCGACTCGTATGCGCTCGACGTTCACAAAATTACGGTTCGGGTTAATGGTCGGAGTTGGCGGCGGCGCGCCGAGAGATGCACCAAATGGCGATATTCGCCTCGGGGACGTCGTTATAAGCCAGCCAAGCGGCGGCTCCGGTGGCGTTGTTCAATACGACTTCGGCAAAGCAATGGAGAATGGGGAGTTTCAGCGGACTGGGGCCTTAAACGCGCCGCCGTCGATTCTTCTAAAAGCGATAGCGGCAATGAAAGCTGTGGACGATCCAGATCTGGGTAGGCTGGTGTCAGAAACTGCTCGCGAAATTAACTCCAAGACCGAGGATTCGAAATTTCGATACCCAGGTGTTGAATCCGACCGGCTATTCCGTCCGGAATACAACCATGTTACTGACGAGAGGCATGGTGCCGACACTGGCACTTGTGAATCGTGCGACCCTTTTCAGGCGGTTTCCCGGAAGAAACGGCGATATAAGCACCCGTATTTTCATTATGGAATTATAGCCTCAGGAAACCAGGTCATGAAGAACGGTGTGAAAAGAGACATAATTAGCGCGCAGACAGGAGCTCTATGCTTCGAGATGGAAGCAGCTGGCTTGATGGACGACTTTCCTTGTATTGTCGTTCGTGGAATCTGCGATTATTCAGACGGTCATAAAAACAAAGTATGGCAGCCGTACGCCGCATTAGTTGCGGCCATCTATGCGAAGGAATTGGTTATGCAGATACCAGCGGGTATGATATCAACTGTACACATCCTAAATACTGGCGTATATTCATGCTAATAGGTATCATCGCACAGCTAGTAAACGAACTACAGGGCTTGTCATGGGAGGTAATATTCTCTTTAGACCCTTCAATTGTAACATTTGGATATCCGCTCTACGGTCGGCTCTAGCAGCAGCTTTCAGACGGTTGTTATCTACACGGCGTTCCGATAGGACCTGACACGTTTTCTATATATAGGACGAGAGAAAATCGAAAAGTTTAACCTCATTATCCCATTCCAAATGCCGTTTCGACGAAACCCCACCTTCACTGGCAGAGTAGAAGAACTCGATAGAATCCATGATCACCTTGTAGGGTCTTCGGCCGAAGACACACCTTCGATATTAGCGGTTACTGGGACCGGAGGGATGGGGAAGACCCAAATCGCCATCGAATATGCCCATAGGTACCATCACGACTACACATCAATATTCTGGGTTCCTGCGGCGAATGAGGACTCGATTCGCAGTTCGTTCATTAACATTATGCAACGCATTGTTGATGAGCAGAGGAGAATCACTTGGCCAGAGACAATGCCTGACTATGGAATTCTCGGTTCAAAACTTAATATACCTGGGTTAATCGATGATAGAGGTATAGGGCAGCCTACAACTCATCAAATATATACCAAAATCTTTCGAATTATCACGCTGACTCACTTATATACAATAGGCATGATTGTCGCGAATCCATCGATTGCGCCTACTATCCAAGCAGCTCTATTTCGTTGGTTCCAAGTACCAGGAAATAACAGGTGGCTGTTAATATTCGATAATGCGGACGATTTAGAATCCTTTCCAATTCAGGATTATTTCCCAAATCATGGCGGCGGGTCAATTCTCGTCACTAGCCGTAGGCCAGAGTTTGGACATAGTGGCGAACAAATCGATCTGGATGGACTAGACGAAAACAGTGCGGTAGAGCTGTTATTAAAGCTGGCGCGGCTATCGAAAGCCGGTGATGGTATGCTAATTCCCAATTAATTCACTGCTCCACACCCCGCGCATCTCAGGCCGAGATCAGAATATACGGGATTATATATTGACTAGCTCAACCGCCTTCCAGATATCAGAAATGAGGCAGTCACCCTCGTAAAGCAATTGGGTTTTATGCCCCTCGCTATTGGTCATGCCGCTTCCTATATATACGAAACGAAAGCGTCACCTGGAGAGTACCTAACGTACTACAATAAGAGTTTTATGTCGCTGCAGTCGATAAAGCCGACCTTTGGGTGGAACTACCGAAACGATACGGCCGCGACTACCTGGGAAATCTCCTTCGCGGAAATCGAACGGCAGGACGAAAGCGCGGCTTCCTTCTTGTTGACTTGTTCTTATTTCAATCCTCAAGAAATTTACGAGACCTTATGGGGTGATGATGAAGACGTGCGGTTTCAAAGTAAGTTTTTCTTTATTTTTAAGTTATTGTGTGGGCGCGTCACACATATGATACTTCGTAGATTAAATAGCCATCTCGAGCGGTGACTAATGGCGTCGACACATCTAGATAAGAGAAGAATTCGACTACTGGCCTCCTACTCTCTGATCAGGGTCATCCGTTCCGGAGTATTCTCTGTTCACCCCGTCGTGCATTCATGGGCCCGTGAACGCTTAGATAAAACAGAACGACTCAAAGCTGTCAAACGTGCCGTACAGGTCCTTGGAGATGTTGGGCACACCAAAAACGTTTCACGAGAGAATCGCAAATGGAGTCTTCAAGAAGTCCTGCGGATTATCACACATCTGAATTACCTCCACCAGAATTTTGAACCCGAATTTGCAGATATCTTTGTGAAAGAGGAACAAGCGGCTGGAACATATGGACTGTTCGCACATTATCACAACATCGGCATGATCTTCGACGATCGGGGGAAATACGACGAGGCCATGCTCTGGTATCAACGGTCCTTGGTTGGGAAAGAGAAGATTCTGGACAAACATCACAAGCTGATATTATCCACAAGAAACGCAATTGCCATCACGTTGGATAACCAGGGAAAATACGATGAAGCTCTAACGCTGTACCAAGAAACACTGGCAGGGATCCCGGAGACAGACGAAGAGACAACAGATAGGCTGAAATTCGACCTTATTCATAACATCGCATTAATTTTCAGAAGACAGGAAAAATACGACGATGCACTAGAATGGTATGGGCGGGCGCTCGCTGGCTACGAGAAAGTACTAGGCGAAGACCACCCGACAACACTCGACACGGTTCACAACATGAGTATTGCGTACCAGAGTCAAAGGAAATATGATGAGGCAATGAAACTGCTAAAGAAGGCGCTCACCGGCCGAGAGAAAACGTTACACGAGTACCACCCTGATTTATTTAGCACAGTACACGAAATTGCTAAAGTACTGAATGCCCAAGGGAAATACAGCGAGGCAGTCGAATGGTTTGACAGGGCACTTTCCGGCTATGAGACTGTCTACGGTGAGGAACACTTGGATATATATTCAACATTGAATAGTATGGGTATAGCGTTATATAACCAACGAGAATACGACAAGGCGATTGCCTTATATAATCGGTCACTTGAGGGCAGAGAAAAGCTCTTACCGAAAACCGACTCCCAGATTTATAATACCGTCTTTAATATAGGCCAGGTATACAAGAGTCAGAAAAAATACAAGGAGGCTTTACCATGGTTTCATAGAGCGCTAGATGGTTATGAAAAAGCCTTGGGCAAAGATCACCAGTTCACCAAGGACGCGGCTTGGAATATAGACGACATTGAGGAGAAAACAAAGAAGCCATCGATTAAGGAAACTATTGTATCCAAATTTCGAAAAGACCCAGCTCCGGCACAAATTTCGGATTCTGAGTCTGAAAAAGAGGAAGAGCCTCCACAGGCACCAGAGAAAAAGCTGTCCGAGGAGAAGTCTACAGATATTGAGAACTCAGATGAAAAGGACCCACCTACGAAGCAAGTAATCCCAGCAGAACCAAAAACGTTGAAGGGAGACGTCTCGCTCCCAGCCTCCGATCAGGAGTCTACCAGGCAGGAGAAGGCAGAGGAGCCAACGGAAAATGACCAGCCATCAACTGCAACACCCGAAGAAGATGAAGTCTTAAAATCTTACGAAGTAGTACCTGATAGCCAGGGGAAGGTATACAAGGACCAGTTACCAACACTCGAGGAAACCAGTAGCCTACCTACCTCGCCGGGCAAAGTGAGCTCTTCAAACAGATCAAGCGTGGTGGGCAAAAAGGGTAACCCAGTCAAGGTATTTTTCATCGCCGCGCATAATAATAATTTGCCACTTATACTAATATCTCGTTGATTAGAAAAAAATGTCGTCTTTCATGTCCTATTTCAAGAGTCACTAAGGATTGTACATCGATGGAGATAGCGGAGTTGCTGTTACATACATTATATATTGTAGTCGTGCCTAGGACCTTAAATTTACTCGCCGCAGCGAGTCAGTGGCGTATATGGGAGGTCGGATTAACCAGGAATTAGGTCGGTGTATCAAAGTCAGGCGGAGCAAGATTGTTATTATGTACATTACATTATGGTTTAAATGCTACGACGATATAATTAATCCCAACTCAAGGATAGATAATATTAATATCATTGTCCGTTGTAAACATATGGTCAAATTACCAGATAAGTCAAGGGCTTTGACCCTCAGACTGTATACGCTAATAGGTCTGACCGGGCATTGAAAAGTGCACGAGGAGATAAAAAAGGGCACTGACTAGCCTTCAAATATTATCGCCCCACAGCACCATACCAGCAGAGTCCCAATACCGCCCCGACAACAATTGCCAGCGCAGGAGGCACATTGAACCACGCGCTTTCTGCGTAAGTGACTGCGGCAACAACGACCCACCAAGGCTCTCGCGCCAGACTTTGTCCTTGATTCGCTTCCGCAGTCAAATAACCTATTTCCCATAACCGATAGACGGCTGTAAAAACCAATCCTACGGCCGTGGCATTCACACCGCGCAGTATATCAATCACAACCTTCTTTTTGCGAAGGATCCTCCAAAAGCTCTGGATCGCAACGGCAAGCGTTATACCTGGGAAGAAGATTCCAATGAAACCCAGAAAAGCACCAAATATAGTTGGGAACTGCGACTTTTGTAATGCTAGAGATCCCAGATAGACTGCAAAGTTAAAGTTTGGACCTGGGAACGCTTGGATTATGGCAAGCCCGATGAGGAAGTCCCGACTGGTTACCCAGCCCGGATCCACTACGTAGGAACGGAGGAGTGGAATAACCACAGGCCCTCCGCCGAAGATGATGGTGCCTGCCAGGTACATATTGGTAAAGAGATCTAGGGCGAGCATTCGGACTTTCAGTGTACCCCGAACGACGAGAAGGGCTATGAAGGATGCTTTAAGATAAATTTTAGCCCTGGAAATCGTGAACCTCAAACTTCAAAATGCTTACCGAAAAAGATAACTATAATAGCCATTCCTACTCTGCCTTTGATAAGATGCTGTTGGTTGGTAGTCTCGGCGGGAGCAGGACGCGTTTGCAAACTATCATCCAAGGTCTGCCCTTCAGTACCAGCGTCACCAGCATCCTTCGGAATGATTCCAACGTTTCTCCGTTGAACACCCTCGTGACTATTAGATCGTTCCTCCAAGGGAGCAGACCCTGTCGTTGTAGCAGTTTCTAGGGCAATATCAGCTTCTAGCTCACGTTTCTTACGCCTCATCTTTGCTCTAAGCTTTCCAATTTTCTGGCTCATCCAGTCATCCCAAATTGCTGTAGTTAAGCCACCGAGTGCCATAAGAAGAGGGAAGTACCACAGCGCATTATAACAAAGACCAGCACAAGCACCCGCGATGACCAACACGCGTGTGAGCCTGTCAATGATAGCTTTCTCAGCCAATTGAACGGCTGCTAATGCGATAATGCCTACTGTAGACGCATTTAGGCCTGATAGAAGTGGGTACACTGGCCCAGGAAGCACGTCGCTAATATTTTGGACGCCAACGGAGAGGGCATACATGCCGATGGCTCCCGGAAGACTACGATTTGTGGAACTATCAGCTCTTTCAAGATCTTACTTAGAAGGTTGGAAAAATATGATATACTATACCTCCATGTTAGAAACACAAAGATTGCTGGAATAAACCCTGCATGAAGCAAGACCAAACAGAATAACATTTTAGTGCTGCCCGGACCAGGCAATGCCTGGCATATGGCGAACAGCTCTTGATACTGGAATAATACGGCATTAGCTCTGGTATACACGGTTTTCATTCCAAAGAAAGAACTTACTGTTTGCTCGTCTACCCATTTCTGCTTCCCGCCTCGACCTTCAACAAATCTTTGGTGGAGAATCTGGAAATGCACAGGAGGACCTCCAAAAGCAGTGAAACCGAGATCCCATGTTCGGAGAAAAACATCGACCAACCGGTTAGGAAGGGACTTATTGTTCGCTTGGAAAGGTGTTGTTTGGCTTCGGGTACGTCGCCGAAGATCGCGAAGGGCTGAGATGCCCCTACGGAGAGTATCAGGAAGGCTCATATCGATATATTTACGCTACTATCAACGCGATTCATGCCACATGAACACCTCAAGATCCATCTAAAAGAGCTTTCAATTGGACCTTTGCAACCAAATTATGCCAAGTGATATCGCAATTGGTCTGCAGCGAATAGGAAGCGGCGTGGATGTCACTAATCCTCGGCCTTTGGCTTGGTCGGTTAAACCTGCCCAGTGGCAGCGTGTTGTTAGCACATGGGCCCGAACCGGGATCGCATTGGTAGGTTACACAGCTTCGGCTGGCTGACCACATCCCGCGACCGCCCGGGCCGAATTTAGCTTCGTAAGCCCAGGTACGCATATGTAAGTTCCGAAATTACAAAAGGTCGAGTGTTTTCGTTTGTGGAGCCGCTGTAACGTTGCGCTGATGTGAGAAGATATGATTGCTTACAAGCAGTGAAAATTTTGTGTTGGATCATTCACAAGCGCAAATGATTCGGGAGTAACTACTGACCAGTATAATTTTTTCAGAGAGCTACTTAAGTTAACAAATGTATAACATCACTGGGCTTCCCCTGGGCGTCGTACAAGCTGGTTCGTGAGGAATATTAATCATTGTTAAATTATCTACCAAATATTTTCAAAATATTGTAAATATGGACGGAGGTTCTGACTAAGCTAGTCTCGTTGCGTTCTGGTTCGCTTGTTGAGAAGATGTGCCTTTGAACAGCTAGCTTTTTAAGCGGCCTAGTTGAGAAACAAGAAGTTGCTGGTTTTCCTCGCGATCATATTTGTCGAGCACATGAATCTCTATGATTGCCCCAACGATTTAAGTCGGTGAGCATTTTAATTGCGAGAGAAACTAAAAAATAAGTTTGTTAAATTGTTTCTTAAGATCTATACTCAGAATCCTAAATTTCGCATTTATCACTCTTTGTATGCTGGGCGTCCTGTTTGCTAGCTGACATGCAGATGTCGGAAAAAATTTGGCAATGTCCCTTTTAATTCTTTCGCCTGTCTGAAAAAGAAGAAGCTTGCTGTTAGTTAGTTTTTCTCCCTGAGATCGTTAGTAATTGTGCGTGAGATGGTTGATTTCCACATTCTTGCCACGCTTCTCCACCAAATATACACTCGCCGCGCGGATCTTTAATCTATTCTGTGATGTCTCTTAATAGGCCTATCTTAGTTCCTTTGAGACACTCTGGCTCGTGGCGATGGACGAAACTCCCATGGGGTGCTCCGTCAGCGAAAAGACGACCGGCAAAGCCTATTTTTCGGCCGATTTCCTGCTGTGTTAGCGGGTAGCTGCGATTTTCACCTGAATCTGACCTCGGGAGTAGCTTTAAACCAATCCCAAATGTGCACTAGACATTACCTGTCGGGCTAGGCTAAGCTACCTAACTCCCCCACTAATATTGTTTATATCTTTGATAACTGTCCAAGTGGGTCAGTATTGGCTCCCATCTGACTAGTAACAAGTATGGTTAAATATTAAACTAGGGTCTAGATCGTAGGTCGCCAACCAGCAAGTAATTGAAATGTGATATAACTATGTTTTTCCAACATGCGTATAGAGTTGCGTATATATGTCCCAAAATAAATCTCTACTTTGCTCTATTGGAGGTATCTCCTTGACAGCTTGTCCCGGAATAACGAGCAGAAGCTCTTTTGCGTATGCAGCTGCCGTTGCTGCAGCGTACGGCTGCCAGATCTTGTTTTTATGGGAATCTGCGTAGTTGCAGATGCCCCGAATGACGATGCAGGGAAACGAGTCCATTAATCCTGAGGAAGGTCAGATATGAAATCTTTATAAGGTGAAACTGAATTTTACCTGCAGCTTCTGTTTCGAAGCAGATGATGTTCTCCTTCCGTGCCCACCTATCTCTTAGTATGGCGTCCTCCATCACTTGATCTGCTGATCCAATGGTTCCGTAATGTAGCCTAGGAGCGCTGTCATCTCGCTCTTTCCTTTTCACGAGGTTAACATTAAAAGGTCCACAGCGAGCTTTACATGAATCCCCGCCACCGTGAACGACATTCGACTTGAAAAGCCGGTCGTTTGCCGAGCCCGGATACTGGAATTTAGAAGCCATGCGCGGGTATCTTGAGAACATTTTCGACAGCAGCTCGGAGATTTGATGGCCTTGCCGTACATGCTTTGCCTGAAGCACGGAAACTGCGCCCAAAACTATATTCGGTGGCTTGTTAAGTTTGCCACCGGTGTGAACGAATTCCTCCTCCTGTACTGACTTGCCAAAATCGTACTGCACGACGGCTTCCGTAGACTTTGAGTGTAGGCTTATCACAACGTCGCCAAGTCTAATATCTCGTGTGTCATCATCTTCATCTTCGGAATCTTCGTCCTCGGATCCCTCGACGTCGCTATTCTCCTTGACGCCGTAGTACGGTGCTCCGCCACCAATACCGACCATCAATCCAAATCTGATAGCTTTAAAGCTGCGGACCATATCTTTTGCAACCGTTGCGGCAGACACTTTGCCGGTCATTTCTGCGGGCAGGCAAGCGATCACCACATTATGGGATCCGATACTGCCAAGAAGATAGCAGTTTGTGTCCTGCGGATCGGCTGCGGGAAGCACTGGATGTTTGGTGTCTAACATAGCCTCTGCAGCTGCCAACTCGGTCGTTGGCAGGGCGCATATCCACCCAACAGTGTAGTCGCCATGCGTGAATTGCAGAGGAGCTTCAGCCATGTTTGATCTTGCAACAAATGTTCACCTTTCAGGTCTATTCGTTGGAGAGCCTTTTGGAATGCTGCAATTTGTCTACATTAGCTGCCCATACCAGAAGGAAATGTGGTGAGGGTTGCTTGGTGCGGGGTAATACCCTTTAAAAACCATATTATAACAGAATAAAAGAACTGCGTTGCTGGCCGTTCCATGTGGCCTGAGACATACGCATGGTCAAACGATGTATCAGAGTGAGGCCGCAGCAAAGCAATAGCTGATCGGCGCCGCTGTAAACCACATCGTGATGGAGCAATTAGCCATTGTTTTTCCGTAATGACCCTCAATTTTTGTTGATAGCTCTCTACTTGCACTTGATGCCGATGTACGGCGAGAGACATTCAAGGTTCCAAGAGGCGTAAGGTTGGGGCAAATACAGAGCCAATATGTTTGCGGAACGGCAGTACAGAAAGATTCATATAAAAATATACATGTATCATGAGCTGTATGTCTATATTGAAATTTCTGAAAGCTTCCAAGACGGGATCGTGGGGCGACTCCCTTGAAAGCAGACCTTTTTGCGTCTGTCCTGGTCTCACTGAAACCAGACAACGCTGTGTTGTCCATACTGTATGGGTCTGCCCTGATAACCCTTCCGATTGAAGGAAAGGTTTCGAGAAGCCGGGAAGTCTTCGTATCTATAGATTGCCCAAAGCTGATACCTACCGGCCCGTGGACCACGGCTACTTTTGCCCATTAGCACTGCCTACCACATAACTGTTACACCAATGCTGTGGAATAACTACCAAGTAAGTGTAAGACAGTTTCGCACGTCGAGATACAATCTACTATCTATAGATCCTCCCATTAAGTATATCGATCAATATTGACTATATGGGATGATTGTCCTGTATAACTGTAATGACATAACGGAATGGTTGCCGATCATAGTAACTGTTTCTCTATGAAGTTTACACTTAGGTTCGAGAAGGCCCAAAGCTCCCATACCTAGTGGATACGAGTTATCTCGCGAGGAAGGCACGATAATAACACCTATAGCGAGTTACGGGTACATGGATATACATATAGCTTGGGCGAACTGATACTAGCACCATTCTCCGGGGAAGTCGGGCCTATGCTACCTGTTTTCGTAGGCAAATGTTCATAAGCGCATGAATGCGATGGGGCCCGAAACTATGGGAAGTTTTATATCGACAAGCTCTCAATTGCAATCCAGCCATTGTCGGTGGTACCGGTGGGCCAACCAGCCAAAGGAGCATTATCGGGACTCGAGTCATAGAAAATCATGATCATGTAATATTGCGATCAGGAAGGCAGTTTCCCGAAGCTCCAGACTGCAGGTTCCGGGGATTCCCATGAAGCCGCTATAGCCGTTGTAAAGTCATGTTTACTAAATTTATAAATTAGTGTAGGAAATGAAGCGGTGCTATTGATGTGATTCTGGCCACTCTCAATACCCCTTACAATAGACATCTAGAACAGTGGCCACTATCATGTTTGATACCAATACCCCCTCGCAATTTGGATGGTGTTAACCTATGCTTCTTTGGCAATAAAGACTAGATGCGCCGACATTGTAATGCTGCCCAGCCAAAGGTGCAAACTCGGACCTTAAGTGTACCAAGGTGCATATTCGAGACGACAACGTAAACTATTATTAATATTAGTAAGCCATTACCGTTGTCCAACGGTATTATTCGGTCCAAAGTACGAGTGAGCAGACAATCTAATTGGGGACTTGCCGAAGCTCTAGGTTTCTTGGGATATCTATGGTTCTAAGTTCAAAGGGCAACGGCTAGACATATTCACGAGCCGAAGGAAAATATCTATTTTTACAATGTCACTAGAGATAATTCGCGGAGACTAGTCGACTAGTTTATGAGACCAATGTCACTATACTTTCTCGATTCATACATGTATTTCGGCATAGTCACGATCATAGGTACCGCGCTAGTACCCTACGAGTCGACGGGAAGAGACCTGCCACATTTCTCACTAGCTATAGTGGAAACATTTACTGTCTAATACATGTCTAACGGTATACTCAAGGACCAAGTAACAAAGTTCCTGGAAATACTTAGCGTCGGAACCCCAGCCTCCAACCCCGGCCAGCTCGAACCCGCGGATAATGTGTCTACATCCTCCTCACAGCCTCCTTGCGATAGCGCTAATATCAATATGTGCGCCGGTACCGCGAGGGAATTCCAAATCCTATCCATTTAAAGAATTCGGTTTAGACCAGTCAATTCTTTACCCAAGAGTGACCCGGTGAACGCTCATTTGCGCTCCCTGGGCTGAATATTGTTACCGACTTTTCGAGCCGTAGCATGTATACTGAGTTTTAGACCCTTGGTATCCTGTGCTTGTCATGTGTTGGCCAGCCGAACGAATTCTGCAACGAAATCCGGAGCCGAATTCAGCCTTCTCAACCAAGTGTAGCTAGCTTGTGCTTGTATTAATGCAATGCGCACCTGCTTTGAGGGCTTTCCTTTGGCTATAATTTCAGCAGTTTCGGAATTAATTCATCAGGGGTATTTTGGCCACTTCTGTAACCTGTCGAAGGACTCGTATGAGGGGTGGACGCTAAAGCTCCAGCTTTCGCCCGGAGCCAACTGCATTGGCGGGCTCGCCTGGCTCTGGGCTGCAAGTGGGTCAGCAGGAAGTGTGGATCCGGTAATAACATCCCGTTACAACACAAGCTTTCTGTTACACGAAGTTAAGTCAAGTGTGCACGCACCGGCGCTGGCTAACTATTCCCATTCGCAGCTTTTCACTAAGAGGTGTCCTGTCAGCGTAGCATCTGAAGGAAGTGCAGCTCCCTTTGTCAGCATCTATCTAGTAGAGAAGCTAAAGAATTAGCCTGATGATATGTCTGTCGAGGGGGAAAAATCTCTCAGGGGAATTGATATCTCTTTCTAGCAACTGAGAGACGGACCCAATCAGGCTAATATTATTCTGACGTTAGGGGCTCTGGCTCTGGGAGACGGCATAAATTTTTCCTTGCACTTTTTTGCATCCTATCGAGGTGGTCTTTGCGCTCAAACCTCGGTCGCTTTCGGGATCTGGGGTATTGATAATAACGTTAGGAATCATGTATTGGAAAAAAAAAGTCTATATAAGTAAGGGGTCTACGCCCAGAATGCTTATCCAAAATTCACCATTAGTCATTCACACAATATCCAAGCTTCAAACCAATACCAATCATTACCAACCACACAGTTTCAGCCAAAACCACAAGAGCAAAACGCCCAGTCTCGTAGCCAAATTTCAAAACGCCTTCTCCAGAACTTCAACCTCACTTACCAAACATGAAGGCCTTCACTATTATCACTATGACCCTCGCCGGTGTCACCCTCGCCGCTCCAGCTCCAGCTCCAGCTGCTGTTGCTGAGCCTGCTGCTACTGGCGGATATGTCTACTGCTACCAATGCCGAGGAGAGCCGAAGATCTGCCTTCCTTAGTAGGTTATCCCCTCTTTTCAAAAGCCGGAATGGTCTTTTATCTAGGCATATCGGATTTAACATATGTTGCTATAGTATTCCAATCATCAACCCATGCACCGTCAAGGGCGAGACGGCTTAAGCTTCCACTGGAATGCGCCAGACATTCCCATCGCCAAAATCTTCGGCACCTATTTATCCCTTGCCCTACATTGATAAACAACCGACTTTGGTTGGTTCATAATCTGTCCATTGGGGGATTATATATTTAAGAACTGTTGGGAATTCTTTGTATTTAAATTAGTGGAAGTATATAACTTTGCCAATAATACCAAACTTCTATTCGTTTCATGGACACCAACTTCCAGGAGCTCTTTTCGCCTGCAAGATGGCTTCACTTTATGCTGTCAAGCGCAATTTACTTTAAATGATAAAAATAGCCTTGCTCTTGGCTCGTCGATTGAAAGTCTCCGTCGGGCGGTGGCTATACGTCATGATCGTTGTCCCTTGTGGGAAATTTCTGCGCGAGATACTTCACGCTTAACGTTACACGCTGTTAGCGATTTGGTCATAAGTTAACGTTAGAAGAAACTCTAGTGGTCCCCTCGTAGCTTGGCGCCACATCTTTTGTATATGCCTACCCGAAGCTGACTCGTGATGCCGAAGTAATTTTGGCAGCCATGGTTAGACGTCCTGTTTGGTCCTCCTTGGCCAGAAAAAAAGCTTTTGGGGCGGCCTTGGCTGCACCACTGAGTTGTAGCAGGTTGGTAAGGTTTGTGTTGTCGAGGCAGAATGCAACAGGCTGTTTCCTCTTTCGATTCCCGCTAGATGATGTCTCCGAGGCCAGGACTAGCACCCTGAACATTGATATTGGGTTGGCTAATGTATCTAGAATAAAGTATGTCGCTGTGAATTTAGATCGATGAACATAATATCTATACAACGACAATCTCGCCTGGTTAATGAACCAGCTCGATAGAATACACTAATTCACCAGGCCTTTGGTTCGACTTTGTGTTGTCTGGTTCCAACGAGACCAGGTCTTTGGGGGTCCTTCAAGGTGATACCATCATCGTAATCTACTATGAAATAGGTACCTGTTCAATTAAATAAAATTTTCGAAAAAATCTCTGTATCTGCTTATTAGTCGCATGTGGATTTCTCCAATGTTTATAAACCTTCAAGTGATAGTATCAATGGCTCTGGCGTCGGAAAGATTAGTGCCGCTGCGGTTCAGATGTGTTGACTTTGTTGCAATAGCTCCAGCTGCGCAATTGTCCTCCAAAACGCCCGCCTTTCGTCCTTGAATCCTTCCCCATTCTCCGCGTCTAAGGATCCAAACCCATCTTCAATTACTCTCTAATACCTTCTCCTGCCATCAGATTTCACTATCGAAGCCAGCAGTCATGTCGTCCGACCCCCTCCCACCCGAAATCACAGCTGTCACAACCCTCTCATCCGCCGACGCAAGGTGGGTCGAGCTCCAAAAGATCGATTGGAAGGACCAAACAGGCAAACCCCGCATTTGGGAAGTCGCCGCCCGCAAAACGCGTGGTTCGTCCGGCATAGATGCTGTAGCTATCGCACCTGTTCTTCTCCATCCATCACGCCCGGCTTCTACACTTGTGGTTCTGCAGTTTCGTCCTCCCGTCGCTGCGACTTGTGTTGAATTCCCAGCTGGTCTGATCGATCAGGGTGAAACTCCGGAAGCTGCGGCTATTAGAGAGTTGAGAGAGGAGACTGGGTATGAAGGAAAGGTTGTTAGCATCAGTCCTACGATTGTTAGCGATCCTGGGATGACTTCAGCAAATATGCAGCTGGTTGTTATGGAAGTCAATCTGAAGGAAGGGGATCCGGAACCAAAGCAGCAATTGGATGATGGGGAATATATCGAGAAAGTTGTTATTCCGCTAGACGAACTGCTTGATAGGCTGGTTGAATATGAGAAGAATGGGCATGCCGTTAGCGCAAAATTATATCATTGGGCTGCCGGACTGGATTTTGCGAGAAAGAGGAAATGGTGAATTATTTGATGGGTTCAGTAGTAACGTAGACTGTCATCAGTAAGACAGATAGAAGTCTTCAATCTGATATATCGATTTAGAGGCCAGGAACTTCTGATATTTTGTGCCTGGTATACAGCTACTCATGTAAATAAAAAACTGAACCAAACAGATGGGTGTGAATTTATATATGCATACCTTAAAGCTAAAGTTAGGCCGAGCTGGCGGTATACCTAGCTATTTTAGTATGTTACAAACCGTTTATTCCTTACTACGAAAGCATGGAATAATAGATAGAAAAGCCCGTACAATCTTGATGTTATTTTAAGAATCGTCATATTACTCAATCTTGTGGGGTCTAAAATTGAATTTTTGGAGTGTACCTAGCCATTCGGCTACACAGAAGACGCTGCACATGAATTCCTTATCTATTGTGAGTGCGCGCGGCTGTACCGCATCTGCGCTTCTGCTGCGGGGCGTGCTACGCTTGTTTTGATCTTTCATATGTACTTAAGTAGTTTCTTTCTTCGATCGAGGTCTAGATACGGGGCGGCACTATCAATTTACGCTCTATACAGGCCACATAATGAATAGGTGTTCCCCTAGCGACATTCATAATGAAAGAAATGATGTATTCCTCCCAGGCGTAGTGCTCCTCCTCATACTCTCCCACCTGCGCCGGCATGTGTAGAGCATTAGATTCAGAGCCCACACCGTGATAGCTCCCCTATACTAGCAGGGGAAGCCATCTGTGCTCTCTTTGCGGTGCGTGAGTTGCCGTTCGAGACAGTATAATCCCTCCGGCCCGACGCCCTCATGGGCGCGGACGGAATTATTGTTAAGCCCTAAAACCTTACGTAGGGACGTTAGTCTATAATAGTTTCCAAAGCATTTACAAGTAGTTCCGTAACATATTTATCTTACCTTCCTTAACCAAGTCAACTATATCAACCTCCAAAGGTCATCAACAGTACTGTCAAAGCGATTTCTTGAATCTCCCTATCCACTGACACACCAGTCCATTTCATACGATAGAGGGCACCGGCACGACGTAGGCTAGGTAACCAACGGTCTTTTATCGCTAAAAGTAAGTGTTAGCTCTAGTTTAATATTTGTTGCAGTACGGTAGCTAATAGTAGAGTGTACAACTTACGCGTCAGTCGGACGCTATAGAACTCCCAATCATGAATCCCTCAGCAGAAGAGTTCACAGTGCTCGGCAAGGCCGACAAAGCCCCTGCTCAAATCCAAGCCGATGAGGCCACAGAGTTCCCCGGAGCCCTAGCCCCCCAAGGGAACATCATCGCTCATGCTGCTTCTCACACAGCAGAAGGGATGGCCGAGTACTTGAATCTCCTGGAGAAAATCGACAGCGCCAGTGAGATCGCAGGCAAATTTGCTGGCTATGTGAACCCGGTTCAGATCACTCATCGTGAGATGGGTGAATTTTACGGGGCGCTCGAAACCCATATCATGCCGTTTCTGGAGAGGTATGGGTACAAAGACCACCATAAAACTATTATGGAATCTTATGGTGCCCTAGTGGATGAAATTAGTTGGTTTGAAATGTCTGAGGAAGGGAGGAAGGACGTAGCGATGAGGTACCTGGAATTCACGACGGCACTTGACCGCGTTTTAAGTAGTGTCATTAAAGACTTCGGCGGGGGGGAGCGTGCCGGGGAAGTCTAAATGACCTCGGCTCAAGCTCGCGTTCGGGCCCGAGCAGCCGCTAATGAAAGCGGCGACAGTGAAAGCGAAAGCCTCGAGACTGCCGTCTCTGCTCCTGCTCTTGGGACACTGGAACCATCGCCACTACTGTCTTAGGAGGAGGGGGGGAGGAGGAAGATGATGAGGATGAGGATGGAGAGGTGAAGAATGGAGAAGCTTAAAAACCGGGGGAGAAGAGTTTGCTCAGAACAAGAAATAAAAATACTGTTATTGTTGGCAGCCCTGGAACGCCTGACGACCCAGCTTCCAGTGTCAAGGACGGCTGATTGACCGCCTGGAAATCACTATGAATAACAGACTACTCGCGTTTCGGGGCTAGACTACAAGAGGGGGGAGATAGTTTCCTGTACATTAATTAAGTAAGTAGCCTATAGGTCTGCCTTCTACCCTCATTCTACTTCACGTTGCTGGGGGTTATGACAATAACTTTACTTGTTTACTGCTGACAAATTCTTTCGAAAACAAAGGGGGCATTTCATTCATAATACGCTAGAATAATACGAGAGAAAATACGTTCTGCACGTATTGCGCAGGCCCCTCTTTTGTGTGGCCGGCAAGCAGGCTAGTCTGACATGAGTACCATGGTGCGTTACCTCGAATTGTCGAGGATAGATCCTGTACTCTAGCTAAACTAAAATATTCCCAGAGGTAGAAAAGGAGATATGGCGGGAAGAAGACTCTATCTTGATGCTTTGGGTCAAGTTCAATAGTATCCCTTGTACGTGGGCTTCTCTTCCTCCTCTGGCCAAGCATAGTCATCATCTTCTTCTTCTGCATCTCTGCGCTTGATATTCTCAAACCCCTCGCCATATCCTCCATCCATACCCCCATCTTGCTCCTGCATTCCTAGGATATGATTACTAGCACGTCTAGCTGCACGTTTGGCAGCAACATGAGCCGAGCGACCAGCAGACTGGGCTAGACGACCACAGCTATCAGCTAACATCATACCTGCCCCTCCAGCTTCAGCAGCCACGGCGTATCCAAGTCCAGTTCCCATATTGACAGCGCCAGAAGCAGCGCCAGCAACAGCATTTCCAAGACGTCCAGGAATCTGGTGAGGGTGCTTGTATGCGTTCTTAATCTCGAAACCAGCTTGATAAGCAACATCTTGAACGTTACTGTAGACCCTGTCGACCAATGTCAGGTTGTGGCGGATGGCTGCTTGGTGGCTCGTACGTTGCTCCGGAGAAGGAAAGTTACGGCTCTCACGAACTTTCCCGGTCTTTGGAGGACTGAGGTCTATATTAACCATTTTTGGCTCTTGAGTGGGTTCGTAGAAGGATCCATCAGCTCGTCGTTGCTCAACTGGGTGTTCGCGTGAAGGAGCACTCCCACGGCGCTTTTGTTTTTGAATCTTTCGAGGCATTGTATCTACTTCATTTCGGCTTTTATTATCGTTCATTTTGAATAAATGATGCTTCTAGAGCTTCGGAGTGCCTGTAAATTATACTTACTGGTCGATTCGATGGGCGACTTTGGGTATGCAAGGGAGATCCAGATGGTTCTTCACACGCTGATACAAGTCGAGAGGTCTTGAACTTGTATTGAAGGGGCAATTGGTGAGGGTATTGAGAAATAAGGATAGGAGGAAGGTTAAATTCACGTTGCGGACTTGAGGGGTTGGAGGTCTTGTATACTCGGAAGCTCAGCCTTGGGGACGTCGTGGTCGCGGGGGACGTCGACGTATATCACACCGCACGTCCAACGAAATAAACACCACGTACCCTAGTGGAGCCAGAGAACATATGTACGTGAAATAAATTCTCTCCACCAGCGCCAAAGAGACCCAAACAAAGCTAGAGAAGGTTATAGGAAAATCATATCCGTTCAAATTTTAGTATTTTTAAGAACCAAGTCTCAATCAGAAGTACCAAGCTACCCAAACGCCAGGAAAATAGGAAAAGGTTTACACACAAGAGGATCCTGAAGAAAGATCTTAAGATTCTAGAGTCTAATCTAAGTTGTCAAGACGCAAAAAAGGAAACCAATACTAGCTGAAGTTATTCATAGGCAAGAGGTTTGTAATTCGTCGTCACATAGAGTCGCGAAGCTATATGATTCCCCCAGTATACAGGGATCAAAATTTTATTTATTGAACAGGACTCCACTCCCAGTTCTGCGCAAACCTATGATTGTGATACTTAAAAATATGTTCCGCAAGTCCCTGCCTCGAATACGCCGTCTCGTGCAAAGTTTGCAAATGGGTATCCGATGTCGCGGTATCACCAGCCCGATCGAAAACTCCTCTCCGACAAAAACAGCACCAAGTGAACCTCCCCACGCATGCTCTCGATCTAAAACCCTTCGCAGGATTATCTGAGACGTAATCCTTTATCCATTTCGACAGAAGCAACGGCTTTTTTGCGGTAGGGAAAAAGGTAGATGTGACGATATTGTTACCTAGCAAGTCATATAGGATGTCTCCAGTTAGAACTGCCGTTTCAGTGCTAAGGACTTTGTAGGGACTATTGCGGAAGCACGTCAACCGAACGGCACACCTATAGAGCATCTCGTAGAGATCTTGAGGATGGCGACTATTTAAGGGTGTAGTCGGGTCTGAAACGATTTCTAGAAACCTTAATTCCAAAAAATGACGAAACTGTGCTGGTGTCTTTAAAACATGGAAGTCGGTGTATAGCCTCGCGTAGAAGTCAGCAAGGAAATTAATGAGAAATACGATGGAAGTCCCAAGCCCTTGTAATCTCGAAAGCCGAAAGTTCCATCTCGAGAGAAATCTATGATCTGGTTGGCTGGCAGATTTGAAAGAAGGCAGGGAGGGGACGGTTTGCTCCTCGATAATTTGCACAGCGTGAATAATGCGAATCGAAGGGAGATGAAGACAGAGACCGTGCGATGCACAGGTAGCCTTTAAGGTTTCTGGAAATGTTATCTCAGGGTACTTCATGCGGGTATGGTGCCAGTCTACCATAAGAAGGTTAGTCAGGCCCATATAACCCCCGTGTCTACTTAAACAATCGATATTGTTACCAGGGGATTACTACTCATACCCCAGAATGTCTGCCTCTTACAGTCGAAGCACAACGTTTTGTAAAATACACCCGCGACTCTGATCTCACAGTTCTTCCCCTGCGTAAGACACACTTGACACCCCTTCAGCTTTCCCGCCAAATGGTTTAGGACAACACTGTAGTAGTGAGTCCTCCCGTTAAACCTCTTGTACTTCTTCATTTTATCCTTAAGAATCTGAAACCAGAAAAATCTGTTCGAAGGCCCTAGTTGTAGATAGAGGACTTTAGAACTGCAGGCGAGCTGTATAGCGTCCCCTGGCGTCGGAAGGAACGCAGCGATAGTTTGAAGGATCTCTAGCGGTAGGGATAAGAGGTACGGGTGCCCATTATAACGCTCTGAGCTCCTAATGCGGTGTATGGGAGATATGGGGTATTGCTTTTCGAGAGCAGCAAGGCTGTTTGAAGGCCAGCGAGGTGGGACTTTTCTGAAGACAGTACAAAGTTCCCTAGATACTCGCTCGAGTTTGTTCAGTGGGGGTGTTGGCGTCATTTTTGCAGAAAAACTATTCTGGTTGTGATCTAGGAGATACTAGGTGGTTATGTTTGAGAATACAGCCGTCTATTTCGAGAAGAGGTAGCTAGGTTTACAGCGTACAACTATTCTCCTAGCTAGAAACAAGGATGTCGATGTGGAAGGTGGGACGGTTTGAGTTTCAGTAGAAGCACGCAGCGCTGAGGCGTGCCTATTTTATAGAGGTATTCCAGAAGCAACGGGCACTATCACAGCCACCTACTTGAGTAGGTAAGAGGTAATATATACAATCTCCTAGATCTATAGACCCATCTCCTATAGTATTCATAGAATGTACAATAATCTGTTACATATCAATTATTTCTAGGGAACCGTAAAACCCATAAGGCTAGCGGCTGGAAATGCTCTACTATATGACACTTTGCAGGTCAGATTGGGATTTGATTACATTCCGAACTAGTCTTTTAGACTGCCTAGGTACCTACTTCCTCAGGCATCTACATAGGTGGATACCTAGAAAACTAAGTGGTCTCAATTGATCAATGAACGATAAGGTTCAAAACAGACAATGCAATTATGGGGAGCATATGTATTACAGCTCTGACTCTGGGGCAGCGGCTATGTTTCGAAGGCGATTGTTGCATTTTGAAACGTCGCTCCAAAAACCGTGTTGTCTGTCCTCCCAGCAATATTTAATATTTATATTGCAGTTTCTATGATACCAACGGCCACCAGATCTTCGAATCATTTTAATACCAGCCTCACACCAAGAAAATAAATAAATTAAAAAGTATTTCTTTTAGCAGAAGCCGAAGTTGAACCAGTCACTAAATAAGACATACTACAGACGTCGTAGTTCATTTACCCTAAAACTCGAGACGACGTCGAATTCGCGAGGTCACATTCCAACTTCTTAAATCAATTTCAATTGTCTACTTTTATACTATCGAAAAAAGCCCTAAGAGTATATTTTATCCGAGTATTAGGATGTCAGAACCAGGCGAGGCAGGGGGTATGGAAGCCTCCAGTCAAGGAGATGAAGGATCGCATTCACCAACCGCATCTTCTTCTTCGGGATCTGGGAGTTCGGACGACACTATTCGACCTACAAAATCAAAATCAGAGCCGGAACCTGAACCAGAGCCGGAACCTGAACCTGAACCAGAGCCGGAGCCGGAGCCGGAGCCGGAGCCAGAACCAAAACCCGAACCGGAGCCGGATCCTGAGCCTGAACCAGAGCCAGATCCTGGAACTCCAAGGCCACGTCCAGAAATTCCAAGACCAGAAACTCCTAGGCCAGAGCCGCGGCCTGGTTCTCCTTCGCCTGAGCCTCAACCAGGGACTCCACGGCCCGAACCTATACCCGAGCCAAGGCCGGATACTCCGCGGCCCGACAGACCTTGGCCAGATAGTCCAGTACCTTGGCCGCATCCCGATGATACATCATTGCGGACTGGCCGACCAATTCAGCAGCCTATCCCCGACCGTTCTCCCATTACTCGGCTTGCATCTTCTGTGATCAAAAATTCCATGGTTGGTAAAGGGCTTGGTAGTATTCTCCCACCTCCGCGATCAAACTTCACAACAATGCCTCCAGAAATGCAAATAAAGGGAAGGCCGAAATATCCACCGGCAACCTGTCACCCGCAGTATATAAAACGACGATGCGGGAAGGAGATACTAACCGGATTCGACTATTCACGATATCATATGGAAAGGGAGATATCGAAAGAGGCTGGGGAAAAGCCGTTTTGGTGGGCCTATGAAAGCTCTGACGATGACGACGACAGGGAGCATACGGGACCGTTGAAAAAATTTGCAAACCTGCATCAAGCTATCTTGAGTACGGTTCATAAAGGGGAAGCGAGACAACCACAGCCCGTTTACATCAGATACGGGAATCCAAACGAAATACGTGGCGATGAGACAATCGCAGAGGGGAGAAGGAGAATTCGGTCACAACGACAAAGATCCATGATGAGGATAATGGGCATTCTAGCGCAGAATCTGATACAAGGAAGGGTCCTTGTGGCAGAAAATGTACTCCCCCGCCGAGAGAGACTAAGAAAAATTCCATATGCACATTACAGGGAAGCTGTTGCGAATTATGTAGTTGCTTTATCTGAAAAAATGCTCGAGGATGAGGAGGACTTACAAAGAAAAAGTGATACGTTCAGGACGGGGCGAAAGTCTCGAGAGAACCAGAGAGTCGAAGCAAGAATGCTCTACAAAACGCGGATTAGGAAGCACAAAATGGCAAAGTCCCAGAACCGGAGAGCTAGCATGATGTCGGTTGACCCACCAGACAGCTATATATCTGATCATTCCACTTGGTCTGATATAACCGAAAACCTATCCTTATCGCCATCTAATACTCGCCCTTTGAATCCAATTGCTGCCCGAAATCCATTGGCA
Organism: Orbilia blumenaviensis; assembly: GCA_036872755.1. Lineage (NCBI taxonomy): Eukaryota > Fungi > Ascomycota > Orbiliomycetes > Orbiliales > Orbiliaceae > Orbilia > Orbilia blumenaviensis. Next base: position 147,358 of record JAVHNS010000006.1, on the reverse strand, counting down.
GATGTGACAAAGGCAAGAAGGGGAACATCTCAAATTACTGAAACTATAGAAAAGCTGAAGGGGGGCTTCTTAGAAGGCCTGCGTAAGGGCAATGTAGATATTTCGGACTCGCCACCTGTCATGTTTCAACTGGAGGATATTAACGAGGAGAATACAAGTGGCGAAGTTGGTTCTACGCCAGCGCACAAAGGAGAAGAGCCTGGGAACTTAGCGACAGATACGCCCCCTCTTCTTCCCCCTCTCCCTGCCCCTTTCCCTCCAGCTCCACAGCCCCAGATACCTCAGGCATCACTCCAGCCAGCTAAACTTAGGGATAGTGGAAAAGCTAAAATGGATGACCAAGACGCCGAGGAGCATCATATAGAACAGAGACAGGAGCACGTGATACAGACTCTGAAAGACTATGAGACCTATCGTACACTTTTCCAACAGCGGCCTGAAGATGAAGAAATTGGAAGAAGGGCTTGGGAGCTGTATCACCACCTGGTTTCGGATTTAGATATTGAGGTCAAGCTACCCGACGATGACTCCGAAGACCTGCTATCACCCCTTACCGCAAGTGAGAAGGCCCTTATAGAGTACAAACAGCGTGTTGAGCATCAGGGTGAGGGTCCATCGAAATCGGGTTATCAAGTAAAGGAGCCTTCCGAGGCTTCGGGGGCGTCTACAGAGCTACCAAAATCGGGATATCGAACCAGAGAGGCCGCTAAAGCTACCGGCGAGGCTACGGACCCATTAGAATCGGAAATCCAAATTAAAACGGCTGCCGAGGGCAGCAAAGGCTTTGCCGCTAGAGTACCGGACGAGTACAAGACCGATTCACCCGGCGTATCAGATCAGACTACGCATACCATCAGAAGCACGGGCGAAAAGTTTGTTAGTTCACTAGGTTTATCAGATCAGGCTACCGTTGGAAGTACACCTATTGACGAATGTGCGATTGACGACTTGGAAGATATATCAGAAGAAAGTGATATCGGGGGAACAGAAAAATGCGAATCCCACTCATTGCCATCAACAGAGCCTGCCTATGGTGAAAGGCCCAAATCCCCAGACTCCGACGAGCCCTCAGCCAAACCTATCATTATTATCGTAACCGATTTTGATCGAAAACACGCTGGTATCGAGATCATGGTACTGCCAGAACCGACAGATGAGCACACTATGCCAGAGAAATCAATCACACATCTAAGAGGAGGTGATACGCTGAAGCTGTTTAGAAGGTTGCTTACGGAGTACCACCTTGCCTTAGCGCAGACTATACGAAAGAATACCATTAAAGCGAATACTATCGAAGCCCGCAAGCTCAATCACATTTGGAAAAAGCGAGCAGACCGGCTGAGGCAGATCTTGATACTAGCAAAGCAGAAGCCACCACAGTACGCCATGGATCTTCCCATACTTGGGGGCCTGTCGGGAGAATTCGCTGCATTAGAAATACTGAACGAGACGAACAAAATGCTTCAAACGATAATCGAGCACTCCGAAGCCATATCCGCGAGAAAAGATAAGTCGCAAGGCATAATGTATATGCTTGTCGACTTGATTACCCAGCTTATGGAAGAAAACGACCTAGTTTGGGACAAGCACTTAACATTAGCTCAACAAGGCATCGTCGACCCGCCCACGAATGATGAGCTACAGCATCAAGTGGAGGGGCGCTCTGAACGTGAGGACGTATTGCAGGAAGTGTATGATTACGAAGAGTCAGACCCACCGTCAGACACCACGGCTGCGATGGTGCAACCGCTGTTTGATAGCGTCAAGAAACATACAGCTACACTTGAGCCACCCGTGCAAGCTTACGCACCCGGATACGATCCTTTCTGCTTTGCACCTGATATTCGTCCCGATAAGTCCATCTCTGGCTCTCGGATTTTTTTACCGCAGGAGACTCCGAAAACCGGGAAGGGAGTTTTCAATCCGGCAGAAGCTCTCCGAGGTGAAGTCCGTCTCGATGCCCTATCGGTTATTGGTGGGTTGAAGAACAGAGACAAGCATAAGATGAGACAAACTTTTCTCGGGGTACAGATGGAAAGAGAAAGGTGCAGGTTGATGGAAGAAGATTGGCCACATGATGTGTTCCTAGCCGATTTCACAGCTGTTCCCGGGCGAGTTTTAAGGTCGGATAATCATAAAGTCTTTTCCTGGAGAACACCAAGGGTGAAACTGGACATTCCTACGGAGATTATCCTCCCTGCTGGGACAGTAACTGGTCATGGAACTGCAGCCATTAGTTATAGGAACCATCGAGTTCTATATGAAAAATGGCAAACGATCGGGTGGAAGAAGCTTCAGTTTTGGCCTCCGGGTTTGGCGACGATGGAGGCTTCAGCTGGAAGCTCAACTCCGGCGAACAAAAAAAGACGTCGCTCAAGTTCAGCGGCTTCGTCGACATCAGACACACCGAAGCCATTACCACCAGACCCACCAAATCCATCACCACCAGGCTCACCAAAGCCACCACCACCACCACCACCACCACCACCAGGTTCGCCGGAGCCCCCACCATCAGAACCACCAAACCAAATACCAGCAGCAGCGCAAGCACCACCAGGCCCACCAGAACCAGTATCAGCACCAAGCCAAAATCCACCCCAACGAGACCAACCAGATCCGCCAAATCCAATAACACCTACTAAGCGAGCACGAATTTCGCAGAGGAAGAGGCCACCAGCTGTTCCACCGCCAAGAGGGGAACCGTTGAATCCGACGATGAACCCAGCTTCTCCCACACCCACTTCCAGCGCAGGTAGCCGGCCAGTTTCCAATGATGACGATGACGAAGATGGGTTTATTGAAGATATTTCGAAGGGTGTTTTCGTACCTGCTGAGCATAAAGTTGTCATAACGGATAGAACTACTCATGAGGCAGAGCCACAGCGAAGCCCACCAAGCTCTACAGAAGTTTCGGAATCGGAGTGGGATACTTCGGATGATTCCGTAGAGAAATTAGTCTCCCCGCCGCCCAAAAAGACTTTACCGCCGATTTTCGAGGAAGAAGAACCAAATTCAAGAGATTCAGAGCGTACTTCGAGCGTCGAAAGCGGATGGGGATATGCTTGTTATAATGATGATGAAGATGACGAGGTCGAACCTGGGATGCCGAGGCCAGAAGTCGTACCGCGAACACTGAGGACAGTTAACTTTACAAATGAGGAACTTGATGATTTGGAAAGAGAGGACGATGCGCCTACTCCTTCGCCGTTTTTCTTTTATCCCGAATTTGAGGGGGCTACTATAGATCGTGGCAGCACTGATGGAATAGGGCGTTCACGCAGCGCTTCCGAAGGCCCTTCGGTGACACGTCGAAGTATGTTTACAGGTCCGGGCATGTTATCGACGCCTTCTCTACATATGCACATAGGGATGAACATATCGAAGTATTTGGGGGATCCGCCGGTTTTGAGGGTGGCTTCTAAGAGTGGGAAGGGGACCAATAATAATGATAATGCGGATGAGGAGGGAGGTCAGGAAAAGAGAAGAGGAGATGATGATGATGGAGTTGATTAAGTTTTTTCTATTAATTCAGGCGTGTACTTTGATTAGTTTTCATTTGGGTTATGAGGTCGGATTAACTCTGAGTAATGGGGTTTGGTTATGGGGCGTCTACGGTGGGCTATTGCTATGAAGGGGTTATTTTTCGTCGAGTCCTGTTCTATAAAAGTGTGGATGATGGAATTAGATGGTTGAGAATACAGGACCCTAGCACATGTGTAGAACGCGAATCTTGCAGAACCCACATAGTTTAGTACCCTTCCCAGTGAATTCCCACCTTTATGTACCTTATTGTTAGTGAGACCTTGATTTATTGCTAATGACCGCTAAAACATCACGCATGACAATCCGTGGGTATATTCAGTTCACAATAACTCATAATAGACAGAAGCATGTTCTCGTACCCGGACCTCGACTTTCATAATTAATACTATATACAAATCTTTTCTGGGCAACCAAGTGCCCCACAATCCTTCGCAAGTTTTTTTCTAATCCGTCCCAAAAAAAAAAAAAAATACACTCTCAGAAGAGCCGCTTCCCGAGCGGCCTCTTCCTGAAGTCGACCATTGGGTCGAGCGGCGGCACCGAGAACAATACCATAAAAGTGAGCCCCTCCTCCTCCTCCTCCTCCTCCTCCGACAGGGACCCCTCCGATGACGAAGTCATCGGCTGGTTCTGATCCGCCCACTCCTCGAATCCCGGAGGAGTAGGGACAACGGCCCTACTCTCCCAGGATTCGGGAGAAGGCGCCGCCAGCCACGTTGAGAAATTGGGGACCGAATACCCCCTCTTCGGGCCGGGCGGGGTTGGATACCACGCCGACAGGTCGCTGTCGCTGCCACTGCAGCGACGAGGGAACACTGGCTGCTCCACCCCATCCCCCCTCCCCAAGAAACGTTTTATGAACGCTTCTCGGATCAACGCCCCCGCCTTCCTCTCGCGGGCGACGCTGCGTTGCCGCTCCTTATCGGCTGCTCTTTCCTGGCGGTATTTACCTACGGCCTTCCTGTAGGCCACGTAGGTTGGGGAAGAAGTCGATGGGTATGGGATGGGGATTGGAAGGGCGGTCGTGTGCGGGGAGATGGTTTTGTAGTAGGTTGGGGAGCAGGACAAATTGTCGTGCTCCCCATTGCCGTGTGGTGGGATTGCGTCCTCGCCCTCGCCCTCGCCCTCGTTGTCCTCGTTGTTTTTCTTGTCTTGGGTGTTGGCTTCGCCCGAGGGGAGCATAAGAAGGGGTTCTGCCCGGGCTGCTGCTACTACCCATGCTGGTGGGAAGTCTGGTTGGAGGGACTGTGCAGGTAGTACTTGTGCTGCGGGTTGGGCGCCTTGGACGGGTTCTGGGATTGATGTATGTTCCGCGGTCAGCGGTTGGATGTTTTGAGGGAGTTCCGAGACCGGTGTAGTCGTCTGTACCGGTGGGAGCGGCTGGATGTCCCGAGATGGCTTCGGATCCGATTCTTTCCCTTTATTCGATTTTCCGCGCCTAGTTGTGAATCCCCAATACGGATCGCTCTCGCAGCGCTTTCCAGCATCTTTGTCAGTCTCAGCGACGGGTTTTGTGTGGTTTGCCGCAGCAGTCTCCTCAACTATCATAGTCATAGCGCTCTGGGCGTCTCTATCTACGACTGGAGATGGGAAGGTGTTACCGATCGCCATATCTTTGAGCTGACGGAGCTTCATGTTCGTTAGGTTTAGGACTTCCTGGTAGATGTTTGAGCCGGTGTAGTCTGAAAGCTGGTTGAAGGTTTGCCATCTGCCACGAATGTCTTTGTTGATATTTTCAAGACGGATAAGGCTTTGGGTGAGACAGTCCATCGTTTCTTTGAGAGTACCGGGTACTTCGTGAAGTTCGAGGGGGATAATGCACTTTATAGACTGGAGCAAAGCCATCATGTGGAATTTTATCTCTGAGATTTGCTCCGTGGTATACGGCATATTTGGTAAACCCTTAGGACGGATTTTGCAAATAAGGTCTTGGTAGTCTTCGATTGTGACAATTAGGGAGCCGGCGGTGGTGCTTTCGATACCTAGCTCTTCGACAGGCTTTGGGCCGACGCTTGGTGCGAAATTGGGGTTTCCTGGGGTAGGGTGGTCCGGATAGATTTTTATGGCGCGGCTGTAAAATGGGTACCAGAGGTTTTGCTCCCGGTTAGGACTTGAGGAAATGGAGGAGGTTTCGTCTGCCATTTTGTATATATCTCCACAATGGTTTGAGATGTTTGGGTAGGACATCTGGGAGGTTATTGAGGAAGGTTAATTGATGGATATCGTCGATTGATTGAAGGAGGTAAGGGGAACTTACGCGTCTGTGTAGGCAATTAGGTGTAGCAAGCTGGCTGTTGAGGCAGTGATTACAGCACAGTTCCAAGGAATGAAAGAGACAGGACAGCTGTAATTTGACAGATTGCAGCAGTTTGGTGAGGTCCGTGAGAGTAGCAAGGGTGGGATTGATGGTGATCGCGTCGTGATGGTTATGGAAAGAGGGAAATATGTGGTGATGGTGTCGATGGAAGGATGAAGGGAGGTGAGGTTGAGGTTGAAGAAGGGATATGAATGCTGTATATATACAGATTTCCTCACAACCATCGTGCTATCTACTATGAGACTACGTTCTGTTCAGCCTCGAAAACCCAAACATTGAACGGCCAAGGCAGAACCACCTATTCGTCTTTCACCACCGATACTCAGCACAACTGACATTGCTTTCCTATCTTCACTAATACTTCTTCTTATGACCCTTCTAGTTAGCCATAGGGTAATGTCATGACGCTTCAATGTGATCAACCTCATATAGGGCATGATATCCTAGAGGGGACTTGAATCCTCTCGCGCCTCAACTTACGCCTCATCCTAACAACCTCGCTAGTACACACATCAGCACCGATAAGTAGAAGCCAATCTTCTTCTCCTTTTCTCTCCGTCTCCTTCACCGTTTCGGCTCAGCTAACGTCAATTCTTCGAGCGTTAGCAGTTCAACAGAGTGCGGAAGCCGCTATTGGTTACAATTCCGTCCGGCGTTTTAAGTTTATAATAACGTCCCTTCCCGCCGAGGCGCCTGGTCACGAGATACGTTACATTCCACCGCTCGAGTTTAAGTACCAGTTATTTGCAGGTTATCTACTATCAGCAGAAAACTCTGTTCTCGAGATGACGCAGGATAATTGAATGAGCCGACTACTACCAATAGCCGATCAGATGCCTCTTTTAGGGGCGTATGTACATCTAGAATCCCTCTTCTTATTTGCATAACTAACATCAGGCAATACTAAAAGCCTTCAGAAGTTGAATTCTTTCGAATCAGGCCTTGGGCCCTATTCAAAAAACCCCACAGATAGGGAGGGACGCCACCATGATCGCCCGACAAGCCCTGAAATGAAGGATAAGAGCAGAAAAGAAATAATTTCCAATCAAAGACATATGAGCCTTGGGAGGAGTCGAGAGAGCATAAGCACTGGTGTTAACATCATCTCTTCACCCAAAATACAACAAAGTCGAGCTTATATTTGGGAGTTAGTTTTCCAATTCTCCAAATCCACCACGGCCAGGACAAAGCGTAAAAGGATTAAATAACCGCTAAGTATATCTTCTATTTCAAAAACCTAGGTACCTTTGCCCATACAAAAACCAAGCCATACCGCTTTCACCTCAGAAAAGTCGACCAAAGAAGGGAGACTTACGCCAAGACATTCTTTCCTATTTGGGTGGTTACCCGATTCGGCGATGGTCACCAAAATGACACACCTGGCAACACGGTTCGGTACTCTATACGCCAAGACAGGATATGATCAGAGCCAGGTGACGACGACGACGACTCTGAATTCCACGGGGCTCCCCCAAGAACCCAGTTGAAATTAAAACTACTCTATGATGACATCGGTATTACAGTATGAAATTATGGGGGCGCTATATGATATGATATTAATGATAATCGCGAATCAGAAGGACAGGCGATGTTTATGCCAACATGGAACCGATAGGTATAAAAAACCAAACCATAGCAAGGTGGTGCTTTGATGTTTAATTCCCATAAGGGTTCAGAGATGTTGCTCTCATATATGTATTTCAGCCGGCTATATGGTATTATATCTAAGATTTCATACATCTACTATCATGACACATCATGTGTCTAATCGTATATCCATATGCTAGCCCTCTCATAGGATCCTAGTGAACCGCAGTGGTCATAGGGGGCTCGAGACTAGTTTAGTGACGATTCTATCACCAGTCTATCTATTGTTAAATCCATCACAGGATAAGGATCCCTCCACATAACACCAATCTACAAAGAAATTGATAGAGCCCTACCTAACACTATATCGAAAATACGAGATTAAAAACGATTAAGCCCTGCCGAGTAACGCTCATCATAGCTTTGATTGTGGGAATGAAAAATTCGTGAAGACAGCTCAGTCGGTAGCCGTCAACACGACACCAAACAGATGAACAGGCACTCCAGCAACCTTCTCAGTCTTGTAAAAATCCTAACCTCGACATCAACCTCACCTTGACCTTAACCATCTCCATCACCATCCTGACTACCCATCACCAGTTCCATCCATCCTGATTACCAGCTCACCAATTACACTCCTCTCTTCACTACCAGGCTCTTCTTGTTCTTCTGCATCACTATCACCAGGATCCAGTGGCTTGCTTGTTTGTGTGAAAACCTGCTTCTCCATAGCTGACCGTGGTTTCCTTCGAACGGGTACAGTATCTTACCAGGCTTCGCATCTGCATAGAAGCCGGCTACCGTCGCGTCAAACCTTTGAAAAATCACTCCCAACCCTTCTTCTTCTCGGTTTTGTTCTCCCTCTTGTCTTCCCTTTCCATCATCATCATCATCATCATCGTTACCGTCGCGTCCTCTCTTCTTCCCTCTCTCTCTACCACCACGACTACCGCCAATCTACCCATCAAGCCATTACCAAGAACCTCTCCTTCGAGACTACCACCACGAGCTCCAAATGGCCGGTCCTCAAGGTAGTTCAGGCGCCCAGGGAGGCGGCAACGGCTTTTACAGCAACCGCGGCCGTGGCGGAGGAGGCAACAATGGCCGAGGTAACAATCGGCGACGAAGGCCCAACAACCAGCAGGGGCAACAGGGGGCCAAATACACCCAGGCCCACGGCTTCCAGGAAGACGGGGAGTTCCAGCCGAAGCTCCCGAGTGACACCGCCCCCGCCTTCCGCTTTGTCGAAAGACGAAGCCGAAGGAGGGCCGCTGCTGGCAATGCTGGGCCCAGCGGAGAGCACCACAGCCGCGACCACCAGGGTCAGGGTGCCGGGCGTGCCCCTGCCAGAGACCCACCACCACCATCCACGCCCGCCGGCCAGCAGGAGAACGTCACTCCTAAGACCCTTCGGATCGTTTCCGCCCCCTCCAAGCTGGAGGCTGAGGATGAGTCGCTGCGTGTGGAGAAGGCTGCCTCTCAGGTAGCTGGGTCCACCCAGCCGGCCATCCCAGAGCCAGCCGAGGCCGCGGTCGCCGATGCCGCCAGCAGCACTGGCGAGGAGGAGGAGGACGGAGGGGTTCCCGTCTCCTGGAGCATGGCTGCCGATGCGCAGTCAGAGGCTCCAGCGGGAACTCCCTCCGTCGAGGAGCTGAAGAAGGTCTCGATCAGAGACCTTCTTGACACCAGCGATATCATCGAGCCGATAACGCTGTCCAAGCCTCCCTTCCTCCCGGCCATCCTGCTCGAACCGTCCACCCCCGCCCACAATCAGCCCTCCGGTGTCTTTTCGTCCCCGCTAACGATCACGAAGACGCCATTCAACCCGAACAACCCGGCCAACGCGATTCAGGAGCCTAGCCCTCTCGAGCGCTTCCTCAAGTTGGCGGACGTTACGTCTCGCTACTTGACGGAACGGCTCAGCGACATCAGCTACAATCCTGATCTGTCCCGTCGTCTTAAGTCGGACTTCGAGGTCATTGAAACCGCGTATAATTCACTAAGGTTTGATCGGTCCTTGAATCCGAACCGCATTATCTGGCATACCTTGCTTGGGCTTAGGAAGGCAGTTGAACTGCGCAACAATGACGCGAAGATCGTTGGTGCCCTGAAGAAGATGACACAGACCTACGACACCGTCCGACACCAAGCCCTCCACGAACGCCGTTTTGAGGGCGAGCAGACTTTGAATGCCGTCGATACTGATAATACGGCGCCGACAGCAGCCGGGATATGGAATACGGACGATAGATTTCAGGCAGTTGCCCAGTCTGGCGAAGACCTGATGGATACCCTGAAATGGAATATTAGAGGTGGAGATACAAACGTCAGACTTTACGAGGGAAACGGCAACGCCGGTCATGCAGTTATGGGGTTAGGGAACGTTGCGTTTGAGAACACTACCTTCGGCACCACCACTAAAACTGGCCTTGGGGCTACTGGCTTAAGCACCACCGGTCTTGGCAAGCACAGCTTTGGGGCTTCTGGGTTTAGCATAGATGGCTTTGGGACACCGGGTTTCAAGCCTACGGCTCCCGTCTCTGGAAACCCATTTGGATTTGAGGCCCCGCAAGGACAACCGAGCCCTTGGTATGGCAGTGGAGGAAGCTTCTTAGCCCCTCTTGAACCGAATAGCGTTCCTAAATATGGTATCATCGGGGAGCATTTGAAGAAGAAGTGATGGTTTCGTCGCAGCGGCAGAAAGGCCCTCTGTTAAATTCCCTCTGACGTGAACAATAAAGGGCACTGAGGCTGGAGCTTACTAGGTCGCCGGTATCTTCGATCAGCCTAGTCTGTGATGTCGTTTTTACCATGGTTTTATCTCTTCTTTCACGAGGCTGCTTTCATCTGCTTCTATGATGGTGGTATTTTACCTTTTTTGTTACGTGGAGGATAGTGTTCAGGATCTCGAACCTTGCACCTTTCCGTTTTTCTTTTTTGTTGATATTATTTCTTTTGATTACGATGTCGGTTTTTCTTTCATTGCCATCGGGCCGTCTTTGAGCGTACAGGCTCTTCAGAAAGCGTGGGGCGGGGCGGGTTTTGTTATACCCAGATTTGGTCGACTCATGCGCATGTATCATAGATCACGAAGAGGTTTAAGAGGAATGTTTTGAAACCGGTAGAACGGAATGGAATGCAAAAATTGCTACTTTGCTCGTGAATATTCTTTGCTATTCTCCAAGTTATAATCAAGTGGTTGATGGTCCTTCCAGTGATACCCAGTAAATATCTATAGAAATCGTAGATTGTAGAGTTTTTATTCATATTATTCTCCCCTCGAACCGTCTAGTTGAGAGAGTATGAGAGGATATATATGGCTAAGTAGACTGTATATACACTAAATCGTGGGGGTACCCCCCAGCAACATGATTATAAACGACCATCAGAGCCAGATCGATGTCGCACGCCCCTTGCCTTTGATTAGGCCGGCGAAGAAATTAAATAGTAAGTTATAAAAAAAAGAACCAAGAAACTCCAATCCAAGTGTCCGTCCGTAAATCCCTAGAAGTCGCTAATCAGAAAAAAAAGAAGAAGAAATAAAAGTCCCGCCAGAGAAGAAAAAGAAGAGGAAATATGTCGTAAACATCAGTCGTAAAAAGGGGTATATGAGAAGTGAATATGTATAAAAAGAAAATTTAACCCGAATCCCTTGTTCGACAAGAGCTAGATCCCCACCATCCCATGCCTCTTTAAGTGGAGTTGATACGCCTTCTACCACTTAGCAGGCTCTGGATTTTTCCTCCTCTGCGCCGCCAAAACCATGGCAACGCCAGAGATAACAAACGTCATACCGATCAAGAACTCAAAAGTAGTGATCGCAAACGCCATCTGGCAGCGAGATTCGAAGGGAGTGTTTCTGTAAACGAAGTTGTTGCCGTTGACCACGATGTAACCACCGTTTACGATATCGTTGGTCTCGCGCCAGCGTTTGTTGCTGCAGGAGTTGATGCCAGGTCCTAGGGCGACAGCTGTTGCCTATTATTTTTATTGGAGGTTAGTTTATGTGTTGTTGGAGATGATAGCTTGGGGGGAGCTTGAAAGCTTCACCTGCGAAGATTTTTGAAGGATGGAAGGAAGAACTTACGACACCACCAGCAAACTGAAATAATGCAGCTACGAAATCAAAGTATCCCACAATCTTGGAGTTCCTCATAGCCGCAAAGATCTGTGAGAAGACACCGAATACAGCCATAAAGAGGCCGAAGGAGCCTAGGAAGATCGAGAATTTGGTGATCACTGGTGCTTCGCCGGCGCGTTGGCCGAGCATGAGCACGACGGAGAGCGAGAGGATTATTGCGCCGAAGATCAGCTGCGTTAGACGCAGGAGGATGGTGATGCATGGGTTCATCGTGTCGGTTTTTTTTTCTTCTTTTTCGAATCTTTAGAGATCGATATAGTAGTTGAGATCCGGTACCTGAGCCTGGAGAAGGCCTGATTCGGTGCGGTCGCTAAGATGGAAGGGGCCCTGGGGCAAGCTGAAACCGCCTGTTCGGTTTGCTGGCAGAAGCTTCTTTATTCGCCAGATAATTTTCTGGTTCCGAATTCCGAGATCCGAACCTATTGTTCTCAAGAGCACTGGCCAATTGTCGAAGAAAGAAAAGAAGCTCGACAAAGGGAGGATGAGGAAGGGGAACGGGGCCTTTTTAGTAGGGGCGTCTACTGAAACTTTTGTCCTGCAGGGCGGAGGAAGGAAGAGCTAGACAGAGAAGATGTGGGCATCACGGGATTTATGTACTACGATGAGGAGAAATCCGCTCTAGACCTGCGAGATCACTGTGGACGGCTGAGGCGCTTTTTTTTCTTGCTTTCTTGATTTTTCCTGCTTGCTTGCTTGCTTTTCTCCACTTTTTGTTCCGCTACTTGCTCGCTCCGATCGAGCTTTTCAGAATGCATCCTTTGTGTGGGTGTGCACGGTTGATAAGATAATCCAACGAGGAACAATGGCTGCATTGTTCATTCATGTCTCTCATCCCCCCCTCGTCTTCCTATCCAACCGTTGTTTCTTTTCTACAACCCGGCGCAATGTTGGCGTGACCCGGCTTCCGTGCTCAATGTTCTGGGCCGTGTTCACAGCCGTAATGGTGTGAGCTGAGCAAGTTTAAACGTTTGCGAAGGGGGGCACTTCAAAGCTTTGAGCAATGAGAAATGGTTGTTTAGCGCCCGATTGCTCTGTTGGCGTTGGCTTTCCCGTGCATGCGTGCTTTTCCCTCCCACACCGATCTTGGGAATGGATCTTGGGAGGAAAAAAAGTGGGTGGAAGGGAAAAGGGCTTTGAAAGGCGGGGTTTGGATTGGGCTTAGACGATTGGGCCAGCCCAAGGTTGAGTTGTGGAGAATTTTGGGGGGCGGGTTCGCGGGATGCCGATTGGCCGGTTCGGAATACCACGCTCCAACACGATGGGTGGGACAAATTTTAAGGTTGGACTTGGCTCCCTTGGTTGGATCGGATATGCTGGGATAAAGGTTGTTTTTTGCTTTGATGCAAGCGCTTTCTTAAGCTTAAAAGTTAGCATATTGTCATTATGATCTGATGATCTTTTTTTTTACTGCCGTATATATATGTAGATGATATAATATTAAGCATGCTTCTATTCAATTGGGTGTTTGATTCGACTGAGTTCCTTCACAAGGGGCAATCCTCGATCCCGCCGATGAACGGATTTGAGGGCGTTTAGGTACGTTAACTGACTTGATACCGCATATTCAAACCAAGATGGGTATTCGAACTCCCACATTGCAGCATGGCGTTTTCTTTCTAGTCGATCGCTAATCTCAATCTTTGGAGAAATAGCGGTCCCGGCGCCGGTCGGGCCGTAGAGGAGTGATCGATCTGTGCCTTTTTTAACATATTTTGCGGGCTTGGGCTTGGGAGGTTCTTGAGTCTGGATTTTTCTAATGCAGTCGCAATTGTGGCGACATGATCAGTCGGATCTAAGGTCCAGATACGAATTGTATACCTATTAATACATATATGTGCATGCATATGGTGTTGGCGTCCGATAAAGCTAGCTATGGACGTTGGTGTTTAGGTGCATTGAAAAGCAGTTAACGTTGATGTCTGAGACATACGTTAAAGTTAGGCGGCAGCATTAATAAATATTACCCGTAGCGATGCATTCGACGGATATGACCTACCGAAGCCAAGGCAACTATACTGGTATACTACATATCTTTCCAAATAGTCATAGATGTTGTTACCTAGGGAGTGGTGCTTATTAGACTATATTCATTGATGTTATATTAGCCTCCGCCTTATATAACAGTTGGCGGCCTTATAAACGCCCTTGGCCCATAACTGCAAAGATCTATATGCTCCACTCGCCGAGAATTAATCAAACGTGCAAACCTTAAAGTCCAACTCCACATGTATTAGGATATATGTCGCCTACGTATCCATAGTTAAAATTAAATTGACAGATGCTATTTCCAAAATTCGACAGTGTATCATTCGATATAAGAATGGAAATTTAAACGCTAGTCAATTGTTCAGTACCCAGCGGATGGGTACAGGGTCGGTGGTAAATCGAATATCTCAATTAATTGATCAATAATGTATTCTTTGGGGGTGGCTAGGGATGCAAACATATACACTGGCGGGTGCTACTTTCTAATTTACAACATGGATAAGATGTTAATTAAATATTGGCGTTAACATTCACAACCCGATCGAAAAGCAGAAGAGCCAGATGTAGCTATGTGCTCATGATATAGGCGCATATGGGCTACCCCAATAGTTTGACGACACCTATTGCAAACTCAGTGCACATATGCACAGAGGCCTGTTGCATCCTCGTGGGCTTGCCAATAACTTTATGATGGGCAAGGAAATTAGCTTCGACCCTTAGATGTCGACAATGTCAAGCCATTTCAACGCCAGCTACGGCTCACACAGAACAAGTAGCATGCAAGTCATGTCTTGCGTACACAAACCCCCCACGTGCAAAGAAAGATTTACCGAAGTAAAGTTTAACCGGTCTGTTCGTTCAGCTTGTAACAAGTTTAGCCGTGTGTAACCCCGACCAACTTTAAACTTAATTGCAATTAACTTCCGTGGTCTGGACCCCGTCGAACTTGACCGGTACTCTTCATGTGCTATTTCCAAATGGGGCTAACCTTAAAAGTTGGATGGGTTGTTCTGACCCACAATGTACTGACCGAAAACTATAAGGCCTCGCAACATTTCCGCAGGACCGCTTCTCAACATAATCCACCATAACTAGGAGTAGACCCGCCATAAAGAAATTTCCCTGCGACAAGTTGTAGAAACAATAATCTCAGTCCCAAACTTTAGTTTGCAAAAATGAAAGGTTGGCTAACTAGTTTGGAGGCAGGCTTAAGGTGAAGATTTTAAATTCCACTGGCGGAAGTTTAACTTACTCTGACGTTGAAGTGAATATAGTACCTCTTAACTTACGACGGAGGTACGATATGTGTATTTGTGAACAAGATCCTTTCAAGTACATGTTTAAACTATATATACTCGGTTCTAATCCACGAATACACGAATCTAGGAGCACCAACTATTAAGTAACTCGCTATGAGTTTTTAGGGCATGCCGTATACAGAACCTTTGGGGCAGTACTGATCTGGCTTTTGGTAGCTTTAGAAGATGGCCTGATCGGACCCCTTGAAATGACTACAGAAGTTATGCATTAACTACTGAAGTATAACTTTTTACATCTGCTAGGACATCAGCTTAAGCTGTTGAAGGCCGTACAAGGTCTGCAGTGCACGGTTTCCACGTCAAGAAAAAATTAGGGATAAATAATTTAGATTGATATCAGCACGTTGAAAGCCAAGAAATATTAATCACCGCATAAAATGTAGCGTGTGTAGATAACGGTACCAGCAGAGCCACAATGCTGTCCCGCCAGCGAGATGGTAGCATAGTATAGTCTCACGAAAGATCGAGTAGAAATTCAGTCAGCTGGCGATAGTTAACATATTATAATATCAACATCTCTTAAGGCGCACGTGCACACCCTGTAGGTTTTTAAGGCATAGCCAAGGATCGGACTACCTTGCCTAGAGATATAGAAAATAAACTATTAGGAACTAGATTCCACAAACGGAATATATAGCCTCGGAAATGTATCGCCGACGACAGGAGGGAATAACATACCGGTGCCATGTATACCGTGCCGTGCGCCGCATAGCAAGCGCTATAAGCTTACGACATGTCAACTACTAACTGGTAGACCCGGACTAAAATGAAAGCCGTCGTTCTTCGAAAACCGTTATACACGGACTATGTACGGCCTTCAGCTTAGTCCCATTGAAACTGATCTGATCCTGAGATGTAGGTATATTCTAAGTGGGATTAGACGTCCCCTAAGGCATCGAGGAGATGTGGAACGTGCAGCAATCTGTTACAAATTTTGCGCAGTGCATAGTCTCCACCTGTCAGGTGCTTGTTAAAAGTTTTGATAAAACATGATATCTCAACCCCCACAGTGGATACATTTCCAACGAGCGGGTAATCGACCTCTCCACAAAGGCAAACCTATCAAGTGATTTTCAACTTACTAGATCAAATTACACTACTGTATTGACTAAAGCATCTAAAATCTTCAGCCTTCTCAAATACTTCATTTTCAGTTCTGGTGTCATATGTGCCGGACATATGGAGTTGCTACAGAGCTAGCTCTGGAGCTATAGCATGGCGTTGACCACAAATGTATTTATTAGCATTTAGTGGTAGTGAAACCAAAATCGGTGTATCTATCGATTTCGGATCCGGCACATGATATCCCATTGGTTGGCAAAAAGTTGAAGGTGGGACTTTTGAACCCGTCTTCGAAATTGTACATGCACCAGGGTTGGTCATGCGCATATATAATTTGCCAACCGTATCATACGATACACTAACGAAATCATGTCTACGTAGACCATGAAAATTTTCTCGACGCCGCTGTTTTCGTCTGCCCAGATATTGTACAGTTGACTCAGTATCTTTAGGTAAGATCTAGAATTATATGATTTAATCACACGAACGTATGGTGTACATTCGGGCCTGGCAAACGCCGGCAACACCGACGGAGTGGACCCACAAAGGTGATATTCGTGAATTTCACGCATCTCGAGGTGCTCAATGGCACAGTTCAAAGTCGGCTCGCTTCTCTTTTACCCCACCGTCCAGAAGTCAGTTAGCTCGTATCAGCTGGTTATGGCCAGTCCTTCGCAATAAAACGTAACAAAAACAGCCAACTCGCCCGGCCGACCTGGTTCACCCCGTTTATGATGTACTCCTGTGGCACAGATTCAAGACAAAACAGGCCCGCAGTTATGAGCGCATTCCTAGACCCCCGTCAAATGCGCCTGTCCCAGACTAAGCTTATGCCTTCCTACTTTGCCCCAAAATTTACCTGTTTCGTCTATTTTTCTTCCCTCCCGACTCGACCGACTTCTAGAATGTAGGGATACCGCGGTATATATGGATGAATACAATAGTGCATCTGCATAAATAACCCAGCGGTTTCGATGATGAACCTAACAGCTTTACGGACTATGCTCGCTCGTATGAAAACCCTCGTCGGTTTATAAGCACAAGACAATGAAACCCTATCGGAACTTTTTCCGCGGAAATATATCCTTGTCAGGGGTGACAGGATTCGCTACGGTGTCTCAATACCGGCCGATGCAGGAGCGAGAGAAGCGTGGCATTGTCGATAGCTGTCGGGCCGTTGAAACGGCGGAAGCTCTTTGACAGTGTGCACATGTGCCCCATACAACGAGTAGCCGCGGGAAACGGGCAGCAAGAATGTACGCCGTTTTTTGTGTGTTTCTCCGAGAAACGGCATATGATTCGGTGACATCTGCATATTCCGAA
This sequence comes from Orbilia blumenaviensis, assembly GCA_036872755.1. NCBI lineage: Eukaryota > Fungi > Ascomycota > Orbiliomycetes > Orbiliales > Orbiliaceae > Orbilia > Orbilia blumenaviensis. The sequence goes on along the minus strand of JAVHNS010000006.1, from coordinate 130,080 downwards.
CGAAAAACTTCTGGTCCACCTTCAGCTCTCACTCGCCTGTTTTGACCATCTGCCTGGCCTGGGCACGCATGAAGCGCTGCAAGTGACCTGGTCCCAACCCATCTTGGCCAGCAAATACCCGCTGTGCCGCGAGGAAAGAATCGAGACGAGAGCGAATATTAGGATTAGCGAATGGTATTGTGGAGTTGATGCATTTCCAGATGAACGCAAGCCTGGCACAGTGGCACCAATCGCATGGAAACGCAGTGTTCGAACGTTCGTTTCGATTCTAAAGAGAGATCACTTTAGGAGCTCAGGCTTGAAGTTATATAAGAAAGTTAGCTTTCCCCTTTAGTGATCGATCGACACCCCGTCCTGCTATCCACCCACTAGCTCTACAATTTGTAAGGCCTTCCCAGTCTTATAACCGCGCGCCCCGGTGGACTCCTACCGCCAGCAATTACTTAGCTCTTTTTGTTCGTGTTCAAACTTCAAAGGGACCCACCACGAATTAACTAGTCGCGTGAATACATTCGCCAAAGATGAAATTCCAAGCCATTGTTTTTTCGAGCTTGGCTCTGTTTATAAACGCTGTTCCAGTGTTGTCTGCCCCGACTGGTGACCCGGCCAGCGAGCCAACTGGCGAGCCGACCAGCAACTTGCTAGCCAATCCTGAATATGGTCCTATGCGTTGGACAGGCTCGATTGAGGGCGGCCCCGAACTGGACTTGCAAGGAACTCTCCAGGTATAAATTTAAAGACTCAGGGGTTCTGAATCCCGATCGCCATAATCATCGTCTGATAATTCTCCGTGTTCTCTAGGAAGTCTTACCCCAAATTCTGGCTCTGAACCCTGGGTGGGAACCGCCACTCGATGTGGCTAATTTCTTAGCTCCCACAAAAGAAAAAGCCAAGCGCTTTGCCCCAACGCCAACAACTGATAATCCTTCGCTTGTAAAACGGTATTTCAAGAACAGACCAACCTGCAACGCGCTGCCTGGGAACTATGCGGAGGGATGGGTGATTGAAGGCTTTGCCATTCCCTGGCTCAGGGTTGTTGGGGAGGCTGGAGTTATGTGAGTGGATCCCGTTTGCATTTATAAGTGAGCTCATGGTTGAGTCTAATCATTTTATTTTTTTCACATAGGTGCGGTGCCGACCCCCATATTTGTGCAAAGAGTTACTGTGAGTATGGTTCAAAGGTGGAATTGTGCAATGATGTAAGTGGCCTGCATGTTTGGACCCGTAATCACACCTGGCCCTTCCCCGGTAATTTAACTAATCCGTCTACCGTTAGCGCACTACGAGGCTCGAGATTCGGTGCGATCGGCTTTCTGGCGCCGCCGGGGAAATTGTGAAGGATTGTGGTGAGTTCATTCACGGTGATAACCGAATAAAAGGCCACTGGTGGGACACCACCACCTACGCTGCTGCCGTTCGGATGTCACTCAGTGGGAACTGTCTGTAGAAGTAAAATCATGGCTTTTTGTTTTAGTGCGGATTCATGTAGGTATGCTCAGTTTGTACCTTCTTTTTTAATGTTGGATTTAGCTAGGATGGATGCAAGGATGCTCGGGCCGAACGTTGGATTGGGGGTCTGTCGATAGTCATATATTGTTGCATTGCCCATTGTTTGCTGACGATAATAACTAAAATACGGGCTATACTTGGAATCCAATCCCGACCGTCAACATGCGTGATTCTCACCGTGATATTGACCTAGCCCTAGCCCAGAGGAACGATGTATTGGCTCGCAAGGCTAAATAGTGGACATCGTGCTAGTAACTGCCGGGTAGTTCGGCAAGCACGGCTCGAAATATATCAGGTATGCCCAAGAGCCCGTGCCAATGCGAAAAATATAGGTTAGACGCGAAATTGACCAAACCTTGCATCAAAACGTTTGGCGTGAGATGTTCTGATTCGCATCTTTGCTCCTGACCTTGGCTTGGCCGGCGGGTGCGTATCAGCGAGGTTTCGCGACGCTGAGACGTAGAATGCAAGTAAATTTGTATGAAACATAATAGTAAAATCGCCCAACGGCCTTCTCGTTAGGCTTCGGAGACATCGACTCGTCAGCAGGAAAAATGACAGTCCCTTCAGCCATCAGCGCCAAACTCCAATGTAGAACCAGTTCGTCATGGGAGCCACAATCGGTGGGGCTAAACTGCATTGGCGCACCATGGCAAGGATATCCAACGAATTAGATTTGGCGTTTCCGGTGCCGGATTCCCTTTCCAAGAAAGTGCCCTGATGGCCAAGGGTGGAATTGCCATGAGACACGAAATACTCCGACCCACATCGACGCCTAACCCCCCCAGATGAGAAGTTACCGAACGTAACCCTCCTTACTACATAAGGACCCTCGATGCCATTTCCCTCAAAGATGGTTCAAAACGTGCCTTCCTTCGACTTCATCTCTCACAACAACTTGTTTTTTGCTTTTTGCCTTTCCGTTGCTGTTACCCTGGAGGTGGGAGTAATATCTAATCGATGAAGATAAACATTTTCTTCGCCGTTTTGGCGGCGAACGTATGGGTGGCGTCAGCAACAGTGCAGTGGAAGGATTCGGTGTCGAGATTCAGTACAGACTTACTACGGAAGAAGCATCGAGACCAACAGGTCGAAAAGTTTTCGACAGTTATGAACCGCCTTAAACCGGCCTTGGGGAAAGATCCGACAGACTATCCGTTGTTCGTGGAGCTGCCGCTGGATCATTTTGGTGCCAACAATAACGAGACTATCAAGTGTCGCTATTTCGTTCAGGAAGCTTACTATAAGCCTGGTGGCCCAGTTATTTGTTAGTAGATGTTGTTTGTGTGGGAGGTGGGGGGCGCACATAAGGCTTACGTATTTAACTAGTTCACGATATTGGCGAAGCGTCTATTGGGCCCCACGCGAAAGGGTTAGTCGATGAAGACGAATTTTCGGTAGCCATGGCCAAGCGTTTTAACGGGTACGCATCATCTCTAGTTCATACATGATATCATAGCACGTCTAATCCGGCCAAAGTCTATTAATCCTCTTCGAACATCGATTCTATGGGCAGTCCGCCCCGATAACCAGCGTCTCTAAAGACTTATCTAAAGCGACCCGGCGTGAACTCACGCAGTTTTTCAAGTATCATACCATTGAGCAGGCCCTAGAAGATGTGGTTTATTTCGCAAAGAATTTTACCTACGATCTTGAAGAATACCCAAAGCAGGCTTTAACTCCAGATAAAACTCCATGGGTGTGGGTTGGGGTTAGCTACAGTGGTGCAAGGGGCGCGTGGATTACGAAGCGGAACCCCGGCCTGTTTAAGGCGACTTTGGCATCATCTGCCCCGGTGCAGTTGAAGGTGAACTTCTGGGAATACTTTACCGCTATTGAAGAGTAAGTTTTGATTTTTGAACTATCTAGACCGTCATACACAATGCTAATATCTTCTGATTACAGTGCTCTTCTTATCAACAACAAAAACTGCTCTTCCGATCTTAGGGCTGCTGCAAAATGGCTTTCCGATGCCTGGGATAATAGAGATCACAATCTCGTCGATCAATTGATCGATGCTGTTTATGAAAAAGACTGGGAAGAAACATTGGAGCAATTTACTCCAGAGGCTGAAGACGTCTGGGATATTAGAAAGGACTACTTGCAAGATGCTGCTTGGACACCCTTCGCTGACTTTCAGTATTTCGGAGTCAATGGGGGCACGCTCGGCCTGTTCTGTGATATTATGGAAACTGCTTACAGCGATAGTGGCGAGGCAGAAGGTGTCTTCGAATCCCAATCCCTTGAGCGGGCTGTTAGGGCATACGCGAAAGCTGTGGCTGCTATCAGCCCCTATAGTTACACTGTTAGGAGTCAGCAAAGATCACAGCGCAAAGATAAAGCCAAACGACAGCTTTCGACCGGAACCTTGGACGACAGACTTGATGACTACTCCTGGCTATGGCAAGTCTGTAGTGAGTTTGGTGCCTTCCAAGTCGCCAACACTTCTCGGGTCGAAAACCTCATCCCTTCATTCATTGATGTGCAAAGTCAGATCGACTCGTGCATCAGTACATTCGGAATATCGGATCAAGTTAGCGAAGCGGGACCCAACGTTGACCCTATTAACGAAAAGTATCGAGGTTGGTACCTTGAACTCTCGAATACACTGTGGACAAATGGTGAATTTGATCCATGGAGGGCCCTCTCCATCGACTCTGAGGAAGAAGGAGCCCCAACCAATGATACATCCACACTTGAAATCCCCCGGTGTGGAGATACTTTCCCAGCGGGGACGCAGCTTCGATATGTTATCAAAGACGGTTTCCACGGGTCTGAGTTCAGCGAAGACGTTGGGACTGAAACTCCCGGTTTCGAAGAACCTGAGCCTTCCAATACACTGCGGTCTCCCACCAGCACCAGAACCAGAACTCGTACCTCTATGACTGGTACGCCAGTTGTGGATGCCACCAACGCCCAAAATCTTTGGTTTTCCGCTATGAGCAGTTGGTTGCCATGCACAACATTGAGATTCAACCCTAAAGGAGCTGTAGCAGAAACAACGACTGCAGCGCCGTCCACTTCGGAATCAGTCACTCAGACAGGCACCTTGGATGGGGCCTCGGCGACCGGTGGGTCGGGTGAAAACACACCCCAGGGAAAGAATGCGGGCGCTTCACTCGTTATTCCCTCCATGATGATACCATTTTTTGTTTCGATCGTTGCATTTTTGGCGGGAATTAGAGCTGTTGTATAAACAAAAAATTATTTCGCGCGCCCAAGCATATAAACAGCATAAGAGGAGTTCTTTGGTTTCAAGCTAACAAGACTAGAAGATTTTATCATTTCAAGAGTACCCCTGCCAAAGCACTTCACAATCCGGCGGCGGCATATATAGATGTTACATTTGCATTTCCTGTTCTACGCATTATCCTATATACGTTATCCTTTCTTGGAGTTCTGGAGTTAGCAAGCGGACAAAGAATTTTAATTTACAGCATCTATACCTATCTTTTTGACCCCCGAACACCATCCTTGTATCTATTTTAGCAAACGATAAATAGACTCTAGCATTCTGAGGAATCGAAAATAGCATAAAAATGTCGAACAAGTATTTTTCTCAAATTCGGGGCCGCCAAAGGTCACAATCCGCCGCACGCGGAACTTAGCTTAGCAGTACTAAGTTATAAAGCCTGCACTATTTGACGAACGCGAGTCACGGTACGTTCGCAAATTTAGCCCCAATGTTGCTCGATGTTGGTTTTGAGTCCCTGCATGTTGTGTTTGACGCAAGTTTCTTCGCCGAACTTGTATTCCCAGAATAGCCATGGTTCCAGCTCATGGCTATACAAAGCCACTTATTGTGGAGCCCTTAACAGCCAGCTTTCTGCAGGTTACACAAATAGACATCTACGGCGCACAACACAGAAAGCCAACAGTATGCAACAAGGATCCACCTGTCAACCTTGAGTTGTCGGAAAACTTTAGGGTGCCATGGCTATCCGAGCTTCTGAGAATGCTGATTTAAGCAGTGGCGAAGCCACTTGGGAGCTGCAGGTCTGAGGCAATTTTTCCCAACGATCTGGTAGTCGTATCGAAATCCCAGTAGACAACCTTGAAGGATGCACGTTGATTTAATTTATTTTCGGGTATTGGCGAAGAATATGCACTGTACGCCAGTGAAATCTGCAGACTTGAATCTTACTGCATATATGCATATTGATTTTTAATAACTGCCGTCGAAACAGCTGCGTTTATGGACAGCTGGAATTGAGGCTCTAAAATTTGGGACGAAACTTGTTCCACCACAGTTCGTTAGTATCGTGGTCCCATTTCAGATCGGTTAGCAGGTTACAAAGTTTAGCCGGCTAAAGGTTCAGCTGGGCCTAGGAAGGAACTCGTGAGAGATTTGTATCGGCTAGATTCGAATTTGTAGATACGAGGCTGGTATCATGCAGCTGTACGAAGTTGCCTCGTCTGTGCCGCACAATCGGACAACTCCAATTGGCCCACCGGAGACTTGTCGACTTGGTATGGCCACATGCAAACAACAAGTACCCCATTTTCATTAAATCCATTTTGTAAAAGTTTCCCCACTCAATTCGCCGCAGGGCTTGTAATTGCTCGGCACTGCGGCTTTTAAATGGAAGGGTTCGCCCGCAGGTTCGTCGATTTTGTCGGGTAAACCTACTTGTCCATATCTCCTCCCCGGTTTGATGACATGGCGAGAGTAACACAGCGTCAAACTTGGGTGCTGTAATAACACCTCGTTACTTATCCTTTCATCCAAGCATCATGTTTACTTTCGGTTTTGTTGGAGTTTTTGCTATTTGGATTCTTTCCGGCGTTCAAGTGCCCTGTAATGGACAGCCGGCTCCAGGAACAATTAATTCTGACGCCCGGGTCTGCAAGCGATGGGCCCATTCAAGTACGTTGCACCACCTTTGATGAGATTGAACTGGACAAATACGCGATAAATCTGACTTTGCTAACTTTATTCATTCTTGGTTCTGTAGGCGCGCTGTCTAGCAACACCCTCTACGTATATGGTGGAAATGCCCGGCGACAGCAATCAGAGCTTGGCACAAGGAATTTAACGATTAGTATGCAATATTCTGGCCCAAAATTAAACTATATCTGAAAGACCGGCCTTTTACTAAATGGCAGTTGGAAGCGCCCAGATAGAGATTTTATTTCCCTCGACCTCTCGAATGATTTTGAGTTAACAGATGCACCCTTCGTTGGCCTTCCTATACCACCGATACCAGGCCCGGCGAAAGTGCTACAGGGTGCTTTCTGGGTAGATGTATGGCCCTCCACACGGGAGATAACCCCTCAAGCCAAGACTTTAAATATTCTAATCTCGATTGTAAAATCTAGGATGCAGAGCCCAAGATCACATTATACGGCGGGTCTTTCAACCCCAACCCTCAAGACCGAACAGATGTTGTCGAAGACTTTAGCCTCTGGAGCTACAGCCCAGCGATATCAGAGTGGAAAGAAGAGGAGACCCGAGGCGATCCGGTCCTGAGGGCCTCCCGTGGGGCATCTACATACTACAAAGGCGTTGGATATTACCGTGGTGGCCAACTCGATAATCTGACCGTACCGGACTGGCCAGACGGGGATAGAGGAGTAGTAATTCTATCGGGGATGCTGAAAGTTGACCTTGCAACGTCATCAATTATCAACGAGACAGAAGCTTCTGGACACGACGTATTCCAGTTCCAAAACCCACAAAACACCGGGTTACAATACCGAGATGGCACTTTGATCCCGGTTACGTTCAACAAAAGAGACTACCTCATCAATTTTGCAGGTGGCGGCCCGCGGGGACATGCTGTAAGCATCACTTTTTACCATTCATACCCAGTCGCTGAGGCCTCGGGTCTAGGTACGGGACATAAAAAAAGCTAATCACAAACCTTTACCTTAACAGCTCCCGTTGGGAAGCGTATACGTGTACGATATCGAACGAGCGACATGGTATCGACAACCAGTCTCTGGGGATGCACCAGAAAATACTCGTGCGGCATGTGCAGTGGCCAATTATGCCCCTGATAAATCATCCGTTCAAATAATAGTCTATGGAGGCCTAATTTATAATCAAGCCCTCGAAGATTTCGAGGCAACAAGTGATATGTGGATATTGACGATACCAGGGTTTCAGGTAGGTCTCCCTTTCAAAGATGTTCGAGGCCATATACTTGACTAACAATAATGTAGTGGATTCCCGTTGCTCCTGGAAGTGCGTTTCGAGGTCCTGGTACCAGACAAGATCATACGTGCCATCTCGTAGGATCTCAAATGCTTGTCGTAGCAGGCCGAAACAATTCGAATATATGCGAAGGTTCTGGTATTTGGGTTTTTGACACCGCAAAGCTAGAATGGCAGACTTCGTTTGTGGCTAATAGTCTCTATACCGTCCCAACATTGGTATCAAATACCATTGGAGGGGATTCTAATGGGGGTATCTCGTGGGATAACCTCCCAGTCATACCTCCCCCCGATATTAATTCCCCATTTTATAACATGACTAGCGGCAGTACTAGCGCAAGCAAAACCCTTTCAGGGGGGGCAATTGCTGGTATCGTAATTGGCGCCCTAGCTCTTCTCGGGATCGGGCCTGCTGGTTGGTATCTATACAAACGCTACTTCAGAAGGGATTTAGAAGAAGCGCCTCTCCCACCACCAATAGACGACCACGAATCCGATCCAACGAAAGTTACATATGGTGGAAGTCCCAATGAAATCCCCGAACTTGGAAGTCCGACACCTTCATCACACGCACCGAGGTATAGCACTCTGAGTGGGTATGAGCCGGCGCAGTTGCATGGAGATTCTTCGCTTCCCGTTGAACTATACAGCCCACCTCTGGAACTACCGTCAGAACCGATAGGAGTTTACGAAGTACAGGGTGAAAAGACGTTAGGGGAGAATGCATCTTCAATGGGCGAGCAAAATCAGGCACCAGGCAGTCAACTTCAAGAACCGCCAATCCTGCCACCAGCAGGGCGAAGCCAGGACTCTTGAGATATATTAAATATACTTGTGAATATAACCTTAAATTGCGATAGCCATGTGCATATATATTTCTCTAACAACTAAATTACCACGATACTATTAGAACATGAAAGGAAGCTATAGCTTTAGCCTTTTTTGCAGTAAATTGATCAGCTATACGTAGCCCATAGTAGAACGCCAAAGCTTCTGAATTCCATGTTCTTAGCACGTATACATAGATATGATTCGCGAGATACTATAATTACTTCAATCAGGTTTGCAACACAAAGTTTTCCCAAAATACAACAGACTCCGAAGGGCAGCCTTAGAACCAGGAAGGGCAACCCTAATGTCTTGTAGATCTAATCGAACCCGCTCCTAGCTGTAGTCTTACTAGAGAAAATGAGGTTCAATTATTATTCCGGCAGTTGAAATCGGGGTTAAGAGAAATATGAAATCAATCAGGGCTAAAACATTGGTGCTGTCGCGATACAACGAAAGTCTTGAACTCATGAATTGAAGTGGTTGCCAACGACCTGTCTGTGCTCGAATTCTGGAACAGATCTAGACCGACAGCCAATTAAAAATCAATTGCTCTGACATTTATTCCTTGCTTAGATTATCTGTCCTGATACCAAAATTATCCAGTCTCATGGGTTCCCAATCGATGTTGGAGCTGATATTCTAGCCAAATTGCCCCGTAACGATCGAGACAAATGGAATAGTACATTTAAGCAGGTTCGTACTCAAGCTGAATGTCCTGACAGTCTATGGTAGTTCTTGGCCCCGAGCCCCACTGGAAGTTGACCCCGGGACCTATCCCAAGGGAGGAGTTCGTGCTACAACCGTGCCAAGCGGCGACGCCACCAAGTGTTAGGCGACGTATGCTGTTAAAAGAGAATGCTGTTTCGTAAGCCACCCCGCCAGTCACAGCGCAGTTTGGGAGGCCGAGGGGCCCAAAGGCGAGGGGCGCAACGTTGCTGGTAAGGTTAGGCCGAAGCCCGCCAACGACGGGGTTTAGAAGGCTGTTACCCAGCCAGAGGCGACCAGTAGCGTTCTCGAAATTGAAAACACTGCTATCTGCTCGTGCTGCCGGGCGGACACTACTCATAGAAAGACATATTGGTTAGCCATATATAGCGCAACGAGCGAATCTCGGATATTTACAGGTAACTATACGTACGCGTCGTTACTCGGAACGGATGCATATTTATTCCTGTAAGTCGACCATTTCGCAACAAACTTAACTAAAACGTCAAAGCTAGATATTAGCTAAGCTTCCAAAAGCCAAGAGCCTCCAAAAGGCCACCGGGTCGAGCAAAAAAACGAGATTTATCTCGAGACATACGCCGGAAAGGCCCATGGAGAACTGGTAGAAGTTGCCGTTTCTCTTCGGATGGGATGTCTAGAAGAGGTGTGGTATAGCCCAGAACCACTGCTGTAACAGCAAGTACTGTTGTCATGTACGAAAATAACATTTCGAGATCGGTTGGAGGGCCTGGCCTTGAATTTAAAACTCTACGGTACTCCAAGTAGAGATTCTATTGTGACAACTGTTCCTTCAGCAGAACATAGAAATTTTGACTTTGCGCATTGTCCTAACCTGCAGATATATATAGAAGCGCAAAAGCTATAGTAGGTTAGGCTTAACCATTCAAGAATGGATCTAGATACCCTTAAAAGGCCTCGATCCTGCCTCGTTTATTGTGTCGCATCGTAGTACACAGATATCCGTAATTGCGGCCTAGCAGCGTACCGTGAAAAAAAAAAAGAAGAGTGGGTAATTAGTGTACGTGGAGGCTCGAATGTCTGTATCTCGATTGGCTGGGATATAAATCTGGCCACGGTGATATCATCCATTTATCGAATCGCGGGGAAGTTTCCTGATAGAAACGAGGACGTTTCCGTACCTACGTAACTACCCGAACAAGCACATAATTTTGTGTAATGCGACCTATTGCGTGTTCTTGCACCATGATTCAACGGTACTCAATCGAGAATCCACCGCTATCGTTGTACGTACTAGGACCGCAAGGATCGCTCGATATCGACTTCTAGGAAATAATCGAATCTATTTTACGGGTGCCCTGCGATCGATAATTTCCCATATATATCCTAGTGACAATAATCAAGTTAAATAGGCCGTGTTCCAACAATAAAAAGCTTGGAGAGCAATGAGTGTGCGATGCGGGATGCCTGTAACTCTAATGCACGTTGTAGCTCAGAAATCTTAAGAAATATGGTACTCTTGAAAGTTTTAAAGGAAGTTCTTAAGTTCGCAATGGAAAACGGTTCAAACGTTTATACCTGATATCCTTACCATTATTGCAGACTGGTCTGGCTTAACGTTATAACTTCGTGAACCCGGTCCTAAGCATGCTATATTACTGATTAAAGGATATCCAGCTAAAGCATTAAGCAAACATCCGCCATTTTACTATAATTATTTGCAGCCGACCGTATATCAAAGGTGCATTAACAGGGACAGATCCCTTGGTAATTGGTGGAACACGAACGGCTCTTTCCCGCTTATTCGTAACGTTTAAAGCTTCGGATATCTCTCGTATTACACCTGTATCACGCGAACACGGCATCTGTGCAGAACGTTGACTTCAACGGAGATTCGTCGCCGAGGTTTCAACGGTCGCTTAAGTTGAGCAATTGCAAAGCGGACCAAGTTACTCAACGACTTCAAAAATGGTTGAAGTGTGTTAGTTGCAGGGCTGGTTTGACAAGGCCGGCCCCTGAGGTGAAACAGTTCCGGGAACCGGGGGTGTACTCCCAAGAGCCACTTTGTGTGGCATCGCGATCCAATGCGAATTAAGAGTGTGGATCTTTTACCCAGCAAGATTATTTGGTGGTTGGCGCTCGTCTTCCCCCCATAGCTAAAAATGGACTAGCTTCGGGCCTGTAGATGGATACCTAGCGCAGGTGCTATGGATTCAGGGAACGTATTGGGAACACCAGTGCGGACTCCGATTCATCCAACCCATGCCATGAGAATAGGGCTAAGGGCAGTTTGTGGTCGTCGCCTCGGCCGAGTGAGAGAGCATCCCCACATTAGGAATTTGACATCCGAGTATATTTGTGCAGGTACTGGCCTCCACGAAAGTGCTTATGAGCAAAGCTATGCCATGGGGTGTACATGTTTTCCACCAACACCCAAATTGGAGGAACCTCAAAGATGGGTAGCGAGAAGCTCAGACTCATCCTGTACGTTTCAGAATTTTGATTATGTCAGCAATATACATATGTATGCAGAAGCACTTCCCCCAAGCGAATGAAATACAAGAGTTCACCCGCGGAGACGTAGACATATGTATGTACGGGGAGCTTCGGGCTAAAGTGTAGGGCAGGGATGATCGACATGTCCCAAGGACTCAAGCCCGTCATAGGCTCTCGTGAATTCCGAATATTTTTAGCAACCACCTTTAAGCTTTCCCACCTTCAGGGTTGAATTTCCCTGAACTCCCATCGACTCATAATATTCCACCCTTTCACAAAACATTTTCAAACCAAATTCGCCTCAAGCGCGGCCTAAAATGTGGATTCATTAGGATTGAGCAGGCCAGGGTACTGCACTACTGCTGACTAACACTATGCCGAGTACACGACGCTTGCTTGAAATTTTCTCTTGGGAAGGTTTGGTGCTGCGCACAGAGTCGGAACTTGGGTTTGCCCGCCGCCCGTAGTCACACCCCTCCCTGTCTAAAGGCTTGGCTCGGCCCCACGGGAGGCCGGTAGACACCCTGATGACAAGTATAGACAGTATTTTTGATCACCCCGAGAAGAAAAGGAATTGAATATCCAAAATAGAAACTCGATGACTAAGGCAAAAGCTAGGCCGATTATCAATTTCTCCTGCAGCTGCATGGAAAGGTTCCGAAGAGAGCTAGAACCCGCATATCAGACATATGCGACGTTCTTTGGACTTCACTTCAGTGGCAGATGACGTAGCAAAACCCCTTGTAATAGCCGGACTCCGACTCCAAGGCTGAATGGGATTAGATTCCACAATTGTACAAAGGATATATTAGTGCCACAATAGCTACATAGCTAAGAGCTCTAACATGTTGCGTTGTGAGACCTTGTAGCCTTCAGTGAACACTGCCTACCGTCGATCGAAAGGCCTAGTTTTCTTTGTGATATGTTGCATTCACTAGATTGCATTCTCCTGCGGCAGGCAACCGCTATGGGATGAATCATATGAATTTGGTCGGGTTGTGGGACCCGCGGGGAGTCTGCATAGCCCCTCGTTAATCGATCGAGACGAGATCGCTAAGCTCAGCCTGGGGCCATGCATGATAAATCTCCCAGAATCTGTGAATTTTCGGAGGCGAGTTGATTTTCAGACAACGTTAATACCAATATCGGAGTCTTGGGCTCTTAAGTTTGAATTCCATTGACAAAGCCACCCGCACTGCTCTACACGTCCAGGCGGAAGACTTAGCATGGCCCAGCGGGGCCATTTGATTTACATGCGGTATACGTAGTAGTAGTTATATAGAACATGAAAAAAGGCAATCGAGGCACGGATTCAAATGAATACTGTGATTAAATGATATCATTACGGACAGGAACTAAAGAATATAGCTAGAGCAATGATAGAGAACCCCATGCAAAAATGTACCCAAAAGGAACCGAAACGCCTGTTTCCAAGATATGAAAAAATGAAGAAGAATGGCTAAGGATATGGACAATGGGAGTTAAGGAAATAAAAGCAACTATATACGAAAGAATAGGGGGAAATACCAACGTGATTGGAATAATAAAACCTAAAGGAAAAGAAACTTGCTGTCGAGTACTAGCTTCAGCAAAACACCGTGTAAAACAAACCCGCTTTTGTAACCACCCAGGTATCAAATGTAAAGAAAACAATTAACCATAGCAGATTCAGGAGCTAAAAATGCTCTAGGTGGTGGTCGGAAACCCTCTCTCCTTCAGAGACTTCTCGTCCCCGAGGAGTAATAGTTTTGAATCTCCTCGTTGGATACGCCAGTAATTGCTGCGCCCAACGACATCCCGATCCAAGGCCCACCACCAGACTGAGAAAAACCCTTGCCCGACTTCCCAACCGCTGCCATCGAAGGCATCACTTCCGTTTATTCGAACACCCTCCAAACCATCTTCCTCTGCGTTGTCCATATCACTCACAAGTCGCCATAGATTGAGCTTTTCGGATTGGTGAACCGGCCACATGCTTTCCTCCATATTAAACGTAGTGATAAGTCTATCTCGGACTTTCGGCCATGGTAAAAGGTCGAGAATCGGGTGATGAGGCGTTTTTAGTTGCACGGAAGTCGGTTGGAGATCGGAAGGTAGGTTACGATGCTGCGAACTCGTCGAACCGTAGAACGGACTTGTTGCCGTAAAGTCCCAAAGTAGATGGTACACTTTGAGCCTTTGGGCGATCATAATGCAGGCGCGGAGTAGACTGAAGGCTGGGATGCTGAGGTTTGACTCGTCAGGAAAATTGAACCCCGTAGAAGTAAAAGATTGAAGGAAATCATCGATGTCGGGGAGGGGTTCAGTGGAAGAAGAAGGGAGGGATATAGCTACCTCTTGAGGGCCGCTCGTCTGAGCAAGCCGCATCCAGTTCTCGAGGGCCATCCCTTCTGTTCCAAAGGCCCCTGCGTCGGAATCACTGGATGCTGATAGCGCGTGATCAACTACAGATGTCGGGTTCCCAAAGGCGTCAAAGGGATCCGACGGACTGAGGGAAACCGCGGATTGCGGGTCTAAAGACTTGGTATAAACTGAAAGGGCGGTTTCAAGCTCAAAGACGCGCTGCCTCAGATAGGCAAGCTCACGAGCATTTTCGGACCTGTCTGACGAAATTGGATCCCAATCTGTTGGACTCATATCCCCCCCTCGAGGCAGTGATTGATCTCTCTGCTTCTGCCTTTCAACTTGCATTTGTAATTCTAGCTGATGTTCACGCTTACGTTTCCCTATATCAAGAAGATGAAATAAGAGCCCAAAGTCAGTATGAAAACCTAAATACAAGGATTTTTTTACGTATAGCGAGACCATCGACTCGATTCGGGATGTCGGAATCTCGACGACATGGCAACACAAAAAATTTCGGGGATCATTCGACAGTGGGAAAACTCTCAGGAGGGTTACGCACGATATCTTCGTTGGGCGAGAACGTTAAGCACACGTTTTCTCTCCGCGGGGTCTTCGATATGATCGAGGCGTTCGTCACTCGCGCCAGCGACATCTGGCACCGGCACGGGTGATTTGCGCTTCGTGATTCTTCCGGAGTTTGACATCATGAATTCCTCCATGCGCATTGAGGATGCGGAAAACTTTGGTTCTACGGTGGCTTCCGGAATCGGTATGATAACTTTATATCACAACCACGACACGGATACAGCTCCGCAGCGTCAAAACTGCAGAATTGGACAGCAGAAAACCCGGGTTGTGTTGTTGTAGGTGTGAATAACGTTGGGTTACTAAGGAATTACCAATACGAAAGGCAAGGAAAAACAAGAAATAGGGCTCAAAAAGGCTTGCCTAGGTGCGTGGAACGTGGACTGGTGTGTAAGAGAGTAGTAAGCTGGAAGAGGAGGCTCTTCTTTAGGTATTATAAGAACTTTCTGCTTCAAGGCCGCTTGCCTTTTGGCCCTTTTACGTTCCAGCCCATGAGACAGCACCCTTTTTTAAGTTGGCCCGGACGAAGCTGGCGGTTTAGCTTCAATAACCCCGCCAAGCCAACGACCGGCATAACGTTATGTTGAACAGGTACCTCTCCGTGAACGATACCCTGGAGCCCAGCCATGTTCTTGGGCCCTTCCCACTAGACTCATCGAACCAGGTAAAGGTTAACCATGGCCAGCAAATGCTTCAAACCATGAAAAAGAAATATTCAAATTCAAGCGCATTCGAATTCTACGGGATGGTGGTCGAACTTCTTTGCGCTGCCCCGCCTTCGAATCATGGCTGATTTCGATTTGGATTTACTAAGCCCTGTCATGTAGACGGGAGTCAGCCCGTACATAGGCCCCTCGAGGCACGTTAGGCACCAGAGGAAACCGGAGCCGGGGAATACGTACGGATGTAATAACCTGCTATGCACTAGAACTGGAACTGCTTTTGACTAAGCAACACAGCTTGCAGCAGGCTCGATAGTTTTCCCATCGATTTCAAAAACATCCTGGCTTGCGAAACTGTAGAAACGATATTAGAAACACAGGAGGGGCCCAACCAGGCTGCCTCTTGACACTTTTGTTTCGATCGCGTCTAGCCGACTCTCGCTAAGTCGGCCGGAAGCCTTGAATAGACTCTTCCACCCCTTCCCTCGAAATGCACTTGTATGCACCCCAATGACAGCCCCATTCGCTCATCTGATCCGCATGTCCTGTTTTAACCCTGCCCGTGGAGCCGCTTGACGTTGAACGGATGCTCTAGCTTGCATGCATATCGATGGTTGCAGTCAGTCAGTTGTTTCCCAAAAGTATCGTACTTCCTCCCTCCCAGCTCAACGTGACTCAAAGTAGAAGCCTAAGCGATGATTTGAATTCGCACAATTAATTAATTAAATTTTATATTTTTAGATATTCTAATTCTCGAACGCGCGATCACCAGAGACTTCTGTGTATATCTCGTCGCAAGTGACATACGTACGTATACATGCGCGCATGTTGTATTGCGTACTCACATTCGGGACCGAAGCTAGCCAAGCCAAGATCTGGCGAAGACGTCAACCGCCACGGCAGACAATACGTGCAAAAACAGATAACAGTTGTTTTTCTTTATAAAAACCAAATATTTCAAGTAACCAATTAATAATTTTAATATCCAAAAAAAACTTTACTTTTCCCCCGCCTCCTTGAGGCATGTGAAGTCGTGAACTGCCTAGGCTGAATCCCTTCCAACAATAATTTTTAATATGAGATCCCCGTACCCGGGCTCGGGTGGGAGTGGGTTGACTAAGCTCATGAATGCTGTGAAACCGCGAATTGACCATGCGCCAAATGTTGGAATTTGCTGACGGTGCGAAGATCAGCCATTGCCGGACCCAAGCTCAAGGATCTGTCTATTCAGCAGAGCCGGCATGGGGTACCCCGGAAGCCCAACCGCTTTGGTAAGCACCGCAGACTCTGGGCCATGGGGCCACGCGGGAAAAAAAAAATCTGCACCTTCCCATACCTGGCCGTGCAACTATAGCAGATGCTAGCCGTTGCATAAAGCTGTAGGTCGCAATTCCAATGTTGGGCCCACTCTCGATAAGGCATTCTAGCCTGTATATCCTGGTCGGAAATAACCCTCGTCCGTGCTCCAAGGGTTATTGTGGTGCAAGTTCTTCCGTCTACTGCATAATTGTGACCTAAAATCGACCTTGAACATCTAAATTTGATGATATCTGATCTCTCTTGTTCGTCGTCGACAACCATGATTTGAATAATCCAATTCTATGGGTCAGGCTTCCTTTGGGTCAAGTTCATTTTTAGGAAACACCATCACCATCACGTTACAACACCGACGATCAAGATATCACTATTCTCAGCCCGAAAAAAAGCTTGGGCCATCTTGGAAACTCACAAAGTCTCATAATAGCCATTAGCGCCCATGTTATTGCTATAGCTAGGAACGACTCATGTATCATACGAAAAGGGGGTTTACAAACTGCGCAGAAGCGCGATGTATTGACTGTCACCAGATTAGGCCCGAGTGACCAATGGGGGAACGGCAACAACGGACCGACAAGTATAACCTCCTCGAGGGCCCTTATCGATGCATCTAAAAAGCAAAGGAATATAATTCGTTTCCGAATTCCTTGATGCTTTTTTGGCTTCTATGTTCCTTGACAAATCTTATCTTATTTTAAGCCGCTTCCATTATATACACGAATAAACTCGGGAACTGAATACGGAACATTGTTCATTGAGTTCAATATCACGTATGCAAATCGCCATATACTTGATGATGCTCCATAAAAGGTCTCCTGGGGATGTCCACGGTTCAGCCGCCAAAGCCCCATTGTGCTGAGAGATTTTGTGTCCGGATGCATACATGAACCAACATAATGACCGATGCATCAATCCTTCGCTCATGGCGCTCAAATTAATATAAACTAGAATATCTCATTTCTTTTCTATGACAACTAAAAAGTTCAACATGAGCATTCCATTCCAACCGCAGGCCCCATGCGTGACCGCCTTCGATGGCAGCACCCTGTCTTTGAGCTATAGTTGATGATATCTGCCTACTTTGCATGTAAAGTTCTCCTGGCCAATGTATCCCGTCATCGCCTCATAACGGACATGGAGGTCCGATATTTGCTATGCCCCGTGGCGGTATCATCTTGTTGCTGCGATTCACACCGCACGTCGTAAGGTTCACTTTTACATTCCACCGTCTTCCCACATTTCATTGGCCCGAAGAAATGAATGTCGAGACACCAGATAACCGGTCAACCGGCCGGCCGTGATTCGCGCTCAGGTTGATTCTCACCCCCGGCATCTAATCTTAAAAGGTTTTTCGTCGGAGTTCAGCATAGCCAGGAATCCGGTGTCGATGAAACATCAAAGACCCCGATCGCGGTTCTTGCGAAGCAGCGCCGACGTAGGACGGCCATGCAGGTGATTACCGCAATTGGAGGGAGCCATATCGGCCTAACCGATATTAAGGCGTCGGCACTCGGTGCTTAGCACTAAAATATTTTAAGGTGGCTATGAACACGTATACACAGGTACTATGGATATCTTCACAAGATTCGCTAAACAGTGTGGTTGTGGAGTGTAGATATAACGATTTTGGTAATTATGGGGTAGAATATATCGATATCGAAACTATTAGCGAAGCATACGTAGCCCTGTTGCGTATCTTATGTAAGGCGCATTTTGTATGGCGCTGACGTTTTTAATCACCATTTTTCATTATCCTAAGCGGAGATCGCGGGAGCCGCGGAGCCTCCGTTAATCATATGTCCCACCAAACTAAAACAAAAATATTCTTCTAACGTTAGAAGTTATGAAACACGTAAAAAAGATACGAAGATTTGGTACGTATGCGGATTAGGCATGGAACATTGTTTGAAATCCACCTTGCAATTCGTCCATGTTGGCGATGACGAGGCTTAAGCCGGGCTTTTGTTGTTGCCCATGTTAACGTTGGTGGTCTAATGCACGGATCCGCAAATTGTGCAGTGGCTTCAAACTCCTGGTTAGGCTGTCGGGGGAAAAGGCAGACCGTCGGTCGCACTTCTTTTAGTTTATTTTTCTGCCACACTCTTTCGAGAGGGGATCTTTTCGCCTTTTTCGAATGGGCTGCATAAGTATGCGGCACTACGATAGGTTACGCAAATTGCTGCCGCTTGCTTCCAGAACAAAGAAGTGTGACATTAGATCCATATGGTCATGCAGTTTGATACTCCATTTAAAGACACTTCTGACTACATCTCTTTCCAGATACGAACAATTCGGGCTTCTTCTTAATATCGGCGCTCTTCAGCTTAGCAATCCACTAACGGGATGAGCACTTGCGATCCCAAAATGATTTCGTCAGAGCATAACGCGAGTACTCAAGCTCCCTGTAACCATATAACGTTATACTGGCCTGACCAAACATCTGCGCTCACAAGGGGCGAACCCAAAAAAAAGGTTCGGATTGTGTTGGCGCATGTCAAAAGAACACACGAAAGCCATGGACAGGTCTTGGCCTTAATAAGCCACTGTTATATGCCTTTTGGACAGGCATCTGCTTACAAAAGAGCCTCCCTCTGACTGCGTGCACAGGTAAGGCACCAACCTAAATGTGGAAACACCCGGCTCTCTCAAGGATCCGAGTCGACGAGCTATGATTCTTGAAATCTTGAAGCTTCAGAGGCTCGTTTTTGCTTGGCTCGGCTGATTATGCACCATCTAGGCGGCATCACTAATGAATGTACGAATGTGGGGCTAACTGCAGCTGCAGTTTTGGGTGTTTTCTGAAATATTGTTTGTGGATTAATAATTGTAATGACTTGCTGGGATAACATCAGCGGACTAGTCTGGGGCGCTATTAGCTATTTCGTCCCTCCTCGGTATTAAAAAATGTACAGGACGATAAAATTGAAAGAATTATAAAACAAGAAAAAACGTAAAGGGAATCCCAGCTATGCGGGAGAAGTGTGGAAAAGCGCAATATTAGAAATTTCTAACCTTGTCGCATCATATGCGACATCTCCACCGTGTGCTTCAACCCTGACGTCTTGAATAGACTTCCCAATTATCAGCCGCATCATAAGAAAGGAATCCTACTTAGCGATTAACTGGAGCCAGAGCGCTATCCACCAGTCCGGTCCAGCTCATTCGAGGAGCCTATAATCCACTATATCCTTGATGAAGTCGGAAAGATTGCGCAGTTGAGCTGCATTTGTACTGCCTCCCTCGGGTCCCATTGCTCAATTTCTCTCACAAAGTCTCTCCGTTTTGCCCCCTACGTCTGCCTTAATGACACACAGTTACTTTTTTTCTTTATCCATCGGGGGCTCCTCTTTCTTGGCTTCGGGAGCTGGCTTCTTCTTCTGCTTGCGCGAGCCGCCCTCGACCTTGAAGGTATAGTGGTCCCGGTTGGCGAGGAGCTTTGGGACCTCGGATTCTTTCAGAACACCCCCTTCATGCAGTGCTACAAGAGATGGGTGGATATCTGCATCGGCAGGAATGTCCCTAGGCGTTCCGAAGTTTGGTGGCCAATAGCGAGGCACCCACTTTCCTTTTTCAAACTCGAGTCTGGAGATGAACGGCATAACCTCTACAAAGCCATCCATGTAATTTATATGACCACGTCAGCAGCTGCTACAAGGCATTTCACCCTTTCTCATATGAAGACGAATGAAGGAGATGCAAGTTCTTGTTCTTGTTAAAGGAAAACAAGACAAGGAAGAAGGAGAAGGAACTCACCGAGAATCCACCAACCAACCACGCCGAAAAAGCTACCCCCTCCGCTGAAACTAAGGGGGTCATGAGGTCGCATTCCTTGTACATCGTCAATCATGCCCTTTCCAAGTTGGCGAAGATGTTCCTCGAACTGACGCTCCGCCTCTTGCGCATTATGTTCCAGAAGGTACTCGTCGGGCTGGGTAAATTCAAGTTTGTTTTCCGTGGCTGGTAGATTCCGCACTTCTTCCAACATCCACGCTAATGGGATGTCGCTTAGAGCACGCTTTTGCTCAGGTGTTTTGCCCCATCCACCTCCGACATCGCCATGGTTTCCGCAGAAGTAGACTTCTTTAAGGTCAGGGTGGTCGATGAAACCCTTGTAGAGGGCAGGTTTGAACTTGAGTCGGCGCTCATGCACACTGACTGCGTGTCGAATATGAGTTGCGGAAGATCCCATTGGCATATAACTATAGGATTTTCTCCAGAAAGGTGGCTCCAGCTGTCCCACAGAGTTGACGCAGTCGAATAATCCAAGGAAATGGACCTAATATAGAACATCAGGTTAATACGATGCAACATGGCACAGAAGATGTAGCCTGCATCACTTAAAATACCCGCTGCTAATTTATGCAGCCGATACACGGGCCCACTTACATTCACCCCACTACGAGAAAACGTCTTCTTGAATTTCCGCATGAAGGCACGTCGCTTCATGTCCTTCTCACCACCATCATGTCTCGAGGTCTGGAAGGTACTAAAGGTTTTCCAGCCGAACTCGATCATTTCCTCGTTACCTCGGGACAGAAGACCAACTCCTGCCAACATCTCCGAGAGGAAACGGGCAGTGTATGCACCACGGGAGAAACCAAAAATGTAGATACAATCTCCAGGATTGTAGTACTTCATGATGAAGGAGTACCCGCCGATCACGTGGGTCTTGAAGCTCGTACCAACCGCCTGGTCAAGCACGGTTTTAAACTTGTCGCCAATACGCCCGATGAAGGTTGTCCCTTCATTCTGAACGTAGGTTCCGATACCAGCTAACACCAGTAGACGGTTAGCCTTCCTGGAGATACAACAAAAAAAAGTGTTGTGTTGAGGCAGTTGGAATCGCAATCGCAGGTGAGGGACAATAGCCAGCAAGTAATTGGCTCGTCGAGCGAATTCGAATGAGGGGAGAACATACGCTGATAGTAGTGAAATTGAAGGTCCGACCGCCTGTCTAGAAGTTCATATATTTTTACAATGTTGGAATCCTGCGACCAAACAATAGACCGTCAGCGTCAGCGTCGGTACTTCAATCGAAATCTCGTATTTCGGTAGAGATCTACGGTATTCTTGATAGTATGCATGGATCTAGGTTGGTCGAAGATGTTGGCACGTACGGTATCGTCTCCATGAAACTTATTCCCTAAATTACCCCAGTCAACATCTGATCTATACGCCGGTTCGAAGTCAGGGAATATTATAGAACCGCACATACCTGTACCATCAAAGCATAACACCAATCTTCGTTGTTTTGTGAAGTCAACGTTCCCGTGAACGCCTGAATCACAAGTGGAGATGGATGATGGTCGTTGTGGCTTTTCTGAAGGGGTTGGCTCGAAATGAGGCTCCTGCTCGACTGCTTCAACCTGTGCGCCCTTGTCGATGGGCGTCTCGACCATTGCGACACGCTCGATCGTCTCCATCTTTGATTTCGGTTTCTTCCTCTTTGGTGTCTCGTTACAGAGACAGGTGTTTCTGGGAACGTGGGATTTGGTGTCGAATTTGGCGGAACACAAAACAAAACTCCTGGATTTGCGACCAAGAAACTGACTCTCGGGACAGGTTCCGAGGAAGGCTTGGGATATAACAATCGATTAGTCGGGTTCAAACCCTTTAAAGGATCCCTTTCTCATAACAAAATCTGCTAACCAAGTATATATATTTCATCAGCTTTTAGGTCTCCACTTTTATTTTTACTTTTACTTTTTTACACCGTCTGCGACCTATCCAAAGATCTCAGACAAATAGTTACCAGCCGCCTGAATTATTTGTAGGGGCACGGAAGGGAGGGGACAAGGGAGGGTGTTCCCGCATTCTCCAGCCTTTGGTTGGCTAGCTCTTATGCACTAGCGACGCCCTGATCCCCGCCTTTTTCGCCAATCGAAGAGACACGTTCGGACGGTCTGGGCACCAAGAGATTGAGGGTTTGCTTACAACCACAGGATGGGCGCCCAGCTCATAATTCTCCGGGAGACGGCCTTTGTTTGCTTGCCAATCGGCTATGACGAAGGAAAAGGAAGGAGCTGTTGGGCTTGCCTTCAAACTCAAGATTGTGAAAAGTCGATGGGAAGGGATTCCTGACGAAACTGGTCTCAAACCAATCTTAACCTAGTCAAGCCGTGAGAGTATTGTAGTATTGAGGGTACCTATAATTGGAGTTGGGGAATTCCGGCCTTTGCATAGAGAGGTTTGGTGTAGCAGACCCGGTCACATTTATTACCTAATTAATGGTGGTAGCTCACGAAAGCCCATGGCAAAGTCGCATCCGTTTTGCTTACCCAGCTGAAGGTTAAGACATGCCGAGTCCTTGAGCTGGTGTCAGCTTACCTTGCCATTTAATACGAAGGTAGATACACCACCCTAGGGGACTACAGTTATATTTCGAGGGCATATATGTGTGTATTCACGACGGGAGCAAAGTCCTTGATTTGGCCCCTCTAAGCCTGTGATAAACTCGGGGATTCCGAAGTTAAGTTGAGCAAAGTTCGTGTCCATTGGTAGTTCACGACGCAACCGGGGTGCTCCACAAAAGCAAGGATTTGGGTATAGTATTAATGCCGTGTATATTATAGGTATAGCCCTTCGAACTTCGTCATTATCTACATCGTATATATTATGTAGCACGTGTTATGAATCTTTTAATATTTCTCCAGGGGGTCGACAAGACGCATGATCCGACCAGCTATTTGTTATATATTATCAGCTCCTGCAATGGGGCTATATTATATACACATGGAACAGTAGAGAGGAGCCGAGGCCACTTTTGTCAATCCAGATCCTGGCTCTTACGGGAAAGCCGGCATAACCCTTGAACTAGTGACGGGCTCGGAAGCAAACATTACAGGAATATGATCCAGAGTTGATTCAGGGAGCCAGGCTCTCATATCACAAGATTACCTTCGAAATGAATACTAGCAATGGAAATTTTCATATTTTGTGTAGAAGCCTTGGTTGGAATGTGAAATCGTAGATCATAAATGGTGTATCAAACCTTTGTTTATAAGGCTAACTCTAGATTCCTTAAATTGAATAAATTCGTTTGGGCAAGTAGCTGTAAGCGTTCGAACTTGAGAAGCTACGACGATTCAATTGCAATCGAAAAACTAGCGGGACGTATCTATCGGGAATGTCTACTTTGCGGGGAAAAAACAGATCTTAAACTACTACTAGTATGTTCTTTGGGAAAATTGCGATCCCGAGATCTTGTATTTATATTAAAAAGGATAAATGTGTGAAATTGATGGGTTTGCACCGCTGACGATACAAGGTAGCCGTATCAAACGGTGGCCTTCTCACCAAGCAAAGGAACGGTAATATCGAAAAACGACGACGCTCTGGGGTATCTTAAAAACATGAGAAACACTCGATCCAGAGCAAAAAGGTTTCCTGCGAAAAAAAAGGACGTGGGAAATGTGCAGTTGCCTCATTCTGACTGGTGTTGAATGCCCCCTCTTCCTCCTTGCAGGCTGTGCTATATATCTTTCTGGAATCACGGTCTGTTTTCCGGGATCCTTTCTTTCCATATCTTTCCTCCCATACTTTTAATTTCCGACCGTTGTATCTGTATTGGGTATCGCTATTATAGAACTGACACGCCTTTCCCCCAACTCTGCACCACCGTTGCTAGGATTTTCCGTTCCTGCTTTAAACTAGCGAGTTCCGCACGTAGCTTCGATGCCTCGGCTTCGATGCCCTCGATTTCCTTCCGGAGGATGTCCTTGCTCGCCTTTGATGGGCTGCTGTTGCTGTCTGCTGGACTTGACGTCCGTCGCGAAGGATGTGATGATGTGCTCGACCGGCCAGCCATATGGAGCTATTCGTGTCCTGTTTGGTGGGGGCTGATGCTATCGTGTAGTGTCGTTACCGGTGGATATGATGGTCCTACGGACGTAGCAATGGTATATATTTCGTAACCGGTTATGTATCGGCCTGGCGAAGCTGTATTTGGCGGTTCCCCGTCCTTTGGTGCGCGCGGTGGGAGTCGAGATCGCGACGAACGTCAGGAAGGGGACCGGTGGGAGGGAAAGGGGGATCCTTATTGCCTTCCAGCCTTGCGCTGTGCCAAGCCATAATTTGCCAATCTTATCTGATTTAACTTGGCATGATTAGATCATCATCCAAATCTGGACATTCATTCATCTTATCTAATCTTGCATAATCCAATCTTATCTCATCGCTCATCGGGAACGGAGTCGCCCGATTGCAACGCAACACCAAAATACCTTTCAGGCCAGTCGCATGACCTTTATTACGTCACTACCTTAGTCTAATTTTTGTACCTTCTAGTACAGCCAATGCGGGAAAAGTACATTCCTGTCCTTGTTTATAAATGTTTTGGTCGATGGTGTAATCCCCCATTTCAAGTATGCTACTTAGGAGTAGTAGTGGGATTTGATCGATCTGATTCCTTTATTCTATGAAAGGATTGGTTACATTACGTGACGAGAGCGACGTAATAACTTAAAAGTTCTTCCCCCGTCAGCCACCTCTTTTTAATTCTCCTCATTTCTCCTCAGTCCTCATCACCAACATCGATCATCCTATTCCACAGTCCAAACATAACCTTCTGATTAAACCTCTACATAAATTCGGCATTAGCAATAAAGGCACAATGTTGTTCTTCATCCTAACTGCTCTGCTCTCTTCCCTCGCCCTTGCTGCTCCTGTCAGCGATGAGATAATCACCATCCAAGAAAATGCCTGGGGATATGGTGCTGGAGGCGGTATCGTTGGTCTTATCATCTTCATCTTGGACGTTTTGGTCTTCAGTAAGTTTCATCACCCTATAATTGATATCTCATATGGTATGCTGGAGAGTCGGGTGCTAACCTATGGACTTTTCCTTGTACAGTCGAACTATTCAAGTCTTCACGCCCAGCATCACACAAGATTCTTTGGGGACTCTTTGTCTTCTTCTTCCCAATCCTTGGCCTCATCATCTACTACCTCTTCTCAAACCGACAGAGTTACACCCATAACTATGAGGCTTTGCCGTGAAGCTCTTCATATCTTAAATAACTCGTGGATAAAGGGATATATGAATGGTAGCGGGTAGCGGTAGTTCTTTTGGGTGATATTATGGAGGACTCTTGAAGGAGGGTATCTGTTTGCTTGGGGTTTATTAGCCTTTTCTTTTGTATTCACGATAATCTCTATTATGCGTCCTATCATTGCAGGTATATCTGGCACTCTTGGTTATGAGATCAATCATTCCCAGATTCTTCGTTAGCGTTCTGCATGATCATTTTTCTTCAAGTAAGGCTATAATAAATGCGTTTGTGGGGTATTTTTGTGCTTTTTTGGTTATCTCATAAGAAATCGAAACATTTGGAAACGTTCATAAACCAGGGAGTTTTAGATTGTGATATTGATCACCCTTACCGCCTAAACCTGGAAACTTGGCCGAACCGACTTATAAGCTTAATTTTGCTCCTAGGCATGCATGTGTGTAAGGTCCAGTATCGCGACAACATATATATATGCGTAGAGAACCTCGCCTGGAATACTAGTTGCTGAACTGTGCCTGTGTAGTTGGGAGGCTTAAGGAGTTTCAAAGATATATAAACAAAACTGACGAAACCCGTCCCGGGCTAGGCCTATGATACATTTACTTTTGATTTACTAGCCTTTATATTACGAAATTACAGATATATATACAGTTCTGAAAAGAACAAAAAGATATTTAACGGTGTTGGGGGGGAATACTACCGTTTTGTTGGGGCGCCGGGGGGCTTGACAAAGGCTACGAAATGATTTTTAAGAACCGCGATTTTGCAGTCCCGACTGGTCGGATTTCTGAAACAATGCGTAGAAATTGTGATTTTGCTCATCTTTTCCTGAAGTTCTTCCACAGAGCCATCCCATTCTCTGGTAGATTTTAGTACCCCACAGAGACCCTGCTTCACGATCGACCGTGTAAGGGATCCGCAAGCCAGATTAGCACATTCATCCGAACCACAAGGGCTCCTGACATTCCGGAGAATACTACTGAGGTTTCTCAAGTAGGAAGCCAAGCGTTCAATTCTTGATTTCCTCTGCTCTATGATCTCACCTATAATGGTCACATCAATGGCGTTAGTAGAAGCCCACGCCGGGAAGGCAAGTTCATATGATTCTAAGTGGGTTGATACTCACTTACTGCCTTTCCCGGCCAAAGACCTGTAAACACCCTTTCCCCTCGTCTTACCATGAAAACTCTACCGGACTTGATATCTGTCATCAAGGCGCTGCACTGTTCGCCGAGAACTCTTACAAGTTCTGCTGTTTTAAGTTTCGCTGTTTTCTCTTCGATTCCAAATATCTTTATAATACGAAGCCAGTCTTCGTAGCCAGGGTCTAATATGTGTTGTAGAAACTTCTCCGTCCAGATATGTCTCCAAGGAAGGATGGACTCCTCGAATTGATATTTCTCGCAGACTATAGCAATCCGCTTAACTAAATCGAAGCCGGGATTTAGAAGAGCCAGGTCGGGTTTGCAATGGATAATTTGGAGCAGGTTTCGAACTGCATCTGGGTCATTATCATCATCGTACAAATGGAGGTGACTGCCTCCATTTGCGTTCCCACATCCATCACATGAGCCATCAATAGTATTTGGGGAGGTTTTGTATCGGTCACGGTTCCAGTTGATACGGTTCCTTAGCAAAGGTGAAGTACAAGACACAGTATCGCGCATGACTCTGTATGCAACTGTTCGTTTTTTGAGATGTATAAAGAGGATGAAATTTGATTCAGGCGGCGTTACGATATTGATCCATTCAATATCCTTGGACTCACTGGTAGTTTCAGGTTTGTTAGCTGGAGGCTTCGGGGGTCCTTTTCGGATATCGTGAAAGTTTCCTACATATCTATTTTAGACATTTCGGGGGTGATATCCAACATGTATTCTATTTGTACCTCGTTCTCTGACGTAGATGGAGTCAGGTTGACGCTAGATCTCACAGGGTCTTTTGTGGCTTTCACTTGTTTTACCGGACTTGAGGATGTAGCTGACATGATTGACTGTTGTCGAGCGACAATAGACTGTCCTTGGGACTCGGAACGTCTAATAGATAGGTTAGAACGTGCGGGAGTTAGGGTGTTGTGTACTTTAGGCTCCTAGCGGGTCATTTGGAACAAGATTCAGGCACCTGGCTTGCGAAGCGAAGCCTGAGGCCGTAGCTGATTAGTAAATTAATGATGGGGAGGGCTGTTCAGGTAAGCTTATGTTGAAAGAAATTGGATTTAAGAGCAGTATTACGACCTATATGGCCAAGAGAAAGGAGGGGAGAGAAGAAACTAGATACCTGGAAGCTTAAATTTAAGTGGGAGATGTGACATCGGGAAGCTTCTACGTACGTTAAGCCACCCATCGACGCAATGACATCACCAATCATTGCTTGGCTCATGGTACATGCGTATGGCTCGAAACTCAGCAGTTATCGGAAGCTGTGGTTCTTTTCCATAGTAGAATTAGTAGAAGAGCCATGTTTTATCGATCTATATACATACCTAAATAAATTAATGCCAGGTTTGTCTCGTACCAAAACATTCGCAGGAAGTGTGTGCTTAATTGATTAATCGGCTGGAATCGAAAGTTAAAGCAATATTTTAACGATAGCTGCCAAAAGAAATGACGACCTGATTACTGGTTAGATATCTAGATCGGACAGGCTAGAGGTTCTGGTATTCGTATATATCTGATGTATATATATGATGTCAAGCCAACAATATCGATGCGTTATTCATGCCTATTGCGATGACCAAAATGGACCTATGAAACACGCCTTCCAAGTATCGGGTCATGTATGTGGTGATTCAGACTACCGCCTACACGTTTCACGGTCTCATTCATCTCGCGGAAGCCGGGCTCGAGCGCTCTTCATAGACATGCGCCGGGTTCGGTATGTGCCACTACCAGACTTGGTACCTAGAACCTAATTGCCATGAAGATGCGTTGTTTTTGTTGTAAGATATTAATATATTGACACTGAATTATGAAAACTGATTGAGATCCTGGTGGGGAGATCACAATGGGGGGGTATCATAAGCAAAGATTTAATTCTAATCAATTTTTTAAATAGTGATAAGGGAGCCAGAAGCCTATTTTGACCGTGGACGAATTAGGTCCTAAGTGCGATATATCAACGCTATAGCAGACCAGCCTCGACTGGGCTATGGGGTGGGGCTATGATACAGGCTTGCTTGTTGACAATGCGTGCACGTGCAGCCCTCTTTCTTCTTCGGGGCGGGTACCTTGCCTAATGTATCCAGAATCCCTCTTTCCTTGCTTTCTGTATCGTTAGTATCGCCAATCCCACCAATTGTATCAACTTCACCCATTGTAACCCGGGCCATAAAATTCTCTTTGATTAATTGAATCGAACATGCATGAGCGCAATCTACCTCATTCAGGGAGTCGATCTTGATCTTATTCAGTTTCTCCCGGAGTCCTTCTACGGACCCATGCCACTCCGCACCTGGTTCAAGTAGCCTATAAAGTCCCTCTTTTTCGATTGATCGGAATAGAGACCCGTAGGCGATGTTAAGGCATAGCTCTATTTTGCAGTATTCCTCATAGTCTGATGGATTTTTGAAGAACATAGTCAAAATTTTGAGAAGGTGGGTTAGACTTTTAACTTTTTCGTCCCTAAGTAAGAGTATTCGGCCTTTTTGGTCAGGGGTGTAGTCCGTTAGTCACCGGTACCGGCTGCAGCAGGGAAGGCTAGGTGATATATTCTCTTACGCAAAATGACTACGGGCCAATTGTTTATTGGTACCTCCCTTCCACGTCTCAAAACGTATGTACCGCACTCGCCAATGCTGCTACATTCATTGGACAGAAGATTGACCAGTACTTCTAGTTTTGGCTGAGGTTCAAGCGCCGTCGAGATATACAACCAATCCTCGAATCCTGGATCTAAAGC
Organism: Orbilia blumenaviensis; assembly: GCA_036872755.1. Taxonomy (NCBI): domain Eukaryota; kingdom Fungi; phylum Ascomycota; class Orbiliomycetes; order Orbiliales; family Orbiliaceae; genus Orbilia; species Orbilia blumenaviensis. Next base: position 100,589 of record JAVHNS010000006.1, on the reverse strand, counting down.
CCGATTTTTGTACTTTTCAAGCCAGATATGTATCCAAGGCCGAAGGGCGCGATGGAGTTTAAACCTTTCACAAAGAACCACAATCGGGACGAAATTCTTGAAACCAATGTCCAAAAAGTGTTCTTGAATATCGAAATGAAGGATTCGGAGTATGGTGTAGAAAGCAGCCATATCAATCTTCTCGATGTAAAGGTTTGGTCCTCCAGGCCTAGTCATTGCCCCTTTAAGTAGGGAAGAAGACATGGAGATTATGTCCTCTGAAACGAAGAATATGAACTCTCGTGAATCGTCAACTAGGTGAGAATACGCGATGATCTTGCAGCAGTTACTTTCTGATAGTTTGATTGTAGCATTATCTATTGCGGGATATTGGTCACTGATAGGGCTATTCGCGGGAATCGCGACCGGTGGTTTAAAATCATCCTGTTCTGGCGTGTCGTCAAGGTTTGTCAGAGATCAAGCACACTCTGGCTAGGCAGGGCAGGGCTACAAACGCAATTCATGTCTCTCTATATCTAGCACATTGATAGTAGTTGTATCAACACTACCCTCCGATTGAGATGGTGTTCTTGACGGTATTTCTTCCCAGGTAGTGCCAGTCTCAGAACCGCTTGCGATTGGTTGTGAAGGAAGATACTCACAGGCCGCCGATTCTGGATTGTTCAATACGCGCGGCAATCTCTTCCCCTTCTTGGGTGCCATCGTGGACCTATTTTCTAGAATATGGGAAGGTTTTTATGAGTACCCGACGTTTGGTAGCCTGGAACCCACTTCAATTCGCTCGGATCTGATGGGCAGCCAAAAAATTTGGAAGTAGATCAACCGCGTGGAGTGTACTATGAGGGTTCGAAGTGGCGGGGTAGGACATGCGAGCGACACGAACATTTAACTGCTCCCAAGTTCAGGCACCATTTACTTCAGCCAATTACGACTTTGCTGGCGTCTAGGTGTTTGCTACCTAGCTGAGATCAGAGACAACACGGCCGGGATTTTCCATATATTAGCATGTTCCTGGTCTCGTTGGGATCGGAAAACACTGCATATTCCAGGGATTTGCTGAGATTGACTTTCATAGGTCTATTTCTAGCTCTATGGAATAGTTCAACTTCTGAAAAAAGTGGTAGATCTGGGCTAGGCTAAGACAGCGCTGTTAGCTGTGGTTCTATTATGATCCGGTATTAACGTTCCAGAGGCTACATGTGTACTATAAGAACGGTTCGGCTGCGGATTATATTGAAACCGTTAATTAATGTTTCAATTCTTAATATCGAATGGACTGGGAATAACTGAGGGCTCTGCAGATTACAGATTTGTACGAGGGAAGGTTCCAGAGCTGCTGGGAACAGCTGGGTAACCGAATGCAAACACTTAGTTGAAAGCGTTAATCAAACACTAGAAAGAAGAACCCTGAGATTGCAAAGAGCAGCTATATAAAGTGCCTATATACCTAGGTATACATGATGTAGTGCGAACTTCCGATTATACAATATCAGTGCTGGTCCCTACAACCTATATTCATCAGCTCCGAGCTGCATGAGTTCAGATCCAGATTTCTCTTTGAAGATATCGGCCGTCTCAACTGCATCTTCGATAATGTTGCTTTCGGCTTTGAGCTCGTCGTGAAAGCATTCCTTAACATCCGGCACAAAGCATTCGCTTATGTGAGCGGGCACGATGGTATCAATATATTCTAATCATTCTATGGAGATATTTTCCATCTTGCTGCATAGCAATTTGGCTGATCCAATCCATTCCCCATTATGGAGTACTTCTTCGAGTTTGGTCCCGTATAAAGAGCGAAGCATTGTTCCCAACACCAAAGCGCTGCAATGTTTCTGAAGACACACTTTTCTGCAGGTTTCTAGGGACTTGGGCATTTCAACCAACTTTCATATGAGGGAAAATAGTTGATTGATCTCTTTTGATCACTAAGTTTTGGTCTAAATTGGTAGCCAGGCTTGGTAGTATATTCTAGCTTTATCGATTTATCTGTAGGTAGTTATAAGAATAAGAGATTACCGAGAATTGCCTGTGGCCACAGAGCTGTAGATAGCCTTCCATTGTTGAACCTTCGGATTAAACCGTCGTTATGGTTAAAATCTGAGTATTCGTCTCCGGGAATTTCTACTAGTTCTTCCACCCTGTTTTTGCTGTCGAATACTTGAGTGATGAACAACCGGTTTTCGCACCTATTATCGAGGGCAAAATCGGCTTGTCTTAATATCCAAATACGCTCCTAAGCCCTAAGTGCGGCTTACCGTTGATATCGTTGGTAGATAACCGCTATTTCTTTGAGCGTTTTAAAGTCGATTTCGGACAGATCGATGCCCCTTTGCCATCGCGGAGCCTTCCAGATGCCAATTTTGTTCCTGAGCTGGGGCAGAATCAAATTAAAACCCATCGCTAGATAAGCTTGTATCATGATATATCATTTGAAAGACCACTCACGCTTGTGGCGACAACTGGGGAGGAGAAGAAAATGGCCTTTTTTGAAAAATAGTATTCGTATTATTTCCCATCGTAGGTGATGGAAACAATGTAATCTGCATTGCGGGCGATTTTCAAAGTTGTGACACGCGGGGGAGCTTTATCTCGGCCGACAATCTTATTCCTAAGCCGCGAGCTAGCAGCAAAATATGAGAATAGATTTCCAAGTTGCCTCGCCCAGATAATGTAGAGTTAGTTGGTCAGGAGGGGTCCGTTGGAAGTAAGTTATGCACCAGTATACTACTCCCACGAACAGACTCCGGTTGGTCCAACTCATACGTAGGACTTGACACCTCCTCCGAAGGTATGTAAATCTGGTATTGATATAAATCCTATCCTATCGGGTGAATAGATATCCTACAATAGTGACATATCTTAAACGCAATGCCATTATATTCATGTATCGTTGATCCATATGAAGCGCTGCAAAAGTAGCTATTATTCTCGCATCTGCGATGGCTGCTTCCAGCTATACGCATCCCAACCTGAGTAATACCTGTAAAGCCGGAATTCTGTCGAAGCCTGAAAGATCATGTCTCTCCATACACTCAGCGAAACCGGCTTTAAGATCTCTTAGAGAACATCTATGACTTGGGATCACAACATCAAGAGTATCTACTGTCAGCTCTTTCAGTTCTTTCTCAAGCTCTGCTGCAGATCTATTCCATTTGAATTTTGCAGCCTTGGGGACAACATCGTCTTCTGAGCTAGTCCCCACGGAGTAGCCTGGGGTAATCGGGATATTTCTGACGCTCATGGATCGGAGGAGGGACCCGTAAGCTAAATCTAGGCATGCCTTATTACTGCAGAGGTGATCAAGCGGATCTAAGCTACTCGTGTAATTAAATACGGCGAGTAGAAGGGTGAGACAAAAGTTCAGGTGGTTAAGCCTACGCTCTCGTAGGCCTAAGATTCGGTCTTTACGAGGGAGTTAAGGTTATGGAGTTAGCAAGTTCGCAATATAGCTTAGAGAAAGCCTGCTAAGGGTCTGGATCTCACATTTTAATTCCTTCGGCCATAGCTCCGTCGGTAGGGTCTTTGTACCATCTTCATTATATCTTAATATATTAATCCCACACGTTCCACATTCATCCGCTAGCCGGTTTACTAATCTGTCGACCTCCCTGTCACCACAAAATACCTTGGCGACGTAAAGCCAATTCTCATAACCGGGCGATAGGGCGTGCTTCTGAAATTTCTTAATCCAGATATTACTCCATGGTTGGAGAGCATCTTTCCACTGATATCTTTCGACAACACTGGCAAGCCTTGTTAACGACCCGAAGGTTATATTTTCCAACCCACTTGGCGGACAGAAGTGTATTATGCCAAGGATGATTTCGATTGCATCTGGGTGACCTTCGAGCCGTAGTATCTTTCCACCCATCGGTGAGTTTCCTCCCCTTTGAGTTTTACCTTGATGGGTCGACCGTTGTGGTGCAGCGCTTACGGTAAACATCAACCTAAGCACTGACGACGAGACGCAAAGGACATCCTCTGAAACCAAATATCTGGAAATACGCCCAATAGATTTGTTCTCATTGATAATGGTGCAATTATGGTGTTTAGTAAACTCGATGCTTTCAGTAAACACTGTATCGTTCAAAGCGTAATCATCATCGTTCTGGTTGGTATTGGTAGTAGGTGTCGATGGTTCAGATGGTGCACTTGTGATGGTTTCTGCTACGGAGCTGCTATCATCGGTCTCCGACTGGGAAGGGGTCATAAAAGGAATTTCCTCCCAGGAACAAGGCAGATCAAGAGATGGTGGGCGTGAGTGTTTGGGAAGGGGCTCTAATCCTCCTGACACTTCAACTTCGGCGGACATCGCGTCTATGTAGTTATATGGGTATACGTTTGACGCTCGTAATATCTCGTGAACGCGACCGTCTTTCTTCCTTTCTTTCTTTTTTCTAATTTATTGCTTACTAGGTATATATCGAATTATGGCTGGAATATTGCTCGAAAGCTGTGTGGTGTTATATGTCAGATGGCTACGAAAGGAGTACTGATTGAGGGAACTGGGCTGAGGCTTGTGGTTAAGGTATCACAACGAGAGGAGTGAAGAAGGCTTTATGTTGAGCTACAAAATGGCACAGCAGGCGTGCTTGTACAATCGTGTCAATAATGTGTCAATAATATCTTGATGTACATGTACGTGTGTATCATCAGCCGCTGGCACTTCAGGCATCGTTTGGCCCTCTGTATTCCTCGCTGCTATCAAAATACAACGGCAACACACTAGGCGGTTGTGGAGGATTCAATTGCAAGGCTGACCCGCACAGAAGAGGATCCAGCGATATCCCGCCGTCATTGTAGTATCTTGCCCGTTGTTAGTTTATAGGGTGCCAAGAATTAAATAGTGTATCTAACTTTGCACTTGTCTGACTTATACTTTCTTTTTGCTTGATCCGAATTTTTATTATCCACCGTAAACTCCAGACATATTTGCTAAGGATCGTGTGATGACTGGCTATGCGCGACCGTACTGCATGCATGGCGAAGTATGATATTAACCAGTATTGCATTGCATAGGCCATGGCCTCAAGCATGGCGCAGTGCCACAAGTCTCTCTCATGAATCCACAGCTATGAGTGGGGCGTATATACGTATATAATAGAAGGGCCCTGATCCATGCCATTCCATACATTTCCTTGGATAAGATCCGGGTCAATCCGAAGCCTCTCTTTCCTGATCAATAGACCGCAAGTCTAGAAGAGATCCAGAACCATGTTTTGACCTAAGGTCGGCAGAATTAATATAGTATATTTGTGTGAAAGAGGGATGCTATAGTTGAATTTATCCTCTACTCCATGGACGGCTTTGCGTAGCTGGCAAAGTGATTTATAAATTTACTTTAATCCCAACGAGACAATTTAATCCCCTAAGTTATGTCGTGGCATCCGCAAGGCGATTCAACAGAAAAGCGGTGTCCGAGTAGACAACACAAAAATTAATGTAAACTAGACGACCTTCTGTGCTTAACGAGTCTTTTACTTCAGGCTATACTTTCTTTCCCCTATGAAGATATGGTGGGGAGGGAAACATATTGGCAAGCATCTAGACGACCGATCCGGTTCGTCATAAGTCTATAGTGGTATCATAGAAGAGAAATATATATGTACAAAAGAGTTAAAAAAAATATTTGTAAGAGAAGTGAAATGTTCTCCCTCTGTCGCTGGGCTGGCCTGGACGGTTCGTAGGAGGCTTCAACGCTGTTCCGCCATAGTGGGAATGCGTTGGGAAGGCGTTATTAAGACGATGCTATGGGTATTTCGAATATGGTATATGGGTATTACTTCACGTCAAGTGGGTATATTCTTGCAATCATGAACTTGGTGGTGGTTATAGGCTCATTGCGAGGGAGGTCATAATTGAGAGAACGATGGTCATTAAGAATTGGAGGCTCGGGACCGTCTGGTGTATATGATGTTAGTATGAAACGATTTAAGGGAGAATGAAAATATTTGTAGGCTTACAAGGTTTGAACCGATACCTGTACCGGTTGGAATTGGTAGACTCGTTTGGGCAGCTGTCTCGCTTGGTTCAACCGACTGAGTTCGGCTGGGGACAGAAGTGGAAGTTGATTCAGCTGTTGAGCTGATGGCCGTCGCAACTGTGGACGGAGGGAGGGTAGTTGTGCTCTCAGGTTCCTGCGTATAGATGATTAGTAAATGAATATTTTGATATAAGTCAAAAGGAGAAAGAATTGGACATACAGCGCTTGTTGAGGTTGAACTTCGTATGTTTCCAAACCCCTGACAAAAGCCACTAGCATAGGCCGCAAATGATCGTGCTTTGGCAGGATTCGCGGCCGAAAGATAGCCAACGCAAGTTTTGACAGCACCGTCAATAACCCCAGGGACCCATGTTGCCCTTGCGCCATAGCAAAGACAACTGGCTTGAAGGCTTGCCGTTAAGGTAGCAAAATCACCCCCAGAATAGGCGGATTCGCAAGCGCTATATTGATCCTCGAATAGTTGACATTTTTGTAAGGCCTGCGACGCCGACTGTCGCACGTCGCCGACCGTATTGCAAAAGTCGATAAGAGTAGAAATTTGGCCGCCTTGACCAGCCTGATTCTGTGCATAGGTGTAACAAGCTGAAGCGAGACGATCGAACCTATCAGGCGCGAATTCGGTGCGAGTGTTGTAACAAGCACAGTCTGCGAGGGAGCTGCTGCCGGAAAAGGTGTAGTCCGAGGATTTGGGAGTGCGAGCAGCGCACGACGTGAGCACCGAAGCCAAAGTGTTACAGGCCAGAGAGCCGATTGTGGCCGATTTACTGATGTCGCCAGCGAGATAGCAGACGTTGAGGTATTGAGCTACGCCTGCAGTAGCCTCTGGGCGGATGGAACGGATGTAGTCATAGCATGACGTCGCGAGACCGTCAAAAATTTGGGGGACGTATTCTTTGTTGTAGTAGCAGGCACAGGATGCGAGAGCCGAGGTCCCACCGAGGTTTGTGAAGCCGGATGTCGAACACCAGCTGTACACCGAATAGAGGGCGGAACAAGCATCACGACCCTCCGGAGTAGCAGATGAACCTGTTTGCCGAGGACGAAGCCTGAGGTTCACAAGATTCGGATCCGGAGCAGCAGTGATGGTAGCATCCAGGTTGACGGCGGGGTTCGCAAGATGGTGCTCGAAGGTGCTTGTTGAAGCGAGTGTTGGTGATGAAATCGAGAGGAAGGCGGTTGCTAGCAAGAATAGCTTTGACGATGTTGTGCTTCGAAGTCCAGCCATTGCAGACGCATAATATTATAATCTAATACCAATACAAGCCGAATATATAGAACGAAGGATGGATCCTTGGAATAGAGGATGGAAGTCGAGATGCCTGATCGATATGGCGCTGGTGCTGCAATGTTGGTGTATTATTATTACTACTGTATACCTACTGCACACCGCGCAACAGTCGGATTGAGGGAACCAATTAATTGTACTATTCAACGGCAAACTAACAATATCAATGAAGGTGATGATCGATGGAGAAGAGTCGATGGAGAAAAGAAGGAATCAAATCGAATGCAGTCATCCTGTCTGCAACCGTCAATTCAAGTTAATTCAAATCAGGTCAAGCCGCGCCGGCGCCCATAGTCAACATGTTAACAGCCAAATGCATATGCAAATGCAAATGCAAGGACAGTCAACCATCAAGAGCCGGCGGCCGGGTGGGACGGACACTCTGCGCGCGCAGTAGCATGCCATCGTGAACTTCCCAAATTAAAACCCGGCTTTTCCATCCCTTCCATCTCAGAGCGTTTTTTTCCCCCTCACTAGGAGGCAGGCAGCAGCTGCTGTGCGAGCAAACCACTAACCCTCCTACATACCTGCTACTAGAGTGAGCATGCAATAACGGCACAGGTCTTCGGCATACACGTGGACTGCTTCTGTTGTCTGCCCCGTTTCACGAAGTAATATCCCAGGGCCCATTTTATTGCGCGCGCGGGAAGTAAAAAAACGAGAATCGGCAGTCGAAATTGCCTGCAGGGTTGTCGCTCAGTCGCAAGTTTATCACCCTGTCCGGCTACAAATGGTTAGCCTGCATGGCGGACGGAGTACGACCCTCCTCTCCTCAACATTGTATTCAACTTAATAACCTCGCTTGGTACGACCGACCCTCGACTCCAGAGTAATATTATGTCGTGAGATCAGGCTATAGATATATTGACATGCATACATACTACAGCAACCGGATTCAAACGGGTGGGAAGATAGTAGCCGGCCAAAGACTTAAGGCAGACAGACAGGTTGAACCTCATCAGTTTCATGACAGCAATTTGTTTGTTTGTTTGACATCATTACATTCAGTCCCAACGGTGATACCACGACCCTTTGTTTGGATTGGATGTGGGTCAGCCAGCACTTTAGGTCTCACGGACGGCACAGGGACATTCGCTAATGTGCCCCCACAAACCAGGTTCTAATAAGTGGAAAGACCCACAAAGATCTGGTGGCGGCCGAATGACGTTGTTGACCTCAACTTCATCGGTGTTTTGACGCGAAGTCTCCCAAATCATTTTATGGTATTAAATTTCCCCGCTGGGAGGAGAGAGAAAGGCAGAAGCCGAGATAAAGGAAGTTAAGTGGGCAACGAAGCGACCGTTTCCAGTGCGGAGCAATGGATGGAACACGGGTTACAATTTCCCCGAGCGCCCTTTCGAAGCCTTCTGGTTTCTCTTCTGCAACGGAATCTGGCATGCGGGTATGCACGCCTGCGATGTATATATCCATCGCGATTCGGAATTTTCTTGAAAGACATCATCACGCATCATCACGCGAGCACTTGTGTGAGGCCGTATACGGTTCGTGTCGACGTGAAATCGACGGTCTATCCTTTTTGTATTCGCACCCCTTTGTCTGGGTGCAACCAAGTGCTCAGGGTTAAGATGGCAACACTATCCGTTGGAGCAGATGCTTGCAACGTCGACTAGGGTTGCCCTGAAGTTTACCAGACCAATGGCCCAGCCCAGGCTAGGACCTGAAAAGTCGTGATTTGAGAGAACCAACAAGGTGCCACACCAACTCCCCATTAAATTCATGGCAGTTGACAAAGAATATTATACGGGTTGTGTCCTCCGGCTCATGGGACGGCAAAGATGCTGGTAGCAATATCCTAGATCGGTTGAGTGACCGCCCACTCACGCGAGTTTGGGGCAGATAGAATTCATAGCTGGCGAGTCGGTGTGTTTCAATAGTTTAGCCAGGTTTTCGTGAAGTGCGAGGCACATCGTATTGGTTCTACATACAATGAGGTTTATAGGTGTCTGATGCATGATGTGAAAGAACAATACGAAGCAGAGCCTCCATTCTGGAAGGTCATGAAGAATTTAGTTCGGATAGCCTGGTCTCGTCGAACCAGACAACACGGTGTTGATCACACTTGTGTGAGGATAGCCCCATAAGCCAACAATATGATGGAGGCTAAAAGCATTTAAGGGAAGAAGTGCGCCCAAAAGGGCCTCTAAGCCATGGCACACGCTGGTTTGCGTCTTTGGGACCTGCCGGGTTGGGCAGCTCTCAAGGTTTGTAGCTACATATAGATGTCATATCGCTGACGCGTGCGCAAGCTCTTTCCTGCGAAACTACCATTTTCTCGAAGTTATTCGGGGTTAGAAGGAGTCATCATGCAAAGCTATGTGAGGGTGAGATGCAATGCCTTTTTATAAGGCATCTGTTCCCTACAAATATTGATACAGATAGTTAGTACACGTACGACAGACCTCAAGGTTTGTTACCAGCTAGTTTTACTTTGAGTTGGTAATCGACATTTGGAACAATTACTGCTAATACTCAAGACGCAACCATAACAATGCCCAGTTGTCGATTTACTATACGCACAGCACTAGCGTTCCTATCGTTACTTCATATCAGCGCCTGTGCCCAATATGACCTGGGGACTTGGATCAATACGGTTGCAATTCCACCCTCGCAACAATACTCACTACAAAAGTACGTCGACATTAGACCAAGGTTACCAATCCCGAGATGGGCGCCCCGCTACAACTATCGTTGGGCACCTAAGCCGCAAGAATACTGTTATACCTGCTCTCACTTTAACCGCGATGAGGGCTGTGTCGATCCTAAAAAATCAATTTGCTGTGAAGGGACAGGTAAGAATATTAATTTTAAACTAGTACAGAGTTGGGGAGAGGGGATAAGACTCACCCTTTGATTGGTGGATCATGCGTACATTATATTGATTACTTGCTCTCAGGGAATTGTCCGGTAGGACTTAAATGTTGCTTCGGGGCCTGTCTCGAACAAACCGAATCCTGCTGCGGGAATCTTGCTCCAGGTAAGTAATGTATCCTTACCCTCCTCGCATCAAAATACTAGGATTGTAGCAACTCACTCCATTTTGCGTATTGATCGAAGGTCGCTATTGCCGAGATGAATATTTCTGCCAGGAAACCAATAATGACCTACTTTATCCAAAAGCGCAATGCTGTTTAAACGCCTCCTGTCTCCAGAAGGGCCCCATTTATACTGTCCCTAGCTACAGCATTCCAGGGATAGGATTGGTTACGCCTCCGCCTTCGGTTACCGTAGAGGTGCATGAATCTGTACCTGCTAGGACTTTAGAAGGGCCGACAACCACTCGCACGCCCTATCAGTCGCCTGCGGATTGGCCTTTGCTGTGTCCAATATTCTAGTACTCGAATTTATTAAAATATCGCGGCAGCACCATGTTGTTGGAACCAATACCGAACGACACATATTAAAATAGTATGTTTCCAGATGATTAAACCGAGTCTCAGAAACCGGAAAGGCTTGATGACTTGTATTGGCCTCTTACAGCTCGTGTGTTTGTTGTCTGGTCTCCTGTTTAAATTTGCCACAGTGGTAGCAGTGCTTTAGTTTGTCCATATGGCAGCTAGGGGCTTTGTGCGGGATGTCTTTGCGTGCCCATGTGGAACTACGAGCGCGGATGAAGTTTAATATGAGGGTAAATCGGGTTTCTTAGTTGACTGTCGAAGCATTGGGCTTGGTGCATCGATGTATTACTATAGTCACAGTATATGTTTGCTGTGGGATCTCCCACCATTGATTCAATTAAAGCGGCATCTCTTGTATATATGTATTAAATTATAATATTACCCAGGTTATATTAACCTTATAGAAACGGGTATGGTATGGCAGAGAATATCATTATGGCCTATATATTGTTCGAATTAGTGATTGAAATCTAAAGAGCATACATACAAATATGGGTCATCCGGGCATCCCCAGCATATATATATTAGGGAATAAAGATACGTATACCATATACTACCCCTCCCTAATATCATAGACCTAAGCTTATCATGACTATCTTGCGGTACCTTTTATAGACACCAGACATAAGGCCAATTCTGCAATTTTTGCACCTGTGAACTATTCCTAGACGATACCAGTTTACCAGCTCTAAACCTCACTATATGCCGCAGCAAATCAGGGGCTAGACTACAGCTCTGTGGAGCTTATCGTTTATAATGTATATACTGCATCAGGTCGGTCTCGTTGCATCAGGTACGTTGGTACTGACCATAATATCGATACTATCTAGTACTACGGTTCCTCTCACCCAAGCGTTTGCAAGCCCACGACAGGCTTACCAGACAACTGACATATCTGCTCCCTATTACTTCGTACTAGGCCCAACTTCTTTTCCCTAAAATGTCTTTGTCTTGATCGAAAATGTTGGTACCACACACTACTCGAGGTCCCACTTTATGCTGTGGGCATCGGCATTTGTATTCATTCGCGGTAATGTTGGTATTAAGGCTCTCTTTGTTCCTCAGAACGCGCAACACATAATTCGTTGGAATAATACCACAAAGCATCACAGCATCACGCGTTGTTTGAATTTCGAGTGGTGTTCCATTCACGTTTCTGAGGGTGCATATTGCGATCAAGTATTGTTAGAATTATGAGATTTATTTCAAACCTCCTATTTTTCACCAGAATATACCAGTCTATACTTATTTTTTTAGCCAATATTTTCAAGATTTTGGTGTTCCATGTCCTATTAGTTTTCTCTTCGTCTTGCCTTTTTGTTAGGCCTTTGGATTTCTAGTAGTCAAAGTCTATCTTTTACGGATTATCTAGGGTCTTTTTATAATAACATTATCGAGTACCGTCCTTAGAGCTGGGGTTCTAGAGTCCACTAACCACTAACTTGTGATTTAGTCCTAAATCCCTCCAGATATAAACTTTGGGCTTTATCTGGCGTTGGTAACCTCAAAGTTAACCAGTTTCGAACTCCCTAGAGAATTGGCGATTCCGATTTGAAAATAGATAAAAGGAAACAGCTACCGAAGACGCTGTAGCCAGCAGGAAATTTATATACCTAGAAGTAATCGTTTCCAAAGCAATATTATACCCGGGATCAATATCTACCTCGCGACAACGACAACCTGAGGGCATCTGGCCTGACCATAGCAGACAGCATGCTTTCTACGCTGCTTCGCAATGATAGCACAAGGCTTCCAGAGTGGCTACAGCTTGCCTTAGCAGGCGGTAGTCGTTCAAGACCATGCTGCAGGATTTGTGGAAGCTATAATCATCGAAATCGAGATTGTAAGGTCCTGGAAGCTATTGGCGGGGGATCTGGACTTAGATCAGGAAGAGAAGGATGGACAGAGAGGGATCGAGGGAGAGATCGAGGGAGGGGTCGAGGCCGAGGAGACCATAGGGGAGGGGGGTATAGTGGGAGTGGGAGCTTTGGTGGTGGAGGAGGAGGGGGAAGAGGGGGGGGAGGAGGAGGAGGAGCAGGAGGAGGAGGTGGTTATAGAGGGGGTCATAGAGGGGGTTATAGTGAAGGAGGTTATAGTGGAGGGGGCTCTAGTGGAGGGGGTTATCGTGGAGGCGGTTATAGAGGGGGGCATAGTGGAGGGGGTTATAGAGGGGGGCGTGGAGGAGGCTACGGAGGGGAACACAGATCTCCAGGCGCAGGTGATGACCCTGGAGGGATATCTAGTCATATGGAAACGGTGGCCATCTCGAAGGCCGTACAGAATGAAGATGCCGCTCTTAAGCAACGAGTTGATGCTTTCGGAGATAATAATTGGGTTTTCCCCCTTCGAAAACAGTATACAACTGCTGGAAAATGCGTACCAGTTCTTGCCAATTATTACGAGATGGAAATTGGTAAAGACACACGGATCACCAGATACGTATTCGAGATGACAGGTCCTAATCGAACCAAGGAGATGATTGATGATTTCATTGCGGCTCAATTCCCAAATCATGTAGACGACCTTGTACCCGACTATGGAAAGTATTTGTATGCGCCTAGCGATTGGAGTCCTGAGCGTACAGACTTCACATTCGGCGCAGGACATAGATTTGCGGGCCATACATTCACCATCAAGCTACCGCTACCGCTCAATGTCCAGGCCTACCACGAATACACCGAAGCTACGAGTATCATGACAACCTCCTTGTTGCCGTCCGCAGATGAAGAAACAGAAAACTGTGTCATTCCAAACGACATCCAGAACGTCATACAGGCGCTTAATGCAATTATCCTGCGGAGTCCTCGTCTCAAAAACCCGCAGTTGATCCACGAAAAGGGGAATACGATGTACAACGCCGCAAAGGGTGTGGACTTTCGCGGGTCTCCGGCTGACATACACGGGTTGGATGTTGGGAGCGGTGCCTACCTGCTAACTGGTATCCACGCTTCCGTGCGACCCGGATCTCAGCGATGTTTAGTCAACGCCAGTAAAATGGTCAACGTATATTACAAGCCTGGGCCGCTCCATTTGTTGATTAACTTGAGGGGGTCAACTCCACAAGGTAGGGGCGCGAACCTGGCCAACCAGAGGTTCAAAGGTATGTCTACTGTTATCTAAATTATCTCTATTTACGCTGTACTTTGGCTCCGAGGCTTAATATATGAATAACTGCAATTTAGATAGCGAGATAAGAGGAATCCAGCGCTTTTTGTTAGGAGTTCGGCTTAGGATTGACGTACCGGGTGCTGGTGCCGAATACCGTGTGTTCCACCGCGTCAGCAACCGGGATGCGCGCGAGTATGTTTGGGAAGAGAGGGGGGGAAACCAGGTCTCAATACTTACATTTTCACAGCAAGGTACGCATTTGACTGATAAAGTTGGTATATCTTTATGACTGCCGAGGTTCTAACTTTGAATATTTGTGCAGCGGGGAGTCCTCTTAGGCTACCCAATGTTCAACTACTCGAATTCAAACCACGACAAGGAGCTCCTAGCCACTCCGCGTTCCCAATAGAATGGTGTAGTATTACACAGGGCCAAAAGTTCAGAATGCGTCTGAATGCGTCAGGGACGCAAAACATGATTAGGACCGCCTGCGTTAGCCCCAAGGTTTACGTGGACCAACTGGTCACTGATTTCCCCGCTTTGTTTAGAACTAATAGCGAAAATAAAACTGTAAGTTTGTGAGCTTCATGCTAACTTGAAATAGGAAGATATCTAATCAAGCTGAATAGCTGGGAAACTTTGGTCTGACCATTGGGCAAGAGCTCCTTATGGTCAATGCCCGAGTATTTGATGCACCAACAGTGGAGATAGGCAGTTCACGGAAAGCAGAAATCAGAGGGGAAAGTGGGTCGTTCATGCTCAGGCCGGGTACAGGCTTTTATAGGCCAGCAGCGTTACTAGACTATATAGGTTTTGTCATTGTCGGAGCAGGCCAAAAGAAGGAAGACCTCCCACATCAGGGTACAATAAAGGAGTTGACGAAGGCCTGCGGGGACGCGGGCATGGATGTGCGAGCCGGGAGATTCCTCGGAGCCGTCTACCTCAACATGGACGACTTAAAGTCTTCTCAAACTATAGAAGGTGAGATTTTGGGGCGCTTCACAGGAACCATAATGGACATGAAGAAGAAAAACATGCAGAGAGGGGGAAAGAACCCTCTTGTCTTTTGCTTTCTACCCTCAAGCGACCCAAAGTACTACAATGCGGTAAAGACCGCGGGTGACGTTAGTGCGGGCGTCCTGACGATTTGTCTTGATACGCGGAAGTTAAGCGGGTGCGATGGAACCCAACTGCAGTCCTATTGTAGGACTCTCGCATTGAAGGTGAATTTGAAATGTGGTGGGATTAACCATTCGACGTCGGGGGATCCGACACTCAGACAAATATTTCCGAAACTCGCGGAAAACGAGGTTATGTTGCTTGGAGCGGATGTATCCCACTCGGGGAGAAGAGATCTACCTTCTATTACAGCAGTAGTGGGGAGCTATGAACCCAGTCATTCGAGGCTTTATGCTCATATCGGTCTCCAAACGAATAAAGAGATGATAGAGAGAATGGAGGAAGGGGTCCGAGTCCACCTAAAAAACTTCTATATCAAGAACAAATGTCTACCGCGCTCCATCGTCATGTTTAGGGATGGCGTGAGCGAATCCCAATATCGGCAGGTCCTGGATAAAGAGATCGTTGCGGTTGACGCAGCGGTGGATACTATCGTCCATGAGCTAAAATATGCACAGAGGCCAACATTGACTGTTCTCGTGGTCGGAAAACGGCATCACACACGATTTTTCCCTAACGCGAGGGAACTAGCTGGGCATAATAGTTTTAAAGCAAAGACCCCTCCCGGGCTTGTCGTCGATCGAGCAGTTACGGCGGTGGGTCACTTGCGATTCAAGGAGATAATTTGTTGTATCATAGCTAATGCGGGGTGGTTGAGGCAGGTGTATGAAAAAGACTTTTTTTTGCAGGCGCATTCAGCAATACAGGGAACACCAGTGAGTGGTTATGCCCCTCCGTTCGAGGTACTACACGCACTGGACTAAAATATGTAACCCAAATTTAGCGCCCAGCACATTACTTCGTGATTCGAGATGATAAAGGTCTAACGGATGCTCAAATTCAGCAAATGGTAAGGACGGAGCACTTTGCTGGCATAGATTGCAGATTTTATACATATCATTGTTAACACATTGGTCTTCCCTTAGTCGTTCATCTGGAGTTTCAGTTTTGGAAGATCATTTAGAAGCGTGTCGTATGCTCCTCCTGCCTACTGCGCGGATCTTGCGTGTGGTCGGGCAAGATCTTGGATCCATGGCGAGGTTGAGAAGTTGAAAGAAACACCTTCGAATAGGGGTGTACCTGGTACCGCAAGCACGCGTACGGCGGATATTACCGCAGCGGCAGAACACAACCTGCGGGTTATCTCGGCTGGGGCAGTGGGTTTGCATCCGGATCTGGAGAATACTATGTGGTACATCTAGATCTAAAAGGACCAATAGAGGCATATTGAAACTGGCTGGTAGCTGGTACCATGGTAGTAAGAAGGTTAAGAGCAGGAAAGTCGAGGATACAACAAATTAACTTGTGTTGGGTTGACTGGGTGCGGGAGCGAAATGCATGCGTAGGAAGTTGATGAAGCGCTCATCGGCCATGTAGGGATCGATGCTATTGGGTTTTAGCTACAAGACGGCAATTGGACTGACATTCGACAGGGAGAGTGCTCCGTGGGAATATTAGCCTGGAGCGGGAGACTTGCAAGGGTTGGTCAAATGTGTTACAAAGCAAACCGCAAACTGCTAAGAAGGAGTATGTAATCATAATTGGATAAGTACTTATAACTAGTAAGAGCTATATGCATGTGATATCATGATATCATGTCAGCAAGAGTAATTCAAAATGTTATGCGGGGGCGTCCGTCTGACAGTGCTTACAAATGGTTGCACGCCGTCAACACCAATGCCTAACTAAATGAAGGCATACGTCCCGGCAATTGGGTGGAGGTGAGACTTCCCTCCATTGGCTATCGTACATGTAGTTATAGATAGTGGGGAATTCAAGGATTGTAAATTTAGTTCCGACAGATCTTATGAATGCCATGCATGCATGGCTCCCGGTATATGTAGAAGATTGGCTAAAAGTCCAAACGACCTACCCACCATACCCTGCTAGCCAGTCGGTGCCTTGTACTCTGTAGATGCACTGTCACACGCTAAGACACTCGGTATTCCAGACTGGGACGAGGAATGGGTTCCTGACCTTGGCGAGAATTTTCCCACCATCCGCCGTCCTAAGCCCGGTCTGATCATAATAATAGCCAATCGATCGATCACAAAAACAATTATGTGCGAGACCAGATAACTAACAAGACCGATCATGAGCAGTCATAGCTTAAGCTACTTTCCAATCCAACCTCCTTTCTGATAGCATCGATTGTATGCGCTCTCAAAATCTCTAATTATAATTAAATACCTAATCACGGCCGCTCAATATATCCCGCAATCGCACAAATGGCGGAAGATTCACCTTATAGAGGCGACCCGTTTTCGACATATTGTGCGCTCTCAGGCCAACAGAGTACGTGATCATGAACCACACCGCACCGTTGCGTCGTTGTTGTTGTTGGTGGTTTCCTTCCCAACACATCTGAGGCTTTCCCTCCATGGATCTGACCAGCCGCTAATTTTTCCTTCTTTCCTTCTTTCTTTCCTTCCCTCTTTCCAGCCTTACTTCTTGGGGAGAAGCTCTTCATCACAGGTGGATATTATATTCGAACGCCAAATAGAACTGTTAGTGCAGGTATGTGGGCGCTCAGACTGACTATTCCTTCTATCCTCTCGACGCTATCATATAGCGGCCAGAACACGCCAGGTATTAATTAGAAATACAACATAGGCCCTTGGTTTCGCATTGTCGACCTGCAAACATCTTTTGAGCTTGACAGCTTGAGAAACTCGACAGATATTTTGCCTCCATCCATATATCCCCCGAAGGTCCCTGTCGTGCAAAATCCCGTCTTTTGGTTTGATTCCCAGACAAGTTCAATATTCTATTCTCAAGGCGCTGCAACTCTCGAAGGTGATATTTATAAAATTCCGGACCAGCATACTGTGGCTGTGCGGGGGAAATCATGGACTGCGCCATATAATCCTGCGAATTCCAGTCTGGGACTTTGGAGAGAAATTGATACACCTTTCAATGGCCAAACTGGTGCTGCGGTCAGTCGGAGATCTTTTTATGACGATAGAGCTAGGAAAGGTTATATATACGGGGGTTGGATAACTACGATAGGTCCAAACACCTTCACGGACGGCGCCTTGACATATGATGCCGATACTTTGGTTTGGACGAATAGGTCCATCCCATATGGGAGGATGGATGGGCAAGGTGCCGGAATTCTATATCGAACAACTGATGACCGCACTCTTTCGATAATATTCGGGGGTCGTTTAAACGGAACACCTGTTAGTCTCCCTCGAAGACACTGGTTCGCTATGCAGACGGAGCCTATGGGACTAACGCCTTGTTCCTATAGTTATCGATGACAACGATTTTTGTTCACGATATAGCGAATGATAAATGGTATCGGCAAGATACAAACGGCGGTAACCCTGGAGCTCGCGTATCTTTCTGTTCGACAATGGTATCAGCACCCGACAACTCTAGCCACCAGATATTGATTTATTCCGGACTACCTCCGTCAGGGCCACCACAGTACACGGATATCTGGGCATTGAGTCTCCCTTCGTTTACATGGAGTCGCATACAAGCGAGCTCCCCGATCCTGGCACCTGGTCCCGGACCCCGTCTCCAAGCAAGCTGTGATATTATTAACAACCACGTACTGGCCGTCTTTGGCGGTCGAAATTGGGACGGTGGGGATAGTAGGAATTGCGATACTAATGGCAACGCTTTATTTCTTTATAACCTCAACACTCGCGAGTGGTTGGACAGCTACGATAGTAATGACAGGGAGGCATATAGCGTACCTGCTGCTGTGGTTAGTGATATCGGTGGAAAGTATGTAGTTTTGCGCCAATTGATTGTATTGGAAGATATCTAAGGGGTACACATGCTGACTTCGATGGAATTTGGTCTAGTTCGTCAGGTTTCGCAACGGTTACAGTGCCTCCTGGAGGATATTCGGACCCAGAGATGACTGCCTTGTTTACGCTTACAACGCCAACGCTGCCCTCGGAACCTGCCCCCGTTCCGCAACCGAGCCTAAATGCTGGTGCAATTGCTGGGGGGACCATTGGAGGAGTAGCTGTTATTGCTGGGCTCGTGCTGTTGTTTTTGTTCTTCAGAAAGCGGAAGAATCAACCAGTCCCGATTCTGCCGCCAGGCATCGACCCAAGGAAGGACGCTATTAATGGTGCGTTTGAGATTGCGGAATCGAATAGTCGGACTGGTAACACGTATTCCCCCAGAGCTGGAATGCCAGTTCCATATGGAAGCGTATTACCAAGCCAGGGCCAAATAATAGAGGTCCCAGGTCAGGAAGTAAAGCCGCCGCCGATGGAGTTACCGGCTGAGGATATTATCAAACCTCCTCAGCAAAAGGATGACACCAGGAAACAACTACCTCATCCGACCTAATTAAATTTTGGATGTTTTCGTTTGTCGGTGTCGCTATGTTTCTAGTGAGTTGGAACCCCTAATCTAGTTGAGCAGCGTGTAGGATATTGATGAGCGAGATTGTTTATTGTACCCTGATATCTCGATGAGGCAAGGAAGCGTGTGTGAACATGCTTTTTTGGTGGGGGATAGCTCCTCACGTTTTCAGAGCCCTCTACGTTTCGGGGTTTTAATTTGAGCTTAATATTAATATATACATTATGAATGTCGGGGCGCTATGGAAGCTCAGGCGAAGGCTACACTGTTGGATTTTCTAAATATTTATTGGCTAACAGTCTCGTTACTGGACTGCTATCCGGGTCATGGGGTATCGTACTGGGTTGCGGGGCGCCCATTGGTTCGTAATTTCGCGTCCATAATCTGTCAATGATGCCAAGTATTGAAGTAATTACCATTATTCTCAATAGAAACGAGGTAACAAGGTAGAACAACCAGCGCTCTTCAGTCGCCACCCGGGGGGCTGGGTTATCTGAGCCGATTCACTTCACTTCACATTCAATTCACATGGTCGTAGATGTTACGGGCTAAAGCTGTACGGTACAACGTACACTTGACTTTTGAGGGCAAGTCCGGACATGGGGGGGGAAACAAAGAGAGGATCTTACATTACGTGAATATATCGGTGCGGACTAGATACTAGCTCATGACAATCGACATCGGCGGGATTGATAAATATTATAAATATATTTTTGTGGTGACGTCATTAGCTTATATTGTTGTATTCGAGTCTTGACACTTGCATTCTGGCCTGCCAGCTGCGTCTAGCGAACCCGTGTATATATATGTGTGGCATAGTGTGAATATTGTTGCGATCGCCCGAGACATTGATGAGGGCTCTCTATTAATATATTCTGCTTCATATTGCCCGCCTAATCAGAGTGTTTTCGGGTTTTCGGGTTTTTTCTTGACAGATGTCGCATCGTGTTGCATAGGATCTCGATTGGCAGCCGTTTTCGAGGAACAAGTTCATCCCGCTCAGAAATACAGGCGCCATGTATGCATGCAAATATAGCTCGACGCAGTCTTCTGTAATTCGGACAAACTGGGTTCTTAGTTTTATTCAAGCTTTGCTTGGGCTTGATCTATCCGGCGTAATTAGCTAGGCCATTACATCGACAGGAATATTGATCCGAAAGTTTCGAAAGGTGGAGTTGTTTTCCCCGGCCCTTTTTCCAGTTTGGGCTTGATGGCCTTCCAGAGAAGCAGACCTTCCTGATCCTCCATCAGGCAGCAAAAAAAGCCCGGAACAAACCAAGCGAGGGCACAAGCATGCCCAGCACGTGGCGCGTGCTATTGGCGCAGATGCAATTACAACTGATTGTCAGGTCGCACATCTCTATAACTCTCGTTATTGCATGCATGCATAGATCCACCGACCGACAGATATCCGACGTCGGGATAGATAATACAAAACCTCAAGAGCTTAAACTCTATTACCTACTTGGTTGGAAATGGATGCGTTTGGGAAATGTATAAAGGGGACCGCCGCCTTCATAGTTCGAGACGGGCTTCAATTGCCGCTGAATTCTTGGAACTCAGCCATCACCCCGCCGAAGAGTCTAGTTAACATGGCTTCCAAAGCATATTTTTGGTCCATTGCCTTCTTATCGGTCTTTAACGCTAGTAATGGCCAGGAGACCACTACTGCTGTAACATACTCTGAGCCTACCGCCACTGACGCATCGCCAACCGCGTCCGGGATTAGCATAAACAAAGGAAGGGCCTACCTGACCTTTGAGACTGTCCCTGGTTTCTTCCTCCAGGACGACCCTTCTACCAACCCTTCAACATTCGATTACGTATGTTCAACTTTTATACTCAGCTATCGCTAAACAGATATTTTGAAGCGTTTGCTAAAAATCCAAATCCTCTAGACGGCTACTAATTTTGACCTCATTGATCGAAATTACCCGACAGATGACGAATCCTCAGCCAAACTAACACAATGGCAAAGATTTAACCGCTACGTAGATAAGTTAAATCATGGCAGTGGCCGGAATGTTGAGTATCGATTACTCTTCATCGGTCGCCACTCTGAAGGATTCCACAATGCTGAGGAGAGCTTTGTCGGAACTCCTGCTTGGAACTGCTATTGGGCCGAGCTACCAGGAAATGGTACCGCAGTCTGGGAGGACCCATCTCTAACGTCTTTTGGCGTTGCTCAAGCGGTTAAAGCTCATAATTTTTGGAAACATCAAATTGAGGTTCAGAAAATAACTGCGCCAGACGCTTATTACGTCAGCCCTCTTGCTCGTTGCCTCGAGACTGCCAACATCACCTACTTCGGTCTGGAGCACCGAGGCGCAGCCCGACACCCATTTATCCCTACGATCAAGGAGTTGCTTCGAGAGGGTATCTCTATCCATACCTGTGATAGGAGGTCCTCTAAGAGTTGGATTGCGGCTAACTACCCGCATTGGAATATTGAGCCTTCTTTTAGCGAAACCGACGGCCAATGGAATGGGATTACATCCGAAACATCCTCTGCCCAGGCCTATCGCATGAAAGTTGTCCTGAGCGATATTTTTGAAAACGATCACTCCACAATCATCAGCATTACTACCCACTCTGGGGCCGCTCGTAGTATCTTAAGCGTTCTTGGGCATATTCCTTTTAGCCTGGTCACTGGGGCGATTATCCCGACCTTAATCAAGGTCACAACTGTCCGGAACCCTCCCCCACCTACTGTGACGCAGCCATGGACTACGGAGGCTTGGTGTACCAACGGTCCTCCCGTTGCAAGTGTGAGTGGGACGTGCACATGCAGTGGCGGGGTTCTACCTGTGACAGCGAGCCCCATCATAAGTCCCAGGTAGTCAGTCCTTTTCTTTAACTTATAACAAATCAGTGGGCGATATATATTATTACCCTGGTTGTGTAACGCAAATATGCATTACCGAGTAAATAATACTACCTTGTATTAGGTCACACCTTATACCCTACCTCAGGTTTCTATTATCTTGTAGGACTAAAGAATATATGGTTTTTCTGCACAAATGTGTCAGGGAACGAACCAAGATCTTATCGAAAGGTTAATGGCGGCCTATAATTTGACATTATAGCATATATGAAGGGCTTGCTAAGCCATTTAGATCCAATTGGTCTCCAAAAACTTAATAACTACATAATTCAGTCTCACATATTATTGTTTGGGCTCGGTTTTAGTGTGACTGGCTTGTACTTTGTTCATCCAAATGGTGTGGTCAAGGGACCGATGTCCCCGTAGGTGGCATTGAATCGTGATTTCCTCGGGAGTATCGTGGGTATATCGGTGCTTTGCTTCGAGTCGTGATCTTGGTAGAGTCACGCTATGGCACCCGCCTGGGGAATAATAAGGTATCTCTTGAAAGATATGGGAATGGCGCCGCTCCGAGAGCTAAAATAGTTGGGAGGCACTATAGGGCCCACGCACTTGTCCCGGTGTGCTACTCTGTGGTACCTCCTATGCGTATACTACAGAGAGAGAGGGGGGGGGGGGGGGGAGGGAGAGAGAGAGAGAGAGAGAGAGAGAGAGAGAGCACATAATCGAACGCGGTGGATCCACGATAGTGTTTGGAAGAGCTAGAGAAATCCACCTGCAGCTATCGTATTAGTAGCTTTTAGGTCGTGGTTTGCAGCGGATCGGCGCTGAAGAACTCCGTCTGAAACGTGGGAGGTGATTGTTGGATTTTTCTCGTCATGAGGATCGGGCAGTAGGCATAAAGTAGCATACATATGAAGTATGAAGAGAAGCAGTGTGATCACGCGTATGAAAAATCTTATAGCGCATGCACTTGTGCAACTGTAGATTGCTAGCGCAGCGGTGGTTACCTCGAAGAGCGGCGCTGAAGGCAAAGGATGGTGGTAATCCGGAATCTAAAGCCAATGCACGCGTTGACAATGTGTTATTTTAATGATCACGTGACTAATCTAGCTCAAAGGCTTGGGAAAGCGCAGGAGGTGGTCGCTCGCTGTTGGGCTGATGTATTGAGGCGCGGGAGGACAATCTCGGATGTTTCTTACAAGTAGCTCAGTTAGGAATATCTATTGCTATGCCGTACCACCCGCGCGCCCGTAGATCGAATCCTCGATCTTGATACTAATGTAAGCTGTGACGACGTCGCATTACCCAACGTTAACAGCTACATTTTGGGACACAGCTTTTCTCCGACACGCGAACGTTTCATTGAATTAGTCCTAATCCTGCAGGACGCAGGAAAATATTCGGTTAGAATGTTCCTGAGTATTATCTATCACCTAGACCCGTTCCTCGTGGCCCACAAACTCGTTAGGCTACCTTTAGCGAGGCCCTTGTATTTTATTCCTAAATCCTAAAGTATCGCAGGACAAAAACTACGGTTCTTTATTCGGGAAACACGAGATACATCTAGTTTTTGGGACATTCTGAACCCGTTTGAGGGTTGCATCTTGTAAAGCCTGAGAACCCTTCATTTTAGCATACAGTACAGTGAATAGAAATGGAAATTTAAACTTCGCCGTCAAACGAGGCTCGAGGTTTACCCAATCATAGTTAGGGCTCTCACGGGAGATGCATACAATATGTTAAATTACACTATAGCTGCGCCGCATATCTCACATTTATACTAACAGAACCCGATGGTCCTTAAGTTATTATGATCCTTTTTCCTGTGTGACTACCATGCCTCCTGTATTCCTATATTCAGTATATGGCAGCCTTTTAGGTTTTTTTTATCGCGTTTATGAGTCTTGTAACACGCCGATGTGTTATATATATATGGTTATTTGGGATCCCATCTGTGGTATCGGACTCATAATCTCTTCGCATCGGCCGGCTACAAATATTTTTTTTAGCCAACCCTTCACTGACCATTATCGATACCCTATCGCTGGGGAGTGTCAGACCGGTTAGTTGGAAAGCTTTGAAGCCCGTGACTAGGAGTATAATACTTTCAGATATTGAATTCGAATCTTGGGTACTACGTCCAATGAATGCTAATATTGCCCGCTGATGAAACCGCAAGGTTCAGGCCTGGAAAGCTTTGAGTCAATATCGCTGGTAATCTGAGACCGGTTCCTATTGCAGCATCCATCTGGTATACAACTATAGAAGTACTCGCATTACAAGAGGTATGTTATGTAGGGAATTCAAGTCTTTTGTCATACTCACAAGAGGCGGCTATCCCATATTTTCATCTTGCATTAATTGGCGATATCATCCACCTACCCAATGCTGTATCCTCTTATATGAAAAATTTTTTTTTTTCTTAGCTTTCTGCAGGTTGTTGGGCACGGACCGCGGGGCCTCATGACTGGAGAGTCTCTTCATTCTTCTATCTGGGGATGGATATTTGCTAAATCGGGTCTCCAAACGCCGCCGCCTCGCCCATCGGATCGAAGGATTCCTTGACTTTCCAACACTCAGGTGTTGATATATACACCCATCAGCTCGTTCAGCCCTCGATTTCTATCACTCTGAAGGCCCCGCCCACATGTGGTTCCGGCCTCCAAGATATGCATGCGTTTTTCTCTGGATCATTTTAGAGCAAGAGACTGCGCCTTGCTTTGTAAGGTTACCGGGAATAACCACCAGACCGACTGCAAGGGCGTTATCGAGGGCTAGTAGGTGTTGTGGTATCCACAAGGCACCAAATCTGCGTCGGCCTGCATGATATTGTCGCAACCCCATAACCGGATGTGATGGCGATGCAATGAGGGATTGATGCCTTCAGCTGTCGCTTAAAACGGCGCCGGCGGTACCATAGCCAGACTGCTCATTCGTTTTCTCTTTTTTTTCCCCTCTACAGCTGGATGTCATCACCTTAATTCCCTTTCAGCGACCCAAATTGAGGAAGGTTTACTGCGGGCATCGTCGAAATACCCTTTCGAGCCCCTGCGACAATCCTTTTTTTTTTTTTTTTTTTTTCCCGGAAGGGGGGTGGGGGGGGAGGGGGTTTACCCATCCCTCAGTTCCACTCTCACTTCAAGATACCAACCTCAACCCATCAGTCTGAATTCTACATGCTGCAATGAATTCGCATTTTGATCAACCCCGCGAAACTTTTGGTAGCTATGAAGATAGCGCAGGAGAACCTAGTACTGGTAGCGTCCCGCACGCGATGTTGTTGTCGTTCAGTTATAATAGTCCTGCTGAGTCCGGTAAATTGATGTAAAAAAGCTAATCTTTGGAAAAATGGTATCTTAGGTCCTGTATACAGTGGTGCCAATGAGGAGGAGCAAATTGAAATCGCCTTTCAAAATTTCATAAATTCTGAACCGTACCAAAACGCGGACGAGAGCTCCAGCGACCCCCTCCGGTCAGAGTTTTCGGGTCTAGGTACGTAATTCGGCCACCGCGGTCTTAGACTCGGTTTGTTCCAAGTCAATACAAAATTATTCATTCTCTTCATCGGGCGGGATTGCGAATGCGCTTGTATAATTGATACTAGTGTCTGAGCTTATATGGGTAGTATTTAGGCTCGGATAGCAATCCTTTAACCACCCAACCAAATACACATCATAACCCAACACAAGCGCATCAGCGAAAGCAAAAGCGAAGATCACCAAAACATCCAACACATACCTGTAGCGCCTGCAATCCTCCAGTTCTTTTTCACAATATTAAGAAATACGGTGATCAAATGTCACAGGAGCATCAAGTGAAAATTTTCACTTGCGACCGTTGCGATTCTGAGTTTTCCAGATCTGACACCTTAAACAAACACCTGAGGAAGTGCAAATATCAACTACGGACATCCCCAAGAGCGACAAATTCGAAGAATCATTCACCGTCCCTTTCAGTTTCGACTCCTTCTTCCGCGCCAGCAACTCCGTCTCTTGCGGAAAGACGGACGAAGCCACATAGTCGAGTAAATATACTTAATATAAGACACCAACAAGAGCCATCAAAGGTCCAACCACCCAGGGTCGCTAAGCAAACAAGGACAATTTCGAACACCCCTCCACGAACGCATACAGAAATGGCACCAGCCCGAAGGTCACCTCGTCACGATGATTCCCGGTCACCAAGATCCTTAGTTGGAAATGGTACTAACGCCGCTGGCGCTGGGGGCGTGACGGAACTACATCGGCGGCGGATCAAGGATTTGGAGGACTATGTTGATGAATTATTAAAGAAGAATGATGCTTTGCAGGTCGAAAACCGGGAGGTGGAAAGGAAGTACCGTGAAAAAGTGAAGGAGGTTTTCAGTCTGCGAGAGGAATTCGGCATGTCTTACTCCGAATAAATGACCGACTGTTAAGAAGCTCGGGGTTTTGTTTATTTACCAAATTTGTACCTCCATGCGCATCTACATATATGCATATGCATATTTCAATCTATACATATCACCTACCAGTTATCTTTGTACTTACCACCAAGTGTTCGCCTGTTGGGCTAGCTACAAGGTGCCGCTAAAACAAATTTAACAACACGTCCATTGGATCCATGTATTAGTAGTTGAATTATATGGAACAGTGTATACATCCCATGGGCTAAATCCGAACGATATCGATGGTCCAAGATATATCCATGATTGCTTATTAATATTTTTCGGCGTAGGAGTCCACAATTAGTGTTGGATTGAAAAATATGAATCTTGGTACAGTGGAGCAAAAAAAATTGGTATCTAGGCAAAACCAAACTGTGCGTGTGACTTCCTTTGCCTCGATGGGCGTCTTTCAGCAGTAAGACTCAGTCGGCCGGGTTCTTTACAAGCGCGTTAATCAGGATTTAGGATTTAATTCAAGTGTGCATGTGATTGGAGCCAGTCAAACAGAAAATATACTACTTTTACTGTAGAATTCCTAAACCCTGCGGGGAAATCGAGTTTTTTGTCCTGAATCCTACCTTTGTCCCGGAAAGTGGTATTGGTTGGTTCAGTGTGTCCACAGGAAAGTTGCCTCCGACACCGTTGCATTGACTCGCTAAAGGAGATTATTCATCGCCCATCCACAGCTATACTTAAGTGCTGGGAATGAACCCATTCTTGACGGAATTTGTTTTTAACTCTAGTGTCTCTGCAGTTTCTCTGAACTATATTCGCAGCGTTCTTCAAATACGACGGCCCAGATCAATATCAAATGAAGACGGCTTGGCCTGTAAATGATACACCGGCATCGATGAGCTTAGGAATACAAAAATACTACACTAATCTCAAGGATGGATTGCACATTGGAGCGGTATGGGTATCTTCAAGCGAAGTGTTTGTGATTCGTCAGTAGGCATTGTTGCGCAAGCTCGAGCCTGTGGGTCTGGCTATGGCCATGTATGAAAGTTACATGCCTAGCATCCCTCGAGCTCTGGAAAATAAATATATGTGGGACTAACGTGGCCACCAGAAGTTATTTCTTTGCCCTTTCGCCCGGGAAATAATATAACATGATTGTTTATTCTGAGGTCCAAACCGGATTAACTACTATGCACTTAGATAACCCGAAACACCTAAGCTAAGAGTGGTGTGTCTTTGCAATTAAAAGTGCACATATGGCCCAAAAACCAATTTGATTTTGGCTACTATCAGACATCAAGACTCCAGCCAGAACTGTAATTGCCAGGTCAACTAGAAGCCTCTGATGCATACCTTCTAGATGCATACCTTCTAACAGTGAGCCTTTTACAGGTGTTGGAGTTATTATACGTGGAACCCCATGGCCCAATTAAACGCGCCAACCACCAGTACCAGCTAGAAAGCTTCGAAACAAAGGTTTGGTCATATTCACGTGGTGTCATTCATGCTGGCGGCGCCGTGGCCCCGTGTTGTCTGGTTTCAATGAGACGATCGGACTTGGTAATCAGACAACACAAAGTCCACCGTGGCCAACGAGGCCACCTATTTCGATATCAGGGCCGCAACACATTTTTGTGGCCTCGGACTTTGTCTTATGTGTTGCCTGGACAGTTGATCAAAAAATATCTTGAGTCAGCTTTCACCCTGAATACTTTGTTCTCGGTCATTCTCCAACCATTGCACGCCCATAAATTTGGCGTATTACGAACTAATTTGTTTCTCTCCTTATTTTGATATTCCTGAAGTTCCTTATTACTGGAAGACTTTTTTGTGAAGTTTAAACTCGGCTTCTTTAATCAATTGTTTCCAAAAACTACACAAGCCTCTGATATGGATTCCTGGATCTCACTTGAATATGATTTCCCCGGCTTCCCCGATTTCGATGACTCCAGGATCATTGATGCTCTCACTGGTATGAAAAAACACTCGTTTTGCTCTTAGCTGCTCCACTACCGAGGGCAAAAAGGCGCTCCTATCTGTTTTCTTTATATTTTGAAATATAAACTTACCAGGACGCTGCACTAATATTACATGGGTTGAAATGGTGAAGGCATTCTCTGCATGATAATGGTTCACATCATTTAGCATACTTCTCAGCTGATAGTATACCAGATAGTTGCTCCATTCAAGACGGCGATACTGCGAGCCTCGGACTCAGCTATCTTGACTCACCCGCAATCGAAATCATGTACCTAGGTACACCCGATCCAAAAACCCTCGGCACGACCGTTACAGCAGATTCCACCGGCAGACTGGAATCTAACCTCGCCCGCGACAGCTCCATTGAGAACTTCCAAACTACAAAACCCTGCTCCCGCTCCAAAGGACGCAAAGGCTCCAAAACGTACTGTTGCGATATATGCAGCATACCCTTTTCAAATCGCAAAACATATGGCGACCACATGCGCTCTCAGCACGGCATCTCTGCTTTCAAATGCCATCATTGCGATACCCATGTTGCAAGGTACGATAACTTGAGAAGCCATACAAAGCGGTGTAAAGGGCTTCGCTCTCAACTAGGAAAAAAGAGGCACGCTCTTATGCCTCCCGATGTTGACGAAACATCGGCAACGTTAAAGAATTCGAATTGGCTCAGTACCCCGGATATGTCAACCAAACCCAGTCTCGTCAAACTTAAGAGCGCCGAAGACGCCATCGTCACCACTCCGGATAGCAACGCGACTGGCACCCCACAATTTACATTGTGTAGCAGCGATGGTGAAAGTTCTCAATTTATATTGAGCAGTAGCGATGGTGAAAATTCTGATTCGCTGGTTCTTGAGCTGCAAATTGAATTAAAGAAAAGTAAAGGAGATATAGCCCTCCTGCGTGATCAAGTCAGTCTTTTGGAGGAGGAGCGCAACGTCTGGAAACGGAACTATTTGGAATTAAAAACGAGGGTCAAGGTTAAGTAGATTATACTGAATCTACCGCCTCGAATCGTGAAGATACAGAGATTTTAAATGTCGCATTCCTCGGGCTCTCTTCATGTTTTTTCGCTTTGCCTTCTTTCATCCTTGTTAGCATATGACAACACTTTCATGTATTACAAATAGTCTGCTATGTAACCGGGACGCCTCAGATTGCATTCCGTATTACATCATAATATTAGCGACTTGAGCTTCCATAGTGAATGTTAACTGTATGTTTATATCATTGAGAGAGCGGTTATCGGAGATTGTTCTGGTGTCCCTTGACCCGCCACGTTCATTTCTTATCTGGCTCTGGCTGCCTATGTTTATTAAGAAATCAGCCTTAAATAAATGTACGGAACAATAAGAACTGGAGGTAGCAATGCGGTTCGTAAACTCTAAAGGTTCGCATCCACCATAGTCCCCATTGATCTGCATCTGTCGTTTTCTTCGTGGGATGAGCAGCTTCGGACACGAACATCAGAGTCTGAACATTGCATTTCCGCAAGAACTCTTTAGCATATCTCGGGCTGAGAATTTTAGCATAATATTTAGAATTATGAGAGTATACCTGAGTAAAGACTGTTCTATCTTATTTCCGTTACTAACTGTGCAATGTATCTTTCGCAGGTTTCCGCTTCCATGAAATTCAAACTTTTACAGTCAAATTTCCAAGGCAGCATTTGGGTGCCAGGCTGGCGAGGATTAAGGAAGCACTATATTCCAAGAATATTGTAGTTTTGTTTATTCAGTATATACGTGGCCACCAATGATCTAGCTGCCATGCAGATAACGTATCCTACTGAGGCCCCCACGTCATAAGGTTTATTGAGTTCAGAGCATTCAAATATGTGAGTAATCGTACTTTCGCGTCAACTAAAAGATCTTGGGGCATGCCGATACACGACAGTTGCTTCCTGTGGCGACAAAACCTCCGTTACCGTGATTCTTGCACAGGAGCCCGATTTATTCGAAGTACCCCGTGGCTGCCACCGGTATTCTGAAGTATAATCAGATGATGCGACCGATTCTGTAATTTTTATCTATGTATATTAATTAATCAACCACAGCCATAACTATTGGGTGGGGAGTTTGGTTACGTTGCGGGCCGCGCAAAATAATAGATTCTATAGTCCAGGATGGCTTGAGGCGAGGTTATAAAGCTGCGCCTTGAGCCTCTAACTAATGCTCACCATTGGCCGAGAGGCGGGATGTGCAGATAAATATGTAATCGTCTCAGAAGCCTGAAGCTACCAAATATTGGTTATTAATTAACTAAAGCTTTTAATATTCCCAAAGTGACACTAAATTTAAATTTCATGCATGGCTCTCGAAAATATAAACTATTCAGGTAATTCAGGTGTGAAGCGAAAGGTGCTGCGTTGCATCTTGGGCTTGGTGGGTTTCGATCGGATGCGCCAAGCTCGGCTCATGCCAGGCTTCCAATGGTAATGGGACATCAAGCATGCAAGGCAAAGGTGTTGATAGATGTATATGATGCATCTGTAGCAGGGATGCGTAAGCTGTTAGGACGAAGATATCTGGTGCCTGAGGGTCGAACCAAGGGTAACCAATATATTTAAATATATCGTCTAACAGTCAAGCGGTCTGCTCAAAAGCCATAATTAAATTCTTTGAGTCAGATCTGTTATTGAAGTTCCTGGTCTTGGCCAGGTTCGGCATTTCATTGGGTTGAAACACCCACAGGCTTGGCATCACGTACATGTTTTAGATCTCACTTGCTCGATCGCATTTGTCTGTCCTACGGAAATTATAGACCGGAGCCCCACCTACCCTTTACGGAACTCATCGTCATAGGTATACCACTTTTTAACATTAGATAACCCTATGTCTTCATGCAGAGTATCCGGTTAAGCATAAGGCAAACTATCCCACCAGCGACTTGGGGAGGCCGCTTCTTGACCTACTCGCGGCGCATGGTTTCCTCCTCGCTTCCGCTCAGTCCCTAATTGCGGTCTGGAGTTTGGTCAATAGCTAGTGCCACCTGCCATGACCAGGTTCCCATGTGGCACTGCCCTTTTAGAGCTAATCATATTCCTAATCTTCAGTAGCTCAAGGATAAAATGTGTAATGGAAAAGATGTCGCGTTGGGTCGGCGACATAGATTGAAACTAATCAATGATATACCCTATGCAGGTGGGTCTCACTCTTTTCACCCCGTGTCAGTGGTTGGTTATAAGTATATACATATGCCCCATGCCTTATGAATTCCATGTTACTCTTATATGGGATTCGGCGCCAACCGCAGCCCTCATTCGCTCCTTTCTGAAACCCACCAAACGGAAGTTGACTTCAATATCACTCTTTTTCATATTCTTCTTATCGCTGACCGCATACATTCATTAACTTCTTTTGCAACTAAACATATCATCGCAGTTTCCTAATTAGCTAGGGGGGTTTTTCGCATGGTACCTGCGCGGCGGACCCGTCTTATTCTAGCACTTTTACTTTTCTAGTTCTTGGGGCGTAACCATATATTAATATATGTTTAAGAATGGATACTGCCTCGATCTTGATATGGCTGCCACTATTTCTAGGAATTGTGTCAGCCGGACCCGTACTAAGTCAATGCGCAAATTCCTCCGTATCGACAACATCGAGATACACAACATCATCAGTCACGTTTGCTACATATAGTGGGATACCAAGTGGCACCCCTCTCAGCTACGAGAGCGTTGCAACTTTGCTTCCGGGGATATTCTGGGATCATGACTTGGATGATGTTCGCAATCTGGCACCAGACTCAAAATGCAAACTATTCTATGCAGAACACAATGGTAAGTTGTATAGGACTTGATGATAAAGCATATAGTATTTAGTTTTGAATGTTCTAACGTTCCGCGATCGAAAAGATGCTGCACGCCCAGGCCAAATTGCGGAGGCAACATATAGCATGAAATACCCGACAGTGGCGTTGGAGCACTCGCGCCATGTTAAATCTGTTCGATGCCCCAGACCTGATCGAATCAAGATTTCATTCCGGAGCAAACAAGCATACCAATGGGCCAAAAAGTACTGGATCCCATTCAATGCGAAAAGCAACGATACAATGGTGTTCGTCGGAAGATTCAAGGGATGCAATCCGACAAAATCCAATGGGATGAGGAGTTGGAGTTTAGTTGATGATTTAGCCTTTAATGACTACACTTATACCGCCGAAGCCGTCATTCAATACAGCGACATAGCAGATGTGGTCAAAGAGGCAACAGTCAAATTTGGGAAATATCTCCCAAATTCAAAAGCGGAAAGTCAGAGTTACCCACCCGCCCCCAGCCCCGTCCAACAGTACCAAGCCCCCTATTACTCATCTGTAGCAACTGCGACTGCTATTTCGACCGGGTATCCAGGCCAATACCTAGCAGATTACGGGAAATGGGGATCTGATTTCGACACGCAAAAAGATGATACAATAGGCTATGTTGATGCATCAAAGTCAATAATAACGCCGGAATCAGGAATCAGAGGACCTGGACTTGGTAAGAGATGGGGTTGGAGCCCTTGGGAGAATATAACCTCTGCTTTTAAGGCGGTATCATCAGAAGTCAAGGATATCGTTCCCGTTGTTTCTTCAGTTCTCTCGAATGCATCATCAGCCATTGAAGGTGGTGTGAGGGCTATTTCTACAGATGCTGCTGGTGTCTTAAACGACTTCACCACCTATACTAAGAAACTTAAGATTCCTTCCTTCAGAATTAAAGTTGATGTGGACGATGATATAACTCCGTGGAATAATCTTCGTGGAAAATTACTCGTCAACAACATAGCTGGGGTTACATTATATTGTGTAGATTGTGGAGCTGAAGGAACAGCTCATTTCTCCGCCAGCATTACTTTTTCGCTTCTTCGCGGCATCGAAGCCGGTTCTATTGACTTTGAAGGCAATATCAAAGCCAGATTTTCGGTAGGGGTCATAAATAATAATACGAATATCCACGTACCATGGCCTGGAGCTCTCGATTATGAAATATTCAATGTAGGTCTTCCGAGTCTTTCTATCCCCAATGTCCTGACAATCGGTCCGTACATTGCAATGGACATCGTTGGGACCGTTTCTCTAGGCGCGACTGGCCTTTTTCGCGCAGGGTTCGAGCTGGAAATCGAAAGTCCCCGATTCCACGCAGACCTGAAAAATATATCTCGAAGTACAGCGACGGGTTGGACACCGAAGTTCAAACCACTTTTTGAGATGAACGGCAACCTGACTCTGAATGCTCAACTCCAAACCCCGATCTCACTCAACTTTGGTATTAATATACTTAAGGGAAAGTTCGAAACTTCGATTGCTATTTCCGAAGCCCCAACAGTAAAGCTCAGCTTAACCAATGGTTTTGTCGGGGCTATGAACCCCAAGGCTCTTGACAACCCGAAGACTGGGTTGATTAATGGGACATTTACACCATCCACAGGGACATGCCCTGGCTCCGTTCTTGGACTTCGGGTTGGTCTAGATACTCTGATTGGTATAAAAGGAACACCATTTTCCTTTCCAGTCCTGAAAGTTGATCTATATAAAAATCAATGGTGTATAAAGTAAGGCAGTTTATCTCCACCAATAAAACCGATATTGCTAATATTATGACACTAGACACACCCTGTGGACTTTATTCAATACACCAACGAAAAGGGCAACTACGGATCGTTCTAATGTCGGGTATTCAACTGGTCGTATCGATTATCCCAGTGGGAATATCTCATTGGTGAGCGGACTTAATGGCAACGTTTATGTCGATTCTTCAATCATTCCGAATGGTGCCACTGGAAATGATACGTCATATCGCTGGTTGCACTGGAATGACCTTGTTGTCGGTACCAGTGATGGACGTCTCCTTCATGCCTATGCAGATGAGCTCCTTGAACATGGGGTATCTAGATTTCGCCTTGCCCCATGGGAACGCCTTCCAATATCAGCCGAGCAGGTTGTCATTGTTCCGAGCGACGATGCGATGGTCGCGTATACTATCGAAAAGAAGGGAACCATTCTTTATCCTGCGGTGTGCACCTACACCAGTCAGCCGTCGAAAGTATTCTTAGTACTAGATCCACTTGACGGTATAAAGAAGTTGGAGAGTCGGGAGCTGCAGGACACAATTACCGGCGGCCGAGTTCGCGCTTGTGCTTTTGTTCCGTGGCAGAGCCTAGGATTAAAGGAATTCACACTGCCCAGCCATTCTGACTTTTGAAAAATTTCTTCTTTGTATATATTAATTCCCTTACCAACACATCATTTTCCTGTCTAGTCTCAATACATGTCTAACCCAACTTCTCCCGCTTTAATCAAATTTGGAGGAGGTTCATGGGTGTCAATACTTGAACAATAGTTTAGTGATGCCTGACCACTAGAGGAGGATTTCAACCTTTTTATTCTAATCTTATCCAAATGAAGAAGAAACATTTTCATTCGGTTTGAGAATCAATATTCACTATCCAAATCCATAAGTTCGTGATCAATTCACAGATACAAAAAAGGATAAAGCCGTCCACATTCGCCTGTCAACAGTCAAATATACACGACAGCGCAACACGTCATTTCCAATCTTTTATTGGATTGTTGCCGGTTGATCCACCACATCCGCCAAGCGCATAGTGTGTAACCATGCATTGTGTATCCCTGCATATTGCCTGATGCGGGATTAACTACATAGCTAGCGGGCAGAAGCTCAAGTTAAGAAGATGTAACTGTGCAGTGGACGCAAATTCTAGTTTCGATCGACCTAACCTGATCGAGGAAATGTTTACGGCTGAAGGGCTGAAGCCGGAATCGAAGCTGGCGAGAAGCCAAATAATATGCCTGCATAGAACTTGCAGTCGTCACTAAAGCGGGGTCAACCAGTAAACCACGGTCGGGTATATATTCGGGAAGCCAGGACGGTATGGGTCTAATATATTTAGTGATTGGACGCTGAGATCGGATAATGCAAACTTGTGGAATATACAATACTGCGAAATGGAAGACGGAACTGAATTCGCGACTGGGCTAAAAGGCAGACTTTCGGCCAAAGCACGTATTCTTGGGAAGGACGGGACAGTGCTAAGATGGGACGAATCTTGCGCGCCAGACCCGCTAGCGACTGTATTCCCTCAATGCGAAGAGGACGTTGTTGAGACGGTACTATCTGAACATTTATTTTTCCTCTTCTTCCTCCCTTTCTTCTTAACTGACAAAGGGCTAGGTGAAATTTTGCCGGGAGAATGGTTTAAAATGTTTCGTACAGGGAGGGGGGCATGGTTGGAGGGTACGCAATCATAGGGATATAGACGTTGTTATTTGTTTGAGAGACATGAACGCGGTTGAAGTCAATATAGAAGACCGGACGGTAACGTTTGGAGGGGGGACTATTGTAAAAGAGCTTACCGATGCGGCGACCGCTTCAAATCTTGAAGTCAGTAAGTACCTCGATACACACGGATAATTATCCTATTATAATGTCCTTTACGTAATGCTAACGAATACAGCTACTGGAATTTGCAACTCGGTCGGCGTTCTGGGGTCCACTTTGTGCGGTGGAATAGGGCGATATATAGGGAAATACGGCCTCGCTATTGACAACTTGCTGTCAGTTAACTTTGTTGACGCGACCGGAAAATTTTATCGAAATGTCAACCAAGAGAGCAACGGAGATCTCTGGTGGGCGATCCGCGGGGCGGGTACGTCCTTTGGTGTGGTGACGCAGGCGACTATGCGCGCACATCCACAATCAAACGGCGGTTTATCTTGGACCGGGGCGTTGATATTTGGAGATCCATCTAAGCTGGAAGCGGTTGTCCAGGCAATAAATGACCTGGAGATGGACGAGAACATGTGCGTCCACCTCCTGTTCACTTGTTTGCCGCCGACGCTTGCGCCAGCTATCATGGTGGTTCCCTGGTATTACGGCTCAGAAGGAGAAGCGGAAAAGGCTTGGAAGAGCCTCTTAGATATCGGGCCAACGATCAAGGAAACCTTCATGGCGCCTGCCGATAGGCTTAATGATGGTAACGACCCCTTTGGAGAGAAAGGCGGTCGTAAACCGGGTGTCGGGCTCGGTCTGGACACGTTGGATCCTGAGGGTTACCGCCATATTTGGGACCTTTATGTGCACTTCTTGAATGAAAACCCAGACGCAACTCGAACCGTCATGGTCGCCGAATGTTATCCTAAAGCCAAAACACTGTCCACACCAGCAGAGAATGCGGCGTTTGCGCACCGTGACAGCAAATATGAAGTGTAAGTCTTCTCCCTTAAAGTTCCCGCCCCTGTGCCCATTAAGAACAAAGATTTCCCTCTAACTATCGTTTTGCAGGATATGCGTTCCTTGGTACACAGATGAGACACTAGATATTCGGGCGGACGCTTTCGCACAGTCGGTCCGCAACATCTGGATCCAGAAGTGTTGCAGGCCAGGGAAAATCCAATCCTATCCAGCCTTCTCTGGTTTGCACGAACCATTGGAGAGTCTATTTGGACAGCAGGACAGGATCGAAAAGCTACTAAAGATTAAGAAACAATGGGACCCAGAAAATTATTGGGGCTCATTGATGGATGTGAATTGAATAGCTACACTCCATACTCTCACCGCAACACATGTAATTATAGGCACAAGTACTTAAGTGTTTTTCTACGGCGTCGGGAATTTAGTCGAGGGTCGCGGTTGACAGCTTGTCAATGAGGGTCACATTACTGAAAAGAAAAAAAGGTTTTAATTTAAGAGTGCAGTATCCGTATCAACGTGGAAAATTGGGTTTTGGTGTATCTCTGAGCATTTTATTGAGTCTTTCATCCAACCACTTAACATCCTCCATATTCCCAGGTGGGCCACCAGCCCAATGTCCCCAAATAGATGGGTAGATGTCTAACTCTCCCACACCTGATTCCATATTCTGAACCTCGTACTCCGAGTCCTCAGGCCTATATTAATGGAGAGGAGTCAGGTACACCATTAATTCAAATGTTGAGCTCTTGACTTACGGGAAATATAAATCTGTTTTGCCTGGCAGCACGAGAGTTTTGGCTCTGATAGCGGCAAGGGCCTTTTCAAAGTTCCCGTTGTAGGGTTCCTGGAGGCTGATATCCGCCGCTTGCCAGGTATGCAGCATAACAAGAAGGTTTTCTGGATCCTTTTGCAGGGCCCACTTTTCCCAAAAGTTTATCATAAAGTCCTCCAAGTCTTTCGCCCCGTACGCTGTTTCGTATAACCTTTGTCGGTAAAAAGCTTGACTAAACCCCCAGCCGGCGTACACCCGGGCAAATGCCTTGAGCCCGACAACTTTCTCCTGTGCGGTCCACACACGGCCTTCGGAACTATCTCGCAGCTCGATGCGGCCACACTTACTTCCTGCAGACGATATTCCTTTTCCAGCTAGAAGCGCAGATTTCACTCCTTCGAGAAAAACCTGGTTATGGATCGATGTTCTCGCTGAACCACAGAAAGGCACACAAATATCCATAAATTCTGGGTATTGAGAAGCCCATTGGAATGTTTGTCCAGCCCCCATAGACCAACCAGTAACACAACGGAGGTGCGTAACACCCAAATTACAGGTTAGAAGTTGGTGCTGCGCTCGAACGTTATCGTACATAGTAACGTTTGGAAAGGGGGTTATCTTGGAATTTGATGGAGAGATCGACTGCCCATTACCAAACAGAGCTGTGATAATGATATAGTACTTCTGAGGATTCAGAGCCTTATCTTCACCAATGAGCCATTCATTATCCGTGATGAGTCCGGAGTACCATGATGGATACAAAATAGCTGGTGACTCTGGAGCTCCAAATGTTTTGTAGGCTATCCACGCTCCTGGTAAAACAGAGCCATTTTGCAGCTTGAAGTCGCCTAAATCATAGGCTTTGTAATCGCGGTGCTCGATTGTAAGGGTTTGAAGTTCGTCTTCTAGCATCTTGCTGTTTGGCCGGCGAGCCTTTACGCTTGTCTGAACTAGATTTCGCTTGAACTTTAAAAGTTATTGCGTCTCTAGGGGAGCATCCGGTTGCATTAATATAGCCCGTCTTGTGGCTTTGTATGCCTTTGCTTTCCGTCTGTACCCCGCGTTGCCAAGAAAGACTTAGATTGTTGTAAGTATTAGGCCATACCAATCACCCTGTAAGCAGTTATTAATTACGTACTTCAGAAGTGACATTCCTTGACTGGGTCGGACTAACCATAGAATGACGAGGTCCAGATGTAGACAAGATGTTAAAGCTGTGAATCAGCTATGGATTAGTATTTATCTTCTTAATGATCGTATAGCCAATTTGATAAGCATTGGTTTCAATTTGGAGTTTTCGTAGATATTCTAAATTATTCTAACAGCAGAGGGAGACTGCTTTTGGGGTCTATCGAAAGACTGTCTTATGCATCAAAGTACAAGACTTGGTGGTAGCTGCATGTAATTCTTTGGGAATGTTAGTCGATAATCCGATGCTATCCTTAGAAAAGCGTTTGCCCTTAACCAACAAAGTGACCAACATTTGTCTCGTTGGTAACAAAATCGATGGATAACAGTTACGCGAAACTGGGAAAACGATTTTGACTCTGTAGGAGAATGGTCTTAGAGCGATTCATATATACCCTTGGTCTAAATGACGTTGTAAATGTCCAGATTTACATCTAGATTGAAACCTCTAATCTCTCATATCCTATGACCTGGAGGGGATTTTTATATTATACTTGCGCATAGAGACAGACCAGCGCGTGTCTTCTGATTTCGGCTGTCTTTCGTTTTGCTGTCAAGATACTCCTCGCTTAAGACAGCCGCACCCCTGATTTGGCGCTTTTACAAGAATTGCATAGTTTCATCGAGTTCTTAATTCATCGTCCATCTTGGATCGGAGTCATGCTTGACAGAGCAAAGGTAATGAGTGCTCATAGAAGAGAGGCTAGAGACCTCTGGCATAGTATGTATAAAAAAAGTGACGATTTTGATTTTAAGACTAGTACCCGGTTTTAGTAGTTAATACCCCGTAAGGTAAGACGAAGCTCGGACGCAAGTGTGTATTGCAAATACAGATGGTTCCAAACCTCACCCGGTTAAAGATGGCTCTCTGGTATTTACCTATGCAGCTTCTTTCGATTTGTTCCATCAGCTATATTCTCTTGGTTTGTTCAAATTCTTTTAGGTACAACAGATGTACATATCTATAACTATGTTTTTCGTTTAGCGGCGAACAATATTCTAGGTTACTGGAACCTATCGGCGCACGACGTGTATTCCCTGTTAGATGAGTTGCCCT
Source organism: Orbilia blumenaviensis (assembly GCA_036872755.1). Lineage (NCBI taxonomy): Eukaryota > Fungi > Ascomycota > Orbiliomycetes > Orbiliales > Orbiliaceae > Orbilia > Orbilia blumenaviensis. Next base: position 60,851 of record JAVHNS010000006.1, on the reverse strand, counting down.
GTTTTCATAAATCGCCCACCTAGTTTTAGCATGGTACGCCCTTTCTTTGAACAAAGACATGAGAGGCTGCAAACAGTCATTGCCTATTGGTTTCTACTAGCTACCCGATTTATTCTAGGTAAGGAAGCTTTTGACATTGAAAATCCGCACTTATTCGAGAGCTTGAGTGTGCCATTTCGGTCGATAGACTGGGCCCGATTTAGAGGTAGCCTTTAACTAGCCGAAGACGAAAGCAAGTGACGCTGTATGTTAATAAGTTTCACGGGCAGCAACACTTAATTGACGATTGGAATCGATAGAATCTTTGGAAGGCTCGGCAATTCAAAAAATCGGACAGCATTTTTTGCCAAGACCACAACTCGCTTAAACCGCAGGAGTTCGACTCCAATATCCTATTGAGGATGGGTTTGTTCTGGTAGTTACATCTATTGCTACGGAAATCCAGTGCGAATGAAGTCGGGATAATGAGAAGTCCGAAGGCTGTGAAAGGATCCATCGTGTATCAACATGATTGGCGGCGTTAAAATAAGAACTCGCAACTACAATTGGTATGCTATGGCCAGATCACATCACCGAAAGACAAGAATACTTCTTAAATCTCTATAATTTGTTTTGAGTTCTATGAACTCGAGCTCTAAAGCTGGTGCATCCCTCGAATCAAGATCTACCTACATCGAAACACCCGGTTACAGCTGTTGCGTTCTTGACTGCTGGAATCTTGGCGCGTCAGCTCCCTGGTCTGATACACGACGAAGGGAAGTGCTATCGACTTGGAAGTGATGGATAAAACCCCAATTACCATCAGTAATGCCGGCGTAAAAACTGCGGTTCAAGCGGGGTATCTGCACAACACCGGGTATGCTCCCGCTTCTTGAATCTTCACACTATCAGTTATCAAACGTACGCTAATCGACCACTAGAACTCTAAATATATCAAACACTGCTACTGGTATGTATAGCGATTCCGAATACGTTCATAATCACGGGGTCCGATTTTTAAGTTAAACGAAAGCTGATCCCAAAATGTGCGAATAGCTCAATCTGAGGGTGACGACGTACTTAAGGTTCTAAATGCGTTGTATAGCTACAGGTCGGATGCGGAAAAACAAAAGGATCGAAACCCCAATCGAGTTCCAGGAACATGCGAATGGTTTACAAGCCACCGAAACTTTCAGGATTGGAAAACCAGCCCCTCGAAAATACTTTGGGTATCAGCAGACCCCGGAAGTGGGAAGTCGGTTTTGGCCAAATATTTAGTCGAATCCATCCTTCCTACGACAAAATCGAGAACGACGTGTTACTTTTTTTTCAAAGATACCTTGAACGGGGCGACTGCGACCGCTGCCTTTTGTTGTATTTTATTCCAACTTTTCGAGCAAAAACGTTCACTACTTTCTAAAAACATTATTGAGCGATTTAAAATCGCGGGCGAAAGTTTTTGTAGTTCACTGAGCGAACTCTGGACCTCATTTCTGATTGCAACAAAGGACGAAAACGCCGGCGAAATTGTGTGCATCCTCGATGCACTTGACGAATGTCGAAAAGATGACCGATCTGAGCTTATTGGAAAATTGCAGCAGTTATATAGAAGGTCAACTCAATCCAACCTTAAATTTCTCATAACAAGCCGCCCGATTTCAGAAATCCGACATGGGTTACACCGCCGGGAGATCCCAGCTTCTCTAATACACTTAAGTGGTGAGAGCGACGCTGAGAGAGACAAGATTTCTCAAGAAATTGATATCTTTATCGAAGCCAGAGTTCAGGGGATTGGAGAAAAACTTGGGCTAACAACTAAAGAAAAGGATATCCTATTAAAAGCGCTTAGAATCGTTCCAAACAGAACTTACCTATGGGTTTACCTGACTCTCGAATTAATTGAGAGTAACCCAAGTACATACATCAACCCGGTATTTGAAGAAGATAGAATACTTGAAATGACTTCAAAACTCCCTATGACGGTTAACGAGGCTTATGAGGGCATCCTAACCAGAAGCCGCGATCGGAAGAAGACAAAGCTGCTACTACAGATTCTAGTCGCTGCAGCGCGGCCCTTACACCTAAGCGAAATGATTCTAGCAATGCGACTGGCCGGCAAGAAGAAGTATCATTCTTACAAAAGACTTCATCCTATTTTGAAACAGTCAGAACAGCGGATCCGTAACTATATTCGAGATCTCTGCGGTTTTTTTGTTATCATCATAGACTCGACTGTGTATTTGATACACCAAACTGCAAAGGAGTTCTTAGTTGAAAATAAGAAATCTGAGGGGGCTCAAGCCAACAGCAGAAAATTTTATTGGAGACATTCGCTTCGAATGTTGGATTGTCACCGCGTTTTATTTAAGGCATGTGTCCGGCATCTGTACTTTGCTGAATTCGAATCTCGAATACCTGTCGCGGGAAAATTGATCTCCAAATATGCGGAAGATCATATCTTTCTCAGCTACTCCGCCAGCCACTGGGCAGCGCATCTCAGAAACGGACAAGTCAAACTTAGTGAAAAAGTTGTCAACAAGGTTCTCAAATTGTGCACGCCAAATTCTACGAGGTTCCATTCTTGGTTTCAAGTTTACTGGGCTACCACTAATACGAACTTCCCGGAGGGTATTTCTACCCTCATGGTAGCATCTTACTTTGGAATTCGAAGTGTGGTTTGTCGTGTACTTGAGGTTCAATCAGGTCGTACCGCTAGAATAAATGCTACGGACAAAACGTATGGGAGGTCATCTCTGTCATGGGCTGCTGGAAACGGGTTTGAGGACATTGTTGCAGAACTCTTGAAGGCCCGCTACCGAACTGGGTTTCTGTTTATCGGTATCGGGGCCAAGGTCGACTCTTTGGATAAATGGTGTCGGACACCATTAACTTACGCAGTCTGGGGTGGACACAAGCTTGTGATTGAGCAGTTACTTAAAGCAGGAGCTCGGGCTAAGCTCAAAGATGACATTGGAGGTACCCCAGTTTCGTATGCTATCTGTAGCGGACGTGACGACATTGTCAAAAAGCTTTTGGGGGCCATGGCCAACAACGGGGCCAACTCGAAGGCTTCCATCAGCGCGAAACTACTTTTATCGGCCGCCGAGAAAGGCCGCGACGACGTTGTTGGGCTGCTGCTAGAAATGGGTAACATTGATCTTAGCGTACAGGGTTGGGGGGGGAGGACACCGCTAATGGAAGCCACATGTCGAGGAAACAACAAAATAGTCAGGTTGTTACTAGAAAAGGGCGCGGATATCAAAGCAAAAGATGCTGATAATCGGACATCGTTGGTATACGCTGTGCGTTACCAAAATCTCTACATTGTCACATTGTTGCTAGAACATGGCGCACTTGATCGGAGCCCTGGGTCGGCTTCTTGGTCGTTGTTATTTGATGCGGCTGAAGCTTCATGGGATGACCAAATCATTCATTTGCTGGGGGAAAGGGCTCTGGCTCTGGGGGCAACATTTGAAAAGAGCGAGACGCTACTAATGCGTGCCGCGAAGTTAGGGATGGAAGAGACGGTTCGGTTGCTACTGGAAAGAGGAACAGCTGTAGATACCCGTTGTAAAGAAAAACTTGGCCACACAGCACTATTCTACGCTACTGGAAAGACAACCTCGAATCCTAATTTTGCAGATTGGCAAGCTCGAAGGCTAAGAACTACTCGGATGCTATTGGAAGCAGGCGCAAGCGTTGACGCGGTTGACGACAATGGTAAGACACCGCTAGCTTACGCCGTCATCGGAGCCAACAGAGAAATCATTAAGATATTACTAGACAAGGGAGCAAATATCGAAGCGAGTGATAGCGACGGTCGTAAACCGCTAGCTCACGCTATTCTCAATGGTAACGCTGGCGTCGTTCAAGTTTTGCTAGATAAGGGAGCAAACGTCGAAGCAACTGGTCTTGAAGGCCGAACAGCGCTGTTTGACGTCATCGCAAATCCGCTCCGCGAGGAAGTACAAAGACATATTCTGTTGCTTCTGTTAGAAAGAGGTGCAAATATCGAAGCGACTGACAAGGATGGTTTTACGCCATTATCCTGGGCCGTGAGTTGTAGGCTGGGCACTGGGACTGTATCTCTCTCAAGTCTTGAATTGCTCATAGCCAAAGGGGCAGTAATGAAGACAGGGATTGTTCGCGGCAAGCCATATTCCTTGCTCTATACCGCTATCTTTCACGATGATGATGCGCTAGTAACGCTATTATTAGATAAGGGCGCGAATATAGAGGAAAGGCACAAATTGGGTCCAACACCGCTGTTTTATGCCTTACGACAGAAAAAAATGCAGATTGTTCGGTTACTGCTGGAAAAGGGTGCAAATAAGGAAGTCAAGGGAGTAGACAACAAGGCCCTCAGGGTAAACATTAACCTCGATCCGAATTTTAAGCCCTACACTCCCCATGGTACAGCGGCGCCCCTACCTAAAGCCAAGGTTGAGGTAAAAACCGATCGGGGTAGGTGGATTGCCATATCGATCAAAGATATTGTTACGTCCGATTATGTTTCATGAGAATGGACCTGTCAGGTCAGCCATAGATGTGGCGGCGCGCAGATCAATGCCTCTCTAAAACGAGATTGACTTTTAGAGTTTAAAGACTATTAACTTCGGGCTTTAAAGAAATTAATTTTTATCTAATATTATATATATATTTCTTCCCCAAAAGCTGAAATTCGCGCTCGGACCACCCCTTCTGCGACCATTTTGCTATGTGTGGCTTGAAAACAGAAACGGTATTAAATTCTCATAACTCATACTTTGTAGGATTCGAATTTATAATTTGGTGGGTTATTGGATTTCTTTAGTATTATCAGATTGGCCGCTACAATCACATGCTAGTTAATCGATTAGGAAAATTAGAACTAGGCTTGTTTTTGATTTAACTTAATTGTTAGGATGATTAGTTATGAGGGATATGAAGTTGTCACATGATTACTAAGACTATGTTATAAGAGTTAGTATGGACTTCATCGTATTTTAGATTTGTCTCATGTTGATTTTGGACTTTGTACGGTATGGTGTTGTGCATACGAATCAGTTAAATTTCTGTTACAATTGAAAAGTGAATTGAAAATAGGAGTAGTATTAATAAATTAAGTGAAGCAATACTGTAAGTACGAGAGATGGCATTGGATACGAGACGTCTATCCCACGGATCTTCAAGCAACGAACTGTCGGCGGCGGCGGAGCTTGGCCACCCGGGCTCCCTTCTGGCGAGCTTCTTCAGATTTCAAGCCTTCATCTACAATCTTCATGATGAAGTCCTTAGGGATATCTTTCTTTAGGCCGTTAAGATCTATGGGCAATTTACCGGCAAGAAAATTGTCGAGGCTCTTGCTAACACCCTTAACATCTCCAGGAAGACTTTTTAACCCGCTTCCCACATCGTAAGCACCCTTGACAATAGTTCCGGCAGCTAGCAAAGCCGCGGCCCTATTACCACTTTTGATCGCTGCAACAAAATCGTTGCTACTGTCGATAACATCTCGGATAGTATAGTATGAATCAGGTAGCTCGACGACTTTAATAATGAGCGCTCCACCAGGAACACCGTACTCGATCATCTTTTTGTTGGCATAAACAAGACCTTGAATAGCGACATTAGCTATTTGATTCAAGATATCCGTTTTTTGCGTGAATGTCATTCCCAAGGTCTTTTTGTCCCTTCCCATCACGAACATCAAATAAACGTCGGAGGGGTCGATGCCAAAATTAGAACCCACGTTGGATTGGGTATTTACCACCCTACCATCACCCCAGTTCAATTCGATATCGATTTTATCCGGACGTTGAGAAAGCCACTTATATTTCGACGGCTTGGATGTGATTTTCCCAGCTGCCATGACCACACCGGATTGTTTAGTTATTTGGAAACTGAGTTCGATCCAGCCAGGCTCTGATCCGCCATTGAATGGGTGGTTATCGTGCCACTTCATCTCGCCGAGTCTGACTGGCTTCACTGGCTCGCCACTGGAGAAACCCTCTTGTCGAATACATGTTTTTCCGGGGTGATCATCAGGCTCCTCTTGTTTAAATTGATTCTACAATACAATAGCATTCATTAGCACCTTCTAATTCGGTACATTATCGCGGAAAAAGATATAACGTACCCCATTACTGAAACATCTACCATCATTGTTCGAATTATTTGCGCCCTGTGTAGGGGCCCAGCTTACAAGATAACCACCTGGAGCGCAAAACACCCTAGATTGAGTGATTTTAAATTGAAGACCTGAAGGTAGGGAGCCCAAAAAGTATTGCTGGTTAAGGGAGGCCATGACGAGATATAATTTAGAGAAAGAGAAAATTGAATAAAAAGTGACGTATTAACCTGCCGGAATAGAGGCTTTCAAAAAGATTTTGAGACGTATAGGGCTTGTAAAGGCAAATCAAAATGTATTAGGATTATGAAGATAAATCGAGGTATAGTTAGATTGCAGTAGATTTTAAGAAGCTGAAAATGTATGTGTATCTCGCGAACCAGCGCAAGATAGGTGTTTGAAAGTCGATGTGGTTGTGATTGATTGAATGGGAGATATATTCGAGGTTTTGAGGGCGGTATATATAGATATCACCTCCTAGCTTCAAGGAGTCCTCGGTATTCAATATCATATAGACTCATCGTAGTGTGTTATTTCGGGTAGAGTTTACAACTACGAAAATACAACAAGCCAGGTGTAGGGTCGTGTGGCTGTTACAAACCGATTATGCGGATCCGCATAATGCATAAACAGCCATTTTGCATCGTCGTACACCAGCACATGCATAAATCCGCCACATTTTGTCCTACCATAACCGCTTAACTAAGCTACTTTTGTCAAGCTGAAGATTTTATCAGACCACTTTACATCGATTTGCAGCCAAAATATTAGAATTAAGAGGGAAAAAAGCACCCATCTACATAGCCAGCTTTGCCCCTGAAATCCTTATTAAGATTTCGTATTCCCGATGGGCTTGTCACAATGTCATCGCTCATCAGATGGTACGTGAGCTTTTAAGACAACAAATGATGCAGAACTGCTATCGGTTTTCAAACAGGATCTCGGCACCAAACTATGCAACGTGTGTTTTTAATTGGTTCAGCAGGCAAAATCGTTATTCATCCGATATTAATGTAGCTAGATAGTTTCGCCATGAGCTGAAGACTGCAGACCATTCATATCTTACAGCGGATTCGGCGTCACAAAGAAGGCTAATTTAGATCTGCTAATACCGTTTCTAGAATATTCCATGGATTTGTTTCTGTATAGTGTACAGAGTTTAATTTACACTTGAGCGTTGCCCACAACTAAACGTACGCTGATAAAAGGAACCATGCTCAACTTTCTATCGCTAGAGTCTTTTGCTAGATAAATCGTCGCCACCTGCAAGTTTAGATAGCCGTAGTGAGTAGTATGATGACATCATTTCAATGAGGATAGATCAAAGTTTCATCACAAAGTAATCCTCGGCGATACTAATTCGGAATTTAGTGTTTCGGCTCGAGTCTCACTCCATTCGGAACCGCTGCAAGGTTTATTTAAAAGAGGGTGAACGCGGATCCTACAGCTTCTCATTGCATGAGTATTTACTGCTACAAGGATAACCATGAGTCACCGAAGGGTAGATGGGATCGTCTGGGGATTGTTTCGAGTAACGGTTGTCCCGATATAGAATTAGGACCCGAGACAAGGGGGTGGCGTACCGAGAGGAACTGTTATCGAACTTTAAAAGTCGGCGGGCTCTTGTAATTCGATATTGTGATGCAATTTTGGCTTACTTCCTTAATTATGGTTTTACCATGCTTACATCTGCTTATTGTTGCCGCCTTCCTAGATAAGCCTTCTTCAATATTCACGGCGACCAGAAGGCGGCTGTTCTTAGGTCGAAACTGCTATATATCGTTAGGGAACATTACTTTACGGGACTCTTAGTTTCATCATCATCTATCTATATGGGAAGGTAACAGCCGTCGATGCATATTTTTTTAGTGTGTCTGGATTGAATACGTAGGTACCTCCAATTGTGAGCTTTTACTCAATAGGTCTTCTCGTTTAAGGAACGGCTCAAATCAGGTTAAAGGCCCTGGTAGAGACCCTGACGCACAGAGCGAAACGGCTGGCAGAAATATGGAAGAAACCACTCCAGAGAAGTTTGTATCGCCAAAACTTAGTCACCTTAAAGTTTAGAATACTCACAAATGGTGTGGATACAGGGCGGAAATAGGCAATCTCGGAAAACCCCCCTCAACTACGCAAATCGCTTTCCGGGCTCTATTAACGCAACCATCCTGAATAATGGCTCTGATACGGTCCTACACATTCCATCATCCGAGAACGCGAGCAAGGTTAATTTCACAATTTAATTGTGTTTTTCTTCGAGATCAGTATTGGAGGCACTAAACATTTGAGATAATTTAGGCCATCTAATCCCGGAACTCGGTGATATTATCTCAAATGAGAACTGTGTGTTCCTTGATTTTTACGGGAAACTGGCAAGAATACTAGCCGGTTACGGACGGGAATATTCCCATATATATCTCTGACGATGAGCTATAAAAAGTTGATAGTCAGGGCTCTGCACGCCCATTAAATGTTCGACACAGTATTCCGCACCGCCGCCTTAGCAAAACTGCAGTACTGATCCCATCGACTAAATGACACCTTCTTTTTTCATTCCGGGAAAGACTGGTAGCCAGGACATAGCAAGCTGCACCAGACGGAAACGCGATGTCTCTCCTAATAAAAGCCTTAGAATGCCTCCCTCTTCATGCTACTATAGGGAGAAACTCTAGCTTTAAAACCCAACTCGGGCGGATCCGCGGATAGGGACGCCTTGTAGTATGGATTACTAAGCGCCAAATTACTCCTAGAAATCGTGTCTTGTTATTTCTTTGGCTTGCGCTTTTTCGGCGCCATTGGCCCCCCCGTGGGTCAATAACGCATCTGCCAAATACAAGATTACCTCGCCAAAACGGGGCAAGGAAAAGCTTTGTGTGGAATATACCCCCCACAGACGACGGTGGATAATAGGGGATTTACGCTTGATCAGGACTCCATGATTTCTTTCCAGGATGCGACATGGCCCATCTTTCTCATGACCTTCCTCGCATATGCCGGAAACACATTTTACCCAATATTCCTCTGCCTCTTCATCTAGATACTGTACAACCCATCTCTTAAAGGCTCCGCTATCGAGCAGCTGCCCAAACTTCTCTTACAGCACCTACGCTGATGCTTCACCTTGCTTTCTAAGAGTCGCGCAATTTGGGTGCTTTTTATTGTTCCTTTTGACTTCGATTTTGTCAATGTACTATTGATTATCGCACTAGATCTCAAAAACCCGGGGGTCAACTCTCTACTAATGGGCTCCCGTATCTTTGGTGCTTTCTTCCAGACGGAATCATCGATACACACTGGCACCTCCACATTTAATCTCGCAGCGTTTAACCATGTATTTCGGTTCAGTTTGTTACCTATGATCTACATTGTAATTTTTCAATCGCTATTAGTATTCGTCCTTCAAATACCTAAGAATCTGCCTTGCGTGAATATTCCATCAATGGCGACCTCATGAGGACAATATAAAGTTCTATCTCTTGAAGAATAGCCCAGCTTTGATTTGTGGTATATATTTTTAAGTATCTTTTGTATCTGTATAGTTGGGTTCGAAAAGATCACTGATGGTGAAAACCCGGTATTTTGACTGTTAAAAGTGATGATTTTTTATATATTTAAATATTGATATATCTTGGCTTTTGTTGTGGTTCCAATCTTCCCCCCAGTCGCCCCCGCCTAGCAAGTACTATATTGGCCAATCACTGTGGCAAATATATGAGACGTCTAGACTAACTCGCTTTAGTGGCAATGTCGGTCTAAGTTTCGGCCACACTGTGGTTATGACACTCTTTTGCGGCCAGTTTACGACATTTAGTCAGCTGGTGAGTTGCGCCATGATTCGCGGACGCCACTGAGGGCTTTCCTTATGCGCTTGGTCGTACTATTTTGCTCCCGAATGGAAAGAATATCCAATGGTGGATGAAAAGATGGCCCTTGGATTATCAAATAAAGATCTAAGAGTAACGACAGACTACGGGGACTTATAAGCAATGAAGGGTAGGCTTGGGGAGATCAGCAGGTTGTTGAATAAAGAGCTATTCCATAGGCAAACTATTCTTCATTTGTAGATAACCTAATGTAATTATACAAAAACAAGTGAAGTGATATTTATATGAACTTTGCTACATTTATAAAATTTGGGATGTTGAGGAGAATACGGGCTTGCAAAGCCCTGAGAGCAGCTACTTATGAAGAATACTTTGTGTTGTTATTGGGAAGCGCATGATAGAACAAGTATGATGAATGAAGACAGAAGAGAGGTTGGGGGCTGGAGGCTGGAGACCTCTAGCGTAATATGAGTAGGAATCAGGAAATGTACAGCTGATCTCTAACAGCGCAACCCTACCATCTGTTTCCGATGTTGAAGTTCAGGTGTGTGCAAAAATGCCAGACGTCTACTATAGACGAGGAATCGAACCTGATCGTCCGCACTTTTTTGTCGTTTTGTCGCTTTAGGTTTTGAATCTGTCACCATCCCCAACTAACAGGAGGAAACCTTAGCTTACGAAATAACACCTCCAGGTTCATCCCTGTTCCAATACCCATATATGCATATAGTTAAACCGTCTGTGTTGATTGTGTTGGCGTGCCACCTTCTGGCTGGGTCAATTTGGTAAGTCCATTTTTTGTTCTAACTAGTAGCTATTGCAGTTCCTGTTTAGCGAACAGGTTGCCAGTCCGCAGGCTGGCTCGCAGGCTAATTCATTTGGACACCGATAGAGCAGCCCATTCTTGACTTGCTAGTGGGTTGGGCGCAATGCACGGGTTCGGTTCCGCACAAGCTGATGTTGTTGTAGGCAAAAAATTAACCGCTAAAACTCTAGTATTAATGTTCTTGTTGGACAGATATTTAATTAATAGTTAAGCGAATGCTGGGAGTAGACACCATCTCATTTTAAATGCCTTGGTAGGCTAACTAATAAGATAATTTACTTGCCGCGTAATTGGTTAATTTGTTGGTGATGTTATTGAGTAGTTCGGGATTAGAAAGGTGTTAAACTGATTCTTAACGATATTCACTTGCCTACTGTATGGACCACCTTTTTGTATTTCCAGAAATTTTAAAGCCTGCTTGGTCCTGAAAACTCTATACTCCAGAATAAAAATACATAGAAGAGACGATCTATCTTTACGTGGTTTTTCAAAATGTTTTTTAATAAGAGCAGCCGGATATTGGAATTCCAAATGATTCCGATGCCAAAGACCTTTGTGGCTTCCCCAGTTTGTGACAACAGATAAGTATACAGCAATCAAGCGCTGCTTTTCAAAATTCGTTCAGGTCAAGAACGGTTTTGGGTTATTATCAACGGCGGTTTCTAACATCCTTTGAAAGGGTGAAGCCCTAGCGCTACAACATTTAGCATGAGCTTATGCTGGCTGGTGGGGCCCATAAGCTCAATTACCTAAAAGTCAACCTGCGGCTCAGCTCAGCCTCTGATACTTCGGCTCAGCCAACTGACAGACCAAATAACCTCACGTTTGATCGAGTCAGCGGTTGAGTAATCGAGGTTGACCAGGATCATGCATCTCACTAATTCTTGGCGATTACAACTCAGTCTCGAAATCTACATTGTTGTCAGCGCACCAAGTACAAACAAAAACATAGCTCATGAAGCTTCAGAATGCAGCTATATAAGGCCCAGCAATCATGGCTGTTTGGCCATTGTGATTATTCGTGCAAATTAGGCTTATTAACTTCGTGTTTTTTCTTTCTTTTTCAGAATGTATCCCAACCTCAGATCTTTGGGTTTGTCTTTGTGGTTGCTTGCCGCAGCAGCCGTCAACTCAAAACCAGTACCCCAACGCGTTGTTGGGCTTTCCGGCAGCCCAGAACTGATTTGCTCGTTGAGTGCGGCGGATCGAAGCACTTGGACTAATAGCGGAGCATCTTTTTTCCTCGAAAATTTTATTCGTGAGCAAGGAGTTCGAAACTGGGCCAATAACCTGGATCAAAGAACAACAGCGGGTGGAACAATAGCAGATTCGAACCTTGATTGCACTGACCTACGTACCGGAAACTGCCGTTCGCCGAACGTTCTTTGCACACAATTCACGCCACCCCAGGTGTCTTTCATTCGAAATGCCATGTTCACCTGCCATAGTTTGCTCAGGGCCTACCAGGTCTGTCCCAAAAACAATTCAGTCCTATAATTTGCCAACGCAGAACGCTGATTCAATAATAGGAAGAGCTGCAAGATGCAATCATAAACGAAATTCTGATGGCAGGGGGCTTAGTTAGCGATTTTGGTCAACCAGCTGAGGCAGGATATAACATTTTTGGGGTGCTAGCTGGCGCTTTCACTGTCGCGGCTGCGGTTGGCGCTGCAAATCCTCTCATTGGTGGGCCCTTGACAGCGGTGGCTGGTATCTTCGGCATTCTGGGATCATTTTCTGACCCGACTGATGCCGACAATCTACGTAATGATATCGATGCTCGATTAGCGCAGGCGTTTACTTCTTCCCGAGATCAGATCAGTCTTTTAGCGCAGACTATTTTTGGAGGAGTTGATGATACATCAATGCTTTCAAGAATCTCTCCCACTGCATCTAACGGCGAAACTACGGATGTTGGCAGATTTTTTTCAGGGGGGAGATTTCTCATACCTGCAACAGTAAATCTTGATATGGAAGTTAGATCGGTAGCAGACAGAGGTATACGTTTAGTAGTAAGTTATTGAGCCATGTACGGCGACCGTATATTAGAAGACTGACTGATACATCGATGGTGACAGAGGCAAGCGCTTGTAATCCGAGCACTCAAAACCCAAGGCTACTTTGTTTGGATTGATGTATGACTACCCCCCAAAGAATAGTTTCTGAAGGACATGTTAACATGTATCTATGCATAGACTGGTGCTACAACTTTTGAGGCATGTACACCGACGGGGTCCCGGTTTATAAACGGAGGGTGTTATAAAATCGTCAAATTCGCAGACGGGCCCCAATCTCGGATTGAAGATATACCCAGGGACACAGCGTTGAAACTCGACAATCAAGTATACGGTATCCGACTCGAGGACTTTTATAGTAACGCAGAAGCTTGTCAAAATGCGAACCCGAACTCTGACGGGCAGGCTCAGTTCGAAGGCCTTCCTCTCGACGGCAATCTGCCCCAGTGTTTCTTTAACATGAGGGTTAGGAGAGGACAGAGATGCATTTTGTGCCAGATAAATAGCTGTGGCGAATTTATACTTGATCGATGTCCTAATTAGCTACCAATTTATCATTTCATTGCAACATTATTTTAATTCCAATATCCATAATAATACCCAAGAAATGCGACATGTATCTAAAATGCACCATTTGAGATTTCGGAACCCGAAGATACAGGTTTCCAATATATATCCTGCGGCTTGCAAGGACTTTTCTTGAAGAAGTCTGTATGTGATTGTCATTATGTTATTTCGAAATTGATTTCGGTACCCCGGCTAATTATATTAAAAAGCATAAAACAATTAATTACGCTTGAATATTGAGATTCTAGTCATAAGATTTAGCCGAGTTAGTGTGTGGGATGGCATGCCGCTGAATGCAAATTTGGTCAGGAAGTTACAGCTCTTCATGATGTATGAATTGATTTAAACAGTCAACTTTGCGGGGCAGGGCTGTCCTGTTTCAGTAAATGCGGGTGAGTGTTTACGTTGTGGGCAAATATGCGCGTGTGCCATTTGACCTTGTTTTGTTGTTTTAATGTGGCGATGGATGGCTAGAAGCCGCATGAGAGAACCATACGATATGCCTGCGAGCCCAATGTTAAGGCGTGACCGATTTTGGGATGAAGATGGAGTCTAGGATATTGGTTAATCTCCATCTACTTATCTGCTAACTAAATGCCTGCTTCTCCCAATCGGCTGGCGTTTTGAAATGGGCCATTTGGATCGCGTTTGACAGAGAGGGATAGGGAATGTAAGTACTTTCAACAATTTCCCACACTTTTATGACAAGACTTCCATATATCCAATAACTAGAAGCATATAAACCAGGCTACGCCAAGCCTACTATTTGAAGCTCAACCAATCCGGGCGTGCCATTTGGCGAAAAGCGATATCTTATCAACATACCCCGCTCGATACCTGTTCGTCTTTATCAAATTCAATCTACAATTCTTCTAGCTTCTAATAATCTAAATCAGCGAAACGAGCTTAGGTGCTCAATATTTTTATGTTTTCTAAATTCGGTTTGGACTTCAAAAACGAACCGGTTTCTGCTTCGCATTTAACCACTAATTCATGCTTTCGATCACCCCAGCTAGACCATGTTCATTAGATTGACTTAGCGAAGTTACAAAAGAAAAATAACGGTATTTGAAGTTTGAGCTTAGGATAAATTCAAAACCGCAATGGATCCACTCTCAATCACAGCGTCGATAATTGCGGTACTTACACTGGCCTGTCAAGTCAGCAATGGCATTCGGAAGTTAATTTCAGCGTTGAAAGACATCCCGCATGCGATTGCAGGACTCCAGCAAGAGGTTGATGCCATTTTGGATATAGCCTATACGACTCAGATTATCTTGGACCGGGGCCCTGGACGCCAAAACAGCCAAATATTCAATACCTTCCAGGAGGTTATTTCTTTGAGAGACGCTTTGAATGAGGCGAAGATTGCGTTGACTGGGATACACGATTATTTTCAATCGAAATTAATCAACAGCAACGGAGAGTTTAGTAGGTTGCGGCTCATGAAGGAGCGTTCAAAGTTTGAGGAAGCCAGAAATGAGTTGCAGATAATCAGAAAAAAAGTAGCAGAAAGGATTCAGCTGGTCACTTTGTTAGTTCAATATAAATTACCTCCATGTTAGCTCCTGGGGATCACAGCTAATAAAATTTAGAGGCTCTACTTTTCAAATGGGTGGGCAGATCGATGGGATAGAATTTCTTTTGAAACAAATATTTCAAGCCCAGTCCCGCGAACTCACCAATGGGTTTTCAGACTTGAGTCGGAAAATAGAAAATCTTTCTGTACGGAATAAAACCAGGAGCCTTCCGTATCGACTAAAGGGTGATACTAATTCCATGGATCAAATTTAGGCTGCCTTTCAGACAAGATCGCCCATTCATCAGCCCGCCGGTACTCAAATCGTCCGTGCGCATCAGTATAATCAAGTTAGCTACCAACGACAAAACGGTGCTACTACGCTCAATTCCTCGGACACCTTTTCCTGCAATCCTCGGTGTAGATGCATTTGTCACTCGAAAAACACAGCCCAAACTCCGACTTTTCTTTCGAATGTCATCGGCCAGCTATTTATCGGATATAGCTGTATCTCTTCTTTATCCCCCTCTTGTGACATACCAACGTGTAAACGTACCGCGAAAGGCGTCTTAAGGATACGATATGCATTCCCAGAATGGTTCATTAAAAGTATGTTCACAATTGAGGCTCGACTATCACAGCCCTCGGAAATGCTATTCAGAACCTGGAATATCCGTCCGTTCGAAGAAATTTTCGAGTTAAGCGACGATATAGATAGACTGGAAGACCTTATTTTGAAAAGAAAGATATCTGTAAGGGACATCGATGACAGATATGGGTTTACAATACTGCATGTGAGTGTATACTTAGTATTGCAAAGACGAGCACCCTTTTCTTTTCAGGACCTTGTGTTAGAAGCCCTATTTCCAAGTTATCTGCCTAATAAAGACAGTGTCATTCGTAACTTGAACTCGTAACTATAACCACATGATACTAACATATGAAAGGTCTTACTTTTGCTTGGTCAATTTGAATCGCATTTTGAATATGACGATGAGTTTTGCGATTTGCTTGGATTTCTTCTTTCACAGGGTGCGGATATGCATATTGAAACCTCAAAATATGGGTATGAAATTTTAACTCCCTCTCCTTCGCACCTCGATTAAAAGAGCTATTCCTTTTAACACGAAAGGAATATAGGTCACCTTACACAATTTTCATGGTCTCAATGCTCTCTCGGGATACCCATACCCCTCTACCCGAGCGAATTACCAATATGTTCCCAGACCAAGCCGTTGGTTTAGAAAGTTTCCAGCTCAGTCGTATACATAAGCTTGTTTTGAAGGTCGAATCCGGTGATCTCGAAGCAGAATTACGAAGATGCGATGGAACTGGGCTCATAAATAAGCCCGATAAATCTGGCAGGACTCCATTGCATTGGGCCGTACAAAAGGATGACCCAGAACTGGTTCAACTACTGCTAACTTACGGTGCCGACCCTACAGTATGTCATTTTGATAACGCGTGCAGTTTACGCATTGCAAAATCAGTACAGGTTCTCAGGCAGTGCATCCAGTATTGTCGCCCATCGCATATACAAGACTGCACATGTAGAGGTGGGAATTCGCTGCTAGTCCACTGTCTTTTCCATTCTGATTTCAGCCAATCCGATGCCATTGGCGTGGCAAAGGCCATACTCGAAGTCGGTGAAGGCTTTTTAGATATTAATTCTCCGGATAGACAGGGACACAGCCCACTGACAGAGGCGATCAGTTCAAACAAGGTCGAAATCACTAAATTCCTTCTTGAAGCTGGCTCTGACTATAACAGAGTAAATAAAAAAGGCCAGACCGCCGCCATGGTGGGGTTATCAAAGGAGTCTCATCAGGCACTAGCCGTCCTGTTCGATGAACCACGGGAATTTGATTTCACAACAAAGGATCAAGATGGATGGAATATTCTTCATTACCTCATGCAATATAGCAATACGGATATATTAAATTTGGTGAGCGTTATTGGGATCACTGGGGTTAGCATCAATGACGAAAATAAGAATGGGCAGACAGCAAGAGATATATTAACCAACAGAATGGGCACAAATAAGCATCGGGGTGGAAGTTTCTTCTACGCGTTGGGACGGACCAACCTGGAAGAGGTTTTTCATTCATTCCTTGATCGAGTAGAAGGTGCCTCGAGAGTCTCTCAGGTAGAACAATCTTTCGATAGAGATAGTGAGGTTAATACTGAATCATCATCACAGTCTGGCGATGCAGATTGTGATGATGAATTTTGCGATGCTTTAGAAAGTTTAGTTCTATCTGATCTTTAAATAACTTATTTTATTTAATTTTTTTATTAAATTTTTTTAATTTTTAGTTTTTTATTTTTATAATAATTAAAAAAAAAAAGTAATATATTATTATAAAATAATTATATTAAAATAAATACCCGCTAGACCGCCCCCAACACTGGGGGTTCTGTTATGCCGTGTCCCACGCAAAATCGGAACCGCCGATCCGAACAAACCGCGACAAACGCCCCATCTCAGTTTTGCGTTGTTAGGATTTTGTATGGGGTTTTCCGAAAATTTGTACTGTGTCCCAAAGAAAACGTCGTTTTCCTAACATAACCCCCTGTGTCCTAACATAACCCCCCCCTCCTCGAGGTCGAAATCGCCCGCAAAAAACCAAAATGCTTGGGACACAATACAAAACGCTGGCTTGGTACACCACACAAAATCTTTGAGATATCGTACAAACAGTGCTGAGGCCGGAAAGGCTGGATAGTAAGAAGAGTATGAAGCCGGATAGGTTGTTAGTGTATATGAAGCTTTAACAGTACCGTTCTGAAGCCGGACAAGCTATATTCAATGGTGTTTGAGGCATCACCATCGTTTTGATGTTCAACACAGTCACGTGACTCGCAAGTTTTGGTGAGGCCGGCAAATGTTTGGGACACCATACGAAATGTCCGGACAGCAGCAGCAGCAGCAGCAGCAGCAGTAGTAGTAGTAGTAGTATGCTAACTGTAGTATTGGTGCTGGACAGATACAAAAGCTTTGGGGTAACTGTATAAACAGCACTATCGAAGCCGGACAGACATACTGATGTTGCACTAATATCTATATCGTATGTACACAGGACACCACACAAAATCCTTGAGATGCCGTACAAACAGTACTGAAGCCGGAAAGGCTGGATAGTAAGAAGAGTATGAAGCCGGACAGATTGCTACTGTATATGGAGCTTTAACAATACCGTTCTGAAGCTAGACAAGCTGTATACAACGGCGTTTGTAGCATCACCACCGTTTTGAGGTTCAACACAATCACGTGACTTCGAGCTTTGTGAAGCCTGAAAATCTTTGGGACACCATAAAAACAAAATGTCCGGACAGCACCAGCAGTAGTAGTATGCTAACAGTAGTATTGGTGCTGGACAGACCGGACAGAAATACTGATGTACGGTCGGACAGACACACTCACCACACAAAATCTTTGAGGTATCGTACAAACAGTACTGAAGCCGGAAAGGTTGGATAGTAAGAAAAGTATGAAGTCGGACAGGTCAGTAGTACCTATATATTAGACTATACCAATACCGTTGTGAAGCCGGACAAGCTATGTATAACGGCGTTTGTGGCATCACCACTGTTTTGAGGCTCAACACGGTCACGTGACTCGCAAGTTCGGTGAAGCCGGAGTGGGTGGAGATGTATATGACAGCTGAACATGTAATCCCAGAGTAGTGGTATTAGTGGGCAGTCGTCTACAGTTGGTTATTTCGTTTTATGAAATGTCTGGGCGGAAGTATAATGCGGGATAGGCGATAATTAGTTTTGATGCCGAAAATGTTCATATGCTATGGTGTTCTAGTCTCGGTCCCAGGGTGTGTCCTAGTCTCGTAGTTGTGTCCCAGACAAAATTGCCTGTGTCCCAACGAAAATGCTAGTCCTACATTGATAATTTCTTAGCGACACACAGTTCCGATGCCCAAATATGTCATGTGACATGTGGTCCAGCTACTGGACGATCGGTTATGCACAGGCGGGATCAAGCGAACCGCAGCTACTCAGGTCGTACAGAATAGGGTTTGTTAGAGCCTGTATGAACATGTACCACAAAAGCTTCCACTGTTACACCGCCACCACCACCACCACCACTCCAAAGGTAGTACCTCGCGAAGAAAACGGATGTCTAATTACAAGTATCATAGCATGGAAAAACTTCTAACACCGGCCATTGCATTTGTATACAGTCTACAGGGTTTCGATCTTGAATCGCATCACGTGAACAGACTGTCTTGTTTGGGACACAGGCATAATTAATTGTTTGGGACAGGCAGGTTTGCTTGGGATACACTCAGCTTGTTTGGGACACGGGTATATTTGCTAGGGACACACGTAGATTCGCTTGGGACACGGTTTCGGGCAGGCGGATTTGCTGGGGACAAACAGATTTGCTTAGGACACACGCATATTTGCTTGGGACACAGTTTGCTTGGGACACACTCATATTGTTTGGGACACACGTAAATTTGCTAGGGACACACCCGGTTTGTTTGGGACACACGCGTATTTGTTTGGGACACAGCCCGTCGAATGTATTTGAGACACAATAAGCCGTGGTGTTCGGGCGACTTTGATTGCCAAGGGAACCAGGGTGTCGTGCAAATTATCTATACATATCTACTTCTGTAGGTACAATAATCAATTGCATTGTACTCAGAGTCACAATCTCAGAACTACAATGGTCAATGGTTAACGATACTACGAAAGCAGACACTTTGAATTCTATAAGGAGACTAGAAGCAGGGAGAGGAACGGACGGACGGAGAAAGGGAAGAAGGGAAGAAGGGAAGAAGGGAGGAAGAAAGGGAGGAAGGGAGGAAGGGAAGTATCGTTTTCATTAGCACCTATAGAAACAATTCACAGCTCAACTAAGCCGTCCTCCAGCAGTGTCTTTAAAGCTAAAACGACACGATATCCCTTCAGAGCTGGGGCACCAAGAAAAGAATCCGGAAGCAGACACCACGACTTGTAATTAAGATAGCTCCCGGGGATGTCTTCGTTCATCCAAATAGCTATGTCCGTGAGAAGGTGGGGAGCCACCAGACGGACAACGGCACAAAGGACTAGTACTGCTTGTTCAAGAACGTCGCTGTCACGGGCACCGAACTCTTCATCCCAAATGAAGGTCCCTAGGACGTCGGCTTGGGCATGGCTGCAGTTGGGGAGGTGATGGTTAGCCTCTCGGCCAGCCAGCTGGCAGACAGCACAGGAAGCCACCTTGTCACGAAGGAATTCAGCAAAGCTTTCGACCTTTTCCAGGAAGTCTTCGTCACGCTTGAATTCACGGTTGAGAATCTGGGCCTCCAAGATGGTGGAATTAATGTCGTTTGGGTTCTCAAAGGCGAGAACAGCAGTAGCCTCAGGGTGTATTTCTGCGCAGACATATCTCCCCCATTTAGTAACGTGTTCAATCGGTCGGTCAGGTCCAGCTGGAACCGAGAGGTCACCCTTGATATCTAGTGGCAGGTCTACTGGAACTTCTTCAAACTTTGCGAATTCCGGTGGGGAGGAGTCCAGGTTAGACAACGATGACGATTGGGAGTGAAGGAACTGCGGTTCTAGTACTGGCGGAGACGATGGTAGGTCCAGGGAGAATGCATCGCTGTGGAGTGATGGTTGGATAGGATCTGAGGAGAACACCGGGACGGGATCTGATGAGAGGGCTTGTAGGCTGGTTGGTCCGGCGGCGTAGGTCGCAATTGGATTGTCTCTAATGCTCTCGATGGCCCTCGAAGTTGCGGTTTCATCTTGTGACACGTTATCAGATCAGTTAGACGCCCTTCAACAAGAACCTCATTTAGGTGGGTAGGTAAGCTGATGGATGAAGAAACAAAGATTTCATACCTTGCGATTCGGACAGCACAGTCTTTTTATTAGGAGGTAAGCTAGCCTCTACGGACACCACATCGCTGAAGCTGCGGTCTCTCTTACCAGTGGTAGCTACAATATATATTATTAGCGCCAGCCTTTGGAAAACGAAGAGGTAAAATCGATGCGGTACCTTGAGGCCGGTTATCTGACATACTGGGATCTTGGAAGAGCACCGGAGGGGTACGAAGGGAGAGGCTGGTGTAGAGAATTCTAGGTAATGATATGGATACTAACTGATCAATAGCAGACGACAGGCTGGGAGATTGATTTTGGTGATGGTGGTGATGCTAGCGATTCGGGGTATTGGTAGCGATTGTGGTGATTGTGGTTGTGGTTGTGGTTATGGACGTGGTTGTAGTTGTAGTTGTAACACACTCACTAGCAAAAGTCGCGTCGTGAAGTCCACTAGCAAAGATTAACCATCATTCTAAATACATAAGTACTAGTGAAGCGAGAGCGCATACATGGACAACTCATAGGGCGGTCTCGGGAGCCGTAGTTTCAAAACTACGGCGCCGATCATTAATTATAAGTCCTATATTACATCCTAGCCTCGTAGTATAGTACATTCTATGTATACGTTGTAGTAATGCCCTACTGCTACTATAGTTCAGTTATGAACAAGTGTGGGGCCTACATATTAGCTTCCTTAGTGCATAGGAAGTTGGGCGTATATGTATATAGATGTATAGATGTATAGATGTATGAAATACATCGAAGTTGGTTATCTGCTGTGTACGACCGTAGATAGTGAGAGCTCATGGATAAGTGAGTCAGGGTTGGGGGAAATGAGGGCGGGGTGCGGGCCGTTAGTATGGACCGGGTTCGGGAGTAAATGCATATGGTAGACTAGCGCCATAGCGGTTCGATATACCTGATACTAGTGATAGTAGTGATGCCAGTGATCATGATACTGAAGTATCGGCGGTAGAAATACTAAATGTAGCGTCTAGCTGTCGACTAACGATCAATTACAAGTCGTGATCAAAGTTACTTGGTGTATGCGTGAGGATTCTGTTCAGGAAGGCGTATGGAGTACTTAGGCTACGAACTTAAGCACATATACAAGACCTGCCTAAGGACTTACGAAATTTTACTTAAGGATTCACTATTTGCTATGTACTTGCATCTAGTGGTGAGCGGTATACGTAAGTACCGCGGTACCGGCGTCTAGGCTACGAACTTAAGTATGTGTATAATACAAGATCTACCCAAGGACTCACTAAACGTTGCGTAAGGATTCATCATTTTCAGTGGTGAGCTCGAAGGGTATATATGGGTGGTAGCCTCAAAAAATAGCTGAAGGGAAAGTATGGGCAGCTCGTGGGGTGGACAGATCAATCCAAAAGATATCAGAATTGGGAACCGTAGTTTCGAAACTACGGTGCCGGTTCACTGAAGTGTCGGTGATAGCGGTGATAGGGGTATCGTTATTAAATATGGCGGTTGGGCGCCGACTAGCAATCAATTACAAGTCGTGATCAAAGGTAATTAGTATGCGTAAGGATTTTATTTGGAGAAGCATATGGAGATGTTTGGGCTATGAACTTAGGCACAGATATAAGATCTACTTAAAGGCTCGCTAAAGTCTACTTGAGGACCCACAATTATGCTAGGTAACTGCATCTAAGGGTGTATATGGGCTGTAGTCTCAAAGAACGGCGCTGAAGCAACGTATGGGCAGCTCGCGGGGCGGTGTTGGGTGGATGGGTGGGTGGTGGTGGACAAGCCAACTCAAAGGATACCACCATTGCAAACCGTAGCTTCAAAAGTACGGTGGGGTGGCTAATCTACAGGTATTGGCAGCGGCCGTGATAAAGGTATTGCTACTAAGTGTGGTGTCTCGATGTTGATATTGCAAGTAATGATCAAAACTAGCTGGTATGCATGAGGATTTTGATCAGGAAGGCATATAAAGAGGCGCCGGCGGCTAGGCTATGAGCTTAAGCATATATACGAGGCCTGCCTAAGGACCCACTAAACTTTACCTAAGAATTTGTATCGTCGGTAGCCTCAAAGAGCGGTAATAAAGACAAAGTATAGGCAGCTCGCGGGGTGGTGGTGGACTGGCGCTTGCAGAACTAAGCCCATTCAAACAATCAATTACAAATCATGATCAAGGCAGTTAGTATGCATGAGGATCCTGTTCGGAGAGGCATATCGAGAGGTGTTTAGGCTACGAACTAGAGCACTTATACAAGACCTACTTGGACTCACTAAAGCCTACCTGAGGACTTACCATTATGCTACGTGCCTGCATCCAGTGGTGAGTTCTAAGGGTATGTGGGCGCTGAAGGCAACATATGAGCGACTCGTGCAGTGGTGCTTGACAGGCGAACCTAAAAGATATCACCTTTGCAAAACGTAGTTTCAAAACTACGGTGGGTAGGGAGTGCTGATTTACAAGTATTGGCGGCAGCTCTGATAAGGGTATTGCTATTAAGTGCGGTGTCCAAATATTGATTAACAACCAACCGTAAGTCAAGATCAAAACTAGTTGGTATGCATGAGAACTAAGGACGTGTACAAAACCTCTCTAAGGACTTACTAAACCCTGCCTACCTAAGGACTCGCTAAGGTTTTCTACGGATTGACTACTTTGAGTAGTGAACTTTAAGTGTATATGGACGACAGCCTCAAAGAAAGGGGCTGAAGGCAACGTATGGGCAGCTCGTGGGGTGATGCTGGACAGGCCAAACAAATGATATCACAATTTGGAACCGCAGTTCGGAAACTACGGTGCTGGTCATTGGTTATACGTTGTATGCTATACTTCATGCATATAGTTGAGAATAGTAATATTACTGGTATGGTTCAATGGTGGCTATGTATGGGCCCTAGATATTAGCTTCCCTAGCGCATACAAGATGAATAAGCGGATATATGTCTGTATGCATTTCTGGATGCATATATATGCGCATATCCGGCTGCATGAGATACTTCAAATTTGGTTATGTGGCCTATATAACTGTCATTTGTATGGGTGGGGTTATTGGAGCTTATGGATGGACGGATCGATCTGAGGGAAACTAAGAGTAGTGCAACTGCGAGCGATGAGTATGAAATTCGGGAGCAAATGGTAGACTGGCAGTTTGATGTACCTACCTCAGAAGCTGCTAAAATTACGACTCCGTGAGGCACCGGGCTCATAACAGCTTACGCCAAAAGGCTGTCCGCGTTATTGTATTTATCTGAAGTGATCTCCACTATATGCCTGGCATATGCCTGACAAATACTAGTAATGGTAGTACCACCAGTAATTATGATATTGAAATATTGACAGAAGCCGTAACAGAAGTATGTTTATGAAATGTGACGTCTAGATGCCGACTAACAATCAATTGCAAGTCCTGCTTAACTACAAGCCGTGATCAAAGCTAGTTAGTATATATCAGGATCCTTCTCAGGAGGGTATCTCGAGAAAACTTATAATTATGCTACGAGATTAAGCACATGTACAAGACCTACCTAAGGACTAATTAAATTTTACCTAAGGATTCACCATTATGAGCTACCTGAATCCAGCGGTGAGCCCTAAGAGCGTATATGGGCAGTAGCCTCGAAGAACTGGCGCTGAAGGCAAATTATGGGTAGCTGGTGGGGTGTTGCTGGGCGGGCTAATTCAAAAGGTGTTATCATTGCAAACCGTAGTTTCAAAACTACGGTGCTGGTTTACTAAAGTATTTGCGATAACAGTGATAGGGGTTTTATTACTAAATATGGCGTTTATAAGTTGGATGTCGACTAATGATCAATCAATCACAAATCGTGATCGAAGGTAGTTAGTAGGCCCGAGAATCCTGTTCGGAGAGGCACACGAGAGGTTTAGGCTACGAACTTAAGCATATATAAGATCCACTTAAGGACTCACTAAAGACTACCCGAGGACTCACCACTATCCTACGTATTTGCATCCATTGATGAGATCTAAGGGTGTATATATGGGCGACTCGTGGGGTGGTGCTGAGTGAGGTAGTACTGGACAAGCCAACCCAAAAGATATCGCAATTGGGAACCGTAGCTTCAAGACTACGGTAAGGGCGCCGATTTATGGGTATTAGCAGTAGCCCTAATAAAGGTATTATTACTTAGTATAGAGTCTGAATGTTGATTAATAATAAATTGCGAATCGTGATCAAAGATACTTAATATACGTTCACATAAAGACTCTGTTCAGGAAGGCAAGTAAAGAAGCGCCTAAGCTATGAGCTTAAGTACATATACAAGACCTGCCTAAGGACTCACGAAATATCACTTAATGATTCACTATTATGCTGCGTACTTGCATTCAGTGGTGAGGGGTAAGTACCGGCGTCTACGCTACAAACTTAAGCACGTGTACAAGACCTACCTAAAGACTCACTGAATGTTGCCTAAGGATTCACCATTTTCAGTGGCGAGCTCGAAGGATGTATATAGGCGGTAGCGCTATAGCCTCGGAAAACAGCGCTAAAGGCAAAGTATGGGCAGCTCTCAGGGTGGTGACGGATATGCCAACCCAAGAAATATCACAATTGGGAACCGTAGTTTCAAAATTACAGTGCCGATTCTAAAGTATTAGCGGTAGCAGTGATGGGGGTATTATTACTAACTACGGCGTCCAGGTGTCGATTAACGATCAATTAGTATGGTTGTGATCAAAGGTAATTAGTATGCGTGAGAATGCTGTTCGGAGAGCCATAGGGAGAGATGTTTAGGCGATAAACTTAGGCACGTATACAAGACCTACTCAAGGACTCACTAAAGCTTAAGGACTCACTAAAGCCAACCTGAAGACCCACCATTATGCTACGTACCTGCATCCAGTTGTAAGCTATAAGGGTTTATATTGGCGGTAAGCTCCAAGAATGGCGCTAAAGATAAAGCTTAAGTACAGGCAGTTCGTAGGGTGGCGGTGGACAGGCCCATCCCAACAATCGATTACACGTCGTGATCAACCGTAATTAGTATGCACGAGGATTCCATTCGGAGAGGCATATGGAGAGGTGTTTAGGCTACGAACTTAGGGACGCATACAAGACCTGCCTAAGGACTCATTAAAGCCTACCGACCTCAAGACTGATTAAAGTTTACCTAAGGATTTACTATCATGCTAAGTATCTGCATCTAGTGGTGGGCTTCACGGTGTGTACGGGCGGTAGATGGGCAGCTCATGGGGTGGTTCTGGACAAGCCAACTTAAAGGATATCACCATTGCACACCGTAGTTTCCAAACTACGGTGCCGATCATTAGTTTTTAAATTCTCACGATAAATATTATACCAGGAGATCTCTAGCTAGCTAGCAAAAACAGAAAAGAAATGGAGCTTTTCAAGCCCCTGCAGCAGCCTCCACGCATTGCTAGTCTCCTTCTTCTTGTGTTTCCAAGTCGTGCCCAGCCAGGTTTCATAGTCATCCCAGGTTTTGAGTCTTAAATCCTGAATACCAAGCTCAACGAACAGCTTCCCCCGAAGATCGATATCGTCCCAGACAGCATGATAGATAGAGCGACAGGCTCTAAAGTTAATGCAGGCCTTATGCTGGGATTCTATGGTGCAGTG
Source organism: Orbilia blumenaviensis (assembly GCA_036872755.1). Classification (NCBI taxonomy): domain Eukaryota; kingdom Fungi; phylum Ascomycota; class Orbiliomycetes; order Orbiliales; family Orbiliaceae; genus Orbilia; species Orbilia blumenaviensis. Next base: position 34,592 of record JAVHNS010000006.1, on the reverse strand, counting down.
GTACTTGGGAATCCCGCAGTGGGTGCAGACGGCATCGGGAAAAGGATTGACCTCGAGGGGAACTGTGGTAACCTGGCACTGAGAATAGGTGTGGTCGCCTAAGCTTCCGTGAACAAAGAAGCAGTAGGAGCACAACTTATCGCTAGCACGGAGGAACTTGAAGATCGCGTTCGCCTGCCTAACTTCTGCTTGAATGTACATATACTCGGGCTCTTCTTCTTCTTCTTCCTCTTCTTCTCCTTCTTCGACTCCAAGCTCTCCCAGCTTGTTGCAGTTGTCGCACAAAACGCCGTTGAGGGTAAAGCAGTCGACGCTCTTCCCCTTTCCATCCATAAACTGAGAGATGGCCAGACGCCGGCACCCAGTAGTGGTTATCATGTCGACAAGGGCTTTGTGGGACTCAATACACCACTGCGGTTTGTCATAGTACATGACTTCATCGAACTCCGGCTTACCACACACCAGCGTGCTGAAAGCCATAGGTTGCCCTTCCCTCCCAGCACGAGCGGTTTGCTGCACAAACTCCACCAAAGTCCAAGGTATGTTGCCATGAATGACTGATATAACCCCTTTGGTATCCACGCCGGGGCCCAGACACGTAGTTGCAACCAAAACCCCCCCATTTTTATTCCATTTCTGGAGATTACGTTCTCTATCCCCCACAGTCATCTCTCCGCTGTACTTTGGGCACTTCAAACTCGACGAGATGGAGTTAGTCATACCAATTGAACGGCAGTATATGATAATTTTGCTGTTTATTTGGTCCTTGACGTCTTGTTTGCTAATTATTTTCAGCGTTGCTCGAGCTAGGTCCTCCACCTTCTTAGTCACACCGGTCGTAATCTCAACCCGATAGCTGATGTTTTTGATGTTGGTGGTGGAACGGATTTCCTGGAAGGAGGAAATAGAGTAGAACGCTTGAAGGCTGGACACCATGAGCGGCGGCATGGTGGCGGTCATGCAGACAAAAGGAACACCGATATTCGTATATCTGGCTAGAGCTGCTAAGTCCCGAAAGCCTTGATCCAACAGTGGTTGGTGCACTTCGTCGATAATTAAAACATCGAGACGACGCTCGAGTATAAATTTAGCTACCTGACTGCGGAATCCGGGCATAATGGCAGCTTCAGGGGTGGCAATGATGACACCTGGGATCTTTTTCGAAAACTTCCGCCTGCCTGGGTTCTCAGTGTCCCCCCAGTACTGCGTATTGATACCCATTGCTTCTGCTCTCCGGGCTACATCTTTACAAGTTGCAATGAAGGGCTCTATGATGATGCTGACGCCGTTGCCAGCCGCGATAGCTAACAGGGCAGCAGTAGTCTTCCCAGCAGCGCAAGCGAGGGTCACGAGGAGAGGCGAAACGTTACGTTGGTAGATGGCCTTTGCAGCAGCAGCCTGTTCTGGAAGCTTCCAGCCTGGCCGCCCGAACTTGCCATATTGCTTCGCTAGTTCCTGGTGGAGCCTGCGGGGGAACCTCGGATCCGGCATATAAAAAGTGGTTGCAACAGCAGTTCTCGTAAGTCCTGGCATGGTGGTGGCGGTGGGAGCAAACTGGTGAAGTGCTGCTGGGGTCGTTTCTTGAACAAGAGCTTGGAGCGCAGTAAGCTGGGTAGGAGTGGTAAGAGCAGCAGGAGCAGTAGGTAGGGCAACAGCAGTAACAGCAGGCTGGAGAGGAGCTACAATACGCGGTGCATTGGCTGGGATCTCCTCAATAACATACGGTGCTGGAAACGCGGGATGGCGGAACCTTGGGTGCCTGTCGGGTGCTACAACGGGAATACATGGTTAGGATTGAATGAATGAATGAATGAATGAATGAATACAAGCCTGGGTTTTCGACATACCATCAAAATTTGGCCACCATACCTTCGACGGCTCGAACATCCAGTCGGGGAGGCGATCGATCGCCCCAATAAAGAATTGGAGCTGGACTGTGGCCCGTCGGAACTCGTTCAGGGAGATCTCAGATGTATCAGGCATTCTCGACTGGCTGGCTCCATATTTGAGGAGATCAGTCTTGTCGCCGTGTCCCATCTGCTCCGCAAACTTGCTTTTCATCTCCTCCACCTGTTTATCAATGATCTTTGCCATGTCCAGGACGTACTGACGAGTGATACCGGCGATGATTTGGCGGTAGTTCTTGAGCTTCAACGGAAAACCCATAGATTCGAGGGCAGCCTTCTTCATGAAGTTCGATAGAAATTCGCTACTCCATGCGTTGCCCTTTTCGTCGCAAAATAATAGAGGCGACTGTTTATAGCCCAGCCTATCTCGAAACAGTTCCACAACTGGGTCGATCTTGAACAAATATACCATCAAAGCCTCACCGATGTCAGCAGGCAAAAAGCGACAGATGCCGCGGCCCACCCCAGTCATAGCCTGGGTCTTGTTATACGTCCCGAACAGCAGCACATCACCAACTCTAACGAAGATATTCCTGGGGTTGATGGGTGTATTGTACTTGCGCCAGGAAAGAAGTTCCGTTCCTCGGGGTGGCTCACCAGATGTGAGCAGCATGGCAACAGCAAACCAAGCACGCAGAATGCCGTCAACGTGGAGAAATGCCTTCATAGCCTTGTGTGATAGGATACCAGTCGGAGAGAAGTAGTTAGGGCCTTCGTCACCGTTCTTGATGTTGTCAAGCACCATTTTGGGATCGTAGTGGTGAGCATTTTTGGGTTCGGATACAACAGAGTAGCCAATGGCTTGATCCGGGTTGTCGTCTACAAGCTCATCCAGGCTGATGGTGGGGAAGGGTTGGGTGGGGCTCAGGTGGAGGAGCTGACGGCTGAGTCCATGGATCTTTGGGTACAAAGTCTTAATGAACTTTCGATAGTCGGGTATATGAAATTTCTCCCCTTCGAAAATGACAGATACGCCGTCCTTAGTCCAATCAAGCTCACCTGGCAAGAAGGAGCTTTCAGTAACGGCTTTGGCGTACGCATGCTGGCCTAGCCACTCAGCCATCGGGAAGGGTTGATTATCCTTTGTGAAGCGGACCAGATCGGTAAACGCTTCACTGAATAAAACGTCCTTGCGCAGCTGTCGGTCAGCGTCGGAAAGGCCTTCCAGGGCGGAGTCGGTGAGACGCCAGGCTTCCCGAAGGATGCAAAGTCTGGTGCTGAACGACATAGCGGCATAGGCCTTAGTAGCTAAGAAAGAGCTCCGCCAGACCCCTTTCTCTTCGTTGAACCCCATTACCGCCAGGAAGCTCATGGTTGGGTGCTCGAACTTATCCTCAGTTGCAGCCGACAAGGGAGTCGTTACGCATTCGATTATAAGCCGCAAAATGGCGAACTCAAACTCCTCCTGGAAGACTTCACCCTCTCCCTCTTGATCCATAGCAAACACAAATATGTCGTCTATAAGGTCCTGGTAGACTGCCAGCTGGATACCAGACTTATCTATCTCTTCCTCGGACTGTGAAATGCTGCAGATGTACAAGACCATCCTAATCATGACGTTCAGGTAGTTGTTCTCGGTCTCGGCTACTTGCTTTCGATCGAAAGGACGGCTGTCCATGCCCTCGTGGGGAGCCTTGAGGATACGACGGTAGTGAACTAGAGTCCTTTTGATACAGCTCAGGGACTTGTGCAAGAGGCTTCGGGTTGTGGTTATTATTTTCTCCAAAACGGGACCCCTTCCGGCTTGTTTAGCCAGCTCGACAAGCCTCTCCTTGATGAAGACTCTATCTCCACCGCAGAAGGTTGTCCAGCCGGTACGCTGAAGGAATGGTACGGGAGAGGACAAATCCAGGTCGTATGACTTTCCGTCCGGGAACTGGTGCCTACGGTTACGGATATCAAGAAGATCCACTAGAATTTCGTCTTCTCCTTCTCCCGGGCCTACCTCTAGCTGTTGGTAGGGGTGAACAGGGTGGTACGTTACACCTTTGGTAAAGAAAAGGGCCTGGCAGGGAATTTTGTCCTCTTCGCGTATAGATTGGTAGGTCCTGGGCTTCTCACGGACATCTTCCTTACACCGGCCGAAATGTGTTCGAAGGGAGCTTTCAGTGGTATAGCAGCTCCAGCAGTGGTTGCACTTGAAGCCCTGAACCACCTTGAGATGTGGGAGAGGTCGTATATGCTTTTTGCGGAAGGAGGTCTGAAGGTCTTGCAATTCCTTGAACAAAGCCCAACCTGGGCCGTTTACAAGGGTAATAAGGCCGGACTCAAGAAGGACACTCTTATCCAATTTGTGCTTGTCACATTCCAGGTGGGATTGAACCTGATCCGAAGGGAAGAGGGCCTGGCAGCCACGGCAGACGACAGCGAGAAGACCGTTGATCTCGTATTCGATGAGGCCAAATCGAGCGAAGGGAGGACGCGTCTTTTCAACGACGGTCTAGTACAATTAGCAGCTACTCGTACAGGGAATCTGGGTTGGCTAACATACAGCTTCGTAGTACTGAATCTCTTCCATTCTCAACGGTTAGGAGGGCTTTCGGGGAGGTATCGGTTAGATATGGGGAGGTGTCTGGGGTAAATATCAGGGTATCAGGGGTATCAGAAGGTATCGAGCTGATATCGGGAGGGAATAGGAAGAATATCGTGGATATCAAGAATACTAGAGGATATCGGGAGGATATCGGGAGGGGATGGGATATCAAAAGGGTATCGGGAGGGGATAGGGAGGATATCAAAAGGGTATCAGGAGGAGATATCAAGAGGGTATAGAGAGTATGAAGTGATCACGACTGCAAGAGATTGATACTACGATAATAAATAATGCTTAGGTACCTAGGTTCAGCAACGACCCCTAGGGCACAACCATAAGGGTTTCCTTTCTTTTTTTGTGTGCTTTCACCCTTTGGGACGGCGCGCACTGAATTCTTTCACAGAGGCACGCATCTATCTTATAGTTTAAGCCTAGTGCTTAAGCCCTAGAATAGGTCTCAAGCCCTTCAAGCCCTTGATGACGTTGTATATAGATGTCGTATGTAGAAGTAGGTACCTAATGCAGGCGCATAAAAATATTATTGTTATGTTATATTGCTAGAGACAAAACCATCGCGACATGACATCTAGAAAACTTCAACTACCAACCACCAACCAACCACCCATCTACTCTCGAAAGCCACTAGTTAGCTTCCCCAAAAGCGCTAAGACTGCTTAAAGCTTGATATTCTCCTCGACGGTCTGATATCCCTTATAAACGGTTAGTCATGCAGGCATTCAGCTGCACGGTCCTGCACGACCCTGCACAACCCCCACACGCTAACGAGATCGCGCTAACCAGATCGCGCTAACCAGACCCTAACCAAATATTCCCCAATCCTGACGATGTCCACCCGAAGCTTTGACTGTCCCGTCAAGAACTGCACGGGGAGATTTGTGACTCGGACTAAGTTGGTTGAACATCGAAGAACCGTTCACCAAGCCGACGTAAGCCTCACCTTCAAAGATAAGGTTACGATGACTATCTTGAGGGGAAACAATGGCCGATTCCAATGTCCCGTCTGCTATTTTGATCACGACAATGCCAATACGTTCAGGATGCATGGGAATAGGCACCAAAGCACTCCAACGGCCACTGTATCGGTCGTTCAGCCTTCTCTTGGTCTCCCAGGCTCTTCTCTCCCCGCTGCCACTGCTACTGCTACACCGATTGTTGAGGAGATGCTTCGGTTCACGCCACCACTTATAGAAGATCTGGTGGCTGGAGAGGATACCGCATTTGTTCAACCGGATACCACATTTGTTCAAGGGGATACTGCATCGGTTCGAGGGGATACTGCAATAGATGACAATGATACTGCAGCCGACGAATCAGGAGGCTGCACAGAAGAACCTAAGGCTGCCCCACTAGCGCCCAAAGACTCCCCGAAAGCTGACCCGGCCCCTGGAACTGACCCGACCCCTGGAACCGGCCCAACCTCGCTCCTGGCCTCGCTTCTAGGAACCCTGGATTCGCTGAATAAGATGACGGCCTCCGAATTGGACGCTTCAACCACATCAGCTCTTCTACAAGTCCCTCAACCTCCCCGATTACCCGCCCAAGCCCTGCCCATATCCTCCCTAAAACCCTCAGCTAATCCTCCTCCCCAGCTGCAGCCGTTCACAGGTCTTCCTTCTCGGTCCAGCCCTGTTACACTTCCCATCCCCAAGCTCCCCAAGCTCCCCAAGCCCCCCAAGTCCCCCAAGCCCCCCAAGCTCCCCAAGATCTCCCCATCTGCCCCCCAAATAACGCCTCAGACGGCATCGGAGCACCTTCGCCCGAACCCCCTCTGGCTTCCATCTATTTCCACCATGTGGAACCATTATGGCCCCCCGGATCTCATCCAAAGGATGGTTGCGTTGACCATGTTGGATTTGGAGAGCGACGACCCAGCTGCAGGCTTCACCTATCTGAAGCAGCGTATGGCAGCCAACATCAAGGCAGCATATCAGCAGGCCAGTAATTTGCCTTTAGATATTCAAAGGAGAGTCCTGACATCTATCGGTATCCTCTCCGTTGATGCATTCAATCCCGAGTTCTCAACCCGGGGACAGGAGTTGTTGCTTCGCCTGCTACTTTTCCAGCTACGCACCCTCGAGCTAGACTTCCCCTTTGAAGACCTCGTAGCTTCAAAAATATCGTCGACACCGGAGGAATGGAAGCTACGAAATGCTATAATGAAGATATTATGCAAGGAAACCATCGATGATGACACGGATGGACCAGAACTCGATTATCTAGTCGTTTCGCTTCTGTGGCAGACACCATTTGCTCAAGTACACTCCTCTGAAAAGTTCCATCACAACCTATTCTTGAACTTTGTGGCTTTGCTAGCTTGGGACAGTTGGAAAAAGAGCGACAGGAGAGACTTTGATGCCGTCGCCGGTGACCTTGTAGAGCTGGAGACCGCTATCAGAGCATTGTGCGTCTGGACGTCCTTTGTACTTTTCGACCGCAACAAAGCCGCCGGTGCCTACAAGCCACAGAACAGATTTAGTACCGTTTTCGACCTACAGGATACTAAGTACTACTTCGAGTTTCTGTCTGCAGACACACCGTTTGCCTTCGGGGCGTTCGTTCGCAGCATCGATTATTGGCGCGACTGGCGCAAACAAGACAGCAAGGTGTCCGTCAGTGGTGTAATCAGGATAGATCTACAAATCCTGGACTTCGGAGCCGTCCCTCAGCTTCTAAAGGAAACCATGTCGGATCTCGCCAACCTTATGGCCAAGCTAACCTTCTATCAAGTCTTGAAGCTGGACCTGCGGGAGATTGTCGACGATGTTCGTAATATTGAACCCGGATATGGGATCGACGGCGGCTACCCTAAGGACTGGCTGCTGGAGAAGTTCTTGGCGGGTGCTAACGCGGTCATGTCAAATGGAGAAATCAATCTGCAGTTCATTCAAGCCTACTCCACGTATATGAGTAGTGCACTGCAGTTGCTTGCTACGGCTCTCCTCCTTACTGTTGGTGATGTGCTTGGGCCCCAGGAAGTATCGCATTTGACATTTCGCAACGGGTGGCTCCACAGGACATGCCGTAACTTTTTTGTTATCGACGGCGAAATGTTTGTCGCTTTCCCCAATTCTGGCAAGGTAAAAATGCCTCTACCGACTACTCCCCGATCGAGTTTATCGTAGTCACCACTAACTGTTTACTGTCGTAGGTTATACTCAGGAAGCTCCCAGTCCGCCTTGGACTTATAGTTGCCAAGTTTATAGTCTTCATAATACCCTTCTGTGATCAGATGTTCAAGATATCCAAAGCGCAGATTGTCGAAGTCCCTTTCGCCTGGAAAATGCCTCTCGACCCCCCCACTCTCTTCACCACCTACACCCAAAGGTGCTACCCCCCCGTATCTATCTCTAATATGTTTCGGTCACAAGCTTTGGAGGTCCTGAAGGTTGATCTGAAGCCTGATGTCATTCGTGAAGTCATCCGCCAGCTCAAACGGTACCTGGGGGTCCAAATTGAACCGTTCTATACCACGAAAATCGGCAACATATCGCAACTGACGCTCCCACCGGACCTCGTAAGGACAATGAAGCTGGAAGCTTCCAGCGATGAGACTAAATGGCATGCCTATCTATCTGGTGCACCCATCTCGGATGTACTTCCCGCGAGTGAACCCTCCACAGCCATGAAGGTTAAGATTGAGGCCATCGCCAGCCTCCAACTAGCCGTCACCCGGACCTCTGACTACGTCACAATATTTACCACCAGGATAGCCCCTTTGAACAAGTCCGATCCTAAAAAGCATGTAGTCTTTACCAGGACCAGCGCACTGGCTAAGATAATGGCCAACAACCCATTGTGCCCCGGTTTTGCAATCACAGATTTGAACGAAGATAGGGCCGTCCTCGCAAAATGGGCAAGCGCTAGCAGTCGCCACTTTCTGTTCGTTCCCTTCGGCTTCAAGCGTGCTGCGTTTCAAGAGCTGGGGGTCAATATCACCTGCGTTACCTACATCGGGGCTCCTCGGAGCTTGGCGGATGTCCTAGACCATTGCCCGCTCCCTCATGCCCTCAACGTTCTGGCGGAGCCAAAGAGGGAGGTCACATCTGTGGCTTCGGAGGGTGACATAGAAGTTCAGCGCTGGCTGGACTCTGGTTGTTACAAAGTAGACCTCTACCATGCCTTAGGAGCACCCCGAAGGACTTGTCACCAGATCAGTGGCGCAGATTGTTCCTTTTGCCGGAAAAATCCCGCCCGCACCCAAAAGGACCTGGGGATTCTCACCAAGCTTCGCTCAACCAAGTCGTGTCCGTTCTGCTACCTTCACACCGGCCGCTTACTAAAGCATGATAAGACCTGCGAGAACCTCGAGGACGTTGCCGATTTGACTACCTTCATCATGGAGTGCTTATACCAGGCTCGAGCTGCAGGTGTGTGTGCCTGTGGCCTCCCGAAGGAAAAAGTGTGCCGCACCAGCTGTCAACTTAAGATGGTGCCGACCGTTCTCGCCTGCTCTATCGCCCGAGACCCCGGAATTTGGGCAAATTTGCATCCTATAAAGCAGTTCCCCCCCTCGCCGACCGTGGAATGGATGCTAAACCCAACCGACGGGGGAAATGGGATTAGCACCATCTTGGATCTTGCTTTGGAGGCCGGTTTCCTCCCCGCTGTTGAATAGAAAGCGGCTGTGCTACCGCTATAGTAAAACTCAATATAATTTGAAGCTTTCCATAACTATGATTCATCCGTAGACATGTCGTAGGTGCGACTAGACCCTCGTAGCCGTGTGGATTACTGCCTACTAGTTATCATCTATCCTCCGTAGCTCAGGCGTATTCACTTCCACTAAGACAGCCATCCTTAGCCACCGTCCAGGGCAAAATAAAAAAGCCACAATCTTCCCGTTAGAAGTTATGTAACTGCTGTTTGTTGTTTGCTACCAACATACTTCCAGCTTTCGAAAGCCCGAAGCGCCGATCATTAAGTCCCCGTTTCCATACCAATCCTTCCACTACCCGCCATTAGTTAACATAGGATGAGGCCGCCCAGGATACCGTATGTGATATTCCAACGGTACCATGTCATGGATTAGTTGCATACCGATGGGCTGTTTGATGTTGTCCGTGTACCGGGGATAGACATCGTAATACAGGATGGGGTTGTCTACACGAGGGGGCGTTTGGGGCGCGTACGGTTGGTGATTGATAGTTCCTTTTCACGCCGCTCAGTATCCTAAGTTATTTAAGTTGCTCCAGCTGTATAGTGACTAGGAGTTCAATGGTACTACTAGCAAGGCCGTATGCATATGGGGGCTTTGGATTAGCTCGTACACTTATGTACTGGGTTATATTGTCCCCGGTTACCAAAGAAATTCGCTCAAAAATCGGTAGTTTCGAAACTATCCTTCAAAGGACAACTCACAGTCCACGGACACTTCTAAACGTACCGTACAGCAAACTAGCAAAGCTACTTGAAGCTTCGAAGGCTCCCTATCTGGCTTGAGGAATTGTGGCGTATTTCCGTTATAAAGTAGACTAGAATCTCGAAAACCTTCTACCAGATCTGCCACCTCCCTCTACGGTATGTAGAATGAGGCCATAATTATAAGCTTGATTACGGGAATACAAGACTATTACGGAGTATACGTAGTTAGGTCTCACAACTATTACCGGTGAAGAATTCGATCTATGAAGGGTTGGTTTACGCGCCCGGAGATTCTGGTACATTCTGATTTGCCTGGCCTCCCTATAGCACACAGGAAGGGCAAATACTTACGTAGTAAGTACAAAGAGAATTAGCCTCGAAGGACGGACGGCGATGAAGAAGGAGAGATAAAAGGGACTGCTTTAAAGCTTAGGATATGCTTTCAGAATCCGATATGATTTCTATCAAAATTCTGCCAAAGTCCTGCCCAAGTTCGACCCAAGTTCAACCCAGATTTAGCCCAAATGTCCTGGAGTGCCCCGATCCAAGTTCGCTTCATGTTGTACCCAATTTCTACCCCATCCATGGCCCAAATTCTCCCCAAGTTGCCCTCTTGCGGCGAGTTTGTGCGCAAACAATCCTTGATCATGGCAGGCTCGCGGTTGCTCTTGTTCATGATTGTAGTATCTTTTGCAACGTTGTGCACGATAAGTATTCTGGTCGTGACAATGAAGATTATTTTGCCTAAGATTACATGCATACAGCATCGTACCCGAGATCATGCATCAGGCCTGCTCAGTTCAGTACAGCCGACGGAAGGAAACGCGCCCATTTAGTAAGGCTTTTCTTGAGAGAACTATAGGTACCACTCCAGCGCCAATGATGAGAACTTGGGTCTTTACGTGTGACTACCTCACCTAAGGCAGCTAATCCAATGTAATGATACTCTATATCTATCGCAGTTGACCGACAGGCATATTCAAATAGCTCTGGGTAGTTATCCAAATACTTATTATGTACGGTATCATGGAGCGACATTTACACGACATGCATGTCCACTATATGTGCGTGCATGTAGGCTGAATGGGAATTACTAATGAACCTGAGATTGAAATATGGGATATTGGCTGCGCTCGGGTCGAGGTTTGGATGATAGTGATGGTTAGTTTGTGGGCGTCTGCGAAATAATCGTTGCGTAGACGGCAATATTATCCTCTTCTCTACCGGACAACGATTAGTGGGAGTATAGCTTTATATTATTGTCGGAATGTGCAGTACGACCATAACTGAGACCGAGCCAAGAATATGTTATCCGCATCGCATCGAAACTAATATCTCCGGTTCTTATCTACTTATCTCTGTATCCATATTGTACCTTTGTTACATGTGTGCTGGAAGATGGGGAGTGGTCAATGAATTTGGATTTGGCGGCGAGTCCTCGTTGATCCCAAATATTGGATCTGTATCTGGTGGCTGCGTACTGTAGAGCCTGAATACCTTCGGTTTCAATCTTCCAATCACCAAAGACCATGTAAGCGGGTGTCTACTGTCGTTACCGTACCATAGGACTATGATTCGAGCCTACTGCTGCCGTTCCTCGGACAGCCGCCGGCAGCTTATCGGTTGGTTATAGGGGCTCCTACATATACGTAGATCAAAGAAAGGGTGCTTAGTACTCCGCATAACTAAGATCAATTCACGCGGGCGGCTTTGCCCCGGGTTTTTGCAAGCTGGGGGTGGGGCAAACGCTAGCTGGTTATTGCTCTGTACGTCTTAATGGAACGACTACAATCAGCGATGCGCTAGGGCGTATGTATGTACTTATCAATCCAAATATACTCGATCAGCTATTTATCCGTGTAGTTTAGAGTTTCACCGGTTGGCGTTCTTTAGCTGTCTTATGTACAGATTCTAGTGGGGTTGTTCCGGATTTCTTCTGTCGGGAGTCCTAGCGAAGAATGAACTGCCATGTACAAAAATAGACACAAGAAGCATCGACATTTTCATGTGTACATTTATACACCATTGCATTGTAATAAGTGAAACTGTATATCTTTTCAGGGCCCGTTCCCCGAAGAAACCGACACCTTGAGTAACATCTACCTGACTTGCAAGCTTGCATTATGTACACATGTATCAGTAACTTCGAACTGTATACTCTTGCGATCCAAGTCCTAGTATGTACCGTTTAAGTCCAATCAATCGTTGATTCAACTATACGGCCGGCACGCCTGGTTAAGACACTGTCGACTATTAGTCTTGTAGTATACAAGGCTTCGTTAAGCCAACGATATGGCTATAGCTGCCTGCAAGTCGTTGTGTTGCGGGTGTTGTAATTTACGGCAGAAGTATGATGCAAACGCCAACCGCCAACCATCACCAAACATCAACCATCCACAAACCATCAACCACCCATCAACCATCCATCAACCATCCATCAACCCTTCGAAAGACGCGACGGATACGCTTTCACCGTCATTGCCACGTAGTGGAGCTTGTTGAAGCAGCTCCAGCGTCGAGGATTATTCTTCGTGATCCTATTTCCCCACGATTGCCTACCTCGCACACACCTGGTCATGAGACTACGCGTGTCATACAATTATCGAACGCGAACTGCATCCCTGACCGACGCCCCCGTAAGCGATACATGACCATCTTCCATTCCGGGCACCCGACAGACAGCTTGAACGATTAGATCCAGCCAGCTTGGGCTGTCGAAAGAGCATCCATGAGCGCGTTTGCGAGTAATTTGCAGAGACGGGTCTTGCCTGTCCGTGTGAATGGGTGGTATGAGACATCCCCGGTGGTGGTTCTACCGTTCTTGTTAGTTGGGATCCTGAATGCTGTGTATTGCTCTTTTCACTTGAGGCACTTTTGATCAACCTGTCCGCGATACCTTTCCAACCAAGGCTTTTGATTGCACATTGCTATCGATCCGATAATACTTTGGTTCTTCCGATTGTGTGTTTACGCGTAATGTGTAGAAACGGATATTCTGTTCACACTTGAAGAAGGATCATAGTAGGCTCATTTCGATTGTCTACGATCAAGGGGCTGTGGTATGTCCTGTCGCTCCTCGCTTCGTTGGTCTTGATTTCAGCCGGTTGACCAGACTTCCCCCCGTCCTTATTCCGTTACACTCTTCACATTGTACCCAGCCCTTTCTCCTCTATTCCACCAGTGCCTTCTCTATATCATCCGTATACCCTCCCATATCCTTATATTTTCTTTCAACACACAGCTCCCCTGGTCTCGTGCCCAAACATTCCCCATAATGGTTTCCCAACCGACCACACTACATATCCTCGTGACGTCTATATACCTCCTCCATACCCCTAACTCTTTCATATTCCTCCCTTTTTTACATCCTTTATACATCCCACCCTGCCAACGAAGCGTCGTACACTACGAGACTAATACACCCCTACACATCCCTACACATCCCTACACATCTCTATACATCCTGGTCTTGTTGGTACTAGACAACATGAAGTCGAAACATTGTCTGGTATACATCTTCTATACATCCCTACGCGAGTATACATCCTCGATACATCCTCTATACACCCCCGATACATCCTCTATACATCCCCCATCCTCGTCCTATATTCATCCCCTATATTCGTCTCACATCCATCCCATATCCATCCCATACTCATCCCCATACTCATCCCCATACCATTTCATACAGTCCGATATCATCCTATATCGTCCCATACCATTTCATATCATTCCATACCATTCTATAACATCCTCACCTCTCGTATCATCCCATACCGTCTTAGACCATCCCATATCATATTTATACTGTAATGCTGTTTACGACCCCATGCTTTTACTACCCATGCCCACACCCGGTATAGACTTTGACGAACAACCTGCTGGTTGGTTAACGTGACGCCCCCCGAATAACCAGGTTTCTCTTTCAAAGAGTATAATTTATGGGCATAACTGGTGGCGCGTTACGCTAGACCGCAAAAAAGTCGAGATTTGCATGTGCCAACTGTTCACTGAAAAGGTTTCCCTTCCGCAGAAATCCTCGAGTCGTTCCTGTAGCATCGATGCCAGGCTTAACTCCTAGCGGTGTTGGACTTTGTCTTATACGAACTTGGCGTAACGGGCACTAACGACTCCTACGTCTATCACCGTTCGTCGGCCTAAAAAGCTCTAGTGTCACTAGTTCGTTCGCCAACGTAGTCCCGAGTTCGTACTGCCCGAAGCAAAGTACTCTAGTTCCGCCATTGTCTAGATGGGAATAAGATAGGGGTTAGTTATGGAATTGGTCTTTGTACAAGATCGGGGGAACGATTGCCAAGTCGATAAGAATTCCCATGGCTTCCATCTATCCACTAACCGCACTTTCTGTTGAAGGCTTGGGTACGAGACGATAACCAGCGCGAGCGTACCATCATTTCGATTCGGCCCGAAACCGGTTTAAGTCTATCGTTGAATATTCTTATTGACTACCTCGACTTCCCTTCGAATTTGGAATCGGTTGCATTGTGGTGATACGAAAGATGCCATACAACATCTGCTTAAAGTCTACCTTCACTATGTTGAGCCGCAACGGTTACGTTCTATTTCTCGCCCCGAACTCAAGGGTAGTTTCGCGCCTAGACAATCAATGTCGGGCGGCTTGCTATTATGAGTTTGTAGTAAGCGTAACCAAACTACCTCTAGCCATTTCCACGAAAGCGATGGTAGTAAAATTGAGGTCCCTTCTGTGAACCAGATTTACCCAAACGTCATCAATTGCGATCGGTCGCGGAATGGCCTGGAGACTCTAACACGACTGTATCAATACTGATTCACAGGGCGGCGTGGAGCTGTCAGCTGCCTAATCGTATTACCATATAAATGATCCCGGCCTGTCTAAATGTACGCGGGTGGAAGCAATAGTTAAGACACGTATTCATTAATGGTAAATGAATCACACATAGACCCGTGCACATGGAATGCTGTTCGAGTATAAATGTAGTATGATTCAAGTTGTAATCAACTGTATAATATAGAATAACAAAACGGAACAAAGGCCCATTGATGAAAACACTTTTATTGCATGTATGAAACTTGCCATGCACATAGCACATATGGAGCCCATTGCGTATACAAAAAATGCCGCGTACATTGTCGCTGGGCGCAAATCTCCCCTCCCGCGCCGCTGAGAGCCGCGCGCTCGCTGCCGGGCGAAAGCTATACGAGGCCCATCTGGGCTCCTTCACTTCCTGGCCCCGCGACCACCCCGACCCGGCCCCGGCCTTCGTTGGGGAGCCTGTCATTTCAAGACAGTTGATAGTCATTCCGCCGTTGATCTCTGCGTCGTTTACAAGCGAAGCAAAAGAGCTCGATGACTAATGCGGCTGTACTGTATGCATCGCTAACAATACTCCCTCGATCCATAACCAACCCCTTACGGAGGCTATAGGTGCCTATTTCCTAAACCGATATGTCGCCAGCTTCAATCTTTAACTTCCTCCAAAAGACCCTTTCTCGAATAGCAAGATACCCAGGGCCCTGCTGAGCATCCTAACCCAACAGCAATATCGTTCATCTGGGAAAGTAACTAGTTGGTTCAGCCGGTTGGACGACTAGCGATTTGCTGTAGTCGGGGACTGACGAGAGGGTCCAAAGCGGTAAAGAGCCTAGCCAGGAGGGAACTGAATTCTCAACATCCAGAGGCACCAAAATCTGCGGGATTCGGGGTAGTTACCGTCCAGTGGCAGAGAAAGATAGTGGGATTGCAGTGGAATCAAGAGGGGCTGGCCACACCATCAAGGTTTGTCGAATCCAAAAGTGATAGAAGTTGGGGTCAAATTCCATGAGATCTTGTAGAGCAGCGATTGTTCCGTTTGGGTCGGCTGGCTAGAGAATACAATCCCCCACCTTCGAACAAAGACGAGTCGTTTAAAAAAGAAGGAATGGTATCTTTGATGGCTTCTGTATGAACACTTCCCAAATCACCAACTCTCTACGTCGGGACACTGACGATGAACCCTTCAAGGAGTTCCTCATCAGTTCGTGAGGCGACGAAGAAGTTGATTTCTTGATACCACCTTTCGCCATGGTCTGAGTATTACAAAATGAGAGAAGAAGCGTTATTTTGGTGTCGTTAGGAATAATTCGCGGATACTTCGAATAGCTTCAGGAGCTTGGGAAAGTAACGGGACATTGGTTGAAACATTGGGATTTGTTAGGGATCGGATGTGCATCCCTTTGATCGCTATTCATATTATGCTAGAGGTCTCCAGCCTCTCTTCTATCTTTGCTCATCGTCCTTGTTCTATCAGGATTATGGGCCCCGGTTTGTGATGGTTCTGGGAGTGCTTCTGATTCTAATCTTGGTCGTCGGTTGAGCCGGGATGATGGACTTCGATTTCGGGGGTCCGGAGAACGGGAAGAACTTCTCCCAAAAGCAGCCGGCAGCTCCGGCGGTGCTGGCACAAGACGGTGTACTCCCTCGTTCTCTTCTTCATGATCGGAGAAAACCAATGGATCGTTGTCATCGTCGTCGACTGCGAAGAGTGGGGGGGGGTGCCGCAACTTCAGCGGGTTCAAGCTAGGCATCAAATCAGTACCAAGGTTCAAATCCAGACCATCTTCTGGAAAGTCAGGATTAACTATTGGAAGGCGTTGAATGATCAGCCAAGATGTGTCTGCTTCTAGCTTCCTCCTGTGGAGGAACCGGACATGTTAGTTCTTATCTCGACCAAGGTTAATTCAAATGGGATAAGGATTCCACCGGTGGACTTCAGCGTCTGAAGTATTTGAGGAGTCAAGTCAGGGACAGCGGTGACTTTCTGGATGAGAAAGTACACATGGTACTATCGATGTTGACTGTTGCTATAAAGTCAACCCTTCGAGCTTCTTCACGGGATAGTAGGCGACCGAAGTCGATTGAGTTCAACTCGGTCCTTTCTCAACCAGAAGCTAACGTATAACAACCGGGTGTACAAGGAGTTACAAAGTTCCGAGTTGCTTTTCGGCAGGGCGACCAGGGGCAAGTATGGGTTGACGATTTTGTCATCTACTCCTCAATGTGAGCTGAAATTCTGAGGTCCGATTGAGCACTCGAGGGCTCTGTCCGGTTGAAACTCTTTGCGGTGGCTTCACCAGCACGTTCCGAGCGACTGCTGTCTTCACCGACACTCCTCCTGGTAAAAAACGAAGTTCGAGATGGGAAAAGGCTAGGTAGATCGGAAGATCGAGCTGGCGTTGAAGGAGCCAAGGGAGTCGAGATGGTCAAAACAAGCAGAGAAGTATTCGAAAAGGGTGAAGCAATTGGCGTCATTGGGACACGATGGGTAGTTTGCCCACTGGGGCGCATGCAAGAACGGTTTTCGCACCCACCGTACAGATCAGTCGGTCTTGATGTCTTGGTGGGATCATCATCGGGGCCGAAACAGAAGCCGGAACATCCACAAGAGGTATAGCCCCCCATGGGCCCATAGGATGCTAGTAACTAGCCATCGCGAGGTGAATAGTCGTTCTATGGAAGGAGGGGAAGGGAATGAGATGGTTTTGCGGTACAACAGCCCGAGAGAAGGAGCTGTTCGGGTTGAAGTCGTGGAGGTTAATGCTGTGGACGTTTTCGTTTATATTTAAAAATTAACAAATCGCACGTAAAAGCCTTCTAGCAATACAGCGTACGAATTAGAGAGCTTCAAGCCCTGGCGTTGCCCACGGTAATCCCATCAGATCTCTCGAAGCTACCCTCTCATTCTTCTATTTCACTACTTCACTCAACCAAGACTAACCCTTTCCATAAATCCTAGCTAGGTCGAAACTCTGGAAGACTTTTGGACGACCTGCCAGGCAGTTCCCCATCAAGGAAGAGAGTACTTGCGGGGAGATCACTTCTATTCTAGAGATATTCAACTTCATCGAGACCAAATCAAAGGTATCTGTTGACGTTTGCAGGAGGTCTTTCTAAACTATGGATCTGAGGATTACACGGACTCATCAATGGAGCTTGGATTTTTCGTCACTCGATGACCAATTTAAGAACAACAGAGAGTCGCCAGCGAGGCCAGGGCCTCTTTCACGTAGTATATTACTGTGAACTCGACGTTAGAACGGTCCGAGCAGGGAATAGGGCGTCCTATTATAAACATCATTCCTCAACAAGTCCTAGAGCTACTCGAGCAAGGTATACGAAACGTAAGATAGCACGAATGGTCAATTGCACCGAACGAGCCTTGCGAGTAAGACTAGAAGGAGCTGGGAATCTTAAGATTAAAGATGAAGAACTTGACGCCTTAGTCGAGCAAGAGATACAACGCTTCCGGATTCCCTTTAGTTGGAGTACGAATAATACGAGTTAATATTCGAACTACTGGCTACCTTCCTGCCAAATAGTAGATTCGAAATAGTATATTTCAAGTAAATCCCGAAGGTGTTCTCGATCGATCAACATTCTCTACTCCAAGACGTGTTCGCGCTTATCTTGTTCCCCACTCGAATGAATTATGGCATTTTGATGGCCACGAAAAACTTCTTCGTCAGAAAATGTGTATTCGTGGAGGAATCGATGGCTATTCAAGAAGGGTATGTGCAAATACTAAAGAAACATCTACAGTTTTAGCTTGCTTTGATGAGGGTATCGGTTCTTCGGGGTGGGGGGAGCTGGATTCCCAGCCCCTTCGGAGTTCCAATCAGAGTCAGGTGCGATAAAGGCAAGGACAACATTGCAATCGCGATCCGCACGTACTACCCTCGAGACGGTATTCGTAAGCCTGTCTTGACAGGAATATCTGTCCACAATACACGGGTTGGGCGGCTATAGGGAGAGCTACATGCATACATCGGATCGTTGGCTCAGTATTCAATGAGCGGTTTGTGGAGCTCGAGGCCATAGATATACTGGAGGTATCAAATTTAATTGATATATGGTGCCTTCATATATTATATTCCTACTCATATTACAAGAACACCTTGATCGATTTAGGTCTGGGTGAGACGTTCACCGGGTCGAAAGCGTTGCTCGACAAACTCCTTTGCGAATGTGGCTAGGCGGACAATCCCTCTGTTCTGTATATGACGCCCCAGGGGAGATCCGAGAAGTAGGTCATGATTACGGTATATACGTATTGGATAGTGTATTACGCCAGTCGAGCTCGCGGGCTCGGAACCAGGGGCAGATGATGGAAAAACTGAAAGACTTCTCGATTTGCGGAATCCCGAGGTCGCTCCGGAGGATTTGCAACGTCTGCTTCAAAGCACCGAACGCAAGGACAAGAAAGCAACGATGCGATTTTCCAACGCTACAAAGATCTTCGTTCCTCTCTTATCCAGCTGCATAGCACGCCGTAACCTCATATAATATACTATTTTAAACTCAAATTTGCAGTGGTCTCAGTTAGTAGCATTAACAAACACCAAAATAATAATTTTTCAATTGACTTTTAGTTGACCAACAAATTACTACCTGTAATTGCAATCTTCAGTATATCGGGGTGACTTTATAGTCTTGTCATAATCCCGGCACTCTATAAATGCACGCGAGATTGCAGAAATGTAAGGCCTCATAAACGCATATGAAATAGAGTCTTATAGTATATATACAAAATTAATTTTCTTTTATGACTATGACATCACGACCCTTTGGTTATATTGGGTCATCAAGAACCAATCCGTGCCTAATGTCAGAGTAGCATTGATGATCTAAATATAAACCGACTTTGTTCAGTGCGGGCAGAATTGATGCCAGAACCTCTACGGCATTTGTTGCTACTTATGATGATAGCTCCAATATCCAATGAAGGACACTATATGGCCATAGGGCTGTAATGGGTTCAATTTTGCGGAGATAACCAATATTATTCCATTGCGTTGGCCCTAGAATTTGCTCGATTTGATGATCATCAATGGCCCAGTCGACTATAACGGGTGCCGGCCCATATTTTCGATACTCTCGGCGGTACTTTTGACGTCTCGGGGGGACTGCAGGAGCAAGGGCAGCCTCACGATCGGGACGAACAGCAGTGCAGATGCTGGTCGGATGTATTTGGTACGTAAGACATCGCCCCAGGACCCGAAATGAAAATTTAACATAGCACCAAGGTAACACCCTGCTTTCCTTTGCAGTTTTAGCCTTCGTTCGGATTATTAAAGACACCCGGGATGTGACATTTGTAGCCTAGACTCTAGCCGGTTATGTATACGGAGATTAAATAGGCATTTTCATGGTTCAGGTAATGCATGTAAGTACATATACGTATACACGTATATTCGTGTAGATTAGACGGGGTGTCTTGGGCAACGGATCCGCCCGACTGCTAACTACTCCTATTTATTAATTGAATTCATGCTTCGAAGTCTGGTTCGTAGAGTGGTTCGAAAGCTGTAGCTGGCTGCCTACAGTAGTATACGGTCTTTGACTCGCCCGAAGTCTCCAGCCCGTCTATAATCTGTGATCTGGCTACTCTTGTAAACCAAACTATTCATAAATCAACGTATGAATCAGCCATTTTACGAGTTATCCTGAGCTAATAGGTGAAGCAAACTGGGGGCCAGCTAGCTACTAACCAGTTAGGATGCCAACTAGTGGTTAGTTGTCTTCCTATGCACTCGGTTCCCGGGCTGGTTGGAAGGGTAGCAACACGCACTTGTACATTGTCGGTGGGAACTAACTGTTACGGCACAAAATAACAGTAGCGCTGGTAGTCGGGTGAATGAACGACCAAAAGAGGCTTGCTAAACTGCGTAAACAGAGGTGGTTGTATTCGCTGTTTGTGGCGGTCCGACGCCGCTGCTTTAATGGTTGTCCTGAGTCGTTCGTTTCGTGTGAATTGACTAGTTACTTAACAAGGAATTCGCTGCTAAAGGACTAGGCCGGGTTGATGGACTCGCAATGTAAGTTGGTCGCCTGGGGTAATAGCTGGTCCCACTGTTGCAATTGAGGTCCTGGTAGGCTAGGACTAGCCGGACCTCTTGTGACAGTAGCAGGTATAGCAGCAGGTCTTATTTGCCTTCGTGATGAACCTTCATTACTATCCCCATACCTTTTGAAAGGATTTATTTCCAGTACCCGCTCGATCGATTCAGCATCGGCATCGTGCACTTTATTTTCGAGGTATGTCAAGAAGGAACGTGGCTTATAACCTATTAAGCCAAAAGGCTGTTGGTGTTTATATGCTTGAGCTCGTATCCACGGTATATGCCGGACAGGTTTACAGATTAGCTGTTTCCGAGACCTGTTTACAAGTAAACTGGTCCACAGGCTTGTTCACAGACCGGTTGGTTTTCAGATTGGCTTACATACAAACAGGCTGGCTGGCCGGCCGGCTAGTAGCTGGTTCGCAGACTAGCAAGTTTAAACGTCAATAGGCAAGTCACAAATTGGTGGCTAGAGACTAGGTAGTCGTTACGTTTGTAGCTGTGGATGAATAGTCTCTGGCCCAGCCTAGCTTACGAATCGGTCTTAGACCAATTTCGTTATCGATTCCATGGCTTAGTCTGATTAAGCAGTCTGTAGCTTAGTTCGCTAGATACTTTTTGTGAGCAACTAGCCGGCTGGCAGCTGGGCCGGTAATGTGGAATGGTACGTTACAAGCGTGAACCGGCTTTAGATACACAATAACTGACAGAACAAGGACGATAAGTGAAGACTGAAAAACTTAGTAACCTTTGCCGAAAGCTGTAAGCTTATAAACTAGCGACTTTCTCGAAAGTTGCCAAAACAACGACGTCGTAGGTCGCCGGGCTCATGACTTGATAGAACAAGGACGATAAGTGAAGAGAGAGAAGAGGCTGGAGACCTCTGGCATAATATGGATAGGGATCAGAGGGACGTACGGTTGATCTCTAACAACAACAACTTCAATGTGTAACGCAAATTTATGGTTCGTGGCGCGAGACACCATTTTCCGATGGAGAATTCATATCTGGTAGTTGGTCATACTGGTGCATAGGCACTAGCAGTTCTCCCCAAGCTAATCCACAAGCTACCGATTCACAAACCCCTTTCAGTTGCTTTCAGTTGCTTTCAGACGTCTAGACTGGTAACTAGCAGCTTTCTATCGGAGTGATTCATGTACAGGACGGACAACTGGCGGCTCCTCAGACGAATATATAGCCTGACTCGCGGACCGGTCCACAAGCTGGCCAGCCTATGAGCTGGTTTACAGGCCAGCAACTAGTGGCTGCTTCTTAGACTGCAGTTTGTTTCTAAACCGGTAGCTAATGGCTATCTTTGACAATGTCGGTATCGTGTCGCTACTAAAGCCTCCGGCTATCAACTCACTAGTTCGTATTAACTTTCTTTGTATATTCGATTTGTATATAACCCGAAGGCGCCTAGGCGCTCTTTAACACGCATTATTTCATACGTACATGAGCCTTAATACCCGCGCAGTTCTTCATCCTCCTTTACAAGATGGGTATGTTCGGTCCAGAAATTGAAAAAATAGTTAGGAGATTCTTAGATGCAGGCTCATGTTATCATATGTAGGCTGTTATAACGGCCGCCGATAGTTCAAATTCCGCCCGCTCTATTTAGTAGCTTGCCAAGAATGACGGGTGGCTGTCAGCTGCTAGTTCTAGGGGAACACGCCACTTGAAGGCAAGCTTGACCCTTGGAGCTATTATGGAATCTCAATGGCTCTAACCCAGTCTGGACGCTGGGAATACGTATATTGTACAATGATGCTACAATCTGGCGTCGGGTTTAAGACTTATAAGTTATTATAGAGCTATATCTAGGACTACTATTTTCCTCTCTTCCCGGGATCCCGCGGTGCAAGGTTGGTTTTTCTTGTAATTGTTTTCCCGGGCTATTTTCAATGCGGGAGGGCTCTAGTTGGGTAACGCTTTACCCGACTGCTTTGTCAGGAACGACCGGGGCTAGAGTAAGTACGGAAACTGGTTCCTAATAGCACGTATGTAAACAGGCCGGTCGCAAAGTGGTAACCCGTCCGCGGGCTAGCAGGTTTACGGACTACTAGCTAGTCTACAGGTTAGCAGTGGGCGAGCGAGTATAGCAGCTGGTTCATGGCTGGCGGCTAACGTTATAACTAGCATATAGGTAGACAGGCTGGTTCTCAGGCGGGCGGCTAATCCATCGGGGCACTGAGAAACCGACTACTGACCTGGGGTTGCCGCAACGAAGCTTGCGATGGTGGAATCGAGTGCCAAAACTCTGGCTATTGAGCCCTAGCGGTCGGGTAAACGTTCGCTACTTTACGCCTGTATTGTACGTTAATAAGCTTCCTTGACCAGCCATATACTTTGCCGAGCATATAATCGAGATCGGTTTAGGGATAGTAGTAACGTGGACAGCCTAGTTAAGTAATTACGCCAGAGAAAGAACTTCGGCTCGGTTTCAACGGCTTTGGTATTCAAGAATTTCCGCTTGATAGTATTGTTCTAGGGCTTTGTTTTATCAAAGATTATTCGATTGTCTTGAGTGCATGCTTTGGTGGGTTCGTGGATGCTTCGGTCGTCGCGCGGACTCTAGTACTTTAGGCAGCCCATAAGAAACCAAGATTCGATCGATACTCTCTTTTTTGTTACAAAACGACAACGCGGCCACCGGCAATCACATCTGCACAGCGCCGGTGTAAACTGTCATAATATCCGCCATATGGGATTAAGGGTAGCCTCAGTCCATTAGGTACGACTTCAATACTGTAGGTATGCCAAATACTTATACTTGATCGATTAGCTCATGTAAGATCCCGTTTCGGGTGTCATAATGGTTAGAAGAGCACACTGGTCTATGAGTTACTACCATCCTGCAAACTTATCTTCATAGATAGTTTGAACGAGAACACCGGCAGGGCTACCATCTACACTAGAGTGCTAGTTATCACTGTCGATCGATTTGGATTTCGGGGCATATTGTGGAACCCCGAGACTACGGAGCCAGTATTGAAAACCCGTGTCCGTAGACTGGGTCTCGCTTTTCAGGTGAGCAGAGGATTTGTAAAACGAAAATCAGAGCCGCTTACAGAATCGCGATTCGCAGGCCCAGTTGGACGGTCAAGTGTACTGATAGAGAGAAGAGATGTAGTATCAAATAAAAGAACAAAAGGAAGGGGTTGTTTTCTGAAAGGCTTGTCTGGTGCTTATCTCCGGGTTGTTTCATGACTATAGTACTAGTTACGGACCTGGAATGCTGTACCGTCTATAGCCTCTATCACGAGCTGAGGTGTAAAGGATAACGCAGCAGGCCTATAGCCGGGTTTGTCCGCACCGATCCATGAATAAAGGGTATGATGTATTGTTATCATGACACATGATCGATCATCAATCATATGAACACAGACTTACGTACCGATATACATATGTATGTATAGCACTGATATTATATCATCGTACGTTACCAATGTTGAGGTAGGTCGGGTAGCGCGGGTTCAAGACAGTGGCTCAAAAGCCGGTGCGCACAATAGCCGTTCGTGGCACTAATATCCAAAGCTGTGCATGTGTATATGGGATTTGTAGGTTAGAACACCGTGTGACCGAAATCCTTTGTACCCGAACCCAAACCCTGTACAAGAAGATCTCGAAATCACCTGGCTAATACACCCGGTGATAGTTACGACTTTATATGAACAAGTGAACTAATTGAGCGAATGTCTGATGGTATCTAAACTAGACTAACCTAAAGCGAGCGAGTACACATGGTGTGCTTATGGGTTGAAGACGGGGTTACTGATAAACATTTTGTAACGACAGCCAGGACTGAACTAAAAGCTTCCACGACTCGCCGGGGGTAAAAAGAATTGTAAGCTCCGCCTACGAGACCCACCAACAGTAGCTAGGCGCCGCCTTAACAGAAAGAAACCACATAATGAACGCAGTTTTATTGTCCAGGAAAACATGTATACCTGTAGGTCTTTAGGTGATCGAGAGTGTAGCGACTCATTAGTGCGGTGACGGTGGATCAAACACTCGACCTTCACACCATTTGGGAATAAAGCTACCTTTGAGATGATCGATGACTGATATATGTGATGCTACCAATCTCTGACAACAGAACATTCTGGCTGAAACTAAGACTAACATACTTAGACTTTAATAAGAGTGATTTGCCTTTAGGTCGTCATACATTATTATATGCTCCAACTATACCAGTGCGTCCCTATCGGTACAAAAGGGGAGATTTGACCTTCAGAACCCGCATCTTCTTCATCTTACAATGCGCCTGTAGACCGTCAACCTTTCGCTGTAAACGCTTGCACTGTTTTACGACGAGCCCCAGGGACAAACACTGCAAATAAAGGTCCCAAAGTTTACTAGGGCAATAAAGACTGCACCTTCGTAATTTCCGCTAGTATGGATGCCAACTGAACGACAACAACAGACTAGGTTTGCGGTCGGCTGAAACGGCGCGGTATTTAGATACTTACCACGTGTGCACGTGTATTCCAATCTACATCGCTACCGTGGCTATTTACGTTGATGCTACAGTGGATTATTAACAGTCTGCCTTCCAGCTCGCCCACATCCACGAGCAACTAGTCTGCGTGCATGCGAAATAGCCTGTCCGCTAGAGGCTCGCACCGACCGGCCTAGTTAGCCCATAAATCCACGGTAGCAGTAGCTAGTTAAGCAGGTTTGACCGTATCGCTATTTCCCCCCATTCTCCCTCCGAAAAACAGAGAATGAAGGAGGGAGGGAGAAGGGGGGCGGGAGAGCCTGAAATTGTTCACTGCCCTTTTCAGCTCCGTGGCGGCCAACCCGGCGTCCAGGGTAGCTTGTGTTTTACATAAGTTCATGGTAACATCACTGCCGTCAGTGTCCGACCGTGATGAACGTAGTCTATACTGACGACCGTTCCTCATAAAGGAGAAGGACCTGGGACGACTGCAACTCCGAATCTGCAAAATATTTATTCCAGCTATAGATACCATAATACAGCTTCGACCGGGAGCGCTAGAAGCTGAGGTGAGGATTCTATACATTGGCCAACCGGCCGCGGCGCTGAGAAATAGGAACTTGAATTTCTAGGTTAACTGATATGAATCGTACCGAAGGCTTTATACCAAGATAAAAGTTTGAATATTCCGTCCTGCAGCATTCACCCAGAATGAAAATCTAGGAAACCCATGTTGCTAGAAACTTGCGCATTCATTGTTCGTCAATCCAAATTGATCCAAGTATATAGTTAAAGAGGGCATCATGAAATAAAGGTCCATGCAACTTAACCCTGACTAGCGGAATGATCATTGGTAGTTTGGTTTTGGGTATCGCAGTACTCTGCGCATGTTGCCTCTTAGGTATCTACAGCCTCACCAATCGCAATGCTATCACTACCGACCACATATGTAGTATAACCACTTTGATTTCAGCGCCATTTCCGAGGCGAGGATGGCTGCAGCGTCATGCTCAATGCATCTGTATTGCAGATGGCGACGGCATAAACCCTCGTCTTACGAAAACAACTATACATACATAATCTATGGGAGGAGGAGAATCGATCCGCGGAAGGGGGAGATTGTTATCTGTTTCAGCGATACATGCAAACATGAAAGGCACTCTATTTTGACCAGATCACTCGGTTAACATAAAAAGAGAAGTAAAATACGGCTAATATAATCGGTATTTTACTTCTCCTTTATGTCACCTGTATGCCGACGTAACTATTTCCTTCCGATATGTAGTATAAGACATTCAATTAGTTAATTAGATACTGCCACGGTCAAAACGTCCACCCGGCACAACTTCGAGCATCCTGTTTAGTGTGAGCTAGCTTGGATAATCTCTGAAACCGCAACCCATCGATCAAGCCTACCCTCTAACGCTAAAGGTATCTTTAACATTGGCCCGACGACGTTGGCTCCTTTCGCATTTTCGCCCCGTATCTATTACGCTGACCAGTGATGTCATTTACTGCCGCACATTCATCCGACTGCGAGCCCAATAGCCATAGCCCACAAAGTTAGTTCGGGCTAGTATTCAACACAAGCCGCATTACATTCAGCCCAAAGAAGAAATGAACTGTTCTGTATTCGATAATTGGTTATTCGCTTATAGAGCAGCTAATAATGAATCTGCAAACAAATTGTTAGCCTGAAAACCAGCTAACATATTGCACCAGGCCGCGAAATGTACCGGCAATGCGAGATGACGGGCTAATAAGCGGGTTAACGGTAAATCAAGTGGTTTGCAGATTAGAATAGGGCACTTAATTGGGGTAGCGGTGGTACCGATTTGTGCAATCACAAACTAAGCAGGCTGGGTAGGCTGGGTAGGCTGGGAGGGCAGCCAATTCCTGCCCCATAACCAATTTGAGCATCTCGCGTTGCTGGTACTTACATCTCGCAGCCCAGTGCAATATGTTACTGGCTCATAAATTAGCTACTAGTTTAGGTGCAAGTCCCCTAACTGCCAGCCTGCGATTTATGAATAGAGGAATTCATTGTAGCGCCTTAATCAGTAAACGAACTAGTTTGATGTCGTTGACATTTCGTTCACCACCAACTCACAGCCGCACTGATTCCAATAGAACTGTTACTAGCCTTAAATGCAATCAGGATATATACAACCATAATCGTATGCAATACATGCTACACGGGTTTTCGGTAACTTGGCTTAAGAGCTATCATTATAAGAACTGCCACCAAAAATAGCTAACTAAATGAGTGTTTGATACCGAATTCCTGAACTCCTTGACCAAGATCAATCAGCATAGAAAGGCCATATTACTGGAATTCTGGTGTCCCTTTTATGAATGGTTTTGTAGGAGAAATAGCGATTGTATTATCGATTGCAGCGCACTGGTGTTGGAAAGGATTAAAAGAGGAAAAATATTTATTTACTTACATATATATTCAGACGTAGATTGTGAGTGTGAATGCCGAGTGTTAGTGCTGCGCGAAGAATCCAGTGCTGGTGGGCTGTAGATATTTTGGTGAGCCAACTTATCTGATTCATTCTTTAGACCATAGTCCATTGCCTTGAAGATCACGCCACCTAGAACTGAGAAGCAAGGAAGATTAGAATCACGAGGAAATCTTAAATAATAATCTGTGATACGGTTGTACTAACCCCAGGAGACTGTATTGACATTGGAGCGTGGAGTTCAAAGGTGCGAGGGGTGGTTTAGGCCCTTCAGCCTGCATACCTATACACACAAGTTCTACATCGCTAAAGTGGTGCACTCAGCGGTTTAATTCTTATGTATCCTTATCGCTGATGTCTTCTTGATATGTTTATCCTCGGTATATATAAGATAAATGTCAATTCTCAGATTAGAAAATGTCGTCGGCGAGGGCCTTCAGTGCCACAAAGCGGTTACGAAGCCCAAGAATTAGCTGCAGTTGTCGCAGCCCGCAACGAGCCGATCGAAAAGAAGCTTGCCTCAAATATGAAAATACCGGCCCATTTAAGGATGCCATGTACTATACATATTTCGCAGTAGTAAGCCAGAGGGCCAATTATTCAATAGGTATACCGAGCTCAATCAGACATTGATTTACGGGCGCATAGTATATAAAATTCGTTGCCAAGTAAGTCATATCGCATTACGACCCCATCGATCGTTATGTCAGGTGCAACTTCCGGGCCACTCGCCTCTTCTACATTCGCGATAAATTATAAAACTTCAAACTTTAGACCTTCGAACGGCTAGCTCTGGTCGCGTTATTGTGACTTCGTATAAAGTATAAACCTTATCTTAACTAGGCCAATAATTTGGCATAGTAGATATCCGCTTGGATAAATCAGCGGGCACTGCGGGACAGGTAATACCGGGCCAGAAATACAAAAGTTTGGGGGAGCTTTCTTCGCGCATTGTTGAACGTATGGCTTCGTGGTAGAAGTTGTTACATATTTCGTGGTTATTATGCGCGCGCATAACTTTCCCTAACCTCCCGTTTAATTTCATCGCTTCAACATGTCGAAAACTAACCACGGATTTTGAATTCAGGCAACAGGTGTCAACTTATCCATTAAGTAAGTGCGTCTACCGCAAGAATTTGTGCCTGGGTGAAGAAGCCAAGATATGTCCGACTGCTTTGTGAAGAGCAGTTGGAACTAAAGTAACTTTCTGAGGGAGGGTTTTATGATTGTTGGACTGGTTTTGCGTGTCGACATGGTTCTTAAAACTACCTATTCTAAACGATCACATATTGAATACCTACGTACTCAACTAGTTAATTGGTAATCAGCGGGCAAGTATCATCGCTACATTGCAGGCTGGTGGGCAGGTAAGCGCAACAGCTAGCTTACGGGCTGGGAGCTAGCACAAACTCAGTCTAATCGCCACACAAAGCATGCTGGCTTGTACATGTACCAATGCTAGCTAGCTAGTGGGCTAGTATTTGTTTTGCTGGGGGTTTTGCGCGCTGTTTTGTTATGGTGTCCGGGGTGGATAGTAACGATATTAGCAAGTAGCTAGAGCTCATGAGGTACTCGATGTGATTATTTTACTTTCGCCATTGACTGCGCAAGTCGGCAGGCTAGTAGCCGGTTTACGGGCAGACCACCGTACAGGGTTTTGGCTGGCTTCTGGGAACGGTTATAGGGAAAAAAGAGCTTAAAACGGTACAAATAATAATTTGAAAGGCAATAAAAGGGCTTGGTCTCTTTTTGAGGTCTGTTGACATTCGGCAGCAGTCCCAGTACCCTAAGTCCCTACAGTCCTAACGGATTTACAGACTGGCAGTAAATAAGCAGACACAGCGGCCAGTTCACGGAGTAGCATCTAGTTAGTACGTAGGTAGACAAGCTGATGATAGTCTTATAATTAGCTTCTAGCGTGGTGGTTGGTTTATAGGCTGGCAGCTGGTTGATAGATAAGTGGCTGGTTCACATATTGGTGGTCGGTTGACAGGCTGGTAGTGAGCGGTCGGGTAGAGCAGCCGGTTTACAGGCTGGTAGCCAACTAGCGCGTCAATAGGCGGCTTGGTCGCAGACTGGTAACTAGTTTACAGGTTGGCAGCTGGTTTGCCGTAACTATTCTCAAAAAAAAAACCGGCGAGTAGTCTGTTCCACCATCGAGGCCAAATTAGGCTTGGAATAATATAGTGCTATAATCGTAGTACGGGGTATCAAATTTTGGCTGATGGAGGAAGGGCATATGCGTCGCAGAAGAATGAATGTAACTGGTAACAAGGTCTTGCAGGATTATCAAATGCGGTTGGTGTTGTTCGTACAGCCGAACAAAAAGCGGTTGCTCATGGCCCGTTCAACTAGTCTGCTCGTTAAGCAAAATGGTATTCAACCGGCCTGACTCTGACCCAAGCTCCCCAACATATATATTGGCTTATCATTCAAAAACCCAGAAAATTTCTCTGTGGTTCAAGACAAACACGTACCTCTGCGCCTTTCGCTAGGAAGAACCACTACCGATGTTTCAAGCTGCTCCTTTGTCGCACTTATCACACCATCTTATTCTAACATTTGCGCTGGTTTGATTGTTGGTCACCAACCGGTCCAACTCACTCAAGAACCGGGTGCGGATTTGGATTCAAAGCGTTATCCGGCACCAGCATGTTCGGAAGGAGTATCTTAATAACCGTCTACGTTATCACTCAGCTGTCGGTTTACGTATTATTGAACACCCAAATCTTGTTACAAGTGTACGCCCAAATATTAAATAAATTAAAGTAGGTTGCTCATGGCTCCCTATTGTCGCGGCCCGCAGCCATCCCTCAAGCGGGCAGACCCAGCCGAGCCGACCGACTTACCAACCCGAACACTTAATGTTACACGTAACTCTGGTTCACATTTGCCTGCAGTCTAGCTCATCTGGAACTTATTCGTTCGCCTCTACGAAGACGGTCGGCAACTTCGATGTCTATATTCGCACGACGATATTTAGATAGGCCATAATACAAAATCTACAGTAGCAAGTTGTATCGCTATAGCAATATACCGTCATACTACCATCTTACTTTTGCGTTCAATATGTTGACTTGCCGATGCAAAGTTTTAGAAACTACTAGGGAAGATGGCGAGAACCAGTTCACTACCCGGAACTCTAGGCTGCCGAGTTTTGTCGAGGCATGGCCTCAACCGGTCGTCACTAATTATGGACGGATAAACAGCATATCGTTGCTTAAGCCTCAGGCTCGAATTGAAAAATATAACTCGCTTTTGTTCCAAGATATTCTATTACTATTTAGCTGAAGTCGGAACGCCTGGTAACGAATTAATTGGTTGGTAGTCATGCTCGGGCTAAAGGATTTAGAGTCGAAGTAGCCATGATATATAGATGGGATGCGATATTACGGATGAGAGTAGCGTATAACGCAGAACAATATTTCAACTTTCCATGTTGATTCGATTCGATTGGATGGGTGATAGAGGTATGCTCAGAATAGTTTTATACCTCGTCACTGGCACTTTTAGCGACTCTGCGCGGTCATCCAAGGTATTACGCATTACGCAGTAAACCATCAAAGCTACATCACATCAGCTAAAATGAAGTTAAATCGTACTTGAATAAGTTGGAAACACCAACTAAGTTATATTATTGTCCCAAAGCAATGAGGTCAACCAGTCACACGGTAGCTATCGCACAGTGCTTGTCATACCGAGAGGCGAAATAGCGTGTTGACGCAAAACGTACGACAGGCGAGATGAAAAAAAGGACCAGTGCTGGCCGCGCAAGTTTCGTAAGTAATACCGGTTCCATTGGCGCCGGATACTAGTCCGCGACTAACCACTGTACCAATTATAATCGAAACCCGGTCGGAAGACGCATCAAGGAAAGAGACTCGATAGTACAACTTCGCAAGCAAAAGTTCAGTGTCTGTCTGCTTCGAGACCAAGCAAAAGGTATTGAAAGAACAGCAAAACATGTTAAACGAAATCCAGCAATATGGCAGGCAACAACTTGGCTTCCAGAAGCAGAAAGCGGGATGGCACAAAAAGCAACAGCGACTAGCCGGTTCGGAACCACGAGTGGGTAGTGGTGAGGCGCTATAGGTATATACATACATAAATGAGGTGCAAGGAAACTAGGATGGCGCGAGAACCGCTAGATGGGGTGGAAAATATTGGAACGGTGAGAGCAGGTGGAAGCGGGGTAACCGCTGAGGTAAGATGGTATTGATTGAATGTTTATTGAAAAAGAAAAACGACAGCTGGTTAAGATAATTATGGTTAGAGAAAATGAGGTAGAGGCACAGCAACGGCTGGGGTGGGTTGGCATAGATGGATGTGATTTGGGTAAGTGTTAGAAAGAAAAAGAACCGCTGGAGTAAATTGATATAGATGGATGCGATTTGGGGAAGTTTGTTGGAAAGAATAAGAACCGCTGGGGAAGGTTGGTATAGATGGATGTGATTTGAGAAGTGAAGAACCGCTATAGAAATTGGAAATTAGTTGGCATGCGGAGAGAGCGAAGTGGAAGCGGAGCAACCGCTGGGGTGAGTAATTAAAAAAAATTATGGAAAGGGTTGGTGTGAGGTGGTTTTTTAATGATGGAAGGTTTTTTTTAAAAGTTTGTAAAAAAAATGAAATAAGGAAAAAAGGAAGTAAGGAAGAAAGAAATAGAAAATAGAAAGAAAAAAAATAAATAGATAAATAAAAAAATAAATAAAAATAAAAAAATACATATAAAAATAAAATAAAAAATAGGGTAGAAAAGAGTAAAAAGATATGAAAAATAGTATAGTATGAAAATTTGAGGATGGAAAAAGAAAGGAAAAGAATAAATATATTGGATGAGTTTTTTTAGGGGGTAGTAGGGAGAAAAATGTAAGAAATGATAAATATGGTAATAATAAGTATATTGAGAAATAGAAAAGAAAAAAAAGAAAAGAGAAAAAAAGAATTTATTAATAGTATTTGTAAAAGAAATGGTGAAATAAAAAAATGAAGAAAAAAGTAAAAAAATAAAGAAAGAGAATAAAAAAATAAAGATAAAAAAAAGAAGATAAAGAAATTAAAGAATAAAAAGAGTAGAAAATATAATAAAAAAATAAATATATTAAATAAAATTTTTTGAAAAATAATGAAAAAATAAATGAAAAATAAAAAAAATAAAAAATAAAATAAATAAAAAATAAAAAGATGAAGATAAATAAATATAATAAAAAAAGATTTTGAAAAAGTAAATATATTAGAAAATAGAAGTAAAGAGGAATTGTTTTTAAGAAATGAATTAAGTTAAAAAGAATAAAAAAAAAAAAAGATAAAAAATTAAAAGATAAAGAAGTATTATAAAAGATAAAAAAGAAAGAAGAGGAAAAAAAATAAATAAATAAATGGTGTTGTATAAAAGAAATGGAAGAATAAGAATTATGAATAATTAGTTTTAAAAAGATAGAAAAATATTAAAAAATAAAAATAAAGATTGGAGTATAAAAAAAAATAGAAAATAAAAAAGAATAGAAAAAAGAGGAAAAATTAAAAAAATAAAAAAATAAAAAATAAAAAAAGGAATTATGGGAAAGAAAATAAAAATTTAAAGTAAAGTATTAAAGAAAATTAAAAGAAAATAAAAAGAAAGATATAAAAAATGGTGAAAAAATGATTTTTATTAGAAAAGTAAGAAAGTGTTATGATTTAAGATTGGAAAAAGAAAAAAAAGAGAGAAAAAAAGTTATTAATTGATTAAGTAAAAAAAAGAATTTAAAAAAATAAAATAAAAAGAATTATTTTAGAAAATAAGAAAAAAAGAAAGAAAATGATAAAATTTGATAAATAAAAAATTAAAGAAATTAAAATAAAAAAATTAAAATAAAAAATTAAAGAAATTAAAATAAAAAAATTAAAATAAAAAATTAAAATAAAAAAATTAAAATAAAAAAATTAAAATAAAAAAATTAAAGAAAAAGAGAGTGAAATAAATAGAAAATGGAAAAAAGGGAAAAAAAAGAATGAAAAAAATGTAAAAGTAATATAAAAAGAAAATAGAAATAAAGAAATAGTAAAAGTATAAATTAATAAAAAATAGAGAAAAGTAAGAAAAAGAATAAAAAGAAGAAAGAGAATGGAAAAAATAAAGAGAATGATAGGGAAAATAGAAAGAATAAAGAGAATAATAATAAAAATAAAAATAATAAAGAAAATAGTAAAAAGAATAAAAATAATAAAGAGAATAGTAAAAGAATAGAAAAAAAAAGGAGAATGATAAAGAGAATAGAAAGAAAAGAAGAATGGTTAAGAGAATAGAAAGAATAAAATGAATGGTAAAAAGTTAGAAAGAATAAAGAAAATGGTAAAGAAAATGAAAAAAAAGAAAATGGTAAGGGGAATAAAAGAATAAAAAAGAATTGAAAAAAGAATGGTAAAAAGAAAAAATAGAATGAATAAAAAGAATGGTAAAGAGGAAAAAAAAGGTAATAATAAAAAGAATAAAAAGAATAAATAAAAAAATAAGAATAAAAAAAATTGAAAGGGTAAAGAGAATAGTGAAGAGAATGAGAATGATAAAAAGAATAAAAAAATAAAGAGAATAGGGAAGAGAATAAAAATAATAAAAAAGGTAAAGAAGAAAGGGAGAATGAAGAGAATGAAGAAAATGAAAATAAGAAAAATAATAAAAAAAATGAAAAGAATAAAGAGAATAAAAATAATGAAAAAAAGAAATGAAATAAAAAGAATTAAAAAAATAAAAAATATGAAGAAGAAGAAGAAAATGAAGAGAAGAAAAAAAAATAGAAAGAAATAGGAAAAAATAGAAAAAGAAGTTAAAAAAAATAAAATGAAGGAGGAGAATGAGAGTTAGGTTAGGGTTTAGGGTTTAGGGTTAGGGTTTAGGGTTTAGGGTTAGGGTTAGGGTTAGGGTTTAGGGTTAGGGTTAGGGTTTAGGGTTAGGGTTAGGGTTAGGGTTTTAGGGTTAGGGTTAGGGTTAGGGTTAGGGTTAGGGTTAGGGG